>OU026153.1:249582328-252082328 GCA_907269105.1 Volucella inanis | reverse complement strand
ACGTCAAATGTCATTGGCGGAGGTATGCCGGTGTGTCCAATTAGAAATTCCGCTCACCCGGTAAATGGTTTTAATAGTTTTTCACCTCCAATCCAGTTGTGGCCTTGTTATGCTGGCAGAAGGTTTTGGAATTTAATTAAGTCCGTTTAATGGACACTGGTGAAGGTGTCAATTGTGTGTCAGATACGGGCGGATGTCAGACGTTTATTTTATTTATTTTTATTTTTTATCATTTTCTTCCTCGTATTTCCATTTATTAATTTCGGCTATTATAAAATTTGAGGTGTGGGGCGTGGTATGCATATGAATTAGGACCACAAATGGCTAATGGTGTAGATAAAACAAAATTACGCGAAATTAGGTGCGCAAATTTGTGTGCGTGGCTATTTTGCTTAATTCAAAGGAAGGCTTGGTCTTGCAAGGCCGGATGATGTGAGAACCGTCACGTCGCTCGGTTGTAGTTAGAAGATAAGATTTCAGTTTTATTAGTGGTGTCGTAAAATAGTGTCTGCATGTCGTTTAATAGGTGTTACCTCTCAATAAAAGAAATAGGGATGTTGATAGGATTTCTTGTGGATTTAATGTGCTTAGACCGTATGTTATGCAATCCAGAAATCAAAGATAAAGAATGTCTTCCGAGCTCCTTAATGTATTCGGAGCCCAAATCTAATGGCAGCGCCTTGATTATTTGGGCACCCAGATGCAGACGCAGACCCAGACACCCAAACGTTTTAAGGACAACAAATTTCGGACTTGCGATTGGAATATTAGGGTTCTTAAGATACCTCGTGTTGACCAACAAATATCGGAGGGCCTAGACTGCTATAAAGCAGATATCACCGCAATCCAATAAGTGCGATGGAATGGGTCAGGCAAAAAGCGGATGAAGAACAAACAAGGAAGACGACGCTACTTTGGATATGGATTTGCTGTTCGAAGAAGACATAGCCAAAAAGTTTTAAAATTTTGGCACGTAAGCGGATCTGCTTATAACTATATAATCCTGATGATGATGATAAAAGAATGACAGCATCAAAGACGAGTTCTACAACTTCCTAGCCTGAACATGTATTCAGTGCACCAGATACTAGTGATACCAAAATTGTGTTAGGAGATCCAAATGGAAGGCTGGGTCTAACAAATGTCCTGGCAGAGAAAGAGTGCCCTTTGAGCTATTTAAGGCATCTGTAGTTGACCTTTTTGGCAACATGCCCCAGCTCATCTGAATTATGGTCAAAGGAAAACGCGCCCAAAGCATGGAATCTCAGCATAGTTCGTGCAATCCATAAGAAAGAAGATCCTTTGACTGAGCCAACTTCAGAGGAAAAGAAAAAAAAATCTCCTTAACATCGCCTGTACGATCTGTTCTGCCGTATTATGTGAGCTTATCAGTGTAGTTTCAGACCAGGAAAGTCCACAATCGATCAAATATTCACACTACACACAGATTTTACAAAGGACCTGGGATAGAAGACTGAAATTCACCGTCTATGCATCGATTTCAAAGCCGCATGTGACAGCCTCATAAGGACAAGCTATACAATGCTCTGTCAAATTTTGACGTCCTTGCCAAAATCATCAAGGAAATTTTTAACATCGCCCTTAAAAAAATTGGACAAACACACCGAACTGTTAATGAAGCTTTCGTGAGTATTGATGTTGAAGTATCCAAAATGGGTCTGACAGTAAGCGACGACAAATCACAGAAAAGAACGTATTGGCGAAAATGTCACATTTGGCAATTATATATAATTGAGTCTGAGTATTGGATATTGTTGAAAGCGGATGAACAAGCACTTTCCTATTATATTGTAAGTGATTTTTGATCCTGTTTGTATTGATGGAAAATGGAGGAGGAGGCTTAACCACAAACTGTACGAGCTGTATAGCGACATTGAACGTCTGAGCTAAGTCTCTTAGTCTTATCTCAAGGGACGGCGTAACAAAGGACTAAGCAGCCGAGAGGTCATGTTATTTGAAAAAGCTTGTCGGTTAAGGCACAGGGTTATCCCGGATTGTAGTGCCGCCTACCTATGTTAGACAATTTTAAGTGAGTCTGTAGTTTTGCGGCTACGAAAGTAATCTCTGCAAAAGATTCTTGAAATTAGTTATAAATATGGAACTTAGTGATCATATTATACAAATAATGTTTTGTTTTCATGTCACTCTGTGACATTAATTAATTATCATCGCAACATGCACACAAAAAAAAAATTAATAAATAAAAAATCGTAGCAACATTTACTGTCAACAAAAAGAAAGAGATCACACAAATTTGATTGATGCATATTCACCGCAACTGACTGAAGGCTCCAGCTCCAGTTGGAATAAAGATGCTGAGTCAGTCAAAAGGAACACTTAAGGCCAGCTTTTCAGTGCGAGATCATCCGAGTCGCAGGGTTAAACTCGATTTAACTCAAGATATATGTTTTTCAGTCAATTTTAATCCTAAGCTAACACCGAAATAATCCAGAACATTTGCTGAGTTAACGCTGGATTAACTGAACAAATTTTTTTGACAGATACTGAATATAGCAAGGAAATATTTTTGTGAAATATTGCTGCTTCTTTTGCTCATTGTTATTGTTATGCACCAAACAAAGAAAAAAAACAAAAAACAAAATAATAAACAATGAGCAGATGAGAATGAAAGATTTCAATAGTGTTTTGACAACTGAACGATACAATAGCAGTGATGCCAAATTAAACCACCACTCATGGAGTTAAAATTAATCCTTCACTGAAAAACTGCTTCATGAGTTAAGTCTAGATTAATTTTAGCACCGAGTTAGTAAATTCTAGCTTAAATCATTCAGTCCCTTTAAGTAATTCGAAATGGTGTTAGGCCATATGAACAGTGATGGTCCTGAATATTAATGAGTGTTCCAAATTCTCAAATAGATACTAGGCTTGCCAGCAATATATATATATATTATAACTGTGATTAAAGACTTCAAGATGAACAATACGGTGATCGTTGACGATAAGTGCGAGGGGTAGTTGTAAGGCGCTTACGAATGTATGTAACTACTAGGCACTTATTAACTTTGACTTCAAGAACAAAGCAGAGAATCTGTCCAGATCGTTGTGCAGTGGAAAAAAATCAGCGGGAGATGAGATATGTCCATGTGAGAGATTAAAGATGTTGGATCTCAGTAATTACTATAACAAAGTCTCCGGATTAAATACGGAGTCAAGAGTCTAACCATAGATTGGTTGAGATGGGCTATTGTCGAAGCCCAGAATCATGCTTATAAACTATTATATTCACAAAAACGAGTTCCGAGTTTACTTTAGAGTTTCATCTGCATATGTTACAATTCTGCCACTCAAACTTTATATTCGTTTTAGAACCTTAAATTTCATTAAAGACCAGCAACGATAAGAAGGGACTTCAAACCAAGTCTCATTTATATAACTCTCGCACTAGTCACATCCACTATGGCCAAGATGTGTCATCACCTGTTTAGCCTTCTCGAATATTACCGCAAAAAAATATAAATGAATAAATAAATAAATAAATAAAAAATAAATGTTATAATAAAGAAGTCTCCATCATCATTTATTCAAGCGAAATCCAAATGAGTAGCACCAATCTTTGGCCATCCGATTTTGACCGCTTTGCATAATTGGAAGCCTCGACAAACAACAAACCACCAAACGAACACATGTCGCTTTCAATAAAACTGTTGTTGTGTCAACTTTAATCTCGTTCATTTCATATCAATTATTTATTCACACTTGCAGCCTTCTTTAAGTTACCCCTGCCCCACCTACCACCCCATCTATTATTGCAATTGGTAATCTCGCATGAACAAAACAAACTAAAAAAATAAAATCAAATTAAAATGACAGAACAAAATAAGAACCAATTCAAGGCACAAAAGATTTGCCGCTCTCAATTCTTGATAAACACCATTAGCGGCATCTGTGATCTTTCATGCCAACAACACATTAAGATACGAATACTGTCGTCAAGATTTGCATATTACTCCTCTGTCCACTGTAGGTTATCCGAGCAATTTAGGTAAAATTCCATCAAGACTGGGATCTGGGTAATGGTCAACCTATTGATTGGGTCAACCAAACCAAACTAATTGCGTAAATCGCTTTGTTTAAATTAGGAAGCCAGACATACTCGAACTTTATAATCAGCTGGGCACAGTTGTTTGTCTCATGTTCCGTATAAAGCCTGACAATTTAGGCTGGGTGGTCTTATGGCGGTTGACGCTTATCGCGCTTACTGCCGGAAGCCGCCACTGACTGCCTTCTGTCCTGACACTTCTTACACCATATTAACCAATTAATGCCGCCGATGGTGTTGGAATATAAATTTCAGATAATTACTCGGAGGTCTACGGGTAAGTAAGCGGTAGTAATTGTTGGTAGGCCTTTTGGGAGTTGATTGCCAGCGCTAGAACTGGAGGTATATATAACTATTGAACTTGTCTAGAATTATGGATTGATAGTATGGATTCGTACTTGTGTTTGTATCCATTACAAGTTTGGGTGAATGTTTTGGAGGCGAAATTGATAGTCATTCGGTGGATTATGAACTGCGAATATAAGAATGAAATATTCTTCAACGCAATCAGCTGTATATGGACTTCAGTTTGAAAAAATGTGGCGCTTGTTAGCTGTGGTTTTCGAGTTAGTTTGTTGATATAGAAACTTGAGGACGTAATGTGTATATAATATAGCTAAAAGCTATAATTATAAACCCGTAGATAAGGCTTAAAAGTTTTTGTCACAAAGATGGTTTTTGGACTCTTAATCGTGTATGTGTTTTTTTGTTTATAAGTTTGCCGCTATGTTTTCTCTGTTTGTTTTCCTTATCATTAAGCAGAGAAGGTTATATTAAGTTTGCAAGCTAGGTGCTTAAGTAGCTGAGATGAACTTTGGATGAAAACTTTCCATCATGGTGTTGATAATAAAGGATTAGGTTTTGAATCGGCAGATTACAGTTTAATTTAAATACCATAAGCCAGGGTGTTGATCATTGTGTGATTCCTCAATCTATTTTAGTAAATTTACTCAAAATATACAGATACGGTCTCAAATGTTAAAATTAAATGAATACTTAAACTCATTTCCGAACATTAGAAAATTAATTTGGATTGGAAGTTACAGATCAGGACGCGTATTGACACAACCAACACGGTCCTTCAGACAGAGTGATTACTACCTACTTTCCTCCATTTAGGCAAGTCGAGTTGGTTTATGTTAAGTCCACTTGAAACTTCGTGTGTCAACTTAACCAAAGTTTTACTTTACTGCGATCAATTCTAATGGCTATCCATGGGCTCTATACAACGTCATCATCGTTTTCGCTGTAAATACAGTCTTCTAGCAAGATCTAGGTTGTTGTACTGCCGGTATAGTTCTTTGTTATACCGAATCTACCGCACTCCGTCAACGCAGGACCGAAAATCAATTAGAGATACAGAGAATCATTTGCTCGATGTTTTCAAAGGAGGTTTCATCTGCTCAATAAGGCTTTGCTATTTAACTACACTCCTGGGGCATAACAATAGGTTGGTAAGAGTACTGCAGGATTCATAGATAAGGAACTTTATCATTTTAAGTAGTTGTCTATTGTTGCGTTCTCCGTAGGACATCTGTGTTACTTGTCCGTTTTTGATGATATATGAGTATGTGTATATGATGTAACATATGCATTTTGTTTTGGCCGCCAGACATATTTTTGTCATTTCTATTTCAATACTTACTGATAGTCCGCCGATATCTTCAGATCATGCCAATGTCATATGCGGATACTAAAAGTTCTTAAAATTTTTCAAATATGAGTATCTTTTCTATTGGCTTATGGCTTGAGCACAATTTTATCGAGCGTGATGTTAAGGAAGTTGCTATATGTAAGACATCGAAAATTTCGATGCTGTTTAATCCGACATTGATAGAGCAATGTGAGTTTTCTATCTACAGCCTGCACAACCTGTGAATTTACCAGGGATACCTCTCTATAGACGCTAGAGACCTTATAATCGATAAAAAGGTGGTGAGTATTGATTTGATATCTTGTCCTAAATCTACCACAGGGTGAATATTTGGGTAATGGTGGGATTAACTAGATCTGAAACCACACTTAAAAGTACCCATCAAAATGTGTATAAGATGTACAATATGTTAGATGTTCACGAATTAAGACAGTTCTCAAGCATTGAAAAGAGGTTAAGCTATGGACGTCCGCTGCTGGTTTTTTGACTTTAAATTCAAACATTGCTACCCTTACCATATGTTTCGTGGTCTTTATTCTGTGTCATCTTCGTCATTTAGCAGTCTATAGGAGTGCTTCTTTATTCAAGTGTTCAAGGCCATTGCGTCTCTACTGTGATTTTCTTACAGTAGTTGTACTTGTACTTTTACCTTCAGCAAAATTTTGAGAACTAAATCTTACTGCAGTCTTCTGTGTTACGCACTTCCCTTACATCTTAAGACGACCTCCTATGCTGGCATACGGTTTAGTGAAGTGCGCCTCTTGCTTAACAGCAAGTAGACAAACCTTGTTGATGTTTTGTTGGTGTTTTTTCTTTTGAAGCAATCTTTTGAACAAATATGAAACAACCATTTTGCTCAACCTAGCAAAAGTAAAATGGATAAATACACTCAGAAGTATAGTATAAGGCAACTTAACAGATCACAGCTAACTGAAAGTGTAGATTGCTTTAAAACGATTTAGACCGTCATCCAAAAAGGCAGGTAAAAAAAAAAAAAAAATAACACGCGGCGTAAAAAGCAATATGTACCAAAACGACTCTTAGAAGAGCAACTACTTCAAAGTTATATATTTAATCCTAAGCTGGTTAAAACGACCTAAGTTTCCATTATGTCAAAAGCACAGTCTATATCTCAAAATACTCGTACGAGGTGTGTTCAAAACGTAAGATGACTTTTAAAATTTCACAGGCAACGTACATTCAATTACTGACTTTTTGTTTTGCTGTGTTGGTATACATGTCTCGAATATTTGTATGTTTTTGTCAGATAGAAAGGTTTGACTGTGCTCGGCGATTTTCAATTATTATAAAAAATGGAGCAAAGAATTTGCTTCAAATTTTATGTACAAAATGAAATCAAGTTCTCTAAAACACTTGAAATGTTGACAGTGGCATACTCTCACCACTGCTTTAAGTGGGAAAAAAAAACGTTTACAAGTACTACAAGCTCTTCTATGATGGTCGAGAAGATGCCAATAACGAACTTCGCTCTGGACGCCCCAGCATATTAACAAAAGACTTCGAAGCTGTGAAGAAAATTGTCTTATCACCATAAGAGAAGCTGCTGAGGATATTGGCATATCGCGAAGTTTGTTTCGAAACTTCTTAATTTTGATCTGAAGAACCGTCGCTCAAGAGCTCTTAAATGAGGTCAATGATGATCATGACTTGCTCAAAAGGGTGACGAATCATGGGTATATGGTTATGACTTCGAAACTATAACCCAATCGTCCCAATGGAAGCACCCAGGAGAGCCAATACCCAAAAAAGCACGGCAAGTTCGATTAAATTTCAAAGTTTTGCTCTCTGTTTCTTGGATTACCGCGTAGTGCTTAGAAGTTTTTACCTCAATGTCGTACGGTCTATAGAGGGTATTACCTTGAAGTCCGGAATTGTGAAAAACAATTCATGGATTTTGCATCACGATAATGCGCCTGCTCATTTATCGTTGCTTGTGAGAGATTTTTTGACAAAAACCAACACGACAATTATGCCTCAATCACCATATTCAATGGATTTGGCCCCAAGCGACTTTTTCCTGAGGAAATAAAAACGGCATCGCTGGAAGAGTTCAAGACTATACCCAAAAGTGCTTATGAGAAGTGCTTCGAGGATTGGAAAAAGCGCTGGTACAAGTGTATTATATCTGAGGGGGATTACTTCTTATATTGTAGAATATCACTCAAAGTGATTCTAAAAGAAAATTTTCTTAACTTAATGAGAAGATTGAAAACTGATGATGTATCGCCTGCGTGAATTCTGTTTTCATTGTCAAAACTCATACGCTTTTGATTTTGAGTTTGTTATTTCCACAGGAATAAATCTACGCACAGGGAATGATCCTTTGACAAGAAGAATTAAAAGAGCAACTTTGCTCACATGCAATTCATCCAACCCCTCTAATCATTTCAGACTTTAAATGTTAGTGCCAGAAACTATTTGTAAGGAATTAGTTATCCTTACCAACTAGTAGACGAATATGTAAGCAGGTGCCAAGCTCTCGGTAAATATTCTCATGAGAACCTTGTTGCAACACTTTAGGAAGAGTATTCGAAGCATCGAATCATTAGGCCGCAGAACTGATGTGAGGACGGCAATAAATCACTCTGTCTTGAGCTGTAACGAAGCTACGATATATATTTCGGTGATTTCTTGGATAGAAAACTTCTTTTGACTAAACATGTCATGTAGAAAGCCAATACATGGGCATACCATCTGAAATACTGCTACTTTCACCAATAACAAGAGAACCGTGCGCCTTTGGCTGCATGGATTCTTTCCTTAGCATGCTCTGGCGAGGATCAGTCCTGCACCTTTATATGGTATTTACAACATAGAATGCCCTGTTAAAGCTATTTTCCATTTCAAAAGAAGTGGTTTTTGGCACCATTCGCAATGGAGTTTTGGGGAACTTGAGCTGGTCTTACCGTCTGCTGCGATGATACCAGAACTGCTTTTGCTGCGAAAACACGAAATCGATTCTCTCTGTAAACAGAAATGGGTTTGGCCAGAATCTGAGCCAGAAAAAGAATGTAGTCAAGTCCTTGAAGATAGCTCCAAAGTTTATCTAGGATATTGTGTTGATCTGTCTTTCAATCCGAGTCGTGCAAGTACGAAATCCTAATGGCGATGAACTATCTTATCATTTCCAAACTAGTAGGAGAGTGTAAATCTTCTCCAAACGCAGCCAGAAGTCGGAATTTACTTAGTATTGTTTGGGTCCCAGATCATAATAGACTGAGTCTTCTGTTTCTACAAAATAAATAAATAAATAAATAAATAAATAAAAATTGTACAAGCTCTGGCCTATCGAATCATTCAGCTTAAAGAATATCAATATTGCAGTCACGATTTTTCGATATACGCTCATCCAGTTAACATGGGATTGACCGCAATATGGGGTTACATAAATACGTACATACATTTGTGTAAATATCATTCGTGCCGTGCGAATCATTCCCTGTATCATCAAGATTACCTCTATAAAAATTTTGTCCATGATTTAAGTTTCCTATCTTAAAGTTTCCTATGACGACTACTTTACCATGAAGTTATGTTTCGTCGACTAGTATCCCTCTACCTGAATATAGGCATTTATTATTGCAGCTAATTCCATCGAACTAGAACCGATCGATTTGCAATATGTTTAAGCCATCAATTCGTCCTTGTTAACTTTTCCAATTTGACTGTCAACAACGAGGTTTCAGCAAGCTTATCAGAATATTATTCCTCGCATCTTAGCTTCCGATTTTTTATTCTTGTTTTTCTGAGGTGACATTTTCACATTTGTTTTTCGTCTTTTTATCCAGAAAACTTTTTTGAATACTGTGGGTTAGCAAAGCTGTTGGTAGAGAAAATTTCTAGGAATTCGGGTTATTGAACTTGTTTGTGATAGACAAATTCAGTTTCCACTATTTTGCGCACTTTCACTTCTGCTGATTGGAAGACTTTCTATATGTCCTGCGGATCAGTTATAGCTACACGTACAACCATGTAATCTCTGAGCCGTACTAGGATTTCAAAGAAGTCTAAGAAGTCAAAATACGACGGCAGTTCTGACTCAGCCGACAACAATACTTCAAGAAAGAAGAGATCCTCGAACTCCACTTTCTAGGTTCGAGACAAAAATTAGAATTACCCTCCGATTTAAAATTTCCGGGTCAAGAGCGCTCTAAATTTAAATAAAGGTTCCTCCTGCTCCATCAAACCCTCACTCTTTCATTTTACATTTTTCTCTACGATACTTGCTTGTATTCACAAGCCTCACAGTACTTCTGGATCATCTCTATGTGGAATATAATTAAGCTTTAGAAGCTCACCTCGCAGCCTAAACACAGTCGATATTTTTCAATTCTGTTTTCATCACAGAAGTAAGCAGGAAAGTGCAAGTTATAACTAAAACGGCTATAGGTCATTCTATGTAGCGGTGTTGATACCTGCTTTAAGTATACTGATCTAAGCTATGCTGTCATCAAGGTAAAGCACTATTCCACAGCTAGTAGCAAGTACCAGCCACTCACTGTACTCGCACCACCCCATTATTAGCATATAATGGTCTCTTTATATTATAAGTGTTTCTCCATATTCTCGTACTTTCAAACTCCCATAACTTGTGCAGCGTCGAACAGTATGGATTCAGAGACTGCCATAAAAACCTTATATTTGCTGCTGTGGGCAATTCCTCTATACACTTCTGGATTCGCTGAAAATCTCTTTTTACAAATTAGGAAAATAAAATATTACTGAATTATCCTTTGTGATCGTATATACTGCTAGAATTGCACTATGTGTTCATCAGCTAAAAAGAGCGCCATTCGTTGATCTCACAGTCTTCCATAAATGCGTTCGATGCAGTTTTTCCTGAGAAATTATCAATCTAATTAACCAAAAGTAATTTGAATTTTTGACGTCTACGATATACATTAAAAGGGTACATACTCTGATTGCTGCGTCAAACTGTTCAAAACTTATTCACTCATATGTATAAACAGCTTCTCACGAAAGTACTTTGTGTTGCATTTTTCCAACAAAAAAACAAAAAAAAAACTTCTCAAGTCTTGCCAAATACTCGTCGTACATCACTAAAGCAAGTTCAACAAACAAACTCAACCTGTAAACTATGCAGGAAATTCCATCAATTAGGTAATTTCGCCGTTTAACTGTTGCATCTTGTCCTATTAACCCACGACTCGTAAAGCAACAATATTCGTAATTTCCAAGTTCCCATGCATGTAATTGTCCGCTTAATTGCGTGGAACACATTCCTCCAGCCTCCAGTCTTCAGTCTCCAGCTACACCGAATCTCATCCTACATGGTTAGTTAATTCTCGCTAGCACTGCAGATACCCTGCATCCTATATGCGCGTTTTTAGAGTGGATAAACATTTTTCATCGCCTCGTCTGTAATGCATCTGTCTACGGATACCTATGAACTGCTGCATGACAATTCGGGTTGACATTTCCCCAGATCGTCATATAGTAATCAGTGGTTTAGAGGTTTTATGCTCTTTGTGCGCGATCTTGCTCAGCTAAAGTTGAAACTGCTGCTGCTGCTGCTGCCGTTCCTGTTGCGAATGCTGTTGCTTTTGCGGCGTAAAGTAGTGCCGCACATTTTTACCATATTTCATCGAGCGATTGTGATCTTTTCTTGTTAGCTGTTCAAGCAGCCAGAAGTCACCGCTGCGATGGCAGCTCGTACAGCTAACTAACCTGACAAACCGTCGAGACTGTCATATTCCATATTCCTTTGGGCCACACCGGGCGGTTTGGGGTTCAGGACGCTTCTTTGACTACAACTTTAACTTCAGCCAGATCGCAGTGATAATGATCATGATGATGATGATGAAGATGATGATGATGACAACGATGGCGATGATCCATTAGCTTGGTCCGAACACAATGTGAGAACGCGCACATGAACGTGCGGCAGCTCTAATTAGTTGGATAAGTAGAAGTGGAGAGACCTTTAAGACCTGCCTACCCCTCTTTTATTTCCTCGGGTTTTTTTTTTTTTTTTTTTTTTTTTGGAGGCCAATGTGCTATATAGTATATTGTGTAATGCCTGGACATTCATGATGTTTATGATGTTGATTTTTGGAATTTAATGTGATGACGACACGCTGAGTGGTGATCGTTGATCGTTGTTGATCGCTGTTGATCGTGAATCGCGTAAAGGTCTAAGCGGTGTTTCGTTTATGAGTTCGAGAGATGACAAAACAGCCCGACTGATGAATGGTCCAAGGAGTGGCATGATGACAGATTAAAGTTGGGTGTAAATTATGTTGGATGGAATTCCATTCTTTTTTCCCAAATTTGACTTTTCAAAAGACCAATTATATTTTCTTTATGTGGGATAGTCTTGGTGGTTTTATGAATTTTAGTGGCGGTTTTAATGGGAATATTGGCATTTTTAATTGTCCACAGGTGTTAGGAATAAGAATAAGATTTTAGTTTTAATGAACGAAGAATGATTTAATATTGAATCTACCCGTTGCAGATAGGAGTATATGTATGTATATGCATGTGCGAATAGGTAGTTGACCTAAGTCCATGTATTTTGTTTGATGTGATTTGTCGGGCAACTCTTTTGCTTAATCCGTAACGTGAATGGACCTTCAGTCCTCTGAAATACATCTACATGCCTACATCTGCGAGTATTTAGTCATTGTATTGAGATTTTGATTTTTCTCTACTCCTTTTAATCAGAGAGTTGGGCTGCGAGAATCCAAATATGCGAATAAGAACCTATGTAAGAGGTGATTCATCGTTAGGTTTGATTTTCAATAGGCCTTTCTTTACAGATCACGCGTGACTTCTATCAAATTGCTTTATCATTTTTATTCAGTATTGTTTAGCAAGTCATCATAGAAAGACTTACACCACAAGAGCGTCTCCAAATTGTTCAGCTGTATTACGCAAATCAGCGTTCTGTGAGAAATGTTTTTCGTGCGACTCGAGATATTAACGGTGCGCATAGTCGACCAACTGAAACCATTATTGCCAATACCATTCGCAAATTTGAGCTCCAGTTTACATTAGTGGATGACCACATCCAGCATGTAGTGAACAGACTATAGCAGCTGTAGCTAAGAGTATACGCAAAGACCATCACGAATTGATTCATTGTCGTTCTCTGCAGCTCGGCTTGGCGTATTCGACAACTTGGAGTATTTTACGTGAGGATCTCAACCTAAAAGCGTATAAAAATCAACTTGTTCAAGAATTGAACCCAGACGACTTGAATTTGCGTCATGTTTTCAGTGAATGGGCTCTGGAAAAACTCAATGAAAATCCGGTGTTTTATCGTGAAATTTTGTTTAGTGATGAAGCCCATTTCTGGTTCAATGTAAAAAAACAAATTAATAAGTTGTGTCAAGTTAATAACCAAAATTTCCTCATTTGGGCTGATTGAGCTACCATTACATCCATCAAAAACAACAGTATGGTGTGGTTTATGGGCTGGTGGAATCATTGGTCCATATTTCTTCAAAAATGAGGCAAATAAGAATGTTACCGTCAATGGTAACCGTTATTGCGCCATGTTAACGGACTATGTGCTTCCTGAAATTTAAGCACATGATCTCGGTGAGCTCTGGTTTCAAAAAGACTGCGCTACGAGCCATACAATTTTGCTACGGTAAATTGGCAGCCTAGATTGTGCGATATCACACGTATTTACTATTTTCTTTGAGGATATGTAAAGTCTCTGGTCTTCAGGAATAAGCCAGTTACGAGTGACGCTTTGGAAGCCAACATTATCCGTTATCTCAGACGTAGTCGTGGCCAACATTTACATAATATCATTTTTAAAAATAAAAATTTTAAGTTCGTTTTCAAATGTATGCGTTTTATTTTACATTATAAATCAAACCTCACGATGAATCACAATTTACATATATAGGATTTTCTAATAACGACTTGAAAACTTTTTTTTTTAAATAAAAGGCAAACCATTTGAGATATTTCAAAGACTTTATTATTGGCTTGAAGCAAAATCAAAACATTTATGAACTGAACTCGACTTCGTTTATATGGCCACCGCGGGCACGTTTGCAGCGGTCGATTCGTTGGACCCAATTTTCAACGACTCGGCCACACATTTCGGCCGAAACGGCCGCTATTTCGCGTTCAATGTTGGCTCTGAGCTCTTCCAACGTCGTCGGCGTGTTGGCATATACCAATGACTTAACGTAGCCCCACAGAAAATAGTCAAGCGGCGTTAAATCGCACGAACGAGGCGGCCAATCGACTGGCCCATGTCTTGAGATAACACGCTCACTATACTTACTCTTCAATAAATCGATTGTAGCGTGTGCTGTGTGGCCTGTGGCACCATCTTGTTGAAACCATGTGTCTTCCAAGTCCATATCTTCCAATTCGGGCCAAAAATAATCGATGATCATGGCGTGATAACACTGAAAATTCATAGTAACTTGACGATCGTTATCGTCGACAAAAGAACATGGCCCAATAACGCCGCCGGCATGCAAACTGCACCATACAGTTATTTTTGGTGGATGAAGTGGTGATTCATGAAGCACATGTGGGTTTTCACCCGATCAATAACGCATATTTTGCTTATTGACGAACCCATTGAGCCCAAAATGAGCTTCGTCACTGAAGATGATTTTGCGATGAAATTCATCATCTTGGCGCATCTTCTCCAGAACCCAATCGGAGAATGTACGTCGCTTCAAATGGTCCATCAGCTTCAATTCTTGAGTCAGCTTGATCTTGTTTGGGTGTAAACCAAGATCCGTACGCAAAGTACGCCATAATGTGGTCTGAGCGATGCCCAATTCTTGAGAACGCCATGGTATTGACTGATTTAGATCGTTTGCTACGGACGTCTGAACGGCAGCGACATTTTCGACACTTCGCCCAACCCGTTGTCTGACTGACACAGCAACATCACACAACGAATATGTAGACTCAAATTTTTGCACTAAACTTGTTATTGCCTGTCTACTAGGGCGAGAACTACGACCGAAAACTGGAGTTAACGCTCTTAAAGTTTCAGTCACCGACTCCGAATATCTGTAGAAAATTTTTATAATTGGCAGACGTTTCTCGTTAGTGTACTTTACCGTGATGAAAATGTTGAATTTACTGAATAAATTGACAGTGACAGTGAATTAGTGAAAGAGCGCGTTCACAAATTAAATTCAAAGTTGTCAAGTCCCTATAGGAAAACCCTATATATGTGTAAATTGGCTGCGTAAATTCTCAGCTACAAAATGCCTTCGTTTAAATGCTGAACTTGACAAGTGCCTTTTTGGTTCTTATCCTGATGCACACGTTAGAATAATTTTTCAATGGCTTTCACTCCATGATGATCGATGTGACCAGATTTTCTTGCAAACTACAAGAAATTAGCTAAGCTGAAGCAGCTCTGGCAAATGAATAAGATGATAAATATGCTGTCGAACACTTCATAGCACTTCTAGTAAGTCTTGCAATAATACCTTGTTGGAATACCCTAAAAGTATAGGAAGTACTACAGGGTGCCGTGAAACAAAAATTGGGAAGGTTTTAGGCAGGTCAATGTAAAAATCTAGTATACATGATGACTTCCAATTAGCATTGGTCTAAATAGGGTTTCCCCAAGACCATCAAAAGATCAAGAATGAGGACTATTTAACATTTAAATCAGGATGCTGATTTCAGCACCGCATAGGTTATCGATCAAGGAACACAAGATTTTGGAACGTCAAGACCATTTTTGACAATTATAAGCCCATATAACTTAAGTGGAAATTCATGCAAAACATACTGGACAGTATTAAGTGAATTAAGATCGTAAGAATACGGCTCCATAGGTCTAATCTAGAAAACCAACATATCTAAATAAATGATGGGACCACACGGGCTCAGGGATACAAGAAACGACAGCGGCTTAAGGTTTGTTGACTTTCGCAAATGTAACAACCCGGTCGTTGCAACAAAATCATCTAGGTGTCAACTTATCGACAATGTGTGATACATTGGAGCAGACTGATCACTTACCGTAATAAACGTGGAGCTGTGATGAGAATAGAGAGGAACCACCATCTAATGTTAAGTATACATCTTGGTATTCCATCTCTTAGAAACTTGGTCGATACAACTTGGTAAGGATACATACGTTTAATACCAACAGGCTACGGGATCCCCAAGTGCGCTAAGGTATAAGGAACTACCTCGGAATTGCAGAAATAATTAAGATTTTCGCTTCTGAGAGCTTCGGGGACGACTGAAACGTCCTGAAAAATGTCGTTACGACTGGGGCAGATAGTATTATCCGTAGAAGAAGAAAAAGCTGAAGCATATGGCTATCAGGATATAACTGGAGAATGATATATACGAGTACACGTACTGAACTCAACTCACAGATTGTAGTGGCCCTAAAACGACGTGCAGAGTAATGCAAGATGTGATAAGCATAACTACGTCAACGTAAAGGATTAGCAAAAAGGTGCATCAGCACGACCGCTTAATTATCTTGCTAGTGATTAAAGCTCCAAACTACATCTAGTAAAAGAACTAGAGGCTGATGAATCTGGTGAAGGCGGGAACAAACTAAAACTAAAGCAATAGCAATTTGGACCGAATCTCAGATAAGTCTTCCACATCAAGCCATATTCAAATCTCATCTTTCAGTAAAAGACAATAGATGACATACCGCAGTTTACTTCGTCGAAATTGAATCGCCACATTTTTAGGAAAGTATGGAATTGGTAGAGCGGAAGGCTTGTTAAGCTGCAAAAGAAGGAGAACTTGCTAATAGCAAAATGCGCTCTTCTAGCTATTGCTAAACTGATAGATAGAATAATTCTACATCGAATAAAAGAACAACTTAATTTAATACTCAACATTGAACAGGCTAGCTTTTGAACTGGATTCTTCTCCACCGAGCACATCAATACCTTGTGATTCATTATTGAACATTTCATAAAGGCATAACCTACATTTGTTGTTCATCGATTTCGAAAAGGGCTTCGGAGGCTTAAATCGAGATGCTATATCGCCATACTTGAGCAGGTGAGGTGTACCAGAAAAACTAGTCACTATCATAAAGGCTACTAATGATGGCTGTCAGAAGAATTTTGCAGCAGAGTACAACAAAATTAGATTCGTGCGCCACTGCTATTTCTTGTTTTAATCAATAAATTGATCTGTGCAACTCTAACTAGAGGAAATATGGATTATGAGAGAAAGCTTTAGCTTTCTTTAGACTATATACTCGTATATCATATGAGAGGGGACCTGCGATTCTTTGTCGATTCTGTCCACTGTTAGTAATAGAGCCCAAATGTTACTTGCTATTATTAAATGTTGTAAATGAAACATCGAAATATTCCAAGTGAGCTGTACGAACTGGTATCCTTCAGGCAATACTTGTATAGTGATAAAGAGTCCTTTTCAGGCTTCATCCATAAATTACGTAAGTGAAATACTCTGCCTATGTCAGAGATTTTCACTTTTGGCATAAACTCGACAGGACGATCAACATAGTTAATAGAGAAGTTATAGCCGTGACCCATCATATTGATCCATCAATTTATTTACTAATACCATAGACATGGTAAAATTTGGTGGAGTCTAAGCACGAAGCTTAAGTAAACCCTTAACTGGAGCTGGAGTAAGATAGAGTCTGAACTGGGACCTTCCCCAACAAAATCTAATCTAACCTGGTCTTCTCTGAACAACTGTATAAGGATTTCTAATTCCGTATTTTTCTAGATACGCGCAATATGATATCAGAGGGAATGAGCCGGAAAATTTTCGAACATCGAATTAAAAAGGTATATTTGCCTTTGAGTTTGGCGAAGGTTCTAGCTACCTTCAAGTCCTCGTTACTTCTTTCCTCTAATGGATGCAATTTTTGCATAACATTTTATGGTAGTGAACATTATAATGCTCAGTTATTATAGATATTAGACCGGCAATAGTGATCCCATCACTCAGAGAATCAACTCTAAGAATAACGAAACGGACTCAGGTCAATCTTGATGATTTAATTTACCTCGAAGTACCCATATGCCTGGGTAAGAGTCAATGTTCCAGGAGTATTGGGATGTACATAGTCACCTTGGTCGCTTTAGATATTTAAACTCATAAGCTCGAAGAACCAATGCGAGTGAAATTTCGTCAGAGTTCTGTCGTGTACTAATTTTGTTGTCATGGTTAGGTGGGAAGCCTAAGTTATGGGATATTTAACAACATTAAGGCCTGTGCTGTTAGTCGGCTTCTCTTGTTAACAGCACATTCTTAAACCTATTTGAGCGAGTTTTTGTTAATGCCTGCAGTTGCTCCATTGGCAGATACAATTTTAATATTATCAGCTATACTGATTAAATAAAACAATGTATAGCTAATTTTGGCTCGTAAATTTCTCATTTTATCTAATATCCGTCTCAAAGTCGCCCTGAAACCACACTGAAGGGACAGTTGAAATGGTTGACAAAGTTAACTGAAAATCAGATGGACTGATGGTTCTATAATACATATGCAAGTTAGAACTTAATATTCTCAATTTTTGTTGACTGACAAGCCATACTGATGTTTCATTTACTGTGGATGCCTTTATTTGATCAAATTTTCAGATTATTGATGCAGACTTCCTATCAACCCTCAGTTCTCTTTTTTTGCTTTTCTTACGGTTCATGGAGTGGACCTTTTTACATGACGGAGACAGTTTCGACATTTTTGTTATTCGACTGCCTATAGAATCTTCCTTCTAAATTCTTAGTGTCGACAGTAAATCTAGCAACAGGTTTTCCGGTTACCTTCGCATGCTTCTGAGAGCCCATTGAATCTTTGGCATATTTTTTATCTTTGACGATGAAATCATGTTTTCTGCTTTATCCACTGCCAATATCCCTGTGGAAAAGTCGCACTGCACTGCACTTACATGTCTTCACAAGTTACATATCAAACTAGGGAGTTAATTGTGAAACCCGGATGAAAAGACTGCTAGCAGTGGTGTCAATGGCCTTGTGTATTCGATGCCGGTAAAGTAAGGCCCTTTGGATGTCCTTCGGAAACTAATTGTGCGATCTTGCAAATTCAGCATTTCTGACGTCAAATTTTCATGTTGTATTTCAATGATCTTGCTACAAGGTCTTGTCGAATAGTTATAATTCTTGGTAACCTAATCTATCTCCTCTGTTAGTCGAATTAAATCTAGATCCGAACAATCTTCATGCGTTCGTTTTCATTTCCCTCCACCCGACCAAAATAAAGTCAGGACAGCAATTTGTAGGCATAAATACAACAAAGCTGCTGGATGCAATAGCTTAACTGGCGCGCTGTTTAAAGCACCAGATGATGACACGGAGCATACCATAGATCAACTTATCTCCAAAATGTGGCCCGATAAATAGAACCTCAGCACTGTTTATCCGAGCCTATTAAAGGCAGATCTTCTGAACTGAGCCAACTACAAAGTAGTTGAAATCTCTTCAACATGTTCAACATCGCATATAAAATCCTGTCTACCATATTATAAGAAAGCCTAAGCCCCTTTGTCAGCAGTCAGGCTCTCGTGGTTCATCATCGTTTCGTCGATTTCAAAGCCGCATATGACAGCAACTATAGAGCATATGACTATACAAAGCCATTTCTAGTTTTGGCTTGTCTACCTCCTCCGACTACGTAGGATGACGATGGAGAGTGCACGCTACAACTCGTAAATTGCATCAAGAGGCACTATCTTCCGAAAGTTTGTTTAGTTACTCACAGACGAAGACTACACTGCCATAATGGGGGAAGAATATAGCGAGATTTCAATGGAGCGCTTGCGAATTTTGAAATCCAAACGGCAAAGATGAGCCATCTACAAGCGGTCAACAAGGGAAAAACAAAGTATTGTATATGCTGTGAACAAATAAGAATACGCAATAATGACGTCAAAGACAAAATGTCACAATAGGCAGTTACAACTTTGAGGTAGTAAGAGACTTTATCTACTTCGGTTCCGCTGTTATCTCCGACAACGACACTAGCGCAAAAATCATGCGAGGTATCAATCTTGCCAAACGCTAATTCATCGCAAAATCATAGAATTCACTGATCATTCAAGTTCTACTTTACGGCGCAGGAGCTTGGACAGTGAAAAAAAGGAAGAAAATATTCTCAGGCGCTTCAAGGGAAAATGTTTTCGGATAGTTTTCGGCTCCTTTTCCATCAATGGAGAACGGAGGACACGTTTTAAAAAGAAACTCGTCATAAAAGCTCGAATGATTTGGCTCAGTTGGCTAGATCACATTGAGCGAATCGAAGTCATCATCCCGATCTGCAAAGACGTACTCATCTTTGGCGGCACACGCAAGTGAAGAGGAAGTTCGTATGTGCAACTGGAGACAGATGGCAAACGACCACGCTATCTGGAGGTGCATGCTAGTATAGGCCCTGGTTCACCACGGTCTGCAGCGCTATCTAAATCAGTAAACCCAAATTCCTTATGAATTCTACTGAATTCGCATCAAAATATGCGCTGTTATCATTGCTAATAGCAATCATCATAGTATATGGCACAGTATTCCTCGCTCATCCTACCGCATGTCTTGAATCGCACTGAGATACGCTTTATAGTGGCTGTATATGCGCTAAACCCCAGTTGTATGTTGTCTAATAAAAACTCCAATACCCCACGTGCAAATCCAAAAATTGGTGTACTTCTTTTATCTAGTAGAGCTGCTTATTATATCAGAGGCTAGTTTTTGTTTCATAGCTTGGTATTTATAATTCATAAAGGTATTGGAGGCCATTGGAAGACACAAAAAACGATCTTATTGGGTATCGTTTTTCTTACTCAAGGATCCTGTTTTGTTAGGATGTCTAAGACGCAACTTCTGTCACCAGTCACACTAACACCCCAACCTCGAAACCATTCAGTACTACTTTGTACATCTGATTTCTTTGAACTGTCAAAACTGAAATAAAAACAAAATCCTTTAAGCTTAAAACAACGATGACCTTTGCGTCCAAACGAGACCAATAAATCATTCATGACTAAGTGACACTACTAAATCAAACGGGGGGCCACTGTTGAAAAGAGCTTCTCAAAAGCGCCATCAAATTAATTCCAGTTTCTTGAAATTTTAATTTTTTTTTAGTTAATATAAGAGCATACGAAATCCTTAGTTGAAAGCCTGCCCATACTTGTCCATTTTTCATTATTTATTCACTAGTGCACACGTTCCATCGTAAATAGCCAAAAGCGCTTACTTATTCGTTTCTGTTGATCTACAATTGTCAAATGCGGAATCCATTTTTGGAGATGACAAAAATCCACTTAATGTCGCGTTAAGTGTTATTTCGTGGAGCCCAACAAAAATAACATGCAACATTACCTACCGACCCGTCACCACCGGTCGTTGGTGAGGGCTCCCATTGAAATGTCAAAAGAAATCGTCTCGTTCCCGCCTGTCTACATCGCATCGATTACTCCAGCACTTGAAGCTTATTCCACGAACTCACCCATAATCCATAATGTTAATCCAAGTGGCCATTTAAGTAGTCTCTGTCGCGCATCACAATGCCAACACACAGTAGCTGAGTTGAGCGTCGCATTTTGACGCCATTAGCCCCCTCGGACACACCAACAAACCAACAGGCAAGTGTTGCCACCCCACACTCAATTAGCATTCAGGTACAGTAGAATCGCGCGCACAATAACAATAATAATTGCTCCCCTCCGACTACTGTACAGATACGTCGTTACCTCTCCTGCTCACTTGCCAGATACTAGCTCACTGGTTAACTCGGGTCTACGACGCTATGGCTTTTCGATCGTTCGCATTCAACTGTCGAAAAATATTTTGATGGATGACATTTGATGTACATCGACGAGTATAAATCAAATCGAATGGACGAACCAAATGGAAAATTGTTTTGGTTTCGATGATTCCGATTGCTTCGATGGTTTCAATGGTTTCGAATGTTTGTCATCGGCTGAATATGGAATTTGACTGTCAGTCGTTGAATGTTGCGGAGGCAAATTATCGTTACGTCACGTTTTGGTTGTTATTTTTGGTTAGGACCACCTTCGAAATAATAATTGCTCCTGAAGGTATTGTAGGAGCGTGCAGGGGTGGAGGCAATAGCAAGGGATACATTCCGATTGGATTTATGGTCATTTGGAGTCGTAAATATTTTCAATTTTCGCCTTTAATATTTTCTTTTAAATTTATACGGCATAATTTCGACATTACACTGGATTTAGGTGCACACTGTCACTGTCAAATGTCAAGTGACTGACATTTCGAATGTGCTTTGATGTTGTTCTTGTTAGGTCATGATTTTTTCAGGTAGTGCTAATGCGGTAATTGTTGTTCTTTGACAAGTATACGTTTCGGAGCTTTGATGTTTAAATGGTAAAGGATTGTGGAATTGGTTTAACTGTAATAATTCGAAGTCGGTTTGGTTGAAGTCGGACTAAAAAAATTCGTGAGTTATGGAGCAGAAAGCAGTTAATGCCGCCAATCATATGAGACAGACGAAATAACAATGAGTATTTTAATTTGGATTCTGATGTGTCATAGGAATTCAAATAGATGAAATAAATTGTTCTTAGATTTTAACGAATCTAAACCACAACTTCAGTTAAATACCATGTAGTTATCAGGCCTGAAGGTTTCGGTATTGAAATCTAGAGTGCTTACGTAAAAAATACAACAAGTACACTAGAATTGGAGTCAAAATAGGGTTTTAGAGAAGTTTTTTTGAAGAAATTCACATAAAAATTTTCAAGTTCGCTGACAAGCTCAGAATAGTCCATTCAGAAATGATAGCATGTCTCCTCCGGTTAGAGACCGATGACTTGTCTGGAATTAAGATAAAAATCTAGCAGGCTTATAAAATCCAAATTTACTCAAAGGACATCAAGTTGACTATATTAACAGAGCTAATGCTAAAACGCATCACGATCCTATTCTTAAATGAAACCAAATATTAAGGTGGGATTCTGAAAGGTATGATAAAAAATAAAATATCTGAGTCTTCTCTAATCAGCATATGGACTGTCATAAAAGTGCAGCTTTGGTTTTGAGAAGGTTTACTAAGAACGGGTACATAGCACATTATAATTATTACTCAAGGTGTTGCAGCGAAACTCTCCGGCGCTAAAGGTGCCTCGGATACCTTTACGCAAGAGATATCATCCCCCAGGTCTAATTCATGAACCCTGGGCTATTTAGGATACCACTTTACTGATCAGCTCTAAAATTGAATATCTTCTCATTCTAGAATTTAACACCAGAGATCTAGTGGCAGCAATAATCGAACTACCTCAGGGGAATGGGTTGCAAGAGTTTGTGTGCGCCTCAGACTATTTTCATTCGTGCCGGCTTCAGTCCATTGCCGGGCTCTCATTCTGTTCTCCGGTGTTCAACAGTTAATAATCGACGCCAAAAGTCCGCCCGATTCCGCATCAGCAAGTCCAAACACTCTTTCGAAGTGCTCCCGCATTCGTGTTTTTGGTTAGGAGTGAGTATGCGCGGCACCCAGCGGCAGGATAACCTTTTCATATGCAGAATATTGCCAAAAATATGGCGTGTACGCTCAGTACTAACCTTTGTGGTATCTGCTAGCTCGCGCACCTTCACTGACCATTTCATGTATTTTTTTGACATTGTCCTCTGTAACCGCATCGGAGTGCCTGTTGCTGCGGACTTGATCGGTAGTGGAGTTGAGACCACTACGAAACCCTCGAAACCAATATTTGACGGTGTAATCTGACGGAGCATTAGCCCCATAATATTTATCCAACTTTTCTTTTGTTTCCTTCGCCGTTTTGCCTCTCAAAAAGTAATGTTTTATGAGAGAACGAAAATCTTTTTTGTCCATACTCCACATGATACCAAACACGTCAACAACAATCAGCTGTCAAAACAAAACTAAAGACAGTATCGCACTGAAATTTGGCATGTCAGCCTAAATATGAACGGACACCAAGGCACCATAAGCTTTTTTGCAGTAGCAGCGCATTCTGGTGGTCAAGGAGGTATACTTTTCACCCCACCATCCTTGACCTTTTATCAAGGATTGGCATGTGTCAGATGAGGAATCGGACTATATGCACATAAGGTTCAATCTAGGATGCAGTATCTAACGAGATCAAACTAGACTATAAGCTGGGGTACTATCAAAATGAATCCACTGCCTTCATATGTACAGCCCATTATCCCATGTCAAAAGTTTTGTAACATGGTGGAACCATTAAATTATGAGGAAATGTTTAACAAATCCAAACACACCGGTAACTGGAACCTATACAAATCCACTTTAACCAACTTCAGTAAAAAATTAAGAAAGATCAAGAGAGCTTCCTGGAGAAAGAATTGAGAAAACTCGAAAAAAAATCGCAGAGATCTCGCGTCTCCAAAAAGTTCTCCTAAAAAGCTCTTCAAATAGCTTATGTCTATTAGAGAAAGTAGATGGTACTTGCACAGCTAGTCGAAAGGAAACCCTAAATATGCTATTTAAAGTTCATTCCGAAAAAAAAACACACATTATGTCAGTTCTGAAGCCACAAGATTTTCTTACAACAAACAAATTATCAGCCTATCTCTAAATATGTTAAATATAGACAAAGTTAAATGAGCCATAAGCTCATTTAAAGCATGTTAGTCACTATATTTGACGTAGTCTGAATAGCACTGATTCAAAAAATTCTAGTACTGATTTATTTATGTATACCTTCAACTGGGGATACGTCCAGCATGCCTTATTCTATAGTTCTTTTCATCAGAGACCTTCTTATAAGATATTTTCCACTGCACCCTCATAAATATGCATGATGATGATTAAAAGATAGAGCCACAATAGGTGCTCTACTAAATCTGGTAACACAGATTAAAGAGGTCTGCGGACAAAAGGAACTTTTGATAATGTCGGATATGAATCCACCACTAGTGCCTTGGAGAAAATTTTTCAATCAACCCCAGTAAAACCATATTTGCTCCCTTCACTCGTAAGAGAAATCTTGATCTTGACCAGATCTCACTTAGCGACACAATAACTAAGTACTTCAATGAAGTAAAATACGATGGCGGTCCCAGAAGTACCCGGGGCCTGACCAAGCAGGAAAGTACGCAGTCTATAAGGTATGTATATGTTTCAAGTTTGAAAGCGCCACATTGTTTAGTTTTTGTTTGGCAGCCATTAATAGTGAATGTTGTCAATGAATTTGTGAAAATGGAGAAAATTGGTCATCGTTATGTGATACAATACTTTTATTTGAAAGGTTTCAGCCCAACCAATATAAAAGCTGAACTGGATTCTGCTCTGGCTAAGTCTGTTCCTTCGTTTACAGTAGTAAAATTTTGGGTTGCTGAGTTTAAACGAGGCCTTATGAGCTGCCATGACGAGCATCGCAGTAGTCGACTAAATGAAGTGACGACTCCAGAAATGGTGAAGAAAATCCACAAACCGGTACTGGATGATCGTCGACTGAAAGTACGCGAGCTAGCAGACATTGAAGGCATTTCAAAAAGTGCGGTACATCGAAAATTATTTGAAAATTTGGACATGAGAAAGCTGTGTGCAAGATAAGTGCAGCGTTTGATCACACTCGAGCAAAAACAGTGTCATGAAGATGTTTCATTTGAGTGTTGAGCGAAGTTTCACAGCAACAAAGCAGAATTTTTGCGCCGTTTCATAACAATGGATGAAACATGGGTCCATCACTTTACACCCGAGCCAAAAGAACAATCAAAACAATGGATTCAAAATGAGAACCGGCTCCAAAGAAGGCGCGGACCGTTTCATCTACAGGTAAAGGCATGGCGTCGATTTTTTGGGATGCGCGTGGGATAATTTTCATTGACTATTTTGAAAGAGGAAAAACTATCAACGGCCAGTATTATGCGAACTTTGCACAGTTCACCAGCTCACAAATCCGTTATTGCAATTAAAGTTTGAATTGCTACCTCATGCACCTTATTCGCCAGACTTAGCCCCCTCGGTTTATTTTCTGTTCCCAAACTTGAAAAAATGGCTCAGTGGTCAAAGATTTTTCAACAATGAAGAAGTGATGTCGGCAGTTAATGGCTATTTTGGAATTTTTTTTATGAAAGGCGATTATTTTGAAAAGTAAATAAATTTTTTTCCAAAATTTTTGTGTTTTCTTTGTTGGGTCGGGTACTTCTGGTGAGGGGTAGTTTTTCTTACTACCACCAGGTATGTTCTAATCTGGTTGTAGATATTCCCAGTGCCTCCACACTTGAACACTGAATAAATTACGGGAACAAGATTCTATCACTGGATATAATTGTATATCTCTAAATCTAAAAAGATTGTCAAATTTAGATTTCGAAAGGTTCACTGTACCTTTTGTTATAATACTTTGATGAGTTAGTTTTAGAAATTATTTCTCCGGCTACTTAATAATCCGTACTCTAGATGGCTAACAAGATGGATTTGGCAAAGCCTTGTCCAATTTTCTACTGATAGATTTAATGAATGCAGCTCCGATACCTAAATTTTGAGTTGATTCTCAGCCTTTTATAATTGAACACTGCTGAACTATTTTCATCTTGACATATCAAGTATATGTCATCTGGGCATTGGTGGCTTAGTTGAAAATTTTAAATTTGATTAAGAGATTTAAAGTTGAGCTTCTGGAATATTTTAATTCCCTGCTATACTCTATCTACCCTGCTACCTATGAACTACTTGCATACGACTTATATAAAGGGTGTTTTTTACGAGTTTTTTTTTTTTTAATATGGCAGCACTTAGATAGATGTTAGTTAATCCGACAGCTGATATATTTTTTTACACAGTATTCTTTGGCAGATTATTATGCAAGGACGTCCGAGTAATGATTACAAATTGTGGAAATTTATTTCCAAAATCAATGTTCGGCAAAAAATGTTTTTATAGAGCGCTACGTCATGTTTACAGCCATAATCCACCACATAAGTCGACCACAATTGAAAAATTTCCCAATAAATTGGCGAATTTGGATTAAAAACTACTGAAAAGAATGCGCAGAGTGTAGGCAGATGAAAATATCGGCGCTATTGAGGCCAGTGTTGGGGAAGATTCTAATGCAACGATTAGTCATCTTGCGCAGGAATTTGGCCTATTTCCATCGACTTTGTAAAAGATTTTGCCCGAAATTCATGATTTACACGCTTACAATTCAATTGCTGCAAGAATTAAAGCCAAGCAATCATCGTGCTGCGTCGTGACTTCGCTGGTTGGGCGCTTGAAAAGTTGGAAGTTGATCCACTTGTTTACCTCCAAATTTTGTTAAGTGACAAGGCTTGCGTCTGTCTCATTGTTAATAAACAAAATTGTTGAATTTGGAGCGAGAAAAACTTAAGGTGATACATTAGCCTGAAAAATATTGGGCCGTAGTTCTTCAAAAATGTAGAAAATCGAAATGTCATCATCAATGGCCCGCGGTACAGAGCTATGATCAATTATTTTTTTTTTCTTTTTAAAAGTATTAACTGCATGCCATTTGATTTTAACAGGAGGGTACCACATGAAATATTTTCGGCGAAACCATAGACTTACCATATTAAAGAAATGTTCGATGGCAACATTATCTTCAGATAACTTCTCTCCAGGATCGTTTAATACGACGCCGCTGGAATATTTTCCGTGGGGGTATTCAAATTCTTTAGTCTATACGGGTAAGTCAACAACGATTTCAGCGCCAACATTCGGCACACCAATCGCAAAATACACCCTTAATCGATAAGTTTGAACGTTTTGGACAAAATAGTGATCTCAAGACTTCAACTGGTGTTCGTTCAATAAATTTAGCTGAAAATATTACCGCCATAGATAAGAGTGTGGCTGAAAAGCCAGGTGGGATTCGAGACGATTGCAGGAATTGGACCTATCCGTGACCACTTGCAGTGCATTTTGCATACAGATCTTGGCCAACATTCGTATAAGGTCCAGTTGACACATGAGTTGAAGCCAGCAGACCACGCGCAACGCTATACTTTCCCTGATTGGGTGCTGGGAATAAATGAACAAAGTCACGATTTTTTACACAAAATTATTCGGAATGAGGAGGCTCACTTTCAATTGTCTGGTTATGTAAATAAAGATAACTGTCGCATCTGGGTCTCCGGGTGACAGTGAGGTTCTGTTTTTTGGCAAGCGGTGTCATTGGGCCATATTTTTTCCAAAACTGATGCTGGTGCGACCGTTTCAGCGAATGGATTGCATTACCAGACGTCTTTTCCTGAAATGGAGACTTATTGTAATTTGGCCGCCGAGATAGTGCAATTTAACAGCAATAGACTTTTTGCTTTGAGACTATCATTAACATGAGAAAGCCTACGTCGACGTTCCACCAACAATTCATGCACTAAAAGAAAATATCAGAGCTGTTATTCATGAAATATAGTCGGATTTATGGGAAAACGTGATGAAAATTCTCATCTAACTAATGACTATATGTACGAGTAGGCAGAGCCGAAGCGGACATTTGGAAAATGTTGAAACATCACCACTTTTCGAAAAAATTTTGCGTTTTTCTATTGATTTGAAACGACACCTCTTACTGAATAAATCTATGCATTTTAAGAAATTTTATGATACTATTACGATATAAATGATTGATAGTAACTTCCAGTGTTTAAAACCTAGTTTCGGAAAATTGATTAAATTCCATATATCTGCCTATTACAAATGGCTATACAAAAAGTATATATCTCAAATACAACCAGCAATTATGGTGCATTATCTCTGTTGACGAATCTCCGGATAGAGCATAGGATTACCCGCCAGGATGGTGTGGGCCTTGGGTCAGTTACTATGTACTATATAAAAATCGTAATTGGAAAAGAGCATGCATAATCCTTGGATAATGAAAGCTCTAAAACAAGAACACGACCCGGAAAAGGAAACAGACAACGACACTCCACAGCTTCCAGACTTTCTAATAAAGGTACTGATGCCTTTTATTACAATCTTTGTAGCAGATTTTTTTAACGGTGGTATCTAGTTCCAGTATTCATTCAGTGGGGCTAAAACAGTGAAATCTTCGGGATTGTTGCCAAATGATAAAGGCTTTCAGTTGAGTAAGCTTTCTATTTGTTTAATGGCATTGATTAGATTTAAAATGTAAATACAAAGTTTCCAAAAACTCATTTTAAATGGGGTATTACCCATTTAAATTCAGCTTCCTATAAACCACCTAAGTGTGCGCGATTCCATTAAGTGTCATCTTTTCGCTGTTCTTCTAAGGTTCTATAAGTCCTTAGCAGCACCCACAATTTTTTTTCTACAGCGACTTAACAAATCCTGTAGTAGTGAAACTTCAATATAATAGCAATAGCAATGAACACCTGAGTCCTCATGTCACTGACCAATCCCAGATGAATTGCCTTGGTAGGCAAATAAATGGAAATCGCAAATTATGGCTTTTTTAAGGTTTTTGTCCCTCGAGCTCGGCATAATGTGGTAAGAAAACTATATCTTAGTTGCTGGCAAATTGCCCATGAGTCGGGCAATTCTTGACCTCTGCCTAAAACTAATGATGCAGTAGAATTTTTTTAACGGCGTTTTTCAGGTTTAGTATGTAAGCCATGGCATGACTATATGTAAAGTTTTTGGTTTTTTTTTTTTTTTTTTGAAAGAAATTCTCCATTCGGGAGCACTCAGCCAAAGTGCGCAAGTGGAGGCGATAACTTCACTTTAAAAAGAGAGAGCTTTTGGTTGAGTTTCAAGCCCACGACGGAGTGTTTGTATTGTAGACCGTACTACTTAAATGATATCTGGGAAGCATTCAAAGTCTTTGGAGCTAAGCCGAAGAAGTATGATTATTTATAAGTATCTTGTGAAAAATTTATTACACAACCAGAATAATTTCTCACGCAACGGTTTAAAGGAAGCTATCATATAAATATTTTGTAACCGAGTACATATGTATATGGCAATATTCAATTTTTAAACAGGAAAATAATACCCCAATTCAACTCCGGTGGTCGAACTAACGAGCATTAACAAAACACAAACTAAAACCGATCCACCGATTTACAGGAAATTAGACGCCATTAAATTGAGATCCTCCTCTGCAATTAGTCCACTTAAGATCCTTAAGACCCACCGCACACCGTAAAGTGTCAACCAAACAGTAGCTCTTTCATATTCCATGCAAACTCTTGAAGTTCACACCCACGTCTTAGTCATTTTCATCCGCCGCTCACCCTCACCAGTTCCACTTTCAAAGAACTGATACTAAAACAGAAAAAAAAAAAAACTTATTCCGAAGGCCAAAAACAATTTCGTCTTCAGACCTAGATTCCTGTACATCCTCTCGTCCACTTGACGCTACAATGCGACCCTGGGCGAATTGACCAACGAACAGCTAACAGGTAATAGGCGAAATCTGATTTGACATGTGTCAGCAATTAAACAAAGGAGACCGCACAAGACGTCCAAGCACTCAAATCAGTAACTCATATTGCAAAGTGACGCAATACAGTCACATACTCGTACACTAATATTGAGCAGTATAATATAAAAGTATCTTTATTCAAAATGTTATGTCGGAGTCCTGTCAGCAACAACAACAAAAACGACACAACTCACTTAGCAATACAAGACCTTCCTCACAACCCAGATCAATTGGACATCTGTAGATCCCATTGACAGATCACCTAATTGACAGCGAACGAAATCGACGGTTTAAGCATGTACAGCATAATTATAGGATTAATGGCAACGAATTGTGGTTTCGAATCTGAAACTCCGACTCTGATACGAGTATGTATCCACACAATCTTTACTCTCCGAGACTCATTTTTCGAGATGGAGGAGCCCAATATCGATTTCATGATTATGCGATCGTTCGATCAGATTAGTAACGGGATTAATTAAGATCCAAACAATCGAGGAGATACAAGAAACGAAAACAAAATAACGCAACACAACGTGCGAGATGTTACGCGGAATGATACTTTGTGTTTGGGTCTAGAGGTTTGTTTTTTTTTATTCTCTGTCAAGTCGTTTGCAACGGACATTTGGACATGTGATCGATTTCGAGGAATTTTAATTTTTAAATTTTTGTCCAACATGACTCTTCTAGCAGAGAGAAGGAGAATTTTTGGTCGGCGAGTCATGGAGCCATGCAAGGTTATGACAATGACAACAAATGAATTATGAAGTGAGAATTCGATAATTATTAATTATTCCTGGAATCGGATTGGTTCCGATTTGTCAGTTTAAAATAATTTTGACGAAGATTTTTGAAATTCATCGATCATTTTTGACTGCGTTTTGGTATTGCGAATGTAGCAGTTTATTATAATCGGGTTCTTATGAGGTAACAGTATGTTCATTTTAAAGATGGTTTGAGTCGTGTTCGTTGAGGAGCTCTTATAGGAGTTGTAAGTCCATTGTGATGCAACTGGAAGAGGAGTGCCCCAGTTAATCCTAAACCAAAGAGATTTCTTAATAAATTTAGATCCATTCCAAGGCAGGATAGTTGCAGAAGAAGCGCGCCACAGAAGCCTATTTCTCTTTTACTCCACAGCTAAGGTAGATATCTTTGTTAGGATGACTCAATTTCTATCTGCTAATGAGCTAGATTATGTTTTTAAGTTTTCAGATATCTCTTCTAAGGTGGATCGTCTTGATCGTTTATGATCGAATATGAGCTGTATTAGTTACATTTCCTACAGTGGTCTTGATGAATCCTCTTATGAATGAAGCTTAGATAGTACTTAAAAGTATGTCATTTGTTTGGGTAATGAATAGATCAACGCTTCCAGTTGTCTTAAAATTGGTTTTGAATATGGAAACTTACTTACGCATTGTCCCCATTCGTTTCTTTCTGGAATCAGCTGATTGAAATCGACGTTGAAGGTCGGTTTAATTAAGGAGGCGGAGATTTTTTAGCATGTCCTATTGATGATTTTCTTTCAGCCTGGGGGCAGACCTGATTTCGAGTTCCATGGCGAACAGGTCTATAGGTAGAAAATGAAACACATAATTATAGAGTGGCCATTGAAGAAGTTCTTAATACGATAGTGATTCTTCTGCAAACAGCTTGTTGTGGTTTTTCTAACAGATTGATGTTAATTCGTCTATCCAGTGAAGAGACCCAAACGGGTTTATCGTAGCTGAGAATTAGCCGCAACAGAATATTTGTAGATGTTTGACCTAGCCTGCGTAAGTTACTAAACCACATCCTGAATCATCTAATTTTTTTAAGCCCATTGGAGACTACGTTCCATTAAAAAGGACAGAACATAACACATTGCAATTTGATGTGGAAACCGGAGATTCTTTTAATGTTCTTAAGCTATGCTATGTTTTACATACCCGTTTGAGTATAAAAACTACGGTTATACCAGTCAAAGCAATAGGTACTGTACGGAGAGCTAAACATGTGTTCAGAATGCTTATCAGGATGTGTCTGGAAAATTTACCTTTAAAACCTTTTCGCACAGATCAGTAGGTGCGTAGATTTTCTCAAAATACCTTTGCGGTGTGGAACCATAGAAGTGATTGTTCATAAGCAAATTCAGGGATTCTTCCTTGTAGTCAACCCAGGTATCATCCGGGTTGCTGAAATATGCTCTCGTTTGGCCAGGACTGTGTTGTAGTCTCGATTAGTCACTTCTGCTGATGATCCTTTTGACGAAACTAAGCCAAAAGCAATGCCTTATAGGAGTTCCAGTCACGTTCTGACCTAGTTTAACACATAAATAGTTTGAGTAGAGCTTCAACTGGGATATCGGGATGTGACTTCCTCATACAGCCAGTTTTGAATGAGCCTTTGCATCATATTTCTCCCAGTTCGCCTTCCAACGATTGCAATAGATGTCTTTTTTTAGGGCAATTATTTGCTCGATGTACTAAATTGTAAGTATCGGAGGTACGAGTAGAACTATTTATCCGATACTTTTCAATTGTGCATCGAAATAGATATACTATTTGAGAGTATAATTCACGACTACTATCTTTGTTACAAATGTAGCGATTTACAAACAAAAAAAATTATGTTGACGCTTGTCTGTTGGTAGACCCGCTGTATCCGTTGAACATATTAATTCAAGTGTCGAATATGCTATTGATTTTTGGCAACTTATTCGTACGATCTTTTTGCATACTTCGGTAATCTATTGTTCTATTGTACTAAGGACTCATGTATAAAAGAGGGTGCAGTACTGTTCTAGGTTTGTATTAGTTTTCGATTCATCTCTGAGGCTAGTATCTGTACTTCTCCATAATTCGTGGTGTGCTATTACGTCAGAGTCGAGCAGAACTCTCACCTGATTACGGTCGACCTCATGAACAAACTTATTTTTGGTATAAGAAACTTATCCATCAGATATTGTCCATCATGGTTTCTTACTTTCTTCAAATGTTCTGAAAGAGACCTAATGCTTATTTTGTAAAAATCAGCAGACTTATGGGTAAGAAGTTTTCCAGCTACGTTTTGGTGGAATCGAATTGGTAGTTAGAAGGCGCAAGGTCTGGATGGTACGGTGGGTATTGCATAACATTCCAGCCAAATTGTCTTTTGTCGCTAAAGCTGTGTGTTGTCTAGCGTTGTCATGATGGGAAACAACGCTCTTTTTTCTCGCCAACTTTGGCCGTTTTTCTTCCACCGCCTGTTTCAAAGCATCGAGCTAAGAGCAATATTTAACGGCATTTGTTTTCTGAATTCGTGGAAGCAACTCGAAGTAAAGAACACCTCACCAGTCCCACCAAATGCTCAACAAGACCTTTTTGGGATGCAAATCTTGTTTATCGACCGATTTTGGTGTTTCACCAGTAGCGCACCATGACCTCTTACGCCGAATGTTGTTGTAAACCACTAATTTTTCGTCTTCCGTAACCACTCTTTTCAGGAAAGACTTAAGCGAGTTCTATCTCAACAAAGACTCACAGATCATTGTGCGGTCCATAATGTTTCTTCCATTGAGTTCACAATTTAACTTGCTTAGTAAACACTACCGATATTGTTGTTGTTCTTATTGATTGTAAAAGCTTATTGAAAGGTCGACACGATGACACAGAAAGAAAATTACGAATTGATGCAGTGCGGAAACTGGGCACTAGTACTTTACTAAGCAAGTAATTTAAGAATGGATATCATGAAGCAATATTAATGGCGGATTGGAACGATTTTTATGTCAAATAACAATGGAAAACTAGGATACCTAAAACGTTTATGATATGTTTATCCCAGAATATATGGTATTTCTGCATGGTTAATAGATGTTTAATTTTATTCATATAATGTTATTCCATACTGAAATGAAAGATCTCGTAATATATTATTTTTAACAGCATCATTGAACAGATATTTCGCAAAAAACACGCCCTAGAATCTACAGATAGGCCCTTAATTTTTAAATTCGTCTACCCTTTCAATAAAAAAGCATTTATTATCGCAGTTAAGATCCGTGCAAAAAGTGAGAGGTGAACTGTCAACAGCGCAAGTACAATTCAACGAGTTGTATCTTTTCCTTTACGGTGCGTGAAAATGAGTATCGTTCTCTAGTTTTAACGTAAACTGTTAACCTTAACTTTAGTTTTGGAACTAATGAACTGATGTTCATTAAACCAGATTCGTAATAAATAAAGATCCCAATTTAAGTCAGACTGCAGATCGAATATTAAGGTCATACTAAAATCCTTCAGCGAAGGCAGTTGGTCGACCTTCAAGACTGAGTTCAAAAAAGTAATTTATGTAAATTAGAAACGAAATTGGTCCCAAAACAGAGCCTTGGGGTACACCTAAATTGCGAAAATTTATTGCACTTCTTACTTTGTCTATTTTTACGCTTTGTGATCTGTTGATCGACCTAAACCAAATCAAGTACGAATTCACGAAAACAAAATAATGTGTTTGACCATGTCAAATTCCTTGATAGTGTCAATAAATATACAATTCGTGTGCTTTTTTCTGTCGAGGTTTGACATAATTTGGTAAGAATTTTAAAAAGGCCTCTTCAAAGCTTTCCGATAGCTAAGTTGGATAGGACTAAATAACACCGTGTAGCGCTTCCATTATTCCGATTTAAGTTCTGTTTTTTTTTGTTAAGGTTGGTATATCTGTACATCATAGCTTGACATTTGCAAAAGTTACGTAGCCAAGAGTACATCTATCTTTGTGTGTTGGCGATTTTTTAAAATATTAGAAATGGATTTAAATTTGCAACGACGAACTTCTATTAAATTTTGCATAAAAATCGGATTTAATGTTGGAAAAAAAGGAAAACGGTCGTTTACTAGTGGCACAAGCGGTTCAAAAGTGGTCATGAGTCAATCGAAGATGATGAATCCAGTGGCAGACCGTCGACATCGAAAACCGACGAAAACTTTGATGAAGTAAGTGAAATGTTGGTCAATAACCGCAAATTACCCATAAGAGAGATAGCGGAGGACATCCATTGCCTATGGATCCGTCCAAGACATTTTGGTTAATGATTTGGGTTTCCGTCGTGTAGCAGCAAAGTTGGTGCCAAAAGACCTCAATTTCATGCAAAACAGAGACCGTGTTGAAGTCGCAAAAGAGATGATTTGCGAGGCTGAATCCAAACCCACATTCATGAAAAGGATCATTACTGGAGACGAGACGTGAGTTTATGAGTACGACACGCAATTCAGACATCAGGCAAGTGAATGACGTTCACCAAATGAGCCGAGACCAAAAAAAACCACGTCGTTTTCAGTCAACGGTGTATCATAAATTTCTGCCAGAAGGCCAGACAGTAAACAAAAAGTATAATTTGGGCGTTATGAGACGTTTGCGTGAAACAATTCGCCGAAAGAGACCAGAATTGTGGGCAGAAAACTCGTGGATTTTGTACCATGATAACGCACCGTCGCACAGTGCCATCATTATTCGTACTTTTTTGACGAAAAATGCAACAAATACCATACAACAGCCACCGAATTCACCTGATCTGGCTCCCTGTTACTTCTTTCTGTTCAATCTAGTTAAAAAACCACTACGGGGAACGCGTTTCAGCAGCCGAGAGGAAGTAATGGAAAAATCGCAGGAATCACTGATGGACATACCGGAAACCGATTATAAAAAATGTTTCGAGGATTGGATCAAGCGCTGGCATAAGTGTGTTGCAGTCGATGGGGATTTGAAGTGGACAATATAGATAGATTTAGATGAATAAACTTGTATTTTTAATTTTCTGAATAAATTCCGTGATCAAGGTGGTAACTTAGTCGATTTTTTACATCATTCGATTTTTTTTTATATTTTAAGTAATTTTTACTTGTAATCGGAAGAGGAGTGATGGGCCTAGAGTTACACATTTCAACATCAGGGGTCAGATCGGAGGAATGAAATATTTTTTACATTGCTGGAGGAAACCTAGACATATTTCATCATTTTTGGCGACATCAAATATAGCAGAAAGCATTGTATTTTGAAAGCGTTAAATCTCATTCTGTTGATAGTTCCCCAATTATGTATGCTGTTAATATTGGAATTTAATGAGCCAAATATACGCTGTCGTTAATGTTTTAGAGCCGAAGGGCAGGAAAGTGAGTCCTGAAAGGACTATGAAAACCAGGAAATATATACTGTCATCAGCAAAGAAATATATTGGATTAGAAGTAGCAGACAAGAGACCATTGTTAACAATTAAAAATAGTGTTGGAATTATAAGGGAGCCCTGGGGCACACCAGCATTTATTTGTGAATATTGTATCAGACTTGAAACCTTCCAAGACGACCTTAATTGAACGCTCCGAAGGTTAGTTTCTAAGCCATTTTCGATAAAAGAACATGATTCCAAAACCTATCAAGTACTTTAGAAATATCAAGTGCTTTCGCCAAATTGATTTACGCTTTGGTTCTACTTCTCAGTAAGAGTGGACCAATTGCTACGAAAACCGTACTGCCGGTCATTGAGAAGTGTTCGTGTTTCGAGATATTTTACGTCCTGAGATTTTATCATTGTTTCCATGACCTTGGAAAGAAGGGCCATAAGTGCAATGGGTCTGTAAAAAGAGAGAGAAAAAGATTCGCCTTTTATAGCGACGGGCTTGACAAATGACGTTTTCCATTTGTTCGGAAAGTAGGATTAATAAAAAAAAACTTTCGCAATGGCTTTACAAGTTTTGCCTCTTCAGAAGAAAGGAGATATACCATCTAGACTAGCGGATTTATGTATATTAAGGTCTTTAAGTACTCTTGCTACTACATGAGTGCGAAACTGAATTCGTCACATTGAAAATTCGACGAACTCAAGTGTCGGCAGGGCCAAAGCATAATCTGGAAATGAAGAGCTGGCTGCAGCAAGCAGATTGGCCTTGTTCAAAGAGCTGACAGCTGGAATGTCATTGTAAACAAGCGTTGGGATGGAGGATAAGGCAGAATTTCTAATATTTTTAATGAACGACCAAAAATATTTACTATCTGTGAGACATTGTAGTATTTTTTGCCTAAATTAATGATCGTATTGAAATTTCTCACGCTGAAGAAAATCATTGAAGTCATTCCTAGCTCGTTCGAATTTTTTTCGGTTTTCCTCTGTCAGGTTGGTCTTGCAGGATCGGAAAAACCTTTCCGAAGTCCTGACAAATTCTTTACAGCTGTCGTCGTACCACGCCTTTTCTTTTGGTTTGATACTCTTCATCCAAAGAGCGATAAAGTATCTTATTCCAAAGAGAAGTGTCTGTAATCATATCAGCAGCGGCATGGGGGTCGAGGAAACATAAAGAACATAAAGAATACTAAAGAACCTGTTAAATTCAGAACCAATTGGCTTTCTCGTATTGCTTTGATATACGGTTGTTTTGGAAATATATAAACTAGCTGATATGGTACCTCTATAGCCTAGAGGGGAAAGCATATCAGCAGTTTACTTATCAGGGTGAAAAGTATCAACATCTGGCATTCGTGTGGGCCATATACAAGCTGGATCAACTTATTTTCCGTAGCGAAGATCTTAGCATACTATCCTTTGGGTGTTGTTTTTCCAGAATGTCTAATGGTATCGCCGTAATCCTGATTTCGTTATGAGGATACTGGGATACAATTCTTTGGATGGAGTCAGACAGCGTATCAAACTCGTTAAAGGTCGTATTGATGTCCAGTTTATAGATTCTGTAAATAAAGCAATAGTGGATAATTTGCTTATGGAGATGGAATTTTAACCACATAAATTTGCATTACGGATTGGAACAGGGACTTCTTTGCGATTGAGTTTGGAAAGCTACATGACTGCACACGTAAATGGCGAAACTGCGGTGAGAAAAGAATAATCATGCTAATTCGTCAACAGGTAGCTTTTGATCAGAGTGAATTGATAGGTGTGGGAGGGGATCTACCTGTATTTTACTAAGTGCCAAAATAGCTGGTCTGAATTTACAGACGTAGGCGTACGCAGAAAAGTAATTACTTTATAGACCGCGTATATTGGCTACATCCACAATGAATTTCCAAGTTTTTTTAACTATTAAATTTATAAAGTAAATAGGTAGAGGTCCACGGTTTAGGCAATGAAGAGGTGGAACTTAAAATTTGCTTATCTAGGGAACCCAGAAATATTGCGTAAGATTTTATTGTTTTAAAGGACACATATTACGTTTTTAAACTCTTCAGGAGCATCTGATTGATTGGAGGGATTGAATAACGCTGGGTTATTCTGTAGGTCAGAATTGATACGTGCAACTGTAGGATATGGACCAAGATCAACATAAAATCTTCTAACATTAAAAGCTAACAATCAGTCTTGTGTTTATGTGAATTCATTTGATGATAGGGATTTCATCAGCGACACAATACTTTTCAGCTCATCCGGACAATGCTTTTTCCAACGCTTGAAATCCTCTGGCGATCCAGTAATCCAGTGTTAAGGTTACTCCTCTCCTTTTCCTGCATCAACCGTGCTGAGAACAATTGTATTTTGCAATAACTGAATTCCTAAGCTTAGAACGTCATATATTTCACGAAATTTAGTTTTCTTTAGTACATCTTTAGGTATGATATTCGGATTGGGTCAAATTTCCTCATGGCCATCAATCAATTTCAAGGGCCTGGCCTTGCTTCGACGGACTACCGTCAAGAACTCCATGATGAGATTCATCAGCATCGGGTTTAATAGGTTTTATGTCGCAGGAAATTTCTTTCATTACAAGTATAGTAAACCTTACTCGCTACGAACAGGAATTGCCCCAAAATGAGTAAAGAACATCCTTTTCTAATCCGTTTTAAGAAGACATCATGCTTGCTTACTTAAACAAAAAAAAAAAAGCTACATCAGCTCTACAAGAAAAAATTTCCTCCCAAAATTCATACGGTAGGTTAATCTTCCGCATACCTACTGCAATTAATAATTTTTCCTTTGCTAGAACATTAAGAATTATTTTTGCTTTTGCTTTTTACAGTGTTAATTAGGTACCAAGCCATGAAGTGATCCATAATCATTGGATCAAAAACAAACGTTTCGCAGTTACTGAACAAGATGTTGCTTAAGCATCCGTATACTCGTATATGACTTAGACAACTACCCGATACATTCCTGGTGGATTCACTGATAATGATTGCTAGAGATTAAAAGACTTAATCTCTTTGTTATTTCTAATTGATTTGATCTAAAGGCACAAACAAATGTCTATTATACGTTTTAAACTCCAAGACCGCTACGATAGTTTGTGTAACAGATTGTGATGAAATACATTTAATCTCCGTTCTTTGATGTTTGACGGCAGTTTCTATGTCCAACGGTCTGCCTTTACTGCTCTGTGAAGTTTTTTCTGATGGCCATCCTTTCTGCGTTGATGTTGATATCGATGGTCATTAGCCTCCAGGCCAATAGGTTCTCACGTAGGTGCAATATACTCTGAGTGAACCTCTTCCATGCACAGATTTTATCTTATTATGTAGGAGCTCTGCACATCAAGATTGATTTACTGACCGTCATCAGCAACTTTCTTATACGTTGTTTGGGTCCTCCAATATTTAGCCCAAGCATTAACCCATATATAGCGATGACTTCCCGACTGCCCCTCTCGATTGTTTATTTTGAGCGGTCTATGGAAATGCGCTCAATTTTCTTGTGACTACTTGTGAGAACTACCTCTGTATTGTTGGCTGCCAGTTCCAGACCTAATGACCGAATCCATGTCTTCTTATTTTTGATGGTTCCATTGCAGGGTTTTGCCTTTTCCACATTGATTTGTGCAACGTCTACTACTGCGATGTCATCTGCATATCTAAACATGCTTACTTCTCTTGGTCTGCATATTCAACGTGCTTTATCGAATATTTTGTTTCACAAGACTGGGACTAGAACTGAGCCTTGTGGAACTCCTCCTGTTATTTAACCTTTGTCGTAGAATTGAATTCTATTTATGGTATATAGTAGGTAATTTGGTATCTATACAGTGATATAGATATTGCTTTGAGTTAATATTTTTTTTATTTTTAAAAGAGTTTATTTTCTGCTCTCGCAAATGCTTTTTTAAAACACTTTCCGTACTAGACCCATCCTACATAGAGGTCTATACGACTAGGTGCACTCTGTGATCTTGTCACCTTTTGAGATTTTCATTTCCATTCATTTCCTTTAGCGTAAAGATAGAGATTCAGTCGATCCTGTGTTTTTTTTTTTATTGCGTTCGCTGCTACCTGAACTTCTGCTCTTACTTCGGTTTAATTATTTCTGGATATTCTTGTTCATTATGATTCTGTTTGCACCTCCCGACGGGTTTTGTTACTTTTACTTTTGACCATAAACCTTGGAATCTCCTTTCTCTTTTTTAGGAGTTCCACGCATATTTTTTACAGTTTCTTTTATGTTTGCTAGCATTCATAGAATTGCTTAGCTCTTCATTAAAATTTACTCCATTGAATATTTTCATCATCAAAGCTGTGACTCTACACCGGGCTCTATAAGCTTTTGTGAAAGTCCTTAACTGATAGTCTCCTTACGGTACTTCTTTAATTGTTCACAATCATACAAAGTAGGAACTTTTTCTCGAAACAAAAGTTAGTTACTGCCTTTGACTGTGGGTCTGATCACAAAAACCAAATTTAGATGTTAATATTTATTGAATGTAGATTCCGAAATACAGCTGTTCTTGGTTTATTCGACCACTCGCCGCAGAGTGGCGTAAAATACCGCAGATAATCAAGACCACAGACGCGTTTTTTTATACTCTAATATTTTTTGTATGGAAATTGTGTGAGATCTTGCAAAGATAAAAACCAGTTGATGGTAAAAAGTAGCTAATCTGCGTCCATCAGGAGTTCTTGCTGTTAATACTCTGACCGATTTCATCACCAAAATCGTTCTTTTTGATAGATTTTATAGATTTTACTGACTTTACCTACTTGTGCTGAACCTTTTATGATAGGCTAAAACTTTAACCAGGAAATAATGCCACACATCTTCTGTCCTGTATCCTGTTCGAGGCTGTACAAACGGTTTCGATTCAATAGATTAGTGAATATTCTTGATTAAAATGACTTGTACCAAGTTATTATTGCTTCTCACTGCTTAGGGTACCTACACCCAAAAGGTATTTACTATATATACTATCACTGTAGATAGTGAAAGGGCCGATTCCAAAGTGTGTCATACAGAGGTGCCATACTTAGTAATCACCGATAAAGTAAGCATTCACTTTTACTCTATCATTTAGTTTAGATAGTAAGGCACCATCTTTAAGTTATTACCTCAATTCGTAGATACTCGTACCAGATATAATTTGTTAAAAGTGAAATTTCTAAAATCTAGTCTCTGCAGTAGAGACTTCTAAAATTACCACCTTAATTGCCATTTAGATTGCACGATTCCCACTATAACAAACCACAAGACAACACTGTGTGCAAATGTACAGCTTAAGTTGCCAAGCACTTCCAAAGTGACTCTCTCCCAATTAGGCCGACCAGGCACCCGATCAACGAAAGTGAATGAGAAAATTACACGAAAATTCGCTTGTAAGTTTCCTAAATTTTCAAAAAAAAAAAAAAAAAGGACGGCAAGTTTTGGCTTCCGTTGGGTTGAAGTTGCCGTCGTTGTTTAAGCCAGCGCCGTCACAACTTTACCCACAATCAAATCGATAGCGAGAAAACCCTTTAAAAATTGCTCAACTCGATCGTTATTAGCTTGCACCCAGGCCCATAATAAGTAAGCAAACTGCAAATAGCGAACCGACCGCGACCGCGATCGCGACGGCAACTGTGACTATGTAACTATGACTCCTGATCTATGGCCAGTTCTAGTTCAGCTTAGTACAGAAAGAGGGGTAAACCGAAAAATCACCATATAAGCCAAGCCTGGGTAATCACTCGGGTTAATTTTGCGCAAATTGCCAGCTAACTGAAAAATCGTGCAACGTACATTTGGATCGAATGCAAATCAGCTGGTAATTGCCCGACTATAAGGCTCCTTCTATGCATCTTTCGTTTGTGGTACATTTATGTATCTGAAGCTGCTGTAGCGCTCCACTTGAGGTGTAATTTCCAATTCCCATGGCCAAATGGCGCTGCTGAGTGTACACTCGGTACTCACTTACTTGGCGCTCCAGTGCTGAATACTATTCAGATCCAACGCGCTGCTGGAGCAGTCCCTGTCCCTGTGCAAGTCAATTCAATTGCTGTTAATCATATGGCAATTGATGGCAGTTGGCAATTATTTGCAAATACAACTACAAGACTACCGGGAGAGCAATGGATCGCAGTTGTTACGACCTCCCCCTCCCCTATCATCATAGCCTATCGTTTGGATGCTTTAAAAGTTCAAATAAAGATGCAGTGTGTTATTTGCTGCAATTGCAACTACATTTACAGTGGAATTCTTCGAATCACTGCGAGGTACGAGTATATATCATTGTACGAGCAAATCGAGAGCGGGCGGAAGGGTTTTTAGAACACATTTGGGTTATACATTTAGACCTGTATGAAGGCTGTTATCTGGCATATAATGCGATTTAGCCTAAGGTAATGTAAACTGTAAAGGAAGACCGGGGAGGAGGAAGAGGCTCACCGGTTAATGTGCCATCAATCCGTTGATTCAGTATTTGTTGCTGCTGCTGTTGCTGTATCCACTAATCAATCGATTGATTGTGATTGCAGTGGCAAATTGACGTTTTGAAATGCTTTCGTCAATAAAATTACAATTTCAGTTCCATGTGTATAGAGCAGAAGTATCGAGTTTCAATGAGAATTGGAATGGGGATCGGTGTGTAGCGTGCAAGTAAAACATCAAGCCTTCACTATAAGATTTAAATTGTAATCTGGTAAATCAAATTTAAATAACCGGATGGTATAATGGATTCCATTATACAATTAATTAGCAGTGCTTAGTGTCGAAGACTTGATCCAAAACGACTTCATCTGATGAGGAGGATCTGTTTTGTTAACCTTCCTTAACAAAGTAGTTGTATGCAGTGTTTTAGGAATTCAAAAAAGAATCAGTAGTTGAATTTCAATATACAGGCGTATTTTTTAACGTAGTTCACAAAAGGAAGCAAACAACAACCTTTGCTATGAATTTGTAAGCTGGTATGAAAAGCAAGCTTTTTCCAAATAAACAGATGTAAGGTGTCCACATTCTTAACTTGACTTTTCCTTAAACGTATTCACTAATGGACTAAAAGTTATATCTCTGGATGAGCACAATAAACATTTTTTTAGCAATCCGTAGTCTCAACTCTACTTGATGGGGCCCACATGTCTTTTATGATGACTTGATATGGAGTTTTTGCTGCAGAACACTGTTTATACTATTATTTGCAGAATAGAAAAGCGAACGGAGAAATCGTTTATATATACCAAGCAACTGACGACTAAATATGAAAGGCTTTCACACATTTAGGTACTGGGAACAAATTGATGGCTTCATATATGCCATATGACGCAAAGTCTGAATCGTTGATGGCGACATATACTCCATTTTTCCCATGTTTGAGTTTGGCTGTAAGATGCATCTTAGGCGATTCTGTTTCAACACGTATATATACCTCAAGAGCTTATTGTTTCTCTTAGCAGCGTTTTTAACACACTCATTAAGCAGAGCTAGACTTGTATAATTTTTCCCAATATAAAGACATTCATGGCTTGCGTACCTATTCACATTCATGGCTATGCACGTATTATAATTTTTAAGGAAACTAAATACGTACTTGCTTACTACTTTCCAGCTACTCTGGAGCTTAAATAGAGACTGGGCATACATCGACATATCAGCTCTGTTGGTTGGATCCTTAGGTAATGTCTTCAGTTTCGCACTTCGGCACTTTTTTTGAGCGTATAATAATGCCAGGTATGTGTCTATCGCTTATGACGAGCAATCGCAAAGACCGCGAATTTTTCGATATATGCCGACCTCATGCTCACCATCTTAACGTGGGTAATTTTTGTAACTAAAATGTAGTTGCTGCAGATATAAGGTACGGAACGAACATAGTTGCATCTGCTTATATTCCATATGGTTCCTTATTACCACCACCACCACCGAAGGCGTAAGCCAGACTCATTGAATACTAATAACTCGCAGCGACTGCGTAAAGAAGCCAGAAAACTTCTAAACACATCACTTAAGACTAATTTGGAGGACGACTGGAGTCTTTACAGACAGAAACAAAAAAATACAACCAGCTACTTTGGACTTCGAAGAGTGCCTCTTATAAAAACTATTGCGATATGATCGAAACTGTAGGTGAAAATAGTTAGCTGGTCAACGTCCTTCAACAATTGCTGGAATGGCTTAGAAAATCTGATGGCACCTACACTGTGTCGAAAGCAGAGACTCTCCGTTTCATACTTGAGACTTACTTCCCAGCTAACCCAAATAGAACTAGATCAGAACCAGCTTTAAATGGGGTTTTCCAATAGGGACTTGACAACTTTGAATTTAATTTGTGAACGCACTTCTTTACTAATCATCAGTCAGTGACTGCAACTTTAAAAGCGTTAACTCCAATTTTCGGTCGTAATTCTCGCCCTAGTAGACATGCAATAACAAGTTTAGTGCAAAAATGTGTGATGTTGCCGTGTCAGTGAGACAACGGGTTGGTCGAAGTGTCGAAAATATCGCTGCCGTTCAGACGTCCAAATCAGTCAATTCCACGGCGTTCTCAAGAATTGGGCATTGCTGAGACAACATTATGGCGTATTTTGCGTAAGGATCTTGCATTACATCTACACAAGATGAAGCTGACTCAAGAATTGAAGCCGACGGACCATTTGAAGCGACGTAGGTTCTCCGATTGGGTTCTGAAGAAGATGCGCCAAGATGATGAATTTCATCGCAAAATCATCTTCAGTGACGAAGCTCATTTTTGGCTCAATGGGTTCTTCAATAAGCAAAATATGCGTTATTGGTCCGGTAAAAACCTACATGTGCCTCATGAATCACCACTTGATCCACAAAAAATAACTGTTTGGCGCGGTTTGCATGCCGGCGGCGTTATTGGGGCATATTTTTTCGTCGACTATAACGATCGTCCGTTACTGTAAATGGTCAGCGTTATCGCGCCATGATCACCGATTATTTTTGGCCCGAATTGGAAGATATGTACTTGGACGACATGTGGTTTCAACAGGATGGTGCCACAAGCCACACAGCACACGCTGCAATCGATTTATTGAAGAGTAAGTATGGTGATCGTGTTATCTCAAGACATGGGCCAGTCGATTGGCCGCCTCGTTCGTGCGATTTAACGCCGCTTGACTATTTTCTGTGGGGCTACGTTAAGTCATTGGTTTATGCCAACACGCCGACGATATTGGAAGAGCTCAGAGCCAACATTGAACTCGAAATGTGTGGCCGAGTCGTTGAAAATTGGGTCCAACAAATCGACCGCTGCAAACGTGCCCGCGGTGGCCATATGAATGAAGTCGAGTTCCATTCATAAATGTTTTGATTGTACTTTAAGCCAATAATAAAGTTTTTGAAATATCTCAAATTGTTTGCCTCTTATTTAAAAAAAAAAATTGTCAAGTCGTTATTAGGAAACCCTATATTAACGAGGCTGCTAGTGAGCTGAATAACACAAAACTTTGTAGATGGTATATCTCATTGGTTTTGCTGTTGATGGTTTCAAGTCGCCTGGCACCAATGGCATATACCCAGTCATGTTACAAAAAGGTATATATCGGCTCCTGGTAACGATGAAGAGAATCTTCACTATACATACATACCATACATAACGAAACTCTGAATAACAATGAGAGTAGTCTTCATATCGACAATCGGAAAAAAAAGACTACACACTCGTCAAGAGCTTCAGATCTATAAGTCTGATTTCCTAATTGTTAACTGCTTTGCGAATACATCATCTGTTTGAGGTTCAACATGCTTACCAAAGCTGAAGATATTCCGGAGGATCTTATAAGAGTGCGCCTCAAATTTAAACGCGTTGAGCATTTTCATTAACATTGGGTGCTTTCTACAACGCAACTTTTAATATCATGTGTAACTCGGCCAGAAAAATTTCTATTTTTGTAAATAAAAGCAATACTGGTAAATAGGAGACTGATTGCGGATTTTGACTGCGACCAATATGTGATGGCAGAGGTAAACAGGGTTTGCCCGCATTGCGCGTTCAGTGTCCACTGCTATGGTGCATGTTGGTCCACTCTCTTCACAACGCGCTCAATAGTTCTGATGTTTATACCCAAGCATATGTGGACTTATAGATCGTGTCTGGCGACTGTCCAATCTAAAGGCCAGGCAGTCCTAGAAGTGATTGATGATAAGTGCATTAGAAATGGGCTTTCAGTCCTCAAAAACCGAGGCTGTTCTCCTTAGGAGAAGGAGTAACCTGACGGGTATGACTCATCACTATTCAGTTCTCCAAAGAAGCTAAGTATTTTAATGTCTTCCTGTATAATAAACTTCTATGTACTAAATCTACTAAATACTATGTACTTATCAAATAGAACAAGTTCTCATGAAAATACGTAATAGGTCTGTCTTGGCTGCATGAGAGCTTTCCCTATCACGTCTGGCTCCTTCATAAACGAATCTCCCTCCCCATAAAATTCGTATTATGAGCAGCACTCTCTTCCATCTCTCTTCCATCTTCCGTTTAAAAAAAAATGGTCTTTGATATAACACGAATTGAGGCTTGAATTGACCTTGCGCTCCAACAGCCTTATGACTCTGGTCTTATGAACATGCTGTCTGATACAATGACACCAGAACTAGTGCTGTGGAAAAAATACGGAATGAGCTTTTCTTGTGCTCAAGACTGTTTTCAGCCAGAATCTGAGCGTGGTAGTCTGGTCTTCACGGAAGGCCCCAAAACCGATTTATAAGGCGATACAGGGCTTATATCTGGGGGATGGCAACGTTAGAATCCTGATGGAAACCAACTATATTGTGAAGAATCGCTGAAGGTCGCAAAGCACTTGCATCTGCAGCGACAGTCAAGCTGCACTAAGAGACTTGCTGAAGACTCTTACAACTTCCAAGCAAGTTCGAGAATGCAGGTCTTCACTGAACGTAGTCAGATGGCTAAATTCATTGAAACTTGTCTGGATCTTAAGTGACGATGGTATCACGGCAAATAAAATCGCTGGTGAACTTGCTAGACATGACTCAAAGGAGAGTTTTTCAGAACCCGAACCTATATTGATAGTTAGGACAGACAGAGTACAACTGCCGATAGTATGACTCTCCAGGTTGTCGGGAGACCAAACGAATGCTTCCCGACATCTACCTCAGTAGTAAAAAATAAAAAAAAAGTGTTCCACTGCGCTGGATCTCTTAAGTTGTTCATCTTTCTCATCTCACTATCCATTCGACATCAAAGGAGATGTCGTTTTTAAGAATAATAGCGGAGACGAGCTAGATCAAGTCTCTTATTACCACAAGAATGTAGCTGTCGATTTCAACCTTCTACGCATATCAACTACTAGGTAATCATTATTGATGACAGTGTCTAAATATTTGCTTGGTTTTGGCTTCGTTTTTTTCCTCTATGGTCACCAATACACCGAAAAAACTAATATATCTTGAGAAAGACGCTGTGTTAGTTGGCTTTTCAATCTATGGAGAAATGATGAATATCGATTAGAGGTTCTCGGGATATTTCTAGGAATTTTATGAATAAAAGTCTTTACAGGTATAAAACCACATTAAAAGAGTCATGTTGTAGACTAAAGGTTTCAGTTGTTTACATAAAATGGATCACTAGTATCTCGTACGCATAGCCAAACAGCTGATGCCTTTGTATGAGCTCGTATTTTTGTTGATTTGGCAAACAGTTTTGAGATTTACTTCATTCAGCGTATGGAGGTTATGGGATACACGCTCAACTAAATCGCTTTCAACCGATTAACATTTTCTTGACTCTGCTGCGTATGAAAAATCATATTGTTTTCGATTCGATCACAGGCCTAAGAGAAAATGAGGGAAGATACCGGGGTACATTGGTTTTGAATGTTCGAACATTATAATGGTTAGGAAGTTAGATCTGCCGTATTCTTAAGGACTTAAGGATACGCTGATAAGCATTCTTAACAGGTTGAAGGTATGAGAGTACGAAATAATTCTAATAATTTTGTTAATGATTAAAACACCGATTGAAAAAGTAAGGCAAGGTGAATTACGTCAGTGTTGAAATGTACCAATTTACTAGAAAATTCAAGCGTTGCTTCGTTCGAGCAGATGGCAAAATATTATTAGGGCACGTGAACAGATATGAACGTTATATTCAGTACTTCAGTTTCAAATGAATAAAGAAACTTAGAAATTTTGCAGCATTCTTGACGGCATCGATAACCTAGTTATTCCACTGTATTTTGTCATTGACAGGTATACCTCGGGTTACAAGTTTTTGGATATCGGCAATGTGATAGCTATTCGTAGATATTTAATTATAATTATAAAATATTTACCACTGCCATTTCGGTTTTGCAGCCAAAGATCGAAGGCATGAGTTTGAGAATAGATATTTAAAGATAAGAGTAAAGTTAATGAATAGATAAGATTAAGTTGTAGAAAAGAGATTATAAATTAAAATTAAAAGAGTGTCGGAGACGTTATGGCGTCCGAAAGGTAATTTATAATCAGGCAATAATAATTTATGTGAAGAAAAGATTCATCGATCACAAATTCACGCACTTTGGAGAAAAGATCCCGACTTCACCAAGTGCTTTCTCTGATTCAAATGTCGACTTGGTTACACTTTTCGGTAGGTATGTAATCAAAAAATCGGCCGTTCTACTAGTCCGATACAGCACTGGCAGTTGGTAGAAAGTATTCTTGCCTTAAGATATTGTAAATGGGCGTTTGGTGAGGTACAGATTTTAATATTTTTGAAAAAATTCCCAACATATCTAATACACAGTAGCATCCTTTACCTTAATTTTCGACCATAGAGAAGCTTCACATGTGCGATTTCGACGTTTCTGGACTTGTGTGACCAAAAATTCTTATCTTAAACTCTGGTATTTTGTTTTCAGTTCAAGTCGTACGACACGCATACATTTGACATGATGTTAAATATCGTTCACGTCGTCATCGGGGCAATATCAGGACCAGTTCTAAAGTCTAAATGACAAACGACTTTCATCAAGCTGGTGTAGTTTAAAACTGAGCGAGTTTTAATCCCGAAAAGATTCTTTTATCGCAGGTTAGACAGGATACTGGAATACGAAAGAAATAATGTCTATTTGATAAGAAGGAAAAAAGGAAACAATAATGAAAAAGCATAAAAAATAAACAAATCGTCGTGCTTGAAGGAAAATAAAAAGTCTTCTGTTTCTCCGTATGTGCAATATAAAATTTTGTCCTACCGCTTAAATAAATATACACTTTACGCCCTCTTCCCATATGTGGACAACAAAATGTGAATTTTTTCGACACGAGAGCAATAGTAAATTGCCTTTAAAGTCAGACAACGCTGTTTTTGGTTTTCTAAACAATTTTGTGTCAAAGAGATTCACGAAATTCAATTCCAGCAACGAAAATACAATTATCTGCCAATTAAATAATGAATTACCAACCGTGAGAGAGTTTTCATTTCGTCCTTATACTTGTACCAACAATTCCAACCTCGATTACTGATCCTTCTTGGAATCTCCCACTGACAGAAAAAAGATACTGTGGTCTTGTTTATGTTTGCCTACCTAACAATTATGCAACAGTACTTAAAATCCCTTCAGGGTGAGTGTACACCACCTGCACACTGATATATTTAATTCTACCAAAACAAGGGAACTTCATTACCCAGATTGCAATCGGCAATGCAATGCAATGAACCGTAAATTGAGAGATCGTATATTCGTACCAATAGTGATCGTGTTAATCCTGCACCTACATCACACGAAAAATCTAAATCAACTTCATCATTTAAGTTCATTAGGATTACACACAAAAAGTCAAAAAGTTTCCCTCAAACCTCACAGCTCTTAAGGATCAAAAGAGTGAGTTTCAATATCAGGACCAACCGCCAGAAATCAGAGAGAGCCCTTCAAAAACACAGATCTCCCTAGGCCGACCGCACCGGTGCACAATGGGTGCACAGGAGCGCATACTTGACTTGATTTTAAGCCAATTTAGAGTTATTTTCAGTTTCAAGGATTACGCGTATGAGCAGTGAGAAGAGTTTCGTCCTTTATTTTCTAAAATCCTTAACTTCTGGATCTGGACACACCACAGGAGTTAAACCGATCGGTATTGTAACTTTGTGCACCTTTCTTTATTGGATTGAAATTGACTTTTTTTTTTGCCTAGTGTTGCCTTTTAAAAGGACATCGTGATCCTATTGTTCGGGGGAAAAGAGTGTTTTGATAGTTTTTGATGTGAAATGACTTCGGTATGGACTTAAATTAGGAAAATGTATTTTTTGCAGTCGTTTTTGAGTGTGCATATGAGTATTTGAAACTTTTGTTATAGCCGATGTTGAAGGACCTTTTTTAGAATTATATTGCTTTTTGATTATGTTCATGAGTGTGCAGCACTTCAGAATATGTGGGTGGGATCGTATAGAAAGCGGACCTCTTTGTAGTGTATTTCAGGAGCTAAGAATCGTTAAAGATTAGGAATGCTCCTTTAAGTAGCGGGGATGTATGTAAATGACTTTTTAACTGGCAAATCGTTTTTCGGCGGTCACTTTGATGTGACCATGAGAATCAATTTGAAGCACTCGTTTATGTAATAATACATACACTGACGTCGGTTTTCCTTTGATTTGATTTTGGGTATGGACTTGTATTAGATTCATTGAGTAAGTAATTATGTATTGATGAGTTACTCGACTTTCTAAAAATATAATCTTAGCCACTGCTTTTATAAGTTTTAATTATGCTTCAACTTCTCTAAAACTTATTTAAATGTAAGAATTATGTAGCAGCTAGACTTTAAGTGATTTCGTGGGACTATATAGGAATTGGACTGTACAGACGATTCAATAGAGGAGTTAAGTTTAGTGAATTGGAAACTCTCACTAGCACCTGCATGGTATTGTCTATGAAAATTCCCACTTCATGGATAAGAAAAAAATAAATGTATCTCTGTTTCCCGATGTGATACTTATCGAAACGTGGTGTCCACAAATTCTGTGGAATGTCCTAAACGGACGTCAGTGGCCTTAGGAATAAAACGGAGACTATTCATTTCAATGTACAAATATGGGCAGACATCCATGGGAGCAAGGATACGCCTTGCCATCGTTCGCCGTCAATTCTTTGATACCAAAGCGGAACTCGTTATTTAGGCCGACCTTAAATCTCTTACTGCTCTTAGGATCACAACACCCAGTATCTTGCAACTCTACATTGGGTCAAACCACCTTTCGGCGACTTTGGGCTTAAACCACAGCCACCATGACGCTCCCACAAGGGGGCTTACCTCAAAAAGTCAAGCCCGGACCGAAATCCGTGGGGACTCCTGACTTCCATGGGACTACCAGTGGTCCTGCCACCCAACAGGACCTCTGACCGGCCGCTTGTAATTGGTCAAATCATAGCAGAATTCGGAGGCGTTAAATACTGAAAACCTTTACAATAAGACCAGTACATTTGCTCTGTCCCCACTTTTTATTAGACAAGGGGGACACAAATATGGACAGTGAGAGAATAGCAATTTCTATTTTCCCATTTTTTGTTATAAAGGCATATCAGCATGTTTGATGTTGTGATGAGTTGCATTAAGGGCTAGCAAATGACATCCGTCAGTTCGAACTGTCTGAATATTCTCAAGAATGGTTCGTATTTCAGTTTCATAAGGCATTTTTCCAGACTCCAGTTGCTCTCTTTTCGACTGTTTATCCTAATTTCTTTAAACTAAACCTCAATACTTTCACACTTTGATGCATATCCAAAGTTGTTATAAGCTATAATCTACATAGTTGTCACCGAGTTACTACATACATATGTACATTGTACATAACAATAAAACAATTATTTTAGCAACAATTAGCTAAAAAATTTACATACATATATTAACAATGTATGTTTTAGAATAGTTACGGACATACAAATGTATATCTAAAACATTTAGAAGCCAACAATTGTTGTGTTTTTTTTAAATTGTCCCCATTCCACAAATGCAACAAATTACTGCCATTCATCCAGTAATCCCCACTTAATTGCGCATCCCATACACAAAAGGACACAAAACCAAGAAAATACGAATATCAAGCTCGTTTATTACGCGGCGACAAATGCCATTACGAAGCCATTTAAATCGCATCCCCCTTTCGAGTTGGAAATTTACCATAATAATTCCCAGGATACAAATTCGGTCAACAAAGCACACTCACACTACTTAACCAGCCAACGGGAATACGTCATATCCGCATCCGAATAACAGCCAACGCGAAGTGAGCAATCAATAAAACCAACAATACGAATATCTACTAACACTATCACTGTAACTCCGCATCCACTTAGTATTACTTGCCACTTTGTCCTTTAATTCATCCCCTAATGACAAGCAAGAAGTTGCTGCTGCTGCTGCTACTGATACTGTTTCTATTCCTGTAACAACATCAATTTCGAGGACCCTCATAGAGTTGCCTGATTGCTTTTCTCGACATTACCCTTCTTCATGAATTCAGTCAGCTTCATCATAGTCGTTCATTGTTAGATGGTATAATGAGGAAAATCTTTTGGCTAACTACCGAGTATCCTGCAAAGTTGATGGCGATCCATTAAAGAATTTGACAACACCCGGATCAGAGAGCTAGAGTTATGAAGAAGGGTGGAAACAGTAAAGCGACACCACGAACGAGACAATCGGGATTATAATGACAAGGGTAATAAAAAGGAAATTGTCGCTTTTTTCTACGCTTGCCATTACCAACTACCACCCCTCTGCGCACGACCCAATTCATTTATTTTATGAGTGCTGATAATCAAGATGGCTGAAAAAATAATAGACTCAAGACTCAGGACTCAGGACTTGGCTCAGCACCCAGAGAGTAACAACAACAAGAACGATGACGGGTGAACGGATGTTGAAACAGCCAACCATACCCATTACGGCATTTTCTATATACTGACACGGATATGGATTTGAACATAGATATGTATACTCAAATTCATAGTCATATTCATAGTCCTCGTCATGTTGTGTTTGTTAAGGGAGAAATTCTCGTTGTTTCCCATATATAGTACACAATCAATTCTCTGTTCTTGTTTTACAAAACCCAAGGATGTACGAGTGGATTTTGAATTTATTCGCGGAATGCGCATGCGTTTTGTCAATTTTTTCACACAGATTTTCAGGAGATATTTCTTCGTCCTTTTTTTGGTTTTTCTAGTTTCCAAAGGGAGAACAAACAAATTATTAGGGTGGATTTTAATTTTCCTTCTTTTAACAAATGGACAGTGAGGAACGACGTCGATGACACAACGGACGACAAACGATCATAATCTGCGGAGCGTGTCGATAATGAAAACATTAAAATTGAGTTTTATTTGACTTTTTCCTTCCCAAATACTCGTATCCTCCGTGGCGGGGTGTGTGTAACCGATGGCTATTAACTCTCAACCCTTTCGTACTCGTATTCTATTCTTATTCGTCTGATATAGGTATTAAAGGAAATTTTTAAAGGATTAGAACGTTTTCGATTTTAATTAATTTTAACGATATTCTTTCCTGTTTGGATATTGGATGATAACTGTTTGATGAGACTTTGTTGGCACTTGCAAAATGGGAAAATTTAATGCAGCGATGAGATGCGATTATATATTTTTTATTTATTTTTGTTTAACAAAACATGCTTAAGGATTAAGATATGTATTTTTAAAAGTGTGTGTGTGTTTTTTTTTTTTTTTTTTGGTAGAATGCAGGATGATGGATGTAATATTTGTTGGTACATGCTTAGCTGTTCTAATTTTTTGAAATATGATAGCTCAGTGTCAAAAGCATCTGTCTCGACAACGCCTTTAAACAAAAATATTTGCAGGAACTACAGGAAATAAATAAATAATGAGCTACTATTTCTAGAATTATATTCAAAAGTACCTTTTCATGGCATATTTCTCGGTCTGATCGTACTCACAAGTTTAGGAATTAAAACTGCTGCGAAGGTAATGGTGAACCTGTTGCTTATATCCTGTATTTGTAGAAGTAGATCGGGCAAAAAGCATCAATACAAAATACTTTACTTTTAATGGCATCTCTTACAACCATACTTAAAAGAACGATGTTAAAGAAGTCACATGGCAACACGTTGTCCTGTCTGAGATACCTTTTTACATAAAAAAAATCAGCGATGTTTCCTCCGGCTTTGACAGAGCAGCAAGAGTTCTCCATCGACATAATGGATAGTTTTAGGAATTTGGCAGTGATGCCAAGGCCATTTGTATCTTGGTAGTCTTCGCTGTGCAGCAGTCCACAGAAGTGGTTCTTCCAAGTTTTTAATACGGATTGCTTCTGTACTTGTTTCTATTTGCAGGCTTTGGATTGGGTTTGATTGCCCGCACTTTCTTTTTAGCTGTTGGTAAAGACAGTAGAATCTCTCGATGCTTTGAACGAATAATTTTTCCTTCGATGAAATTTGTGTTCGATATATTTTTCTCGGTACGTCGACAGGAGCTCTCAAACCTCCTGTTTGGTTGAAATTTCTCGTCGGTATTTATCATCGAACTATGGGTTTCTTGTTTGTAGTCGCCTTGTGACACATAACACTTTAGAGCCGGCATTTCTGTATTTGGTATTGAAGCGTTGTTATGAGAGACTTTAAATGAAACGCAATCGGCAAAGGCTCTGGTGATTAAAGTATTTTTCTGGCTCTGTAATGCCTTTGATGTTAGTATTTGTGCTTGGGCTACTACAAGGTACTAGTCTAAATCAGTATTAACATCTCGGAATGCATGCACATTTAGATATTACGTCTACCGCAATGTGATCAATTTGACTTTTTGTATTTTGGTCAGGAATCCGTGTAGATACTAGCATGTGGGAACCGTGTGTTTGCTACGACGATATTTCATTCAATTCCAAATTTTATCAGCCTAATTCAGTTTTATCATTCATCAGTGATCTCTAGAAAGCTGTCCATATCCACGGCGCTACCAAAGGTGTTTTCCTTCTCTATTTTGACATTCAATTTTGACACTGTTCATAGGTTCTTGCTAGGAGCTCGTGCATGTGCGCATATAAGGCTAATTTGTGAGTTTAGCTCTGGTAAACCACCACTCATCAGTTGCTCACTTATACATATGTTTAAAGCGCTTGATTTTATTCTTCAGTTTGCTTCTAGTAACAAACTCACTTCAAATACAATAGCCGTGGTAGATATCGCAGCTTTTTGTCCGATATTAGATATTGGATAGGATATTGCTCAAAGACTTGTCAAGTAGTACGTAGAAACATTCTTTATTGCATTTTTAATGGAATATCTCAGTCTTTTCAAGAAAGATGAGTAATCGATTCAGTGATAAAGTGCCTACAGTACTAAGACCCACCACGTCAAAGCCGACCTCCTGCAGCCTGATGTGAGCGTATGCCGGAGATCACAGAGGTAGTGCTCCGCAGTATTGTTATCTCACAGTAAGCATCACAGGAAGTTGTATCACTTATGCCCAGCACATTTAAGTACTCAGCCAAAGTGTAGTGCCTCGTTACGACGCCCAGTAAGCAGCCTGCCGTGTTTCTTGCTATATGGAACCCAATTATCAGTGAAAGACTTAAACGACGACTCAGGCAGGCCTAAAGTAGGTTCGGCTCTTGAGAAACTTTCCTCTGATCTTTGACTGACAAGTTCATGGGCGATTTCATATCCCATGATCCTATTGCCACAAGAATCAGTGAACTTGGTCTTCCGACTGCATTCAGTGAAGTCGTCCGTTCTCGAACTAGACTGTAAGTCGTAAAAGGGTTCAACAAGCGTATAACGACAGCTTGGCTGCCACTACAGATGCAAATGCTTCGTTCTCTACACCGGTTCTTCACATTATAGTTCGTTGGTATCATGGTTGTAAACATCTCCTCTTGGAAGACGGACCCAAGGTTTCCTAAGGAAGAGAGAAATCTTCAGAAAGACACCAGCACCGCATCCTATATCGGTTTTGAACGCATCCGTGAAGACCCTTAGACTTATCTGCCCAAAATACTGTCCGAAACTGTTCTTGTTTGCAGAGAAAGTCCATTTCTGCAGCAATTCTGTTATCATTGATCAAATAGCATGTCAATAAGACTAAAGTCAGAAGACAGTCGGCATGCTAAGGTCGTCAAAACACCAGTGCGTGTGATACTAAAGAGCACTTCTTTTCAAACTCAAAATAGCTTCAAGAATGCAGCCCATGATATAAATATCAATGGGAAGGAGATTCACCAATTCGCCTACAGCGGAACCAAATTTGCTACGAGACAGACCGTTTTTTGGAGTCTTGTAAAAGCAGCAATAACATATTTTCATGAGAGCTTGTTCTACCCATGTATAGGACATAATTGGCCATATCATAATCGTGTAGATCGAAATGACCCTTCTCGGTGATAGGCCTCATTTCTTACCGACAGCTCATTTGCAGTGCCAAAAGACCGAGAGCACCTTTAAAGCTTTCGACGTAACATGTTTAGTCCACAAAAGTTTTTGATCAAAGATAATACCTTAATATGTTATTTAGCTTCTTTGGAGAGTTATATGGTGATGCCTTTAAGCACTTATTCTTGTTGAGTGCGCGCTTAATTCTGCCTACTAGATTTTGCAGTGTACTCTCTCACGATCTTCCTCGTTGGTGGGCGTGTTGCATTTTAGACAGAGGATGCATTCGCAAAACAGTTTTACGCACATGGATCTCGATTATTCTCGCCATGCTCTTCAGGGGAGAAAAAGGCTACTCTCACTTTTTGCAAGGGTTTCGGTGTAAGTATCAGTATCTTCAGAGGTACCAGCAGATATGTCATCAGTTCCAGGTGTATTTAACTCATTAGCAGCTTCGTTAATAGGAGCTTGTTGTGAGCTAGTTCTGATTAGATTACCTAGGAAGAGAGCCTTGAGCATGAGAAGGAAAATATTTGCTTTCGACTCATTGTAGGTGTCATCAGACTTTCTGAATGATTTTAGTCTGGCTAATTTTGTTCTGTGACTAGCTTGTGGCTTTCACCGATTGTGTCGATCTTTTTGTGAAAGTCTTTTTTTTTTTTTTTTGTAAAAGATGCTCGCCTAAATAAGAACTAGTTTCTTTCATTCTTTTTGTTTTGATTTGTAAAGACTCCAATCTTCCTCTAAGTAAGTCTTAAGTAACCTATTTAAAGTGTTCTGGTTTCTTTACGAAGTTGCTGCAGATATATAGTAAGTTCCACGAAAGAACGGGTTATTTGCAGGATTGCCTTCTAGCTGGACAAAATACTTGTTAAAGTTACCGGTTAGATCCTTATTAGCTTCCTGTAGCTCCTGGTTTGTCCTGACTTTCGGGGGAGGATTGTTGGACATGCGAAGCTCCTCCTTAAATCGTGTTCAGTTGGTTTTTTTGTAAATTCCTCTTCTTCAACAAGGTCGAAACCTCGAATCTTATTTTGAATTCGATGTACCCATGGTGTATGGAGACTTTCTGTCTTTACCCGCCCTCCAGTAGGTAATCTCCTCAGCATACCTGTTGGATATCGTTAAGTCGATTACTTGCTGTTACTCTCGTAACAAAAGTTGGTTGATAATCAACATTGTTGACAACCAGGTTAGCACACTTCGAGTACATTGGGGTAACAATTTAGCTCTCAATGATTTGCTTTGTTAGCTTAACCTTTTTATCTCGAGTGCCATATCAGGCTGATGTGAGAAAGTTAGGCCTTGAAGCGGATTTTCAAACGATAACTTAAGACTTGTTGCGATGGTGTACCACATACCAATCTCATAGCGGAATGTGACAGTTTTTCATACTCCTTATCTACGACCTTCTTAAAATTCGACCATCGTTATCCTTTTTTACTGTTTACTGGTTAGTAAACTATAAATCCATCCCTGATTGAGGCTGCTAAGTAAGCTTCGTACTTGATGAGGCCAGGCGGTGCCCAACCTAGAGGGGCAGGAACCTCTTGTCCAAAGCTATCAACCTAGTAACCCGTTTCAAGAATATGCGAATTCCCTAATGGTCTCCAGTTTAACAACCCGACTAGTCTTAAAAAAGCATTATGGATCTCATCTTCAAATGCATTTAAGAAGTATGCCATGGCGATTGTTGACGCTCATCCAGCCAATCGGATCCCCTTCTAAGAATGAGTTAGTTCTGGCAGAACATTATGATTTTGTAATTTTTTTTTTTTTGAACGACAGAGTCTATCACGAGATAGTGAAATAAGTACAATTGATGCGTTTTCATAGTTGCATACATTGGGCATCGCCAGTGTAATGTTGCTCAGTGGGCACTGACCTTATTATTCAATGCCGAATCACCTCCAACGGGCTAGACATTATTATGTTTTATTATTTTAACCATCTGATTCTTTCATGTTCATTGTTCAGTCAATAAATCCCAGTCCTTGTTTATATCGTTAAATTTTTCGTTACGGATAAGCAGATGACATCGTTTTATTTTTGTCAAGAACCGAGTTTGTTAGGCCAGATATCGATTAAATAGAGAAGGTCCGCATTTAATTTTAACAAGACGCTGCACCTTAAAACGAGCGATGCAACGGATTAATCGCTGAAGAATCTCCGAGCTGAATTATCTCGGATGACAATCATAGGTATCTTATGTGTTAAACAAAATGCCAATTTTTCGTACGAATGGACACGTAAACTTTTGGTTCATCAGGCCTAACACCTTTTTTCCAAAATCCATTTAATTCCCTTGCGAATGATTAACTTAATGAATAAATCATTTATCCCTCGTCTACATTACTCGGTGTTCAATAAAAAATTCAACACCAATCCACTGATAATAATATTGAAAAAAACATTCGTTCTTCCACAAAAGTGTCAAGTCTCACTTGAAGGCTGACATGTGTCATATCACTTGTCGAATCACTAAACTGACACGTTCTTCTCTTAAAAAAAAAAAAATCGCTTGCCTCCAAAAAATTATTAATTCTGTTCGCACTTTGCGCTCGCATTACTCGTATGTGCCCGATGAGTTCAATTTCTATGCGAAGCCAAAAATATCTTATACTCGGAGATAAGAAAACTCATTAGCGTATAAATTTGTGTAAAAACAAATATGTGTTTTTTTTTTTTTTTTTTGAAATTGACTTATTTTCAGATTGAGATACACTCGCGCCAAGATCTGGGTAATTACACAAGTACGTGTTTCGGAACCAAATCGGAGCGATTAAATTTGGTATGCAACGATCTTAAATGCGATCAATCATTACGAGCGAATATCAATTCGGACAGGAAACGTTTTTATAGATTCAATTCAAAATTCAACGGATTAATCAGTTTAAAGATTACAAAAGTAATAACAATAAACTGATTTGCTGAGGAAAATATAAAAACCAATGGTTTCGAAGGAAATTCAAGTGATTATTCATGAATGATGTAGATGTACTTGTATCTTTGGAATTTTAAAAGATCCCAGTTTTATTACGAGTATGAGCTCTTATGTTGAATAATAAATTGAACAAATAGAACAGTCATTTCAGTAGGTTTAGTTTGAGCTGTTGTTTTTATAATCATTACCGCCATAAGCTCATGAGAAAAGTGCCAATGTCCTTCAAAGTTTTATTATGTCTTTTTCATTCCATTTGCTTTACCACTTGTAATCAACTACCCGGACTTTTCCATACCTTGGGGAAATTTAACTATAAATTTCGAGTACAAGTTCCTATGACAGGAGAATCCGGTTAAGAAGTAGTTTCCACGAATGCTTAAGCTTTTACGAGTCCTAAATTGCTATTTACTGATACAGATTAAATTTCAGCATGAAGCAGTAAAAGGTTGCTATATCATATATATGTATATATGTATACAAGCATATGGCTTTGGGTGGACAAAAGCACGATGTCGCGAGAAAATCCACCCTGACAAAAACCTTGAAATGCTTTGACAAAGCTTCTGTCAAGACAATCAAATCTTGGTATGACTCATGTCCTTATCGGCATTTTGGAAGTATTAATTTATCCTTTATATCCAATTGAGTGCAAGACGCTACCATTCCAGTAGCTGGTCCACCGAAATTTCAAGTCTGTTTCTGTGTCCCTATGTAGGAAGTTTTTAATTGCGAATATAACCCTATAATATGCAAATAAGCACTATGAGTATGGGATAAATGAATCATAAGCATAGTCTACACGATACTACGCCTAGTACCGGACTTTGGCTTATTGACTATGCAGTGGGACGAAATATAACCACAGCACCGAAGTTTAGTGACAACGCTGCCATCAGAGATGCTGAACAGCAAACCTAAACGCGTACAGAATCCAGTGGAGATGAAGAAGGAAACCTTGTAGTAGAATCCAAGTCGGTGCAGGGAATATGGAAACATTTTTTCTGCTCACTGTATAGTGTAGAAGAATTTAGATGATGATAGCCAAAATCCCATCCACTAGACCTAAGCGCAATAAGGATATAAATATCTAAACAGTAATCCAACAAAGTAGCTAGAGCTAACGGCTTAAAGGCCAAGGTATTCAAAGCTGTTGGAAATTATTTTGGAGAGCATATACCAACTTATTTCTCAGATATGGAGTGTATAGCTGCTGAATCGAATCTCAATATCGTTTGACCGATTCACACAAAAAGAGATTCCCCAACTAAGCCAATAATAGAGGTGGAAGTCGTTCCAACCTCGTATACAAGATCTTATCTGCCATATTGTGTAAACGTCTGAAAATGATTAGCCTGTATCAGTGCGATTTCATACCAGGAATGTCCACAATCGACCAAATTTTTTCACTTCCCAGAACCTGGAAAATAAACTCTACCAGCCTAAATCGATACCCACCACATGACAGGCCGCACATGACAGCATTTATGTCGGTATAGAGCCATGCCTAGCTTTGGAATCCGTGCCGAACTCGTCCGTCTATGCAGAATGACGATTGAAAGCGCTCGCTGCTCCGTCTACTAGCGAACGCCGATGATATTCACAGAATTGGCAGAACTCAAAGGGCTATCACTAGTGCTTTAGCTGGTATTGAAACGAAAACTGGTAAAACCAATTATATGCTATTAACCAGAAGGGACAGACAACATTGACAAATTGGACAGAACGTCACAGTCGACAGCTAGAATATCGATGTCCTATAGGACTTTGGCTATCTTGGGTCTCTTATAAATTCTGCTAACCACACTTCAGTAGAAGTAAAACGAAAAATCACTCATGCCAATTGGTATTTTTTTATACTAAAAAAGCAATTTTCAATGATGAAGATATCCTCAGTCGTTTCGAGAAAATAATCCTTTGAAAAATATTCGGTCCCGTTTGCGTTGACGGACTTTGGAAAAGAAGACTTAACGTCAAACTAATCGAGCTGTATAGCAACATCGAACTACTGCCGAGATGGCTAGGACATGTAGAGCGAATGGACGCCAGTGCCCCAGTTGGTTATGATGGCTGGTTTAGTCACAAAATTAAGGGCACAAAACTGCTCTATAAATGCATTCTGTGTTCAAGATGCAACATGACTACCAACGGAGAATATCTTCAAAGACAAGAATTACTAAGCGTTGATCACGTTCAGCGGCAATAAGATGCCTTGGACAGCGCCATTTCTGACGGCGTGAGTAATTCTGCCAGATAAAATGACGTTACATATACATATATATATATGTAAATCACTAGTTTTGTGGATAAGATCAGTTCTGGTCAATATATGATGGCGGTGGTATATAGGAGTTCCCGGAACCCTGTCTTTATTGCTATGGTGTATGCAACTGAACTCACTTCTTTACACTCCCAATAGGTCTAACGTATGTATGTACTCAACCACATGTTGTGCCTGTTTTTTGGGGCTGACTGCTCTGAAGGCGTGCAGCCTCAGGCGTGATGAACGATTATTGGACTAAAAATTGGGTTTCAGGTAATTTTCTCAAAAGTGAGGTCACTTTGAAAACCTCTCAGGCACTGTCAGCTTTCTGGTATGTAAACAGAATTTGTCATCAGAATCCACAATCTTAATGACCTATGGCGTCATCTGTCTTTTGACTGTGGTCTTAAAAATATGGCAAGTTAATGGATGGCTTTGGCCAGAGTCTAAACTAGTATATGAATGTAGTCGAGTCTTTGGATGTGGCTCCAAATCCAATCTAATATTAGAAATCTGTGTCTTCTCGGATGACGAAAATGCCAAAATTCACTCATCGTTAGGAAAACTTGCGTCTGCTTGCTATGCGGAGATCTCCGCAATATTCATGGTCAATAACTAACGACTGCAGCGTCTATAGCGAGAGTCAATCTGTGCTTAAGGCCTTAATAAATCATTCTACCACCAATAAACTAGTTAGAGAACGCAAGGTCTTTCTTTGCTCAGTCGGACTAAACTTACTAAGTTTGGATTGGGACCACGAGAAACAAAATTGCTAAGGCAAGGCATTCTTGGCAAGGCAACTTTAAGACCCAATGCTTGTAAAGATAGTTCTACGGATCTGGTTTGAATTTCCTTTAACAGTAGAGTTTTGAGTGAGTGTGTCTGAAATGTCATCCACATTGCTGCTGTCACTCAATAGGTAAGACTATATGTAGACTGCTTGCATAAGTCGTAACGAGGCACTAAGCGTTTGCCAAACATCTAAAGTGTGCTAGGCATAGGTCGCACGACGAGACCGCACTCTGAGTACTCATCTTACGCATTCATCAGGCTTATACTGATTCTAAAAAATCGGAGAAATTCTAATAAAAGAAAAATAAAAAGAATATGATGGACTATTTGCAGAAATAGATATTGTGTCACACCTAGACGTATTTATGACCATTTCATGTGATAAAGGAAAGTATTTTGTATTTGCATTGGCACTGAAAGTCATGTAAATGTTGAGCCAACAGATGGTGTGGATGTTGGCTGTCAATTACTATCTTTTACTAAATTCAATGTAGTCAATCTTTTTGACAGATGTCATACAATCTTTTTTAATTTTAGTCATGGAATCGCTTATCACCCAACAATACATTTTTGTGTGCGAAAGTAACATTTCGTAAAATTCGTGAATTTTTCATTCAACATAGTCGCCCTAATGAGTCCGGAATTTATGTAATGATTAAGCGTTTCAAATAAACTGGTTCAGTATTATATTAAACTCCATATCAGCATGCTCGGCCAGCGCGTACACGTCAGAATATTACCACTTTGAGCGAAAGTGTTCAAAATCAGTCAGGCATCTCAATTCGTTGCCTAAGTCAACAATTAAGCCCCACTTATGGTGCTTTACGGCGAATCTTAATAGTTGATCGCCGATTTGTTAACTGGATGTTGCATCGCCAGGACAATTTGTCATCGAATTTGATTTTTTCCTATGAAGCCAAATTTTGGACGGATGGGTACGTAAATAAATAAAATTATCGTTTCTGGGAACAAAAAAACCCATTCGAGATTCAAGCAAAACCAATGCATCCTAATAAAGTCACTGTACGAGTATGGTGCGGATTATTGGTTGGCGGCATCATTGAGCCGTATTGTAACGTAACGTAAAGTTACAGTGGATGGAGAACGTTACCGCAACACGTTGACTGGCTATATTATTTTTTTTGTTTAAACTGAGAGAATTGTTTCTGAACGATCACTGGTTTCAACAGGCTGGTGCTACTGTCCACACAAGGAGCCATCAACCAATCAATTTATTGCGTACGAAATATTTTGGTTAGAAGAAATGTTGATTGGCCTTTAAAGTTACGCGATTTGACAACTTAAGACTTTTTCCTGTGGGGTTATTTAACAATATAGCGACAATTTAGGATCTTAAACATAACATTTGAACTGAAATCGCGGCCATCGGTAAATTTTACCTTCGAATGGTCGCTTGCAACAGAAGCCATGATGACCATATGAACGATATTATTTTACATTCATAATTGCCATAGACCAGAATTTATTAATCAATAAAACTTTTTATTAATTTCATAATAAATGTGTGTTTGATTTAATAAAAACTTAACACTAGCTGTTGGCTTGCGCTTAATAATAATTTATATGGCAAGGTAGCTAGGTAAATCTCTTTATGACAAAGATTTGAGTACTTTGGGCTTCCGACACAAAATAATTTTGTTTTCGTCTTGCATCTCAATAACTCCTGAGTGCTACTTCTTTCGTACTATTAAGCCGCCTTGATTTATCTATTGATATCATCATCAAGGCGGATATCGTCCGTCCAGTTACATAACTTACTTTGCTTTGATTTACGATCATAGCATACAGGCCAGGAAGGTTCTAGGTCTCAAAATAACTCTACGGCGAGCTCGAAATCTAATTAGCTTTACCACCTACAAATTAAAGGTGTTCATGGTTATGTTCTACCTATTGATTCAGTAATAGTTGCCTTTTCAGATGACAGGACAATAAAGTTTTGGTAAAGCCATTTTGGTTTGTGCTTTAATAATGAGAAATTTCGATATCATCAGCATATGCAATAAGTTGTATAGGTTTTTTTTTAAACATTCTTCTTCTGGATTTGATGACTTTTCTTATATAGTGACAACACATCGATAACTAAACAACCAAACACTTTTACCAAGTATACCAACTCAAGGATTGGCATGATTTGATATTCCTGGATCGATGGTAGAAAAGTTAAAGTCTTTTTTTATAAAACGGCAGCAAAGATTCCAACCCTACCATATTTCTACCGCAGCATTTTTCGATCGCCTCGACTTTTCCTCTATCGTGATCCTTTTTTTTTCTTGAAACGCCTCATATTTGGCTGACATGCGTGCACGAAAGGTTGCAAGTTATATTTAATTTCACCAAATCGATGACAGCCACCATATGCTTTACTTTTTGTCACGAAAAAAATGCCACTATCAAATATTAAAAGCGCGTGTAATAAATAATATAAGCACATGCCAAAACTACGCTCACTTGGTGATAAGCCAGCAAAATTGCGTACCCCTTATCAGAGACACGTTTTGAACTCTCCGCAATTAATTCGTTCTCACTTCCGATTACTAACTTGATTAACAGCATTTATTATTATAATACTATAACAACACTTAAAAAAATAACAAGAAAAACAAAAAAAACTCTATTAAATGTAGCTTTTTTGGTTCTGTCAACAAATAAACACAACACCAAGTGGTTTATCTTAATTGCCGCAATAAAAATCACTTAAATGGCCATTTGCAAGAGATCATTATTTTATTGTGGGCGATAAACCGAGAGCACAAGTCCATGGCATGATGTTGTGTTTTCGACTTAAAAAAGCGCTCTATGTAGGCTGGTATTGTTTATTGAAAAAGAAAAGCTATTAAAAAAGCTAAATATAAATAGTGATAACAAAAGATGTTGATGTTTCGCTTAAAGTACCATTGAGCAAGACTTGCCAACTATGGATCTTAGATCTTGGCTAAATTTAGAAAATTTTGGAGTGATTAGACTATCGGAAATGTGAAAAGGACGATTAAGCATATCAAATATGATAATTAGGGAAATTCCTAGCATCGCTGAACCTCAGTTTTATTTAATTTGATGATCTTATGATCTAAGACTGTTGCAGTGAGGTTAGAAAACCGGGATAGAACATAAAGGGTGATTCATCGTGAGGTTTGATTTTCAATACCCTTTTTTGACAGATCACGCATGACTCCTATCAAACTGCTTTATCATTTTTGTTCAGTATTGTTTGGCAAGTCATCGTAAAAAGACTCATACCACAATAGCGTCTCCAAATTGTTCAGCTGTATTACGAAAATAAGATTTCTGTGAGAAATGTTTTTCGTGCGATTCGAGGAACTTACGGTGCGCAAAATCAACCTACTGAAACCACTATTGCCAATACCATTCGCAAATTTGAGTCCCAGCTTACATTAGTGGATGATACTCGATCGGTTAGACCACATCCAGCACGTAGTAAAGAGACTATAGCAGCTGTAGCTGAGAGTGTACGCGAAGACCGTGACGAATCGATTCGTCGTCGTTCTTAGCAGCTTGGCTTGGCGTATTCGACAACTTGGAGTATTTTACGTGAGGATCTCGGCCTAAAAGCGCACAAAATTCAACTTGTGCATGAATTGAACTCAGACGACTTGAATTTGCGTCATATTTTCAGTGAATGGGCTCTGGAAAAACTCAATGAAAATCCGGTGTTTTATCGTGAAATTTTGTTCAGTGATGAAGCCCATTTCTGGCTCAATGGATACGTTGATAAATAAAATTGCCATATTTAAGCTGATGAGCAACCCGAAGAGTACCAAGAGCTACAATTACATCTATTAAAAACAACGGTATGGTGTGGTTTATGGGCTGGTGGAATCATTGGTCCATATTTCTTCGAAAATGAGGGAAATCAGAATATTACTGTTAATGGTTACCATTATCGCGCCATGTTAATGGACTATGTGCTTCCTGAAATTCAAGCACGTGATCTCTTTGAGCTCTGGTTTCAGCAAGACGGCACTACGAGCCATACAGCGCGTGAAACAAAGGACTTGTTGAGAAATCATTTTGGTGAGCACTTAATTTCAGGTTCGCCTAGATCGTGCGATGTCACACTATTGGACTATTTTTTCTGGGAAAATGTAAAGTCTCATATCTACAGGAATAAGCCAGCTACGATAAATTCTTTGGAAGCCAACATTACTCGCGTTATCCGTGAGATACCTGTCCCTATGCTCGAACGAGTCGCCCAAAATTGGACCTTCCAACTAGAACACCTCAGACGTAATCATGGCCAATATTTACATAATATCATTCTTAGAAAGTGAATGCCATGAATTATTCTTTTAACTAATGATAAAAATATTAAGTTTACTTTCAAATGTATGTGCTTTATTTTACATTATAAATCAAACCTTACGATGAATCACCCTATAGCGCGGTGGGTGCTAGCTGCCTACAGTTGCTTACACGAAATTGGCTTAGGTGTTCTTCAATTTGTATGCGCGACTTAAGATGAGGTCGTCCTCTACCAGGTTGTCCCACTGAGCTAGAGTCAAAAACTTTTCGGGGTAGATCGTAGGTATCCTTGCGTTCAAGGTGACTGAACCATCTAATCCGGGTTGTTCTAGTTTTACGGCTTCCTAGAACAGTACATGTAGTTCGCTGTTGAAACGTCTTCTACCCAAGCGGCAGCATATTTTCCCGTTTTCGTCAGTGTCCAAGCTTCTACGCTGTACAGTTGGATACCAAAACTAGACATGGCTTTGTATAGTTTATATCTACAAATTCTCTCATGCTCGCATGCGCTTTGAAATCGATGAAGAAGTAATGTGTATCGATTTGAAAATCGAAGTTTTTCCAAGTAAAGTAAAAATCTGATTTGGATTTTTCTTGTATAAAAGGGACCGATCAATTTTTGACGAAGAGTTTTAGGCGTTCACATAATATGTCAGACAGAATTGTATGTGCTATATTGAGGAGATTTATTTCCCTAAAACTGAAAAGAGTGCATATTTTGGTCGACCCAGATTTTGGAAATAAGTTGATTAAGCCCTGATCATAGTCCAAAAAAGTATACAATCAACCAAATTTTCACACCCCTGAAGATCCTGGAAAAAACTCAAGAAACCCAAATTGTTCCCGGCATCTTTCCATCGCATCTTTTCATCTTTTCGCACATGACAGCACTTATGGAGACGAGCTATGTAGAGCCATGTCTAGTTTCGGCATCTCTGCTAAACTCGTCGGTCTGTGGAGAATGACGATGGAAAACGCCCGTTGTTTTATTATGGTAACTAAAAACTTAACCGAGACCGTTGTTGTCAAAGAAGGTTTTATGACAAAATGACACTGTCATGTGACTTCTTCAACAACATACCTGAAAGAATTGTGCGGAACTCATAGGCCAACACTGGAGGCACAGTTTTTCAAAAGTCGGTACAACTGCTAACGAACGCCGGCGATATTCACAGTATTGGTAGAACTTAGCGGGCTGTCACCGCTAGTATTCCAATAGAATCTGCCAAAATGGGTTTAGCGGTAAGTGAGGGCAAAATTAAATATACCACCTTGATCAAAAAAAAAAAAAAAAAAAATAATAATAATAATAAATAAATAACCACCATGTGGCGCTCCCATTGTTCCGAATTGAGTTCTTTTTTTTTTTTTTTTTTTTTGTTAAGTTGGTACATCTGTTGTTGACATTTCTTCTAAATATTAGCGTCATAGCTTGACATTTGCAAAAGTTACCTAGCCAAGAGTACATCTAACACTATGTGTGTTGACGATTTTTTACAATTTTAGAAATGGATTTAGATTTGCAACAACGAACTTGTATTAAATTTTGCGTAAAAAACGGATTTAATAGTGCGCGAATATTGGAAAAGTGTTTCGGCAGCGATTCTCTAAAGAAAACGGTCGTTTACCAGTGGCACGAGCGGTTCAAAAGTGGTCGTAAGTCAATCGAAGATGATGAACGCAGTGGAAGACAATTAATATCGAAAACCGACGAAAACATTGATGAAATAAGTGAAATGTTGGTCAATAGCCGGAAATAAGCCATCAGAGAGATAGCGGAAGACTTGAACATTGTCTATGGATCCGTCCAAGACATTTTTGTTAATGGTTTTGGTTTCCGTCGTGTAGCGGCAAAGTTGGTGCCAAAAGACCTCAATTTCATGCAAAAAAGAGACCGTGTTGACGTCACAAAAGAGACGATTTGCGAGGCTGAATCCGATCTCACATTAATCAAAAGGATCATTACTGGAGACGAGACGTGGGTTTATGAGTTCGACGAGCAATTCAGACATCAGGCAAGTGAATGACGTTCACCAAATGAGCCGAGACCAAAAAACTACGTCGTTTTTAGTCAAAAAAGAAGGCAATGCTCACAGTTTTCATGGATTACAACGGTGTAGTGCATCATGAATTTTTGCCAGAAGGCCAGACAGTAAAAAAAGAGTATAATTTGGGCGTTATGAGACGTTTGCGTGAAGCAAACGAGACCAGAATTGTGGGCAGAAAACTCATGGATTTTGTACCATGATAACGCACCGTCACACCGTGCCATCATTATTCGTAATTTTTTGACGCAAAATGCAACAAATACCATACAACAACCACCGAATTCCCCTGATTTGGCTCCCTGTGACTTCTTTCTGTTCAATAGAGTTAAAAAAACTACTACGGGGTACGCGTTTCAGCAGCCGAGAGGAAGTAATAGAAAAATCGCAGGAAACACTGATGGACATAGCGAAAACCGAATATAAAAAATCTTTCGAGGATTGGATCAAGCTGGCATAAGTGTGTTGCAGTCGATGGGGATTTGGAAGTGGACAATATAGATTTAGATGAATAAACTTGTATTTTTAATTTTCTGAATAAATTCCGAAATTGTTTTGATCAAGGTGGTATACTGTCTACAAAAAGGGACACACATTTAGGGCTTTGTCTACCTTCGCTCTGCTATCAATTCTACCTAAGTAGAAATAAAACGAAGAATCACTAAATCACTGTTTCTTTGAGATAAGAAAACAATTGAGTAGTCCTATTCGGTATAACTAAAGGAGTCTCTACGAGTATATAAAATTATGATCCTACTTTATGATATGATCCTGAAGCATGGACTCTATCGAAAGAGGATGAAGATATCCTCGGTTGTTTAGAGGGAAAAAATCCAGGGCTTGTTAGCTAAGGCTCCGGTTCAACCTCAACTGTTTGTTTAAATAAATAATTAAAGGACTATTCCAAGCAGCCATTGAAAACGTGAGTTACACATTGACCTGATAGTCTTAGCAGGGTCTATAACAGAGCGATCACATTCTTTTTCCAGATTGGTCTTATCGATTCCAAGGTTCTGATCCTTAGTACATCCACCCTTTGGCTTATCGCGAAAAGCTTTTTTTTTCCAATGAAGAAGTTCCGCATTCGAAGTTACAGGAATTCGAGTTTAAGGTGTTTTCAGAGAAATATCAATTTTTTGTTAATTTGCGCGTGTTAAACAGCTTATAAGTACCCTTCAAATGTTTGCGTGGGCGCGGAAAGGAAAATTATGGAGGAAAGATAGAGAGGTATCGATGAAAGTTGGTTTTAAATGTTTGAAGGTTACAATGACTAGGAAATAAAGAGCTCAGCGGGGCATTCCATAAGCGAGTTGTTCGACTTAGGAACGAGTAACGATATTTCAGAGTACGTCCAAAAGTGGGCTTGAGAGTATATCGATGACTATTCATAGCAAGACGGGTGTTACGGTTTAATGTTTAAAGGATGAACTGCTATTGGCAATTTCGGTGTGCCAGTGAAAATAACGATATAACAACGTTAGACAGGAGACAGTTAGGCAGTGTTTGAGGGTATTAATTGACTGTATTATATTGGCGTCACCTATGAGTTCTATCGCTTTTGGCTACTATCTAGCAAGTGCAACGAGCTCTAGGGGCACTTGACCAGATGTGGGCATAGACTTCAATTTTGGGCGGATGAATGCTTTATATATTGAGGCCAGATCAAGGGGTTAAATATTTTTTATATCGTTTCAGGAAAACTAGACATTGCGATTATGTGGTCAAATCAGACATACTAAGAATGCAAATTATTTCGTCTTCGACATGCTCTCGAATGGCTAAGTATTTAAATTTCACTTTAACGAGAGTAAACATCGTTGTGTTTTGGAAGGATTTAATTCCACTCTGTTGGAGGTTCCCCATTTGGTAACGCTGTTTGTGTATATCAGAATGAGTCCGGAAACGAATATGAAAAGCAGAGTGAACATTCATCAGCAAAGGAGTATATTGGATTAGAAGTAGCAGACAAGAAATCATTGATGAAAATTAAAAAATGTGTCGAAGATAGAACCGGGTCTGGGGCACACCAACATTTATTTTGAGAATATCAGAGTTGAAGCCATCCAAGTCAACTTTAATTGAACGTTCCGGAAGGTAATTTCTAATCCATTGAAAAAGATATTCATCGATAGCATTTTCAACAAAAGCTATTGGTGCCAAACTCTGTTAAATGCCTTTGAAATATCATGTGCAGCTGTCTTGGTTATGGCGAAGATGTACGTTGTGGACTTTCGGATATAGTCCTGAAGAGTAGGATTGTTGAAAAAGCATACGCAGTAGTTTTATCAGATAAAAACTTTTGAAATTTTGCTGCAGTTGTTTCTGGAACTTTTTTCGGTTTTCCTCTATCGGATTGGATTAGTTTTGAAGGACCAGAAAAAAATTCTCTAACCCTGACAGCCTTTTTACAGCTCGAGTCGTACCACGCCTTTTCTTTTGGCTTGCTACTTTTCATCCGATGAGGGATAGAGGATCTAATTCCAAAGAGAATAATGCCTATGATAATATCAGCAGCAGTATCCTTGTCATTATCAAGGAACCATAACGAATTTTTAAAATTTCTGTAGAAGACGTTAAGTCAGATCAGACAGTTTTATTTAAAAGGCAAATCTAAAGAAATAACCTGTTTATAGGTGAACAGGTTAACTTAAAAGCTAACAGAAAGACTTAGGAACCAAGAGAATGATGGAGATCTTGTTGAAAATAACAACGGAGAGGTTTTAGTTGACCTTTCGGGACATACGGATGATTGATTCGTTGAAGCCATAAGAGGTGCAGTGGATCAGTAGATAAAAGAGTCGGGGACAACAACAATTACGTAGGTTGGTATTGAAGGAAATAAAGTTGAAAATTGATGCGCAGTCGATGGAACCTGTCAGCAATATTCCTAAGTCTTTCAAACGAATTTATATTGAGAAGTTTGAGGTGGTCCTGATAGGGAGATAAGATGAAAGGGTCGTTTCATTGCAGAACAAATCGGAGTTATCGACGTTGAATACCCTCGATAAGGGAAACATGAACTCGGTGAAAGGGGAACAAGCTTGACTGGCATATTCAAGCAGAAGGCGAACAAAATCAATTCAATTCAATTCAATTCAATTCAATTTATTATAATAACTAATTTTTACATTAAGACATTGTCTCTTACAGTACCAAGTAATAATATTTAGTAACAAAATGTTCATTTTAAAACAGGAAAAAGAAAAGAGAAAGAATATAACAAACAAATTAAAAATTCATCTGAGGTACTTTAGAGTTGCTAGCAAAGATATAAGTTAAGAAGAGAAGTACACATGCAAAGCAGTTTTGAAGCTAACAGTATTTGACAAGCACTTTATATGAGACGGTAAGTTATTCCATAGTCTAATAGCATATATGTAAAATAAGCGCGATGAAATGAGGTATTTGTAACGCTGACTGCAAATGTTGAAAGTTTGGAGTAAGTTTTGATGTAAAAATACACAATTTCTGAAATCAAGGTACTTTCTCAATGTAAAGCCAAGAAACCGATGTATTAATTTAGAGATTCTATAGTATCAAGTAAGCAACCTGGAGCTTACGAAAAGATGGTGAGTCTAGGTCGCTGTAGACAGCTGCGGTATATGAAAAAATGGGCATTATAAGAGTGAGCACTAGTCTCCGGAGGGTATAGCTGACTGAGATCCAAAGTTTACGTAAGCATCCGTACACGCGACCAAAAACGATCTTAACATGGTTATAGCCAGAAAGCTTCCGGTTTATGTTGAAATCTAGACTTATAGCCACCTCAACTAACCTAATCTTACTACTGGATAAGCAAACATTAGGAACTAGACCTATCTGAAAATACTTGTTTGGTATCGGAATTACTTTACTTTTTTTTTTGGGTTCAAAGCTAGTCTATTTTTAGTCGCCCATTTAACAATAGAATCGAGATCCTCATTTAGTAGTGACACTACTAGACTACCCATTTTATTAAACGGATGGGTGAATAAGTGTTTGCTTACAAGCCAATGCTAAGTCATTTATGTACATGCAGAACAAAATTGGGCCCAGTATTGATTCCTGAGGAACCCCTTGAGAAACTGACTTGAGAATTGAGCGGTTGTTACCAACAACGACTATTAGTGACCGTCCACATAAAAAGTTTCGAATGAGCCTTACAGCTCTTTCACTAAAACCATAGCTATTGTGCCTTTACAAAGAATGGCATGATTCACTCTGTCAAAAGCCTTAGAGAAATCAAGCAGCCAAAGCAGCGTCACAAATCCTTTGTCAAAATTTTGCCTGGTGTCATCCAAGATTTTTACCGTGGTAGAAGAACAGCTATGGTTCTTCCTAAAGCCCGATTGGAATGGACTCTCCAGGGAATTTTCAGCCAAGTGTCTTTTCAAAGACCTTAGACAGGCAAGGTAAGACACTAACAGGTCTGTAGTCAGAAGCATCGGAAGCAGTGGTCTTTTTAGGAACAGGTACAACCTTAACAAAGGTAACATAGAGAAATCTGCTTACATACGGGTTGGAAAAGCTCTTGAAAATACTGAACCAGAACAATTGGTTGACCATAGAAAAAATAATCTCGCGGAGGAGACGGGTTGCATTTACGTGAGAATGTTATAGATTGACATTTGCCTGTATTAAGTACTAAGCAGTTTTTGAGGCACCAGATTGAAAACCGATCAAGGTCTTTCTTGAAGAAGGGCAGAATCATGGGAAGAAGAAATAGTTTTTTTTTTTTAAAAACATGTTGTCGGGACGAAATAAAAGGCTTTCATTTGAAGTTTAAGGCTTCGTATAAAATGCTTTCAAAGAGTTTGGTTATATGAGAGAGTTTAGCAATGAGGCGATAAATGGTAATTTCATGCTTGGATCCCTTTTTTTGTATCGGGATTATAAAAGAGATCTTTCAAATCTGGGGAAATTCTTCCCATGTAATGGATAGACAAAATAAGTAGAAACAGGGTAGTGACAGGTTGGAAGAGCATTTTATTTTAAGAAAAACGGGGGGGGGGGGAGAGACCATCTGGGCAAAGGCGGGGATGTAGAAGATGTTTTGTGGCGGGAATAAGGCACATAAAGGTAGATGGATTCGAATGTTTTTCTGTAAAAAATGGAGAGGGCAGCAACGAGAGATAGATTTGTAAACTAAAACGAAGTCCTTCTTAGGTATTGATCTTACAGAAATTAACTTTGTGAAAATTTTAAGAACAGAGAATTGCATTGGGTTTCGACTGGAGGAGAGTGTTGTGGATAATTGAAACAAGATGTAGAGGATGGAAGTTACCAGTAGTTGAAAGAGATAGGGGACAACATGATACTGAAGAGTTGATGGGATCAGTTATGAAGATAAGGTCTAATTGCCTTCCCATATAGTCGGAAAAACCAGAGACTTGACATAAACTAGAGTTTGTTTATGATAGTTCTTTAGATGGAGTCCACTTCAGCTGAGGCAGATTAAAATCGCCAAAGATATTGATATCATCAAGTAAGTCTGATTAGTCGATCAAATTGTCAATTGCTGCAATAGCAAGTTGGTAGGATTTATAAAATATTTCTACAAGCATCTACGAGTAAGTGTTTTTTTTTAACTGGCACAAAGTTGAGCTTAATAGAAGACGAAATTGCAACGAATTAGAAGTTAAAGCTGTTGTGAGTGGCCAGTAGGACACGTCGACAAGGAAATTCAATCAAGGGTGGTGTACAATCATCATTCCAAAAAATGATTAAAAGATAGAGGGAATGGGTAAAGGAGAACTGAAATAAGATTTGTGAAATTTTTTGACACACGTCCTTATTTTTTCTTGAATTGACATCATGACATGTTCTTTCGTTTAATTAATCGTGAACGAATGTAACTAATAGATCTTCATGTAATGCTACATATTTTTCAATAACCTTAACGTATTCCTACTGCCCACTCAATTTTGCTACCATCTCTTCTCTTCGATTCAGATTTTGCAAAAAAAACTTCTGGTCACTGTCGATTTCTAAACATGAAAACTGCCGGCGATACTTTTGCTCAGAAGATATCGCACAAATATCGCGATGATCCTTTATATTGTATGTTATATTTGTTTTTTTATTTTTTAACTATAGCGCCGTCCATTTAATAATTACCTAAATACTTTCATACACTTTTCATACTAATAAAGATGATATGCAGACCTTGGGGGGTTTCTCTATTTCTAGTTTATTGTCCTATCGATTCTCGCTGGTGTCTTTTTATTATATGCAGTACAAGCTAACCCAATCAATAATTATTACAGTTTTGCATGTCTTAATACCTATGCCGTGAAATAAAGAGGCACCCCTTCCACTGGTCAGACATCCGATTGCCATCAATAAACGGCGAATGGATACCCTACGGATTTTTCTTTTCTTTCTTTGAAAAGCAATGTTAAAAACATTAGCATGTTGGCACTGATTTTGGAGATCTTCGAATGTTTATTTATTAAGAAAAATCTCTTAAGTTCCGAAGCAAACCGTTTTCATTACGGCTCATGTAGTCGTGTAATCGATTTTGATATTCCGTGCGTGTTTCTGTTAATTATTGTGAAGTATGTCTTATGAAACATTGCATACGATTTTTACGTAGCTGTTGGGTTTTCTTTGCTCGAAATTGTTCAACATACCATATATTTCGGGTAAAATTCTTTCACTTGTTGGAAATGGCTTGCCCAGGGTATTCCTCTATTAAAAATGTGTCAATTTATATTCTCTACTAAGGCATAAATAATTTGGATTTTTTGTCCGTCAGTACCGAAGGTAATAAGTTGCCGCTTTTGCTTACAATTTAAAATGATCAAAGTGTCCAATATACACGATTCCAGTTTTCTTCTCACGATTAATTTGTGCTCCCGAAACACTTTCATCCAAAGCAGATTTCGCAACCGTACTTCGAGTCTTCAACTTTTCAAAACATTGTGGTTTCGTGATGAATATCAAATCTTTTCTTGATGTTCCGCTTAAAAGTCCGGCTAAAATATATCTCTATCAGTGTTAGATCACTACTTTTGTACACATTAAGCGATCGATGATTAACAAGACACATTGTAATACAATTTTTTTAAGTTTTCGTTTTTCGCTTTAAGAAGCAAGCCCTGACTTCGACATCTCGGATATGCAACCGCAATGTGCTGTGATGCCCAAAAGATAATTCTTCTATTATTACCACAGCTGAAACCAATCGACAGATATTAAAGTTTGAAAGAAAGCAATTTAATTCTATGAAATTGCTTCGCAGAAGACTTGAGAAAAATTTTAATAGTTCGAAACTGGTGTTGCTGTAATTATACAAAATGGAAAACAAAATTAAGAAACAACATAGAAAAGGGGCATAACTAAATTGCTTGATGGTGTAGATATCTGCAGTCCACTATTTAATGCTTTTTTCCAAATCCGAATGTCTTTAATCTTTCAGCCGTTCCGTCGGCAAAAATCCCAGATATCAATATCTAATATCAAAATCTTTGGGGTTCTTTGAGACTCTTCTGTGACTGAGTTCACTATCAAATTGCGCCTATAATCTGCATAAGAAAACATATAAATATAGCCCTTCCACTGCGCTCGATGTAACTTAACACATTTAAAAGTCAAAAAATGCAACAAATACTCATAAATTTAACTTTCAACTATTTAGTTCTCCTAATCAAAATTATACTTATTAATCCGTTTAATTAATGACACACCATCAGTTTAGTTGCGTGGAGAAACTATTGAAATTGGAAATTCAAAACGACTATTCCTATGATAATGATGCCATCAAGATGATATCTTAAACCCATATCTACATGACTTCTTAATGAAAATGCCTATTTGTGTGTGCATTGTCATGTTTAGTGCTCCTGCTGGGTACGGGCTATTCGTCAAATTACAATAAACCCACCACCAAACAGAAATCTGTCCGTTTAAGCAACCCACAGGGAACAACGTGCCGTAATGATCCAATGCAAATCACCGGCGAAAGCATGATCAATTTCTAATTTGTTTATGATGACTCGTTTAACGAAAAATACGAGAAAAATATGAACAGAGGAGAAATAAATTAAAGCAAGCAAATGGCCATAGCCACTACCGCTAGCCCGGAAGAGCCAAAAGACCTCGATTATTATTTTCACGCCTCAGAGATTTTTGGTCTAGCGCAGAGCAATACGGATATAGATATGAATACTTGCACCCTAGCCATGGTATTTGTTGATACTCGTACAATAACGAGCACTACTGGTATGGTCGTGGCCATTTATTGCTCCCAGCGCAAGAGTGATGAGAAAAATTAGGGGCAATATCGATTTCACAGATGATAATTTCATCTCTTGTTATTGCACAGCATGCTAGATTTATCCATACTACTAACACATACCGTCCTTCTCGGTATCCGAGTAGATAAATGATTTGTCCCGCTACGAATACTTTGAGTTTGAATTCGAGGAGGAAATGCGAGTATGCTGCATTTCATGAGAATCCTTCTGGATGCGCCTAGGTATTCGTAATCGAAGTGACGTGTGCTGCATAGATGATGCATTTTGATTTTTTTACAAAAAAAAAAAAAAAAAAACCTTTCATGTATCGTATTAGATTGGTTTCGGGTATTTATTAATATGTCATGATTGGTATTGAATCAGTGGAATCGACAGAATTGATGTCCTACACGCTATTGTTATGGCGTTGAGCTCTTTCAACGAGGTCCATTGTTCAATTTAATAGACCTAGGCTGAGTGTAGTCCCTTGTGGCACCTCTGTGCGTTAATTGTATGAGCATTTTATACTTCAGTTTTTTTTTTTTTTTCATTTCTTATATTTTTTATTTTTGTTTGTTGATTTTGCTATTATGAACGGCCTACGGAGAAATGGATAGCAATGAAAAAAATTGCACCCAACTGTGCGGATCTATCAGAAAATGTGTTGTTTCTTGACACCTTTTCAACTTGATAGTTGATAGATACATTTTTTATGTTCGCAAACAATGGGTGGAATATAGGGAAAAAATTGGAAAATAACTTGCCAACGGGACATCTTTATTCCGAGCATAAACACATCATTTCTTTTAAAGAAACCGTGTTGGTTTTGTTCTTTTTTTTTTGCGTTGTTCACTGGTTGCAATTGAATTTTAGTATTGAAAGGCGTGTGAAATTTTATTGATTTCAGAATGATTATATTCGAACGGTGGACAAATGATGTGATTAGATTTTTATTTTTCACAGAAGGTAGGATTTGTGACCTTTGTGTGTGTTATGGGACAAATTTTTAAATTCTGGAGAAATAGAAACTGAATTTATTGTCACATCTTGCGGTTGCAATCAAGTGGAAATGATGTTAGGAAAGTACCAATATGTGTACTGGGTATTGGATAACTGAGAAGTATAGAATTTTTATGGCACTATAATATTTACAATTACTAGTGGAGTCCTTGCCCTATACCATTACGTGGTTTCCCCCATTTGTACACGATATTGAACCTGGCGATTGATCTTTATTTTTATAGTCTCCATTCCGGTGCAGAGATTTGCGTTGGCGCTATTTTCATTTAGCAATACTTAATGACATAATATGCATGTATGGTATATGCTATTTTTTATAATTTGCGCGCGCTCAAGGGATTTGAGTACCCTTAAAATGCTTACACACAGCGCGGACGAAGGAAAATCTGGGAAAGAAAAAGAGGTAACGATGAAGGTTGTAATGAATAGGAAATTAAGAGCTAGATACATTCCATAAACAAGTCGTACAGCTTAGGAATGAATCACGATATTTTAGGGTACGTCCGAAAGAGAGCTAGGAGGTACATTGATGAGCATTTAATGATGAGCTGCCTTATTAACAATGGTGTATTTTGTAAGGTATACCTTTTTTACGCAATGTTGTTTATATGAGCTCATTCTTCTTTAACTCGACAAAAAGTATGTAAAGTACAGCACTATACACGCTGGATTGCTCTATAATTATTCACAAGAATGGTATATATCCGATGAAAAAAATTTAGACTTTTTTGTCCAGTGTTATTAGCTATTATTTTGGTTACATCCGAGAGGGCTATACCCAGCCCTCTATTGTAATTTTTAATATGGTACGCCATCGTGACACTGTCAAAATATTTTGACACTCTCGCGAAGTGCTTCTACCATTTCCTGAACTTAACCTCACCTAATATCAGCAAAGAACTGTCTAGGATCTTTACAAGATGTTATTTTAAGGTGCGTCACCAGTAAACTTCTTGAAAGTAGCATAAAGGTTTCTATTGCCACGCTGGTTTGGTTCAATTTTCAATTCGACCTGCTGAGATGGCGCGTTGGTAAATTTATGGCTCCTTAAATTTTCAGTGATTCCTTCGACACGTGTCTGTTGAAAGCCATGCGCTGAAGTCCAACTTCCTGTTACCGAAGTAAGTCTGTTCTTTGGCAGGGCCACATTTAAAAACAAGTAATCTCAAGACCCAAGAGAACAAGAGACTTGTTTAATATATCTCAATTTACTATGCATATTTAGGTTTATAGTTTCACTAACCAATAACATGTTCTGAGGAACCCTGTTTACGAGATTGTCAATTGTAAGTGGAACCAAAAGCATACACCAACTGAAACCAATCAATTTCCCGCTGCTGAAACTGCCTCCGTCTTTTTTGTTTTGAGTAGGTTCAATTAAAGGAAGGCATCCTTCTACTAACAGCCTTCCTTGACATAAATTTCCCTATCCGAATGAAACCAGCGACCAGCAAAAGTCGTAGTTCTGATGGGTGGACGCTGGTTGAAAATAACAAATCTGTCTTGACAAAGAGCAATTGTTGTGGATTTTGAAATTACCTAGCTGATGTCTTGTAATGAGAAACCTGGCAATAACAACAGTTTGAACGCGGAATGCAATACTTCGCATATCAACTGGGTGTACCGGTATAAAGTGAGCGCCTCGATAGGGAACATTTATTGTGAACGGGCCTTAATTTTTTGATTCGGCAAGAAGACAATGCTGTGTATCTGGTGGGACCAGAAAGATGTGGTGTACCAAGAAAAACGACAAGAATGGGCCAGAAGACACGCCAAGGTAATTTTGCTCCATGACAATGCACCTGCAGACAAAGCACAACTGGTTCAGGATACAACCAAAGTACTTGGCTGGGAGCTGCTACTCCACCCGCCGTATCCTCCAGACTTGGCTCATTCCGATTACCATTTGTTTTCATCAATGGGACACGCATTAGCTGAGCAGCACTTCGAATCCTAAGAGGAAGTCGAAAATTTGGTGACTTTTTGCCTAACTTCAAACGACGCACAGTTTTATTGACGTGGAATCCATAAATTGGTTGAAAGATGGCAAGAATGTGTAGCTAGCAATGGCCAATCAAAGTATAACATGCTTTTTACTTTCCCATTAAAAATTTGTGTTTTCAATTTCAATTTCAATTTCAATTTCAATTTCATATATCAAACCGAACTGTTATCCGAGAGTGTATACGAGTATGTCTAGTTTAAAGATTGCCATTTTATAAAATAGTGATTCTATATTTGGAGTGAAGATTATGGTCAATCGTCCATCTGAGCGTACTATAGGCAAAACTCTAAAAAAAAAGTTCAAAAAGACTGGGTCTGTCACAGATGTCTTAAGGTCAATTCATCATCTAAATGCACGCTTCTTAAAAAATATGACTACTTTTAGTGAAAATGTTAAAGAAAATCCAAATCTTTCGATTTTACGGCGAGTGCAGTATTTTAGCTTGCCTTACAGTACATTGTAGTGTATTTTGGATTTTGATTTGCTTGTATACCTTTATAAAGTTCACCTAACTCAAGAATTGAAGCCAGCTAACCAGGGAATTCGTAGAACATACGCCGATTTGGTGTTTGAACATCAGCGCTTGAATGACCAATTTTCACACAACATTTTCTTCAGCGATGAGTCTAATTTTTCACTCGGTAGATACGTTAACAAGTAAAATTTTGGATGGTGTACAATGTGCAATAGTATGGTGTTATTTGTCCATACTTCTTCGAAAATGAGGGAGGTGCAACCCTCACCGTCAATTCTTGTCGCTACAGGCAATTGTTAAACGAATTTGTTTGGTCCCAAATAAAAGATATGGAGATATGAAGACACAATGTTTAGACGAAATGTTTTAGCTTTATTGCAGAAAAATTTCCTGGACGAGTTTTGGTGATGTTAACTGGCCATCAAGATTGTCTGTCTTTTCGCCGTTGGATTATTTTTTTGGAAAACTATGCAAAAGATCATGTTAATGCACGTAATTTGCAAACTCTTGACGATTTGAAAACGACTATTCATCAGGTTATGACCGAGTTATTGCCCGATGTGTGTCGAAAAGTGATCGAAAAGTATCAGAAAAGAAGTCAGAATCAAGTGGAGGACATTTGTTAGTTGAAATTAAATTTAAATAAAAATTTGATTGAAACCTAAGTCAATAATAGTTTTATAATATTTTATTTTATTTCGGAACCAAAAAAAGTGTGACCCTGTATTACACTGTCGTTTATTAGGAGTAACGTCAGACATTTTAATTCTGTGCAACCTTAGCTTCAGCGAGTGGGAGACCCTGGCCATTGCCGCCTTCATATTGTGCAGAAGAATTTTCCTCATATACTTACCAGGTATCAACTAGCGTTCTATATTTCCGGTGATTCCGATCTGTTGAGGTATATATTTTAATTCGTGTGGTTTTTCTTTCAAAATTTGAACGTTTGTTTAAGAAAAACGTGTGCAATAGTATTATTCAAAGTATTGCCCATCTGAAGCTATGACTTTTTTCCATCTTTCTGGCAATTTGTGGATCCCATCCTAAAAGAACTGAGCCAGCTTGGCTGCCAAGAATGAATCAAGCCAATTTTTGATATTCTGCTCTGATGTGAACCATATTTCAGTGAGAGCGTTCTGCATCGACCGGAACAAATGGTAGTCAGAAGGGGCAAGGTCTGGGCTATAAGGCGGGTGGGGTAAGGCATCCCATCCACTGTTTTCCAAATAGCTCTTAACCAGAATAGCAACGTGGGGCCGAGCGTTGTCATGATGGAAAATTATTGCCTCGTGTCTGGTCGCATATTCCGGGCATGTTTCGGCTGCTGCTCTCTTCAAATGGATTAATTGTGTTCGGTAGCGTTGATTGATGGTTTCACCTGGCTTAAGCAGCTCATAATACAGCACACCCATCTGATCCCACCAAATACAGAACATTACCTTCGCGCCATGGATATTGACCTTTGCCGTTGATTTGGCTGGTTTACCGGGTTTCACATATGATTTTTTGCGCTTGGGGTTGTCGTAATAGATCCATTTTTCATCACAAAATGCAAAAATGACTTCATTTTTTGGCGTTCCAGCAGCATTTCGGACATGCAAAGCCGCCTTTCGACGTCTCTTGGCTTGAGTTCATGTGGAACCCAATTTCCTTGCTTTTGAATACATCCAGCTGCTTTTAAACGTTTTGAAATGGCTGCTTAAGTAATACCAAAAGATTCTGCGAGCTCTTCTTGTGTTTGGCAACAATCTTCATAGAGTAATGCTTCCAGTTCTTCATCTTCAAACTTTTTTGGCTGCCCAGGACGTTCATCGTCTTCCAAGCCAGAATCACCACTTTTAAATCGTGCAAACCACTTTTGGCACGTTCACCATAAGCTTCCACCAAAATACGATAACTTTCGGCAGCAGTTTCCTTCATATTAAAGTAATGAAGAAGAACTCCCCGCAAAAACACTTTTTTAGGCACAAAGTTCGACATATTTGAGTGAAAAAAAATTATTGCTGTTTACGCTTAAAATGAATGACATATACTGAAATGACGTACAACGAAAGTAGCTTTCCAACGCATGTTCCAATAGAATAATAACAATGAAATAATACAACTCACGCCATCTCTTAGCAAACCGCATTAAATTAACATATACATATGTTGCTTGTCCTTGAAATCGTATTGTTATTTGTGCGCTTAATTAATCCATGTAGTCCAATACAGACAATTGTCGCACATTCTGCGCTCAGAACTGAATTGTTTTCGGATGTGAATTCGACCTTTTTTATACCGCTAAACACTGCAGTTATATTTCCTGGAGCCAAAACGAGTAAGAATTAAGTTACGGAAAATTTTCTCTTCTAGATTTATCTTAAAAAAAAAAAACAAAAATAAAACAGAACAAATCCACTGATAGTTTTGTAATTATGAATTGACACAACATCGTTCATGTGACCGCCATGGCTTCTGTTGCAAGCGACCATATGAAGGTCTAAATAGGCGATGACTTTTTGAAGATAAAGTGGATCAATGACCACAACTTCAGTTTGGATGTTGTATTTGAGAACCTAAATTGTCGCAGGGTTATTAGCATATACATCGAATGACCCCACAAGAGCAAGTCTAAAGGTGTCAAATCGGATGAACTTGGAGGACAATCAACTTCTCCTCTTACTGAAAGAATGTGATCTTCAAATTTCGTTCGTAATAAACTGATTGATTGCTGGCTTGTGTGGGCGGAAGCACCATCTTGTTGAAACCAGATATCGTCCTGACCCAATTCATTTAGTTTTGGAAAAAATAGCCGACAATATGTTGCGGTAATCTTCTCAATTCACTGTAATTGTCTCTCCAGTTTCGTCTTTGAAAAATTACGGGCTAATGATGCCACCAACCCATAACCGCACCATACAGTGACTTTTTGGAATGCATTGGTTTTTCGTGAATCTCGTATGGGGTTTCCGGTCCCCAGAAACGACAATTTTATTTGTTTTCGTACCCATCCACCTATAAATGGACTTCATGGGAAAAGATCAAATTTTATGACAAATTGTTTTGGCAATCCAACATCCAGTTAACAAATCGGCGACAAATGAAGATCAACATTTATAATTCGCCATTAAGTGCAATAAGTGAGGCCCAATTGTTGACTTCGGCGATGAATTAAGATGCCTGGCTGGTTTTGAACATTTTCGCTCACAGTGGTGATGTGATGTGATGATGACTTGATACCGAATCAGTTTCTTCAAAGCGCTTCACCATTGTACGAATTCCGGACTCACTAGAGTGATTATGTTGACCGAAAAATTCATGAATTTTACGAAATGTTGCTTTTACAGATCACCCATTTTCGTAATAAAATTGAATAACAAAAATGCGTTGTTGCATTGCGAACGACTTCATGACTAAAATTTTATGACATCTGTCGAAAAGATTAACGACATTTACTCTTTAGTAGTTGCGGATATTTGTAGAGCTTTGACACGTATTGTTCTGCCAAAAGTGTTACGAGTACTAGTATATATGAAAAAAATCCAATGTCTTTCGGATAGAGAATTGAACTCGATCTTTTTCATTTCGGATCATGTAATCTATTTTGACAAGCGCATGAGCTCTTATGACTGTTGAAAGGTAAAGGCTGAACAGAGAGAACATAACCTAACATAAAAGTATCTACTAAAATAAATTAGGATTTAAAAAAAAGAGAGGGTAATTCAAACATAATCACGATGCCAATATAGAGTCGATAGCAGCGCGGGTGTAATGGGTACAAACTTTTATTCCATTAAACCATTACAATACGTAAAATGTTGATCATCTGAGGAAAAAATCAATATAAATACTCCACAACCCAACTGCAACAAAGATATGGGTACGGAGTCGATCTACATGATCCGCGGTAAGAAATGGTGATGGTCTCATTTTGTATTGAGGGTTATTTCAACATTAGTGAACGCTTGGAAGTTTTCTAATGTTGCCTCTGAAACAGAGATGGATTTTTTTAAATTTCGGCTTAGTATTACTCGGCTTTATTCACGAGTCTACACCAGTAAGCATTCGAACCGCAGAAGGATCTCATAATCCGCAGAGGATTGAAGAATCCACAAAGATGTATTTGGTACCATCTAATTGATAAGATTAATTTGTGAACTATATGATGATGCCAAGTTCGTAGAAAGAAATTGTTTTAAAAATGCACATATTAATAAATAAATAGGAATACATATCACCGTTGTACCCGCTTGGATACAGTTATTTAAACCAAATTGTGAACCTTTTAATAAATTATTTTTGTTGCTTTTATATTATTTGTTCTCTAATAAACACAAGCATAAACGGCTATTAACTTTTTTTTTGTCTGTCTGTACAGGCCTATCTTCGAATGGGTTGAATCAATTTCGATGGAACTTTACAGATATATTTCATTGCTTATTTTTTATACCAGCTGAATTTGTCATTAACACTCAAAAGTAGTTTCTACCGCTCATCGAAAGAGATCAATGCTGGATATTATTAAAATTGCCGAAAAATAATTGTAAAATATTTTTCATGAGTTTTGACAATAGAATATTATATATAACAATTAAATACGTAAGAATAAAAATTGAATTAAAAATCTTTGCGTACATAAAAATTGCACATTCATTGTGGGATGAATGCATTCAATGGTATGATGGCGAATAAAGAGTCAATTGAAGCTGTCAATAGAACAATGAAAAATATAAGAAACAACCATCAATTACTCGGTGGAGTAACATTTTTGTCCGGAGGAGATTTTAGATAAATGCTGAGCAGATTAGAATAATGCGTGTTTAAAACACTCAGTACTTTTGAGACATATACAACAGATTCATTTAAAAAAAAAGTATGAGAACACAATAAAGAGATTCGGATTTATAAAGGGCTCCTATTATATTTGCGAAGGAAGGTACCGAGAGATTACGAGTAATAACAACAATGACATAGAAATTCCAGCTGCTCTATCGATATCGAATATTTATGAAAACATCCGCGATCTCAATAAAAAAAAACATTCATGGTTGTGTGAAAGATCTATTTTAGCTCCGAGAAATGATCAAGGATAGTTACTCAATAATTTTATATTGTAAAAAATTCCTGGTAATTCAACATCTTACCTATCCATAAATGCAATATGCCATAGAAAAGAACCAGTATATTACCCTGTGGAATTTTTCTCTCTCGATTTTCTATTCCATAAAATAGAACTAAAAGTTGGCGTACGTATCATGCTAATCGAAGCTGTAAATAAAACTGGTTGTGGCAAAAGCGAAACGGTATTTATACCTAGAGTACCTATAATTCCATTGAACTATCCATTCCAGTTTAAAAGATTGCAATTTCCTACTACACGTGGCATGTTAACTTGTGAGTGATGCCTCAAACGTTGTTCTTATAGCAAATAGCAATATTACACCTGACATCGTTTATAAATGCATAGTTCTTCAATGAGTTTCATTTTCTAAATTGAACATCATTTTACACCTATTTTCTATGTGTGTTTACATAACACGTAACATGTACGCTCAGTCCTTTAAAATTTATTTCACACATGTGTCTGTGCCTATCCTTTTGTGTCTAATTCTAATAGTAATCAATCTAATTTTCAAGGTGTTCTTAAGGAAAGTTTATTGGACAGTTCTTGATTATGTTATGAACTAGAAATAAGTTTAGATTTGGCATCACCAAAAGGTAATGCCTTAGTGGTGTGTCGCTTTCTGACCACCTCTTTTTTTTATGCAAGAAGATTCCAAACACTTTTGTAGAAGTAAGAGATTTTCCGGCCAAGAAGAAGGTGGAAGAAAAAGAAAGTAAAGGTTAAATAAAAATCCAGAATTCAAAGCAGAATCGGAGTTCTTTTATAATTTTAGAAGTGGGATACGAACTTAAAATAACTAATAACGAAGTGAATATGTCATATATTCCTCTAAAACCACTAATTGAAGCACTAACAGCGGCCGATGTGGAATTTGATGAAGGCGCCACCGTAGCCGAACTGCGGCCATTGTATGATGAACTTTTGTCCTACCGAGGAACCGCAGCCAACGTGTCCCGAGGTCCAGAGAAAGAAAGAAACTAGCACACAGACGATGAACACACCCAAGCGCAGAACCTGGATGGAGAATTGACCAGGGCCGTAAAAGAAATTCTACTGCTGCAAAAATGGCGTGAGTTACAGGCGCTCAAGGAGGAACTTGGCATGGTCGAGTCAAAGAAGTTTGACTTTCCAGCTTTCGAAGCCATGGTTCATCCCTTTAGCGATGACGACAACTACGACATCAGGAAGTGGATCACCGATCTGGAAGACGCTTTCGCAGTGTTCGGCTGTACCGAGAAGGATAAATTTGTTGGTGTGCGTTGCATACTCGCAAGCACAGCCAACGTGTTCCTACGCACTACTGCAGCCTACAGGTACAAGGACGTGAAACTAAAGCTGATCGAAGAATTTGCACGCACCTACTCGATGCACAATGTCTTTCAGAAGTCGAAATCATGGACCTTAAAACCAAATGAGTCCGTAAAGAGATATGTTTTGGAAATGCAGGAGATCGCCTCGTACGCCAACATACCGGAGGCCGATGTCATTGAGTGCATTGTCGACGTATTAAACGATCACAGCAAAAGCGCCGTCGCACTCATGGGTGCAGCCAGCATGAGGGAGTTAAAAACTCTTCTGGACAGATATGAGAGAAGCGTATATCCAACGCCCCGAAGAAAACCGCAGTCAACACAACCGCTGTCATAACTGAAGAGCAAGTGAGGTGCTACAATTGCTCCCAGTTTGGCCACTATTAGAGCTAGAGCCCGAAGCCGAAGCGAACGATGAACGCCTGTTTCAAATGTCATGAGATGGGGCATTTCCACCAAAATTGCCTCAAAAAAAAACCTCCGTCGAGTTCGAGTTCGAGGAAAAACCTTTTGTCCGCTGCTTCTGGAACGCAATATTTTGTTAAAGCTTAATATATGTAAACTTTTGTAGGCTTAAGCTACATTATACGACTTTCCTATTACGAACGTACTGAAGTACAGAAGATTGTCGATCGGTTGTTAGAGAAAGGGATAGTTAGACCAAGTAATTCGCCCTACGCATCTGTCTTAGGCTAGTGAGGAATAAGAATGGGGAAGCGCGAGTGTGCTCAAACTATCGGGCCCTAAGCAAACATACAGTAAGGGACAATTTTCCGCTCCCATTAATTGGAGATTGTTTGGAATATTTCGCGAATAAGAAGATTTTTACCACATTAGATTTGAGGAAAGGTTTCTATCATATAAAAGTATCTGAGAAATCGGACAAATAATCGTATACAGCGTTCGTAACTCCTTCGGTCTTAAGAATGCACCCGCAGTCTTTCAAGGATATTTTTACTAAACGTTAAAACCGTTGATTGATAAAAGTCAAGTCATTGTCTATATTGATGAAATTTCTATTGCGACCGTCGATAAGAGGACGCATGTTGAAATTCTTACCGAAGTGCTGCGCGTATTAAAAGAAGCCGGTTTGGGACTTAATATGAAGAAGAGTAAATTCGCTCTTAATGAAATCGGTTATCTGGGCTATCGAATTAGTGCGGATGGGATCCGCCCTAACGAAAATCACTTAGACGCGATTTGCACATACCCGATACCCCGCAGAACTAAAGAGTTCCAAAGGTGTAATGGATTGTTCTCCTATTTCCGTCGCTTTGTTCCACGATTTTCTTGCATCTCCAGGCCGTTGATAAATTTGCTAAGGAAAGATTTAAAGTTTTCTTGGACTGATGAGTTTACAATGCCTTTGAGCATCATCCTCATCCTAAACAGGAAACAGAATTACATTGTGACGCACATGGTTTTGGGGCCGCGCTCATGCAAAGACAAGGTGACAAGAAGTTTCATCCAGTAGCTTTTTTTCAAGAAAGACGACTGGTGAAGAATCAAAGCTAATTAGCTTCGAATTAGAGACATTAGCCCTTGTGTACGCTCTGGAGTGGTTCAAGACTTTTCTTGACCGTTTGCCATTTACAATTGTTACCGACTATGAAGCCTTGTCACAGACGCTTAAGAAGAAAGACGTGAATTCGCGGATAGCCAAGTGGGCTCTAGCTTTTGAGAACTACAATTATCAAGTTGAACATCGGAAGGGGGAATGAATGACTCATGTTGATGCGCTTAGTCGTGTGGCCGCCATTGTTGCAATAACAAGTGAAGACTTGGATTGGAATATCCAAATTACCCAGACGCGCGATGGGAACATACATTCAATCCGAGAGAAATTAGAAACCGAAGAAGTACCCGCCAATTTTGTGTCCCCAAGAAACTAGAAGAAAACGTCATGCTCGTCACTCACGATAAATGTGGGCATCTGGGTATTGATAAGTGCGCAAGTCAAATATTGGATTGAATGTTATTGGATGATTATTGGATCTCGAATGTAAAGAAAAATATATTTTAGCCGTCGTAGATGGCTTCACGAAATACGACAAGTTGACTGAGCAATGAGAAATACAGTGATGACGCGAGAGGAAAGAGAGAGGCCTACAAAGCAATTGAAAAGTCCCAGCTGTACAACCTGAACTATTTTAAAGAGCTCCATACTTCGCCCAAGCAGTTTAGTGTTGGCGAATTTGTAGTTATCAAGAATGTAGATACTTCGGTTGGGACTAATAAGAAATTTATACCTAAGTATCGCGGTCCCTATGTAATCAAGAAGAAGCTAGATAATGACCGCTATGTGATAGAAGATATCGAAGGTTTTCAAGTAACGCAATTGCCGTATCACGGCGTTTTAGATTCGAGTAGATTAAAGAAATTGGAGGAGCACAAGGAATTATGCGGGTTCGAAAGGCAACATTTACTTTTAGATAGACTGGTCAGAATGGCTGAACTGTAATGAACTAGAAATAAGTAAAGTATTTGGCACCACTAAAAGGTAATGCTTCTGAGATGTGTCGCTTTTCGATCACATCCTTTTTTTTATTGAAAAAGGTTCCAAATACTTTTATAAAAGTAAGAGAATTTCTGGTCGAGAAGAAGAAGAAATTCAAAATTTAAAGCAGAATCGGAGTTCTTTTATAATTAAAAAAAAAAAGAAAAGAAGAGAACTCTCATAAGTAAATCAACTTTTATTTCCTACGTGGACAAAACCTAGAATTTAAATAAAAATATATAAATAAACAAACTTTTACCGACTCTAAACGACGGAGGAATGAAAACTTAAATACTCTTACAATAGGACATCTAAGGTTCGATGTTATGGGCTATATATGCAGGAATGAACATTTTATAAAAATATATTGATTAAATCCATCTCTTAATGTATGAACTTCAAAATAGTTTGGGCATAAATACTTGTTCATCTAAGATCAATGTTTCTAAAAAAAAAAAAAAGAAAAATAACAGAACTAAGTCAGAGAACCTAGAAATATCGACAAAGCGTGTAAGAATGTACGAGAAAATCTTGTGATTACTGACATCGCATCCTGCAACTACATGCAGTATGCTTAAATAAAAGATCGGCATGTGGAAGCTTGCATGACTAATGACTAGGACCCAGTTGATAGTAGATCATTTTTGGATTAAATTCGTTAAAACTTTTCAAGAATAAAAAAGCTGACGACGTTTCCCTTTGAACAATATCATTTTCAGTATGATTTTCAACTGAATGGACATGTAAACGAATAAAATTATCTGAAATCATAAAATGTTAAGAGTTATTCGTAAGCGACAAAAAGTCACTGTTTTGGTGTGACTTTAAGTTGCTATTAAGTTACAACTCTTTAAAAAAAAATGCTCAAAGTTCCGGTGGAACAGTCTAATGTTCGCAAAAAAATTATGTTACAATTAGCAAACTGATTTGAACGAGGTACCTGTACTTTTCATCAAATTAAAACGTCCAAACCATTGGTTTCGGTGTTAGCAAGGCCTGATAGCTTAACAGGAAAGTCTCATTTCGAGGAGAAATTTGGTAAAAATAATTTTTCTACAACAAGTTATTAAATATACAAATGCAATCAAACTTATTTCAATGTAGGTTTTGAATGTTTGAAAAGCTTTACTCGTTCATCTAGCAATCAACAACTGTGGTGATCGGTTTAGCTACAAGAAAAGGTTTGAAAATGAAAAACTAAATGGCTAAATCGGTGATTTCGGAAAAAGATGAAAGAGTCTGAACAACATCTAATTTCGTTCATATATTACATACATAATGTAACATAACACAACATACATACATGTCCCGGAATTAGAGATACAGTAGTTGGTTGGATAGATGGGTATTATCTCACAATTTTATCTAAGCTTGAAACTGAAATTTGGTTTTCTCATTTGTATGACTTAAGTCAGTTTTATTGCTATAAGACACTTTATCAGGAGAATCTCACTCTGAGATATATATTTTTCAAAACCAGTTCTGGCAATTCTTACTGGAATGTCACTGTGTGTGACCTGTGCAAAAAATTTATCTAAATTTAATCACCTAATGGACCATTTAAGCCATTGTTCAGCCATGGACACAATTGTTAGACACCGGTAAATTTTCATTATAATTGAAAACCGCAAAAAAAAAACATGCAACGTTTCTAGTTTTTACTTGTTTTTTTTTTTTTTTATTTTTAATTATCCAGTATTTAGATAATTTACACTTAGCTTAATATTTCGTCGTATGGTAAGGCTATACACCAATCCTTTGCATACAGAAGGATTTGTACTGTCCCATACTTTATGGATGGTCTGTTCTGACTCCGGTATGAGTTTGCACATGCTCAATTGGGCTTAGTTCGGACCTCTCGAAAGGTAACTCTACGACTTTGACACGTGCATTGTCCTGTTGGAAAATTACGTGATTTTTTCGCCTTCAAAATAATTTTGCAATGGAAAGCTTCAGAGTTTGCTCCAGAGTCTGAATAAATGTGTCAGAGGTCAACGGTTTCCAACAAATGAACGGAGTTACGGCTCCGCTGAACGTCATACAACCCCAAATCATCACACTGTGTATGATATTTTACAGTAGGAACCAGACACTCGAGATTGTAAGCTTCTACAACTCTGCGACTCATGTGCACTACATCAGAAAATGGAAAGAAGTAAACAAAGGCTGTGTTAAAGTTGAGTATACAAACTTCTCATGATCTGATGTTTCCTTTCGAGATTGTGATTTACATATTATTAACTACTAACGTGCATTGAACTTACTTCGATACTGCATTCATTCGACATTAAAACCTTCTCCCGGTCTGACGTTGCCAATTCTTATACCTTTTCGACCAAGCAAGTCGTTTCATTTTGTAAGACTCTGAAAGCAAAGGCTTATGCTTGGCCTTTCTAGCTTTGAATCCGGTTTTATTAAGTCGATGGTGACTTCTTAGCGTAGCCGCTAAGTCAGAAGCTGTCCGTCGACGATTTCTTAACGCTTCCCTTTCGATAAGGCGGTCTTCTCTGATTGTAGTTTTACGTTTTCTTCATATCAATGACTTAGTCATTACTCTCTGAAGTCAGTAGACTACAAAAGATTGTCTCTAGAGACCCATTTTATAAGATCGGACTCATTCGTAATAGAGCGGAGGAGATAGTTGAAGCTCTTGATCAAACAAACTAGGTCCTGATGAAAGTACACTTTCCAGGAAGCTATAAATCAGATCAGCCTTGGGCGCCCAGGAAATAGGGAGTTAACAGGATGGATAGGACGAAAGCAGAACGTATCGTGACACTAGAGGCGGTCAGGAGGGCGATTGTAATGTTTTCACCCTTCAAAACTGCGGGACCAGACAGTATATTTCCAGGTCTAATGCAATGGGGAGTAGACTTAATTACACCAAGGCTCGGGAATCTATGGTTTACGTTGCATGCCTAGCAATAGGCTACATCCCGATTACATGGAGGGAGACGAAGGTGGTCTTCCTTCCAAAACCGGGAAAAATTATTACATCGAGACAACTTCAGACCGGTCAGCCTAACATCCTTTCTGTTAAAAACAATGGAAAGGGTGTTGGTGGACTATATGGAGAGTACGGCGCATAAGCTATATCCTTTGATTAGTAGACAATATGACTATAGAGCAGGTATGTCTACAGAAACAGCGCTACAGGAATGAAGAGGTAAATATCGGGGGCATTGCGATGACCACTATAATGGACATTGAAGGTGCCTTCGATAAGATATGCGTTGAAAGTCTGAAACAAGCCTTGCAAAAACGTAGGGTTAACCCACTGGTGGTAAGATGGGTGGACAATATGTTAAATACAAGGGCGATAAATATTCAGACGTGAACCTCAAAACTCCGAGGAAGAGTCAGCAGAGGTTGCCCACAAGGAGGTGTTCTTTCACCTACACTGTAGAATATCACTTTGGACTCTCTTCTCGGCAGACCTGAGGCAACGGGCATTCACACAGTGGGATATGCTGACGACTCAAAGTGGTTGAGTGGTGGTGTCTGGAACAATGCGGGGAAAACAGATCTAATAATCTTCAGTAGGAAGAGGAAAAATCTGGAATTCCAGCCCTTAACACTTTTCGGATCGGAACTAACAACGACCAAGAAGGTTAAGCATCTGGAAATATACCTAGATACTGAACTTACTTGGAACTACCATGTTGAGGAGAAGGTTCAGAAGGCAAATAGGGTACTACATCAGTGAAAACATGTATGGGGACAGAGATGGGGACTCTCTCCTAGTTCAGCATACTGGATGTATACGATTAATCACCTACGCATCATTTGTATGGTGGGCGAAAGCTTCCCAGAAGACTAATAAGAAGAACCTGGATAGGGTCCAACGTTTAACATGTTTAGGAATTACAGGTGCAATAGGCATAGCCCCAACATGCGCATTGGAAGTGATCTTAGGGATTTTACCGTCTAGACTTATTTATTAAGAAAACAGCGGCCCTAACAGCAATTCCACTTCTAGCAATACCATCTACGGACACAGGAGGATCCTGGAATTTGTCAAAAACGAAATTAGAGAACTGAACATGCCTATGGATGGTATAACAAAGGTGCATATTATAGAAAGGAATCACAAAACTCGTATTGAGAATGGATTACATTCAGAGAAAAGGATTGGTGAAATCGTGATTTTCACAGGTGGATCCATGATGGATGGCGGAGCGGGGACCAATATCTTTTCAGAAGATCTGGAACAAGCTCGTTACATTAGCCTCGAGGAGCACGCTTCGGAATACCAGGCTGAGATTTTTGCTTTGCTGCATGCGTTGGATTACCTGCTTGAGAGTCAGGTGGAAAGAAGGAATATCCTTATATCACTGGACAATCAGACGGTAATTAGATGCATGAAACGGACAACCATCACAACATCATTGGCGCTGGAATGTGTATTCAAGCTCAATAAGTGCTCATCTAAAAATCAGGTTAGACTGACTTGGTTACGATGACACATAGGGATCGACGGCAACGAAAAGGCGGACTCCCTTCAAAACAGGGGTCAACTGAAAAGTGGCTGCGACCAGAACCATTCTTTTCAATTGGTAGAGGAATGGTAGAACAGCAGATTCACAAATGGATTTCGGCATAATATCTGAGAAGCTAGTCAACCGTGGAATAATGTAGACAAGATAAAATATCAATACAATGGTCGACCTGCTCCACTCAAAGAAGGGTTCTAGGCATGAGTCGAGGAACATTGAAATAGGTATTGGCGTTAACTACAGGTCATGGTAATTTCGGTTATCATTTAAGGAATTTGGATCTTAGCGGCACATATATTGTGTCATTGTCCAGCTTTTACTGGCAGAAAAATGGGTACCTTGAGAAAAGATTGGGTCGAGACACATTGGATGAAACAGATCCCACATAAACAGATGCCAGCATTAACACTAGGATTCGAACCCAGAGAAGTCCAGAGAGTCTCTCTAGGTAAGGTTTATAATGGTAGAGAGACGAAAAAAGACCCGACAATGGTGGTCTGATTCGAGTATCTCTCGAAAATTTATATATAGTCATTACTCCTCAGTTTACAGCACTGCTTTTGATTATGATTTGCATAGCACAACGCAAACACCTTACGTGCTTTGAAATCTGGACTTGAGAAACTCCCATGGAGTGCAAAGTAAGTGTTTTTGTACTTAATTCTCTCATTTTTCGCAATTTTCTCAGTCAATTCCAAACAAAATACAAAAATTCATAACAAAAAACGTCTCAAAAGCTGTCTTTACCACGCAAAGTGGTGCATATTTACGGAGAAATGTTTTTTTCTTGTAAAAGAAATATAACGTCAGTTTAGTCAGTAGGTATTCCAAAGGTCTTCATGCTCTAATTGCAAAAGATCAAAAACTCTTTTTAACTTAAAAAAAAATTACCAACTGTTCTGTGCGTGGATCAGATAAGGTTCTCAAGAAAACAGGTCGATGTTTGTAAATGGCTCGATAACAGCATTGTAAATATGATTTCAAACAGCATACCAGTCCACCCAACGACTGCTGTGAAGCGATTTCCTCGTACAGAAAGAAATAAAGTGACTGTTCCACAGCCAAAACATGGGAGGTGTCGATAGGTCGGACCAAAATGTTGGCTTCCAAAGCGTCAATCGTAGCTGGCTTATTCCTAAAGACCTGAGATTTTACATATCCCTAGAGAAAATAGTTCAAAGGTGTGATATCGCACGATCTAGGCGGCCAATTTACCGTAGCAAAACCTGAAATTAAGTGCTCACCAAAATGATTTCTTAAAAAGTCCATTGTTTCACGCGCTGTATGTCTCTTCTTGAAACCTTAGCTCACTGAGACCATGTGCTTGAATTTTAGGAAGCACATAGTCCGTTAACATGGCGCGATAACGGTTACCATTGACGGTAACATTCTGATTTGCCTCATTTTTGAAGAAATATGGACCAATGATTCCGCCAGCCCTCAAACTACATCATACCGTTGTTTTTAATGATGTAATGGTAGCTCGTGGTACTCTTTTTGTTGCTCATCAGCTCAAATACGGAAATTTTGTTTATCAACGTATCCATTGAGCCAGAAATGGGCTTTATTACTGAACAAAATTTCACGATAAAACACCGGATTTTCATTAAATTTTTCAAGAGCCCATTCACTGAAAATATGACGCAAATTCAAATCGCCTGGCTTAAATTTTTGCACAAGTTGAATTTTGTACGCTTTTAGGGTGAGATCCTCACGTAAAATACGCCAAGTTGTCGAATACGCCAAGCCAAGCTTTTAAGAACGACGACGAATCGATTCGTCACGTCGAGTATCATCCAATACTGGTTTCAGTAGGTCGATTATGCGCACCGTAAGTTCCTCGAATCGCACAAAATGATGACTTGCCAAATCACCACTTCTAATCGAGGACATTTGGATAATCTAGAATTGCGTAGAAGAATTGCAAGGGGCTTGCTGGGAATGTACGGAAAAAATAATCGGCCAAGATATTTGAAGCCCTCAAGTGTAGAAAACCAGGAGATTCAACATAGGATTGTTGAAGAAAATAAAAGAACAAGATGCAGAATTTGCGACAATTAACGACATTAATTGAAACGGAACTATTTACGCTTCAACATTGAAATTGGTCGAAATTTCGCTGAAGCAGTTGGATCTGTTAAAAGTTTTCTCGGTTGACGTGAAGTACTTTTGAACCTACTTGCGTGACTTTTTCCACTAAAACTTGTATTGATAATTTATTTATAAGGATTTACAGGAAAAATTTAGTGTTATGTGGTGGACTACAGATCATCATACGATTACCTTAAGTATTTGCACTAATACTATTTTTTCCACAAAAGTCAACCCAATCAAAGTCTAAAACAAGGTATAATAGGACACCTAAAATATGAATTTTGAAAATCAGCTTATTCCGAAAGCGAGTCTTCTGTTGCCTATATTTGTTTCAAGCTTTAAAAAGCTTATAGAGAAATGTACTCCATTGTTATTGCAAGAAACGCTTACAAAGAAATTTAAGCCTTGAATAACCAAATTTTTTCTAAGTAAAGGGTTAGCCATGAAATGGTGTGGATGTTGCCTGTCAATTATTGTTATTTACTGAATTCAATGTGGTTTATCTTTTTGACAGATGTCATACGAATCTTTTACCATGCAACAACGCATTTTTGCTATTCAATCTTATAACGAAAATAAGCGATCTGTAAAAGAAACAGTTCGCAAAATTCGTGAATTTTTCGGCTTTAGTTAGTCCGGAATTCGTACAGTGGTGAAACATTTTGAAGAAACTGATTCGAATCGGGTCGAACTCTAAATCAGCATACTCTGGCTGAGTATGAACACGCCAAAACATCACCACTATGAGCAAAAGTGTTCAAAACTAGCCAGGCACCTCAATTCGTCGTCGAAGTCAGTAATTGAGCCTCAGTTATGGCATTTTACGGCGAATTTTAAAAGTTGATCTTCATCTGCACGCCTATAGAATCCAAATTGCATTACAATTGAAGACATTGGACCATCTATGACGTCGCCAAATTGTTAACTGGATGTTGCATCGCTGGGACAATTTGTCATCGAAATTGATCTTTTCCGATGAAGCCCATTTTTGGATGGATGAGTACGTAAATGAACAAAACTCCAAAAAAGTTACTGTATGCTGCGGATTATTGGTTGGCGGATAATTGTTTCTGGACGATCAGTGGTTTCAACAGGCTGGGGCTACCGTTCACACAAGAAGCCATCAATCAATCAATTTATTACGTACGACCTCTTTGGTTAGAGGAGATGTTGATTGACATCCAAGGTCAGGATATCAAACCACTTATTCCTCAAAAAGTCTTCTATAATTTTGGCCTTGATGGTCACATGAACGACATCGTATTCCACTTCTAATTGCCATGGACCTAGCTATTTCTTTTCACAAAACATCCAAACAGTCAAAAACTTAAAAACTATGCAATAAACGTAAGACAGAAATTAAAAAAAAAAAAAAACCGCCGGTTGACCATAAAGCATACCATAAACGTGTTCTTCAAAGGACTATGGGAAACGTCAGAGAAGAATGGAAATTCTATAGATATCCAGAAGCAATTTAGAAGTCAACCAAGTTATGTTCTACGACAAAAAAAAAAAAAAAAAACATTGTAAATAGTCTCAAACATAGTCTCAGGCCAAATTAAACCTTCTCTTGGGCCTTATTATAGCTGTGACTGTAACATCAAGTCTGGCATTTTTGCTGAAACTTTACAATCTAATATTAAGTTTTGTTTTTCGTTCGATTTTTTATTTGGAACTGTACAAGCTCTTATTTGCATTGAGGCAAAAAGGCTTGTGCACTAGCGACTGCACTCTTAATATTTTGTTAAAAAGGATTTCACATTTTCAATTTAAGGGTCTCGAAAGGATGCTATTCACAAGCACTTAAAACCGCAGAAGTCATTCCTATTTTTCAAAAAGGAAACCGTAAAACTGTTTCTAATAATGTTACAGAACTATCACCTTGCTTCCAATAAACTCTTTTTGAGAAACTCATTAAGTAAAGAATTGTCGCCTTTTTGAATAGAATTAATTTCTTTTCTGACAATCAATTAGATCAGGTAGTACTACGGAAGTCTAAACGACTACGAAGGTATCAAAAAATATACGATTTCCGTCTTCTTTAATAAGACAAAAGCATTTGACTTGGTCGATCACGATTTATTGCTCAATAAATTTTTAAGCGCTGGCCTTAGCGGTGTAGTATTTAAAGGTTGGAATCATACTTAACACATGGGCTGAAAAGTTTTATAGTAAAACACAAAATTCTGGCAAAATTCAACTTGATTTTTCAAACTTTCGATACCAGTTTTGTAGTACGATTTCGGTTTAGCCACAAAATAGGCCTCTGTTTCGGCGATTACTTCTTCATCGGCCTTAAATCTCTTTCCGGCGAGTATTCTTTTGAGGTGTGAGAACAGGAAATAGTCGCTGGGGGCCTGGAAGTCTGAAGCAATTCGTAGCCGAATTCATTCAATTTTGCCATCGTTTTCATCGACTTATGACACGATGCATTGTCTTGACGAAACAGCGTTTTCTTTTTCTTCAAGTGCGGCCGCTTTTCTGCGATTTCGTCCTTCACATGCTCCAACAACGCAATGTTATAATCACTGTTGATAGTCTGTCCCTTTTGAGATATTCGATGAAAATTATTCCATGTGTATCCCAAAATACGGATGCCATAGCCTTGCCAGCCGACTGTTGAGTTTTTAATCGTTTTGGACAAGTTTCGTCGCCTGCTCGCCACTCAGCTGACTGCCGACTTGACTCTGGTGTAAAGTGATGGAGCCAAGTTTCATCCATTGTCGCATATCGACGCGAAAATTCGGCTTTATTGCGGTTGAACAACTTTATACACTCCTCTGAATCATCAACACGTTGTTGTTTTTGATCCACTTTGAGCGAACGCGACACCCACTTTGAACAGAGCTTTCGCATGTCCAAATATTCGTTTGTGATATATCCAACACGCTCTTTTGATATCTTCAGAGCCTCAGCTATCTCGATCAACTTCACTTTACGGTCATTTGTAATCATTTTGTGGACTTTTTTAATGTTTTCATCTGAAACAGCCTCTTTTGGACGTCCACTGCGTGCATCAACTTCGGTGCTTGTATGACCACTTTTAATTTTTTCAATCCACTTGCGAATGGTTCGTTCGGCTGATACAGAGTCCGGGTAACACTTATCAAGTTATTTCTTTGCATCGGCTGCATTTTTCCCCATCAAAAAGCAATGATAAATCAACACACGAAATTGCTTTGAATCAATTTTTTCATAATAACAAAAGTTGCTTCACTCACAACGCTATATCGAGAACTAATCGTCCGACAGCTGTCAAATTTATACACGTATCTTTTGAAGGTTGGTACTAACTGAAAATGGTATGGATTTAATTCAAGTGGTGCCCTCTCTTACAAATGGCAGCCCATGTGTTAAAGGGTAGACAATTGAGAGTTAATATTAATGGTATCTTTAGTACGTTTCTTAGTTTTAAATATGGAGTCCCACAGAGCTCTGTACTTGTCCAGCTTCTTTTCTTCAACTCACTTTTCCCGAAAAATTTTAGCGGGGTACTCCCATGCAGATGGTATAGCTTTAACATACCAAAGTACTACATCTTTCGACTACATAACTAAAATTGGGGAAGACCTTCAGAAGTTGAGGCAGTGGTTTGCAGTTCATAAATTGGTCATTAATGAAGAGACATAAATAATGTCTTTTGAATTTTAATATCCTTTTTCTATTCACACAACTGTAAGAAATTTTCTTTCCTTTTGCAAGCCTCTGGAAAGAACAAGTTCAATACAAATAGTCAACGCTCATCTGCTTCTTTCAAAATTGAATCAGTAAACAGCTATAAATATGTATATTGGTGTTTCTATAGATAACAGACTTAACTGGAAGGGAATCAGTATTGGACGCGGTAGGTACCTTGATGGTTGTGTTCCCGCATATTGTTGACAGTCGGAACACATAGAGTATAATGGACCAGTTTTGTGTCTGAGAGCTACCGTTCCGAAAGAAAAAAAAAACTTTAAGGACCATTGCAAACAAATTAAATGTAATTGAATGAAAGTTGTGAGTAGGACGGATGTATCATTTAGGACTGTATCGCTCCAAAACAATTATGGCCATGGTTTATTTTTATAGTCTCGCAAATTCCAAGTTACAATACAGAATTACTTGTTGGGGCAGATTCTATGACAGTTGCATTAATTCTTATTATAAGAGGGCTGTTTGATAAATACCCGTTTTGACAATTTATTTTATAATACAATCCACTTTCAACACTTTTCCCAGTGATGCTGCAACATTTTTAAACCCTCCGTATAGTAAGACTTTTGTTCTTCTTCGTTCGGCCCGTACTTCTTTCCGGCGAGCAATCTTTAAAGGTTGGGGAACAAAAAGAAGTCGCAGGGAACCAAATCTAGAGAATACGGAGGATGGGGAAGCAATTTGTGTCGACTGCGGAAGTGTGAGCCGGTGCGTTATCGTGTTGCAAGAGCACCATTTTCTTCGTCAAATATAGTCTTTTGACGCCCAATAAATCGACATAGTATGCTCCTGTTATTGTTTTTCTTTTCACCAAATATTCAACATAGCTCACACCTCGAGGTGTCCCAAAAAACGGTGACCATCAAGCACGTCTTTGAAGTGGTCTAACGATTGCTTTTGTACTAAGGTGTAAGCAAACGCGGCACCCATAGCGCGGACAGTTTTCTCACGCCAAAAATCTCGTGCAGGATATTATTATCGCGTTCGTAAGTGAAGAAAATCGCTTTGAAAGAAGTTCGCTATTAGTTCGACACTTCATACCTATTCCTCCAAAAAGACATCATTACGTGTCATCATTACATCTGTCAATGGATGCTTTTAAATCTTCCCATCAATGGAATAGGTCTGGCTGAATACAGTGTTATAAACAGACAGGCCCTGTTTTTCAAATTCTTCACGAATTTTCTTGTCCCGTTGATGTCTGATGTCCAATTTTACAATGGTGCCCCGAACGGAAAACACTTCTTTTATTCTTGGATCGTTCATCCTTGCTTCCATCTGAGAGGTTACTAACTACTCAATAAAAAAATGCAAAAACTGTCGACGTCCATTGGTTTTGTTCGCTGCATTCATATCTTTTACTTTTTTTTTTTTTGTAAACTATGAAAGGTGCCAATGCTGGGACATCCAACACGTTGTAGAAAAAAGCCAATGGCCATCGCTTCGTCTAACGTTTACACGTACAATCTCCCAAAATTTGATCCACGACATCGACACCAACTTTATGTTCGTTGTAAAATAGAATTACTTGTGGTCTTCTTGCTGTTCCAACTATTTCGGTGCCGAAGTGAATTCCTGACAGTAAAATGACTGCAGTGTCACGAAAGACACTGCTGCTAAATTAATCGGAAATCCGAAGATAGTGGATTGTGTTAAGCAACTACGATCCGGAGGCATTTCTTTAGGAATGGATGGTTCCAACAAAGGCCAGTCCAGATTCTCGAAGTTTTTCCACACCTTCAAAACTTGTAAAAAAGTTGTCGGCAACAACAGTTCTCCCGTTGGATTGGTACTTGGTTGTTAATTCAATCATCACTTTCTCGCCCAAATTTACTGCTCTCTGATGCACATTTTCTTTGCCCGTATACAGAATACCTTTGCAAGGGTATCCGTTGCTGGAATCATAAGCCCACCATACTTTTTCAAATGATGACTTAGCATTTTTCACATGTCCCTTATGGCAGCTGCTTTATCTGTACTTAAAAGTTCGACACGAGTCCTTTGATCGTCAAATCTCATAAACCAATTTATACCTCAAAATATGTTTAGCGACATCGTGTCTCTGAATACGGGATTCATATTGGTTTTCCACAATCCTTTTTTTTACAATGGCGAGTAGAACCATTTTTTCTAATTCCTTCACAACTACTGCTCCAAGACAACTTATATCTCAAAATCGTTCATAAAAAAAGTAAAGAACTGGCTATTTTATCTTGACTATGCTAATACCAAATCCATCTTAATACAAATTTACTAAAGCTTATCTTCATATCTTAGGAACCTGCTATTTAAATTTGCTTAACTAATTAAATAAAAAAATAATAATATATTTGAAAGGGTGACCAGATAGCAATGATTGCTTTTCCAATTGTTAGGTTTCAGCAGCTGTCAAAATTAACAATGACATTTAGTTGTCAAAATATTCATATTCCATCATGCAACGTTTTACGCTTACCGAACGTGCGGAAATTATTAAAAAATATCGAAATTCCAGCTCAGTTGTAAATACGTAACGTGAATTTTGTCGTGAGGTCTGTCGTCATCATGGCTTCAGTGTGCCGGCAATTCGTCGCACCGTGGAAAAGTTTGAGCATGAGTACACTCTTTTGGACCTTAAGATACCAACCAGATAGAGATTGGGCCGAAATGCATAAAACATAGTTGCTGTAACGACCAGTATCGAAGAAGACCCAGAAATATAGATTCGGCGCCGATCAGCTGGATTGGGCATCCCCAAAGAGTCTACTCGGCTTATTTTGCGGCTGGATTTAGGCCTACAGACGAAAGAATTAAAATTGAACGACCATAGACAAAATAGTGAGTTCGCTAATATTGACTGTTTGGTGCGGTTTATACCATGGCGGCATCATCGGACCTTACTTCACAAGCGACGCAACGCTCGAAGTTGTGGTCATCTCACGGTAAGCGTTCATCGATTGGCAGTCGCGGTTGTGCGATTTTACTTCACTCGACTATTTTCTCTGGGGATACGTCAAGTGCTTAGTCTACGCTTGCAAGCCAACCACTTGGAGCACTGCCAGCAAAGACGAGGCGGCCATTTGAATGATTTGCCATTTTTATATCTCACACCGTTGTTATTTTTTATTTAAATTTTTCTGCTAGAATTGGAGTAAAATTACTTCAACGCTTTGGTTTCTTGAACTGTATAAGCTTACTTATGGCGGCCATACATTACACAAGTTAAGTGCTCAAATCTGGCACTGCGTAAACTAAAATTGCGACTCACACTCTACAAGTAAACTGTAAAATTTTTTATTTTAAAATTATAAGCGAACATGATAACATGTGCAAATACTGCTTATTGCTGGCTAAAGCAATAAAAAAGAAGGAAAAGAATTTTAAGAATTCAATACATAAATCGTGGAAAATTAGGACAGCAAAAATTATATTGAAAGAATAAGAATTTTTTTCTGAAAGTGATTTTAAAAACTATGTTCGAATGACCAAAGATTCTTTTGAAGAACTATAAGGAAAATTGGCGCCGCTCATAAAAAAGTAAGATACTCTGTTGAAAAAAGCAATTCCAGTGCGTCATCGTTTGGCCTTGACGTGCGGTATTTGGCAAGCGGCAACAGTTTTGAGCATAAAAAAATTCTAACAGCAATTCCGCGGCAAACTATTGGCAAATTTGTCTACGAAACTTGCGAGGCCATAATTGAAGTTCTCAAAGATTATATTGTGGTAAGTATTCAAAAAAAAAAAAAAAAATAGAATATAGTTCTCGTTTGACTTTTTGCAGTTGCTAGAAAGCGAAGAGTATTGGAAAAAGCAAGCTGATGCGTTTTACCATAGATGAAATTTTCCGAATTGTATAGGGGCTGTAGATGGCAAACATGTTGCTACTACAAAACCCCCTGGATGCGGATCTTTCTATTTATAAAAAATACTTTTCTATAGCTTTAACGGGTGTTGTAAATGCTAATAACGAATTTCTGATGGTGGATATTGACACAAACGGAGGGGCTTCAGATGCCGGAATTTTTAATGATTCACTTTTTTTTCAAATTTAAGGAAGAACGAACTTAAAGTACCGACCCAAGAGTCTCCCCCAGGATGCGATACTGCATTGCCATATGTTTCTGTTGCAGATGACGCCTTTCTTTTAATGGAAAATATAATGAAACCCTTAAGCCATAAGTCGACTCTTGCGTGCGTGAGGAGTAGTTGAAAACGCATTTGGAATTCTGACGTCAAGATTTCAAATTTTGTTAAAAACTATAAATTTGTCACCTGAAAAAGTGATTACCATACAATAACCCTGACTTGTTGCTATTTACATAATTTTTTAAGGAATAAAAGTGACTAAACATACTCCAGCTGCGGTAATCTTGCAACAAATACAGATATGGAAGTTATAACAGAAACAGTCTCTATTAAACCACCATTAAGCCGCATGGTTTAAAGAAATGCTTCAAAGACATAAAAAAAAAACAATTTTGCGCATACTACACTTCAATTCTGAGGGATCTGTACCATGGCAAAACAATATGTATGAAAAACTAACAAGCAAAAATGTCAATGACTTAGCCAATTACAAATAATTTGTAACCATAATTAAACATAATTTGTAACACGAACTTATTAAAAAAAAAAAAAAAAACTCTAAAAAAGTTATTCAAAATTTGAAAATTATTCCTGAATTAAGTCCTGTGATTCCTGTATTATTATTGTGGAAAGTGGAGTATTTGTGAATTCTACTGGCGATGGAGTAGATAAAAAATTGTTGAGCTCGGTCTAGATTGGAAAACATTTGTTCGTGACTTTCCGTAAGATTTCCGGTGATAACTGTTCGCATTTCTGTCGAATATTCTCCTTAAGGGCTGCGATTGTCTGAGGCTTGTTGGCATAAACCCGCGACTTCAAGTAGCTCCAAAGAACGAAGTCTGTGATGGTTATTGTTTGAGTTTGAAGTATTCCATTTTGGATCAGCGTGACGTCACCCTGTGATTTCTCGTATTGAACAATGCTTGAGATTGTCAATTGACTCTCACCACTTGCCATATTTTTTTGTTTTGAACTGACCACTTGGATTAAGTAACTCGCCCCGAATAGCCATCATTCCAACTTGTTTTAAATAGAAAATAAAATAAAATTTGGTTAGAATTTATAAAATAAAATAACACAGAGTTTCTGTTCAAAAAGTTATATCGGGCGATTTTGCTGGATATTCCAAATCGCCAAAACGGGAGATAACGCGACCAGAAAACGTTTCCTTCACAATATCCATTGTGGCTCGTGCTGTTCACCAAGCCCCGCTCATCCAATTCTGGCAGTAAGAAGTCATTTATCATGGTCCTGTAACGTTCACCAGTAACAGTGACCGTATTTCCACAGTGGCTTTGAGTGGATGCAATGGATCTTCGTGCATCACACACGGATTTTCAGTGCCCTAGAAACGAAGATTTTTCTTATTGAAGTAACCGCTTAAGTGGAAATGAGCTTCGTTGCTCATGATGATTTTTGAAACAAAATGTGTAAGTAGGGTCCGACTGTTGCGTGGCCCGTCGTCTGGTTTACGTTTCTTCGTTCTGCGGCCACTCCCTGCATGGTTTCCTGTGGTTCCACACTATTCGATTCGAGTAGCTAAGCGCCGGATTGTTTGCCCAGTTGCACAGTGGTTCAGATTCCAAAGAAGGGCGGTCATAGGGTTTTTGAATAGATTTACAATGAAATCATATCATTTTGGCCTGGAAAATGGTTGTTATGATTACTAGAGGGTTAGAACAAGACAAAAAAGCTATTTTCTTAAACAGAGTATATTCATTCATGGGTTATAATATTGGGTCTAACTTAATTCTTGCGGTTTGCTAAGAGATGGCGTAACTTGTATTATTCTATTGTTATTATTCCATTGGAACATGCGTTGGAAAGCTACTGTCATTGTACGTTATTTTAGTATATGTCACTCATTTGAAGCGTAAACAACAATAATTTTTTTTTCACTCAAATATGTCGAACTTTGTGTCTGAAAAAGTGTTTTTGCGGGGAGTTCTTCTTCATGAAAAAAACTGCTGCCGAAAGTCATCATATTTTGGTGGAAGTTTATGGTGAACATGCGCTAGCTGAGCGAACGTGCCAAAAGTGGTTTGCACGATTTAAAACTGGTGATTTTGGCTTGGAAGACGATGAACGTCCTGGGCAGCCAAAAAAGTTTGAAGATGAAGAACTGGAAGCATTACTCTATGAAGATTGTTGCTAAATACAAGAAGAGCTCACAGAATATTTGGGTGTCACTCAAGCAGCCATTTCAAAACGTTTAAAAGCAGCTGGATATATTCAAAAGCAAGGAAATTGGGTTCCACATGAGCTCAAGCCAAGAGACGTCGAAAGGCGGTTTTGCATGTCCAAAATGCTGCTGGAACGCCACAAAAAGAAGTCATTTTTGCATCGGATTGTTACTGGTGATGAAAAATGGATCCATTACGACAACCCCAAGCGCAAAAAATCTTATGTGAAACCCGGCCATCCAGCCAAATCAACGGCGAAGCCGAATACCCATGGCGCGAAGGTAATGCTCTGTATCTGGTGGGATCAGATGGGTGTGCTGTATTATGAGCTGCTAAAACTGGGTGAAACCATCAATGGACAACGCTACCGAACACAATTAATCCGTTTGAAGAGAGCAGTAGCCGAAAAACGCCCGGAATATGCGACCAGACACGAGGCAGTAATTTTCCATCATGACAACACTCGGCCCCACGTTGCTATTCCGGTTAAGAACTATTTGGAAAACAGTGGATGGGAAGTCTTACCCCACCCGCCTTATATCATAGACCTTGCCCCTTCTAACTACCATTTGTTTCGGTCGATGCAGAACACCCTCACTGAAATACGGTTCACATCAGAGCAGAATATCAAAAATTGGCTTGATTCATTCTTGGCTGCCAAGCCGGCGCAGTTCTTTTGGGATGGGATCCACAAATTGCCAGAAAGATGAAAAAAGTCATAGCTTCATATGGGCTATACGTTGAATAATACTATTGTATATGTTTTTCTTAGATAAACTTTCAAATTTTGAAAAAAACCGCACGAATTAAACAATAAAATTAGTTTTGTTTATCTTAACAAAACGTAATATTTTACACGAAACAAGTGCTACTTACATAGTATTAAAAATGTCAAGTAATATAATATAATAAAGTTATAATACAATAAAGCTCAAAAACTTAATAAATACAACACTTCTTTTACCAACACAGATTTCTTTTTATACTGCAACTTTCTTAAACTAGAAATAAGTGGATCTGAATTAAGAAGAAGCCTGTTCAAGAGATCCATTTTAGTAATATTTCCTAGTATTATCGCGTCTGAATAGTTTGACTAATTTATTACAAGACTCAGCGGCCTCCTCACATAATTCACCAATAGATAATAAAGAACTATCTTTCACTTCTGCTCCGTGAATCAATACTTTATGTATTGATGAAGGTAAGTTATACCAAGGGTATTCCTCCACAAGCATCTTGGCAGTATCAAAAGCATAACTCTTAAATTTTTCTGAATTTATTTTATAACCAGAAGAAAGGCTCTGCAGAAGGTGACTACATCTGTCAATAAGATCTTTTCTTATACCTGTTATTTCAGATGAAATATCAGAGATATGAAAAAATGTACGTGTTGTGTTTCCATCATTGGATGTGCCACTTCCCCCACTTCGAGGTTTTTTCCTTAAACTGCCGTTGAACTAATTCTTTTCTCTGAGCAAGACTAGCTTTATCTTCTGCAGAACGCGCTTGCCTCTTTTTAATATTAATTCGATTAGAAACGTGAATAAAATACCTAAAAAATCGAATGTATGAATGTAGAGGAGATAATGAAACTAGTATCAGGGACTTCTTTTAAGAATATATTTAAATCGTTCATCTCTTTTGGTGTTGCACCACAAATGTAAAACCTACTCGTAGATAAGTCGCTAAGTGCAGAACAAACTTTACAATCTACCATCGTCAAGGAATGGGTGATTTTAATTTCGTGGCCATTATTAAGCACTGAAGTAGGGACTAACTGGTTAATTGATCTTTTGAAATAAACTTCTTCTTGCAAGGTGACTTCCTTTGTTTCTTTTGTAAATTGAAAACGAATTGGTCTGCACCACGTAGTAGAGGAAGGGCGTGAGTTTTTCCAAATGATTGATTCATCACAGGTATTTGGTTTATAAACAAGTTGAAGAGGTACATAAGGTGTGACAAATAAACTCGAATCTTCGATAGTTGAATCTGAAAATGTCTGCTAATATTCACTATGGCCTGTGCTGCCATTAAAACCCCATTTACCAATTAAAACTAAGTCATCCTTAGGTTCGTGAAGACTTTCAAACACAGCTTTTTGAGATTCAACAATGCGACTTGATGTATGCTCTAACAATGATTGCAAATTGATTTCAGCAGAAGATTCCAGCACTCTATGATAGGACGGAAAAACATCTGGTATTTAGGAATGAATCACTTCTCTTAATAATAAATATTGGTTTCTAGTAACAGCGGAATCGTACAACTGTGATAAAACTGCTAATCTGCGACGTTTGGCCCTCTTGCTGCAGTCTCCAAACTCCTTCCTGTATCACGTTCCACTTGTAGATTGAAGAGATTCCTTTTGTTCGTCGTTGTAACATAGTTTCCACATACTTCTCCATCAGATACTTTAAGTATGCAAACTTCGGTCTTATTTAACAAGCTTTCGTATTTGGCCACTAGCTTAGCTTTTGAATTCCTAAATTGCTTCCAAACCTTTTACAGAGATTCAAAAGGAGATTTATCAAGCAATCCGTCTAGATATTTTCAACATCCGGTAAAGAATTCGCAAGGGATCCAAACACTTCCCGAAACCTTTTTGCTTCATTTTCTTTATTTTTTGAAGCTTTCCACGTATTTAAACAAGCATTCGGGTAAAAGAACACGCAATGGTTGTGCCTGCAAAAGAAAAAATTCTAGTACTGGACTTAGTCTTCTCAATGACCTGTTACAACCCTCAGAGCCCCTAGGAGCGCCTAGACTTTGCGTTTATTAAAACTAGGAAAATAGGAGATTATATTAATATACAGGGTGACTGACTCGAACTGCAACTTTTTAAAATGCTATAACTTTTTATTTTTCGATAAATTTTATTGTGCCAAAGCAAAAAATGTTGGAAAGTACATCAATTTTCAAATTGTATCAGTAGTTTTCAATATGTCAACCTCTAGCGCGAATAATAGCCTTGAGACGGCCGAAGAAAGCATCGCACGCTGTACCCAAGTGGCTCTGCGGTATTTTGGCCCATTCCCGGCGAAGTGCTTGTTTGAGTTGGTCCAAACTTTGGTATTTTTTAGTGCCAACCTTCACTTTCAAAATACCGCAGACAGAAAAATCCAACGGATTTGCCCAAGGCTTCAATACTGTCTCTTAAACAGTTTCACGGTATAAGATCGCATTAATTTTGACGCCACGGTCCAAAAATATACTAGCGGAGAGCGACCATCGTCGGTTATGGCGGTCCAAACCATCACCATCGGTGCTTCCTGCTTTCTGGTGGCCGTCTGAAGGTGTAAACTTTCGAAGGACCTCTCTGGAAAGTAAATTCGGTCATTTTGTTTGTTGAAATATCGCTCTATAACAAATGGCGACTCATCGGAAAAAACCAAATTCGGCAACTCACCACTTTCGTCCAAGCGGAGCAACTCCTTCGCTCTTTCGACTCTAACTTTTTTCTGTTGCGGTGTAAGATCATGTGCTTTTTGGAACTTCAATGGCTTCAGCTCAAACTCATTTTTCAGTATGTGTTGCATCCGTTCCATGATTTTTTTCCACTTCGATGCGGATTTCGCTCAATTCGAGCCTTCACTTTCGGAACCATTTTTGCCGATGTTGCTGTTTTTTTTATGACCACCTCCATGGCGTTTTGCAACGCTGCCAGTATCATGGTAACGAGCTATGGTTCGAGAGGCGTTGAGGTGCTGGAGGGCTCTAACGATAGCTACTTGTGGTTTTCCAACCAAATATAAAGCAATCACACCATCAGGTTTGAATTCCATTGCGGATAAAAATTTTTCAACACAACTGAGACGCAAATCGTTTAAAAGGCTTGTAAATAATAAAATTATCTGTCATGTGTCAAAATTTGAGCTTACAGTAATGAACAGTTTGGAAATAATAGCAGTCTGAAGTTGGTTGCAGTTCGAGTATATACCACACATTTATGGCGATTCCTGCTTTCATAAGTAAAAGCTTAGTTGAATATGGAAAATTGTTAAAAACAAAAACAGCTGAAGGTGTGCTTTGACGGAGCTAGTTATGAATAGTCGCATTGTTAAGGAAAACATAATTACTTTTTCCTTCATACCTTCAATTTAAATATCCATTGCACAATTGTATAACAAACAATAAATTTCTCGGAAAAACGACACTTTAAAAACAACACAATTTAGCTAATGAGCACTAAACAGATGTTAAGACTTCCGGTGCACAAAATTAACTATGCCGTGTTTGTAATATGTAATGTAATGTCTTTTATACCCGTGACCTACGGCTGAACCACTGTGAGTTGGCGCGACACGATTAGGAAATCGACTTCAAAATTCACGCTGAGCTAACACCACCGACCGATTATTGTTCAAAAACATCGACACAAGTATTCCACACTCCTGTGCAGTATAGCGCTACATTGCTAGTCTTTTTGTATACTGCAGCTGTCTAGTTCACAAATGTCAAATATGATCTTCCAATAGGGTGCTTCATTTTGCGTCATCTTGTATAAAAAGTATTTATATATAAGAAACTACTAATTAGTACCTCTTCTTGAATCTCATCTCACATCGTGCATGCGCTTGGTGCACTACGCTCTTGATACTCCAGAAAAGAAAGTATATGGTAGAACCATATGGTCGGCTCGTATATGTACATCATCAGTTCAAGCTCCTGACTTTTCGCTTCTTTGAACTTACTTAAACTTCTTTCTATATGTTGTCCTAAATGTGTAAATTTTTTTTAACAGTCATGTCCTTGTTTGCATAGGGGAATTTTTCTTTGAATTTATTTAATAACTTTCTACTTTCATGACTCTATTGCTGTATTCACTGCTTTTAATGCGCCATAATGCAGGGTATTCTTTGTATAATTCAAAGAACTCTGTCCAGAAAATTTCTCCCCTCATTTTCCGTCGATTATTCTTCAAAAAAACGCGACACAACTGAACGTTTTCAACATAGACTACACAAATTCAGTGTTCAGATATACAAACTTGAGCAAATGTCAAAATCATTATTCATAATGATTAAAAATAAATTACCAGTCTTAGTTTTTGTTTTTGTTAATTTCTACCCCACATCAGAAATTGTAAGCTTCTACTCGTAGATATAGGGTTTTCTAATAACGACTTGACAATTTTTTTTTTTTTTTTTAAATAAAAGGCAAACCATTCGAGATATTTCAAAAACTTTTTTATTACCTTGAAGTACAATCAAAACATTTATGAATGGAACTCGACTTCGTTCATTGCGGGCACGTTTGCAGCGGTCGATTCTTTGGATCCAATTTTCAACGAATCGGCCACACATTTCGGCCGAAACGGCTGCTATTTCGCATTCAATATTAGCTCTGAGCTCTTCCAACGTCGTCAGCGGGTTGGCATAAACCAATAACTTAACGTAGCCCCACAGAAAATAGTCAAGCGACGTTACATCGCACGAACGAGGTGGCCAATCGACTGGCCCATGTCTTGAGATAATACGCTCACCATACACGCTCTTCAATAAATCGATTGTAGCGCGTGCTGTGTGGCTTGTGGCACCATCCTGTTGAAACCACATGTCGTCCAAGTCCATATCTTCCAATTCGGGCCAAAAATAATCGATGATCATGGCGCGATAACGCTGACCATTCACAGTAACGTAACGATCGTTATCGTCGACGAAAAAATATGGCCCAATAACGCCGCCAGCATGCAAACCGTACCAAACAGTTATTTTTTGTGGGTGAAGTGGTGATTCGTGAAGCACATGTGAGTTTTCACCCGACCAATAACGCATATTTTGCTTATTGACGAACCCATTGAGCCAAAAATGAGCTTCGTCACTGAAGATGATTTTGCGACTCCGAATATCTGTAGAAAATTTTTATAATTTGCATACGTTGCTCGTTAGTATACTTTACCATGACGAAAATATTGAGTTTACTGAATAAATTGACAGTGACAGTTTGATGATTAGTGAAAAAGCGCGTTCACAAATTAAATTCAAAGTTGTCAAGTTCCTATTGGAAAAACCTATATGTCATTCAACCCTAATTTCTAGTCAAGGTTATTCTCTATTATTCTTTTACTTACTAATTTATATATTATCATTGTTATTATTAATATTTATCCATCTCATCTACATAGCTATATAAATCATGCCCATCCCGCAAGAACAACTAAAGAACTTTCTGCTGTAACTCGGAGTGTGGCCGAAACTCAGCTCTGTCGATCTCAGGAAATTGACAGATCAAAAAATATTACACCGAACTTAATATAAAATACTTTCTTCATACGCCTATAAGGTTCATTTGGGGCAAGATCCAAGCAGTGTTGTAGCTTTGGCATTGAATGTTGAAAAGACTTTATCAATAAGAGCGATTGTCCACAAGTTTCTCTATATACAATGTGCTTGGTGCGGTTTTTGGGCACCAAAAAGGAATTTTTTATAGCCTTACCGAGTCATTTCTCGAATTGTTGATAAAAGTTTGCCGTTGTTGTGGTTTTAAACCTTCTGATTTCTATTTTCGTGGTCATGTCCAAAGAAAATTTATGTCAACGCTCCCAAGACAATTGAAACACTCAAATCCAACATCCGTAATGTTTACGATGAAGTCGCAAGAGTGCGAAAATATGATGAACAACTTTATCAAAACTCCTGTACTTGTGATAGAAGCTATGGAAATCATCGATTTTATCGATTAAGCTTTTTAGTTTTTTTTTTTTTTTTTTTTGTGTGAACAAAACTAATTTTTTTCAAAGGGATTTAGAGGAGGTGTCTGTGGTAATACTCTGAATTTTAGCGAAGCAAACGAAATACAAATTCACATTTAAATTAAACTTTTTCATGAAAAGTTTTAAAACAGTTTCTGGTTGTAGAGAAGCAAAAATGTCCTGCATTCTGCACCTTGCATATGTACATTAAGTTCTTATAGCCTGGTCCCGTACGAAGATCTAGTATCCATCTATTTTCCAATACTGAACTCAATTGTTTCGAAGTCAAAATCGCTTTCACAAGTTAAATTGTCAGCGATACATCATATAGTCGAAAGTTTACGTAATATAAGTTAAAATATTTTTCTCTAGCCAACCACACTGTATTGCTTTATTTCGATGTTAGTTCCCAGATCCAATTTAAGGAACTCCATACGATGGTGTAAAGATCTAAATGTTAACTTTCATATCCGGTCGTGCAATGCATATTTTCCTAAAAGTCCGTCTAACAAGTCAATTTCTCTTATTTACCTTAGACCAGCGGCGCTAACTCTCCAGAGATTCAATTACGTGAACCCTTGATGCGAAAAGAATGAATTTCTAATCAACTCATTTGTTCATACAGACATTTTCATCATTTACAACCCGTTTTCCATGATATGAGCACCAAAATTTTTGCATTTAACTGTCTGTTTTGAATAATAATTTTTTGGGTACTCTTGGATACCATTAATGATTTGAAGCAAAAAAAAAAGAAAAAAAAAGTGAATAAAGAAAGTTTCTATTTGTAGATTTATGGACTTATATTGTCGATCCATTCATTCAGTGTTTTCTGACTAAGAATCAGTAAAATCAAGCAATTATTTGGCACTCACATCGCCTCTCAGGAAGCAAAGATTTTACGGAAACTATGATACTTCCTTTTCGCTCGTAGATTAAAAATGGATTTCCCAGTTTTATTTTCCCAGAATTATTTGTACAACAGCGCTGTCTTTCAGTGGTTGTTCTGATTACTTCTCAAATATGTACGATAGTTAGGTCTAGTTTTGCACAATCTATTATTTGCCTTGTATTTGGCTGTAACCCCAGATGAGTTCACAATCTCCAAGTGGTTCTGGTGATCTAAAATTTATAAATATAGAAAACAGAAAACGAAATCAAAAAAAAAAAAAAAAAATAATAACAAACTGGAATAAATAGTAAAGATAAAAGACAATAATTTACAAAAATACTATTTTCTGTTTTTTTTTTTTATTTATTTGTTTGATTAAGCTCTGCAAGAGGAACAAATATTTTCTGAAAACCTATAGAGATACATGAAAATTAACAATGCTGTCAAGAACAATAAAATTCGAAGAAAAAACTATCTCAAAAATGTAATTAAAAGCAATTGTAGCTTTCTAGTATTATACGATGAAGGTACTCACTAATATAAATACAAGTATAATTCACAGATACCTACATATTCCTTAGAATTATCTACCGACTAAACACGAAAAAAAAAAAAAATCTTAATTGGATTGTAAAAGAAAAATAAACGCACGGACAGTTTCTTCACAATCCAAAATACCTACATACGTTTATAAATCCCTCAATTCTCACCCTTTAGCTCTTAAACAAACAGTAATAAAACAATTTCAATAAAACTTAGATACGAACAAACAAACCCAGTAAACCTTAGAAAAAAAAAAAGAAAATAATAAAAATAAAAAATTGTAAATCCAACCCTCAAACCGCAGCATCATTATTAGAGCAATGAGATAAATGCCACAAGAAATGAGATAGAAACTCAACTAAACGTTGGTTGCTCGGCTCCGTGCCATCGTTGTAGTCTCTAAATTAGAAGTAGAAATAACGAACAATAGATAAATAGATACTTATGTATCTATACATCCTCTGTTGTACATCTTCTTCTCATACCAGAAAGAAATAAACTAATAGGAAAAAATCAGTTTATAATAAAATACAATTATACTAAATGAACCTAACTAATTTTCCACACACACTATCGCGCGTTAAGATTCAAAAAAAAAAAAAAAAAAAAAAAAACACAATCACATATCTCGGGCAGTGACAGAGGGTATATCTAACTAATCCCGCCTCCTTTTTATTCCAATCTCTCTTTTAGATAATTCCAATTCTATTTACAGCCATCAAAGGCCAATGGCATCCATGCGCATTGTATGCTCACCCCAAAAAAGATACAACTGGTGAATGGGACTCTGCTCCCAATGATATAAACCAAACTGTTTCTGAATTTCGATAAGGACAGCCCCTTTTTCTAAATACACACACACGTATAACCTCTCATAGATCCAAAACTGGTTTTCGGTGTGATGTGAATCGAGCAAAAACTCGACTTCCCACACACAGCACACTTGGTCAATTCACAACGAGTTGGTATTTTATTCTGACTCTGACTGTCGTCGAGATCACATAGCGTGCGCGCGATTCGTTTGTTAAATATTTTTCTTTTCTTTATTTTCACCACAAGATTACTAATACTATTACCATCTTCTTGTTTTGTTTTTGAGTGGTATTGTGACGTGCTTTTGACAACAATTACCAAGTAATCAATCGGTAATCACTACAGCATTCCTCGGTTTTTGCGGTATCCTCGAAGAGTATGTGTTTTCACCTACGGTGATCTTCAAAAGTGAAATGTTTGTGAAGAAATTCTAATAAATCTCACAGTGCTCATGAAAAAAAAAAACCAAAAATTCAAGTGAAACGAAAAGAATTTAAATAAAAATAAAGAGAAGTTAAAAAGCAAAAAAAAAAAAAAAAAAAAAAAAAATTAATTTACTCTTGTGCCAAACTGCATAAAGGGATACACAAACACTTTGGTAATTTATGACTAAAATGATTCCGCCGGTTCCTACATCAGCTGTGATGATGCCAACACCAAAACAAAAAATTGGATTCAGTATTGAATCTATTGTTGGCGGCAATGATGCCTCCAATCCATCATCACCTCAGCCACAAACCGCCACTCACCATCATCTACATCATCAACTACATCATCATCCGTCGCTGCATCAGCATATTTTGCAACAACAAAATTCACCAAAATCTGAGACGCGTCATGACATTCAGGATATCATCAATCGGCTTCATAATTCTGCTGCTGCAGCTGCTATTCACAATAATAATAATAATAATAACAATAATACTATTCTAAGTGGTTCATATAGTCCGCCACAAACGCGACTAACACCTGAAGAATCTATTATGCATTTAAAGCGTGAACGCTCTCCAGGTCCACATCAACTGCCACATCCGATACGTCATCAGCCACCTCATACACCACCACAATCTGCCTCACCGATATCCTCGCATGCATCACCAATTGGACATCAACAACAGCCTCAAGTTCAACCACCTACATATAGTAAAGGACCAATTATGGTACCGGGAATGCCGCCGGCTGGTTTAGTACGACCTTTCCCAATGGGTCCAGCACCTCCACAGCCACCGCCAAATCAAATGCCCGATATTAAGGCACTACCGCCATATATTAATGCCCCACCAGAGATGCCAGTGCCACAACATAATCCACATTTACTAGCTGCGGCGCAATTTCAAATGGCTGCAGCTCTACAAGCTGGACATGTACTTGGTCCAGCTGCTGCTGCTGCTGCCGCAGCTGGCTTGCCACCGCATTCGCCATTCTTGCCAAATCCTGGTGCAATGCCACGTGAAAGTTATCCACTATATCCATGGCTTCTCAGTCGCCATGGAAGGATTTTTCCCCATCGATTTCCTGGAAGTAAGTACCATTTGATTGTAGTTAAATTGTTAGGTGGTTAGTGATGAAAGTGATGAAAGATCAGTAGATCGACTCTGCATATACTTCCAGAAGGTAGATATCCTGTCAAAACTATAAATTTTTAAGGTGACATGCCTTCAAACAATATAAGAAATGTACATCACTGAAGCTCACTTAGCGAATCCAAGAACCCAAATGTTTTTCATAATCTCAAGATTGATTGTCTATTGTGCAAGCTTTATTGACCGCACTGTGTTATCAGTTCAAAAAATGTGTGTACAAACTTGGACAGTTTCAGTATCTATCCAATTCTAGCGAACCGACATTAATTGAGGATCCAGATGCACGAGTATGTATGTACCTCTGACAGCAAAATGAACTGAAATTCATAAAAAAAAACGAAACTACTTGAACCATGTGCAATATGACGTTTCTAAGTGAAGTAAGAAGTCCAGCTCAGAAATACCTATATTTTGAAAATGAGTTTATGTATGTATCTAAAAAATTCTGTCTTTTAATATTTATCTCAAAGACGAAAAATTTATATAGGCACTGGACAAACAAGTCGTCTAAGATTTTCATAAAAACCGGCGGCACCAGAATATCAGAAAATAGTACTTCATCTTGTTGTGGAGAAACAAAACTTCATGTTTCTTTATCTTGCATTCATTCATATCTTGTTCAGAAGCTCGAAATTTCCGTCGGCTCGACATCCGTTTCTACAAAGAATCAACAACGACGCTCAAATAAGAGTCATCAAATTTATTAGCTCTTGATAATGATTGTCTTAGCATCCAAATCTTTGAAATTGCCTTCTTTTCGAAGATTATAATTCCAAGACATTTAAAAAAAGCAATTTGAACTTGAAAAAATGTTTCTTTCTAGGAATGATTTCGAGTCAAAACAAATCACTCTTCTTGTAAAGTCATAAAGCTCACCAACATCTAAAATCGTTATCCAAATGAAAATATATATACTAAGTTCCTACTACAATTTGTATTCATAATGAAACCAGAAGTTTTGTTTTGTTTAAATACTCGTATCCTACAAAGCAATATGCGTAAACAACTATGTCGAACGTTTTTCCTATTAAATTTAACGACTTTCCTAACCATTTTCTTCTATCAAACCAAAGTAAACTACCATAAAGACATATTGACAAGTAGAAGATGTAGATTCATAAAGATCCTATCTTAGATACTTTATGATTTCATGTAAATTGTCTTTTGGCTGATATTGACATAAGTTACTTCAAGAAAAAAAAAAAAAAAAAAACTAAAGTCAAAGCCACAATTCGAAAACTACACTCATTAAATAAACCGTAGTCAACTGTGAATATCAGTGGAATAAGTAATTTTAGTGAAATACTGAATTAGCTGTTAATTTATGGAAATTAATCAACCAATTAACAAAGCCGCCGTTATCGTTGTCTTTAGTTTTATTAAGCAATTAGAGAGAGCTTTAGATTCATTAGCCGCCTCATTTATTACAGATAAACAAAATCCCTTTGAATATTAATCAATTCACTATGACTATGACTATGACTTATTTACATTCGTAGATACTAATTTTAATTATTTTCTTTTTGTTTGCAGATTTCCTTCTTCAACCATTTCGCAAGCCGAAACGTATCCGTACTGCATTTTCACCGTCACAATTGTTGAAACTGGAACATGCCTTTGAAAGCAATCAATATGTAGTTGGAGCTGAACGAAAACAACTTGCACAGTCGTTAAATCTGTCTGAGACTCAAGTGAAAGTCTGGTTCCAGAATCGACGGACTAAACATAAACGTATGCAACAGGAGGACGAGAAAGGCGGTTCTGGAGGTCAGGGTAATTCCTCATCGGACAAGAACTCGAATAACAATGGCGCCAGTTGTGATGAGGAAGATGATGAACTAATCGACATGGAGATGGATGATTGCCCAAGTGATGATGAACTTGACGCCAGTCACTAGTAAAGACAAACCGGAAGATTGATTCTTGCCGTAGTTACTAATATTTAAAATAAAAGTCTGTGCATACATACATACAAGTGTGCGTATTCAAGTGTAAATACTTAAATTTTATTTTATATTTTTTAATTTTTATTTATAATTTTGTGATATACTTGTGTAGTGTTTTTTTTTTTTTTTTTTTTTTTTTTTTTTTTTTTTTTTATATATATATATATCTATTTGTATCGATGCCGATTGTAAATATTTCTTCTTTAATTTCAATCAACTTTTGTGCCAAACGCAAAATTTGTGCACTTATTAAAATTGCATAAATAAAAGTTTAAATTGTACAAAATATATAAACAAAAATTCTGACTAATTGTAAATATACTTCTACATAAGTAAATGTGGCACTTTTTCGAAAAACGGTGCTCATAGGTATTAAGAGAAATTCATGTATAGTATTTCTGAGGGGACTTGCTTAAATTTATATACACACACCTTTTTAAATGACAATTTGAATCTGAATAAGGAAATAAAAACAAAAAAAAAAACTCGAACTTAATATAGACTTTAGATACTATTGTAGAAATGAAAATGAAAATTTTGTGAGCTAGATTTAGGTGTTAAGTAAGAAATTATAATAAGATAAGTGAAAAAGGAATACAAACAAAATTAAAAGTAATTTAAAATAAAAAACAAAAATCAAATGAAATGGAAATATGTTTTCTTTTTTTTTTCTCTCTAAAATATCTGGGGACATCGAAAAACGACTAGCATAGATCCTCGAAAACTCTTTTTAGACCAGGGACGCATAATTGGAGACATATAAAAGTAATTTAAAATATATTGGGTCTATAACTTAATTCGTGCGGTTTACTAAGAGATGGCGTTAATTGTATTATTCCATTGGAACGTGCGTTTTAAAGCTGCTGTCATTGTACGTTATTTCAGTATATGTCATTGATTTGAAGCGAAAACAACAATCTTTTTTTTTTCACTTAAATATGTCGAACTTTGTGCCTGAAAAAGTGTTTTTGCGGGGAGTTCTTCTTCATTACTGAAAACAGCCCCCAAAAGTCATTGTGTTTTGGTGGAAGTTTATGGTGAACATGCGCTAGCTGAGCGAACGTGCCAAAAGTGGTTTGCACGATTTAAAAGTGGTGATTTTGGCTTGGAAGACGATGAACGTCCTGGGCAGCCAAAAAAATTTGAATATGAAGAACTGGAAGCATTACTCTATGAAGATTGTTGCCAAACACAAGAAGAGCTCGCAGAAGCTTTGGCTGTCACTCAAGCAGCCATTTCAAAACGTTTAAGAGCAGCTGGATATATTCAAAAGCAAGGAAATTGGGTTCCACATGAAATCAAGCCGAGAGATGTCGAAAGGCGGTTTTTCTTGTCCGAAATGCTGCTGGAACGCCACAAAAGGAAGTCATTTTTGCATCGGATTGTTACTGGTGATGAAACATGGATCCATTACGATAACCCCAAGCGTAAAAAATCATATGTGAAACCCGGCCATCCAACCAAATCAACGGCAAAGCCGAATATCCATGGCGCGAAGGTAATGCTATGTATTTGGTGGGATCAGATTGGTGTGCTATACTATGAGCTGCTAAAACCGGGTGATACCATCAATAGATAACGCTACCGAACACAATTGATCCGTTTGAAGGGAGCAGTAGCCGAAAAACGCCCGGAGTATGCGACCAGACACGAGGCAATAATTTTCCATCATGACAACGCTCGGCCCTACGTTGCTATTCCGGTTAAGAACTATTTGGAAAACAGTGGATGGAAAGTCTTACCCCATCCGCTTTATAGCCCAGACCTTGCCCCTTTTGACTACCATTTGTTCCGGTCCATGCAGAATGCCCTCACTGAAATACGGTTCACATCAGAGCAGAATATCAAAAATTGGCGTGATTCATTCTTCGCTGCCAACCCGGCGCAGTTCTTTTGGGATGGGATCCAAAAATTGCCAGAAAGATAGGAAAAAGTCATAGCTTCAGATGGACAATACTTTGAATAATACTATTGTACTTTTTTTCTCAAATAAACTCTCAAATTTTGGAAAAAAAACCGCAATTTCGATGTAATTTTAGCCGTCCGACCTTCTTACAGTGTTGTCTTGTCTTTGATAACTTTGCTCAACTATTCATATAATCAGGCACATAATGACGGGCAAACGTTTCAACTAGAAAACGTATTACAGCAACGTAAGCTTGATATAATATGCGTTAAAGAAACCAAGTGGTGAAATATCAGAAACAGGGTCCGCTACTTGAACTTGGAAAGGAAAGCTTACAAAATATATCCTTACAAGACGTAACAAAATGGAATTGGTATTTGAGTTGATATTATCTTGGCATCGGAGCTACAAGATAAAATCGTAAGCAAATACTAACGACCGTCTTAAGAGTATGGCAATAAAACTAATAACTAAAAAAGGCAACTTGGAATATTGAAGTGAGCAGTTAGCGATCAGAAAAAGATATATTTTGGTGGAATTTTGGTAAGCTATTAAAGACCTAAACGGGCATATCGGGAAATCGAACTAATAAAATGAATACGGAATGAGAAACCCAGCGGGAGAAGATATACTAGCCTCATTAGATCACACGGTCTTGATTACATACTGCAGCTGTGGACACCTAATGCCGATAGATTACCATATATGTTGGAATAACGTGGAACGACGAGTTAAAGTGATGTTAGGCGAATCATTAGCGCGGCTTCACCGTCTTTGAAAGAATTTCTCGTAAAAAAAAAACAGGTAACAAACACCGTAAATCGATATAAACAGAGGAAAGGAACCTGACACTTTCAAAATAAGGAAAAACTTCACTAAGAGAACTATGATATGCCCACAAAGTAATATATATGGAATAACTTCGAAAAAAAAAAAATGTAAGAGTAGTGTAGAAATTCTGCTCGCTATTTCAAAAGGCAAAAAGGTAAAAAGGTAAAAAACAAAGGCATTAGACCAAGAACGTTGAAAAAACAGAGGCGAAAAAGACGGTAGCAAAAGCACGTGAGAGGCTTAAAGAGACTCCTTTATAGCTGAAATATATGAAAATGAACAGGAAAACTTACACGGAACTACGAGATTCGAAATAAATAGAAATAATACTTTAAGGCCTTACTAAATGAAGAATTGCCCCACGGGAACATTATCTCTGGTTATCAAACACAAAGAAAGGCAGATTTTATGGAAGCAGAAGTTTAGCGAAGCTGGAAAAAAAATGAATCTGGCTCGTGCAGTCAGATCGGATTACACACCCTCTGGACTGTGTAAGACAATTGGAAATCTTAAGTCTAAATCGGTCATGATTTTAACATATTCAAAAAAATAATGAGGGGCGATCATATACTTAACCTGTGTTGGCAGTGATTTCTGATTCCACTGTATGAAGGCAAAGGCGACGCTACAAATTGTAACCACTAGCAATCTGTGAAATGTAGTATACTATGCAAATATACGAGGGAGTTCTAGATAGTCGACAACGGAATTCCATGGCAGTCAATACAGTTCTGTGGGAGTCGGGTCGACAAAGTTTAAAAATAATTTTGGGAAAATATCACGAAGCTTCGAAAGATGTGCATATCGTCCGCATCGACTTAGAAAAAGCATACCACAGCGTACCTAGAGATTTTGTTTGAACCGCATTAAGATCTCCAAATATGCCAGAGACGTTAGTAAGACTGATAAAAAGTATTATATGATATAAAAGTGACACAAAAGTTAAATGCACAGCAGGAATAACAAGAGAATTTGAAGATAAGGTTCTTGCACATATCGTGCAAGATATGTATTAAAGTAGCACATTGACGAATCCGGAATCACTTTTTAGTTTTTTTCAAGACTCAAGTTTTGAAAATGATATCGGGTCGCCGCCATTGTTGACTACTATTTGGGTTCTTTTTATAGAGTTTTCCATGTTTTTCTTCAGAACTGCGGGCGATGGGTTCTCCACTTCTTGACGAATGTCAAACCTTAAGGTTTGTGGCTTGTTCATATAAGCCTATGACTTTAAATAATCCCATAGAAAGAAGTCTAAGGCGGCCAAATCGGATGATTTTGCGGACCAGTGCAACGATTTTGTGTGGATGTGCCCCGAAATTGAACCTCGTCATTCAAGATTATTTTTGGCGCAAAATCGTTCGCTTCGTTGTTGAGATCCAAGATGGCGTGAGGATAGGTTGGACGCGACTCACGGTCAACACCCATCAGCTAATGGACTGTCTGCATTTTGTAAGGAAACATCTTCAAGTCTTTTACCAAAGAAGCCGCAAAAAAATTCCTGGAATTGGTAATTGCGAAGCACGTCGGAGCCTCTACATATTCAACCACAGCAGCGATGCTCTCAGTCGAACGGGAGGTACCTTCCATAGCTTGTTCGGTACCGTGTTGTTACAGTCTCTAAGAGTAGCGCAGCATTGAATGACCAGTGGGTGCCGATTGCCAGGAAAACGGACATTAAATGCCCATTTTCCCCCAGAGCACTGACGAATTGTTCATCAAAAAAACATTGTGACGATTATACCGCATTTTTCAGGAGTATAACATTCCAATTGCTTATTCATACAAACTCTAATTCTGTTTGGCTCACAAATGTCATTTGTCGCCATTCATAAAATTAATTGAACTGTCCAATAGGATCATACCTTATGGTCCAGCTAGTGTATACATAGAGTCAGCACGGGTTGGCTTTATTGTCGCGAAAACTCCGCCGTATTTTCTGAAGGAAAAATGAATGAATATATTACGAATGCCAGCAGGTGATGGAAGTAAGACGGGGAAGTCTCCAAATTATGAAACCGATAATACAGAAACTTCAGGCCAAGGTTTAAAAATCAATAGATGCTCAAGTTCCAGACGAAGTTCAAAGAAGAGGCCGAGAGAAAAATATCTAAACTACTCAAATGCGAAATATTAACGTCAGACTTAGTGTATTGCTGGTACGTTTTTTTTTTTCAGAAGCCCATAGAAGCGATCTTTGGCTTAATCATCTTCATGCGTGATGAAAACTGTCACCAGCTGCGAGTTCACGTGTCGTAAGCTTAACACTTTTTGTATAGGTGTGTCTCTAATGACAAATCCGCATTAAAATAAGTTCTGCCTTTGCATATGTATACATATATATTTGTGCATATTTTATATCATCCTTTTTGGACGGTTGTTATATCTGCTTTTAGTCTAGAGCACATTTAACTGTACACCTTGTATCCCACCTTAACATCCCACGTGTTAATCTGTAAATCGTAGTCCTAATACGTTTGCTTTAGTCATTAACAATAATACGTATTTATCCTTGGTCCTTGGTTGATTCATAACAGTGGTTTTTACTACTTTTTCTTATAATATTTTTATTCATTCCATTTAAACAATTTTCATAACAGATATATATGCACTTAAATTTTTAAGAAGGATTTTATGAGTGGATGTCAATTAACAAACTCAATTACATAAAGTACTGTAAAAATATTAAGTGTTTTTCATCAGTGAATAAATAAATAAATACATTCTATAGTTAATAAAACTAGTGCCGAATGAAGTGAGTCAGACAACAATAATATAGAAATTTGTAGATAAAAAAAAAAAAGAAAAATATATTATGCGGTGGAGAGATTCATAATAATTAGATGTAAGTATATATATCTCATTGAGGTCAAAATTAAACAGCCACTTCTTAACCGCTTTATTAAAGGAAAAGAAATTACTAGAGCGCCTTATTAAAGATAAAACGAGCTACAGAAGAATAATAACTTAAGAAGAGATGAGTATTGTGTGAAGGAATGAAAGCAAGACTCATAGAAGAGCTGCGAAGACCATGGATATTCGGATCATGATTTAATGAGTATCCGCTTCTTAAAAAAAAGATTTTTAAAGCTTTGTAGAAATAAAGATGCTTTAGAGGCAATATAAGAGAATGTGTAAAGAGTGGGAAACTCAGCACATATTTTTGTAAAAAAAGCAAAGGTTGCATTTTGTTTTTGTGTGTTCCGCCCCAGCAAGTTAAACCATATTGCAATTTGGATTGAACAAGACCATAATAAAAAGATTGTAAAAGTTTGAGCAAAAAAGCCTCAAATGGTTAAGGATTCTGGTTGTTTTCAGCAGGTATCCCAATTTAACCTGCTGTGGAACTCGAGTACTAAATACTTAAAGACCTGTACGTTACCAGTGACAAAACAGCTCGGTAGGCAATCTTTGGAAGTAATATATGTACCAGATCTTTCGGAAAGTGATTCACAGCAATTGTCAAAATTTATCAACATATTATTGCAGTACGCACTATGAAATGTAAAGATTGGAAGTTCTAAATGCGAAGTTAATACTTCTTCCTTTGTTTTGTCACTAATAACTAGCTTGTGCATACGGAACTAATATCGTAACATTTCTAAATCGTGGTTGATGTCAGCTATTAGATCTAACCAAGAGTTGCTGGAATACGAACAACCTATATCATCAGCAAACCCTGTCAGTTTTCCTTTCATATTAAGGGTAAAAATTGAGTTAGTAAAAATTAGGAACAATATAGGTCTCAGAACAGATCGCTGTGGAACACCAACTGTAATATTGCAGCACTCACTAAACATATTTCCTATTCGAACCATTTGTTTCCTGTTGGTGAGATAGGACTCAATCCATTTAAGAACAAATCCTCTAAATCCGGCTTTATTTAATTTATTCAACAAGATTTTATGATCAACAGTATCAAAAGCCTTCGTTATATCCACGAAAAGAGCTGCAGTAAGCTTCCATAAATTGAACTGCTGAAGTTAAGAAGTGCATCCTAGACAACGGCCACACTGAAAGCATCGGTTCCCACTGCGGTGGTACATCCCATCCCCAAAAGAGATAAAGATACTGCCAATCCGGCGAATCTCTGCTCGATCAGTCTTCTACCAAACATCAGTAAGGTTTTTGGAAAGGTGATCAATAGAGTCCTGACTATGTGGGTTGAGGACAAAAATATATTTCCGGATAATCAATTCGGTTTGAAGGCGGGGCATGATGTCATTCATGCCGCGTCTAAACTGGTTTCTGATACCCAATGGAACAAAGGCGAGAACCAGTGCACTGTTGTCTGCCTGATTGACTTGGAAAAAACCTTCGATACCGTATGGTTAGAGGGACTCTTCTTCAAGCTGAACAGGTTAGGCATTAGTAAACCACTTCTGTATATTCTTTATAACATGTTAACAGATAGACAGTTCATCGTGAAAAATGGCGAAGTGACTTCTGCTAAGACAATTTAAATTAAAAACGGTCTGCAACAGGGTGCGGTAAATTCGCCTATCCTATTCAACATTCACACAAGTGATCTGATAGGTTCACTTCACCATGCCATAGCGTCCAAGGATTGAAGTCATTAATATACTTTTGCAACGTGACTTCGATAAAATTAAGCGATATTGCGATGACTGAAAGTTGAAAATCAAGTTTTAGAAGTCGGAAACCATTCTGTTTAGGACGCCTTTGTCTGGGGCCTCTCGGGATACCAGAAAGAATTGGCGAAAGTTTTCGATCGTGGAGCAGCACGGGCAACTACTTGTGGACAATTTCGTTATTAAGTTGACTCGAGGGCACATTGCGAGAGCAATGACCTCATCGAACAACATGATCTCTGGGGCTTTCTACCCTAATTATTTGTATCATGAGAGAGTTCGCTTTGACGGTTTTGTTCCTCCAGAAGTATTCCTCTACCTCGATATGAAAGGTCTGATCCAGATTGGCGGTGCCGCTAATCTACCACGTCGTTCGAACAGCTGCGGACAGGCTACTCAACTACGACAGAGACGTCGCAATTTCAGTAGGGCGGTAGGGAGTCGCGAAATTAGGGATGCTGCTCAGCAGCAATTTTGGTGGCTGGTTGAGGGAGAGGAAGCTTCGTTGACGAATTCCTCAAGTACTGCGTAGCTTCTTTATGTGAACCAAAGTGGGTCAGCCTAATTTTTTAGTCATGGCAGACTTACACAGTTTTAATGTAGGATTAAGTTAGATTTAAGAAAAAAAAAAAAATATATGTGTATATATGTGTACATATATTTATGTATTAAGTTTATATATATTATGTATATATATAGAATGTGTGTATATATTAGGTATTAGATGTAAGTATGTTAAGTATATTAAGATTTATTTTTAGGTAGTTTGTAAGTTTTAGTTTTAAGTTTTATATTATAACAAAAATGGTCCATTTACTAACTTTTTTCTTAAATTAGATTTTTAGTTGCAGTTGTAAATATGTAATTAATAGATAGACTGTAAAATACGTCGAAAGACATAGTTTAAGTGTTAGGTTTAACTTAGAGTGCCCGCATGGGGCCAGTAAGTTAGATTAAGATAATTTCAAGTTATTTAAACTAATTTTTAAGCATTTTTTGTCTAGCATGTAAGAATTAATGAATTAAGTAAATAAAAATGCGTTTAAATTGTAAAAACTGTAACTGCATCGGTTCCCACTAAATCACCGAAATCAAGCCGTGTTGGGCGCGGTAAGATGGTAAGGTGGGGTAGCACATGGGAACTCAGTACTCCGCGTACTGTTGACAAAACACGCCACATAAGTATAGTACCCCGGCGTTAAATTCCGGACCCTACAAATTAATTTGTAGCGATCCCTTGATAAGATCAGTAGATCTGCCAGCTCGGAATCCATACTGTCTATCAGTAAAAAATGAAATACCATCAAGATAGGACAAAACTCTTTTGTTGATTAATTTTTCGAAAACTGGGAGAAAATCTTTCTAATTGTTGAGTACTTTTTTGTCACCTTTTTTGAATAGAGATATAACTTCAGCAATTTTAAGCATTTCAGGAAGTATACCACATAATATACTTTTGTTAAAGATATGAGCCAAAATGTCTACAAAATAAAATGCGATGCATTAGAATAAGATCTATGAGTAATGGAGGTTGAGTTGTTCAGAGACATAATCGTTTTATGGACCTTAATTGATGAAATTGATTCATAAAAAAAGCTATGAGGCTCTGATCTTTCCCTGTTAGAACATTCAAGCAAACATCTACTATTATTATTACTAGGTGTTATAGTTGCCTCTGTTATCGTTTTATTTGCAACGCTAGTAAAAAATAAGTTGAAGCTATTACCTACTGCCTTTAGGTTTATAATATCCTGATTTTCATGCCTAAGACAAGATGGTATACCATTAGTACTATTTCTGTTAAAAAGCTCATTTATTGTACTATTCCCCATTCTTTTTTTAAGTTACCTTTAACATTTTGAAACTTGTTAATGTAAAAATTTTCTTTGCATAAAGGCACCTCAATAGCAATTTTCTTACAAATTTTGTCATAGGCACTACGAAAATGATAATTATTTGGTTGCTTTTTACATTTCGCTTTTAACTTATTTTTTAAACTAATTTTGTTTACCAGATAGTAAGAAATCTAGGTCTTGAGCTTGATTAGTTTATTATTTTTCTTACGCGCTGTCACCGTACAACTAGCAACATATGTATTAAGGATATTAGAAAACAAATTAAAAGCTTCATTGGGATCATTTGCTGTCCATATCTCAGACAAGTTTTCAAGCATAAAGTGATTAGTAAGCTCAACGAGGTTCACGTTCTTAGACTGATAATAAGGATCATGTTTATTACTTTAAACGTTATTCAATTGAAAGAACAAACAGACCATTGAATGGTCCGAAATTCACTGATCAGCAGTGCTACTAACAAGAGAAAATTTAGATTAACCATCAAGCTTACAGAAAATATGGTCAATACAAGTGTTGGAGGGTTGTCTTGTAGGGACATTTACGCACGACTCTAAGCCATTGGCACACATTGATGATTGATATCTTAAAGCAGTAGGTGATTCGCTCAAGATATCCAGATTAATATCACCAGCTACAATAAAATAAGATTTCTTACTTTTTCCTCGTTTAATTAATAGCGTAGCTATTCCTCTTTACTCATATTATGAAGTCCAGAACCAAGAACCATATTCCAGAACCAAGAATAACCGTCTGTTCTGTATTAATAGTGCAACTCATTCTTATCATGTCTGAACACCTTAGATCAAAATTTACACATTCAGTTACATAATTTAAAGCCCTGTCATTTATATAAACAAGAATACCACTTGCAGCGTAGGAGTTATTACAATTAAAGTGGCTCTTATACCCTCGTGTTTCATAAGAATCTTTCTCATTATCGAAAATCCATATTTCAGATAAAAAAATTAAATCGGGTTTGTTTATTAAAAATGACTCCAAATACGATAATAAGAGATCAAAGTTTTTTTCGCAGGCTGCGAAACGCTTGAACAAAGTTCATTATCAAAATGGCAGAACGAAGTAAAAAAGTTAAAGTCATCAGTTAGATTGTTGAACTCAAACATGATAAACAGAAAAATAAGTTTAAGTGATTAAATCATCAAAATTATCAAAAGAAAAAATTTTAAAAACATTACCACCTTCTTGTTTCTTCATCCTGCTAACCCCATTATTAACCCATACAAAAGCAAAATTATGTTCACGTTGCATTGCTTTAGCTTTCTTGAGTAAAGCTTTATTAAATTGCGTGAGACTCTCATTAATGAAAATTGGTTTGATGTCATCCTCCACGCCGAGTACGCACGACGTTAGTTTCACCTTCCTCTTCTTGATTAAAATACTCCGCTTAAGTTCCAAAGATCTCAGCTTCATGTTTATTGGCTTTTGTTTATGCAAAACGGAATTGTTGTTATCACCGCTTACAACTGATGCACTTTTGCTAGATTTCACATAGCAGGATTTGATGTCGTCATACGTTACGTTGACCCTCAGTCCCTCTTGCAAAATCTTGACGGTTGGTATACCAACTATGTCAATACACTTGCTTAGCGGTTTCTGTTTAGCGATCTTATCATGCAGTATTTTGTTTTCACTTTTTAGAGAATTGACTTCTAGCATTTTTTGGAAAGAAATTATCTCTGTATATAAGACATCTAATGTGATGGCTGCAGGAGGGTTTTGATGATACGACTCCGCTCGAGTTGGAGAAAGATAAGATGAGTTATTATCAGCTACTTGCTGAATGGCGAGTTGAGATGATTTCTTATCCAAATCCCGCTGTTTGATGAGAGGCGGTGAGCGTTCAGAATTTCTTCTGTAGAGACAATGTCACTAGCTTGAATTTAACACAAATTAAGTGAAAGCAAACTTTACAGTCTTCACACTGAATCATCGTCTTTGTACTAAGGTGAAGTACTTCTTCGCTACCCTATATGTAAACATTTCAAAGGCATTCATAAACCCTTGAAGGAAATCAGTAGCCCACCTCGGAGATACGACAGTTACCTTTATCTCCGCACTCTGACATGGAGGATTGACTAATTCTGTCCGATATACCTGAAAGTAGCTAACATTAAGCATCTTCTGTCTGTATGTTAAGCCCTTCTTTGATTCACTCGCTTCAAAATATACGCTTTTTTGTTTTCATTTTCGTTGAGTCTCAGCTCTTTTTAACAGTGTTGCTATAGTGTTAAAGTGCCGCTAAATTATTCTTGGTCTCAAGCGCAGTTGATGTGAAATTATAGTAATCACACTGAACATAGTAAGGTTGAACCCAGTTAGTGACTTCTTTAGTCGTGCAACAACCAACCAATCTACCAACTTGCGCTGTTTTAAATATCACAGAACTGCTTTCCTTAGTTCGAGGGAGTTGTAGTATGTACACATTGTATTTGTTCTTCAACACAGCCATTGAATAATCTGAAGCAGTTGTTCGTACAGATTTTCGGCACCAACTATAAGTCGAATTATATATTCTTGTAGGCTTCTATTTAGGCTTTGTATATTTTGATATAGTACGCCAATGATTTCATGGGCATTATGGAACACGAACGCCATACTGCCCGAATCTATGTCATCCATATTTTCGAAATATAGTGATACTCATCACTGATCACTTTCCAGTAACGTTGAAAGAATGGATGGCTTAATGCCATAAGTTTAAAGACCGCACCAAACAGTGTATTTTTTGTGGGTGTAGTTGAGTCTCATGAGAGTCTTCTAGATTTACCTCACTCCAGAAATGTCGATTTTGCTTGTTCATAAACTCGTTGGCAGACAGCGGATCTTCTGCAACGACTTTATTCATAGCTGCTACAGTTTCTTCTGTACACACATTATGTTGACGCGTAATTGGCTTTGCATCATGTAAAGTATATCTGAAAGGAAATGTGTCCACAAAATGATGAATAGCGAGCACAGTTCTTCGATTAAGAGGACCAAAATAATTAAATAATCTCCTATAGAGATTTTTTAAAAATTAGTTTCAATAATACGATATTGCACAAGACCGACACAAGACAACACCGAGATGGGTAATTACGGAGCCAAGCGTATCAGTCAAATTTTTGGCCAACCTTTTGGAGCATTTGGGGCAAAATATCTGCAATAACTCGCCCTATATAGTCTTGTAAGACTTCAGTCATTGCATTAATGGAACGGCGTTATATCGCAAGATCTAGGTGGCCATTTTCAGGACACACTCTTAAAATCAGTCTGTCGTCAAATTTTTATTTTAATAAGTCGATCGTCGCATTGTAAAACGTAGCACATTTTTGCTAGAACCACATATTGCCCTCATCGATGCCACGTAAATTGGAACACAAGAACTCGTTGATCATCTTTTTGTATTACTATGTGAGCTTCTGCCTCTGTACAGTCACTAGCAGGATGTTCTCATTCCAAATACGACAATTTCGGTTATTGACGTTTCCTCATGGATCTTCTTTCAATTAGTTTTGAGCGAAGAACCTACATGACAGGGATTCTTGTTAGAGATTAGGCGAATATCCTTTCCCAAGATGTTAATAACTCTGTATGAATAAAGTTTCTGTAGATGCATGCAAACTGTCAAGTTTGAGTTTTTATTAAAACTGGCCACAAATGTTTTCTTTTTTTTTTTTTTTAATTGGCCAGATTTGAAATATTCCGTGATCACTTTAATTTTCCTTTTTGTTTTGCTTGCTAAATAAATAAAAACCTCAACAAAATCTCTTAATATTTCAAACGAATAAAAGAAAAATATATATGTTTGGACCTGTTGTTTTTTGTAATTTGCTACAACGAAAGTCTCGCTTTATCCATAGTAAAATTGAACAGGATCTCAGTCCTTAATCATTCGTTAAGTCACATGCAAAATTGCAGCTACAAATTCATGCAATCTTCGGAGATAAAAGACGCGAGTTCGCGATGCCGATATGGTATTTTCGTTTACCGCTTTTTTTGTAAGAATCTCAAATTTTGCAACTGGATGCATTTTATTATGAATTTTTATGATGAATGTTCTGCATGTACCAAAAAGAAGAAACTGTCATATTCTGCAGGCAATATTTTCTCAACAAAGGATATTTTTGCAGCTTTAAGTTTAAGGTATAATAAAGATCACGAAAATAGGAAAGCAGATATCATTGAAGAGTAAGGAAGTATAGAAATAGGTCTAAGGTCAAGAGAATTACCTTTTTTAGGGATTGGGATAATCCTTGTTTTTTTTTTCCACTCAGTAGGGTAAGTCGATGTCATTAAAAATGTGTTAAAGATGTGGATGATGTAAGGAAGTATAAGAAGAAACAGCATTTTTAAGAAGTCCAGATGAAGCACAATCGATGCTATAGTTATCAACGGCAGACAATGAAAAGTATCATTTCTGTCGTTTTAGCTAAGCGTTTGTGGTATATAACTTGGCAATAGAGTAGTAGTCGGGGCTGTCAAATTACGGTTTAGTTCATTTAGGTCAATACTTTCGTTAAAAATGTGTTAAAACATTGTTACAAGTCTCTATGCATGTTTGCGCAACCATATCGTTTCCATCTCCGGTATAATATGTCCCTCCTTCTTATCGCACTTATTACTTCAGCTGAGAGCCAAGAGCAATTATCAGGCTTGTTGATACCAGTCTTGAGGGAACATGTTTATCAAAAAGTTCCCAAAGTTTGGTATTAAAAAGGTGTAATTGTCTGTTGACGTCAGATGTCGAGATCATGATATGATCTCATGATATGAAAACATAGGAACGGGTAACAAACCAGAATATTCCACAAGGCTTTCAGAACTTGTCAAAAATACGTGGAGGGTCATTTAGGTTTGAAATAAATGGGTTCAAAGGAACTGACAAAAAAACAGTTCATCAAAGATTTTAAAGCATTTGATGAGGAGTAAGGAAGGTTCATATTCCATTCACCATAAAGAATGAAGTTTGGTGCAAAATGGGAGATCTCTTCGACAATATTTTATATTAAACACGGATGTGCTACGTCTGGTGGCATGTAGGCAGTTCAAATATGACATTTGTTTTCACAAGTCAGGATCTCAATTATGGAATAAACGAGAGAATATATTAGAAACTCTTTAAATGTTTGTTGAAGCAGGCCTATCGCGAAAGCAGTATGATATAATAACTACAAGTGACGAAAATCAATTCCTTTTGCTGCGACATACTTCGGAAAGCCAAAAAAAGATTGTTATTCTGCTCGGGGATCATACACAGAAACGGATAATTTGAATGTTAACGCAAGAATTATTAAATTTAAGAAAGTTTAAATGAAAGCGAGCACAGTTCCTAAGAGCTTATGTCAAAATCGGTCCGTGATGGATCACAATAGACCCAGTACAAGCAAAAGCTCGAGAATTTTTCGGACTCAGATGCAAATATATTCCAAAGCTGTCTTGTACCTTTACGGTTGTTCTGCGCTTCTAAGGATGCGCTTCCTCGTGATGCCACGTGGAACCAATTTGAGCTTATGATGCAGCGTAGGAGACTGTTAACGTCTATACGCTTAAATGAACTTAACCGAAGTTTTCTTCTTTGGGAGAAGACTGGACATGAACAGAGTAGGTGAATGATTTTCACCTCTTCCTCCTCGAACATGCAGCTTCTATAGAAATCATTTGTAAAAGCGCCAAGCCTTCTTGCATGCTTGTCTATAAGGCAGTGTCCAGTGATGACACCTGTAATAGCTCTGAGATGTTTGGAAGGGTCAAACTGTTAGAGCGATTCAGATCCAACTTCGGTCAGATGTGTTTGGTCGCTACACATGTTGGTCCATCAGTCCACCTAACGTTGGTTCTTTTGTTAGCATCCAGCTTTAATAGTAATTTGCACGTAGCGATTGGTATAAAGACGTCACCCTTTCAAATTTTGGCAAGTTTGTCAGCCCTACAATTCCCTGGAATGTTTCTATAGTCCGGCACCCAACAAAGGTTAAGGATGAACTGCTCTGTCATCTCAGTAAGAGCTGATTGGCACTCAACGGTGGTTCTCGAATTTGATGAGACTAAGTCCAGGAGCTGGCTAGTGGCCTGACTATCTGCAAAATGCGGATATTTTTTGCAAATATTACGTCTTTATTCACCTAGGGCAGAGCTTCTTTAATCGCCAAAATTTTCATCTGGAACACTACAGTGATTTCGAGGATGGTTAGATTTAGTCTATCTAAGAAAACAACCTCGCAAAATCATCTTCAGTGACGAAGCTCATTTTTGGCTCAATGGGTTCGTCAATAAGCAAAATATGAGTTATTGGTCGGGTGAGAACCAACATGTGCCTCATGAATCACCACTTCATCCACAAAAAATAGCTGTTTGGTGCGGTTTGCATGCTGGCGGAGTTATTGGGCCATATTTTTTCGTTGACGATAACGATCGTTACGTTACTGTGAATGGTCGGCGTTATTGCGCCATGATCATCGATTATTTTTGACCCAAATTGGAAGACATGGACTTGTATGACATGTGGTTTCAACAGGATGGTACCACCAGCCACACAGCCCACGCTACAATCGATTTATTGAAGAGTAAGTATGGTGAACGTGTTATCTCAAGACATGGGCCAGTCGATTGGCCGCCTCGTTCGTGCGATTTAACTCCGCTTGACTATTTTCTGTGGGGCTACGTTAAGTCATTGGTTTATGCCAACACGCCGACGACGTTGGAAGAGCTCAGAGCCAACATTGAATGAGAAAAAGCGGCCGTTTTGGCCGAAATGTGTGGCTGAGTCGTTGAAAATTGGGTCCAACGTGCCCGCGGTGGCCATATGAATGAAGTCGAGTTCCATTCATAAATGTTTTGATTGTACTTCAAGCCAATAATAAAGTTTGTGAAATATCTCAAATTGTTTGCCTTTTATTAAAAAAAAAAAAATTGTCAAGACGTTATTAGAAAACCCTATACATACATGCTGTTCTTTGGACTCTGCTTAGTTTGCTGAAGTTGACTGGATTGTCTAAGGACTTCCACCTGACAACAACTCCGTAGGTGAGTATCGGTCTTATGACCGAGATTTATAGCCAGTGGGTTATGCGACGTTGAAGGTTCCATTTTTTCCCAATGGCTTTTTTGCAAGACAATAAAGCTACTGTAGCTTTCTTGGCTCTTTGTTGAATGTTAGCTTTCCAGTTTAGTTTCCTGTTAAAATTACGACTCGCAAGATATTTTGCTGAATCGGAAAAGTATTAACTGGTTCTGTTTTTTGAGGTAGAGGACAAGATAAAGAGGACAAGATCAGTTTTTTTGGGGCCTTACTCCCAATCCCAACGGGTTAATCTGTTAAAATTTAGATGAAGGAGTTCTTTAATGTTATAGAGGACAAGCAATCGACTAAATCAAATGTTCACTGGATATGACATTCTTGAATATATTTTGGAGCAGTTTTTTTTGCATAGCTTTGATATCCTGTTAAAATCGTTTACCTTGTTCCTCAATGGTATCTCCTAAATTTTGGAAAAAAAAGGTCTAAGTGGCTATATAATGCTCATGTTACACCCAATTGATTTGAAACTTTAAGCATCACGCTTATCTGTTTAACATGTTTTTTTTTCCGTACTCAACTGAAGCATTTTTTTTTTTTTTTTACTAAATGTGCCAATGAATGATTCCTTTTTACTAATGCCCTTTAACTACTTTGTTAGGCCCAGCTTGATATACAGTGTAGAAAAGATGATGTTATCTCGTCCAAGTAAGGGGTCGTTAATGACACTTTTTTCACCAATGTCCATGTTTTCTTTCTAACACAATGGTGTGTTTTGTCTCTGCTATCTCAAAGATTCACGAAATAAGGATATTTGGTGTGGGTACTTTGCTGTACAAGGAGAAAGTTTATTATTTATGTACACACAAATCACACATTGATGTTCACCATACTTTATCTTCTCCAAAACCTAGGTTATTGTATTATGTTCTACTCTCAATTTTGGAGTGAGAAATCGAACCATATTTGTACCCTGTGTGTAGACGGATACTTTAAACTTCGCTTTGAGCTGGCGAAGAGAAGAAAGGTAGCACATCCTTGTCTAAGGCACGATAAAGGTTATTTTGATACGTATACTAGTTGGAGTGAAATGTAACTTCGTTGACCGCCAGAATACGCTGCTACTGCAAGAACGGTTATGGTGCATTAAAGTCCGTTCATAATTAGGCAGACATGCCAAATTTCAGTGCGATACTGTTTTTGACGTGTTTGGCATCATGTTGAGTATGGACAAAAACGATTTTCGTTCTCTCATAAAACATTACTTTTTTTTGAGAGGCAAAACGGCGAAGGAAACAAAAGAAAAGTTGGATAAATATTATGGGGCTAATGCTCCGTCAGATTACACCGTCAAATATTGCTTTCGAGAGTTTCGTGGTGGCCGCAACTCCACTACCGATCAAGTCCGCAGCGTCAGACTCTCCGATGCGGTTACAGAGGACAATGTCAAAAAAAAATACATGAAATGGTGTTGACTTTCCGGTCAGTCAAGGTGCGCAAGCTAGCAAATACCACAAAGATTAGTACTGAGCGCACACGCCATATTTTGGGCAATATTCTGCATATGAAAAAGTTATCCGGCCGCTGGGTGCCGCGCATACTCACTCCTGACCAAAAACGCGAACGCGAGAGCACTTCGAAAGAGTGTTTGGACTTGCTCATACGGAATCGGGCGGACTTTTGGCGTCAATTGGTAACTGAGAGAACAGAATGAGTGTCCGTCAATGGACTGAAGCCGGCACGAGTGCTCCGAAGAGGCCGAGGGAGGCTCTATGGGTCGGAAAGGTTATGGCGTCGGTTTACTGAGATTGTCATGTCATACTCTTCGTGGACTACCTCGAAAAAGGAAAAACCATCAACGCGAGTATTACTGTGCGTTATTGGAGCGAATGAAGGCCGAAATTGCTGAAAACGGCCTCATATGAACCGAAAAAAAATTTTGTTTTTGCATGACAATGCACCGGCGCACAAGAGCATCGCAACCATGACTAAAATCAATGACTTACGGCTCCAGTTGCTGTCCCATCCACCGTATTAGCCCGATTTGGCTCCCTCGGACTATTATCTTTTCCCAAACCTTAAAAGATGGCTCATCAATAAAAAATTCAGCTCACGCGAGGATATTATCGAGGACAGGAAGGAGTATTTGTAAAACCTTCCGGAAAATTACTAGAAAATCGCTAGAATAAGTGTATTAAACTAAAGGGGACTATATTGAATAAAATAAAAAAAAAACCATTTAATTTTTTTTCCATTGCCAAGGAGGTTACTTTTCACCCCACCCAGTAATTAAAACCAAAATTGCGGAGTTCTGGAACAATACCTGGAACAAAAAATTTAGTTCCCTTGATCTAAGTTCTAAGGAAGAAAAACCCACAAATACAAAGTAAATGGTAGTTTAATTAACTCAAACCTAACCATAATGGAAATTTTAGCTGACAGTTTTCTGTTAAGCTGTTTTCCCTCAAAGGAATTGGTAACCCTAAATGACATTCCATTTCTTTTTTTCAATCTTAAAAACTAAAAATCACCTGGATTTGACAACATTAATAGTCTCGGGCAAAGAAATCTACTCCTGAACGCAGTAAAATATTTTAAATTAATTTTGAAGCACATTTACCAGAGCAATATTTTCCTATTAAGTGGAAAAAGGCCAAATTTATTCCATTTCTAAGCCTTGGTAAAGCTTGCTAAATGCCTGTGCTGTAATCAAAGTCAAGATAAACAGTTTCTACCACCAGAAAAAATTTGGCTTTCGCGGCATCACAACACCTCTCATCAAGTTTTGAAAATTAATTTGCAGAAAGGTAAAAATTAATATCTAAGATGCCGACCGGCTTTCCGTTCGCACAATGGACTCATTTTTAAGCTGATAAGAACTGGGTGCCCAAATAGACTCGTTAAAATAATTCAAAGCTTTGTATGTGATCGAACTTTCTTCGGATCACTAAAGGCTTCGCTGTCTTCCCTGAAAATTGTACCTGTTGGTGTTGCTCAAGGATTAAAAAAGTTTAATCCTGTTTAAAAGTTTAACCGCTGAATTTCCTAAAAATGACATAGATTTAACAAATTGCGTCGAATGTCAATTTTATTTTGATGTTTGTGAAGCAAACATATTTAGAATTTGTGTGAATAAGCAATGGAACGCTATACTCCTGGCGCAACGTGCATTTCGTGCCCTTTTTTCTGGCCGCCCAACTTCCACTGGTCGTTCAAAGCATGTTCTGGAAGGCTTCGTACATCTCTTGTTCGGCCGATAATATCATTGTCGTGGCTGAAGATGCCGTAAAGGCTCCGTCGACATCGACCAGACGACGTGTCACGCAATTGGCAATTCCACGCACGTCTCTGTGGCGCATTTTAGTGAAAGCACGGCAGTCCATCAGCTGATAGATGTTAACCGTAAATCACGCTCACGCCCTCCTGAATCTCAACCAAGAAGTGCACGATTTTTGGTCAAAAATAATCAAGAGTGACGAGGCCCATTTCAATTTATAAAAACAAAAAAAAAAAAAAAATTTACGGTTCCGGGGCACTAAATATGCACGAAGAGCCATTAAATCCACTAAAGACATTGCATGGTATGCTGTATACGCAGGAGGAGTCATAGGACCAATTTGTAAGTCCCCGGGTTTTTGGGCAACCAGAGACTTAAAATCGCTCGGATAGGAATCACCGAGATTTGAAGGCTATATTAAAGAGACTAATACCTCTGTAGTTGGCACAGATTAGAAAGTTTCCTCTCTTGTGAAATTGACAAGCGGTTCTGAACTCGTATTTATGTATTCCTTCGACCAAATTTTGGAAATGGTGCATACCATCTACAAAGTCATCTCTCACTACCTTAAATAGCTCGGTAGGTAGGTTTTGGATATCCGATGCAGAAGCTATTTCTATTCCTACATCTGGGTATTGGGAAATGTGAGGCAAATATGTGTCCGTCTTCCAGGCAGAGATATACGTAACCTTGATTGCAGTGATCCATATTGTCAGTAACACTTGCAGGACCATGGGTCATTAGTAAACCGCTTCTGTATATTTTTTTCCACATGCTTACATATGGAACAATTAACATTAAAAATGGTATGCAACAAGATGCGGAAAATTCGCTGATCCTATTCAAAATTTACACAAGTGATCTGATAGGTTCACTTCACATTGCGTACAGATTGGGTCCATAGATCGAGATCGTTAATATACTTTTGCAACGTGACTTCGATAAAATTGAACCATATTACGATGACTAGAAGTTGAAAATCAACTTTCAAAAATCGGAAAATGTAGTAATAAATGCAATAAATTATTAAGATATTATATTTAATTCATTAAGTAGTTTAAGTTTCAATTGTAAAATAAGATAGCTGATGTGTATGGTGGGCGAGCTTCGTTGGACGACTAACGACTGTCGTTCTGCCAAATTACCTCCATCCAATGATCGTTGTCAAGTTGTGCAAATGAGAGATCTGGAAAATGTTGCTGGAACCGAACAACTAGATTTCTCGTTCTGGTGGAACGTCTAAGTAGGGGTGCGCTAGGTGACGACTCAGATTTGACTATCGGATTCTCGGTGAGGCTCTCTTGGTGGCTGTCCAATGGTCTAGAAACATTTGGAGAACTGTCAATAGTATTTGATCGCATACTTACCTGACCCAATACGATTTGGATAAGACTATCATCGGTTTCGTATTGTATTGTTTGCATTTTCTTAACTGATTCTGGCGTCACTACCAAGGTTCAAAAGGTGTTGATATTATATACATACATCATACGTCCTATTTGTTTTAAAATAAATGGGCGTGCGAATATTAACAAAGTTGGAATCTTTGGCTGATGTCCGTGGAGATTTAGCAGAATATGTGTTTGGGGTTAATCGAAAAGTGCTAAGAATGTTCAACAAAACGGAGTCTCTTTTTTTCTCCACCAGTTATAGCTTTTTTAACTGCTGTTTTAAAGGTTTTGATGAAACTTACTGCTTCTCCATCAGAAGCATGGTGAAATGGGACAGAAGTTAATTAGTTTATTCCATAGTCCATTAGTCCTTCGAGTCCTTCGAGTTCTTCGAGAGTAAATATGCTTTGTAGGGCAGCTATGTTGGCGTTTGATGTAAGGGAGGTAATTTTGACTCCAAAACTAGGAATAGGCATCGATGCATATCATCCAAATGTCTCCCAAAAAAGGACCAGAAAATTCTAAGTGTAATTGCTTGCCTGGTTTTGAAGGTACATGCCACGTTAAAAATTCTTTGTCCCGAGGATCTCTTTCATAATGCTTTTTCCAGACATCATGCTCAAACATACAGTTGATATGTGTCCATGACGATTACATTTGTAACACACTGCTTCCCAAAATTTGCAATTTTCTCTCTTATGATTAATACCACAACCTGAGCAAGATTTTCTACAATACTTGTAACAATTTCTAGTAACCTTTGTTTGCCACTTTACTGCTAGACTTGTTACGTCGTCAATTTATTTGAAAGTTATAGTATATATGTATCTCGGCTGCTGTTGACGACTGTTGATATGGTGATTTTTAGTTTTTAATCACATTGACTGTGTATCGTGTGATTCGGCTATCAAAATAAATTCTTCTAATGATGGATTCACATTCTGCAAGGCTGCAGATGTTATTCGACAAATTTCAAATACTGCATAACTTTGACCATTGCGCATTTTAACCTGGGGAGACTCATACCTCGCTGCTCCGTTAGTTTTCCCGTTTTCGTGTTGAATGATTTTTCTTCCATGTCGTTACCGCATATCTTTTGAATGAGGTCAAGCATATCGGTTCCTATCCATAATAGAAAAAAACTTTTTTTCTGCGAGTCGCTGACGCCGTATGCCGAAAAATGCTGTTCCGACTGCTTCAAATACATGTCCTACTGATGCCTATTTTTGTCGAAGGGGTGAAATGGTGGAATGGCTGCTCCGCTCGTACTCCCAAACAAGCAACTCTTGTTTGTACTTTGCCCTTCCAACCATTACTTCTTGCTACCCATCAATGTCTCAAAAAACGTCTCTGCTGGTCGAGCAGTTCCTTGAGTGCGTCCGTTGCTAGAGCTTCCATTGAATATCATCCATGGGATGACTCTCCAGCTTGCAGGCAGATAAAGCAAATTTTTCTCGAGGTCTCTTAAGACTCATCTCTTACTCGAGAGGAAATATTGGAGTCTTCTGACTTTCGCTTTGATGAGGCACTACTGTTTTGCTTATCACCTATATGGTTTGATGCTTGCTTTGACAGTCATAACGACACTAAGAAGAACTTTCCCTATAAATGCCAGACTTACGCTCGCGCTAGGATGCAGGTGTTGCGTGCTGTAAGTGGAGTTGCTGGCCCAATTGTCACTACATATCTGTAGTGATTCCTTTGTAAGACTGAGAAATATCATTAAAAAAATTAATTCTTTACATTAGTGGTCTGTTCAGTAAGTCAAGTTTGCTCTGCGTTTTCAACACTTTTGTAACAAAGAATAATTGTGCAATAGTTTGGGAGAAGGGGGTCTTAGAAACTGTAGCGAATACAAAACATTTCACGACCAAAGACATTTTTCTATTGTATAATTCAGAAGGCATCTGGACAATTATTAAGGCTTCTTCCAGAGATGACGTTGTCTAATAAAAAGGAAGATATTTACTGGTCTTATCGTAACGGTTTTATAAACTTTACGCTCTGAAGATTGCTACGTTTAGACCAGTTATAAGCTGCCGGTCATAGGTCATGTTGGTGGCAGGTCCACCGGTAGTCCTTAAAGGACTACCACGGTTTTATGGTTTAAACCTAAGATCGCAGAAAGAGTTTTCCAGCTGGTTTAACGCTGTAGAGTTGCAATAAATAATCGTACTGCGTGCAGTAAGAGGTTTTAGATTGTCCTTGACCCATACTAAGGGTCTATAGGAACTATAGTACAGAATATTTATATAAGTTCATGTAGTTCCACTAAAGTAAGGCCGAAGATCTCTAATCTCGAGAACGGAAATTTCAACACTTTTCATGCAGAAGTATACAAAATTTCAACAAGCAGTACTGTCAGATTGTTAAACATCCAGTTAGACTCTACTTGTCTAGGTAAAACAAGTTAAACTGGATAAACAGTACGAATTAGAAGGTGATGAAACAGCAACTTCTCTAAAATTTGTAGGTTCAACGTTAGTCTTCATTCTTAAGTATTGCCGGACATTTTTAAGATTTTATCCATAAAATGGTGAAAATAATGTGGTCTAACTACAATCAGACAAGCATTTGCTGTCGTCCCTATGGCAGTTCATGAAGAGAATTCCAAGTTCAGTAGCATGTGTTGCGAGTTGTCACTGCCCTTATCTGAATTCTACTATACTGTCAGCCTCATCAGACACATGAAGTGTGGGCAATCTTTTTTAAGATTATAAATTGACTTTCGGAGGAAGGTCAAGGTGTCCTTGCAATTTGCTTTGAAAACGAAAGCGCTGCGTCCCTACTTATGGGATTACATTAAAAGTTTTAAAATCGGAGCCTAGGTAAAGCCCCTGACTATCTCAAAGTTATAGTTGTATACTGTGAAGTTCTATTGGATTCGTCGATATTGCGTGTCTCTCCTTGTTGACAGCATATACTTAGTTTTGGCCTTATTCACAACTAAGACTATATTGCCGACCCTGTTCCAATACCTGCGAACGCTAAGTTGAGTTATGTATATGTTGTCAATGTCAACAACGTTTGCAAGCAATTGTACAGATCTATGGCAAAAGTTGCACCTGGTGTTGAATTGCGAGTTTCGCCCAATTTTGTCAAGAATGGTGTTGAATAAGTTGCATGACCTTGCCTACATCTTTTTTTTGATGTTAAAGCCCTTGGAAGGATTGTTTTCGACCTTCAAAAAGCAAGGAGCGTTCTTTATTGTCATCTTACGCAATCTGTTTGAGTTTGGCAGGAAAGCTAAGGCCATGTCTAGGCTTAGTCCAATACACCTTTATCTGTGCTGTCATTCGTATCGGTTTGGACTTCATGAGATTTTTTTCCAGGATCTGTCTTAGTTTGAATGGCCGATTAACGATTTCCTAGATCAGACAAATGTCTTCAAGCGTGCATACAAGATGGCCATATCAAGTAGACTAATGCCTCTATAGTTGGCACAGTTTCTTCTTGAGTTGGCCAAACGGCGCTAGGTTTCATTCTTCGGGCATGTTTTCTGCGGATCAGATCTTGGAAATGAGTTCTCTATCAAGCCATCTGCCGCTGCTCTGAATATTTCGTTAGGTTGACCACCTATTTTATTGAGAAACCTTTTTAAGATGGGCAAGTAAATTCCAGTATTTTGAGCTTTTTCCACAAACCTACATACGAGTAGTATAGGAGAGTTGATTGTATGCTTTTCAGTATTCCCTTGCCGTACAAAATTTGTTTAGTAATCATCTCTGGGCAACTTTACGTCATATCTTTTGTTGAACCCCACTAAAAAAAATAAATTAAAAATAAATAATGTAAACACCCACAATATGGTTTTGTTTGCGAAACACCACATTAGCTTCCTCAAAAGAAAACATCGTGCGGTCTGTTAATACAATTTACGATTATAATGAGCCCTCGCATGTGCCATTTATTACCTTCCTCCTCTTTAGCTGAACTCGAATTAACCGAGAGCAACCCCAATTCATTATTTCTCCTTTAAATTACTCTCCTGCCACACCCACCACGCAAAGATCTACATCAACCCATTACTTACACCAAGAGATTAATAAACAAAAAAAAAAAAAAAATAAAAAATTCACAATTTAATTGCGCGCACCGACTGGTGTTCCACTTCAAACAAATTTTCGTTCTGTCTAGGTATCTGTACACCCGTCTTCTCAAGTCCGTCCGATCGATCCCCCTACCCCCAAACAACGTCAGGTAATCAGGTAATTTACCCAAATTGGATTACTCAATTCCCTACACCTGAATTTCTTGGAAAACCCAGTTAAAAAAAAAAAATTATATTACGACATGCATGGGTAAGGTGAAGGCATTGGCATCCCTATTCCCGAATTCCAGAATTGAGCATGATTACTCGTGCATCCATATAACCTGTAAGAAACCTTGTGCGAGAAGTGTAGCTCTGGATACCTTATATCTTTGACGAAATGTGGGTGTAATTTATTATTAATTATTCGAACCTTGGGCTACCCCAACCTTAACCCCAACTCCAGCCATGAAAACAGGCCCAAATCCTCTTCGAGTAACGAGAATTGTTCTACAAGTCATTCTGATGCTGTAGGCATCGTGTCCGTCGATAGAAAAATTCAACAGAAAATCAAGATCTCAAGCGATTTGGTCTGGTCTACCTGCTGTGGAACTGGGATACTTGTACCTCAGAGTTGTGGACTAGGATTTACGAGACACGTTCAGGTATCGATTAGATCGTGTTCGTTGTGTATTTTGTGCGGATTAAGTGTCCATAAAAATTGTATCTCTTATTCGGTTGGTGTATCGATTGGGATCTCCACCGGATTTTATTGTCTCCGCGTGGCTCTGTGTTCAGTGTTCTGGCGTTCAAATGAACACAAACTGTCGTGCCTCATTTGGATCAATGGGAGGCAAAAATATTTTGATGTCTATCCATTGATTGAGAGAATAATAACGATTTTGATTGAATGAGTTTGACTGAAGTTCAGATGCATGGGGTTTTCTTTTTGGTTGCGACAGGCGACAAATACAAATTATGGCAATTACAAAGATATTGGGTACTCCAGATGAAAGTGGGTGCGTCGTTCAACTATGTAAATAGTTTTTGACCTCATGCAGAGTTTTACGATCTATGGAGTTGTTATTGGTGGACCGATTAAATGTGGGTTAAGTCTTAATACAATCTGATAATGATATTGGCGCCGAATAAACTTATTGAGATCGAAATCTTTTGGTGTACGAGTTCGAGTATGCAACATGTATGCGCACGCAATTTAAATTTGAATTCAAAATTTGAATTGGGTCGTTAAAGTTTTATTAATCTAGAATAGAACAGTGTGGATATCATAGTTAAACCAACACCTTGGTTGGAGTCTTGAGATTACCATGGCTTAAAGATTGAATGGAAAGCAATGGTATTTTTGTTGCTCCGAATATCCTAATCAAGTTCAGTAAAATTTAATTGGAGCTCACCCTTCAGCATCTTGATATTTAAATATCTTTCGATCTTTTGATGAATAAAATCAACCAGGTTAATCACAATGCAATTAATCTAAAAATGTAGTGTCATATGGAGCTCGCAGAAGAAGATTTGGTGAAATTATATATCCGACATACATATATGTAAAATTAGCAACGACATGACTTTTCATGGTCTTTTTCATATTTTTGAAAATATTCTTTACGGAAAGATCCTATGCCATCTTTCACAAATGGACATTGAGGATTCCCGATCAATTAATGAATAACAAGACTAGTCACATATGAATGACGCAAGACTCTCCTCCAGTATGACAGAAGTCCGAATGTTCTGAAAGGTGAACATTGATTTTGACCTTCGCGCTACACTGTTTACATTTATTTGTTCTACTACAACTTTCTGACCAGGTTGATGTCCTGTTACATATGTATCATCCTCCAAAGCTTACTAATAGAAAGGGAATTAAAAATCACTTGAAGACTCTTGCGTCAATATTGACCAAAATATTACCTTTATGGGTCTCCGATAACATCAATGCTTCTGCATCACAGAGTAGGGTAATGTGTAATGAGATAAAGAGTCTCCTAAGTGCTTCTTGACCAGCTCTTTTAACTAACTGAGTTGCTTTCTATGGCCAAGGAAACGGATTCAGACTAGTGTAACTCTTTGTTTGATTTCTGTTGAGGTGCCATTATCAAAGTCAAGCACTTGCAACTAATTCAACGTTATCACTCTGATGCGGTGAACTTTACGAAACAGTGAAGGTTCTCTATTGTTATTCCGTACAATCTGGCGTTCTTTAGATACATAGATACAGTCACATGCAATCTTAAATTCGAAAAGCAGAATTTGAGTATTAATCAGGAATTTTTGAGTTTTTTTCAAGATCTGCTGTGGTGAAAACACAGGATGTCTCAGACGGGCAAACAATGATAATGTCTTATTCATCTGACATGCTTCCTAAAACCAGTTGTTGGGAATTAGTTTGTGTATGATCTCTTCTGGTCCGCCTTAGGTTAAGTTAGGTTAGGTAAGAGTGGCTGTTGGAGATCGCTCAAGTAATTGTAAAAAAAGCTCCTAAGTTAAGTTTCATTTCTTGGGAGAGAGAGTATTGTCTTCTCCTCCTCTTTGTCCTTCTTGCACGCTTGCCTATAAGACAGTGTTCAGTGATTACATATATGATAGCGTTGAGAGGTCTCTCGACAGCCTTGTTATGCTTCAATTTAGATATATTTAATCATTAATTCATTTTTGACTCTTGGACGGAAATCTTAGCGCTTATCGAAGAAGTTATTTCGTTCTGCCTGTTCGTTCTGGCAGAGGAATTCGGCCTGCCGTCACCGTTTAAAAATCGACTACTACTGTTAGCCATACTCTCTAAGGTGTATTGAAATAAGCAATAAATAATGAAAGATCGTACGTAAAAGGGCACACGGTAAAATTTAAATAGAGCAACAATTGATTTTTTTATGAGTCCTTATTTGTAAAAGTCATACAAAAACTCTGTTGTGCCAGTCTATCCTTGGAAGTGTATACACATTGATTGCAAGTATATACAGTATACGCGGCTATAGTAAACGATTAAAGGACTTAGCTAACTGCAAATAAAATATTATAGTTCACCTAAAAATGTATAATATTGCCCATATTTGCATGTGGTCTATCGGGATACTGTTGTATATTTTTCATGGAAAAAAAGGATAGTAATAGCTTGGTTTTGTTTAAACTTCAGTAAGGGGCAGAAGCTTTGTTAAAGGTAGTTTTTTTTCTCTTATTTACATCGCTGAAATTTACAAAAGCCAATGCAAGAAGTTGTATGTCTTCTACTTCCGCGCAGCCTTTCTCAATACCATTATTTTATATACTCCACGTAATAGACCATTCATTTAAAGTGCAATGTACGACAGCAATTTAGCCTTCATCTGGGATGGCTCATTGGGGTTGCATCTTGATCAACCATATATTCGTCAATGACATAACGGATATGGTTATTGGAGAAACTAAACTGAACCCATTAAAGATACCTGCGCTTATGTGTGCCTTCAACAACGTCTTCCTCTCTGATAAAATCACCGGGATGCAGTTTCAGATGATAAACAGACTAGCTAAGTACTGCAACCTTATCTTAAAAAATCTTAAAAAGTCAAAGATGATGAAATTAAGAGACGGAAGCGGAAGGTATTCGCCCAATCTTTTCACGGAAGTGTTCTTGGAAATCGAGTCCAAAATCAAACCAAAGTTTCCTCCGCTAGCCTACCACTCGAGTTTTTCCAGCTATTTATGACGAAAAATGCGCTACTTTTGTAGCAGAAATAACAAATCAGTACATATGCGCGCTTAAAAAAAATTGCTTCTAGATACAGACGTATAGGGCATATACGCTTTTCTTGAAGACTGTATTCTGAGTGAATATAGTAACAAGGAAAAATATGAAGACAGTAATATACCGTTAGTGTCCAAATACATCAGGCGAACCAAATTCGAAGATATCTTTACAAAAATTCACTTCTGCGGTATAAATTCGTTAAATATTTCAACAGTTTTTTTTTTTATAGAAATAAACCTGCTCCCTTTGGTTATAAGGCTTGGGGTGCTGCAAGCTGTTTAGAGTACTCGTATTGTTTACAAATTGATATATGTCATATTAAGGAAAGTTAGCAACACGTGATCCGAACCTCATACTCAGTGAATCAGTCAATCTACATTACATTTTGCAAGAAAACTCGCAAGACCTCTATTTCACAGTTGAATTCGATATTTTTTTTTTCTCATACCCCACACTAATGGCACACATAACAAAACTGGGATTCTGAGGATGCGGAGCTCTTCGAGAGAATCGTTTTAAAGCTTATGAATAAGAAAATATTAAATAAAAAATCCCGGGGATCTTTTGAATTGTCATGTGGCTTATTTATTTGTCAGTAACAAACTCTTGTAGTCGGACCAAATATTTGGGCTGTGCATTGGATCAGCTTGAGTTCAGGCGGTAGCTAGTAAAAGCGCTTTTATCAAAATAGGGAAAGGTAAGTTAGCAAGGTAGACATTTGAAACCTTCATCTTTTTAACTTTAGGTCTTCATATTATTATTAGTTTACCAACCAGACCAGAAAAAGTGTGAAACATGTTCAGTACCAATCCACGAAAAATGCTTTAAAGCTTTTCATGAAAATTTAAAAATCTAAAATTTATGATGCAATGACACCATCAGATGGCATATCCATTACACGGTTGGCGTGTAAGATCGTCAAAGCTCTAGTGCGTGTGGTACCGAAGACCACTTCATTTTAAGCCCATGATATGAGCGAGAAGAGCGAGATTTATGAATGCGTCAAAAAATTAGATAGGCATGCTAAGGAAAGCCCTCTTGCAGCTGAGGCAGACCATTCTTTGGAGTCTGGTAAAAGCAGCAATGACATATTTTCGTGACTGCTTATTCCATCAGACAACAGACACATGGGATATAATTGGCCTCATCATTAGCGGTGTAGATCCAAAGGACTCTTCTGGTTAACGGGTCCCATGTCTTGCTGATAGCTCCTTTTGCATTGCCTGAAGACCGAAAGCACCTTAGAGGCATTCGAGGTAAAATGTTTAGTCCATAGAAGTTTGTTATCCAGGTTGACACCCAAATATACAGCTTCATTGGAGAATTTGATGGTGATACCTGTTAGCACTAGAAAACAACTTTAGTTTTGAGAGGATTGATTGAAGTCCTATTTCTAGTGCACCAATCGTCGATTACGTCCAAGGCTACCTGGTTTTAGAGAAAACAGCCGCTAGACATGGCCTAAGAGCCAGTACAGCTATGTCATCATCGTATTGCTGTTCATAGATGTCAGAACTATTGAGAATGTTGAGCTGTGAGTTGATTAACATGCACCAAAGCTAGGGAGATAGAACAAAGCCTTACGGGCAATTTCGTTTACCCCTGCCATTACATATTGGCCGAATTTAGCATCCGCAATCAAAATTCTATTCACAGTATTGCTTTTATCTACAAATCTAGTGATTGGTCTACGCCGTATTGTCTGGCCAAGTTCAAGATTCGTCAAAAACTGCATTGTCGAAAGCACACTTAATATCGATGAAAATATCCAGAGCGTATTTCTTCTTGTCGAATGCGCCTACCAGGTTCTGAAGCAGACTCTAGTAATACCTTCTGCGTTGAGAGGCGTGCTATATCGCAGACAGAGGATGCATCTTCAAGGCAGTTTTGCGCACATGTATCTCGACTTTGCTCTCTCTCCATGCTCTTAACCTGTAAGGATGTTCCAGCTAAGGCGTTTTGTGTAGGAGCTGGTTGTGAGCTGATTTTGATTAGGTTATCTGGGAAGTGAACCTTAAGGTTCAAGTCTTTATAAGAAGCACTTTCCGAAATCCGAATAAGCTTATTCAACTTTGTTTGCTTCGATATGTTTAGATTGCAGTCTCCAAATTAGTCTTAAATGACCTGTTTAGAAAGCTCCTTTTTAAATAATACCCGCATAATCCGTGGATTTCTTCTGTTATAAGTTCGACTACCTACTGTGGCGGTAATAACGAATCAGGGAAAACAGCAGATGCGACGACGTCATTTATTCATGTGTCATTCTCTGTTCGTTTCGTAGCTGATATATTAAACAACTAAATCTTGGTTGCAAATTTTCCAAAATTAAGTAGGTGAGCGTGAGTTCGGCACATGAACGCAAGTTCTCAGTGTGAAACCCTTTGAACATCCAAAACCACAGATGTCTTTATTCGACATCCATGGATTGTGCATGGATATTATGTGAGCAAGTAAATAAGTCATTTATATTTTTCTCAGTTACCAGACATGTTAACTAATTTTATTGCATAAGCTTGGTAATCGCTTTTCACTAGAAGATTCGCCCAAGGATACAGCCAAGCTGGCTATTTAAGTGTACAAATTGATAAAATCCATTTAAATGTTAACCCCAACTTTGTGTGGGTTGTCAGACCCTATTCTAACTTGACTAATACCCAGAATACACTCAACTTCTTATCAAATAAATTTAATTCAACTCAATAAATTAATTTGTCTCCAAAGAGGACTGATCCTTACACGTAATCTTATCAGCCGGTCATTTGTAGAACAACAGCATTTCTAAGTAATCACTCCTCTCCAATGTCAAGCTACACTCTCCAAACAGATAAACGAAGATGCAACAAAAATAAAATCACTTCCAAGAGGCAGAACAACACCAAAACGTACAGCAAAAATACCTAAAACATAAATAGAGGATCAGTAGAGGTGAGGGAGAAAAAAAAAAAAGAAGATACAGATGATCCTGAGCCCATATCAGGGTAATTATGGTTAAATAAGATAGCGATCTTGTTAGCCAGTGACATTTATTTATTTTATTTAATTTCGTGTATTAATCTTCCTGGAAAAACGTTAAACGCTAAACATCCAGGTACAACACATCCAACATTCACTCGGATGTTCTCTGGTCGAACGTCGTTGTCCATCGATCGCTCGGTCTTGGTTTCGATTTTACCCCCGCGTCAGGGTCATCTTATGTGCTAAAGCAGAAGCACCAACAGCCAGGCATGTCTTTGAGTATTATTCTCACTCGTCGCCCAGTCAGGATCAGGACGTGTTGGGAATTCATAAACCTAAGACCAAAGCAAAGAAGACTCATCATTGTCATTATCACCTTCGCACTACATACGAATAGCAGCAGCAGAACCTTGCAAAGGGCCAGGGGTGAGGATAAAAATTACTCATGATTGCAACCAAACGATGGACATGGTGCTAATACTTCAGCTGGAATTGAAATTGGATGGACTAAAGACCCAGCAAAGATGATGGTGCCAAGTGCCAATGTTTGACAAACATTTTTCTGCATTCCATTTGCTGAATGTTCTACAGCTCTGCACTCACAGTCTCTGGTGAATGCCTCTCATTTTGGCGCGCATTTTCGTCAACATTTGCGTAAAAATTCGCCAATGTCGTCGTCGATCATTAGACAGGTTAATTGGCCAGCATGTTGCATTGGAATCCCATCTTCCTTCGGCCGTGGCATGGTCAGCGATTCGGGCACACCTGTGGTCAGCTAAATATAGCTGTTGTGGTGTTGTCGTGTCTGAGCTGAGGTGTGAAGAGCAGACGGGTAGTAGACTGGAGAACTTGGTGTCAGAAGACGAGAATCGAAGACCCATGGGCACCATGTTTTATGTTTCTCTGTTCATTTATTTATGTTTGTATTTCACGTTCCACGTTTCTACGCTAGCTGTTTCCTCTTATTCAGACTCTGAGCCATCCGCGGATGACTGCGCGAGGAAATTTGTTAAATCGATTATAAAACATTAAATGTGTACTTGTCGTTGAAGTGTTGTATCCGTATCCGTACGAGTACTGTGAGCGAGTATCTCTGGTCATTTTGTTTTTTTTTTTTTTTTGGTTTTTTGCACGCTCTGATCGTGTTATTGGTGTTGAATTTAATATCTCTTGTTTTTTACGATATAGTCGAAGTTGCTTGTCGGAATGGGTGCGTATGAAGGTGATTAGTTACATGGTGTTCCGCACTATTGGTGTAGATTGTTGATTCTGTATACACATTTAAGACGCTTGATCGTGAGAAAGTACAACAAAATACATAATTGAGCTAAAAATTGTTATAAGCGATGGTATACTATAAGCTGGGGGAGATACATACATATAAAGAATAAGTCGATACTTCACATTGGGCAAACTTAATTACATTTATAGGAATGTTGAGCGTCCTTCATTGATCGCATCTGCATAGCATGCACGTAACCCGTTTTCACTAATAAGTACACAAACAAGCCTGAGTTTGAGTCAGCATTTGAAATCTCTATAGGTATTCTGAGAAGCACCAAATATCCTGAATGCATTATTAGAGCAGAATCATGTTTGGTGGCTTCTAAGTCAAAGTTTGCGAGGTAAGTATCCAGGGTCTAGCAATCATATGGTTGTTAAGACCAAGATACAGCAACAAGATAAACTACCTCTCGCATAGTGAACGTCATTATTGCCAGAACTTGTATTCGATGCTTAAGAATTTGTTAGGGAGCTTTGTGGTCCTTGGACAATCAAAAAGATCACTTTTATTGTACGTCAAACATGCCTTTCATATGAGGATATCCACACATTTTTCCTGACAACATTAGGACCAATATCTGCTCTATATGAAATGTCGACCACTTTTTTTTATATGAACGCATACTGTGAGATGGTTTGACGTTGATAGACTAAAACTGCAGATAGCTAACATACTAAAGTCGTTCGCCTTCAATCACTTAAAACTGGCAGCAGCTTTGTTGTGCTAAAATCAAGTCATGAAGAGTGATCCCCGCTCTATAGTTGCAATGAAAACATTGAAAAATTTGCAAGTGCAAGTTCTCTTATATTCTTATAGAGAAAGGCAGCTAGCTAGGTATATTTAGAAAATTTAAAAGAGGCTTGTAAGGGCACTTCAAGGCTATATGTATGGCAGGACTTGATGATATGAGCTATAAGGCAGCATTATTACTTTCATCCACTAGAGCAGCATTAATTGAGGCATGCACGCACGCACGCGAGCAGAGAGCATACAGTACCACTGAAGGCAGTAGAGGATCTCTGAATACAGGAATTTCAGAAAGGCACGACTTATTAATACCTATGTTGAGACTACTTTATGGGGCACTGACAAGTACAATGTTGTTGGGTCCCACACAATATTTTCCAATATCAAATCTATCCAATGGGTGCAATGAAAAGTTTTCCGAAGGAAAAATACTGTCCGAAGCTTCAGATCATAGGTGCACATAAGTGCATATAGCTCAGAATTCTATTGGAAGTCTATATTCAGAGACTACGGAGGGCAACTAAAAAACTTTTGAACACCTCATTTAAGACTAGATTGGAGAAGGACCACATTCCTTATATGTTTATCAAAGACTTTTGCGAAAGGATCGAAACAATTGCTGAAACTAACAGATTGCTCAAGTTCACAAGAGAAGCATACCAGCCAGGCAGGAAATACTCAGAAAACGTGTTTCTGGCATCTACACTGAGTTGAAGGCAAAGGGTCTTTGCTTCATGTTCGAGACTCACTACCCAGATTCCATCCACTAATCGTAATAAGCTTCTATCACTGAAGCTGCGAGTAAGGTGTGTAATAGAATCAATCTTAGTTGGTGTATGTCATTGGTTATGGTAATCGCCCAATTACACAGGCTACATCTTTTCATTGGCATAATCTATAAATAAGCGGAGGTAGAACAAGGCTGATCTTATGTAAAAGGGCATCAGATTGCAGTGACTGATGTATATAACATTTAATAAGCGACATTTTTGAACGCCATAAGTAGTCAGTGAACACAAGAGATCTGTAGGGGTTACGAGCCCGTGAAACTTCGGTTACAGCCTGATTTGTAAGGGTACTGTGACTTGTAAGCTTGATCTGAAGGTTGACCGGTAATTCACGGAGGTAGTGTTTGGCGGTGTCACTATCGCTCTCAAAGGAAGCGTTGCAGGATGTTTTGTCACGTATATCCTACACACTTTGGTGTTTAACAGAGGTGTAGTGGTCTGTTATGATGTCAGTAATGTATCTAAAGTCATTCCTACTCGGGGACGATAAGGAAGTCGCTGACCGCTTAGATAATACTGGAAGCAACTGTTTGGCCTGCCGGTAACGTGATAATAGAATCACAGTATGGTTTGGTGTCTGTTAAAAGCAGCAGTGACAAACATTTTTTGCGAAAACTTGTTCCACTAGAAAGCAGATGTATAGGATATAACTGGTCGTGTGTAGATCTGGAAGACCCCCTGGTTACAAGCCGAATATCTAGCAGATTGCCACTTTATAGAGCCAGATGGCCTTGGAGATTTTCGAAGTGACATGTTTAGTTTAAATTAGTTTGTTATCCAAGATGAAACCCAATTAGCTAACACTGTTGGAGGAATTCATGTGTCAGACCACTCAATTTCCTCCTTCTCTGCGCTTTCTTGGTCGCTGGCAGCATCAGCAATGAATGCTCTTTTCGCCAGTATTGCTTGTATGTACAAAATTATTGATTTGTCGACGTTGTGCTGTCTGTTCGAGTTACGCAGGCTGTCAAAAATTGGGTTGTCAAAGCATACCTACTTTTCATATCGAGATGTCAGTGGCTGGTTTTTATCTTTTTGTAGAATATTTATAATATACCGTCTGTGCCAGGGGAATAAAAACCATTAAATAAATCAACAACGTGCTGCTGTTACCACAAATCATGACAACAACAACAGCTGCTCACTTGCAGCTTCGGTAAAAGGAGCTGTTTTAGGCAAGTTTACTTGAGAAGTGAGTCTCAAGCATGAGGAAAGAAGTCTCTGCTCTTAACTCAACGTAGGTGACATTTGGTTTAATGCGCGATTCCAGCCTTGCTGATTTTGACTAGCCTGCTGGCCTATTGATTGATTGATTGATTCGATCTTTTCATTTATAACAGACAATTTTCGATTGCGAATTGAATGTTCCACTAAGCTTTGCTTGAAAGGCTTGCTCTTAGTTCTTCATCACCATTTTCGTCTCATCCTTTTCATCGTCCGCTTAAAAGCCCGCAGGTGAAAAACGTTTCCTCGCTTGAAATCTTAACGGAAAAAAAAAAAAATCCTAAAACTCTTTGTAGTCAAACGCTTGTGACAATGAAGTGAGTTAATTTTATTCAGAATTAAAAAAAAACATTTAATTTTTCTTAACACTCTCTGTCAGCATATTCTTTTCCCTCTGTTAAGACTTTCAAAAAAGGCACAACAGAATTTGGCTGTTTTTTTTTTTTTTTTTTAAAAATTGAGCATCGGTTTAAACCATTTCGAACAATGCTGACAGAACTAACATTTATCTCAATGCACTTCGAATGGGGTATTAATTAAATTTGGTAAACGCCCCCACTGCCATAATATAGCCCACCGTACAATTTCCAGTTAATCCCATTTAGTTTGTCGAAACAAAAAAGGAGGAAAACCCACAACCAACCGTAAAACCTCAATAATAGCGAAATGGTTTTTAAATGGCAAACACACACGCGCTACAGTAGCCTGCAGCATCCTAGATCTTTTGAATGTCACCTCATGCTGTTCTCTAACAAATCGAAGACAAAAATATAAACGGTCAGCCAGCAGGATTGTACTAGACCTTAACTCTTTCTTCAAACTCCGTGGGAGTCCATTCAGAAGATATTATTAGATATGAGGTTCTTTTCCTTTGCACCGGGACCCTCCCATCGCAATTGAACCAAACACTACGATTCTATCCTACGACATACTAAGTAACAACTCATTCCAAAATGCACAATCATAATTTATGGCATCACTGCCCATCGTTAGTTGGAATCTCTCCTAAACAACAATGTCCAAAGGACCTCTTTATGATTACATGCATATTTGTCCTTCTGTTATTTTTGTATGGTCTCGAACCTCTTACAATCCTTTCCCTGCCTGACCGTCTGGCAAAGTCAATTCTTGTCACATTTGAAACTATCATATCTTGGACTAAGCAAAAACTAAAAAGGTTAACGAAAGGATTCAAATCCGATCCTTAATCCATAATCCTGTTAGTTTGGTTGTGAGATTAGTACGACTTCGGTTGCAGATACAAAACTACAGATAAGATATCGATATCAGTTATTTAAGCATACGAGCATTGTGGGATTGTTTTGTCGTTGGGCGAAAAGGATTTACGAATATCCAATTCTAAGATTGAGTGCATTTTAAAATCCTGTTAAGGGATCTCTAAGGTGTAGATTTTAAGAAAGGTGTTTTCCACCTTTTGATTGTAAATGGTTGTCAATACGGCAGCTAAATTGGCTAGAATTGATTTGGTAAAATAAATAAACATTTTTGGTTTGGGATTAGCTTCTACTGAGTCGATCAGATCCAATTAACCAATTAACCAGGTAACAAGTTTGAGAAAGGACATTTGAGCACATTTGTTGATTTAAAGAAATATGATTGAATTCGCTGCAACTGGAATAACAATTCGGGGTGCTGCAGCTCATGTTGTTTTCCATCGAATTGAATGATGAACTTGTCAATCAAATATTTATTTAGTCGATGTTTGTCAACATGTATCTGATCTGAAAAAATATCTCCTGCATTTCTATCTACGTTTTTTTTCTTTTTGTATTTTCTGTGGATATTTAGGTGTGCTATGTGTCTCTATTTTTTCAACAGATTTGAGCATCGTTTTCTAGATCAGTCAAAAACATCTGTTACATCTTCTCAATTGTCAACTTTGCAACTTGTCTCCGACATGAAAGATCCCTGGACCTTTGAATTCAAAAAATGTTAATGGGTCTTAAATAATTGTTCTCTGATACATTCGTTGCTCTTAGGAATATAGTATATAAAATTCATATTATATAAAGTGTGATTCATCATAATGTTTGATTTATAATGTAAAATAAAATACATAAATTTAAAAGCGAACTTAAAATTTTAATTACCATTTAAAAGAACAACTCATGGCATTTACTTTTTAAAAATGCTGGCTACAACTACCTCTGAGGTGGTCCATTCGAAAGCTCCAATTTTGGGCGACTCGTTCGAGCAAAGCGACTGGTAATTCGCGCATAACACGAGCAATGTTGGCTTCCAAGGCGTCAATCGTAGGTGGCTTATTTCTAAAGACTTGAGACTTTACATATACCCAGAGAAAATAGTCCAAAGGTGTGATATCGCACGATCTAGGCGGCCAATTTACCCTAGAAAAACGTGAAATTAAGTGGTCACCAAAATGATTTCCCAACAAGTAGCGCCGTCTTGTTGAAACCACCGAAACTATGTGCTTTAATTTCAGGAAGCACATAATCCGTTAACGTGGCGCGATAACGGTTAACATTGATGGTAACATTCTGATTTGCCTCATTTTTGAAAAAATATGGACCAATGATTCCACCAGCCCATAAACCACACCATACCGTTGTTTTTAATGGATGTAATGGTAGCTCTTGGTATTTTGTTTATTAATGTATCCATTGAGCCAGAAATGGGCTTCATCACTAAACAAAATTTTACCACAAAACACCGGATTTTCATTGAATTTTTCCAGAGCCCATTCACTGAAAATATGACGCAAATTCAAATCGTCTAGCTTCAATTTAGTCCGAGATCTTTACGTAAGATACGCCAAGCTAAGTTGCTGAGAATGACGACGAATCGATTCGTCACGGTCTTCGTTCACACTCTCAGGCTCAGCTACTATAGTCTCTTCACTACGTACTGGATGTGATCTAACCGAGTATCGATTCGAGTATCATCCACTAATGTAAACTCGAATCGCACGAAAAACATTTCTCACAGAACGCTGATTTTCGTAATACCGCTAAATAATTTTGAGACGCTGTTGTGATGTGAGTCTTTCCATAATAACTTGCCAGACGATATTGAACAAAAATTATAAAGCAGTTTGATAGGAGTCATGTGTGATCTGTCAAAAAGGTCTATTGAAAATCAAGCCTCATAATGAATCACCCCTTATATGTTGGATTCATAAATGACAAAAAAAATGTTCTTATTAAGGAACGCACACAATCTTAGGCTCATATAGACATCAGAAAGTAAGGCAGATCAATATTAAAAATATAAGCAAACTCTGAAGTGTACATTCTTACATAAGTAAGATAAAAACTTCCATATTGGTCACTCATTTATGTTATCTGTTGCAAATTCTATGTCTATCCACATGGCATGTATTGAAGCATACCTATATTAGCTTCATATAATATTCAGGGTTTGAAAACTCAAAGTGAATATTCTTATATCGTTTGCTGTCCAGCTGATTACCGGCGATATCATGGATAATGACATCTGCTTCCGTTTGGTAAACACTGCATTTATCCTTTGTTTTGAAGAAGTCATTTACTTCTAGGCAAGGCTACTGGCCTACAGACAGGCTGCGTGAACGTCGACTTTTAAACCTTTGGAGTTGAAAGACAGTTTTTCTATGTTCACAGCTTTAAAATCATTGTCAATTATTATTGAAACTGTCTACTGAAATCAGTGAGATTTTAATCGGTCATCAGTAGAAGTTAAGCTGAAAAAGCTATATTATGTCCGTCATCATCCGGTCAGATTGCATACATTTCTGGTACAAAGTAGAAAATGATTGTGGACTCTCGTGCTTGTCGATTATTTTCTCTACAACGTTTATGTCATACCAGCCATGTTTTCTAAACCAGTTGGACTATATTCAGAGACGTACTTACTTACTTATCTGGCCAGCGACTCTTGAAGCCTAAGCTAATGTCGCTTTCCATCCTTCACAGTCCTGGGCACATTGCTTTCAGTTTACTAGACTTCTTTTGCTTCTACCGCCCGCTATTACTTGATCTTTAAACCGGAGGAACCGACTCCTCTCCTCGCAGGCAAGATCAAATATTCGACGATGAATTTCTCTTTCGAAGAATTCCAAGATTTACTCCGTTGTCTTGTTTATCGTCCAGCATTCAGCTCCATAAGGCAAGACTGGCAAGATCAGGGTTTTGTAGAGCTTGATTTTGGACCTTCGAGTTAGGAGTTTTAACCCTACCGGTTATTCTTCGTCAAATGTCCCCTAGGGTGTTATTTGTTGAATTCATATTTGCCCCGATGTAGATAAACACCTTCACTACCTCAAGATGATAGTTGTCGATTGTTAGGCTCTGTCGTAGACGATGTTCGACGGATCGGTTTTTGGTCGATAGCATGTACTTTGTTTTATCCTCATTTATCTTGAGACTAAATCGTTTGGCTTGTTCTTCTATAGCAGTAAAAGCCTTATCTTCAGAGACAAGCGTAAAGTAAAAAAAAGAGTGTTCATATATAAATAAGCTGTATGAATAAGTCCATGGATTATTATGCATTCTGATAATGAATGAGGACAAAGGTGCCTGGCTTAGTATTCCCTTTAGAAGATACGATTCATCTATTGGTAGATTCGTACAAAATTCTTTGGCGAATATTATCCTTTCCTTCTTGTTCCCGCGCTCTACGAACCTGCGAGGTTCCACGTTACTTTTGAACTACGGTGCCCGATTTTCGCTTTTCATAAAGGTGGACAATTCATTCAATTTGGCTTAGTGACTAAAGAGAGTCTTTTCTGTGGACATGAGATTGGGAACCGATGAAAAATGAGAGGCTTAGATAAACGATGTCTATCCTTTTGAGTGCAAGATCCCACAGTCTTAAGGCAGAGAAACGTTACCATGCTGCAGGCGTCCATCTCTATAGCTTCGACTACTATTAAGTCATCGCAGGTGAAATGAGATATGTGAAAACTATCCCTAGATACCATAAAAATTCAAAACGCGTAGCTTTTTTTGACTCTAATCCAATCAGACCATATATACTTATAAATCCACGGTTCATGGCTTAGAACATAGTGCAGCTGCTCCTCTATGAGGATTTGTTGTCAGGGTAGAATATTCTATGATATATGTTGATTTTTTGATTGTCCAATTATAGTAGATTCAACTACAACAGTCATTGGATAGGGTGCACATTGTGAGTTTGAGGATAGCCTCTGTAGATACAAAGAACGGTGTCATCTGTGGCAATACAGCCTTTTATGATATGTCAATTGAAGAGTCCTCTATTTTATAAAGGTCGAGAATCGCGTTTCTTCGGACTCCACAGTGTGATAAGCAACTCACCTTTAGGTTTGCTCGAGATATCTTCAGGATGCATCTCTCGTATTTTAGCATATTTCAGTATATCCATGTTTGGTTTTGTTCAACTGTAATCCGGACGAAGCATGGATCCACCTCAACACACTGCTTATCAGGAGCAGTTGAAACAGTGGGGTTTTCTGTATGAATCGGTCCCGAAAAAGGTCATGACGACAGTTCAATTATATAAAATGAAGAAAAGAATTTGCATCAAATTTTGTGTAAAAAATGGAATAAGGCGCTCTCAAACACTTGAAATGTTGACAGTGACATACGGTGAGTCTGCCAAACTGCCAAAGCTGTTTACAAGTGGTATAGTAATAATATATATATGTAAACTAATATAATAATATATTGACAAACCTCGCTCTGGACGTCCTAGATGAAACCCATCAACAAAAGATGAAACGCCGAAGCTGTGAAGAAAATTGTTTTGGAAAATCGTCGATTTACCATAGGAAAGGTTACTGAGGATTTTAGCATATTGGTCGGCTTGTGTTAAGCAATTTTTTTGGATGCTTTGGGCATAAGACTTGTTTTTAAACTTCTTAATTTTGATCAGAAGAACCATCGCATGAGCATCGCTCAAGAGGTTTTGAATGACGTTAATGATGATTTTGACTTGCTCAAAAAGGTCATAACTGGTGACGAATTATTGGTATATGGTAACGACGTTTCAACCAAAAGCCCCAATTGTCCCAACGGAGCAACTAGGAGAGCCGAGACCGAAAAAAGCAAGTATCACTGGATGTGTGAAGTACTTCGAGAATTAAGAAAAGCGTTGCCACAAGTGTATTTTATCTGAGGAGGACGAATTTGACATTGTCATAATATTGATGAATAAATAAATATTTTTTTTTATAAAAATTTAAATCACTTGAATTGTATTTAATGTACAAAAAATGCTAAAAAATTAGCCGAGTAACTTAGAGTTTTGTACTCTTATTGCGGGCTCTCTTTGGCAATCCGAGCTTAAACTATTTCGTTTGACGTGTGTTACAATATATTTATTTATATTAAAGAGTTAAACTTTATGTAGATAAAACTTACATACTACCCTCTATACGAGTACTATGTAAGATAACCATGTCTTGACTAGCAAGAAACCGATTTCACCCTCACGGGGATATAGTACATCGAAATTGAAAGAAACGACGAAGGAATTTTCGTTTTTACTAATTTACCAAAATTCATGGTTCTGCCAAGTTTTCTCCATATCGCTCTACTGAAACAGAGAGGCTCTGCACTGCGGTATGCCGCATCTCTGTCTGCAGCTAATGACATTAGCCCCTAGATTAGCCCTGTTTTTATCCAGATATCCACTCTTCTGGTACATATGATTAAGCGCCGCAAATCCTATGACAATATTGTTGGCTCTTATTATGTTCGTCCTGTTAGGCAATAATTTTATGCCATATAACGCGACTCTGATGTTCTATATATTAGAAAAGGAAAACTCAAAGACAACCGCTTCAAAATCCCTGAATCCTTTCCATTCAACTTTTGCTCTTTCTTTAAACTACATGGGAAATCTGCATACAAGCATAAGCTTCTTAAAATTTAGATATGGACCCAGCCAAATCCCAAGGTATTTGACTACATTCCGATAATCATGTGGTTGCGTTGTGAGGCTATATTAAACACCTCGATCTTTAGGCCTGATTTATTATTCATCAAGACGTTTGCAGATGCTATAACATGGTGATGTGAGCCCGCTTGTGTTGATCGGCGAATTAATTGATTCTTTATGTATACTGTTTTTAATGTCAAGTCAGTAGAAGCCACATCACTATTATTCACGATGAACTGTCTACTGGTGAGTATATTAAAGAGAATGTACAGCAATTATTTACTTATGTTCAGCTTGAAGTTGATGAAGAAGTTAGAGGGCAACCATACTTTATCAAAGGTTTTGTCCAAGTTAGTCTAACACGGCTTCGTGTATTGTTTCTTGCTTTTGCTTCACTGGATATTAGATATCAGTTCATACGCCAAAGGTGAGACATCTTGCCCAATCTAATATCGAGTTAATTATTCGGAATAATTCTTTTGTCCTTAATCCACTTAGTCAGGACTCTATCAATAATATTTTTGAAGACCTCTTTTGTATTCGAAAAGAGAAATTCTATTTTTTTTTTTACATTCGCTCGACGCGTCTTTATCCCTTTTTGGAATTGAATGACCTACCGCTCGATAATGTTTATTGTTTGAAGTATCAATTAATAAATTGGTGAAAATGTCCTCCGATTTTAATAGGAGATGTCGAAGGAGAATGTTCGGTATTCCATCTCTTTCCACTGATTTCTTACTTTTCAGTGATTCCCAGATCGCATGGAGTATAAATGAGTGGAAGTAGCTCCCTTTTCTAGGCGAAGACTGTATTTGTCATGTTTTCCCTATTAAACAAAGTGAGACCTGAGTTATCGAATCTTCATATCATTTCGGAAGTAGAAATTGTATTCGTGTTCGAATCTCGAACAAATCTCGTTTTTCAAATGCAAGTTCACAGAAACTCTGTAATTTACTTTGATTAGTTTGACAGACGTCTTCAGTGTCATGAAACCCAAGCTTCAGCTTCAACTTCAGCTCTTAGCCGAAACACACTTCTCATATTCGACATAAGTTCTAGAAGCCCAAGAAAAGCCTTCCCAGAGAATGACAAACAGACCGCTAAGGGTGGGCTGGAACAGAGTAAAGGAAATTTTTTATGGAGGCAAAATAATTTGGGCAATCAACTTTTTTCAATCCTTCAAAGCCCCTGGTGAGGATGGAATATTCCCAGCTCTATACAAAAGAGCATCCCTTTTTCTATTTTCATTTTCTACCTGTAATAATTAACACATGTGCTGAAAAGTGCCCGTTTGTAAGAGAGAGCACAACTTGAATTAAATCCGTACCATTTGCAGTTAGTACCAACCTTGATATAAGATACTTGTATAAATTTGACGGCTGTCGGACGATTAGTTCTCGAGATATAGCGTTGTGAGTGAAGCAACTTTTGTTATCGTGAAAAAAAAAAATGGATTCAAAGCAATTTCGTGTGTTGATTTATCATTGCTTTTTGATGGGAAGAAATGCAGCCGATGCAAAAAAATAGCTTGATAGGTGTTACCCGGACTCTGCACCAGCCGAAAGAACCATTCGCAAGTGGATTGAAAAATTTAAAAGTGGTCATACAAGCACCGAAGATGATGCACGCAGTGGACGTCCAAAAGAGGCTGTTTCAGATGAAAACATCAAAAAAGTCCACAAAATGATTACGAATGACCGTAAAGTGAAGTTGATCGAGATAGCTGAGGCTCTGAAGATATCAAAAGAGCGTGTTGGATATATCACAAACGAATATTTGGACATGCGAAAGCTCTGTTCAAAGTGGGTGCCAAAAACAACAACGTGTTGATTATTCAGAGGAGTGTTTAAAGCTGTTCAACCGCAATAAAGCCGAATTTTTGCGTTGGTATGTGACAATGCATGAAACTTGTCTCCATAACTTCACAACAGAGTCAAGTCGGCAGTCAGCTGAGTGGCGAGCAGGCGACGAACCTCGTCCAAAACGACCAAAAACTCAACAGTCGGCTGGCAAGGATATGTCATCCGTATTTTGGGGTACACATGGAATAATTTTCATCGACTATCTCCAAATGGGGCAGACTATCAACAGCGACTATTAAATTGCGTTGTTGGAGCGTTTAAAGGACGAAATCGCAGAAAACCGGCCGCATTTGAGAAAAAGAAAGTGCTGTTTCATCAAGGCAATGCACCGTGTCACAAGTCGATGAAAACGATGGCAAAATTGAATGAATTCGGCCACGAATTGCTTCCAAACTCACCGTATTCTCCAGATTTGGCCCTCAGCGACTATTTCCTGTTCGCAGACCTCAAAAGAATGCCGGAAAGAGATTTAAGACCGATAAAGATGTAATCACCGAAACAGAGGCCCATTTTGAGGCTAAACCGAAATCGTACTACAAAACTGGTATCGAAAGATTGAAAAATCATTTCAATCAGTGTATCGCCCTCGAAGGCAACTATATTGATAAATAAAGTTGAACTTTGTAAAAATTTTGTGTTTTACTACAATACGGCACTGACTTTTCAGCCCATGTGTTAACTTATTCAGAGCTAGCTACGCTTGGGGATACTTACCAAAAAGGTGAAAGGAGGTTCACTCTTCAACTACCAAAGTCATATGGACCAATCAGAAAAGGAAGTGATCCTTTTCTCCTCAAAAAGTCCTTAAATCATCGACAAACATATCAGAGAAAGGACACTTTAAATGAACCCCCTTCACAAATCATAATGCCTAACAACCTGGAAAATCGACCACATACGCTCTAGCAGTCGGTTGTTGTCTTGATATAGAAGGAGAGTTTGACAAAACAGAATTCTCCCAGATATAAAGAGGGAGTTGACGACACCACATGTAAATGGATAAAATGTATGCTAGAGGATAAAATAATAAAAACCTCATTAGTCAGCAATAAAATCAGTGTGATAGCTATGAATGGATGATCCCAGGGTAGAGTACTATCACCCTTACTATGGTCCGTCGTAGTTGATGAACTATTGATTATTCTCAGAAATGATAGCTTCTATGTGCAAACATATACAGACCACATTGCTATTGTAGTCAGATGCAAATTCGAGGACACAATTTCGGATTGCATCTAGAGGATTTAGAACCTAGTTGCTGAATGAAGCACAAATTTTGCCTCAAAGTCAATCACAAGAAAAGCACCATGGATAGATTTACTAAAAGAAGAAGGCGAGGAAAACTCAGAAATGCCATTCTCTTCGGTGAAACAATAGTGTTCTCAACGGAAGGCAAATATCTAAGAAACATACTGGATGACAAACTAGCGTGGAACACTCATCTGTCTAGAAATATTGACAAGGCCAGGAACTCACTATGGACCAGCAAAAGTCTAGCTGGAAAAAATTGAAGACTTAAAATCAAAACGACACTATCATCACGTATCCAGCCGCCGTTTGGTGGCATAAAGCAACACAGGCCAGACTCAACAAATTACAGAGATTAGCCTATGTCTGCGCAACTGATGCAATAAAAAACCGCACCAGCAGCTGTGCTTGAAGTTACCCTAAACATCCCACCACTTCATTTGTGGTAAATCATCAGAGATGATGAATCCAATTTCAAACTATTGTTAATGAATTCAGAAAAAACGAACTACATACTTGGAATACACTTAATAGACAAATGTCTACCACGTTATAACTTTCGCACATCTTTAAGGTTACATTTCCAGACCGTCTTAACTGAGAACAGAAAAAAGCAACATTTGCCAAGGACTCACATGCATGGTACACAGACAGGTTCAAAAAAAAATGAAGGAGTTGGATCCGCAGTGTATTGTCCTCGCACTGAGCCCTCCATACATGCTAGTATTGATGCAAGCAGCTCTGTGCTTACAATAAGAGCTTTCCATTCGAGAGAATCTAGACAGAAATGTATATAACAAACAAAAACTTTGATAACAAAGCAGCCCTTCTTGCAATATAATCTCAATCATGATGCCAAGACCATTCTGTGTGCTATCCATTAAAACAATAAATGAAATTATTTGAACCTGGCTAGACAATAATAAGCTTTATTTCTGGGGAGAAACCGAAGGAAACAAACAACCCAAAAACTATATGCCAAGCAGTTGCCAACAAAAAAAACTAAACTACTAAAAAACCTGATAACCATGGGCATAGCATAAGACAACACATGCAGATTGTATAACGTAGACGTGGAAATAGTGGCAAAAATACTATGTGCCTGCAATGGTTTAACCAAAACACGTCAACGTTACCACAATCTACAATCTAATGTTTTAATACTGACCAATCATCCTGCATGTTGAAGGCAGGCTTTATCTTCCCAGGCTTAGAAAAGGAGCCGATAGTGCTCGGGGCTTACTCTCTGTTTAGTTTCTTAAATCTACAATAACTGTGTGATGACGTTAAACTTATAGCATTTTAATTTGTACGCTAATTTGCATCTTGTCAATAGATAATTAATATCAAAAGGATTAATAAGTTTCATAACTTCAGACCGTTAAAAACTAGGTAAACTTTAAAAACTGACGTAAATAGAGAGCTATTAGACAAGATGGGACTAGATACCATCATAAGAATTCGAATAAAATATGTAGGTATCTTAAAATGAACATCATTAGTGGAACCCCGTCGATTCAATAATTTCGAAATCACAGTCACCATAAATTTATAAAAATAAACATTTCGCTAAACTTGTTCGGCATCTCTCAATTTCACTCCATTCAGGTTGAAAATGGAAATTGAAAACCCATTTTAGTGGTATCTACATAGATCTAATCCAGAAACGTGTATCTGTATCGGCCACTACTCGCTATGTTTTCAAACTAATAAAAAACAACTAATTTTGCTAAATGCTACTTAAGCCCACGTAACTCATCAATATGCTAATTCAAAATGCTTTGCCGTTACTCATCTCATATGAGAGCGACTACAAATTTTTTTTTTTTTTTTTTTTAAGAGAAGAAACAAACCCAAATCCAAAATCAAGCTGAAGTATAGAACGCAATTTGGGCAAAATAAAATATCTTAATTGACTTAATTTACTTCGCTTTGACTTTCGCTAATTTATCGCCTATTAAAGTCCATTTAAAGAGAAATCTCCTAAATTCGTATCTTCTCAGATTTCTGATTTTTTTTTTTTTCTTTTTACCAGAATTTTGTATATTTTTTATATTAACTCGATAAAATGTTGCAACTCTCGAATGAATGAACAGAAAAAAAAAAGTTATTTGTTATTTATGAGCCAATTAATTAGGAAAGATACACGTTTTCGGACACTTTGCAACACTTTTATTTGTGTTTTTAAGTCGATTTTATCGGTGAGGTGAAATAAATTTGATGTTTAATCGTTTTATGGATGTATCAGCATCGACAAGATATATAGTATATATACATATATATGTATCTATTGTCTGTCTGTTTTGGGTAATTATATTTTATTTGTTGTAGCGCAAAATTTTTGGGTAACAGCTATTGCCTCACGTGGGTGGAATGAAAGGCAACTACAACAGGTTAGTGGTAATAAAAATTAGTAAAACGCTTGAAGATTGACTTATTTTAGATTGCTTTTAAGGAAAATACATGTGTTTAGTTGTAAGTGCTATTGACTAACACGGTATGTACACGTAAGTGATTGAGAATTTATTATAAAACTGAATATGACTTAGGAAGTATGTAAATATGTATATAAATATTAAAAGTCTTTTTCATATCGGTTTACTAAAATGCAACCCGATTTTATAAAAATCTGAGCTCATAGAGATTTTTTTGCTATATTACAATAGAAAAATGTTTTGTGCTGTAGGGTTTTCCAATAGGGACTTGACAACTTTGAATTTAATTTGTGAACGCACTCTTTCACTAATCATCAAATTGTCACTGCCAATTTATTCAGTAAGCTCAATATTTTCATAATGGTAAAGTACACTAACGAGCAACCTCTGCAAATTATAAAAATTTTCTACAGATATTCGGAGTCGGTGACTGCAACTTTAAGAGCGTTAACTCCAATTTTCTATCGTAATTCTCGCCCTAGTAGACAGGCAATAACAAGTTTAGTGCAAAAATTTGAGTCTACATATTCGTTGTGTGATGTTGCCGTGTCAGTGAGACAACGGGTTGGTCGAAGTGTCGAATACATTATGGCGTATTTTGCGTAAGGATCTTGGTTTACACCCATACAAGATCAAGCTGACTCAAGAATTGAAGCCGATGGACCATTTAAAGCGACGTACGTTGACGTATGATGAATTTCATCGCAAAATCATCTTCAGTACCCACATGTGCTTCAAGAATCACCACTTTATCCACAGAAAATAAATGTTTGGTGCGGTTTGCATGCCGGCGACAATATTTTTTCGTCGTCGATAACGATCGTCACGTTACTGTGAATGGTCAGCGTTATCGCGCCATGATCACCGATTATTTTTGGCCTAAATTGGAAGATATGGACTTGGACGACATGTGGTTTCAACAGGATGGTGCCACAATCCACACAGCACACGCTAAAATCAATTTATTGAAGAGTAAGTATGGTGAGCATGTTAGCTCGAGACATGGGCCAGTCGATTGGCCGCCTCGTTCGGCGATTTAACGCCGCTTGACTATTTTCTGTGGGGCTACGTTAAGTCATTGGTTTATGCCAACACGCCAACGACGTTGGAAGAGCTCAGAGCCGACATTGAACGCGAAATAGCGGCCGTTTCGGCCGAAATGTGTGGCCGAGTCGTTGAAAATTTGGTCCGACGAATTGACCGCTGCAAACGTGCCCGCGGTCGCCATATGAATGAAGTCGAGTTCCATTCATAAATGTTTTGATTGTACTTCAAGCCAATAATAAAGTTTTTGAAATACCTTAAACGGTTTGCCTTTTATTTAAAAAAAAGTTGTGAAGTCGTTATTGGAAAACCCTATATTTAAAAAATTTAAAAGTGGTTAAGAAATTCACCAACCAACCGAATATGTCAACTATAGTACGGATTCTTGATTGGTAACTTTGAAGCTGTAGTTGGATACTCGCATGCATTCCCTTTGCGGCACACACTATTACCAAAGCCTAGAATATAGAGAGATCATTTTGTATTCTGGTGTCAAGTTGTATTCCAGCCAAAACCATTTCATTTTAACAGAAATATGAATTAAAAGAGTGCAATTCTTGATAAAAATAGCAATGGATAGAGGACTCATGAGTTCATCTAAAGCAGAGCAAAACTAAGGAAGACTTATATGCACCTAAGACAAATCATTCTTTATAATATCCATACAGGTACCATGGGTATGAAATAAACACATCCGTGTTTTCGGATGTTTAAGGGGTTTCACACCACAATATAACGAGCGATTGGAAAGACCGAGAACTTGTTGAACAGAGAATGGCACAAACTCGATGTTGCGTCTGTTTACTTTCCCTTTGATTTGTTATCACCAGCACCACCGTAGACGGTAGCCGAAATCATTGAATACTGTGATTCCAGGAAGTTTAAACTTATCACATAAAGTAGGAGACAATCATCTCCTGGATTTTATACTATCGTCTTACCTGATTGTTAATAATGTTGGCTTTTAGTTCACTTTTGTAACGAGAGTAAGACAGCAAGCAATCCACTTAACGTTATCTAACAAGTATGCTGAGGAGATTGAAAGAAAGAAATTCTCATCGAATGGGAGGTCTCGACCTTGTTGCAGAGAAGAAATCCATAGTCCACCAATTGACCACGATTTAAGGAGAAGCTTGGCAAGTACGACATTGCTCCCGCTAATCTCAAGATAAGAAAAAAGCTAAAGGTAGCTGTTCAGAATCTGAACGGTACCCACACCAAGTGTTTTGAAATGGCATGTCCTTCAGATCGCCTGTTTTTTGATCGAACGCAGATCTACAACATCTTCTCAAGAAAACCAGAAATCTTTTTAACAGGTCACTTGGGGAGGACTGGAATCTTTGTAGATCGAACCAAAAAGAAGGAAAAAAACTTATTCGGAGTGCCTTTTATAAGTCCTGACGCGAGAAGATCGAAACTGTCGTTGATTTGGCACCGATCTGGCAGGTCAAAGTTCTCAAAAGAGGAAGCTTAACTAGATTGGAATCATTAAGAAAATATGATAGCACCTAAAAAGAAAAATAGCACCACTTCCCAAGTTACCTAATCAGAACTAATTCACAAGTAGCTCCTACTAACACACAACATGACCAATCAATAAATTTGTGTTTAAAAGCGATGCTGGTGAATTAAACACTGATTGCGGTCGCTGACTAGGCCCAATATGTGATAGTGGGGATTATCTGAAAGTCAACATGTTGAAAAGAGCATCTTAGCGGATACTCTGCTCAACATTTCAGACGTCTATGGACAAGCATATGTTGATGCTGTAACCTTACTGTCTTTTGGATCGTGTCTGGCGACATAGACGTGATCGACATCGTGATCGATTGATATTTTCGAAATGGGCTTTCAGTCAGCTCTCTCAAAACTTAGATTGTTCTCTTTACTAAAAGAAGCAAGCTGTCTGACTCCCAAGTGATATCACCATACCTTTCTCTTAAACATATTACATCGAAAGCCTCCACGGAGCTATCGGCCTTCTATCAATGCAAAGAAGCTCTGGGAAAGACATGGAAAGACTTTTCCAATAAAATCAGGGTAATTTTCTTACGCGGATACCCTGAACTCACGCGCATACCAACTTTTGACAAATGCCATATTTTGTTTCACAGATTGATTGTTGTTTGTCATAATCGTCTCGATGCGCCAGCAATTTTAATCCTGAGGCGTATTTTAAGAAAGGTCTTGGTTATTCGTACGCATGTGTATCGACCCAGAAGCTAAAACCAAATCACTACCCTAATGTCTAACTTTCATTAAATAGGTTCAATTGAAGATGGAAGAAAGTCCGAATTGTCACAGAAGAATCAACCTCTGAGAGGAGGCACATTTGTGATTAAATGAAGTTGTTAAGACGCAAACATTCCACATCATGTCAACTTAATAGCCGGATGTGTTCCTACAGCAGGCTTAGAAGAAGGCTAAGAAGATTAGTAAGTGTTTATAGCTAGACAGTGAAGACGGAGCTCGGAGCTAGTCTCATTGCCAGAAATGCCCCTGTGAATTGAACACCCCACTCAAGCGATTAAATATTGTACCTTTAAACTTTAGACTACCAGAGGACGAATATTCGCATGGAATTGCTGGAATATCGGTCCAATCTATGTACAATCTAGCTTTTCTATGTACACATTTGAATATTACAGTAACTTTCGTCGAGGAATATCTTAATGAGTGGAGATGGTCTTGCTAAGAATGATCTTGTATTGTGTCTATGTTTTCATTTCTGGAATATTAGGTGCCTACACCGAAGTCAATTTCTTTAAGATGATAGTCGATTGCTTTGAATAGACTGTCCCTCATTTACAATTTTTAACAGTTCTCTCATTGGGTAAATGTTTATGCTGTCAGCCCGTTGCGGAGGCTATTTGCATGAGTGGCGGGCCAACTTAACTCTTTTCGTTTCATGAGACCCTTCTTGGGACGGCTATATCAGAATTCGAAATTCAAAGTCGAAATTCCAATAACTCCATCAAGTTTTGAATACTGAATACCGATAAGCGGTAACAGACAAATTAACAATGCTAAGGAGCCTGCTCTAGCTGAGCTGAAATATTCGTACAAAAACATATAACTCAAAAGAAAGGTATTTGCGTGTGTATTATTCTTAACTTTAGTCTGATAAAGTGCTTCAAAAGGGAATCAATTGGCTGAGTCAAGAAACTGTCTGAGTCTAATCGATGAGGCACCAAAATGTACTCACCTCTATCGTATTAGTATTCATAAAGTCAGACCCGCCATCTAAAGTTGGTGTTCTTAATTGCTAAGATTTTCAAAGTACAGCACTTAAAGTGTTTGTTTCTTAAATAATTTTCTTAAATACTAAATAAACACTTTGCTAAATTCCTATTCAATTATACGCCCAATTTGAGGTACTCACATAAACAGCCTCTGTTCGTTCAACCGTGCTACTGAATAAACAAATCCAGCTTCCTTTGTCTCGCCATGTAATATTTCTAATTGGAAAATGACCACATACCAAAATTGTTCCACACCTCCGTTAATCCACTCTCTTGAGACGTCCAGACAGTAGCCGAACGACGATGCCAATCGCATTCGAATATTTTCCAAATTTCTAAGTAGTGGCAGGAAGTGCCAATTACCATCAAACTATTTAAAAATCCAATAACAGGTGCTGATTGGGCTATGGGTCACAATTATAGTCATCCAATTAATTGATTCAATTCTAGCTCCAACAATTACCACTACGAAAATTCAGAGGAGAAGTGGATAATTGCTACCATGGTCAAGTGGACTGTTCTAAGCCGAACATCGAACTACCTACCTGGTTCCATGAAATAGAGTGCTCCTACCATATGTGTGATGAGATGGCTCAGGTGAGTGTTCTTCTGTCCACGTTTAAAGGTGATCATTGTTTATTTTATCTGTATCTAAGTACATGACACAAACCATGAGGACAATAGACTCGATGGACAATGTCTCATTCGAATCGATTGCTGGTATTTTTGGACTTCTACCGTGTCCTTAATGTGTATGATGTGTATGTCCTTTGTTTTATTTTTAGGGCTTGTCAACTCATTCTGGGAATTAATTTCTCACATCCTAATTCAACGGTTGTTCCATGTGTTCCTCTGTGTGGGTTTAATGAAAGTACCCAACCTGTTGTGTGAAACGCTGATGAGATCTTCTTTATGCCAGCAACTCATGCTGGGGTGTCCTTTTTTTATGCGTTTTCTCTTACATGGTACACGTTAGTCGATAATGTAAATTATCGAGGGAGTGTGTTTCTGCTGACAATAGGTAACTGTCAAAATATATAAACACGTGATTAATAGACAGTCAGCTCAGTCAGTCAGTTTTCGAGGAAACTTAATACTTTCCATTTTTGAAAGGATCTTCAGTTAGACCTCCAGTAATTTTGAGAACTCATGATCTGTAAATAATAGGAATTGAAAGAAATTCAAACATATGTAGGTGTATTAGCATATTCTAATTAAATAAAAAGGTTACAAGTGCTTGAGTGGACAAAAAAAGAGGAACAGCGACTCAAAACAGATGAGCGAAAAAGTGATTGCTAAATGTGAAAGTTTTGTTTGAAGAAGGCGCCTGAACTAAAACTTGAATCGAGTCCGAAGAAACGCAAACAGGCAAGTGAATATCAAATCTATATATAGTATGTATGAATCATAAAATGGGTGTTTGTCTTGGGCAACCAACGTATGCATCTCCCTATAGAACATAGCCTGTAAGATGCTGTTCAATGTACTGTGATGACATTGTTAATCATCTTATACCAAGCTAATCGAGTAGTTCAAATGTCAATCTTACTTTTGCCTGCCCAGAAAGCAATTGATATATTGTAAAATAGAAAAGTCAAGTGAGTTCTGGCTCACAGTTTTATTTAATTTGAACACAGTCACAGCTAATGGAAACAAGAAATTGCCAGATTTTTTGTAACGCACTTTAGCCCTTCCCATCTTATCGATTTCTTCTGTTTGCCTAAGATAGTTCTCAAATTTGCGAAGATAGTAGCGTTTTCCATCAACAGGTAAAGACTCACTAAAAAATACGAAGACTGTAGGTTTATGCTATTAAATATGGATTTCTTCACAATAATCAGCGAGGTGGTCATTTGTTAGTGCAGTAAGATTGAGAGCGAAAGCTCCATATTTGACACCGATCGATGAAAACAGATGATTTAACTTGCTAAAAGTAGCGGTCTTTTATACTATGTTGTCCATAGCTGGATGAACACACATGCTTCGAGAGTTTCCACCCTTTTTGTCAACTTGATCGTGATATTTTCATTTCGCTCATCTGGGAAACGCGTACTTTGCCATGTGCTATTCACAATGAGCTGGCTGCCTTATACTGCAATTATGGCAACAAATTGTTCTGTTTGCAAAAGAGGCTCTGATGCTGTATAGCATCGAGTTCCAGGACAAGAAATACTTCATACAGTAAACGACGGTTTTCAGCTTCAAACGTGAACAAGTGAAGCTCTTTCACCAAACTAGAACAATTTTTAACATTTTTTTTCTTGTTGGAAGCTGGGAGGTTCAATCATGGTTTCATAATCGGGTGTGATGCTAACGCACACAACACGATATGGGGCAGTAGGGACACTAATGATAGAGTTAAGTTACTTTTTGATTATGTTATAAGTACAAACCTCATTGTTTGCAACATTAGCAATGAGCCCATTTTTAAAACAAGAGGAAGTGCTATAATATCACTCAAAAGATAACGAACTGGATGTTATCGCCTGAATACTCTTTTTCACATCACAGATATGTACTCATATGTTCAATTCAGTCTGAATGATGCTTCTCCGCGCCAACCAGTATTCCTCAATTATCCATAACTTAGTGGCCCAAATACAGAGCAATACTTTTAAAATTCTTTTAAAGTCCTCATGTAACACCAACGAACTCGATATGAAAGTTAAGGATTTCGGCCTGGCTCTGAATTAGGTGATGACTGCTTCCTGCACTCTGATTCAATTTTGGTAGGAAAAATCCGCAGTTATTAACACTGTGACCACTTAGAAACGTCAGCACAAGGAACATGACAAACTGGGACTCATACATGTGATCCCACAAAATATAACTGAAAGGAGAACTGTAAAAGGCAAAGCGACAATCCTGCATTTCATTATGTGACAAAATAACCTCTGAGACATCGCGGATAAGCAAACTCCTCTGTACAAATCCTACGATGCTTAGCTGTTTGAAAAAAACTGATGGCTCTTGGACGATCTCAAGTGATGAATTTCACAACCTGCTACTGGATACCCACTTTTCACGTAACTCTCTATTTACGGCTAGTAACAACCTTAGCAGGAGTACTGCAGCCGCGACTAAAATTCACGGTCTGATTACAAAAGACAAGCTTCTCTGGGTGTTGCATAGCTTCAAACCATATAAGCTTGATACGCCGGTCTGTATAATTCATACCTGCCGAGCTAAAAAGCTGTTCAGATATCATCCTACCAATGCCAGAGAATATCATAAGGAGCTGGGTAGAAATGATCCACATTCCCTTGTCATGGAGAGAAGTTAATGTAGCTTTTATTCCCAGAGCCAGAAAATGTTCTCATGTTGTCCCAAAGGACCACAGACCTATAAGTCTTTCATCCTTGCTTCTGAAAAGTCTAGAACGGTTGACATCCATATACAAACTTGAATTCATCCAAAACTTTTCTTGACGGCTCAAAGTCGGTGGAAACAGCTCTTCATTTAATGACTAGCCACATCGAACGAACCCTACATTATAGAGAATACACAATGGTAGTTTTCCTGGACAACCTCAAGACATCCGCAATCACGACGGCGCAGTTAGCTCTGAAGGTAGATGACTCACTTGGAGAGTTAATCGGTCTCGGTCTGCTAAATAGCAGGGTAATCAACTCCAAACTTGATGGGACTGCTGCTAAAGATGTGTCAGCAAAGGTTCTGCTGATATATTGCACCTGGAAGCGAGCGGTAGCAGTAGTTGCCTATGCAGATGACGGTGCTATATTCGTCTCAGGAAACATTTCAATAAATTTAACGGTACCAGTTTAGTCTTCTTCGATAAAGCAAAATATCTGGGTCTTTTTTTCTTACAGAAATCTGAACTTTAAACGTAATATTCAAGAAAGAGTAAAGAAAGCTACGGTAGCTCTGAGCCTTTGGGCTCAAATGGGGACTTAAGCTTCGCATTACCCACTGGCTATACGTCTTAGTTTTAAGACCTTTATTCACCTAAGGGGTGGTTGTCTGGTGGACGGCCTAGGATAATGCAGTCAACTGCAGCAAACTAAACAAAGTCCAAAGGATAGCATCTCTATTTATAAGCGGAGCTTTACGTACTACTCCCTCCGTGTATATTTCGGCACTCGATATTTTCAGCAGGCAGGTGGCTGCGACCATAGCTATTCGCCTTTAAGCGACTTCACAGTGAACAAATAAAATATTTGGCCAAGATAATATTCTAAACACACTCAGAATCCTTCCAGAGAACATCGATTACACTATGCCCCATTGTCAACATTGGTTTGACTAAGACTTTCATGTAAGCATCGCAACTATGGTAGATCTTTCTGGGAAGAAGATGCTTTCATGTACGATAAGTCAATCCATTTCCATACGAATGGATCCAAGACTGAAAGCAGGATTGTTGGCGGTATTTTATTTTAGATAAACTTAATCTCCTTTCACCTTCCTAATCACTGTTGCGTGTTCCAGGTGGAAATTTTGGCGATTAAAGAAGTCATGTCCTGACTGAAGAAAACCGTAATATCTGCAAGAAATATCCGCATCTTTTCAGATAGTTAGATCTCAATTAAACCTCTGGACTTATTCTCATAAAATACTATAATATAACCGCCCCTGAATGCCGATCATCTTTTAAGGTGATGGCAGAGCATTTTAACAAGTTGAATCAGTTCCACAAGATAGTTGGTGGCAAAGGTTATTAAAACACTATAACACTATGTTTACCCCAGAGTAGCAGTTAGTGACTCAAAAATAGTGATTCCTCTACAGCATGTTTCTTAACAAGTTTGCGTTTGAAGCACATTCTTGTAGGATTTTTCGTATTCCTCAGTATGAAAGAGTCCAGTCCTTCTTGGAATGGGTCTTAAGTATAATAGATCCTTACATAATAGTAGTCGCTGCATTCCACCATGGAATGAGTAATCTACAAAAGTAAGCATCCTTCTCCCTTCTGTTACCTCTTGTTCTGAGATTAGGTGGAGTATTGACGGATTTGCCAGTCAACAAGATCGAGAGTTTGCATTAGATTCTGAATTTGAAGTAAATGTGGTCTGAAATAGAAACCTTCGACAAACGATGGTATAAAGTCCAGTTAATCATTGCCGCTTATGTTATATTTGTTACTTCTGGGAGCCACAATATTCACAGTTCTGCTACTGTATCATAGGGAAAATACGCTAACGGAGCGAAAAAACTGAATGTTAATTGGAATTATCACGACAAATCCGTGAATACTGATATTTTCAGTCTTAGCTTGATCGACCAAGTGTTTGTACTCAGCGTCATGAAGGCTATCTTCCAATCAAATCATTACTAATTTTATACGTCAGATAGGTTAGTCAGTCTCATCCTCTATAGCAATCCGGCGTTTTCTTAAAGTTAGATGGATTGAAGGAGTGCCGGAAGCAAAAACTTTTCAAATTTCACTCTGTTCGGTGGGGATAAGAATGATGCTATTTTCATTCCAAATATTTGATCGGTTTCAGAGGGTGTCACTTCCGTCGATCTGTTTCTTTTTTTGTAAACGCTGGAGAAACAAAGCTTTAGGTGCCTTGCCTGCGCCTCTAACTGCACTTGATGGATATTTCGCCGTAAGTTTGTTTCACATCCCTTTTTAATCTTCAATTGCCTCTTACGTGATAGTCATTCAGAACATGCTTCTTATTGACCCCTTGTGACCTTTTCAGTTTCTCAGATATACGTATATTAACTGTAATGGACTGAACTTCCTCGGTATTCTCTCTATCGTTCCAATCCTATCAACTGAGCGTATTAATTAAATGCCCTCAGTGAGCCTTCAGATCTCTTTCCCTGGCCACTGCCGAAAAGATCACGGGTTGGTTGTGGTTACTGCGAATAACATTTGATATTCAATCCTTTTTGCCTGAGAACATATAAAAGCCAAAGATGTAATCATAATGTGTCGTGGTTGAATAAGGCCCTGGCTCTGGTCACGTACGCTTTTGCATTGAACAAATACGACAAAATTGTGGTTACTTGCATTTCTAGAGCTTCTGAAGACCTTTTGAACTTGAAAGCGACGAGTTTGTAAGAATAAGTATTAGACCAGAAATTCAGACACAAATTGGCAGTAAGGATAACTATATTTGATAAGCCATTGCCCTAGCTCTAAAGACACGAACTTCCCCAACATTGTTTATTAATCAGCAGATCTCAAAACATCGTGTATATTATGATCATCGTAGAATTTATTAGCTCGTCACGTTGATCACTTTTACGTTAGCACTGCCAACCGGCAAGCACTTAAAGCACGTCATCAAAAACTACTTACGGTTACCATGACGTGCGTATAAAACTTAAACCTCTCGAGTCTTTGTTAAGTGAGTAATAACAATGTCTAGAACCAGTCGACTGTTTAACAAAATATGAAAATATAAAATCATTCATTATTCATCATCACCCACGGCGAACTGTTTACATGCAAGACTCACAAACAGAGGCGAACAATTTGTCGAATTCTAACTCCCGACGAGCTTCACCAGAGCATATCTAATGGCGAACGAATTGAACGCCATTTGAGTTAAGGCCAGTCTACAATTTAGTTTATTATATGTGATATGTGGGGTACTTAATGCTTATCATGATAGCACCTCATAAACTCATCATCTGCGAGACTAGCTGCAACGTTGCAATTCTAGCAGCCTTTGGTAGTCGCGTCGAGTCGAATTGCTTGGTTAATTAACCACGCACGTTCTTAGGGCACAGCATGACTGTTGTAGTTGGTCAGTAATAAATTCCCATTACGCTCAATTTACATCACCATTTGTTTTATGAGATCTTGCTCTGTGTTCTTTAACGCCTTACTTGGGTAAAAAATGAATAAAAAAAGTCGAAGGAGAGCACCCTTTATTAAGAAAACTGTAATTACAAGGTGCAAGTACGTTTCTCATTGTTTCATGTTTTCATATATCTTTACCTGTAAGTGTACTCGTAGTAGTGCCTCTCGATATACGGATCGTGCAGCCGATTGTAATAGCAAACGTGGAATCGATCGTATTCACAGTCAATTGGTTAATTAACCACGTTAACTGCTCCTGGCAACTTCCATACCATACATCCGTTGAATTCATAATGAGCTTTGCAAACGGAAATATTAGACCTGCGTGTATCTTGATAAGACACTTTTCGAATTAGTCTGCCAAAACTAAAGCAAACAACAAAACTTGACTGCACATACTCGTAGTTGGATTGGAGCCGTACCCCGAACCACACCCACGTATCTGGCTCATTGGAGCCACAGTTACAGTTAAGACTAAAACCAAATGATCTCCAGCTGATCGAATACACATTAGAGACGGAAATGAGTCCATATTAAGATTAATTTCGTGCGATATTAGATTGTTGGGACTGTATGTGCACCTGGATTATGTATGTCTCTCGAATGTCAATTAGGAGACAACGCAGAGGTATTTGATTTGAACTGATCCATAGCAGGGTGATTATGGCTGACACATGCGCGAATGATTAATTGAATTTTACAGCCGCTGGGAGGCAAGAGCAGAAATGGATGGGTTAGAGTTATGAGCTTTTAATTACCCCATTCTCTTCAAGTTCAATCAGACGACACGAAATGAAACGAAACAGTTTAACTATCGGAGCTAATTTGCATGCCGCGTCGTTTTAGCCACCATAGATAAGGCTGATGCCACTATGGAATGTATCTATGCAAGCTTACGAGTATCTCATGCATAAATATTCATGAGTTTATGAAATGGTCAACACTTTAGTGGTGGTAATTGTGATATTCTCTTGTCAAATGGAAGGCTAACATCTGCTTTTGTGGTCTAATGCTGCTATTATCTTTAGATACGATCAATAGATTGTCCTTCTACTCCCAAAAATGTCGGACTTTAGATATGCATTTACGGATGTGATCGGTTCGTCTGGCCATCATTATTGATAGCGGAAATTTCCCGTGCTGACCTATAGGTAATTAGCAGTTTTATTGTATTTTTAACGATCAATAAGGAAAGTTGATTATGCAAAATTAATCGCTTGATTAAATTCATTTGTCGTGATTCGAGTTTCACGTAGTCGTGTGCTTACGTCAGCCCATTTGCTGGCAGTTGTATGTATGAATATTTGGCTATCAAAAGCAACGTTGTTTGGATTCGTTTAATTTCACAATCGAACGAATTTAAATGTACTAGAGTTTCGGTAAAGTCACAAATGATTTGCATTGTCATATGGAAATCGTATGGGCTTAGCTAATAGGTGTAATATTTAGAACGGCAAGAAAGTGAAGAAAGAGGGGCAAGCAAAGGTACCTATCAAATACATATGTACCATATTTTGCGTTGAAATTTGAGTTTCATTTTTTTAATGAGAATCGAGTTTCTATTGTATTTATGCTTGTGTTGAATTTTGTTACAATAGCTCAAAGCAGGTTTCACCTATTTATCAAGCCAGCGACTTTTGAAGGTCAAAACTAAACATCTTTTTACATTCTTCATACTGTTAGACCAAAGATGCTATCATTTGCTTGATCTGCATTGATCTGATCTTTTCTTCGCGAAATAAGCAGCTCGCATTCATAGACGCACTTTTTTTCGATGTAGCTGATTCTATGCACATCTTTAAAATATATAGCTTAGAGTTTACAGTTGTACAGTTCCAAGTCTGCGAACATTTCTTGTCTGAGGTTCAATTCCATGCAAGCATAGCAAGAGTGGTAAGATAAGGTTTGTGTAAAGTACGATTGTGGTCTTTCATGAACTAGGAACCGAACAAAGTTTACCCTTTATCGAATCTTCTCAATTGTTTCATTTTTTGAGTTTCATTGCACTGCTTTACTATCTTAACGTTACAGTTGTCGATTGTAACATTCAGTCATGCTATAAGGTTTCGATCTATTGTCGATTTGTCTGACCGAAAACCACACTGTTAGGTGACATTGAGTGTAGTGCAAAAATACTTTAGTCGTTCACATAAAGTTCTGTATGACATTGGATCGCCGTGATGAACTGTTGCACATGCCCCAGTTGCTAACAATTTTGAAAATGGTCGTTACCAAAAAATCGCCATCAGCTTTGGAAAGCTCTGACGGTTGGTTAAGAGAACTATTTTATCGACGGAAGTTGGACTTCCTGTTGTTATTCGCATCAAGAAAATGGTGATATTCATTTGCAATATATCAATACGACACAATGTGACAATACCACCTTTACTCTTTCGGAGATCCTGTTTTTTCGGCCTAAAGATTGCTGTCAATCTTAAAAATATTTTGTTAAAACTTTGCACTTAATGTGTTCTTCTTGTTTGTGCAATATCCTTTAGCTGGAGGGTTCCATTGCAGAATATAAAAACACAGTTGCGAAGTTGAATTTTATACATCGGTACCTCCCTTTCTTTTATTATTAGCTTTCCTTCGCCTTCGCTGTGCGCAAACATTTCAAGGGTACCTTAAAGGGTTATACGCAAAGTTATATAGAAAGTTCCCGGAATTTATTAAGAAAATTAGAAATACAGGTTAAAAGTAATCCCCATCGACTGCAACACACTTATGCTAGCGCTTGATCCAATCCTCGAAACATTTTTTATATTCGGTTTTCAGTATGTCCATCAGTGCTTCTTGAGATTTTTCAATTACTTCCTCTCGGCTGCTGAAACGCGTTCCCCGTAGTGGTTTTTTAACTCAATTGAACAGAAAGAAGTCACAGGCTGTTGGATAAATAAATTCCGTGGCTGTTGGATAGTATTTGTTGCATTTTTCGTTAAAAAATTATGAATAATGATTTTACTGTGCGACGGTGCGTTATCATAGTGCAAAATCTACGGGTTTTCTGATCACAATTCTGGTATCTTTCGGCGAATTGCTTCACGCAAACGTCTCATAACTCCGAAATAATACTCTTTGTTTACTGTCTGGTCTTCTGGCAAAAATTCATGATGCACTACACCGTTATAATCCATGAAAACCGTGAGCGACGTAGTTTTTGGGTCACGGCTCATTTGGTGAACGCCATTCACTTGCCTGATGTCTGGATTGCGTGTCGTACTCATAAACCCACGTCTCGTCTCCAGTAATGATCATTTTCATGAATGTGGGATCGGATTCAGCCTCGCAAATAATGACTTTTGCGACGTCAGCACGGTCTATTTTTTGCATGAAATTGAGGTTTTTTTGGCACCACCTTAGCTGATACACGACGGAAACTCAAATCATTAACCAAAATGTCTTGGACGGATCCATGGGCAATGCTCAAGTTCTCCGCTATCTCTATGATGGTTAATTTGCTGTTATTGAACAACATTTCTTTTCATCTTCATCTATGTTTTCGTCGGTTTTCGATGTCGATGGTCTGCCATTGTTATCTTCGATTGACTCATGACCACTTTTGAACCGCTCGTGCCACTGGTAAACGACCATTTTCTTTAGAGAATCGTTGCCGAAACACTTTTCCAACATTTCCACCGTTAGCGCACCATTAAATCCGTTTTTTATGCAAAATTTAATAGAAGTTCGTCGTTGCAAATTTATCTCCATTTCTAGAATTGTAATAAATCGCCAACACACACAGAGATAGATGTACTCTTGGCTACTTAACTTTTGCAAATGTCAAGCTATGACGCTAAGATTTAGAGGGAATGTCAATAACAGATGTACCAAATTAACAAAAAAAAAAAAAAAAAAAAAACAGAACTCAAATGGGAACAATTGAAGCGCAACACGGTGGTTATTCCGTTTTTTTGTTTTTTGATCAAGGTGGTATACACATATTTGTAAAGGCTTCTCGGACTATGTGTAAACTTCTTCCGAAACTTTAAACGCGTTTTCCTCAAAACAATTTTTTTTTTTTAAGTCAGTGATCAAGATATTTAAAAAACAGCACAACACAATTTTCTCAGGTACTGATCAAAGAAATAAGACTTAAGATAATTATTTCTATTTTTTTTTAAAGAATTTTACGTGGCCATTTTGTCAAAAATAAAAATTTCGATTATACTTTCGATCAGTACCTAGTTTTGTCTATCCACTTAAAGAATCTTTCAGGTTTTTTGATTTCAGATAAACTAAACCGGAGATATCGTGATGACCGCCGAATACCTTTTTTTGGAGGACCTTCAGGAGATAGTCCACAGGAGCACAGCAGATCGATATTTTTACAAATCATTAGTGCCACTAGATATTGCCACTAAATGTACTTATACTTTTTGTTTTTGTAAAATAAAATACTTTTTCAGAAAAACTCATAAGAAAACCCATTTTTTCGTCCTTGCATCTGCGTATAACCTCTTAACCCCTTCAGCACGTGCAACTTTGACAAAAAAACTTCTCGCGCCCACTTTGTTACCTTCTTCCCTTGCACGAAATCGTCATCATACCATTGAGTACTTGTCAAGATAGTTGGCTGTCTAAAGATCCTTTGGCTATAGTGCTGCTTTGTTGCCAAATATTATTGGCGCTATGGAAAAGTCTTCGCATTGTAGCTTTTCACATGATCTGTTGATCGTTTTGAACCTAGATATCCTATTATATTTGGTCGTTTTCTCAACACATATGAGGTTTGATTATGTAGAACTCTACCAAGACACCATATGATTCTTGAGTTAGGGACATTTTCGGCAGTCAAATACATTGTTTTTGCTTCTAAAGGAAAGAGGATACACGCAGACTTATTTCCCGCACCTGTGGTGAAGAGGGCTACCTACTATCTCTTTTTCAGAAATTTAAATTTGCCTTTAAGGACTCTTAAGCTTAGATCTGATCCCGAAATATGCCTACTCCGTCGCCACGGCTTGAATGATGATTACTTACCAAGCACAAATTTTGTGGTTTTACAGTGGTTCATTAAATACCGTCTAGTGGCATGACAAGGTTGAGCAGAGTCAACCTGGTAATGTCCAGTGTATTAAATATGTAAATACCATAAGCTCACTAGCTTAAGTTAAGTGTTGAGCAGAAAAAAATAACACCGCAGTGATATCCTGTCAGAAAAGATTGCACCACAAAAGGAGGACGCCCGGTGGATGAATTCGCATTACCGAATGAACGGTGGCGTCAGTATTCATCTTGTCAGAATCCCTATCAGCTCTTATGTCATCGGTCATCGTTTAGAGATTGTTTGTGCTGATAACTACCCGATCACGTAAAAATTCGAGTTACTTACTTACTTAAGTGGTGCTACAGTTCGGAGTGAATCTGGGACTAAACTAACAAACGTCCCCAGTTAGCACGGTTTTTAGCTAAATACTTCCACTCCAAGTCGGATAAGGCCCGACTCTTTCGCGCCACTAAAGAAATTTCTATGGGCCGGAATATTGGTACAAATTCGTCCTACATGTACCAGCCATCTCTGGCAACTGATGCGCAGTTTTCTGACTAGGTCGATGTCGTTGCACAGCTCATATAGTTTGTTGTTGAATCTTCTTCTACAAAAACCCATCAACGCAAGCGGAATTGAATATTTTTCAAAATTTCTCTAATCGACTGAGCATATTTTCATCCACTTTCAATAGAGTCTATTCTTCAGCGCCATAAAGTAAGACTGATATAATCAAGTTCTGATGAAGAATCTCCTTATTTTTCCGGGATAGGGCCTTAATACTCAATTGCCTTTTTAGACCTTCTTAGACCTAAGAAACAGCAGTGGGTAAGAGTGACTCTTCGTTTTAGTTTTGCTGAGGTATTGATAGCAGAATTTATAGCAGAACCAAGAAAGGTAGAAAAAGTCCCTCACAATCTCAAAATTATAGCTCCCGAATATGTCGTCATTACTTGTTGACAGCATACACTTAATTTTGCCCTCATTTACAGCTTAGCATATTGTGGCAATTTCGGTTTTAATACAAGCGAACGCTCCGGTGACAGAACGATTTGTTTTCCTAATTATGACGATATTATAGGTGTACACTAGTATTTGCACTGACTTTTAAAAGATTTTGTCTCCAGTGTTCGCTTGTGTGTTCCGCACAATCCTTTCACACATTCGTGCGGTTTGCTAAGAGATGGCGTAACTTGTATGTCATTTCAGTATATGTCATTCATTTTAAGCGTAAACAACAATAATTTTTTTTCACTCAAATATGTCGAACTTTGTGCCTGTAAAAGTGTTTTTGCGGGGAGTTCTTCTTCAATATTTTAGTATGAAGAAAACTGCTGCCGAAAGTCACCGTATTTTGGTGGAAGTTAATGGTGAACATGCGCTAGCTGAGCGAATGTGTCAAAAGTGGTTTGCACGATTTAAAAGTGGTGATTTTGGCTTGGAAGACGATGAACGTCCTGGACGGCCAAAAAAGTTTGAAGATGAAGAACTGGAAGCATTACTCTATGAAGATTGTTGCCAAACACAAGAAGAGCTCGCAGAATCTTTGGGTGGCACTCAAGCAGCCATTTCAAAACGTTTAAAAGCAGCTTTATGTATTCAAAAGCAAGGAAATTGGGTTCCACATGAACTCAAGCCGAGAGACGTCGAAAGGCGGTTTTGCATGTCCGAAATGCTGCTGGAACGCCAAAAAATGAAATCATTTTTGTCTTTTGTGATGAAAAATGGATCCATTACGACAACTCCAAGCCAAAAAAATCATATGTGAAACCCGGCCAACCAGCCAAATCAACGGCAAAGCTGAATATCCATGGCGCGAAGGTAATGCTCTGTATTTGGTGGGATCAGATGGGTGTGCTCTCTTATGAGCTGCTAAAACCGGGTGAAACCATCAATGGACAACGCTACCGAACACAATTAATCCGTTTGAAGAGAGCAGTTGCCGAAAAATGCCCGGAATATGCGACCAGACACGAGGCAATAATTTTCCATCATGACAACCATCGGCTCCACGTTGCTACTCCGGTTAAGAACTATTTTGAAAACAGTAGATGGGAAGTCTTATCCCACCCGCCTTATAGCCCAGACCTTGACCCTTCTGACTCCCATTTGTTCCGGTCGATGCAGAACGCCCTCACTGAAATACGGTTCACATCAGAGCAGAATATCAAAAATTGGCTTGATTCATTCATTGGCGCAGTTCTTTTGAACTATTGTACATGTTTTTCTTAAATAAACGTTCAAATTTCGATAAAAAACGCACGAATTAAATTACATACCCAATATTATGTTAAAAAAAGTCACAGGAGGGAACGTCTCCTTGTTTAAAACCTTTTTTTCACATGAAAGGTCTCGGCTTAGTCGCTATTAATCTTGACAGAACAGCGAGCGTTTGCAAGCATCATTCTGCACACTTGGTGGGATATAAATAGTAGGTATGGCGCTATATAGCACGCGTCTATAAATGCTTTCAAATGCGGCCTTAAAACGATGAAAAGATAGTGGATATCAACTTGGACTTCTTGAGTTATTTTACAGGATCTGATGGAGGGTAAAGATTTGACCGATTGTGGACTTTCCTGGCTTAAAACCGCACTGATAAGGCCCAATCAGGTTGTTGAGGAAGGATTTCCGACATTCCCACAATATTGCAGATAAGATCATGTATGCTATGTTGAAGAGACTTATATAGGGTGATTCATCGTGAGGTTTGATTTTCAATGGGCTTTTTTTTTTGGCAGATCTCGCCTGACTCCTATCAAACTGTTTTGTATTGTAACTTTTGTTCAGTATCGTTTGGCAAGTCATCATAGAAAGACTCACACTACAACAGCGTCTCCAAATTGAATTGAAAATCAGCGTTCTCTGAGAAATTGATTCGAGGAATATACGGTACGCATAATCGACCTACTGAAATCACTATTGTCTATACCATTCGCAATTGTCTATACCAATTTGAGACCCAATTTACATAAGTGGATGATACTCGACCGGTTAGACCACATCCAGCAAGTAGTGAAGAGACTATAGCGGATGTAGCTGAGAGTGTACGCGAAGACCGTGTCGTTTACGTGTATTTTACGTGACGATCTTGGCCTAAAAGCGTAAAAAATTTAACTTGTGCAAGAATTGAAGCCATGTGACTTGGATTTGCGACTTTGAAATTTATGTGTTTTATTTTACATTATGAATCAAACCTTACGATGAATCACCCTTTATCTCTGTATTTGTTGCAGTTGAGGGTAGCTCCTTTTTTGTGGACCAGGCGTACGTTGCTGAAATTTAATTCATCAGGCATACACTCTTTTGACCAGATCTGAGAAATGAGTTGGTGCATGCTGTTCGTTAAATCATTTTCAGTAGCTTTGAATGAACACTTCGGTCAGTATACCGTCAGGTCCAGCTGCTTTATTGGACTTGAGCTTAGGTGTTACTACCTCACTTTGTTTTGGTCAGGTGGTCGGAAGTTGTAGCTATCATCTTTTACGTTGAATGGTATACTCTGCCTGACAGCCTGTCTGCCTTCCTGAAAAAGTTTTCCACATTCTCACCACCGACTGTGTTCTCTACGGGTCACAATATCTTTGATCGTGCCATCTCTTCTGCTCGCAGACCTCACAAGCGACCCTCGTCCTTTGTCCCAGTGCCTACAATTGCAATGAAACTAAGGGCTACAGGTACATGTTAAGAACTCACTTTTTAAAACCATGCAAAACGAAACAATCTGCACATACAATAGAATGTCTCGATCTTGAATTAATATTTTGGAATAGATATCCTAACATTCCAAGCGGCTAAGTTCGGATTTTGGTTAGATGAGTCTAGGAAAGCACATCTTGTAAAACATCACCTACGAAGCGTAGAAAACCAAAGCGGGTAAGATAGAAGTTCCCCAAATGAAAAGAGCGAGCATAGGAAGTGCCACTAAAAGCACACCATTCTGAGGTTGTACCGAAAGATAGAAAAGACCTGAAAAGTTTACAGAACTCGAACAGATATCTTTAATGATGAGATGAGCATACTGAAAGACACTTTTGCAGATGTCCATATAATCATCAAATGAAGATACCAATTTCTAAACTCAGCTGGGATTAATGACTTGGTGAAGAGCATAAAGCTCTTATGCGCGGTAAGTCCAGAATTGATGAAATATATACTACATTCAGCTATGTATATCCAAGAGACCACCACCTCTTTATTGATTTCAAAGTTGCATATGACAGCATCTATAGAGACGACCTATGCAGAGTCATGATGAAGAATGGCGATAGAGGTTGGGTTAGCTACTAAAAAGAACAAGCACGATGAACACATTCACATTGTTCAGAAGGCGGCTTTACAAATGTCTAATGCTGACACCGAGTCTACTTGTCTACTTCTATGTTTTCTTGTACACCTAAGTTCTCTATACATTTTAGTGAAAATGAAAATGATCATATACGACTTTTGGAATATTCGGTGCACTGCTTTTTAAGCCAACTTCTTTGTTGAAAGCATCAGTGATAAATTGAACTCATAAAAATAGTTCTGACTGCTTGCTTTGAATGTATTTTAACTGGCTTTTTGTACTTCACACAATAAGCTGATTGATTCTTTATTATCGTTGTCGTCGTAAATTTTTCACAATTGATTCATTTGGTTTCGTCAAAATTTCTGTCATTGATTAAAAACTGTGATATTTGGGAGACACTTAAAATATTAAATAACAAATAAATATCGCCGTAAAGTCCAGTAAATAATAAACCTGTATCGATTTAAAAAAAAAAACCGTGATCATGCAATAGTACTGTAACTATATTTACGATACGAACTCTCAACCCATATAAGAATCTGTATGTCTAAGCTATATGTCTAAATAGGTCCTATAATGTCTATGCTGACGTGACAATAGAAACCGTTGTTGATTGTATCGGCAGAATTCATGCTGAAGTACAGCTCCGTACTCATCATACATGAGTATGATATGTGAGAATACCCGAAGTCTGCATGCGTAATCGGGTCCCCCCAAACTACTCATGGGGCAAGAAAAGGGTGAATAACATTCACACACAATAGCGCCACATGGGATGGAGTTATTGGAGGTTTCCGGGGGAGAGAGATATAATGCTTAAAAGAAATAGATTACGGTATCATAAGCCTTAACACTGCGCAATGTAAAATCGGTGTAATTTACGTTCAAGAAATATTGGAAACAGGGCCGCCTACTTGAATTTCCAAACGAACGAGCACAAAATGAATTATTATGGAATGAAACAAAACGGAGTTGCCATCACCTTAACCCTTTCGAGACGGATTATTATTTTTTTTTAAAAAAAAAAATAAAGGAGGTAGATTATATTGTTGCATTGTCATTACAATATGAGAAAATTTATTGTGATTTGATACAAACGGTGTATACAAACAACTACAAATATCAAATCTTTCTTCTTCTTAAAAAAAATAAGATAAGAATGTATATACCTAGATAACGAAAAAAAGGAGGAAAATAGTAGTAACAATATAAACAAACAAACAATATAATAAAACTACAGTTTAAAGATTTATGACCTTGATTTTTATTTTTCCCTTTAACTGAATTTTACCTAATCTATATGACTAAGATGATGACGAAAGCCATGGACCTTCATACGTCTTCTCCACCAATCTCTGTGTCTCCAGGAACCTATTCCAAACCTGAATCTGTGTCATTTTTAGAGTAAGATGCAGCGGAAATCAACAAAGCAATTGTTTCATTTGTGAATGGCAATGACTTTTTTTTTGTGGGTTGGTCTTATGCTGGTAATCAGTGTTTCAGAACTGAGTATCAACCTATTTAAAACATCAATGTTACACTTAACCCTTGAAAATTTTCTGGCAAAATTCTGCCTGTTAAGCCGGAAATGTTTATTTCGTGGCTTAGCGGCTTCTTCCGAGAGCAACCCAACAGGTAACAATGCCTTATCTATGGCAGTTGCACCATGCACAAAGATTGTGTGTATTGTAGATGTCCAGATATTCCCGCACCTTTTTCAGGATTGGTGAAAAACTTCTGTTCGTGTTACCATCATTAGTGTTTTCAAACTCAGCTTTCGGTACATATTTATTCATTCATCAATGTTAATGTTGTCCACTTCAAAGTAATCCCCCTCAGATATAATACACTTGTGCCAAGGTTTTTTCGAATCATTGAAACACTTTTCATAAGTAATTTTTGGTATAGCCTTGAGCTCTTCCAGTGATTCCGTTTTTATTTCCTCAATCGTTGCAAATCTCCGTCCTTTCATGGGTCTCTTCAGTTTTAGGAACAGGAAAAGGTCGCATGGTGCCAATTTCGGAGAATATGGTGACTGAGGCATGATTGTCGTGTTGTTTTAGGCCAAAAAGTTTCTCACAAGCAACGATGAACGAGAAGGTGCATAATCGTAATGCAAAAGCTGTGAATTGTTTTTCCACAATTCCGGACATTTTTTTCGTATTGCTTCTTGCAAACGGTACATAACTTCAAGGTCATACTCCTTGTTGACCGTACGACCTTGAGTTAAAAACTCCTGATGCACTTCGTCACGATCTCTCCTGGCTCACCTGGGTGCTTCCATCAGAACGATTGGGCTTTGGTTTTGACGTCATAACCATATACCCATGATTCGTCATCAGTTATGACCCTTTTAGACAAGTCAGAATCATCGTTGACGTCATTCAAGAGCTCCTGAGCGATGTTCATGTGACGTTTCTTCTAATCAAAATAAAGAAGTTTAGGAACAAACTTCGCTGACACACGTCTCATGCCCAAAACATTCTAAAAAATTGTATGACACACACACAGCCAACATCCTAAGTAACTTCTCTTACTACGAGGCCGGTCCCAGAAGTACTCGGCCTGACTAAGACGTGGCACTAGTTGTTTGAAAATATCACTGTATTGAAAAGTACGCAGTCAGTGAATTTGTGAAAATGGAGAAAATTGGTCATCGTTATGTGACACAATACTTTTATCTGAAAGGCTTCAGCCCAACCAATATAAAAGCTGAACTGGATTCTACTCTGGGTGAGTCTGCTCCTTCGTTTACAACAGTAAAATTTTGGGTTGCAGAGTTTAAACGAGGCCGTACGAGCTGCCAAGACGAGCATCGCAGTGGTCGACTAAGGTGAGGTGACGACTCCAGAAATGGTGAAGAAAATTCACAAAGCGGTACTGGATAATCGTCGACTGAAAGTATAGGCATTTCAAAAAGTGCGGTACATCGCATATTATTTGAAAATTTGGATATGAGAAAGCTGTGTGCAAGATGGGTGCCGCGGATGCTCACACTCGAGCGAAAACAGTGTCGTAAAGATGTTTCAGCAATGCAGAATTTTTGCGCCGTTTCATACTAACGGATGAGACATGGGTCCATCACTTTACACCCGAGACAAAAGAATAATCAAAACAATGAATATAAAATGGAGAATCGGCTCCTAAGAAGACAAAGACCGCTTCATCTGCAGGCAAGGTCATGGCGTCGATTTTTTGGAACGCGCGTGGGATAATTTTCATTGACTATCTTGAAAAAGGAAAAACTGTCAAAGGCCAGTGTATGCGAACTTATTGCAACGTTTGAACGAAGAAAATTAAAAATTAAAAACGGCCGCATTTGGCTAAGAAGACAGTGTTGTTTCATCAAGACAATGCACCAGCTCACAAATCCGTTATTGCAATGGCCAAATTAATAAATTATAGTTTGAATTGCTACCTCATACACCCTATTCGCCAGATTTAGCCCCCTCGGATTATTTTCTGTTCCCAAACTTGAAAAAATGGCTCAGCGGTCAAAGATTTTCCAACAATTAAGAAGTGATGTCGGCAGTTAATGGCTATTTTGAGGAGCAAGACAGTTATTATTATAAAAAGGGTATCGAACTTTTTGAACATCGCTGGGAAATAAATTTTTTTCCAAAATGTTTGTGTTTTCTTTGTTGGATCGGGTACTTCTGGGAACGCCATCGTATATAGTAATTCAATGATTTTTCAAAACAATTTTTTTTCACAGCTTCGACGTTATCATCTTTTGTTGATGTGCTGGAGGTCCAGATCGAGGTTCGTCATTGGTATCTTCTCGGAAATCTTGGAATAACTTGTACCACTTGTAAACAGTTTTTTTTTTTTTACTTAGAGCAGACTCAACGTATTCCACTGTTAACATTTCAAGTGTTGTAGAGCATTGATTCCATTTTTTGCACAAAATTTGATGCAAATTGAAAATCGCCGAGTATACCAAAACATGTCTAAACTTTGTATCTATCGGAAACAAACTATGTATAGTATATACTTGAAACTGTGAACATATGTTCAGAATATGGGTACCAACAAAGCAAAAAAAAAAAAATCGATAAACAAATATACGGTGCCCGCGAAATTTCAAAAGTCATCTTACTTTCTGAACACACCGCGTATAAGGCCCGTTTCATGTATAAATTTTTCTTGAATGACTCTTTTCCTCTCTTTAACAATGGCTTTACCAATATCAAATTTTAACTGGCACTTTTTTACTGGGAGTTTATATGAGAGGTGCAATACCACATGCTCTCAAACAGACGAATTCTGACGTACAAAATTCTTGAATTCTTTTGATCTTGCTCCACATATATAGCACCTCATTGTTGAAGTTGTCTGTCAGTCTATTATTGTGAGCATCATTGTATGCTTTGCTGAATACGATTTTTGTCTGTTGCAAAATTGCATTTTGCATATACTCAATTTCGTCTTGTCTTATATCCACAGTCTCTTTAACGAATGGGATCTTAATAGGACGAAAATATCGTGGCGTCTTTTCTGTTTTGTTGTACCACATACCAACCGAAGTGGCACAAAACTGCTTTGAAAAATGTTAGAATCTGTGCCAACATTTTCCATATTTTGCTTGAATTGTGCATGCTGTTATCCAGTTACATTTGCATGGTCTTAGGTCACATAAAACATCGTGCAAGTGACCTTGATGGAATTATGGTTTAACAAATCTTGAAGATTTATGTGAGTGCATGTTTCAATCTAGTTATATGAAATTTCGGCTGATATTCGTCACATGGTATAACTTTTTACTAGCACTTCTAATTATTTCATATTGTCGTTAGAGAGTTCTGCTTCCACATATGATAGAAAGAGCCGATAAAGGCGTTAGATGTCTGTCTTTGATTTGTACTATTTTGTATGATTTTTTCAACTTTGTTGCTCTCTTTGCGATGTCTTAAATCGGTTAAGTATAAATGAAGCATCTGTTTTTCCTGATGTATGTAATTTTGTTAGCACAACGTATATCAACATATTATCTTCCGTTTAAATCAGTAAACGATTTTATTGGTCGACTCGAACTTTTAGGCTGGGTTCTCTGTGTTTCAAATGTCTCTTTCAACAATTCGTCTCTATTTTGTATGAATCTAGTTTCTGTTTTATCTGCCTTTTCCCACATTTGTTTGAATTCTGACTTCAAATGCGAAAATTTATGCTTCAACTGCTTTACAAAATCCAAATTTCTTAATATTTAAATTTTTCTTCCAAGTTTGATATATTAAAGAAGTATCTACGGCTCACCACTCTAACTCTGGTGGTGACCAGATCATCTATCAGATGATATTGAAACAAAATAATAATCACGTTAACATAATGTGAGGCTTAAAGATAAATTCTTTATTATTTTCACGATCTTGGTTTGTCAGATGTGACGAAAAGTGGCAAAAAAGGGCTGATTAGATCATAATAACTTTGTACATACCATAACCTCTCATTATCAATTAATGATGAAACTGCAAATACAACAATAACCTTTTTAAACTCAAAACGACAATAAGCAATATCTTATTAATAAAAAGCAAGGCGAAATGCTTATTAAGAATGTGTTCTTACCTGAATAACTGATACTGTTCACATTTGGAAAGCTGAGAAAATATGTACAGTGGAAGTGATGGTAAAGTTCCGACTAGTCTCTAAACAATAACTATTAACGGGCTTTTTCAGATTTTCAGAAATTGATTTTTGACCGACTAGATTGTCAAAATACCCTTATGTTGGGCCCGGATGAGAGTCGCTTATCCCCAGTGGTGTTCAATGGTCCAAAAGCAATTAAATATAATGCAACTTCAACTAAAAATTTAACTTGATAAAGTATCCAAGATTTTGTCACGATCTTGATCAATTGCTTATAAGACACTTTCCTCTACCATTTGCTGGACTTCCGGTCGAAGTCATATAAAGCTGTAAACTGGTCTGTGCGATACACACCTCCCATTATATATAGAATGAATGAAATTGCCGAATTTTTGCGTCGGTATATGACAATGGATAAAACTTGGCTCCATCACTTCACACCAGGGTCAAGTCGGCAGTCAGCTCAGTGGCGAGTAGGAGACGAACCTCGTCCAAAACGACCAAAAACTCAACAGTCGGCTGGCAAGGTTATGGCATCCGTATTTTGGTATGCACATGGAATAATTTTCATTGACTATCAACAGCGACTATTACATTGCGTTGTTGGAGCGTTTGAAGGACGAAATCGCAGAAAAACGGCCGCATTTGAAGAAAAAGAAAGTGCTGTTTCAACAAGACAATGCACCGTGTCACAAGTCGATGAAAACGATGGCAAAATTGAATGAATTCGGCTACGAATTGCCTACCCACCCACCATATTCTCTAGCTTTGGTTCCCAGCGACTATTTTCTGTTCGAAGACCTCAAAAGAATGCTCGCCGGAAAGAGATTTAAGACCGATGAAGAAGTAATCGCCGAAACAGAGGCCTATTTTGAGGCTAAACCGAAATCGTACTACAAAACTGGTATCGAAAGATTGAAAAATCGTTTCAATCAGTGTATTGCCTTCGAAGGCCACTATATTGATAAATAAAATTGAATTTTGCAAAAATTTTGTTTTGCTGTAAAACTGAGTTTTCAGCCCAGGTGTTATATTGCCATTATATAGCAACTACCAGGTTTACCGGTCTTAATTTTTTTTTGTTTGGTTGCTATGATACCTGTCAAATATATTTAGTATACATCAAGTCATTGAGCATATAACTTCATATTTTTTCATCGTGTTAAAAATGCGGAAAGCATTAATTTTTTGAAGAAAAGTGCTGCAGAGTCGCATTGAATGCATATGGTGGCATATGGCATATGGTATATGGTGATCATGGTCTATCAGAAGCAAAATGCAAAAGATGGTTTCAACGGTTCAGAGATAATGATTTTGATGTTTCAAATAAAGAACGTGGAAGACCACCAAAAAAGTTTGAAGACGCCGAATTGCAAACAATATTCGATGAAGATGACACTTTGAGTCAGAAACAAATAGCAGAAATGTTAAATATTGCACAACAAAGAGTATCTGACCGTTTAAAAGCTATGGGAAAGATCTGGAAAGTGGGTGCCACATGAATTGAATGAAACACAGATGGGAGACCGAAAAACCACTTCAAAGAGAAGATAAACAATCAGTTTTGCATCGAATTGTTACTGGCGATGAAAAATGAATTTATTTTCAGAATTTCAAACGGAAAAAATCATGAGTTAATCTGGGACACCCATCAACTTCGACCTGAAAACCAGATCGATTTGGCAAGAAGACGATGCTGTGTATCTGGTGGGACCAGAAAGGTGTGGTGTAGCACGAGCTTCTATCACGATCGCTACCGATAACAAATGATCAATTTGAACCATGCATTGATCAAAAAACAACCAGAATGGGCCAAAAGACACGGCAAGGTAATTTTGCTCTACGACAATGCACCTGCACACAAAGCAAAACTGGATCAGGATACAACCAAAGCAATTGGCTGGGAGCTACTACCCCACCCGCCGTGGCTCCTTCTGACTACCATTTCTTTTCATCGATGGGACACGCATTAACTGAGCAGCACTTCGAATCGAACGAAGAAGTCGACAATTGGGTGACGTTTTTTTCGTCAAAAGACGAACAGTTTTATTAGCGTGGAATCCATAAATTAGCTGAAAGATGGTAGAAATGTGTAGCTAGCAATGGCCAATACTTTAAATAAAATAAAATGTTGTTTAGTTTCCCATTAAAAATTAGTGTTTTATTTTCACCAAAAACGCTCACTTTATACCGGTACACCTGGTATACCGTCCCATGTACACTTCGATACTAAAACTTTGGTACACTTTTCCGATTTTCAATAAACCTAGATCCCATCGCATGAAAATAAATAACCTTGTTCGCATTAAGCTAAGAGATGTAAAAAACTTGTCGAAGCAGAGGCAAACATCTGTGTTAGATATAGTATTACACAATTTTAGTACAAGCATTTCCCGAGGGTACCATACGGCATCAAATTCCTTGCCGCAACATGCATTGAGTTTATCATCTTATCCTCTTTTGGAGTCACATCATTGTATTAGTTTAGCTAGGATGGATCAGTTGTAATAAACTGAATACTATATTTGAGACATGAAACTATGATATTTCGTCAATATATGGTAATAACCGTCGTTGTGGTCATTGAAATACAGTTTGTTTTATATCAGTAAAATTCTATCTCTAAATACTACAAAGCATATACCGGGCTAAATAATTATATCCAAAAGATAGCTAACAAAACTTGAATTGAACAACCTACCGGTTCATAATTTTTTTATTATAGTGGAAAGGGAAAGTGTATGAAACTTTTATTTGAGTTGATAAATCAATGCTTGCCAATTACTTTTTAAAGTTTATGACATGTAAATATTGACCACAATTACGTTTTATGTGGTCCATACGGAGAGTTCAATTTTTTAATCATTTTTAACGACACGTATTGACGTTGGTTTATCCCCAAAGGCGATTAATTTGACGTATCTCCATAAAAATAGTCTAAAGGCGTTAAATCGCACGATCTAGCGGGCCAATTCACCGGTCTTAAACGAGAGATAAATTGCTTATCGTACTCATTTCTCAATTGGTCCATTGATTCGCGTGTTGTGTGGCATGTAGCGCCGACTTATTGGAACCACATATCGACCAGGCTGTGATCGTGCCTTTAAGGTAGGAACGTTGAACGATAACGGCCGCCATTGACGGTAATATTGCTCTCACGGTAATCTTTGAAAAAATACGGGCCAATGACAACGCACCGAAAGGTGCATTTTTCCGGGTACATAGCAAGCTATTGTATTGCCTAAGGTCTGCACTTTGAAGCAAATACGACAGCTTTGTTTATTAACATGCCCATTAAACTAGAAGTGAGTTTCGTCGCTGAAGGCAAATTTTTCGATAAAATAGGGAATCTTCTTCTAGCTTTTCTAGGGCTTATTCACCCAAAAATTCGAAGCTGTTCTTGCATGAACTGTATTTTACTTTGCGTAAAATCTTCCACGTAATCGAGTAACATAATTCTAATTGGTGCGAGCGGCGACAAATAGACAAATAACGATCTCCATTATCACTAGCTGCAATATTTTCCTCATCACTATACGCATACGGAAAGGTGACTTGATGTCCAATAGCGTGAAATTCGTGCGAAATTAAGTCGCTCACCGTCAGTTTATTGTTTCTGTATATGTCCCTTAAAATAATTTAAATTTTGACGTTATTACAATATTAAATAGTTTGTAGAGAAGGCAATTGTAGAGATCTATTGACCGTGCTGAAAGATGCATATAATTTCTTGCCTTGATCTAAATGGTTTTGAGCTATTGACGTTAAAGTAAATGTTTGAACAGCAACTGAGTAGTTCATTTTAAAACCAGTCCACAAATGATGACTTTTTTTTTCTCATTCACCCATTTAACTAACCTTGCTGACAATAAGTGGAAATTTTGTGATATGCGAGTTGGCATTGGTACGGTTTTACCTTTTTCAATTTCAAGATCTTCCTGAATATGGATACATAAATGAGTACATTTAAATTCTATTCATACTTGTACCGTATCGGATTTAGGATCTTAAGAAGTAGTACACCTTGCGGTAAGACATTATCAATGTTTCGAATATTCATTAAAATCTCGGAACTGCTGCAAAATGTTGCCAAATAAATATGAGAGCCTATAGATCAAGGAACTACACTCCGTCTTAATACGTAAACATTAAAAAAAGGACATTTTTATTTTGGCAGGTGTCAGATCCGTTCTGCTAAGCTGAAGTAGTCATATTAAAACCATCAACACCAGTTTTAATTTTGTCACCAAAACTTTTAAAAGTCTATTTCAAAACTTCGTATTTTTACAATTTAAGGACGTGGTTGTGATTTTGAATCCCACATCCTGAAAAAAAAACACGCCGAAAATATGTAAGCCAGAACTCTCACCTTCCACCTTAACAAACACTACGTATAGACATTCAAACTATTATATCTCATTCATTGACCATTTAAAGTGTTTTTGTCCAACAGCATTAACTCGTTTACACAGCTTTTCGTCTCACAACACCTCCTCTAGGTGAAAATTTATTGTCGTTTTAATAAATTATTTTTTGATTGCTTCTTCCTCCTCGCATGATTGGATTATAACGTATTAAATTGCCCTCAAACAACGTTCGAACAATAAGTCAAAGAAAGATGAAAAAGATTAAAAAAAAAAAAAAAATCTAAAATAAAATAAAACTCTTTAGAAATCGCTTAGGGATCGGCTGACATCGTATCAGCACCATAACTTATTTGCCTAATAAACGACCAGTCAAGCTATCCCACACGCCTACTCCTCTTTTGGATTTATGGATTTTTAAAATATGAAAATTAAATACTCGTGCGCATATACCATATATAATCCGACCTCCTTTCCGCGGTCTTAGAGTGCTGAGACACGAACTTGCGGCTTTCGGAAGTCAAACCAGCACTGTTCCAGATGAATAGATACATTTTTCAATCGCATTTATCCGCATATGCTACAATAGATACGGCCGCAACTATTCAGATTACAGCCGATTAATGTCGCACATCTAATGGTGGCGTAAAATAATTTATTTTCTCAGAAATCTGATTCTTCTGTCTACACACAATTAGGCTTTTGACAATTTTTTCGAAGAGTAGAGTATACGATTTCAGATTTATTGCATCCCCAGGAATGGAGCTCGAAAAAAGCATCTTTATAGCCGTTTTGAACAGATTTAAAACAAGGCAAACTGCCAATTAAGTTTCATTTGCAGGCGCGTTAAAAATATCCCATCTTCAAGCAACACACTGGGGATGTGCAAATAATCATCATAATTATCTTAATAATCTCCAGCATCAGTTTTTATTCTCACCTGACGCGCCAACAAAATGAATCACGCGTCAAAGGAAACTCTCGCGCGTACCATACTCGTACTTCTTAGGTTTTCAGCTTTCAGTGTGAACGAGCTATGGCACCCTGCTGAGTCTTATGGCTCTTAATCTTTTGACTGGGTCTCATCGGAAATCACTTAGATCTCAATAAATAACCTTATCACCTTGGATCCTGTTGGGGCAGGAGTACTCGTATCTGGTACTCCAAATCAAATGTAAGGGACGAAGCATAACTGAAAACAAACATGACAACGAAATAAGTACGACAGAACAAAAAAAAAAAAAAAGTTAGCCGCAAGCACTGGACAAGATGTGGGTAAACCCCATGATGCCTAAATGTTGGACGCTGGATACCGGACAGATACAATGGGGAGTCCACTGTAACAGTGAAATGAGGGAATGTACGAGTATGTTGGCGAACATTAATTGCTCGTTACTTAAAATCTAATACGGGCCACAAATTAAGATGTGCTACGTGGTTCCTGCTGCCACGAAACTGCTGCCGCCTTCGGTTGTCCTGATGTAGTTTCATCCAGTCGATGTCGTGGACGCTTTTGGGCTAGTTGTCCGGTGTCACACTGATTTTAGCGATATTCTATGAAAATGCTTCGGTGCAGCATGCAGAGCCTTGCGGGTGTACAGCCTAGATGAATGGATTTGAACACGAAAAGGCTACAGTTGTGTAGATTTACACATGTACACCGAAAGAAATTCAGCAAATAAAATCGATTTGTGAATGTCAGACACTGAATTCACATGGAATACCATTTAAGCTGTAGACATTGATGACGACAGAAACTAAGAAAAAAAGTTGAACATAGTTTAAGGGCTTTGAGTTTAAATCTAAATCCTAAAATTAGTATATCTTTTGACACTCAATCGTAGAAGTCTATTTAAAGACAGGCAAGTAAAGATTGTCGTTGGATAGTCCAAAAGCAAAGAGCTTAAATTATCTATGGATTAACGATTTGCTAATTTCTCTGCAAATCTATATTTGAAATCCAAAACATTCGCGTGAATTTAACCCCAAATATGTATATGCTATTAGGTGCGCAAATAAGTTTTTGCTATTTTTTTTTGATGAAAATGCAACTTTATTGTGAGAAAATAGTTACAAAATAAGCAGAGCTCGAATACCGTTACGGTAAAAGTGTTTATCTTTTAAGGCTATCCACGAATCAAGCCATTTTTTGACAATCCACACTCACAACCGGCTATCCATCGGTTGTTGCATACATTCAGTCACTGGCCGTGCCGTATGATACATACAGTAATGGCAGTGACCGGATGCGAGCAACAATACATTTAAACGCTCTTCAGCTTTCAGAATACCTTTTAAATTGGGAACATCTATATATATCTTGAAATTGTTCCAAATGGTTTCGATGTTGAAATTCTTACTTTGAAATGTTAAAATCCAAATTGAGTTATTTAAGTCTGCCTAACGTTAACATCTTGAGTCTTACAAGTGTTTAGAAACCGGCGGAAATTGTTTATCACTGTTCCCAACACCGAGTGTAATTCTACTGCAAAACCTCTGTTCATTTATAAAACCACTACCCGATTTGATTGGCTTGGTAGCTTCTTTTACATTGTGATACAATTACTGCGCGTTGTGTTTTCTTATTTCGGTAAAATCATTGTACGCCTATTTCGTTCTCCTTTTTAAAGGCATCTATATTATGTCCCACTCATCATCTGACCAGGTTTCTCGTTGTTGTTTGTTGTGTGTCGAATATTTTCATACCGCGCGTGACGTCACCCTGTTATTAACCAGGCTTCCCTCATCGACGCCGTGTAAAGGAGTTGCCAATTTGTAAAAAATATTCAAAACAGTTTTGCGTTTTTAACGTATAAAACTCAATAGATACGGAAAGATTATAGTGCGGTGAGATTGGAGGGGGCCAACTTTGTAGCTCGGTACAGGCCTCAATGATTTTTTATTATGGGTGACGAAGAAATTTTCGTACTGGCTGACTATATTAATCAATTGAATAGCCACTTTTGGGACACTAAGAATCTTCAATTAATATACCAACGACCATGACATGCTTAAAGAGTGACTTTATGGTGCAACATTTGGCCCAGCCGGCGGTGGCAAAAATTATCCTTGGCATAAGATGAAGCATCCATCTTCCTTTTAAGTATATGTTCTAATGTTGTTGCTAGGTTGCGATATTGCGTGTTCTTTCGTATTTTCTTTTTTAGTCGTTAACCTTGCCATTTTGAAATCGCTCGCACTTCAGTCCTACTATTTCGTCAGCAAGTAAATCGACGAGTATAGCATCATGCAAAACAGTTCGAAATACACGAAATACATATTTCCATTCGATAGACAGCTCATTATCCGCTCCCAGTTTGCCGAGTAAACCCGTCTTTCACGTTAAGGGTTATGATGGTGCAATACCATATCTCCTTATGACTCCTTTTCAACGCCTACCCTGTATTGCGTTTCAAGCTCTAGTTATTATTGCATTTATTACGTCCACTTTTGCCCTGACTAACGAAAACCGTATTAGTATTCCGATAGACCTCCTGTTGTTCCAATTGCTGGCAAGAGTATATTGTTAATGATTGACTAAAGCATTTTTCAGGACGTGTCAATCAAATAAATAGGGCGATATAACGAATGATCATTTTAATTTCCCTCTCCCTTTGGCAAAAGCAATAGCTTCCTAGGATTAGGAAAAACTCCTCATCACGAGTCCAGAAACGCTGGTAAGTTCTTTGCGTTCGGTGGCATACCGATCTCAGTTCAGGATACATAAGTATGCATGTGGTCGGTGTTTTTCCCTTTACAGCCTAGACATTGGCGCAAATTATGCATTAACTACTACCCGCGATACCGGTTACAAAACAGGCTAAGAAATCTCCGGCAGTTCTGAAATCAATTACACCGCAATAACCACTGTGTGGCGCTCCTATTGTTCCAAGTTGAGTTCTGTTTTCTTTGTTAAGTTGGTACATCTGTTGTTGACATCCTCTCTAAATCTTAGCATCATAGCTTGACATTTGCAAAAGTTAAGTAGCCAAGAGTACATCTATCTTTGGTGTGTTGGCGATTTTTTACAATTTTGGAAATAGATTTAAAATTGCAACAACTAACTTGTATTAAATTTTGCGAAAAGTGATTTAATGGTGCCCGAACGTTGGAAATGTTGGAAAAGTGTTTTGGCAACGATGCTCTAAAGAAAACGGTTGTTTACCAGTGGCACGAGCGGTTCAAAATGGTCGTGAGTCAGTCGAAGATGATGATCGTTGTAACAAACCATCGACATCGAAAACCGACGAAAACATTGATGAAGTAAGTGAAATGTTGGTCAATAACTGCAAATTAACCATCAGAGAGATAGCGGAGGACTTGAACATTGCCAATGGATCCGTCCAAGACATTTTGGTTAATGATTTGGGGGTCCGTCGTATAGCAGCAAAGTTGGTGCCAAAAGACCTCAATTTTATGCAAAAAAGAGACTGTGTTGACGTCGCAAAAGAGATGATTTGCGAGGCTGAATCCGATCCCACATTCATCAAAATGATCATTACTGGACACGAGACGTGGGTTTATGAGTACCACACACAATCCAGACATCAGGCAAGTGAATGGCGTTCACCAAATGAGCTGAGACCAAAAAAACCACGTAGTTTTCAGCCAAAAAAGAAGGCAATGCTCACGGTTTTCATGGATTACAACGATATAGTGCATCATGAATTTTTGCCAGAAGGCCAGACAGTAAACAAAGAAAGAGTATTATTTGGGCGTTATGAGACGTTTGCGTGAAGCAATTCGCCGAAAGAGACCAGAATTTTGGGCAGAAAACTCGTAAATTTTGCATCATGATAATGCACCGTCGCACAGTGCCATCATTATTCGTAATTTTTTGACGAAAAATGCAACAAATATCATCCAACAGCCACCGAATTTACCTGATTTGGCTAACTATGACTTCTTTTTGTTCAATCGGAAGAGGAAGTAATGAAAAAATCGCAGGAAGCACTGATGAACATACCTAAAACCGAATATAAAATATTTTTCGAGGATTGGATCAAGCGCTGACATAAGTGTGTGGCAGTCGATGGGAATTACTTTGAAGGGGGCAACATAGATTTAGATAAATAAACTTGAATTTTTAATTTTCTGAATAAATTCCGGGAAATTTATTTTTTGATCAAGGTGGTGTTGCCGGTCTAGGAACGAAGCTTAGAAGATCTTCATCAAGGGTTCCATTTAAAACATTTGATTGTTGTGCGGTCATACCGTCGATTATGACTCTAGTCAATAGCGTTGGCAAAAAATCCATCCAAAATCATTTCGAAGCTTTCGATAGTAACGCTAGGTGGTATATAACATTAGTATATGTAGATACTGTTTATCTTAGCACGTATAAAATTATCCTCAGGTTGCTCTGAATATTCCTGGATAGAAGCGTTTGCGGAAACCCAAATCGCTGACTTGTTTGTTGCGTTGGTGAACTAGCTATTTCCAGTTAGGTTTCTGTATTGCCCGCAGACAATCCCTACGTCAATTTGGAATTCACGAACAGTTTATTCTAGGTGGTCTTGAGCCGTTTCCAAATGATTTAGATTCAGCTTTAGGGTATTCATATTTTTTTAGGTATATGGTAGTTCCGAGCGCGTTTTTATATTCTCAACATCTCCGGCTATCGGTTATATCTTCAGATTCTACGCTGTTAGCTTAGTAAAGCAAGCAATTTAGTCTGGCTTTGCAGTCTTCCAATTTGTGCACAAATCAGTACGGTCGTTAGAGCTTTTGCAAGAAGAATCTTAAGCAGCGTTTCAATATAGTTTTTTTTCTCGTTTTCGGCCAGCCGATGAGCACTTTCTAACGATTTGCTTTCGATTTCGGCGGGAAGGCTTAAAGTACCTGTGACCGTTTCAATGTAAAACTCACTCACGTTCTTAATCATCGCGGTTTTGAATTCAAAGTTCAATTGGTCCTTTAAGGCGACGTAGATTTCCTCTCAAGACGTTACTTCGTCGATATTCCTGCATTTTAGCAAAACTTCTTGCGCAATGCACCAAACGTTGCATTTCTCCTTGTGCTTTTTTGATGTTATCTTTATTGCCCGGGGGTTTTTGAAGTCGCCGATTTATTTAACGAGAGCAGAAGATCACTGCCTGCAGTTTTTCGGATCGGCTCACATTCGTCTCTGTTACGTATCATGTCAGCATATGAAAGATCTTCGGTTTTCGGCTGGTAGTTTGCTCGATGTGTGCTGCTGTTATAGTCTTTTTCGGAACAGGATTCTTAGACGGTTGGTTGTGAACATTTTGCTGAATGGGTCGTTTTGAGGTCTTGGTGTAATGATGCTCCTATTACCAATGCTATTGTGTGAGTCTGTTATTTGACTTTTATAGAGACGTTGGACCTCCAGTCTATTTTGGTAGCAATTTAATTAATTTTTGTTTCGCGGATTTCTCTCCAGCACGAAAAGAACAGTAGCACGATCGAAAAGAATTGCCTAAGCGAACCCCGTCTGAAGAAGACTAAGGCTTCATGATTTTGCTGAGTGATGGAAAATCGCTATAGCTATCACAAAGAACATTCCGGTCACCAGATCATAAAACAGTCAACTTAATTGATTATGTTGCGAGCATTACAAAACACTCCTGAAGTATTCTAGATAATCAAACATTCCGAATGGCTAATGTTGACTCGGACCATTAAGTACGTCTATATATATCTCTAAAATTTCAATAACGTATTTCTTCTCTGCGAGGAGATTTTACGTCTCAACATTTCGACAGTGCCCTTACATGCTGCACTAAGTGCTGAAAATCAGAAGCATCAATGCCAAAACTCCATCAGGGAGATGAAAACATCAGCTTCTAAGAAGCAAAGCAAAATAGCATGAGAAATGAGCGTTCGCGGAATTGGAAATGTGCTACTGGAGAAATAACATTCGGAAATTGTACGAAAACATAAGAAGAACCTCAATCGAATAAAACCAGAACAAACATTTGTGGAAGTGAGCAAGAAAATTTAGTAGTGGAGTCAAAGTCGGTGCTGAAGATATGGAAGAACCAATTTTGCAGACTGTTGAGATGATGCAACCTTCTGTCGTTCAAAACGAATCATTCAACTAAGGCGATGAAAGCCAAGATTTCCTCCTACCCGAACGCAGTGAAGTGAAAATAGCAATATCTTAACTTTACTTGAAAGGATAACAAGGGTGCCGAACGTACGAACTATTAGGCGAGCTATAGAAAGCAGCAAGAAAAGACTTGGTCGAGCGCATACGAATACTTTTTCCCAGTATTTGGTTGGAGGAAAGTAATCCTGAAAAATTAAACCATCGTATCTAGGATCTACAATAAAGGAGACCATCCAAACTGCGTCAAGTGTTGGGGCATCAGTTTTTCCTTAACATCTCTTACAAAATTCTGTCGTCGATATTGTGGGAATGACTGTGAGAATTTGTCAACGATCTGATTGGCCTGTATCAGTGCAGTTGTAGGCTTGATGTATCCACAGTTAAACAAATATTCATACTATGCCTAGAGAAATCCCTGGAATTTCAGGTACCGCATACAACAGCATCTATGAACGCAAGGTATACGAGTACAGATCCATGTTCTATTTTGGTGCAACTGCTAAACTCGCCAGATTGTGTAAAATAATCTTGATACCAAAAAATAATTTAAAAAAAGGTGGTACGTTATCACATGACGTGCTTGAGAATTTTAAAAATCGTAGACAAAAGCCAGACATTTATTCGAAAGTCTATGCAACGACTTGCATTCGGTAATGGCATTTATATCACTGGCAGAACACAGCGAGAATAAAATGGATTAAGCTGTTAATGAAGGAAAAGCCAAGTACATGCTGTCAACAAGAAGAAACCCAACTCATCGACGAATCAGACTGACTGTTAAAATAGAAAGCTATAGCTCTATGGTTGTTGAGGACTTTCTTTATTTCGGCTTCGCTATTAAATCTAACGGCCGACCAGATAGTAATGATAGTTGTTCCAATTGTTATGTGTCAACAGCTGTCAAAGTTACCAATGACATTAAGCTGTCAAAATATTCAGTAACGTTTGCCATTTCATCGTGTATCGCTTTGAGCTTGCCGAACGTACGGAAATTATTTAAAAATATCGAAATTCCGTCTCACTTGTAAATACGCAACGTGAATTTCGTTATGAGGACAACGTCATCATGGTTTCAGTGAGCAAGCAATTCGTCGCACCATGGAAAAGCTTGAGCATGAATACACTCTTTTGGATCTTAAATCACCAACCAGACAGAGATTGATGAGAAATGAAGAAAACATAGCCGCCGTAGCGGCCAGTATCGAAGAAGACCCAATAATGTTTCCAGAGAGTGAAACCCGCTTATTTTGCGGATGAATTTGGACCCACATCCATGTAAGATTGTGGTGACGCAATATTTGAAGCCAGACGATCGCAGATAACGCCATGAGTTTCTTAATTGGGGCTGGAATTGTTGGCCAGAGATCCGCATTTCGGGCAAGATACGTTTTTGGGTCAGCGGCTTAGTCATCAAGTAAAATTGCTGTTATTGGAGTAAACACAATCCATAATCGGCCATGGATCAATACATCCACAATGATTGACTGTTTAGTGCGGTTTATGGCATGTCAGCGTCATCGGACCTTATTTATTTCAAAATGAGGAAGTAGACACCGTTACCGTCATTGGTCTCTGGTATACAGCGATGTTAACCGACTTTCTGTAATCAGAGCTCAACAACATCTATATGTATATCTGAGCTGTGATTCCATCAAGATGGCCCTACATTCCATACAAGCGACGCAACGGTTGAAGTAGTGAAGGAGAAATTTGGCAACTGGGTCATCTCATGGCGAGCGTTCATCAATTGGCCGCCGCGATCATGCCATTTGTCACCACTCGACTATTTTCTCTGCGATTTAGTAGCTTGAAATTATGAGGACTTATAGGGCAATGGAATATTAACGCTTCGGCCAAAGAGCCTTTGATTTCTACCCGAAGAAACACCACAGTTGAGCAAGACAACCTTAGGTGTCACACATAAGTAAAAGTGGATCTTAACCACAGTAGATTGCTTTATGGGTTTCAGTTCCCTGTTCCCAGCTACGAATAGTTCTTGCTCATATTTCCTTATTAGATTTACTACGATAACTATTCAGATGCTAAAACGCAGCAAATTACTTTTTCAGTGTAAAGTGTCACATAAAATCACAGACAGCATTCATTCCTTCTAACGTCTTAAGTGACTGTCTCAAAGTTTGTCCAGCGTGCGATAGATTCAACTTAAATTTAGATTTACTACCCACAACGCTAGTCACACTGCCAACCAGCAAAAAAGTTGACTTCTCCATGGTCTCCATCGAACATGACGAGAAACTAAAAAAATTAAAGAAAAACAAAGCAAGAATGTGTGCGCGTAATTAATTGATTATAAATACTCACAGTCGTTGTCCCAAAAGGATTATGTTTCACATAACGATCGAGTAATAACGTCTTACACGTATCGGACCCCTACTAACGCGATCTTATCCTATCTTATTTAAACTCCTACAATTTTCTGACCCGATCTTGCGTGTTATACGAGTGTTTATGGTGATTTAGTCAATCCATATGGCTCATAAAATTTTTTGATAGCTAAATTTTGTAAAAAGTTGACGGTTGAAGGTGATCCCACTAAGGGATCGGTCCATTTTCAGTTCGATTAGTTATGGCAATATTTTGACGTGCGATGATGGCAATATTTCTTGGAAATACTGACCAAACTTCAATAACAACAAAACGAAAACCATATTCAATTTCATCAACTGGTAATACATACTAACTGTAGGTTGTTTACTACTTCGAACAATTCATTGAAACGATCGCGTATACGAAGTACGAAATATCTGTCTATCATAATACGGCTACGTGTAAGGTCACCATCAGTCTGTCTTGTGAATTATGAACGACTTCAATTTAAAGTTATTGTTGGTAATTTGGACTTCATTACGAGTTCGGGGAGATGAATTCCAAAGTATCCGTAGATTCGGGGCAACTGTTTGTGCATCTCCTTGTCTCGATTTTAATGGGTCGGACTTATGAATTTAATAAGCCGGTCAATAACGGTGTTCACACACCTACTCGTATTTATAGTTTTATTTGAATTCACGGAGTGAGGTGCTTTATTGGGTAGATGAATCTATGGCTGCTTAGGAATAAATTAGAAATTTTATTGCCTCATAAAGTCGATAGTTATTTAGCAATTTGCATGGGTAAATTGCATGGTTATTTCAATTTTTGATGGGAAATTGATGGAATTTTCTGCTGCTTCGATTGGGTGGGACAACCTTAGCAGCAGATTTATTGATGTCTAAGTATAAGTTAAGGCCAAGTTATTAAGATCTCTAACAAATGGAGTCGTAAAAATTGACAGGGAGACATTTTTTATGAGTTTTTAAAGAGAGAAAATAGCTTAACGTATCTTAAGCTGATTTGTAGGTAGTTTTATGGGTTTGTAACAAAAAATAACCGTCAATACATTTTTTTTATAATGGGCTTTTCACTTATGTTATGGGATTGTGCGGCTATAAATTTGAATCGGCTATTTTCCAGTTAGGTAGTGCTGTCATAAAAAGGCAGAAACTTTATCTAGAGGGCTTCTACTCGTATAGTACAGTTCGTTTATCAAAATCTTTCGAGTATGACATATATTGAATTTCATCGCCTGCAAAGTGTTGACACCATGACAATACTGCATCAATTGGTATTAATAACATAAGCAAATTGATTGACTGTTCAGCAAAATCAGGGATAAGTACAAACATCTGGTGAGATCTATTACTGCATAGTGATTCCTCATCCTGAAAAAATGAAGAGGCTTTCAAGTGGAACACGATGCTACTTAGGTCATATTTAACAGCGAATTGTACGAGCAAACAAGGAGTCCAGTGTGTTGATCACAAGAAAACGCAACGGTATGTAAGGACGGGCTAGATAACCACTTTTAAGGGCAGATTCTACTACTCCAGCAGATGGCAGAAAAGGCGAATCAGGTGTGGAAAGAGTATGTTCCACATGTATGTTTTCAATGTTAAAGACGCAAAATAGACAATGAGAACCTCACATCGCTCCGAGATATGGCATTATCCTACACTCTTCTTGCATACAGGATCAAATATACGACAAAGAATTTTTCTGTTAAAAGTGTTTTTCCTCTGTTTTTCCACCAGGACTTAGCATCATATACAATAATAGGACCTGCAAGATCAGTCATGTATTTCATCTGTAAGGTGAGGAGCCTTGAAACCATTTATTTTGTCAAATCGAAGTAGTTTTCTGTGTAGCTCTTATAAGTCGTAAGATAGCTTTATTTATAGATAAGGCATATAGAGGTCTACATATCATACTTACATGTGTAAAGTTCTTCTGATAAATCAGCCTTATTGTTCTTCAGTTTCTTAATACATGCCACAAGCCGCATTTATGCTATTTCCATTTATTAGTGCACTGCAATAAAGCGCTGTTTTTGTGAATTTACTTTCTCAATATTTGGCAACTGCTGAAAAGCTGTTAAGATCATTGACAATTCCGTGCGCCACTAGATTTCCCTGAAGCCAGTTCTCAGCTTTTTGACTTTGTTATAGAACCACTGGATATTGTTGCTAATATCTAGGTGGGGTTAGGTTGGCGGAACTGAGTCCATTCTATACCGCATCACACTTAAGTCTAAGATCATTGTGACGCCCGGGTGTCTCTACGGGAGTCTATGTTCCCTCAGCATTTGTAGAGGTCATCGTCGGTAAGGCGGAGCTTTTTTGCGTTTCCCCCAAGAAGATTATGAACTGTGAGCAATCAAAAAAGCGTAAATAATTCAGCTCTACTTTTCAAGAGAATCTTACTTGTTCTGGACTTGCTGAGATCCGGTCATGATTGGCTTGAGGTTTCGCAGGTACGAATGTTTTTCCACTTTCCGTTGGCTTTTATTTGTATCGTTCGCTCCACTTGCATTTTCAGAGTGCAGAGTGGAGGTTTGATAATTTGATTTTCTAGTTGAGCTGACTCATCTGCATGCTCATTGACTGCCACTCCTTTGTGACCAGGGACGTAGCGTAGCTACGATGGCAGCCTGGCTATCAATAAACATGATGATATCTTCGTAGGATATTGCCTTAATTTCTGCAAGTTTGACTGCTTCTGCCGCAGCCTACATCGCAGCCTGAAAAACACTGTTGTAATCCGGCAGGCGTCTTGAGCATCGTAAGTTCAATTGATCGGAGGAGATTCCGGCACGGGTTTCTATCTCGATTTTTAATTCATCCGTGAAAATGGATATCGAGTCGTATACCATTTGGTTCATGTCCCATTTCTCTTCGCTTGGGAAAATGCAGGCGAATGATGTTTTGAAGTCGTATGGTATTATCCGTATTGGAGTATAAGCTCAGTTCATTTGTAAGGATGGAAGCGTGATCTTTCGGGTTCGGTTTCCACCCAAGCGCTTTTCGCTGCAGATTCCTGCATGTATAGATCTAGGGGTAGGAGGCCAATCATATTTTTCCAATTCCGCCGTTGGCGTCCTTCTTATGGCATGAGTCGTGCCTGTACATGCAATCCTCTGTACATTTGTTAATAACCTAAAAGTGCGAGTTTTGTTTGTGGATTGCCACCATACTAAGCCTCCGTAGGTTAATATGGGTCTGACCATAGCCGCGTACGTTCGTAGGATAGTTTGGAAGTTAGGTCCCAATTCTCCCAAAAATATACCACTGATAAGGCTATCGTCATCGTTTTTTAACACGACATTGAGTTTCCAACTCTGCTTACTATGTAGTACAATACCTAAGAATTTACTACTGTTCGATAGTCGGAGGCTTGTGTCATCTATGGAAGGCTGGTCAAGTGGTAGCATTATACTCTTATGTGTGAATAGAACAAGTTCTGTTTTTTGTGTGTTGACTCCCAGCCCACAGAACCTGACCTAGTCTCCATGGATTCTAAGGGCATAGTTTAGAATTACACGGATCATGGCGAACTTACTGGTGGCCATTAGAACCACATCATTCACGTATGCAGTGACTTTTGTTCCTTCACTTTTTAGATTCAGAAATATTTCATTAGCCATAAGAGTGCACACCCTCCTGGTAGGGTGCCCCTTAAGGTGGGGACCCTCAATACCGTGTTACTTTGTGTTGCATTGATGTTCCTGTTGTGGAGCCTAAATGTTATCAGGTTCGTTGGTGCAGGATAAAGTTTCTACTTAAAGTTTCTTAAAGTTTCTACTTTTGACATTGTGTAAGGCTCCTTCGATGTCTAGGAAGACGCTTAATGTGTGTTTTTTGTTGTATAGACATTTTTCAATCGCCCTGGCAACTTCATGTATGACCGTTTCTGTGCCTTTGCCAGGCATGCTGGGTAAAAGCTAAGTCGTTTGGGTGGAGATTGCTTCTAATAGTGTGATAGTGACAGTCTCAAGCAGTTCTTCAAAAGTTTTTGAAATGTATCGTGTTAGGCCCTAGGAATGAAAACAGTTTTTACTTCCATCCAACATTTTGGCACATATTCATACTTAATACTACTGCTGAATAGTTTTAAGGAACGGTATCACAGCCTGCTTTATTCAGTATAATTCAGTTAAGTACAGGGAATTTGTAAGCGAAAATTGAGCCTATAGCGCAGCTTATTTTCATTTCTTCTCCCTAACCTCTAAAAATTTGAAATTTTTAAGCTAAGTGACTGTGTCATGGATACAACGTCCGATACAACGACACCAGAACTGTTGCGGAAAAAATACGAAATTGACTTTACTTGTGCAAAGGACTGGCTTTGGCCAAAATCTGAGCTAGGAAAGAAATGCAGTCGGATCTTTACGGACGGCTCCAAAACCAATATGGAATGTGGCACTTCACTTGTCTTGCATCTGTCTTTCAAGCAGAAGTTTACACAATCCTGATGGCAGCGAACTATATATATTGTGGAGAAACGGTAGAGGGAGCGAAGCATTTGCATCTGCAGAAACAGTCAAGCTGCGTCTAGAGCCTTGCTAAATCCTCTTACAACTTCCAAGCTAGTTCGACAACACAAGAGATCACTGAATGCAGTTTGAATGCTAAATTCAGTGACCCTTGTCTGGGTCATAATGTCACAATGGAATCAGGGGAAATCGCCGGCGAGCTTGCCAGGCACGGTTCAGAGGAGATTTTTTCAGGACCCGAACCTACGTTGGTTCGACCTTGGTTAAGGCTTCTATTAACAGTTGGGTCTCATACGAGCACAAATGCAGATGGTACAGCTCCGCGGAATGTAGGCAGATCAAACGAATACTTCCCGACATCTCTAGGAAGTCAATGGTCTTTCTGCTGTCTTTCAGTCAGTTAGAACGTTAGTTTTTTATCGATAATTGTGCTAACTTTTTTTTTTTTTTTTTTTTGCTTTGTGATTGTTATTGGTTCGTTTTTATAATGAATGACAAAGTGTTTTGCCGTCAAAAAGTTGCAAAAGAGGCAAGTACTTACAGCAAGAGACCGAAAATATCTGGAAGCGGATCGCTGAATCGACACGACTTAGAGGCACAAAGTGAAATTAATGCTAGTAATATACATCCGCGAAAAAAGTTAAGCAATCGGGAGATACATAAATACGATATTGAAGTGAATCCAGGTTTTGATTATCGTATGATAAACTTTATTGCAGTTTTTTCAGCCATTTCAAATGTTTTCGTGTGTAAAGTGTGCAAATCGCAAGTGAAATTTACGAAAATTGGTAACCTGAGATACCAAGTAGTTCCTTTACTGAAAAATGCTATGAAATAAGCCGTTGAATTGTAATTTCCATGCGATTACTTGGAATAAGTTTGCACTAAATAAAAAAGTTTTGTGCGTTCATGGAATTAGCTCGGCCTACGTTCACTCTTTCTAAAGGGTCTTCCAATAGGGACTTCGTAACAGTTGATAGCAGCCATATTGTTGAAGTGACATATGTCTAATTGGCTGTTTTTATTCAGTCTGTTTTGTCAAATCTTCATGGATGGATATAGCGTTCAACAACACGTGCAAATAATCAAATTGTTTTACTAAAATGGGTGTTCTGTTAGCGAAACGTTCCACGCGCTTCGTCCATTTTACGGTCAACGTAATCGTCCTTCCGAGAGGACTATTCGCAGAGTGGTGGATAAATTTGAGTACAGTGGTTCAGTAAACGGTCAACCAACATCCGTACGTTGATGAAGCGCTAGATCTGCCGAAAACATCGCAGTTGTCCGTGAGAGTGTGCAGAAAAAACCGAGGCGGTCGATTTCGCGTCGCTCACAAGAGGTAGGCTTTCGCAAACCACAACTTGGCGAATTTTGCGTCGTGACTTAGGCCTGCACCCGTACAACTGGCCCAGGAGCTGAAGGTTAACGACCATGGACAACGACGTGTGTTCGCTGTAAAATATTTAGACTGCGCAGTGAAATCAAAATATTGTAAGGCGTGAGAGTACTGGAAGGATAAAGAAGATACCGAAGAATATATGGAATGGGCATAAAACCATAAATTGAGTGCGATGTGAACCACAGTGGATCAGCAGGAAAAATGGAGGTCGATGCAGTTGTTGAGAAGTTTCAGTGATCCGAAGCTTTGCACCAGGAAAAAAACACCCATTATATTGGTTTCGGTGATTCTAAGACTTTTAAAGGCATTACTGATGCTAAACCCTATGAGAGTATATGGATTACGTTCAAAAGCGAGTGGGCAACCGCCTACGTAATTTGAAAAAGAATACAAAAGGTCACGGTGTATGGGGCAATTGACGGAAAAACTAATAGAAGAACTCTCTTTTTATTATGGATTAGCCATTCGTAGAAACTGTGAATCAGTAGAAAATTTGAGAAACAGTACACGGGCTACACTCGATTATAAATTTTCTACTGATGCAAAACCGCAGCACGATAAATATACGATCGGAGAGGATTCATGGTGCGAAAGCTACAAATAGTTTGTCTGAGTACAAACATAAGGCAGCTCTTCCGACTAAAGTGTATGAAGCTATCAAGTCAGTCTACGAAGTCTACGATCTTCTTACTCGATGCATAGGCGGTTATACTCAAAATTTATAATTTGGCCCAAAACCCACTTCTAGTGGTAAAACTGTGTTAGATATATGTAGCTATGGGTATTACAACGACGGCTTTACATCAGTTTTGCACAAAATGAAAGCAATGGGCTTATAAATCGGATCGAACAGCTACGAAATGTGCTTGGAGATTGACAAAGAGCGCATAAAGCTTTCAGAAAGATCGCTGTCTGAAGCTGCAAAAGATCGTTTTAAGATCCGAAAGAAAGGAAATGTAAGACCACTATAGGAGCAGAGCAGGCATCGTGCATTAAAGGTATTGCAAAATTTTTTATGACTTTCTATAACTTATTTAAACGCGTTAAACTGCATTTTTCAAGCTGGCGGCACCCATAACTTGAAGAATTTTCAACCAATTCACTTCAAATTTAAACCAAATCTTTAAAAGTGCATTGTCTAAATAAGTACATGGGATTTTTTATTTATATGGCATAGTTATATGTTTGCCTTTACAGTATCTGCCTTTTATGGAAAGAGCGAATTATATGTCGGGAAAGATCTTGCTGTAAATCGACTATAGTAGCAGTGGCTTCAATTGGCGATAAATCTTTAAGGTGGGTGCCAATACTTCTGCCAAAGTCTGTGAATTTATCTTGTTTATCTGTAGATAAAATTGGTTTATTTATAAGTTGAAAACTTTTCTATGTACTTATTTCTTACGTTCAGAGAGTTGCTTTGTGGTAATTGTATTAATACACCCTGAATGAATCGAACTGCAACCAACTTCAGACTGCTATAATTTCCAAACCGTTCATGACAGTGAGCTCAAATTTTGACACATGACAGATAATTTTATTATTTAAACGATTTGCGTCTCAGTTGTGTTGAAAAATTTTTATCCGCGATGGAATTTAAACGTGATATTGTGATTGCTTTGTATTTGGCTGGTAAACCACAAGTAGCTATCGTTAGAGCCCTCCAGCACCTCAACGTGTATAAATCATGTGCGTCTCGAACCATAGATCGCTACCGTGATACTGGCAGCGTTGCAAAGCGCCATGGAGGTGATCATAAAAAAACAGCAACATCGGCAGAAATTTAGCGAAATCCGCTTCGAAGTGGAAGAGAAATGGCTCGTGAGCTCAACATATCGTTAAAATGGATGCAACATATACTGAAAAATGAGCTTGGGCTCAAGCCATTGAAGTTCCAAAAAGCACACGATCTTACACCGCAACAGAAAAAAGTTAGAGTCGAAAGAGGGAAGAGTTGCTACGCTTGCACGAAAGTGGTGAGTTGCCAAATTTGTTTTTTTCCGATGAGTCGCTATTTGTTAACGAGCCAGAGAGGTCCTTCGAAAACTTACACCCTCGGACGGCCACCAGAAAGCAGGCAGCACCGATGGTGATGGTTTGGGTCGCCATAACCGCCGATGGTCGCTCTCCGCTCGTATTTTTGGACCGTGGCGTCAAAATTAATGCGATCGTATACCGTGAAACTGCTATAGAGGCGGTATTGAAGCCTTGGGCAAACAATCATTTCGGTCGGAGACCGTGGACATTTCAATAAGACTCGGCACCGTCTCACAAAGCGCGCGTCAACCAAGATTGGTTAAAAAACAATGTTCCACACTTCATTTCTTCGACACAATGGATTACAAATTCTCCGGATGCAAATCCGGTGGATTTCTCTGGCCGGGAATGGACCAAAATACCGCAGAGCCACTTGCGTGCAGCGTGCGATGCTTTCTTCGGCCGTCTCAAAGCCATTATTCGCGCTAGATGTCTACATATTAAAAACTACTGACACAATTTGAAATTTGATGTATTTTCCAACATTTTTTTCTTTGGCACAGTAAAATTTATCAAAAAATAAAAAAATTATAGCATTTTAAGAGTTGCAGTTCGAGTCAGTCACAGTGCAGATTCCTCATTTTTTGTTGTTGCGCTTTTCTCCCGTTCTCCCGCATGTTGTGTGGGATATTCTTAGGATACGTTTGTACCTTTCAGTCATCTCGTGTTGCACAGGACGTTCCAGGGAGCATGTCGCGCTTTCAACTTAACCATCACTTTCGCTGTACTTGAATTTTCACTTGACATACTATAGGACGATTCGATGTCAGTCCACCATACATATATTTTGCTTTCTCCTTCATGTCAATATTGCCTTCTGCAGGTAAGTGTACAACGATGTAGTACCAGGTGTACCGGTATGAAGTGAGCGTCAAGATACAAATGTCTCGATAAGGAACATTTATTGTAACTGGGTTGCTATAACACCTGTCAAACATATTTAGTATACATCAAACGAAATCATATTTTTTCATCGCGTTAAAAATGTGGAATTTTGTACCAGAAAATGATGACTTGCGGAAAGCATTAATTTTTTGTGAGACATGAAGAACGTGGAAGACCACCAAAAAAGTTTGAAGACGCCGAATTGCAAAGAATATTGGATGAAGATAGATGATACTTTAGATCAGAAACAAATGTCGAAAATGTCAAATGTTGCACAACAAACAATATCTGATCGTTTAAAAGCTATGGGAAAGATCTAAAAGTTTGTAAAATGGATGTCACATAAATTGAATGAAAAACAGATGGAAAAGCGAAAAACCATTTGTAAAATTTTGCTTCAAAGACACGATAAAAAATCAAATTCTTACTGGCGATGAAAAATGGATTTATTTTCAGAATCCTAGACGGAAAAAAATCATCAACTTCGACTGCAAAGCCAGATCGATTCGGCAAGAAGACAATGCTGTGTATCTGGTGGGACCAGAAAGATGTGGTGTACCAAGAGCTCCAAAAACCTGGTAAAATCGTTAATACAGATCGCTACCGGCAATCTTCCAAAACAGGACAATTTTAATTAGGACGTTATTTTTTCTATCGAAGTACAATATCTAATATGGTCGATTCAATAATATAAAAACGAACTTTGGTGATTGGAACGTACTTTGTACACGTTTAATATTTTGTTACCTTACGGTAGCATTTGATCTTTGAGTAGTAGAATATATACTTTGTAAATCCCAATGTTACTTTACGGTAACACAATGAATTTTGACCGAGTTTTTATTTGCTATTTCGGTTTGACTTTCAGGGAAAAAATGTGAATAAAGGGAAGACAACATAGAAAAGTTAATGATATATTGTATTTTGCTAAGACAGATGCATCAGATGACAAAGAATTTGAGTTGAATTTGGGTGAAATTGTAGGGCTGAATCTGAAGAAATACATTAGATAACTAATACAGAAAATCAGGTGAGTGAGAACTTGAAAGAAAAAACGTTGAAAGCTTGGAAGCGGAAATAGAAGAAGCGTTAGAAAATTCTAGTCAATCTTTTATAGTGTGATTCACCTTAAGGTTTGGTTTATAATGTAAAAATAAATACAATAATTTGAAAGAAAATTTAACATTTTTATTATTGATTAAAAGAACAATTTATGGCATTTATTTTTCAAAAATAATATTATGTAAATGTTTGTCAGGACTACGTCTGAGGTAGTCTATTCGAAAGGTCTAATTTTGGGCGACTCGAAAGAGCATAGCGGCTGATATCTCGCGGATAACACGAGTAATGTTGGCTTCCAAAGCGTCAATCGTAGCTGACTTATTCCTGAAGACCCAAGATTTTACATATCCTCAGAGAAAATAGTCCAAAGGTGTGACTATGTGCTTGAATTTCAGGAAGCACATAGTCCGATAACATGGCGCGATAACGGTTCATTGACGGTAACATTCTGATTTGTCTCACTTTTGAAGAATATGGACCATGGACCAATGATTCCACCGGCCCGTAAACCACACCATACCGTTGTTTTTAATGGATATAAGGGTAGCTCTTAGTATTCTTCGGGTTGGTCATTAGCCCAAATATGGCAATTTTGTTTATTAACGTATCCAAAATTTCGCGATAAAACACCGGATATCCTTACGTAAAAAACGCCAAGTTGTCGAATATGCCAAGCAAATCTGCTGAGAACGACAATTCGTCGTCACGGTCTTCGCGTACACTCTCAGGTACAGCTACTATAATCTCTTCACTACGTGCTGGATGTGATCTAACCGGTCGAGTATCTTCCACTAATGTAAGCTGGGACTCAAATTTTCGAATGGTATTAGCAATAGTGGTTTCAGTAGGTCGATTTTGCGCACCATAAGTTCCTCGAATCGCACGAAAAACATTTCTCACAGAACGCTGATTTTCGTAATATAGCTGAACAATTTGGAGACGCTGTTGTAGTGTGAGTTTTTCCGTGATAACTTTCCAAACGTTACTGAACAAATATGACAAAGCAGTTTGATAGGAGTCAAGCGTGATCTGTCAAAAAAAGTCTATTGAAAAACAAACCTCACGATGAATCATCCTATACATCAGCTGGAAAGTGCAAAAGGACATAATTTTACTGGCTAAAGATTAATTGGAAGCCACCTAGTGCCATTTTCGTCAAAGAAGTTTATAGAACACCGTCTTTGCGCACGCCGCTTCAGAATTTCGAAGAATATTTTAATGATGATGTCTATGAAAAAATTCTTTTTGCCACTGATCAAAGAAACTTGACTACTGAAGGATATCTGACCAATATCAAATTAAAAAAAAAAAAAAATTGTTTGCTACGCTACTCCGGATAATTGTCCCAGAACAAAATTAGAAAAAGCAACCAAAATACAGAGAAAGATTCCATTTTATTTGAAACGTGCTTAAATTGCTAAAATATAAGACAATAATGATTTGCTTTGGAGAAAACGTTTTCATTTATGTATCAAACGAAACGTATCGATGTATCAAAAAATTAAGATAACCTTTGCATAGATGAGATGATGGTGCCATTTAAGGGAAGCACATTATTGAAAATATATATGGTATGTCAAAAAAGCCCATAAGTGGGTATTGAAATTGTAACTTTGATGGTGTGATTCATGATTTCGAAATCTATCAACGTAGGGGAACAATTCCTGGGCATTCACATATGGGATTTTGCTCTGGTATAGCTATGAGATTAGCTGAAACAATACCCCATTTTAAGAACTACAAGCTATATTTATACAATTATTTTATCGGATTGGACTTACTTATAAAATTGATATCCAACGCCCAATTATAGTCAAGATGTATAATAAAAATATGGTAGGAGTAAATAAAATGCTTTTTTTTCTATCGCTATACAGAATCAGAAAGTGGACCATACATTTCTTTGACCGTATGATAGATATGGCTATGCGTAACGCATGTCAAGAATATCAATGGCACTGTGAAGTACTGAAAATTCATTAAAGAGAAATAATGGACCTATTTGCATTTCGCCAGTGGAATTTTGGTTCAAATCAACACTAAAGGGACAAGGAAGAGCGGAAGACCATCAGCAAATCTAAGTGAGCTTACACCTTCACCTACTTCAACATTAACTCGTGACAGCACCCATGCAACCTCTATCAAACAAATCCAGATGTAAGGTCAAAGGCTGCAAGGGCACTACTGGATACAAATGTGGAAAGTGCAATGCTCGCTTGTGCCTTCCAACTGTCGAATATAATTGCTTTATATCTTGTCATGGTGTAAACATTCACAAAGTACAAAACACGAATGAGAAGCTATAGAATATAGAAGCTGTCGCGCCAAAGTATTTATTAATTTTTATATTTTATCATCATCATAACATGAACTGATTTAAATTTTCATGGATTTTTAATAAAATGAATTAATTCATATAAATTTACTTCAAAAAATATAATGAACATGTACGCATAATGTTTTTTTTTTTATTTTTTTCATTTTTGAGTGAAAAGTCGTTTATGTGTACTACTCAGTCGATATGCGCGTTCGTTTGGAAGTTGTTGTGCAATGCACAGCTTGCTAAAACGACATAGTCGATGGTTTCTAAGGACAAATTATTATTTGTATGGAAAACTCTGAATCGCAACGAGAGAATGCCAAATGCGTTTTCTACAACTTGTAGTGCACCGGAAAGCATTTTATTAAAATATTCCCTATCTTCATTTAAATCTTGTCTTGAAAACGGTTTAATCATATCTTTCCGCAGCCGAAACGCTTCGTCGCTAATAAATACGTATGGAATTGTAGAATCGTAATTGTTGGGGCTTTTCGGTGGTGGTATTTTAAGACGATTGTTAACAAGATCTTCATAAAAATCTGTATACTCTATTACTCCTCCGTCGGAAACTCTGCCGTTAGTTACAACGTTGCAGTATATGAATTCGTATTGAGCATTTACAATAACCAATAGGACAATGCTGTAATATCCTTTATAATTATAAAAATAGGATCCACTATTTACTATTAGGGAAATCCCATTTATAATAAAAATGGCGAGCGATTTCTTCCCACTCTTCTTCAGATCTTGGAAACTGTGAAATAAATAAATGATCCATGTTGTTTATTTTACTTTTATTTTATGTATATGCTGTACTTTTAGCTCACCATAGCTCAGATGGTCTCTCCCTCATCACTGTATCCCAGCAATTCAATGAATACATTTTCTTCCATTCTAAGAAAATTTCTATAGACTTTATCAAAGTTAGAAAGTTCTCTCAACAACGAACAATCTCCATGAAATTTCCTTTTCAGCAACCACTTTTTTTTATCCACGCTTTAGATTTTTTTTTTCATTTATTATTATTGCACTTGCTGCTGCACCGGCTGCAAGAAGATACAAATTATTGTCCATTCTCGTTGACAAATATGAAACGACTAAACAGAATTTAAGCAAAAATATTCACAATGTTCATTGATGTGGTGGTGGCGATTTTTCATCAATGTGACTTGCCAAAAAACACGTCAATAATACTTGTTAAGTAACATTGATCATGTATAAGGCGCTTTACACAATTATCGCTTTCGACAAGTTTATGTGCTTGACGATTATTTTGGAATAATATAATATGAAGATGCTCTCAAACATATGGTGACCCCGACGTGATCACCGCTCTTGTACTTTTTCTCTAAAAAAAACATTGTCTTGTTTGCTCAAGTCTAAAAAAGTTTTGAACAATGTTTCCTACTACCCTACCCTACTAAGATAGTCCGAGACAAAAAACAAAGTTCCGAACACATCAGAGAGGCTTGAGTAAAAACAAGGAACTATGGAAGAAGTAGAGATCATTTCTCGGCAGAATGCTCTTGTAGAAGAATTAACTAAACTAAAAATTAACCTCGGAAAGCACGATCCACAGCGAAATACCCCTGAGTACCGAGATGAAAGATTGCGATAAATCGACGCAATATGAGCAGAATTTTCAACCAATCATCAGAGACTTGCAGCGGCAATGAGCGATACCGTTGTAAAAGTCGAGAAGCTGTTCCTTTATTTGAAGGCTGTATTAGAAGCAATGGCTCCAGAAGATGTGAAAGAAGGGTTTGATGCCTCGGCAGAAGCAGAGCTATCAACACAAAGCCAACAGATGCAAAGCTGAAACCGATAAGACGAGTTCCACAAGAAGCTGCAAATTATACACATGCTGAAGAAGCAGAAAGTTCTAATGAAGAGGCTGATGCCTTGACAGAAGTGGGTCCATCAACACAAAGGCCTACAGACGCAAGGCCGAAACCGATCAGACGTGCTCCACAAGAAACTACAAGAAATACGCCGGCTGGAGCGACAATGCTCATAAGAAGACAAATGCTGATATCTGATTCATTAAGAAGGCTCCTCGCCATTGTCTATGCAACAAATACAACAGCCCAATCCAAATCATTTTTTGAACGAAAAATTCAAGGAATCAACAAATATTGGAACCAAATGGAAAAACTTGGAGAGCTCACTCAAGACTACAGCTCATTAGGCTGCGATATAAAGGCGTACATTAAATTAAAAGAACAAGTTCAAGAAGTACTTGTGTGGCTGGCTACTAAACTGGAAGCTCCCATGGACACTCATCAGCAAGTTCAGCAAGCCACGTCATCCATGCTACAACTGCCACAAATCACCATTCCAGAATTTGATGGAGACTATGAAATGTGGCGTTAATTTTCTGATCTCTAAGTACATCGAGATGGTTCATCAGCAGCCATTGAGTAACTTAAAAAAAAAGTGGTATCTCAAAACTAGCTTAAAGAGAGAGCCCGAAAAGCTTTTGAGGTCGAATTACAAGTCACCCTGTATATAAACTTATGTAATATTTAATATTATATGTACATAGAGGACCTAAAGTGATATAAAGATGATAATTTTCTATTCCTTTTTAAATTTGCATATTATATGTATAAATTTTTCCTTTTAAGCGGATACTTTCTTTAATAGACAAAAAACTCTTGTCCCGTGGCACTTGTGAAACGTAAGAAAATTGTTGATGCTTGTAAAACTTCTGTGGCAGGAGTTTTATCACTCCTTATCAGGTTTCCTGATGGGCTCAAACCGATTGCTTTTGTATCAAGATCATCAGCCAAAAGTGAATTCTACTCGTATTATCATTTTCAGTCGTAAAATTAAAGCAATATTTGCTAGGTAATTTTTTCACAATTTTGGTGAAACACATGGACTTCCAGTGATGCAGCAGCGAGAATGCAACGATGGGCGGTTATTTTGAGCGGCTTCAATTATAAGATTGAATATGTAAAATACATCAATAATGCGGCAAATAATTTGGCACGTATAGCTCAAATTTCATATATTTATGAATCCAATGACGCAACATGATAGAAAACGACAATGCATTACCAATTAATTTTAAAAATATTTCCATAGAAACACGTCGTTATCCAATTCTTGGTAAACTTTCGGAAGTTATTGAGAATATAACCGTTGACAAATTGGATACTAAGAGGTCCAATATGGATGTGTCATGTGGGGCTTTCGAACAGTTGTTCCGTTCAAATTACGACAACATATTCTTAACGAATTGCATGCATCATATGTGGGAATCTTCAAAACAAAATCACTGACAAGATCCTAAGTATTGTGGCTTAAAATTGTTTCAGATATTGAAAATTGAATAAAACGATGCAATTGATGCGATGTCAAAAATCACAGGCCAGTCCACCTAAGGCAGAATTAATTCCTTGGAAACCAACGAATTCAGTATCGAATTGAGTCCACATTGATTTTGCTAGATCAATATTCAACTACTATTGTTTAACCCTCCGATGAGCGTATGGGTCTGGCCAGACCAAACCGGTTTTGAAATGTGCTTGAATTTTTTTTCTTGATATTTCTTAGAAGCAGCAGTCCATGACTTCTTCATGGCAGTGAGGTTGATATTTTGATAAACTTGATTCGTAAACTTAATGTACTAAATTTGAATCCGGACTTGAGGTGAAGACTTGGACGATGAAGACTTCGTGCAAGAAGAAGATGAAAATGTGGATGGGGCGTCCGATATTGAACAAGAGATTGAGTTAGAGGCCGTTTTGGATGATAACAAACAGCGATTCCTTTATTGAGTACTGTTGTGCCTTGGAATCCTTTCGACCATGGAACGAAACACACCTCAATAAAAAACAGTGAGTTTGGATGATGACCAACGGTGACGAAATGTATGCCTTCTATGGGATGTTGCTGTTTAATGGTGTGTTTCACGCCAATTCGCAGCCAGCCAAAGAATTTGGGCGAGTTACAATGTGCTCATCTAGAAAGCCACCATGTCCTTCAACCGGTTCAAGTACTTCACCACATACATCCGCGTCGATAACGGTAACACTCGTGCGGAGACGCTTCAACAAAGCAAATCTGCGGCAATAGACTATGTATGGCTCATTCTGATGGCATACACACCAGTCTACCAAGTGACCATCGATGAGCAGTTATTTCCGTATCGTGGACGAACTAGGTTTACTCAATATATTACGTATAAGCTCGCGAAATACGGAATAAAGGTTTGGCGAGTTTGCGATACCGTGCTAAATTATCCACTGGAAGGACCGCCTAATATGCCACCGTTCATCGGAGGATTAATCGTTATCTATTTTCATTCAAAATTGCCTGAAGTTTTTAAGACGAAACAATAACTTCTGAATTCACAATACACAAATTGCGCGAATTATTTAGTCGATATGGCATACCAGAAATTTTGATAAATTATCGAAATACTTTTCACAGTACAACAGGACAGGCAAAAAACCAGCAAAGTTATTCTTTGGAGCTTCTTTACGAAAATGTTTCAGCAATTTGCGTCCGCCGAAAACGAAATTTTAAGGGCAACAAATTTTTCAAAAATTAAAAACGCATTCTATCTATTGGACTCAAAATTTATTAACCTCAATGCAAAAATTCAGATTTTGTAAAACGTCTATTCTCAGTTTTGTACTGAAAGGGTTAGTCTAAAAGTATGTTCGTCTTTAAGCCGTATTGCACATAAAGTCTTTTTATTTGGTCTCTATCTCCGAAATGGCTGTAGAAAATTATGAGCTACTATCATAAAGAAAATATCACAACATGCTGAATATAAGTACTGGAAATTTTTGAAATAAAGAATGGCATGCAATTTTTTTAAGGAAAAGTTACAAAAAATGGATTTAGCTTAACTTATTACACACCGTTGAACAGAAAATGTATCTATCCTTCCAAAAACATTAAACTGATCAGCTTACATTTGTTCGAAAGAGCATTAGACAGTTTTGATTGATTTATGGCAGAAAACACTTAAGCCCCGTATAACTATATAACGGAGGAGACTGTCTCCACTCCGTTTACAGGCAATCCTTTTTCTGTATCACCCGTAACTTATTGTTAGGTCCTGAATCATTTTGTATATATAAATGCATGAAAACCATACGAGTAGTAAGCATAACTTCATGAGTGAATTCCAGCTCAAGGACATTGCAGTAGGTCTAATTAGGCCGCATTGATAAGAGTACTTAGTGTCTCCTCCTAAAGCAACTGAACCAGCATTGAAAAAAAAACTTTATCGATGTCCAAATCCATGTAGATCGGATTTTTAAAACCAAACTGACGTTATACTAATATACAAGATGGAGTAAAAAGTAACACCGTCAAATATTGGTTTCGAGCGTTTCGTGGTGGCCGCAACTCCACCACCGATCACGGAGGGCCTGCCGCTGCGGTTACAGAGGATAATGTCAAAAAAATACATGAAATGGTGTTGGCTGACCGGAAAGTGAAGGTACGCGAGCTAGCAGATACCACAAAGATTAGTATTGAGCGCACACGCCATATTTTGGGCAATATTCTGCATATAAAAAAGTTATCCTGCCGCTGGGTGCCGCGCATACTCACTTCTGACCAAAAACACGAAGGCGAGAGCACTTCGAAAGAGTGTTTGGACCTGCTGATGTGGAATCGGGCGGACTTTTGACGTCGATTTATTAACTGTTGAACACCAGCGAACAGAATGAGTGCCCGGCAATGGACTGAAGCCGGCACGAGTGCTCCGAAGCGGCCGAGGGAGGCTCGATGGGTCGGAAAGATTATGGTGGCGGTTTTTTGGGATTGTCATGGCATACTCTTCGTGGACTACCTCGAAAAAGGAAAAACCATCAACACCGAGTGTTACTGTGTATTATTAGAGCGATTAAAGGCCGAAATCGCTGCAAAACGGCCTCACATGAAGCGAAAACAAATTTTGTTTTTGCAAGACAATTCACCGACGCACAAGAGCATCGCAACCATCGCTAAAATCAATGACTTACGGCTTCAATTCTGTCGCATCCACCATATTCGAACGATTTGGCTCCCTCAGACTATTATCTCTTCCCAAACCTCAAAAGATGGCTCATCAATAAAAAATTCAGCTCACGCGAGCAAATCATCGACGCCACGGAGGAGTATTTTGCAGATCTTCCGGAAAATTACTTTTCGGACGGGATCAAGAAATTGGAAAAGTAGTTGCAATAAGTCTATCAAACTAAAAGGGGACTATATTGAATAAAATAAAAAAAAACATTTAAAAAACCTTTTTTTTTCATTCCCAAGGAGGTTACTTTTCACCCCAGCTAGTAAGACCTATGATCGAAAAAAAAACAATGCTCCTTGACAGATATTAATTTGGAGTCTTTACAAGTTACACATTAATGTAATTAATTAATAAATTAATTGAGTTTGGAAAGAAATGATAATTTACAATAAATCGATTGGCTTGCCATGCCAGTTTCAATTAAGCTCTTCGATGTCTTGTGTTGTACAATAGAAAATACTTAATTCGGTGATTTCTCATAAAATCCGGTGATCTTTATCAATTCGCTCATTAGTGCTTCGCAGATATTTATAATTAAAGATTTATTATTCTTAATTAGTGTTTGAGGTCACTTTTTGGTCGCGTATTTAACATCTTTTTTAAACTTTTCTCAAAGTCACTGAATTAATTTTGCTGATATTGATATATTGCTCTCAATTAAGTATGGTGTCACATATGTAAATTTCAAAATGTGATTTAAAACAAAAAAAGAACTGAATTGAGTGAGTGGTAGTTGTAAGCTACTAAGCTAGTTATAACATGTACAAAGAGTTCACACGATTTTTGAGTTGCCTAATGACTTTTGCCTTTGCTGTGTGGCAACGGGTTATATAATATTACCGAAGAACGATTCTCTACTCCTCGCAAGAGGCAACTATATGAATAAGATAAGCCTAACAACAAATGTGACTAACGCGTGGTCTGGTTCCCAAGCAGGCCAGGCAATCGCAAAGATGATGCTCCGAAGAGTCGTCAATATAATCCGCCGCATGATTTGCCATTTATGCCCAGGACACTAAGGTGGTAGTAATGCCAGTAAGCAATGGCTTACCTCTTTGGTCTGACGGAAACCTGAAGAGTCATGCCAACTACAGTTTTGCTCAAAAGAAACCCAATTTGTCAATGGAAGCACTAACAGAGGACACAGGCAATCGTAACGTAGGTTCGGGTCCTGAGGCAATCTTCTCTGAACCTTGTTAGTAAGTTCATTGGCGATTTCAATTCCCTTGATACCATTGTCACCTACAAGCCAAACAGGATTTAATGAACTCAGATTTCGTCCTGCATTCAGTAAAATCTTGCATAATTGAACCAGCCTGAAAGACGTGAAAGGGTTCAGCAAGTCTTTAAGTGATGTCGCTACAGATGTAAATGCTTCGCTCCCTGCACTAGTTCTTTACAACTTAGCTCATTTCCACCAGAACTGCGTTTAACCTTGCTTATAAGTCCAACGCAAATTTTCCTTATGAGGAGTGAAATCATCCTCCAAAAAGACACTAGCACAGTATGCTTAATCTGTTTTGGAGCCATCAGATTCTAACTGAAACCATCCCTGGGCACGTTTAAAGTCATGTTTATATATTTTTGCCGCAACTGGAGTTATGGAGTCATTACATTAGATGACATGTCCATGTGCAGCCGTCGAAATGAATATTAGGAAGTGTGTGTCTAGAGCAGAGTCAGGCGAGCTAGAAAAAGCTGGTAAAAGAAGCAGTGACATATTTTCGTGCAATCTTGTTCCACCATAGAGTTATAGCTGTATACGATGCTCGTTGATGCAAAGAATCCTTCTTGGTGACAGGCCCAATGTTGTTGTTAAGGTTTACACCCAAATACTTAGCATTGTTACAGAAACGGATAGTTATGCCTTTAAGAACTAAATGTGTCAGACCAGTAAGCTTCTTCTTCTCGAAATGAGGAAATGACTGAAATTCCATTTCTAGTGTATCAACGTCTAAGGCTGTATGACAGTCAGCAGCTGCATATGAACCGAGCATAGTGATCAGAACTAATGAGAGCATAGGGCAGTGAGTCGAACAATATGCACCATAGTATTGAAGGCAAAACCTCGTCTTGCGGGCAACACTTGCTACCTGTGCCATCACATATTGGCCGCACTCAACATCCACAGGGGTCTGATACCCCTATTAACTAATATTGTTTTAATCCAGAAGACTAGTGATGCATTAATACCGTTTTCTACAGATTTTCGGAGTCGGTGACTGCAACTTTAAGAGCGTTAACTCCAATTTTCGGTCGTAATTCTTCCCCTACTAGACAGGCAATAAGAAGTTAAGTGCAAAAATTTGAGTCTACATATTTGTTGTGTGATGTTGCCGTGTCAGTGAGACAACGGGCTGGTCGTAGTGTCGAAAATATCGCTGCCGTTCAGACGTCCGTAGCAAACGATCCAAATCAGTCAAATCCACGGCGTTTTCAAGAATTGGGCATCGCTCAGACCACATTATTTCGTATTTTGCGTAAGGATCTTGGCTTACACCCATACAAGATCAAGCTGACTCAAGAATTGAAGCCGATGGACCATTTGAAGCGACGTACGTTCTCCGATTGGGTTCTGAAGAAGATGCGCCAAGATGTTGAATTTCATCGCAAAATCATCTTCAGGGACGAAGCTCATTTTTGGCTCAATGGGTTCGTCAATAAGCAAAATATGCGTTATTGGTCGGGTGAAAACCCACATGTGCTTCATGAATCACCACTTCATCCACAAAAATAACTATTTGCATGACGGCGGCGTTATTGGGCCATATTTTTTCGTCGACGATAACGATCGTCACGTTACTGTGAATGGTCAGCGTTATCGCGTCATGATCATCGATTATTTTTCGCCCGAATTTTAAGAAATGGACTTTGACGACATGTGGTTTCAACAGGATGGTGCCACAAGCCACACAGCACACGCTACAATCGATTTATTGAAGAGTAAGTATGGTGAGCGTGTTATCTTAAGACATTGGCCAGTCGATTGGCCGCATCGTTCGTGCGATTTAACGCCGCTTGACTATTTTCTGTGGGGGTACGTTAAGTCATTGATATATGCCAACACACTGACTACATTGGAAGAGCTCAGAGCCAACATTGAACGCGAAATAGCGGCCGTTTCGGCCGAAATATGACGAGTCGTTGAAAATTGGGTCCAACGAATCGACCGCTGCAAACGTGCTCGCGGTGGCCATATGAACGAAGTCGAGTTCCATTCATAAATGTTTTGATTGTACTTCAAGCCAATAATAAAGTTTTTGAAATATCTCAAATGGTTTGCTTTTTATTTAAAAAAAAAAAAAATTGTCAAGTCGTTATTAGAAAACCCTATATTTCTTCTTGTTTGCGATTTCAATTTTGCCCACCAAATTTTAAAGTACACTGTCGCGAAATCTTCTCATAGAACTAATTTGAGCTTATGATGAAGCGTAGAAGACTGTTAACGTCTATATTCTTAAGATCGCTTAAGTCATTGTAGAAAAAATCTCCTAAGGCCTGACTATCTTTGGCATATATCAAGTTTTTCTTCAGCCCGTATTGAGCTTCTTTAATCGCCAAAATACAATGACTTGGAAGACGCAAGGAGAGGCTTAGATTTAGCTTATCTGAAAAAACACCGCCACCGCTATTAGTTTTAGATCCATCTGTGCCGCCCATCCATCTAGAGGAGAACCTTACATTAAAGCCTTTGGCGAACCAAAGTAGAGGCATAGTGTAATCGATTTTCTCTGTGAGGATTCCTAATACTTTATTAAAATTATTAGCGTGGCCAAATAAATCATTTGTCCATTGTTGCCTTAATTCGAATAGCAGGTGAAGTCATCCGCATAGGCAATTACCCTGCTAACACCAGCTGACACATCTTTTAGCAAAAGCCCCACACAGCTTGGAGTTGCTGTTTAACATAAAGCTGATTAACTTCCCAAGTGAGTCGTCAAACGTTGTTTAAGTTCGATGTGACTAGTCAGTAAATGCAGACCCGTTTCCATTGACTTTCCTTTACAGTAGGCAACTCGTATATGGATATCAATCAGTCGTTCTAGAGTTTTCAGAAGGAAACAGGACTTATAGGTCTGAGGTAATTTGGGACAACATGAGAACATTTCCTTCGGCTTTTGGAATAAAAACTATATTGACTTCCCTCCATGACAGCTCCTCATGATATTTTCTAGCGTAGGCAGGAGCTTTGTAGCTCGGCAGGTATTATACCGTCTAAACCAGCAGCTAAAGCAGTTTATCTCTTGTAACCAGACCATGAACTTTAGTCACGGTTGCATAGTCCTGTTTGGGTTGCTACCGGCCGCGGATAGGGAGCTACATGGAATGTGATTGTCCAGTAGCAGTATGAGTGGTTCATCACTCCAAGAGAATTAGATTTTTTTAAAACAACTAGGTTTCATAGGATTTGTAGAGAAGATCTTTCTTATCCGCGATATCTTAGAAGTTTCTCTAATTTTGTCACAGAATTATCTCCAGCATTGTCACTTTCCCTTCCTCAGTTCTTTTTTACATATTTTGAGGGATTCTACAATAGTACAAATCCCAATCAGTTACTTCTTTTGTGCTTTTTGCTAGGTTGAAAATTTTTCTGCAAGCGGTCCAAGTGCTGATGTCCACCACCACTATGCATGCTAAAATGCATTAAGGCTACGCTTTATTAATATACAAGTTGTAATCTTTCTTTTGTCGTTTGTTAAGAGCGGAGCCGTACCAAGTCCACGAACCACACCTTCTACGATCCATGGTTCTTGGATTAGTATGGATGATGGAGATTAATATGGTAAGCCCGTATCATTGCTACAATTTACCAAAGTAATAGAGGGTGATTCATCTTGAGCTTTGATTTTCAAAAGGCTTTTTTTTGACAGATCACTTATGATTCCTATCAAACTGCTCTATCATTTTTGTTCAGTATTGTTTGGCATGTCATCACAAAAAAAGTCAAAGTACAATAGCGTCTCCAAATTGTTCAGCTGTATACGAAAATCATCGTTCTGTGAGAAATGTTTTTCGTGTGATTCGAAGAACTTACGGTGGGCACAATCGACCTACTGAAACCAATACAAATCGCAAATTTGAGTCCCAGTTTACATTAGTGGATGATACTCGACCGGTTAGACAACATCCAGCACGTAGTGAAGAGACTATAGCAGCTGTAGCTGAGAGTGTACGCGAAGACCGTGACAAATCGATTCGTCGTCATTCCCAGCAACTTGGCTTGGCGTATTCGAAAACTTGGATCGTGAAGATCTCGGCTTAAAAGCATATACAACTCAACTTTTGTAAGAATTGAAGCCAAGCGACCTGAATTTGCGTCATATTTTCAGTGAATGGGCTCTGGAAAAACTCAATGATGAGCATTTTTCAGTGATGAAGCCCTTTTCTGGCTCAATGGACTCTTTAATAAACGAAATTGCCGTATTTGGGCTGATGAGTGAACCGAAGAGTACCAAGAGCTACCATTACATCTATTAAAAACAACGGTATGGAGTGGTTTATGGGTTCACAAGCACATGGTCTCTGTTAGCTCTAGTTTCAACAAGACGGTGCTACGAGCCATACAGCGTGTGAAACAATGGACTTGTTGAGAAATCATTTTGGCGAGCACTTAATTTCACGTTTTGCTACGGTAAAATAGTCGCCTAGATCTTGCGATATCACACCTTTGGACAATTTTCTCTGAGGATATGTAAAGTCTTAGGTCTTCAGGAATTCGTTTGCTACGATTGACGCTTTGGAAGCCAACATTACTCGTGTTATTCCGAATAAACTACCTCAGACGTAGTTGTGGCCAATATTTTCATGATGTCGTTCTCAAAAAATAAATGCCATGAATTGTTCTTCTAACCGATAATAGAAAAATTGAGTTCAGTTTTAAATTTGTGTTTTATTTAACATTATAAATCAACCCTCACGATGAATCACCCTATATTTGAGAACTCCGACTTTGAGCATATGCGCAAGAGCTCACCTTCTTCCTCTGATCGTAAAGGATCTATTTTTAACTAGTCATCGGTTTCCATTTCCGACAGAGTCTCAGAAGAGGAGACTAATGGCTTAGATAAATTGGAGTCGTCGCTTTACATTTCTGGAAAGGATATCGACGCTTCAAGATCTGACGTTGAATTTGCAGTTTCAGTAAAAGGAGTAGCAACCAGCTCATCCTTATTATAAACATTTCGAAACCGAACCGAATCATGCCTTTAGTCTGCGCTAGAGGAATTAGGTATTCCTTATTGATCACAATCAACGCGCATCTATAAGAGCCCCTTGGTTTTTCCAGTTTCGCGACTTTCCACTCATGAGTCGGAAGGACCGGGCTGCTGAGGCTGATAATTTCCAAAATGTTTTCTGGGGAGGAGAGTTCAGCTGGGACCCAAATGTGGATTCGAGTTCTCCTAGGGATATTCTCTTTGGGCACGACTTCTAGTTCTGCACCTGGTCAATTCTCTTCTAATCTACCTATAGCTTTTGTGTAAAGATGGAGAGATCTTTGTTTGGCACATGCGCTAAGCATGACGTGGTCTTGGTCTTCGCTTGTGATGGGAGGTGGTCCGGGATTTTCCCGCATGATGGCTAAGAAGTTTTCCGAAAACTTTAACTTGATCAACTGTCACCGTTCAGGTGTTATCGATCCATCGGTTTCGTTTTTGTCTATTACCGCGATAGTTATTGCATCTTTTGGGACTTCGTTAAAAGACCTCAGAGATGTGCAGTTGGATGACTCAGGGGTTTTGACGTTATAAGTCTTGGGCCTCTTGGAAATTCAACGATCTTTGACTTTTAGAGCAGTCTTTAAGCATTTTAGGAGCAGTGGGTAATTTGTCTTTTAGGATGTTGTTAGCCCACTTAATCTTGCTCTTCATATCCGAAATTCTCTCAACCTCAACCTTTAGATAATGTGTAAAGCATTTCGGCGTCCTTTCTTAAGCGCCTTAGATGGAGCTTGTCGATACGGATGAGTTCCTTATTTCTTTTTTGGGAGAGGGGGGGGGAATTCTAGTTCGTGGCAAGCCACGAACTTGTTGCTGCTAGGGGTGGAGAAAGTGATAAGATCATGGCTTGCACCAGTCTTATCAATCCTTGAAAATTAAGTTGTAGGCTTGTTGCCTTAAAAGAGTAGTGCACCATCGCCTGCCATAGTTTTACCTCCACTCGTCAATGCAGGAGTCTTGCCAGAAATCGGAGCAGTCACTGTTCTACCGCCCGGTGTTAAAGGAGTATCAGCCTCGGGGTTTTTTTTTTTTTTTTTTTTTTGAGATTATATCCATTGTTAGATCCTACGAGTAGCGGAGAAAGGATGATCTATTTGTGAACAGATTTACAGATACTCCATTCGCGACTGAGTTATTTTTGAAGATGCTGGGCCCTCAGACAGGTTGGTCCTCGACACGGGTCGTATGCCACCTTGATCCAAGTTAAAGGGAAAAAGAAATGGTTGGGTTGGTGAAGGGGGGAAAAGGTGGAAGGCATCCTTTAGCTCAGGACTCATCTGGAGAACTTCTCGAAACGCATTGACCTTACTCAGATTCTACAACTCGACAAGTTCAATGCTCAAATTAGAGGAATCTCGACCAATACCTCTATACTATTCAACATGAAGCAAGTCACACTAATAGGTGTGTAACTCTGGGCGAGCGTGTAGTCACGTTTATTAACCCTCGGTATATAAGCTCCTCTGCAGTGTTTCGACCAGTATGAGAAGCTGCTCTATACCTCTTTATAACATATAGTACCTGGGTATCTGCTTTCGGTACTAGGCGACTTGTAGCCATAAAAGAAATCAATAGCATGTTTTATGGCCTTATCCCACACCACAACCTATGATAGATACTAGCTGAAGAGTGCTGCTTTAGTATGCTCACTTGTAGGTTCGGTAATAGGGGCCGATTGTGAGCTGGTTTTGATTAGTTTTTCTGATTCTTAAGCATGAAAGTTTCTGCTTTCGACGCAGTGTAGGTACCATCAGATTTTCCAAATAATTCCAGTCTAGCTGATTTGACTCTGTAACTTGCCTGTTGGTTTCACCATTTGTTTCGTTTTTTTTTTTTTAAATCCTTATACAAAACTCTCTTCCAAATCAGAATTAGCATCTTATATTATTTTTGTTTCGATTTTAAAATATTCCATTATTGATACAAGTTAGTCTTAAGTAACTTGTTTCGAAATTTTCTGTTTTATTTACGTAGTCGCTGCAGATTTGTGTTCCACCAAGGAACGGGCTAGCTAGACACGTCTGCAAAAACATTTATAAAGGGCACCATTCAAATTCTAAGCAGCTTCCTCTGGCTTTTGTTTTGATCTGAGTTTTTGGGGAGCATTAACAGACTAACTGATTTCCTTCTTAAAGCGTGTCAAGTTGATTTTCAGCGGATTCATCCCCTTCAACAAGGTCTAGACCTCGCATCCGATTCTGAATTTGAAGAACCAAGAGTTTGACAAGGAGACTACTGATAGAAATCTCCTTATCGCTACTGTTGGGAAGGGTTAAGTCGATTACTTGCTTACTTTCATTTGTTGTTGACAACCAGATCAAACGATAGTGTGTCATCCAGGAGATAATTGCATTTGTTACTGCCCCAGAGAATGTATGTATATACATGGTATGGATGTCTATTGGTGGAGCGTGGAGACGTGAATAAATTAACCCGTAAAAGATTCAGAGTTCTCTAAGCAAGAAAACGTGATTTGCTTTCCTGATGTCACCACCCTTCCGACGGGCAATGGCAAACCTTCGAAAGTGAAATCGTATCTTTATGAAAAAATCCAACTTTAGCAGTAGACATAGTAACATGGTGTACTACGTAGAGAGTGATAGGAACTACACAGTGTTCCACCCTAGCTTATCACCCCAATAATTAACAAATAAAAGAGAAAGACACTCTAAAATATAATAAGTTGTATTAAGAGAGAAAGTTGACATAGATAGAAATACGGCCTCACTCCTTCAAAAGATTATCAATTGTTAACCACAGATTATTGCGCATTAGCTCATGATAGAATCTGTTTTTTATTGCACTATCCAGCTTGGGCTTGCCAGACAAAAGTCTTTCAACGATGCATAATCATACAGTAAAAACAAGATGTACTCAAATAGTCATAATATTTACAGATATTTTAACGCCTCAAAAATCTCTTAAGCCATGTTTTAGTACATTTTGCGACCGTGTTACAAAGAAAGGTCTACGATTTTCAACTCTTAAATACTTATAGGCTTGTCATTCTTTTTATTGCTTTCGTATAATAGAAACATCTTCCCATTGAACATTTTCCCAAGTATCTCGTAACCATGACAGAAAACAAATTCGAATCGCTTTGTAGGAAACACAGTGAACTAATCACCACCGATAGTAAATTCAGATGTGAACACAAAATTGTAAACGCCACTCAATTCAACACCGTCCTCATATTCCACATCTAACGTTGTACGACCCACTTTTCAATCTAAAAACAAAACAGAAATTGAAGCAATAAAATAACAATAAAAACCCAATACTCCACCCATTCGGTGAATGGGAAAATTGTCGTAAATTTTCTCTGGTACCCTCTTTTAAAGTTTAACTAAAGCCGCAATGAAACACGGCTTTTTCCTATTCCCAAACGTTTGAGATACTCCCAAACTTCAAACGGATACAAGTTACAGATACTTGAATGTGATTTCGAATCCGAATGAGCTCTCATACGCGGCGAATACAAATACTCGAACATCCGATATGGCAATTGAAAATAATTGATGCGACAAAAATCGCTCCCCAGGTGGCAGTATCTAATATTTTCCAATTTCGTTAGCACATCGTTTTCAAAACCGAGTTTTTATTTCGATTTTCTCGATTTTTATTGCCCCGATTGGAACAATCGAACAACGCCAAAAGGCATGTCAATTTATTCGAATTCCCCGGTAATAAAAAATCGAGAAAATTTCAAAACCAATGACTCCGAAGCTCTTAATTCGATGGTAAAGTGGATAAGCTGTGCAAAGCTGACGGAATTAAAGACCCGTACTGGGGTTTAGGTATGAGATTGCATCTAAATTTGAATCTGAATCTCATGTGCCCATTTAGCTTAAACTCACATCTTAGACTTTGTTTCAGATTCAGTTTGGAAAAAAGTGAGCGGCGCGACGTAAATGGGACTGACGGTTAATTAGACGGTGTTTTGCATAATTTTGTCAATAAATCGGTTTTCATAATTCCAAAATTCAAAAGATTGAATTTTGAGTGGAAGTCAAGACAACAACGGACGACGGACAACGAGTACGAATATACACTCGTATGAATAGCGGATGGTTATTTATACGGAACTGTGCATCAGTATGGAAATTTAATTTCATTAGTGACATAATTTCGATTAGAAATTGGGGAAGTATCTTAACAAAACAAAGAAAAAAAAAAAAAAAAAAAGATCGCGTTTGCTGTTTGTTTTCTTGCCTTCTTTAGTTGTTAACGATGGGACTGAGATGGATTTTTGTAATCATCAATGAGAAAAGTTATGGAACAGAGATTTTGCATATTGATCTACAATATGAGCTTGTAATTTAGTTAAGACTTTCAGTGACCTCATCATTGTAAATCATTCGCGTCTCAATTGAGATGTTTACACATAATTAAGACCGAAGGTTGAATTCGTTTAATAGAGATCGGAGATGGCATTGATTACAGGAAACTGGAAAAGTCAATTTAAATAATTTCTTTTGAGTCTCTAGAACAGGCATAATATATGATAGTATCTTTACGATCTTTTAAGAAATATGGCTCCCCATGGCGTTGGGTTGTAGTGTATTAATGGGGGAAATCCTATAACTCTTTCGCACAATCATTTAAGAGATTCATCAAAAGATATAAGAAAAGACTTTCGAAAAATTTATGATAATTATCTTGACATCCATCCCGATAGATAGATAATTATGAATATATGTATCTGTATCACTATCTTGTTGCAGCCAGTGTCCAGACACAAATATACTTATATCCTGTATGAAAATTGAAGAACAATTTTAAAGAACTTAGACGATAAACGACCAGAATTGCAAAAGGCAAGAGCCCTTTCTGATCAAGTTTGCCAACAATTTTCGAGAACTCTCCGCCGCTTTTTTTTATTCAAAATCAATTTCAATCCAGTACATATTGGCCATTATTATCTATGACCTTTTGCCATTTTCCGGGTAACTTCATAATTCCATCGGTGAAGAACTTCTCTGGTTTATCAGCGAATAACTTGGCCAAGTGATCCAGTGGTCCAGGCTATACGGTGGATGGATCAAAACTTCCCAACCAAGCTCCGTGAATTTGTTCCGGGTCTTCAAAGATGTGTATGGCGTAGCATTGTCATGATGGAAGACAACTCCCTCACTGTTGGTCCATACCGAACGCCCTTTCTTTCGAGTTGTGCATAGTAGAGGATCAAAATTGACCGTTTTGCAACGTTCTAGCAATTTATAATAGACAATTCCCTTCCAATCCCACCAAACACTCAACATAACCTTGTTTGCCGTCAATCCAGGCTTTGAAGTCGTTTGTGGTCGGTCACAGGCCTTTGACCATAATCGCTTGAGTTGGATATTCTCGTATTTAATCCATCTTTCATCGCCCGTAATGAATCGCTCCAAAAATGGTTCCATTTCGTTACGTTTCAACAGCGTTTCACTGATGGTTATCCCGTCAATTAAATTTCTTTGCGTTATTAGTTGTGGCACCCAAACATCGAGTTTCTTTGAGTAGCCTGCTCGTTTTAGATAATTCCAAATTGTCATGCCGTTGATTTTTAGTGCCCCCGCTATCTTTAGACAACTTCCGTACCGGTCTTGTTTCATCAGTTGCAAAATTTCATCGACTATTTCAGTCACAGGCCGACCAGTGCGAGGTGCATCTTTTGCATCGAAATTTCCGGAACAGAATCGAATAAACCACTCCTGGGTCCGGCGTTCACTCACAGCTTTTTCACCGTAAACTGCACAAATTTTTCGGCATGTTTTTGCAGAGTTTGCATATTCAAATCGGTATAACTTACTTACACAGCTGTCTTCAGAAAAAGTGTAGCCTGATATGTCACCTTTCAAACACGTGTTTGTTTGATACAATCAGATTAGTGTTTCCAGATAAAAACCGTGGAAACTTTTTATATGAGCCAATAGTATCAAGTGCAAGAGACAATTGGAAGCATTATCAGCAAGTTATTAGAGATGCCGCATCTGGTGTACTAGATTTCAGTCTAATACCATAACGAAACCCTTGATTTGAATAAGACAAGAAAATAGGAGGTATACAAGGAAGCGCTGTTAACACACTCAGGAGGAACATCGACCTCACAGCAACGAAAAAAAGAGACAGAGAAGGGGTAAATAGGGACCATGAAGAGGTAGTTCTGAAAGAATGAATTTCGAAATTTCACTCAAAAATTGCCAAATACACACATAGTACATATGTTACACCGAACAAAACCATGCAGAAATCAGGATAGGAACGTAATAATTGAGTCATAGTTGGCTCTGAAATTTTTGCCAAGATAACTTGGCAGATTGGAAGATTGTTTAACTTCGAAGGCGATCAGCATTCCACTGTTTACCAGAGTGAAACACTTAACGAAGATAACTTCAACCACTTCACCAATAAGAGGACTGAATGACGATATTCAATATAAGACTGCAGAACAAACAGACTACAAAATACCAAAAATATGTTCGGATGAAAGTATGTCCTGATGGTAAGATGCCATAGAATAGAATAGACACTGACTGGTATAAACCTGGTGATGCATAAGGTTACAACTGTTCCTATACATCGATTGGGGTTATTTTATTTCCAAGTGGTGGCCATAGGCTACTGGTTGTCGCCCATCTGAACAAAAGGCAAAAATATAAACACGATAGCGGACGTATTCAATAGATGGAATCAACGGTGGCACCACAGCTTCAAATGGAAGCAAAAAACAAACTTTATCTGGGCTACTTCGATATTTTTGGAGTTCAGGCTGACAAAGATTTCCAAGATTAAGTTGTGTTCTTGCAAAAGAGATAGTGTCGGATGACCCTTAATGGATCAACGGCAGCGCTCACATCACCGAAGTGGTTTAATGACATCGGTTTAAGAAACACTTTGTCTTAGGGGTTATCACAATAGAGCTGGCCCTCCAGGTTGGAGGTTGTGCCGTCGGGGTAACTACATAAAAGCAGCAGCAGCAGAGACACGGAGGGGTCCACCGATCATGGTCCGGAGCGTTCAAGGACTGTGAATTGAGATTATGCAGCTGGAACGTACACACACTGTACACGCCTGGTACTACAATATTCAAAAACTTTAATCTGTCCTCTCCCAGTACAAGGCAGACATTACAGCGATCCAGGAGATACGATGGATAGGATTAAGTATGCAACAACCGGAAAACGGTTGTGTCAAAATTTTACCCGGGAACGTCAATACCAAAATCGTAAGGGAAAACCTAATTCGGATATGTCGGAAAGTATAGTCTCCACGATACGACACAGAAAATGGCTTTTGTCTATTCATTCGAACTATTCCAGACTTGTACCGGATTTCAGATAGTAGATGCAGAGTGCTGGAACAGATAGTGCGTATGGAACTTAAAAAAAAACACGGACAACAGTATCTTAAAAAAGTTTGTCCAACTGCTGGGATACGCCTACCACATAGACATCGTTGGTCGCTTTCAGCGCGCCGTCATTGAGCTTTGGCTGCAATTAAAGAACAGGTGAAACGAATTGGCCTTTAAGTAATTGAGGACGACACCAAGTCCATATTGTCAACAAACAATTAAGCATCTGTCCACCATCTAGGACAAGACGTCACTGTTGAGAACAAAATCTTCGAAGTGATTGTGTAGTTTACCTACAAACAGAAACTCTCTAATAGAAATTCGATGAAGACTTACCCCAGGAAACTGTTGTCAATTCTGTTTGGCGAAACAAATGGATTCAAAACATTGATCTTGCCAATTCTACTCTATGGAGCCGAGCGCTGGACGATAAGCAGGAAAGCGAAGAAGGTATTGGATACTTTCGAGAGACAAATTCTTCATTGAATATTTGGCCTGTACGCGGGGAGGGCAAATGGAGAAGAAGATACAACCGCGAACGCTATGAGCTGTATCAAGACGTAGACGAACTCCAAAAAGATAAAGTAGCCGTAACTGATAAGCGCTGCAGACAGATGTCAAACGAGTTTTTTGTTGTTGTTGCTGAATTGGGTCTCGAGCGTTGTTGGTTCCAGCAGGATGGAGCAACAGCTCACGCAGCTCAGGCAACGAAAGAGATATTCCAGGCCGTGTGATATCCCGTATTGGCGATTTAAACTGGCCGGCGAGATCACCAGATCTGTAGTTGGAAATTAAGATCAGAAAATCTTTGGTCTGTGATATGCCGTTTGGCACTTGTTGTTGCGATCCTCAAGAAGGTGTGAATCCAATTGGGATGACACATCCAGACTTACACCAACAAATACTAAATCTTACATTGATTTTGGATACCTAAAACTAAGGGGTGAATAGATATATCTGAAAAGTCACAGGAAGTGTTCAGGCAATTGCTTTTGCCCAACAATTAGTAGTGCTAAAGTGCAAACAACTTAACCTTGGCAGGTGACAATAGTGACATGTTTAAATGGCTATTTGAAAAGGAAGATAAACTATTCTAGGAACACTCATCGACTCTTCCATACATACATGAGTAAAAGCAAGCATAAACATCTGAACCTTTCCAAGGTTATGACATTCGCATATTCGCACAACTCCACCTTGTCTGCATGGAGTAAAGTCCAACAGTGTTCGCACTTAATATTCAACAGGTGGCTACCCTTCGATCGTCCTCGTAGAAGAACGTTTGAATTATGACGTTACTCATAATCGTTCCCGTCCATCATAACACAGCCAAGTTCTGCTCCATAGCTAGCCCATGAAGGACGCAGTCCAATCACATTGCTACCCAACAACTATTAGACGTACTTAGCATTTTCTAGAAATTAATCATGACCCCTAATCAGAATCCAAATGAGAGACGAACATAGAAATTATGAAATTTCCCTTGAAATGAATAATTTTTCCGGTCTTGTGTTACGTTCTTCATTCTCCTCGTCTTTCCTCTAGCTGCGTCTCTATCCGTATCCATGTGTGATACGTATACCTATAACCATGGACATGACCAGGCTACTCCAACCAACAGTGATTGGAATTAAAAATGTAAAATTGATGTCATAAACACAGTGGGCACGTATTGAGACTCATTGGATGTCACATAGATTAATTATATGAACATGTCCTAGACGTAGGAGTAGGAGCTGAAGTTTAAAGTTGGATGGCTCATCATAACTACTTCATTTGCGGGTATGGTATTTCTTCATACCTGCTTCTGCCCCTAGCAATATCCCAGTTTGGGTGCAAATATCTGGGCGCATTTTATGGGCGTTTAAGATCGGTATCTATCACACGAACTTCGAGTAGAGTTCTCCATTAGATGACAGATCGATAAGGTTTATGAATGGTTGTTGCATCGCGCGGAGTTGTACGTACCTGTTTTGTTTTCTTCTTTTTTTCTAGATAATTCTCCGAAATCCAAACGGGATAGAGATGGATCTAAAAGATATTTAGTGCGTTTTTAGTGTCAATTTTCGAGAATTTGGAGAGGAAGTTGATTTGAAATTGCTCAGTTAATTGGGATCTTTTTGTAGAAGTACGTGATCAGGGCAGCCTATGAGATTTTGAATGAATTCTAGATACACAGATATAATTTTCATTCATAGATCTTAGGGGTAATTGTTGAATGTGATTGCTTTTAATGAGAATTTCGAAATAATTTCAACCAACTAATTTTTGTAAAGCAGGCTAGTTTCGTGACGTAGATATCGTTAGAGATAGTTGACTATTCGTGGTAATTTTTATTTTGTCACTTTCGTTACTAAATTTGGCTTTTCTGTTCTTCTTTTTTTCTCTGAAATCAGAACGAATTGAAGTGTTTAAAATTGTATCAAAACTTCTGGTGAAAGTCGAAAATTCATCATGAGTGACGAGATAAATGCGATGCATTATATCTAGATATGTAAGGCTTACTTTTGGATGACGACTCTATACACAAATGTTCAAAATTAATTTTTGCAAATCAGTTGTGTAAATTAAAATCGTAATCCAAGAATCTCACAAATGGGTTTCTGACTTTTGTACGAAGACAATAAACCCTTGACGACTTTTTGACAGTATTCTCTATGGGTTAGGTTAGGTTAGGTGAGAGTGGCGGTTGGAAAACCAAAACAATTAGGTCTACTGGTCCGTTGTGCTGCCACGTGGATCTATAATCTTCTTACTCATGGAACCAATTTTAGCTTATGATGGAGAGCAGGAGACGCCTAACGTCTGTATTCTTTAGATCGTTTAAGACTCCTAGATTAAGTTTCTTTTTCTAGGAGAGAGCTGGACATGTACAGAGAAGGTGGAGGAGTGTCTCCTTTTTCTTCTCGTCCATGCAGCTTCTACAGAAATCGTTTGCGAAAGCGCCAAGCCTTCTTGCATGTTAAGTGGCCCGATAGCCCGGTGTGGGCCAAGGCCTAGCTTCTCGCACTCATTTGTGTTTCTCACTTTTTGAATGTTTACACTCCTGAGCAGGGGCTACTGTTTATTGATGGTTCCAAACAGCTCTCCGGAAAAGCTTTTGAATAGGCAGAATTTGACTTTTGGAAGGTTGCCATTGCCCGCCGAAAGGGTGGCCACACAGGTAGGTGGCGTGACAGCCAGTGAGTCAACCATCACACCATCGCCACCACCTTCTTGTACGATGGCGGTACAAGAGTACAAGTGTTTGAAAATATCACTGCATTGGAAAGTAAGCATATGTTTCAAGCGCCATGTTGTTTAGTATTTGTTTGGCAGCCATCAATAGTGAACGTTGTCAGTGAATTTGTGAAAATGGAGAAAATTGGTCATTGTTATGTGATACAATACTTTTATTTGAAAGGCTTCAGCCCAACCAATATAAAAGCTGAACTTGATTCTACTCTGGGTGAGTCTGCTCCTTCGTTTACAACAGTAAAATTTTGGGTTGCAGAGTTTAAACGAGGCCGTACGAGCTGCCAAGACGAGCATCCCAGTGGTTGACTAAATGAGGTGACGACTCCAGAAATGGTGAAGAAAATCCACAAAGCGGTACTGGATGATCGTCGACTGAAAGTATTGGCAGTTCAAAAAGTGCGATACATCGCATATTATTTGAAAATTTGGACATGAGAAAGCTGTGTGCAAGATGGTTGCCGCGCTTGCTCATACTCGAGCGAAAACAGTGTCGTAAAGATGTTTCAATTGAGTGTTTAGCGAAGTTTCACAGCAACAAAGCAGAATTTTTGCGCCGTTTCATAACAATGGATGAAACATGGGTCCATTACTTTACACCCGAGGCAAAAGAATAATCCAAACAATGGATTCAAAAGGAAGAACCGGCTCCAAAAAAGGCGAAGACCGTTTCATCTGCAGACAAGGTCATGGCGTCGATTTTTTGGGATGCGCGTGGAATAATTTTAATTGACTATCGTGAAAAAGGAAAAATTATCAACGGCCAGTATTATACGAACTTATTGCATCGTTTGAGTGAAGAAATCAAGCAAAAACGGCCGTATTTGGCCAAGAAGAAAGTGTTGTTTCCAAAATTAAATGAATTAAAGTTTGAATTGCTACCTCATGCACCCTGTTCGCTAGATTTAGCCCTCTGGGATTATTTTCTGTTCCCAAACTTGAAAAAATGGCTCAGTGGTCAAAGATTTTCCAACAATGAAGAAGTGATGTCGGCAGTTAATGGCTATTTTGAGAAGCAAGACAGTTCTTATTTTAAAAAGAGTATCGAACTTTTTGAACATCGCTGTATAGAGCTGAAAGGCGACTATGTTGGAAATAAATAAATTTTTTTGTTGTCTTTGTTCTGGGACCGTCTTCGTATATTACTTTTACTAAAATTGAACAGTCTTTCGTAAAATGCTTCAATAATAAAGTGCCTAAAGTGTCAGTACCCGCTACATGAGAGTCAAGTACCTGCAACCTGATGCAAACGAATTTTGGTGGTGTGGACACCTATCTCACAACAAACATCGCAGGATGTTATGTGGCTTATGCCAAACACGCTTAATTGTTAAAAAAAAGCATAATGTCCTATTACACCAGCAAGTCGTCTACAATATTTCCTGCTGATCAACAGCAATAATCTCTTAAAGGCGTTAGGAACCATTCATTTAATCTGCTTATATCCTGGTGTGTTATGCCATCTAACCTTACTTTTAATGGAAGCCTAACCGAAGAACTAGTCTTAATGCAGTCTTATTATCCTTGATCACAGTGCGTCCCGACTAATCCAATTTCGTCTTCTGACTGCATTCAGGGAGTTGTCGAATTTTATTGAAAATGGTAAAGGCCTTGTGGCCTAGCTGAGAATGAAGACTGACGTTGCTGTCCTTTAAAAAGACACCACTGGTGCATTCTAGATCAGTTTTGGAGCCATTCGTTAAAATTCCATTCCAAGCTCAGATTTTGCGCGAAGCGATACCTAAGCATAGCGAAAATTGGTTTTTTACTAGCAATAGTAATAGTAGTTCTGGTGCTACCACACGATATGGCATATTTATAGGATCACAGCTAAAAGTCAGCCAGGGCATGGTTTCGAGAGTGCATTCTATATGTATATATATGTATATATGTATATCAAAGAGACAAGCCTTCTGGGGAAAGCTCTGTGAAGCTGAGACTCGGTAAAAGCAAAAGTGATGTAAAAGATTATTCCACTAGACAACCATTGCATACCATACAATTGATTTTATCATAGCGTGTAGTTTTAAAGGACCGTCCGAAGTGAACAGCTCAATGTGTTGCAGAAACTTGCTTTACACCGAAAGAAATCCGACAGCGGCTTCGAGGTTTCGACGTGGCTCCTAAGCACTTACCTTAACCAAACCGGTTAGCTGCCTAGTAAAGAGAACAGTCCCAGTGTTTTAAGCCTCAAAAACTTAATCACAAGCTCAGTGTTTACACTCAATGTCGTTCAGACTTTTTTTACTGCCAGCCTTCCCAAATCGTAGCGTCAGAGAAGAGATAGCGGCACCCTTATTGCTAAGTCAGTCCCATTTGCCGTGGCTCTTCGGGTTCTATATGGAATTAAATTTTTTTTTTTTTTGCCAATGGGTTTGACCCCTTTATCTTTTATCAACAGTAGAAGTGCAAGAACTTTTCTTCTAGTGCTAGTTCGACCAATATGTTTAACTTTCCTGTCGACGCTGGAAGATGTAGTCTTAAAATGCTCGCGCCTTTGTCAACATCTGTCATCCCTGCGCTGTACATTTGCCCCATGCCATAATCTCCTTCTAAATAGCTTCTTAGATAATGGTCTTTCAGAGTGTGCCTTCACTGTAGTCCGTTCGATACTTTCGCCTTCCCGGTACAAGCCATTAAAAGCAGAATTTTAAACATCAAACTTCTTCACAGTTTTAACTTATCTGTGCTATATTCCCTAATACTGGAGGAGTGCCCTGCATCGATCGCAATGTGGTCAGTCTTGTTGAAGGTGACTGATCAGAAGTTCTTCAAGTTCCCCTATGAATATCAAGATGCGGGAACCGCGACAATATTTCGCCCCGCCACAAAGGCGATTAGCCTGAATTCGTTATCGAAGGTGGTGTCGTACAGGTTATACTTTCCGATAGTACTAAAAAAATGGCCTCTCTTCTTAACTTTACATTAAAGTCGCTGAGGAAAATTTTATTGTCACAGCTAGGGTACTGCTCGTTAGTCTAATCCAAGAGCTCGTAAATGTTATCTTTGGTGCCGTCATCTTTCTCCTCTGCAAGGGTGAGCGCGCATATAAGGCTAATGCGGATTGTTATGAGGCGGTTACTAATATGCTAGAAGCTCGAGACTGCTTGCCTAAGTTTGCCGTAGATAACTATCACCGTAGTAGATGTCAAAATTTTTCATCCATCGTTTCAGATAATGGTCTTTCAGAGTGTGCCTTCACTGTAGTCCGTTCGATACTTTCGCCTTCCCGGTACAAGCCATTAAAAGCAGAATTTTAAACAACTGTAACATATTGAGGCTTTCCGATACTCTTATCATCGTTTCAGCCCAATCTCGCGGTTGTGTTGTAGAAGAGCGGCATAAACTATCAGAACCAAAAAACCTAGCAATTCATGGGAAAGACTGCATGTGGATAGTTCCATTGCGTCTCAATATTGTTTAATATTTACATAAATGTTTTGTCTTGATGCCTTTGGTACCTCAAGTCCCACTTTGGTTCTTTTCACATGTTTAGATTCTTTGACCCTTAAGCTTTCCTGTCTCGAGCAGACAACCAAAAACGATGAAAGCGCAGTATTTGTAGATAAATATCTTAAGCTCAATCTTTCCAAAACTGTACCAAATACTCGTATGATGTTACAATATATGTTATGGCAGACAAGTATCATGCCCAAGTCCATGTAACTTTAAGAACGTTCTAGATGAATAATAAGCGATGACAGATGTAAGAATACAACAAATGAAGTGGTAGTTTCGGATTCGTCTAATACAGGTAACTGGTAGTCGAATAAGCATAGATGTTGTGATAACTGTTGTACATTAACTATTGAGTTACAGGGTCTATTGAAAGTCTACTATTCCACTATTTCCTATTTAATCTTTCTTGAAGAAGCCTTCAATACATATAGAAGCCTGCGAGAAGTTAAGAAATACCATTGCTTTGTTCCTCTTAAAATAATCTGGTCCTCAGAATTCACAGAATTCACACCCACTCCCTGGTAACTGTGATATGAAAGGCGATGTACACACGATTATCCTTTGCTGATAGGACTACAAAATTAATAGAGAAATCATTTTAATTAATTTGTCAAACTGAAGCAGCTCATAAGTGTACAGAGCCTCGGCTGGATACAATGAGTTCATAATGGTAAACTAAGTATTGGCGACCCATGTAAACATGATAAGCGGTTCTTCGAAGCCAGAACAAATGCCACCAGTACGACAGGTGGCACACCTTTTTGAAGCCCTTTGTAGCCTGAAATTGTAGATATTCTTCAGGATCGTCCTATAATCGACTTCGGCACATTCACTTTATCTCGAACTGCGTCGTAACTTTAAAAAAAAAAAAATATTGTTACATACAGAGAAGTTGTTACAGCGGTTGAACTGACACTTTTCCTAGTTAAGAAAATAATCTGTGAGTTGCTGACGCATTTCTAATGCGCCTTCGTCTGTTGTTGTTGCTTTCACATCTCCGAATAGATAGCAAATCGATAGCTTCTTGACGCCAAAGCCCATCGAAGTGATCACCATTTGCATCATACGCGTCACAAAAGTTTTTCACTTAGATTTGCAAATACATTGTAAATCGACCGAGTCCTGTGTATTTTATTTTATTTTATTTTTTTTTTTGGACCTAGGCCTCAACCAACAAGCGCCTCCAGCCAGCTCGAACTTTAGCTAGCATGCTGAATTAGCTGAAGTTCCCTTCCAGTTACGTGCCCCACTAGAGTCGTGGTCTTCCTCTCCGCCTTCCTCGGGAGTCGGTTCGAAGACTTTGGTGTCCATCCGCACTACATAATCCAGTCATCTCAGTTGGTGGAACTTTACTCTTTTGGCTAAGTCGAGATGCTGTCTAGCACGTACAGCTCGTCGTTGTATCTCCTCCTTCACTCACCATCTATACAGAGGAGAACGAAAATCACCCAAAGAATATTCCTCTCAAACCAGCCAAGAGTACCTATATCCATTTTTGAGAAAGTCCATGCATCTGCTCCATAGAGCAGGACTGGGATTTTTAAGGTCTTAATTGGCTCACTTTTGTTGATCTAGATAGGGTTTTGCTAATCAATTTAGTCACTTGCCTCCTTAGATCAAAGAAGCAGCGATTGGTAGGAATTATTCTTCGGTTGATCTTAGCACTGGTGTTGTTTTCTGACTTGATAGCAGAGCGTAGGTAGGCACAGTCCTTAACTACTTTAAAGTTGTATCTATCAAGGGTGACGTTCTGTCTGTCAGTGTAAGGTGTACGATGTCAAGTCAGGGGTTTCTTTGTGTTGGCTGAGTGCTGCGTTTAAATAGAGTCTGCTTTTTGGCTTTTTGGTAATGTTGCCACTGGCCTTCGATACGTGATTCCTTTTAAGGGGTTAAGAGAGACCCGATCGGAAAAAAATTGGTGCTCTTGCTATTGTAGCCGTCCGACGTCGAACTTCTTCACAGTTTTAACTTATCTGTGCTATATTCCCTAATACTGGAGGAGTGCCCTGCATCGATCGCAATGTGGTCAGTCTTGTTGAAGGTGACTGATCAGAAGTTCTTCAAGTTCCCCTATGAATATCAAGATGCGGGAACCGCGACAATATTTCGCCCCGCCACAAAGGCGATTAGCCTGAATTCGTTATCGAAGGTGGTGTCGTACAGGTTATACTTTCCGATAGTACTAAAAAAATGGCCTCTCTTCTTAACTTTACATTAAAGTCGCTGAGGAAAATTTTATTGTCACAGCTAGGGTACTGCTCGTGAGTCTAATCCAAGAGCTCGTAAATGTTATCTTTGGTGCCGTCATCTTTCTCCTCTGCAAGGGTGAGCGCGCATATAAGGCTAATGCGGATTGTTATGAGGCGGTTACTAATATGCTAGAAGCTCGAGACTGCTTGCCTAAGTTTGCCGTAGATAACTATCACCGTAGTAGATGTCAAAATTTTTCATCCATCGTTCCATCGCATTTCTTTAATGGCTGTAACATATGCTTTTCAGCAGCCCGAGGTTTTCACTTAATGTTCAGCTGCATGTGGCCTATTAAGGAACTACCAATCTACCTACAGATTTAAAGTTCGTTGTCCTTATTTCGTTTACAGAGATTACCAACAGTAGATTCTTCCGTATGCGAGGTTTGTTGTTGCTTCATAACTTAAGTTTTCTTTCGGGCAGGGAACCTGGCGACATTTCCTCTAATTTAGAGGTTCAAAACATTGACAGCGGCAAATTGAATAAGCTTCCACATGGACGCAAGGTCATGGATTTTGTAGATGTGTAGGAAAGATAGACATATGACACGCATTCAGTATTGTAGACGTCCAGAGATTGACTTCGACTTCGACTACAAACTAATATAGCCAAGGTAAGAATATGGATGTAAGAGACTGACGACTGCGTCTTTCCAACCTATCTCATAATTCCGCATCACCAGCTTCAAATGCAAAAAGCGACCAGTACCGATGCTGTCAGGATGCCATCAGAAATATCGCCTTTAATGTGCTAACTTTCGCAAGGCGACAACAAACGTGAAAACAAAAAGACGTTGGACGACGAATTCCGAATTGAATCTACCTACTGAGCTCGAATTGTTGTTTCTTTGGGTTATTTGGGAAAACGTCGAAGACTTTACCATAACAATACATATCGTCTGAGTTCTATTATACGAAACAGAAGCACGGACGCTTTCTTTTAGTTGGCATGAGCGAACAATTTATTGTGTGATATTATTTAGTTTTCCCTGATCTGTAGACATGTAGGTGAGACAGTACAACGTGGAACAGAACAACGACATGCATCCAAACAAAACGCTGCGCCTACAACTTATAAGAGGGCAGAGTGAACTGAAACCAATGCCTCAAACTGCTAAATTTGTCATAGCTGCTTAAGTTACAATCCGAAAGTAACTATAACAATTCGCGAACGGTATGGACATTTAAAATTACCAACTACAATCCAATGGACTAGTAAAATTGTGACAAAGTGAACGTATACACATAAGTTCAGTCTAACATTTATTTAGAACAGGTCACCTGGATAAGTGTAAAATTGATTTCAAAATGAGGCACCAGTGCCCAATTCAACTCTTTCACTTATCTTGTTCCTCCATTTAACTGCTTCAGTTCCACCTTCAGTCACCAGGGCAAAAAATAACACCAAGCAATTTGTCGTCTCCAGTTAGATGTATTCTAATTTGCACACAATCTCCAATAGATCCCATGTTCCAGTTACCAAATATCAATGTTAAATCGATTTAGCTATTCCCAAGCAAAGCATTTCCTTCTAATAAGTTTCAATTCGAATAAATCCGCCCCTCAATTGCTCTCGAATTGAACAAGCTTCAAACATCCAATCTGACCATATTCGATTATCGTCACCAAATATTAAATGTAATGGTGGGTCCAAGTCGTTTACTGGTGCACAACTCACTCATTTATTCAGATTTGAAAGTCCCCAGATGCCCATATCTGAGGTGTGCAGAATTGTATTCCAAATCCAATTGCTGGCCAACATCCAATGACCAATTCACACCTTTTTGCTTGGGATCAGGAGACCAAGAGACAAAGACTCTATCATGACGAGGACAACGACAACGACTACGACCAAGGCCCCTGATACACTCGTTACCTGTGCGTATATGGTAAAATGGATCTAAATTTCCCCACGATTACCTTGGGCCTGGAATCGGAATCGAAATCGGAATGTGTCCCCGAGATTGAGTTTGAACTGTATCTCTTTGCTGTCGTCAGAAAGTAACCCCCTGGTAACTCACCCCGTTTCAAGAGAGTCACTTTTATTTGTATCTCACACCTTCGGGCTATGGTGCGAATTTTCTGTTGCCCATGACAATGCTGGAGAAGTACGTACTATACTTCTGGTCATTGGAATGGCCTGCTGTTCTTCACACCTTTTGGACAGAGGGACCAGACGTATGAATAGCTGTGCCAGACCAGACCTTAAGGTGACCAAAGGAGCAATCTAAATATCTTAATCCGAGTATTTTTCCAGCACTCGGTGTGATTTAATTTTTTCGTTTTATTTTTTTATGTTTTGTTGAAAACTTTGTTAGCTCTCCGGTCGGTGATGCTGTGAGCTTCTTGATGGAATCGCCGATTAGGACTCCATAAACCGACAAAAACATGACATGAATTGAATACGGCGGACAGTGTGCACTCCATTCGCGGCTGAAGCTTCAGGTCTCCTGCCTGAGGAGCTGGAGACGATAGGGATTAGAGACTGGTGATGCGGTGACGCGGTGACAAGGTTGCTACTACTTGTTGGCCATGTTCAGAGTACGAGTATATAGATGGATGCGGGAATTCATTTTGGGCTCGTTAGCCTGCCTGGAAGTGTAGTGCTGCTTTTCGCGATAGATGATGTAGCTAAGCGCGAGATGCGCTGCCGTAAAAGTGGATCACGAGCACGACACCAAGCGAAGTTAATCTTTTGTTTAACAAGGCTTGGTCGGTCGGTTAGTCTCTTTGGTAAATTTTTCGATTGCGACTAAGACAGCGATTGCGACTGGCATTGGCACTGCCATATCGGCTACCATTCATCGTCGTTGTGTCTGGCAAGCAACGTTTGGATGTTCTGTTCTGTTTGTTTGTTTGTTTGCTTGTTGCCCTTTGTAAAGTAAATGGTGACGATGTGAGCTCGAGATGACGCGAATGACAATGACAGTCAGCCAGACCATACCCACGTATATATACATACATACGTTTGTATATCGCACGTAGTTTGCGGTTCCGTGCATACATACATATGTGTGAAGTGGTATTTCTTTATGCGGTTTCATGGAGTCGTCTTCTTCGTTTGGTCTTGTCGCATGGGCCAGGAGAAGGAATTCCCTTAACAAATTGTCGTCGGATCTGTTTTGCTTTGCTTAATCCGTTTTAAATTTAAAATTTTCGGATCATCACTAAGGGTGATGGACCCAAGTTAGTGTGTGAGTGTTTGGTTGTGGAAAAGATATTCGTAAGTCTGTCGGCCTCCTGGGGAAACATAAATGCATTGAATACGATGAACGCTTGTCGCATTGAATAAGAATGTTGTTAAAATCCTAAGAAGATCGTAGCTGGTTTCATGTTGTTGCCAATCGAAGTGGATTAACTATCTGTTAATTGATCAATTGGTTGATGTTTGACGATGTTTCGATGTTTCTGCAGTACATATGCACATATTTTGAAATTGCTAAGAGTATTTTCAAAAGTGTTAATCCTAGAAATTAAATTTGAAAATGACTGAAAGGTACTAAATTATCTGAAACTCTACCATTCAAGCAATGAAATTTTGAAACTTCTAATGATGCGTCCCTACAACATTCCACTTTTATAATTTTCTCAATTTCCAACTAAATTCTAGAATAGCACATAGCAGCTTCTCCTTTTCTTATTCCTATCAAATTATAGAAGGAAAACTGTCTTTGACGTTATCTTTTGTTTTAACTTAAGAAGCTGGCAGTGATCCGAGTATTCTTCAATAAGCGTTTAAAACAACAAAAAAAACGAATAGAAGAACTCAGAGATAAGAATAGGAACGTTATAATGAATTCACAGTCGGGGCTGACAATTTAGCTAACTTAGTTTTCAAGACTGTTGAGCAGTATTATTCTACATTGAACAAAATGATCGGCAAGTATTACGTTAAAGTAGGCGGAACGGAAGTATATCGCGACCCTTTTATAAATAATTGTCGAAAAGCATGTGAGGTAGATGGAATCCCATCAACGTTTGCCTAGTCCTTAAGAAAATACTCCCTCTAAACTGTGCTAGTTAAAGAGGAATCTCTTTAATAGCCTCTACAAGATTTTATTTACGGTACAATCTGAAGGCTTCAAATCCTATGTCAATGTTCTGATAGGCGTTCAGCAGTGTTGTTTAAGGCAAGTTAACAATTGAAAGGATATTAAACTTACAGTAGATCTTGAACATAACCCAGGAGCTTGGAATCGATATTTACCACCTGTTTATTGGTTTAAAGTCCGCATACCATATGATACATAGAACTACGAATAGTTTTGGTGTCACTGCCAATCTCGTTCGTCTGTGAAATATGGCAATAGGGAATGATTTCTGCTTTGTTGACAAAATGGGTGCATAGGGGGAGTCTAAGTGGCGTCTACTGAAAGCCCAGTTTCTCTACCTTTTTCGCTGAGAGTTCATAACTATAAAGTCATTCTAGATAAAAGAAGAAAGACAAATGGGAACTCTCGCATCTTATAATAAAATAAATAGGTCAGTCCCGGTATAACAGAAGTCTACGCTCTTTACGAAACAAGAGAAACAAATTATGGGCAGTTTTTCTTCGCAACAATTCTTATCCTACCTTCTCTAACTATTTCAGAACTTACCTCCAATTCTCTCAGCTCTACACCTAGCTCTATCAGCAGACCAACCTTATCAATGATCCTAAGACTTTTTATCATTTCGTCAACTACAAAAGAAAATCAGATGGTTATTCCCCCTCTCTTTCATTTGATAATACATCATCGACAGACTCAGATACTATTGCCAACTATTTTGCAAAATTTTTTAAACAATGATTTACAGAAATCTTCTTCCTACCTAACACCATATATTTTAAGTTCCTTCCCAATTTCTCCATTTTTTGATCTTTTAATCTTTTGATCTTACCTTTATCGAAGAAAAATTGCAAAATCTCTATGATGAATTTTTACCCGGACCAGACGGGTGTGCCTCCAATCTTTCGCACCCATTTTCCTGTTTATTTCATCTATCCTTCACACAAGAGGAATTCCTCTTTCATAACGCCGGTCCACAAAAAGGGATCAAAGAATGAAGTAAGTAACTAACTACCGTCCCATTGTTAAGCTCTCTCGTATACCTTAACGGTTCGAAAGTATTTTATACGAAGTGCGAGTCACTTATATCACCAAGTTAACCTTTATTTCTGAGAGGTAGATCAACTACTACAAACTTAGTTGACAATTTATCCTTTACGTTTTTAGCCATATAAAATGACAACGAAATCAAAGTTATTGCTACAGGTTTTGCTAGGGCTTTCGATACAATATCCTTTTCAAATTGTCTTCCGTTCTTTCGTAGGGTTCATTTAAGGTCATCCTTCTCAACTCCGTTTTTGGAAAATTCTGGTGTCCCACAAGACAGCCATATAGTTCCCCTCTTTTTTATTTTAACTATAAACGATCTTGAGATGATTATTTAACACTGCGCCCTATCATTCACGTCGACGACACTAGGTTCATCAAAACTATTTCTTCACCCCAAGACCTCGATATGTTTTCCATTTGGTTTCTAAAATATTTTTTAGTCCTTTTAGTCCAAATGTTAACTTATGACTCTTCTGCATGCCCAACTTGTGTTGCAGGTTCAATCCCTTGAAATATTATACGATAGAGAGTTAAGCTTCCTTTCGCCTATTAATGAGTTCATACTCGTATATCCAGAATTGATAACATTCACCTTCATATCCTTCGATTTGCCCTCTTTTATCTTACCTTCCTATCGTGACCGCCTCTAAATTATATTCTTGAATACCCTCGAAAAACGCGAGAGCTCTGTAGATTGCGCCTTCATTTACAATTATAATACTTGCAACACTAACCCTTATTATTTATGCTGTTCTTGTCTCCTCTAAATTTCAATCCATCGCACCTCTTATGGTTCCAACAAAGCAATATCCCGCATGCTCCGTAGGGTCAGCTCAAACTTTCCCCTTTTTATTTTAACCTGAACACTTCTCGTCTCACACTTGATCTCCTCCACTATTTCCTTATTTTTGTTAGTCTTTTAGTCCTTGTTTTTAAGTTAGTTTAAGCTTGTATTAAGCCTAATAAATGGGCGCGTCATATCCGACTCACTCCATTGTTCATTTCTGTAAAAAACAAATAGTCATCACAGTTCCCATGCACTCACGGGAACGTAGTAGACAATCAAGTCAATTGCCAACTACGCAGAAATGATCAACATGGTATCTGACTTGAATATATTATTCGGTTTAAAAGATTACGAAATTACAGAGCTCATACATCCTTACCTTCCGATCACATTACCAAAGCCACACCAGCCAGTGTTTATACTGAAATTGTGTTTCTTTTTCGAATGGGTTGCAGAAGTATATATATAGCACATATGTCAAGATCAGGCTTAAAAAATGATGAAACTTAATCAGCCGTATCTTCCTCAAGAGTGCTAGGACATTACCACAATATAACCGACCTCTATTATTGAAGTTTTCATATGACAACGGTAGCAAAACTCTGCTCTATGAACACCCCCATACCTCAAATTTTCGGAGAGCAGACTACGCGAGACTTAACAACTCACTAAGTACAACCCATTTCAACTCGCCTTTCTATAGATTAAGATTTTGTTACTTCCTTGAATGTTCAATTTCACAACTTCTTCCATTTTTGGCCCTAAAGAACTCCACTTTATCTACACACTAGTATAACAGAGAAATATGCGCAATCCAGAACAAGAGAAATAAATTGTGGCATACTTTCTGAGATCACGCTCCGATGCAGATTTTCATAACTACCACCTTGTTTACACCCGCTTCTTTAAAGTTTGTCAATCACTATATTTAAATTATTTAAACTATATTAAGCATGGTTTAGTCTCTAACCACAACAGCTTTTTTCATTTAATGTCAAAAAAAAAGCGGATGACTAAACTTAGTATCTACTACTCAGAGTATCCTCAAATAGTCTCGGAGATATTTGCTTAACAACTGGCTACGTTTGCTAACCAATCCGAAGATCCCGATCAGCTTTACTTCTCCTATTTGAGCAGTTGTCTACAAACATTAAACATCAATAATTTGGAGGGAGAACACTTTAGAATTAGAAAAAAAAAGAATGAAAAACTTAAGGACGATTTCTATGCAGGTCCAAGCGATTTGCCTGCTATCATTTTAAAAAGATGTATGGATTACTAGGCACAACCTCTCATAGATTTTTTTTGAGTTCCCCATTTCACAGGGCACTTTTCGTAACTCTTGAAAAATGTAAACATAGTCCCTATCCATAAAAAAGGGCGAAAAGACGAAATCCTAAATTATAGCTCTTCGAGAGCATAACGTAAGCTTCAATGTTTTTTTTTACTTTGCAAGTCTATCGTTTCGAATAACCAACACGAATTCTAAAAGGTCAATAAGGACAAACCTAACAGACCGTATCAAGCACTCTGTGCGCTCTAGAAGACGGCAAAGAAGTTGGTGTAACCACTTCCAATTTCAGAAAAGCTTTCGATAAAATTTCACATAAAATCATTCTTTAAACTAAAGGCTCTTGGATTTCAATCTGTTTACATTAAGTATATTACTTCAAACTTAAAAAAAAAATACTTTACAGTGTCCTCTTCAGATCTACATCTATCATTAGCTCAAAAATCGTCTTTCGCTGTACTCCAAGGCAGCCATCTCGGTCCTCTGTTATTTACCCTGACAAATGATTATATCAAATCTTTTATATCATTGTACTAGTATGTTTATGACATCGAAATAAAGGATGATTCATCGTAAGGTTTGATTTATAATGTAAAATCAAATACACAAATCTGAAAGTAAACTTAAATTTTTATTATTTGTTAAAATAACAATTCATGACATTTATCCTTTAAAAATAAAGTCATGTAAATGTTGGCCACGACTACTTCTGAGGTGGTCCATTCTGAAGGTCCAATTTTGGGCGACTCGTTCGAGCATAGGGACTGGTATCCCTCGGATAACACTAGTAATGTTGGTTTCCAAAGCGTCAATCGTTGCTGGCTTATTCCTGATGACCTAAGACTTTACATATCTCCAGAGAAAATAGTCCAAAGATGTGATATTCCACGATCTAGGCGGCCAATTTACCGTAGCAAAACCTAAAATTAAGTGCTCACCAAAATGATTTCTCAACAAGTCCATTGTTTCACGCGCTGTATGGCTCATAGCGCCGTCTGGTTGAAACTAGAGCTTACCCAGGCAATGTGCTTGAATTTCAGGAAGTACATAGTCCGTTAACATGGCGCGATAACGGTTGCCATTGAAGGTAACATTCTAATTTGCTTCATTTTTGAAGAAATATGGACCAATGATTCCACCAGAACGACGACGAATCGATTCGTCACGGTCTTCGCGTACACTCTCAGCTACAGCTGCTTCACTACGTGCTGCATGTAGTCTAACCGGTCAAGTATCATCCACGAATGTGAATTGGAACTCAAATTTGCGAATGGTATTGGCAATAGTGGTTTCAGTACGTGAGAAAAACATTTCTCACAGAACGCTGATTTTCGTACTACAGCTGAACAATTTGAAGATGCTGTTGTAATGTGAGTCTTTCCATAATAACTTGCCAAATGATACTGAACAAAAATGGTAAAGCAGTTTGGTAGGAGTTATGCGTGAACTGTCAAGAAAAGCCTATTGGAAATCAAACCTCACGATGAATCACCCTATATTTCGACGAAAATACTTAAAAGTTGTTTCCACTTAGTGCCAAAAAAACCGGAAAACGTTTCAAAAGTTTACAACTGATCTACGAGTACATGATTGATATAGTACAATACATGGTAATATGTAGCTACAGAGCTACAAATGTCTTCTGATATCATCTGAATCATGATAAGCTGCGTAAATGATCCACATTCACTTGTCAATATAGTTTTTATTCACAGGGCCGAAATACATTTTCATTTTTCTCAAAGGACCTCAGGTCTATAAGTCTGTCATCTTTCCATTGGCTGATACCAACATAAGAGTTTCAGAGAAGGTTTCTCTCCTTGCCGATCTGAGGTCATTTGGGACAATATGAGCGCACATTCTCCGGCTCTACAAAACCATATTGATTTTTCTCTATGACTGTGGAGTGTGGATCAATTCTACACAGCTCCTCATGATATTCTCTAGCGTATGCAGGATAATCGCTGAGGAGCTTTGTAGCTCGGCAGGTATATACCGTGTGGACCAGCAGCCTTGTGTACATAGTTTGAAGCTATGCAGCGCCGAAAGCAGTTAATCTCTTGTAATCAGACCGTGAATTTTGGTCACGGTTGCAATAGTGCGTCCTGTTTGGGTTGCTAATGACCGCGCATAGGGAGCTACTTATTGTAGTGAGTGCCCAGTAGTATATTAAGTGATTCAACACTTAAGGTTGTCCAAGAGCCATGGGGTTTTTTCAAACAGCTAGGTATAATATGGTTTATTGAGAGGATTTTTCTTATCCGCGATCCCTCAGAGTTTGCTACAGAATGACCTCCAGGATTTTTTATATATTTTGAAGGATTCCTTGTATAAGTCCCAATCTAAATGCTTATGTCTACTAGTGTGGCTTTTTCTTACCTCTAGGTTGAATTAGAAGCCAGGAAGCAACCATAGCCTGATTGAGAGCCAGGGTGAATTTTCACGTCAAGCTCGTTGGTGTCAAGTGGTAGACTTAAGTGTTCAGAGAATATTGTTTTTGAAAGTATTCCTCTGTATTTTTGCCAATCAGTTTTCCGATAATTTCGGAATGCTGGTTGGCTGGGAAGCGAATCACTCAGGCTGAATTTAATATATCTGTGTCTGAAAATTAGTGTTCAGACGATACCATCCAGTTCGTTAGAATTTGAGTAATGTTGTCAGAGACAAGACTGCTATCTAGCACTTCCTGTCGATTTCTTGTTATAAAAGTGGGCTCATTACCAATGTCGCAATCTTATTTTTTAATCAAAAAGTGACTCACCTCTATCGTTGATCTCGATAGCGCCGTATACCTTGTGATGAGCGTTAAGGTCGCACACGATGATGAGGCCAGTCTTTAGCTTTCCAGCTTCCAGCACCATCCTTTCTAGGGTATTACCAGGGGGAGGGCCCACATGATCATTGTCAAGATAGGACGATGCCAGCTAATAGAAGCTTTTGGCAGTCTCTAGTCTGGCAACGGTTAAGTCGGGGTCATTGAGGTTAGGAAGTAAAAATGCATTAAGGCTAGCATTCACTTACATACAAGCTCTAATCTTACCTTTGTCTCTTATATATAGCGGAGCGTATAAAGGTGTCCTAAGTCTACGGACCACGTATTCTACGGTCCATCTTTCCTGGTTTATGATGATGTCTTCTGCGTTTTTGGAAAAACGCAGAATAAGTGCAGTAGAAGACTATTTTGTGAGAAAGAGATTAATCTGGAGAAACAGTATCACAGCTACAATTTACCAGGGTAGCCTCCACTACGGTGTTATTCTTTAAATATTCTATAGGTTGTCATTGAATTATTACTTCTCTATTATTCGAAGTTTGTTTGTAATTCTTCCTTTGAAATGAACGGGGATAGTTATGTCCACCGCCGACGACAATTTTTGTCGAGTTATCTTCGTTTAACACAGTGTGATTTGAGTTCTCTGGAGATTTTTATTGCTCGTTAAGTGGCGCTACAATGGGCTGAACTTGGTCATCAACCAATAACCCACACCAACTAGCAGAATCTCTCGCCAGCCACACAGTGCCACACTCTAAGTTGGTAAAGTAAGATAAGGGCAAGAAGCACCCTTCCAAATGCATGTGCCACATTAGCTGCGGTCGTCCACTGTTGCGCGGTCTCTCGAGGTCAGACTCGAAGACTTTCTGAACTGGTGCTTTGGTGGATGATTGGGTCTTGTTTAAGGTCAGTATGGTGTTACGAAAGTAGTTAGTCTCTTGTACTCAGTTGCCACCTGAGCCCAAGGACATAGCTATTGGTAAGAGTAACTCTGCGTTTGAATCCTTCGTTGACGTAGTTGCTTGTTACTGCAAAATAAAGATAGACAATAACTCAAGGCCTTCACTGCAAATAATGATATTTGTGTCGCTCTTTTATGATGACAACAAGCCCTTTGTTTTGCCTTTGATTACCGTCAATACCCATCCACTTCCGCTTCAATACTGACGAAAGCTTCATTGACGGCCCGATGTGTTCGTCCAAACACATCAATGTTAACCGCGTACCCAAGTAATTGTACAGACTTAAAAAAATCGTACCTCTTTTGCATGATTCTTCAAACGGCGATGTTAGAAAAAGGAACGAAATTTCTCCATAGTTAACCTGTACAACCTGACGAGTTTGGCAGATATGTTATTGTACAGATTCTTCCTATCCACGCTGTTATATGCAACTTGAAGTGTACGATCGGCAAAGATTTCAGCGATCTCTTAAGATTGCAGCTTTGCAACTTCGAAATTTGGGTCGGCCTTGGGTCCGTCTTGGGTCCGTCTTGGGTCCGTACGATGTAAGATCCTCGATAAATTCGGACATCCGAAATGCTGAAGGGGTGTCTGGCGTCGACCGCTGTATGGTCAATTTGGCTGACTGGTAGATTGAAAAGGTTAAGGTTAAGTTAAGTTCCTTTATGGATTTTGAGATGTATGAACTACTGTGTGCTGGCAACTAACAGGTTACGACTCTCTTCAAATTCCGCAAGCTTGAATTCATTGTTGGAGGTGGTGTTATGCAGACCCGTTCAAGCACCGTTTCACTAACCAAGGTCATAGAATTTGTCTTTAATGATGTCATTCTTATGCTCTATGGGGGTATGAAAGCAAAACAGGCTTCCATTGCCGATATTTTTATTGATACGGATTACCATGAAGCATTCATACCATTACATGCCGAAAGGTTAAGATTCTCCTCAGAATAGTAATTTCTATCCGAATAAGCCTTGTCTTATTTCTCTGTAGTCGCTGCCGTTATAAATATGGTAGATGTCGTAGTTTGTCATCCGGCTCTTCACATAACACCTTTTCGATTGTTGTAATGTCTGCTTTGTATCTGGGCCCCTAGGTTCTCCGCCCCCTTACATCACTTGCAGAAGGCTGAAATGTATTGTACGCAAACTTACACCTTTAAAGCCCGAAGCGACTGATTGTTCGGTGATAGTAGCCTTGCTGAGGTCATAAATAAACTAACATAGATGGCAAACTTTCCAGATATTGGAAAACCAAAACCCGATTTCTACTGATCGCCTCTACTTTTTGTAAATACATGTGAATTGTCATCAATGGCAAATTGGCTCCCATTTTACACGCATGGAAATCGCTCTTTTTCTAGCAACTTTACTTGTAAATTGCTCCCATTCTAGCAAAATCTGGCAGGTTATAGAGATGTACAAAGTGTTTGTAATTCACTTATAGTGTGTCTATAAGTATTAGTAGAGTTTGCCATTTAAGTTAGTTCATCTATGACTGAGGTTATGAGAGCCGCCGCTGACCTATTCAGGTTCCTTGCTTCGCCGTCTTTACCCAAGGATCCTTACGCAACCATGCAGCTTCCTGTAGACCTTGATTGAGACATAAATACAGTGTTTCTGCTTGCAAATACAATATCATTGTTTATATATAGACTACAGACTCAGAGATGAACTTACACAGCTCTGAAAGGTTGTGCATGCGCAAAGTATAACATAATACGTTCAGAATTTAACTACGTAATGAATTTCATAAAATGATTGTGCCGTTTGAGTTTTAAATGAAAACTCCATTCTCGTTATTAGAGAATGGGACAAATAAAGTATCTAATTTAATGAGAACTTCACATGCTGAACCAATAAATGGCTCTCTGTTTCCCCATCAATCTCAAATGTCAGAAGCCTTTTCGAAACACCGAATTATAGGCTCTCAACAGCTTCATTTCGACCATTTGCTTGAATTACATTCGCTTCCGTACTTTTATGATTATTACCGATAAACAAGAAGATCCCAACTGATCAACACATCAACAAAAATGAAGAGATCACGGATCACATCACGATCACACTTGTCCAACGCCTTGACATTCATTCAAGAACAATGGCTTTCGTATCGTATATCGTCGTGATTGCAGTCGTAATCGTAATCGTAATCGTCGTGATCGTCGTTAAATACGAATGCCAGCGCCTGATATGTGACAGTAATTTCCGGCAATTTGCACCAGGACATAAATAACCACACTTTTCGTATCTATCTTCGATATAAGACTTTGTTTTAAGTATCGTTTTAACAGTTATAAAATGATCATTTCAGAGACTCCAAAGTCGTTAAATTTAAACGCCGAAGACTTCTTATCGTACGGTCAATCGTGCTCATCGAAATACCCCGATGACATCAGAAAATGTCAAAAGTTAAACGCGTCAACAACATCTGCATTTCCATTCAATTCAATTCAAATGAATACCGGACCCGAAAAAAAAGAAGCATCTACAATTTTTTCCAGATTTGAAATTTAACCAAAACGGAGCTTGATTCTCGGATCTTGAAAGCGGTCATTAGTATACGAAAAACCTAAGTTCGATGATCGTTTTCGATTAGAACGACCGATAAGTGTGAAAATACGATATAGCTTCCCGTTTGGTTATCATGTTATCGAAGAGAACCGATCTTTTGAATTTCATTTGGCCGAGTTCAATTAGTTTATGTTACGCCTTGCACCATCAAGTAATTAGTTGACATCTCGATTTGGACTCTGTTAGCTATTGAATAACTAGTTTGTGGAGCTCCGGTCCCACTCCTGCTCCGCGACATAGTTTTTGGGGTTAAAATCAACAAACAGAGCTGTGTTTTTAGATCGTGTTCTCGTTATCTATTTTGTATTTTAAATTTTATTTATTTTAATTTTTTTTTTTTTTTTTTTTTTTTTTTTTTTTTTGCTGTCGTTCTTGGTCTTGATATTGAGTCTTACTTTTCGTTTAGAAAGAAAATGAAATCATTCGCTTTCGGAGGCAATAGATTTCGGTACAGAAGTTATTAACAAGTTTTTGGAATTTAATTACCAAATTAAGTAGACCCTTATCTGGGCTAGGATTTATGTTGTGTCACGCCAATAAACTAATCAAAAATGCATGTCCAGTGGAGAATCACATCAATTAAAATGGTAATGGTGATTGTATGGAATGCCCCTGGGCGTTTCCAACTATATTTATCGATTGTTGTTTGCGTTTGAATATGTTCCTTTTGAGTTCATAAATAATGATGTGGGATTGTATAAAATTAAGCTTAAAAAAATCACTTATTCGATGTGAGCTGAAGTATGAAAATCGTCCCATAAATTGGGGTAAACGTGACCTCTTAGATAGATGTGTAGATTTTGTAAATGGTCTTTAAGTGTTCTAGCGCAATAATAATAATTAATATGTAATAATATAATAAATATTATTTAATTCATGATTTGAAGATAATAGACCATTGCACCATTAAAGCTGCAAACTTTAAATACGATAAAGTCAAATCTTATGTTTATTTTACGATTTGAAAAGAATTTCTTACATTCGAACGTTGGGGGCCGGTTTATTCTGAAAGTAATCCTTCTGTTGCATTCGATTGTTTCATGGACATTTCACAAAAGCATATAATTTCAAGTACTCTCCTAAAAAAAACAATCGAGTGTCAGCAAACATCTAAAATTATGGATTTGTTAGTCATCCTTCTTCTTATGAAGATTAGAAAAAATAATAAAAAACTTAAAAAACATTTTAATACTTTTTAAAACAGTGAACAAAGAAATCGAAAACACACGCAACAATTTATACAGTAAAAAGTTCGCTAATGCTCGAGGTAATGTACGATAAGAGTGAAAAGTAGTAGACCGTATTTTAGGAACGGATTGATACTTTTGAATTAGAGGACGTAACAGACTTAGATTCGGGAAAGTTTCAAATAAATTTATTGAATATTTTTACGGAAATTTCTAAAAAAATTAAAACCAACTGTTAAAACCATAACAGATTGTAGTTGCAGCTTTGTAACAGAAGTACCATCTGACGATATTTGTCGCTTCAAAAGAAGCTCATAATGCTATCATGTCGTTAAAGAATAAACCTTCTTGCACAAGTGATAGTGTATCTAGTGGTTTATTAAAAAAATATTGTCTGGTATATTATAGATATAGTAACCTTCTTATTCAATAGAAGTGTTGAAATGAGTTGTTTTTCTGACTACATGAAATGTGCTGTAGTTATCCCAAAATGTGTCGAATTATAGGCCTACATCACTACGATCGACATTTTCAAAAATTTTTGTAACAATCCATTTGGTTTTCGAGCAGGTTTGTCAACAGAGGATGCTATCCTTAAGGTGGGTAGTCAACTATATGGGAGTTTAAATAACAAAAAATCAACTATGGGTCTACTTATTGATATGACAAAAGCTTTCGATTATTGACTCTCTGCTAACTAAACTTTATAAGGTTGGTTTTCGTGGTAAAATTTTCAGATGGCTGAATTCTTATTTAAAAAATAGAAAACAAAAAGTAAACTTAAATGGAATCTTCAGTGAACCGAGACTTTTAAAAAACGGTGTACCACAGGGATCTGTACTTGGCCCCTTACTTTTCCTAGTTTACATAAATTCCTTTTTTAAACTAAAAGTAAATGGTACTTTAACTGTTTTTGCGGACGACATAGCTTTATCATATGAAGCACAAACATTTTTTGAAAACATTGTAATGATTAATGAAGATCTTGAAATATTAAGATCGTAGTTTACTTATCATAATTTAATCATAAGCGAAAAAACTAAACTGATGTGTTTTGAGGTGTCTGAAAGTATTATATACAACTTAAATCTGTCGTTTCACGCACACGATTGAAAATATTTTCCACTACCTTTTCATACTTGTGGTAGAAATAATTTTATGGACAATTTGCATTGCACTGAAAACTGCGTCAATATTGAATCAGTTCAACAGTTCAAGTATCTATGGACAATAATTGATTTAAATCTAAACTGGAAAGACCATATACAAATGAATAATGCCGATTTATTGTTAGTCATACGTAAATTGTATTTGTTAAAGCATTTTTGTTCTCAAAAATTCTTACGATGATTTATTATGGTCTCGTTAAGTTAAGGTTGCAATACAGCATAACAAGCTGGGGAGGTTCGTATGCAAATACCTTTGAAAAGTTGGCACTTATTTACAGAATTGCGAATATTAACAATGAGACATTTATATGTTTTTTTTTTAAGTATTAAGAGAGTACTTCAAACAAAGCCGGAACATACTTAGTAGAAAGTATCAAATGTTCAACCTACGTATGGTATAAACAATATGAGCTTGGTAAATATATCTTTCGCACATAGAACACATTTTTCACATTTTTATACATATACAGCTCCAAATATATTTAATAAATTGCCCTTACATATGAGAGTAAGAACCAATTTTAAAAGTTCACTAAGAAAATTAAAAACTTTTTTTTTTATTTATTTCAGAAAAAAATAGTAATCAATCATTTACTTGACAGTAAGATAGTGGATTGATACAACAAATTCATTACTAATATAAAACAAAGGTTTGATCTGGGGTAACCACCGGATATTAAAGAATTAAAGAATAAGTATTGGGTATATATTTTAATTCGTGCGGTTTTTTTTTTTCAAAATTTGAACGTTTATTTAAGAAAAACATGTACAATAGTATTATTCAAAGTATTGCCCATCTGAAGCTATGACTTTTTCCCATCTTTCTGGCAATTTGTGGATCCCATCAAAAAAGAACTGCGCAGGCTTGGGCAGCCAAGAATGAATCAAGCCAATTTTTGATATTATGCTCTGATGTGAACCATATTTCAGTGAGGGCCATCTGCATCGACCGGAACAAATGGTAGTTAGAAGAGGCAAGATCTGGGCCATGAAGAGGGTGGGGTAAGACTTCCCATCCACTGTTTTCCAAATAGTTCTTAATCGGAATAGCAACGTGGGGCCGAGCGTTGTCATGATGGAAAACTATTGCCTCGTGTCTGGTCGCATATTCCGGGCGTTTTTCGGCTACTGTTCTCTTTAAACGGATTAATTGTGTTCGGTAGCGTTGTCTATTGATGGTTTTACCAAGTTTTAGCAGCTCACAATACAGCACACCAAATACAGAGCATTACCTTCGCGTCATGGATATTCGGCTTTGCCGTTGATTTAGCTGGTTGGCCGGGTTTCACATATGATTTTTTGCACTTGGGGTTGTCGTAATGGATCCATTTTTCATCACCAGTAACAATCCGATGCAAGAATGACTTCCTTTTGTGGCGTTTCAGCAGAATTTCGGACATGCAAAACCGCCTTTCGACGTCTCTCGCCTTGAGTTCATGTAGAACCCAATTTCCTTGCTTTTGAATATATCCAGCTGCTTTTAAAAGTGCAAACCACTTTTATCACGTTCGCTCAGCTAGCGCATGTTCACCATAAACTTCCACCAAAATACGATGACCTTCGGCAGGAGTTTTCTTCATATTAAAGTATTGAAGAAGAACTCCCCGCAAAAACACTTTTTCAGGCACAAAGTTCGACATATTTGAGTGAAAAAAAAAAATATTGTTGTTTACGCTTCAAATGAATGACATATACTGAAATGACGTACAATGACAGTAGCTTTCCAATGCATGTTCCAATGGAATAATACAAGTTACGCCATCTCTTAGCAAACCGCACGAATTAGGTTATAGAACCAATAGTAAAACACAAAATTTTTGCAAAATTCAACTTTATTTATCAGTATAGTTGCCTTCGAGGGCGTTACACTGATTGAAACGATTTTTCAATCTTTCGATACCAGTTTTGTAGAACGATTTCGGTTTAGCCTCAAAATAGGCCTCTGTTTCGGCTATTACTTCTTCATCGGTCTTAAATCTCTTTCCGGCGAGCATTCTTTTGAGGTCTGCGTAGTGGGTGGTTAAACAATTCGTACCCGTATTCATCCAATTTTGCTATCGTTTTCATCGACTTGTGACACGGTGCATTGTCTTGATGAAACAGCGTTTTCTTCTTCTTCAAGTGCGGCCGTTTTTCTGCGATTTCGTCCTTCAAACGCTCCAACAACGCAATGTTATAGTCACTGTTGATAGTCTGCCCCTTTTGGAGATAGTCGAAAAAAATTATTCCATGTGTACCCCAAAATACGGATGCCATAACCTTGACAGCCGACTGTTGAGTTTTTGGTCATTTTGGACGAAATTCACCGCCTGCTCGCCACTCAGCTGACTGCCGACTTGACTCTGGTGTGAAGTGATGGAGCCAAGTTTCATCTATTGTCAACTATTATCAACCACGCAACAATTCGGCTTTATTGCGGTTGAACAGCTTTAAACCTCCTCTGAATCATCAACACGTTGTTGTTTTTGGTCGACTGTGAGCAAACTTTGAACAGAGCCCTCGCATGTCCAAATATTCGTGTATGATATATCCAACACTCTCTTTTGATATCTTCGGAGCCTCAGCTATCTCTATCAACTTCACTTTACGGTCATTCGTAATCATTTTGTGAACTTTTTTGATGTTTTCATCTGAAACAGCCTCTTTTGGACGTCCACTGCGTGCATCATCTTCGGTGCTTGTATGACCACTTTTAAATTTTTCAATCCACTTGCGAATTGTTCGTTCGGCTGGTGCAGAGTCCGGGTAACACTTATTAAGCCATTTCTTTGCATCGGCTGCATTTTTTCCCATCAAAAAGCAATTGAAATTGCAAACGAAATTGCTTTGAATCCATTTTTTTTTTTTTCACAATAACAAAAGTTGCTTCACTCACAACGCCATATCTCAAGAACTAATCGTCCAACAGCTGTCAAATTTATACACGTATCTTTTGAAGTTTGATACTAACTGAAAATGGTATGGATTTAATTTAAGTGGTGCTCTCTCTTAGAAACGGCCCGACTTTTCAGCCCATGTATTAGACGCAATGAATCTGAACCTTTTTGAAACGATTCATCACTGGCGATGAAAAATGGATTGTTTACAGTAACGTCAATCGAAAACGATCATGGTCCAGGCTTGATAAGCCATCACAATAAACTTCGAAAACTGGTATCCACCAAAAGGAAATTCTGCTTTCAATTAGGTGTGTTTGGTGGAGTATGGTGTATTTGAGCTGCTTCCAAGGAATCAAACGATCAATCCGGATGTGTACTGTCAACAATTAAAAAATTTAAATACAGCTATCAACGAAAAAAGGCCAGAATTGGTCCTTCATTGTCATTGCTTTCGATCTTTGTAAAACTTTTTGGATGGTAAAACTTTCAATGATGATGACACTCTGAAATCGCACTTGGTTCAGTTTTTGGCCGATAAAGATCAGACGTTCTACGAACGTGGAATTATTAAATTTTCAGAAAGATGACAAAAGGTCATCGAACAAAATGGAAAATATATCATTCATTAAAGTTTATTCGTTGTATTTAAAAAGTGTGTTTTATTTATATGAAAAAATCAACATTAACTTAGTTGCCAACCTGATATCAATCAAAGGGTTACTAGCGACTCGATGCTAACCTAATCGTGTAACTTCTTGCTCAAAATATAAACACTTTTATTCTCGAAGGTACAGCGGCATTCTTACGACTTCAAACAGAGGTAGAGAATTTCTTTCGAAGTAATTTGAAATATTTACTTCGAGATTAGTGATTCCTTCTCACTTTTCCTTATCAAGCGATGACGTTTTTAAAATACTTTCACTGTTTCCAGCTTTATAAAAAATAACGGTAACTAATCATTTTGACGGCAACAAAATCTTGCATTAATTTGTTCCTTTTACATGCCAAATAAAACAGCTTTATCCTTAATTTCAAACATCCAAGAATATAAAAGGTGTCCCACTAAGACCACCTATTTGGAAATTTAAAAAAAAAAGACCCCAGAGTTTGTTTGAAAAGCTCTGATGTTTTTATTTTAATAAAGACTGTAGACATGGAGGTTATATATAGTCCTTTTGACGAAGTTCTCGATGCAATTTTGGCATAGTGTCAGCTCAATTTTATCAATAACGCATAGAATCTCATCTTTCAGTTTAAGAATTAATCTATGGTTCCATTTTAAAAAAAAAAAAAATCCAAGAAGATATCCTATGGCCTCAAATCATATGATTATCACGTCAAGACGCGTGATAATTCACCTTCTTAATTTTGTCTTCAACAATTCCATTGTTTCAATCGCTGTGTGGTAGGTTGCGCCGTCCTGTTAAAACCACATATCTATGAGATCTATTTCAGCAATTAGAGGCCAGAAGAAATTGATTATCTTCTCCATGGAATCTCCAGTGATTCCAGTGTTCCATCTAATCGTTTGATGTCAGATGAGATTGTTCTTTGGACATGAATTTGCTTAGTCCAGCTAAGTGCTTGATAGTTTCAACGGAGTGGCAGTACTCTGCCCCAGCCTGTGGCTTAGTCTTGCTTATTGTTTTTCTGCATATCCTTAGGCAATCCCTGAAAGGCTTCCAGAATTTATGTTTCTAGCAGATATTGAAGATGTGCTTAATCAGATTTCTTAGATCGAAAAGATCTTCATTCCATTACGGTGGGAGCACCGAGTCCAAAGGCTACTTATAATACATGGTATTTGCAAGGCTTTTCACCTTTGCTTCCAGGGCGTCCACTGATTCAATATTTTAATAAGGGATACTCCTAAGTTTTTGGTTTAAGAACTGACTGAATTCCTTCCAGTCAGTTTGCTAGGGGTTTTCTAAGAGGAGCAGTGTTTCTACCTAGAGACCCACAAAAAAAAAGGAACCATCTATGATCTGCAAACAATTTAAGATTGTATACTCTCCAGCTATCTATACTTTATTCGAAGTTATTGGTTGTTAGTGTAATGTTGAGAACTTCGCCCAACCCGTAAAAAGTTGCCGAGCTTGGAAACACGACGGTTGGAATGTTGTCCACTATACAGACATTAAGCATCAACCATGTGCAGAGGCTTACTAGTATCCTTTCTCTAGCAAAAGTTGTATTTGTTATCGCAGAGTCTTCGAATAGTCGATTCACTGGATTAAAGCTTCTGGATAATTCTAATGTCATAGTCGACCTCCCTAAGGAAAACTAGCGAATATTCCGAGGAACACTTCGAATGCATGTCGAGATTTTCGTCCTAAGGGCTCGTTGTTCTAAAAGTCTTTAACTTGGCGAACCGTACGCCAAACCTTATCCTGAAAATGTTTTTTTTTTCCTGCTGCGAGAGGGACTCCTCAACAGCAGAAAAGTTTGACATTTTTTTCTTTTTTTGGGGCTTCCTAACCTTGATGACCACCCAATCGTCAATAGAGATGACAGGGTTCTTAAGCTTCAGATATTTGAGAGTCTCTCTGCTGTCTATCCTCTCCCTAAGGGTCTCCCAAGCATTACTGATCTTAGCGAAGCGTGCGATAAGGAAATCCTTGAAAACAGATACCCACTCTTGGGTACCCGGTAACCTCTGACGAGCTCCTCAAAGTCATAGCCGGGCATAGGTGCAGTCTGGTGGTTTAGGATATGTTTCACCTTTAACTTCTAGAAGCGCATGTGTGTTCTCGTCTTGAGAACGATTTCCCTTACCTCCCTCCCGCTTAAGTTGTTTTTTAGTATTCAATATATGCCTGGTATATTCGTTAACCACGGCTTGGTATTTGAGCTTGTTCCCAGAATCTATCGCGTGCAGAATAACCGCCGTTTTATTTACAGTAATCTTACTGAGGATGAAGACGGCCTTACTGTACCTGCTCTTCAAAATAGTAGCAGATGACTTACCTTTTTTCTGAAAGCTTTGTCACCGGTAGCAGATTTGTTGATTTATGGTACTGCGGTTTGTGCTTTGAACTTCCAAAAGATCGACTATGGTTTGTTGACTCGAACCCAGTAGTTCGTCCCCAAATAACGTGACCAGTTTCGACACGACCACTGCAATGCTCGATGCATATACGCTATCTGTGCTTTCATTATTTGTTTGGTAAATTTTTATTTTTTTTTTTTTTTGTAATTTGTTCCTAAGAGTAGGTCCGGAAAGAGTGGGTCAGTCCCAGTAGACCCGACATACTGGTTTAAGGCACTGATACAACCGACTTTGTAAGTGCATTAGAGAGGATCGTTAGATACAAATTCTCTTTACTCACTTACTCATATTAGTCGTGTAGCCTTCACCACAGGTGCCTCGACACTTTGGCTATGCAAGAAGTGTATTTCCGCTCGAAATTCCAAATTAGCTTGGAAGTGGTGAGTGGGTTCAGTAATGCCTTATGTGCAACTTTTTTTAACACCAGCTAATCCATCTTTTCTTCACAATACAGTTCATTGCATATTAGGGTTGCATATTTCTACGTTTGACATGATGTGAATATCAAGTGGGAAGAGACTCCGGCTTAGAGTTGACTTAGTCGTACTAAGAAAGCTCCCATGCAGCGGTGATAAACGGCTTTTTGGAGCAGTTACATATTGAGTGTAAGTTTGTTCCACAAGAGAACCGAAGCATAGGATATAATAAGTATTATCATAGCCATTCTGATCAAAAGGAACTTCCCTATCGAAAGCTCCATGTCTTGTCGAAAGCTCTTTTACCTTGCTTGAAGCTAATTTGAAATTTTCTACGCAATATTTATTATAGTTCAAAAATGCTTTATCCTGAATGATTCATAAGTGCTTATCTTCGTTGGATAAATTGAGAACGTTAAGCAGTCAATCAACAAATATGCAATATGATAGTTAGGACAGGACGCTGTCATCATATATTGGCAACAGTCTATAGCCTACTCTAGTATAAGTGGATATTTGTTATCCGTTTCAGGCGACTTAAAGCCATTTCCGCACAGACTTAGCTAATGACTACTTCCAGAGTTCACTGCGTGAAGAAATTTCCGTTTTTCATATCGCAGCCTGTTGCAAACTTTGATCAACAGTAAGCGTCTTTTAGACTGTTGTTTTGTAATCATTCCTAGTTCAATCCCTAGAGTGATCTTCCCGAGATGCCAATAGCCCGTGACATGTGGTTATACTTGATCCAGCCAATATTAGCCGATATATGCCTACGGCGAAAACTTATCTTTCCAAAAGGCACTATGAAGACCGTGATAGATAAAATCTTGTCGTTTTTTTCTCGACAGACTACGGCTGTCGACTAAGCTGCCTTAACAAGTAGTTTACGCTGCTGTAGTGCGCGGAAGGTAGCTTTTCCGTGATGGCACCTACTAATAAGGCCATTGTGTGTGGTTTCACTTTACGGCGCTAGGTTCTGATCTTGTTCTTTGTAGTCGGCACATAAAGCTTGCCTCGTCGAGAGTTCAGTTAATTTCATGGTTAAGCGCTAAGTTTGCAATTAATGTTTTTTTTTTAGCCACTCACGATAGTAATTCCTAAGTCTCAGTGAATATCACAATTTCTTACGTAGATCATTCACGATTGTTCTAAGCGTTTTGTTTTGAAATGTTTGCATTTAATAGATATTGCTTAGTTTGGTACAACCCCAAAGCTGTATACCGTACGTCCAAGACAGTTTTGGCCCCTGGTTATATAAAATCAGTTTGTTATGTATGCTTATCTTCCGAAAGCTAATATATTTCTCTGAACCCGATTTCAATCTCGTCGCGCTTCTTTTTAACGCGCAACTTCCACTTTTCGCGTCTAGATTCATTCCTAGATATCTTACCTCGTTTGCATATGGTAACATATTTGTACCGAATTGGTTTCCGTAAGTAAAATTGACGTGCGTTGACTTGGCCTTCTTAAGAACAATTCCTCGTCTCTCGCATATTTTGTTCAAAACTCATTGTCTTATCCGTAGCGAGGACAGCCGTATCGTCTGCAAACGTGGCTACAAAATTTGTCGTAGCTTATATTTAAGGCCTCCGTACCATACCTTGTTGAAGGTCTGCAATATGTAGAGAAAAGCGCTTTTTCAAAATCGTAGACTTGATCGATTGTGGAATATGTAACCAATGATCCGGGATAAAGTGTCTTTCTGCAATCGTATTTGGAACATATAAAAGCCTCAGAGAAGCATTTATAATGTAGAGTAACTTGACTAATACTTTTCTTGGTAGCCCCTTTAACATTTTTCAGATTTCTTATTGTCTGCCGAACCTTAGACAGTGATACGGTTTTTATTTTAAAGAAAAATAATTTGATTTTCTCGATACTTAATTTCTGAGACAGTGCTCGATAGGCATCGGAGTTATCGACTTTGATTTTCCACTCGTTGTTCCGGAGCGAAGTTATTTTGTACTTCCTCATCAATGGATTTTTGAGGATGTTACGCAGGTTTCGGTAGTCCACAATTCCTACGACGTTTATTGCAGATGGAGGGCAAGATTTAGCTTGAGCTTTTACCTTACTTGAAACAGTAGTTCATCTTCTTTCAGTAGTAAGACTTCGGGTGAACAATTGGCTTTTAGCTTTGGGCTAGGCCTTTTCTTAGAGGCCGGATTAGTTTCGCTTGCAAGTTCTTCTTCATCCGTAAAATATTTGTTTACCGGGCGGTTTGGCGTTGCCTCGCATTCTTTCAGTACTAGAGAGTTTGTTTGCTTTTCGAATAGAATCTACAATACTTCCTTTTTAAGCTTTTAGAAGAGTCGCTGCATTTTATTAATTTTAGCTCGGAGTTGGTTGTTCTCTTTTTCGACGCATTTCGTTATCACTGAGTCCTGATTAGCCGGAAAATTTCTTTTTCCGGAGACATTCGATCTAGGTGGTGGAAATCGGCATACTCCTGTTCTTGCCTTAAAAGGGTCAGCAGTAAAAGGCTCTCCCCAAAATGCATGCTCTACGAAAATAGGGTATTTTCCAGCATACTGGGCTGCCACATGTGGTATTTAACTTTTAAAGTTATTGGCATTAGGAAAATAAGTCAGCTAATTCTATTCTGATTTGAAATTCAGCCGCCCTTCTAAGGTCAGACGCTGAATAATGAGCCGCACAATATGTATCAAATGCACTTGGTTTTAACCTTAAAATTCGCCTTTAAATTATAGCCCTACTACCAAGGGTAACCCTACAAGCATGCAGTTCTGTTTCAGATAGCATCGCTTATAACATCATGAAGACTACTTCTTACGGCGGATTTTAGTTGGTTCTTAGGACAGGTGTACCTAACGCCAAGGCTATTCGAACTTGCAGTGGTAGGAAAAGCAACACAGTCCACATTCCAACCCTGGTTCCAGCATCGCTTAAAGTCAGATCTTGTGCGAAGAGCAAACAACTAATAGGCTTACCTGCCCTTATGGCAGATAAGTTCCAGATTATCCAGTAATGTTTCATTCATTTGATCAGCTACATTAACGCCCATTCACGTTACTTTCTGGAAGTCTGACTAATAATGTCCTGGAACCATACGAGGTAGGAGAACCTCTGTTTCAAACAAAATTTATAGAGCTTAGCCCCCTTATGGGACCATCATGATGGAATTTATGTTAAATAAAGGACGGAGATTTCATGTAGGCTTCATCCTTCACCAAATGAGGAGTTTATGTTGAAAGTGATCGATTATAAGATCCTCTTATGTGGCACCAACGTTGCGTAAACTACTTTCTGCTTTACTCCAAATTACTAATGTCGTGTTTTTTGTTTGTGTTTACAAACTCCAGCATCATGAAAGGTGAACTACTGACAGCTAGTTTTCTCCACCAAATACTGATGATTTGCAATTTGATAAAGATTCAGGAAATCGCGGTAAAGACTGTCGGTATCTTGCGATTGTAGCTGACCGACGCACGTCAAGCCTCCGCATAGTTATCTGCATTCGTAGAGGTCCAATTCAGTTATCTATCCAGATATCTAAAATTCAGGATGCATGGCTTTAATCTTGTGATCTTGTGATCATCCCTACAATGCGATCTGAGATCCTAAGATATGGTATGTAAAACGTGTACTTGTTACGAGGAGAAATTTTAAGTTTGACAAGCAAATGTCTAACCAATCATGAAATTTATTTCAAAGCCACTAGCAGTAACCTTGTAAAGATTCCCAACTAAGCTGGATATTTTCTATCACAACATATACTCTCAAGATGTAAGGTAGGGTAGGGTAGGGTACTTTACTTAATTCACTTTTTTCACTTGGAATGCAATACACCAACTGCGCCTTTCCGGGTTGTTTTACTTTGCTTCAGAGGATTTTTTCAGATATTTTCTGCAAAAGCTAGCGACAATGTTCTACAGGTTCTTCATGGCTCCACCAATCTTTCGTGTCATTCTGAGACATGACAGTGATTGCAGATGCTAACTATGATTCAAGAAACTAGTTAGATTAGGTTATGTTTCAACACAACGAAACGAAACTGCTAGTTAGAGCTTCAAAAATCTCAGAGCATCAAACAAGTAAATTAAAATTTTAACAAAAACCTGTTGCTTCCATCTTTAAACAGTCCCTTTACTTTCTGCCCATTCTAAGTTCCACAACTGGATATTAGGAATCCACCTCCACTTTCCCAGAATCTTTGAAAGCATCTGAATTGCTACAAAATGTCCTAACAATAAAATCTCACATTTGAAACAAAACTCTCATGATTCCAGAACAATAATGGCTTATTAGAGAAGGGTTGACCTATGTGGGTGCCCCTATAAACAGCATCGTGCGCATACCCCAAACTCCAATTACTTACGTTACAAAACGGCAATCAAACCGGCTCCTCCAAGAGACAAATTTAATGACTCACTCCGACTACGACCCAAACAGTCAAACTCAAAGTCTAAGTCCAATTCCCAATTCCGATTCCGACTCTGTTGACAATGGGTTATTAGCTAAGTTGGTATTTTTAATGGCATAATTTTCTGGTCAACTCTTCCAGGTCCCACAATAACTATGTATCTACTATATATAATCATGTGGTTTTCCTCTCGTTGTTTTATTCTTTCTTTTGGGGTCTTTCTTTCCAATGTCCAGTGTTATGGAAGGCTCCTCAGAGTTTGCCTCTGACTTTGACTCTGACTCTGACTCTGCCTCTGACTCTGACTCTGACTCTGACTCTGAACTATGGCTATGGCTCTAGGCCTGATTAATTTATACGAGTGTGTGCCTTGGCGATTGGTGGAAGATTTATGCGCCAATTAAGTGTATCCTGTCTTGTTAGATTTGTTGTCGAGGCAAATTTATGGGACAAACGATCTGTGACGTGCTGTTGTAAACTGTTTTGTTATTTTTTTCACCTTTCCCCTTCCCCATCAACAAAACCTCTTTTTGTTATGGTCTTGCTTATTCAAATGGCTTTATTGAGCGGCGGTAATGGTAATTAATTTATGGGCATTTTATTTAAACTCGCGATGGGGTGGATTTTCAAATTGAATTGGTGGATTCGTTGGATTTGTAGGATTTGTAGGATTCGTCGAAATTGGTTGGAGCACTTCACAACACGGCACAACACTGCACAACACTGCACAACACAGCACAACACATGGTGTTAGTACCGCGTGAGTGGTCATAAAAGAATAATTGAGGTTTCAGTTGGCTTTGTATTGGTCGTTATTAGGAAATTTATTGACTGCGATGATCACTAATTGAGGGTTTGTAGGATAGATACGAATACGAATATTATGTGCATACTGGAATCTGGTGAAACTGTGAACTGAAAATAAATTGCACCCGCTGGGTGATTTGCAACTTTGGGGCTTGTCTGAAGGATAGTGCAAATAATTTAATTTACCCTCTTAATTAGAGTTGTTACATGCAAGGTAAACTGTTGGCTGTGAATGCAAATTGAACCCCCAGGCTAAGTGCTAATTCAACTGGGATAGTGTAGAGTCAAAAAAAAAAAAAAAAAAAAGCACTTTGCACGCTTTTCAGTGGTCAAGACACGGTATTTCGCGAAAACTGATACTACCAATTAAAGTGTATTTACCCTAGTTGGTGTTTTGCTATAAAGTGTTTACATGCAAATCCTAACTAATAAGGCTGCAACATAACCTCCTTTTTTGGATTCGACTGACTACGGAACAGAAAATACAAGATGAATTGTTATTTAATGTCTACTAACTTGAATCTCAGTAGCCAGCTTTGAGTTAGGTTTATAAAGGACATTTTCATTATTTTCCAGATTTTTCCCAGCTTTTGCACATTTAAATTAAGACTATTGCGTCTAAAAGAAAACTCCAAAAACCCCAATTCCCGTAGGTATTTGCAAAATAATGTTGCAAGCCAAACAGTAGCCTCTGATAAGAATACATTTACTGTGGACAATTAGATTTGTATCTTCCCAGACCTTAAACAGACATTTAGCAAGCAGCCGAAAAACTAGTGTAGGCCCTATAAAGGAGATATCAAATCCATCCAGAAAATGCATTTGGATAGCTTGGATTGTACGAGGACGAAACAATGTGACATTCGACATGACTACGGTGACTGCTACAGTGATTTAAAAGAGCCCATTTTTGGGTACGAACAATAGAATCGAGGCTTAATTGGTCAATATCAGTGTGCCCTAAATGTGATGTTAAAATCATTTTAGGTAATTTGAGCGACATAAACGTAAAAGAAGACATTTTTGGGTAACACAAATGGAAAGCTAAGTCTACATGAGAACAAATCTGCAATTGACTTCATACTCTCCTGCAGCCGGAATATCAATATAACTTGTTGGAAAATATTTGCAAATTTGAATATCTTTAGTCAACAGTGTGTTAATTTGGGCAAAACTAAACACAACCCGACTTAGAAAAATAAGGCTGTCGCTGAACTGCTATGCAATAATTAGATAAAAACTTCCAAGACCTGACTCAGCATAAGCTTCTCTTGTAAGCTAACAAAATGAATGCTACGCAACATCTTTAAAAATAAAATTCCGTCTTTCTTGCTGTCTGACCGCTAATCGGTTAGATACTACTACTGTCTCTACTCATTGAATCATCTCTTCAAAGAAGACTGAGAGAGTAATTGACTAGTTTTTTGTCTGTGTGCACTTTTGTAACAGAAAAGATTCCAAATCTAGGAGTGGAAGGGGTATATTCTACATATCTGCCCTAAGCTTTATATAAGTAGGACAAAGCGCCTTTTATCTATGAAGCATTCTCACGTTTAAGTGGACATCAGTACAGTCTGCTGTTTCATTGTTGGACATAATAACGTAATTTGTAGGAGCTGTAGGAATCTGCTTTGCAGCTGATGGAGTCTCTCAACCAGAATAAAAGATCCTCTGAGTTCACTGTCCAAGCAATAAGTGAGTCAACCCTCAGGCAACGCTGGCAGTAAGAATTCTCTATTTACTCTATACTCTAAGTTCTGTTTTATCAACAAATGGCATACTCTGACTTAAATGAATCTGTTAGATACTAGTTACCACTAAACCTAAACATGTCTTACGAGTATCTAAAGCTTCTATCAAAATATCAATGAATAGCATGCAATCTTTTCCACATTTTAGAGATGTCGGGTCGTATCTGGTTATACATTGAAACTTGTCTATCCGAACAGACCACTCAGAAAAGTATCTAGTCCATGGTATTTCTCATAAGTTAGTTTTAATGAAACTTGTCAGTCTTTCAAAGAAAGACGAATCACCGCTTCAGTAGTAAGGTTTCGACAGTACCAGCACCCACCATGTCAACGATGAGTACCTGCGTTCTGATGCGAGCGTAAGTCGGACATTGACAAAGGTAGTGCTGCGTGGCATGGTCATCACTTTCACAGCAAGCAAACGTCGTAGCATATTTAAGTGCTTATCACAAGTATACTGCCCCGTCACGAAACTAGTAAGTAGTCTGTAGTTTTTTCTACGGAAAAACAGCAGGCCGCTGACTTCTAAGACACGTTGGGAAGCATTCAGTCGGCCTGCCAGCAACCAGGAGATTCTTACCATCTGCAATTGTCCTCGTATGAAACCCAATTGTCGATGGAAACCCTAAACGAGGAGTTAGGCATGGGTCCTCTGAGCTTTGCCTAGCAGGTCCAACAGCGATTTCATATCTCACCCTTTCGACTCAGTAAAGTCTCGCATTCTCAAACTTGCTTGGAAGTCGTAAGAGGGTTTAGCAAGATTCTAAGCGCAGCTTGGCTATCGTTACAAATGCTTTGCCCCTACACCAATTCTTGATAATAAAGTTCGTTATCATCAGGATTGCGTCTTCCGCTTGAAACACAGACGCTTCATGAGGAGTGAAATCGAACGCTGTCCTTTTCCAGAAAAACACCATCGTCGCATCATATATTGGTTTTGAACACAACCAGGAAGACCCGACTACATTCCTTTTCTCTATCAGATTCTGGCCGAAACCACAGTGAGGGTCGATTTCGATTTCTGCATCAGCAGTTGTGGTGTTATTGCATCGGACGGCAAATTCATAAGACAAGAATCATCAGACAGCCGGCGCGCAAGGTCATCAAAGCTTCAGTGCATGTTGCACCAATGACTACGTCTTTTTAAATGGAAGATGGCTTTGTGGGTAGAGCCCATGATTTGAATACCAAGTGGAAGGGGATCCAACAGCACTTTTAGAGCAAAGTCAGGCGTTCTAGGGAGGCTTCATGCAGGCAAAAAAGACCATTCTTTAGAATCTGGTAAAAAAAAGAAATAACGTATATTTGTGAGAGCTTATTCCCCCGGACCATCGACGCATAGCATATAATTAGCCTTATATAGCCGTATAGATCCAAAGGACCAATCCCGGTGACAGGCCCAATGTCTTTCCAACAGCCTTTTTGCAATGCCAGAAGGCTGCCAGCGCCTTAGAGGCTTTCGACATAAAATGTTTACTCCATAGAAGATTGTTATCTAGGATGACACACAAATACTTACCTTCGTTGGAGAATTGCATTGAAATGCTTTTATCACTAGATGAGCCAGACCAGTCAGCTTCCTTCATCACGCAAAGAGAATAACCTCAGTTTTGAGCCGATTGATTGAATGTCAATCATCGACCACATCTAAGGAGACATCGCTAGACACGATCCAACATCCGCATCTGCTTGTGCATAGACGTGAGAACTATTGAACATATTGGCCGCAGTCAGTATCCGCGAACAGTTCACCAGCATTGCAGGTGATTTGTAATTTGTGATCTAGTGATTTGTCTACGCCATGTTATCTGGCCGAGTTACACATGTTGTTGCGTTGTCGAAGTCACCCTCATCGTTGATGAAAATGCCAGACATGCCTATTAATATTACGTTCATAGGAAACACAGCTATCAATAGCGGCCCTTACTTAGAACTCGGTCACTCATGATATTTGAAATAGACGACTCTTTGCGTTAGGAATAGGCTTTTGTCCTATTCCTTTTTGACAAGAATATAAAAACTAAATTCGCTATATGACTACGTTTAAGAAAATTATTTTAGCTGGATTGAAGTCTTTAAATCCAACCCAATAATATTTGTTCAATATGGTATATGGATGGTCAAGACTATAAATAAGTTACTTAACTACTTAATTACTAGTTTACTAGTTAGCAACTAACCCAATTGTTTCCTACACGCTAGGAATTGATGGCTCTTGACATGATGTACACAATGCAGTTCCAAGTTAGATGAGTTAAAAACCGACTTGCAGACAGTCCATGCTTGGGGACTAGGACTATATGAGTTTTATGTCTTCAGAGTCAGCCCACAAACAAGACATTCATTCCTTATTTTCTGCTTAAGTTAATAACCTCTGCTTGTCATTAGGAATCAATGCATAGAGCGTACGTCCTTTTTATTGGTGTACACAATTATTTGAGGAACGCAGGAAATGGAGATCTCAGCGCCTCTTCCTCTTCGGCATTCGAATTAACTTTAACATGGCATCTCCAAGCCACACATCCTGACCGTATTTATACTTACTGCCAATGCGAGTAGCAAAACTATTTAGAAACTGTCCTTCTTGCCTTCAAACAGATGTCTCTGAACCAGTTCGTCGTCATATAAAAAGTCTACGCGGTTTTTTGGTACAATTTTGAAAAAAAAAGTTCTTTATTCAAAATCAGTTTCAATTAAGTTCTATTGGCCATTATTATCTATGACTTTTTGCCATTTTCCGGTTAGCTTCGTAGTTCCATCGGTGTAGGATTTCTGTGGTTTATCAGCGAAAAATTTGGCCAAGTGATTTTCAGCGGCTCTTCGGACAATTTTGTACCATCAAGAGAGTTTTGCAAAAACCGAAACATATGGTAATCAGGAGGGTGGGGGAGGCAAGGTCCAGGCTATATGGTTGGCCAATTCTGGTCGCTCTTTCTTGAAAGCTTCATTTAAATGGTCGAGTTGTGCACAGCAGAGGATCGAATTGATCGTTTCGCAACGTTCTAGCAGTTTATAATAGACAATTCCCTTCCAATCCCACCAAACACTCAACATAACCTTGTTTGCCGTCAATCCAGGCTTTGAAGTCGTTTATGGTCGATCATAGGCCTTTGACCATGATCGCTCGCGTTGGATATTCTCGTATTTAATCCATTTTTCATCGGCCGTAATGAATCGCTTCAAAAATGGTTCCATTTTGTTACGTTTCAGCAGCGTTTCACTGATGGTTATTCGGTCAATTAGATTTTTTTGCGTTAGTTCATGTGGCAACCAAACATCGAGCTGCCGGTCTTGCTCCATCAGTTGCAAAATTTCATCGACTTTTTCAGTGACAAGCCGACCAGTGCAAGGTGCATCTTTTTCAGTTGAAAATTCCGGAACGGAATCGAACAAACCACTCCTGGGTCCGGCGTTCACTTACAGCATTCTCACCGTAAGCTGCACAAATTTTTTGGCATGTTTTTGCAGCGTTTTTCCCTTTTTTGTACATCCTGCCTGACTCGAACGGCAAATTTTTAAAATGCTATATTTTTTTAATTTTTTGATAAATTTTTTTGTGTAAAGCAAAAACTGTTGGAAAATACATCAATTTTCAAATTGTATCAGTAGTTTTCAATATGTATACCTCTAGAGCGAATAATGGCTTTGAGACGGCAGAAGAAAGCATTGCACGCTAAACGCAAGTGGCTCTGCGGTAATTTGACCCATTCCCGACGAAGTGCTTGTTTGAGGTGGTCCAAACTTGTTTGAGGCGAAGGCCAACCTTCGCCTTCAAAATACCCCAGACAGAGAAATCCAACGGATTTGCATCCGGAGAATTTGCAATCCATTGTGTCGAAGAAATGAAGTGTGGAACATTGTTTTTTAACCAATCTTGGTTGACGCAAGCTTTATGAGACGGTGTCGAGTCTTGTTGAAATGTCCATGACTTCAATACCGCCTCTAAGACAGTTTCACGGTATACAATCGCATCGGAGACCATCGGCGGCTATGGCGGCCCAAACTATCACCATCGGTGCTGCTTGCTTTCTGGTGGCCGTCCGAAGATGTACATTTTCAAAGGACCTCTCTGGCAAGTAAACTCGGTCATTTTGTTTGTTGAAATATTGCTCGATAACAAATGGCGGCTCATCGGAAAAAACTAAATTCGGAAACTCACCACATTCGTGCAAGCGTAGCAACTCCTTCGCTCTTTCGATTCTAACTTTTTTCTGTTGCGGTGTAAGATCGTGTACTTTTTGGAACTTCCAACGATATGTTGAGCTCACGAGCCATTTTTTTTCCACTTCGACGCGTATTTTGCTCATTTCGAGCCTTCACTTTCCGAACCATTTCTGCCGATGTTGCTGTTTTTTTATGACCAGCTTCATGGCGTTTTGCAACGCTGCTAGTATCACGGTAACGAGCTATGGTTTGAGACACAAATGATTTATTCACGTTGAGGTGCTGGAGGCCTCTAACCATAGCTACTTGTGGTTTTCCAGCCAAATATAAAGGAATCACACTATCAGGTTTGAATTCCATCGCGGATAAAAAATTTTCAGCACAACTAAGACGCAAATCGTTTAAAAGGCTTGTAAATAATAATCTGTCATGTGCCAAAATTTGAGCTCACTGTCATGAACGGTTTGGAAATTATAGCAGCCTGAAGTTGGTTGCAGTTCGAGTCAAGCAGGGTGTAGTAAGAAGGCATTACATGGCGTATGTCTTCAGATATTTCACTCATATTTAAATCAGTATAACTTTTAACACGAGCAACGAATTACACAGCTGCCTTCACAAAAAATGTAACCTGACATGTAGTGTTTCCAGATAAATGGACACCAACACCATCTAGTGAATAAAAAGCCCCGGAGACTTTTTATATGACCCATATATGGATTTATTCCCTTAGCCCGAACACAAACACGGTCCGTACTAGCAGCGTTTGATTCCCTTGCAATATCATTCCTAAAAATATTTTGCTGTAACGTGTGTATTACTATGTACAATATGTAGTTTGGCTTAAAGTACATCAGTTCCTTGGCCTAGAGAAGCGCTAAACCCTTAAACTTTTTTTAACTTTCCATGTTGAGATCCATTTTGGATTAAATGTACAGGTATACAGGTATATATATAGATGCTTGCCTTATTCGCCCACTCATTTCTATGAGCAATTTTTTATAGAGATAGAAAACACGTGCTTCAGTCTTTCAGCCGGAGAATAGGTTGGTGCTAACTATAGGTCTCCTTTCGCAGCAAAGCAGATTTGAGATAGACATGAACATGGTCTCTAAGCCGCTTTGATAATTGTCCTAAATGATACGAGAATTCCCATGCAGTGTAGGCAATTAATAAAAAAGGGTATGATTTCTTTTTATTACCACTGTATGTACTTAATCTTCGGTATAAGAATCCGTTTAATAGCATCGAATGATCTAAACGAACCTCTCCACTAAATTCTCTCAGCACAGCCACTAGAAATGTTTGTACAAATCACTTTAGAAGCGAGTTGCAATTTTTTTTTTTGAATATTCTGTTCTTCAGTTTGGAATCCCAAATCATATCTATAAACCGTGTTGACCTAGATAGGTCAAGGTCAGTTCTAATAGCCTCTGGTGGCTTGAAGAAGAAGGAGTTCATTTGTTTGTTGATAAAAACACATAATTGGGTTTCGTTGTCCAATTTCTTCAGTCATAGTGCGTGGTTAAGCTTTTCGTTTAAAGTTTATGTCGCTTCTGGGGCATTATCATTTAGTATCACCAAGATCAACAGGAATCACGCCGCCTTTTTGCCACTTGCATTTCCCGAATTCAAATTGATCCTTCATGGTTTAAGTATCATAGCATTTGATATATGTATATGGTATTGCGGAATTTTTGACGTTTGCGCTTCCAAAACGATACTTCTCTTAACCGAGCTGTAAGCAATAGGTTCTATACTTGTTTAATTTATTTTTTATTTTTTGAGTTAGAAGGAAAGCCTCTGAATCTCTGAATGTACAATTTCCTTTTACTTACATCTGAATAGTATCACAAGGAGATTTCTTCCTGCCAAAGTTTGCCCAAAGTCGGCTTAGCAACTCTTCTAATAATGTTAGGCATCACACGAAATTTTAAACTATTGCCATCATTCTTACTTATGTTGTTTTTATGCCAAACCAAACTGCTAAACGTTATTTTTTAGAAGTGTTGAAGCTATGGCATCAACACCGAGACTATCCTTTTTCAATCTTAAGCATACTTGTCTCAGTGAACTATCTCCAAATCCAATTTATTTTTCTTTACAACTTTCCTGTAACAGATTGCTTTGTCAAGAAAATGATCAATAAGAGAAAGAGAAGCTGCCTGGCATGTAAAATATGACTCCAATTGAAACTGGCAGCAATTGCTAAAATTTACAAACCTCATTTACCACATTATCTTGACCATACCATTACACCTTCTATCGGTTCAACTATAGCCGTAACAAAACCAATAATCTGTCGCCCTCCAATGAGGTGAAGAAATAATAACAATGGCCTAAGCAAGAGGCGGAGAGACAAATCCAAATCCAGATACCTAAAGATAGAGCAGTTTCACAATCCAAATCAACATCCATAACAAACAAGCCATGTTCCCGGAAAATTTACGACCCAATCGCCTATTAAGTATCATATTACACGATGTTCGATGAGATGTCATGTGTTCATTCGTGTTCGTTGCATGTTCGACCAGACTCGTTTATTTGGTTTTTTTTTTTTCCAATTTTATTTGCTTGTCCCGGGTCGAAAATTGGACACAAGTGAACGACAATAAAATATTTAGATCGGTTTACATCCGCGTCAATGGGCCCCGAGAGGGGGACACCTTATCGCCCAGCTGGTATTTTGAAGGCAAAACATTTTGAATTACAAGTCGAGCACTTTGGCCGCTGAACGCCAGAATCAATTGGAATGTAATCGAAAGGATTTAATGCATGTCGTCGTGAAGACAAATCGTCCTTTGGCTTTTCTTGTTTCTTGTTGTTTTCCAGTGATTTCTTCTTTTTGTTTTTTTTTATATTTTATTCTTATTCTTACATTACTTGACTGCCAAGCAAATTAAGTATTCCACTCGCGATTCACAAAAATAAACAAAAACGACTCGACTTAAAGTGGATGCACTTGAAGCGGGACAAATTGCCTGGCATTTGGCTGAAATATGTAGCGAGTTGCATTTCCTTATTCAGGGTAGGTGCACACCAGTTGGGGTATCACAACTTATCCGGGAATCAATATACCAACCAAACCTGCTGACAGATCAACATATGTCAACTGGGAATTAGGAGCATCTTTGGCGCATTTTTACGCAAGGAAATTCGAGTTTGTTGGCCCGAATGAAGACAGGTATGTGTAAAGAAAACATGAAGAAACGAGTAAAAATTGGAGTGAGATTACATACGCATGTACAGCTGTATAAATTATTAAAATGGCAAGAAACAGAAGTAGAAATATCGCTGTAAACTAAGGTAGACAAAGGTGATTCGTGGTGGCTTATACAATGACAACCCTAAAATTAAGGAGATATCAGTATGAGCGAATCTACGTATACATGAAGATAAAATCTTATGCCGGTCAAACGGTACTTCTGGTAAGGAATTGATGGATAGAATTCATACGGCTAAAAACTATAGTCCTCATCGCGCACGTTCTTCGATTGGCATAATTGGTGGTATCCGTTCAAGTCCTATTGACGGAAATTAACTCTCTCAATACTGAGTTTGACTGTAACAATTAAGCATTTCCAGAAGGTCTGCTAAGGATAGACTTCAAGCACCTTGTGGCCTTAAGGAAGCCTGAAAAATAAATTAATAAGGACTACTACGGTGCAGAAATAGAGAAAATGATGGATGAACTCTTCATGAGACAGTCGCCAGATCCCCGAGTAGTTGTTGTAAGCCGCAGATTAAGGCAACAATTCTTGAGCTTTCAGCACATGAGTGATTGCCTTCTAGGCATTCGCATCAAGACAAAATCCTTCTACACGATTCTACGAAAGACATAGACGATGCTACGAAGAGAAATGAAACAGACATCCTGGGAAAGGATACCCTTCACTACATTTACAAATGAACTTGAGTTAACCGATTCTGCTGGGGGACGGAATGTTACTACAGCTAGCACCCGGTATTTTTACCTCAATATTTACGAATTAACATGACGATCACAGGTCAACACTGAATCAAGTTGATCAGTAGTTGAAAGTTCGGAACTTGAAGCGATTTGTTATAGTGTTATACCATAAGGAAGGATACGCCACATAAATAAATAAGATTTCAACCGTAATAAAGGCCATTAAAAAAAAAAAAACGTTTTGAGGGTATTCGCACATATCTTCGGAAAGCTACTAAACCTCAGAATGGGAGAAAAAACTCCTCCTCGTGGAGTTCCTTTTGCAACCGTTTTCATAACTCTGTTTCACCCAAATTCTGGATTGATAATTCTGCTTCTTCCTTATAGATGTATCGAAGGAACAGGAAAGTTCAGGAAAGTTAATAAAATATACTCTCTGTAGCGCATATTGTTTTCTATAGTAGCTACAACCTCGTGTAGTGCTGACTCTACTGATTTTCCGTTAAGGCAAGCGTGTTGAGAACCGCATATTTTTTTATAGGCTCTGATCCGATAAATGCGGGGGCACTGCGACATTAAAGACCTTTTGTACTACCTGAGAATAGAATAGGTTGTGTTTCTTGAGTTTTAGTCTTATATGTTGGTCTAGGATTCTCTCCAGTGTTTTTACCAGAAAGAGGAGCGACTTATGGGCCTGCAGTCCTAAGCAGAGGAGTAGTTAGGTCTTTCAGTTGTTTGAGACGTAGCCCAGCCTTAGACAATCGATTATATCGTCAGTTCCCGCCAATTTATAGGAATTCAATGATTTGATCACCCCTGTTATTATATTCTCTGTGATCAGACTAGATTATGGGTTCGTTGGGAGTTGATGTTGTGGTTCCAGTTAATACCTGTTCATCTACATTCTTGCAGTCCGAGAAGTGAGTTTCCATAAGAAGCAATAGTGACTTTTGCAGTTTTTCTCTCATTTTTTCTGTCCAGAATCCATCCTTTCGTACTTTTGTCGCGTCGCAAAAAGTCCATTCCTACGTTTCTTGTGTAGGATTTGAATTTGGAGCTAAGTACAATATATTTGGTCCAACCTTCCTTACTTCTAATGTGTTTTGCTTTTCTATGAAGTTTTCTGACCACTGTTCTGTGCCTTTTTAGTTCGCTTGTCCACCAATGGAGTTTGACTGGCTTGTGATGACTAGCGTTCTTTAGGTTAAAAGTTCCGTAGTTTACGACAGAGTTAATGGAAAAGTGATCAGGGTGGTACCACGTGTTCTTGTATCCAATTAGAGTATGCCGTCCAGATAATTTTCTAAGATTTCGCAATTAGTTTTGTATGGTCGGGTCACTGATTATAGTGAAGAGAGTTCTAAGGTGATCCGAGAAGTATTTGTTGATGGATACCCTTCAGTTGCTGACATATGTTTAAGCATATATACAGTATATGTTTGTGACAGTTAAGTTGAGAATTTCTTCTCTGTTTTTTTGTATAATAAGTGTGGCGATTTCGCCTATTTCATACAACAAGCTTTGAAGAAATAAAAAAATTTAAAAAAATTGGTTTAAGCCTGGCGTTGATGTCTGTGCTCTCCCATTGATTGTGGTGTGCGTTGACATCGCAGGAAATTACTACAACAGCCTTTTCTAATTCAACGTAAGTCCCAAGTTAACGAACAGTTAATGATTTAACATGTATCTTTGTGATACAAAAGATCGTATTCATTGGCTTTTAATCCTAGTACATTGTTTCCAAGAATCCAGGGTCCTTGAATTAAGGTCACCTCAATGTTCGTGTCGGACATGAAGAGCATCAGATACAGAGTTGCTATTTTATATTGGTGCAAGTTATTTCTTACTACTTACGGCTTCCTTGAGACTTTTGCCATCCTTGTGTAGACTTACCTTTAGACAACTTATTCTGCAATGAATTGAGTAATACCGACCCTTTTACAACAAGATTAAGATTTTGGCTACTTGGTGAGTTGCAGGAGGAGGGACTCATACATTGGTATGATGGCAAAGTCGAAGGTCAGTTTTTTGAATAATCATCAACGAGGCTCTTTTCCCGAATTCTCCAGCTGTGGAGATGATCTTATCGGAAATTTCAGAGATAGTTCATTCCTGCATCCAACTACTTTAATACTTTTTTGCCAGCCCTTTCTGTCAAAAACGAATTCCGGTCAGCTGGTTTCAACATTGTAGATTGTAGATCAGTTTATAGTCCTCTAGTTTGCGCCGATCCTCCAGTTTAATTTTGCGATCGGGTTTTTGAAGTGCGACGATGGCTACCTGCAGCTGCACGGGAATGCTCTCGAAATTAGTCGATGGCTTTTTCCGTTTTGGACTGCCCATTTTGGTATCACCTCTGCCGTTGCGCTGATAGTTCCGAGGATTACGGGAGGTTCAGTTTAGCTTGCTTACCCACTTTTGATGGGTCTTAGATGTGGATTTGTCAGTCTGTATGTCTTTGAATTGCCTTCTAGGCATTCGCATCAAGACAAAATCCTTCTACACGATTCTACGAAAGACATAGACGATGCTACGAAGAGAAATGAAACAGACATCCTGGGAAAGGATACCCTTCACTACATTTACAAATGAACTTGAGTTAACCGATTCTGCTGGGGGACGGAATGTTACTACAGCTAGCACCCGGTATTTTTACCTCAATATTTACGAATTAACATGACGATCACAGGTCAACACTGAATCAAGTTGATCAGTAGTTGAAAGTTCGGAACTTGAAGCGATTTGTTATAGTGTTATACCATAAGGAAGGATACGCCACATAAATAAATAAGATTTCAACCGTAATAAAGGCCATTAAAAAAAAAAAAACGTTTTGAGGGTATTCGCACATATCTTCGGAAAGCTACTAAACCTCAGAATGGGAGAAAAAACTCCTCCTCGTGGAGTTCCTTTTGCAACCGTTTTCATAACTCTGTTTCACCCAAATTCTGGATTGATAATTCTGCTTCTTCCTTATAGATGTATCGAAGGAACAGGAAAGTTCAGGAAAGTTAATAAAATATACTCTCTGTAGCGCATATTGTTTTCTATAGTAGCTACAACCTCGTGTAGTGCTGACTCTACTGATTTTCCGTTAAGGCAAGCGTGTTGAGAACCGCATATTTTTTTATAGGCTCTGATCCGATAAATGCGGGGGCACTGCGACATTAAAGACCTTTTGTACTACCTGAGAATAGAATAGGTTGTGTTTCTTGAGTTTTAGTCTTATATGTTGGTCTAGGATTCTCTCCAGTGTTTTTACCAGAAAGAGGAGCGACTTATGGGCCTGCAGTCCTAAGCAGAGGAGTAGTTAGGTCTTTCAGTTGTTTGAGACGTAGCCCAGCCTTAGACAATCGATTATATCGTCAGTTCCCGCCAATTTATAGGAATTCAATGATTTGATCACCCCTGTTATTATATTCTCTGTGATCAGACTAGATTATGGGTTCGTTGGGAGTTGATGTTGTGGTTCCAGTTAATACCTGTTCATCTACATTCTTGCAGTCCGAGAAGTGAGTTTCCATAAGAAGCAATAGTGACTTTTGCAGTTTTTCTCTCATTTTTTCTGTCCAGAATCCATCCTTTCGTACTTTTGTCGCGTCGCAAAAAGTCCATTCCTACGTTTCTTGTGTAGGATTTGAATTTGGAGCTAAGTACAATATATTTGGTCCAACCTTCCTTACTTCTAATGTGTTTTGCTTTTCTATGAAGTTTTCTGACCACTGTTCTGTGCCTTTTTAGTTCGCTTGTCCACCAATGGAGTTTGACTGGCTTGTGATGACTAGCGTTCTTTAGGTTAAAAGTTCCGTAGTTTACGACAGAGTTAATGGAAAAGTGATCAGGGTGGTACCACGTGTTCTTGTATCCAATTAGAGTATGCCGTCCAGATAATTTTCTAAGATTTCGCAATTAGTTTTGTATGGTCGGGTCACTGATTATAGTGAAGAGAGTTCTAAGGTGATCCGAGAAGTATTTGTTGATGGATACCCTTCAGTTGCTGACATATGTTTAAGCATATATACAGTATATGTTTGTGACAGTTAAGTTGAGAATTTCTTCTCTGTTTTTTTGTATAATAAGTGTGGCGATTTCGCCTATTTCATACAACAAGCTTTGAAGAAATAAAAAAATTTAAAAAAATTGGTTTAAGCCTGGCGTTGATGTCTGTGCTCTCCCATTGATTGTGGTGTGCGTTGACATCGCAGGAAATTACTACAACAGCCTTTTCTAATTCAACGTAAGTCCCAAGTTAACGAACAGTTAATGATTTAACATGTATCTTTGTGATACAAAAGATCGTATTCATTGGCTTTTAATCCTAGTACATTGTTTCCAAGAATCCAGGGTCCTTGAATTAAGGTCACCTCAATGTTCGTGTCGGACATGAAGAGCATCAGATACAGAGTTGCTATTTTATATTGGTGCAAGTTATTTCTTACTACTTACGGCTTCCTTGAGACTTTTGCCATCCTTGTGTAGACTTACCTTTAGACAACTTATTCTGCAATGAATTGAGTAATACCGACCCTTTTACAACAAGATTAAGATTTTGGCTACTTGGTGAGTTGCAGGAGGAGGGACTCATACATTGGTATGATGGCAAAGTCGAAGGTCAGTTTTTTGAATAATCATCAACGAGGCTCTTTTCCGGAATTCTCCAGCTGTGGAGATGATCTTATCGGAAATTTCAGAGATAGTTCATTCCTGCATCCAACTACTTTAATACTTTTTTGCCAGCCCTTTCTGTCAAAAACGAATTCCGGTCAGCTGGTTTCAACATTGTAGATTGTAGATCAGTTTATAGTCCTCTAGTTTGCGCCGATCCTCCAGTTTAATTTTGCGATCGGGTTTTTGAAGTGCGACGATGGCTACCTGCAGCTGCACGGGAATGCTCTCGAAATTAGTCGATGGCTTTTTCCGTTTTGGACTGCCCATTTTGGTATCACCTCTGCCGTTGCGCTGATAGTTCCGAGGATTACGGGAGGTTCAGTTTAGCTTGCTTACCCACTTTTGATGGGTCTTAGATGTGGATTTGTCAGTCTGTATGTCTTTGGTCTGTTTTTGATCCGCGGCATTTACCATTGTTTTCCCTTTGCCTTTTGATTCAGACGTCCAGTTCTGAAGCTATAGGCATTACCTTACGTTCGTACGCCTTCCCGTTTTGGTATGTGTTCGGATCAGCTTACGGTGTCGTTCGTTGACAGTACTGAGATCTTTTTTTCGTAATCTTATTCAGAAACCTTTATGAAGTTTTGCAATTTCTTTTGCGTCCAGCAAGTTTTCTGAGTTAACTTTTCTACTATAATCATCTCCGAGTCCAGCAGTTCTTCTTCAGTCCCGAAACCTATCCACTCGGTTGATGAGAGGAAGAGGTGACGCCTGATCATCTGACGAAGCTCGTTTGTAACTGGTTTAACTCCCAGCCCTGTATTGTTAGGCACGGTTTTATGCATTAAATGCGCGCACACGACCACTGAAATTAAATCATTATTAATCACTGAAATCATCTCATGGTTAGGGGATAAGTCACAGGGTTTAAACTATTGAGGAGGAACTCAGCAGTCTTGTACTCCAGCCTTAGCTATCGACGGTCTTACCAGGTGTACCGGTAAGTGAAATGAGCGCCAAGATACAAATGTCTCGATAGGGAACATTTATTGTGAACGGGCCTTAATTTTTTTTTTTTTTTTTTTTTTGTTTGGTTTTTATGGCACCTGTTAAATACATTTAGAGTACATCAAGTCGTTGAGCAAACACATCATAATTTTTCATCGTGTTAAAAATGTCGAATTTTGTACCAGAAAATGATGACTTGCGGAAAGCATTAGTTTTTTGTTTTCATTTGAAGAAAAGTGCTGCAGAGTCGCATCGAATGCTTGTCGAGGCATATGGTGATCATGCTCTATCAGAAGCAACATGCAAAAGATGGTTTCAACGGTTCAGAGATAACGATTTTGATGTGAGAAATGAAGAACGTGGAAGACCACCAAAAAAGTTTGAAGATGCCGAATTGCAAACAATTTCTGACTGTTTAAAAGCTATGGGAACGATCCAAAAGTCTGGAAAATGGGTGTCACATGAATTGAATGAAAGACAGATGAAAAACCGAAAAACCGCTTGTGAAATTTTGCTTCAAAGACACGTTAAAAAATCAGTTGTGCATCGAATTGTTACTGACAATGAAAAATGGATTTATATTCGGAATTTTAAACGGAAAAAATCATGGGTAAATCCGGGACAACCATTAATCTTGACTGCAAAGCCAGATCGACTCAGCAAGAATACAATGCTGTGTGTCTGGTGGGACCAGAAAGGAGTGGTGTATCACGAGCTCCTAAAACCTGGTGAAACCGTTAACACAGATCGCTACCGACAGCAAATAATCAATTTGAATCATGCATTGACCAAAAAACGACCAGAATGGACCGGAAGACACGGTAAGGTAATTTTGCTCCATGACAATGCACCTGCACACAAAGCAAAACTGGTTCAGGATACAACCAAAGGCTAGGAGCTGCTACCCCATTCGCCGTATTCACCAGACGGTGAATACCATTCGTTTTCATCGATGGGACACGTATTAGCTGAGCAGCACTTCGAATCCTACGAGGAAGTCGAAAATTTGGTGACTTTTTGGTTTGCTTCAAAAGACGAACAGTTTTATTGGCGTGGAATCCATAAATTGCCTGAAAGATGGCAAAATGACCAATACTTTGAATAAAATATTTTTTACTTTCCCATCAAAAATTAGTGTTTTATTTTCTCAAAAAAAAAAAACGCTCACTTTATACCGGTACACCTGGTACAATAGCGCATGATAGCTGTAGCGGTTATTTCCGAATGATACCCAACTGGAGGGTTAGGATGAGGACTTCTATCAGTCACGGATTCTAGAAAGTAGACTTCTTTTGATCAAAAAATCAAATCAGAAAGTCGAAAATACCCAATGTTATCGGCAATTCTGGGAAATATGAAATCTAAAAAATGTTAATTGATTATACTCGCGTCAAAGAACTTTTACACATTTTGCAAATTAAAGATTTATGCAGTTTATGAAGAACTATTCAAAATTTCTTGTATGCATTACTTGATGTCTGGCACCGGTTATTAAACAGTCTCCTTTAGTTAGAGTAAAAGGGATTTGTTTTATAGAAAATTTAAATAACAACTACAATACTTCAATAATCCAACAAATTACGTCTTTGGCTCAACACAGCTGAGACGCTTTAAATGTCAAAACAACATAGGCATGACCGTAGCTTAAAAACAGTACATCCCTCCGTTTTTATTTTCGAAAACAATTTAAATTCATCACAAAAATTTGTCGTCTACAAAAATACAAAAAAAAAAACAAGATTTACATACGATATATGGTATGCATACACAATCCATTCAAAACAATTTCAAACTTTTTCAATTATTTTCGAGTCATTGTCATTGTACCGATTCGTATGATGACACAAGATGACACAAGATGACAAAGAATGACAATACGAATCCATGCAAACGACCGACCAACGTCGCATTTTTTTGGCAAATTGTTTATCTTGTTCCAACCCAAAATTGGACAAGAGCTGTTGATGTTTCTTCTGTGCCATCCAATCCATTGGTGTCCAGCGAAGTGTGGGCAAATGATTATGTTTGTTCAGCCATCTTGATTGGCAATGTTATAAAATAAATACGTTTCAACCGGCAACACAGGATATGCGAAGAACATCACAATTCACTCGACTGTGATAGGGATGTGCTTTGCAAAAGGGGATGGTTGCTGGTCTCTGGATACGAGTAGATTGGTCTATAACCAATATCCTATCCTATCGTGTCCGGGTGTATCTATTGTACATAGGGAGATAGATTTGCGTTAAATTGACTAGAAGATTCGAATGGAGCAAATCAATTTCATTGCTCTGCGGATATGTGAATTCAATTGCAAATATACCATATACGAGTACATATTGAGAACATTGTACTTTGTTGTCTTTATTGTGCTGTTTTTAGGTTATGAACTGCGATATATATATACATATATATATATTTATATATATATATATTTTTTTTTTTTGAAAAGAGAATAAATAAATGGCATTTCATTTGTGACAGCAATTGCTTAAAGTTAAAAATAATTTTTTTAATATTTTTCGAAACACCGATGGACTATGTCTAATACTTTAGTCGCAGATTATTTTGAAGAACATTTCTTGAAATTAGGGGAATTTCACATGAAGCGGACAACGAAAAAATAGTGAGGTTCTGAAATTCGTTCATATTTATGAATGCACATTTTCACTAATCATTAAACTGTCACTGTCAATTTATTCAGTAAACTCAACATTTCATCATGGTAACACTAACGAGCAACGTCTGCAAATTATAAAAATTTTCTACAGATATTCGGAGTCGGTGACTGCAACTTTAAGAGCGTTAACTCCAATTTTCGGTCGTAATTCTCGACCTAGTAGACAGGCAATAACAAGTTTAGTGCAAAAATTTGAGTCAACATATTCGTTGTGTGATGTTGCCGTGTCAGTGAGGCAACGGGTTGGTCAAAGTGTCGAAAATTTCGCTGCCGTTCAGACGTCCATAGCAAACGATCCAAATCAGTCAATTCCATGGCGTTCTCAAGAATTGGGCACCGCTCAGACCACATTATGGCGTATTTTGCGTAAGGATCTTGGTTTACACCCATACGAGATCAAGCTGACTTAAGAATTGAAGCCGATGGACCATTTGAAGCGACGTACGTTCTCCGATTGGGTTCTGGAGAAGATGCGCCAAGATGATGAATTTCATCGCAAAATCATCTTCAGTAACGAAGCTCATTTTTGGCTCAATGGGCTCGTCAATAAGCAAAATATGCGTTATTGGTCGGGTGAAAACCCACATGTGCTTCATGAATCACCACTTCATCCACAAAAATAACTATTTGCATGACGGCGGCGTTATTGGGCCATATTTTTTCGTCGACGATAACGATCGTCACGTTACTGTGAATTTTCAGCGTTATCGCGCCATGATCACCGATTATTTTTGGCCCGAATTGGAAAATATAGACTTGGACGACATGTGGTTTCAACAGGATGATGCCACAAGCTACACAGCACACGCTACAATCGATTTATTGAAGAGTAAGTATGATGAGCGTGTTATCTGAAGACATGGGCCAGTCGATTGGTCGCCTCGTTCGTGCGATTTAACGCCGGTTGACAATTTTCTTTGGGGTTACGTTAAGTCATTGGTATATTCCAACACGCCGACGACGTTGGAAGAGTTCAGAGCCAACATTGAACGCGAAATAGCAGCCGTTTCGACCGAAATGTGTGGCCGAGTCGTTGAAAATTGGGTCCAATGAATCGACCGCTGCAAACGTGCCCGCGGTGGTCATATGAAGAAGACCAGTTCCATTCATAAATGTTTTGATTGTTTTTCAAGCCAACAATAAAGTTTTTGAAATATCTAAAATATTTTGCCTCCTATTTAAAAAAAAAAAGTTGTCAAGTCGTTATTAGAAAACCTTATATTACCTTTATTTGACGTTTAGCTGTTAGGTCATGGGACTCTATAGAGTTCACCTGATTGACGGAAGGGTTTGGTCTGCAAGGTCTGCAAAATACTCCTCCGTGGCGTCGATGATTTGATCGCGTGATCTGAATTTCTTATTGATGAGCAATCTTTTGATGTTTGGGAAGATATAATAGTCCGAGGGAGCCAAATCGAGAGAATACGGTGGATGTGACAGCAATTGGAGCCGTAAGTCATTGATTTTAGCCATGGTTACGATGCTCTTTTGCGTCGGTGCATTGTCTTGCAAAAACAAAATTATTTTTCGCTTCAAGTGAGGCCGTTTTGCAGCAATTTCGGCCTTCAATCGCTCCAATAATGCACAGTAATACTAGCTGTTGATGGTTTTTCCTTTTTCGAGGTAGCCCACGAAGAGTATGCCATGACAATCCCAGAAAACTAACGCCATAATCTTTCTGACCCATCGAGTCTCCCTCGGCCGCTTCGGAGCACTCGTGCCGAGCACTTATTCTGTTCTCTGGTGTGTAATAGTGGATCCAAGTTTCATCAACAGTTACCAATCGGTGCCAAAAGTCCGCCTGATTCCGCATCAGCAAGTCCAAACACTCTTTCGAAGTGCGACAGAATATTGCCCAAAATATGGCGTGTGCGCTCAATAATAATCTTTGTGGTATCTGCTAGCATGCGCACCTTCACTTTCCGGTCAGCCAACACCATTTCATGTATTTTTTTGACATTGTCCTCTGTAACCGCATCGGAGGGCCTGCCGCTGCGGACTTGATCGGTTGTGGAATTGCGGCCACATGGAGTTAAATTTGAATTCTCCCATTCATACAATCGCATTGGCGTAATAATTGCTCTATTTGGTGGTAACTGCAAGCTTACACGAGTTGCTAAACGTTTCAAGTTACCTCCACGATCATCACATGGGCCTTTAGCGTGAGAGGTTGCGTGAAAATTAAATTCTGCGTCTGTCTTAAAATCCAGTTTAAAAAATATAAAAATTGAATCTATTTTTAAAATGTTGTAAAGCACCATCTGTGATATAGATAGTTTTCGATACAACTATTGCCTTTTTGGAAAGCATAGAATGTAGCTGTATCATGCTTCAAATCGTCTTATATTATTACAAAAACTCCCGTGTTTTGTTTCACTTTTATTTCCATAATAAAAGACCGATGTTAGTAGTGTTGCCTGCCCATTATTCCAATGAAAAGCTTGAGCTGCGTCTGGAACAACAAAACTATAATCGAAATCGTATTTTACTATTATTTCACCGTCTGTAATGTTCTCCTTTGTTCTTCTACAAAGTGGGCATGGGATTTTAATTTAACCAAAGCATCACACAAACTATCGACAAAATCATCAGATGAAAGTAGTTGAATAGACATCGTGAAGCGGTCTGTGCCATCCCATTCAAGCCAGGACACGATTTACAACATTCTGTTGGCGACGTCTTTGATGTGGTTAAATGACATGTCGATGTTGGATCATCATTGGATCACATCATATTGCGAAGGCAATCTTTATACGAAGAAAGTTCCATGACAGTTCCAGCGGTAAGATTTGCAATGTCTTTTCCATTCAACATCAGCTTGACATTTTGAAGGTAAACACAAATACACACCATATGTGTTCCAGAATTTTCGGCGGGAATAAATTGTTTGGGTCTAAGGATAAAAATTTTGTTAAGCCCACCTTGACATTAGGATATTCATATTTAAACTTCTGATAAAGTTCGTCAACTTTGCAACGTTTTTTGATGTGTGTTCTTTATACATCATGTATTGTATTGTAATTTCAGGGATATAAAATCTTTTTTACCAGGCATGATGCGACTAATGTCTTCCCATAGATAAAAAACGGATAATTTACGGCCATCTCGCGGATTAGGAGATGGTCTGGCAGTTTTTAATTCTTTTGCAAGTTAATTTTCAAGATTCATTGTCCTCATAAAAGAAGATGTAGGCGGATCATTAAATTTCTTCTTTAACTGCTTCAAAATTTCTTGGTCTTGGTCTTGGTCTTGGTCTTGGTCTTGGTCTTGGTCTTGGTCTTGGTCTTGTTCTTGGTCTTGGTCTTGATCTTGGTCTTGGTCTTGGTCTTGGTCTTGGTCTTGGTCTTGGTCTTGGTCTTGGTCTTGATCTTGGTCTTGGTCTTGGTCTTGGTCTTGGTCTTGGTCTTGGTCTTGGTCTTGGTCTTGGTCTTGGTCTTGGTCTTGGTCTTGGTCTTGGTCTTGGTCTTGGTCTTGGTCTTGGTCTTGGTGTTGGTCTTGGTCTTGGGGTTGGTCTTGGTCTTGGTCTTGGTCTTAGTCTTGGTCTTGGTCTTGGTCTTGGTCTTGGTCAGTTTGGGTCGTACTATGTTTATACTTAACTTCGGGAACGTACGGTACATCATCTGAATTTAGTAGAGTTCCAACTGATGACTGACTATTGGGCACGAGATTTTCCACCACTATCGGAGGTGTTTCAGTCAACATTCATTTCCTGCAGGATGCATACGCATACACATTGAAAGAACAATTCCATTTTTCAGTTAAATTTTTGGGAATTTTTCTTATATTTTTAAACTTTCCGTGAGTTGGTAAATTTAATAGATTGAAGCACCGACTACCGTAGGGAGCCATAATAAATTAATGCAAATGATAAGTCTTGTTAACGAACGTAACTCTCTAAGAGGTTAGAACGACAACTAAAACCATAACGAAACACAAGCGTGGCTTGGCGTCATACTTCTATCTCGTTCTATTATATATTGTTGATTCGTTTTGATGAAGTGATTCTTTTCGGAACTGAGAGATGGCGTTATTATTCGAAATACGTTACAATATGTGAAAAAATCACGTAAAATGCTTTACTTTGATATTGTTTTCTACAGATACTTCTGTTCAAATTATTAAATTACCTCATAATGACACAAATAGGCAAAACAATAATACATAATCTATATCATTTCAATACAACACGTTTTAAAACAACGTTTCAATGCGTTTTTATATCACCAATCGATTTAATGAAGCGGCAGATATCACGCTCAGAATGACATGAACGTATTCTAATTGAAATTCATTCTGAAATTTTTATGGTAAAATTAAATATTATTATTAAATAAAAAATTAAAATAAAAATGGTCGAAATTGTTAAAAGAAAAAATATTTGAAATACTAACTTCCAGTTTAACACTGGAAAAAAAAATTCAAATTTGAAATCTGATTGGAAAATCAAAAAGAGCACACAATTTCCTATAAAAAATATTACATTCAATATTTTAGTATAATTAACTTAACGCAACGTCTTGCGCCTTTGAAAACAAATAAAATGTCACTTACTCTCTGACTTACGGTTGCGCTACATTCCCGGGTGAACCTAAGCCTCAACCAACAAGCGTCTCCACCTGGATCTTTAGCCAGCTGCTTCCAGTTTTAAGGTCTCCTTCCAATTGCCTGCGCCACCTGAGTCGGTCTTCTTCTACTGCGCTGTTCGTCGAAGATTTTTGGGACCTGAGCATTCGTGTTCATCCACAGCCATCTCATTCGTTGGACCTTCACTCTTTTGGCTAAGTCAATGTCGCTGTACAGCCCATACAGTTCGTCGTTGTATCTCATCCTTCACTCGCCTTTATATTTACGACATACCATAATATCCTCCAAATATTCAGTTATGTATAATAAATAAGTCGATGATTTGAATTCTCCTCAGTAATAGACCTGGACACTTTGCCAAAGATTGCTTCTACGGGCTACTCGACAGGACATATGAACAATGTCCTAAGCACGTCGGTTAAAATCGTAGTTAGTGATCTTATTCGACAAAGTTAGATATTATTTCTAACTATTATACGATACCTGCTCTGAAAATAAACTTGGGCTAATCGACTTCTCGGTGGGGTGATATATCATCATAGTTTGCCACACCACAAAAACCACAAAGGGTGCTGACGGTCGCTTACTCAAAAAATTATAAATCAAGTTGATCACATTGTTCAACAGCAACGAAAAATTGGAAACAATTTGATGTACAACAACTTTTCGAATCTCCTAAATCTTTTGAAGAAGCCCGATGGTCCTATGGTGTCAGTATCGAGCATATCGGATTCACCCCACCACCACAACAAAATTTCTGATTTGATGAACAAGAAGCAAGCGCATCAAGCGAAATAAGGGACTTAGAAGGCGGTACTGCAAAGAAGGACAAGAGCTGTTTATGAACTTTATAATCAAAGGAAACAAAGAAGAGAAGTAACCAATTAAACACCCAGGTCAAGGTCAAAGTCGGTGCCAACAATTTTGAAGTACTACTTTTGAAAATTATTCAACAGGAAGACCATTCAAGAACCATTCAACATATACAGTGATCGATAACAAATTCGTCCACCCTACCCAACTGAGGACTGGATATTCAAACTAATAATATAGAGTTGCAGGAATAGATGACTTAACGACCGAATTATTTAAAGTATTGTTTTGGTGAGGAGCTCATTGACATATGAAAATATTTTGGAAATTTTAACCAAAAGACGTAAAGATTGATTCAGTGATAAATGAGCCTTTGGATTAAAAAACAATTCAAAACGAGTCTGGTTCTTTCAGACCACTAATTTTTTTTATATAATCCGCGATCTCTCAAGGATTTAAGTACCTTTAAAATGCAACCAAAGGAAAGGAAAGGAAAGAAGGAAAATCAAGGATGATAGAAAGAGAGGTACCTATCGACGTTGGTTTTAAATGTTAGGAGGTTATAACGACTAGGAAATAAAGAGCTAGGCAGTGCTTTCCATAAGCGAGTTGTACGGTTTATGAGCAAATCACGATATTTTGGAGTACGTCCGAAAGTGGGCTTGAGGGTATACTGATGAGCATTTAAAGCACAACGTGTGTTACGGTTAAAAGTTTGAAAGGGCGGAATGCTACCAGCAATTTTTATGGAGCATTGGTGGTAGAAATTGAAATTGAACAGATTAACTTAATAACATTTGCAGAATTCTTGAAAAAGCGACAAACTGAATTGCATAGACTACAGAGATACTACAAACAAGATTCCCAATTCTATGAACGATTTTTAAGAAAATTTCCTTTTTATTAACTTTATTGCACCAGATGGACCATAATATACAACACTTTCAGGAAGTGCCAAAGATTTAACAAACGGCGTCGAACATAAATAAGGTTTTGACATTTGTGAAGCAAACAAAACTAGAATTTGTGTGAATAAGCAATAGAACGCTATACCCCTGAAGAGATCGAAATACTCGTCACGATGTTTTTGATGAACAACTCTTCATTGATTTTGATGCAAAGTACATTTCTTGCCCGTTTTCCTGGCCACTTGGCTCCCTCTAGCTGTTTAATATTGAATTCAGCCATACGACTCTTAGAGACTGGAACAACAGTAATCACTTTTCTGCGTACGTCGACTTCTGTATTTCCAGAGCAGCTGTGTTGGCACTTAGTGAATTACAGGTAGATCACCTTCTACAGCTCTGATCTAAAGCTACGAACTAGTGTCATTATTCTTCTTTCACTGCGGTCTTGCCATTTACGTGCGTAGTGATGTAGCATACTAAACTCCACCACAGTGTAATTCCTGTTCCAATCTGGAATTAGATTTCGCGTGGGTAAAATTCTATCTCCGTAGGCAAATTATCCACTACTGCTTTATTTAAAAAGGCCCCAAACTGGGCAGCATTTCTACCGTTATCGAGTTTGATGCGCTGGATGTCAGATTTTTAAACTTGTATCCCTGTATCCTAATACTTAAATCGTTATTACGGGCGATTTCAATATAAACAATTTCGTGTGGCTTCGACATTATGGACCGGAAACACCCGAAGGACGGTGTGTTAAGATCTGCAATGCGGAAAACAATTTGACGCAGCTTGTGAATGAGCCCGCACGAATACCAGACGTTGATAGTCAGATCGCCAACACTCTTGACTTGCTTTTAATTTATCAGCGTGATAGATACACTGTTAATATGCTCGTCGGACCGTTCTGTCATATCAGTTAATTTTTCGTACACCCACCACACAGTTAGAGAAAAGATTCTTAAAATAACCGTATGGCAATACGAGAAAGCCAATTAGAGCGAACTTAAAAGCTTCTTTTTTAATTTTAACTGGTCATTGTGTCTCCTTAATAGCGCTGCTGATATAAACACAGGCCCTATTCTCCTCGGAATGAGATCATTTATCCCTTATCGGATTAAGGATATCAGACCAAAAGAAAAGGCATGGTACTATTAAGAAACAGTAAGAGGTTGCAACGTCTTTCTTAAGCGTGTGAAATTGCAATATGACCAAAAACTGAGGCAAAAAATACTACAATGCCCCAAAGGTAGTAAAAATTGTTGGTCATTCGTCAAAAACATTATGAATTCTGCCTCATCTTCCATCCCAACGCTGATTTTCAATTCCATTCAAGCTGTCAGCTCTTTGAACAAAGTTAATCTGCTTGCTGCACACTAAGTGGCCAGATAAAATCTTTCAGGTTGTGCTGTGTTTCCGCCTGCGCTTGACTGTATCAAATCTTCAATGAGACGAATCTACTTTCGCACTCGTGTAGTAGCAAGAGTAATTAAAGATCTTAACATTAACAAATCCGCTGGTCCAGATGGCTTATCTCCCCTCCTTTTGAAGAGGTATTCTTCCACGCTGTTAAAACTGCTGCTTATGCTTTTTCATCAATTCTACTTTTTAGGACTCTTTTCGAGCAGAATAACAGCATTTGTCCATCCCGTTACTAAAAAAGGCTAATTTTATTCTCTCCGCTCCTACCGACCCATTGCTCTTAGGTCCCTTTTTTCCAAGATCATGGAAACGCTGATAACCCGCCAGTACATGAACTATATCTAAACACGAAAACTTTTCAATGACTGACATTACGGTTTTCGTAGCATAAAGGTCCACTAGTGATTCGATGGCATGTCTCACCGAAAAATGGAACCAAAGTTTACACCAATCTTTCGAAAGCAAGATAGATGAACTTGATATTTCAAAGGCATTTTAAAGAGTTGGTCATTAGGTTATTTGGTCTAAAATGCGTGCATTTATTATCGACAACTCTCTTCTTCAATGGATTAGAATTTACTTTTCGGAACATTCAATTCAAGCTTGATATTCACAAAATAAATGCTGTTGTACCCCAGGGCTCCGTTCTGTCTCCGACACTCTTTTAATTTTCATTATTAATCTCTTATCTGTTACTTCTAATCCAATATATTCCTTTTCTGATGATAGTACTCATCGAGTGACCGAAAACAACAGCGTATGCTAAGCTCATTATATTCCGATTGGGGAGGAATTTAATGCTTCCAAGACTCAATGCTGGCATTAAAGCGAAATTTACATAAATACCCAGCCAGTATCCATGAATTTCCCTTGCATCGACGAAACCAAAAACCTTTGCATTCACGGTATGTGTGCCAGTGATAACCTACGTTGGAATGGCCATATATTCAATATCGTCAAAAATGCTGCGAAATGTCTAAGTTTCCTCAAGCGATGTAAGAAATAATTTGTCCACTCTGATCTGACCAAAATACATAAGGCATTTGTTCTTCCGAAATTGGAGTACAATGCATACATCTGGTCAGGTGCTCATTAGACCTCCTTGTACTTGCTAGATAGGATTCAAAACCGTGCGATAAAACTCATAGGTGGTGACATTCGACATATGATCATATGAACACCGTCATAATGCCTTCTGTTTCACCTTGTTGTATCACTAATTTCACCACGAGTGATCCACCGAAATTACCAGCAGCATTCCACCCTTTCTTACTCACTTCAAGTCCACTTTCGGACGTACAAATTGCTTATGGAATGCTCTGCAGAGCTCTTTATTTCCTAGTCTCTACAACTTGCAAACATTTAAAACCAATCCACATCGGTATCCCTCTTTTTACCTCCCTAGGTTTTCCTCGCCCCGCTTTATGATAACATCTTAAGGGTACACGAAATCCCTTATAAAAACATGGGACCGAACAAGCCCTGGAAGGCGTCGTACCTCTCGCCGAGAATAGCTGTGGATGTCGTAGAGACAATAACTTGAAAATGATTCTTCATGAATCGGTATTTGTTCACGACCTTCTCAATCTCAATAACGAAGTAGACGATTTGCGCAAAAAATAATCGTGAGTAACAAGTCCCATTTCCACCAATGTGGATACGTTAACAAACAAATTTTCCGGCTCTGGGGCACTGAAAATCCGCATGAAGAACCAATATATCTACTTATACCCGGTTTCACGGTAAAAGCTTAAGCCCCAATTGGAGCTTAAACTACGGTTTATCTCATTCTGGTGTTTCACAGTGCCGGCTTAAGAGGTACACCCCACTTAAATGTTGATAAAACTTAAGCCGCCGATTTTGGTGGCTTAACTGCTGTCAGAGCAAAGTCCATAATTTGATGTTACCAGCATAAGCTGGTACCTTTTTTATTTATGAACATTTATTTATTGAATTTATTTGTGGAATATTCCTGTACTCAGTAAATATCTACTCTCTTACACCGGAGACAAATTAGCAAGGCATAGCTGATTGGAATTCACTTATTAATTTCAATTTACGTAAAAATGTTGTCTGGCAATACGTTTTGCTTGACAGCAGCTAAATGTCATCAATATGTTCTTTTTAAATTTATGATTTGGTTGACTTTTTTTTTTTTATTAATTATATTTCAATATGGAAATACATTCAGGCCAAGAAGATATAAGTGATTCTGAATATGGAAATTTTGTGGTTCACATAAAAAGGGAAAAAAATATTCGACATCGTGTTAACCACTTTCATAGGCGGGATGAACTTGATTTATACACAAGATTTCGGATGTCGAAGCATTCCGCATTTTGTGTCCTGGAACAAATACAATCTAATATTAAGCACTTGACCACATGGTAAGCAAAACAAATATATAAAACAAATTTGTTATTTTTTTAAATACATTCTTTCTGCATTTAGGAAGAATACACTCACTCCAGAGTGCATGCTTCTGATAACACTGAGGTTTTATTCAACCGGTGGAATGCTTATTACAGCTGGAGATTTTGGCGGAGTCTCAAAATCAACTGTTTGCCGCGTAATAAGGAAAATTTGCCATGTTATAGCACTTCTGAGGAGTGGATATATAAACCTTCCCGCAATAACTGGAGAAAAAAACCATATTATTGCTGAGTTTTTTGAAACGGCGAAATTTCCACGTACAATTGCAGCTATGGATTGCACTCTTATTCGAATCCATATTTATTTACTAACAATGCGTAATTTAAATTTTATTTTCAGGAAGGCAGAATGGTGAAATATTTCGGAAAAGAAAAGGATTTTTTTCGCTGAACGTGCAGACACTTGGCGACTCACACTGGACATAGTTGCGAGATGGCGCATCGAATCGTCACATGATTCGACTATATTTAACGAAAGTGGCGAGTTTGGTAACAACTTAATTGTTGCTGATGGTGGATACCAATGCCGAAAATACGTAATGATACCTTTAAGAAGCTTCAGTCTTCCAGAAGAACATCTCTATAATGAGTCTATAATCTGGACATGTAACTGCATTGAAAGTTCCTATGGTGGAACAATTCCAATTCTTGTGATTGGAATGAGATTGAAAATTGCCACCGTTGAAAGCGTTATTGTAGCTACAGCTGTGCTTCACAATATTTGCTGCTCAAATAATTAGGTTGAGCCACTACCATTAGATCGGTTTTTATTAGAGCAGTTTGAGTACATAAATAATGTTGAAGTCCCAAATGCTGCTAGTGAAGAAAATACAGGAATACGAAATGTTTTAATAAATAGGTATTTTCAGAATTTATCTAATCAGAACACAAGAAATTCATGAAAATGATATGTTTATGTGAACAAGAAATTTATTTATAAGTAATAAACAAAAGAAAAGCTTTGAAAATTTTCATTTTGTACATATGTTCTTCTTCCATATGCCTCATCTCCATATCGTGTTTTCCCTTATTATATTTGCGTTGCACTTTAGCTTATTTAATTTTTTCTTCCGCCAGTTGCCTCCACTTATCATCGTGAAAAAAAATTTTAGCTGAGCGGAGCAATGGGGATGCCTTCTTTTTGATAGCAGAGGGTGTGTACTTATCCCATGTGTTATGATCTAGTGAAAAAGGCAAACAATTACAATAAAGAGGTCGAATAGTTTCCAATTCAATTTATTAATATACCTTTATTCTGGGCACCTTTGTTAATTGTGTTCATGCAGTTTTCATCGGTTACCTCCTTGCTGCAGCAGGGTTATTCGTTCATTGCTTGCTCTGTAACAAAAAAAAAAAAAAACAAAATTAGCAGTGTATGTAAGTCGTATATCTCTTCATTATAATTACCACTTTTGTTTGGGGCATCCGAGTCATAAACGGAAGGCAAACCTTCAATTTGCGGTCCAAGCATTTGCACTTCTTTTTTTATCGTCACACATGTAATATTCCTCACTGCTTTTAATGAAAATAAAATCAAATGATTTGCACCACAAAGACATTTTTATTTTTGACATATCCGATCCATTCACAGTAGTTAATTACCAACAAACTGTTCACAATCACTTCTTATGCTTGGCTTAGCTAAACCACACTTTTTAAAAGACTGTTAAACCCGAAAAACTTAAGCCAAAACTTAAGCTCTGCGTTTAACTTAACTAAGCTGCGACTTAAACTCCCACTGTGAAACTGGGTAATAAAGTCCCTGAATAGTGTGCGGTTTACGCTGTAAAAGTCACTGAATCATTTTTTTTTTTTAGAACGGCGCGAGCCAAATGGTCACTGGATAGTAAGCATAATCAATGAATTTTGCATTTCCAGATTGAATGACTTGGGACTGGAGGATATGTTGTTCCAGAAGGACTTATCAACGACGCATACTGCACGAGCCAAAACCGATATTCTAAAACAAGGTCATACGAGTACATGATGGCCTAGTTTGTACTTAAAACTTAAAATTAAATTTTGCGTTGAATTTGAAATACTTTCACTAAGTAAACAACAATTTAAAAAAAATATATATTGATATAAACAAAATATATAAATAAAAAATAGTTAAAAATTAGTAGTACACCCTGCCTGACTCGAACTGCAACCAACTTCAGCCCTCCAGCACCTCAACGTGAATAAATCATTTGTGTCTCAAACCATAGCTCGTTACCGTGATACTGGCAGCGTTGCAAAACGCCATGGAGGTGGTCATAAAAAAAACAGCAACATCGGCAGAAATGGTTCGAAAAGTAAAGGCTCGAGTTGAGCGAAATCTGCGTCGAAGTGGAAGAAAAATGGATCGAGAAAAGTGAGCTTGGGCTTAAGCCATTAAAGTTCCAAAAAGTCGAAAGAGCGAAGAATTTGCTACGCTTGCACGAATGTGGTGAGTTGCCGAATTTGTTTTTTTCCGATGAGTCGCCATTTGTTATCGAGCAATATTTCAACAAACAAAATGACCGAGTTTACTTGTCAGAGAGGTCCTTCGAAAATTTACACCTTTGGACGGCCACCAGAAAGCAGACAGCACCGATGGTGATGGTTTGGGCCGCCATAACCGCCGATGGTAGCTCTCCGCTCGTATTTTTGGACCGTGGCGTCAAAATTAATGCGATTGTATACCATGAAACTATCTTAGAGGAAGTATTGAAGCCTTGAGCAAACAAGATTGGTTAAAAAACAAAGTTCCACACTTCATTTCTTCGACACAATGGATTGCGAATTTTCCGGATGCAAATCCGTTGGATTTCTCTGTCTGCGGCATTTTGAAGCAAAGGTTGGCACTAAAAAATACGAAGGTGAAGGTAGGACCACCTTAAACGAGCACTTCGCCGGAAATGAGCCAAAATACCGCAGAGCCACTTACGTACAGCGTGCGATACTTTCTTCGGCCGTCTCAAGGCCATTATTATTTGAGAAATGATGTATTTTCCAACAGTTTTTGCTTTTACACAATAAAATTTATCAAAAAATATAAAAAATTACAGCATTTTAAAAATTTGCAGTTCGAGTCAGGCAGGGTGTATATGTCTCGTACATGTTAGCCCCCAGATATAATCTCCCATCATTCTCTCAATTTATTGGTCCTGATAACGACGTTCAAAATCCATCAAATTTGTTTTTCCGAAGAGGCACCCATATTGTCTTTAAATTGGTCCAAGTGAGCATGTAATACTCACTTTACGGGACATTCTGCAACCTATTAGTAGCACGAGTCAGGCATATATAAAAACATCTTTTTGTAGTTCTCAGCTCTAATGTATCCGAGAATACCATGCATCATCACTCGTCACACCATGCTCGTCTTTCATGAGTATTGAGTACATAGCCTGTAAAAATTTTTTGCTGGCTATTATTTTCTTCATTTGTGGACAGACAAAAAAAAAAACTAGCTTTTATGTTATGATATTTTAGTTTCGGATGACTAAGGAAACAATTTTTTTATTGCAGATATTGAAAAGTTTCAGAAACTTGAAGAAGTGATTTAACAAGATTTCTTCATGAAACCTAATTTTATATGCAATGGAGGTATCAATATGCGCTCAGACAATCAAGTCCCATTTCACATTATGCACTGCCATGATCGCTGCTAGTAATGCGAATTATCTGCTCTAATGTCCCATAAGCAACGGTAGCAACGATGTTTAGTATATCCGCCTTGCGTTCCCACCAGGCTATCCGCTATCACAGGCCAGGCCGGATGTACTGCATATGCAAATAATATTTTAAGCTCTCAAGCACCATTTTCACACTTTCGTAATTTTTTTGAGCATCTGAACTGTCTGTGGAAAGTTGCCAGCTAGAATGAACGCATGAAACTCCGATTTCTTCAAACAAGTCTTTCACATCATTATAATAGCAAAGTCCGTCTTCGAATCTTTCTTACATCATTTATTGTAGAATTTGTTTTAAGCTAATTCCATTGTTTCCACGGGAAAAGCTATAATTTTTGCCTTACTTTTTGCCAGGTTCAGATCTCAGACTAAGTCGATTAATTTGTTGGAGTTGATGAGATGTGGTTCGGAAGTTGTTGATTTGACAACAAAGTCACCGCTTTCAAAGCTGGTACTAGTAGTTTGAGATCAAGCTACCTGCGGTCATTTTTGAAGTTACCGTTTCCACCGATTCTTCATAATATTCGAGGTTTGTTCAAAAAGTTAGATGCCTTTATGTTTTTATAAAAAAATATTTATTTATTTGTCAATATTAATGTTATCCCCTTCAAAGTAATTCCTTCGGATATAACATGCTTTTTCCAATACTCGAAGCACTTCTCATAATCAGTTTTTGATGCCTTGAGCTCTCCCAGCGATGCCGTTTTTATTTCCTCAATCGTTGCAAATGTCGCATGTGACTAAATCCGGTGAGCTTGGTGGCTGAGGCATGATTGTTGTGTTGCTTTTGGCCAAAAAATCTCTCACAAGCAACGATTTGCCGAACATTTGGAAGAAACTTTCCAACCGTTCGAAACACGACAACTTACTGAAGATCACGATGTAAGAACAGGGCCTGACAATTATAAAATAAAATATGCATCACTGAGTGAGCTTCGGCAAATAATAGCAAAGTTGGAAAATAATAATATCAAGCTACTTCATATAGTAAATGCTTCAATAAGACTTTTATACGTTCCCAGCTAATAGAAAGTCGCCGAAGTTATAATGGTCCCGAAACTAGGGAAAAATCTTAACGACAAAAAATCGTATAGACCAATTTCGCGCTCCTGCCGATAATTTCAAAAATATTCGAAATTCTTTTGCTTAAACGTTTGAAACGTATAAGTGAAGAGAGACGACTAATTCTGGATCACCAGTTCGGCTTTAGGGTCAAGCATTCGATAATAGATCAGGTATATCAGATCACAAATGAAATTGAAAACGCATTACAAAAAAGCAAATATGCTCTAGCTTTTTTCTCGATGTGTCACAAGCTTTCGACAAGGTATGGCACGAGAACCTGAGGTATAAGCTAAGGCAAATCTTACCTGCCAAATTATGCAAAATAGTAAATTCATACCTTAAAAACCGGCTACTTCGGGTTAGACATGGGTCTGAATATTCGGAATTCAAGGAAATTCACGCTGGTGTGCCACAAGAAACTGTTCTTGGTCCGTACTCATTCCTACTGTACACAAGAGATATACCTCAGGATTTAAAGATAGTAGTAGCAGACGGTAGGATCTTCGATTATAAAACGGGCTCTAAACAAGTTGTTTGAGTGGACAAGACCTGGAGAATCGTGCTAAACGAGACTAATCGACTTATGTCAATTTTACTAACAGGAAGGTAGATAATTTGCCTTCATTTTTTTAATTTTATAAAAATTCCATATGCAAACGAGGGAAAATATTTAGGAATAACTCTAGACGCAAAGCTGAATTGGAAATCACACGTTAAAAGGAAACTTAAAGAACTCAGAAGGAAGGAAACTTAGTCGTAGTCTGGAAGAAAATGGGATAGTTTTTTAGTGAGTAAGAATCTCACACTACCATGAGCCCATGCTTATGATGGGCGCTGCTATTCTACTGTGGTAGGCAGCAGGTCTTTGTTTTTTTATGCCTGCTATGGTGATGTGATGGTGCTCTTATAAGCGCGTGTTTCGGAGGGTTTTACCTACCCACGAAAAAAAAAAACCTTGAGTAAAAAACTTCTACGCACTACGCCACGGTGATAAAAACAATGATCAGAACTTTAACATTTGAGCGAACTTGGCGTGTTTGTTTCGGTCTTGGCTATCCTGGGTGCTTGTATTGTGACGATTGGTCAAAATTAAGAAGTTTCGCAACAAACTTCGCTGAGACTCCCAAAACATCCGAAAAAATTGCATGACACGAGCCGACCGATATGCCGATACCCTCAGCAGCTTCTCTTATTGTATTACGAGGATTTTCCAAAACGATTTTCTTCACAGATCTGCCGGCGAGTCCAGAACGAAGATTGTCATTGGCATCTTCTCGACCATCTTGGAAGAGCATGTAGCACTTGTAAAGGTTTTTTTTTTACCTTAAAGCATGCACAGATTATGCCACTGTCAACATTTCAAGTGGTTTAGAGCAGTTGATTCTATTTTTTACACAAAATTTGATTCGAATTCTTTGCTCCTTTATAATAATTGAAAATCGCCTAGCATACCAAAGCACGTCTAACCTTTCTATTTGTCAAAAGTAAACTAAGTATGCTATATACTTGAAATTGTGCACACATGTTCACACATTAAAAAGAATATCAATACAATGTACGTTGCCCGCAAAATTTCAAAAATCGTCTTACTTTTTGAACGCACCTTGTAGTTCATTGCCATCAGAATGGCATATACCATATTTGCACTATACCAAAAATATATCTGTACCATTCCCTCGGCTCAACATGTGACTTCTAACGTGTGTTTCGAGTAACACCCTCAGCTGAAATGATACTGCCAAGGTATCATACATAATTTATTTACCTTCTCCATCTGTTGTCCTGCAATGCTCTAAAGCTTTGGCCCCTTCATTTTGTGCCATAACATGCAAGGGTCATCCTTATAGTCGAGGTTTAAAAAAGTTTGTGAGGCTCCGTTGGATTTCCGCACAGAGCGCTCTGCGAAAAATCAGGAATCACCATAAAAAAGAGCTGCTGTTGTAATACGTTACCTTGACAAACCAAACATACTTCCATAATTCGCTTAGGCCATACTTAACGCATTGTTCAAGGATGATTCGTAAGGTGTTAATTTAGTCAGGAAGATGCCGAACGAAAACATGCTCGTTAAATATAGAGAGTACTTTCGATTCTTCAATGCGTTCAAGGATAATGTTGATAATATTTTAGCAATTGGAAAAAGAGAGCAGATGCCCCATCCACCATTCTTCAGATGTTCTATATAAATCGAAGCAGATTCTTTGCAGCTAAGTGGGCTATATTTTTGTGGGGAGCCGTCAATTCAAAGTGCTCAAACCTCACTTAGAGGAGCGACGAGAATTCTGGAATTTTATATATTTCAGAATGTTTGAATGTTCAGAAAAGTGATACCTCGATCTTATTTTCTGGTCCTCTTCAGAGACCAGATAAGTCCATTTATCTTTTATAGTTTTGTTCCTCAGGACTATATGAATCAGCTTACATGACCTATGAAAATCCGTCGGATTTGTAAGCAATCTTTCAACTTATTGGTCGTTGATGTAAAGAATTTCGTTAAAAAAAAAAAAAAAAAAACTCTGAAAAAGGTCATCCTTTTCGTTGCTATTTTCTTTTTGTTTTTGTATTGTAAAAAGCCTCAAGTCAAAAACAAAAACCTCTCTTTCCGTCGGGTTAAGATATTTCCATTATTTTATCGATTTCTTCACAATTTTTCAACACTCCCTGCCTCCATTGGTACGAGTATACAAAGACTTAATTATCCTTTTAGCCAAAAAGGAAAAATATCAAAAACGAACAAACCAAAGAACAAAGAAAGAAAAGAAAAACAAAGAAAAGAAAAATTAAACCTCAAACAAACATAATTCTTATACTTCATTATCTGCACCCATCATCGCCATCTCCAAGGTGCCAATTTGCGTCCCATAATTCAGTTCCATTTCAACGCCTGATTAACCCTGCTATGTACACACAATGAAGTAATGTTCCCCAACCAGCTCCATCGAATGCACACACCTACACCAACACTCAACGAAGCACAAAGGATGTTCCCATTCTGCTCACCAAAGTCTTGGCAATATAATGGCACCTCCAGGCCTCATGCAATTATCAAATGAACTTAAACGGAGCATTAATTTCCCGCGCGTATAAATTACCATAGCTATTCGCAGCAGCACCCAAAGGAGAGCCCCGCCTACCACAGGTACTTCCATCCACCACCACTACAACTACTACTACCACTACTATTACTACTAATACTAGTGCTGCTGCTGCTACTCCTGCTTCTGCTAGCCCCGTACATAGAGTAATTGGAGCAGGAATCCTGTAGATACTCTACTCCAGCATGAGCTTCGCTATGAGCATGACCTGACCATGAAGCTGCGTACTGAATTCAGTACATGGTCATTGTATGGATGCTGCCAGCAGTGATCCTTATCTCGCGCATCACTCGTCTCACGCCTCACAACCAACGTTCTATGTCTCACACAACAAGCCTTACATCGCACGACAATGACGATGACGATGACGACGAGTTGTATACGCGAATTGTTTGACTATGGCAACGCCTCCTTTCTGCCAGCAACAACCTCGTAATGCAGAATTTATTGGCTGCTGTGGCTGCTGTAACTGCTGCAGCTTCATGATTCTGCTGGGTAATTGATCAGCCATTGATTGTGGCGGGTCTCCCCAATTCCATTTGTGCGCAACCAACTCCCTTATACTACTGCCGCATCCGTCCACTCTAGCTCCAACTTCAACTTTTGCTCTAACTGTGTTCGCATCCGTAGCTTTATTCAGAGCTGCTGAATGTCAAACAAAAATTGGAATGCACTTTGGTTAAGAGATGCTGCTGGAGCGCGATGCTACTCGTAGTTTGAGGACGTATCTGTCGGATTGAAAATCCATCTGCCCCATGTTTTTAAGGCCAATGCCGATGTTGGTGACGGTACTAGTGTTAGTAGTAGTGATGGTTAGCAGAAAAAGTTATTTTCCAATTTACGTCAAAATGATAGCAGTTGCAGTGGGAGTGCAGGAGTCGCATACACACCGTATTCATGTGTATCACTGTGTGCGACAATAAGATGTTGTTACGCTGTTATTGGGCATGGCAAATGGTGATACTGCACCTTTTGCCCCGGCCAGTTAAGTTAATCTCTTCGGAAGACTGAAGCTGCTGCAGCTCAATTTATGGGACAAAATTTATTGGAACATCTGCAATTGGCTGGGATAATTTGTGGGAATTGCCACTTTTATCCTGACAATTGGACGGAATCGATTTGGCAAAGAGATTGCAAATTTACGTGCAATTTTAATTGGAAAAGATTTATGACAGTTGCACCGGGTTACCACCGGTGGCTTACCATAAAAATGCCGTTCATAGCTGATATGTGAATGTTTGTTGATGGTAGTGAGGTTAGACCTTGCTATCCAGGCAGTAGGAAGTTCGTATTAGCAAAACGCCAATCTGTATTCAAGTCAATCGATCCAATTGTCGAAATGCAAGTTTGACTATAAGGTGTGCCGAAAGCGTCTATATGGACACAGTTTTTTTTTTTTTTAAATTGATCGAAAACCCATATGTACATCTGTACATGAAGGGATATTGATAGCATTTAAGATCACTCTTTGAAAGAGTCCTTGCCAGCAATTGAAACAGAAGCATATCTATTGGAATACGATTATGGTAGTAAGTAACAGTCAGCAATGACGCAATTTATACGTTTATAGCCAAAAACTACTGCGCCAATATCCAGGTTGTTGGACGTGAAGAACGCGTTTAATTCATCCAGCTGGGAGGGAACTATAAACTGTCAATATTAAATTAAAGTACCTGATAATTGATAACGAGTTATTAATGATGGAGTAAAGCCGACGAATTTACTGGCGGTTTACCACAAGGCTCGGTCTTAGGCTTCCTACTATTGAACGTTATGTATGTACTATGAAATTTTAGGCGAAGCGTCGGTTTTCGGATTTGCTGATGACATTGGTGTGGTTGCTATCTACTCCACAGTCACGAAAGTAACGTACAACTGTACGTTAACGAGCACCGGTTTGCAACTCGCCGATCATAATATTGAGCGGTGATTATTACGAATAGGATAATTATTGGTTGGAGGCCATACAATTATTTCTCTACCGTCTCTAAAGTATTTCGGAGTCATTATTGATAGTCGTCCAAGTTTAAAGCATCATCCAGTGCAGATATGCGAGAGTGCACTCACAAGGCCGATGAGTAATTTCGGAGGCACAAAACATAATAAACGACTTGTTTTTGCTGAAGTCGCGAGTTCAATACTCATGTACACTGCGGAAACATGATTAAGAGTCCAATCTATTCAACGCCTTGTAGACTTAGAGTCCTCAGTTTGTTTGAACTTTTCCACATCCTCGCTGAAGGAATGATTGTACCTAAAAGCTTCTAACAGCAATAGAAAATATCCTTAAAAAGAAGATGGATACATTCTAAAGAGATCTAAAGAGATCGATGTGTTCTCGATTCTTCGATTCTCCGAAAACGCGGAACACGTATTTTTTCATTGCCCATTTACCGGTACGAAACCGGAAGGATGGTCCTACGAAAACACTTTAGAGAGTACCCCACTCCCGATGGCACTCGTTGCGTAGAGTAAAAGATATACGTATCGTACAGAGTAAACTAAGTCAACAAGTCAACAACAGGGGTTCCAAATCGGTTTGTTCGAGTGGTTTAGCTGCGAAAAATCCGGAACTACATACTAATATAATGTGCAAAGGTTTCACCTTGAAGCGCAAAAAAAAAAAAATAAATGTTGAAGGTCATTTTCAAATGATCTTGGGTCGTGTGCTATATTTCCAAACCAATTCGTAAGGTTTTTTGTGTCTCAATAACGCATTTCAAACAAAGCACTTGAATCCTCCCATAGGTCTTTCGTAATCAAGCTACGAGTATTTTTATGTACGTTTCCTTGCAATTTCTTACCACACCACGATGATATGAGACGAAGTTATAGCAAGCATAAGCAGGTTTTCCTAATTCAATACTCACAATATGATATGGATGTTGCAGACGCTGTGATTATTGGTTAGGTTAATGCACGCATTTAGATTTTGAGTGATTCAAAGTCTTCGAGAATCCAAAGTACGAAAGAGGATTCAAAATGAATGAATTAAAAATAATTGTGTATCCTTAAAACTCAGTGAGTTCTACATTAACTGAAGCAAGCGGTAGAGGACCACTAACAATACCAAGATGTTATCAGAAACCTCGCATAAAATGTGTTGGTGTCCAGCCTATCTGACCATTGTTTCCAAAAATGCATACCCGTAAGTTCACCATGCAAACACTAATACCACCTTACAATACTAGATAAAGTTCAAATTAAACATCGAACGATGATTTGTCACGTAAAATGATCTACCCCTGAGGTGCTTTTTTTTTTTTTGTTTTTGGCGAGGTCAACCTTAACAGTGTCATAATTTTGTTGGCTGTGAAGATATTCCGCGCAAAGAACCCTGTTGTTTAACAATTTTTACGCCCAGCCATCGTAGTCGTTTTATTCAGACGTATTTACATGGCCCCGAATATTACTGGAGAAAATAGCCTAGGGCCGCCACACCATTCCTGATAAAATACATGTGTTTATCTAAATAGAATAGGACTAGGACGATAAGGACATAAAGTGACTTTAGTTCTTCTACTTCTAATTCAAAGCCTGAATTACTGTTCTTTCTCAGACGTCTGCATTGGATATTGTATCGAGCATGCATTGTGTTTTCTTGTTGATTACTCATCTTGTTGATTCCGAAGCGATACTCATGAACGTGTTACCGACAAAACGGTTTTCCGTCATTTCCATCAGGTCAATATCGAGTGAACAATGCTGTTTGGGTTTGGTTGCTCTCCCTCACTCTTTCCCTCCTCGAAGTTTCTTCATGATAACAGCTGCAATCTGTTTCACAGAACCTAAGGGGTGCGCTCGATGTTAACATATGGTTCACAATGTTCTAGGGAATCGGTGTTTCTCCAATAAACTCTCTCGCTTCTCCGCAGTTTGATCAGATAGAAGATTCATTAAGCCTAAATAGGAGCTGCCTGAGATAGAAATCCACTTCCCCGTGATGCCGGTCCTTCCATTTTTGGATATTCGGTATAAGTCGATGGGTCCATCTCCCTTTAGAGGGCTGATTCCTGCCATATTCTCATGCTTGGCTGTTTTTATTCCAGCTTGACATCTTTGCATAAAGCTACGGGTTCCTGAGTTTTGACAGCATAGGCCCTTTGTGGCCAAGATATCCCACACTAACACATTCTCGTATAGCATAGTCTGACACAATTCGAAAAGCGCAGCACACACTAAGCACACATAGACGGCTTACGGAGTTAATCCTTTTCACATAAAGCTTAATTTTCACTGTTTTGGTCTATATTGCCCCCGCAATGACAGAATTAGTCCCTTTCACGATCCTCCTCTTCTTATTATTGTGGATAAGGCAGTACTCACCCGAGCAGCTTTGTCGCACGTTCTTTCAATGTTTTCCTTGTAAGTAAGCTTAGCGGTTTTGACGTTTTATTTTGATTGCCTACTCTGATTGGGATTATCTCTTTTTTCTTGCAACAGCTTACTAGTATTGCCTCCGTCTTACGTTCGGTGAGATCTAACCCGACAGCTATTTCCTCTATTTCTCCCAGGTGTTTTGTCGCCACAACGATAGTAATATCATCGACAAGTCTATAATTTTTGGTTCGTTTGGAATTTCAAGCCTTAGAACCCTCTCATACATAATGTTCCATAGCATGGGACCTAGTACCTATTCTTGTGGTACTGCTTTACTACATCGTCGATATTGAAGAACAGGAACAGTTTTTCAAAATAACGTAGTATTATTTTAATTAGGAACACAGGCACCATAATTGCTCTAAGAGAGTACACTGTAAGTCCCCAATTTACAGAGTTGAGGGATTTTTTGACGTCTAGCGTTTTTACAGCACCATATTTTATTCTACCTTCCGTCCAGCTCCTGCCCTGAATAGCTTCTTCCAAGATCGTAGTTACGCTCTGCATAACATATATTACGGAGCGAACTTTTCTATATTAATACTGTTTGAGAGTCCCCTGGCTTCATTAATTGGCACCTCCAGTCGGTTGCATATGATTCGCTCAGTATTCTAGCCATTGTTTCTTACAGGTATATAGGACGGTATGACGAGGGCTCATCTGGTGGTGGTGTTTTTTCTATTGATCTGGAAAAATCTCTTTTGTTTTGTTGGAGCTCCATTTCCGTGACGATTGCAATATCCTGTATTTTGTATTGTTGATGCAGTTCTTGTACAAATGGCCATTTTGTCCTTTCCTCACTCTGCCCATTCATCACTGAAATATCGCAGCGGTACAACTTTTTCCCGTATTCTGCATGCCATCTTGCCATCTTGTCTCTTGTCTTTTTTCTATCACTCTTTTCCACTCGACTTTATTTTGAGGTTTTCTTGCTGTTTTATCACCTATCTTTGTCTCGGGATTTCGCCCTCAGTCCCAGGGTTTTCTCAGGAGCACTTATGGACGCTTTATTTTGCTACGGTTTTTTACTTTTCTCGGTGACAATTTCGGTCTCGAATACTCTTCGTTATTTGACGATTTAGTCCTTTTTCGCTTACGCTCTGGCAATTGTGTAAAGGAAGAAGAAGAATGGGCCAATTTGCTCGTTGCAGGTGAATGGATGGTCCAAGAGTATCCATCCCATGATGGTGATGTTCTTTCCCAGAGATTGCATGACTTCATGCTTTTCTCTTTGTCCGCTGGTTTCTTCGGCCCTTACCTCCGTGTTGGTTTCGGGCATCAACCTACCAGTTGATGCTTCTCTGGGGTGAAAGTTGGGCTGCATCTGCGAGAATGTTTAATCACGTAATGATTCAGATGACGTTTCCATGTCCTTTCTCTCTTCTTGCTTAGCACTCTCTGTTGTTTTTAACGCCTGGCTATGATCGCATCAGAATTTCTCGTGAACGGATTTTTCCCTTTTACTTTTTTTTTTTTTTTTTTTTTTGAAGGCTACGTTACCGATGGTGTCACTATGTCCTGTGCCCCTACTATTTACACCTCAGTACGGATCGCATAACACCTTGCCGTGGAGACAGGACGCTTATTTATGGACGGCATCTGCTCGCCCACTAAGCTTGTGTGTTTCTTCCGTCACACCCTGCATTTTTGCCGTCGAAGACTGCTTATTGGATATTCGCAGCTAACCTAAATATCTATAGGCCGTTCAACTACCATCCAACATGCTGACCGCCTTGTAACCTAAGTTAAGGCCCAGACGATCGAACGAATTTGACAAGAATGCTATGAATGGATATTGTTCAATGTGATTTGTATCTGTAGATTCTGTCATACAAGTTTAAAAAATAGATAAGAAGGTGGTTTATATCGATCTGAAATTCTTAAATTTTCTTTAAGATCGGTTTCTGGTGGACTTTCTTGGGCTAAGGCTACCCAGGTAGAACACAGCGAGCTGTCACTGGTACGTTTTCTAGTATAAAAACGGAAGCTGCTAAAATGGGTCTATCGGTCAACGAAGGTAAAATCAAGTGCATGCTGTCAACAAGAAGGAACACCCAACATCGTATATTTGGACAAAACGTCACGATCGACAGCTTTAACTTTGAGGTAGTGAGGGCTAAGAAGGCAATTGAGTAGTAGGGATCTATCTCGAACAACTAAGGAGATTCTGTATAAGACCTTGATCATTCCAGTCCTGCTTTATGGCGCTGAAGCTTGGACTCTTTCTAAAGCGAATGAAGATATCCTCGGTCTCTTCGCGAGAAAGATTCTTCGTAATATTGTTGTCCCGTCTGCGTTGACGTGCTTTGGAGAAGGAGATTCAACGACGTACTATACGAATTATACAGCGACATCGACCTGGTCAAAAAACTGCTAGTTAGTCATTTAAAATGGCTAGGGCATGTAGAGCGGATGGAACAAATGCTCAGGCCAGTAGAGTCTTCGAGTCTAACCAGAAGAAACAACGCAGTAGAGGAAGACCTCGCCTTAAAAGGCGAGCGCAAGTCGAATTGGATATCAACCGACTAGGAGTGCCCAACTGGAGGCAGTTAGCTGAGGCCTCAGTTCCCCCCGAACTGTAGAGTCGCCTAAGAAGAAGAAATAGAAGAAGGCCACACTTACATGGCACAATCAGGTTCTTGACAAAAAAACTTTGGGTGGTCACATTGTGCTGCGATCGGAACACGAAGGCATATATCTCTATGAGCATTTAAAAACGCAGGCAAATAAGGCTGCATTGGGGATATTTTCGTTCAACCATATATCACAAATAATTGATATAGTCCATCACCAACTCATCTCTTCAAAATTCAAGTCTCATTCTGTTTGACACCGGCATTTTCAAAATTGTGTTTTTATGTACTTGGCCCAGACCGCGATTCTACAACTAGTATGCTCATTTGTTTGGTTTTTCAGGCTTCCATTTGGACTTTGCAGTTTTGTGGTGTTCTTTTTACCATTTCAAACAATTTTCAAATACCATTTTTACAAAAGGTTCTCTCTATTTATTTCTTATCAGTCAGGTGCTCATCCCAATCTTCTGCTCATCAAATTTGTGACAAGAGTAGGTCCTTATATACAGTGCATTACGTCTATCGTTCTTTCTTGAACCACGCGTTTAGTTTGGAGATGTCACCCAAATCTGCGTACGTCTACGTTTGTAAATGTAGACCAGCTGTTTTGTCACTTAGTGAAATAGATAGATAGGTAGATCCCCGCCTACACCTATCAAATCACACTGATCTGAAGCCGCCTGGCTACGAACTAGTGCCATTATTCTTTTCTAACCGCGGTCTAGCCATTTACGTGCATAGTGATGTAGCTTTCCAAACTCTACCACAATTTTATCGGCATTTCAATCTAGAATTCAAATTCTTGTGGTTAAAATTCCATCTCCGTTAGCAAATTATCCACTACTGCTTTATTTATAGAATGTGCTGTCTGACTCCATTCAAAGAATTGTATCCCTGTATCCTTATAATGAAATCGTAACTACGGGCGATTTTAACAAAAAAAAAAAACACAATTTTGGCTGAGATCCACGCTGCGGAAAATAACTTGACCCAACCCACAACGAATAAAAGTCGTTGATAGTCATACCGCCAACATCTGGACTTGTTTTTAACATTTAACCCTGATAAGTACACTGTTGATATGATCTTCGGATTATTGTGTCATACATGCTTTTTTCAGTCCTACAAGACCAACCCGACAGGGGAAAACCAAAAAAAGTTCAAACGGATTAGGAATGACTGGAAAGTCTTTGTTAAGCATGTAATATTTCAATACGACCAAAAACTGAGGCAGAAAATAATACAATGTCTCAAAGGTCGTAAAAAAATGTTGATTGATCGTCAAAAACATTAGAAATTCTGCCTCATCCCCAATCCCAAGGTTCATTTACAATAACAATTCAGCTGTCAGTTTTTGGGACACGGCATTTTGCTTGCTGCATTGTTTGCGGCCAGCTCAACACTTCCAGATTTGCTTTGTCCCTGTCTACACTCGAGTGCGTCGAATGTTCAATGGGATGAGTCCATTGTCGCACTCGTGTAATAAGACTACTTAAAGATGTTAATATACAAAAACATGCTGGCCCATATGGTATATCTCCCCTTCTTTTGACGAGGTGTTCTTCCTTCAATGTTCATCAATTCTACTCTTTAGGAATCTTTCCGAGCAAGTGTAAAAGAGTAATTAACTAGTCCGTCCCTAAAAAAAAAAAGACGAATCTTCTTTTCGCTCTTCTACTACAGACCCCTTACTTCCCTTCTTACCATGGTCATGAAAGCGCTGATAAATCATCAGCTCATAAAAGTGTGGTTTTCCTAGCAACAGGTTCACTGGTTATTTTATGGCATTCTCACCGAAAAGTGAAAACAAAAGATACTCCAATCTGGCACTTTAAAGAGTTTGGCATCAGGCTCTTTTATCGAAAATGCCTATTTTTGGGATCGACTACTCTCCTCACCTTCCAGAGCGTTCAATTCAAATTGTCTTGAATGGTTTCAAGTCTGATATTCACAAAATAAATGCTGATGGGCCCCAGGGTTCCGTTATGTCTCCAACACTCTTTTTAATTTTCATCAACGATCTTTTGTCTGCTACTTCTTATCCAATATATTCCTTTGCTTACGAGAGTACTCTCTGCTTTTTATATTCCTTCCCTGACTCACGTCCCTGTTCTTCGACTGTAGAATGGAATGGCTGCGTATGTTAAGGTCATTAAATTTCGATATTAACAACATAACCAATTGGGAAACTATCAACTATGGCCACATATTTGATGTCGCTTAAGACGCTGCAAAATGTATATGTCTGATCCCTCTGATCTGATCTCTATATATAAGTTGGAGTACAATGCCCACACCTGGTCACGTGGTCCTAAAGCATCTCTGCACCTTCTAGATAAGATTCAAAACCGTGCGATAAAACTAATAGGTGATACTAACATCAGTCAGTCAAATGACACCCGCGAACACCGACATAAAGTCTCCCGTCTCACTTTGCTTTATCGCTTTTTCCATCACCAGTGCTCCATTCAGTAGCAAACCTCGCCTTTCATAACCTGCAACCGTAACACCCGTCTCGCTGTGAGTGTTCATCAGTAAACTTACGTTTCGGACGTACTCTAAAGTATCTTACCACTTACCATATGTAAATCAAAGTATCATCAGCCAACCAAATTATCTTACAAAATTCAACACATAATTGTATGGAAAAAAACGAATAACTCCTAATACCGAACCTTTTGGCATACCTACATACTTTTACATTTTATGATCGGAAAACACCCCATTTACAAAATTTTTCTTGTGCTCCATCTATATTATATGGCTGCACATGGTTTGCGTTAGCCAGCTTAAAAGATGACTCCAAAACAGAAGAATAACGTCCATATTTTCCAGAAGAGCTGGCTTATAATTTTTGCTTAATCAGCAACTGCGGTGTGGTTTGTTAACATATTGACATACTCCGAATGAATGCGCTTAGTAGTTGGAAATAGTAATAACAAAATATCGATTATTATTGTAAACTATCTGAATCCTAGTTTACCTTGTCAGACAATTTAGCACAAGAAACCGGGTTGTTACTTCTTTATGGAAAAATTTTGCCTGGTTCGCTTAGCAGAGAGATGACTTTCAATTTCATCAACTGTCTATTCATTGCCCATTAACCTTTCAAAGCAGTCAACAGTGTTATACGCAAATTAATTACCCAAAACGCATGCAATACAGATAGCTCGCATGCATTTTCAACTTCAACTTCAACTTCAACTTTTCAAACAATTTAAAGGTCATTAATTGACTTTTATTGTACAGACACGCAGGGGTCCTTGTGCGGCTGCATTCAACACAATCCATTGCGTGTCCTTCTGTTGTTCTTGAATAGTGTCCCTAATTTTCTAAAGCCAAACATTAGGTAAATGATTTCTCGATTTTATTACACTCCATTGTAGTCAATGTACCATGCGAGAGTGGGCGTTCAAATAGTCGCATAAAACGCTTTGATTTGTGATGACAATTGGCCATCGGCAACACCATCTGAGTTTCAGGACATCTGCCTTCGAAGGAATTTCTGTAATGGAAATTGATTTCAAAAATCATTTCCAATTATCGCATAATAATAAATCCATCACCGTCAAGTGGAATAAAAAGAGAATCATCTCCTAAAGTCATACAACCGGAGCCAAAGTTAATCAGAAAAAGAAACAATTTTCTATCCGATTGGTCCTTTTGTTGATATCCATTCAAATGCTAAGGACACAAAAGTCAAAACGTACTCGCTATTGTTGGCAATGTTTGCGATATAAGCAGACACCAATAAATTGATATTGTATTTGAATTTCCACGGAACCATAGATACGAAAAAACTATGGAACAACACCACTCGAGAATGCTGTCGAAGACAAGAAGAGATCATTATCAAAATAATCATTTTATTTTCCGATTTTTTTTTTTTTTTTTTTTAATTTTTCACACCACTCTCAGTGACATGATCCAGCCCTTAAGTTGAACACTCTGTTCACTATTGTCCTTTTGATTGTTTTGCTAATAAATACATCGACCATTGTACAGGAGACATTGTACAGTGGTCAACTTTAACACATTTGTACATGGACAACACCTCTTGAAATGTCCTTTTTAGTCGGCTGATGATCTTTTTATGTTCAAAAGATATTCCTATTGTTGTTCTAAATTTGCGAAACCTATACGATTTCTATTACTTTCAAACTGAAAATGGGATATGGGCAGATGTTCGGTAGTGTAGAACTGCAACTATTTGGGATATCATTACCCTGTGCTGCTGAAGTTGGTGACTATGACGATGAAGATAATGATGATGATGTTGATAAAGACCAATTTCAAGGACTCACTTATAAATACCGAACAAATGATATCCTGCCATTGAAAATGGACCAGTGATCGATGACTATTGGATGAAGTCGTCATGGGGTGTGACTATGAGACTCTGTGGCCATTGTAATCGATGGTGACATTCGGTTTCCAATTTTCTTCTGAAGAAGGACAATCTCTTTTTGTGGTTCACTTTATACCTGTTGTGATAGTTGAAGGGTCTCTTTTTTTATCTGAATTGGGCCAAAATTTATAAGATATTTGCGAGATTTTTGTATGGATCCTGATTCACACTTAGAGGACGAATGCATTTATGTGACAGAATCTGAGTACTACCTATAAAAACCAAATTAACTTTAGTTTAACTATAATTTCAGATCCAGTTATGTACGTAACCAGAATTTGTTATGTACGCAAATAAAGCTTAGAACCCGTGCGTCTAAGAAAGAAGTACCTAAGATGCGTTCCATAAAAGAAAAATCACTGATTATGGGATCTGTTGGCACAAAGGAAAAGAAAGAAGAATCAGAGTACAAGTGGGGCTTCTTCAGGCGCAAGGTTCGCAAGTTTTTGTGAAACTGAAAATGAAAGCCTTCAAAATTGATGCTGAAATCTATAAGTAGGATCACAGTTAGCATCGTTATCACCTGCACCCAAATGCCCTCCTTAAGCCAGTCTCCCTAGTCTAGTTCTGATCAACAATTAAACTAATTCGAATGAAGCATGATCTGTGCATTAGTTGGTTGTGTCGAAATTGATAGCTATTTTAAGAAGTCTTTTTGAAGGAATGTGGAAGGAAGTAGCTACATTCTACATGCCAAAGTAAGTATTTACGTTCTAAGGGGAGTGATATAGTGATAATTATGGTATACGATCTTCTCTCCGAATAAGACATCTAGGCGGTACTCATTCTACTTTACCAAAATATTATTGAACTACACTCTGGTATGGTTACTACCGTCAGTCTCTTGAACTTGGGGAGATCTAGAGTGCAAAACAAATTTGAACTTCCCGCAAAAAGTCGGACTGATCCTTCTAAGACAAAGGTAAGTTGACATTAATCATTTTTTGAAGCACTTTTTTCTCTCCGAACGAGGTAAGTCCAAAACATGCGTTTTCAATGCAACAACCACTTCTTCGGGCGTCGAAAAACGTTGACCTCGCAATTTATTTTTTATGTGTATGGCGTATGGCTGATGACTTGTCAATTCGATGTTTGGAATTCTCAAAAAGTCAGTTGTTTGAGCCGACCTGTGAGAGCTCGCATTGTCGTGGTGGAGAATGTGGTTGCTTTTCCTTATTTCTCCAAAGACTTTTGGCAAGAACATGGCAGTTTACCATTTCGAATTGACTGCTCTGCATTTGTCTAATTGCACGTTGTCGACATTACCGGTTTTTCCGAAGAAACAGTCGACCATTTGCTTCGAAGTGTTTCGTGTGCAAACGACTTTTATTTTACATGGCTCGTCTTGAAAGGCCCATTCAAGTGCATAGATCAATGATTCGTTGCCTATCACGATCTTACAAACGTGTTTTAAAGCACCGCGATTGAATTTTTTCAACATTTTTTTGAACCAATCGACAAGAGATATTTTTTGAGCGATTGCCAAATTATGGGGAATTTAGTGCCAAGAAAACTTTCTGAGGGCCAAATGTTCATGTAATAATAAATGTATGCGAGTGGAATTAACTCTTAAATATGTCTCAATTTCACGATAAGCCACATGATGGTCTTGCCCGCACAGTTCATGTACGACCTTCACGAAATTTTTCCTGGCGCAAACAACGTCTATAGTTTAAGTCAAAAAACCAGTGAAATACGTTGGCCCGGGTAGATGCTTCATCGCTTAAAGTCAAAGCAATTTGATTCGCAAACTGTTGTTGGGTTACGTGTAATCCACGTTGAAAATCACTAAAAATTATCCCACGAAAGTGTTCCATTTTAATTCGAATTTTTGACTCAGATGAATCTTTCAAGTTCTGAGCACGTTTAACATTAAAAACGTCAAACATTACAGATTTGGCATATACACATCGAAAACGATATATCACTTCAAATGAACTATCTGTGTTCAAAAAGCTTTTACCTGCTGCATTTTGTAGTTAAGGTCACAACTATGATTCTGCGGGAACCTTCTTGGGAAATGAATCATAGAGTTGTCAATGGATAGGTTCCTCTTCTCTTGTAGCCCCTTTATCTTTAAATATTAAGCTATTAAGAATGGTCAGGTTTTGATAACATTCGGTGAAGAACCTTAAAACCTACCTTTCGACTAGTCAAAGTTTTATCATCACTGTAAGCGGACCCCGAGATATCCATATTTGTATCGCTGCTACAACAACACAATTCGGACATCTAGAATACTAAGGGCATCTTCATTTATCACACTGCAAGATCTATTTATACGCTTTAAAGTGTGATTTCGGGTGCGATGTTGATGAGATGTCATCCTACATATTGGATCGAGAAGCTCACAAAATAACGTTTTGTAAAGTCGAACTTCTTCTTGAGCTATCAATACGTGAGCGAGCGTCTTATGGCAATCCGCATTGGTGCTAAAATCACTAACATAGCCATTATATGCGACCATGTCCCTACGGAAGACGGCGCTGCAACAAAGGTTGAAAGCCGCTCGTAAGCTCTACGAGCAGAAAAAACAGAAAGAACATTTACTTCTCTAAGCGCCTGATCGAAGATACTGAGAGATTGTACTCCAGAAATAACGTACGGAAGTTTTACCAACAGGTAAAAAGAACATGTCAAAAAGACCCGTACAGAGGCCTGAAGAGATGAAGAAGGAAACCTTGTAGTAGAGTCATAGAAGGTGCTGAGAATATGGAAAACTACTTATGTAGTCTGTATAACAGCGACGAAATTCCACATCTCGGCGTAAGACAGAATAGACCATTCAACTTTTGACGATGATAACAAAAATTTCCATCCACATGACTAGCTAAACCCGACGGTTTATCAGATAAGATATTCAAAGCTGTTGGAAATGCCTTTGAGGACAGCATACACCAATTTATTTCTCATCATATCGGTAGAGTGTATGTCTGATGAGTGGAATCCTGGAATAATTGGCTGAATCCACAAAAAATAAGACCTATCAGCTACGCCAACTATAGATGCATAAGTCTCCTGAACGTGGCGTGGCATACAAGATCTTATCTGCCATATTATGCGAACGTATGAAACTTTTTATCAGCGACCTGATTGGCCCTATCACTGCGGTCTCAGACTAGGAAAATCCACAATCGACCAAATTTTCACACTCTGGCAGATCTTTCAAAAAACTCAACAAGCCCAAATCGATACCCACCATCTTTTCATCGATTTTAAGGCCGCATATGATAGCATTTATAGAAGGGAGCCATACAGAACAATGCCTAGTTTTGGCACTCGTGCCAAGCTCCCTATGTAGAATGACGATTGGGGAATCTCACTTCTCCAGCAAAGTCGGTAACGATTTAACCCAGACCATTAATGTCAAAAATGGTTCAATATAAGGTGACGCGCTGTCGTGTGATTTTATTAACGTCATACTTGAAAGAATTGTGCAGAGCTCACTAGCGAACACTGGTAGCACAATTTTTCAATGGCAGATTTCAGTTGGCACCGGAACGGAAGCCTCCCAAATCGGTTTATAGGTAAATGAGGAAATATCCGGGTATATGCTGTCAACAAGAAGGGTCACACAACATCGACAAATAAGCAGAACGTCATAGTCGACAGCTTTAATTTCGATGTAGTAAGGGACTTTATCCGCCTTGTCTCTGCTACAAAATCCTGCAGCAACACCTCAGCAGAAATAAAACGAAGATTTACTCTTGCCAATCGCTGTTTCTTTGAGCTAAGACCCTAACCGTCGCAGTTGTACTTTATGGCGCTGAAATATGGGCTCTATTGAAAGTGACTTAAGATATCCTCAGACGTTTCGAGATAAAAGTCCTTAGAAAAATACTCGTATTTGGTCTCATTTACATTTTACGAACTATACGATCTATAGAGCGACATCGACAACTGAGTTTCAGCTGCCCGAGATTGCGGTTGAACATGTATAGCAACTAGACACCAATGTTTCGGCCTGCCGAGTTTTCGAATTTAACCCAGAGGGACAATAGAGTAAAGGGAAACCTCACCTCAGGTGGCGCGCACAAGTAGATGGGGACCTCAACTGGCTTGGAGTGTGCAACTGGAGGCAGTTATGTATCTAAAGACCGAGCTAACTGAAGAGACTTGTTAATTGAAGCACAGGCTTACGTAATTAAGTTAGTAAATTTGCTTTGTATCACACATACTCGTACTCGTATTTGTCTATCACATATTTCAATTATTCCAATAAACTTAGTTGCTTGACGAACCTAGACTTTCAGCTTTACTTACCCTACTTTAGGTTGCGCTAAGACATAGGCTCGAACAGCTCTCTTCATTAAGCAGTAAGGTTTTCGTCCGGAATGGATTCGAAGATATTCTAGATCGGAGCGGTAGTATTCAGTAATTCCTTGGTATCAGAGGCGATAAATGCTATCCCTTTTGACAAAGTCGATGTCTCTAAATACCCCACATGGTATAGTTCGGGTTCAGACGGGACTGAAACAAACGTTTGTCTCAAAGCAACCAACGACATCTTTGGCCGACAGTTTTACAACAATTTGATACAGTTTTTTCTTATTCGTTCATGACAGCAACTTATTTCTCAGTCAAAGATTGGTAATAACGATTCATCGTTTGATCTCTAAGGTGGTGTCATTTTTTGCATATACAGCGGAGCCTAAGTAGTCAAGCTGAAGTCTGCCGCTGTGGCGACAGATGACGTTGGATGTTCTCTCTTGTCGGCTACATACACTATATATTATTTACGACTAAAGTCATCTTCATCACTTTTGCTTTAATGTTACCAAACGCTCTATCGAAACTCCGTTGAATTTTTTTTATTTTTTTATTTCTTATTTTTTATATATAAAGTGTATCCCAAATTTCACGCAAGAAGTAATTTTAATAGTAAACACGAATTTCAATTCAAAATTGAGATTTTTCTATTGATTCACAAAGTATAGAGAACAGGGCTATGTATGGAATACATATGAGGTAAATGGCCTCCACGGCTTTGTTGGCACATACGCAATCTTTTGGCGTAATTCTCCGCAGTTTATGCAGTTTTGCACATTCGTTTCTCAATAATCACTTACCGACTTATTGAATGCAAATTTCTACAATCTTGACAATTTAACAAAGGCATCAGGATGGAATTCAGCTTCATCATTGTTATTATTTCATAATCCATTCAACGAATTCTCTTCGCTGTGCGTGGTTAGTAGGCTTTAATTCTTGAGTTAATTGCAACATGTACGCATGAAGAAGCAAATCTATCCTGAGAATACGCTGTAGAGAGTTTCTTCTTTTGTCCACCGTGGCGAATTGAAATTCTTGGACTCTTAGTAACATTCTGAGGAACTACTTCGCAGTTGTTGTGTTAAACGTTTTATTGAAGGACGACCAAAGTATCTAAAATTATTGCTTGGTTAAGTCTCCCTAAATTTTTGTATTAATCTCTTTCCAGTTGATAAAATCACTATTTTCTACGAACATTACGAACTGTAGTTGCCAAACCTTCATTATTTTTAGAATCTGGCTCAACTGTCAGCTGTCATGCTGTCATTTTTTTCATTGGCAACACTTTACCGTAGAAATGGCGCAAAACTCAAATTTTCGTGATGTCCGTCCAAATATATTATTAGGCTGACTTCCTTTGAAAACCTCATGGAATATATCTCCAATTGGTTCACTTTAATTAGAACTTTTTTGAATACTAAAAGTTCCATTGGGTAAAATAATCCCCTTGTTACAGTTTTACACATTCACTTCTATCTTTCGACCATGGAAGGTTCTTCTACAGAAGAAAAAGTTCTTTTTTTCTTTTTATTGTCAGAACAGAGCACTCAGACAAAAAACTAGTCCATTGTACTACTTGTAAAGTTCCTTTTAATGAAATCTTTCAGTCTTACGAAGAAAGATGAATAAGTACATTTAAGTGCTTTGCAATAGTGTAATGTCCCATCACGATGCCAGTAAGCAACCTGCAGTCTTCCCTGCTGAGAGACGGCAGAAAGGTCACTGACTTCCTAGAGGCGTTGGGAAGTATTCATTTGGTCTGCCTACATCCCGCGGAGCTGTGCCATCTGCAGCTGTGCTCGTATGACACCCAACTGTCAATGGAATCCTTAAACGAGGACGCAGGCAGACCCAACGTAGGTTCGGCTCCTGAAAAACACTCCTCTGAACCATGCCTGACAATTTCGTCGACGATTTTATTCATTGTGACCTGGGACCCAGACAAGGGTCACTGAATTTAGCCTTCCGACTACGTTCAGTGATCTCTTGCTTGAAATTTGTAAGAGGGTTCAGCAAGGCTCTAAGCGCAGCTATTGAGTACGTTGAGCTATGAGTCAACCAACATGCACCATAGCTGTGGAGACAGAACGCCGCCTTGAGGGCCGCGACCAGCATCCACAATCAATGTTCTATTCACCAGCATTTCTTTAATCCACAAGACCAGTGACTCGTCTATGCTATATTGTCTGGCCGAGGTACACATGTCATCAAAAGTTGCGTTGTAAAAAACATCCTCAACGTCGATGAAAATGCCCAAGATCCACATGGATCTCAACCATTCTTTCAAAGCTTTTCAGCATGAAGGAGGTCCGACTTATAGGTCTGAAATTATTGGCGAGCGAGTAGTCCTCTTGTCCGATTTTCGTTATAAAGGTCACTCTCACTGTTCGCCAGGGCTTCGGTACGTATGCTAGTCATATGCTAGCAGTAAAAATTTTCTTCAGAGCTGCTAGAAACTGTTCTATACCTTTTTGTAGCATAGCTGGGATAATGCAATCGGTGTCAGTCGACTTGAAGCCATCAAAGGAAGCAACAGCATGTTTTATGGCCACATACGTCACCACAACCGATGAGATATACCAACTACGGCGTTGTATTGTTCAGCTCATTTCCAGCTTCTTTGATAGGATCTAGTTGTGAACTGGTTTCGATTAGGTTACCTGGGAAGTGAGACTCGAGCATGAGACGGAAAGTCTTTGCCTCCGACTCGGTATAGGTACTGTCATATTTTCCCAATGGTTCCAGTCTGGTTGATCTTACCTTTTGATGGCTTTGACCAGCCTACTGATTTCACCGATAGTTTCAATCATTTCACAAAGATATTTGTAAGATGCGGTTTTCGAAGTCGTAATAAGCTTCTTAAATTTTTTTTACTTTGATCTGTATAGATTCCAATCTTCCTCCAAATCGGTCTTAAGGATTCTTTACGAAGACGTTGCAGGTCAGCGTTTAAACAAGGAACGGGCGATCTGCAGGATTGCTTACTAACTGGATATCCCATTTAGAAACACTTGGTGGGGGTGCCGTTCATGTTCTGAATAGCTTCCTCAAGCTTTTGTTTTGTCCTGAGTTTAGGAGGAGCACTATTGTATTTTTCGAGTTCTTCCATAAATCGTGTCCAGTTAGTTTTATGCGGATTCCTCCTCTCCAGCAAGGTCGAGACCTCGCATCCAATTCTGAATTCGGTGTATCTACGATCTGACATGGAGATCTCCGATAGTACTTTCCAGCCAGTAATTTCCTTAGAATACCTTTTGGATAAAGTTAAGTCGTTTACTTGCTGCCTTAATCTCGTAAAAAAAGTTGGCTGTGAGCCGACGTTGTTGACAATCAGGTCAGACGATAGTATGAAATCCAGGAGATGATTACTTTCATGTTGCATTTGCTACTGCCACAGAAAATGTTATGAGCATTAGCATCGCAGCGTTTGATGAGTCCCTTCTTTCTGGAATCACAATATTCAATGAGTTCTACTATCGCCTCCGGTGGTGGCGGCAGTAACGAAACATAGGGAAAATAAGCAGCAACAACACATTTGTGCCATTCTCGATTTGCTTCATAGCTTACGTCTTTGCTGCAGACAAATTTTGATTACAAAATTGCACAAGTTTAGTTGGTGAGAGTGAATTCGGCACATAAAGACAAGCTCTCGGTCTTACCAATCGCTCGTCATAAAGTGGTGTGAAACCCCTTAAGCATCCGAAACCCCAGATGCTTTTATTCCACACCCATGGTTTCTGTATGGATATTATGTGGGGTTTTGTATTCAACACAGAAAGCCTCCTACATAGGGATGCAGTAACATACTTGGAATGTTGAAGATTTATTTGAGTACACAGAATAGATATGTACTGGGGTGGTCGTCTTTTATCCACACTCATTTGGAAACAAAGTAGAAATTAACCCTTCCAAGGTGCAGATAGAGACGTGAGTCAACCCTAGAATAAATGATCTCGACAGAAGCTTTGTCTAAGCCCACAACAAGAGGAGAGTGGTCCTTGTTTTCCCGATTCTTTCTCTCCCTGTAAAAGTAGATTTTTCACTTTTTGGTGTCAACTCCAGGGTTCTGGGTATGAAGACGCATCGGAACATGATGGCGCGCATCAATTTGAGTTCTCTGAAAACCTCGAAAATCTTTGCCTCCAGGGGTGGGGTTTTTGACACAGATTTGCTCAGCCATTCAAGAATTTGCGGCGTTGAGCACTTCACTCTAAGCGTTCCATTCTCCATACCGTAGCCCTCTGCTTGAATGCAAATATTATTTGCTTTGGCTAGTTCCCATCAGAGTTGCAAAAGTTACGTGATGGTATAACTTCTATTCAAATTATCACAGTAGCAACGATCTGGCCAAATTAAACCAGATTATGTGAAAGGCTCTTGAAAATCTACACATCAATGAAAAAATGAAACAGTGGAGTAAGCAATAGCTCCTAAAAAGCGCCATATAATAAAAATTTAAATTAACTAATTATCTGTCATTATCATCTAATCCACCTTAAGCCTTCTGTCATAGAGAACAATCTTTACTCGGATATGAAACGAAACCGTTGGCTGTCTAATCTGTCTGCTTTATATGTCAGTGAAAATGTGTCACAACTCATAAAGATTTTGCTCAATTGTGAAAGTGCCATAGACGGTCATTCTCATTTGCAGCATATTCACCTTTATGCCATAACAAAGAACTTTTTTAATTTAAACAGTTCTATCTATACAATTCCTCATTTTTAACGCATTTTTAGCAGATAGATACAGTCAAGGGGTCAAATACCGAAAAAAGATGCAAATCCTAAAGAGCCACACTTACCGCCTGATCACAAACAGAAGCCTACAATGGTTTATTCGATTTTAAATGCGCCTAACCGTCCACATCCGGATGTTCAGTATCTTTTAATTCAGTGTCTCTCAGTATCTGTATCTCTGCCACCAATAAATAATGGTAATACCCACTTACCAACGAGATCTCCAATGATTTATAGCGAAATTATACGACATTAAGATCTGTCTCGATCGCTGTTTAGCCATCCATACACATACACACACATGCGAGTGAACTGACAAATGTTCAGGTGATCTTAAATGATTCTAGATACTCTGTCTCCGTGTGGAATGTGGATCGCAACTATTAAGCGATTATTAAAATATCGTCGCGACACCAAAACCAGTTGACATCGCAAGCAAGCTAAATAAGGCATCCGTCATAATGTAGGTGCTGCATTGGACTTCCTGCAGAGGTGGCGCAGGAATGAGGCAGAGGTGAAACCCCATTGAAACCTTGATGAAACCCTGGTGATGCCGAGTTCCATGGTAGGGGACAAGGTGTAGTAATCCTCCAGAGAATCGATTAGTTTCCATTAATTCACAATCTTATTAGATGAATTAATATTATAGATGTTGTGGTGTTGTTCGAATGTTGCGCCTGCATTGCTGTGGAATCATCTGTCTCTGGTGTCATAATTCCATGGAGCGAGATATCTCAATTACTGTATAGGTGCGGTGCAGCGATCTGCATGATGCATCCACCTTGGTTATGTAAATATCACGCTGGCAGGAGATCAACCAACAGGCGATTCTAGAGAGAACGTACAGAGGAAGGTGGAAGCGGTGGACGATGGCGGTAAGGTGGGATTAATTTGTTTAGATATATTATCTGGAGTTGGTGAGATCGGAATCTGTGTTGTACCTGTGTGCCCTTGTGGTGTGTGCTAGCTAGCTAGCTAGCATGGATGTTCAGGGATACTACACCTCAACGATGCCAATGGAGGATGACTTATGTGAGGTGTTTGAATAAGTTTCCACTTAAGTTAATGACGCTGGAATACATAGACCTGTGCGCAGGGTGCTGAATGGATGGACTCTGATGTGTGATTTGAAAGCGCGCTCCAAACATGAACATGTTTAAGGTGCAGGTATTCGTTTCAGGGATTTTTCTCAGCACTTTGCTCCTTGTTGTTTGGTTGGTGTTTAACTTTTTTTTTTTTTTTTCTTTTTAGTTGTTGTTACTCGTTAAATTAGGTGCCTTAATGTGCTCGGACGAGTGGTGGAATATCACTTCCACACGTAACACATGTGCTATTTGCTTTTCTGAGGAAGATAAGACAGATTCCATAGCAACACCCTTATTGAGAGTTGTTAACGAAATTTATTTGTATTTATCTTTTGTTGAAATATCATGGCTGGTTAGGTTGAGGTCGGTCCCTCCCATTAACTTGTGAAGATGAAAAATCACTTCAATGTAGGTTTTGTTTTATGGAATGTGTATTTTGTAACAGGGCGATGGTAGAATTGGTACAGGGAGGTCAACTGGTTTTTTTATTTTTAACTTTAAAGCATTGCAAGCTTACGAAATGGTATAAGTAATCATATGCTTGATTGACTATCTATACTTTACCGCACAGGTTTAGCTTACAATCCATATATTCTTGTTACCAATTTAAGACTTAGTGCCTTTCCACATTCCGACTTTTTTGCCTAGGTCTCATTGAATTGGATGTCATCATTCCGTATTTGGAAAATATGAGAAACTTCCCTGACAATAAAGCAAAGAAGTCTGAGTTAAACCATATACCCGTAAATACTGGCTGATGTCGGTTGCACATATATAAGAGAATATTTAAACTTCAACTTGTAAGCCATACGAGTAAATTTGAGCAAGGCGTCTTAGTGGATATTTTTTGATGGGCCCTTATCTCTAACTCAAAGACTTCTTGGTCCAGGTTAGGTAGGTTGGATTAACATACATAATATCCATACAGGAACTTTGGGTGTAGTTTTGGATGTGTAAGGGGTTTCACACCACTAAATGACGAGGGTTTGGAAAGACCATCTTACTATGGTCTATGCCATCTTACTATCTTACCATCTAAATTTGGATAATTTTACTGCTCGGCAGGTCCAGCAATACTCCTTCTAAGCTCAAAACAAACCAAAAGCTAGAGTAAGCTCTTTAGAACCTGGAACGGTACCCTCATCAACTGTTTTGAATTGCATGTCCAGCTAGAAGTCAATCCTACAGATCGTAAGTTCTCTGGTGGAACGCTGATCTGCAGCATCTGCGTAAAGAAACCAAAACACTTCTAAACAGGTCACTTGAGACTAATATGGAGGAAGACTGGAGTCTTACTAGATAGAAGCAAGAACAATATAAAAAGCTAATTTGGACTTAGAAGAGTGCCTTTTATAAAAACTTGTTCGAGAAGATCGAAGTTACCGGTGAAACCAGTGGTCTGGTCAAAGTCTTCAAAAGGGGAAGATTAACCAGGTTGAAAGTACTCAGAAAATCGAATGGTAACTATACAGCGTCGAAAGCAGAGAATCTACGTCTTATGAATAAAGCTCATTTCCCAGACAACCTAGTCAGAACAAGCTCACAACCATCTCCTATTAACGAAGCTGCTATTAATAAAACAATCCGCCGTAGCTGCTTTATCTCATCAGTTGTGATGATGGGTGATGCCATTAAACATGCTGTTGCATCCCTTGCTGACCTATTCATGTTACAAAAATGTATAGACCAGCTGCCGGTATCTCTGAAGAGAATTTGCACTGCTAGTCTGGTACTGGCATACATTCCGATACCAATACAGGGAAAGTTCTCTTTATACCGAAAAGAGGATTACATGCTCGCTAAGAGCTTCAAACCTATAAATTTGACTTCCTTCATATATGCGAGATCCATATGCGCAATACTGCCTTGCAAATGCATCCTCTGTTTGCGATGTAACATCTTGCATTTTGCGTGATGGGCATTCTACAACGCAACTTTTGATGGCGTAGATGAATAATTATTTTTTTGTATAAAAGAAGTGCTGATGTTGACTGGGGACAGTATGTGGTGGCGGAGATAAGCAGGTAATGCACGTAAGGTAAAGTTCTGTCTCCACTGCTATAGTGCAAGTTGGCCGGCTCACTGCTCAACGCGCTGAATAGTTCTGACGTCTATGCACAAGAATACGCGGATGATGTAGCTGTACTGTCTGTTAGATCATGTCTTGCAATTATCTACTATAAAGCGCAGGCAACCCTAGACGTGATCGACGATTGGTGCACAAGAAATGTCAATCCATCTTCCTAAAAGTAAGGTTGTTCTCTATACGAAAAGGAGAAAGCTGACTGCAATTAACCAAAGAAGCTAAGTATTTGGGTGTCATCCTGGATAACAAACTTCTCTGAACTAAATATATTACGTTGAAAGTGTCTTAGACGCTGGCGGCGTTCTAGCATTACAAAGGTGTTTTCGGCAGAACATTGGGCTTGCCACCTAAAATGGTCCGTTGGATCTACATAGCTATGATAAGGTCAATTATATCCTACGCGTCGGTTGTCTTGTTGAACAATCTCTCTTGCAAATGTGTGATAGCTGCTTTTATCAGAATCCAAAGGACGATATGCCTCGGCTGCATGAGGCTCCACTTTAGATGAATTGATGAACCCCCTTCCCTTGATATTGACGTCATTGGCTGAACTCTTAGGCCATCTTCTGTTTAAAAAGAAGACGACACCAGAACTTCTGCCGCGGAAAAATTCGAAATCAACTGTCCCTGTACTCAAGACTGGTTTCCGGCAGAATCTGTCCCAGGAAAAGAATGTAGTCGGGCTTTCACGAACGGCTCCTAATGTCTTTCTGGAGGACGATTTAGATTTCAGTCCTCTTTAGGAAAACTTGCGTCTGTCTTCCAAGTGGAGATATACGCAATCCTGGTACACGAACTTGTAAAAAATAAAGAATCGGTGGAGAGCATAAACCATTTGCATCTGTACCGACAGCCAAGTTATTTGAACGCTCTTACGCCTTCCAAAGTTAGTTCGAGAATGCAAGATTTCGCTGAACGTAGTCGAAGGGCAATTTCACTAACTTTTATCTACATCCCAGACCACAATTGGATCACAGGAAATAAAATCGCCGATGAGCTTGCTAGGCAAGGCTCATAGGGGAATTTTTCAGGACAAGAACATACTTTAGGTCTACCTACGTCAGTTAGGGCATAACAGGGCATGACTCCCCAAGTTGCCGGCAGACAACTTTCAGAATTCTCTCCGACGTCTCTAAGAGGTCTGAGCTTACGCTCGTATCAGGGTGCAGATACTCGGTCATGGCACTTCATCACTAAAGCTCTTACTCGTCTTACTGAGAAATTCTATTAAAATAAACTTACAGAAGTAAGTCCGTTTTGCTTTTTTATCTTGAAATGTAGATATACTGGTTTGGTTGCTAGAATTCAAAATAGATCTTAAACTACTATCATTCCATTGCAATTGTCAAATATGACATTTTGCCAAAGGTCGTATAGTTTTGTATGCGTCTCGGTTTTTTTAAACATGATGGCAGGAATTAAGCACCAGAGGTTCGACCTTCTTTGCCGCCACGAACAAACATAAATCGTTCGAACTCCGGTAGTAGTCATGTTTTGGCTTTTAAGGCTACCTCCACATCTTTGTTCAGCTCATGGAATGAACGATCGTCGAAATCGATGTTATCTACATGTAATACCTACCCGAGTTCTTGGACGTATTTCCAGACGTAAATACCCGTTCCACGTACTATCTCCTACATAATTTGACTGAAAAGTAGCGTGACAGCGCATCTCTTTACTGAAATCGACTACAAGCTCGAAAGAGTTCATTTTGCCTCAGTTTTGATAGGATCTTAAATTCGATCAGTTCCTGACAATGAATGCTGTTTTATGGGTATGGAGCTAAAGACTTGCTTAATATATAAATGAATGGAATATATGGAGTTGATATTTCAGTCATTCAAGTAGCCTTACCAGATTGACGACTTTGTGCATGCACCCTACTGAAGTATGGTATACTAAAGCACCTTAGTAAATCTCAGCTTTTAAATAGTTGTGTCAACCTCTTCTATACTAAGAGGAGAGGCTGCGCTTACCATGACAAACCCATTGAAGAACTGCCGGAAATGCTCAACAATTGCAAACACGGTCGTTTCGATATTTAATATGCATTTTCGGCTCATGTCCCTCAGCCACTTGCTGATTTTGAAGAAACGAAGGATGTTTTTTCGCATGAATTCTGAACTTCCTTAGCCTGGGAAGTTAGTTGAACTCTTTCCTTCTAACGCATGATATTTTCTTTCTTCCGTCCTCTGACTTTCTACTCTGATATTGGCTTGCAGTATTCTCCTATACCATATGTACATTTTGTCAACATGGACTGACATCGTCATACCAAGAATACTTTTCAGTGGTTGCTGTTGTCCTACCCAAGGTAACCTCCTTGAAGATATTGCGGCACTGCATTTACCGATTGTTGACATGCACATCTAAAAGCTGAATTTATAGTGTAGAGTTTCTTATTCAGGTATCTCTGAAGACTTTGGCTACTCCCGGCGTGTTATGAGGAGTTGTAGCCTCACAGCAGATGAAACTTCATTATGACCAAAAACTGAGGCAAAGAATACTACTAGTACAATGTCCTAAAAGTAGTAAAAACTTTTAATCATTCATCAAAAATTTCAGAAATTTTGCCTACTCCGCCATCCCAAGGCTCACTTATAATGGCATTCCATCTGTCAGCTCTTTGGGTAATGCCAACCCGTTTACTGTACACTTTGCGGCCAGTTCGAAACTTGCAGATTGCGCTTTGTCCCTGTTTACACTTGAGTGCGTCGAATCTTAAATGTGACGAACCCACTTTCACACTTATATGGCAGCAAGTGTTCTTAAAGATCTTAACATACACAAATCCGCTTGTCGAGAAGGTATAGTTATCTTCCCTTCTTTTGAAGAGATGTTCTTCCAGGCTGAAATCGCATTTGTCTAGCCCGTCCCTAAAACAGAGAACCTTTTTCTCTCTTCTTCTACAGACCCATTGCACTTACATCCCTTCTTTCCAAGGTCATGGAAACGCTGATAAAACTATCTCGAAACGCAAAAACTTCCAAATGACGGGCAGTATAGCTTTCGTAGCAACAGGTCCACTGGTGATTTGATGGCATATCTCATCGAAAAATGGAAACAAAGGGTACATCAATTAGATTAGAAATTACCTTTTAATTCAAGTTGTGTTGGATGGTTTCATGTCTAATATTCACAAAATAAATACTGGTGTGCCCCAGGACTCTGTTTTGCCTCCAATACTCATCTTTGTTTTCATAAATAGTCTCTTGCGTGCTACTTCTAATCCAATTTACTCCTTTGCTGACGACAGTACTCTCTGCTTTTCATATTCGTTTCCGAACTCACTCCCCTGTTTTTTGACTGTAGAATGGAACGGCTGCGTATGTTTAATCATTAAATTTCGATATTAACAACATTACCAATTGGGGAATTATCAACAGAGTGACCATCATCTATGAATGACGCACTTGCGTCGTCGACACCGAAAAACTTGCATTCTCAGTATGTATGTCAATGACAAATTACGTCGGAATAGCCACGTAGTCGATGTTGCCAAAAATACTGCAATATGTTTAGGTTTCATCAAACGACGTAAGAAATACTTTTCGCCTTCTGATCTAGCCTCAATATATAAGGCATTTATCTGCTCAAAATTTGGGTACAATGCACACATGTAGTCAGGTGTGCCTACAACATATCTGCACCTGCTAGATAGACTAGATTCAAAACCGCGCGATAAAACTTACAGGTGATGATAATATCAATCAGTCAATGGACACCCTCGGACACCGACGAAATGTCTCGTATCTCACTTTGTTTTATAGCTATTTCTATCACCAGTGCTCCATCGGAATTACTAGTTGCATTCCAACCCTTTAAACCTTCAACCGTAATACTCTTCTCGCTATGAATGCTCATCAGTATAGCCTCAAGCCGAAAAACTTGCTTGTGGAATGCCCTAATGAGCTCTCTATTTCCTAGTCATTGTAACACTCAGGCATTTAAAACCAAAGTACATCGGTACCTACTTTTCTTTCCACCCTAATTTTCCTTCGCCTGAGCTGTAGCCAAGCATTTGAATGGTTCGCTATATTGTTCAATTAGATTAGATTAGATTAGATCTCTTACCTGTGGGGGAGAATTGCAAAAATGCAATGGCAACACGAGGAGTAGCAGCAACTGCCGATTGAAGAAACTTCTGTAGCATACTGTTAAAATATATGAGGGACCCTAGAACTTTACGAATGATGGAGAATCTTCACGACTCTTCGAAGGATCTATAGTAAATATCGTCTTCATCGATTTGGAAAAAGCCTTCGATAGGGTTCCTTCAGATCTTATGTAGACGGCGCTACCCGAAATATTTTTAAGAATGATACGAAACGTGTAAGACCGCATTAAAGCGAAAGTATAATGCAAAGCACAATAACCCCTGAATTTTAAGTTAAGCTTAAGGTACACCAAGGCGGTATGCAAAGTAAGTTTCTTTTTAATGTAGTGCAAGGTTTTCTATTGAAGAAACACAGTTTAGGAGGGCTTCTTTTCTTTTCGCCGATGATAACGCTGTGATAAACAACGACGTGGCAGCCTTCTACGCAATTTTTAACTGTAAATGCTCTAAAAGATAGAGGATAACGAATCACCCTACAGACCCAACTGACTACAGGGTGAGTAACTGACTCGAAGTGCAACTTTTTAAAATGCTATAATTTCTTTATTTTTTGATAAATTTTATTGTGCCAAAGCAAAAAATGTTGGAAAATACATCAATTTTCAAATTGTATCAGTAGTTTTCAATATGTCCACCTTTGGCGCGAATAATGGCCTTGAGACGGCCGAAGAAAGCATCGCACGCTGCACGCAAGTGGCTCTGCGGTATTTTGGCCCATTCCCGGCGAAGTGCTTGTTTGAGGTAGTCCAAACTTCAGTATTTTTTAGTGCCAACCTTCGCCTTCAAAATACCCCAGACAGAGAAATCCAACGAATTTGCAATCCATTTTGTCGAAGAAATGAAGTGTGGAAAATTGTTTTTTAATCAATCTTGGTTGACGCGCGCTTTGTGAGACAGTGCCGAGTCTTGTTGAAATGTCCACGGTCTCTGACCAAAATGATTGTTTACCCAAGGCTTCAATACTGTCTCTAAGACAGTTTCACGGTATACGATAGCATTAATTTTGACGCCACGGTTCAAAAATACGAGCGGAGAGCGCCAATCGGCGGTTATGGCGGCCCAAACTATCACCATCGGTGCTGCTTCGCTCTTTCGATTCTAACTTTTTTCTGTTGCTGTGAAAGATCGTGTGTTTTTTGAAACTGCAATGGCTTGAGCCCAAGCTCGTTTTTCAGTATGTGTTGCATCCGTTCCAACGATATGTTGAGCTCAAGAGCCATTTTTCTTCCACTTCGACGCGGATTTCGCTCAATTCGAGCCTTTACTTTCTGAACCTTTTCTGCCGATGTTGCTGTTTTTTTTTATGACCACCTCCATGGCGTTTTGCAACGCTGCCAGTATCACGGTAACGAGCTATGGTTCGAGAAACAAATGAATATTCACGTTGAGATGCTGGGGGGCTCTAACGATAGCTACTTGTGGTTTTCCAGTCAATTATAAAGGAATCACACTATCACGTTTGAATTCCATCGCGGATAAAAATTTTTCAACACAACTGAGACGCCAATCGCTCAATCACGATAAATAATAAAATTATCTGTCATGTGTCAAAATTTGAGCTTACTGTCATGAACGGTTTGGAAGTTATAGCAGTCTGAAATTGGTTGCAGTTCGAATCAGTCAGAGTGTATTTATATCTGATTAGAAGTCACCGTGCCTAGGTGTGAATAATTCAAACGATTATGTAGTTCCTGGAGTTAGCTTCTTAATTTTGTGATAGAAATATGTCGCTTAAAGTTAAATGCTTGTAATACACGATAGTCGCTCATTCAATTTTAGCAAACGCATCGTTAAATAAGAGAAGAATAAGGTGCAGTGGATATACAAATTTTGAATTACAAATCCAGGATTGCGGATAGTAATAATAAAGTAACAATTGATAATTAAGAAATAGCATTGGTGTACAGTGCACATTGTTTTCATTTAAGCTTCGATTTTTGAAGTGATATCGCCAAACTGCCATATACGAGTACACGTACACTAACTATATAAAGCAGGCATAATGTGTCATCATTGACACATTGAGAAAGTTCAAGAAGTTAAGTGCTGAAAGTACAAATCGCGTCGAAATAGACCCACAGCTAAATTAAACTCTTGTCCCTATGTCTGGCAAAGCATTGGCTAATGTTAATGTTTTGCAATATCGGCCTTTCCAATCTAACAATCACTTTGTTACTCCCATTATAAAAGTCATTAGCATTAATAAATTTCTCACTTACGAGTATATTGTTTTTCACTTGGACTCACTTGGATTTGTACCTCAATCTGCATACATCTGCACATTATTTCCACTGGTCGTCCGAGTATGGATACGATGAACATACTGAACATACACTCCTTGGTCAGACAAAACGAAACGAATTCCAAACACAAATACGAAACTAATCCTGAGATATGATCTTGTTAAGTCGAGACCATTATTTATCGCGCCCCATGCCTTCGGCCATCGAACAGTTTTTCATTTATTATTGTTATACGAGTACGAATACGAATATGAGTACGAGTGTCTACAAAAGTGTTACTGCAGCTTCATCCAATGCAACTACACTACCACATTTGGGGCCAGATCGGACATCATTCAATCTAAGCGCCTTATCCTTGCACCAAAGAGACGCATCTGAAGCTGAACTGTGCTCCCCCTTCGACCGATTTAAGTATAAATTTTCATTTTTCCTTCTTAAGGTGTGCACACATGATAGTACACTCAGTATGTACACAATCGATACAAACATACAAACATACCAACGTACAGATACATGTGTGGTTGCGAGTAGTTTTTTTTTCGCGCCTTCCATGAGCCGATTCACCTGAAGTTGTTGGCTTTATTAGCGTTGCATCTTCATTGTGGCCAGTGCCATGCCACAAGGAGGAAGAGGCGCGCAAATCACAGTGATACGAGTATTCGAAAAGTATGGGTTCCATGGGGAACAACTTAATTCACAGCATGGTGCGCCATAAATGTGTTTTAAACTCCTGTTAATAATTTCAAAGAGATTTCCACTTAACGATATTGGCCGACACCTTCAGGTTCAGACTCTGTCTCAGATTCAAACTCAGATTCATACAGGGCACAACTTATCTTCAACAAGAAAAAAAAAAAAATAAAAAAAAAATAAATAAATAATATATATACAAAATGAAGACAAAAGAAAAGGTGATTTGCATAAATGACTCAGAACGAGCAAGACGAGCCGACAAGTGAAAACATTTAGGAGTTTGATTTATTCTACTTCCGGTGTCAATAAAACCAAATGCACAATAGTTACCTTTGTCATGATTTTTATCGGATATTGAATATCGGATGGTGTTCTATTATTTAGATAAAGATGTTTCAAATTTTTTTTTCGTGTTCACATATGAAGTGGGAAGAACAATTCATCGGCCGTTCGTTGACAGAAAAATCCATTCGTAGACGAAGAGAAGATTTATGCTTTGATCCGAACAAAACAAAGGTTTATGCTGTTAATGTCGCTTAACACATTTTTTGGTCATCGTTCGAAATGCGATAGGGTGTTGTTGATGTTCTGCAGTTGTACTATCAACAGCTGTTACCATGCAACAACAAAAAGTTCCAGAGTTTGAAATTTAACTTTGAATTTTAACTAAAATCCATTTGAAGGATTGTACGATTTTGATCGGATCGAAGCTTCACAATAATTGTCAAACAGTTACAAACTCATCTATCAGTGACTGCTACTTGGTTGCCTATTTGTTTTCGAGAGAAAAGTAATTCAATCTTTTCCAAAGTCCTATCTCCTCTCTATTAATTCAGATACAATTTCTATGTCAAACTACCCGGTTTCTGAGCTTATTATCCAAGATTATAGCATCATAACCATAAATTAAACCATAACGTCACCGAAAAGGTCAAGCAGGTGGCCGTGGTGTAGTGGTATATGCATAGACTCCTCAAGCAGAGGATCGCGGGTTCGAATCCCGTGCAAGGCAATTCTCCGAAAAAGTCTTTTCATAGAATTTGTATGTAGTTATATGAAAATCCCGTCGGCATGAACTCTGACATGAAGGCATAACACTGATGTTGGAGTGGTAGCTGGCTGGGCTAAATGTAAAAGCACGTACTAAGACCCACTGGTTGAGGATGTACTAGTTCGTCCCGTCCAGTTTGACAACCACCTCTGGGAAAATATCGAAACCTAATACACCTGAGTTTCAAACTAGTACACCACCCGCCCGCGCCCTGGAGAAAAGCCAGTCAAAGAGTATTCATATCCATTATAAAAAAAAAATTGGTATACTACCTTGATTAAAAAGTGAGCTCGTGACGCGCTTCCATTGTTCCGATTTAAGTTCTGTTTCTTTGTTAAGTTGGTACATCTGTTGTTGACATTCCCTCTAAATCTTAGCATTATAGCCCTACATTTGCTAAAGTTACGTACCCAAGAGTACATCTAGTTTTGTGTGTCTTGGCGATTTTTTACAATTTTAGAAATTAATTTAAATTTGCAACAACGAACTTGTATTAAATTTTGCGTAAAAAACGGATTTAATGGTGCGAGAACGTTGGAAATGTTGGAAAAGTGTTTCGGCAACGATTCTCTAAAGAAAATGGTCGTTTACCAGTGGCACGAGCGGTTCAAAAGTGGTCGTAAGTCAATCGAAGATGATGAGCGCAGTTTCAGAACATCGATATCGAAAACCGACGAAAACATTGATGAAGATGAAACGAAATGTTGGTCAATAACCGCAAATCAGCCATCAGAGAGATAGCGAAGGACTTGAAAGTTGCAAGACATTTTGGCTAATGATTCGGGTTTCCCTCGTATAGCAGCAAAGTTGGTGCCAAAAGACCTCAATTTCATGCAAAAAAGAGACCGTGTTGACGTCGCAAAAGAGATGGCTTGCGAGGTTGATACTGGAGACAAGACGTAGGCTTATGAGTTCGACACGCAATCCAGACATCAGGCAAGTTAATGGCGCTCACCAAATAAGCCGAGACCAAAAAAAAATCACGTCGTTTTCAGTCAAAGTTTTCATGAATTACAACAGTGTAGTGCATCATGAATTTTTGCCAAAAGGCCAAACAGTAAACAAAGAGTATTATTTGGAGATCAAAATTTTTTGCAGAAAACTCGTGGAAAACTGTGACTTCTTTCTGTTCAATTGAGTTAAAAAACCACTACAAGGAACGCGTTTCAGCAGCTGAGCGGAAGTAATGGAAAAATCGCAGGAAGCACTGATGGACATATCGAAAACTGAATATAAAAAATGTTTCGAGGATTTTATCAAGCGCTGGTGTAAGTGGTATATTCGCAAACTATATGTACACATCATTGCTTTAAGACCTCCTCAGGCAGTCTAGACAAAAGAGTAGGCGTCATATGGGGCGTCAAAGCCGACCAAATTAATCGCGTACTGTAGATCTTAAAGCAGATAGAAAAGTAGCTAAAAAAATAGCAAAAAACAAAAATTCTACTGGCAACGTAACAATCGGCCGTCTGCTTTCAAGAAGATATGAGAAAAACCAAGGGAAAATCTTAAAGATATTTAGAACTGATTTGAAATGATGCATTTCACGATAATCTAAGCCAAGCATTTTATTTAGAACAGTCTGGCTTTACTTACTTACCACAGGCCAGAATCTATTTAGCTCTCAACCAATAAACCTTTCAAGTTAGCGTAATCTCTGACCATGTCAGGATACGAAGTAGTTCTTCTTTGTTGCTTAAATCGTTCTGTTCAATTTTAACGTAATATTTCAGACATTGCTCATATGAGATGTCTTGTCGAGGAGCTAGGAGTAGAAATATTTTTTTGGTGCCGTTGCTCTTATCTCTCGTAGGAGCAAGAGTGCGTATTAGGCTTAGTTAGCTACACACGGCGGAAATCAAACCAGCTTTGTTTGTAAAATAAAACACAATTTGAAAGTGAACTTACAATTTTTATTATCGGTTAAAAGAACAATTCATGGCATTTACTTTTTGATATCATGTAAATGTTGGCTAAGACAACGTCTGAGGTGGTCCATTCTGAAGTTCCAATTTCGGATAACACGAGTATTGTTGGCTTTTAAAGTGTCAATTGTAGCTAGCTTATTCCTGAAGACCTGATACTTTACATATCCCCAGAGAAAATAGTTCAAAGGTGTCATATCGCACGATCTAGGCGGTCAATTTACCAAAGCAAAACGTGAAATTAAGTGCTCACCAAAATAATTTCTCAACATGTCCATTGTTTCACGCGCTGTATGGCTCGTAGCCCATTAACTACACCATAACGTTGTTTTTAATGGATATAATGGTTGCTCTTGGTACTCTTCGGGTTGCTCGTCAGCCCAAATACGGCAATTTTGTTTATTAACGTATCCATAGAGTCAGAAATGGGCTTCATCTCTAAGCAAAATTTCACGATAAAACACCGTATTTTTGCACAAGTTGAATTTTGTACGCTTTTAGGCCGAGATCCTTACGTAAAATACGCCAAGTTGTAGAATGCACCAAGCCAAGCTTCTGAGAACGATGACGAGTCTTTCAGTGGTAATGACCCCACCTTTATGATTGATCAAAGAAGACGTCTAAATCTATAAATTATTTGGTAGTAGTACCTTTATAAAAGCGTCTCTCTCTGATTATTGCAGGATACTTTTCAACTTAAATCGAGAATCTCGGTGCTAAATGCATGCTGTTTTTATTCCTATTGTAAGGAACGCAAGGCACGCGATTACACAAAACTACTAACCCATTAAAGGTGTTTCTTCATTTAGGCCCTACATTGGTCGTAGAAATGGTGCCCTATAGAGAAGTATCAACAATCAAGGGATACGCTCGATGATTTGATGATTCTATGATCTACGCTGAGGATATGCAAATCTACCAAATCCCTCTCAATTTTTCTAAAGAACCCAACCGAGTACTACTACAAGCAAGTTTTTGGGCATGTGGTTAGAAGTTAAACCCAGAAAAACGGATCTTATTCCACACACTCAAGACCTCACACAATTGGAAAAACTGAACCTAGACTTTCTAAACTTTGTATGATTTTTGCACCTGGTTTTAGACTTTGAACTGAAAACAAGATGGGAAAGGAAGTCAAAAACCAAGCTTAGTATTTTACGCATTTAAAAAGCACTTTAACAGGTTGATGCTTATTGGCTTAGTTAATCTTATCTTTACATTTAGCTATTCTAGTGGATGTCCTTAAAAAATCACTACCAGCTCTAAAACCTCACGAGTTCTGGAGGAAAGCCTACATCATAAATTTGAATCAATTCAGCCAACTACTATAATAGGATTTGAGACTGCGCTCAGTCATATTCTGTCGAATTTGTACTGCAGCACCATAGCGGTGACTGGAACTAGATGAGTGGCTGTAGTCAACTCTCATATAAGGCCACACATTACTCTCTCGCTATCTATCAAATATGTTATGTATCCCATAATTCAAAAATTGTAGTACGCTAAGTGCGGGTTGAACTAGGGCATTACTTAAGCTACGAGTACATTATCTTCATATACTCGTTCATAAGTGTAGATGTTAGGGTATTAAGGAGGTAAAGCTGCTTTTAGGACAACATCGACATTGACAATATTCACTCACACCGTCACATATTGAGAGCAGTCAATATCAAGAATTATTTATAACTTTGGTCCACAAAACTGTTGATTTGACTACACCGTGTTGGCCGATCTGTGTACCTCAAACATGAGACTGGGAGATTCTGCGCTCAACGCAGTGTAGATAGCATACAATTTTCTAAGTGTTTTCAGCCTGACCGATTTTGAGAATTCTGACCAGTCTTTTGGTTTCAGCCATAGCTTAGATTTTTTTGCAAAAATCCTTATGGAAATCGCTTATCCCAACGAGGATAAGTCTCCCTTCCAAATAGTCCTGAGAGACGTGTTTGCAAGTCTGCTTCTGGTTTCCTTAGCCAGTCAGTGTAAAAGTGCTCTCCTTTACCTTCCCTGTTGTTCTAGGTAGAGTTTTCATGGCTTTTTCGAATTTCTGCCTGAACCATGTGCAGTTGGCTTTTCTTGGCTTTCTATTCTTCAGCAAGGTCGACCTCTTACCTTTTTGGTAACCTTTCTCTTGAAGATCTCTTTAATTCTTTACACAAATTAGGCGATTTTGTCTGTTGCGTTGTCATTAAACATTATACTAAATAATAAAAGTAAAGACCCTTGTGGAATGCTTCGGATAGTTGGAATATTATTGCTACAGCTTCTATTTCACGTCGAAAATCAATGCTACTCACCGATACCAAACAAGATCAATCTTATAATGATCTTTCATGATCTAAACTCTATCTGACAAAAGCGATGGAACTTCATATTGAAACCTAATTTGTCGCTCTAAGCCTAGAAATCAAAATCACTTCAAGTCGTCTAGGTTAATCATGGACCGATCCAACCGATCACCACTAACCATTCACCTAATTACGATCACCATACAAACTCGTCCGTTATCCATCCAATGGATATAAAGATAAATTGCTTAAGATTGAATTAAAGAATCTCGAACATAAATATCAGGCAGTAAAATGGCGCGCACACTGATGTCTGATGTCGACGATGGTGAAATCATTGTGGCAGCTACAACCGATGCATTGAAGTGTAACAACTGTCAGATCGTCAGGAGAACCTTGTTCGCAAGCTCTCATTAAAGACCTATCATTTTGTCTTATTTATCTGAATGGCTATTCAGGGCGGGCGCTTCGTTCGAAGTAATGATTTGCATTGAGGTGCCGGAGGTCCACAAAACGCACAAATAGTGATTTGCGTGGACATACCATTTACTTTAGCATACAAATGAGAGTGACACAGTGATGTTACACTTCTCAAGTGCACCAAGTAGATTTGGATACATTTGGAAGCAGTTCCAATGTTTTCTTGTGCAGCAATGGTAATGTTGCACAAAGTCAACCTGTCACTTGCAGCATTACTTTAAATACTTTCCCTGTCAAATGTCACCAGACAGGGCACGGCTTTTGTTTCATTACTCTGTAGCCTGTGTAGCTCTGAGCTCCAAATTCTTTTCCCTTTGGTATTGCTTGTTCGCAAGCGCATATTGCCTGCTCGCAAACATGTGTACAACATGAAATAAAACATCGCGAATTGGATAAATAATTGGTGTTCACGAACTCTGTCTCTTGCGCTTTGATTTTCTGTGCTATCAGATTCGAATATCAAATTGCGCGCGCACACATTGTCAAAGAGATCCTGTGACCACCACCAGTCCCGTGTGGTTGGTACCATAAGCCAATGTCCACATTCATGTCTATGTCCATACGATCGTATGCTCAAGCACATTGTCGTCGTTTTTTTCGTCGTCGCGTCGTCGTCGTCTTGTATTCTGCCCTTATGCAGAATCAAAGGAACAAAAAAACCAACATGAACAAAACTACCAACAACAACAACTATTAAAACAACAACAGCAACAGAACAACAAACACAACGTGGACGACAAAATGCCGATTTGTATATGGAGCGATTGGATCCGATCATCCTGGCCACACTTTCAACAACCGAACAACACGACCGACCGGCAATATTCCAATTTCAATCAGCTCACCTCTCCGCCTAGGTGTATCTAAATCTGACTTATAACACGCATTGTGGCACATATTGCCAATCTGGACTTGGCTCTCCGGTGGTGGTCGTCATAGCCCCATTGTGTGGTGTTCTGAAGTTGGCCGCATTGCGAATGAAATGACGATCGCGCGACTTTTTTGCTCGTGCAGATCTCGTCTTGATGTAGGGTATCCGTAGATGCGTTTCTTATGCGGATTTCGCATTTGTTTTTTGGTTTATTTTTTTGAATAAATTTTGAAATTCAATAGCTTCGGAGCGCCGACAACGACAATGACGATGGCTTAAGTGAAGAAGGACTGCAGCGCAAAATCCTTGAATATTTTAATTTAACAAGACCAAGGAGACATTTGTATTCGCGCGCAAACACGTGATTACGAACGCCTTTGATTAGAGGTTTGATGGTCATATGATTATGTCCTTTTTGCTGCATTGCTTCGCACTATTAAATTTGGATCAAACTTCATAAGTGTCAAAAAGTTGGTCAGTAATGTTTTTTTTTTTTTTTCTTTAGTTTCCTACGTGCTTTCCTGGTTGTAGATGTTTTTGTGATGGATTAGAGATGCCAATTAAAAATTGTCTCAAATCTGTAGATGGGAGAATCCTTAAATTGGTTCTAATTGGTACTAATTTTCGTTGATACCTTGGATGTCAGTCAACGAATATGTACGGAATAGCTTAATTATTTATTTTTTTTTTTCCTATTTTTGGCCCTATTTAATCATTTGTATTCCGTTTTTGAGATTACTGAAAACAAGGATATCTCTTTTAAACAGTGATGGAGGCATCCCAGTGCAAATAAACATATTCATGTCAGAAGTCGATAGATATATAAGGGATTTTTTGAGGATAAACTTGTGTATCACAAGCTGCTACGTCAGTAGAATGATGGGTAATCATTTTAAGCAAGAAATTGTATTGCATCAATATATGCGTTCTTCTCCTATATTCGAGAACAATATAAACAAAGAGAAATACGGCCTCTACTGGATGTGGAAGAACCAAAGATTGAAAAAGTCATGCGAAACAGACTGCCTACAACTACCAAATGAATTAAAGAGGAACTATTTTGGGAAAAATCTAACTTTTACCAAATTTTATTAAACAAGAAAAGACTGTCGCATAACATAGAATTTGGTAAATGGAATAAGAACCTCCGCAATTATCTATTTTATTTACTTCAAACTTCAACATTCCATGTCTGCTACTGCATCCCTATGTATCAGGCTTTCTGTGTTTAAAACAAATCCATATCCATGGGTGTGCAATAAATGTATCTGTGGTGCGTGATGTTTAAGGAGGATTTTAGGCCGCTATATGATGAGCACTCGGAAGGCTCGCGAACTTGTTTTTTTGTGCCGAACTCACTCACACTTTATAAACTTGGGCTATTTTGCGACCAGGGTTAAGTTGGCGCAGACATAGACTACGAAACGAACGGAGCTGTAAGTGAGCTAAGTAACATTACACCCTGTAGCTGTTATCAATCATCAGTTGTGGTGACGGATGAACCCATCAAACACGCGTCTGCTTCTTTTAATGGTTTCAAGTCGTCTGGCATCAATGGCATATTTTCTGTTATAGTACAGAAATATATAACCGCCAACTCTGAAGAAAATCTTTACGGCTAATCTGCATACATAATGAACGCCAAGCATATGCAGATGATGTAGCTTAGCTATTTGTTAGGTCATGACTAGCTGACGTAACATGATCGGCGATCGGGGCACTAAAAATTGGCTTTCATCCAATTCTTTCAAAGCCGAGAATGTCCTCTGGACCTACACCGCTGTGATTAGGGGATTTATATTTTATTTGTGGGTTGTCTGATGCATCAAGTTTTCACGAAAATACGTCATTGCTGCTTTAACCAGACTTCAGACAACGGTCTCTCTCGGCTGCATGAGAAAAAACATATTAGGACTACAACGGACTAGTTCTGCCTATGTCTGAGTACTCTGTTCTAGCATGGAAATAAAGAAAAAAGAAACCTTTCGGGAGAATGCGTCCAGTGATTCTTTAAACTGCATCGAAGAACGAGGGGCATGTCCTCTTGGTATTGCCTATAAGATCTTGTTAAGCAAATTGTGGAAAAGATTATGGTCCAATATTCTAATACACTAGTTCTGTGATTACAGATGTTGTGAATTAATAATTGATGAATTGTTGGGACTGAGGGGTGTCAATCTGACAATACCCAGTCTTGTAATTGTTTCTATACATAAATTCTGCTTATTTTACCTCCAACTGGTAACGATCGGGTACTAATCGATGTTCATCCGGACTCGACTTATCAAACTTATAAGCGCGAGTGTTGATCAGTAGACAAAAATAGCAGGTCTATGAACGGGACAGTGAACGAATTCCCCAAATGGAATCAACCTTTTTTGCCACAATCGGAAGCAAGTTATTTTTTATTTTCTTACGCACCAGATTGTAGTTAGTTACACTCTATTTTATTTACAATTTCATCAATAAATTGCGGTGAGCTTATTATCTTATAACTTCGGCTGACCTACACAGCAAATCGACCTCGATATACTTATCTTCTATAGACGACTAATCTCACGGCTATTCTCAGCCGCATCGTAGTTTTTATTTTCAATCTATCTCCTCATACGGGTGACCTCAACAACGTTATTATATGGACACTGCCTTATTTGACAGTTTTTGATATCACGAATTATGTACCGATGATTTCCCAATACATTATGGACTACATATGGATCGCGATCCTTCGAAATTAGCTTTTCATTTGTCCCTAGCATAACATGAATATTATGAATCACAACGAATTCCCCTCCTATACATTCATTTGCTGGCGAACTTCTATTTGCCAAATAAGCAACATTATAAGCCTGTAATTTTTGAACTCACAACTCTTCAACGACCAAGCCTCGTTTTGCCATTCCAAATAGTAGTTCACTAGGAGAGTGCTTCGTTTAACTATGCTTTGAGTTATTCAAAGCGAACTCCACTCGAGGAAGCATTTGAAACCAATCCCCAGCACTGGAAAAAACGAAAATTACGGAAGAAATAAAATAAGACCTCATCCGGGCAATTCCGATATGTTTGAAGCTTTGGCCGTTAAGGATTTCCGAGACTAAAGACTGGAGAAGAGATGGTGTCGGATGAGCCTGTAATGGCTCAAACCCGAACAGATTATTGGTTTCGGTCTAACCGACCCTTCGTCCTAGGGGTATTTGTAATGAAACTGACGCTCTAGTTTGAGGGCTGTGCCACAACAAACCTCGAATACGGTCGAAGCTACTGTTGACAACCCCCGCAAACGAAATAAGGACAATGAACTTCGGATTTGACTTCGTGAAATGTTAGGTCCCTTAACAGGCCACGAATAAGTAGCGAAAACCCTGGACTGCTACATCGCCATCTAAGAAATGCAAGGGGATGGATCGGACAAAAAGAGGATGAAAAACTGCGATATCTACTAGGCCAATTGTTATCGACGGCAAAAGCAACGTCTATTTGGATGCGGATTTGTTGTTAAAGGAAGACTTAGGCAAGAAGTTTTGAGTTTCTAACATATGAACGGGTGCCTCGTAACAATCCGTATTGATGTTAAATTTGCAAACATTAACCGTATACGCGCATATACCCCCACAGAGAAGAAAGATGACAACATCAAAGATGGCTTCTATGAGCTAATAGAGTACACCTGCGAGCATAGCTATGCTTGTAAAATTACCCTTGGCGACTTTTTTGCAAAGCTAGGAAGAAAGGGCATCTTTGGTAGTACTGTCGAAAGGTATAGCCCGCAATCGGAGGTGCTGTCTCAGATAATAAATCAGGCTATTCGATTGTTGTAGCTTGTTCGCGGTTCCCCCATCTCGATATTCATTGGGGAACTGAGAATTCCTAATCAATCAACCGTCAACCAGACTGACCAAATTGTGATTGACGCAGGCCAAGAGGAGTCTTCGCACCTTGTTGCGGTCAAAAAGCCGTCAGAAATGTCGCCTCCTATGTGTTGAGTTTTACTTGGCCACCACAAGGAAACCCTTGGTTTGACAACTTGTGCAGCTCTAAGCAAGAGGCATATAAAGCGGCGCTGCATAAACGACCAGAGCTGCTCACGAGCTCCTCGGGCAGTAGAGGAGAGACGAACACCGGCTTCTCAGGAAGAATGCTGAGAATTTGGAAAGAGCATTTCTGTTGACTGTATAATGGCAAAGACGAACCAACGACCGCTCTCAGGATGAACGATGTAGACCAAAAATTCCTTCCACCTGACTTGGATAAAGTGAAAATAGACATATTAAACTTAAATCCAACAAAGTTGCTGGAGTATATAGCCGGATTGCCGAGCTTTTTAAAGCGATGACTTGGTAATGATTCTACACCAACTTATCTGCAAGACGATGAACGAAAGTCTGTCCGATGAATGGAACCCCAGCATTAATTTTCCGCTCTTCAAGAAAGAAAATCCTCTAAACTGCGCCAACTATAGACGCATTAGTCTTCTTTACATTGCCCACAAGATCTTATCTGCCGTATTTTGGGAATGCCTGAGCCCGTTCGTCAACAACCTGATTAGTATAAATTAGTGTGCCTTTAGTCAAGGAAAGTTCATCATCTACTAAATCTTTACACTACGTAGATCATGGGAAAAACTCAACAAGTTCAAATCAATACACACCACCTATTCATCGATTTTAAGGACCCGTATGACAGGGCAATGTCTAGTTTTAGAACATCTGTTTGTGCGGGATGACGATAAACAATGCCATGACCATCAAGGTCCGTTAAAAATTAAGCGCTACCTTTGATGTCAAAAAAGGATTTAAACAGGACAATGCGCCGTCATGTGATTTCCATAACATCATTCTTGAAAGAACAGTGCAAAACTCACCTGCCAACACATGAGGTACAATCTTTCAAAAGTCCGCCCAATTATTCGCCTACGCCGATGATATTGACATAATCCGATGAAAGCAGTGTGATTCAGTGGTGTTTTCGCGAATATCTAGGCGCAGCGGTCGAGATGGGTTTAACGGTAAATTAGGACAAGATCAAGTATATGCTGTCAACAAGAAATGATACCCAACACCGAAGTCTAAAACAAAATGTTACCCTCGACCGATATAACTTTGAGGTAGTTAAGGACTTTGTAAACCTAGACTCCGCTATCAGTTTAAATAACGACACCCGGGTTGATACGTTCTAATTCTTTGAGTGAAGAAGAAACTTAACTTGCAACGCCCACTGTCGAACAACAAAAGTGTCCCTATATAGGACCTTAATAATTCCAGTCCTGCTCTATAGCACAGAAGCATGGAATTTATCAACAGTGAATGAGCGTGCTCTTAATTGCCCTGAGAAACAAAAAAATTTCGGATGATTTTAGTTCCCGTCTACGTAGAGGATGAGATACAACGACGAACTTTACGGGCTGTACAGCGATATCGACTTAGCAAAAAGAATGAAGGTCCAATGACTGAGGTGGATGGGTTATGTAGATAAGATGGGCACCAATGCTGCGGTCAAAAAAATCTTCGAATCCGTCCCCGACTGACAATGAAGGAAAAGAAAACTGCGACTCCGATGACACACGCAAGTGGAAGGGTACCTCAACCAACTTAGCGTGCGAAACTGTAGGCAGCTATCTAAAGATCAAGGATTAAGGCAATCAGTTTGACATTTTACAGACTTTAAAAAGAGTCCCTTTGAATGAGTAGCAATGAACGAAACGGAATATCTCGGCATTTTGGACAACTTCACTTTCTAGACTCTGGCTGGATTGAATCCCGCATTAACACCAACAATATCACAGGCCTTGAAATCCAGCGCATAACTCTTGACAGTGCTTCGAGAGGAGAGAACTTTTATGATACTTATAAAACTGCTACAATGACGCACACCCCATTAGATAGAACTACGAGCTGTACATTATGGCTGACAAGTAAGTATATACAGGGTATTCCGAATAATGTTTCAAGGACTTCAAAGGAAGACTGTTTGACATATTTTGAGGAAAGCAAAGCAAAGGAATTATGAGTAATTTAACTCTGTTGTCAAGTCTATCAAGTTGAGCGAATGTTCAAAAATTATTATGAGGAGGATAAATTCCTCAGAAAGAACTAATGCCCGATGGAAGGATGAAATCAGTAATGACCTGGACTCGGCTGATCTTTCTAACTCTTGGCATAGCGAGCGGAATAGAAGTGAATGGCTTACCATTTTGAAGATAGCCAAGACACCAAGAAGAAGATATCTGGGTCAACTTGACTTCTGTTAGCTTTTATTACATCTTATGCCTGTGAGAGCATATGTATGCATGTATGATATACAATGATTAATTCTGATACTGTTATGCAATATCAAAAGTCGTCCAAAGTGTAATTATTATCAAGGCTACTCTGCTAACTGCTCGGCCGCACGTTACCTATTAAAGCATCTTGCAATCCATATATTTATATTTTTTATCCACTCCTCCTTGTCAGAAATAAGGATCGAACATCATAATCCAAACCTGAAAGGAAAATATATTACAGAATGTAAGGAGTACATGTGGGCAGATAACATTCGAGTTGCTTAAAGCCTTCTCTATGCAAACGTACATAACATTATTCTCACATTAAAAGCCACAAATTGATACCAATTCTCTCTCACCTTTAATTCTGAAAACACAAATGATTGTCCTCATTACACCATTCCCACTTCATTTCCATTTGTGTGTGACGATTAAATAAAACTTCCACTTAACCACTGAATAGAATTTAATTGAATGAAACGAAAAAAAAAAAAAAAAAACAACAACAACAAAATTATCTCACAGATGCTTCTAAATATATGTATGCACGTGTGCACCTCATAAGGGACCTTATCACGTTCAACATGGCGTCTAACAAAATTGATATCCACTTCATCCATCAGAATTTGTTTGTTGGGATCGAAGCAATCCCTCCCTTGTTGACATACATATATTGTACTTCACCCCAATTACCTTATCGAGATCGACCCATTTAATTTGGTGAGCTCATAGCGATTCAACACATCCTTCTTCGTGTTAGAGTTCGGTTATGGTTAAATGTAGCAGCACCAAAACTACCATCCCAGTTAAAGATAAATGACTGCGGGATAAAGTGAAACGTTCCCATGGGACGCATCAATTTCGCTACAATACGAGTACTCGTATCTGTTCGTATCCATGCATTCGTAGTCGTATTCGTATCTAACGGGCATATTAAATTACTCATCGTTAGATTGTCTTTTAAGGATACAAACACTACTGTGGCCGACGTGTTGCAACAGCAATTTGTGGTTGATTCCGATTTCTTGATCTCTGGACTTGTATTATACATTTTATAAGTACAGTACGACATTGCTATTGGCACTGATTACGGCTTGATAAATGTTGCATTCTGCCTCAAGTCAACATCCGTGGTCAGCAAGTTGTAAGTCATAATTAGCTTTGCTAAATCCAGCAAATAACATCAGTCGACCGATGATGGAGACCGCAAGGTACCCGTAAGTAGGTTAACAGTAGGTACAAATGCGAGTTCCTTTGAAAGGATACAACTCCTGATGAGATGTTCAACATCTGGTCCAGGAAGAAATACAATTCGCACGACTCGGACTCGATTGCACCCCAATAAATGAGTATTCGTACATATGTAACATATCTCTTCATGTATTTACTGTCGTATCTTCTACCACTTTATACTGTTTCCTCAATCAGAACAAACAAAAAAGGATAATTGGCTTTTGTACAAGAACAAATTACGTGTGGCATATGTTCTTCCTCTCCTTTGGCCAAAATCGTACGAGAAGGTAACCAACAAAAAGCCTCCTTATGAAGCCATTTAGTTAGAGATGAGAGGTCGAGGCCTGAGATTGCTTGCGATTGCCTGCTATCGCCTGAGTTGCGTGATTTGCTGATGAAACAGCAGACACTGCAGCGTAATCTCCTTCTGTTGTCCTTAATTGCTCTTGTTTGGATTTGCCAAAAAAACTTGTTAAATTCGCTCCAGGATATGCGACCAAATGACCTCGTTTGGATAGATAGCTCAAAGCAGCAACCCAACAGCAAAAACTGCAATTTCAGTGAACATTCTCTTTTTCCACAGAGTGGGGATACTTGTATTTCTCGGAATCAGATACGAATACACGAGTAGGTAGTGTGGCATTTTTTTTTTTTTTAATAAATTCAATTACTTAGTTTGGTTTTAAATTGATTCACGGGTTGCCTGAGACATGGGATTGCTAGAGTGTCCCTCCCTCTGGGGGGTATTTACAGACAGGAATGATGATTAATGCCGCTGTTTAGTGTACACCTTCTCGCGCGCGTCGAATACGTCTCATTTAGTTTCTCAAATTTAGTTTTCAGTTTCGGCATTTGTGTGATTATTAATTTGAAGTTATTCGTATAAGTCATGTCAAAGTCAAAACGATACATAAAACAGGGTTTGACACTTGCGAGACGATAATTATGATAACCGGTTGCGGCTCACGCTACATCTTGCTTAAGGTAAATCAGAAGGAGAAATCACTGAAAATTATGCGTGATGCTGTTAAATCACGCATTTGCAGTAGAAGCCAAAAGAAGCAAAACATGATTGTGAATACAATTTCCATTTAAACAGGAGAAGTGCTAATGAGTTTGCCAAGATTGATGCGTGGTTAAGCGTCATTGAGATTTATGAACTGCTGCAGCTATAATATTATAGGCATTTTGGAAGCGATACACTATATGTAATTCGTAGCGATTGGAATGTTCAGATCTCACAAATAATGAGATGTATATGTATTGGGTCTATAACTTCGGTTTCGTGCGGTTTGCTAAGAGATGGCGTAACTTGTATTATTCCATTGTTATTATTCCTTTGGAAAGCTACTGTCATTGTACGTCATTTCAGTATATTACAATTATTTGAAGCGTAAACAACAATTTTTTTTTTCACTCAAATATGTCGAACTTTGTGCCTGAAAAAGTGTTTTTGCCGGGTGTTCTTCTTCATTACTGAAAACTGCTCCCGAAAGTTATCGTATTTTGGTGGAAGTTTATGGTAAACATGCTCTAGCTGAGCGAACGTGCCAAAAGTGGTTTGCACGATTTAAAAGTGGTGATTTTGGCTTGGAAGTCGATGAACGTCCTGGGCAGCCAAAAAGGTTTAAAAATGAAGAACTGGAAACATTACTCTATTAAGATTGTTGCCAAACACAAAAAGAGCTCGCAGAATCTTTAGGTGTCACTCAAGCAGCCATTTTAAAACGTTTAAGAGCAGTTGGATATATTTAAAAGCAAGGAAATTGGGTTCCACATGAACTCAAGCCGAGAAACGTCGAAAGGCGGTTTTGCATGTCCGAAATGTTGCTGGAACGCCACAGAAGGAAGTCATTTTTGCATCGGATTGTTACTGGTGATGAAAAATGGATCCATTACGACAACCCCAAGCGCAAAAAATCATATGTGAAACCCGGCCAATCAGCCAAATCAACGGCAAAGCCGAAAATCCATGGCGCGAAGGTAATGCTTTGTATTTGGTTTGATCAGATGGGTGTGCTGTACTATGAGCTGCTAAAACCGAGTGAAACCATCAATAGACAACGCTACCGAACACAATTAATCCGTTTGAAGAGAGCAGTAGCCGAAAAACGCCCGGAATATGCGACCAGACACGAGGCAATAGTTTTCCATCATAACAACGCTCGGCCTCAAGTTGCTATTCCGCTTAAGAACTATTTGGAAAACAGTGGATGGGATATCTTACCCCACCCGTCTTATAGCCCAGACCTTGCCCCTTCTGACTACCATCTGTTTCGGTCGATGCAGAACGCCCTCACTGAAATACGGTTCACATCAGAGCAGAATATCAAAAATTGGCTTAATTCATTGTTGGCTGCCAAGCCGGCGCAGTTCTTTTGGGATGGGATCCAAAAATTGCCAGAAAGATAGGAAAAAGTCATAGCTTCAGATGGGCAACACTTTGAATAATACTATTTTACATGTTTTTCTTAAATAAACGTTCAAATTTTGAAGAAAAAAAAAACCGCACCAATTAAATTATATATATGGGTTAGTTTAGAATAAAGTGGTTCTCGCCGACGTGCACTTAGATCAGTTGTAAGTTTAAAATGATATCTCTGGGGGATGTATAAACTCAGCGTCTTGCGTGAACCTGTTGTGGAGACTTAAGTTCACTGGATGCCAATCCATCCATGAGGTCCATAATATGACTGGCCAGCGCTCCCCGTCAGAATCAGTATTTCTCGATTCCCGTTTAGCCGTGATAATTAGGCGAAGGTTCACCTCGGCCGGTTAGTAGAGAATTGGTGGCTTGATGTTATCAAGTTAGTTGTAGGAACAGTGTGTTCCTAAGGATCCGAGTTATAATAGTTCATCAAAGATGTTGTTCTTGCGGACGTCCGAATGTGATATTGTGATGATTAGGCATCTCGTTTAGAGATTTGAGGCAGTCTCTAATCTTATTCGATTTTATGGTGTTCGAAGTGGCTATTTACATATATTGCAATACTCAAAAGGGGTATTCGATTTTGGCTGAACTACCCAGCAGATTGAAGGATAGCTTAATCTTCACTTTGAAATACTGTACGGTGTTGGCATAAACTGAAGGATTTGTGTATAGTGGGGTCCTTACAGAAGCTAGCTGCACAACCATCTTCGGCTGTCTTAGAGACTAAGACATCGAATTGCCTCCATTCGCTATCAACTTTAATTTAAATTTGATTTTATTCTTGATGGGGGCTGAGGCCGTCATTTATTTGGCTTAATACAAGCTTAATACTACTGTAGGTGGAGGAGATCTAGTTTGAGACGAGCACTGCTCAGAAACGGAGATGTTTGACTTGACCTTTCTGAGCATACGTCAGTTTGGTTCGTTGGAACTATAAGAGGTGTGGTAGAGCGGTAGATAAAAGGAACGGGGACAATGTATTTGCAGTCGATGCAACTGCGTTTTAGGCAGTCCTGATAGAAAGGTTAAATTAAGGGGTCGTTCCAAAGCAGACCACTCGATTTAAGAAATATAAATTCGGTGGAATGGGGAACAAGCTTAACTGCCATAATCAAGCAGAGCGCGAACAAAGAGAGATCTGTGTACGTACAGATTGGAAAATTCCTAGGATCTTCGTTTAATAAGGCCAAGTGATGAGTTGGCTTTAAGGATCATCTTATCAGTATGCGTATGTAAATTAGGCTCCCTGTTGAATATTTAGCCAAGGTCTTGAAAAGATTAAAGCTTGGGAATAGGTTGACTTAAGAGAAAATAAAGTGGAGAAGTAGATAGGTTGCATTTACGTGAGAAGGTTATAGATTGGCATCTGGTGGTATTATGTTCCAAGCAGTTTTGAGGCAGTAGATTGATCGAGGTGTACTGGGGTGGAGGCATGGGGAGAAGGAATAGTCCTAAAAAAATTTGTTTCATCAGCATTAATAGTAGGAATAAAGGGAAGTGAAATCGCTTGCTTGAGATCAAAAGTCACAAATTCAACTAGGTTTGTAGTAGTTGATCTGCCTTTTGGAAAACCATGCTAAAGATTTCCACTTAAAGCTTAAGGCTTCATATGAAATGTTTTCAAAGAGTTTGGGTATATGAGAGAGTTTAGCAATGGGATGGTTATTGTTAACTTCATTCTTTGTCCCCTTTTTGCCTATCGGAACTATAAAAGAGGTCTTCTAAATCTGAAAAAATTTTCTTGTGTAAGGGATAGATGAGATAGATAGGAAAGAAGACAATCTCGGCTGGGTAGAATTCATATTTAAGATTTTTAAAAGAGACCAACGAATAAATTTGGTAGGTCATTGCAGTTCTAGTACGAAGAATTTGTAGGCAAATGGTTGTTTGAACAATGTAGCAAAAAAGTTGGAAATGATTGGAGGATTTCGAAACAGAGAGAGGAAGGATAACCCTTGGTCTTACTTTTGCAATTAACAAATTGAAAAAAGAACTACTTGGGGTCGTTCACAAGATTGTTTTGCTCACTATTTAGTTAACGTTGATAGAAAGAGTTTAAGATTTCGATGAGATGAAAAAATGTATCTAGATAATTAGAATAGTCGGAAGAAGAGTAGGTGCGAAGGAATACCACTCATAACTTGTTTCTTTTGTTACGTAGAGAGCGGAGTCTACGATTATACTAAGGAGGGGATGCAGAAGATGTTTTAAGGTGGGAGCATGGCACATGAAGGCAAATGGAGAGAAAGATTAGCAAACTCGAAAGAAGCTCTGTTTAGATGGGAATTGATTTCACGGAAATTAGAAGAGGAGAGGAAATTTTTGCATGTGAAAACCATGACGCTTCTTTTTTTTTTTTTTTTTTTTTTGTTTTACACTTGTCAGATTTATCATGTAAGTACACGTATATTCTCGTATATCTCTTAAGCCCTAAACCTAGACAAAATATAGCGACAATTAGCGCTATCGATAGTTTGGTGTCAATAAAAAAGGGAGAAACTATAGGATGATGGATCAGATATGGAGTTTAAGACTTAAGGCTTGATTAAGTTAGGATGCATATCTCCAGTTCTCCAGGGAAGGCGTAAGTTTTGATGGTCGAGAGCTAGCAGTTTTAAGGGTAGGGACTAAATCGAAAGAGACTTATTGGGGTGAAATATAATGAGTCTGGATATGGGTGGGGAGCTTAAAATAAGAAAAAATGGTAGTTTTGAAACTTCAACTGCATTTGGGCTTGTTATGAAATGAGAAGTGCATTTAGATTTACCTGCTATCTTATTTGTTAGTTTTGGCATGATGGGCTGATCAACTTTATCCTGCTTTTTAATGGACATTTCTTACCATTTGTAGACACGCGTCTTTCCAAGATTGAAAATACTGCTGGCTGGATTATGAAATAAGCACTCATATTTAGCCGGAGGATTAAGTTTAAAGATGGCCTTGTTTCTGTAGTAATTTGTTGGAAGCAAATTACAGTGGTTGATGGTGATGCCATGTCTCATTTCAAAGAAATTTGAAATCCAATAAACATCAGCATTTGAGAGACGCCTTTGATTAAAGTCAATATTGAAGTTAATTTGAGTTAATTAAAGGTCGGTTGGTTGGTATGTTCTACATTTAGTGCTTGTCAATAATGAGTGTCTCTCAGTTTGAGTCTAGAGTTAATTGCGATCTGTATTCCGACCAAAATTGTAGGTAGCAAGCGGAGGAAAGTTAAGAGAGTTGCCACCGAAATGGTTGTAGGCGAGGGAACTAGTGATGCTTCTACAGATAGTCCCTTGCATTTCACTTTTCTATCCAGGATGAGGCCAAAATACTTCACAACTCTGCTCAAAAAACATAGAGGAGTAGCTTTTCCCTTAGGATGATGGGAAATCCCTTGACTTTTCTTATGAATATGGCCAACAGGGTTCAAAAATTCAATTTATAAGTTTACGGTTGAGAATAAAGTGAATCAAGATGCAGTTAAAGTTATTTATATCCAGCTCTTGAAGGGAGTTTACGATCTATTAAGTGTTAACGTTCTGAAAAGCTCAGGGGGCGCCACCACTTCATACCCCTTGAGAGAGTGTGACTTTTCAATTGATCATAAGAGAGGGTCTCAACCAATTCAAGTTTTTGGTGGAAGACTGTCAACTTGACTGTCTACTGTGATCAGGACTGGATGTGATATGAAGATTAATAATTTTGTGAAGGGTCTTTAGTAACAGGGATGCCCTTCGGGGGCATGTGAAAGGCTTTCTTTATAAGAACTGTGAGGTACAGTTTACTTTATTGTTGCCCTGTGTGTAGAAGATGCGATGCGAAACTTAAGTTTGGTTCACTCTTCAACCCGTCTCCAAGTATTAGCTGATAATGACTTGATTTTCCTGTGATCTTCCGATAAGATTTTTCGCTCTCATAACAAAATATTTTTTTCACAATATTTCAATGTTCATTTATATTCGAGGTTATGTCGATGCTATTTGTATCAATTCCTTGATAAAATATAGTCCCTTAGGGTCCTATGGGACTTCTTAGTCTTTCGATTTCGAACTTGGCTCCTTTCTTTCAGTCATTGATGCCTGAACGTAGGGGCACACGGTAATCGCCATAGCGGAACTCGTGATTATTAGGACCAACTGGTCCACTAACAGCTGTAGTCTCTACTGCCACTTCGCGCAAACGAAGAACGTGTACTCGGTGGTATCCTCCATCTGATGCTTCCACTGCCATGCAATCTAGATATGCAATGAACTGCCCGTGTACAGTGAGATAGTTATTCACTTCACCATGGCTCCAACTACGGGATCAGCACCGGTATGAGTCGGTGTGTTTATCTACCCACGACCTCTTCATCCTTTGCCTGCTACCAGCACGCTACTGTTCTATTTCTCCTGTAGCTATCTTGTTCGGATTCCAAAGAAATATATGTATCTCTTCACTCTCGGGCTGGTAGCACGACGAACACGGTTCTCGCAATCACCTTAACGGCTACTGCGCAGACCGTGCAGTAAAACAGCACCATCTAAAGGCATCCGATGCTAGTAACTTTATTTTGGCCTCTCTCAGGAGGCCAACATTGGCCATCAGCCTAGACAGTAGGACTTCTGCCTTGGTGGCTTTATCAGAAGCCCTTCCTGTATGCTGCCGAAAGGTAAGTCGTGAATCGACCCATATTCTGAGATAGCGAAATACTGGCTCGCGCTGACTACTGCACTACTGGAGGCGGTGCATCAGCCAAAATTGCACGATGCTCTCGTGCCCTATCATAAAGGTAATGAACTAATGATCATTCGCCGTGTAGTTCTCCAGGACTCCGTCGCGGGTTGCGTTCCGAACATCACGTCGATTACCAAAGTCAACCCATCTGCACGTCGCTTTATCTCCAGAATTCAACACCGTAAGATTATGCATTTAGACCATCTCTACACTGTCCATCCTCTGGAATAAGTTCTTGTTTCCTCCCATACGGTGACATTGGAGTACAGATCGCCGGTGAGGACCACGTCACCTCTTCTCCCAATTCACGAGCTGCGTCTTCGAGACATTCAAACAGGTCCATCCAGTTTCGGGGATAGGTAGCTTTTCATATACAAATGCCATTCCTCCAGCTCTTATCCACACATACATCCCTCTTTATTGAGATGAAATATCCCACAGTATAAGGATTTATACTTGAAGTTACCGCAGTAGTTCTTACGTTCAAATTGTATCTGGAGCTGTCAGTAACATTCGCAATCCAAATTCCCAAATCTTCCAAAATCTAGAAAGAATAGGAAGAGCAATGGAATTGTGCCCACCCGTAAGAAGTAATTCTGAGCACAATCTGTTTCAGTTAGAACCAAACGATTTATCACCTCATAAAAAAGATCATTAGTTAGTAAGCGGCCCAGTACACGATGACTATATGCAAATATCACAACGGATGTTGGGAACGAATCTTATTTTTTCCAACTATCGCCAGATAACTGATAACAAAATGATTTCCCCAATCGACTACTATTATGTTGGCAACAGGAAAATAAATAAATCTAATTCTGAACGACAGTATCTAAGGTCGATTACAAAATTATCATGTACACTTAAGTCAACTCAATTAAATAAGACCATCCTGTTGGTTAATTGCAGAACAACTCGTTCAATTTACATGTACCCAGAGGGATTATCACTCTAATCAAATGCCATTCATCAAGCAAACTAACCATGACGTTAACACGTCAAAGATAGATGACTTTACTCGTACTGTCAACCCTTCACAAAAATCCAAATACGAACCAGAAACAAAACAAAAAAAAGTGTTATAAAGACCAATTGATCAAGTCTTCAACCCCCATGTCTTGGTGGTTTGTTTCAGTTTTATTCAGTTTGAATTACCCTTCCCGAAACCATGGACGACAACATAACGACGTTCACATCCTTTATGAACTTACAAATTACCATTTGATTTAGTTCGTTACAAGGCAATCAAATCGAAATGATAAATGATGACACAGTCATGTATCCGTACAAATAGAACTTGGGTACAGGGGTAGTTTTAGCACATACGACTACGAGTACTCGTAAACGAGATTCAACCCCTATAAAATTACCATCAAAATATGGACAAAAAGGAACTAACTCGGCGCTTTTGGAAACTGTTCCCAACATCATCATCTTTTTTCCCTTTTTTTTTTTTTGCGACAGAGTAGGTATTATTTTGGTCTATATAGAGGAACTACACACATGTGCCTGTTTATAATGCATGACATAAAGTCATGGCGAATCCTTATTTCTGCTCCTGCTACGGCTATTGTTTCTGATTCAGCTTCTCGTATCTGGTATCTCTTGTGTCTCTGGTATCTGATAGCTAACCCACTTTTTGTGGATTTATAGCCATGCTACCCTCCTTTGGAAATCCAATAAAAATATAACAGACTCACTTAACCCCTGGTTGATCATTGGGATTCCGTTCCATTGGCTATGCCAGGACACGAGAGTATATATTATGGCATTATGCTGTTTGGTTTGTTTTTCCCTTCTTCCAGTAGTTTATTGTGTTTTTCCTTTTACGCGCTTTGATACTTTGCGCATAATCTCGTAAAAATATCTGCAGGATAGAGTATTAACCGCGTTCGCTTCATCATTGGGGTTGACAATGTTATTTTTACCAAGCCACCCAATATAACTTAAATTTTAGCGATTATATGGAAGAGTGAGAAGTATCATATCATAAATGTGCGTTTTATAGGGTTGTTACGTAATTACTTGGGTTTGGTGGTGACACTGGACTCTAGCAGGGAGTACATGCCCAGGGCTAAGTATTCTTGGCGAATAGAGCTTCTTTATAGAGAAACAGGACTGTGACAAAAATAACAGAAACACAAGCAATTTAATTCTATCTTCTCTAATTTTTTCTGTTTGAAAACGAAAAGGATAATGTCTCTCAAGGGATGACCTTATCCACATGAGATGATCATATCTGAGTATGTGGATTTTAAGAAGTTATTGACACATTTCCTATGCACGTTCTATTGGTTTTATTAGTCTAAAAAGTATAACGCACGCTCGCCTTTTAAAACTAAAATAAATAAATTTGTTTTATATCGTAATTGGGTCAACCGACCCGAATACAAATCGGGTTAATCAGAGATGTGAAGAACTGATCTTATAAAATGAGAGGTCCTTGTCCAAGAGTCTTTTGAGAACCTCCACGAAATTATAGATTTTTTTTAGTTTAAGGAACCTAAACATGTGATTCCTATTCTTCTTCAATAGGCTTTTTTGACAGATCACGCCTGACTCCTATCAAACTGCTTCATCATTTTGGTTCAGTATCGTTTGGCATGTCATCATGGAAAGATTCGCAAATTGTTCAGCTGTATTACGAAAATCAGCGTTCTGTGAGAAATGTTTTTCATGCGATTGGAGGAACTTACGGTGCGCATAATCGAGCTACTGAAACCACTATTCCCAATACCATTCGCAAATTTGAGTCCCAGTGGATAATACTCGACCAATTAGACCACATCCAGTACGTAGGCAAGAGACTATAGCAGCTGTAGCTAAGAGTGTATGCGAAGACCGTGACAAATCGATTCGTCGTCGTTCTTAAAAGCTTGATTTGGCGTACTCGACAACTTGGCGTTTTTTACTAGGATCTCAGCCTAAAAGCGTACAAAATTCAACTTTTGCAAGAATAGAAGCCAGACAACTTGAATTTGCATCATATTTACAGTGAATGGAAAAACTTAATGAAAATCCGGTGTTTTATCGTGAAATTTTGTTCAATGATGAAGCTCAATGGCTCAATGGATACGTCAATAAACAAAATTGCCGTATATGGGCTAATTAACAACCCGAAAAGTACCAAGAGCTACCATTACATCCATTAAAAACAACGGTATGGTGTGGTTGATGGGCTGGTGGAATCATTGATCCATATTATTCCTAAAATTCAGGCACATGGTCTCGGTGAGCTCTGGTTTCAAAAAGATAGCGCTACGAGCCCTACAGCGCGTGAAACAATTGACTTGTTGAGAAATCATTTTGGTGAGCACTTAATTTCACGTTTTGCTACGGTAAATTGGCCGCCTAGATCGTGCGTTATCAGAACTCTCGTGTTATCCGCGAGATACCAGCCGCTATCCTCGAACGAGTTTCCCAAAGTTGGACCTTCCAAATGGACCACCTCCGTAGTCATGGCCAATATTTACATGATATCATTTTCAAAAAGTAAATGCCATGAATTATTCTTTTAACCGATAATTAAAATTTTAAGTTTACTTTTAAATTTATGTGTTTTATTTTACATTATAAATCAAATTTTACGATGAATCATCGGATATCTTTGATAACATTCTAAGTTCAGACTTTGCTTTACCTATATGAATAGTAACATCATGTTCACTTGGCTGCGCTTCCCATGTCGCATACTGACTCATCTTCTTAAAATATTTAAACTCACCTCGCCACTTTCCGCTTCTGGGGTAGCTGCTATGAGGGATTTCGTTTGCTTACGGTGGCAAATAGTTTTCTATTGCTATGCGTGCCTTTTGCTATGAGCGGCTTATAGTGCTATCTGTGCTAAATATTTCTTGCAGCACTCCAATAATTTTCACTGCTGGCAAACTATTGATTATTGCAATAACGTGCAGATCCCTTAATTGTTTGTACTTTTATGATCGACTGGATATTCTCACTCATAAGACATGCTATACTTAGTTACTTACTTATGTCCTCGGGCCTATTATGTCCGTGAAGTTCCCCTTGCGAGGCATAGGGCCTCCACTACTCCTATGCACCATCGCGTACGGTTTCTGAAGATGTATCTCAGCTCTCTCCAACTCTTCCCCAGTTGTGCTGATTCCTCTTCGACCGTTCTGTGCCAAGTATTTCTAGGTTGACACACTTGTCTGCCTCTCTGCGTGAGAGGATTCCATTGCATAGCTTCATTCACAATGAACTCGTGGCCTTTATACCTGTATACCCGATCCACTGTCACTTACGTCTTCATATGAAAGAGTCAATGGCCTCCAGACCTGTTTCGTATGATGTTCATCATTAGGGATACAGTTGGGCCAGAAAATCCTCAAAATGTTTCGCAGACAAATATTCACGAACGTTTGCAGCTTTCTTGTGACAGCGGCTGCACCTTTCCAAGTGATGCTGATAGAGAAATGCTTTATCTTTGGGGCAGAACAGTTGTAGCTTGATCTTTAGGCTGAAAGAGTTGTTCCATAGTAGAGTTCCATATTTTGGACATCATTCCGAACGCAGCCTTTGCTTTCCCGATAAATACGATATGTAGTTCGGTCCCACCATCAATAGAGGCAATACTCCCAAGATATTGAAAATTCTCTACCATCTCTACTGGTTGTCCAGAAATCTCTACTTAGTTAGCTGAAGAAGTTCTAAGGCTGATCCTTTTTATTTTTACCGTATTGATTTTTAGCCAACGATTTCAGCTTCTCTCTCCATCCTTGTTGTCATTTGATAGAGATCCATGATTCTATGAGAGAGTAAGCATACGACGTCTGCGTAGTCCAGATGTTTGAGGTATGATTGCAGAGTCGCTTGAATCCCTCCATTTTCAGTCGATAAAACTGCAAGCAGTACGAATACATCACTTATCACCAACAAGAACAGTATTGGTGACAGTATACAGCCCTGCCTAACCCCACTTAAGATTTCAAACTCCTCTGACAACTTCTACTTGTCTCTACTTGTCTCTATAGAACTCCTTTTCGAAGTGTATGAACAGCAGTATGAACTGTTCGATGATGATCCGCAAGGTGTTGATGTGTTCCACACAGGAAGATTCAGTGCGGAACTCTGCTTGTTCGGCATTGAGTGTGTCTTTAAGGTGCTCTTTTATTCACCCCAGGACGATTGTTGCTGTAACCTTAACCGCTGCAGGCAGGCAGCACGAAAATTTCTCTCCAATTTTCGCACTGCGTGGGGTCTCCTTTCTTTAGGACCTTGACAATCACTGCTTAAAGAGTGGAACTTTAAGAAAACTCGCTGTGTCCCAAGCTCCATCAATGACTATGTGCAGGAGCTCACTCGATATTGTTTTCGCTACTCGTAAGAGCTTTGCTGGAATACCGTCAAGTCAAACCGCTTCGTTGTTCTTCAGTGTTTTGACGGCGGTAAAGACTTCTTCTCTACTGCGGGATGCAGTGCGTGTTCGGGAATTTGTTACTACAGGCGGATCATTCGGCATTGGATTCACTTAACTGGCGTAAAAATAGTTTAAAACCGCAGAAAAGTACTTCTTCTACCTTTTGAGCTGGTCCTCATACGAAACTAGCAGAGATCCATCCGAGTCTTTTACCAGCCTTGTTTGGGCACCTGTGAGCTTCTACAGTTACACCTACCAGCGGCCTATTTTCTGTAGCCAATGCGTTGATATAGTTACGTTTATCACATCGCACGCTACGGTGAACTTCTCTCATCTTTATGCGATGCGCGATTCTTCCTGCTACTGGAGTTGCTGTGATGCGAGCTTTGAAGTGTTTTGTTTTCTTTGATCCTAGTTCAAGTTTCTTCCGAAAACCTAGCACTGTTTCTTTCTTGCGACCGACCGACTATACGAGTACTTTCAACACCGGATATGAAGACATTTTTCACAGCAGAATTATGGTTTTCGATGAAGGTGGGTTTCGTACCTTGTAAAAGGTGGTCCTATAGTTGTTGGCGACCTGCAGGATCCTTTAGTATATTGGTATTAAATTTAGGCATTTGGGTATTTATTTTTTTTATCTCCGAACTGCAGCTGTTCGTAATCTTACGCTAGCAACCACCTGACAGTGGTCCCGGGCCATTCGCATGTCTGCACATCTTCTGTTACGAGCGTCCTGGAGATGCTTCTAAAACGCCGACTGATCGCGAAGTGATCAATTTGGTTGGAAGTTGCTTGCCTGTCCGTCGAAGTCAGTTCTGACTTTTTTGCAAGTCTTATGCTCAACTATGGTCTCTCCAATTGCAAGGCGGTTATCTTCGCAAAAATCGACAAAACGCTCGCCATGGTAGTTGTGGTCGCTAAAACCATTCTTTCCCATCTTATGCCTGACTATATCATTGTCATTGCCAACTTTGGCATTCAAGTCCACTGGTATGACTAATGGAACGAAATCCCAATGATCAACCAGGGGTTAAGTAAGTCTGTTATTTTTTATTGGGTTTCCAAAGGAGGGTTGCATGGCTAAAAATCCACAAATAGTGGGTTAACTATCGGATACCAGAGATACAAGAGATAACAGATACGAGAAGCTGAATCAGAAACAAGTCCAATTTGATGTCTCCGCGTGGTATACTATTATAAGCAACACTCCGCCGGTTATAAAAGGTCTCTTTCTCATCGACAGAAGTTAGCTTCATTGGGACGTAGCACTGTATGACAGTGACGAGATGTACTTTAGTACGGAACTTGACTTTCAGAATCCTGTCGTCTAAAGGTTCCCAGGAAATTAAGCTTTTGAGAGGAAAGCAGCAATTCAACGCCAGATTCCCGATAGTTTCCGGGTGCCTTTCCGGAGAACAGTAGTACAGTGTTACGAGTTGGGGACTTAAACTCCCCCCACCCAACCATCTGATTTCACTAATCCCTAATTTAGTACGAGTATGTCCATATTTTACCGCGAGAATTCTTTCTCTAATTGGAAGAATATGGCACTTTGAGGACCTTCACTTCCGTTGTCGAAAAGCGTCTTCATATTCCAGAAACCAATTTTTGTCCGGGTAAAATAGTCAAATGTCGTCAACGTGTTATCATTCCTTATCCGAGGCACACAGTCGGCTTCGGTAGCGGTTTTGATTTCAGTTATGAAGAATGCTAGCCTCCATAACATATTCCAGAAAGCTAGGCCTGTCGCACTTGTAATTTTAGCCTATTTCCGTAGATAGAGATACGCAAATATTTGCCTGGAGACCAGCGCGAAGAGGTAAAACAAGCACTTTATCGTGACTGATTGTTGCGCTACTTGATCAGACCAAGTTCTGGTCAATCAATAATTTCCCGAACAGGCACGATGAAGGTCCCCATGCTACAACTAAAAGAAAAAAAACATCAAAAGGCTGATTTTGGGTATTGAACTTCTCAACTTACTGTTGAGGTAGACCCCCTTGTGAGAGCATCATGATGGCTGTGGTATGGACCCAAAATCGCAGGAAGGGTCCTGCTGTTGGTTTAGACCCAATGTAGAGTTGGAATAATAACTGGGTGCTGTGACTCTAACATCAGGAAGAGGTTCAAGATTGGCCTTGACTCATAACAAGGTTGGAACTTGTGCCTTTAACATATGGTAATTTCGAATTGGTACTCATGAAGGCGGTAGGTGATGAAAAGGTATACCCTTGCTCCCATGGATTTATGGACATTTATCAAGTCTTCAAAGACAGGTGTTCGCCTGATACAACAAGAGACGTTGTATACACACATCGGTTTTAATAGACCTACTTACTTTGGTTGACGCTTCACTAGGTGATGGATCTGGAGCTCCAGTTATCTCCTTTTAACTAAATCGCCTTCCGTTAAAAACAGAAAATCGATTGAGATACTCCACTTGATCATATCACATAAGGCAGAGCTTTTTTTTACCGAATTGTGCCCCTAAATGGATTGGATGCCTTTTCATCCGAAAGCCCAAGCTTTCGAAACTTACAGTATGACTGGGATACACGGTTCCTTCTTCGTAGTTTGTGAAAGGGAGTTGTTCCTCATTAGCTTTTTAGTTTAAAAAAAGCGATTGAAATGATTTTGTTGCTGTTTTAATTTGCAACGAACCTATGCATGAACCTGAAGGCACCACCTCACAGGTTTGGTTTTCGATTGTGCTTTCAGTACTTTGAGTTTCCTCTTTTAACGAAACGAAACTTCGATGGGGTCATAAGCGTAACAATCAAATTCGTAACGAAGTTCTTGCCCTAGCTATTTAGTCCGCGGTAACTGCATGAGTAAACCCTTCCTCCTGCTTGCAAAAATGGCAAGGACATGTTCGGCCAGTAGCATAGTACTGGGCTACGCTATCATAGAGCTCACAACCATATACGGAAGAATTTAAAAAGATGTAACGAACCAACTTGGTCTTGGCTAAAAATGGGTTCACTATTGACGACCCTTGCAAACGTTTAAAGGACAACGACCTTGGAATCTGCACGTCGAATGCTCGGTCTCTTTACAGGTTACGTTCAGCCGATCAATTAGCAGAGTCCCTTGACGGTTGTCACGCGGATATCACATGGGATCTACCGGACCGGATTGCTATAGAAAAAAAAAAAAAATAAATCAGCGCTTATTCGGATGGGGATTTACCATATGCATCAGATTTAAGCTAACAATTGCTCAGCAACCCAATTGTTATCCTCTATTTTAACATATATATCTACTTTGTAGCGATAAGGAGCCTACGCTAATTATTCGGTTACATGTGGACAATCAAGAGTCCAACTATTCTACGGCTTAATCAAAAGTTATTTTTTGTTTGCTGGGGTCATCAACAATAAGATCAGTCATATCAGAGGCTATTTATCGCCCCATACCGTATTGTATTTTATATAATCGGGTAATTAACCTGACTGCATATTCCTCAACGAGATCCCCCAGAGAAAAGTGTAACTACGTTGAATAAATGCCAAAATCGGTTCGACGTGAGTGCCCAAAATCCTCACCTCCTTCACATCCATCCATTTCATGTAAAGGTAAAGGTGTTTTTATAAAATTCCACGGTTGGACTCAACCGTGAAAAGTTGCATGCCTATTAAAAAAATATTTGTTTTCACAATACCGACCTTCTGCTTAGCGTTATTAACATCAGGTAAGACTTCAGCTATATGGTTCTAGATAGGAGCACCACAAATCAGCATAGAATACTCCGGATTGTAAGACTTTACGCATGCCAAGCATGTCCCTACTATGCCAAAAGGCGACTTTATTGAAAGGTCAATTATTCTATCTACAGCCATTAGTGACAGTGTACCTCTTGAAAAATTTATAATCCCTGTCTGGCTTGACAGAAAGCACACCCCTACCAAGTCCAATATCACCGACAGATAATCTTAATGGTGTTAGAAGTAGTAAGCATATGTGTATGCCGGTGCATTCAAATTGGCGTGTATCCTTTCGTTTTAACCAAACCGATCTTCATAAAAGAATGGATATCCTTATGTCTAAACAAAAGAAATATTTTCTTATTCTTTGGTAAGAAAAAGGCATTGTCTGAGTGTTCTCATTATCTAAATTTCGTTCTCATTGAACAGATTTGTTTTATCATCATTTCGTTGGCAATAAACCAATTTAGTCCCATCATCCCTTCTTGCCACCATCTCATATCTCCAAAGCAAATTCCAATTTAGCTAAGCCCACGCAATTTCATAATTTCCATATTTTTATGTGAATCTCATAAAAAACACCATCAGTCTAAATTGGGGCTGTAAAACTTTTATGCGCTTGTACTCTCATTCAACCTCCTTAAAACACAAGGACATCTACCTCCCCTTCCAAGGACCTGAGACTGAAACAACCCAAACCGCAAACATCAAACGTCCCACTCACGTCTTCCATTATAATGCCAACGTTTATTTCTGCTGGTTTCTAAACTAAATGAGGGGGTGTCGGTTTGTTAGTGATGCGTACCAGATCCAGTAAACAAAACACTTTTGTTGCAATACAACGGAATATACATGATGCGGGGGATAAATCATCGCAATCATCACGTTCAATTACCCCCGAGGGTGGATTTACTGTAAATGGGGGCGGAGATGTAATGATTTGTCGTAAAAAACCAACAGAATAACTAAAATGATCCAAAAACCAAAATGAAAGATTTGCCCTGGTGCAATTGTGTGTGTGTATGTTTTGAATTGTCACCCCTAAATAATGATGTGACATGCGGGTGGCGCGCAGTCATTTAAGCGTTTGGTGGTAAGTGTATCATGTTAAGAGTAATGATTGTGCGAATGAACATGAGGGGATTGTGGCACATGTCATGTTTCTGGAATTGTTTCTCGAAAAGTTGTATCTGTGGGAACATGCCTAGAAGAAGATTGAAGACCGAAAACGAGAGAGGAGGAGTAGTAAAATATCCAATTTGTCTGTCATCATTAGTAGTGCGGTTACATGTTGACTATGAGAAAAGAAGAAGTGAACATCTTATAATAGTTGTCAACGAATGAGCCTATACAGAAGAGTAATGCTTTGATGAAATAACATGAAGATTAATTACGTGTTCGGGTACATAAGTACTAAGCAAACATTCAGTATCCCTTCGTTAGATTTGGCTCCATAAGAGTGTCTAATGCTTTTCCATTCTTCACAATGCTTATCGATATCAATAATGGACAAATGTAATATGAAGATGTAAACCAACTAAACCGATTTTTGACTAACTTCCAGGTGTACCGGGAAAGTAAAAAACAATTTATTCAAAGTATTAGCCATTGCTAGCTACATATTTTTCCCATCTTTCAGGCGATTTATGGATTCTACGCCAATAAAACTTTTCGTCTTTTGAAGCAAATCAAAAAGTCATCCAATTTTCGACTTGCCCGTGGGATTCGAATTGCTGCTCAGCTAATGCGTGTCCCATCGATGAAAACAAATGGTAGGAAGGAGCCAAGTCTGGTGGATACGGCGGGTGGGGTAGCAGCTCCTAGCCTTTGGTTGTATCCTGAACCAGTTTTGCTTTGTGTGCAGGTGCATTCTCATGGAGCAAAATTACCTTACCGTCTCTTCCGGCCCATTTGTTGTCGGTAGCGATTTGTATTAACGGTTTCACCAGGTTTAACCGAATCAATATGGCTTTGCAGTCGAAGTTGATGATTGTCTCGGATTAACCCACGATTTTTTCCGTTTAGGATTCTAAAAATAAATCCATTTTTCATCGCCAGTAACAATTCGATGCAAAACTGATTGTTTATCGTCTCTTTGAAGTGGTTTTTCGGTCATCAATCTGTCTTTCATTCAATTCATGTGGCACCCATTTTCCAGACTTTTGGATCTTTCCCATAGCTTTTAAACGGTCAGATACATTTAACATTTCTGCCATTCGTTTCTGACTCAAAGTGTCATCTTCATCCAATATTGTTCGCAATTCGGCGTCTTCAAACTTTTTTGGTGGTCTTCCACGTTCTTCATGTCTCACATCAAAATCGTTATCTCTGAACCGTTGAAACCATCTTTTGCATGTTGCTTCTGATAGAGCATGATCACCACATGCCTCGACAAGCATTCGATGCGACTCTGCAGCACTTTTCTTCAAATGAAAACAAAAAATTATTGCTTTCCGAAGTTATCATTTTTTGGTACAAAATTCGACATTTTTAACACGATGAAAAAATATGATGTTGCTTGCTCAATGGCTTGATGTATACCAAATATGTTTGACAGGTGTCATAGCAATCAAAAAAAAATTAATGCCCGTTCACAATAAATGTTCCCTATCGAGACATTTGTATCTTGACCCGTACTTCTTTCCGGAGAGCGATCGTTTAAGGTCTGGGAACAAAAAAAAAAAAAAAAAAAAAGCGCAGGGAGCCAAATCCGGAGAATATGGTGGATGTGGGAGCATCTCACTTCTTCGTTCCAGGAAATCTCCTGTAGCAGATGGCATAACCGGGGAGATAGTGAAAGTCATCTGGAAGGGCATTCTAGAGTGCCTAGTTAGCACATACAGCAAGTGGGTTGCCAGGAGTTATTTCCCTCCAAGTTGGAAGGGGGTGGTTGTGCTACTGAAGTCTCCTGATAAGACTAGATTTGATCCTAGATCTTACCGGTTCATCAGCCTACTTCCGGTACTTGGAAAAGTCTCCTTTTAGATTTGGCTTTAAGAAGGGCAGAAGTATTGAGATTGCATGGACTTTCGTTAAAGACTTCTTCCAAAAATAGCAGTGTCAACCTTTTCTAAGGTGCCTTTTTTGATTTTAAAGGCGGCTTTGACTACTTAAATTGGCAGAGGATCCTGACCAGGTTAAGCGTATTGAACTGCCCGAAAACAGGCCTATGGCGAAGCTATTTTTCTGGCAGACGCGCTTTTGCAGAATCGTCCTATGATAGGATTAGCGTAAACATCGAGAAGTGTTGCCCTCAAGGATCCATATGTAGCCCATTCATATCGAACCTTAAGATGGATCCACTCCTGAAGCAATTGTCTGAGCATTTCAGATATTGCGCACATGCGGACGATCTGCTCTTCCTTCTGAAAGGTCTGCCTCGTATCGTACTTGAACGGATAGGAGAGATTGTGATATCAATGTCAGTAATCTTGGGTACGTTACAAAGGTCCAGTATCTTGGCATAACGATAGCTGAGCAGATAAAATTCCTTACTCACCTTGAAGAGCTGAGAAAACGACTGCTGAGTGTTGTTGGCCAGGTAAGGCGCATTATAAGAAATGACTGGGGACTCAACAGATTTGTCGTTCGTACTGTGTACGATGCCTTTTTGTTGCATGTGCAGCATTTGGGGAATCGGCTTGGTATAAAAGGGTAATGTTAGAGTGTGGTCGCCGGCATATCCTGGCTTGCCAGAGAGTAGCCTTACTTGGCTAGTTATCGGTTTGTATTACAGATGCTTCTGGGAGTGCCTACCCTGGGCAAGATCAGGAAGGGACTTCCGTTAACCAATGCAAATTGGGTCTCCTCGACGGAGGTTGAAAATTTGTTCCGTAGGTAACGTAAGCTTCTGCTTTCTGAATGCATTTGGTCAGGGGAACTTACAGTTTCAGTCTGGGCTTTATATTAACCGGCCTTGGCTTCTTAAATGCGTTTTCGCATAAAAGAAGCCTTAGCGAGGTTGCAGGTTGTACATGCGGAACTGCCCTTGAGGACTGGATGCACGTTTTGTGCATATGTTCGGTGTACTCAGATGCTAGGGACTTGCAAGCTATAGGCGTCACCTACGATGGTGTGGCCTACGATATCAGTGAAGTTCTCTTTGACAGAGCGAAATTCGAAAGAATTCGTAGCTTTCGAAATGAGATATTCCGTCGTAGACGGCATAGATAATTAGCGGGTGGAAATAAATAAAAGTTGGACAAAAGGCCAAAGACAACTGACGTCCAGCCAGGTAGTGAAGTGACCAATTGGAAGTGACCGCAAGATTGAGAAGCTCGACCGGAAGCTATAGTCTGGTTCCGGTCTGATCTAGGAGTTGGCCTCCTTGTAGGAGTATTGGGTGTCGGTTTATACTCAAAATCGCGGGGAAAGTAGACCAAATGGTGCTTGGTCATCTCATGGTCGAACATATGTCGTAGTTGCTACGATTTGTGCTCAACCGTTTGATATCTATGCAACTGAGTGGTCTATTCGATGTGGATTTGCACTGCAAGCGGATGCCATGACCCATAGAATTGCTAAGGTATTAGATTGGCCTCGACCCTTCACTAAAGGGGAAGTTCGTGCCTTACACAAGACTTCGAATCTGGTACTGGTGATGGTACTTGTACTACTCGAATGCTGATCAACGCATTGTTCGACCAATTTGGCTGCGGTGACTGCGGAGGTGTGAGCCGGTGCGTTATCGTGGTGGAAGAGCTTTTTTTTCTCCGCCAAATGTGGTCGTTTTTTCTTCAAATCGGCAGAATAAATCGACGTAGTATACTCCTGTGATTGTTTTTCCCTTTTCCAAATAGTTAACGTGGAACACATTTCGCGCGTCCCAAAAAACAGTAGCAACCACTTTTCCGTCCAAAGACACGTTCACCGGGTAAAATCCATTGCTTCGCTTGTTCTTTTGTCTTTGGTGTGTACCAGTTAATCCACGTCTCATCGACGATCACGAAAAGAGGCAAAAACTCCTACGGATTTCGATTAAACAAGGTCTCACGATTGCTCTTGTTCTCCGGGGTGAGCAAACGCGGCACCCATTACGCGGATAGCTTTCTCATGCCCAAAATCTCATGCAGGAAATGGCTAACACATTCAACTGAGCTGCTTGCTATCTCAGCCAACTTGCGAACTTTCACTCGGCGGTCCGCCATACGAGATCATTGATTTTGTCCACGATTTTCTCTGTGGTAAGCGTTTTTAGTTCACCTGAGCGCGTTTCAAGTGGTAGTGTATTGGCTTCCCAATCGGACGGTTCGAGGCTCAATACCAGCCGTGACCGAAAAACTTTTTTTCAGGCAACTAAAATCTCGTGAGATTTTAACTAATAATATAGTCTCCCCATTAAATGTTGGATGCCACCCATGGAGCGAAATACCGATTGAGCCCAAACATCTTCCTTTCTCTGTCATGGCGAAACTCTGCAATCCAATGGTAAACTCTTGTACGGAAAGGTGAACTGGGGGTTAAAAGTCTACTGAAGGAATAAGATTGAGACAAGCTATACAGTTGCTCTTCCCCCTTGAATTTCCCACTTATGCCGCGTAGTGCTCAGCTCAATAGATCAGTCGAAGTCGATACCGTTCCCCAGTGTTGATTTTGTTGGGTTTCAACAGTTCATAATAAAAATCACCAAATACACAGCATACCTTCGTAGAGTGAATCTTCGGCCGGACCGACGACGTAGAAGCATGACTGGGCAGTCTCCATAACTTTCTTCTCTTTGAGTTGCTGTAATGCATCCCATTTTTATCTCGCGTGATGCAATGAAGAATGCCCTTCTTTTTTTGCCGCTAGAGCAGTTGTTCACAGGCGAAAAACTTTGCTCGAAGTCTCTTGGCTTTAAATCATAAGGAGCCCAAGTAACTTATTTTTAAATCATTCTCAACGCACGGATCGTTATCGATCAATGCCTCCAATTCAGCATCTTCAAGGAATTTTCGCCATCCTTTACGCGGACGGTCGTTAACATTGAAATCACAACCTTTGAAGTGACAGAATCAATCACGGCACGTAGTTTCACTTGGAGCAGCATCTCCGTAAACTTTTTGGAGCTTTTAATTGGATTTAGCAGCCGTTTTCTTCGAATTAAAGAAGAAAATTAACACTTCACCCAAATGACAGACATTTGCACAACACAATCAGAAATTTTCACACCAGAAAAAGTATATAACGCCCAAACAACATCACTTTTGTGTCAAGACGGTTTGTTTACCGTACTGCTGGAACCATCTAATGACTTAGTTGAGCACCTTATACTCAAACGCCAAACTTACACACATAAAACTTAAAATTGCTAACTTTGCTCTATATAAACTGTGCAAATAGATAATTCCTGGTAGTCATTAACGATTTGTACTGCAATCAACTTTAAGATAAAGATTACGCGCTTTGTTATTTTTCTTGGTCTTTACATCGAATTATTTTACACAATGCGAAGGCAAAGATAATTTTTCCGAAAAAAGTCATATCCGTAATTCCCAGTATTTAATTGTGATAATTCGTCAGCGTTATTTATCGGCACAATCCGATAAAGCCAGTATCAGAAGCGGTAAAATATTACCCTTCAAACCAACAAGTGCAACTTCACCTGTCAATTGAACACGGGCCGAGGGGAATTTCATGTTGATTAAGCAATTTAACTTACTCAAAATGAGTTAAAAGGATTGAAGGGTTGAGAGTTATAATCAAGGTTAACGAACCAACGGAAAGGGCCAGTTCGATAGTTTTAGTTACAAAATCGCGAACCCTCATTAAAGCCATACTACGTGCTCACCGCTCACTTTCTAACTTAGAAGACATTAAGGCCAGATTAAGTGGTGCGAATTTTTTTAATGTGCTTAGTCAGGGTTTTGGGTCATTCAATTAGACCAAGAGTCATCGAAATTGATCACCTTTAATACCACATTTGGAACATTGAGATTTTTTTGTTAACCATTTGGTATCAATGCCGCTCTCAACGTGGAATGGTCACGTTGTGACTCATATCGGCGACTTTGTAATTTTAACGCAACTAAGGAGGAGAAAGATAAAAGTGTTACATTTAATAAAACAAAATCCAATTCTTTTCAAACCGAAGTTGCATTTATCGGTCATGTCCTTAGTCCAGATGATGTTCGACCAGATTATAGTATTTAGGCTCATTTATCAATGACTTATTTTTCGAGGATTGAAATCTAGAAAACATTTAAAAAAAATAGAATTACAGTCTTAACATATTTAGACTCTAGTAAACCTTTGATACTTTCAGTCGATGCATGAAAATGTGTTGTCGGTGCAGACCAAACTAGCTGCTATAGCTCTACTCGCCAAAATGCTAGTAAACGTCTAGAAGCAATGTAAGTAATATTTTCTCTCCTTTTATTTGGCCACATTATAAGGCTTTTATCCATAAAAAATTGGTGTAAAATGTTTTTATGCTTAGACCAATCTGACCTTGCTCGTAAGAATTCAAATACGTTAAACTCATCATTCTTTAGTATTTTCACCATCAATGCTCCATCAAAATTACCGGTAGCATTCTGCCCCCTTAATCAGTTAATCGTAACACTCGTCTGAGTTGTGCATTAATTAATATATCGTGATGTGTTGCTTGGCTTCAGAGAGTTTTCAGAGATATCGGTAGTTTCACAACGACGAGTGCCGGTAAAAACCTGCAACTAAGCAAGATGCATACAAAGCGGATCTGCGTATGAGGACTAGAGTTAACCACGATCTCTACGAGCAGAAGAGGAGAAATGAACACCGGCTTCTCACGAGGAAAAAGAAGGGCCATGAGAAGCAAGCGGTAGAAGAAATTGGAAGATACCAATCTAGGAATGAGATTCAGAAGTTTTATTAAAAAGTAAAAAAAAAAAAACGGAACCGTTTTGAAAAAAGCATTTTTGTATACTGTATAACGATGACGAAATAAATACCGCTGTCAGGCAGAATGAACCTTATAACCTGGATAATGTAGACCAACAATTCCGTCCACCCGCCATGATAAAGTTAAGATAGCCATATCTAATCTTAAGTCCAACAAAGCTGCTTAAACAGACGGCCTAGTTTCCAAGCTCTTCATAGTCATGACTAGATAAGGATCATATACCAACTCGTCTGTATGCCCGATGAATGGAACCTCAGCATTGTTTGTCCGATCCTCAAGAAAGGAGTTAATATTCTTAAAATCGCCTACAAGATTCTATCTGCCGTATTGTGTGAACACCTGAAGCCGTTCGTCAACAATCTGATTAGTTCATATCAGAGTGGCTTTAGGACAAGACACTACACTACGGACATCTACACTACGGTAGATCTTGGAAAAAGCTCTAAATCGATATACACCACCTATACATCGATTAAGGCCGCGTATGTCCAGTTTTTGCATCCCTGCCAAACTCAGATCAACTATGGAGAATGTACGCTGCTGCATCAAGGTCTGTAAAGAGCTCACCGTGACTCGCTCTGTTATGCGTTAGTTCTTGAAAGTATAGTGCAAAACTCACGCGCCAACACAAGAGGTGCAATCTTTCAAAAGTCCCTGCAATTATTCACATAAACCGATGATATTGACATAATCGGAAAAAATCAGCGTGATGTCAGTGTCACTTTTACCAGTATTGACACGGAAGCTGCAAAAATGCGTTTAATGGTCAACGAGGGCAAGAAAGAATACCTAACACCGACGTCAGAACGTCACCCTCGACAGATATAGCTTTGAAATAGTAAAAGACTTTGTCTACCTAGGCACTATCAATTCAATTCAGACAATTACACCAGCGCTATGATTAAACGAGGAACAACTCTTGCAATCTTTGCTTCTATGGGCTAAGAAGGCAGTCGACTGGCAAAACACTTCTAGTTCTGTCCTATGGCGCAGAGGTATAAACTTAATCAAAAATGAATGAGGGTGCTCTTAGTTGCTTTAAGTGGATCGATCGCTGACGCTTGTTGGTTGAGGCCCAGGTCCACCCCGAACTGTAGCGCTATCTTAAGTTAGCAAATACAACACGCTTATGGAATTCCCCACCGTGCTCTTCATTTCCTAGTCATTATAACTTTCAACATTCAAAACCAGAGTACATGAGAATCTTTCTTTCGCCCTTCCCTAATTTTCCATCATCCGGGCTGTAAAGATATTCAAAGGGTACACTAAAATTAACTACCGCGAGAAGGTTTAAAGTAGAACTTATAGCATAACATCGTAATCATTTGACGCCCGATTCCACACTTACTAAATAGTGCACATTTGGAAATTTAGTGGTAACAATGACAGGTAGCCATCAAGAAAGCCGCTAGTCTCTACACAACTACCACAATAGGGTTCCTGGTCTAAAGTTGAAAATCGGCGGGCACACGCACTAATAGAAAAGCATATCGGATGAAACTGTGGATGGAAATAAGGTGGCTTAGGGCCTCTGCTAATTGTTCGGAAAAGTCAGTATGTTGTTCGAAAGTAGTTATCCGTTTTCTGTTCGCTGGGGTCGTCAACAGTAATCATCCACATGCAAGGACGCTTGTTGCTTGAAACATACATATTCTGCAGGGCCAGATCCTTCAGAAGATAGTGCCAGTAACCTATAATAAGGTTTCAATTGAAACTCATACGTTACCATTTCTATTTCAACAACTAGGCTTATTGCCGAAAAGTCCTCATATGATCTGATTGCCGGATATGTTCAAGTAGCTCAAACGAGTTCATTGCTGGTTCTGCCTCTGAGAGTTACAGTTGGATGGTTTCTGGGGACGTGAGAGTAAGGTTATAAATGAATACTTACGCTGGAGTAAAACGAGTGGCTAACATTAGGGTTTTCTATACACACTATCTCAGTTGTTTAGCTTAGCTATAACCAGTATGCAGTATGCTGAGTCAAACCGTGTAAATGTAACTGAATGCGCGGATCTTTGCAAAAAAAAGCTAGGTTAACTTCAGTTCATAGAGATTACTAAGACAAAGTACAGACTGAGATGAATTCGACGACGACGTTAGACACAGATGCAGCGATAGCCTCATTTAAGCCACTTTTCCATGGTTGGAGCTTAGGTCATTTGAAGATTCATCTTCGGTATCAACGGGATGCTGGCACTATCCTCAAAGGATCCTGCTATACAGGTTCGGGTTGCGCCGTCAGATTAACTGCCCAACGACGGAAAGCAATCAATGTTGTGTAGCAACAGCAGCATCGGATATGGATGATATTATTGTTGACGTTCGCAGCAAACAAAGAATGGACAACGACTTTCGTGAAAGTTCGGACAATTGACTATTACAAAACAGATATTATTGCTATCCAAGAACTGTGATTGGATAGATCGTGCCAAAGACGTATGAAAAACTGTCACATCTACTATGATGATTACTAAAGAGAGGCGAGCATCAAGCATGCCAGAAAACAACTGATAACAGTCCGCTTTAAGTGTCTAAATTCGCAAAACCTAAGTCTGATATGCGATGTATAGGAGAAAGAAGGACTTGGTCAAATATTGTCTCTACGAGTTGAAACCTTCAAAAACGAACAAGAGAGCATAACTTCGCAATCGGTGTTGAAGAAAAGTGGTAGAATGCCCCATTCAGTTTGGTCCAGCAATTTCTTCGACCAGAACGAACCATCAAATTTTGATAAAACATAAGGATGCCTGGTTATTGGGATCCTAGCGCTGTTTGTCCGATCCACAAAAGAGGATACTCTCTGGTGCAGAAGCATCGACCTTGTCAGGGATGCGCCTGCATAGTCAGTGAATGAAGAAGAGAAAGTACGAACTAACGGCACATAAAGTGAAATAGGTCTAGTTCGAGAAGGGTTCGAATATAAAGACTACGGTGGCTGGGAGATATAGACCACATGAACACCAGCCCTCTTGATTACAGAATGTTCGAGTGCACTCGAAAGGAATGGAGAAGTAGAGAGAGATCTCGACTTAGGTGGTTCGCGCTAGTGGTAAACTACTTTAACCAACATGGCGTGCGTAACAGAAAGCAAATCGAATGCTTACGTTCGAACTGGACGTAGAGGATGTTAGTTGAATCGCAATTACACCTCAAATGAAAGAAAACTTTTGAAACTGAGGAGGTGCTTTGCTACGAGTTGCTACGATACAATCTTCGTATGATACTTTCTTCCTTAACTCACAAATATATTGCAAAAGAGGATTATGTAGTCCCTATTTGAAAATTTTCATAATAACCTCGGTCCACTTAAACCATGACTAATCAAGGAGTTACATATAAATGCTCTGTTACTTCGTCTTCGACTATGACATTGTATCCCACGTAATCTACATTGAACATTCTCATATTCATCATTAGAAACCAGATTGCTAAATCCAATTACCAACCGCTCAGAAGTGACCAGTTCACCTGCAATCTTGATCCCTACGTCGATCCAATCTGAACATCTTTCTGAAAAAAAAAAATGTAAAACATTGTAGTTCCTGGGACCAATTTCCCTGAAATAAATTTGATTGCTTCTGTGTTTAGACCACCTATGAAGATTTTAGTTGCAAACTCACATAACACCAACAAATATATAACCGCACAATCGCCATTACAATTCTATACCACAAGACAACAACTAACAAATAAAGTCTAATTGACTCATTACCGTTACATTTCTGAAAAAGAAACCACCAACTACATCATTCCGATAGCTACACGCGTACCACTACATCGACACAATTGAATTGTTTTCCCACGACCCAACAATAAATCCCGAAAAAACCACAAACTATACGTACTTGCGTGAAACATGAAAGATTTTTATCATTAGCCAAGTCCTCCCGAATCCCCCAACAGCTCCAGCCCACTGAGAAAATGAATGAAAGTCGGTCCTCGACTTGGCTTTTCTTTAGTCCTTTCCTAAATTAGATTACCAACTCGGACACTGCCACTGAGAGGGAAACATGAGTAACAGAAGACGTGCGCAAAAAATCGCTTATTAATGAATCCAAAGCAGGACGTAGCCAAACACAATACTTCCCACCACACATGCCACACATTGTAGAGGATAGTAATTCAACAATAAACTGCTGCATGAAGCCTCTGTAGCCTCAACTCAGTGTAGCATTTCATATCTGATGTGGGGCCTTAATTTAGTATTCTCCTCTTGGTCAAAAGGAAACCTGTGTAGGACGGCTGCTCCTGGCTTCTACTCGTTGTTATTCCATTGTATTCCAAGAGGAAATGAGGACAGAGACGCGCAAAATTAAGAGCCAATTTGCACGAAGATAAATGACCCAACATTAAACACGCTGACCAGTTGTCAGCAGGTTGCAGCAGTTCAGCGGTGAAAGGGTGCAGCGGTAGTACGTGTAGGTCCTTTAAATTGAAACCAATTGAAACCCTCACTTAAGCGAGATCGAGGAGATCTAAGTGGCAGTTGTTTTCACTTAAAATTCATCAAAGAGAAAGGAATAACCACGCGGACATTTGAGGACATTTTACGCCTTTCAATTAGAATCGCTCATTAGAACGTAATTTTACGATCATCAGCTGGCTAACAGAGTATCCGAGACTTCGCTTAGCAGATTTCACACTCGATCAATGAAATGGTAATGAAACTCAAATCCATTCACCGTGAAATTATTATGCTTCACATTCCGAGGTCCAGAATCCAGAATTTCAATTCACACCAAACGGAAGGACCACGATACCACCGCGCCCGAGAGCGGATTTTTTCGCTTTTTTACGAGCAGCAATGTTTGCAATTCGTTTTGGGCACTTAAAACACAACTGGCGCGCTACACTGCTATGCTCGTCGAAAGGATCTACTTGGGGATTTGTTTCCACTTGAAGTCTGACATTGCCGCCTACAGCTGTTTCAAGTGGTTCCATCAGTCGGTCGGTTAGTTATTTAGTCGATCTGTTGAACCGTCGGCTCTTGTCGCCTCATGAGTGATCTGCATATTGGTTGACGCAATGGTGGTCGTATAGTTGGGCGCAATTGTAGGCATAATTACTGTGGATGATTTGTGTGCTAAGGCGGGACATGTGTTTCTGTCGAGTGAGAGTGCACCTTAAGGATGTACTGTTCACTATAATTGTAGACCACACGCGCAGTACGAGTAGATGTGAACCAAATTGTATTTCAATTGATCTCATGAAGCAATTAGAGGCATTACCATAATTGGATGGAGCTATTACGAGAGCTATGTAATCTATGCGGAATTGTAGGCATTTTAGAGAATGTATTGTAGATAATCGTGAAATTAAGATAGATGTGAAAGACTGGATGCGGTAAAGGAAGGATTAATCTACCATAAAAGAAAGAAATGTGAAGAGCTCAAAATGATTGCGTGAGGTCTGACCACTTTAACTTATCTTATAACTAAATGGAGTAAGTTTGTAACCTGAGAAATTATTCCACTTGGTTCGCATTTTTCTAAAACGAAAAAGATTTCGCCATCCATCACGTCTCGAGTGAGACATGAAGCTGCTGTTAGCAAGAGTGTTGCGATCCAATTGTTCGAATTGATTGACTATATCAACATCTTAGTGCAGCTCATAAAAATGTTTCCAGTACCTTTCGAATCATAAATCCGTTCTTAGGTTGTGTTAGGTAAGTGGATTGATGAGCTATCTGGAGCCCAGTCTATTCTACACCTTTTCACATTGAGATGGGTTGCTGTGGCTTAGGTGGTAGTGTATTGGCTTTTCAATCGGAAGGTTCGGTGTTCGATTCTAACAGCGCCCGAAAGCTATCTTTTTTCAGGCAACCAAAATCATGTAAGATGAGTGGTTGCCTAGAATACAACAACAAGTCCAGTTACACTAATAATTTAGTCTCCCCACTAAATGTTGGATGTCATCAATGGAGCGAAATAGCCACTGAGCCGATACATCGTTCTTTTTCTTGTAAGTAAGTATGAAAGTGAAGCAGCAGATTGTTCTGAGATTTTGTGGGAGTACTAACTTCCTAAAGTTCTTTATCTCAAATTACTGAGGCTGGGACAAAGGCACAACCTCTGCAAGGGTCGTGGTCCTGAAGCCGCAGCTTTAAGGCATGAACCCCCAAAAAGTGAGCTATCCAACAAGCATGTATATTTCAGCTCTCCTTTTCAAAGAACCTTATTCGTTCCGGATTAGCTGGGTTCCTAACATAATTGCCCTAAGGTTTGGTAAGAAGGAAGGTTTTTGGACCTTTCGTTGATTTTATTTCAATCGTTCACTCTACTTGTACTCTCAGAGTGCAGGGTGGAGGTTTGATACTTTGATCTGCCTGTTCTCTTTCAAGGGAGGATTCTTTTCGAGCTAACTCGTCTGCACGCTCATTGCCTATCACTCCTTTATGGCCAGGAACACAGCAAAGCTTAAAATTATGCTGAAAATAAATTAAACTCTTTATCTATAATTTTATTTATTTATTTTTTTTTTTTGTAATGTGCCCGCGCTCAAGCATGGGCGAAGAAAAATTAGGGAGAAAAGAAAGAGGGGAACAGATGAACTTTGGTTTTAAATGTTTGAAGGTTTTAATGACTAGGAAGCAAAGAGCTAGGCAGGGCATTCTATAAGCGTACAACTCGCTCGGAACGAATCACTATATTTTAGAGTACGTCCGAAAGTGGGTTTGAAGGCATACTGATGAGCATTAATAGCGAGACCGGTGTTAAGACGATTTCTATGGAAATAGTGGTGGAGATAGTGATAAAACAGATAGAGACACGAGTCGTTACGTCGGTGTTTCAGAGTGTCTATTGTTTGAGTAATATAAGTATCATCCATGAGTCTTATCGCACGGTTTTAAATAGTATCTAGCCGGTGCAGAGGTGTTTAGGACACACCTGACCAGATGTGGGTATTGTACTCAAATTTCGGAGGGAAAATTGCCAACTCAGACAGGGTGAAGTATTTTTTACATCTCTCGAGGAAACCTAGACATTTCGCAGCATTTTGACGGCACCGAATATGTGGTTATTTCGACGTAAGTTGTCATTGACATGCATACCGAGAATGGCAATTTTTTCGGTTTCGATGATGGAAATGCTATTCATGGGCAATAACTGGGTGTTTAAATTTCGCTTTAACGACAGCACACAGCATTGTGTTTTAGAAGCATTTAATTCTACTCTGTTGCTGGTTCCCCAATTAGTTACGCTGTAAATATCGAAGTTTCCGTTCTACAGTCGAAGAGCAGGTACGTGAGTCCTAGAACGAATATGAAAAGCAGAGAGTGCTGTCGTCAGCAAAGGAATATATTGGATTAGAAGTAGCAGAAAAGAGATGGTTGATGAAAATTAAAAATAGTGTCGGAGACAGAACAGAGCCCTGGGGTACGCCAGCATTTATTTTCTAATTTCTAACCCACATAGCTGGGCTGGTTCTTCAAGGATTCTAAGAACATAGTTTAGAATTTCACTGAACGTGGAGAGGAACTTACTGGTCACCATGAGAGCCACATAATCCGCGTATGAACTGGGTTTATTCATTCAGAATTCAGAAGTATTTCGTTAACGCAGATTCTATAGAAATGGTGATATCACTCCAACTTGGGGGGTGCAACTTGAGGTATTGATCCTCAATACCGCGTTATGTTATGCGGTTATCAGGTTTGTTAATGCAGGATGAACTCCGACATTTCCTAAGTTTCTACCTACATATAGCGGGAATGTTGACATTATTAATTGCTCCTTCGATATCGTAAAAACTTTTATCAATTGTGCTGACTACTTCATGTAGGAACATTTCCATGACTTCACCTTTTATATAGGCATGCTGGTTTGAAATTAATTCTTCCAGGTGCAGATTACTTCGAATAAGAGTGTCAAGCAGTTTTTGCAAAGTTTTTTAAATGCATGATGTTAGGCTTATAGACCTGAAGCCTTTAAGCTTTGGGAATGAATACTACCCTTACTTAATTCCTACATTTGGCACATATCCACACTTGAAGCTACGGTTATATTCAGGAACGGTATCATAGTCCACTGCATTTTTTCGAAGCATGATTGGTATGGTTACATCCGGTCCAAGGGATTTGTAAACGGAGTCCATGGCCCAATTTATTCTATCTTCTTCTAGCATCTCCTCTATGATTTCATTTTGGCTAGAACAAAATGTGTCTATATATACTACTGGTGTTGGAATAGAAGTGCCTCCAGGATGGTAGATTTTTAACAAGAGTCCCAAAGCTTCAGTGTTGGATTTCGTGTAACCACCATCTGGTAGGTCTTTAGCTACTGTATGTTCCTTAGTATGTTTTTCCATAGTCTGAAACACTTCGTTAAAAACTTCGTCAAAGATTTTGTTAAAGCACTGCAGATTGCTTTCTTGTCTTTCCACAGAATGGCCTTATATTTGTCTCAATCGGAGCACAGATTTGAGCTCTTGGCTGCATTGGAAAGATTTCTTGCCTCTTTCATAATGCATTGTAGTTTTTTTTCTCCACCAACGTGGAGAGTTTTGAGATTTTTTGATCTTCTGCTTGATTAAAAGAATAAGTGAAGATCATCCCCAGTTATTCCTTCTGCATAATAATTGAGGACATAAGGTTTTTGATCTACTTCTGCCGTAAATTTTCTAAGTTAGTGTTTTTGGGATTTTTGTACAATAGAGGGGGTATGGGTGTGCCTTTGACATTGACCTTGATCATTCTATGATCAGAGAATGAGATGTTCGAAGATACCCCAGTTGTTTATGGCAAAGGTGTCAGAGAGTTACTTAGCAGGGTAATATCTAACACATGACATCTATATTTCACTACAAATGTTGGTTCATTACCGCAGTTAGCGATTTACAGATTATGGTCGAAACTGTATTGGAAAAGGGACTCAGGTCAAGACATTGTGTTTGATGGGAGCTTAGATCACATCCAATAATCACATTAGATCTTTCCTGCTCTACTCTTTTGATAAGTTAGTTAGGTATTGTTAGGGGTCCATCAGTCGATTCTATGGCATGTATATCGAGGCAAGCATGAGCAGCGGCTTTTTCAGCCGCTCATAGCTGACTATCGTCTGGTCGTCATTTATAGACACCTGGAGATAGACAATTTAATATTAGATTTTGCAACAATACAGGCCCTAATACTATTTTCATTACCTTGTTCGGCCATGACAAATTCGTTTAATTTCAGCCCTTCTATTTTACCTCGAGTTATGTTATGTTATGTCTTCCTTATACATAAGGTAGACAAGGTTGGCGCTGGCTACCTTATTATGATTGTGATTTATTTTACTACTTTTAGCATTGCGCTTCGCATTTCCAAAGGTCACAAGGCAACTGTAAAAAGTCTGATCTTCCATAGGTGTTATCCCGACCCGGACTTTATAGGTGGTTCTGCGTAGTAGTGGATTAGATTTGTGGGTAAATTTATTTACAAGCTCCACACCATATTTGCTGTGGTTTCCGATTTCTTATCGCGCCTATGCAACTCAATGCTTAATCCTATGTTAGTACGGCTGGGTGAATTTCAATGCATACATAATTTCTTTGGCGGCACAGTTCGAAAGCATGCACTAAACCACCACTGAAAATGACCCAGGAAAGTCGATTTCGAAGCGGAGCGAAATGGATCACAACTAGCTGGCGTTTCACACACTTCAACATCCACAACAGACCTAATTGAAAACACTGACAGCCAGTATTCAAAATGTAAAAACTTTTCAACCTTGTAGGCATTGTATCAGAAGCCAAAACGCCAAAAAAGTATTGCGACTGTCATATTCTTTTCTGATCTGGTATCTCGAGATTTCATGAGAAATACTATGCTTTAAAGACTACAGCTACATTGTCAGCAACCTTGAGATCACGCATCTGATATGGTAAACACTCGTTATTTGCAAACTAAACAAAACTAAGGCGATTGCCACCAATAACGAGAGCAATGGTTATTTGGGTGCGAGGTTATCTCTGAAGCCAGACTGGAGAAAAATTTTTATGATTCCAAAGAGTAAGTGATAGCCTTCTGACATTCGTATGTCAGCTTATGTCTTCCTACGCAAGGTTATCTCTCAGAACGAGATGTGCCAACAATGTTTCGGATCACTGCACTGTTTCAGCCACAGTACCGTTGCGAATATCCCGAACACCCCAAAATCAAGAAAACACTTTGAAGAAGTTTGACGTTTGACAGCGACAACCACAAGATATCACCAGATCGCCTTTTTCGATCGAGTATCCCAATCCAAGTACCGAAGAACTGTGGCAGTGCTACCAAAAACCTAGAGATTCTAACTCTTTTGTGCCTTATTATTATAGAATTGAAGAAAGAGCAGGGTCATTTACATAAAATGATAGTATGGGCTTCGAAAGTAACCAAAGAGTAAAACTTATATATCATGGCTGCAAAGAAGATTGCCAAGACAATATAATATTGTAATCGCAATCGATATGAGAACCACCATTTTCGCAAGGTGAAATAGATTATTCTATTTAAACCTAATAATGATAACTAATGATAGGAACCAACCTATTCGGGGTAAAGATAGCCAAAAAAAAAAACTGCTCTGTTTGACGGCCTAATTGGTATTAATATGGTATCTAGCCGTAATCCAAGAAGTGCGTTGAAATGGTTCGATTGAACATACATCCTTTTGGATACAGTTTCGTAGTTAGAAGAAGATTTAGGAAAGTAGTCCTGAGCTTCAGGCATGTAAATGATTCATTCGTGACAATACACATCAAAGAGCCAACATCATCCTAATATGGTTGAGAACCGATTTCGCAGAAAGAAAAAAATTAACAGAAAAACGAAGTTCAGAAACTTTAGCAGAAGGCAAGAATAACGAACGAAAGGAAACCCGCTAAGACTGTTAACCAGATTGATAACCATTTAACCTGGAAGATAATAGACAACAATTCAATATTCATCCATTTTTATTTTTTTTTTTTAATGGGAATTGCCCTGTTTAAACTTAAATCTAACACTGCTGCTGCTACATGGTCGAGCGAAAGCATTTCAAATTAAGGAACGTAAGTATTGTGCATCCGATCCTGGAAAAGGGATCCTTCTAGTCAGCGTAAACTCTGGCCCCTTACAGCTTTTTGTCAACGAACTGATTGTCCGTGTGATTTCAGATCTGAAAAGTCTTCCACAGAACACGTTTTTACAGAACATACGCCTTTGGCAGCGTATACCGTGAACAATTATATAAAGCCTAGTCCTGTTTTGGCATCTCTGTTAAACTTTTCCGGTTCTGCAGGATGACCATGGAAAAATTAAACTGCTTCGATGCGATTTATTTAATATAGGAAGAGTATTGTTGAGGCCCGTAAACCATCACCAGAAACACAATCTGTCAAAAGTCTATCAGGATGACATATTAAATACATTATCGGAAGAATATAGCGATCAGTTTGTGAGGTATTTGCACGTGCTGTTATCGTCAAGGAACGGTCAACATCGACGCTTCTCACAAAATGTCACAATAAACCTGGGCTTCTCAACGTCGCCGCCTTAAAGATCATTCGAATCGGTATTGTTGCCAATTACCATTAAATTGGGATCAGAAGGCAATTGGGTAACAGAGCCCTGTCCTTCTCTACGGTTCAAAAACGGCGATTAGACGTTTCGAGGGAAAAGTGATCTTCAGCCCTCTCTGTATGAACTAAAGAGCCCAGTGACCTGGGCTTAGCTAATTAAATTAGAATTCTTTATAATCTGTCTTGGAAGCAACTAGAAAACAACAATTCTAGCTATAGAGTCATGTTGATTCAGCCCTGGTTCCCCTCAGACTTAAGTCCCACTTAAGTGAGTGGCGATGTTAAATAAATCGTTAGGAGTACGTCGATAAATAAATCTTTTCTTGACATCAAATGTTGGGGTAAGGTGTTAAGCTACCCTTATGGGGCAGTGTGCATTCTTTTTGGTCATCATGCACAATCGGACGATTGTACTCTGAAATAAGATTCTTCCTAATTGATGATCGGGAAAAAATGCCTTCGTTCAACAGAAAATCAGTCTACGGTCACTGCGAGTTACCTGTACGTTTGCTCTTTTAAAAAGCATTAGTCAACAGTATATTCGTTCTTTTTCAGGGCTTCGGTTGTTTCATTCTGAACGGCGATTGAACAGGTAACTACTGACTGTCTGAATCATGCATTCGGCCAGTAGCGGAAATTAAAGTTTTAATCACGTGAAGTTCTTGGCTTACGACTTCGTAGTGCCCCTGGAAAAATTAAACAAATATTTTATAAATGTATACAGGCTTAAATTTGCTGCACTTGTATATTAAAGTCTCTTAAGTTCGTTTAAATTTTTACCCTTCTGACTTCTAAGGATCAGACAACACCAAGCATTCATTTCTTCTTGGCTGCAGTTAGACGAATATCTGTAGTATTGATAGTTGGAATCTATAATTTGAACATATTTTAAATTAAATAACAAGCTGTCTTGACTCCGATTACCAGTTACCAAGATTTTTATTGTTCATAATTTTTTCCAAGTCGTTCTACGCATCGTTAATTTTTTTAGAAAACAACTCCTTTGCTAACCTATTTGAGCGGCCAATTGAAATGATTGCTGTCATTAGAGAATTGTGTACGCATTTGTGTACTATAAAATTGTATCGTAAACGTTCACAGATCGTTTAAGAAGTCATTTAAATCCGTACTTAAACTTCACCCAAAAGACCATGTGGCACAGCGCTACACTTACTATAAAAATCGCCATTAAATGACTTTTATGCATCGAGGAATTTCTCATTTACAAGGAATGAGAATAAAAATCAAAAGAAGTTGCCACCGATGGACATTAAATTGAAAAACTAATAAGAGACAGACGGAGGAAAAGTCTTAGTAAGCTGTCCTTGCACTGCCCGACATGAGTACTTTATGATGCAGGTCGTGTTGTCCATACAACCAGACGACATGACTGCATGCCACTCCCATTGCATTATCTGGTTATTGTGGCTATTGGATACCCGGACGAACTACAAACTATTCCTTTTAGAATGAGAGTGTGATTTATTTACATTTTTCTGGTGTCAAATTGCCACTTCGATCCTTGGAGGATCTTTGCTCTCTGCCTGGTCTGAGTCAGTGTTTTTGTCGCACTGGTGTTCGTATTCGTATCCTCTCACTGTATGTTCACATCGATTTATCTTAATTCATATGACCGTGTGACTGGGCTGTCAAGTGAAATCCTACGGATTGTGATAGGAAAAGGGAATATACATAGGATAGATTGATATAAATAAGATTCTTGTTAAATAATATTTGTAGATATCGAAGATGCATACGAGTAGGTACATCGGTCAGTTACTTGCAGCTATGTAGATGATTCGAATACCTTGTCAGTCTGATGATAAGAAGTTGTTAGGTTAATTGTAAAAATTTACTGCACCATTGGGAATTGTTCTTAATTGGGCATAAGTAATTGCTTGCCGCTTGTTAGTGGTGATACCCGGATTCCATGGAGACTACGCCTGAACTGATAAGGAAATAACAGAATATTTATGCAACGGTTATGCTTCAAAATGATTCAACCTGATACCAGAGATGGAATGGAATAAATCTGTACCAAGTAACCACATGAAATTGAAGTTTAGTTCGTAAAATTTGGATAAGAAGTTACTCGAACTCGAAGTAATAGCATACTCTTAAGTTTTAAGCTCTATGACGGCAATTCACTTTAGGAACACCACAAACGTATCTCACTTCGTAAAGTTGTAAGCGTACACTTTTTTCTGCTTAAAAGGAACCGGTCCATTCAACTTGCTGCATCGAAAACTAAGGAGTTATTATGCTGCTTCCTCATCCTTTTCTCTATGTAACCCTTCTCAGCCACAAGAGAATATCCGGCCATCCATATATATCAGTGACTGCAACCCTATCAGGATAGAACAAGGAATGGTGAGCTAGAACAGATCCTATATTGGCTTTATTTCGAAGTTCGACAAAGCAACCTGATGCCAAGTCCTGCTTGTACATCCTGGAACGTCTTGATATGAAAGCGAAAAAAAAGTGGTTCCTGTCAGTGAGATTTGTTTCTCGAGATCACCTAGAGATTGCAGACGGACAAACTAAGCATAATGCAAACTACAAAATCTCAGTATCACCTCTGGTTACGCAACTATAAGAAATTCTACTTAAACACGCCTAGTGAGACATGTCAGGACGACGAGGTGTGTATACCTGCGCCTCAAAAAGTTGCAAATCTATTCGAAAAATGCATAATGCCCTACAAATTGTGAAAACGAAGATAGCTTCCTCCATAGCATTTTCTGACGCAATGAAAATCAATCTGGTAGTAACCGATCTCGATATGTTGACATTGGTGGCAAATACATATAACAAGTGGCGATTTGTAGAGTACGCTTCTACGAACGTGCTACAAGCACAAGCCGTTAATCACCTCCAATCGTCAAGAATGCTGGTTAGCACCAACATTATATGAAACTAGTGGCGTGTCCAGTGCTGTGTCGTCTATCAATGCTTCCTGCGATTTTTCCATTACTTCCTCTCGGCTGCTGAGACGTAGTGGTTTTTTAACTCGATCGAACAGAAAAAAGTCACAGGGAGCCAAATCAGGTGAATTCGGTAGCTGTAGGATGGTATTTGTTGCATTTTTCGTCAAAAATTACGAATAATGATGGCACTATGCGACGGTGCGTTATCATGGTGCAAAATCCACGAGTTTTCTGCCCACAATTCTGGTCTCTTTCCCCGAATTGCTACACGCGAACGTCTCATAACCCCCAAATAATACTCTTTGCTTACTATCTGGCATTCTGGCAAAAATTCATAATGCACTACACCGTTGTTATCCATGAAAACCCTGGATCCATCCAGGCAATGTTAAGGTCCTCTGCCATCTCTCTGATGGTTAATTTGCAGTTATTGACCAACATTTCTTTTACTTCATCAATGTTTTCGTCGGTTTTCGATGTCGATGGTCTGCCACTGCGTTCATCATCTTCGATTGACTCACGACCACTTTTGAACCGCACGTGCCACTGGTAAACGACCGTTTTCTTTAGAGAATCGTTGCCAAAACACTTTTTCCAACATTTCCAACGGTTTCGCGCACCATTAAATCCGTTTTCTACGCAAATCCATTTCTAAAATTGTAAAAAATCGCCAACACAGACAGAGATAGATGTACTCTTGGCTACGTAACTTTTGCAAATGTCAAGCTATGATGCTAAGATTTAGAGGGAATGTCAACAACAGATGTACCAACTTAACAAATAAACAGAACTCAAATCGAAACAATGGGAGCGCCACACGATGGATATTCCCTTTTCGATCAAGGTGGTAAATCATATTTTTGGGGCCGATTAATTAATGTAGATGAAACTTTGATATCCCATTATACTCCAAGAACAAATGGGCCACAGAGACATTGCAGGGAATTGTAGGGCTGACGATTTCGCCAATTCGCTGGATTGGATCAACATGTCAGACGATCAAACAAATCTGAATCGCCCTAAAAGTTTGATTTTTCTAAATTAGAAGCATCTCAGGGCTTTCATAAATAATAAACAATCCTGCAAAAGGTCTTGGCGTCTTTAGAAACAACCTCTGCAGAAGCTTTATGGATGAAGTGGAGGAGAAGACAATCCTCTATATATTGTATATGCCCAGCTCTCTCCCAAAAAAGAATCCTTTTTCTTTTACAATGATTAAAGAGATCTAAATTGTATAGATGTCAACAAACTTTTGGGCTTCGTAAGGACTCAAATTGTATCCAAGAATCGGAGGATCATAAGCCCAGGTTGGATCCCAAACAGCAAGTAAGTTTAATTGAGTTGCTTTTTCCAATGGCCACTGTTACCTTATCTAACCTAAGATTCCATTAGATAGTCGTTCATTTCTTTACCGGAACTCCTACAACCATGATTAGAGAACTTTACGAAACCTTGGCGCACCAGTTTAAAATTGTATGTATACCAGGTGTACCGGTATTAAGTGAGCGTCAAGATACAAATGTCTCGATAGGGAACATTTATTGTGAACGGGCCTTAATTTTGTTTTGTTTGATTGCTGTGCCAACTGTCAAACATATTTAGTATCCATCAAGTCATTGAGCAAACAGCATCATATTTTTTCGTCGTGTTAAAAATGTCGATTTTTTTACCAGAAAATGATGACTTGCGAAAAGCATTAAATTTTTGTTTTCATTTGAAGAAAAGTGCTGCAGAGACGCTTCAAAGATACGATAAAAAAATCAGTACATCGAATTGTTACTGGAGATGAAAATTGGATTTATTTTCAGAACGCTTAGCGGAAAAAATTAAGTGTTAATCCGGGACAACCATAAAATTTGGTGTATGTATGTATGGTTGGACCAGAAGGGTGTGGTGTACCATGAGCTTCTAAAACCTGGTGAAACAGATCGCTACCGACAACAAATGATCAATTTGAACCATGCATTGATCGAAAAACGACCAGAATGGGCCAGAAGACACGGCAAGGTAATTTTGCTTCATGACAATGCACCTGCACACAAAGCAAAACTGTTTTAGGATACAGCCAAAGCATTTGGCTGGGAGCTGCTAAACCACCCGCCGTATCCACCAGACTTGGCTCCTTCCGACTACCATTTGTTTTCATCGATGGGACACGCATTAGCTGAGCAGCAATTCGAATCCTACGGGGAAGCCGAAAATTGGGTGACTTTTGATTTGCTTCAAAGGACGAACAGTTTTATTGGCGTGGAATGCAAAAATTGCCTGAAACATGGGAAAAATGTGTAGCTAGCAATGGCCAATACTTTGAGTAAAATGGTTTTTTTTCTTTCTCATTAAAAATTAGTGTTTTATTTTCACAAAAAAAACGTAAGGAGCTTCTTTTAGGACAGTTATGGAACAGTCCCAGATCTTTAACTATAAACATCGCTGTATTATTTTTGAGTTAATCTTCCCACTAAGGCTAAATAGATAGTATCTTTTATCTACGAAAAAATTCTCTATTTTTCTTTGGTTTTAGACTTATCAGCCTGAAAAGGATGTGAAACTAATTTTGGATTTCACCCTGTGTCTAAAGTCCTATGATAACGTGCTTCAAAATCTAGTAAGCACAACTGAGCAATAGTACGAAAGTAGGCAACAAAAGTTCAACGTTGAACATTTTCATCAATACTGAGGGCACTTGCAGCAACAAAGCTGGATTCTGGATAAAAGCAATCCGAGTAAATATGTGCATCTTTGGTTGCTAATGTTGACTGTGGTCAGTATGTGATGGAAGAAGTGAATAAAGAATGATATGTTGAATTCTAATTGACTTTCTTCCTTTTTGCTGTCGGAATTGAGACCGTGGATAAAGGACTGGTCTATTGCATTTGTTTTTAAGTCCTTTTAACGGAATTTCTCTATTTTTTCGAATAAGCAGAAGCAGAAGCAACTATATAAAGATGATGTTCGACCTGTTTTCAGTTTACATTAGTAGAGAATTTAGAGCTTCCAATGTTATGTTATTCGAGAGTTCGAGCTTCACCCAGTTCAATGACGAGAATATGGCAAACAATGTCATTGCCGACGATAGTGTACCAACCCCGATAGTAGGTACTACTTCAAAGAAAGAGCTCTAAACGATCTCCAGAGCTCTTAGAAGTAAGAAATCAGTAGTAACCGATGAAATACCGAACATTGTACTCCGACATCCCGCAATAGAAGCTAGAATGCTAGAAATAATGCTCATTATCCAGTACATCCCCAAAAGAGATAAAGACATATCCAATCCACCGAATCTCCGGTCGATCAGTCTTCTTCCAAACATCAGTAAGGTTTTCGAAAAGGTGATCAATAGAGTCGTTGCTAAGTGGGTTGAGAATAAACATATAGTTCCGGATAATCAATTGGGTTTTAATGATATCATTCGTGCCGCGTCTAAACTAATTTCTGATATCTAATGGAACGAAGGCAAGAACGAGTGCACTGGTGCCTGCCTGATTGACTTGGAGAAGGCCTTCGATACCGTATGGTACCGATGTGACTTCTGCTGGAACATTTCGCATTGAAAACGATCTGCAACAAGGTGCGGTAAATTCGCTGATCCAATTCAACATTCACACAAGTGATCTGATAGGTTCACTTCACCGTGCCATAGCTTACGCACTTAATCGCGTACAGAACAGTACTGCGAGGACTGGAAGTTAAAAATCAACTTTCAGAAATCGGAAACAATTCTGTTTAGGACACCTTAGTCTAGGACCTCTAGGGATTCCAGAAAGAATTGACAAAAGTTCTTTATCATTGGACAACATGGACAGCCACTTGCTTGTCGAAATGTAGTTAGATACCTAGAGATTTGGCTAGATCAATATCTGTATTTTAACAAACATATGAATGTTGCCTAATGCGTCGAATTCCTCCAGTAATAGGTAGATTCATGTGAAGAAAAGTGGGCCTAAGTGTTTTTTTTTTTTTTTTTTTTTTTTTTTTCTTCGCTTATACAGAACACCAGAATCTGAATACGTAAAATTCTATCATAATGAGATTTTGTACAATAGGGCGAACCTTATTAAAGTGGACAATTTCGTCATTAAGTTGACTCGAAGAAAGATTGCAAGAGCAATGTCCTCGTCGAACAGCTTGATCTCCTCGGCTTACTACCCTTACGATATGTATCATGAGACATTTGGCTTTGACAGCTTTATTCCTCCAGAAGCGTTCCTCTACCTCGATAATAAAGGTCTGATCAAGGACAAATTAACGGTGCCAATAATCGGCGACTCTGAGACGACTAATGAGGCGACTCAACTACGACAGAGACGTCGCATATGGCAGTGCGGAGCGTCTCCGCTTCAGTAGTGCCGTAGGGAATCGTGACATGAGGGATGTTGCTAAGCAGATCTAGCAATTTTGGGGGTATTTTGAGGTAGAGGATGCTTCGTTGTCGAATTCCTCCAGTAATACGTAGCTTGATGTGAAGCAAAGTGGTTCAGCCTTAGTTTTTCTTAGCCATGGCCGCCTGACATAGCTTTAAGTAGGACTAAGCTAGATTTAAGAAAAAAAAATATATACACCCTGACTGACTCGAACTGACTGCTATAATTTCCAAACCGTTCATTAATGTGAGCTCAAATGTTGACACATGACAGATAATTTTATTATTTACGAACCTTCTAAACGATTTCTGTCTCAGTTGTGTTGAAAAATTTTTATCCACGATGGAATTCAAACCTGATAGTGTGATTGCTTTATATTTGGCTGGAAAACCACAAGTAGCTATCGTTAGAGCCCTCCAGCACCTCAACGTGAATAAATCATTTGTGTCTCGAACCATAGCTCGTTATCGTGATATTGGCAGCGTTGCAAAACGCCATGGAGGTGATCATAAAAAAACAGCAACATCGGCAGAAATGGTTCGGAAAGTGAAGGCTCGAATTGAGCGAAATCCGCGACGAAGTGGAAGAAAAATGGCTCGTGAGCTCAACATATCATTGCAACACATAGTTAAAAATGAGCTTGTGCTCAAGCCATTGAAGTTCCAAAAAACACACGATCTTACATCGCAACAGAAAAAACTTAGAGTCGAAAGAGCGAAGGAGTTGCTACGCTTGCACGAAAGTGGTGAGTTGGCGAATTTGGTTTTTTCCGATAAGTCGCCATTTGTTATCGAGCAATATGTCAACAAACAAAATAACCGAGTTCACTTGCCAGAGAGGTTCTTCGAAAATTTACACCTTCTGACGGCCACCAGAAAGCAGGCAGCACCAATGGTGATGGTTTGGGCCGCCATAACCGCCGATGGTAGCTCTCCGCTCGTATTTTTGGACCGTGGCGTCAAAATTAATGCGATTGTATACCGTGAAACTATCTTAGAGGAAGTATTGAAGCCTTGAGCAAACAAGATTGGTTAAAAAACAAAGTTCCACACTTCATTTCTTCGACACAATGGATTGCGAATTTTCCGGATGCAAATCCGTTGGATTTCTCTGTCTTTGGTATTTTGAAAGCGAAGGTTGGCACTAAAAAATACCAAAGTTTGGACCACCTCAAACAAGCACTTCGCCGGGAATGGGCCAAAATACCGCAGAGCTACTTGCGTGCAGCTTGCGATGCGTTCTTCGGCCGTCTCAAGACCATTATTCGCACTAGAGGTTAACATATCGAAAACTACTGATACAATTTGAAAATTGATGCATTTTCCAACATTTTTTGCTTTAGCACAATAAAATTTATCAAAAAATAAAAAAAAATATTTCATTTTAAAAATTTGCAGTTCGAGTCAGTCACCCTTTATAGTTTATACGAAGGCGGTCCCCAAAGTACCCGGCCTGACCAAGACATGGCTGTAGTGTTTTCTGTATTGGAAAGTACGCAGTCTATAAAACATATATTTCAAGTTTGACAGCGCCACGTTGTTTAGTATTTGTTTGGCAGGCATCAATAGTGAACGTTGTCAGTGAATTTGTGAAGATGGAGAAAATAGGTCATCGTTATGTAATACAATACTTGTATTTGAAAGGCCTCAGCCCAACCAATATAAAAGTTGAACTGGGTGAGTCTGCTTCTTCGCTTACAACAGTAAAATTTTGGGTTGCAGAGTTTAAACGAGGCCGTACGAACTGCCAGGACGAGCATCCAGAAATGGTGAAGAAAATCCACAAAGTCGGTATTCACGGTACTGGATGATCGTCGACTGAAAGTATAGGCATTTCAAAAAGTGCGCTACATCCTATATATTAGTTGAAAATTTTGACATGAGAAAGCTGTGTGCAAGATGGGTGCCGCGCTTGATCACACTCGAGCAAAAACAGTGTCGTGAAGATGTTTCATTTGAGTGTTAAGCGAAGTGTCACAGCAACAAAGCAGAATTTTTGCACCGTTTCATACCAACAATCAAAACAAACCGGCTCCGAAGAAGGCGAAGATCGTTTTATCTGAAGGCAAGATCATGGAGTCGATTTTTTGGGATGAGCGTGGGATAATTTTCATTGACTATCTTGAAAAAGGAAAAATTATCAATGGCCAGTATTTTGCGAACTTATTGCAACGTTTGAGCGAATAAATCAAACAAAAACTGCCGCATTTGGCTAAGAAGAAAGTGTTGTTTTATCAAGACAATGCACTAGCTCACAAATCCGTTATTGCAATGGCCAAAATTAATGAATGAAAAATGGAATTGCTACTTCATGCACCCTATTCGCCAGGTTTAGCCCCCTCGGATTATTTTCTCTTTCCAAACTTGAAAAATGACTCAGTGGTCAAAGATTTTCCAACGATGAAGAAGTGATGTCGGCTGTTAATGGCTATTTTGAGGAGCAACACAGTGTAACTAGGTTAAGCAGATTAAGATTTATTTTTAGTTAGTTTGTTAGATTTAGTTTTAAGTTTTATATTATAACAAAAATGGTCCATTTACTAAGTTTTTTTAGTTAAAATTTATTTTCTTAGTTTTAGTTTTAATTAATGTAAACATTAAAATAAAAATATTAGGTTTAGCTTAGAGTGCCCGCATAGGGCCAGTTAGTTAGATCAAGATAATGATGAGTTGTTTTAGCTAATTTTTAAGCGTTCATTTGTCTAGCATGTAATAGTTGATTGATGATTAAAACTAAAAAATTCATTTAAAACGAAAAAAAAAAACAAAAAAACAAATGTTATGTTGATTTCAGAGGATAAGGTTTTGAACTTATTATTTCCGCCGGCTGAGTATCTTATTCCTTTGAGCTGGCGCTTAGTAACAGGTTTTAAGATCATTCATCTGTGTATGAAATGAATTCGATGAAGACTTGATACTAATATATACGTCACGAAAGTATGAATATGTATGAACATGTCTGCAGTAGCTTGACCTTTTTTTTTTTGCTTTAAGAGAGCATTTCTCGGTGTGTTATTTCCTAGCCACTATACCACTATACCGCCCTCTTGGCGGTATAAGAAGCTACAAATAAGGAGCTTTGTAGTATCACCTTCCGGTATTACGCCACTTAATACAGTAAAGAGAGGCCTTCTGCTTTCTTCCCAGTTTCATCTCGTTACGTTAATAGAGTGAACCAAAAAAACAAACCATTCGAGTCAATTGGCAAAATGCAAGTGGTTTTATTAACAATTGATATAGGTATATAAAATTATTATACATAGGCACTACAGTGCAACTAAATATGTTAAATATGACTACAGTATGTGTCACAAGTATAAACACGTAAACACTCCATTTCACAGGAAGTCACGTACCTGTCCATCTAAATTTTTTATTTGTTTTTCTTGTTTAGTATATCTCGTATTGTCCATATTGAATCTCCCTTGAATCGGGGAGAAGATGTGGGTCATCTGCACATAAATCTGTATTCTAATGGAGTAAGCTTCCAAGAGAAAGTTGATAAATGATTATCATGGGGACAGGTTTTTTTTTTTTTTTAAAATACAAGCAAAGCAAGTTATGATAATGTAACAAATATGCTATCCAAATTCAATCAAATAGATGCTGTAATAACATTTTTTTTTTCTAACACTTCTATGACACTCATCTCTGGACGATACATTTATCAAATGTGCCCCAGTAACCAGTTCAACAATTTACTATCACCATATCCTCTATCTTCGACTATGTACGTATCTCCCTCGCTGAGAAGACACAATGGCGCTACTTTTATTGATGAACACCATTGTCTGGTACTCTGCAAGGGAAATTGCTTAATTCTACATATTCCTCGGGATGGTCCATTAAAAACTAACAATCCAATATCATAGCCCCAAATGGGACACAATTAATATGTTTACCGATGTTTGCTGGAATCATAAAAATGTTCGGTTCCCTTTTTCTCGAAAAAATTCTTCTTTCTTATGACGAACGGCATTAATAAAACGATTTTTAGGTTTTCTTCTAAATTGAGCAATTAAATGGCTCTACGCAATTCAAAAAGATATTGTATTGGGGGAAGCAACTGTTTATGATATACTGCTGCACCCTTGGAGGCAAACCACACTGTTGTGACCAAGTTCTCGAGTTAGCTAAATCGTTATTCTGGCTCATTAAGCCATTGGCGGATATGTAAGGTGTTCCCTCTTAAAGACATCATGCCGAGAGATGAGAGAAGAGATGCTAATTGGAATCGATGCCGCTGAAGAAAGAACCAAATTTCCATCTTCAATTATGTTTTCCATTTGACCATATTAATTATGAGTAAAGCTGTTTCGTATTTTTGTGTGATTTGATTGCAGGTTTATTGGTGATAAGCTCTTTTGACGGCATTCTTTGACATTTTGGAATTGTATTTGGACACATCAGAGTACGAGTATTTCATCGTATAACAAAAATGGAGACTCTTTGTCATTTGCATTTTATTGCGACTTGAAATTCCTTGATCGAAAGACGTGGGCTATAGTTATTAAGTTTATTGTGTGAAAGATTTAAATGGATTTACCTATTTGTAACTGAAGTATAGCCGGTAGAATTGAACAACTGTTGTTTTGCCATAAACTCGCTTTGTTTAATCGCTGGGGTTAATGAATTTTTTCTACACTATCACACCCATTATTAGAAATAATCTTCAGAGGATAGGAGATTTTTTTATATTTCTAATTTTTTTATGCTTCTGTTTTATGATTATCGTTAAATCGTTATTTCGGTGGTGCGATATCTTTCTATACTGCGTTGTCCATCCGGGTAGAGGTCGAAGACTCGTACATTTCGCTGAGATATCATCTCCTCTAAGGCCCATCGACTTAAATGAGGCCAACAAAGAACATTTTGTTCAAAATGACCAATGATATCTTCATTCAACTTTACTGGCGTTCAAAATAAATTCGACGCCACAAAGAAGGGTATTTTTACAAGGCCTTATTCCTCAATTGCCTGTTTAAGACCAAAAAAAAAAAAAAAAAAAAAAAAAACGAGAAGGCAAGCGTAATGCCATGTTTGATTTCTGAGTGCGGTAATAATCACTGTTTAAGCAAGGTCAGTACAATCGCTTACGACCTCAAAGCTATAGCTGTCTATGGTGACGTTTTGTATGGAGGTCCTTCACAGATACGTTTGCTCCGTACTCAAGATTCCTGTATGACTGTAATGATCTTTTCTTTTATTAACCCTTCCAATCTGTAGGTGTGTAAGTTTTGCCTTAATTTAATGATCCCGACAGAAACTTTATCTAAGTCCACAACGAGAAAAGATCCATCCTTGTTGTTTCAATTTTTATTCATGAAAATAGATTTTTCCCTTTTCAGTGTCAATATCAGAGTTCTTAACATGAAGACGCTGCAACACGTCTCCCAAAATCCAGAAAATATCGTGCATCAGTTTCGGTATTTTGGAAACATCAAACTTCTTAGGTCCCGGAGAAGGATTCAAAAATTTACTGTGTCTTCACACACTTCACCCTAAGAGGTCTGATTTGACTAGCTACAACAGTTGATCCACACAGTGCTTGGAAGCGTCATAAAGGAGCAGCGACACACTTACGTATAAATAAATTGATCTTTCGCTTTTCGGAGTTTTTCTGAAGGTGGATTTCCCCGCGATATTCAAATTCCGATCATCCGAACTGGCTTCAGTGAAAAAAGCCATTGTTGGTTTTGTTTTTGTCAATGGATATGGATATGGATATGACCACTTCCTTCGACGTCTTTCAACTGGTAATACAGTTTTTGTTGGTGGAAGCAGCGGTTTTATTCGAGCATATTGCGCTTTTTTCATTTATTAGTGCCAAAAATTTTCTTCCTCTTGGCTCTGTTCGAGACGGGAGAGAAGAATTCAGTTACAATTCTAAGAGCTTGATTGGTTTCAATAAAATAGCGAAACTCTTATTACTCACGTCTTTGGCTGCATCTTGCGCCTCTTTGCAACGTGCGTTTGCCTCACGCCTTCTTCTCTTTTTAAACTGTGCCATAGATGGTAATTCTTGATGGTGTGCCTCTTCTGTAGCCTAATCGATCTATTTGATTTCTCCATTCAAGATCAAGCTCAGGCTTCTCCTCCTATAGAGTCAGCCGCATCCTCAGAGCTACGAACTGAGGAAGTGGAATATGGAATTTTACTACTTCGTTCGAGCTCTCTTGGGCTTGATGGAATGACTGGCGAAATGATAAAAACCATTCAGCTTTAGCATATCTAGGCTATACGGTATACAACAGATGCATTGAGGAGGATTATTTTCCGACGGTTGGAAGAAGGCAAGGGTCGCCGTTTTCTTGAAGCCGACTGATAGGATAGGGTGTACTCAGGGCATCAGTCTGCTTCCGGTACATGGAAAAGTGCTGGAAATAATCATGGTGGAAAGGCTTCTAGAGAATGTGAATGAAGCAATGTCTGGACAGTTATCGTCATTCGGAAAGTGCATTGCGGATGCATAGTCTTATCTTAAAGCCTGTATCTTTATTGAATTTAAAGGTGCCTTCAACACCTTCAGATGGGGATGTGTGTTCGGAAGGTTGCGCGATGTCGGCTGTTCTTTGTGTCTACAAATTTTGAGCGTGCACAGATTCCATCTGTGGTTTTTTTATTTGGAACCTAATGAAAAATATCCTTCCTCTGGATCCTCTGAATCTTATCGGCTATAAATTGTCAAATTGCTGCATTCTGAAAGAAGAGCAGTTTTGTATAATTCGTTTCGTTGACACTGCAGTACCGTCTGACTCGTTGATCCCGGAGACAACTGTTGGTACAAAAGAAATCTAGGATAAGTCACTCGTTAAAGAGCTCGTAGAAACATTCTTCGGAAGCATCGTTTATATATTTCGTTTGTATATTCCGGTATAAGGCGTTTATTTCAGAAACAGAGCTTCTTCCGCTATACTACCGCTTACAACAAATCCATACTAAAATAGTCTACAATTCTCTGTAGCAATGTATTTCATAGTTCGACACAGTCCAGTACCTCATGGCTACCACCAGAAGTCAAAATAAACGTAATAGGTGTCTGGTCATAGTTACAATAATAAACCACCAGAAAAGTAACGACCAGTACCAAGTTATCTAGTTTCGTGCCATCAGTTTAAGTTAAGTAAAGTGCGTATGAAATAGCAGGTGACTTGGTGGATAATCTTACAGCATTCTTCACAGCCACACAGTAAGATTACTTGATAGTAGCCTCACACATCCGCATGTATTTGACAGATATATCTTCATTTAACTTTACTTTTTACTTACTTTTGTATCTATAGGTAGTTGATGGAATTCTCGATTTCCCTATATATTTCTCGGAAAAAGCCCTGTCTGAAAAGGTGGATTAAATAATCTTGTCTAGATCGCAGACCAGAGTAGCATCACAAGAAATGAGGGCGCCGAAAAATTAACTGAACAGTTGTCAGGAGAGAACAGGACCTAAATCTGCGATAGAACTCGGCCAGTTGTTTACTAAGACTTGTTCTCGTGAGCATTCACAAAGACTAATAAATTGTATTGAAAATAAATTACAGGAAGCGATGAATTGTAGAAAACTTCATATTTAACTACCCAATCTGAGGCAACAGTGATTACAAAAGTCTCGATCTTTTCATATCTCAGATCTCACAAACTATGACAGATCGCTATCAGAACGCCGATGTCTCAGGCAGAGCCTTCTTCTGTGCAGACAGCAGTATATTTACCTCTATTTCCTCTAAAGATATTGTGACGTAGAAGATACCAAAATGTTCGATGCTATCTCTGACTAAAAACTCTCCAGTTTCACTGATCTAGTATAACATTCTTTACAACGCATTTATCAATAGAGCCCTTGAGATAAGTCGCCCACTATCACTGTAGAAATGTGAGAGCCACCTAAATAAATTAATAACCACGGCATAGTGATACAGCAATTCAATGCTGTGACGCTGGGCACTCGACAATACTCAGTCGATCTTTCTCTTCTCGGCGAGCAAGAGAGTACGACGTTTCAAAACCGCAGCTTGATAAGTTGAAGAACATTTATCACAGGAATAAGACACTACCATTATTGAGGATGAATGAAGACGCATATGTGTTCAACGATTCCTTGAGACACTTAAACCGCTTTAACCCTTTTCAAATTATGAAATTTTAATCATGACTTTCAGGAACCATCAGGTTTTCTTTAAGCGTAAGCTTGTAGGAAATGATAAAGGGTCCACGACAAGCATTGCCGACGATCGCGTATATGTTTTTTCGAAGGTTAAAGCCATTGCTGTTAAAATACGTAGAATGCATAATTATTATGTCCTGGAGCAGCCAAAATGTATCGAAAACGTTTAACCAATTTTTAGATGCTGCTAAATTGTCCAGAAAAGTCATTTATCTTCTGGAAGCAAGCTCAGAACTTTCTGCGCCTAAGGGAGACATCAATTAACGACATCATCCGCGTGCCGGGGGTAATTTTTATTGGTTTTTTAGTGCTATCTGTGGAAAGTCTTGGTAGAGACGAACACATGACTTTCACGACACATGTTGCCGAAAGCACTTTGTCCGCAATGATAAGTACTATCACATAAGTCGCGTGCTTTATCCCTCATCGGATGAAGAATATCAAACCAAAAGAAAAGGCGTGGTACGATTCGAGCTGTATAGAGTCTGTCAGGGTAAGGGACATTTTTTTCGGTCCTACAAGATCAACCCAACAGGCAAATATGATTAAAAACTGAGTCAAAGAATACTAAAATTTCCCAATGGTAGTCTCAAGAAATTTAGGTACTTTATTCGAGATTAACTTCAATATTGCCACCTTAACTTCTTCCAGGGAGAATGATTAATTCTGCCTTACAGTGGTATTTTTACCATTATAGACTTAACACAGTCTAAGGAAGTAATAGTTTAATATTTTCACCACTGAGTGCATCTCCACTATTACTAGTTGTCCACCTTTATCTTTGCACGCATCCATTCTGCCTACATTCTCTGGTAGGATTTTCAAACAGCAATATGTTCCCATTGCCTAGATCTTTACATTTCTTAACAAGAAGCCTTCGCTCTTCTGCCTCATTCTACATTCCAACGCTCATTTGAAATGACATTCCAACTGTCAGCCCACACTTAGGTGCGTCCAGTCTTCATTGGGAAAAATCCACTTCCGCACTCGCTTCGTAGCAAAAGTACTTTAAAATCTGAAAATTCACAAGTCCACTGGTCCACTAGTCTAGATTCTGATTCTCCTTCCTCCTTCTGCCGAAGTGGGGTTCTTCTTCGGTGGCAAAACCACTACGTAAGCTTTTTCATTGCTCCTACTCTTTAGGACTATTTCCTCGCAGATGAAAAACCGCATTTGTCAAGCCCGTCCCTAAAAATAAACGAATCTACCTCTCTCTACTGATACAGAACCATTGCACTTACGTCCATCCTTATCAGTAGCAATAGGTTTGTTTAATGGTTTTCGTTACAACAGGTCCACTGGTAATTTGATGGCATGTCTCACTGTAAAATGAAACCAAAGCGTACATCAATCTGATGAAAGAAATAAAGTTCACTTGATATTTCTAAAGCATTTGACAGAGTTTGGCATCAGGCCCATTTGTCGAAAATGCGTGCCTTTCGTATTGATGACTCTCTTCTTCAATGGATTAGATATTACTTTTCGGAACGTTTAATACAAGTTGTTTTGGATGGTTTCAAGTCTAATATTCACAAAATAAATGCTGGTGTGCCGCAGAGCCCCGTTCTCTTCTCGATATGTGTGCCAGTAAAAACCTACGTTGGAAGGAGCACACTTTCGATATCGTCGAAATGCTGCAAAGTGTCTAGATTTCCTCAAGTGATGTAAGAAAAACATCTGGTCAGTAAGGCCTAAAATATCTCCGCACCTGCTAGATAGGATACAAAACATGCGATAAAACTCATAGGTGTTACTAATTTCAGTCAGTCAATTGACACACCCTCGATCACCGATGTAATGTCTCCTGTCTCCTCACTTTGTTTTATCGCTAATTCCACTACCAGTACTCCACAAACACCCGTCTCGCTATGAATGCTCATCAGTTTACCAACTTTCGGACGTACTCTAAAATATCGTGATTCGCTCCTAAGCCGTATAACTCGCTGCTAAACTCTCTTTTTCCTTGTCATTATAACTTTCAAACATTTAAGACCAATGTACACCAGTACCTCTCTTTTCTTTCTTCCTAAGTTTCCTCACACAAATCCCTTGAGCGCACGTTCATTATAAAAAAAAACATTCATATAAACTTCCCTATTCGCTGACAATATATGATTGACGATTGTTGCAGGGTATTAATTAATAAACCTCGTTAACAACGTGTAGTCTATTTTGGGCCTTAAACACGCTTAAAACGCCCCAACATTTATACAACTGGAGCGGTATCTTGCGTTAATCAATCAAATGAATGCCTTGTTCCGTTGTGAATAAAGATGTATCATATGCATACAAAACATGTAGTACGATCGGGCAGGTCAAGCCCGGTACCCGGTACCCGAGGATTTAAATAAACACTGCTGATGGGTAGTCAGAGTTCCAACACTGAGCACCTCTAGGTTACTTACGTTTAGTGCTAACCATAATGATAGAACACTCAACTACCTAAGACCATGATACATCTAAGGAAATGAAAAAGTCTAGAGAGCACCTATCCGCAAATGCAACATAAACAGTCTATTTAAGTTAATCAAAGGGTAAGTAGACAGAATTATAGCAGTGTAAGTATCCTAACCAAAGTTTGCTACCAATTTGCTACTGGACGTATGTATAGCCAGAGATTTGGGCCAACTTTGCTAAAAAATTCTGTTGAAACCCGGAAGCAGTGGTCTCAGATTTTGTTTCAGAATAGAATACTGCGAATGCATATTGGAGGGGTTCATTTGTTACCACTTTAGATGTACTATATGAATGTCAGCTACTCATGGTTGTTTCACGAAGCTCATTTTCAGTTTCTAGCATGAGTTACTCTAGTGATCTGATGTTGATCGTTTCAGTAAAGGCACTATTCTCTTCGAATTTTCCATCAAAGTGACTGAGACAGAAGTCGACGAACGCAACAATTATCTTTGGTAGAGGAGCGTGTATCGATCAACCAAGAAAATGCAAAGATACTATTTATTGCAAAAACTACAATAAATCTTGAATGCAGAAGCGTCCAAGCCCAAATGCTGAGTTTTGATGCGATATTATATGCTCAGGCCTAGTCGGACTAAAAAGAACTTCATGATAACGATATCTCCATGATTTTAGATATGATTTTGACACATCTATGATTTCTGGATGAATGTTGTCAGTGCAGGTTAATTTTTATTGACTTTCAGCTTCTGGTCTCTAGTAGTTCTATACAACTCTTACTGTCGACACGTAATTGAGCTGCCCTGCTAATTGATGTTTCAAAACTTTCGAGCGCTTGGGGGGTTATTTTCATTACCACTTACTTTCATAGTCATTTTAAGATTCTGTTGAAAATGTTCTGCTTTCTGTCGTGTATAAATATACTTAAGCTAAAGCATCACGATGCCATCAGTTAGTTATTTTTGGGATACAAGCAAAAAGATCGATTCAGGTTTAAAAAGACCCATACATGGCATCTATTTTTGCATTCATATGAAATGCAGAACCCTGCTTTTGCAATACATTCCAACTTCTTAACTAGTTTCTGGACTAATCAGTCACTTCTCCACGATCCACTCACCCCTTCTTCCGAGTAAAAATCAGCTCCTTTGTACAAATGATAATTATTCATGCACTTATCCGAAGTCTCCTGCTGTGTTTATATGATCGTTCCGATCACCAAGTTAATTATCGGCTTATTAAAGAGCAGAAAAACTCACCACGTTTAGCGACACTAAGCACATAATAAATTTCAAATAAAATTAATTACAAATCCATCTGAAGCGACCAACTTAACTACTTATTATGCGAATTTTGTCGCTGCGCAAATCTCAACTGAAGCAAATGTCAAAACGTCTACTCAATGACGCTAATACCATTCATTCTAACGAATACCAAAATCTCTCTCAAAGCGCTAGTAATTAGCCGATTATATGGTATACAAATAAAATTGTACAATAAAATAGAAAAAATCTATTTTAAAAATATTATTCAGAGAATGGATATCACAGATGAAAAAATGAAAACACAAAATCAACAGCAACAGCAGTAGCAGTGGCAGTGGCACTAGTAGTAAAAGTAGAAGTGGTAGTAGCCGATGCGACCGACAACAGCACCAGCGACACTTTTTCCAGGAACCTTGCTCGCCGACTGAATTTTAAAATCATCATCCTACCCATTCTGGCTGCGTCTTATTTTCATAATGACTTTTAATGAATAAATCACTCAAGATACGATCTCTTAATAATGTCCATTAAAAAGATTCAAGCCGCGAACCGTGGTCGAGATACACAGATACTCAGACTCGTACTCGTATTCGTACACACCGCTACAGCTACGACTGAAGGCTACGACCAGAAAGACAGGGCCCAGCACCAAACGCAACTCCACGCATGCGCGCGCGCTTATTGTAATTACGCGCTAACAGCGATAGACCATGAGCAACGCACGTTATATGAAAGCGAGTATAAAATCTTTCCGCAGAGAGGAGAAGAGGTTCACATTGAAGTTGGGTAGGAGATGTCCGTACTGAACTGATGTCTCCATTGGGGGAGCGTTTAAAATTCACCTCACAGCATTCAAAGTGATTGCACATAATGGCCATCAATTAAAGCTCATGTTCATGTCCTCCATCCAAGCCACTATTCTCTGTGGTATTCCTCGCACCGCTCACATCTCAGGCTTGCACTCGGAAGGTAATCCGTTTACTCAGGGTAGCAGCATAAGTACCCCCGAGTATTGAAGATAAGACACATTGGACCTACAGTAAAATCACTGTCAGGCCCGTTGCAATTAATAACTCAGTCGAAAGCTGAACAACAAATTAAACGATTTTAATGCCAACGAGTAATATATATTTTGCGAAGCTTCAGCTTGACAATTCGAGGGAATAGCTCTTCTTTCAGCAAGCGCATGCGGTTCCTCCATGACAATGGGATTGAGTTGCGTTTTCGCATTGAGAGTCTACTCAGGGCGGTTCCGCCAATATCAAGTGCGGAATCACAAACTATTGAGCGTACATACGAATATTTGCATTGCCCGGAGATTAATTGCTAAGATACAAAGTGGAAGTATGGATGAGGCGAAGGCGTTGGACATATCCGTGTGGTATGGGCATTGCCATATACGAGTAAATGATCGCTTGATGGGAGTGAGGTTTTTGAAGGACAGCATAACAATTAAGCTGGCTGAGATGTGAAGTAAGGAAACCAAATGAGTGTGTGAAAATAATTTTTAGATGTTGGTCGATAAAAGTTTGGAGAAGCTCACCAAAAAGGCCCAATCTCCTAACAAATTTTTCAACCAACGATTTGAATAAATAATATCTTACAGCTTTGCCACTTCAATCCTCTTCGTTATTTCTGGGAAAGTTAAGGGGAAAATTCAAGACTACTACGCTAGGTATTTAGCAAAACCTTGTGTATCAGTAAGAGAACGAAAATGGCGAACGGCAATTATAATATTTTTGAAGTGGCTATTAATAGAAGCTTACTTACTTACAAAGGTGGAACTATACATTACATAGCCAAAATTCGACTTCAATCAATAAGCCTTTCAGGCAATACTTCTCCTTCCACTTACGTGCTCCCTCTTAGATAGCATCGCCCACTATTGCGCCGTCATCATTTTTCCCTCGAGGCATATTCAAGTGCTTCTTCATCCGCTTTTGACAAGATTGTAAGTGTCTTGTCAAAGCCAGTCGGGCCTTATGAGAAAGTGCTCTGTTACTTCATTGCATCCTGAGCCCAAAAAAAAAAAAAGAGTGATTGGCAAGAGTAATTCCGCACTATCTCGAAGTTATAAATGCCAATCGTGAAGTTCTAGTCAAGCCGTCGATGGTGTACATCTTTTACTAATGGCAGCATGTACTTTGCTTGCTTTCAGATGAATTTGTGCAATTTCGCCTTAATCCTCAAGGAGACTTCATCGAAGGTTTGCCACCTCCGTTCAAACACTTACGCAAGTTATTGTATAGACATAAAAAATGTCGTGCCTCTTTTGTTGCCAGTGAGTTTTGCACTGTTCTTTCTAGTGCTAGACAAGTTAATGATGTGACGTAACACACAAGATGACGGTCTAAATCCTTTTTTTACATCTAAGGTCTTAATGAATACTTTACATTCTCTATCGTCACCCTACACAAACGAACTAGTTTGGCAGGGACATTGGCAGACATTGCTCTGTATAACTCATCTCTATAGATGCTATCACACGCGGTCTTAAAATCAATGGACAGGTGGTGTGTTTGGATTTGGAGCTTATGGGTCTTTTCCAAGATCTGCCATAGTGTAAATATTTGGTCGATGGTGGACTTTCCTGGCATAAAGGCATGCTGATGTGGACCAATCAGGTAGTGACGAACGGCTTTAGCGTTCACACAGTATGCCAGATATGATCTTGTAGGCGATGTTAAGGAGAATGATTGCTCTATTGTTGGTGCTGTTCAGAGGGTCTCCTTTTTTGAGGAACGGATACACAATACTGAGGTTCCATTCATAGGGCATACTTACTATACAGATTAATATTTACTATACAGTTGGGTTAGTGTATGCTTCTTACCAAACCACAACCTGTCGATTTGAAGAGCTCGGCAGTCAGGCTATCCGCTCCAGCAGCAGTCTTGGGCTTAAGCTTAGATAAGGCTATCTTAACTTCACCCAGGTAGGGTGAACGGAATTGTTGGTCTACATCGTCCAGGTTGTAAGTTTACAGAAAGGATCATTCCAAACTCTCAGCAACGGCTGCGACTCTACTCTATGTCCCCTTGTTGGTCTCTACAGGCTTCGGTTCGGGGTTTGTGTCCGTGGCATGTTTTTTTTACCTTTTGGTAAAATTTCCGAGACTCATTCCTGGAGTAGTATCTTTCAATATCCTCGACCGCGTACTTCTCATGCTTCTTCTTTTTCTTCATAAAGAAGGCGGTGTTCGTCTCTTCTCTTCTACTGGTAGAGTTCGTGAGCAGCTCTAGTCCTTCTATGCAGTGCCGCTTTGTATGAAAAACTTGCTTAGCCCCATGTGCTTAGTGGCACTCGTCGCCAAACCACTGATTTCCTTGTGGTGACCAAGTGTCAGTGTTTTACTCAGAGGTTGGATCTCTGACGGCTTTTTGGCAATGTTACCACTGGTCTTCGATACTTGATGCTGGTGGCATAGGACTTTTTAACAAATTAAGACTTAAAAAGGTAGTCCTTAATTTTTTGTTTGTTTATAATACCGCGCGCGCACCAATGGGATATGAATACCCTTTTACTGGCTTTTCTCCAGGGCGCGGGCGGGTGGTGTAGTAGTTTGAAACTCAGGTATATTAGGTTTCGATATTTTTCCCAGAGGTGGTTGTCAAACTGGACGGGACGAGCTAATACATCCTCAACCAGGTCTTAGGTCTTAAGTACGTGCTAGTTGTTAGTTCGTTACATTTAGCCCAGTCAGCAGCTACACTCCAACATCAGTGTTATGCCTTCATGTCATAGTTGACGCCGACGGGATTCGAACCCACGACCCTCTGCTTGAGGAGTCTATGCATATACCACTACACCACGGCCACCCCCTGTAATGGTCGCTCTATGTGATGACGGGATCTCCAGTCTTCTTGCATAAGTCTGTCTTTAAAAAAGAATCCGAGATTAGAAGTTCCTTGTCCTTGTTTTATTTGTTGGGGTTGTTCATATCCAAGGCTTATATTATTGTTGCTTTGTAAATTAGTTTTTTTTTTTCATGACCGTTCAGGTACCCCGACAGCATAACCCCAAACCTGGAAAACCAGTTCCATTATACATACTTCTAGGATACGTTTGGAGATGTGAGCGCTACCGTTGGTCCATTAAGGGATCAGCTGCCACCATATCTTTCCCAAGATCCCGACGTAGTCTCAAAAGTCCTTACCTCCCTGAGCTCTAAATATGTCTAAGTAGCCCGGATGGGGTCTTATTTCCTTTGTTCAGGGATTTTATTTCACCGTTGGGGAATTCATTCGCTGTCTTGATTATAATGCTGCTGTTTTTGTTTGGCAAGTCAAGTTCGGATGTACATCGACCAGTACCCGATGATTACTACTTGGAGGTAAAATAAGCACAATTGATGTGTAGAAACAATGGCAACGCAAGGTATCATCAGGTTGACACCTCTCAGTGCTTACCTAATTTTTAACGAACCAAACCAGGGATGTAACAGATGAAAGTGAGTCCCACTAATGGAAAACAAAGAGATTTGTAATTGATGGAAAGGGTACTTCAACGCCTTACTTACTGCAGTGCCATTCCCTTGACTAGGAGACGGCAGACTTAAAAAAAAAAAATCCTTGTAGAATGATGTAGAATGATCTTAAGGTCCGCAAAGTGAAAACTTAATGACCCCAGATACATGCAAACTAATACAGAACAGCAGTCTTAACACTTTGCACAGCAAAAGTAACCAAAAAGTCTCTGTCTTTTTGATGATGAAATCTTCCACTTTGGACATCATTTAATCAATACGTCAACTTCTACTTCTTTCAAATTCATCCGCCCGTTACGTACCAAAATCGTTTAAATATCTCCAAGAGTGAGGCAACACCTAACCTAGTTTGAGTCTTACAAACGAGTATAATACACAGCCAACTGATTCTCTATTTAGCCAGACATTCGGATTAAGTCATTATCCCTTACGAAAATCCAAAAATCCCACAACCATTTCCAACAATCATCTGTGTGACGAAAAAATTCCTCCAAAATTACCCTCCAAAAACTAAAGGAAAACCAAACCGAATTCAATTTAAATTATATTCCAGCAGAACCTGCAAATTCCTCGCATAATCATTTCCAAGAATCACCAAACTACCAAATCGGCTCTCCATCTTCTTAGAGATAATCCACGATGGACATCAGTGTACCTTAGCCTCTCAAAAGGACCATTAACATTCACTCTCAATGTCACCTTAGCATCATCGCAATCAACGATTCACCATCCATCCAGAAATGAAGCTAATCCATCTTCAAGCCATCTATCTGCTCTGGGTTTTGACATACAAAGCTTTGCCCCCGGCTGCAATGGATCGATCACCGTCCAGATCCAATTTAAAGGGACGATGTTCCGTCTCCTTTTTGGATGACATAGCCAAAGTCTGGATTTCATGATCTTGATATCAAGGAAGGCAGCATCACAATGCCATGTTCGAGATCTTTTTGTTTGCGGGCCACTTTCTTTACACTAAACGGACACAAATTGATGAAAAAATTTGTAAGTTAACTGTAAAATGATTTTTATTTCGGTGATTGTACCCCCAAAACAGAGCTATCGATGGAGGCAACAAAGGCTCCTCCGAATTTGGACTCGGAAAAACAACTTCGAAGAAGCGACTATCAGTCTACCATGGACATGGAAACAGAAACCGAAACAAAACAGATACAGATACAGTTACAAAACAGATATATATCATAAAAAAGACTGTAGAAGTTTGGTTTTGCGCTTACGAATACGAATGCGTTCAATGAAATAAAACAAAGGAGATGGACACAGTCGGACATCCTATTGTCCCCGTGGAGCTCTAATTGATTCAGTGAGGTAATAAATTTCATCGGTGATTTCCAATGGGCTTCAGATATTCGTGCCGAAAACTTCCGAGGACCTATGGTTTAGCTATAGATACAGATTCAAATACGAGTACACGTTACAGACTATAGGATCAGTGCGCGATCAGTGTGCGATCGGGGGACTAAGTGATGCTGGACAAAGCGTTGGAGCAGGCGATGCCACCTAAATGGCTAAATGCTTGGGTAATTCTTTGATCGGCGTTTTGGTGGGACACAAAAAACACGTGTAAACAACACAAAGCGGACAAGGCGACATCATGAATTGAAATCGCCTGTAACTCTGCCTTAAGGCCTTCCTTTGACTTGTCCGTTCATTGTTTTTTGTGACACAGGTTAAGTCAGTGGTTTTTGTTTCAGAGATACTCGCATTCGAATGCGAGGTAATATGGTGCCGACTTGGACTTGCTCGATGGTGTTCTGCATTTTAAAGTGTGCATTCGAAAAATGTGTTTGCCAATCTTTTTTTTTTTTTTTCTTTTTTTCCTCTGGCTGGAAACAAATTTGTTTATGTTCAATTAAGGCGAGGTATTTGAAGACCGCAGGAACTTTCACAGGTTCATCGTCAACAACTAAAGAAAGACTCGTTGCCATGCGTACTTATGTGACATCTCGATACATGTGTGCACGACTATATAGAGCAATTGAGGTTTCACAGAATGTATTTCATTTTCAGTTCTGTTTAATGGATAGTTGTTGTATATCGACATAGCTAGGATGGGAAAACTAGAAACTTTTCGAACGCACGTCTTTGGATTTCTCTGGATATTCAGACTATTCCCTAACAATAATCTAATCTGTTAGATTTTATGTTTAGTAGAAGTAACCTTACATCTCTAAATTCTTTCAAATTGGCTGGAGAAGTCATAGAGAGGCCCAACATGTAAACCTAGCTAAGGAGTGATTATAAACAAAAGGGACTAGGTTAGACTGGAGGGGGAGGTGGGACTAAGTATACTTTATAGCTCATAAATGATGCCTGCAATATTATTAAATTCGGCTATGCCTTTGAGTGAGCTGGCAATGATATTTTCTACCTCAAAGCAGTCTACCCAGTAGACGTAGATCTGTTCTGTTTAAGCAGTTTTAGTGGAAAAGGATATGCCCGGCTGTTTATTTTTCTCGTTGCGACGAGCGTTGTCTTGTTCCATTCCAATAGACTTGAGCTGTTTTGTGTGTTATTTGGGTTCTGCAGTGAAACGTTAGGAATCCGATACTACATGTATCTGACTCCTAGAAGGTGTAGGAGTTGTTTTATTCTTCTGAGGCAAGGGTTTGGTATAGGGTGATTCAACGCAAGGTTTGATTTGTAATGTAAAATAAAATACATAAATTTGAAAGTGAGCTTACATTTTTTATTTTTGGTTAAAATAACATTTCATGACATTTATTCTTGAAAATGGTATTATGTAAATGTTGGCTACGAATACGTCTGAGGTGTTCTATTCGGAAGGTCCAATTTTGGGCTACTCGTATCGACTCATAACGACTGGTATCTCGCGGATAACACAACTAATGTTAGCTTCCAAAGGGTCAATCGTAGCTGGCTTATTCCTAAAGGCCTGAGACTTTACATATTCCCAGAGAAAATAGTCCAAAAGTGTGATATCGCACGACCTAGGCGGCCAATTTACCGTAGCAAAACGTGAAATTAAGTGCTCATCAAAATGATTTCTCAACAAGTCCATTGTTTCACGCGCTGTATGGCTCGTAGCGCTGTCTTGTTGAAACCAGAGCTCACCGAGACCATGTGCTTGAATTTCAGGAAGCACATAGTCCGTTTACTTGAAGCGATAACGGTTACCATTGACGGTAACATTTTGATTTGCCTCATTTTTGAAGAAATACGGACCAATGATTCCACCAGTCCATAAACCACACCATACCATTGTTTTTAATGTATGTAATGGTAGCTCTTGGTACTCTTCGGGTTGCTCATGATGCAAATTCAAGTCGTCTGGCTTCTATTCTTAGTAAAAAACGCCAAGTTGTCGAGTACGCCAAGCCAAGCTTCAGAGAACTACGACGAATCGATTCGTCACGGTCTTCGCCTACACTCTCAGCTTCAGCTGCTATAGTCTCTTCACTACGTGCTGGATGTTGTGTAACCGGTCGAGTATTATCCACTGGGACCCAAATTTGCGAATGGTATTGGCAATAGTGGTTTTAGTAGGTCGATTATGCGCAACGTAAGTTCCTCGAATCGCACGAAAAAGATTTCTTACAGAAGGCTGATTTTCGTAATACAGCTGAACAATTCGGAAACTGTTGTACTGTGAGTCTTTTCAAGATAACTTGCCAAAAGTTAGATAGAAGTCACGCGTGATCTTTCAAAAAACGCCTATTGAAGATCAAACCTTACGATGAATCACTCTATATATGCAATTTTTTATGGAGCTAGTTAGTTACCCGCAGGATGGTCGCGGGTATGGTGTGCTTAGGTCGAAATTTATCTGCCCAATTCGACTGCTCTTTTCTTACCATCATAACTACTATATATAACCTGACGACCGGATTAAGTTGACTCCATTGGTGCTGATTAGGAGCAGTTTAGGCTTAGACAATTTTTAAGGTTATTTCAAAAGACTTGATAGGACGTAAAGTCGCTTTGCTTTGTCAGAAGGAATATAAACGTTATTGTTGGTGTCAGATCTGTTTAAATTCCCTTAATGCAGAACTCTATATTAACTTGAAATACATGCTACTGTCCATATTTGCGTACAGTGAGGAGTTTGTAGTTTATCCGTATATGCCTGCTCCAACTCCTTCATTTGTTTTGTAACCACCGGTGTACCATACCAGTGAATCTTTTGGAACATCGGATTTATTCTGTTTCCAGTTCTGGTGATCAGGGAAATAGTTGAAGATGTACTTTTTTGTTAGAGTAATGCTTAAAAGTTAATTTACCCTGAGTTCCAATGAACGCTCTGGGTTAACTATTTTGTAGTTCTTCTCATCCACTGAGATAAACTCTTAGGCATTTGCAAGAGCTTCTTTCTGTATGGGTGATGCAGACGTGAAAGCTTTAGCAGAACCTCTAATCTGCGATAAGTGGTGTTCTGATTGCACGCGTAGTACACAAACAGACTAGTCTTTGAAGTTAGTTTAGTCCAGTCAGTGTTAGTTTTATTGCAGCAAATTGGAGATGCATTAGTAGCTATATCTATAGCAATTGCTATGTATGGTACTTGCATAGCCACATTGTCATTTTTGGATTAAGGTGACAGATCCTGTGGTTTTTTTGATATGTGTATGCCAAGCGAATTTTTGGTCCAGGTAGCCCCTTCACTTGAAAAGTTTATGGTTTCACCAAAATGTGTTGGGTCTTTAAGATTGTCCAATTTTCTTCTCTTGGTGAAGAATGGTGCTTCTTTTTGAGTTGAAATTGAGGTTAGCCTTTTTTGTTTCATCAAATTTACCTCTGGTTGGGATTGCAATACCGTCAACATATCCTTGAACATAAAAACCGTCGTCGCTTAGTATAATGAGGAATTAGTTGACTACGACGGACATTATTAGAGGGAAAAGAACCTCTCCTTTCAGACTGCCTTTCGCAACAATGACTCTGAGTTGTGTGCTTATTCTTCTGTTAGCTAACATATTTTTATCCACTTACACGTAGTAGTATCAAATCCGTTGTTTTGGATACATCTTAATAACTGAAAGCAATTTCCTTGTCTTTGAGTGATTTCTCAATCCTGGAGATTAGATGGTCAAGAACGTCATGCTTGATTTTCCTTTCTGGTAGGCAAATTGATCTTTAAAAAACTCCATCTTTTATACATCTGTCTACGATTTTTCACTATTTTGAGAGGAAATGAAGACCGATTCATCCGTTGATAGGAGTTATATCTTCAATTTTGGGTTTATATCTCACGATAATCTCTCTTCATTGGTTTGGAACTCATACCTAAGCATAACTTGTTCTGAAATTGTTTATCTAAGAGGATGTTATGATTTGGGTTCCCTTCTGGAGCAGAGCTTCGAAGACTTCATTATCACTTTTTGAAAGTTTGAAACGGTCTGATTGCCCATTTTGTCTAACCCTCATGAAATATAGGGTGAGCCAACAGATGGTGTGGATGTTGGCTGTCAATAACTGTCATTTACTGAATTCAATGTGATTGATCTTTTTCACAGATATCATACAAACTTTATCAATTTCAGTCATGGAGTCGTTTACCATGCAGCAATGAATTTTTGTTATTCAATCTTATTATAAAAATGGGCGATCTGTAAAAGCAACATTTCGTAAAATTTGTAAATTTTCCGGTCAACATAATCACCCTAGTAAGTCTGGAACTCGTACAATGATGAAGCGTTATAAGAAATTGATTCGGTATCAAGTCAAACTCCCTATCAGCATGCACGCCAAAACATCACCACTGTAATCGAAAGTATTCAAAACTATTCAGGCACCTCAATTCGTCGCCGAAGAGAATAATTTGTCCTCACTTATTGCATTTTATGGCGAATTTTAAAGGTTGATATTCATTTTCGCGGCTACAAAATCCAAATCACACAAAAATATAAGACTTTGGACCATCTAAGATGTCGCCGATTTGTTAACTAGATGTTGGATCGCCAGGACAATTTTTCATAGAATTTGATCTCTTTCCATGAAGCCCATTTTTAGATGGATGGGTAGGAAAATAAACAGAATTGTCGTTTCTGGGGACCAGAAAACCCATACGAAATTCACAGAAAACCAATGCATTCCAAAAAAGTCACTGTATGGTGCGGATTATGGGTTGGTGGCATCATTGGCCCGCAATTTTTCAAAAATGAGGCTGGAGAGGCAGTTACAGTGAATAGAGAACGTAACATGTTGACCGGCTATTTTTTTTCCCAAAATTCAATGAATGGCTCTAGACGATCTCTGGTTTCAACAGGATGGTGGAACTGCACACATAAGTTTAAGGATCCCATTATTTCGGTTAAAGTAGTAGTTGATTGGCCTATAAGGTCCTGTGATTTGACACCTTTAGACTTCTTCCTGTGAGATTATCTGAAGAGTATGGTCTATGCCAATAACCTAGCGACAATTCAGGATCTCAAGCATAACATCCAAACTGAAATTGAGGCCATTGACCCACTTATTCTTCAAGAAATCATCGATAATTTTAAATTTTGGATGGTCGCTTTCAACAGAAGCCGTGGTGGCCACATGAACGACGTTTTGTTCCATTCATAATTTCTATAGACAGAACTTTATTAACAAATAACATTCTACACAATAAATGTGTGTTAAATTTAATAAAAAATTCCGCACTAGATTTTGTCTCAGCCTTTCGTTTATTTGCCCTCAACAAATCCTGTATGGAAGGTCTGATGATCTCATTCTGTGTAAAGCAGAATAATTGAGGAGGATAAGAAGTGCCTTTCGGCTAAGAGTCTAAGCGTTTCAAAATCGTTTTTAGCAAATTTGTCATCTGCCTGTTTCAACAACCCAATTTGATTAAAGTGTTGCCTCGAGAGGTTTTGGCGAAAAGTTTTCTACAATTCTCCTTTAGTTCTTCTAAACTCAATATTATATCTAGTGAAGATATCCCTAAATCTATTCCATTCCCCATTTCTTTCCGCTCTGTTGAAAAGTTTTCTGGTTTTGGTTCTCAAGTTCACGAGCTCTCTAGACCACCAAGGATATTATTCTATCGCCCGCTTTAGTTTTTTTTCCGGACAAGATTGGTGATAGGCACTCCCTTACTACCTAGTCCGTGGATATTGGCTGTTTTCTGCTTGTTTGTGTATAGGTAGATCCGAGGTTGACGTTTAATGTTGGCATTGAATTTTCTAGGGTTCACAGGGAGAGATCTAAGACCAGACCAGACTCTAATAATTAATAATTTCTAGCAACTCACTTCTGAAGCTTAAGTTGGAGCTCCCTCACATTATGAGCATTCGCATAACACCTAATGATAATTTGACGGTTCCTGTTGCCAAGTTAGTCTAAAAATCCCTTCAGAGGCAAGAATTTCAGGTTGGTGGAGTTTCCCGGAAGATATACTGAGTAAATAACTGACTTTGTCATATATCCTCAGAAAAAAGCTCGGTTATTGCTGCATATACCTCAAAGCTGTCAAATGCTTCTTCGAAGCCGACTTAGAGTATTGTTGTTTGGTAATCTCCAACGGGTTTATGTAGTCGATAACAGACGCTCAGACGCTGAACTGAATAATTGTAGACGTTATCTTAGCTATTACAGTTAAGACGTTGAAACTTCTTCAGATTCCGCATTGAATTAGGTTGCTTTTCTGAGGAAGAATCCCTGGGTCACTTGACCAGAAAGATTTTCGTTTCGTCAACTTACATACTCGTATGTAATCAGGGACTCTCTAGAGTTTGCTGATGTATTTGGCGACGCTTGAAAAAGTTCGCGGTGCCTAACTAACAGCTACCTACAATACTTAACCAACGATTAACGATTAACGATTTTGTCTTAATGGCTGACCGTTTAAACAGAAAACAACAAACAAAGATGTTCGAAAAGTCGTCTATATTCCCTGGACTCGATTTGGGTGAGAAAATACCATCTTTCCAGGAAGATCTTGATCTGTTCATAATGGGCGTCTATTATCATGTGCTGACTTACCAGAGAGAGTTGCAACGTCTGCAAACAGATAAAGAACTTCGTTTAAAATGTGCGAAGACCATTCTGAAGCGGTGAATGCTCAGCCTGTTTTCTACTTAAAACAGGTGAAACGCAAATTAGAAACCGGAAATCAGAATAAAATCTTCCAAATACTAGCTGATGTCGAGAAACAATTGCGAAGTCTATTGATGCACATGTAGATCATTTTGCAGATGCTCTTTCGCTTAACGAAGCCAAGTTAAAGCGAAATTTTACTAAAGAGCTCAATAAGGTGTTTTTTTTTTCGGAACAATCCGTCTACAAACTCCAATTAGCAACGATTTTGAGCACGTTCCGGGGCATGGATGCTGCTTCAAAAGCTCGTGCGGAATCGGAGCGATCTGCCCATCAGGGACAACTTACCAAGCTTTTTGGGCTACTGTTCAAATTGGTACACCAGGTATTCACTGGAGGAACAAACTTCACCCAATAAAAAGGGAAATAAATGCTATAGCTAAAGTTTCTAAAGACGAAGAATTGGTTTCGGTGGTGCTTCAAAATTTAACAAAAGATGCTGAATATTCATTGAAGACGCACTTTACGAGCAGTTCCTTAATATAGAAAAAGTTGCTCGAAAGAGTGCGTTGGTCAGCGAAGGTAATTCTCGCCTTCCAATCTATCTGCAATCTTTATTTATTTCGCGCCTATCGAATATCTAAGAAGGAGCTTGATAATAAAAAATAGACTTTTGAAACTAGACACTTACGACATCGTAAGCCCAGTGAAGTATTTTGTAAATCGTGGTGGTCTTATGCAAGCCCTCAACTATATGAACCTACTGCAAGGTGCTCCAAGTAAAGTTGCTAGAGATTGGCTTAAATACTTTGTATTTCTTCTAAAATCTTATGTTGAGCAGTGTACACAGTATCCTACGCCACAGTAGAGGTACCTAATCAAAATATTGCTGGTTTCTTTGATCAGGCGACCTCTTATATTAATACCAGCATACCTTTCAGCAAACAATCTCTGTTGACAGCCTTAAAAGAAAACTCCCAGATGCTGAGAATAAGTCACTGACTGTATCAAACTGAGACCATGAGAGGAGGCGCTTAAAGAAACCCTTAACACAACACAAATAACTTCCATTCACAACTGAAAACAAAACTAGCGGTGTAAGTAATACCAATCTAAGTATTTTGCTCGCTAATGGCTGTGATAACAAGGAACATCGCAACTGAAACACAGCTGTCAATATGACTCTCTATAGTAATATAAGGATAACATAAGACGGGAATGTCTGGTTTACAGAACTGAATGCTCATTTTTATCAACATTTGACGACATGTGCAACTCGACTAGACTAGACAGCAACACAGACAACACAGCATTTTTTTGTAATGCTAATAAACGGATCCTTGGTTGAAGAAGACGACTGCTGTCAAAATGTGATAACGGAGGTGAAGAGTGTTACCACAGGGAGGCATCCTATCTCCATGTTAGTTGGCTCACTGATTAACGCTCTTGATATTTCTAACATATGCACTAGCATTTCATGCCTAGCGAAAGTCTGGTTTAAAGCGTAGGCAGGTCTAGACAAGATCGGTGATTTGTGTACTACAAAAAGGCTGTCAGATACTCCTCTGAAACTAAATTTGTTGTCTTTACGAAAAGGTGGTAGCTGAGCATCCGTCTTTTCAACAAAGATAAGTATTTTGATGTCATCCTGTTTAACAAACTCTTTTGGACTAAATGTAACGCGTCAAAAACTTCCCAGGCGCTGTCGGCTTTCGACAAGGAAGAGGCTCTTCTGGATCTATACGGATATGATGAGGCAAATTATATCCTATGAGTTGGTTATCTGGCAAAACAATCTTTCTCGAAAATAGCTCCAAACTCCAAAGAACTATCTCTATCGGCTGCACAGGTAGCTAGTGTACACTAGTATACTCGAAAATCTTTTAGACATTCTAATGATACTAAAATAAATAGTCAAGCATTCAAAGTTATCTTCCGTTTAAAAAAGAAATGGTCTTGAGTACAACGGTGACTACTGTCTTCTGACTCAGATCTTATGGGCATTTCGTTCAATATTATGAAAGTATGCACAAGAATAGTTTCAGCCAGAACCTGTGCCAGAGAAAGTGGCGACGCTGTTTTCATTTCGAACAACAACATTTGATTTGAGGTCTCATTAGAGGAAGCTTGCATCTATTGCCCAAGCAGAGATACATATACCCAGTAAACATATTGTGAAGAACAGGTTGAGAGAATTCATTGAACACGGTCTAGGTCACAGGTCATAGAAAAATCGCCTAACTTGCTCGGTAGGGAGCTTCTCAGAACCTGAACTGGCTTTTAGTATGTATCACGTCCTCGATTACGGCTTTCAGAGACAGTTGGATTCTCTGAGAGGATAGCGACTTGCGACCTGCTGTTCTTCAATAGAGAAAACTGTTCATTGCATAGTAATTTCATTACGGAATGCTATGTTTTTGCGAAGCACCTTAGTGTGTTTAGCATATGAGTAAATGACACAATATCCAGTGATGCCTATGTTGGGCGGTACCCTACGCTACTGTGAAGGGTGCTGATACTGTAGGGAAGACTTAAAATTCGAGTAATATGATCATAGAAGTCGTACAGTGGACTGACCAAAAACAAAATAAAAAAAGAGAGTTTACAGGTGATCCCTTCAATGCGGCTTCGTGCCTCCAATGCTAGGGTGCATGTTTGGCATTCAGGCATATGCAATTGATGTAGCTGTACATCCTGTCGAATCATGCTTAGTAGCTTTATGCCCTAAAGTGCAGGCAGCACTACAATTGATCGACGTTTGGTATACTAGGAATGAGCTTTCAGTCATTTCCCGTAAAACTGAAGTTATGTTTTTTACAAGCAGGTAGAAGATGACTGGTCTGACCATTCGCTTTAAGGTGTTTTAAAGGCTGAATTTAGCTGATTCTTGTCTTGGTCCTAGTTCCTAATGAAATCACTGTAATAATCTAGAAAAAGACTTTCTGCTAAAAACTCTAGACCTATGCTTTTAGTATGCTCCTAAGTGTACATGAAATAAGTGACACTAACTTCTTCTACGATTGCTCTTAAAGTGACTGCGACAAAACACCATACTATATTCTCGACAATAGACGAATCTAGTCCAGGGTAAGAAATAAAAGGAAATTCGTGTCTCTAGAAAAATAAAAAAAATAAAAACAACATAAAAGCCAAACTAAATCACAAAATAAAGTGTCTATGGCGTACAATGCTGACAAACATCCAATTTATTCACAGAACCAGTAACACTAAAGAGCTCTCGAATGTCTCAATTTTCTTATTCCGAAGATGTACCGCCAAGGAAAAACTTCAAAAGAAACACATTATTAGTAAGGTAATTGCTCCTTTTAAATTCCAAGTAACCGAACGTGCTCCAAATACCAAACTGCCACTTAACTCAGTCATCACCAAACAAAGTCATCGTGTAATCTTTGGCGCCAATCTACCCATACTGCTTGTAACTAGATCAGCATACTTAAATTACATTAGCTTTCCGACAAATTCTCTAATTTATCCACAAGATTACCCTAACTCCCAACACCGTCCATAAATCCCTTTCTGTCTCATCAATTCCAAGACACGCTCGTACACCGCGGAACTATCAAATTCACAAAAACCAAAATGTCAGACTGCGACAATTAAGTGGAATCATTAAATTCATTCACGCAAATTCGCTCCCATTTTAGTTCGCCTATAGCTGACAATCACCATTCGAACGGGCGACAATATCCATCGTCGTAGTCGGTAGAAGCCTATGTACAGTAGAGACCCTTTTTTTTATATTTTTTTATATTTCTAATGTATGCATGTTTCAATTGTCGTACTCATCCTCAACGTGTTCTCTAGAATTACCTTGCCTCCAGAGAAGACATTAATCACATCAGACATCACAAAACAGTGGGACCCATGCTTACCACTGAATCTGAATTCCAACCTGGCTACCGATTGCCGATTACCGATTCCCAACGAAATGTCACGATGAGTTCTCGAGTTCTTATCACTTAAGTGACAGTTGAACATGGGAATTTTGATAACTAGTCTCCCATAACCTGAACCGTCAAAGTCAAAGTCCGCTTACATTTCTCCTTCGGAGAATTCTAATTGCTAGTGTCGCACTCGCACGCATATAAATTCACCAAACTGAAAGCTTGTTAATTATTTTTAATCACCGAACACTTACGTGACATTTGACCATTTTTGGGGAAACGCGCGCGCGCACACAAAACAACGCTAGATGTCGCTTGTGGTGTTAATAAATTGTGGCTGTCAAAGTGAACCGTAAAGGTTTCGATTTGCTGCGATAACTGGTATTGGACATACACTTTCTGAAATAAAGCAAAACAAAAAAGTTGTTTGGCCATTTTTGAATTATTTGTGACGTGAATTTTAGACCTGAACGCGTTCGCAATGCAAAGTTGATCTAAATTGCTGTATTTAGCGGTTTTTTTTTTTCTTCAAACCAACCGTATCAAGTGATTGGGTCTTTGAGACATGACAGTTTGACATTGCAAACGCATTTTAGTTGTGTATACACCGGTATCTATCATCGAGTAAGTGCTGTTTGTTTGGAGGTTAATAGAGCGTAACAGAGCTTAAATAGCTGAACTCAATGGTTAAACATTGGCCAATAGAATGGCGAGGATAATGAATTATTTAATATGGCATTACACAGAAATTGTGTATCTATTTTCGTAATTTAATAGCCTTGATGACTAACGCTTTCATAAGGATACCAAGTTGCCTTTCAAGCTGATGAATTAATTAACAGTGTTAGAAAAAGTTCTAATGATTGAGCAATAGTTTAATTGACGGATGTTAAGGTCGACGAGGCAAGTGACACTGTATGACGAATTCATTCAAGACCATTGGTAGATCGTTTTCTTTTTTTTCTGTTTTTTCTATTGAAAGCATTACCTTAAAAAACTAAGTCAATGTACTTTTTGTAAATTCCTTTTAATAAAATCTTTCAGTCCTACGAAGAAAGATGAGTAAGCGTTTTTTGTGATAAGGTGCCTAGAGTACCAACACCCACCATATCAGCGCCGGTTCACCGCAACCTGATCCGAACGTAAGCCGGGCATTCACAGATATAATGCTCCGCGGTGTTATCATAACTTTCACAGCAAGCATTGCAGGCACTTAAGTACTTAGCAAAAATGTCATGCCCCGTCACGACGCCAATAAGCAACTTTTGAGTCATTCGTGCAGAAGGACAGCAGAAAGACCGCTGACCTCCTAGAGACGTCGGGAAGCATTTGTTTGGTCTGTCTGCATCCGGAGAAGTTATGCAATCTGCTTTAACCGAGGACGCAGGCAGACCCAACGTAGGCTCGGGTCATGAGAAACTTTCCTCTGAACCTAGCCTGGCAGGTTAATTTCCCGAGATCCCATTATGACTTGGGACTCAGACAAGGCTAACTGAATTTATCTTTCCGACTGCGTTTAGTGATCTCTTGCATTCTTGAACTACTTTGAAAGTCGTTAGAGTATTTAATAAGGCTCCAAAGCGCAGCTTGGCTGTCTGCAATATACACCCTGACTGACTCGAACTGCAAGCAACTTCAGACTGCTATAATTTCCAAACCGTTCATGACAGTGAGCTGAAATTTTGACACATGACAATAATTTTATTATTTACAAGCCTTTTAAACGATTTGCGTCTCAGTTGTGTTAAAAAAATTTTATCCGCGATGGAATATAAACGTGATAGTGTGATTGCTTTATATTTGGCTGGAAAACAACAAGTAGCTATCGTTAGAGCCCTCAAGCTTCTTATCGTGAATAAATCATTTATGTCTCGAACCATAGCTCGTTACCGTGATACTGGCAGCTTTGCAAAACGCCATGAAGGTGGTCATAAAAAAACAGCAACATCAGCAGAAATGGTTCGGAAAGTGAGCTTGGGCTTAAGCCATTGAAGTTCCAAAAAGCACACGATCTTACACCGCAACAGAAAAAAGTTAGAGTCGCAAGAGCGAAGGAGTTGCTACGCTTGCACGAAAGTGGTGAGTTGCCGAATTTGGTTTTTTTCCGATGAGTCGCCATTTGTTATCGAGCAATATGTCAACAAACAAAATGACCGAGTTTACTTGTCAGAGAGTTCCTTCGAAAATGTACACATTTGGACGGATACCAGAAAGCAGGCAACACCGGTCGTGATGGTTTGGACCGTGGCGTCAAAATTAATGCGATCGTATATCGTGAAACTGTCTTAGAGGCAGTATTGTAGCCTTGGGCAAACAATCATTTCGGTCGGAGACCGTGGACATTTCAAAAAGACTCGGCACAGTCTCACAAAGCGCGTGTCAACCAAGATTGGTTAGAAACCAATGTTCCACACTTAATTTCTTCGAAAACAATGGATTGCAAATTCTCCGGATGCAAATCCGCTGGATTTTGAAGGCGAAGGTTGGCACTAAAAAATACCACAGTTTGGACCACCCCAAACATGCATTTCGCCGGGAATGGGTCAAAATACCGCAGAACCACTTGCGTGCAGCGTGCGATGCTTTCCTCGGCCGTCTCAAGGCCATTATTCGCGCCAAAGGTGGACATGTTGAAAATTACTGATACAATTTGAAAATTTATGTATTTATCAACATTTTTTGCTTTGACACAATAGAATTTATCAAAAAATAAAAATATTATAAAATTTCAAAAAGTTGCAATTCGAGTCAGTCAACCTTTAGTTCGCTGCCATCAGGATTGCGTAAATCTCCGGTTGGAAGACAAATGCAAAGTTTCCTAACATTATATGAAATATAACGTTGTCTGCCTCCAGAAAGACCTCAGCGGCACATCCTACATTGGTTTTGGAGCTGTCCGTGAAGACCCGACTGCAGTTATTTTCCGGCTCAGTTTCTGGCCGAAACCAATCCTGGGCACAGGGAAAGTCGATTTCATATTTTTCTGCAAAAAGTATTCTGTTGTCATTGCACTGCGTCGCACTGCACCAGGATGGACAGCCGACGCACAAGGTCATCAAGGCTCTAGTGCGTGTTGTGCCAAAATTAAGTATTTTTGCGAGAGCTTATTCCACCAGACAACCTACGCCTGGGATATAATTGGGCTTATCATAGCCATGTAGATCCAAAGAACGCTTCTCGGCGACAGGCCCGTTGTCTTGATAATATCTCCTCTGCACTGTCATAAGGCCGACAGCGGCTTAGAAGCTTTCGACTTAACACGTTTAGTCCAGGGAAGTTTGTTATCCAGAATGTCACCCAAATACCCATACCCATTGAATTGTATAGTGATGCCTTTAAGCACTAAATGAATCAGACCCGGCAGCTTCCTCCTTCTCGCAAAGAGAACAACCTCAGTTTTGAGAGGATTGACTGAAAGACCATTACCAGTGCTCTAGTCGTCGATTACGTATAGGGATTCCTGCGGTTTAGAATAGACAGTACAGCTACATCATCCTCGTATGCTTGTTCATGGGCGTTAGAACTATTGAGCGCGTTGAGCAATGAATCGACCAACATGCACCTTAGCAGTGGAGACTGGGCGCCACCTTGCAGGAAATAATCTCTTTATGCTGATGAAGTTTAACCGTTACAGGCATTTGTCAGCTCGAAATTGAAGTACAATGCTCACATCCGGTCGGGTACGCCCAAAACATTTCTGCTGCTGCTAGATAAGATTCAAAACCGTACGAAAAAACTCAGAGGTGATACTAATATCACAACACCGACGTAATATCTCGTGTTTCACTCTGTTTTATCGCAACAGTAATCGCCAGTAACATTCCGTCCCTTTCAACTTTTAACCGTAACACTCGTCTTGCTATTAATGTTCATCAGTATACCCTCAAGCCGACTTTCGGACGAACTCTTATATATCGTGATTCATTCCTAAGTTGTACAACTCGCTTATGGAATGCCCTGCCTAGCTCTTTATTTCCTAGTCGTTATAAACTTCATTTTAAACTAACGTTCGACGGTACCTCTCTTTCCATCCTCCCTGATTTTTCTTCGCCCACGTTGTGAGCAAACCGGTAATCTTTTCATCGTTCCACCGAACGTATCGTCGAAACAGCCGGAGGAGTAAGATAAATCGAAAAATGTGGTTTCGATTTTTTTTTTTTTATGAGGATACCTTAAGTGGAGGGTTTATAGCAACAAACCCTAAACACTTTAGACGCTACAAGAAAATATAAGCCATGAAGTTGCTGCCATTGAACCAACGCTTTACTCTTGCGTGTTCACAAATTTAAGAGTCGAATTGCAAGAGTGTTTTGAACAAATGGATTTAGGTAGATTTTATTGTTTTTAAAACAACAATTTCGCATTATCACACTCCATTTTGTAGAATAAAATATAAGAATAAGGCTGTAGTTTTTTTTTTTTTTTTTTTTTTTTTTTTTTTTTTTTTTTTTTTTTTTTGTTTGCTTAATATTAAACTTGAAAACTTTTCACTGGAAACCCTTTATGTTGATTGGGGCAAAGGTTAAAAAGCCCACTGGTGGATTTTCGCTATTGAATCATTTCAGTTATGCAGTTATGGGGCACATGATTCAGCTATCATAAATGGCTACTCTACTGGCCTCCGACAAGTCATACAGTACTGGGGTTCTTGTCTGATTTTTCAGACTCACCTCATTGCGTTCTCAAACTTGAGACTAAATACAGAGGACAAGTGCTGAATGGTACTACACCACTAATAGCTTCTTGCAATTTGGACACAAAGTGTATATTTTTATCTAACGGGTGACCGTAAGCAATGATAGTTTTACCAATTGTTATGTTTCAGCAGCTGTCAAAGTTTCCATTGATATCCGCCGTAGCGGCCAGTATTGAAGAAGACCCAGGAATGTCGATTTGGCGCCGATCATTTAAATTGGGCATCGCCAGATATTCAACCTGGCTTATTTTGAAGATCGGAGCTGTGGTTCCAACAAAACGGCGCTGCATGCCATACAAGCGATGCAACGTTCAAAGTTGTGTAGCAGAAATTTGGCGACTGGGTTATGTAACGGCGAGCGTTCATTAATTGGCTGCCTCCATTATGCGATTTGATACCACTCAATTAATTTATTATTTAAGTCCTTTCTCTACGCTAACAAGCAAACGACTTTGGACGAGCTCGAGGCCAACATTCGACACTTAATTGTCGGAATAACGACGCAAATATTAGACCGAGTCATCAAAAATTGAACCAACTGCCAGCGAAGCCGATGTAGCCATTTGAATAATGTGTTATTCAACACATACGAGTATTGAACGTAGCTTCAAAATGAAACCAGAATCATCTTTATTACGAAGCAACAATTATTGTTTTTGTTCGTTCCTGTTTTTGGACCCATTTCCAGATATCCGTCACAAATGTATATGTAGCTCTGGGTGTCCAATGGAGTTCAAGGAAGAGGCTTATTATGTCCCAAAGGCGCCAATGAACTTTTGCGTACTTTCATCATTAATCTTCATAGGATCACTTACCATCAACTCTCTAGGAAATAGATATTAAATATGTCAACTTTCATATATAGTATTGGGTATATATTTTAATTCCTTCGGTTTTTTTATTTCAAAATTTGAACGTTTATTTAAGAAAAACATGTACAATTGTATTATTCAAAGTATTGCCCATCTGAAGCTATGACGTTTTCCCATCTTTCTGGCAATTTGTGAATCGCATCCCAAAAGAACTGCGCCGGCTTAGCAGCCAAGAATGAATCAAGCCAATTTTTGATATTCTGCCCTGATGTGAACCGTATTTCAGTGAGGGCGTTCTGCATCGACCGGAACAAATAGTAGTCAGAAGGAGCAAGGTCTGGGCTATAAGGCGGGTGCGGTAAGACTTCCCATCCACTGTTTTTCAAATAGTTCTTAACCGGAATAGCAATGTGGGGCCGAGCGTTGTCATGATGGAAAATTACTGCCTCCTGTCTGGTCGCATATTCCGGGCGTTTTTCGGCTACTGCTGTCTTCAAACGGATTAATTGTGTTCGGTAGCGTTGTCCATTGATGGTTACACCCGATGCTCATAATACAGCACACCCATCTGATCCCACCAAATACAGAACGTTACCTTTGCGCCATTGATATTCGGCTTTGCCGTTGATTTGGCTGGTTGGCCGGGTTTCACATATAATTTTTTGCGCTTGGGGTTGTCGTAATGGATCCATTTTTCACCACCAGTAACAATCCGATGCAAAAATGACTTCCATTTGTGGCGTTCCAGCAGCATTTCGGACATGCAAAACAGCCTTTCGACGTCTCTCGGCTTGAGTTCATGTGGAACTCAATTTCCTTGCTTTTGAATATATCCAGCTGCTTTTAAACGTTTTGAAATGGCTGCTTGATGACACCCAAAGATTCTGCGAGCTCTTCTTGTGTTTGGCAACAATCTTCGTAGAGTAATGCTTCCAGTTCTTCATTTTTAAACTTTTTTGACTGCCCAGGACGTTCATCGTCTTCCAAGCGAAAATCACCAGTTTAAAATCGCGCAAACCACTTTTGGCACGTTCGCTCAGCTAGCGTATTTTCACCATAAACTTCCACCAAAATACGATGACTTTCGGGAGTAGTTTTCAGTAATGAAGAAGAACTCCCCGCAAAAACACTTTTTTAGGCACAAAGTTCGACATATTTGAGTAAAAAAAAATTATTGTTGTTTACGCTTCAAATGAATGACATATACTGAAATGACGTACAATGACAGTAGCTTTCCAACGCATGTTCCAATGGAATAATACAAGTTACGCCATCTCTTAGCAAACCGCACGCAAGTTATAGACCCAATACATACATTGTCTCTGAAAATGATGAATTTATTTACGGATTTGGTTACTTAAGTCTCGTCACGTACACTGGGTGGTTTTTTGCAGTCAAGGTTGTTTCAATTTAAGGCAATATTCCACCCCTTTAGGATCCTTTATTTGCGTATCATCCTAAAAGTTTAAGAGTACTTTTACTTTTTTTACGTTTTCATATAAAATTCGCTGTTAACTGCTTGATCACGATATTTTCTTGATATCTCTTTAGCACAGTTGTCAAGCGGTCTGCAATTATGCCAAAGGAGCTAAATTATCACTTAACCAACGTATTTGTGATCTTAGGCGTTCAATTACTTACTACTTATAAAATTCCTGTTCAGTTAGTCAACACATGATGTCCTTTGAAGTGAATGAGTAACACGAAAACAATTTCATGCTTAGGGAGCTTAAAATTTTACGATCAACAATAACGCCAACCATCACCAAATTAGTGTTTCTTATCAGCGTGACCATAATTTTCGATGCTAACTTACGTATTCGTATTGCAGGCGGCACACTGCTTCCTGCATACTGCTTACTATAATACTTACTGCTTCTTGCCTACTGCTATATGGGCGATTATAATCAATCGTCTGGCCGTAAATTTTAATGAGTTCGCAAATTAAATGCAATTATGTGCAAGGCATCCCCCTTTTGCATTGAAATGAGTCTCCTCAAGTCGCTCTCAGTCGAATCTTAAAAAGTGAACTCTGGATCTGGATCAGCAAGCAGCAGTCAGCAGTCTTTTTAGACGAAAAAGGGGAAAAAAAAACAAAGAACGAAGGCAAAAACACTTAATTGCACCATTTAACCTGTCTTATTGATCATAATAACTCCATAATGGCTGAGCAATGTTCCACCGAAAATGATCGGTCCCAGACCTTAACATAAACGAAAACAGGCTTCTCTCATCTCATTTTGCGGGACTGCATTCGGTATGGAATGGATGCATGGATCTTCCGTTTCTGTGACCAGACCAATTTGACTTGGAATTGAGTCGAGATGCAGCCTCTGGCTGTTTTGACAACGCATACATTTCTCTTTATTACGGTCATTATAGTTCATTTAGTGATCAACATGAATGCCAGAGACGAGTGAGTTTTTTTGGAGGACGAGACACTGAATCGTTTTTTTTTTTTCCTCCTTTTTGGTTGGACTCTGTTCTTGTTCTGGTCGTTTTCGTGGCTCATAAAAAAAAACTCTTACTGTTGAGTTGGCGAATTAGCATTTATAAGGCAACGATTAGTGTTCGGGAAGATCGTAAATATCGTGAGTTAACTAGGTGTGCAAATTTCGTTTTTAGAAAAAATTCCGATTTTAATAGTGTTGGACGTTAATTCGTTCTTTTGGCAAAGCAGTGTTACACGCTGAAGCTTGACTTTAATCATTTTGTGCGCATTATATCATAAGGACTCATTCTGTTGATCATTTGCTGATGCAGTTTTTTAGGTACTCTCTCAAAAATTAATATTTTCTGATCAGCACAAGAACCTCTAGGATGTACCAGCTCTCCAAATGAACTCCAACATAAACGTCATAAACGACGTTAGTTCTTATTCTTTGGAGCAGTAGCAACCGCTGCGTGAGGGACAATCATCTACTCGACTTCATACTATCCAACATTTCTTATGCAAGTAAGACACTAAGTATTTGAATTAACGCTATCCAATAGGTACGCTAAGGATTTCATTGCTTTCATGTCAATTCATTCATTCAATTCATGCCATTCAGGATCGAATGCGGAGTCTCGGCTTTGTCAAAGAGGAGATGCTAGAGAAAAAGGACTATACATTCTTTAAGGCGCAGCTCGGCAATCCTCTCAATGCCAAAACTCAGAACGAAACAAACGGCAGAAGAAGCTGTTCATAAGCCAAAAACAAACTTCTACATTTCATGAAAGAATTCAAATTTTCTACGGCCACCTAAGGAAACAGGAATTTCTGCAGACCGATGCAAAAAGAAGTTAAAAGACTAATTCGGACATCGAGGAGTGCCTACCATAAAGGACAATTATGAAGAATTCGAAACACTCGCCGGGAAACCAAAACTGGGTAAAGTCCTCAAAAAGGAAAATCAGGGTAGAAACAGAAGACCTGATCGAGCATATACCCCAATCTCATGCCTGAGACTCATTTCGCAGTCTTATCAGATCCGGCTCACAATCAGTCTCTATCACAGAAGCTGCATGTAATCTGCGTAAAACAATTATCATGACGAATGAGACCTGTTTAATTTAATGGCTCTAAATCACCAGGAACTGATAGAATATGCCTAATTGTGCTACATAAGGGTGCAGATCAACTGATGATAACTCTTAAGAACTTAATTATTGCTTACCTAGCACTGGCCCACATACTGATCTCTTCACAGATATGGTAGCCTTTATACCGTAAATCGAAAGAGGTAACTTCATCCACGCCAAGACCTTTAGAGTTATTAGTCTGACTTGCTTTATGTTGAAAAGCGTAGGGGCATTGGTTAAGCTTTATGTGCTTTTCGAGTACATCCTTTCCCCAAGGTGAAGTATCAACAACACGGTAGAAGAATTGATGGTACACTCATCAGAAAAGAGTACGCACTGAACATTTTCATTGACATTGAGTGCCAGTTCGAAAGCACCTACTGCCGGCATGTATAACCCGATTAGACAACACGACCTGGAGGAATCACCATTTTTGTGGATAATATTATTATTACTGGTGAATAGGACTTTGATTGCGGATGCTGACTTCTATCAATATGTAATAGCGGAAATCTTGTCTCCACTGCTGTGGTGCATATAAGTCTATTCACTGCTTAAAGAGCTCAACACCTGCGTTCAGGTATATGCGGATGATGAAGTTGTACTATACTTGGGATCATGCCTTGCGATTTTTTTTTCTAAAGCGCAGGTAGGCCTAGTCGTGATTCACGACTGGTACTTTAAGGCAATCCTCACAAAACCACATCCGTTCTTCTAGTCAAGTAGTTAGGTATTATCTTCGATGAAAAATCTATTTGGACTAAGCATGTTACGTTGTTAGCCTCTTCAATAGAGACCTGTCGCCGAGGAAGGTCATCTGGATCAATTACATCTTATGGGGCGCTTGTCTGGTGAAGTAAGCTTTCACAAAAATACGTTTCTGCTGCTTTAACTAGACTCTGTCTGTCTTGGCTGTATGCGGCTTTCTTTAGCACAACTGTCCCTTCTCTAGACGAACATTTTTTTTTTTTTTTTTTTTTTGAAAATGCATACCCTAGGCTACGTTTTCAAAGCCATCTTCCATTTAAAAAGAAATGACTTTTGCACAAGCAATAACATCAGATCTGCCGTTGATTGTTAAAATAGAACGAATAGTATGACTTCCTTGTGGTCAGCAATGACTTCATTCAGCATCTGAGCTATTAAGATAATGTAATCGGTCCTTGACGGATAGCACTAGAACTGTTCAACGAAGCAAGGCTGGTATTTTACACTCCTTTTATTTTCCAAACAGAGATATATGCAATCCTGATGTCAATGGCCTATTTTGTGAAGTGTTGGTCGAAAGAATAAATTATTTGTGTCTACAGCGTCACCAGATTACATTTATTGCCTTACTAAATCCTTTCACAACTCCCAAGCTAATTTGAAATATTTCTTTGAACGCAATCAGAAGGAGGACATCATTCGGTTTTTTTGGGTCCTAAGTCATAATGGAATTGCGCAATTGAGATTGCCGATAAACTTATTATTTACTTAATGCTTCGGTTGACAATGTTGTTTACTGTGAGCATAACTGCAGATAGCATGACTTTTCAGGATGCCGGAAGAGGCTCGATGTCTCTCTGACATAAGGTCCGAAATCTTCTTGCTGTCTCTAAGTAGGAAAGATTATAGACTTTATGCCTAGGTGTGCTAGACATAAATTACACAATATCTAGTAATGCATAATGTATGAGTGATGACTGTTTCTTTAAGTGTCTAACCAAAGCTAGCATCAGCTTGCAGTGGGTGGCCGTGGTGTAGTGGTATATGCATAGACACCTCAAGCAAAGGGTCGCGGGTTCGAATCTCGTGCGAGGCAATTCTCTTTTCATGGAATTTGTGTGTAGTTACATGTAAATTCCGTCGACGTCAACTCTGACATGAAGGCATAACACTGATGTTGAAGTGGTTGCTGGCTGGGCTAAATGTAACGAACTAACAACAAGCTCGTACTAAGACCCACTGAACTAAACTACTACACCACCTGCCCGCGCCATGGTGAAAAGCCAGTAAAAGGGTATTCATATCCTCTTGGGGCGCGCTCGGAATTATAAAAAAAAATATTAAAAAAGTTGCAGGTACTCGGCGTTAATGTGATGAATGCTGGTATTGTTGGCACTTTTTCACTGAAGCATTTATTTATCTTTCTACGAAAGGTAGGCTTCGTCTACCACATGTGACGTTGATACAGATGAACAAATGAATGTCCCTCCGCTTCATATCCATATCATGGGGTTTACTGCTCCCACAACGCCATCTTACGGTTTAACAAAAATTTAAAACTCAGATCTTCAAATCTCAACTTCTTTAAACTAAAAACTTCTATCTATGCGATCCGATTACAACTAGGCGGCTCGTTTAAAACTTTCACCAGTTTGATGATAATGAAACAGATATTTTGTAATGAGCAATTTTCACTCATATTTTTTATATTTAAAAAAAAAAAACATGGCCGCCTTAATGACTCCTGGATTTTTGGAAAAAGTTCTAGCAGGACTGTGTGGACGAACGATATCAAACGACTCAAACTGGAACCAGTTCCTCAGAAGTCCAATTTTACAAACTACCAGCACTGCTGGTATGGATGATTTCTTACCGAAATCAAGGTTTAGACCAGCATCTCTAATCCTTGGACCGATTTCTGTTTCAAGAAATATATTTTTCTATTTGCTCTTTTACCTATAGATGCCTTACTTGAGCCCAACCCAGAGATTCGGCTTTGCAAAAATGTTAAGATTTCGTGGACAACTAAACCGTTAAAAATAAAGTTCAGCCGAAAGGTATAGACGCAATAGATGGTCGTCCAATAAATAAAAAATAAACTCACTACCAATTTGTGGAGTTGTTGTCTTTTCTCTTTTAACGCCAGACATTTGGGCGTTTCACAGTTGTAAATTCATTTGCTAAATGACGTGCTCATAAAGTTTCCATAGTTACCAGCCCATAGTCCCCTAAAAACCCAATTCCCCACAACAATCATCTGAAAATGATCCTTCCCTCCATCGTTCCTCATCCCTCTCCATACACGATGATTATTTTTTTTTTCTCATTCACCTTTCCATCGGAAAAGAGGAGGCGTTGTCTGTATGTTCTGTTGTTCACCACCATAAGCCCCCATTAATTCCCTCCAACAAGAGGCCAACGCAAAAGGAATTGTATCTGAAGTTCAACCAACCTACTACCTACCATTTGGGACTCCTTAAAAGCCAGCAGCAAAATAATTCATTCAGCGATTTATTAATGGAGTAAAATTGGGCAGGGATGCGACCAAGGAACGAATTCATTTCGTGACTAAAACTTTGTGTTAATTCTCTTCCCACTTTCTGGGAGCGAAGTCCTTTCCGAATGCATTGAACTGCATGCAGATGCACGTTTTGTCGGTCAGTCGTTACGCATACACTCGTGCAGGTCCAACACCTTAAGGGCATACTCCAGAACAGCAGAACCACCATTCTGTTCAAGTCCAATGGGGGGAAGTCTTAAATAATAATTTCATTCGCATGTCCATCTATCCGTCTGTATTTCGTCCTGTGCTCCTGAGAGAATTTGTTTTTAATTTTCAACACATTCGCTAATTTGATTTTTAGCCGTATGGCCCGAGTGTCCAGAGGTTTGAGGGCCTAACCGAGGAGACTAAGAACATCTAAGGGAGGATTAGAGGTGGTGGAGGTATCACCGAGCCACCTTTCGATGGATGCATCTGGCGACGGATGGCCAATGATGTTGACGGTGCTATGTGGTACTGGAACTGCAAACAGAGTTAAATTCAAGTGGATACGAATCGAAAAGCACTGACCAGAATAATTTATGATTGCTGCCAAGCAAATGGCTGGCTGCGTGTTGCCTGCCTTTACAAATCGATTTGGAACTCAGCTTCGGCACTTTGCTTAGGCTGGTCCAGTCTGGTTGGATCTAACTAGTCGGAGTGGAACGCGCAGCCGGAAACATAACAAATCATAAATAAGATCCTCGTTACGTACGATTTCTTCCAATTCCTCGTTTGGGCCATCATCGTCTTTGGTAGTTTTGGTATTTTTTATCGTCTATCTGGTCATGGCATAGCAGAGACTTCATAATTGTTTTTCGCATTCTGGATTGGCGAAACGATTAAGGACGTTTAATGGATTCGACGCGTTATGAGAATTCGACATTTGGAAACATGGAAGTCCGTGTTAACGCGAAATGGTTTCGCTGTGCAGATGACTCTTGGAACTCTTTGTATATGGAATTGGTATTGGGTTTGGTATTTTCTACATGACTATAGCGTAAGTTACTGGAGGTGTTAAATAAATTTTGCGTAATTTAACTACAACGATAATTTGATGGTGCTATCGAATGGGTTGTTTAGTTAAGTGAATGGATGCCCTGAGGAGCTAAAAGCACATGAATGAGGTCCCAGCGCGCAAATTAAATGCGCAAATTTATGGCCTGTTAAATACACAGGACTCGTTTTGGGCGGCGCACTAGAATTTTGTCCGTTTTAACTTTAAGACAACGAAACGAATGGGATAAATGCTATTAAAATGTCGGAGGTGTTTTGGGAGGAGGATAAGGAATTTATGAAAATTCGTAGATTTGTGGTGCCCTGGAGGTGATGATAGAAATTACAAAGATTCTCTCAAAGAGATACTTTATGAATTTAAAGTAATGATGAAATGTTACTTTTTGCTGCTGCAACAAAATTAAAAAAAACATGCAGCCCACATTGAGGATAGTAAGTTGGAATTTGTTGTATAGGGTTTTCTAATAAAGACTTGACAACTTTTTTTTTTAAATAAAAGTCAAACCATTTGAGATATTTCAAAAACTTTATTATTGGCTTGAAGTACAATCAAAACATTAATGAATGGAACTCGACTTCGTTTATATCGCCACCGCGGTGTGGCCGATTCGTTGGACCCAATTTTCAACGACTCGGCCACACATTTCGGCCGAAACGGCCGCTATTTCGCGTTCAATGTTGGCTCTGAGCTCTTCCAACGTCGTCGGCGGGTTGGCATAAAACAATGACTTAACGTAGCCCCACAGAAAATATTCAAGCGGCGTTAAATCGCACGAACGAGGCGACCAATCGACTGGCCCATGTCTTGAGATGACACGCTCACCATATTTACTCTTCAATAAATCGATTGTAGCGTGTGCTGTGTGGCTTGTGGCACCATCCTGTTGAAACCACATGTCGTCCAAATCCATATCTTCCAATTCGGGCCAAAAATAATCGGTGATCATGGCGCGATAACGCTGACCATTCACAGTAACGTGACGATCATTATCGTCGACGAAAAAATATGGCCCAATAACGCCGCCGGCATGCAAACCGCACTAAACAGTTATTTTTTGTGGATGAAGTGGTGACTCATGAAGTACATGTAGGTTTTCACCCGATCAATAACGCATATTTTTCTTATTGACGAACACATTGAGCCAAAAATGAGCTTCGTTATTGAAGATGATTCTCCGACGAAATTTATCATCTTGGCGCATCTTCTCCAGAACCCAATCGGAGAACGTACGTCGCTTCAAATGGTCCATCGGCTTTAATTCTTGAGTCAGCTTGATCACGTATGGGTGTAAACCAAGATCCTTACGCAAAATACTCCATAATGTGGTCTGAGCGATGCCCAATTCTTGAGAACGCCGTGGAATATATTGTATATTTTCGACACCTCGACCAACCCGTTGTCTCAGTGACACGGCAGCATCACACAAAGAATATGTACTGTCCTGTCTCACCTGTCTACTAGGGCGAGAATTACGATCGAAAATTGGAGTCAACGCTCTTATAGTTTCAGTCCCCGAATCCGAATATCTGCAGAAAATTTTTTATAATTTGCAGACGTTGCTCGTTAGTGTTACCATGATGAAATGTTGAGTTTACTGAATAAATTGACAGTGACAGTTTGATGATTAGAGAAAGAGTGCGTTCACAAATTAAATTCAAAGTTGTGAAGTCCCTATTGGAAAACCCTATATTTGTACTAGGTCACCAACATATTCGCCTAACAATCCTCAGTTGTGGCAGCTTTGAGGAACGGATGTGCACTGCACAAAACTTATGAAAATCCAAAATCTATCATCGAATTCACGACCCATTTTTATCCATAAGTCAACACTTTGATCAAATTTTAAGCGAGTGCGTAGACATAATGCCCAACGTAGCACACGAACATTGTTTGTTATGCCACTGCTACAATTAAGCTTAGTGTTATGCAATCCGCTGTTTCAGTGGAGTACCACCACAAATTGATGTTTTAGTTGGTTAATAAGGTCAAATTCTTCTAGTCACGTTCGTTCAAGATATCGCCGCTATAACTTTGACAGTTTTGCTCGAACCATCAGGACTAACGCTTTGTCGGTACTAAAACTTGAATGGCGAGTCGGGGACAACAAAGTAGCCGCAGCATTTACTTCTTAGATTTTGGAAAGTAGCTGCTTTTAATTTTTTTTTTTTTTTTGCCCAAACACAGCAGTCCTCAAACAGTTTATTCGATATTACACTTGTGCTCTAACATGTCTCATTTAAAACGAGAGACAACATCATTTTGTTTACAGCTAACAAAAAACTTTCCATTAAGCCATTTTTTATAAAGGGTGCGCCAACAGCTAGTGTGGGAGTTTTCATTAAATTAAATACACATTTGTTGTAAAATTAATACAGTATTCTACTAAATAATGAAGTTCAATTTATGGCAATTGTAAACAAAATACAAAATTTTTCATATGATCTACACGGCTTTTGTTGCCAACGACCATCCGAAGGTAAAAATTATCGATGACTTTTGAAGAATAAGTTGGTCAATGGCCGCAATTTCAGTTTGGATGTTATGTTTGAGATCAAGAATTGCCGCTGGATTATTGAAGACCTTAGTCTTCAAATAACCTCAATGGAAGAAGCCTAAAGGTGTCAAATCGCTTAATATGGAAGGCTAATCAACTTCTAGTCCAAATGAATTAATGCGATCTTCGTACGTTTCGGAATTGTAAACCTGTCAAAGCCGGAGATCGTCTAGCCCCATTTTACTCAACTTTGGAAAAAAAAATAACCGGTCAACATGTTTCGGTAACGTTTTCCATTCGCTGTAACTGTCTCCCCATATTCAAATTCGAAAAAGTACGGGCCAATGATGCCAGCAACCCATAATCCGCACCCTTCATCGGATAAGATCAAATACGATGATGACGATATCTTCGCAATCCAACATCCAGTTAACAATTCGGTGAAGTCGTAGATTGTACAAAGGCTTCAAGCGTTGCATAATTTGGATTTTACAGGCATAAAAATAAAAATCAACTTTTAGAATTCGACGTTAACTATCATAAATAAAACCAAATTTTTGACTCGTTGACGAATTAAGGTGCCTGGTTAGTTTTGAACACGTGTACGTGCTAGCCGAGCATGCTGATATAGCGATAGATATATCGCTTCACAATTGTACGAATTCCGGACTCACTTGGCCTGGAAAATTCACGTATTTACTTAATGTTACGTTTACAGACCACCCATTTTTGTAATAAGATTGAATGACAAGAATGCGTTGCTGCATGGTAAACAACTCCATAACTATAATTGCCAAAGATTCTACGACATTTATCAAAAAGAGCAACCACATTGAATTCAGTAAACAACAGTAATTGACAGTCAACATCCACTGGCTCAGCATTTATTTTAGAAAAAATTCCTGGAATTTATTCAGAAAATTAAAAATACAAGTTTATTCATCTAAATCTATGTTGTCCCCATCGACTCCAACACACTTATACCAGCGCTTGATCCAATCCTCGAAATATTTTTTATATTCGGTTTTCGGTATAATTTTTTCCATTACTTCCTCTCAGCTGCTGAAACGTCCTCGTGGTGGTTTTTTGACTCAATTGAACAGAAAGAAGTCACAGAGAGCCAAATCAGGTGAATTCGGTGCTGTTGGATGGTATTTGTTGCATTTTTCGTCAAAAAATTACGAATAATGGCCGTGGTGTAGTGGTATATGCATAGACTCCTCAAGCAGAAGGTCGTGGGTTCGAATCCCGTACGAGGCAATTCTGTGAAAAAGTCTTTTCATAGAATTAGTATGTAGTTATATGAAAATCTCGTCGGCGTCAACTCTGACATGAAGGCATAACACTGATGTTGGAGTGGTTGCTGCTGGCTGGGCTAAATGTAACGAACTAACAACTAGCACGTACTTAAGACCCACTGGTTGAGGATTTACTAGCTCGTCCCGTCCAGTTTGACAACCACCTCTGGGAAAAATATCGATACCTAATACACCTGAGTTTCAAACTAATAAACCACCCGCCCGCGCCCTGGGGAAAAAGCCAGTAAAGGGGTATTCATATCCCCTTGGTGCGCGCGCGGTGTTATAAAAAAAAAATACTAATAATGGCACTGTGCGACGATGCGTTATCATGGTGCAAATTCCACGAGTGTTCTGCCCTCAATCCTGGTCTCTTTCGGCGAATTGCTTCACGCAAACGTCTCATAACGCCCAAATTATACTCTTTGTTTACTGTCTGGTCTTCTGGCACAAATTCAAAATGCACCACACCGTTGTAATTTATGAAAACCGTGAGCATTGCCTTCTTTTTTGACTGAAAACGACGTGGTTTTTTTGGTCTCGGCTCATTTGGTGAACGTCATTCACTTACCTGATGTCTGGATTGCGTGTCGTACTCATAAACCCACGTCTCGTCTTCAGTAATGATCCTTTTGATGAATGTGGGGTCGGATTCAGCCTCGCAAATCATCTCTTTTGCGACGTCAACACGGTCTCTTTTTTGCATGAAATTGAGGTCTTTTGGCACCAACTTTGCTGCTACACAATGGAAACCGAAATCATTAACCAAAATGTCTTGAACGGATACATCCAGGCAATGTTCAAGTCATCCGCTTTCCCTCTGATGGTTAATTTGCGGTTATTGACCAACATTTCTTTTACTTCATCAATGCTTTCGTCGGTTTTCGACGTCGATGGTCTACCACTGCGTTCATCATCTTCGCTTGACTCACGACCACTTTAGAACCGCTCGTGCCACTTGTAAACGACCGTTTTCTTAAGAGAATCGTTGCCGAAACACTTTTCCAACATTTCCAACGTTCGAGCACCATTAAATCCGTTTTTTACGCAAAATTTAATACAAGTTCGTTGTTGCAAATTTAAATCCATTTCTAAATTTGTAAAAAATCGCCAACACACACAGAGCTAGATGTACTCTTGGCTACGTAACTTTTGCAAATGTCAAGTACCAACTTAACAATAAAAACAGAACTAAAATCGGAACACGGTGGTTATTCCGTTTTTTTTTTTTATCCTTGTTGGAAATACGGCAAGAATTCTTGATTCATCAGAAGCAACAAGCATTGAACACCTAATAGTAAATGTTTCTGATGGCTGCAATAAATGTATAGTCTCCTGCGCTGAAACCCTAATAGAAGATATTCCGCTCAGCCCTTTTTCACTGCTGTCTTTTTGAACTTTGCGACTTCAACGCCAATCTTTTTAAAAATGACTCCCGAATTTCATATCATAAGCGATTTTCTGACAATACTATCCCCAGCCTGCTTGATCTTAGATTTGTTTTTGAGTCCTTATCAGTTTTCCTTTTTCGCCAACTCTCCCTGCATGATATCTCTCACCATGATCTTCTCTGCTGTACTTATAGCATTGACCCTTCTCGCCGTTCTGTCCCAACATCTTTCATATACAGAGGTGTTAACGCTATTGATTTATAAAAATTTCATTATGCTTTCATAATTCAGCTCCTTGGTATGGTTGCAGGCTGAGCGCGGATCCAAACGAAAAACTGGACTATTTCAAACATATCTTATGGAATCTGTGTTTTACATGTGTACCTACTAAATTTATTAGTATTCACAATAAAAGCTGTCCTTAGTTTACGTGTGACGTTATTGTCCAAATTAAAACTAGAAACAAACTCTACAAAAAAAGGAAGCACAATTCCTCCCCGCTTAATTTGGCTGCATAAAAGAAAGCGAACAACAATGCAACCTATGCTGTCCGTACTGCAAAACGAAACTACCAGCCAAATAAATATGGAATAACTTGCCCCGGTTTTGTGTTCCTACTAATACAAATAGTGTACAGTGTAACCTATGTAGATTCTGATGTTCTTCTGGGAAGTTGCTCCGAAATTACTGACTTTGTCCTGAATTCCAGCCATAAAATCAACTTCGACTGGTGTAGACGTATACCTATGCACTTCATTTAGCTTATATTGCCAAATAAAATTAGCCATCCAACTCATATACATATTTAACTGCACTGCATTACCTCATTCCGGTTGCCGAAAAACCAAATACAACTACTCGTGGTGACTGTAGGCCTATCACCATAATACCGTACCTATTAAGGTGCTTGAAAAACTTATCTCTAAACAAATAATAGCCCACTTATGTTCGAATAGCCTCCTTAGAAAATCTGGTTTCAGAACCAACCATAGTTGCTCTTCGGCCATCAGTTACGATATACGAGTATGACGTGACTTTGATAGACGATTTGTGACATTACTTAGCCTACTAGACTTATCGAAGGCCTTCGATATAGTAAACCATGATATTCTGTGCTAAAATCTGGTTTCAGCGATTTATCTGTTGAACTTATTAAGAATTTTTGCTGGAGGGAAACCTCCAGGGCTTAAAATAATAAGGCAATGTGTACCACAGGGATTAACTCTCGGACCTATTCTATTCTGTAGTTTCATAAATGTCTTACCATAAGTTTGCTAATATGGTATGCTGCAAACCACCTTTACGCTGACGATGTTCAGCCTTATCTGGCCCATACTGTGGGTAAAATTAAGAAGCTCGCGTTAAAATTAAATGTCTCTAATCCATAACCGGTCTGTGGTAAATGGACTATTTCTTAACCCTGCTAAATCAAAAGCTCTACCTATTTCCCACCTTACTTACTTACTCAAGGTAAAGCTTGTATAATCACTTACGAGCCTCGGTTTTATAATTAGCAATAACTTATCTGGATACAGCCATACTAACCATTGAGCGTATCTATGGATGCTTAAGTAAGCTCTGGCTTACAGCTAACTTTACTCCTAATGAATCTCGACGAAAACTTGTTATGAGTCTTATTTTACCTATAGTTATCTATGCCAAAGTGATCTGCAGTAAACTTGACTCTATTTCTCAGCGAAAACTCAAAGAAACTTTCAATGTCGTTATACGATATGTCTATGGGCTCCGCGGATCGAGCACACCTTCCCTTAATCTAAAAGCCTACTAAAATCTTCATCGTATTTGTTCAACAAAATACAATTTGCGCAATCACTAAGAACAAAGAACATTTTAACATACAACTCGTATACAACTACTTGAATTCATTACGTCTATTTGTCGTTCACTCTATTAGACTTTGGAATTTATTTGCCCAGCAAGTCAGGTGTATATCAAATGGGCCACAAGCTTATATATATTACTCTATACTTGTCTTTTTTTACTATCGCTTTCTCTTCTCTATTTTCCTACTTTAAATGTTTTTTTTTTTATTTTATTCAATATAGTCCGCTTTTAGTTTGATACTTTAATCCGAAAAGTAATTTTCTGGAAGGTCTGCAAAATACTCCTCCGTGGCGTCGATGATTTCCTCGCGTGAGCTGAATTTTATATCGATGAGCCATCTTTTGAGGTTTGGGAAGAGATAATAGTTTTGTTTCGCTTCATGTGAGGCCGTTTTGCAGCGATTTCGGCCTTCAATCGCTCCAATAATGCACAGTAATACTCGCAGGTGATGGTTTTTCCTTTTTCGAGGTAGCCCACGAAGAGTGGGCCATGACAATCTCAGAAAACCGACGCCATAACCTTTCCGACCCATCGAGCCACCCTCGGCCGCTTCGGAGCACTCGTGCCGGCTTCAGTCCATTGCCGGGCACTCATTCTGTTCTCTGGTGTTCAACAGTTACCAATCGACGTCCGTCCGATTCCGCATCAACAAGTCTAGACACTCTTTCGAAGTGCTCTCGCGTTAGTATTTTTGGTCAGGAGTGAGTATGCGCGGCACCCAGCGGCATGATAACTTTTTCATATGCAGAATATTGCCAAAAATATGGCGTGTGCGCTCAGTACTAATCCTTGTGGTATCTGCTTTCTGGTCAGCCAACACCATTTCATGTATTTTTTTGACATTGTCTTCTGTAACCGCATCGGAGGGCCTGCCGCTGCCGACTTGATTGTTAGTGGAGTTGAGGCCACCACGAAACTCTCGAAACCAATATTTGACGGTATAATCTGACGGAGCATTAGCCCCATAATATTTATCTAACTTTTCTTTTGTTTCCTTCGCCGTTTTGCCTCTCAAAAAATAATGTTTTATGAGAGAACGACAATCGTTTTTGTCCATACTCAACATGATGCCAAACACGTTAACATCAATCAGCTGTCAAAACAAAACTAAAGACAGTATCGCACTGAAATTTGGCATGTCTGCCTAAATAAATAGCAGCGCGTTCTGGCGGTTAAGGAGGTTACTTTTCACCCCACCTAGTACTGCTTTGACTATAGCACTTTTGACTATTGAACTTAGTTGCGCATCTAATGGTTTTAGAAAAAAACTTGGATTTTTAAAATTTTCTTTAGAACTCAAAACGATGACCCGTTTCTACTTAACCTTCGTAAGCTACTTAATCAAACTTAACTATGATATAATCAGCGGGGTGAACACTCTTGGCTTCTCGCACCTGGCGGTCACCTTCGCAATTGCGATTTCGGGCGCCTGGCATCTGTTACCTAAAATAATAATTTAACCTTAAATTAGAGCCAAGAAATCATAAAATGTGACGCCACTCGAAACTACTTATGAAGCTATATAAGATTTTTGATGAGCTGATAAGCCGCAAACTATTCAGGTCTTGGAAGCCAACATTAAGCGCGTTATTGGTAAGTTGAAGCCCCAATATAGTGACCAGAAATCGGACCGGAAAGATGGAAAGAAAAAAAGCCCTATACTTTACAAGGTATCCACCGATTCGTCAAGGATCATTTTGGAAATGATTTTTGGGTATATTCGTAGTAAGGGTCTACAGTAAGGGTTTACGATTATCTCCAATGTTGACATCATTTATCAAAGATTTAACAAAAGGTTTACTTGCTTGGGTACCTCATGAGCTCAGTGAAAGAACCATTATGGTTACATAATGGTGTGAGAATCTTTGTTGAGATGAAACTCGTTTGAGGCTTTCTTGAAAAGACTGGTTATGGGAGACGGAAAATGGTTGGCTTACAACAACATTTGGCATAAGAGGTCATGGAGTGCTCCTGGTGAAACACCGCAACCGGTCGGTCAACAAGATTTGCATCGCAAAAAGGTCATTTTGAGCATTTGGTGGGTATGGCGAGGTATCCTTTACTTCAAGTTTCTTGCAGGCAATCAGACAATAGATGCCATTAAATAATGCTCTCACTTTGAAGCAGGCAGTAGAAGAAAAACGACAAGAGCTGGCGAACAGGAAGAGTGTTGTTTTCCATCATGACAACGCCCGACCACACACAGCTTTAGTTGAAAACACAGGAAGTTAAACAGCACCCACCATTCGGTCCAAAACTTGCGTCTTCTGATTACCATCTGTTCCGCTCTCTCCAAAATAATTTGAACGGAAGACAATTGAATTCCGAGGACAAGATCAAAATATACCTCAAGAAATTTTTTACCCATAAGTCTGCTGACTTTTACAAAACAGAACGTCCAGAACAGAAAGTCCAGAACGTTGGAAGAAAGTAATAAACCATGACGGACAATATCTATGGATTAAATCTAAGCTTTTATACCAAGAATGTGTTTTTAGCCTTAACCCTAAAAAATCGCTGAACTTATTGAACATCTGATTATTTTGTTCTTATAAACCAAATAATATTAATTTTTTTTTGTTTTAAGCTCACAAAGGATTACAGGCTACGGAATATCCGAATATCTCCTCTCCATAGAGAACCCTCTGAATGATGAGATGAATGAAATGTTGTTGATCCTGCAACACGTAAATAGTTAAAACAATAACAACACACATAAAGTACTTGGATCTTGCACAGGCTCCGCTGAGCTACAAACTACAAACTTCTCTGTTGTAGATATCATCGCCATTCAGGAAAAACAGTAGTATAATCCGCAAAAAAAAAAAAAAAAAAAATCAGGAAGAAAAAGTATTACATATTCTACGGTAACTGATATAAAGAAAGAAAGCAGACTCGACTGCAGATTTGCCTTAGGTACAAAGCCTTGAATTTTTGGCCCGTAATCGAATGCATTGCATCAATCCGTATCAAGACCAAATTCACTAATATCGATATGATATGCGTTCAAGCAAAGTATTTCTACGAGTTACTTAGTAAAATCTACGAGCAATGCGCTAAATGGTACGTTTAAGTCACAGATCAGCTGCAATCTCACAAAACGCAACTTTGTCGAATGCATATTCTCAGTCTGTCAATGTGGCATTGACATCAAAATGTTGTTAGAAATGCCGCCACTGACGTGGAAGAAAAACATTGCCTCTCTAGTGCTGAGGATGTGGAAAGACCACGGCTGATGGCCATTGAACTACAAGAATGACTTACGTTCTACGAAAGTAGAACGAATCATTCAACCTGGTTGATGAAGGTCAAGATTTCTTCCTAACTGACCAAAATGAAGTAGGAATAGCAACATGTAACATCGGCCTATCCTTGAAGTTGTTAAGCGCAACGGAAAATAAATTGATAAAGGTTACATCAATTCATTTCCAAGAATTGGTCTTGATTGGGCCATTTCATCATTTTTCCTTACAACATCTTGTCTGCTGTATCATTTGAATTCTTAAACCCTGTTCGATTTGGAAGTTCACAACATAGCACAAAATGAACAGAACGATTCAATAAAGAGCTTCAACTTCGAGGTGGTTAGGAATTTTGTCTCGCATTTAAACACCAGAGTCACAATTTTCTAAATGACATGAACATCATTTGCTGGTGCATTTGCAAGCATTTTAACGAAAGCTCCAAGAATGGGTTTAGCTGTGAATGAAGACAAAACCAGAAGGTTTTTAGGGGCATAGTGTACCTCAGCTCCCCATTTAACTCTGATAATGACACCTTGTGAGAAATCAAGCGAAGAGCAACACTTGGCAATCGTTGCTTCTTGGGTCTAAGAAGGTAATTGAGTCATAAGGCATACAAGATATCCTTCAGCATTCTAAACGCAAGGTTCTTCAAGTGATTTTCGGTCCCATTTATGTTGACTGGCTTTAAAGAAGGATATGTAGAAGCGAGCACTACATACATGTGAGTTAAGTGCAGAAATTGTAAGTAAATAAGAAGGAACTATCTTACAAATCTGTAAATAGTTTTGTTCACAAACAATCATAATTGTATTCAAAGTTGGTTATACCAAAACTTGAGCAAAAGAAGAAAATTCAGCCTAATTTGACTGAAAGATTACAGATTTGAAGAACAGTTCCACAGTTTAGGGGCCAAAATCCTTTGAAATACAGTCAGGTGATCTCCTTAAAATTGAAAATTAAACAAATATCAATGTGTCGTCGAATTTTTCATTGCTGCTGCAATGACGTTCGTAAAAAACCACATTCACCATTAAGATAAATTGGTAAATAAAGAAATACGAAAGACAATTAAACAATGTGACCTATTCCACACCGCCTACAACCAAATTAATATTCTGTCATCAAATTGCAGCAATTTGTAATTTCCAAGTCGATCAAAATAACAACCCATTGCGCTGGTCATTTACCAGATTATCTAACGACATCCAACAATTCTATACGGAAACTTTACGACTTGAAAGTTAATACAACACATATCCGCTCGCCTATCTGTAGCTCTAATTTATGATCCAATAATTTTAGAGAAGCCCACCAACAATTTGGAACTTATCTTTTTTATCGCTACGGCTCGACATCAAATTATCACCCAAAAGCCAAATCAGAGCCCGAATCTGAATTAATGTCAGCTATCAATACGTGCTTTCGTGGGTATACAACTTATCTCGTAACCAATGTCCGGTGTACAAGTTATCATAAAAGTTCGACAAAAGCCCTAGAGCAGTGATCCAGTTTTACGAGGAACTGTAAGGAAATTAACCAAACAAAGCCACAACCATGAAGAGTTTAACGATCCCAAAACGAGATTTTTATGGTCTTTTGACAGCGATAAAAGTCCCCTCCACCTGAACATTTAATTATAATCAACGCCGTCACCGCACACATTGGTCAAGCCCATCAATTCCATCGGCTCCACCGATTCCACCGACTACAGCGCCTTCACCATGGCACAATGGCTTGTCTAGAGCAGTGATTTCCATGCCAATTATCCAGCTAATGAATGGCTTAATAAGAGCCATTTTATTGTTGGTCTAATGGCACAGTTGCTGGGTGAAAAGCCATTGCCAAAGTACCCAAGATGGCATTTGTGGTGAATAGAACGACGCGCTTTGTTGCCACTAAACCAATAAAACAAGTACTCCCTGGGAAGGCGTACGGAGCTCATGGCTCAAAGCAAATACCAACTCCAAAGGCAAGGCTCAGAGGGTGGGGTGTCCGTGTCGGTGTCAGTATCAGTATCGATGTCTGTTTCAGCTTTGCTGAAGCGCATTTCGCTCACGTTCCGTAATAAACAAATGGTTTCGCAGTTGTTTAGTTAATAAGTGGGCCGTTTGGTGTGAATTTCAATCAGGCTTCACCCATTCGCGATCGTGCAAATTGATCGCTAAATGTTTTCGATTATCTACGACGAAGATCGACACATACATTATGCATGCATGCATCCAGGTGCTGATTAAATCTACTGAAACAATGTAAACGATGATAGATAGATTTTTAGTTACCAACTGCGTAAGAAAAGTCAAATAGGCAGTAGATAAACTAGAAGGCTTATGCCAATGGGAATGAGAATCTACTCGAACCATTGACGGGGTATTGAATTGTTCATTTATTTGGTGTCAAAGTCCAGCACATGTACAGGAAACGTTTTGTTTTGTGTCTGGAGACTAAAAATATCCCATTAGAAAATAATAATGCAGTTAGACTTTTTCCGGGCAGTAAGAGCTCTTCCTAAAACAATCTTATACCATGACACATACCGTAGAAGGCCCAGATTTTAGCTTAATCCAAGCATACGTTGAAACCTATCACCTGACGGTATGACTGCTCCCACAACTCTTCAAGCAACATTAACGAGATCTGCAGAGACGTTTCTTGACACTTGACTATCTTGAATAATATACTTGTGTTTAGAGTGGAGACTCGTACGACTAATCAGCCTTCTCTTTTCTGAAAGAAGATTCTTTTCCAGTCAAAACATCATTTTTCATATGCTGTCTTGCAACGTTAAATGAATACGCATTAGGGAAATAATTTCACTATAATTCTTAACTCATATTAAGATAAATCTGTAAGTGATACCCGTTAAAAGTCGTTAGAACAAAGGCCTTATGACGCTCTAGATGCACATACCAAATTTTTAGATTGAACCCTCGGCACCCTCTTCAGGCGAATTTTAGTAGCATTTTCCTGACCAGGTCTATATTGCTCTGTATTTATCAAAGTTCGCTATTAGGTTTTCACCTACAAAGCCCACCAAAGCCAACGGGAATGGGAAAAAATTATTCGCTCAGAACCATTAAAGTTATCTTCATCAAACTTTGTTACACCCATGTACGAGTGAGGTCTTATATAGAGCCAATTCGTGAATTACCTTCATTCTCGTTCTTTAGTATATTGCCTACTAACCCACATACTATTGCCAACTATTCTGCAATCATTTGCAGACAACTTCTTCGAACCTGACCCCATATATTTAAAGTATCTTCCGAATTTCTCTATCGCCCCTCTCTATCTATCACTCAATCTTTTGATCCTACTCTTATCAAAGAAAACTAACAAAATCTCAGTCTCAGTGATGAATTTTTACCCAGGCCAGACGGGCTCCTTACAGTGTGCCTACAATCCTTCTCTCCTAATTATCTCTTAGTTTAGTCTACCTCTCACAAAAGGGAATTTCACCAAAAAAAGATCAAAGAATGAAGTAACTAATTATTGCAAAATTGTTAAGCTCTCTCACATAGCTAAGATGTTTGAAAGTTTTTTATATGAAGTTCTAAGCTTCCAGTGCAAGTCACTTCTATCAAACAGTCAGAATGGATACTACAAATTTAATTGAATTCGTATCCTTTGCGCTTTCAGAGCTAGAAAATGACAAACAAAGTCGATATTATTGCTATAGATGTTGCTAAAGTCTTCGATAAAATATCCCGTCAATTGATCCTTTGAAAATTTGCTTCCCACGAGTTTGACCGCATATTATTAAAATAAATATCTTATTATCTGAAAAACCATTATTATAGTATAAGGCCATTAGGCCAGCCTCTCAGTCTCGTTTTTAGCCATTTCTGATGTCCCACAAGGCAGCCATCTATGTCCCCTTCTTTTCGTTTTACCTATAAACGATTTTGGGAGGACTATTAAACATTGCTTCCTATCCATTTACGCAGACGAATGGATATGAATGAATATTTCGTCACCCGATGACCCTATTCTCCTTCATAAATGTTTCCAGATGTCAATCTATTACTTTGTCACGTAAGTCCAATCAATCACCTTCTTGACTTTATTTTCTGCATGGTCAACATATAGATACTCCAGACTCAATCTCTTCGCGACTTTGTAAAATTATTCGATAAAGAGGTAATCTTTTGTTTGCATATACGAGTAGATGAGGTAGTTTATAAAATCAACTCATCGCTTGGTTTTATCAAACGATGTATGCCCCTATGTGACAAAGTCACTTTACATTACCCTTCTCGAATATGCCAGCCATGTGTGGTCCCTGTTTCAGCGAATCCATATATCTCAAATCGAGAAAATTCAACGTCGTTTTCAAAGACTACCCTGCGATTACCCCTTTATCTTATCTCCCTATCGTGACTGCCTCAAACTTCTTAACCTGAATACATTCGAGAAACGCAGAGACGTATCTGACATTATCGTCATTTATCGATTGCTCTCTGATTCTGTGGGTTGCAAATCCCTTCCCAATTCCATTTCCTTCAAAACTAACTCTCGTAATTTACGATGTTCTCGTCTCTTCTACAATCCAACCCATCGCACCTCTTATGGCTCTAACGAATCAATCTCCTGCATGCTCCGAAAAGTCAACACAAACCTCTCCGAACACAATTCTAAAGAGACTAATATCTTTACAATAGTGGCAACAGTTTCTGTGAATCAGGTGTACGGCGAAATTCCATCCACAAGTACCATATATCTTTCTCTGACCAAATCCTGCAAAGGAGTTATTGTTACGCTTAGATTAAGACCTTCAGGAAAGTCGTGCTTCGATCGTAACGTGATCAATTTGGAGGAAGCTTCAAGGATCAGATGACCAACATGTCCCGTACTATCTTTGGTAATATTTCGAACTTAAGTTTCCACACATAGGCCACAGACATACTACTAAAGACGGCCTTAAAACTATGTCTTGAGTATGACGTCAAAAAAAAATCATTTCATCGTGCTATTTCGTATGCATCCTTGTAAAAGTATATGTGGATATATTAGCACATTTGTCGCTATCGTCGGCGATGACATTATTTACCATATTCTCGTCACTGAATTAGGTGAAACCCGAGATCTCGAATCGCCAGTTCACTATTTCATTTTGAAGGTAGAAATTGTGCACAAAGACTCGATTTTTCAGCTCGACTCGACCTCAGCTCCAATAGACTCTACCTTATCTTGCGGATCTTCAATCACAAAAAAGTTGTCACCATCAACGGCCTCATTCAAATCGATGCCTGCTGGTAAAAGTACGTGTTCGACCAAAAGTCATTTTGATTTTTTCCTCCGAAATGTTTTATTTATTTGCGGGAACATATTCGGGTTGCTGGTGTTTACAGCCCAAATTTTGTTGTTCCAATACAAACTTACAGAATTTGTGTAATATTCTTTTATCGTATTAATGTTTAGAGGTTTTCGATCGTCGACTTCAATGTCATGATCTACGAGTTATGTCTTGACAGCAGTCTAATTTTATGTCGGTTGAATGCGTCAGTGCGTAAGCTTCGCTAACGCTTTGAACAACTTAAAAAATGTGACTAATCATTGAATTAACATTCATTGCAAGGATTTTCAGGGTTTGCTCCGCCATGTACGTAAGCATTACGACTGGAGGTACATTAGGCCTGGTAGCAGCGTGTATACTTGATCTATCCGAGTAGCCTGTTCCTGTATTTAACGCTGAAGCTGAGCCATCTGCCCGTAAATAGGGAGCAAGGTAGCTATCATGTCAGGTACAGGTTCCGGTGCTCTAGGCGCTGTGGCCTGAGAACCAACCTTTACCAAATTTGGCCTACCTACCGCTTTTTGGGCGAGAGTAACGACTGGATTTTGTTTATGCACGGGTGGACGTTTAACTTCCACTTTCTGCTGCCGAGCCAAATTTACTCTTTTTATGTATTAGAATTTGAAACAACCTAACATAGACAGTTTGCGGTGTGTCCCGTATTCCTACATAACGTACAAAAGAGTTGGCTTTTTCTGAAGTTCCGTCCTTATCTAGAGCGCAATTATTTGACTTGTGATTCTTTCCGTACTTCACGCACCAAGGCTGCGTTTCATAGTTGGCAATGAACCTATTGTTAAATGTTTTCGCTCCACTTTATTCTTTCCCATGACACAATCTAGTAGGCTAGGACTTTTATACTCCTCAGACCATCCAAAAATGGTAGTTTCCGCTTCTCCCATTTGACTCTAGCCGTGACAAATGGCATAACTCCAACGAATTGGAGCTCTTCGCACACCTTTTCTTTTAGCAGTGCAAGGAGCTCCTCCAGATCAGTCAATGGTTCTAGCCCCCTCAGCAGCATTTTTGGCAGGGAAACCAATGCACAACCACTTGAGGCACGACCACCCACAGTGAGGGAAAGCGCCGATGCAGCCAAGGCAGAAATTTCTTTGTACGCTGGTTAAAGCAGCAGTGATGCTTCCCGGAATTTATTCAGAAAATTTAAATACAAGTTTATTCATCTAAATCTATATTGTCCCCTTCAAAGTAATCCTCATCGACTGAAACACACTTATGCCAGCGCTTGATCCGATCCTCGAAACATTTTTTATATTCGGTTTTCGAATATTCATCAGTGCTTCCTGCGGTTTTTCCATTACTTCCTCTCGGCTGCTGAAACGCGTTTCTGGTTTTTTAACTCAATTGAACAGAAAGAAGTCACAGGGAGTCAAATCAGGTGAATTCGGTGGCTGTTGGATAGTATTTGTTGAATTTTTCGTCAAAAAATTACGAATAATGATGCGTTATGCGTTATCATGGTGCAAAATCCACAAGTTTTTTGCCCACAATTCTGTGTCTCTTTCGGCAAATCGCTTCACGCAAACGTCTTATAACGCCCAAATAATACTCTTTGTTTACTGCCTGGCCTTCTGGCAAAAATTCATGATGCACTACACCGTTGTAATCATGAAAACCGTGAGCATTACCTTCTTTTTTGGCTGAAAATGACGTGTTTTTTTTTTTTTTATCTCGGCTCATTTGGTGAACGCCATTCACTTGCCTGATGTCTGGGTTGCGTGTCGTACTCACAAACTCACGTGTCGTCTCCAGTAATGATTCTTTTGATGAATGTGGGATCGAACTCAGCTTCGCAAATCATTTTTTTACGACGTCAACATGGTCTCTTCTTGCTGCTACACGACGGAAACACAAATCATTAACCAAAAAGTCTTGGACGGATCCATAGGCAATGTTCAAGTCCTCCGCTATCTCTCTGATGATTAATTTGCGGTTATTGACCAACATTTCTTTTAATTCATCGGTTTTCGATGTCGATGGTCTGCCATTGCGTTCATCATCTTCGATTGACTCACGACCACTTTTGAACCGCTCGTGCCACTGGTAAACGACCGTTTTTTTTAGAGAATCGTTGTCGAAACACTTTTATAACATTTAAAACATTTCTCGCACCATTAAATCCGTTTTTTACGCAAAATTTTATACTTCGTTGTTGCAAGTTTAAGCCCATTTCTAAAATTGTAAAAAATCGCCAACACACACAGAGCTAGATGTTCTCTTAGCTACGTAACTTTTGCAAATGTCAAGCTATGATGCTAAGATTTAGAGGGAATGTTAACAACAGATGTACCAACTTTACAAAAAAAAAAACTGAACTCAAATCGGAACATTAGGAGCGCCATACGGTTTCTTTTTTATCAAGGTGGTATTCAACATAAAAATTAAGCCAAGCGATCGACCTTAACGAACATTGTTGAGAAAGTTATGTAGTTCCGTACTGAAAATTCTCCAATCTTTTCGCCTATATAAAGGACCATTAGTAGTACACATTCTCCACACATCCAAGCGATAGTCAAAGTCAAGGGAAGTGACAGGCCAGTACTTGTTTATAACTTTAAAGCCTTCAACTGACATTAAAAGGAAGATCAGGATTAACTTAATTTTCATTAGCTTAACTGAAATCATTTTCGACTTCATTGGAACAACTCCGTCTTAAATTTAAGTAAACATAAATACCACCGCGGAAACGACCTAAAGCAGTCATTCTGTTCAATTTAAGTCGTGAGCACAGACTATGATTGTTGATTACGTTTTATATTTTAGCCAGTTCGTTTTGAAATTGAGTCACATACCTCATTTACGACAATTTTACTGCTCTCTGACCATATGTCTCACTATTTTAAATCGACTGACACGAACTATCATAAAGAGTCAGCTAATAAACTGGAAACTGCAATTTTAAAATCGATGACGAGTGCATGGGGCTAAAGTCTAAGTGCTCAATTCATATCCATCCGGCTCCCACCTTACTCATCTCAACGAACTGACTATGGACGAAAAAAACAGAAGATGTGTCATGGAATTGTCATAACAATTTGCACTAACTGTACTATTAGTCACCGACAACGGGCATAACGTCAAATGCAGAAGTATGACCAACCCTTATGATAATAACATCAAATAAAACAAGGTATACATACGAATTAACATAATTGGGACACTAAATGAAGTAATTAAACAGGAATTGACGGATATTTCTTTCACTAAATAACGCTTGCAATTAGTTGTCTCAGTTGTCTGCCTAAACCACTACCGCTACCACCTTCACAAAGTCAAATTCCATTCGACAATCTGTAGGATGATGATTCAATGGACATTCTACTGGCTGAAGTATTTCAAGATTCAGAATATTTAACGCTAACAACTTGCGCTTGTAAAAAACGAGTTTGATCACTGATATTGATGAGCGATATCTTTACGATCTAATTAAGCAGGCTCATGTGTGGTTGTGAGTAAGGATGGGGGGGAACTTTTTTCGAAACCAGCACTGATATGTTGATCCTGCTTAAGCTACACTCCTCTGTTGTTGCAACTCCCTAATGAAGTTGTAAAATTGCCATAAAAGTAGCCCCCGAGTAGATGACAAGCCTATGATAGCACGCCTTATAAATGGTATAATAATTTAATCCTTGTTGGCTTAGAGTGGAGTTGCTGATGAACGTATGATATAAGGAGTCGGCTGGCGCGGTTAGAAAACTGCAAACGTGAATTTTTTAACGCTCATGTAAGGAAAATGTTTCTGATGAAGGCAATGTTTATGTTTGTTCTTGCTTCGGGGAACGAATATACATACTGCCAAGTGGTAACATCAACAAGTTTTATGTCTAGCATCATTAAATCTAAAGTATGTCTGACTAAATTTTCTTGATAGCCAAGTGGATAACTCCAGTAGCGGTTCTAGCTTATGGACCATGTTCATTATGAAATCATTTTAATTGACTTAACGAGCAATCGTACAACACAGTTCTTAAGTTTCTTAGTAAATTAAACATTGACATTAATCTCAGGCTCCAGAAACACACTAAGGTTACTATCTGCATGTACATAATATCACTCAAAGTAAGGGTTAGGGTCAAAATGAACAATATTAATCTTTAGATTGAACTAAGCTCTGGAAACTGGAAGTTTTAGTTACATGAGCAAAAAGCCGAGAAAGGATGTAACAGAATTTCTCTTAACTATAGCAGAAATAGTTTTCACCCACTGAAACCAAATGTACGTAACCCGGTTTACTGCAGACGATGGAAAACGCCTTTTTGTAACAATTAGCGTTGTCAATAATAACTTAAATGCCAAAGATAAGATGTGTAATATAGTATAAGACGATCTAAGGCTGTGCTTATGCCGACTTATAAATAAAAAACCAAAAATCCATAACAGTATTACCCACGAGAGAAAAGTTGACAAAATTGCTTTAAAAAAATCGCATCGCATAATTCAGGCAAGCTTCCGTGCTGGATCCTTCGGCATCGACCACATAAACACCTTACGGATCTGCTATATGGTTGGCCTTACGCAGGAGCGACCTCACGGGAAAACTCATGGCCATTATTAAGCTGCATACGAGGGTGATAAATGCCTCGTTTTGCACAATATTAAGATAACTGAGGATTTTAAGGTCCAAAGTGGATAACATCAGGTATGTATACTGTCACCACTATTGGTTTTGGTGGTTATGAAAGATGTACTCCGTACCGCCTTGGCGGAAGGCAACTGTGGAATTCGATGGACAAAGACATCTTACCTTAAACACTTTGACTACGCTTACTTTGTTTGCCTACTTTTACATCGGATTATGCATCTTCAATTGGTGGCCCACTATGTGGAAGCTGAGGTGAACAAAGTGGGGCTCAAAATAAACTCCCAACACACACGATCAGCTTAAAATTGCCGGACAGGAGATCGAGAAGGTTGACAATTTTCACAGCGAACTGAATGTGTACAATAGAATCGGGAAGGCTAAAGCTACGTTCGGAATACTATCCAAAATATGGAAAAGCAATGTTTTCAGCTTAAGAACGAAGCTGCGACTGTTCCCCTTCAACGTAGAATCAGTATTGCCTTAAGGGGGCGGTATTTAAAAGTTGGATACCACTAAACGCAAGCTGCAAACATTTGTACATACAATAGATGTTCAACCATCATCCTGAGGTTTTCTTGGGGCAATCGTATCTCTAATGCACAGCATTATCAGAAAACGGGCCAAGAACTTATAGACATTACTATACGGAGGATAAAGTGGTAATGGATTCCGCTTACTCAACAGCGGGGCGCCAGAGACATACATGGCGCAGAAGAGTCGCGGAGGGATCAAGCTCTTTAGGAATTAAATAGAGAGAACTCAAACGCGTTGCACAACTGCGAATAAGATGGTGCGCAGGCATTGTTGACATCCTATGCCCCCCGAGGGTTTTAAGAATTTATATATATTATATATGGAACGCAGAGAATCTGGTTAGACCAAGTATCACACACTAGATACAACTTTCTTCAATGACCTCTGCAAACATCGTCGGCAGTCTTTTTTTTTCGTTTTAAATCCTCATGGTCAAGGACTTCGACCCTTAAAATGATTGCACACAACACGGACAGAAAAAAATGTAAAAAGAAGGAAAGATTGAGGTATGCCGATACACTTTGGTTTTGAATGTTTCAAAGTTATAATGATCAGAGAATAAGGATCTCGGTAGAGTGTTTCATATGCGAGTTGTATGGCTTAAGAACGAAAATGAGGAATGGTTTTCTTTTCCGGAATAAAACATTCATTCAAAGAACTAGTTTAGCGTAGTCCTAGAATGTTCCTTTTACTCGAATTTTTGAGCTTTTCGTAGAAACTACCTTTTAAGATGCCTTTAAGCAATATACAGCCTCTTATATCGACCGATAACAGAAAAGTCACTAAAATTTCAGAGATTTCGCGAGGCAGGCCCGACTTTATTCGTTTCTTGGCTCAAAAAATCGATTTCGTACTTTCGTAGATTCGCAGTCGTAGGACTGCCATATGCAAGGTCACCAAAATTCCAGTGCGTGTTGAACCAAAGACCATTTCTTTTTAACGGAGGATGGCTTTGAGATGATATGACTATCAATAGGTGAAAATTTCACCAGTGCAATTAGTACAGAGTAAGGCTTGCTTAGAAAAGCTGCCATGCAGCTGAGACTGACGTCTGCAGAAGTAGAGGTAGCATTCGCGTATCTCTTCTACCAATTTGTGTCATCATAGCCATGTAGAGCCAAATAACCTGCCCGGCAACAAGCCCTATATCTAGGCAAATGCCCTTTCGTACTTCTTGTAAGCCAGTTGAGACTTTAGGGTGTTTGTGACCCGTTTAGTCAAAAGATTGTTTTTATCTAGCACGGAATGCTAGAGAAAATTTAAGGAAACACTAATATTGGGAATAGCGAGAGAAAAAAAAGGGCAAGCTACGAAATGTATAGTATTAATTACTTGAGCAATATTATTGCCGGGCAACTTCAATACTGGTGGTCCTCAGTAACTGAATGAGTTAACACTACTCATACCGGCTATAATGGAAAGGGGATCCTCGGTCAGTAGCATAATACCGGTTTACACCGCCATAGAGTTCCCAACTTTATACGGAACATATTAAAAATATATTACTAATGGCTCCGGATAGAAATGGATTCATGGTGACGGCGCTTACAAACATTTCAAAGACAACGACCGTCAATTCTGCAAGTGGAATATCCTACCTTTAACAGCAACAACGCCTATTTAGATGCGGATTTGCCATATGTGTCAGACTTAGGCAAAAACTCTTAAGCTTCCGACACGTGAATGAACATCATTTAACAATCTGCATAAGGACTAAATTCACTAACATAAGCCTAATATGCACCCATGTCCCCACGCAAGGCAAGGACGATGTCACCAAAGAATGTTTCTACGAGCTACTTGACAAAATATATGCGCGACTTCCGAAGTAAGACTTTAAAATTGCCTAGTACGCCAGGATAGGAAAGGAGGTCATCTTTGATAGGATTATTCCCTCAACTCATATACACAAGAGGACATGGCGGTCTCCGGAACATGAAAAGCTAAATTAAATTGATCACATTGCGATAAAGAAAAGCATGCCTCCAGTATTCTGGAAATCCGACCGTTCCGGGCACCCAACATTGGCTCGAATCACCACCTTGTTGCAGTCACGGTACGAATGCAGATTTCCCAATCGCCACAACAAAGAATAACTACTATGAGAAGATACAACTTAGAAAAGTTGCAATCTAAAAGTCTTGCAAGCTAAAGTCTTTTCCGAAAGCGTGTCCCGAAATCTTTCAACAACTCCTTTGCTGCCAGCATCAAGTACCGAAGACCTGTGGCAATGCTCTCAACGTACCATCAGAGATGTTGCAATTAATGTGATAAGTTTCTCCAAAAGAAAAGAGGTGGTAGTCCAGGAATAACGTACGGAAGTTTTACCAACAGGTAAAGAGAACCCGTCAATGAGATGAAGAAGGAAACCTTATAGTAGAGTTGCAGTCGGTGCTTAGTATATGGAAAAACTTCTTTCGTAGACTGTATAATAGAGAAGAAGCCAAAAATGTGCCAACTGTAAAGGTATAAGTCTGCAACATTTGAAACCCTTCATCAACAAGGAAAGTCTACAATCCATCACAGCCCGGCACAACCTGAATAAAACCCAAAAAATCTAAATTGATGCCCACCATCTTTTCATAAATTTTAAGGCCGCATATGGCATATGACAGCATTTTTAGAGACTATATAGAGTCTTGTCTTATTTTGGCGCCCCTGCCAAGCTCATCCGTCTGTGCAGAATAACGATTAATAACGGTCGCTGCTTCGTCGGAATCCGGTAACGACTAAATCGAGACGTTTGAAGTCAAGACGCACTGTCATATTACTTCTTTAACATCAAACTTGAAAGAACTGTGAGGAACTCACAAGTGAACATTGCTGGCACAATCTTTCAAAAGCCGGTATAACTACTGGCATAAGACTATGATACCAATGAAATTGAGAAAACTCAGCGAGCTATCAGCGATGCGTTAGCTAGTATTGAAACGAGAGATGCTAAAATGGGTTTAGCGATAAATGAGGGCAAATCACGGGACACACAACAGTCGTAGTTCTGCTATAAATTCTACCAGCAACATCTCCGTAGAAATAAAACGAAGAATAAAACGAAGACATACTCTTGTCAATCGTAGTTTCTTTGAGCTAAGAAGGCAATTGAGTAGTATGATCCTATCTCAAACAGGAGACCTTGGTCATCCCACTCCTACTTTATGGCGCAGAAGTGAATGAAGTTATCCTGTCGTTTCGAGAGAAAAGCCTTCAAAAAATATTGGATTCTCATTGCGTTGACGGGTTTTTGGAGGAGAGGATTCAACGATGAACTATACGAGCTGTACAATTACATCTACTTAATCAGAAAACTGCTCATCAGTCGCCTGAGATGGCTAGGACATGTAGAGTGAATGGGCACCAATGATCCGGCAGCCAGAGTCTTGTTATTTATTTAGGTGACGCGCACAATTAAAATTGAACCTCAACCAACTTGAACTGGAGGCAGTACCTAAGTAAGTAGTCTATTAGTATTACGCACGGTTTTCAATAATATTTAGGAGGATCAGGAGGATTTAAGAGAACCTGACGAAAGTACGAAAATTAAAAGCTTCTCAGTTTCCTCAAAGCAAATGTCGTTTATTAAAAATGGCTAGGTATCCAATATCCGTCTTAACAACAAAATACGACTTTTTTTTTAGAGATACTTATATTTTAATAAATAATAGTAAGTCCAAGTCGGAATTCTTTCTACATCACTTCCAACCTTTCTATATTATTTAGCAGGCTTAAGAATATACCGCAAGATGCCACAACTAGACATGTCGGCCTGGTCAATGACGGACTTATTAAATCGATTTTATTTCTGATTGCAAATCCAGATTCAATTAGGCGCTATTTTGGTTCCCTATAGCTTTTCATAATCTCTATTCCAACATCTTAGTTATATGCCAAGCAATCCTTAAAAGTCAAATCAGCTGGCATGCGACTATCTTTAAACTTGCCTCTGACGTCGCTGTTAACTTCATCTTGGAAGTTACTTTGCTCTAATATCCGTATTCTATTCATACATAATCTGTTCATTCGTTTTAACAATGCACAACAAAGTATAACATCTCCTTGGAGAAGTTTCAGAAATCTACGTATAAATGCCGAATCTTGCTAAGGGTGCTGAGCACCTGCAAAATCTGTAGAAAATTGTTTGAATCGCTTTGAATTTATGTTGGTCCATTGGGTGGCAATATCTACGGAATATATCTGAACTTCTCCCAATATAAAACCACCAAAACCCTTGTCAATGAGAAAAATCCAGAATCTTTAATCAACAAATTGTGTTGTTAATTACTTTTCAGTGTCATAAACTTGTATCCTCATCATATTTTTCCAAACCAAAATCGTTACTTCATCATAATGACGAGTCATAAACTTACATCTCAATCGACTACGAGAGCCGAAATTAATTTCTTAAATTAAACTGTAAGCCCAACGTGTATCAGTGACGAGTATTTGTTTTGGAAACACTTCTGCTCGGGAGCCTCCTGCAAATTAACTCATCACCACGGGTATATATATATATTCGTGCGACTACGGATACAAGTGTGTACTCGTATCTACACCTTGTTCGTGTTATGATATTCGTAGTTTTTTTTAGGAAAGAGAACCCATTGCCCCTTGAGTCGTATAGTGCATTGGAGACAGATGATCTTCCTTAGATAACTTGACATTAGCAAGCAATTTAAATGCAAATGATTCGTTGCATTATGATTGATGGCGTCATTTGATAAAATTAAGCAGCCATGCTGGCTTCACTCAAGTCTATACAGCCGGCGAGTCAACGCACTGGCACCTCATCACCCCGAGGCGGTAAGGCGAAGAGTAAAAGTCGTTAAGGCAATTACCACATCTTAAACACACACAACATGCGAAGCTGTAAAACGAACAGCGCACAAATGTACAATGTACGAGTACAACGAACATCAAACCGGCAATAGGGACGAGAAACCAGAAATCCATCTCTTACAGAGCCAGAGTTGACCTCTTGAGTCAGAACTCAGTGGCAGACACTAAGCTAATACCGATAGAAATAATTACTTGTCAGGTTCGGCATAAACGGACGCCTCCAAGTGAAGCTGCAGCTAATTTTCACTCACCACATGATGCTCCTCCAAAAATGCATCACCATGGTACCTCAATTCAGAGTCTGTTGTCCTGCTGCTGCCTCGATCCCCCTCTATCCAGACGAAATTGATTCGTTACAGAAAACAAATTTGAATCTGTCCAAACGACCTATCATAATAAAATTAACAAAATCCATCAAATCATAATGATACTGAGCAATGCTCAGGAGTCGCGTTCCCTGATTTGGCTGCCGCTGTCCAAGAGGCATCCATCCGTATCCCATTCGCATCTCAGTCGGGCTCGCGCATCCCATCTGCATCCAGTCGTTGTTGGATAATTAATGGTCGGACAATAAATTCTGGAAACAAAACAAACGAATCATCAGGAATCATCGCACTCTCTTCATTCGCGGCAAGCAGGAAGGCTAGCATTTTCACCTTAAGACACATGATGGCTTATGAATACCTTGTTTCTGGCTCTAACTCTTACTCTTACTCCGGCTCTGACTCTGGTTCATCACAGCGGGCTGTGGCATCTTCATATTTCCATCGGTCGACCATGATGCGATGCTGATGATGATGGAGCTGCTGTGCATGATTAAAATGTTTTCAGTTTCATTAATTTAAATGAACGAGGCGAACTGACCTGTTTGAGTAGTGAGTAGTGAGTTGTAAGTAGTAAGTAGTGAGGAGTGAGTAGTGATGCTGGACGGAGGGATTTTTCGTCAGTTGACAGATCACCAGTGATGCATACGTAATGCGAGAAACTGTCAAAGTTCTTACTTAAATCAGATCATCAGCACCAATCTAGTTATGATGACTTCGTGACTCTGTAACACTCTGACTCATTCTTCTGTACTTCTATTCGAATCACATCTAAAAATATCATACTCAAACACCTGTAGTCGAAGATGTCCCCTTTCCTTCAGTGAGTATTCAAGGCATGTCCGATCAGATACGGAGTATTTTCGAGCGATTATTCTCCTGAATTCGTTGAAATTATTAGCGATCTGATGATTTGATAAGACTTGGCTTTGTGACTTTGTGTTCCATCCCGATGCCATTGGTTAGCTTGAGCGACAACAATGGACAAACGACACAATGATAATTGTACCCGCGTACAGCGGTAATAGCACTAAAGGTGCTCGCACGGGTACACACCACTTATCATCGTCTGTCAACGGCCGATGTGGCACGATGCGGCAGCGGACCTACCCAACAAGCAACACTGTGAGTTTCAGTTTCTGCAGCCAACGTGATGGTCAGTCATATCCTTTTCAAGGGCGCGGACATATGTTGTTTTGGAATTTCCATTTCAGACAGCTTTGAAGCTTCAGGCGTACGAGTTTGTCTACAGATACTCTGGGCAGAAAAGATTCATGGCCAATTATTGATTTTGTTTTGCAATATTGTGGCAATGTATAATGTGTCTTGTGTGTCATAAAAGTGTAAAGACATTTTGGGTAGCGTGAATCCTGTTCCACATTTCACATGCAAAGTGGTTTAGTTGGCTTGTCAAGTCATGTGGAGAATTGAGGAGCAAGGTTGGCATTGGATGGCTTGTGAAAATAAATGAAAAATTCGTGGCATTTTATAATTTGTTTGTTGATATAATTCGGTGGAGGTGACTGCTCATATGGCTTCACTTTCGTTCGTTCTTTCTTTTTTCCGAAATAAAATGCTGATGAAGACCTTTACTCTTTTCTATAGCCATTAATTTAAACGACGGAGATTAGAGTTTATACTATCCAAAAGAGTTAACATATCAATCAAAAGAGGAAGGAATTCATAGGTTGTTACCAAGTTTTTTGTAGTATGACCAAGTAAGCTTTTAAGGATTTTTTCTAGCTTTAGTCTATAGAGTTCATCTTTTCCAGAATCCTGAATCCAACAAGAATATTTGTGTGGATTTCAGCAAGAATCTTGGTTCTGTATAAAATTTAATAGAAAAACTGCAACAACAAACCCTTGTGCATGCAATTTTAATTGTCACGGGCCCAGGATGAGGATGTAAAAAAATACATTTTCGAGTACATGGTTACAGAACGACCGAAAGACTCGGATAAGAATGATATCACTGTTACGCCCCTTTAACACACCAAACGCAGATGAACCACTAACAGGTATCTTAGACTTCCGTAAAGCAAATCTAATTGCCATCCAAGAAACATGATGGAATAGGATGATGGACCGAGTACGATGGAAAAATATTGACAAATAAACATAAACTACGTTGGTCGCTACCGAAAGACAAGCAGCAGCTATTTTGGTGCAGACTTACCATTATTGTCAGACATGGGTTAAGAAGTCCTGAATTTCAGGCATGTGAACAAGACGCGTGTGATCATACGCATCCAGCCTAAATTCACCAATATCAGCCTAATATATGTGCACGCTCCAGTTCTTCTCAGACATGTTTCACGTACTAAGTATTATGCTAGAAGAAAGAGGAGTTCTTAAGAAACACAATCGGTAAATATGTGATAATATGTGTTGCACACCACCACCTCTGTCACACGCGAATAGTGACAGAGGTGTCGTGGCTCACGCATTTCGACATTCATAAAGGGATCGGCGATCTTCTATCACCAGCCAGATCGGTCACATTGCGGTCGATGCCAAGATGTCCGAACGTTTCGAGGGACCAACATTTACATCACAACCTTATTGTTCTACTGCCAAGATAAGAATATAGTTATCCCTAATCCTTTAGGGAGAGAAAATGCTGTCAGAAAATCTTGATGGTACTGAAGGTACTGGCGAGAAGAGAGAATGCATGAATTATTTCTAATTATGTATGTGCCCGATCCCAAAGAAATAAGATCCTCTAGTATGCTCTTGTTATGGAGGCATCTATCTCTTCAACATGACCAGAATACGTTTTGTGCCATATTTTGTTATCCCCTTTAGGCCTTTTACCTACCAACTGATTGTGCTAAACTTACTCAGCTCTTGGTATTGTATTAAATAAAATATTTTACGTCAGGAAAGGAAAGACCTTTGTTGTACGAGTATAAGATCGATTTAATGTAGGAAGATTATAGAATGGGTCGTTGTTTTGTTAACTGGGCTCTGTAGTAGCTGGTAGCTAAACAGGTATGTTTATGACAAAATTGCCGGATTTGAAGTGACCAGAATCATAAAATATTGCTTGAAACTACAATATATGGTAGATCGAATTTTTGGATTGGCTAACACTCCATTGGCATTATAAATTCTTAATTTGTAAAAAATTAAACCGAAGCTCGCGTTTAGTGATGGGCAAATACCCGGTATATACCAATTTACTTTAAATTAATAAAAAGAATTTATTTTATTTATTCTTAGCCTTTATTTAAGTGAACAAAAAAAAAACTTCAATATTATAATCGTCAAATACTTTTTTTAATAAATAAATACTTTTAATGGAATCGCTTAGTATAACATCAACTGTTGTCCTATCCAAAGAGATGGGTTCTTCCGAATCAGGTTTTTTTGATGTGCTGGGTATGTTGATATTATAACTGCAACTTGGCTGTTCTTCTTTTTAATATTCCAGTTATGAGATATACATGTGAGTTTTCCGGCCCTTTCAACAGTTAGACGGTTTCGTTTTTGACTATGTATCCAACTAAATTTACTAAGCGATCTTTCCGTGGATGCTGACGTTACAGGTACTGATGCAATTCGTGCTGCAATTTTTCTTAAATTTTTGCTTGCACAAAGACCTTTCCACCATATTAAGTGTTCTATTGACGGAGCGCTTGACCAAAGGAATTCTTTTGCACAAATGCCTTCCTTGGATCGATACATAGCCAAATCAGACAGAACATCCAGTTCCATACTTATCGATACTTCATAAATAAATTATATCGACGTGACTTGATCAGAATCATTTACCAGGTGTATCGGTATGAAGTGAGCGTCAAGATACAAATATCTCGAAAGGGAACATTTATTGTGAACGGCCTTAATTTTTTTTTTTTTTTTTTTTTTTTTGATTGCTATGACACCTGTCAAACATATTAAGTAGCTATCAAGTCATTCAGGAAACACATCATAATTTTTCATCATATTAAAAATGTCGAAATTTTTACCAGAAAATGATGACTTGCGGATAGCATTAATTTTTTGTTTTCATTTGAAGAAAAGTGCTGCAGAGTCGCATCGAATGCTTGTCGAGGCATGTGGTGATCATGCTCTATCAGAAGCAACATGCAAGAGATGGTTTCAACGGTTCAGAGATAACGATTTTGATGTGAGAAATGAAGAACGTGGAAGACCACCAAAAAAGTTTGAAGACGCCGAATTTCAAACAATATTCGATGAATATGACACTTTGAGTCAGAAACAAATGGCAGAAATGTTAACAACAAACAATTTCTGACCGTTAAAAAGCTATGGTAAAGATCCAAAAGTCTGGAAAATGGGTGCCATATGAATTGAATGAAAGACAGATGGAAAACCGAAAAACCACTTGTGAAATTTTGCTTCAAAGACACGTTAAAAAATCAGTTTTGCATCGAATTGTTACTGGCGATGAATAATAGATTTATTTTCAGAATCCTAAACGGAAAAACTCCTGGGTTAATCCGGGACACCCATCAACTTCGACTGCAAAACCAGATCGATTCGGCAAGAAGACAATGCTGTGTTTCTAGTGTAACTAGAAAGATGCGGTGTACCACGATCTACTAAAACCTGGTGAAACCGTTTAAACAGATCGCCACAGACAGCTAATTATCAATTTGAATCATGCATTGATGGCAAAGTAACCAGAATGGGCCAGAAGACACGGCAAGGTAATTTTGCTCCATGACAATGCACAATGCACCTGCACCCAAAGCAAAACTGGTTCAGGATACAACCAAAGCACTTGACTAGAAGCTGTTACCCCACCTGCCGTATTCAACAGACTTGGCTCCTTCCGACTATTATTCGTTTTCATCGATGGGACACGCATTAGCTGAACGGCACTTCGAATCCTACGAGGAAGTCGAAAATTGGGTGACTTTTTGGTTTGCTTCAATAGACGAACAGTTTTATTGGCATAGAATCCATATATTGCCTGAAAGATTGGAAAAATGTGTAGCTAGCAATGGCCAATACTTTGAATAAAATGTTTTTTACATTCCCATTAAAAATAAGTGTTTTATTTTCACTTTGATTTGATGGGCCAAGAAGTGCAGCGGAGAGGTATATTGGTGATCTTGCAAATAGAATTCTCTCTCTAATTTTTTTCTAAAAGCTGATCTTTTTCCAAAGCATTTAGAATTGTCGTTTTTCCTGTTTCTAACAAATTGATTGCCGAATTAAGTGATTCCTCAAGAACTTGATGGACCTTGCACTTTTCTGCCTGAAATTTTGTAATGCAGAGAACAACTGGTTTGATTAAATCTATTAATTGCTGAATTTCCCTCCAGAACGGTTCTTCACTTATCAGAGTTGTTTTTATTTCCTTTGAAAGAGAAGAAGTCTCATTAACTGCTAATGTTTGAAGACTAACTTTGTTGCTGACAAGGCTTTTTAGGCAGAATATGTAGCTCCCCCATCGAGTTTTACATGGAAGATTCATTGAAATGGTTACGACTTTTTCTTTGTTGATTTTGTTGAGGAAGGCACTTAGAACCTGCCTGCTTTTTATTATCTTCACGATGGTTACTGCTTTTTCCATAATTTTTTGAGCTGGATTACATTTGATGATATCATTGCAAAGGAAATGTTATGTATGTGCTATGCACCCTAGGGGAATTAGATGACTGTAGTTTTCCTTTAGCAGCCGAAACGCTTTTTGCATATTCGCAGCATTGTCTCCTATGGCAACAAAGAATTTTTCTGGTGAAGTTAATTATGCCTTCATTGCGGATATTTCTCCAACCATCACATTGCAGATGTAAATGTTTTACACTATCTAGTTGATTTGCAATTTTGCTTGTATTCTTCTTCCAAATAAGTTGTTGCCAACTACTTCCTGGATGGCAGTTTGAATAATGGCAGCAATTCTTCAAAAAATAACTTCCATAATGAAGCTAGCTAGCATCTTGTTTAAGGATTCCTTAAATTAAATTATTAGTAAAGCAATATTATTATTTAACATAAATATCTTAATAATAATAAAAATAAGAGGATGATACTTACCTTTTTAGTTTTTGATTTTGGTGATGAATTTAAACACACATTTTCCTGATCACCTTCATTGCTCTCAAGCAGCGTATTAGAGATATCACTACTTTCGGCATCGCTTGATATTTCTTTGGCAGAATGTTTTTCCACATCCACTTCACCATTCATAAGGATTTTTATATCCCATGGACACTTTTAGCAATTGACTAAATGCTTAGCTTATTTTCTAAACAATATTTTTAGTCTCAGCTCAAACAAACAAAAAAACAGTGACCAGAAACCCATTTAAGTTTAATTATACTTTATTATGATGGTTATTATTAATTTTATATTAAAAAAAACAAGAAAAAAGAAATACTACAATAAATTTTGCAAGTAACCAATCAATAAACAACTTCATTTAACTCTCTATGTACCTCTATGTACCAATATTGCGCGTTCTTCTTTTTACAGGGGTTAATATAAAGCCATAAGATAAAAATAAAACAAAATAAATATTCAACCAAGAGCCTTTGTCTAAGGACGAGTACCACCTTGATCCCGGAATGTATTCACAAAATTAAAAATACAAGTTTATGACACACTTATGTCAGTGCTTGGTCCAATCCTCTAAACATTTTTTATATTCGGTTTTCGGTATGTCCATCAGTGCTTCCTGCGATTTTTCCATTGCTTCCTCCCGGCTGCTGAAACGCGTTCCCCGTAGTAGTTTTTTTTTCGATTGAACAGAAAGAGGTCACAGGGAGTCAAATCAGGTGAATTCGGTGGCTGTTTTATGGTATTTGTTGCATTTTTCCCAACAAATTACAAATAATGATGGCACTGTGCGACGGTACGTTATCATGGTGCAAAATCTACGAGTTTTCTGCCCACAATTTTGATCTCTTTCGGCGAACTGCTTCACGCAAACATCTCATAACGCCCAAATAATACTCTTTGTTTACTATCTGGCATTCTGGCAAAAATTCATGATGCACTACACCGTTGTAATTCATAAAAACCGTGACCATTGCCTTCTTTTTTGACTGAAAACGACGTGGTTTTTTTGGTCTCGGCTCATTTGGTGAACGCCATACACTTGCCTGATGTTTGGACTGCGTGTCGTACTCATAAACCCACGTCTCATCTTTAGTAATGATCCTTTTGATGAATGTGGGATCGGATGGAGCCTCTCAAATCATCTCTTTTGCGACGTCAATACGATCTCTTTTTTGCATGAAATTGAAGTCTTTTAGCACCAACTTTGCTGCTACACGATGCAAACCCAAATCATTAACCAAAATGTCTTGGACGGATCCATAGGCAATGTTCAAGTCCTCCGCTATCTCTCTGATGGTTAGTTTGCGGTTATTGACCAACATTTCGCTTACTTACTTTCAATGTCTTCGTCGATTTTGTCGATGTAGATGGTCTGCCTCTACGTTCATTATCTTCGATTGACTCTCTACCACTTTTGAACCGCTTGTGTCACTAGTAAACGACCGTTTTCTTTAAAGAATCTTGCCGATATAACATTTCCAACGTTCGTGCACCATTAAATCCGTTTTTTTACGCAAAATTTAATATTGGGTCTATAACTTAATTCGTTAAGTTTGCTAAGAGATGGCGTAACTTGTATTATTCCATTGGAACATGCGTTGAAAAGCTACTGTCATTGTATGTCATTTCAGTATATGTCGTTCATTTGAAGCGTAAACAACAATAACTTTTTTTCACTCAAATATGTCGAACTTTGTGCCTGAAAAAGTGTTTTTGCGGAGAGTTCTTCTTCATTACTTTAATATGAAAAAAACTGCTGCCGAAAGTCATCGTATTTTGGTGGAAGTTTATGGTGAACATGCGCTAGCTGAGCGAACGTGCCATAAGTGGTTTGCGCGATTTAAAAGCGGTGATGTTGGCTTGGAAGACGATGAACGTCCTGGGCAGCCAAAAAAGTTTGAAGATGAAGAACTGGAAGCATTACTCTATGAAGATTTTTGCCAAACACAAGAAGAGCTCGCAGAATCTTTTCAGAATCTTTTTCATTTCAAAACGTTTAAAAGCAGCTGGATACATTCAAAAGCAAGCAAATTGGGTTTCACATGAACTCAAGCCGAGAGACGTCGAAAGGCGGTTTTGCATGTTCGAAATGCTGCTGTAACGTCACACAAGGAAGTCATTTTTGCATCGGATTGTTACTGGTGGTGAAAAATGGATCCATTACGACAACCCAAAAAAATCATATGTGAAACCCGGCCAACCAGCCAAATCAACGGCAAAGCCGAATATCCATGGCGCGAAGGTAATGTTCTGTATTTGGTGGGATCAGATGGGTGTGCTGTAAAGCTGCTAAAACCAGGTAAAACCATCAATGGACAACGCTTCCGAACACAATTAATCCGTTTGAAGAGAGCAGTAGCCGAAAAACGCCCGGAATATGCGACCAGACACGAGGCAATAATTTTCCATCATGACAACGCTCGGCCCCACGTTGCTATTCCGGTTAAGAACTATTTGGAAAACAGTGGATGGGAAGTCTTACACCACCCGCCTTATAGCCCAGACCTTGCCCCTTCTAACTACCATTTGTTCCGGTTGTTCCAGAACGCCCTCACTGAAATACGGTTCACATCAGAACAGAATATCAAAAATTGGCATGATTCATTCTTTGCTGCCAAGCCGGCGCAGTTCTTTTGGGATGGGATCCACAAATTGCCAGAATGATGGGAAAAAGTCATAGCTTCAGATGGGCAATACTTTGAATAATACTATTGTACATGTTTTTCTTAAATAAACGTTCAAATTTTGAAAAAAAAAACCGCACGAATTAAAATATATACCCAATACAAGTATCTATTTCTAAAATTGTAAAAAATCGACAACACACAAAGAGATAGATATACTCTTAACTACGTAACTTTTTCAAATGTCAAGCTATGACGCTAAGATTTAGAAGAAATGTCAACAACAGATGCACCAACTTACAAAAAAAAAAACAGAACTCAAATCGGAACAATGGGAACAAGGTTGAATATAAAAGGGACATATAAAACTTCTCAGAAATTGTTTGCATTTTCCATTAACAATCAGCAAATCTCTCTTTTTTCAGATCATCAAACTTTTTTTTTAAACTAGGTTTTAATAAAAAAAAAAAAGCATATTCAATTAGTCCTTAACGTATAAAAAAATTATAAAATAATAAATACCCATTTTCGGGTGGGTAAATACGATTTTCGGTATATACCCGGTAAATACCCAGTATTTACCCTATGAGAAATACCTACCGGGCAGGTAGGTCAAGTGCCCGTCACTGTGGATTTTTACCGGGTGTTGATAAACAAAGGTTTCTTTCAAGATATGGATGGCATTGGCCTGGAAAGCTGGTCTCAACCGGATGGTGCGTAGCCTCATCACCACCATACAGCAACCGTCGATTTGGCGAGAATGTGATTTCGCGAAAGAACATAGATTTAATGTGATTGTTCTTGAGTATTTCCCTTTACGCCACAGGAAAGCATTAGTTTACGCGGATAAACCAGCAACTTCACCTTCTTTCACAATATTGGTTTCCTTGTTGTCAATATTCTAACAGAATTGCAAAAGTGTATATAATTTTTATTTGAATTGATAAATCAATGCTTGCTTGCTTACTTTATAAAGATTATTTCATGACCACGACTACGTTTTAAGTGGTACATACGGAGAGTCCAATTTTGAATAATTTTTTCGAGCATGTTGGCTGATATATCTCCAATAACACGTGTAATGTTGTCGTCCAAGCAAGATGAGTTATTTGACGTATTCAAATAAAAAATAGACTTAAGGCGTCAAATCGCACGATCTAGCCGGTTAATTCACAGGTGTCATGTAGCACCGTATTTCTGGAGCCACATGTCGACCAGGTTCAGCTCGTGCATTTTATACAAAAAAAAAAAAAATCCAAATTTTTGATAAAATAGTCGAGTAACACAGTCCCAATTGCTGCGAACAGCGACAAATTGACAAATCACGGTCTTCATTATTACTGGAGTGTACAGCAGCAATTTTTTATTCTGTACCTACTCTACGCATACGGGATGTTGGGTTGATGTCCAATGGCGTGAAATTGGTGTGAAATTTGGTCACTATGGCTTGAATTGCTTGCTCAGTTGGTCGATTTGACGACCGTGAAATGGTGAAATTGCGCACGAATTTTGACAATAAAATTTAATAATTTGTAAGCATTGTTTGGGTGTAGGTCTTTTCACGATGAAATGGCAATACTAACTAAGTATATTTGACTTTGAAACATGTCACGAATAACGCGTGAGCTGTTAACAATTGAATACTCAAACACCAAGCAGCAAAAAAATCAGCCATTATTATTAAATGGCAAACATTTGCCAGCGCTCAAATAAAGACAAACAATAACGATTTCTTAAACAAAATTTTACCAATGGAGACCAAAGGATTGGAGCTGTAAAAGTTTTGATCTATATACTAACTTAATAACGCAGTTAATGCTTATAAGTAGAAAGATCATTCGACCATAACGCAACCTTTCCTTCTTTTAGCTGAGGAAAGGCCGTGGGAAAACAGTTTAATCAAAAACTATGTATAGTTCTTTACAGCGACATCAGTCCTAAAAAAATAAATAAATCAGATGAAGCTGAGGTGGCTAGGAAATACAATAATTTTAATACAAGCTCAAGCTAACTTAAAAATTAGGACTTAAAAAATAAAAACAATTAGGGGTATGAAAGTAAGGGAATGATGGAGGAGATCAAGTTTAAGACGGGGAGTTTTAAGGTTAAAATCAAAAGGGAGAAATATAGAAGGGACGAGGACAGCGTAAATTATGAGGGTTAGTGTTGAAGGAAATAGAATTATAAAAGGAAGCGCAATCCACAGAACCAGAGATCAGTCCATGAATAAAGATAATGTCAGCTACATAACTGCGTTTTTTGAAGGAATTCAGGTTAAGAAGTTTAAGGTGGTCACGATAGGGAAGTAATATAAAGGGGTCATCCCAAGGTAGTCCTCAAAGGGCAAATCGAAGAAAACGACGTTGAATATTCTCGATTCGGGATATATGAACTCGCTGAAAAAGGGACAAAAAAAATATATATGTTTTGCAAGGCATTTAAGGGAAGGTTTTCTGTAACCTTGTTAACACTTTTCCGTAAATAAAACTTTAGAAAGACTTCCATGAATTTGGTTCCCTCCAATCCACACATGGATGAACTTTAATTTTGATCGGCATCAATAGTGAGAATGTTCCTGTAAGTGGGATTTAAATGGAAGTGATTACCAATGCTGGTTATATTATTATTAAATATATTACATTTGAAAATATTATGTTATCGGGCTGTATTGGTCTGCTTACTAGGTGGTTATCATTTTTGCTGGGAAAAACCATTTGCTCGGAATCGCATAGTAACTAGTCAAAAAATCGAACTGGGAACCACGAAAATATCAAGGAGACTTGATGTCTGGCCTTCGATGAGGCGAGTTGGACTCCGAGTATTAACAATTTCAAGGCCAGATGAGGACTCTTAATCCACTAAATCCTCGAGTGTAGGAATCATTCTTCAGTAAATCAATGTTGAAATCTCCACAGATCAATCTGTGCTCATAGGTAACTAAGAAGGTAGAAAACTCATCGAAAAACCTCTGAGCACTACATAGCAGTGAAGGTTTTCCATCGTCATTCTGCACAATCTGACGAGTATGCCCTGGATTTTGGAATTAGCCATGGCTTTGTACACCTCGTCACAAAAATGCTGCCATATCCGGCCTTTGAAGCCGATAAGGAGGAGGTGAGTATCAGTATTCTGAGTTTTACAAAACCTCATTGATACGTCCCAAAAATATCATTGGCAAAGTGAATGTCTTTGAACCTACGACGAACAAGATCTTGTCCTGATCGTGATCTTAAGGAAACTGTGTCCTCAGGCACTTCTTATAAGCACTTTCAGCTATGTCGTTTTTATTCCCTCAATCGTTGCAAATCTCTTCAGTTTTCGGAATAGGACCCATAATTCGTCACCAGCTATGACCCTTTTGAGCTAGTCAGGATCATCATTGACGTCATTCAACAGATCCTGAACGATGCTCATGCGATGGTTCTTCTGATCAAAATTATAAAGTTTCTGAACAAATTTAGTTGACACACGTTTCATGCCCAAAACATCAGAAAAATTGCATGACACGAGATGACCGATATGCCAACATCCTCAGCAGGTTCTCTTATGGTATTTCGGCTATTTTCCAAAACAATTTTCTTCACAGCTTCGACGTTATCATCTTTTGTTGATATGCTGAGGCGTTTAGAGCGAGGTTCGTCATTGGGAACTTCTCGGCCATCTTGAAAGATCTTGTACCACTTGTAAACACTTTTTTTTTAATTAGAGCAAACTCACCGTAGACCACTGTCAAGATATCAATTGTTTTAGAGTATCTAATTGATTTTTCTCTGCTCCGTTTTTTATAATAATTGAAAATCACTTAGCACACCAAAACAGGTCTAACCTTTCTATCTGTCAAAATCAAACTAAGTATGCTATATACCTAAAACTGAGAACATATATCCGAGACATGCGTATTAACACAGCAAAAAAAAAAAATAAGTAAATAAATCGATAGTCGAATGTACGCTGCCCGCGAAATATCACCTTACTTTTTGAACACACCACGTATTATGCAGTATAGTTCATTGAAAAATTAGTGGACAGACCAACCTACATAAACTTTGAGCAGTTGAGTTCATTGCGAATGAGGACATAAAATGTGCTATAAACATATAACCTGATAAAGGACCTAACAATGGCAGCACATATGAGTATTGTATCTAATACATAATTCATTTGCTTTTTCTTTACGCCCCGTTGCTAATTATTTCTGGCTTAGATCATCAAAGCTCACCTATCTCTTCTTTAGATTTTTGAGAGATCCCTATACTTAAGATACAAAAATCTGATTTTTTTTTTTTAAAAAAACAATACTTTTTCAAAGCAACAAGCTTATGAAATAGAAGTCAATTGCCGTTCCTACTATCCCTTGTCATATTGTCATGATTAATTATTGGTTTCTTTATATTTGTACAAACATGAAACCAAATTAATTGATGCGCATATCTTGCAATTAACATCTAACTAGGCTAGGTATTGGTATAGCGGCGCGGCGCCATGCTGTTATATTCCTCGTTCCCCTGACCGAAATCGAATCCAATGTTATGATCATTATGACTACCATTCCCTCGGATTCATTTCGTTTGTTCATAAACGAGCGAATCTTAAAGACTTATAACCGCTATACGCGCCGACGAAAGTTTGATTGCTTGTGATTGATTAATGCGGTTAAATGACTGATTGGTCAGCTGAACCCTTAGATGTGTTTATTACCATGCCACAGAGGTTTTTCTCTCCAAAAACGAAAAATATCCAAATCCAATCTGCCAAAGATACATATATGAAACAAATACATGTGTATCTATGGTACATACAGTTGAGGTATCTTTATTATATATGTCGTAAACATGTCTGTCGCAATGTAACTATATACAGTTCGCATTGATTCTCTGACTCGATACAGACATAACAAGATTAATAGTCCAACAATGGATTTAATCCAACCATCCATCCATCCGTATGGTCAGTAATTACACTGTGAAATATTCAACGAGATTCTGTTTGTTTTATTTTCGTCTAATAGTCCTCGGGCGGAGGCCGATCGATGGAAGGGAATACGAGATACTCAAACAACTGGAAATGAAAACATCTAAAAGTGCTCATTAATTTGCCATTAACAAATTACTTCGTAGAAATCAAGAGAAACTAAACGAAGCTGGCCGGCTTTGAAGTTCGGCCGCCCAATGACTGGGTGATGGATAATCATGAGCTCAGTATATTTTCGGCGCATTTATAAATCACACAAAATTAATTGGAAGTCTTAATAATACGGCATTTTATACATACTGTCAGCTTGTGACTGCGACAAGATGCTGACCTTTAAATTAGTCTTTCGAAACGTTTGCCTAAAATGTTGTATAAGTACATAGATGACGTGGGAGAAATACAGGGTTTTAAATAAATTTAAATATATGTGATGATTTTATTTTAAAGTTGAAATATGATTAACCAAGAAAATGTAAAGACCTTTTATGTGTTGAAAGTTGAGCCAAATCAGCTTATACTTTTAGATTGCTTTTTACTTTTTTACTTTTTTACTTTTTATGCGATAAATTCGATATAAAGAAGGCGAGCGGGGACCCTTGCTAATGGAAGACAAACAAAATTTGTTCAACCCATTAGAAAGCATAGAATTTTGCAAAGGAACGTTTCCACAGCTTAACTGCAGTTTTGACGCTACGCAAAGTCAGCAAAGCCATACGGAGTATGCGCTGAAGACATGGAGTCAGAAGCCACTACATACCCTCTGAAGTATATCAGAAATGTTGACTTACTATTGTTCTTTATTAAAAAAACACGACCGAGTTCTAGACAGTTTACGGCGTAACATTATTGAGTTACATGGTAATCAAGGAGGCCTACGTGGCAATTGATCGGGAAATTACTGAGTTTCCTATAGCTTGGATTGGGCCAGCAGCGCAACAATCGAAATCAGAACGAAGTGCTTCCCTTACCTCCAAGTGGTGGTCCTCGATGTTAATGTAGACTAAAATGGCATGAGCATGCTCGGCCAGCTACATCTTACTGGCTTTCGCATAGGCCATACAACATCATACAGAAGAGATTAAGATTTAAGATTAAGATGTGACGAACCAACTAATGGCGTCCGAAAAAAATAGAGCAACAAGCAACAACAGAGCTGTAACACGCGGTGTGCAGCCGAAAAATAAGCAAAGGCCCTTGACTGCTATCACGCAGATAACACCGCCATCCAGGAAGTTCAATGGGATAAGTCTGTGGGAGTAAAGGTTGAAAAATTGTGATATAACATATGGGCTGAAAAGTCAGTGCCGTTTTATAGTAAAACACAAAATTTTTGCAAAATTCAACTTTATTTATCAATATACACTTGCTGTCATAAAAACAGAACCACCTAATGAGTTCTCAAAAAATGCCTAACTACATCAGATCGTAAGAGTTTTTCCCATACTAATAAAGTGTATTCCCCATAGCGGAGTTCGGCCTCGTATTCAGTGCAAAAAAAATAAGTTTGAATTGAGTTGTGACGGTGACAAGTAAAAAAAAAGTGAAATCTCTGGTAAATATCATCAACTGACTCGGGACGAAAAAGTTCAAATATTGACTTTAGTCGAATTGCGGTTAAAATAGGATTCTGTCATTCAACTATCGTACGACTGATGAAGAAAAAGGAAAATTTGGATCCACTGGAAAGGAAAAAAGGCTCGGGACGATAACGTAAAACAACCCAGAAGACGGACAATGTATTACAACGAATTAGCATGAAAGATCTCTTTAAAAGTGCTGTCCGTATAAGAGCAGAGCTGAGTGAATTTCATCAAGTTGATCTAAGCGCCAAAACCATACGCCGACGGCTACGGGAGATAGTTTTATATGAAAGACGACTAGCGAAAAAACCTCTCCTAACCACAAAAATGAAAAAAAGCTCGCTTGACGTGGGCAAAAAAGGATGATTGGCGATGTGTGATATGGTCCGATGAAAGTAAATTTAATTTGTTGTGTGCCAACAATTTTCCATACCTACGACGGTCAGAAGGTGAAAAGTTCAAGGACGAGTGCATAGTCAAAGCAGTGAAGTTTCCTCAAAGCCAGATTGGTTTGGGGATGTTTTTCTTTTTTCGTTGTGGGCCCTTTGCACTTTGTTATTGGAATTATGAACGCCCAAAAGTATGGAGAAGTAGTAAGGGAGTTTTTGGTACCAGCAATTGAACAGCATCATTCGTATACTGACAAGTGCATTTTTCAAGATGATTCTGCACCTTGCCAATAGACAAGTAACTAGAGTCTTTCAATAATTTTCAGCTGAAGACAACGTTTGATGACCTCGGAATTACCAGACTAGACTGGCCAGCTTATTCGCCCTATTTAAACCCAATCGAACACTTGTGGCATGTAATGAAACGTAAGGTGGCTGAACATAAGCCAGAGAGTAAAAAAAAAAAAACTAAATGAAGTTCTAGAATATGTACGGAATACTGAAATTTCACCGATTACTTCTTCATCGGTCTTAAATCTCTTTCCGGCGAGCATTCTTTTGAGGTCTGTGAACAGGAAATAATCGCTGGGGGCCAAATCTGGAGAATACGGTGGGTGGGGAAGAAATTCCTAGCCGAATTCATTCAATTTTGCCATCGTTTTCATCGACTTGTGACACGGTGCATTGTCTTAATAAAACAGCATTTTCCTTTTCTTCAAATGCGGCCGTTTTTCTGCGAAAAACGCTCCAACAACGCAATGTAATAGTCGCTGTTGATAGTCTGCCCCTTTTGGAGATAGTCGATGAAAATTATTCCATGTGTATCCCAAAATACGGATGTCATAACCTTGCCAGCCGACTGTTGAGTTTTTGGTCGTTTTGGACGAGGTTCGTCGCCTGCTCGCCACTCAGCTGACTGCCGACTTGACTCTGGTGTGAAGTGATGGAGCCAAGCTTCATCCATTGTCACATACCGACGCAAAAATTCGGCTTTATTGTGGTTGAACAGCTTTAAACACTCCTCTGAATCATCAACACGTTGTTGTTTTTGGTCGACTGTGAGCAAACGCGGCACCCACTTTGAACAGAGGCTTCGCATGTCTAAATATTCGTGTATAATATATCCAAAACGCTCTTTTAAAATCTTCACAGCCTCAGCTTTCTCGATCAACTTCACTTTACGGTCATTCGTAATCATTCTGTGGACTTTTTTGATGTTTTCATCTGAAACAGCCTCTTTTGGACGTCCACTGCGTGCATCATCTTCGGTGTATGACCACTTTTAAATTTTTCAATCCACTTGTGAATGGTTCATTTGGCTGGTGCAGAGTCCGGCTAATACTTATCAAGCCTTTTCTTTGCATCGGCTGCATTTTTTGTTGCTTCACTCACAACGCTATATCTCGCGAACTAATCGTCCGACAGCTGTCAAATTTATACACGTATCTTTTGAAGGTTGGTACTAACTGAATAGAAACGGCTTTTTCTTTCTGAAAGAAAACTTTTCAGCCCATGTATTATACTATGGCGGTTGCTATAGAGAAATGTAACAGTGCTTATTCGGATGCGGAATTGCCATATGCGACAGACTTAAGCAAGAAGCCTTGAGCTTCCAACGTGTGAGCGAACGTCCTATTACAAAGCGCATAAAGCCTGAATTCGCTAACTTAAGCCTAATATTCGCCCATACGCACATGCACCTACGGAAGATAAGGACAACGTCACCAAAGAATGTTTCTATGAGCTCCTCGATAAGATGAGTAAATGTCCTAAGTATGACGTTAAAATCGTACCAGGCCAGTGTAGGAAAGGAGGACATTTTTGGTAGCACACTTGGTAGGCATTACCCACACAGCACCACGTCTGGCAAGGGACTAAGGCTAATTAACCTTGCAACTGGACGAAATTATACTACAAAAAACTCATAGTTTCCTCATCAAAATATAAGCAAGGGGACATGCATCATCAATGTTAAACTAAATTCATCATTTCGCTATAGACATAAGGTAGACCTCCAGTATTCTGGACCTCTGAACGTTCCAGAAAGGCAACATTGACCCGGATCGCCACTTTGTGCCACGGATTTCTCAAGCGCCACAACAAAACAGATCAATTGTGAGAATATGTAGCAGAGCAAAGCTACAATCGCAATAGAAAGCGAGAACTCTCTCATCAACTACTATGCTCCCATCAGAGACGTCATAACTTATGTTCAGTGTTTCATGCAACGCAAGCAGCTAAACAAGAAGCCTACAAAGGAGTTCTACAACGAACACGACGAAAACTCTACGAGCACAATAGATAAGACAAGCATCGGCTTCTCCAGAAGAAGAAAAAAGAGTACGAGAAGCGCCCGATCAAAGATATTGGCAGGTTGTCCTCCATAAATAACGTACAGAGGTTTTACCAACACGTAAGAAAAACGTGTGAAGGTAAGAATATCCGTACGCCGGTAGAGATGAAGAAGGAAACCTTGTAGTAGAGTCACAGTCGATGCTGAGAATATGGAAAAAAAAACTTCTTCTGCAGAGAGTACAATAGAGAAGTGACCCGATATCCTGCCGTCAGACGGAATAGAAAATTCAAATTAAACGACGATAACCAAAACTTCCTTTCACCTGACCAAAACAAAGTTAGGATACCAATCAATCAATCAATCAATCATGTTTATTTTGTTCATAACTATACAAACCAAGCCACCGCACAATTTACAATTCAGAGATTTGATACAATATATCATATAATGTCATATTATATCTTTCTACTGAAATATATCTCAAGAATCAAATGTAATTTTAAATAATTATTCTAAGCAAAGGGAAAGAACAACAAAAACCCTTTAATTAAACAAAAAAAAAAGAAATGAAATAAATAAATAAATAAATAGGCAAATGAATTCATTAATAAACAAATAAATAAATATTTAAGTAAGTTTAAAAAAAAAAACATCATTCTTGTCGGTTATAGCTATTATTAAGTTCGCTTAATAGTGGGTTGTCAGATAAATCACATCTGACCATAAATCTTTCGGTAAGAGCAGAGCTCTGCTGTGTAGATCGCGGGTACAGTGATGCCAAGCAAGGTTGAGCATCATTTTGAGTATCTTATTTTGCTGCATTTGTAATCGTTTTATGTGACACTTAACACAGTCACCCCATACTTGACAGCCGTACAACAGTTAAAAGCAAGGATTTCCTATTTATAAAGGGATACATCATTTTGATTGCAGTTCCCGTTTTATGGAGAGTCTTTGTAATGTGTTCGTTAAAAGTAAGCTTTGTTTCTAGATAAACACCCAAGTACTTCACTGAAGTCTCCCAATGTATGCGTTGCCCGTTTACAATTAATTGGTCGGACGGAAGATAACAAGACTTTCTTTTTCTTGTGAAAAAGATAGCTTTTATCTTTTCCTCATTAACTTTAATTTTCCATTTTTTTAAAAATGGAATAACTATTCCCGCTGCATCTTTCAAATTAATCTCAATATTGAGAACAAATTTATGCAACGAAAAAATCGCATTACATTCCGGTAAATGGGGAAAATCAGCTAAATACGTGTTGAACAAGATCGGCGTAAGAACTGATCCCTGAGGAACACCTGCATCTACATTACACAAACATGAATTACTATTATTGACATGAACTTTGTAACTGCGATCGGACAAAAAACTCTGGACAACTTTACAAATATACGTTGGGAAATGGAGACTAATCATTTTATATAATAAGCCATTGTGCCACATAGTATCGAATGCCTTTTCAAAATCCAGTATTAATTATCCGGCTGTTTTTCCTAAAGCACGATTGCTCTTAATACTATTGCAAATTCGTAGAATTTGGTGGTTCGTACTATGAAAGCGCCTAGAGCCAAATTGCTCATTGGGAAGTATATTTTGCTCTTCGATGGTTTTAAGTACCTTGTCCTTTATTACTTTTTCATAGATTTTACTTATGCTACTCAATAGACCTGTAGGCCTATAGCTAGTTGGTTCATTCGGAGGTTCTTTCCAAGCAGTTGGATAGTATTGAATTTTTAAACAAGCATTTATTATGAAAGCTAAATATCTAGTTGCAGCCTTGGGTAAGTTCTTCAAATAAATATTTCTTACTCTACCTAGACCGCCAGTTTTTCTTACAATGAGGTTATCTGTGATGCGTTCTATCTCAGCCTCAGTATAGAACGCATTTTCAGTTGTTTGGGTTATTGAGGCATTAAAGTCTTTTAACGCGTTTTGTACAAATGCGTTAGTATTAGTGTCCCCTAGAGGTAGGCAAACGCAATGGTTTTTAGCAAAACTCTGGCAGAAAATATTGGCCAGTGTGATATGTTGCACCCATGATTGTAAGAGCAGGAATATTTTTTTTCTTTTTTTTTTTTTCGTAAATTTCACGATATTCCAGAAAGTTTTAGAAGATTTGTCTAGAGAACTGATCTTTTTATTCCACTCTTCATGGCGTTTCGTTTGAGTAAACTTCGCTATAAGTTTGTTGAAGTGTTTTACCAGCCTTTGAGAGAGGGGCTGTCTATATCTTTGCCAGTTTCTTCGGTGCATATTACGTAAACGAATAAACTCCAAGACAAGAGCTGGAAGTTTCATTCAGAAAAACTTTTTTTCAACTTTTCCGAAAACTGAGAGACGATATTGTCAATGTCATCTTTGCTGTTTACTTCGTCCAGGCTGGTAGGAACGTTTCTAAGTCTGGATTTGATTTCGGATCGTAAATTGCTCCAATTTCAGATCCTGGAAATATTGCGCGAGTTTTTCACCTGAACAGGGAAGCCGACAAAGAACTGGATTATGATCTGAAAATAGGTCATTAATTGTTAATCACTAGATAAGTTAGTGACAAAAAAATCAATAACAGATGGACGACCACGAGAACCAGCTGGAATATAAGTAGGACTGGATAGAAACAGACCACGAACAGGGAACATGGCAAATAGGGTAGACAGAACGTTACCCCAGGAGTTAGTACATACACAACCCCAGTCCCGATACAGTCTACAGTTAAGATCACCTCCAATTAAAAAGTCACCAACAGAACTGAAGAGTTTCCTCAAATCGGTATTCAACTGAAGCTATTTTACAACTCCAGGAGTACCACCAGGGAAATAAACACAGAAGATTTTCAGTCTATTTCCGGTACCTAAAATGAGCTCTATACCCAGATTTTCTACAAGATGTGTGTGAATACTTCCTAAAAGCTCAATATCTCAATAAGGATACCAATATCTAAACGGAAATTCAACAAAACTGCTTTACCTTACGGCTTACCCAAAGTATTCAAAGCAGCGGGAAATGACTTTGTGAAGGGTTTGATCGATATATACGAAAGGAGACCCACTCAACTTCGCCAGCTATAGAAGCAAAACCTCCCTCCACATTGTCTATAAGATCTTACCTGCAATTCGCCAATAATCATATTGGTCCCTATCAGTGCGGTTTCTGAACACACCAAATCTTCAGATCCAAGAAAAACTCAAGAAGTCCCACCATCTTTTCATTGATTTTAAGGCCGCATATTACAGCATTTATAGAAACGAGCTACATAGAACCATGTCTAGTTCTAGTATCCCTGCCAAACTCCTCCGCCTGTGCAGAATGACGAACGCAAAAAAAATTTCAGTTATTTGCAAGAATTGCGCGAAACTCATAAGCGAACACTGGAGGAGCAATCTTTCAAAAGTTCGTACGATGATATCGACATAATTGAGAGAGTAGCTGTCAAAGTAGCGTTCGACAGCATTGAAACGGGTTGCCCCAAAATGGGTCTACCATAAAATGAGGGCAAAACAAAGTAAATGAGTATGCTACCAACAAGAAAGGACATACAATATCGACTAATTGCACAGAGTGCCACAATCAACAGCTATAATTTCGAGGTAGTAAGGGACTATGTTCACCTTGGCTCTGCTATTAATTCTGTCAACAATACTCCAGCAGAAATCAAACGAAGAATGGCTCTTGCAAATCGCTGTTTCTTTGGGCTAGGAACGCAATTGAGCAGTAAGGCCCTACCCCGAAAATCTAAAGAGACTCCATATAAGACCTTGATCATCTGGTGCTGAAGCATAGATTCTATTGAAAACAGATAAAGATATCCTAAGTCGTTTCGAGAGAAAAATCCTTCAAAAAATGTTCGGTTCTGTTTGTGTTGATGGGCTTTGGAGGAGAAGATTGATCAACGAACTATACGAGCAGTACAGCGACATCGACTTAAAAAACTGCACCTCACTCACCTGATGTAGCCATGTAAAGCGAAAGGACGACAATATTCCGATCCGCAGAGTCTTCGAATAAATCCCGGAGGGATAACGAACTAGAGGAAGACCTCACCTTAGGTGGTTCGCCCAAGTAGAAGGGGATCTCTACTGACTTGGAGTGTGCAGCAGTTAGCTTAAAACCGAACTAATTGAAGAAGCCTATTAATTGAGACCCAGGAACACCCCGAATTTTATCGCCCCCTAAGTAAGTAGTAAGTAAGTAAGTGTTACTATGGAATAACCACAGACAGATTCGACTTCTAATCCTAACTTGCAAATCGTGAAGATCTAAGTAAATAATAACATAGAAGTAGTAGAACGTTTATCAATCGAAACTGATTTGTTTTTAGTTTTTATGGTAGAAATGAAGCTCAGACTAACCTGTTGAGCTATGCTAGTCGATGATGTTACTGAGTTTCATGATTGAGACACCTAAAAAATTATCAAAAAATTGTCTGGCTAGTGTGCAAAACACGTTGTCTTTTTCGTTTATGCGCTCGCATCGTATTCGTGCCTATTTGCCAGTAAATTGTTCTTGTAGCCTCTACTTTTTAACCGCATACAGTTTAAATTTTGTTTACGAGGTACGCCAACCAAAACATCCTTGAGACGTCGGGTTCGTTCAGCTACACTCTGCGTTTGAGATTTATTGTAAATATGTGGATGGTTTCGCCCTATGAATCTCATTAATGATGGACTTCCACCACCGATGATTCCAGAAAAGTAGAGCTACATATATGATCGATTGGTTTGCTCTTTTAATCCCCTCCGTGTTTATATGGCCGATAACTCCAGAGGGTAGTGACTTGAATGAATTGTCTTATTGTCACCTAAGGTATATGGTTTACTTGGTTGTCAATTTGTTCCAGAGTAGCCGGTTTCTCTGATTGCCAGAATACGTACCTATGCAAATATATGTATATAAATTGACAGTTTAATTAAAATGAAATAAAGTCTCATCTCGATCTTTGACTTTCTGGTGGCTTGAATCGTGGTTGTACATTTTTGGAGTTCTTCTGGCGGACTTGATTTGTCGTGTTATCTGAGGATATGTAAACGGTTTGACTGTCGATTCCCTTCAATTTAGTTGTCGTTACTGATCGCTAGGTTACACAACAGTTCGTCGGGGTCGTTCGGAGAAAGAACTAATTCTTGCCTGCTTTATGTGAAACTAAGTCTACAATCGCCGTTTTTGAGTGCCTCTAGAAACACATCGTTTATTACACGCGGAAGAGTGTCATTCTACGATTCTTTCATCAGAATTTCCGGATTTAGAAGTCAAAGGCACTTCAAAGACAACTTAATATGAGTTCAAGTTCAGGCAAGTATATCCTCGCAGTAATGAGCTTAAATTTCGAGCCATTCTATGCTTCCCCAAACTTACGGTTAACGAGATAAGAGGATTCTAGATGTTTCGATTCACCGACTTTATCATTCGGCAAGTGCTCTATTGATTAGCAAGCACAGCATCAATTCTTAGACAACCTAAGCCCCTTAGCAAAAGTTGCAAGCTATAAGTTATTTAATATATTGTAAGTGACTGTGCTAAATTCCGTATATCTGTTTAAGGAAGAAGGTTTTTTGAGACCTTTTGTTTTGTCTTTGTTTTGGTATCTGACGTAGTCGTCCACCAAAGCTCAGCTGCATGTCTTTTGTTAATCATTGGCTTTTGTCTTCTGTTGATGTTATCGTATTGTCAATGGTTGTAAGTGCTTGATAGGACTAGTAGTTTCAGTTGTGGTATTTCCTTGTCTGTAGGCCAGAGCCCTTAGCCCTCTTTTTAATTTTTTAGTGTTCATTTTGATGTGTATTGCATGGAGAAAAGAGTCTATTTTGGCAGCAAATAAGAGTTCTTGTGTCGAAAGCTTCGAATGCTTCCATATACTGAGAGTAAAATATTAATGTAGCGACATGTCACCAAGTGTTGTGTGATCAAAAAATTAGGTTCATCAAAAATTCAGCACAAACAAATCCCTGAATAAAAAATCACACGATCTTATTCGTTTGTTCGGTCAAGTCTTCTGAGAATGCCAGATGAGGTCTTCTTTTGTACTGACAGAGTAGCATCAATCATTACGATCATCTCAGAACAAGGACAATTAAGTGTTTTAGTAAAAGACTGACTTTATATAGACGGACTCAATGAACTCCTTTTACAAATTTGATCTACTGTCATGCTCAATGATCAATAACATTTAATTGATTGCAAAGGCTGCGTATCTTTGAATGAGCTCAAAACCTATTTTAGCAAAATGGGAAAATTCCTTCACTACATGAACAAACATAAAATTGAACATTCACCGACATTGCAGTCATTTAACCCATTGATTACGACTGCACAAGAAAAACAGACCATTCATTGTGTGTTTTTCACTCCGACGATAATAATCGACCATAAATCCAACAACGGCACCAGTTCCAACTCCAGCGCTCTCCAGCGCCAATCGAAAAAAAAAAAGCCCTCAACTTAGAGCAAAATGCCGCAATCAAACAATAGAACAACAAAACATGCACATGATTCTTCATGGGGCTCAGGAATAAGAGAAACCTGGTGATGGAGAACCTCCCACTGGGGCGGTACGACATTTACAGCCACGAACTGGCTACGATTTACAATTTTCTGCTCCAGCATTGGACCACTATAACACTATCGGCAATCGTACAGTGGTTTGCTGCCATTGCATACACTCGTAGTCATACCAGTTCGACTAACCAATGTAACCAACGACCGCCTTGCATTCCGAAGCTAAATCACTTAACGAAGTTAGACCGCATTTTGCTGCGGCCGCAGTCGCTGCCGCTGCCGTTGCACCGTCTTTTATGCATGGGTATCAAATCTAAAAGAAAAGTGTCTCTGTCTCGCGCACACCACAGTGTGGACACGACTTCACACCGCCTATTAAGGTGCTATCCGTGGTCTTGATCTATAGACATAGTATGATAGGCAATGCAATGCCCAGTCATGAGGATCATGGTACTCATACAGTCGAGCTGTACACCATCATGGAGCACCTCATAAACCAGACGATGGCTGATCTTGTACAATGATCGAGCGCGAGATCTCATGCTGGGCAATTTCCACGGGAAAGTGGATGGGCGCACGCCCGATATCGATCTCACACGCTATTTTTGACGCCCCGGGAAATTGATCCTAAATTGACATGTAAATTTATTTAAGCGTCCGTTTTAGTCTCACTTAATATTTGTTCGTTCTTGTTGTTGTTTTTTTTTTTTTTTTTTTTTTTTTTTTTTTTTTTTTTTTTTTATTTCACTTAGGGGTTCGATGGTGGAACTATAGTTGGAGCTAGAATACTCGTTTGTGACGTTGGAGTTGACGCTTGCTTGCATTACGTTTAATTGCATCTGCCATTCGCTTCGTAGTAGTATGTGGTTTGAACTGAGAGCATTATATGAGTACTCGTATTCGTACTTCTCCCCTTAGATACGGGTACATAGATACTGGTTAGATGCAGATTATTATGAGCAGATTTAACGATTTCTAATCTGTGGTAAATCAGATAGTAAAATGATTTAACTACAAGGATAAGTAATATAATTCACAATTCTTTGATTTGTTTTTCATTTGGTAGTTCATCCAAAATAGCAGTTCATTTCTGAGTAAATCCTCTGAGACACCTGTAGAATATTCAAACAGAACTTTGGATTTTAATTTTAGCGACATTTTTTTCATATCAAGTATACGAGTGCAATTGTTTTTTTTTTTTTTTTGCGGGACTAAAGAAAGAGAGATACCAGTGTACGTTGTTTTTGAATGTTTGCATGCTATAATGACTCTGCAGAGCAGTCGATAAACGAGCGGAACGGATTTGGTAAGAACCAAGATATTTCAAAGTACATCCGTTAGTAAACTGAGGAGCATAGAGAGTCAAATTTTATGGCTGAAAATTTGAATAAATGGAATGTTACTGGCATGGATTATAGTAGCAATAGGACAACATAAGGCAGGAGGTATTACGTCGGTATTTGATGGTGCCAATTGGCTGTGCAATATTAGTGTCACCTATGAGTTTTATTAGATGATTTCAAATCCTATCTAGCAAGTTAAATAGCACATGACCATATGTGTATATCAAACACAAACTTTGGTCAGATCAGAGGAAAATATTTTTTAAATCGCTTGAGGAATACTACAGATTTTGCAACTTTTGAACATACGTTAATATTGACACACAAACGTGTTTTTCGATTTCGGCGATACTTTAAGGACACTAGACGTATTGTGTTTTTTAAGTATTGAATTCCACTTTGTTGTCGATTCCACAATTATTTATGCTTTTCATATCGGAATTTATAATAATACGCTTAGCACAGGCTGCCATTCCCATTCTAAAGCCGAAGTGCAGGGACTTGATTTCGAGAACGAATACGAAGTGCAGAGAGGACTGTTAGTTAAAAGTGACTGGCAAGAGATCATTAAAATAAATTGGAAAGAATATCGGAGACAGAACAGAGTCTGAACATATCAGCATGTGTATATAAAACCTAAAACAATCAACTTGGATACAACGTTCTGAAAAGTAATTTCTGGTTCATACAAGAAAAGATTTATCGAACAAAATCCAAGATGCTGATGGCAAAATTTTGTAAAATACTTTTGAAAGACCAAGTAACCTATCTTGCTTTTGCCTAATTAGAGGAAACTTTGGTTCCACTATTCGGTGAGATATGCTATAAAACCATCAGTGGACCTGTTGTAACGAAAACCTTACATTATTAAGAAGTTTTCGTACCGCGAGGTGATTTTTCATGAGAAATACTGGGGGAATGAGAAAAAGATTCCCCTTTTTTGACAAAGCACTATCTTTCATCTACTATGAAAGGGTTCTAAAGATTAGGATTAATACAAAATATAGTGGTTTTTGCCAGTGTGTAAGAAAAGATCTTCAGGGAAAGGGGAGATATACCATCTGGACTATCTGGACTATTGTATATATTAAAATCTTTGAGTGCTCTTGCTTCTACAAAATTGCGAACGTGTTTTCTTCCCATAAAAAGTTCGACGTGCTGTATTGTTGGTGAATGCATTTCATAATCTGGAAGTGTTGAAGTGATACAGCAAGCAGATTGGCTTTGTCCATCTAGCTGACATCTGGAAACTCATTTAGCGTTAATGTGGAGGAGGAGGTAGAATTCTTAATATTCCTTTGAGATATTGTAGTATATTTTCCTTCAGTTTTCGGTCGAACTGATATTTTTACACTCTAAAGAAAGGCATTGCCATCATTTTCGCCTCGTTTGAACTTTTTTCGGTTTTCCTCTGTTGGGTTGGTCTTGTGAGCCTGAAGAACCGCTTCTCTTACTCTGACAGCCCCTTTACAAATCAATTTGTACCACGTATTTCCTTTAAGTGTGGTACTCTTCATTCGGCAAGTAGTAAATGATTTAATTTTAATGAGCTTAATGTTTATGATCAGTAGGTTATAGAAAAAACACAAAGTAGTTAAAAATCCTAACGAAAATTTTAAATCCGTTCCAACTGACTTTCTCGTGTTGCTATTTGGTTCTCGCAAAAATATTTTCTCTAATTCGTGCTCGTTACGAGAGAAATCATGAGTAGATTGACCTCTTTCTGAACAGTAAGAACCAAGTCCAGTTGGGTTCAGAATTTTGCATATGATATAAATGATACAGATACAGATATAAAATTGTTCGTATAGGGCAAGACAGGGCATCAAACTCATCAAAAGCCATACAGCTTGGAGCTTACAGAAAATTTTAACCAAACGAAGTTAGTTTATTTTATTTAGGTTTTCATCACTCTTACTTTCATTATTAGTTCATTACATTATTTAAATATATTCCAAGTATATTGTGGTTTGACGACTGATAATAATTTTTATACAAATTTTTTTATTATATATTACAAAAGGAAATACAATACATAGATATTTTTTTTAAGTCTTAAAAATCTTCTTCAACTATACATTTTCTATAATGAAGTGCATTAACGAGGGAGTAGCATTGTCTAGTCCTATAGTATGAATTATATGAATTATATCCTTTCGGATCATCGCGTTGAAAAGATTGGGCAAGATGGGCAGATTTGTACTATGTGGATTGATATTCAAATTATGTAGCTCTTCTTTGATTTTAATTATTAAATCTATCTTCACCTTTGAATTTCAGTTAAGAAAATACGTTTTTTCTACTATATTGTATTTTATTGTAGTTTTCTGTAGCAGCTTCTATGTATGTTGAGAGGAATTACTTTGGCTACAAATCGACGTCTATAATCGATAGATCCATTAAAAACTCAATCAATGTTTTAAATTTATTTAAAAGTGACACTTTAATTGAAAATAATAGAAAAATATAATAAATTATTAATAACATATATGATTTTAACAAATTATTTTTACAAATACTAACTTGAAGAAGAAATTGCTTCTGATTCTCGTTTTTAATGAATTTTTTATTAAACTCCTTCACGAGGTTAACGCCACGTTCAGCTGTATCATTGACTACTTTTATTGATCCAATTATTTCCTTTCCTTGCACATTCCATAATATCTGATCAATTTACGAAAAGCTTGCAGATAAGCCAAACTTTTCAAACATTTTCATAGATATAACTGACTGAGATTTAGTTCAGATGGAAGATTCTTAATAATAAAATGCGAAACATTTGTTGTCCTCAAATATAATTTCATTTGTACATTTTAATTGTCATCTTTAAAAACTTTTAACATCATTTTATATTTTAAATAAATAAAACTAAATGATTTATGAACTTCTTTATTGCAATATCTGCTTTAATTTTGGCATCTTCTTTAAACGAATTAAGTCTATTTTAAAAAGGTGGATGAAAAATGGGCAGAAAACCAAGCATTTTTGCCTTTGACTGTAAGTTTAACTTGTTATGTTTCAATAGCTGTCAAATTTTCCGTTGACATCCAGCTGTCAAAATATTCAGTAAGGTTTGCCATTTGCTGAACGTGCGGAAATTGTTAAAAAATATTATCGAAGTTCAGGCTCAGTTGTAAATACGGAACGTGATTTTCGTCGTGATGTCGGTCGTCATTATGGCTTCAGTGTGCAGGCAATTCGTTGTACAGTAGACAAGTTTGAGCGTGAGTACACTCATTTGGATCTTAGGCCACCAACCAGACAGAGAATGAAGAAAACATAGCCGCTGTATCGAAAAAGACCCAGAAATATCGATTCGGTGCCGATCATCTGAATTGAACATCGCAAGAGAGTAAACTCAACAACATCCGTTAAAGATTGTTCTGACGCAAGAATTAAAGCCAGACGATCATAGATAACACCGTGAGTTGGGCGCTGGAAATGTAAACCGGTATTTTGGCCAAAAAAAATCATCTTCTCAGACGAGGCCTATTTTTGCTTTATTGGAGTGAATACAATCAAGTGTTTGGCCAAGCATCAATGAATCCACAAAGATTCACTGTTTAATGAAGTTTATGGCATGACGGCATCATCGGACCTTATTTCTTACGAAATGAGGAAGAAGACACCATTACCGTCTATGGTCTCAAGTATATTGCGATTTTCTGTGGTCAAAGCTCGACAACATCGATATATCCGAGCTTTTGTTCCAAAAGAACAGAACTTAATGCCATACAAGCGACGCAACGCTCGAAATTATGGAGGAGAAATCTGGAGACTGAGTCATCTCACGGCGAGATGATTAATAAATAACTTATTGTTATCGTTATGCTGTAAGAACTCTTTGTAGTAATTTCGAGGAAAATGTGGGTGGTCGTGACTCAACTGTTGGTATATTGGCTTCCAGATCGGATGGTTAGGGGTTCGATACTAACCGCGCCCGAAAAACATTCTTTTTCAGGCAACTTAATTCACGTGAGATGAGTAGTTGCCTAGAATACAACAGCAAGTCCAATTACGCTAATAATTTAGTCTCCCCACTAAATGTTGGATGTCACCCATGGAGCGAAAAAACCACTGCGTCTAAAAATCTTTCTTTCTCTGTCCAATTTTCGTAAATTTAACACGTTTTCAGGTATTTTAAGTACCCACTTGAGCGGATATCTTCCAGCTTTGACTTTGCAAATAACAGGATATCTTGCCGTACATCTGTAAGTACATTACACTTTATCGACTTATGACCAGTCTTCCAAAACCTCATACACTGTAGACGACACTTGAGTCCCAGTACCAGCTGGTAGTTCCGGTACTCCAAAGAGTTATCCAACTTTCGGAGCAGTTGCAATTACTGGAAGTCTGTCAACTTTTGCTTGACCAGTTATATTATATCGGGAAGAAGCTTAAAGTTGCAGTGTATTAAGGATAAGCTTAAGTACAAGTCAAAATATTGGCGGGAGATTCTTATCTAAGTACGATTGATAACAAATTTGGAAGGATCTAAGGAAGTGGCTTTTATACCAGCTGTCAAAAGGGAAAATACATCTCTGTCAAATAACTTGCATATATCAAACGCTGATAAAAGTCGGGGAGTAAAAATATCTATCGAGCATGACCTTTTTGCCTTTGCAAAAGTAGTAATTTTGTATCCTCTTCTTTCTTTATCAAGTCCAAGGCGTTGTGTGTGCGATGTCAAATAAATCATTAAAATTTCCGAAAATACTGTTCCTTTTTCTTCTGATATCTCAATATTTTTATTTTTACGTTTTTCATTGTTTTGCAGCACTTTATAAAGTTTGTTTTGAGCAATGACATCGATCACGAATAGGAATTCTTGGCTTTTTTCACAAAATTAAATACTCGTCGATGACGGAGCTAACTCCATTTGCCAAACTAAACTTCATTTTTCGCATATTATAAAACAAAACACTAAGTAGAGCCAAGAATTTGATTTTTCAAATTTTCACTAATTCAACTAACCAAGAACTATTTAAAGGCTCAATTGACATATCGACTGAAGCATATTTGCTCAAAAACCTCATCTATGCTTGCTTAGAAAAACTCCAAAAAATGTACACTTTTAAAAATAAGAACCACCATTAGCTCTCTCCACATTCTGATGCAAGATGTTCCCATTCTTGAATGAAACATGCTCTATTTCTTAAACACTCTTGCATACAACTTTTGGCAGTCTGTCATCATTAACGACTTTTACTTTTATTATATAGTCAAAATGCTATCTCAGAGCTTCCAAAAGCATCAATATTTGTTTGAAGCATATAATAAGCGGTTAAACTTGGTAAGCGGAAAGATCGCTTTAAATAAAATACCTCTTAAGCTTCTCAACTTCAGCAAAGAACCAGTATCCGCTCTATGTAAAATAACTGAAACTGCAGTTAAGCAGAAAGGTTTTTGCTTCGAGTTATGTGATACATACTTATTACTTTTAATTGCTCATTTAGCTTTAGAAGATTTTGCTTTTAGCTCCTTCTTCATATTTAAGTTCGAAGTACACCAATATTTCTAGGTATTTGAACTCACAGACAATTTCAACCATTTATTTTTGACACGTCCACCTTTTCCTTTGAGAGTATTTGCCTCTGAACACCATAGCCCTTGACTTATTCGGGCTCACACTCAGTTTTCAGCATTTACAATAAACGGTGAGCCGTATCGTATGACCGTATCGGAAAGGAAAGAGATGTCATCAGCATACGAGGGCCGTTTGATGAATACCCGAATTAAAAATGACAACGCAACTTTTTAGATTTTGATAATTTATTTTTCAATATAACCCCCTTTCAATTCGATACGCTTTCCCAGCGATGCTGCAAATTTTCCAACACCTCCGTATAGTACGACTTTTGTTGGCCTGCCAAATACTTCTTTTTGACGAGCGATCTTTTAAGGTGGTAGAGGGCGTTTTTTTCGCTAAATGTGGTCGTTTTTTCTTCAAATCAGCCTTAAAGGCCCAATAAATCGACGTAGTATGCTTCTGTGATTATTTTTTCCCTTCTCCAAATAGTCAACGTGGATCACATCTCTCGCGTCTCAAGAAAACGGTGGTCATCACCGTCTTCGCCTTCTATGGAGCACGTTCACCTTGTAAAACCTATTGTTTCGATTGTTCTTTTATCTCTCTGGTGTGTATCAATGAATCCATGCCGGTCATGGTCATCGACGGTCACAAAACGAGGCAGAAACCCCTTCATACAGGGCCAAGCACGTCTTTAAAGTGGTCTCACGATTGCGCTTGTTCTCGTGCAGGATATGACCTACGCATTTAGTTGAGATGCCTGTTATCTCAGAAAACTTGCGAATTTTCACTCGGCGGTCCGCCAATACGAGATCATGGATTTTGTGCACGGTTTGCTCTGTGGTAACCGTTTTTGGGCCACCTGGGTGTGGCCCTCAATAACCGATGTGCTGCCACGGCGAAACTCTACCAACAAATAGTAAACGGTGGTACGGGAAGGTGAAAAGGTCCCATACACACCATCGAGATTGGAGTTGATTTCCTCGCAGGTTTTCCCATTTAAAAACAAGAATCGGATCACGGACCAATACTGCTCTTTTTCCATGGTCGCAAAAAACACTAACACGATATTTTGAAATGGGTGTCAAAACAAAACTAAGCGACGGATTGTCGACAGGTGGGCTAAAAGATATACTAAATGATGGTATACTCAGTTTGGCATAGTTATGCCACTTTTTTTCCAATCCGGATACTCCTCAAACACCCTTCGTTTATATGAGCGGGGATTTTTGTTAATACTTATCTCGATTCTACCCTTTACATTGTCTGATATGTCATTGATGAACAGAATGCATATTAAAGCGTTCCGAAGTAATTTGGCCATCTGTTGGCAATTGCGTAGGTAGATCCTTTACTGATTTACTGTAAAAATTTCATGACATTGGGACGAACAGAAGCGGAGTTATTGCGTCAGAAGTGACAATATATTTGTGTCATCGGTACAAAAATGGGCATCGACCAAAAATTGCTCAGAATTCAAGATTCGAAAAACATCATCAATTAGGCCAAAGGGAACAAAAACTTCATCTACAAAATTATGACTGGAGATTAAACGTGGTGTTTGCAATATGATCCAGAAACCAAAAGCTAAAGTACCGAAGGCAAAAAAGACCGTTTAGAAGTCAAAAGTGAAAAAAGTGAAGACAATGTTGACTTGTTTTTACGATCCCAAATGACTTCGTTCCACCGAGCCCAGTTAATGCATAATTCTGTCTTGGTATTTTGAAGCATTATGTGCATCATATTCTTGGTATTTAGTTAGTTGGTTGGTTGCACGATAATGCACCATCTCATCATCATCTACCTTTCTTTTTCAATATACACTTAAAGCGAATACATTTTTCGGATCTATGAATAAATTTATGGATGGCTTTAAAAAAGAACGGTCAAAAATTCCATCATTCTCTTCTTCATTGCTGTTAAAGTAAGGTTCTCTCGGTATCCCAAAAACTGGTCTCTATAATCTTCTCGGGCAATTCAGACACCTTGTACTACTTTGGCGGTGCTTAACCTTTCTTATACTACTGCATGGAGTCTTACTGTGGCTCTGGTTCATAATGATGCACCCACGTTTCATCCCTAGTAAATATGGTATCCAACCCAATACTCTATCCGTGTCATTGCTGCAGAGACTCAAAAACTCACGCGATCACACAACATGGTGTTGTTTTTGTGGTAGCGTAAGCATTCTTGGAACACATCGTGCACTGACCTTTGTCATGCCGAGGTGGTCGTTGAAAGATGTTGAAAATGTTTATATCGGATAATCCAGTCATTTCTGCCAACTGTTTCTTCTTGAGTCAAACATTTCTACGTTTTCGATAAGTTCTGAAGTGGTTACTTCGATATGTCTTCCAGGTCGTCGCCCCTTTTAAAGTGATTCCCTGTCTTGCTTAAATAAAGGATTCCACTTATACACCTTGGTTTCTGCATTGCAAAATTGTTGAAGGAGGTTTTCCTTGCTTTGTCAGGAATTTTATAATCGCACGTTCGTGTTAAATTTTTTTCCATATTTTTCTATCACACTAACGTGCTTGCTTGACGATTACTCAAAAACTACTGATCACATTCGGGCGAGACTTCGCATTAGTTCTAGTGCAGCTTTTATAGAACTCGTATAAAATTCTATCATCTCCGGTAGCTGCTTATTGAAATTGTGTTAAAATCTGTTGGGCATTGAGAAAATTCATAAAATGGTCTGTTAGCTGTGTTGCTCTAAGCAACCAATGCACAGTGGAAGCTCTCCATACACCGCCATCTCATAAATGGTTTTTACGAAAGTAGGGTTCCCCGAATTATTTTGATGAAAATCGATAGTTAAATTAACATATAATTTAGTTTCGATATTAATTAATTTTTTATTTATAAAGAAATTAATAAAATCAATCGCCGAAGTGCAGTGGGTCAAAATATTGATTTGACTGAATTACTCGTACAGACTTTTCAAAAGCGTTTTCTGGATACCTTTCATTCAGAACTATATATAGAGTTTTCCAATAGGGACTTGACAACTTTGAATTTAATTTGTGAATGCACTCTTTCACAAATCATCAAACAATCACTGTCAATTTATTCAGTAAACTCAACATTTTCAGAGTAGACTAACGAGCAACGTCTGCAAATTATAAAAATTTTCTACAGATATTCGGAGTTGCAAAATCATCTTCAGTAACGAAGCTCATTTTTGGCTCAATGGGTTCGTCAATAAGCAAAATATGCATTATTGGTCGGGTGAAAACCCACATGTGCTTCATGAATCACCACTTCATCCACAAAAAATAACTGTTTGGTGCGGTTTGCATGCAGGCGGCGTTATGTTAGTAACAGCTCTAATGGTAGGTAAATAATAAATTTTTTTTTTTCGCATGCACTGTTATCTATCATGCACAATTTTACGTTTCACGAAAGCTCAATTTTTCTAACTGTAAATCTTGCGTTCACAATGGGTGACTTTGTGCTCGTAGGGTTTTTTTGTAACTTTTTTATAAACTCTGGCGCAAATTATACTGAACTAAAAAGATATTTAAAGGACACTTTGACACTATCATCAGCTAGAGCTGATATAGTTGTAGCAAGTATTCAAAAAAATTTTCTTTCAAAATTTAAAGATCGATGAGAAAAAGCGATAAGAATAAAAGATTGTTTCGAAAACAGTAACAATGCGTAGTTGGACGGTGAATTCTTCTGGCAAACATGGCCGACCTTGTAAACGTCAGAGAAAACAAAAAAAAACAAAAACAAAAAAAACGGAATAACATGAAACTTGTGTAATTGAATTTATTTGAATTTGAATTTACACCCTGACTGACTCCAATTGCAACCAACTTCAGACTACTATAATTTCCAAACCGTTCATGACAGTAAGCTGAAATTGGAAAAAAAACGGCCCGTGAGCTCGTTGGAACGGATGCAACACATACTGAAAAATAAGTTTGAGCTCAAGCCATTGAAGTTTCAAAAAACACACCGCAACAGAAGAAAATTAGAGTCGAAAGAGCGAAGGATTTGCTACGCTTGCACGAATGTGGTGAGTTGCCGAATTTGGTTTTTTCCGATGAGTCGCCGTTTATTATCGAGCAATATGTCAACAAACAAATGACCGAGTTTACTTGCCAGAACTTCGAAAATTTACACCTTCGGACGGCCACCAGAAAGCAGGCAGCACTGACGGTGATGGTTTGGGCCGCCATAGCCACCGATGGTCGCTCTCCGCTCGTATTTTTGGACCGTGGCGTCAAAATTAATGCGAACGTATACCGTGAAACTGCCTTAGAGACAGTATTGAAGCGTTGGGCAAACAATCATTTCGGTCGGAGACCGTGGACATTTCAACAAGACTCGGCACCGTCTCACAAAGCGCGCGTCAACCAAGATTTTTTAAAAAACAATGTTCCACACTTCATTTTTCCGACACAATGGATTGCAAATTCTCCAGATGCAATTTTTTTCCGTCATAGACTGTGATAATGTATGCAAAGAAGATGTGCTATCAAAAGCGAGCATCGAACTTAAAAAATTTATAAAACTATAAGGTGAGACTCAGTTAATATTAGGTGCTCTGGTTAAAAAAAATGGCACTGTAGTTGAGATCAAACATGAACTTGAACTCTTGACGATGATTGACGGAAAAGTTGCTCAAGTATTAACGGATACAACATCTAGTGCTGCTTTCTTATATGGCTTTTCCACTATTCATGCCTGGATTAGATGTATGGAAACCATTCTGCATATTGCTTACAATCTTCCGTTCGAGAAATGGTCAGCAACCGCTTCAGAAAATAAAACGGGCAAGGAAGAAAAGAAAAAAGATGTGCAATGCACATTCCGAAATGAACTTATCCTCCATATTGACAAACCCCGACAAGGAGCTGGTAACAGTAATGATGGAAATATTGCACGAAGATTCTTTTCCAACTATCATTGTTCATCCAATATGACTGGAGTTGACGAAGATAAATCTGGAATCGCAGTAAATGCTACCAAATTCGTTCAAGACGCAATGAATATAGCTCAAATATTTGTGAATAAATACAATTGGTACAACATGCCGTCATCAGTTCATAAAATCCTTATTCACGGGGAGAGTATTAAAGACATTTTGCAATTTTACAAATTAGCCAATTGTCTGAAGATGCACAGGAAGCGCGAAACAACGACTATAGCTGATATCGATCACATCATTCCACGAAGTGCTCTCGTTCAGCAACTAATGAAGATGTTTTAAAAACATTATTATTAACATCAGATCCACATATTGCAAGTTTAAGGACACCGACCGAAACCGTTTCCAATTAATTTGAATGAAGCCAAAAAGCTCTTGGATCTGCCTGAAAGTAAATAATCACCATATTATGGTATACTTGTTCTAGAATGTATCAACTTTAATCTTTCTAAATTAAAGTGTTTTAAATTTTTTTCTAAATGTAAAATAATCTACCAAAATCAAGTAAAAAGTACATTGAGACAGTTTGTACATGCATCAACCAACAAGTTTCATCCATTTTTCATTCTCTTTCGTCCGTTATTACTAATTTCTTCAAAAATCATGTACATTCAACAATATATGTAAAAATTTTCAAGTTGCTATCACTTAATACATAAGGGATACAGATTTTTGAGAAAATGAACCCGTTTAGGTCCCATTGTACAAAGTGGCGATACTGTTAGTTTGTCCATTTATACAAGGTGACGCAAAAGTTGTCACCCGATGTTATTTGGATGTATTTTTTTTATAAATGAAAAACTTTGGTTCTGCTTTCGGATAGTGTTTAGCTGATGTCTTAAACTTTTTTTCCATTAAATCGAGAAAATGATATCGCCAAAGTGGCCGCTGTCTGAATTGAAGACCATTCGGGCCTGATTTATGGCATTTTTCATAACTCTTGCTAAAACTTCCGGCAATAGGTGCTCGCATTATTGACGGATATTCTCTTTGAGGACTTCAAGCGTCTGAGGCTTGTTGATACAGACTCATGACTGGAAAAAAATAGTTAAATTAGTCCATCTTACCAGCTAGTGCAAATCGGACCAGGCGACCTGGAAATGCAACCTTCATAATTCCGGTTGTGGTTCGTGCAGTAAGCGTCGTTGCTCCATCCTCAGCTCAGCACAGTAGCCATTTAGTTCGCGACGTTTTCGAAAAAATAAGGCCCGATGTCGGTTTTGGTATCTTGTTGTCCCACATTCTTCTAGGAGATCAGCTAAGCGTGATAGTGTTTGCCCAGTTGGTGTCGAACAACCGAAAAATCTGCTCCGAAATTCATGTTGCGCCAACACCTCCGATGAATTATTCCGGAAGAAAAAATTTGGAGTAAAGCGAATTATGTCGTGTTGACGAGTAATTTGTATCTGTTTACTTCACAAATGTTAATGTAGAATCGAGATCTGCCATCATTTGCAAAAATTATAGCATCTTCCGATAGGGTGAAGGCTTTTGCGCCACCTAATCTATTTAACAACTTTCCAACATTCTGCTGAGGATATGGAGGTGTTTATAATAGCTATTCGCTGTTGTTCAAATACTATCTTCTCTTTAAAACAGAAACGCTTGAATTGCTTCTCCATAGAATGTTTTAAAGACGCTGGCATTATACTCTCTAAAAAGTGTTAGCTGAGAGAAGGAGTATTTTTCAGCTCAACTTTTGTTTGGAGATTTTTCTTATTAGTGAGTTTAAAATTGACCCTTTCATTGTCCTTGGTAGGGTACCAACATCTAGTAAAATATCCACTGTGTGTAATCACTCAAGTTAGTACAGATTTTAAATTACTGTGATACTCGCTTCGAAGACCTGTTTTGGTAGAAGTCTCAACTGTTCTAGATTTTCGAAATTTGTAGGACTCGATATTAAGCAGCAATTCTTCTTATAGCATATGATTCGAAGAAGTCACTATTCCTATCCGAGAGTCGCTAAGAAGTGGGTTCCAATCTCCAGATATGAAGCAGTAGTCAATTACTGAACAAGCATTTCCACGTATGTAAGTGTACTCTCAAATTCTGTTTAGAATACTGCAATCGTATGCATCTTCTTCCTGACAGCGGTATTTGGTTGGTCATCTACGGAAATGCCTAAACCACGACTGCGACTCTGCTACTACTATATGTTTCCTCGTTCGTCTCTTTAGGCTTCGGTCCGATGTTTGTATCCGTGGCATATTTTTTTACCTTTTGGTATAACTTCCGAATCTCATTGCTGGAGTACCATCTCTCAATTTCCCCGACCGCGCACTTCTCATCCTTCTTCTTTTTCCTCCTGAGAAGTCAGTGTTTATCTCTCCTCGTCTGCTCTACAGCTTGTGAGCAGCTCTAGTCCTTCTATGCAAAGCGGTTTGTATGCATCTGGCTTAGCTGCATGTACTTGCCGGCTCTCGTTGTCAAACCAGGGGTTTCGTTGTGGTAGCCGAGTGAAACCCAGCACATCAGAGGCGGCTTTTGTGATGTTTTTTGGCAATGTTGCCACTTGTCTTTGATACTTGTTGCTGGCGGCATAAGGCCTCTTTCGAGATTAAAGGAGACTCGATCAGAATAAAATTCGGCGACTTCTTGCTACTGCGGTGCTTGGGATTACAGCAACCATACCTTACCTACAACAAGGTAATGGTCCGAGTGGATGTTGGTCCCTTGGAACGTTCGGGCATGCATAGTACTGGAATAGTGCCTTGCGTCAATCTGGTTGACGGTTGAATGATCAGGAGTTCTCCAAGTCCCTTTATGAATATCAAGATGCGGGAACCGTATGCTAGCTTCGACAATGTTTCCGTTATCGGATGTGGTGTCATGCAGGCTAAACCAGCCGACAGTACCACCAAAGGTGACCTCTCTTTCTAGGGCATTGCTCGTAGGTATTGTCCAAAAACTCCTATAAGGCATCTTTGGTTTCGTCATCTTTCTCTTCTATATTGGCGTGAGTGCATATAAGAATTGTGTTAGAAAATTTAGCCTTCATAGCCTTCTATCAACAAAACCGCACCTAAATATGCGCTGGTATTGCCGTCGATAACAATAGACTTCGCAGTTTTTCATCTTCTTTTTATCCGCCTCATTCTATTACATTTCTTGGATGGCGGTAATATCTGCTCTTCAGCAGTCCAGGGCTTCCGTTAGTTGCTCGGTTGCACGTGGCCTAAGAGGGCGGTCCCAGAAGTACCCGATCCAACAAAGAAAACACAAAAATTTTGTAATTTAATTATTTTTCAGCATCATCGCCTTTCAGCTCAATACACTTTTACCAGCAATGTTCAAAAAGTTCGATACCCTTTTTATAATAAGAACTGTCTTGCTCCTCAAAATAGCCATTAACTGGCGACATCACTTCTTCATCGTTGGAAAATCTTTGAACACTGAGCCATTTTTTCAGGTTTGGGAACAGAAAATAATCCGAGGAGGCTAATTCTGGCGAATAGGGTGCATGAAGTATCAATTCAAACTTTAATTCATTAATTTTGGCCATTGCAATAACGGATTTGTGAGCTGGTGCATTGTCTTGATGAAACAATACTTTCTTCTTAGCCAAGTGCGGCCGTTTTTGCTTGATTTCTTTGTTTAAACGTTGCAATAAGTTCGCATAATACTGGCCGTTGATAGTTTTTCCTTTTTCAAGATAGTCAATGAAAATTATCCCCCGCGCATTCCAAAAAAATCGACGCCATGACTTTGTCTGTAGATGAAACGGTCTGCGCCTTCTTTGGAAGTCTCGGGTGTATAGTGAAGGATACATGTTTCATCCATTATTACGAAACGGCGCAAAAATTCTGCTTTTGCTGTGAAAATTCGCTAAACACTCAATTGAAACATCTTCACGACACTGTTTTTGCTAGAATGTGATCAAATAAGGCACCCCTCTTGCACACAGCTTTCTCATGTCCAAATTTTCAAACAAATATGCGATGTACCGCACTTTTTGAAATTCCTACAATGTCTGCTAGCTCGTGCACTTTCAGTCGACGATCATCCAGTACCGCTTTGTGGATTTTCTTCACCATTTCTGGAGTCACCTCATTTGGTCGACCACTGCATTGCTCGTTTACTATTGTAAACGAAGGAGCAGACTCACCCAGAGTAGAACCCAGTTCAGCTTTTATATTGGTTGGGCTGACGCCTTTCAAATAAAAGTATTGTATCACATAACGACGACCGTCCGTCCGTATCCGGGGCTTATTGCTGCGTTGAAACTTGATTTTCTTTTCCAGGGCCGGGAATTTACCCATGTATACTCAAGTATACAAAAAATGTATATAAATGGGCGACAGTTTTAACCTTCTTTCGATCTTTAACAAAGTCAATCTGAGTTCAAGAAACCTATAGCTGCTTAGTTGTTGGTGTAAGACACAAAATGTCTATCAAATATCACATTCTACTTACACCAAGAAAAAGCGGGTATTGGGATAAAATTGGGTAAGATCTCCACCTGAAATACGCAAAATCTTCTTTTTAATACCAAATTATAAGAAACTAAATCGGGCAGTAACAATTAGACAGCTCCATTTATCGCCTTTGGCTGCCCAGACACTATGTAATGGATTAAGGTTTTCTAATCTGCCACATCCACGCCAAATTAAGATTGCGAAACTAGTGAAGAGATTTTTTTGGTTAATTGTACAAACTCAAATGCCGTAAACTCCTACGATAAAATCACATAATAGACCATCCAAAAATCATACCTATAAGGGATTTTTTTAAGGTGTTCGACATAAACAAATTTTATAGATACATCAAACTTAACAAAGCACATATTCCCAAAGACCTCAAGCTTAGTTCGAGAAACTTCATAAATATCAAATGGTTCCAAGTAGCACGTTTTATCACAATGCTTGTACTAGGCGAAAATTTATGTCTTGACACAGAGCCCACTTCCATGAATCAGCATTAATCCATGCAAAATCACAAGCCCATCCATTACCAGATTAACCTATCATCAGTGGTGAAGCCAGTTCGCATTTATATTTGTGTGTACATATGTATATTTATTTGTTGCCTGCCATTCAGGGTCACACTCCGACGCAGACAACCTGATATTGCCAAATTAATTTCCCTATTCACAATGTCCCATCGTATGGTCAACTAAAGTCTCAGAGAACCACAATGAGGTGACAACCCCAGTACCATATCTTTCACCGCCATCGGGTCAAATTAATTTCTCGCCATATTCCCCCAAGCTACAGTCTTTGACACTTGTTTAAACACACATGTAATCGCACCTTAACATAGTCGGTATCTGCGAATTCCAAATCGACTAAGAGCCATGCAGATTCCTCAATTCGAGCTCCAACTCCAGCTAGAGCTTCATCTCCAGCTACAGCTCTGTCTGTTTGTAACCTGCTGCCGATACATACGCTGCTGATCATAAAACATGACACGGATACTGGTGAGCAACATAAAAAAAGAAACACGAATGAGATGCTAAGTAAATGAAGTGGCACATCCCAAAGCCGAACGAGGTCTCCGTCAACCCGTAGAACGTCCATGTCCATGTCCAATCGCCAGAAAAAAGTTGGGTCCTCTGCCGGCCGGTCCCTTCTCACTCTCATTGCGCAACTATGCTAAAGAAATCGATGCCGTATCGAATAATTTTGAATAGCTAAACAGGAGATGATCGATGAGGTCTTTATGGTTACACCGATATGTGCTAATGACGGACATTATTCACTTTAATTTTCAGCTAATCCCAAACATTCGTGCGCTTCGCATTCTGGTGTCGCTATGTAGTAGGATTCATAACCATGATCATAGTCATGGTTGTAGTCGTGGTTGTGAACCCTCTTCAATACAGTGGAATCTCATCATCGATCGGAATGACAACAAAACAACAAGCAACAATGGCCCGAGCAAATTTATCATCTTAAATTGATTATGATTGAATTATGATTCTCGAACACAAATCTAGCAGATAAAGGAGAACGAAAAACCGGCAACGGCATCCACAGGGGATGAGCCAAAGAGAAGCATAGGTCCAGGTAAAAATATCTTTTCAGTTGTGGTCTTCGAGATCCAAGCGACTTTTGTGCTATTGTTGTTAGACTGCCAAAGAATTTGCATTTTCTTTTCTATTCTCTGTTACTGAAATGAATCGAGGGATGAGGGAACTTAGGTATCTTTTGATGCAATCAACTTCTATTATTATCTAGAAGTCAAGTCGGAATTGCAATTTATCTCGAGCTTCGTTTCAGTGGAGCTGCTGACCCATTTTTCACACTCAATCAATTCAAATGGAATTACTGAACAAATACAGTGCTTTAACGCCACCTTAATTGAAGAGTTTAGCTAATTAAATTGATTAATCGGGTTAAGGAAGTTCTTTAAATTGATTTTGGATGCAGGTCTTTTGTATCAGAATAACTGTTAATGCATAAGTATCTACTAGCGGCGTGCTTCAGAGAATTGAATGGATTTTTTGATTAAGTTTGCTTTATTTAACCAACTTGTGCAGCCGGTGTATCTTACCAATACAAGTGGAAACGTTTAGGATGTCCAACGGAGAAATGTGAGTCTTCCTCTAGTTCAATGACAATCAAGTGGAGTAGCAAACAAGTCTGTGCTTTTAAAGTTAATGAGTTGGTACCAGTTTTATATGTCTGATCACTGTGTCACATATGTACGTCCTTTGTGAAGTACACATTCATTAAGTATCGCACCATATAACGCAGTATCAGTTGGTATAGGACGATCTGTATAAAACTCAACAAGTAATGTGACTGCGAGACTTTATCTTACTTTACTCGTATATTAAGTGTAAGTTTGGAAAGGAGAAGAAGAGTTACTAAAGGCAATCACTAGCGCTATCACTTAGTAACATGCTGAATGCAATTTAACACTCGTACATGTGCAAGTACAGTTGGCTTGACTCCAGTTCACAAATAACATCCAGACAAAGTGCAATACGGCAGAGGAACTCACAAGCTTTTGACGACCACAGCAGACGAAAAACTGATAACGAGGTTCAGCTATGTACGTGAAATATTTGTACCCTTGCCCGACCATACGCAGTCAAACAGTTAATTATCTGCTATCCAAAATGAGACCAATCCATCCCGAGCAACAGAAGCATTCAAATTGTTGGCATCTCATTTTTTTCTTAAGTAGTAGATACCCGAGTATTATCCTAGGCACGGTATTATGTCTAGCGACCAAACAGATCTGGCCAAAGCTGGATCTAAATAGCTCTAAGAGTCTGATCCTTCTAAACAGAAAACGTCTCAGCGCCATCATATGTGTCATCACTGGACACTGACTTATAGGCAAGCATGCAAGAAGACTTGGCGCTTTTACCAACGATTTCTGTAGATGCTGCATGGATGAGGAGGAAGAAGGAAGAAGGAAGACGAGATAATCCTCCACCTTCTTTGTACATGTCCACCATTCCCCCAGAGAAGAAAACTCCACTTAGAAGCCTACCTGGGCAAGGTGTTAAAATCGTTTTATTTTTAAGGTGATTTTGATTTTTTGCGGCAAAGTTGGGAATGCGTTTGGTACAAATATCCACGTACGATAGAGCACAAAAGAAGTCATGTGAAGAAATTTGACGTCGAATGGCTACAATCTCAAAAGACTGTAGAGCTTCTCTGATCTTGTCTCGTAACATCTCTCAAGAATTTCGCCACCATTAAGTGCAAAAAACCGGTAACGACTTTGTGAGCTCAAGATGCGCATCTCATGTGTTATGTTTCACCCGACCTCCAAACGACACCCTTGATAAAAACTTGATGAAAAGTGGTGGCAGGTCCATCCAGCGAAAGGGGAGACGTACGAAGGTATCTGCAAGAGTTGCTTGCTAACTTTATTAGCAAATGAGAGCATAGGAATTGTGAGTTCTTATAAGGAAGAGAAGACGCGCTCGATCGAAGCGATGCAGAGATGTTATTGCAAAGATGATATTTATGATGACATAACCAACATATAAATCCCGAACAGAACCATGGAGTTGGAGTTTGCGCAAAAAATCTGAATGAACAACTTCCGTAGATTATTAAACGTTGATAAGGACCACAAGTCTTCGTTAGGCAGAGCGATGTTCGAATGCAAGCCTATCGACCTAACCAAAATGTATCTGAATATCGGTATGCGAAATTATAAGTTAAGGCCAAACTTTCTTGAAGAAATATGTAAAACAACAGGATTGGATATGGTAATGTGGTTGAAAAGACCTAGGCACCTTTCCTATCTGAGTTCTGGCGGAAACTCTAACAACGAAAAAACCGTAAAGATCAAGCTAAGATCAAACTTGCCAATTGCAACTTCTTCAAACTATAACAAGTCTGCATCCTACTGCATGCTGCATTATTTTTATCAAAGCAGATAAAAATGCAATGGTTTACTAAAGAAAAAAGGTATTTGAGTGGTTTTTGGTTTGATTAGCATAAATGGATGTTGTGGAAGAAAGTATTTATTCAACTAACTATTCAGGTTATACAGCGACATTGATCTATTCAGTAGTATCATATCAGAATTCATTACCTAAATTGAAAAGAACAGGGACAGAGTTACCGACTCTATTAAGAAACCTTCAACGTTTGCCGTAGTCGTAGTCCCGGAACTAGAGACCCATATTTTTCCAACTTGAAAAGCATTTTTACCTTTTCGATAGTAAAAAGATAAAATATGCCGGAAAAGCTACCTTTCACTTTTCATATTTGATAGAGCTCAAACCAAAAAATATTGCGAAGAATCAATCGATTTTTTTCGCAAGAAAGTCTTTCTATATCGAAGGGGCAAATCTTAGTTAGGACAGTAGCTCTACATTTTTTTTTTTTTCATGGGAAGGTGAGAAATCTTCATAGACACTATAGGCCCGGAGCCTATAGTAGTGTGAGATTCTTACTCACTAAAAAACACCTCCCTTATGCAAACCACGACTGAGTTCACACTCAACAAGCAGTTCTGCTATCGCATTTTATTTATTTTTTTTTTTTTTTTTGTATAAGATATCCTGCAGGCGATTTTCCATTGAAAATTCCTATGTACTTTAGGAAAATTTTGCGCTGCTAATCACCACGCTAAATCGAGAGGCTTAGTCCTTTGTCTCGTCGAGGATCTGTTGAACAGAAATATTCGTATGACCTTGTAATCGATTATTATGTTTTCGCGCAAACAATTTAATTACTTTCTGAACGCTTTCGACTCCAAAGTCTCTGTAGATATCATCGTTTCTAATGTACCACGGCGCATTAACAATACCTCAAAGAACTTTGTTTTGGAATGTCTGTAATACATTAATGTTACTATTTTTAGTACAACCCCAAAGTTGTACACCATATGTCCAGATCGGTCTTAGCACTTGCTTGTATAACAGCATTTTGTTCTCTAAGCTAAGCTTGGAATACTTTCCAATAAGCCAGTAAATATCTCTATATTTGATTTCAAGCTCTTCACGTTTTTTCTTGACGTGTACTCTCCATTTTAGTTTAGCGTCGAGTGTCATACCGAGATATTTGTCCTCGTTCGCGTAAGGAATTCGTACTGCGTTGATAAACACCGGTGGATTCTCAATTTTCTTGAGAGTGAAGTTCACGTGGACAGACTTGTTTTCATTAAGCGCGATTCGCCAAGTCTTTGTCCAATTGTTAAACCGTGTAGGACAGTGTCGTCCGTTTGCGGTATATCACGGGTAAAAAGCAAATATAGCAGAGGGCCAAGTACACTTCCTTGCGGCACCCCCGCCTTTATTGTTTTAAAAGTGGAATATTCGTTTCCGTGTCTCACACGGAAGAGTCGGTCTTCCAGATATGAACCTAAAATACAAGACAATTGCTGGGGTAGGGCTTGTCGGAGTTTATATTTTATCAAAGGCTTACGAAACGTCAAGGAATGCGCTTGAACAGACTAACTTATACTCGATTGCTCGTTCAATTACATCGGTTATTCGATGCACTTGGTCAACTGAAGAATGTTGGCTTCTAAAGCCAAATTGATGATCAGGCAAGAGGGAATTTGTGTCGGTAATTGGTTTAAGACGATTAAGAAGGCTTCGCTCGAAGACCTTCGATGTAATCGGAAGGAGCGATATTGGTCTATATGACTTGACTTCAGTCAGCGGTTTACCGGGTTTCGGAACCATAATAACTTCAGCTACTTTCTACTGGTGCGGTACGTGCTCTAATCTAATGCTGGTATTTATAAGATAGAGCAGCTTTAGCAAACCTTTTTTCGGCAACGCTTTAAGTATCTCTCCCGTTATTAAGTTATATCCCGGGGCTTTATTGGGCTTAAGCGTGTCTATAAGTTGTCTAAGTTCTAAGTAGTTCTACATGATGACCAAATGCAACGGATTTGGATTTGAGTGCGAAGTGCTTTCAGAGTTTGATCTGTCTCAATAAACCACGTAATAGCATTATATTAAGCGTCATCATTGAGCACTGTCTCAAAGTCTAGCATGCAACGAGTCTATGCCTACTCTACTCAAATTAAGAAATTTTTACCATAACAATCTTAATGGATTTACTTATTACTGACATTTAGAATTTTTTATGCTACACAATTGAACCTAAACTCTAATTCCGTTTAAAAAGAAGTGGTCTTTGGAACATCACACAGTTTCAGCCAGAATCTGAGCCAGGAAAGAAATGCAGTCGGGTCTTTACGGACGGTTCTAAAACTAATATAGGATGTGGCGCTGGTGCTTTTTTGCAGGAAGATAACGTTAGATTTCACTTCACGATAGGAAAGCTTGCATCTGTCTTCCAAGGGGAGATTTACTCAGTCCTGATGGCAGCGAACTATATTTTGGAGAACCGGTAGAGGAGGCGAAGCATTTTCATCTATAGTGATAGCTAAGCTGCGCTTAAAACCTTACTAAACCCTCTTACGGCTTCTAACATAGTTCAAGAATGCAAGAAATCACTGAACGCAATCGGAAAGCTAACTTCAGTGATCTTTGTTTGGGTCCCAGGCAACAATGGGATCACGGGAAATGAAATTGCCGATAAACTTGTCAGGCAAGACTCAGAGAAGAAATTTTCAGGACTTGAACCTACGTTAGGTCAGCCTGCGTCCTCGGTTAAGGCTACCATTGACAACGCTAATCTCATATGCTGTTCCTCAGCAGAAAAGACTGCAGATTGGTTACTGGCATTGTGACAGGACATCACACTTAAGCACTTAAATGTACTGGGCATAAGTGACACAACATCCTGCGACGCTTGCTGTGAAAGTGATAACAACACTAAGGAGCACTATCTCTGTGAATTTCCGGCTTACACTCGCATCAGGCTCTAGGCACCTTATCACTGAAGAGCTTACTCAACTTTCTTCGTAAAACTGAAAGATTTTATTTAAGGGGTATGTCTGGTTTTTTGGGTAAAAAATCGATCAATTTTCAGAATTTATTTTAAGAAGTTTATTTAATTTAGAAATACGAGGTTTTGTATATATTGAATAATAAGAAAAAATGTGTTAGAAAAAAAAATTGTTTTATTTTTCTAGCTTCCTGTTTTCGCTAGAGGACGCCAAAGTCATCGACTCAAAAATCGTCCCGTTTGCGGTGGACAAGATATCTCAAAAGGTGGTTCGTTGTTAACCTTGCTAATGAAAAGTGTAAAATCTTAAGTGAAATACATTTTTTTATCGATTTACTATAAATAAAAGATTATTGATTTGGCGCAGTCGGTGATAACGAATCAGTACACAGCGGGAAAACAGTGAAATAATTATTAAACGCTAGTGAAATAAAATCGAAAAAAAACAGTGTTCTTATTTGCCTTTTGCCGCTTATGGACAAAATTTAGCTAGGATAAAAGTGTAAAAGAAACTGTGTGGAAAATTTATGAAGAAAGACAAAACAAGATTGCACAACAATAATAGACGAGGATTGAACGAACCAACAACGGAAGAATTAGCAGCTGAATTGCAACAAATTGGAATTAGCAGCTGCATTCGAAGCCTTACAGGCCAGAACAGCATCTCGAGAAAATACAGAAAAAGCATTACGAGAAGTAAAGCATATGTCAACATTCACCGGACAAGGTGGAATAACCACCAATTAATTTATAAGTAGTGTAGAGTACTACTAATCAGGAGTCGAAGAAGAAAACTTGAAGAAATATATGGTGAAGGCAATCTTTTACGAAAAAATACAAGGAGAACCAAAAAACACAATCATAAATCTACCACAACCGGATAATTGGAAACTAATAAAGGGAACACTCAAACTTCGATGTAAACCAGATGTGGAGCCATCCGAAATATATAAAAGGATCACCAATCTCAAAGTTACCAATTTAAGTGAATTATCTAATGAAATTCAAAACATAAAATATAAAACAAATGAACTTAGGGTTTATTATGAAGAAGACAAAAGTATTGACTTAACAAGTGTAGAAAGCCTCCTAGTACATACAGGGAAAGAAATGACACAAGGTGTCCTTTTAGATAAAATATATGATAAAACAGATTTAGGTGAAATAATTTCAACTATGAGAAAAAGAATATTTGAGGATTCATGCTTTAGGTATGAATTTAACAAACAAAAACATAATAAATGCAGTACCCCTAAACAAGAAAGTAAAAAAAGTAGTCGAAGACATGACAACCAAGAATTGGGAGCTAGAAATTTAGGACACCATAAAATTCAGACCATGGACGACAATACAATCAAAACTCACATAGACCTGAACCCATAGAGATAGGGAATGTGCAAAATAGATCGAAAACTAATAACATAGAAAGGCAATCACCAGAGTTAGACAATTAGAGTAACCATTCGTAAGTAACAATATCGCCACCAATCTAATGATTCTCAACCAAGAACAGAATTACCGAATCCCAGTGACTATTAACACAGCGAAGATGATGAATACAATGCTCCATTGTTTTGGAATTAGCCTCGGACGATCTGCCACAAATTTATTTAACCATTAATAACATAAAAACAAATATTTAGCTTTAGCAGATACTGGTTTAACTCTAAGTATTATGGACGACAGACCAGATGAATTTACTAAAATTCCTATTAAGCCAATATATTTTACAACAGTTACTGGTAAAGATAGTATAAAATTTGAGGTACATACACCTGTACCTGAGGAATTAAGAGCCTCCCTTAATGCTAGAATAAGATGGAAAGTAAAAAGAATTTTTAATAGAAATTGGTACAATTTATAATTGGTATGGATTTATTAAACAACTTAGATACTTTAATAAACCTGGATGAAAGCACCATCATATATAGTGAATGATGTATGTATGTTCACTTGAACCCCTTGATAACTATACAAAACACATTAATACTGATCATTTAAATGAAGAAGAACGACAAGAAGTCGAAAAGCTAATAAAAAGATTCGAGAACTTATTCTTTAAAGAAGGAGATAGATTTACTAGCACCCCAGAAATAGAACAACAACAAATCAACAAATCAGTGCCAATCTATATAGGTATCTACCTCAACATGAGGCAGAGGTACCTAAACAAATCCAAGAAATGCAGGAACAAGGAATTATATATAAGGACGAGTAACACATGGGTCCGTGCCGTTTTATAGTAAAACGCAAAATTTTTGCTAAATTCAACTTTATTTATCAATATAGTTGCCTTCGAGAGCGATACACTGATAGAAACGATTTTTCAATCTTTCGATACCAGTTTTGTAGTACGATTTCGGTTTAGTCTCAAAATAGGCCTCTGTTTCGGCGTTTACTTCTTCATCCGTCTTAAATCTCTTTCCGGCGAGCATTCTTTTGAGGTTTGCGAACAGGAAATAGTCGCTGGGGGCCAAATCTGGAGAATACGGTGGGTAGGGAAGAAATTCGTAGCCAAATTCATTCAATATTGCCATCGTTTTCATCGACTTGTGACGGTGCACGGATCGACGGTGCATTGTCTTGATGAAACAGCATCTTCTTTTTCTTCAAATGCGGCCGTTTTTCTGCGAAAACGCTCCAACAACAAGTTGATAGTCTGCCCTTTTTGGAGATAGTCGATGAAAATTATTCCATGTGTATCCCAAAATACGGATAACATAACCTTGCCAGCCGACTGTTGATTTTTTGGTCGTTTTGGACGAGGTTCGTCGCTAGCTCGCCACTCAGCTGACTGCCGACTTGACTCTGGTGTGAAGTGATGGAGCCAAGTTTCATCCATTGTCACATACCGACGCAAAAATTCGGCTTTATTGCGGTTGAACAGCTTTAAGCACTCCTCTGAATCATCAACAGCTTATTGTTTTTGGTCTACTGTGAGCAAACGCGGCACCCACTTTGAACAGAGCTTTCGCGTGTCCAAATATTCATGTATGATATATCCAACACGCTCTTTTGATACCTTCAGAGCCTCAGCTATCTCGATCAACTTCACTTTACGGTCATTCGTAATCATTTTGTGGACTTTTTTGATGTTTTTATGTAAAACAGCCTCTTTTGGACGTCCACTGCGTGCATCATCTTCGGTGCTTGTAAGACCACTTTTAAATTTTTCAATCCACTTGCGAATGGTTCGTTCGGCTGGTGCAGAGTCCGGGTAAAACTTATCAAGCCATTTCTTTGCATCGGCTGAATTTTTTCCCATCAAAAAGCAATGATAAATCAACACACGAAATTGCTTTGAATCCATTTTTTTTTTCACAATAACAAAAGTTCCTTCACTGACAACCCTTTATCTCGAGAACTAATCGTCCGACAGCTGTCAAATTTATACAAGTATCTTTTGAAGGTTGGTACTAACTGAAAATGGTATGAATTTAATTCAAGTGGTACCCTCTCTTAGAAACGGCTTTTCAGCTCATGTATTAATTTAAAATATTCCAGTCCAGACAACTCAGGTTAAAAAAAAGTTCAGAATTGTGATTAATTACAGGAAACTTAATGCCGTTACCGTTGACGACAAGTTTCTACTACCTAACATTGATTCAATTTTGGATAAGTTAGGTAAGGCACAATATTTTACAACGTTGAATCTTGCTAAGGGATACCAGCAGGTGCTAGTTAAAGAACAAGACAGAAAAAAAGACAGCTTTTGTCACCCCTCACGGATTAAATGAGTTCATCAGAATGCCATTCGTTATGAAGAATGCCCCAGCGACATTCCAAAGACTCATGAATGATATTCTGAGAGATTATATAAATTAAACTTGTGTAGTATACCTTGATGATATACTAATTTTTAGTACCACATTAAAAGAGTATATTAAATCATTAACCGATATATTCAATGTATTGAAATCAAAACAATTAAAAACCCAAATCGACAAGTGTAATTTTATGGAGAGAGAAACAGGTTTAGAAAGTTTTAAAACCAAATCCTGAAAAAATAGCGGTAACCCAAAAGTTAGAGTTACCCACCACACAAAAAGAAATAAAAAGTTTTCTTGGTATCACAGGATACTACAGGAAATGTATTAAAAAAAACTATGCTAAAGTAGCACAGCCTATTACCAAATACTTAAAGAAAAGTAGCAAAATCAACATAAACGACCCTAATTATATTGAACCCTTTAAAAAGCTTAAAATTTCCTAATATTCAAAATAAATTGTGTCTAACAAAAGACGCTTCTAACTGTGCAATAGGAGCAGTCTTATCTCAGGAGGGACATCCTGTATGCTTCGCTTCGGTTCGTCGAGAACCCTGAATAATCATTATTCAGCCACGGACAAAGAATTTCTTGCAATGAGGACTGTAAACTACTTTAGACCACATCTTTATGGAAATAAATTTAAAATTTGTACATATCACTCAGACATCAAAGATGGCTCTTAAAGTTAGGAGAATATCAATTCGAAATTGCATATTTGAAAGGTAAAGAAAACAGAGTAACGGATTTTCTGAGTAGAATTAGACCCAACAAGGACGTTACTCATAATAAGGAAAAGGAAGAACGATCCCATAGTACAGACAATTTTTCACTTGAATGTAATGAAAATGACTCAATATCCGCTTTTGTATTTAATATATTGGGTCTATAGCTTTCGTGCGGTTTGCTAAGAGATGGCGTAACTTGTATTATTCTATTGTTATTATTCCATTGGAACATGCGTTGGAAAGCAACTGTCATTGTACGTCATTTCAGTATATGTCACTCATTTGAAGCGTAAACAAATATGTCGAACTTTGTGCCTGAAAAAGTGTTTTTGCGGGGAGTTCTTCTTCATGAAGAAAACTTCTGCCGAAAGTCATCATATTTTGGTGGATGTTTATGGTGAACATGCGCTAGCTGAGCGAACGTGCACCACCGATTTAAAAGTGGTGAATTTGGCTGGGAAGACGATGAAGACGAAGACAGCCAAAAAAGTTTGAAGATGAAGAACTGGAAGCATTACTCTATGAAGAGTGTTGCTAAATACAAGAAGAGCTCACAGAATCTTTGGGTGTCACTCAAGCAGCCATTTCAAAACGTTTAAAAGCAGCTGGATATATTCAAAAACAAGGAAATTGGGTTCCACATGAGCTCAAGCCAAGAGACGTCGAAAGGCGGTTTTGCATGTCCGAAATGCTGCTGGAACGCCACAAAAGGAAGCCATTTTTGCATCGGATTGTTACTGGTGATGAAAAATGGATCCATTACGACAACCCCAAGCGCAAAAAATCATATGTGAAACCCGGCCAACCAGCCAAATCAATGGCAAAGCCGAATATCCATGGCGCGAAGGTAATGCTCTGTATTTGGTGGGATCAGATGGGTGCGCTGTATTATGAGCTACTAAAACCGGGTGAAACCATCAATGGACAACGCTACCGAACACAATTAATCCGTTTGAAGAGAGCAGTAGCCGAAAAACGCCCGGAATATGCGACCAGACACGAGGCAATAATTTTCCATCATGACAACGCTCGGCCCCACATTGCTATTCCGGTTAAGAACAGTGGATGGGAAGTCTTACTCCACCCGCCTTATAGCCCAGACCTTGCACCTTCTGACTACCATTTGTTTCGTTCGATGCAGAACGCCCTCACTGAAATACGGTTCACATTAGAGCAGAATATCAAAAACTGGCTTGATTCATTCTTGGCTGCCAAGCCGGCGCACTTCTTTTGGGATGGGATCCACAAATTGCCAGAAAGATGGGAAAAAGTCATAGCTTCAGATGGGCAATACTTTGAATAATACTATTGTACATGTTTTTCTTAAATAAACGTTCAAATTTTGAAAAAAACTGCACGAATTAAAATATATACCCAATAGAAGACAATAATTCAGATGAGATGATTCATTCAGCAGACGAAAAACTCATGGACTATATACCAATCAAAAAAGAAATAGTGAACAAATATAAAACTCAAATAATTGTAACTAACAACAAAACCCAACAAATTGAAACCATTCATGGAAAACGAATAGTATACATAGCAGAATATGATTTTGGTAGATCAACCGATATCTTTAAAAAAACATTTTTTAGAATTACTAGATCAACAATATAACGTTGTTCAGGAAAAGTTAAGAGAAATGTTTTCAGGCGATAGTCAAATTAAGTTTGTTAAATGTTCTTTTAGAGCGCACGATATCAAAACAGAAGTAGAAATACAATAGTAAAACAAATATCACTATATCATGTGAGGGAAAGTTTACATTCAGGGATTCAAGAAACATACAGTGCTTTTAAACATAAAATCCTAAATTACAAGAAATAATTCAAATAGTTATAAACCAATGTGAGATATGCCAACGAGTAAATACGATAGAAAACCAATAAAAAACATAATTTCAGTCAACTGAAACAGCAACAGATCTTAATGAAATAATTCATTTACATACATTTGTCATAATGAAGTGTAGTTTTCTAATAATTATCGACAAGTTTTCGAAATTTCGATTAACGTACTATCTTTCAGAGAGGAACAATATTACAATAGTAGAGGAATTAGAGAATCACTTCGCTAAAGTAGAAAAACCTAAAAAGATTATAGCTGATAACAAGTTCAAATCAATGAACATCAAAGAATTCTTACAAGAGGAAGATGTAGAAATACATTTTACCAAACCAAATAGTCACACCGAAAATTCTGAAATAGAACGATTTCATAACACCATATTAGAAAAATGTAGAATTTTTAAATTAAATAAACAAAACATATCAATCAAAAGATTAATAACAAAGGCCATACGAAACTATAATGAGAGAATACATTCCACACTCCTAGCGAAGTTCAATCTAAAAGAATAGATTTGCAAAAGGTAAGACAAATCTTAAGATCAACAAAAGAAAATAATATTAAAAAGGCTTACGAAAATCGCTAAGATAACATTGAAAAGAGAGATCCACAGGATTAATAAAAAACTATGAGGCAGTTAGGCATAAACATCAACCTAAATTTAAGCGTAGTAATTTAGCAAACGTTCATACCATTAATATTTAACGACAACCAAAATTTTCAGCTCTTCACGATGATATTGTTACTCCTATTAATAACGCCAACTAACGGATTCTTACATACTCGTATATACGACATAAAGGAACAAACAGGATTTACTCAAATCAAACTTAATGACGTCGACATAGTTGTTAAGACAGACATTATCATTCACATGATCAAACCACAAAACATAATAAATTTATTAAATGACAAAGCATTAAAATATAGACAGTCTTGACGTACAACACAAAGAACTACTTAAAACAGAACTCATACATTCAACAAATATAGTAAAAATAATTATTCCAAGAGATAATAGAAAGAGAAGAAGTTTAATTAACATTGTAGGAAAAGTATCAAAGTGGATTTTCGGTACATTAGACGAAGAAGATAGAATTTAGAAATCAATAACCATAATTCAATTAGTAATTTAAACCAGCAAATTATAATAAATGATAGTTTCAACAGAACATTTAGACAGCTTAAAGATATTATTAAGAAAGACAGGGAAATAATTTTGCAACGACTAAACAATGTATCTAGACAAACGATTGAACAGAAATTGTATTTTGATCAGCTTTTCAAAGTATAACTAATAAAAGAAAAAAAATAGAGCACATACAAGATAACGTAGCATCAGCAAGATAGGAAATAATTCATCCTAACATCTTAACAGATGAGGAGATACAAAAATTTAATATAGATTTGATTAAGATAAAAAACATTAAATTAGATATTACTAAATATAAGAATGATAATCTTATATTTGCGATAAAAATCCTAAAAGAATTTAAACAGATTCCACTAAAAATAATACATAGTACCGATTACAAATAAAAATGGAAAAGAAATCAATTGTTCCAAAGAAAAGGTAGTACAAGTAGAATATAATAAAATCAATTATAAATACGAAGAATTATAATGAATTAAGCATAAGCAAACATTGTATTTTTCAAGAAAATTGTAAATTAATTAGAAATAACCAAACTGAAATCATATTAATAGATGCAGAAACCATTTTAATAAAAAATTCAAATAATTTAAACATAAGTCAAATTTGAGACAACAGAAATTTAAATGTAAATGGAAACGTGTTAGTACATTTTAATAATTGTAAAATAGATCATTATTTGTCAAACATAAAAGAGAGCTTCCAAGAGCGATTTTACTATCTAATGTACAAAAATTTTACAGACTTTACTGATAAAATAGATGAAATTGTATTTGAAAATGAAAATAATCTTAATAAAATAAAAGAATTACAATACAATAAAAATGTTTCATTCACTCGTACACTTAATGTTAGTTTTCTCATAATTTTAATTGTTTTAGTAACCATAGTTCTTATATCTTTCAAAATACAGCAATCTGTTAATGTTAAAGTAAAAAACAAAATTCAGGAGAATTTTAAAATAAAAGACGGAAATTTTTATGTATAACATAAGTCAGCATACTTAAATATAGAAAATATTTTGAAAGATATTGGAACCAGTAGATATTAAGTTACAGTAATGTTCCCAGACTTTTTCGCCTATCACATGCATTTGCATACCTGTGAGAATGCAGAAAAAGCTGAGTGAATATTTGATACACCCTGCCTGGCTCGAACTGCAACCAACTTCAGACTGCTACAATATAATTTCCAAACCGTTTATGACAGTCAGCTCAAATTTTGACACATGACAAGTTTTGCGTCTCAGTTGTGTTGAAAAATTTGTATCCGCGATGGAATTCAAACGTGATAGTTTGATTGCTTTATATTTGGCTGGAAAACCTCCAGCACCTCAACGTGAATAAATCATTTGTGTCGCGAACCATAGCTCGTTACCGTGATACATGACAGCGTTGTAAAACGCCATGGAGGTGGTCATAAAAAAAACAGCAAAGTGAAGGCTCGAATTGAGCGAAATCCGCGTCGAAGTGAAAGTAAAATGGCTGGTGAGCTCAACATATCATTGGAACGGATGCAACACATACTGACTTGGGCTCAAGCCATTGAAGTTCTAAAAAGTACACGATCTTACACCGCAACAGAAAAAAGTTAGACTCAAAAGAGCGAAGGAGTTGCTACGCTTGCACGAAAGTGGTGATTTGCCGAATTTGGTTTTTTCCGATGAGTCGCCATTTGTTATTGAGCAATATGTCAACAAACAAAATGACCGAGTTACTTTCCAGAGAGGTCCTTCGAAAATTTACACCTTTGGACGGCCACCAGAAAGCAAGCAGCACTTATGGTGATGGTTTGGGCCACCATAACCGCCGATGGTCGCTCTCAGCTTGTATTGTTGGATCGTGGCGTCAAAATTAATGCGTTCGTATAGCGTGAAACTATCTAAGAGGCAGTATTGAAGCCTTAGGCTAACAATCACTTCGATCGGAAACCGTGGACATTTCAACAAGACTCGGCACCGTCTCACAAAACGCGCGTCAACCAAGATTGGTTAAAAAACAATGTTCCACACTTCTTTTCTTCGACACAATGGACTGCAAATTCTCCGGATGCAAGTCCGTTGTATTTCTCTGTATGACGTATTTTGAAGGCGAAGGTTGGCATAAAAAAATATCACAGTTTGGACCACCTCAAACAAGTACTTCGCCAGGAATGGGCCAAAATACCGCAGAACCACTTGCGTGCAGCGTGCGATGCTTTCCTCGGCCGTCTCAAGGCCATTATTCGCGCCAAAGATGGACATATTGAAAACTACTGATACAATTTGAAAATTGATGTATTTTCCAACATTTTTTGCTGTGGTACAATAAAATTGATCAAAAAATTAAAATATTGTAACATTTTAAAAAGTTGCAGTTCGAGTCAGTCAGCCTGTAGTATTAAAAAATAAATTGTCAAAACCTAAAAACGTTGGGTTGCCTTTTCTAATCCGGGTATTCATCAAACAGCCCTCGTACATTTGCTTTTGTATTTCAAACGTTGAGTAGTATCCAAGGCACACCACAGTGTAAAGAGCTTGTGTGAGGGTGTAGCGGAGTTTTTCTATGTGCAAATCCCATAAAAGGGATTTATAGGTACTTATAGGTCTCGACTACTTCGATTTCCTGGTCTGTGAGGACTTTTTGGCAAGCGTGTCTTTTTAAAGTTACCCTCAGATCAGTGACCTTATGGTGGGGTCCTCGGCCATGTATCTTCGCCACATTTAAACTCAAGCCATAATTATGGCACCAGTTTACAGTTTTATCGAACTCCACCTGCATTATTCTTATACCTGCGTCAGGACATCTATGCCTAACGACTATCGCTGTATCGACCGAAACGGAATACTATTTGTAAATACATACATCACCTCGTATGCGAAGATCATTAATAGCAGAGGGCTGGTAATTTTTTCACTGAAGGCATTCTTAATTTTAACTTCGAAAGTAAATATTTCTAAAGCTAGGTCTGATTCTAAGTCAGCTTAATGATTTTATCAGCTTTTCATGGCGTTATATTGTCACAGTTTTGGATGATATGAAGCGTTTGCTCGAAGAAATGTCTTGCACAGTTGTTTGAAAGTGTCGTTAAACATTTTTGCAATGGGAAGTTCTTCACAATTATGTTACTTCGTGCAATTTCTTTTTTTCTTTTTTTTTTTTCTTCCAATTAATTCATTGACTGTGCTGCAGGCTTTACGGGGATCATTTCTAGCCTGATTCAGTTTGTACTTTAATATTTAAGTGTTCTTATAAATTCTAATTTAACAATGCGGATTTAAAAAAAAAAAAAAAAAAAAAAAAAAAAAAAAAAAAAAAAAACTATGGACTATCTTGCAGCCGGAAACTTATATTCGCAAATATGCAGGAACAATGTGTACATAGATGCCATGGCCATGACGGCAGATACTTTTCTGTACGTTCGAAATCGTCCTGGTAAACCTTCAATTTCGGGTATCGGAAGTCATAAGCTGCGACGAGGGATGTGACCAAAGAATGTTTTTACACTTGCTAACGAATGTACCCGGGAAAATAACGCTCTGTTCTTGTACTCGTCAATCATTCAACAATAAAAAAATGAAACCTTATTTGTACTCGGGCAGAAATCGCCCACTCGCCCAAATACACCACACTGTGTATTTAAACAGTATTAACACTTTGATTTCATTCTCTAGCCTGTTGATATATGGTTATAGTAAAGCATATTCTAAATGTTTCTGATGTTTCCTGATGGGTTCTAATAACCATTGTCCCTTCTTATCTGACTCTTTGCACCCACGACCAGATAAATTACGTGTTCGGCTCATCACTAAATCGCCAAATTATAAAGTAAGCGCAAAAGGTTAGACGTTCACCATCCATTTACTACCTTAACAACATTTTGAAAATTGGTAGACATTAAGAAGGCTGGATCTAGAGGTTGCCTTTTGCAACGTTGTAATACATTAAATAACCTCAATCTACTCCTATGTCCTTGCAATTATCAAATACCCTTAATGGTGTGTGAAGGATTTTACATGTATCCCCAGATGAGTTGACTTCAAGAGTTTTCCTTGTTACCAACAGACTTTTCTAGCGTTGTCCTGAAGATATTCTTAAGCTATCGAGGGCGTATTTACTATTCAATAATATGCTAATTTCTATGCCTCTGGTGTTTAACTCCTATTCTTTGATTCATACTGCTTGATGCAGAGGCTTTCAAATCGATCACACTATTTTCAAAGTTGATATGATCTGATCTAAGTTATCCAATGTGCCAGTTGTTAATACTGGACCTTTTGAGAAAATCTCTGAAGGCTAGCGTCTCCAGAAGCACATACTTCTCATACAAGAAAAAAATTTTCTTTGCAGCTTGACCTAAAACAGATATGGAACTCCAAGACAAGCAATGAAACTTAAGAGTCAATACTTTTCTGTCTTCTCTCCATCGAAGTCACTATTTTTGCATGCGATGTCTAGTGTTGCAAATGTCGATTCATTTCCTTTTCCGAAGCATATGCGGATGTATCAAGCAAAACGAACTTTCAAACGCGCTTAGAGAAATCTATTTACCATTCAACACCAGGTCAGGAGTGCAACTTCCCATTAATTCAAATCATTTTCGATTCCACTCCCAAAAACGACAAAAACAAAAACTTCCTGCATTCATGGCAAAGCAGTTGCATCTCTCTCTCAAATCCAATTCAAATGTCTGTCGTTCGCGAAATGCTTCCCCCGAAATCTCCGAACTACACCATGGATTCGGTGAGGAAGGCATCCTCAGTGAGCAACAATTGCTGACCATAAATTGGGTGCTCCAGCAACGACGGCAGCTCAACTGATTCCATCCTTCCCCCGTCGATACTTATGAGATCTTTGCGTAGGCGATTAATGGGTTTATAGATGTCCATTTTGCGCATGTTCGCAATTTGACGAGGACCATGAAGAATCATCCAGCTGATGGTGGGGAATGAAAGGGAAGAAGCATCAATTTTGCGTATCCCCGCAAATTCGATTTTATTTGTTAGCACTTCGACGCGTCCCAGGCCAAAAGTGAGTGTGAAACGAAGCACCTCATCCGCTGAAGCATACTGCGCGCTGCTCCACAGTTCTGGTTGTTGTTGCTATTGTCGATATTAGTGTTGGTGTTGTTGTTGTTGCTGTTATGGCCTTCTGGGGCCAAAGTGTGAATATAATTTAAAGTGAGCAATTTTCCAGCTCTCAAAAGCGGCGATTATTTATTATCCTTGATTGGGTGCTTTGTGTAGCGTGTTGCATGTTTCGAGATGCCCTCGGATGCATGCGATCAATTTGCGCCAAGCGAAATGAGGATGCGGAGCTTTACTGTTCAATATTTGTTCAGCGCACATAGTTTGTGATGCTGATGACTAAATGGCGAACATATGAGTTTGCACGGTTGGAATTTAAAGGATGTACCCGGATCCGGCGATGGTACCGGGGATTTGTACGTTTCTTCGACTCTCATCCGATGCGCAAAAGTCTGCCACATACTCTGAATGTCTAAATGACATTTGAGTGAATGAAGGCTTGCTGCGAGGCATTAAAGATTTGTAAGTGTGATTGGAATAATCGTTAAAATGTGTTTGTGGGATGAATGAAATTGACTAAACAGATATTTAAGGACAGGGTTCGAAAGGATTTATTTGTTTTTTTTTTAATAGCTTTTCTAAAAAGGTATGCAACATTTATAAGAAATAAAATATCCTCCTACAGATTTACCCAGAATAAGTCTTATGCCTTTCTGGATAGAGTTCAACGGTGTTTGGTCTTTTGATGCCAAAACTTGTGACCATTGCCTTTGCAATACAGTTTCGGATATACAGGGCGATTCATTATGAGGCTTGATTTTCAATAGGCTTGTTCTGACAGATTTCTCGTGACTGGTATCAAACTGATTTGTCATTTTTGTTCAGTATTGTTTGGCAAATCATCATGGATAGACTCATACCACAAAAGCGTCTCCAAATTGTTCAGCTGTATTACGAAAATCCGTGCTCTGTGAGAAATGTTTTTCATGCGATTCGAGGAACTTACGGTGCGCATTATCGACCTACTGAAAGCACTATTTCAAATACCGTTCGCAAATTTGAGTCCCAGCTTACATTATTGGATGATACTCGACCTGAGCTGAGAGTGTACGCGAAGACCGTGATGAATCGATTCGTCGTCGCTCTCAGCAGATTGGCTTGACGTATTCGACAACTTGGTGCACTTTACGTGAGGATCTCTGCCTAAAAGCGTACAAAATTCAACTTGTGCAAGAATTGAAGACAGGCGACTTGAACTTGCGTCATATTTTCGGTGAATGGGATCTAGAAAAACTCAATGAAAATCCGGTGTTTTATCGTGAAATTTTGTTCAGTCATGAAGCCCATTTCTGGCTCAATGCAATTGCCGTAATTGGGCTGATGAGCAACCCGAAGAGTACCAAGAGCTACCATAACATACATTAAAAACAACGGTATGCTGTGTTTTATGGGCTGGTGGAATCATTGGACCATACTATTTCTTCAAAAATGAGGCAAATCAGAATGTAACCGTCGGTGGTAACCGTTATCGCGCCATGTTAACGGACTTCCTGAATTCAAGCCCATGGTCTCCGTGAGCTCTGGTTTCAACAAGATGGCGCTATGAGTGCTATACAGTGCGTGAAACAGTAGACTTGTTGAGAAATCATTTTGGTGAGCACGTTTTGCTACTGTAAATTGGCCGCATAGATCGTGCGATATCACACATTTGGACTATTTTCTCTAGGGATATGTAAAGTCTCAGGTCTTTGAGAATAAGCCAGCTACGATTGACGCTTTGGAAGAGAACATTACTCGTGTTATCCGCGAGATACCAGTAGTTATGCTCGAACGAGTCGCCCAAAATAGGAACTTCCGAATGAACCACCTCAGACGTAGTCGTGGCCAACATTTACATGACATCATTTTCAAAGAGTAAATGTCATGAATTCTTATTTAACCGATAATAAAAAATTTTAAGCTCGCTTTTAAATTTATATATTCTATTTTATATTATAAATCAAACCTCACGATGAATCAGCCTATATTAACTCTGCGGTATCTCATACCCCTGTTATAAATTATCAGAACGATGAAACCACAAAGCACCCCGAAAATTCCATGATATCGGGGAGCCAAACAAACCGAAGACGTACTAGTCAACGCATTGAACTAGGGACATAGTTTTGACCAATTCTAGGTCAGAATCTCTAAGGAATCTCTACTAACTTACTTAAGGTGGCTCTATACTCCTGGGTGGACCTGAGCCATTTACAAACAACATCTACAACAAACATCTCCAGTCAGCTCTATCTTTAGCTTTCCTTTGGGGGCGAATTCGACGAATTTTCAGACCGGAGCATTGGTGTCCATCCGCTCTACAGGAACCAGGCACATCAGTCTTTGGACCATCACTTTTCTGGCTAAGTCGATGTCACTATATTGCCCGAATAGTTCGTCGTTGTATCTTCTCCTCCCCTACACCGTCTATACAGACGGGACCGAAAATCACCTGAAGAATTTTCCTCACAAAGCAGCCAAGAGCACACCCTCATCCATTTTTGATAATGTCGACATAGGACAGGACTGGGATTATTAAAGTCTTGCCGAACATCATGCTGCTTCTTCCAAATATGTCAATATCACTAGCGTATGCGAGGAATTGGACGAACTTTTGAAAGATTGTGCCTCTTGTATTGATGCATGAGTTTTGAACTATTCTTTCAAGAATGATGTTAAAGAAATGCATGACAGCGCATCGCTTTATTCAAATCCTTTTTTGACATCAATGGTCTAGGTGAATTCTTTACCGACTTTGATATAGCAGGGTGGACTTTCCATCGTCATCGTGAGTTTGGCAGCTCTGCATAGCTCGTCTCTATAGATGCTGTCATACGAGGCCTTAAAAGCAATAAGATCAGTGATGTGTAAAGTTTGATCGTAGTATGAATATTTGATCGATACTGGACTTTATTGCCCTAAAACTACACTGATATGAACCAAAGGTTGTTAACGCACAGAAATATGGTAGATAGGATCTTTTAGGTGATGTTAAGAAGACTAATGCCTCTATAGCTGGCACAGTTTAGGGGGTACAAACAATACTGAGGTTCCATTCATCGGGCATACATTCATCCCACCACAATTTACAGATGAGTTGATGTATGCCCTTTACCAAATCATCGCCTGTCGCTTTGAAAAGTTCGGCAGCCAGAGTGTCCGCTACAGGAAATTTGTTGGACTAAGTTAGGTGAGAGTGGCGGTTGAAAAACTAACCCACTTAGGCATATTGGCCCTTTGTGCTGCAGTGATGACACCTACAATGGCGCTATTTAGAAGAATCAGACTCTTAGAGCCCAAGCTGTTTAATCGCTAGACATGTTGGCCCACCGATCCATCTAAGGTCTGTTCTTTTATTAGCATCCACCTTAGGTAATAATTTGCACGTAGCGATTGGTATACCTATGCTACCCCTAGAATATTTAGAGTGATTTCAATTTTAGCGAGTTCTTCCGCCCTACAATTATCTGCAATGTCCCTGTGGCCCGGCACCCAACAAAGGTGGAGGTTAAACTGCTCTGCCATCTCCGTAAGAGATGATTTGCATTCAAGGGCGGTTTTAAAATTTAGTGAGGCCGAGTCTAGAGACTTTATAGCGGCCTGACCATCCGAAAAGATGCGAATATCCTTTGCAGACATCACGTTTTTCTTCAGCTAGGACAGAGCTTCCTTGATCGCCAGAATTTCCGCCTGAAACACGCTACAGTGATTTAGAAGATGGAAGAAGAGGCTTAGATTTAGTTTATCTGAAAAAATTTCGACACTAACCCCGCTATCGGTTTTAGATCCATCTGTATGGAAGTGGATAGACTTGTCTTCCATGAAAGCATGTTTCTCCCAGAAGGGTCTAGAGGAAAAGCTTGCATGAAAGTCTTTGTCAAACCGAAGTTTAGGTACGGTGTAATCGATGTTCTCTATATGGATTCCTAATATATTAAGAATGTTATCGTGCCCAAATAAATAATTTGTCCACTGTGTAGTCGCTTAAAGGCAAATAGATGCAGCTACTTGCCTGCTGAAGATGTCGATGGGTGTTAAGGTTAATCTTTTAAGATTTAGCTGAAGGAGTTCTTTGATGGTATTAAAATGCTTACCTGAGATGCTATAGCAACGTCGTCCGCATAGGCAATCACCCTGATCTCCCCCCCTGCTTTCAAGTATATCAGCAATTCATTTACCACTAATTTCCAAAGAAGGGAAGTAAGGACAGCGCCTTGCGGCTTGCCTCTACTAACACATTTAGCAGAATTCTCTATCAGTTTGGAGCTGATTATCCTGCTATTAAACATAAGACTGGTGAACCAAGTGAGTCGTTTAGCTGCAGATGTAATATCGCAGTCGTGATTGCGGATGAATGTTTTGACGTTGTTAAGGGCGCCCTCTATGTCTAGGAAAGCAACAATTGTGTACTTTTTGTATTTTAGGGATCGTTCGACGTTAGCCACATCATCAGCGAATGCAGTGCCGTTTCCACCTATTTTCCCTTACAGTAGGCATGTTGAGCCGTTGACAAAAGTCTTGGGTCAATTTTAACTCGAATATGGATATCAATCAATCGTTCTAGAGTTTTCAGAAGGAAAGAGGTCTGAGATCCTTTGGGACATCATGAGAGTGATTTCCAGCCTTGGAAATGAAAACTACATTAATTTCTCTCCATGACAGTGGTATGTGGATCAATTCTACACAACTCCTCATGATATTCTCTAGCGTGGGCAAGATGATATCTGAGGACCTTTGTAGTTCGGTCGGTATTATACCCTTCAGACCCGCAGACTTGTACGGTTTGAAGCCATGCAACGCCCAAAGGAATTTGTTTCTTGTAATCAAACCATGAATTTTGTTTACGGTTGCAGAAGTCCTTTTTTGGTTACTGTTGACCGCAAATTAAGAGCTACCTGGAAAGTGGATGTCCAGTAGCAAATTTCGTGTTTTGTCACTTAAGGCTGTCCAGGAGCTATCGGTTTTTTCAAACAACTAGGCATCATAGGATTTGTAGAGAGGATTTTTCTTAGCCGCAATGCCTCAGATGTTTCTGTGAGTTTGAATGATCTAGAGTTTGCTTTTCTCAGCTTTTTTTTTTATATATATTTTGAGGGATTCTTTGTCACCAGTCATCTTTCTTGTGCTTTTTGCAGGGTTGAAAAGTTTTCTGCAGGTATTTCTAAGCGGCCCTAGTATGGCTTTTTCTTGCCTCTAGGTTGAATCAGAGGGCAGGAAGCAGCCATAGCCTGATTGAGAGACAAGGTGAGTTCCCTGACTTTCATGTAAAGCTCACTGATGTATCGCGGGGAACTTGCGAGCTCAGAGGATAGTGTTTCTGAAAGTATTTAACTGATTTTAGCCAATCGGTTTTCCAATAGTTTCGGAATGCTGTTTGACTGAGTTTGATTTTCGTTTAAAGGAGGAAGAGGTTGATTATCAGCATCCAGCTCAACTTTTTATAGACCGTAAGGTGTATTGCCTCGAACCCGAACCGGATCATGCCTTTAGCTTGCACTAGAGGGTTAAAGGATTCCTTATTGATCACAATCAACGCGCATCTATAAGAGCCCCTTAGCTCCTCCATTTTCGCGACTTTCCAGTCATGAGTCGGACGGGTCGGGTAACTAAGCCTGGAGAGGAGAGTTCGGCTGGAATCCAGGTGCTGGCTCTGGGTCTGCTAGCGATATCTTCTCTAGGTACGACTTCCGAGCCAATGCGGCTAAGCCCCTTATTCTTCCTTAGGGGGAAAAGTTTTTGTAGCAGCAGCAAGTCCGTGGCCTGCAACAAACTTGCTGCTGCTAGGGGTGGAGGAAGAGATAGGACCATGGTTTGCCACAGTCTTATCTCTCCCTGAAGATTTGGTTTTAGGCTCGTTGCGTTTGCCTTTTGAGAATGGTGCACCATGACCTGCCACAGTTTAACCTCCTCTGGACAATGCATGAGCCTTGTCGGCAGTCGGTGAAGTCATTGTTCTACCGCCCAGTATTAAAAGAGCACCAACCTCGGGTTTTGTTTTTTTAGTGGATGTACTCATTGTACATCCAACTAGTAGCTTAGAAAAGATGGTCTATCTGTACAAGGATCCACTGTACACAGATAAGGCTAGCTAATCTAGAGGTCGCCAGGTATGTTGGACTAGGTATGGATGCTCTTTCCAAATCCTCAGCATCGACTGCGACTCTACTACCATGCTCCGTTGTTCATCTCTGCAGGCTTCGGTTCGCTATTTGTGTCCGCGGCATGTTTTTTCCTCTCGATTCTCATTCCTAGAGTAACTTCTCATGGTTCTTCCTTTTTCTCCTGAAAAGCCGGTGTTCGTAACTCCTCTTTTGCTCGTAGAGTTTGTGAGCAGCCAAAAATGGGCTTCGTTCGAGAAGATAATTTTTTGGCCAAAATACGGATATCCGGCCAAAATTTCCAGCACCCAATTAGCGAACTCACGGCGTTTAGCAAGCGTAAAACGATGCATGATGAAATTGCAAACCTTATTGAATATTTTGACAGCTCGTGTCATTGGTAACTTTAACAGCTGCTGAAACATAGCAATTGGAAAAACTATCACCCGTTATTTGGTTCTGCTTAATATATAGTATTTCGCGTAGAATGACATTAAACCCAGCCGTCTAATTTTTCTTCAAAAATTTCTTTACAGTTAAGATCTCTGTTTCATAGGAGCATCAATACGCGGTTGGGATTTTATTTTTCGAATCCAGAGCCACGACACTACCGTCTAAATACTAAAGTACCAAGGCGAAATGCTCCTTTTATTTCCTATGTTGATTCTCATCCGAAGCTTATAAGTATCGCACATAGCAGCTCCTCTCTGCTTTTACAGCAACGGCACTGACACTACACTCCACTTCTTCGCACTTCTGTGATATTGGGCTTCTGCTTTCTCTACTGCTGAAAATGTTGCAGTTGCTCTTCGATCCTCTTTCCTAAACTGATAAGACTTTCTATATCACATCATTCTCCTTTACAACCTTACAGTGCTTTTTTAGGCTTTCTGAAGTGCAGTGTGCCATTAAAAGCTGACGCACTATGGGATCCTAAAACAATCGGTGGTGTGCCTTAGAATCGTAAGAATGTTGATATAGTTGCTTTGACGAACAAGTCCACAGTCATGAAAGAGATTCCATAAGATGATAATCCCTTTCCGTTCGACATCGATATATTTGAAGCCCAACATTTCTTTTAGCAGTTTTTGAACATAAAGTGATTAATTTCCCGAAATCCAAAGACCATTTTTCCCAATCGCATATTTAAGCTTCGATTATACGATGATTTTTAAGTTGACTTTCGCAGGTTTTAGCCTTATAATTAATGAATTCCTGGTCAAATAAATTTCAAATTTAAAAAAATAACAAGTTCAGATATAATACGCCATCTGTCCACAGTTGCCTTGGAAAACTTATTTGGACAAGTCTTTGCTTATTTCATTGGTGGGGTTCATTGCTGAGCTAGAAAATTCAACCGCCATTTAACTACCACTTAACGAAGGAAGTCATTGCTAAAACGGGAACTTTATTTAGCAATTACAAGTACCATTTTTGTTTCGAGTATTAACTGCAGTAAAGGAAACAAGTATGTACAAAAACCAAAAGATTCGGTTATGTAGTGCTCACCAGAGGGCTAAGTGGAAGTGATTCCACTTTTTTACAATTAGAATATCATGTCGAAATAATATCATATTAATGTGTACAATTTGTAACCAAAGTAGATTTCAATAGAAGAAAATTATGGAATGGGTAAACCTTTTTTACAATCTAAATAATAAAAGTTAAATTCTTGTCGGAATGAAGTGACTGAGTTCGATTCGTTTAACTTGGGTTGGAGAAAGCTCAAGTAAAAGAAAAAAAAACATCGTAGGACTAACAGAAAAAACGAGTACACTAATCCAATTTGTAAAAATTTGCTACCAACCAGCAGAAAACATTCTTGGTATCAGTTTGATTCTAGTACTCACACCAGCAATTTAATATATTGATCGCCAACATTCAGTGCTAAGACGAGAAGTGTTAGTTCGGAACAAGAACCTTAGCAGCGGAAAATCCAAACTTAAGAATTAGCTCCGTGTAACATGCAGGAGAATCAGGTCAGTGAAACTTAAAATGTAGAAAGATATATCATAGATGGCGCTTATCACATAAAATAACACCAAATCATGACATTCCAACACTATTGACAATTCAAGGCCGAATTGATCCAATCCGAACTGGGTCAAATTTTATTTTTAATTTTCATTATTTCCTTATTTTCTCAGCCATTTAGAGACATACTTACAGGGTTTGCGAATGATACTGCTATTTCATACTCCAATAAGGAATATTTTTATAATTTTGTTGATATTACCCATTAGCAACAAGATCAAATTCATGGACTAAATTCTAACGGGGTTCCTGACCTAATGCTCAAAATTCCAACTTTTTCAGCAAATATTTAACTAAGATTTCAATTGTAGTGAAAGCTGTTTTGAAATTGATTACGTTGATACGAAGGGACTGAAAATTTAGTTTCTAATATCTGATATTTCGTTAGAACCGATCTTTAATTTTCAATATTTAAAATGTGAACTTACATCTATATACTTATAGATCTGAAACTGTAATTGAATTAATCAAAATAACGTTTATTTATTATTAATTTATTGTTTATTAAGGTTATCCGTAATTTTTTGCTGTTTACATTTTTGTTTGAAAAATTCATTTTCAATTTTCAACTCCATTTAAGACAGAAAATCTTTGTAAAAACTATCAAAAATGTTTAAACAAAACGTACTCCTTCAATTTATTCACTGCAGTTCCGATTGTTGGTGTCAATATCTCATGTTTTCAGTACTCCGAAAAATCTTAATTTCTGTGGATAAGAATTTGTTACCTTCCCCGCTGTCATCATTGTCCAAATTTACATCTACATCTGAGCCGATTCCAAAATTTGTTCGTCTGTCAAACGTTCCGATGTTACAACATAATCATCGACATATAATATACAAAATCTTCAAAAGTGCATAAATTCAATGAGTGGACATGCCTTATGAAATATTGTAAAGGCAGTTCGTCCCCTTCTTCAAAAGCTTCCTCTTCTTCGATTAGCTAATTCAAGTGAGACAAACACAGCATGTCTGTAACAATTTGCTATTGTTGCTACTGAGACCCTTTCCCAAGCCCTGGATATAATATAATCACATCTAACAAACTTATACTATCAAAAGCATCCCCCAACTTTTTAATAATGTTTAGCATTTGAAGCTTTCTGTATTGTTCCTTTAAGGATCTTATTATGCCTTGGTTCATTGGCTGTAGGACAGCCGTTGTGTTCGGTGGTTAAAACACCAGCTTGATGAAAGAGAGCCCATTAGGCATTGCATGCGCAGGACAATTATCGACCAGTAATAATATTTTTCGATTTTTCTTTTTCAGATTTTCTAACAAATTTTTCAAAAATTTACAAAGTCATCCAGACCCTTTTATTAATTTTATATAGTACTAGAAGCACTTTCACGTCTTTGAAACACCTTAGATATTTTGACTTACCAATAACGAGTATTTTTTTTTTTTTCTTCAGTTCCAGTCATTAGCTCCAACCAAAACATTAATTGTATCTTTGGACATCTTACCGCTAACATGCTTTTGGTAACATTTTGTAAAATAATCCAATTTCGTCAATGTTGAAAATATTTTCATCGGATTAATCTTCACGAAGTTTCGGCCAGACAACACGTAACCAATCATGAAGAAATGTTTCCTACTTCAGCGCTTACCTTTCCATCAACAATATCATGTCACCTTGAAAGCGCTGAATCCAGGCTGATGAGCAGATAAAACCGGATTTTCCTAATAGGTTTTGCAAATTCTTCTGCCTTACTGTGCAATATTGGTCCACTAATTGGAACAATTGCATTTCTTTAGGCTTTGAACCAACCAAGCAAAGCAGCTTAGATGTCCGGATGATGACTGGATCTAACTTGTTTTGCTTTGAAATGGGAACTCTCAAAATTTGTTTTGATTTTAGCTTTGTCCTTTAAAATCGTCAGGACAAAGAATATTCAGCTGTCAATGCTTTATTAGATTCACCCGCTTCCAGTCTCCAAATGCCTTCTCTTCTATTCAGAAAATTCTTCTATATTTTGGACATATAACCGATATCGTTATAAGCTCTTTTCTCTTTTTTAACAATCTAACCACTTTAGTCGAGCTCGAGGCCAACATTTGACACGCTATTTCCAGAGCCGCACATATTGGATCAAGTCATCAAAAATTTGACCGACCGCTTGAATCACTGCCAGCGAAGCTTAGGCTGCCATTTGAATGATGTTCTAATCCGAACCTGGCATGAAGAAACGACAGGATACCATTTGGATTGGAATTCTTCAACGTACTTTAATATCTCCCAGCTCCAGCCAACTACTTCTGAATCATCGAAAACCATTTTCACCAATAACTCGTATGTCTAGATACATTAAAGCTCCTGCCATTTTGGCTGGCATTAGTCTTTTTTTGCAATGAATATACATAAACTTAGATGTACTTTTGATCCTTCTTCAATGCTTCTTAGATACACATCATATAACATACATACTATATTTGTAAAGCTGAATGGTTTTAGACACTAGGTTGGCATAGATCCATTTCTAACAATACCCATAGATGGAGTCTTCTTTTGCTACTTTGATGGTAGGGATTCAAAGATTCGCCGGACATTGAGAGCAGACTTAAGGATGAAATAACTTTAGACATGTAAGCAACGTTTAATAACAGTCCGTATCGAAGCGAAGATCGCCAACATCTGCTTAAAATGAGCATATGTCCTCCACAACAAAGCAGTGAAACAACAATATCAAAGATAGCTTCTAAGAGCTCCTGGATGAAACATATTAGTGTCCTAGGTATGACGGTAAAATTTGACTTGATAGCTTTAATATAAAGTGAAAAGACATAGCTTCTTCGGTGGTAATACTGCAATGTATTGCTTGCACGACGCAACCTTCTAACGAATCATAGTCGGAACTACCATGCGAAGCTTCAATCTTAGTATTCATGAAGGGATAAAGAAGACTCACCATTCAGACTAATCTCATTATTGTTATTAGAGGGCTCCACTAGTCTAATGGATGCTTAAATGTTATGACGGCGAAAATTGAATAGGGCACTCTAATGGGTATTCTGAATATTTCCTTGGACTAAAAGAATACCTTCTGCGACGCTCCTTACCTCCTATCTTTTAAAACAAACATCAAAACAGGCAATAAATTTTCAGAAAATTTGATGGAACATACGGTAAGTTTAAAGGAGAGATGCTCAATCCTAATCCGAAACTGATTTTTCGGGTACCTAGATCAGGATTAGCTCACAACCACGTTATTTACGATTTTTTTGACAAATTTCAGGGACACAGGCGACAAGAATTGGAATATTGGACACGAATTACCTAATGCAATAAACGAATTGTCGAAGAACGTGCTCGAATGAATCCGCATCCGTCATTTGCTTTGCTGATGAAATCAAAATAGTTTACCCCCAGGGCTCATAAAACTCTTTAGCTAATTTTGGTAGACGGGTTCATTCTGTGTAGATACCCGCGAGTACTGCATCCGCTGAAGAAGTTGGCAAGGCGGCCGATATAATTACCGAAATTTCTGAAAACATATAGTAGGTAATTGGTTGTCTTATAGTATTCCTTGATCATTACTCCATGATGTTATTTTGGAAGACTGGTCTTATAATTACTATGGCTTAGCACCTATATACCTTTCGGTAAGTAATTTCATTAATTTTAATGCTCTTTTGGTTGGTCAACTCTCTCTCTCTCTCTCTCACTCTCTCTCGACACTTACTTCACTGATCGATAACAGTTGCAGTTTTTCGTATCGCATTTGCCTTTATACAGTAGCACAAGAAAGCTTGCTCTCCACTGATTAAGCAACCGATTGCCTATCATCATTTTATTAAACGAAATCGCGAGCGATATAAATTCCTGTTCGTCTTGAATACATTTCGAAGATTAAATCTCTTGCGAGTTTTGTCTTCGTTGTGCCGCAGTCTTAAAAATATTAGGTCATTTGCCAGTGCTTCGACAATATAGGTTGTGAGGGTATCGCATGTACTCTAACTACTGATTTTTCACCTCTTTTTTTGCAATGTTTATAGTCTAACTCAATATTTGTTCCAATCGTTCCGCCTCACATTTCTTTATTTATATAGAGTCGGACTTTCGGGGTACGGAGAATGAAATTATATCACCACTCTTATGGTTTTCGGAATTTTAAGAACTTAGCTCTTCTTATTTTTAATGGCATTTTGAAGTCATTATCGCAAATTTAGCACCTGGAGCTGTACACTTTCCTTATATACGTTGTGCTATTTAATTTTCTCGTTTGATGGTGATTTTCATCGGCTTTTCTGTGGATCTCTCACGGAAAATTTTTTCTTTTACTAACTTACTTGAGGTTGACTTCAGAGTCTTTTACACGTCAGTCGCGTTTTTCCACCATAGGCTTTCACTGTATACTATCAATCTACTTTTTTGTTCAATCAGTCTTGAAATTTTGATACGCATGCAATCTTATCTACAAGTTCATTTATCAAGTCAATGACGACTCCGTTCTTTATTGTATTTTTTTCCGATACACAATAATAGATTTTCTACACTTGATTTGTAAGTACAAAGATCGGGCCCTGTTTTTGACATTTCGACATTTGGTTTCTTGACCGCATATTACATTTTCTAGATCAAAACTTCTGCCTGTCGTTGTGCCGAAACTCTAAAGGTTAGAAAATTCGTATACAATTATTTCTAACATGCTTTTTCATTATTAAGGCACTGGTATGCGTCAATGTACGAATGTGTATCCAACCTTTCTTTTACCCTATCAATATTCCCCACGTGATAACCCGACAACGCCTAAGGTCTTCGGATTGGCTCTTTAGATGTTTGATGCACCTCGAGCCCCTGTATACCACATTGATAAAAAAAAAAAAAAATAGTCACCGGCGCTCCTATAGTTCCGATTTAAGTTCTGTTTTTTTTTTTTGTTAAGTTGGTACATCTGTTGTTGGTATTCCCTCTAAATCTTAGTGTCATAGCCTGACATTTGCTAAAGTTACGTATCCAAGAGTACATCTAGCTCTGTGTGTGTTGGCGATTTTTTACAAATTTAAATTTGCAACAACGAACTTGTATTAAATTTTGCGTAAAAAACGGATTTAATGGTGCGCGCACGTTGGAAATGTTAGAAAAGTGTTTCGGTAACAATTCTCTTAAGAAAACGGTCGTTTACCAGTGGCACGAGCGATTCAAAAGTGGTCGTGAGTCAATCGAAGATGATGAACGCAGTGGCAGACCATCGACATCGAAAGCCGACGAAAAATTATGAAGTAAAAGAAGAGATAGTGGATTACTTGAACATTGCCTATAGATCCGTCCAAGACATTTTGGTTAATGATTTGGGTTTCCGTTGTGTAGCAGCAAAGTTGGTGCTAAAAAAACTCAATTTCATGCAAAAAAGAGATAGTATTGACGTCGCAAAAGACATGATTTGCGATCCTGAATCCGATTCCACATTCATCAAAAGGATCATTACTGGAGATGAGACGTGGGTTTATGAGTACGACACGCAATCCAGACATCAAGCAAGTGAATGGCGTTCACCAAATGAGCCGAGACTAAAAAAACCACATCGTTTTTAGTCAAAAAAGAAGGCAATGCTCACGGTTTTCATGGATTACAACGGTGTAGTGCATCATGAATTTTTGCCAGAAGGCCAGACAGTAAACAAAGAGTATTATTTGGACGTTATGAGACGTTTGCGAGAAGCAATTCGTTGAAATAGACCAGAATTGTGGGCAGAAAACTCGTGGATTTTACGCCATGATAACGCATCGTCACACAGTGCCATCATAATTCGTAATTTTTTGACGAAAAATGAAACAAATAACATCCAACAGCCACCGAATGACTTCTTTCTATTCGATCGAGCTAAAAAATCCACTACGGGGACGGCGTTTTAGCAGCCGAGAGGAAGTAATTTAAAAATCGCAGGAAACACTGATGGACATACCGAAAACCGAATATAAAAAATGTTTTGAGGATATGATTAAGCGCTGGCATAAGTGTGTTGCAATCAATGGGGATTACTTTGAAGGGGACAATATAGATTTAGATGAATAAACTTGTATCTTTAATTTTCTGAATAAAGTTTTTGATCAAGGTGGTATGGTATGTTTGTCCCCATTGAGTTACTTATTACCATAAATAGCTGTTATCACAAACAACATACGTATTAAAATATATTTTTAGAAATGTTCTGGGTGGCTTAAAGTTTTTTTTTTAACAATTTTCCATGTGAAAATCAATTTCACTTTTGCAGTCATAGTTTGTAGTTTTTGCCAGTAAAAGTATTTCATTTTACGTCCTAATTTGAACGTGATACTTACAAGTAAGTAATTCGCATATTCATGAAACCTACTAGTTCGCATACCAAAATCTTAGATGCCTGCCCTTTTAAGTCAGTCACACTTCATTTGTTCTATTGTAGAAGAATATATCTAATAGTCTAGAATTTCTTCAATACTCTTGTACATGACCTACAATATCATTGTGTGTGAGAATAACATTTGTGTTAGCCGACAATAAAACAATAAGTAACCACAATTCTATTGATAACCACAATCAAATCCAATCGATAGTTTGTCCAAGTTTTCGAAAAGCCATTAATTCCAGATGTTGTAAATCAAAACCTATCAATACCCACGAAAATCATTTTAGATTCTAAGACCTTGTTGTTCGATTATATAAAATAAGGAGAATTAGCTAGATAATAAACGTAAGCGTAGTTATCTCGTTGGTGGTTCGATAGAAACTGTAACATATTAACTATAACATGAAAGGAAAAACGTAAAAGAACAATTGCAACAGTTGCTTTAATATATATATTTTTACTACAGTGGGATTCTGCAACAGACCTCCACATATTTTTTTGATGTACCTACAATGCACCTGTGACCATTAATCGGAATATTAAGAACTTCTTACGTTTATAATCCTCACGGATTAGTAACCGCTTTGATTAACTGTTATCTTAAGTTAGCCTTGGTCAAGTCTTGCTAACTTTCGCAGTAAAAAACCGCTAAAAGTTGTCAACAATTTTTTTTACTTGCAGCTGTTCTAAATTCCAATCGCTTATTTTGTATCGATAAGTACTCTGCTTAAAGGTACGAATATCTACCTTATTTCTGGTTAAATCCAAAAAAAAAAAAAAAATCATAACACATTCTTTCCGTATAAAACAATTTAGGAAGGAAATCGACTCTGCAATTACGATTAAAACCAAAATCAAAATGTTGAATTACTGAATTTGTTGATACCAATCTCTGCGCTGAGCAACTGATAACATATAAAAAAGCATTTAATAATATGTCCCTATCGAACTGCCTGTTACTTTAGAGCACAGGTCAATCGACTAATTCCAAAGTGTTAAAGAAAACGAGGAGTGTGCATGCTCCCACAATCAGTTATACTGCTGTCATAAAATCAAAAAGCCAACCAACAATACAGGTGTTTCTAATGATGATTATCTAGACGCTAATGTCTGCTGTAGTCGACTAAAAGTGCTTGATTGCCTTTAATCGCCACCGATATACTTTGAATCAACATAAGTCATCTTTATCGCACTGTTATTATACCCAAATCACGTTCATCAGCGTCTTTTCGCGATATCAAGCGTTCTAAAAAGCATATCTAATTCATGTAACAGACCATCTTGACTGTTAAATATTTCTCAAAAATATGAGAAACTTTGCAAATTGGACAAGCTTCAACTGTAAATGGCTTTGATCTAAATTAAACTAAAATAAAATTAAAGTTCGAACCATAAATAAAAATGTGCCCTCCAAAAGGCAGAAACCGAGTTATGGGGTTTGAAGTGTTTTTAACTGTTTTTGATCCAATACGTCGGGGTAGTTAGAAACTTCAAGTAAAGTTTTCCAATCAGTTTTTGAATCCTCATCTACCTTTACAATGCAAGGGACACGTTAACTTGCTGGAACAAGGTTTTAGCTGACATGTTTTCGATGTTCAACTGAACATACAACTATGAATTGGTAACGACAATGTCTTGCTCTCTGTGGACTTTTTCTAAGATAACACACGTGCCGTTTCTAAGAAAGGGCACCACTCGAATTAAATCCATACCAATTTCAGTTAGTACCAACCTTCAAAATATACGTGTATAAATTTGACAGCTGTCGGACTGTCGGACGATTAGTTCTCGAGATATATGCAAAGAAATGGCTTGATAAGTGTTACCCGGACTCTGCATCAGCCGAATGAACCATTCGCAAGTGGATTGAAAAATTTAAAAGTGGTCTTACAAGCACCGAAGATGATGCACGCAGTGGACGTCCAAAAGAGTCTGTTTTAGATAAAAACATCAAAAAAGTCCACAAAATGATTACGAATGACCGTAAAGTGAAGTTGATCGAGATAGCTGAGGCTCTGAAGGTATCAAAAGAGCGTGTTGGATATATCATACATGAATATTTGGACATGCGAAAGCTCTGTTCAAAGTGGGTGCCGCGTTTGCTCACAGTCGGCCAAAAACAATAAGATGTTGATGATTCAGAGGATTGCTTAAAGCCGTTCAACCGCAATAAAGCCGAATTTTTGCGTCGGTATGTGACAATGGATGAAACTTGGCTCCATCACTTCACACCAGAGTCAAGTCGGCAGTCAGCTGAGTGGCGAGCAGGCGACGAACCTCGTCCAAAACGACCAAAAACTCAACAGTCGGCTGGCAATGTTATGGCACCCGTATTTTGGGATACACATGGAATAATTTCATCGACTATCCAATTGCTTCCCCACCCGCCGTACTCTCCAGATTTGGCCCCCAGCGACTATTTCCTGTTCGTAGGCCTCAAAAGAATGCTCGCCGGAAAGAGATTTAAGACCGATGAAGAAGTAATCGCCGAAACTGAGGCCTATTTTAAGGCTAAACCGAAAGATTGAAAAATCGTTGCAATCAGTGTATCGCCTTCGAAGGCAACTATATTGATAAATAAAGTTGAATTTTGCAAAAATTTTGTGTTTTAATATAAAACGACCTTGAGACCCATTTTCAAGGTCAAACGAAGGTCCTTTTTCACTGCTCAGTCATATTGCTCGTAGGCTTGTCATTTGTTTTTACATACTGCGTTTAGCATAACCCAGGAACAACGACGTGGACGTAGCAGTATTTTGTTTCCTTCGGGGTGATTAATTAGAGTGGGTCCCCTTGCCTCCCACTGTTGAATCATTGAATTCTTTCCATTTCGATGTTTATTTCCCGAGACTATTTCAACAAATGCTCGAAAATGTGACCATTCATTTCAGTACACGTGTCTATCCATGCTCTAAATGAACCAACAGAACTGACAATTATTTCTGGCGTAATCTTCCGGCAAGCTTCAGTTATTCGTCTTTTCATGTCCTCACGTGTTGTTGGCTTTTTTCTGTGACATAAGATCAGGTGATCTAGCAGGCCATTGCCTCGGACCCCATCGTCCGATCCATCGTTGATGGTAAACATTGTTTAATATGCCCCGGTCTACTTGGGAATAATGGGCTGGACAACTCCAATGGCAGTTCTTCTAGTAATACTGGAAGATGGTCACGCAAGTAGTTTGCATACTTTTCGCCATTCAAGTTGCCTTCAATAAAATATGGACCTATTAATTGATCCCCAATAATTCCCGCCCAAACATTAACATTCCAAGGGTGCTGGTGTTCAACTTGTCGCAACCAAAAAGGGTGTTCGGTAGCCCAGTAATGCATATTATGTCGATTGACCGTACCGTGATTGGTGAAAGTCGACTCATCAGAGAATAACACCTTGGCAAAGAAAATGGGGTCCCATTGGCAAAAGGAAACCTGGTTGCTAAAATCCTCACTAGAAAGTTCTTGATGCATTGAAACATGATAAAGATGGTATTTATGCCGATGTAATATCTCACAGACAGTCGTTTGAGAAATTCCTGATTCACAACTTATTTGGCGGGTGCTAATGTGAGGATCGTGTGCAACGGCAGCTAATACTGCTATTTCATTGTCCACCCTATCTGACCGATTCCTTTTCTTTGGTTGCACACTTCCTTCACCAGTGAATTGTTGAATGACCCGATAAAAGGAAGCGCGCGATCGTATCTGGTCTGGGAAACGTTGGGCGTAAAGAGCAACAGCACCATCGATGTTCCTTCCACTTTCTCCATAAATCAATATCATTTCAATTTTCTCTTGAATTGAAATAGCCTGCATTATTTATCTGGAAAACTTTACTAATAATAATCAGTTCCTCAAAACAAATCTCGACCTTCTAACACCCTTACAATGTTGAAAACCGATCAATGATTTAGGCGCGCCAGTGCAGTGGTATCTAGCACTGAATGAATAAGACCTTTGAGACAAAGTCCCATTGAGGAATATGTGATTTTTGTCTGAAACATTTTTCGCGATATAGCGTATTTTTCGAGTAATTTGGATGTCTCAAGTTAAAAAAATCACCCGGTATATTAAAAAAAAAAAAAAGGCGAATTGTCCATAGTAAACAGTATACTTCGAGATATCTTTTCAAATCGTATATTTATTCTGATATAATTCAAAAATTTAAGCTGTATGCACCGGAAAAAATTTTTTTAAACAAAACATTTTTTATTGAAGCCTAGACATTTGAACAACCGTGGTCTTTGCGAACCGAATTACTACATGTAAAGAGTGTGCCAACAGATGGTATGGATGTTGGCTATCAATTACTGTCATTTACTGAATTCAATGTCAAAGAGATGTCATACAATCTTTGGCAATTTTAGTCATAGAGTAGTTTACCACGCAACAACGCATTTTTTGTTATTCAATTGGCGATCTGTAAAAGTAACGTTTCGTAAAATTCACTCTAGTTAATCCGGAATTCATGTATCGGTGAAGCGTTTTGAAGAAACTGATTCGGTATAGGTTCAAACTCCATATAAGCATGCTTGACCAGCATGTACACGCCAAAATTATATTTATTTATTATTCTAGGTGCAATATGTAGAAGTATGGACTACAAAAATTCAAAAAACATAAATTCAAAAAAATACCAAGAAATATAAATAAAAAAAACATTCTAGAGCCAAGTTTAGAACTACAGCTAGTAGCGAGGGTCCCATCAAAAATTCAAATTCAAATATTTAATTCTAAAATGATCGTGGGGAAAAAGATCAAGGATTGCTTTTATTTTAAACATAGATGTTTAAGTGTCGTTCAATCTGCTGATGGTTAGATTTAAAAAGCCACGTTTTTAAAGCCGACGTATACGTCAGATGAAATCGGGTATCTTGTTAAAGATTGTTGGGGCTACTATCAAGAAAAACTTTTCAAAATGCATTTTATTTTAAGAGGGTATATCAACAAAGTTATTTGAATGATTTCGCAAGTTATGAATAGAATTTCTTCTAACTGAAAGATAGCTACTTCTAATAAAAAATTTTTTTAGCACTTTTTAGTAGTAGAATTTTCAATACTTGAAATAAAATAAAGCTATTATGGCATCGATTTTTCTTACATATAATACGTATAAAATGTTTAAGAGCAAAGAGCAGAGGGTTAATTTTGTTAGCATGAGTTCCACTCTAACAAGTGATACCATACTGAATCTTAGAATGCACAATACCATAATAAATCATAACCAGTAATATTTTTGAACAATATGAACTGAGATTGGAGTTGTCTGGAGCAACATAGTAAATATTTTTTCAAAGCGTTAGTATGATCGAACCAATTTAATTTGTTATCCAAGATCACCCCAAGACCCAAGCATACCCTGATAAATTGAAATACATCACTTTAGTCTTATTACTAAAAATTATACGATGCTGAGCAAACCAGCATTTCAAAAGATCCAAGTCAATGTTAAAGTCAACTATTAAGTTAAGTGGAGATTTACTTGCGTAGGAAAAGGCTATGTCATCAGCAAAAGCTGTTGAGTAACCTTTAAATTTCTGAAAAAAATGGAGTTAACAAAAATTAAAAAAAGTAATAGTTCAATGACTGACCCTTGTGGTACATCTACCTTTAAGTTACGTAGCACACTATATGGTATTATCATTTAATTTTAACATAATGCTTTCTATCAGACAAATAAACAGCAAACCAATAATTTAAAAAACCACGAAATCCTGCTTTATCCTTTGAGAATCTACTAGATCAAATGCTTTAGTTAGATCAACGAAAAGAGCAGCATTGATGAAACTTTGATTGATACCATCATAGACCTCACTACATAACTTTAAAAGTGCATCTTCAGTAGATCTGCCAGCTTGAAATCCAAACTGACAATCACTAAAAAATTGTTGTTTTTCTTATTTTTATGGCTTTTTCAAATTTCTTAGAGCAAACGGGCAAAAGAGATATCGGTTTGTAGTTATTAAGACAAAAGGGCAAGATTTTTTATGGAGCGGAATAACTTCAGCAATTTTAAGTGCATCAGGAAAAACTCCTCCGATAACGCTTTTGCTAAAAATGTAAGCTAGCACATCCACAATATTAAATGCTACCTTTTTTAAAATAATATAAGATCAAACATCCGCTACAATAGTGTTGGAGTCTTTCAATGAAGTAATAATTTCAAATAAGTCACTTGAAGAAATGCGATTAAAAGAACAGTTTTTACATAAAAAAGTATCATTTACTAGTCCCTAATCAGCAATAGTAGGATTGTTTTTATCGAATATTTCAGTTACTAAATTATTAGCTGTGGAAACAAAAAAACTCATTGAAGTGATTAGGTCACAATTAATGGCTTGCCTTCACGGATTTTGCGATGAAAAATTTTGTTGACTACGCTCCATTCCCCTTTTACATTTCCTTTGTTTTTCTCGAGTTCAGGCAAATAATAATTTTCTTGAGATGTCTTTACCTCAACAGAGATCTCTTTGCATAAACTTTTGAAATAAGTTTTGAATGCACTATGAAAAGAGTATTTTTAACATTTAAGTTACAATTTTCTGTTAATCGTCTAGATTTACGATCAGAATTCTTTAAATTAAGAGTACAACTGTCAAGCAACGTCCCTAATTTGTGTATAAAGTTATCATGACATCAGGTCAAAATTCAAAGTGAAGAAGGAAGTTGAGCCTATTAAAGTCAATTTTTTTAAAAGGTTTGCTAGTAATTTATTTATTTCTTTCATTAATGATGTCTAAGGAGTAAAGACTTATCATGCAAGGATTAGTGATACCGAAATCAGCTAAAGAACTCACAAAACTACAACTACGAGATCTACCACTTCTAAAAAAGGTATGGACAATGCATGTACTGGAGGCATTACATATGCGCGTTGATTTATCAATACAACAACCCAAACCATTAGCAGCCAATAACTTTAGGTAACTATTCACACAATTAGTCTTAGAGAGGAGATCAATATTAATATCATCCAGGAAAATTAGGTTTTTAGATTTATCGTTCACGAGTAAGCTATTAAGTCCATCAAGGAAAACATCTCTATTACTATCATGCAGCCTATAGACACCAAAAAAGACAATTTTTTTTATTGTATTTAAAAAAAAAAAATTATAATATCCGTAGATTGCAGATTAAAGCTAAAACCTTCTGAATTTTATATATTTTTGATAAAAACACCGACAGCACCGGACGAATAAGAATTATTGCATATATTGTAGCAAAAAAGGCATAACGCGGGATTTTATAATTTCATAGTCATCTTTTTCACTATCGAAAATCCAAACTTCGGAAGCAAAAATAAGGTCAGGCTTATTTGAACACAAATTAATATGCAGCTCAAATAAAAAAAAGCTATCTGAAAATTCATGGTTACTTTGAAAAAAAAATTTGCATAATATCTTTATCGAAGCTACAGGAAGGAACAATATTAATTTCAAGATAAAGATTGTTCAAGTTATGCATATGATTAAATATTATTTAGGTCATCTATACAATTAATTTTAATATCTTTATCACCTTCTGATTTTCTCATTAACATAACCATAAATACTTGCAGTGTTAAATATTTTTTTTTTTATCCTGAGCAGCTTTCCAAAGTTCCCTGGTGTGAAAAGATAAACTATGGTTTGTATAAATACATTTGCTGATATAGTCGTCCGCAAACACTTTAGCTGTCAAACGTCTTTTATTTTTAATGTTCTTTTTCATAAGCTTCAGCTTTGTATTATATGAGCAAAACTTATTACAAAAAATATCTAAATCAGTTGATTCAACGCAGGCAATTTTTGCTTTTAATTTTTTTTATGTAAATGTTGTCAATTTGTTCTTTATTAATATTAACATCTGAGAAAATCTTGAGAGCTTTGTCTAGAGCATTAGACTTAGTTAGATCCGGTACTCCAACTATTTCTACAGCATTCTGTCACTAACTTTGCTCAAGCGAATTTAATCTACTATACTTCAGCGAATTAATTAATTTAAGCATGTCACTATCTCTTCACGAAGTATCTTAAGCGCATTCAATAGGCCAGTGTTGACTTTCTTAATCTCCAAAATTTCTCTATAAATGTCTTCCAAAAATAATTGGCAGACCAAAAACATTCATTGGTATAACAAGATCAGCAGTGGCGTTGGTTTTTGTTGTAACAGCCGATGAGTTAGCGACAGCGATAGAGGTGACATGCGTAGTAGCAGGTGCAGAAGTGGTGGTAATAGGTACAATAGCAGCGTCCTGATCTACGACAAAGAGATGTACATGAAGGGCAGTGGAATGGAAGACCGGTTTTTTCCATATATTCTACGCCACTATCAATAATACTAACACAAGTAGCATAATATGGTTTTGCACAATCATCACAAGTTAATTTAGAAAAAGATATATCCACTTTACTATGACAAATTACGCAAACAAGAGGCTTTTTTTTATTTTGTATTTAAATTATAATATTTTTGATTATCTTCGAATAATTTTAGCTCAACAATTAAAAAGAAGTTTGATAGGTGGTCACTAACATCACCACTTTAAGCGAAAGTGGATAAAACCACCCAGATACCTTAATTCATCACGGGAGTCAACAATTGGACCTCACTTATGGCACTTTATTTCGAATTTTAAAAGTCGATCTTTATTTGCACGCCTATAAAATCCAAATTACACAACAATTTTAATATTTTGGACCATCTACAACGTCACCGATTTGTTAATTAGATATTGAATCTCCAGGACATCGCTATCATAAAATTTGATCTTTTCCAATAAAGCTCATTTTTTGATGGATGGATATAAAATTGTCGTTTCCGGGGACCGGAAAACCGCATACGAGATTCAAGAATGTGCGGATGATGGGTTGGGGCGGCATCATTAGCCCTTACTTTTTCAAAAATGAACCTGGAGAGACAGTTACAGTGATTGAAAAAAGTTACCGTAACATGTTGACCAATCAATCAATCAATATATTGTGTACGAAATTTGAAAATCGCATTATTTCGGTTAGAGGAGAAGTTGATTGGCCTCCAAGGTCATGAGATTTGACACCTTTAGACTTCTTCCTGTGGGGTTATTTGATGAGTAAGGTCTAAGCCAATAACCCAAACTGAAATTGCGGCCATTGACCCACTTATTCTTCAAAAATTCATCGATAATTTTACTCTTCGAATGGTCGCTTGCAACAGAAGCCGTGACTATCACATGGACGAAGTTGTATTCCATTCATAATTGCCAGACCGAACTTTTTCTGATTTAATGTTGTTAAATCAAATTGGATGCAATGAGAGTCTTATAAGAATATTCTCTAACAAATATCATCAGAATTGTACTCTGACGAGAAATATTTGCACAATTCGACAAAACCGGGAACTGAAGAAACTTAGCTTGAGAAACAGGTTTGAAGCACATCGAAGTGACCTCCATTAACCTACTAGTGCTGACGTTAGCGTCAGAACCATCCAGAATCGTATTAACTAGATAGTTTTGCTAGCAAGCAGACCAGCAAAAAAGTCATTGCTGACCAGCAAAATGAAGAAAACGTACTTTAGCTGGGCTAAAGAAATTCAAAACTGGAGTTTAAGAATTGGTGAAACATTCTGTTATCGAATGAGTCCAAGTTTAGCCTTATTGGACCAGATGGAAAACAGATAGTGTGTGGTAGAAAAGGGCAACCGAAAGAATACATAGCTCACACAGTGAAACATCCTACTAATGTCATGGTGTGCGGATGCATCACTGCAATTGTAGTTGGATCCTTCATTCTATACAAGGACACTGTTAACACACAATACGATATAAAGAAGTAGTATTGGATGGTATTGTTTCAATGGTTTACAGCGGAAACACCGAAAACGATAATTCAGCAAAATCTGTGAAAAATTTGAAGTTTTCTTTTTATATTTTTTGATGTTTTAAAGGTCTTATGACTTCACGTTTTGAATTTCATCCACAAATTAAAACTTTGCTCGTAAATTCGATCGTAAATTGTTTTTTTTTTTCGAATTATACTGCAATATGTGTTGTCAAGTAGGGCTATATATCAACTCAGATGTTAAACATTAAAAATAGAGAGTGATAACGAAGTGATTAGTAATTTTTTATTACACTACCATCTGTGGATTAACAATATCCAAACTTGAAATAAATAAAGCGGTTGACTTACGGAGGCATCACTCAATGAATAATAGAATATGATCTTGTCTACTATAACTTTTATATGTCAAAAGTCCTTCGCCAACACCTCGATTGAATCACATCAGTGTTTCAGTGATTTTACGAATAAACATTCACAAAATCCCCTTTTTCTTTACTACGGTGTAGCCGCAGCCTATACATACCTATATCTTTTCAACAATATTAAGGCCGCATATCACAGTGTACTAAGAAATGGGCTTAGTTGAGAACAAAACTTCGTCACAGAGCAACAATCCATCAAAAGTTGAAGCAACTTCTGGCATATGCCGATAACATTTACATCATTGGAAGAATAAAAATATCAGCAATATTAGCTAGTCACTAAACCAGCTTTCTACTAGCTCCCTCCAGTTATGAACCCCGACTTTATTGAGATGCCTTACGTGTGCCACCTCTGCTGCAGCGGGCGGACTCGAAGATTCTTCGAGCCGGTGTGCTAGTATACATACTCTCTACATTCCCTGGGAATCTTAGTCGTTGTATTCCAAACGTTGTAACTAGTTCAATGTCACTCTATAGGCCCTTCTCTATGCCAAGGGCCCTAACGAATACCCGAAGAAACTTTCTTACTAAACATCCTAAGTGCCCTCAAAAAGTGTACGCTTTGTCCCAATGAGAAGAACTGTAAAGATTTGTTACATTTTAAATTCACTTTAGGTATTTTAGAGAAGGAGTTATCCTTCCTTTGATCTCTGTACTGGTGCCTTTATCAGATTTAATACCAAAACCTGTCTTAAGTAAGATTCAATCCAAGATGTAAGCATTTTCTTTTGGTAGAAATCATCCACTTCACTTCGTTGACCCCTAGACGCATCTTCCCCGCTTCCGAAATCGTTCTCACGAACATGTCACGTCCTTCCGAATACATCAATATTATAAACCACTGGTGCACACCCAAATTTCCAAAACCATGCATAAGAAATAATATAACAGAGCATCACCTGACCCAAATAATTTTTTTTGAATTCTGAAGCCTCAGTGCAGATCTTAATCGAGCAGCGTGCATTCTTCATCATCATGTAAATACTATCATATGCGGACTAAAAAGACTAAACAAATAGAGGGTTGTAGATATTTATCTGAAATTCATGAGTTTTCTCCTAGATCTGCCATAGTGGATAGGATCTTGTAACCGACCAACGAGTATACATCTACAGTTAGCGCAACAGAAAAACATATATACTTTCATCCGGCAAAATTTGGCAGAACATAATGCTTTCCAAGTCATCTTCAATTACATTTCGACTGGTAGACACTCATTCAAGGAACGACCTCTCTGTGGGGATATAATCTGATGGAACATGCGCAAATACAATATACTTAAAACTTCCTACCCTACCCTGTATGGTACAGATAGAGAACAAATAGAGAACTAGCAACAATTCCTTCTAAGCTTTCTTAATGGGTACATAGTCCATAACGAAACTTTAATACTTAGACCACATGACTTTTAAACTATTGTGATAAGACATTTGGTGGTTCTTGTCTATATCTGATATTATATTGTAGTAGAACAAGGATGCACAAATGTCACAAGCAATGACATTTAATAGCACTTCTAAATTTAGATCCTAGCAGCAAATAAGAAGTTACTTACTGGTATCTCTTCATGTAATACATGGGCTGACATGTCCGTGCCGTTTCTAAGACAGGCCACCACTTGAATTAAATCCTTACTATTTTCAGTAAGTAACCTTCAAAAGATACGCGTATAAATTGTGAGTGAGGTATAGGGTTGTGAGTGAAGCAACTTTTGTTATTGTGAAAAAAATGGATTCTAAGCAATTTCGTGTGTTGATTTATCATTGCTTTTTGATGGCTTGTTAAGTGTTACCCGGACTCTGCACCAGCCGAACGAACCATTCGCAAGTGGATTGAAAAATTTAAAAGTGGTCATACGAGCACCGAAGATGATGCACGCAGTGGACGTCAAAAAGAGGCTGTTTCAGATGCAAACATCAAAATAGTCCACAAAATGATTACGAATGACCGTAAAGTGAAGTTGATCGAGATAGCTGAGGCTCTGAAGATATCAAAAGAGCGTGTTGGATGTATCATACACGAATATTTAGACATGCGAAAGTTCTGTTCAAAGTGGGTGCCGTGTTTGCTCATAGTCGACCAAAAACAACAACGTGTTGATGATTCAGAGGAGTGTTTAAAGCTGTTCAACCGCAATAAAGCCGAATTTTTGTACCTCGTTCAAAACAACCAAAAACTCAACAGTCGGCTGGCAAGGTTATGGCATCCGTATTTTGGGATACACATGGAATAATTTTCATCGATTCTCTCTAAAAGGGGCAGACTATCAACAGCGACTATTACATTGCGTTGTTGGAGCGTTTGAAGGACGAAATCGCAGAAAACGGCCGCATTTGAAAAAAAAGAAAGTGTTGTTTCATGAAGACAATGCACCGTGTCACAAATCGATGAAAATGATGGCAAAATTGAATGAATTTGGCTACGAATTGCTTCCCCACCCACCGTATTCTCCAGATTTGGCCCGTACCGAATATTTCCTGTTCGCAAACCTCAAAAGAATGTTTGCCGAAAAAAGATTTAAGGCCGATGAAGAAGTAATTGCCGAAACAGAGGCCTATTTTAAGGCTAAACCGAAATCGCAGTACAAAACTGGTATCGAAAGATTGAAAAATCGATAAATAGAGTTGAATTTTGCAAAAAATTTTTTATTTTACTATAAAACGGCACTGAGTTTTCAACCCATGTGTTACATATATGCTTCTCTGTGAATCACGTTATGCTGTATTCAATTGACTTTCAAAGTACATAGTTCTATGGCAACCGCCACGAATAATTACAAAATCCAGCGATGAAAATAAACATATGTATGACCTTCAGCTCAAATTTTGTAGATACTAATGTCGATGCAAATTTGGAAGTTCATCTACAACAAACTTGATGACTGTTTCTCAGACTCTAGCAAAGTTTCTTTTCATCTAATACAGGCATGTGTAAGAGAAGAATTCAATCTTGCATACAATATGTCTGCTCAATCAAAACCAAAGCCAACTCCATGATTGCTTGTGGTTAAGCATTTGCCTTGCCGCCGAGTTACATATGTATTTTTCCCCACACAGCAGCACTCTTTACGAGTATATGTGGCACGCTTCAGAACGACAAGCCTGGCTTAAGATTAGAAAGTATCGAAATACTCGTACGATTATCTGTCCCAACCCGCTCCGCACTTCTCATTTTCTCATTGCTCACGGTATTCCCACAGAACAACGCAAATATTGTATTTGCAATAACATCCACACTCAAAGTCTGCCTTTGGACTGTAATTGACAAAATGATTGATACGTGATACTAGGCTGGTACGAGTACGAAAAAAGATAAGTGCTGTTGGGTCAGAGAATCTAAATTGCTGCTCCAAGCTTTCAATTTTTTTTTTTTTTTTTTTTTTTTTTCTGTTTAATCAATCTTAGCGGTAGGGAGATAAATATTTCACAATTTCACATTGGGTGATTCCTAAACATGTGATGTCGACGATTTTCCAGATCTCCCATCGAATGTTTTATATTGATACGAGTAGGCTCCAATTTCATTTTGTTTGGGAAATAATCATGAAAGCGCCTGAACTCCAGCCTCTGACTGGATGATACCCTGAAACAGAAAAGGTTACTTTAAATCTGAGGTAACATGTAAAAGTAATTCGTGGCCTTACACTATTCGAACACGATGTGGTTGAGTGATTCTATGAATCAGGGTTCAAGGGTTGCCCAATTCCAAGTAAATATTATCGATATCAATATGATTCAGTCTTTTTTGAAAAAGAAATCTCAAAGTCCATCATCTATAAAAAGGTGTCACTAAAATAAGAAATGCATATCATGGCAGCAAATAATCGAATCTGGAGTTATATTTTAAATAATTTCAAATTCGAATAAATCAACTTTTGATAAAATTGCTATCGACTGTGATTGCAGTTGTCGATGGTTTGAATCGTTAACCATTGTGAGTGGAAAATTTTACATACGCACAGATGACCTTCAAATATGTGGTCGTATAGGTATATTCGTTACAATGTTTACCAAAGTAGCCGTATTCTTAAGAAGGAAAACATATAGGAAAACTGCATTATTTTCTAAGAAATTGTAATCATGACTTGCTATAATATCAGACTATAAACCAGGGAAAACCCCAATACGAACAAATTTGTAGAAAGTCCAATTTGATCTCATAACACGATCGGATTTTCCTTAACATGCTTAGCTAGAAAAGGAATCACATGAATCTTTCATACGAATAGAACTAAAGTTGATAATTCAGATCACTCTAGTAAGCAAATCTCACTGGTAAATACCTGGTATTTGTGACATGTCGACAGGTTTTCTGAAAATGAGCCCATTTTGAGTATGTTAGAACGTAGGCGCAAATTGCATGTCATGTGGTTTTTCGCGTGTCTAGTTCAAGTTAAAAGTTTAACTCAATTTACAATGACGATGCAAATGTCTCAGTCTGAGAGTTCATCTGAAAGTTAACAATACAAAAACTTTTAACAACTGCATGTCACTTAGGGAAAACAGTTTTAAGCGAACGATACTTATATAAATTTAGGGTCCGCCATTTACCATACTTAGGTATGTAGATTTCGGTATAGAAAGGTTTAACCAATTCTCAACCGATAAACTTCAGTAAACAAGATTTGGAAACGTCAATTTGGTATAATTTCGACCTTGAATACCATTACCGCTTGGCTTAGGTGAATTCGAGTGATTGCAACTGAGTCAAATTTTCAGGAACGAATTCTTATGACCGGCGAGGCTTATAACACCCTCAGCAAGTGCATGAAAAAAGTCTACAAGACTAGAACAATGTACTCACTTGAACAAAAAGTGATAAACTAACAAAAAACCTTTGTACTGTTTCTCATCTTCCTTTTTTATTTTTTCTGTCGGAACAGAGCACTCAGACAAAGACCTTGTCTATTGAACTTTTTGTAAGTTCCTTTCACTGGAATCTTTCAGTCTCTCCAAGAAAGATGCGTAAGAGCTTCAGTGGTAAAGTGCCTTAAGTACCAGGGCCCGTCCGCGGTGTCGTCATCACTTTCACAGCAAGTATTTTAAGACTTTATATTTATTTATCCCTGAGGGACAACAGGAAGGCCGTTGATTTCTTAAAGACGTCGGGAAGCATTTATTTGGCCTGCAACCTGGGGAGTCATGCAATCTCCAGTTGTGGTCATATGAAATCCTACTATCATACTGAATGTCCGTTTGGGACCTGAAAAACTCTGCTCTGAGACGTGTTTCGCAAGTCCATCGGCGATTTAATTTCCAGTGATCGTATTGTTACCTGGGCTGGAACCCAAATAAGACCCAGTGATTTTAGCCCTCCGACTGCATTCAGTGAAGTCTCGCATTCTTGAACTAGCTTGAAAGTCATAAGAGAGTTCAGCAAGGCTCTAAGCCCAGTTTGCCTGCCGCTACAATATAGTTTGCTGTCGTCAAGATTGTGGGTATTTCCGTTTCGAAGACGGACGCAAGTTTTCCTTACGAGAAGTGAAATCTAACATTGTCGTCCTCCAGAAAAACATCAGCGCCGCATCCCATATCGGTTGTGAAGCCCTCCATGAAAACCTGCTTACATTCTGGTCAAAACCAGTCATCGGCACAGGGAAAGCCAATTTCGTACTCTTAATAGTTCTGGTATCATTGCATCAGACGGCATGTCCATATGAACAGAGTCATAAAATAGGTGATGTGTGATCACTTTTTTTTTTTAAAGAAAGATGTCTTTGTGAGTGCAGTCCATTATATGAATATCAAGCGGAGGGAGATTCATCAATGTGTCTAGAATGGAGCAAGGTGTGCTAGAGAAAGTCGCCACGCAGCCGAACAGACCGTTTTATGAAGTCTGGTAAGAGCAGCAATAACTTATTTTCGTGAGAGCTTTATAATTCTACCAGATAACTGACGCATAGAATATAATTGATCTTATCATAGACGTGCAGATCCAGAGGACCATTATCAGTGACAGGCACCACGTGTTGCTGATAGTTCCACTGCACTTCCAGAAGGCCGACAGTGCCTTAGAGACTTTCGATGTAACATGTTTAGTCTCTTTGGAGAGTTCATGCAGATGCCTTTAAGCACTACATGAGTCAGATGGCAGAGCAGACAGTCGCTAGACGTGATCCAACAGTGCATAGATGTCAGAACTACGAGTATTAGGCGCGTTGAGCAGTGAGTTAACCAACGTGCACCATAGCAGCGGGCAACCCGCGTTTACTACCGCCATCTTGTAGTGGTTACAGTCAGCATTCGCAATTAAGGTCCATTAATGTTCCATTGCATTGCTTTAACCACAAAACTAGTGCTTTAACTACGCAGTTTTGTGTGCCCGAGTTCACATGCCGTCAAAAGTTGCGTTGTAGAAAACACTCTCAATTTCGATAAAAATGCCCAGGGCGTAGTCCTTCTTGTGGAGTGGGCCTTCAATGATTCTGCCAACCAGATTCTAAAGCGCACTCTAGCAAGGTCTTCCGCCTTGGTAGACTAGCAACACTTGCAATAACCAGGTCAGACGAAAGTATGAAACCCAGTAGATGATTGCCCCTCGCTTTGCACTTGATATTATGATAAGTTCCATCTTCCTCAAATCATGGTATTTAATGAGTTCGGGTACTGCTATACCGGTGATTTTTTTTTATAATTACACGCGCGTATCAAGGGGACATGAATACCCTTTTACTGGCTTTTCACCAGGGCGCAGGCGGGTGGTGTAGTAGTTTGAAACTCAGGTGTATTAGGTTTTCGATATTTTTTACAGAGGTGGTTGTCAACCTGGAGCTAGTGCATCCTCAACCAGTGGGCCTAAGTGTATGCTAGTTGTTAGTTAGTAACATTTAGCCCAGCCAACCCACTCCAACATCAGCGTTATGTCTTCATGTCAGAGTTCACGCCGAAGGGATTTTCATATAACAACATACAAATTCTATGAAAAGACTTTTTTCAGAGAATTGCCTCGCAAGGGATTCGAACCCGTGAAACTCTGCTTTAGGAGTCTATGATTATACCACTACACCACAGCCACCTCGATGGTGGTAATAACGGATCATATGAAAATAAGCACACACAACGACGAATGTATGCCAATCTTCGTTCCTTCGCAGCTGCCCAAGATGCAATATTGCCCAAGTTTATGGTATATAATAAAATTGAGCTCGGCACATTCAGACAGGTCCTTTGTCTTTTCGATCGTTTGCCATATAGTGGTGTGAAAACATCCGAAACCACAAATGCGTTTATTCTACAGCCCTGTTTCTATATACAATATATATATTATGTGAGGTTTTAAATTCAACACGAAAAGCCTCCTTTACTCATCTGAGATAGTTTGATAGAATAATAGATGGAAAGATATTATCATATGCTACAAACTCTAGTCTCAAGACAAACATAGCTACAGGTGTAATCGTCTGCTTAGGTCAATGGATTCTGCCAAGAATCATGATTAATTGAAAAACACTGACGTTGCTAAAATAAAACCAAACTAGAGTCTTATCTCATATGCATTTATAAAGAGTGCGCTTTACAGAGGTAATGTGGTAATGGCCATGGTATTTTACTTTGGACCAGTTTTCCGAGCAACTTGGACAAACTATATCAGGGAATGTTGGCTTTCAATTCTTTCGTCATCCCTGATAAGCCAGACCTTAGCTAGCGACGACGAAAGATGAAGTAGCGGACTCTAATTTTCAGATCGCACTTAACAACTGTGACTTACTTATAGCGCCCGAAACTGACACAAAATGTGAGCCTTTAATCGAACAAGTTACATCGAATTCAAAACAAAAAAAGACAGGCCTGACGAAACAAAAAAAAAAGGTTCAGTGATAAGATAACACAGATGAATGCGACAAACTTTTTAAAATAAGATCATTTAAAAAAATATATATATATGTACCTACACACTCTATTTGTATGTTTTGAATGTTCTATGTATGTGCATAGTGCATAGGAAGTAAAATCGGATATCCACTTTACAATTCACATATTTATGATGTGTGACATAAGGGCTTAGAACTTTACTTGTTAACTTTATTCGCTCTTTATTCGTTTTTGCGGGATAAGAAAATGAACGAAGATGAATGGTTCTCTTGCTTTTGTCATAATTTTTTTGCAAACAAGCCTTAATTTTTTTTTTTTTTTTTTTTTTTGGTTGCCATGACACCTGTCAAACATATTTAGTATACATCAAGTCATTGAGCAAGGAAAATCAAATTTTTTCAATGTATTAAAAATGTCGAATTTTGTACCAAAGAATGATGACTTGCGGAAAGCATTAATTTTTTGTTTTCATTTGAAGAAAAGTGCTGCAGAGTCGCATCGAAGGCTTGTCGAGGCATATGGTGATCATGCTCTATCAGAAGCAACATGCAAAAGATGGTTTCAACGGTTCAGAAATAATTGATGTGAGAAATAAAGAACGTGGAAGACCACCAAAAAAGTTTAAAGACGCCGAATTGCAAACAATATTGGATCAAGATGACACTTTGAGTCAGAAATGTTAAATGTTGTACAACAAACAATTTGTGACCATTTAAAAGCTATGAGAAACATCCAAAAGTCTGGAAGAACCGAAGAACCACTTGTGAAATTTTGCTTCAAAGACACGATAAAAAATCAGTTTTGCATCGAATTGTTACTGGCGATGAAAAATAGATTTATTTTCAGAATCCTAAACGGAAAAACTCCTGGGTTAATCCGGGACAACCATCAACTTCGACTGCAAAACCAGATCGATTCGGAAAGACAATGCTGTGTGTTTATTGGGACCAGAAAGGTGTGGTGTACCACGAGCTTCTAAAACCTGGTGAAACCGTTACTACAGATCGCTTCAGACAACAAATGATCAATTTAAAATATGCATTAATCGACAAACGACCAGAATGGGCCAGAAGACACGGCAAGGTAATTTTGCTCCATGACAATGCACCTGCACACAAAGCAAAACTGGTTCAAGATACAACCAAAGCAGTTGGTTGGGAGCTGCCAAACCACCCACCGTATTCACCAGACTTGGCTTCTTTCGATTACCATTTGTTTTCATCGATGGGACATGTATTAGCTGAGCAGCACTTCGAGTCCTACGAGGAAGTCGAAAATTGGGTGACTTTTTGGTTTGCTTCAAAAGACGAACAGTTTTATTGCCGTGGAATCCATAAATTGCCTGAAAGGTGGGAAAAATGTGTAGCTAGCAATGGCTTATACTTTGAATAAAATGTTTTTTACTTTCCCATTAAAAATTAGCGTTTTATTTTCACTTCATACCGGTACACCTGGTATATGCTACTACTAATTTGATTAAGTGATACCACCCATCCAGCATGGTATCTCGAGAAAAAAAGCGTTGTATCTGTAACGCTTCCACACGGAACCGATTTGCCTGTTTCTTAACTTTCTGAAAACTGACAGCAGGATACTAAAGAAGAAATTTATTTAATGGAAGTTGACTACAATAAGCCTTCAACCTCGCAAGCGTCACAGTTTTCGGGTGAAAATATTGTTTGTAACGAACCTCATAGAGAATTAAATTTGCCAAAAGATAAAGCACAATTACTGGGATCTAGACTTAAACAATGGCATAATAATAAATAAATGTTTACAGAAATCATCAAAAGGACCTACTTTAAATCAGAAAACCAACTTGTATTTTGAAGATTGAATACAATCCACAGAAATGGAGACTGTTTGTAGAGATTAGTTTGAAAGCTGTTCTTCTCTACAATGGAGAAGAACCTTTGATTCCATTCTGTCACGCAGTACATACAAAACAAACATATGAAAATATGAAATTGGTTTTAGACGCTATATCATACTCAGAGCACAAATGGCAGATTTGTGGTGATCTGAAAGTCAGCCATGTAGTTGGGTTTGCAAATGGGATATACGAAGTACTGCTGATTTTGATGTGAGTGGGACAGCCGGGCTAGATCTTTACATTACATAAAAAAAGACTGGAATTCAAGACTAAGTCTGCGTACTGGAGAAAAGAACGTCAAGCACCTTCCTCTAGTGAATTCCCAAAAAATTCTTTCACGATCTTTACATATTAAATTAGGATTAATGAATAACTTTGTCAATTCTCTCAATAAGAATGGACCAGCATTCAAACACCTTCGAAGTATATTTCCCGCCTCAGCGACGCCAAAATAAAAGAAGGAATCTTCATTGGGCCTCAAATAAGATAGATTCTAAAGGAGGAAAACTTTGATTCAGCAATACAAGGATTTGAAAAAAGAGGCATGGGAGTCTTTAAGGGCTGTCGTTCATGGTTTCTTTGGCAATAAGAGAATTTTATTGAGCTCGTGAATAACCTCCTACAAAGTATTGACAGCTACGAGGGCGGTCCCAACAAAGAAAACACAAAATTTTTGGAAAAAAAAATTTAATTACTTTTCAACATAATCGCCTTTCAGCTCTATACACTTTTTCCCAACGATGTTCAAAAAGTTCGATACCGTTTTTACAATAAGAACTGTCTTGCTCCTCAAAATAGCCATTAATTGCTGACATCACTTCTTCATCGTTGGAAAATCTTTGACCACTGAGCCAGTTTTTTCATGTTTGGAAACAGAAAATAATCCGAGGGGCTAAATCTGGCGGATAGGGTGCATGAGGTAGCAATTCAAAATTTAATTCATTAATTTTGGCCTTTCCATTCACGACACTGTTTTTGCTCGAATGTGAGCAAACGCGGCACAGCTTTCTCATGTCCAAATTTTCAAAAAATACGCGATGTACCGCATTTTTTGAAACTCCTACAATGTCTGCTAGCTCGCTCACTTTCAGTCAACGATCATCCAGTACCGCTTTGTGGATTTTCTTCACCATGGTGATGGAATCACCTCATTTGGTCGACCACTGCATTGCTCGTCTTGGCAGTTCGTACGACCTCGTTTAAACTCAGTAACCCAAAATTTTACTGTTGTAAACGAAGGAGCAGGTTCACCCAGAGTAGAACCCAGTTCAGCTTTTATATTGGTTGGGCTGAGGACTTTCAAATAAATGTATTGCATCACATAACGATAGCCAATTTTCTTCATTTTCACAAATTCACTGACAACGTTTTCTATTGATGGCTGCCAAACAAATACTAAACAACGTGGCGCTTTCAAACTTGAAACATATGCTTATACTTTCCAATACAGTAATATTTTTAATGAATAGAATAAGCTGTAGCCTCTATGAGTTAAAGTGTGGCGGAAGATCCAGTATTGTCAATTTAGTATCGATCACAATAATTTGGCCTAAACCTGTGTAAGAGTCAGCTAGTGCATGAACTCAAACCAATGCCTATGTTTCGTGTCATTCTGAAGCCGAAACCATTGACGTACTAAGGATTTGATTCAACGACAAAATTACAATACATCGCGATTATTTCTTGAAAGGGTATATAAAGTTGTTTATGTATGCTGATAAATCGCAAACTTTTCAGACCTTAGAAGCGTATTATTGATAGACTCAAATAAGTAACCCAAAATTTGTCAAAAATACCGAAGGAATGTAATGAACATGAAATTGTTTTAAAAAAAAGTTCTTTGACTCTTTAAAAATATGATTTTGTTATTTCGTTTCATAAATAAAATGATAAATAATTATGGACAATCGTGATTGAAGTGCCATTGAAAATGATTCAATTTCAATAGAAGACTTAGAACTGCACATTGAATAAACTAGCTACTTAAATTCCACTTTGCGGTCTAAGACAAACGGTATTGGAATTTTCAAAATAACTACGATCCAACCATGTTTTATTTTTTTGAAATCATCTCTACTCTACTTGCGAGCATATAAGGCCGTACCTGGTTACATTTCATGTTCATTGGGACTTTGATTTAATTTTTGATATTGAGATAGAAATTTGTAAGATTCGTTTCTAAAACATAAAATTATATTTAAGCTACAGAACATGTATATATTGTCCCTAGATACAATGGAGAAGTATAGTATAAGTCGCATTCTTAAACAACATGGATCCTATTAGAAGATTTTGATATCTAAGATGGGTGCTTATTTAACACACCCCCAAATAGTCTCTGAATGGAGCAAATGTAGTGTCAAGGCACCTTAATGACGTTCGTTGAGTTTAATGTCACAGACTATATTCCTTTCCTTCGTTTATTGTTTTACTTTTCGTCAACCTTCTTCGGTCTTTTGCGAGCGGCCACCACGACACACAGTCAAGCATTGTAATCTTTTATTTTTTTTTTTTAATTGCCTAAAGAAGTAAATTTTATTTAATTGTTCTTTTCTTTTTTCTTTATTATGTAACATTTTGGTGACGAGGATCACCAAAAAAAGCTGATATTTTAATAACGATTGCTGAAAATTTTATGGATTTCATAACAGGTGACCAATCGCGCAACTTAATCTTCAACGATAGATTCAAGGCAATTTACGGAACTTCTAAGCATCCAGCATTGAGTTGAAAGAAGTAGAAAACGTTAGTGAAATCAGTGCAATTATTAAAAATTTTGTCAATTTGTTGATTTGTCGATTGCTTTGAAGCACGATGCCGTATGCATCCAGAATATATGAGCGCAAAAAAGGAATTATTCCTATTGTCTCCCAAACCACAGCAATATAAAGAAGTAAAGATAGCATATGAGACGATCAAACGAAAATTCATTCGGTTGTACAATACCAAATAAAAACGACGAGGTTCAAAGCCCTCACACTTTTTGGAATTGTGTCAAAAATCCTCACCAAACTTTCGAAACCAATGCAAACCGCCTGAATGAAATCGGTCGTGATGGTGGGTACGAAAGCGCATTTAAAGCACAGATTGGCAGTTTAGAGATAGGTTCGCGACGAATGTTCAGCATAAGCGATTGGAAATAGAACTAAAACAGAAGTGGTCAGACCTTAAAACAGCTAAAGGTACCACTGAACGTGAAGTAACAATTGCAGAGGTGCTAGCAGTGGCTCAATAGAGAGAAGGACTGTAACATTCCAAGAGAATCTGTCAAATACGTTGCTAAAGAAAAATCAATACAAATCTTGTGATCATAGTGCAATGCCTTCATGTCTTCATGTCATACTGCAATGAAGCCTGCGAAAGGTTCCGCAAGAATCATCAAGGCGACAATGCATCGTGTGCCAGGTTAAAAGTTTCATAGGAAAAATCGCTTAGCTATAGCAAATCAGAGTGAAAATTCTGACAGTGACAGAAAGAATATTTTCTTTGCTGCAAAATATAGTCGTAGCAAGCAGATAGACTTCCAGATCAACAAAATGTTATGCACAATGGATTGGGATCCAAACGTTTCCTTTTCAATTATTAACACAGGATTTTGATCACAAATTAGGTCGCCCAGTCTGATGAAACCTCCACAGTTACGAGTGTATGGCGACTACAAACTACGACCCGAAGAGAAATGTATAGTAACTGGGAGCCTATGCCAGTGCTAGTATTCGATATGGTGAGCCCTATGCTTTTCCGTCTACCATGGTGCGAAGCGTGCAGAATGGAATTTCTAGCAGTAGTTTACTCCGTGCAACAAAACGTACTGTAACTGAATAGGAATAACATTGCAATACATGAGCTCGCACTGCAAGGATATCAAATTCGAAATTCTGCGCTACGTTGAAAATGAGCTCAATCAATTCGTACAGAATAGCATTATCACCCGTTGACCCTAATACGACGCCTGTAGAATATGAGTTATGAATATGAGTTATGAATTCAAAAATCGATTTAAATTATCCATACTTGCAGTTCCAGATCGCACCAACATCGAGAAAATACTTAATTACCTCGACACATATGGGATACTTTCAATACAATCGGTTACCATTTGGCCTTGCCAATGTACCAGCAATATTTCAGCGTTAACTAGAGCGACTTTAGCTAAAGATGCTGAGCATATCCAAAACTTGACGATCGTTTTCGGAAGGCTGAAGGAAGCAGAATTTTCCTTTAGTACCTAGGTCACCTCGAGGACACGTCAAGTTATACGAGAAATTCATCCCAAACTTACATTGAATTTGTACGGAATTGCACGCAACAACTAGCGCAAATGGAAGTGGGTTCGTCTTGGTAAGCTTTCTCAATTACAAATGCTCGATTCTTTTGACAGAACGAAGAAACTATTTTTGGCATGCTATGATTCTAAGAAAGAACTTGGTTCTGTTTTGCTCCAAATAAAATCAAGAAATAACGTCTCACTCTTTCTCTGAAATGAGAATTAGTTGTATTCAAAACTGTATCATTACTTACTTGGAAGTTTAAGTTCTCGTACCTTATTAATAGACAAGAACGAAGGCAACACTCGAACCAACATTATTTTATCAATTCGCAAAGTACAACAATGTACGAAGCGACATAATAACAGGATTTTCAAAGGTACAGAACGTCTCATGTGTTTAACGTGAACATCTGTCAGTTAAGAAATAATTTCACGGGGTGCTCATACATCCATGGGGGCAAAGATACGTCTTAGAATGGTGTTGGCTTAGATTAGAACTGTGTTAGTGAAACAAGTTCAACCCTTGGTATGAGTCGAGGCCGATCTAAAACCTCTTTCTGATCTTAGGGTCACAGAACCTAAGATTATTCCCCTACATTGGGAATAAGAAAACATTAGGACCCTTCCCGCTATTTGGGTTGAAAACACAATCACCATGACTCAGGTCTCACAAGAGGACCTAGGTCAACAATTCAGGCAAGGACCGAGATGTGGGGGACTTCTGACTCCCATGGCAACATGATTTAAGTCTTTGTATGGACTACTGGTGATCCTACTGCCAACAAGACCTAAGAATGATCAAATCGTGGCAACCGTCAGAGGCATTAAATTCAAAAAACCGTTACGATAAGACCAGTACTCTGCCTTGCCCCCGCTTTTTATTGAACAACGTATTTGATGGGAAGCCTGGATAATTGGGCAGGGGCACTTTCAAAAATACTCAAAAACCACCTTATGGAAATTTTGGAATATACGCAAGGTGTAAAGAAGGCAAAGAAACATCAGAGTACATGCTATGCTTCCGTACCGCCCTCATGCTAACCTAAGCCTTGCCTTGGGGCAAAAATTCAGCTAAATCTATTAGTCAATCCCTCCTAATGAACAAACACTAACACGAGGACATTACAACAGACTTAAACAGTCTGCAGTAATAAGGGTTCTAAGTTTAATCTAATCTAATCTAATCATAACATATATGGCATGTATGTTTTGAAATACAAACACCATACTTAGGTTACGTTAGAAGATGCCATTCGAATTGGGTTTGAAGGCAATTTCCTTGGAGGAAATTCTAGAAAGTGTCACAGAAACTTCTCCGAAATCGCATATATGGTAGGTTTAGGTTTATGACGAATTCTGTTTGGGCATTTGCGTTTTCTACGGGCTGTATGAATAAGAAGGCCGATGTCTTTAATATTTCACTTGACAGAACCGTGCAATACTCGTAAGTCAAGACCAGAAGCAGAGTTTTCCAAATTTTCCAAATGCCTCTACTTGCATAGACTAATAATTTAAACATCATTAGCTGAGTATAGCGAGCTCTCACAGCTCGAAGAAAATGGGTTTAGCTGTGAATGTGAGCATACACCAAGTATATGATTTCAATCGACGAATCGGCCAGGATGTCATAATCGACAGCTACAACTTAAAGGTAGTAGGGCCCCTTTATAAATTCTGATAGTCATCTAAAATGCAACGAAAAGCTCCTCTTACCAATCGCTGTGTCTTTGACCTAAGAAGGTAATTGGAAATAAAACCATGCCAAGACGCACTGATGAAAATCATCTCAATCCTTCTCCTTGGTGTAGAAACAAGAACTTTAATAAAGGCATTTGTCCATTTTAGACGCAGATTGCGTTCTTCGAGTGCTTTTAATCCCGTTTACGTTGATAGGACTTTGGAGAAGGACACGTAACAACTAACACTACGAAATGTAGAGCGACGTCAGTCTGGTCGTAAAAGTCTGCATCAGTCGCTTGAGTTGTTTAGGTAACGTGAACGGACAAAAGAGTTTAATTTTTCCCTCGCCCAAGTGTAAAGGTGTTTCAACTATCTTGGATTGTGGAACTGAAACATTTAGATCCAGCTAAATCGGACCACCTTTGTAAGTTAATAAATAACCTAGCCTACCTTCTCTGACTCCGACTTGCTTGTTGCTAGAATTCAATTTTGATATATTCCTGATCGAACTCAATTCCTTCTTTCTTTTATATTTAAATATACCGTAGTATAGCCGAAGGCTAGATTTAAGAATCGTCCTCTCCCAGTAAAGTACTTTTGGAAAGTCAACACTCGGCATTCTGTTGAATCCTATAACTGTTGACAATAGAATATGTTGAGTAATTATAATTACATTTATAATTGTTCTGGTTAACAATGTTCAATACCAATTAAAATTTTTTTGGTTTTATTGTAGATTCCGATTTGTCAGAAACATACCTATTTCAAACCTATTTTCAATTTCGTATAAGCCGTAAATTGATTAACAGAAAACAGAAAACCTTTTAAAAGGAGCTCCTAAATTTAGAGCATAAACAGATATAAATCTATCTATGCTAATCCAATCCAAAAAATTCAAAAAACCTTAAAAATAAAACTTGCAGGTTTCTTGATTGGGGGTTCAAAGCCACTTAACATATTCTATATTGTTTACCAATTAATTTAACTTAATTTAGTTCTAAAAATAACTTTTAATTACATTTTTAAGCATTTTATTACTATAAAGAATGATAAATTCGAAATAAAGAAAACAATGAACACACAAGCGGCTTCACATGCAAACCTGATTGGAAGAAATCTTTTCTACAGTAGGACATTTGTAAAAAAAATTAATCAGGTAATCCTTTTTAAAAAAGCCAGTGTTTTATAATATTACTAATATTATTTAAAAAAAAAAATATTTTCATTATTAAAATAGAAAAAAACACAAAATGAACTCTATACTAGATCCTTATGTAATTGAAGTTCTTTATTCTCTAAGGTTCAAATTTAAACAAAAGTTTAGTACAAAAAGCTAATTCATATCAAAAAGATATAGTTTACACCGACTCAAATTATTAAGTAGTCAATCGTTTGACTCTGTTTCTTATTTATATTTCTTCACGAAGTAAATTTAAATTAGTTTCTGTTCAGATATTAGAAAAAAAAAACTTATTAGGTAGAATAATTGTTAGTTAGTTTAATTCTACATTAAACACCATTGTTAGGCTCCTAATATGAAAGAATAAATCACTTTTTATCAACAAAAATTTGTTTCGAATCACGAAATATTTTTTTTTTTTTTTTTTCTACCTTAAGATGCAAAATTTTAGTTTTAATACAATAAAATCTTAACTATCCAAATTCGTATGTATATTTAAAAAAAAAAAATTAATTTATATATTTGTTTTTTCACGAATTTTATTCACATCTACAGCAACTAAGAACGTAAACATAACTCCATGCATGGCACTTCTTTGAACTAAGGTATGCGACTAGCATGTGAAATTAAATTGATCTACAAACAACTGTGCTTACATTTACATTTTACATACATATACTTGTATTTCCACTTTTCTGTTGTATTATAGGTAATCATCACACGATTAGTGATAACAGAAATCCAACAAGTTTGCTAATAAAATATAAAACGCTGCGAATTTTTAGTCTAACAAGTTAATTTGCACTGACTGCCTTCTAGACACCAGTGCTTCAACTACAAAACTCTCCAATAAAAAGGAAAATTTTATTTAAAAAAAAAAAAAACGTTTCAATCTAAAGCATCGAAAACAACCAGTAGTGCGAATTTTTATTAAAACAAAACAAGGTATTTATTTTAACCTCGTTTCTTTTTTATTTGTGCCGGAGACTAAACATATTTATTTGACTGAAAATTCATTATACTCATATAGTGCATTCGACTTGAAAACTCTGGTGTTTATTTTTTTGGTGACAAGAGGATATTTAAATTTGGAAAAAAAAAACAAACAGTCTCCCATATGTGAAACAAGTGTTTGCTAACAATTATCATTCGACCGTTTAAATAAAATTCAAAGAAAACCAACAGATCATTTAACATAACAAATTCTATTATTTAGAAAAAAATGCCACCAAACGCTACTACCCCAACACAAGTTCTGGATGGTTCAGCACCGTGTGCTCAAGCAGAGGATAACTTGAAATCAGGAACTCCCGAAACCACTGGAGTTCTTTTCGAAGCCGATGCAGAAACTATTGATGGTGGACTTGCCAAAGATATTGTCACTCTAAAGAAGGCAGAAAAACGCAAGCTTAAATTCGTCTGGAGGAATATCATTGCTTTTGCATATTTGCATTTGGCTGCTCTCTACGGAACTTGGCTGATTTTCACCTCCGCTAAATGGGCTACACTAGGTTTTGGTGAGTAAAAATCAAATAAGAATCTTGAAATCTCATCCACATTACTCAACCGAACTAATTAAAAAAAGCCACGTCAGTGTGGATTTTCTGATTTGGCACATAACATGGTGACGCATTAACCCCAATACAAAATCGTATTTCATTTCTGTGTTTCATTGAGAAACATGCAACATCCAAACCAATTCAATATATTAACTAATGACCAACGAAAATTTACATATTTTCACTGCACAAAGTTTCGGTTTTTCAAAACCTGGCATAAAAACTCGATAACATTTTGGTCAACACAAATTGAATTAAATCATTAAATGTGCGTTCGATATCTGCTAAAAAGTACAAAAACTAAGTCACTTTTTCGACTAAATAGCCTCAGGAAAATATTAACTTATCAAATTGCTTGGCAGAGTTAACCCAAAGGCGCCATAAAACTAGATCATAGTGGTGCTGATTAAAAATTTTTCGAATATTTCCTAGCATTTTATCAACTGTTTAATAATATCGCACGTGTTTTGATTAATTTATTATAGTTGGAGTTCTTTATGTGATATCTGTACTTGGAATCACTGCTGGTGCTCATCGACTCTGGGCTCATCGTTCCTACAAGGCCAAATGGCCATTGAGATTGATTTTGATTGTATTCAATACGATCGCCTTTCAAGATGCCGCCTATCATTGGGCACGCGACCATCGTGTCCATCATAAGTTCTCCGAAACCGATGCCGATCCACATAATGCTACCAGAGGATTCTTCTTTTCGCACATCGGTTGGTTGCTGTGTAAGAAGCATCCCGATGTCAAAGCCAAAGGCAAGAGCCTTGACCTGTCCGATCTTAAAGCCGATCCTATTCTAATGTTCCAAAAAAAGTAAGTTTATCTTAAGCCAAAGCCAGATATATGTATGTAAGTTGAAGCTAATCAAAGTCCCCTTCCACAGACACTACATGAAACTGATGCCAGTGGCTTGCTTCGTTCTACCAACAATTATTCCAATGTACTTCTGGGACGAGAGTTTCATAAATGCATGGTTCGTAGCAACAATGTTCCGTTGGTGTGTGATCCTGAATGTTACCTGGTGTGTAAATAGCGCAGCTCATGCCTTTGGCAACAAGCCATATGATGGGTAAGTTCATCAAATTTTCGATAACCCATCAAAACAATAGCATTAAATAGTATTTCATTTTTATTTTGATCTTTGCAGATCCATTAACCCAGTTGAAAATACTGGTGTTGCTTTGTTCGCTTTTGGTGAGGGATGGCATAATTATCATCATGTCTTCCCATGGGACTACAAAACTGCCGAATGGGGTAACTACAGCATGAATCTGACAACAGGCTTCATTGATTTCTTCGCCAAGATCGGTTGGGCTTATGATCTTAAGACCGTGTCAAAGGATATTATTGAAAGACGTGTTAAACGTACCGGTGATGGATCTCATCCAACATGGGGTTGGGGTGATAAGGACTTATCCAAGCACGAAGCAGAAGCCGTACTTATTAAGAATCAAAAGGAAGATTAAACATGTGGGAGACTGATACAAAAACAAAGCCCACTGCAGCAGCTATTCAACCTAAATCATTCTCTAATTTTACTCACAAAGTCATAATGTAGAAACTATTATATTTATTTCGCACAGTAGGCTAAGAGATTTTTTATAACAAACAAACAACATAAACTAAGTATTGAAATAACAAATATTTTAAATATTTATAGGCTGTTTTATAGGGATATATGCAAGTTTTTTCTCGCCCTTAATGGCTTGGCCAACCATCTCTTTTTCTGAGTTCCATTGCATTGCATTACAATGTTAGTATTGTTGTTGTCATAAAAACAACTAAGAACTTTGATTAGAAGACACTGCTTGTTCGGAAGTTATGATAGATAATTTCAGATCATGGGGAAGGCAAAGTGACAATCCTGGAGGTCATCCTGTGAAAAAATAACAGAAATCTCTGAGACTAAGAAAAAGAAAGAAAATTTTTGTGTATGCCTAGTTGTTCGAAAAAAAAACCGATGACCTCAAATGATAAATCACTCAACTTACTACTGTACACCCACTTTCCAGGAAGCTATAGCAGGACTACTGCTCTGTGTGCTGCATAATTTCAAACTATACAAGTCTGCTGGTCTAGATGGTATAATGCCTGTCGAGCTATAATACAAAGGTTCTCAGATATTGTCCTGCCTATGCTAGAGAATATCATAAGGAGCTGTGTAGAAATGATAAACACTCCACTGTCATGGAGAGAAGTCAATGTAATTTTCATTCCCAAAGCTGTAGAAGTCAAACAGGTCAAAAGAGGTTAAAGGACCTCAGACCTATAAGTCTATCATCTTCCATCTGAAAACTCAAGAACTACTGATTAATATCCATATTGTATGATCTAGAATTAATCCACGACTTTTGTCAATAGCTCAACATGCCTACTGTAAAGCAAAGTCGGTGGAAATGGCTCTGCATTCATTGAACACCCATATCGAACGATCAATACAATACGGAGAGTACACATGGTTGCTTTCCTGGACATAGAATGTGCCTTTTACAACGTCATCACATCCGCAATCACGACTATGCACTCAACTCTAAAGGTAGATGACTCACATGGGAGTTAATCATTCTTATGCTTAATAGCATCATAATCAACTTCAAATTAGGTGGGGCTTCTGCTAAAAGTTGTGTCAGCAGAAGTACGTTCTCTGGAACATAGTGATCAACGAACTGCTGATATACCTGGAAGCTACAGCCGTCTCAGATAGGCATCTTAATACCATTAAGATTGGGAGTAAAACCACACAAAACTGATCTGGTCCAGGATATATAAAATTCCAAACATAAACTTCCACTCAATCAATGGTACCAGGTTAATCTTTTTTAACGCAGCTATTGGCCTTAAACCGACTACACAATGCACAAATAAATTATTTGGCTCCGCTAATATTCTTAACACACTAGGAACCCTTCCAGTCAACATCGACTCCTTCTAGATTCTTCTAGGGTTCTGCGGGGTTTGTTCCACTGTTTTCTTATATAAGCTTAATCTAAGTCTCTCCTTTCGCCTTCCAAACCACTATAGCTTGTTCCAGGCGGAAATTTTGACGATTGAGGAAGTCTCGTTCTGGTTGAAGAAAAACTGGATAACTGCTAGGGATGTGCGCTTTTTTCGGATATTAAGGCCGCTATTAAGTCCCTGCACTGAGTCTCATTAAATTTTAAAATCTCCCTTGAATGCTGATCACCTCATAGGTAGATGGCAGAACAGTTTAACCTTTACCTGTGTTGAATGCCGGGGATGATGAATGTCTCTGTTCCATTGAATTGTAGGGACGAACTCGCCAAAATTGGAACAACTGTACCTATTCTAATGGAAAATAGTAGTAGTAGTAGTAGTAGGAAAATGGTAGCTTCTGTATAACAATCGCTACGTGCAAACTAATATTAAAGCTAATATTAAAGACAAGCATGCAAGAAGGCTTGGCGTCTTTACAAATGATTTCTGCAGATGCTGCATGGACGAGGGGGAAGAAGAGGCTCCCTCTGTACATATTCAGCTCTCTCCCAAAGAAGGAAACTCCACTTAGGAGCTTTCTTCTTTAATGACTTAAGCGATCTAAACCATATACCATAAACTTGAACAGTTTTGTAGGCTGCGTCAGAAGCTCAAATTGTTTCCAAGAGTAAGATGATCACAGATTCGGGGTGAGCCACAATGGGCCAATAAGCGTAAGTGGGTTGGATTTTTCAACACCTAACCTAACCTAATTTCAAGTCAGGATCTGCGGAGATAGTTACAAAACCCATTCTCTCTCGTTGTCCCATCATTTCTTTTGGCCTTCTTTTGCATCTTTTTGCTATCCATCCATTTACGAATAGGATCGAAGTCAACAAAGGGATAAATTTAATACGTGATATTTTAATCGCCAAGCAGTACTCGTAAATCTATTACAATCAATGCTGCAACCCCAAATACAAGTTAGTAAGCTGCAAACAAGTATTTTGATAAAAGGAGTACAAGGAGAAGAAAGGTGTAAGGCCTGCCGTGGTAGTATGGTCTTGTTGTTTTTTGTATTACCTCTAGCTTTCCAAAAATGTTTTTCTTTTATTAATTTATATAGATATTTTCCCCTGCGTAAAGAGCCAGTGTAAAATTACGGGTTTCAAAAATCATGTTTTTGGATAGAAAAAATACCTTAAGAAAGCTATTCTTACTCCTTCCCTTTAGAATGAGGCTCAAATTTAGTTTTCGGTCCAGATGTACGTCTAGATATTTCGCGGCAACTGAAAGGACCAATTATACTTCTTGTATAATGCAGCAGAATTAATTACGATACCTTGTGTCTTCTGGTTAAGAGAATTATACGCTGTTCAACAAAAATCTACAGTAAAGACCTTGCGGGAGAACTTTTTTTCGAACACCGGTGCCTATCGCCAGTTTTTGAATCAAGATATTGCAAATTGCGGCCGAAGTGCCACTGGTTTTCATAGCATTTGTCATAATCCGATACAATTCCAACTTGGCCTGTCTACCTCTAAGACGGAGACAGAATGATCAGTTGCATATGTATCCGCCATTGATGTCTTCTGAATTTTCTAACAAGATCAGGGTTACCAACATCCATTTTAACAAAGCGATATCGTTTTTTCGCCCGTGTTTTCACAAGATATTTTGATTTTTGTTGCTTTTAAGAGCTATTTAATTAAAAAGAGCGGTAAATATCGGAAAGCCTTTTTGATGTAGATATGTGCAATGATGTATTTTTTTTAGAATAAGTAAATATAATTAGCTTAAGATATATTTTACTGTAGATACAAGAAGTAGGTGATTAAAACTAAACAAACATATGTATGTTGAGAGTTTAGTAATCAAATTCGGAATCAAACTGTATTACTATCTTCTTGGTTTAAGATTATTAAAAGTAATTTCATCAAAAGATGACCTTAAGCATCACATTTTACACAAAATGCAAGTTTAAGAACAATAAATTTCGTATGATGTTACAAATGTGACTGATCACCTAACGTTTTTGTTTTTATTCTTATATAGGGTGATTCATCGTAAGGATTGATTTATAATGTAAAATAAAACACATAAATTTGAAAGCTAACTTAAAATTTTTATTATCGGTTAAAAGAACAACTCATGGCATTTACTTTTTGGAAATTACAATACATCATATAAATGTTGGCCATGACTATGTCAGCGGTGGTAAATTCGGAAGGTCCAATTTTGGGCGTCAGTCGTAGCTGGCTTATTCCTGAAAATCTGGGACTTTACATACCCTCAGGGAAAATGGTCCAAAGGCGTGATATCGCACGATCTAGGCGGCCAATTTACCGTAGCAAAATGTTCAACAAGTTCATTGTTTCGTAGCGCCGTCTTGTTAAAACCAAAGATCAACGAGAGCATGTGCTTGAAATTCAGGAAGCACATAGTCCGTTAACATGCCACGATAACGGTTACCATTGACGGTAACAATCTGATTAGCCTCATTTTTAAAGAAATATGGACCAATGATTCCACCAACCCATAAACCACATCATACCGTTGTTTTTAATGGATGTAATGGTAGGTATTGGTACTCTTCGGGTTGTTCATTACCCGAAATACGGCATCTTTGTTTATTAACGTATCCATTGAGCCAGAAACGGGCTTCATCACTGAACAAATGTTCACGATAAAACAACGAACTTTCATTGAGTTTTTCCAGAGCCCATCCACTGCTTCAATTCCTGCATAAGTTAAATTTTGTACTCTTTTAGGCCGAGATTCTCACGTAAAACACGCCAAGCTAACGAATACGCCAAGCTAAGCTGCTGAGAACGGCGGCGAATCGATTCGCGTACACTCTAGGCTACAGCTGCTATAGTCTCTTCGCTACGTGCTGGATGTGATCTAACCGGTCGAGTATCATCTACTAATATAAACTGGGACTCAAATCGTCTGGTGAAAGCTGAGTTGTTGGATGTTGTCAAACGCCACCCACCAGGATAAACTTGCCGCATAACCTCGGCGAGCTTGATTTGACAGAGTTGATATGGGCTCAAGTAAAAGAATTCGTAGCAAGCCAAAACGAAAGTATCGAAATGAAAACGTTAAGCTACTTCAGAAACACTTGAAAAAGTGGAAAATAAAAAATGTATTACTATAATTCCGCCAAACATGTTGGACTAAGAATTAAGCCTAAGATGTGGAATGTAGAAATGTAGATATGTTGCTGAAACAGCAACATAGGAGATTGTTACAAATTTAAATGATGAGAACGATAGCAGCAGTGAATTTTCTGCGGATTAGTTTGATTCTATTATAACTATAATATTTTAATGTTACTTTTTACACTGTTGGAAGAATAAATCAGAATAAATAAAAAATGTAATTTATGAAGAGGTCTCCGAAGCAATTACACAAATTTATTATCTTTACACATTTTGTATACAGGAGCAAAGAAAGAGTGAGCAGTGAAAAATATACACAATAAGCTACGCTAGATCCTCTGTAAATTTCTGAATTGCGGTAAAACAATTACACAGAAGGAAACTTATCAACGCCCCGAGTCTGCATGCCCAACAGTTAAGAGATAATTTAGGAGCCAATTTAATACTGAACAAGTATCATTAAGACACCAGTGTGCAACTCCTCTCTTTATATATGATGTTTTAGATGCCCTATTCACTGCAGACGGGGTTCAATAAAATATTAAGACGCATCCCCTTCGAGTTCTATGGTATAAAAAATGTACAGTAGAATTCGCGGTAGCACTTGAAGACTAATTCAATAAAATATACGAAATTGGTAATATACCAATATGTTTTAAAAAGACGATCATATTGCCTCTGTTAAAGAAAAAGAAAATGACGATCCACAGAACTACAGAGGAATATCTTTTCTTAACACTGTAAAGTATGGTGCCAGTTGTTTCCATTTTGGCGAGTTCGTCGGCCCTTCAATTTTATGGTGATGATTAAACTGCTCTGCCTTCTGCCTAAGAGATGATGGGCAGAGCGATTCTAGAATTTAGAGATACGGAGTCCAAGGAGTTGATAGCGCCCGACTATCCGAAAGGATGCAGATATCCCTTGCAAATATCATGTTTTTCTTCAACCAGGACAGGGCTTTTTTTATCGCCAACATTTCCACCTGGTACACTGTTAGTGTTAGAGATCTTTAGATTAAGTTTTTTCTAAGAAAACACCGCCACCAACCCCGTTATCCATCTTATGTAGATCCATTTCTACAGAAGTGGATTGATTTGTCATTCATGAAAGCATCTTTCTCCCAGAAGCATCTAGAGATTTCTATTGTGTTAAGAATATTAACGTGGCCAAATAAATTATTTTTCCACTGTGTAATAGCTTTAAGGCGAATATCTGCGGTCCCAGCTACTTGTCTGCTGAAGATATCGGGCGGTATCAAGTAGAATAGAATATCCACTGTCGCGGGGGAGTAGTGCTGTTCTTTGAACTTTGCATCGTTTGCTGCTGTTTAAGGCCATCCACCAGACAATCACTCCATAGGTGAGTATCGGTGTTATAATCGAGACGTATAGCCAATGGATAATGCGAGGTTGGAGGCTCCACTTGTTCCCAATGGCTTTTTTGTAAGAGAATGAAGTTAATGTAGCTTTCTTGACTCTTTCTTCAATGTTAGGTTTCCTGTCAAAAATGAGACTCAGATATTTTGCTGTATCGGAGAAGACTAAACTAGGAGGGTCTATGATTGAATCAGTTTTGTGGGAGTTTGCTCCCAATCCACAGCAATCCGCCCAACAGGTAAATCTGTTAAGATTTAACTGAAGGAATTCTTTCATGGTATTAAGATGCTTACCAGAGATGGCTATATAAACACCATCAGCATGGGCAATCACCCTTCTACCACCCGCTTCCAGGTATATCAGCAGTTTATTAACCATTAAATTTCAGAGAAGGAGTAAAAGAACACCGCCTTGCGGCGTATCTCTGACACATCTTTTAGCAGAAGCCTCAGCTAGCTTGGAGTTATATATACTGCTATTTACCACTGATAAACTCCCCAGGTGAGTTTATATCCAGAGAAGCGACCATTGTGTATTCTCTATATTGTAAAGATTGTTCGATGTGGCTAGTCGGTGAATCCAGAGCCGTTTCATCTGACTTTCCTTTGCAGTAAGCACGTTGAGCCGTTAACAAAAGTCGAGGATCATTTTCAGGTCAGATATGTACATATATCAATCAGACTAGCAGACTTGTATGGTTTAAAGCTATGCAAAGCAACTAGTATCCTATATCCACACCGTGAATTTTAGTCACGGTTGCAGTAGTTCTGTTGTGATTGCTACTGGCCGCGAATACGTAGCTTCCTGGAAAGTAGGTGTCCAGTAGCAGGTTGATTAATTCATCATCTGAGGTGGTCCAAGCGCTATTAGTTTTTTTTTTTTCAAACAGCTAAACAACATAGGATTTTTCTTTGTCGCGATACATAATAGGTTACTGTTATTTTGCCACAGAATGACCTTCAGGATTGTCGCTTTGTCTTCCTCAGTTCTTTTTTATATATATTGAGGGATTCCTTGTATGCTTCCCAGTCAGTCACTTTTCTTGTGATTTTTGCTAGGTTGAAAAGTTATCTGCAAACTTTTCTAAGCAGTCCCAGTGCTAAAGTCCACAGGTGCGGCTTTTTCTTGTCTCTAGGTTGAATAAGAGTGCAGTAATCAGCCATAGCCTGATTGAGAGTCAGGGTGAAATCCTTTTCATGCCAAGTTCGTTATAACAAGTTATAGCAATTGCTTCGTTTTTGAGGTGCACGCGTTCGAAATCATTGATTCGAGTTTGGTATTTGGCAGAATTGTATGCTGTGACAGCACTCAAGTATTCCTTATTTTCATTTAATATTTTTGAACGTTTCCTGCCTCAATAATGAAAAATCGAAATCGAAATCGAAGAAAATGCTTCGATGGTTCCAAGTTACTTTATACACAAGAAGTTGGTCGATCACGGATTTATTTACAGAACTCGACCTGGAGTGTTCAAAACCTTTAGTTTGTCAATTCATACATTTTGAGTTTTACTACTTCTCCTTATTTGAAGTATTAAGTATTAGGCTAATTAATTGCTCTATTTAGGTTTTGGCTTATTGTATGTGTACTCTCAAACTACCAAAATGAGAGGATTCCCTGCAGAAGATGTGTAAACGTCATAAAACTTTTAACCTGCATTTGAGCTCAGTGCTTTTATGCAAAAGCAGTTGAACTGATTGGACTATGATATAGTCCGCCTAATGCCACATATAAGCCATGTGATAAGCAATCCCAAGACATAAAAACAAAATAAGGATTGATAAATTCTTAAATTGCAAAATTGTCTAATGTGTTCAGTTGCTATTATTGGTTAGTTTGACTCGCTTGACTCACTTGACTCGTCCAGGTGATAACGTCCGTCTTTGAAAGATTTAAAAGTTCAGTCCAACTCTTATCACAGAGACGAGACACTTCATCGAAAAAAAAAAGAAGACATTTTCTGATAATTCATAAGATCGGTATTCCCAAGACAAAGCTTATAGCAATGCAATATTTATTTTCGAAATTATTGTTAAGACTATCAATTTTGCTATTGTTATTTTAAGTTCAACCGGTAGTAGACAGAAAGGTTAAGACTCCAAAAGTAGAGTCAAAAACAGCAGCCATAATGATAAACGATGTATTCCTTTGATTGATTAATCTACCGATAGAGATAAATTTCAAGACCTGATGTCATTTTTAACAGTTTTGTGACATTCACTCGTATGTTCAGTCTTTTTTTGACAAATTATGCTTACACTTGATGCTTTTAACCCATCAATCGATCCAGTTATTCGATGCATTATGGTAAATTTAGTACCACATACACCCTTTATGAGTGAAAATGTGGCTGAAGATCCAGAATTGTCACTTAGGCATAAATCGTAACAGCGAGCTATGTTTAAAATTGTGCGAAAAGATCTCAGCCTAAAATCCAGCTGCTGCAGTAACTAAAGCTTTGATACCATAGTATCATGTCATATCATTGATTCTCATGTTTTCAAAAATGAGATCGGAGCTGGCAATTGTTACCGAATAAAAACTAGTCATTATTTGTACATATGGAGGTAATAGATGGCGCTATATGCCATAATGCCCATTAAAAAATTGACTTACTGAGGACTCGAAATGGAGCACCGAATGGGCCACCGAAACCGATGCGATTTGACGCCACTCGCTTCCTTCTTGAGGGTGTAAAGAGTGTATGGCCACGAAGGCAACCATGATGCAGGAGTAGATAGCAGAAGAGCGCTCGCGAAGGCAAAGGCTCTAGCTTCTCAGATGGGGTTGGTTCTTGCCACTTCCCCGTTCATCTCAACTAAAATTACCTTTTTGTTTCGTGCCAAAATTATAAAATAAAATGAAAACAAGGATACCCTATTCGGACTTAAGATGCAGGATGAGAGAAAGATAATAGAAAAAAAGGAAGAAAGGAGACAAGAAGATCACATCTGTGTGAAATTACCACCGTGCAAGACCGGGTCTTTCGCGCTTAAAACTAACTAATCATTCACTTACCTAAACTCTAAATACTAAAATTAATTTACCGAATCAAAACTCAACCTAAAGCTAACTTAACTCTATGCACCCTACACCGAATAATACGTCAAAGGATCACACAGCGTTGACAGCTCGTTACGACCTGACATAAGCCGTGTGTTGTTGGCTGAGGATGGCTAAACCACACTTATCGCAGTTAAACGTAACCAATTGCTACCATTCTGGCCAAAAGTGTAAATGGTAGCCCATAAACTTCTAAGTCGCCATCTGTAAAAAAGGAATCAGCGAATGTCAGTCACTTCAAATCCTGTCATGCCATCATCGTTTGTGCGTTACGTCTTGTCACACTCGACCCATCGAGGGGTCGATCCGCCCATCCACACAGCACTTGAATTGTATTCACTTCACCATGATAGTAAAAACGCTGATTTCAAAAAAAAATTATTAATTTACAAATGAAAACTTACTATGCAACTAACGGTGAGCTTTGAATTTTATTTCATTTTAAAACCAGTGTGTGGCTACTCTTAATCTAGCCAAAAAACTTTTAACTAAAACTTACCGGTTATTAAGGATCCACCGTCGGTCGTCCTGGCGCCAGCACCTGGAAAAATCCTTTAACTGTGTAAAATATAATAAAATATTTGTCTTAGTACACAAAAGAAATAAAAAAAAATTAAAAAAACAAAACCACTCATACTTAACTCAAACCTAACTATAAACCATAAATTCATAAAACAAAACGCAAACCTTAATCTTAACTTGTCTTGAATAGATATAGTACTACACTGTCCATTAGAATTCAACTTTTGTTTTATATACAAATATTTTAGAGTCCTGTCTTGTATACGATTTTTCTTTTTTTTTTTTTTTTGTTTTTTTTTTTCGGTTCTTAAGTTTACTTCTTCTTGATATACGAAGTATGTTCAAAGGTGCCTTTATATTTTTATAAAAAAATATTTATTTATTTATCAATATTAATGTTTCCCCCTTCAATTTAATCCTCATCTGATATAATACAATTGTGCCAACGCTTTTCCAATCCTCGAAACACTTCTCATAAGCACTTTTTGTTTTAGTTTTGAGTTCTTGCAGCGATGCTGTTTTTATAGTATTTCCTCAATCGTTGCAAATCTCCGTACTTTCGTAGGTCTCTTCAGTTTTGGGAACAGGGAGCTAAATCCGGTGAATATGGTGGCTGAGGCATGATTGTCGTGTTGTTTTTGAAAAAAAGTCTCTCACAAGCAACGATCAATAAGAAGGTGCATTATCGTGATGGAAAAGCCATGAATTGTTTTTCCAAAATTCCGAAAGTTTTTTTTCATATTGCTTCTCGCATAACTTCGAGGTAATACTCCTTATTGACGCGCTTTTTTTTGGTCTTGACTCACCTTGGTGCTTTCATTGGGATAATGGGGCTTTGGTTTCGACGCTATAACCATATACCCCTGAATCGTCACCAGTTATGACCCTTTTGAGCAAGTCAGGATCATTATTGACGTCACTCAAGAGCTTATGAGCGATGCTCATGCGATGGTTCTTCTGATCAAAATTAATCAGTTTCAGAACAAACTTCGCTGACACATATCTCATGCTCAAAACATCCGAAAAAATTGCATGAAATGAGCCGACCGATATGCCAACATCCTCAGCAACTTCTAATATCTTCACAGCTTCGACATTATCATCTTTTGTTGTTGTGATGGCTCGTTCAGAGCGAGGTTCTTCATAGGCATCTTCTTGGCCAACTTGGATGAGCTTGTACCACTTGTAAACATTTTTTTTTACTTAGAGTAGGCTCACCGTATACCACTGTCAACATTTCAAGTTATTTAGCTTTTGATGCCATTTTTTACACAAAATTTGATGCAAACACTTTGCTCTTTTTTTTATTGAAACCTGATACACATGAGTTTCAAACTACTACATCACCCGCCCGTGCCCTGGAAAAAATCCAGTAAAAGTGTATTCGTATCCCCTTGGTGCGCGCGCGGGATTATAACGTTGTCAGTGAATTTGTGAAAATGAGGAAAATTGGCTATCGTTATGTGATGCAATACTTTTATTTCAAAGGCCTCAGCCCAACCAATATAAAAGCCGAACTGGATTCTACTCTGGGTGAACCTGCTCCTTCGTTTACAACAGTAAAATTTTGGGTTACTGAGTTTAAACGAGGTCGTACGAACTGCCAAGACGAGCAATGCAGTGGTCGACCAAATGAGGTGATTCCATCACCATGGTGAAGAAAATCCACAAAGCGGTACTGGATGATCGTTGACTGAAAGTGAGCGAGCTAGCAGACATTGTAGGAGTTTCAAAAAATGCGGTACATCGCGTATTTTTTGAAAATTTGGACATGAGAAAGCTGTGCCGCGTTTGCTCACATTCGAGCAAAAACAGTGTCGTGAATGGAAAGGCCAAAATTAATGAATTAAATTTTGAATTGCTACCTCATGCACCCTATCCGCCAGATTTAGCCCCTCGGATTATTTTCTGTTTCCAAACATGAAAAAACTGGCTCAGTGGTCAAAGATTTTCCAACGATGAAGAAGTGATGTCAGCAATTAATGGCTATTTTGAGGAGCAAGACAGTTCTTATTGTAAAAACGGTATCGAACTTTTTGAACATCGTTGGGAAAAGTGTATAGAGCTGAAAGGCCATTATGTTGAAAAGTAATTAAATTTTTTTTCCAAAAATTTTGTGTTTTCTTTGTTGGGACCGCCCTCGTAGCTGTCAATACTTTGTAGGAGGTTATTCACGAGCTCAATAAAATTCTCTTATTGCCAAAGAAACCATGAATGACAGCCCTTAAAGACTCCCATGCCTCTTTTTTCAAAGCCTTGTATTGCTGAATCAAAGTTTTCCTCCTTTAGAATTTATCTTATTTGAGGCCCAATGAAGATTCCTTCATATATTCGAGCAAAAACAGTGTCGTGAATGCAAAGGCCAAAATTAATGAATTAAATTTTGAATTGCTACCTCATGCACCCTATCCGCCAGATTTAGCCCCTCGGATTATTTTCTGTTTCCAAACATGAAAAAACTGGCTCAGTGGTCAAAGATTTTCCAACGATGAAGAAGTGATGTCAGCAATTAATGGCTATTTTGAGGAGCAAGACAGTTCTTATTGTAAAAACGGTATCGAACTTTTTGAACATCGTTGGGAAAAGTGTATAGAGCTGGAAGGCGATTATGTTGAAAAGTAATTAAATTTTTTTTCCAAAAATTTTGTGTTTTCTTTGTTGGGTCCGCCCTCGTAGCTGTCAATACTTTGTAGGAGGTTATTCACGAGCTCAATAAAATTCTCCTATTGCCAAAGAAACCATGAACGACAGCCCTTAAAGACTCCCATGCCTCTTTTTTCAAATCCTTGTATTGATGAATCAAAGTTTTCCTCCTTTAGAATCTATCTTATTTGAGGCCCAATGAAGATTCCTTCTTTTATTTTGGCGTCGCTGAGACGGGAAATATACTTCGAAGGTGTTTAAATGCTAGTCCATTCTTATTGAGAGCCTTGACAAAGTTATTCATTAATCCTAATTTAATATGTAAAGATCGTGAAAGAATTTTTTGGGAATTCACTAGAGGAAGGTGCTTGACGTTCTTTTCTCCAGTACGCAGACTTAGTCTTGAATTCCAGTGTTTTTTTATGTAATGTAAAGATCTAGCCCGGCTGTCCCACTCACATCAAAATCAGCAGTACTTCGTATATCCCATTTGCAAACCCAACTACATGGCTGACTTTCAGATCACCACAAATCTGCCATTTGTGCTCTGAGTATGATATAGCGTCTAAAACCAAACAGAATGGAATCAAAGGTTCTTCTCCATTGTGGAGAAGAACAGCTTTCAAACTAATCTCTACAAACAGTCTCCATTTCTGTGGATTGTATTCAATCTTCAAAATACAAGTTGGTTTTCTGATTTAAAGTAGGTCCTTTTGATGATTTCTGTAAACACTTATTTAAACATCCGGTTGTAGCAAATACGATTGCTTAAGTCTAAATCCCAGTAATTGTGCTTTAACTTTTGGCAAGTTTAATTCTCTATGAGGTTCGTTACAAACAGAACTGTGACGCTTGCGAGGTTGGAGGTTTTTTGTAATCAACTTCCATTAAATAAATTTCTTCTTTAGTATCCTGCTGTCAGTTTTCAGAAAGTTAAGAAACAGGCAAATCGGTTCCGTGTGGAAGCGTTACAGATACAACGCTTTTTTTCTCGAGATACCATGCTGGATGGGTGTCGTCTGTTTGTTTAGCCACTTAATCAAATTAGTAGTAGCAACTAAAATGGGATACCCTCAATTTATCTTGGATTATAATTTAAATTCCAAAATAATGGAAGCTGTTTCCAATCGCTGAGTTATTGGGCACTTTACCACATGATATAATTTAATTCGTGCGGTTTGCTAAGAGATGGCGTAACTTGTATTATTCCATTGTTATTATTCCAATGGAACATGCGTTGGAAAGCTACTGTCATTGTACGTCATTTCAGTATGTCATTCATTTGAAGCGTAAACAACAATAATTTTTTTTCACTCAAATATGTCGAACTTTGTGCCTGAAAAAGTGTTTTTCTGGGGAGTTCTTCTTCAAGTAATGAAGAAAACTGCTGCCGAAAGTCATCGTATTTTGGTGGAAGTCTATGGTGAACATGCGCTAGCTGAGCAAACGTGCCAAAAGTGGTTTGCAAGATTTAAAAGTGGTGATTTTAGCTTGGAAGGCGATGAACGTCCTGGGCAGCCAAAAAAATTTGAAGATGAAGAACTGGAAGCATTACTCTATGAAGATTGTTGACAAACACAAGAAGAACTCGCAGAATCTTTGGATGTCACTCAAGCAGCCATTTCAAAACGTTTAAAAGCAGCTGGATATATTCAAAAGTAAGGAAATTGGGTTCCACATGAACTCAAGCCGAGAGACGTCGAAAGGCGGTTTTGCATGTCCGAAATGCTGCTGAAACGACACAAAAGGAAGTCATTTTTGCATCGGATTATTACTGGTGATGAAAAATGGATCCATTACGACAACCCCAAGCGCAAAAAATCATATGTGAAACCCGACCAACCAGCCAAATCAACGGCAAAGCCGAATATCCGTGGCGCGAAGGTAATGCTCTGTATTTGGTGGGATCAGATGGGTGTGCTGTATTATGTTAAAACCGGGTGAAACCATCAATGGACAACGCTACCGAACACAGTTAATCCGTTTGAAGAGAGCAGTAGCCGAAAAACGCCCGGAATATGCGACCAGACACGAGGCAATAATTTTCTATCATGACGACGCTCGGCCCCAAGTTGCTATTCCGACTAAGAACTATTTATTTAGTTAATGGGAAGTCTTACCCCACCCGCCTTATAGCCCAGACCTTGCCCCTTCTGACTACCATTTGTTCCGGTCGATGCAGAACGCCCTCACTGAAATACGGTTCACATCAGAGCAGAATATCAAAAATTGGCTTGATTCATTCTTGGCAGCCAAGCTGGCTCAGTTCTTTTGGGATGGGATCCACAAATTGCCAGAAAGATGGGAAAAAGTCATAGCTTCAGATGGGTAATACTTTGAATAATACCATTGTACATGTTTTTATTAAATAAACGTTCAAATTTTGAAAAAAAAAAAAACCTCACGAATTAAAATATTTACCCATATCTGGACTGAAAATTCCGTGCCGTTTCTAAGAGGGTTTCAGGTAGTACCAACCTTCAAAAGATACGTGTATAAATTTTACAGCTGTCGGACGATTAGCTCTCGAGATATAGCGTTGTGAGTGAACCAACTTTTGTTATTGTGAAAAAAATGGATTCAAAGCAATTTCGTGTGTTGATTTATCATTGCTTTTTGATGGGAAAAAATGCAGCCGATGCAAAGAAATGGGTTGATAAGTGTTACCCGTACTCTGCATCAGCCGAATGAACCATTCGCAAGTGGATTGAAAAATTTAAAAGTGGTCTTACGTTTTACATAAAAACATCAAAAAAGTCCACAAAATGATTACGAATGACCGTAAAGTGAAGTTGATCGAGATAGCTGAGGCTCTGAAGATATCAAAAGAGCGTGTTGGATGTATCATACACGAATATTTGGACATACGACATACGACATACGACCAAAAACAAGAACTTGTTGATGATTCAGAGGAGTGTTTAAACCTGTTCAACTGCAATAAAGCCAAGTCGGTATGTGACAATGGATGAAACTGGGCTTCATCACTTCACACATTTAGAATTCTGAAAATAAATCCATTTTTCATCGCCAGCAACAATTCGATGCAAAACTTTGAAGCAAAATTTCACAAGTGGTTCTTCGGTTTTTCCAGGCTTTTGGATCTTTCCTATACCTTTTAAATGGTCATAAATTGTTTGCTGTGCAACATTTAACATTTCTGCCATTTGTTTCTGACTAAAAGTGTCATCTTCATCCAATATTGTTTGCAATTCGACGTTTTCAAACTTTTTTGGCTGTCTTCCACGTTCTTCATTTCTCACATCAAAATCGTTATCTCTAAACCGTTGAAACCATCTTTTGCATGTTGCTTCTGATAGAGCATGATCCTTATAGGTCTCGACAAGCCTTCGATGCGACTCTTCAAATGAAAACAAAAAATTAATGCTTTCCGCAAGTCATTATTTTCTGGTACAAAATTCGACATTTTTAACACGATAAAAAAATATGATGTTGTTTGCTCAATGACTTGATGTATACTAAATATGTTTGACAGGTGTCATAGCAACCAAACAAAATAAAATAAAAAATAAAAAATTAAGGCCCGTTCGCAATAAATGTTCCCTATCGGGACATTTGTATTTAGACGCTCACTTTATACCGGTACACCTGGTAAAGTTCAAAAAAATTATGACATAAGCAAGAGAACCATTCATCTTCGTTCATTTTCTTATCCCTCAAAACGAGCGAATAAAGTTAACAAGTAAAGTTCTAAAACCTCATGTCACACATCATAAATATGTGAATTGTAAAGTGGATATCCGGTTTTACTTCCTATACACTATGCACATACATAGAACATTCAAAACATTCGAATAGAGTGTGTAGGCACATATTTTGTTTTGCTCTTTAATTTCCATTCTTATCTTTTGAAAAAAAGATTTATTTGGATTTGCCATTTCTCCGGCAGTTCTGCGAGCCAACCATGCACGGTATCATACATAGATATCTATTAGTTAACTTTGTTCCCTCACATTCCCCTTCCTTTTTTCATTCGCTTTTAGACACCGGTTTGCAGTTGCTTTTTCATCTCAATTCGTGTCATGCACACGCAATTAAATTTCACGTGTTTTTGCTCGCACATACAATTTTTTCTCCAAATAACACCGGCTACCCTATTTAATTTAGCTTGTGCAGTTCTTTTGCTTTTTCATTTTCCAAGGAGTTTTAGGTTGCAATTTTACTGTGAAGAACACTATTTGTAAGGGTAGAGTTTGCATTATGAATACCCACTTATGTACAATATGTAATTCACACCGGATATTTGAAGGTAAAGTTTAATTTTTATAATAGATCGGCCCGCTACTAATGATTTTATAAAGGGTAAGCGCACAGCTAGTGTGGAAGTTTTTATTAAACTAAACACACATTTATTGTGAAATCAATATATCACAGTGGCGATGCTTTTGCGTGTACGAGCTGGCCGAACATGTTAATATGGAGTTTGACCCGATTTCGAACCAGTGTCTTCAAAACTCTTCATCATTGCACGAAATCCGGACTCACTAAGGTGATTATGTCGACCGAAGATCTCCCATTTTTGCATTATTGCGTGGTAAACGACTCTATGACTAAAATTGCCAAAGATTGTATGACATCTGTCAAAGAAATCGATGATTATTCCCATTTCAGAAAAACGATAAGAAGGACGATTTCATTCTTCAATCCATAAAGTTGAGAAATGATATTGGCTTTCCTATCGACAGTTGGAAAAAAAATTCCTAAAATGACCGTATGGCAATACGAGAAAGCCAATTGGAGCGAACTTAACAGTTTATTTAAGAATTTTAACTCGTCGTTATGTTTCCTCGATGGCGACGTGGATGTCGCTGCCACAATTGTCTTCGAATGAGATCCTTTATCCCTCACCGAATGAAAAGTATCAAACCAAACGAAAAAGCGTGATACGACTCGAGCTGTAAAGAGGCTGCCAGGGCTAAAGAATTGTTCTACAAGACCAACCCGGCAGAGGAAAACTAAAAAAAGTTTAATCGAGCCAAGAATGACTGCAACGCATTTCCTAAGCGTGAGAAATAAACTGAGGCAAAAAATACTACAATGTCCCAATGGTGGTAAAAGTTGTTCTTCGTTCGTCAAAAACATTAAAAATTCTGCCTCATTCTTCATCCCAAGGCTCATTTGCAATGACATTCCAGCTGTCAACTCTTTGAACAAAGCCAATCATTTAATGCACACTTTGCGGCCATCTTAACACTTACAGATTGTGCTTTGTCCTGCCTACTCTTAAGTGCGTCGAATCTTCAAAACAAGAATACACTTTCGCACTCGTGTAATAGCAAGAGTACTTAAAGATTTTAATATACACAAATCCGCTGGTCTAGAGGCGTTCTGCCTCACTGGTAAAACCACTGCGTAAGCTTTTCCATCAATCTTACTCTTAGCACTCTTTCTAAGGAGATGGAAAACAATATTTGTCCAGTCCATTCCAAAAAAAAGGTGAATATTCTTCTCTCTCCTCCTAGAGACCCATTGCACATACGTCCCTTCTGCCCATGTATACGCTGATAAACCCTCAGCTTATGAAATATTACAAAACACGAAAAATTCTCATTGACCTGTAGTTCGGTTTTCGTAGCAACAGGGAATTTGATGACATATCTCATTGAAAAGTGGAACCAAAGCGTACATCAATTTGGTGAAAGCAAGATAGCTGCATTTGATATTTCTAAGGCATTTAACAAAGTTTGGCATCATGCTCCTTTGTCAAAAAATGCATGCTTTTAGGACCGATGACTTTCTTCTTCAATGAGTAAGAAATTATCTTTTGCAACGCTCAATTTAAGTTTTATTGGATGGTTTCAAGTGTGATATTCACAAAATAAATGCTAGTGTGCCCAAGGTTCCATTCTATCTCCGACACTATTTTTAATTAATGACCTCTTGTCTACTACTTCTAATCCAATATATTCCTTTACTGACTCTAGTAATATCTGCTTTTCATATTCGTTTCCTGATTCAAGTCCCTGCTCTTCGGCTGTTAAACGGGAACGGCAGTGTATGTTAAGCTCATTAAATTCCGATGTTAACAGCATAACTAGTTGGGGAACTATCAACGGAGTAAAATTTAATGCTTCCAAAACTTAAAGCTGCCTGCCGTCAATAAAGGGAAATTTATATACCCAGCTATTACCCAAGAATGACATTTGCACCTTCGAAACTAAACTAATAGTTGTCACTGACTTACGCGATGTAAAAAATATTTCACCCCCTCTGACTTGAACTCAATATACAATATAAGGCATTCATGAGCCCAAAACTGGAGTACAATGACCACATCTGTTCGATAGGATTTAAAACCAAGCAATAAGACTCATAGGTGATACCTACTATTATCACTCAGTCAATTGACACCCTTTAACACCGACGTAATGTCTCCTGTTTCAATTTGTTTTATCGCTATTTGCGACACCAGTGCTCCATTGAAATCGCCAGTAGTATTCCGCCCCTTCAAACCTTCAGCCGTAATACCCGTATCGCTATGATACCCATCACTCATCAGTATACCCTTAAACCCACTTTCGGACATACTCAAAATATCGTGTCTCATTCATAAGTCGTACAACTCGCCTATGGAATATCCTGCCGTGCTCCCCATTTCCTGGTCGTTATAACTTGCAGACATTTAAGAACAATGTACATCGGTAACTCTCTTTTCTTCCCCCTTAATTTTCCTTCGCCGTGCTGTATACAAACGGCTACGTGATCAAGCAGAATTGCTTGGAACGAGGACAATCCTCAAGAAATTCACCAGATCCCATTGGATTGTAGGCCTGTGGCAACATCGGTCCTTATTTCTTCAAAAATGAGGCTGGAACATAAATCACTGTCAATAGACACCAGCACAGTGCGATGATAAACAATTATTTCAATGTGATGGACCCCTCAATTAGCCACCAGATCGTTAGATTTTATCCGGTTTATTCTCTGTTGGGCTACGCAATTGAGGCTTTGAAGCAAGACTTTGCTCGTGTAATACGCGATATGTATTATGTATGCCCCCAATTGCTAGAAAGCACTTTGTGAGAGGCAGCCATGGACCATGGACCATAAATAATCATTCAAATGAATTAAAAAAAAAAAAAATAAAAAATGTCATTAAGTCAATTTCTTGAACCTGAAGTCTGAACCTGACTGAAAAACACCCTTTGTAATCTAGCCATAGCGTAGATGTAACGCTATTGCGAAAACATACAGCTTTCCACTTTTTTTTTTATACCCAAGAAACCGTAAATTCTAATATTACGTGATCTCAGTTACTTCATATTTTTTGATCTAAAGTCGAACCGTTTAATGTAGGGCTTACACTTAAGTTTCATAATGTGTTTCAAATGCGTAGCTTGCATGAAAAAGGTTAACAGGAGAAAATGAGTTAAATACATAATTTCCACTCCAAAGGGGTAATGAGGACGAATTCATAAAACAGTGTTGTCGTTGCAGGAAGTGTGGACAACTGACAAATAAAAAGTGGTGGTGGTGTAATTATAAACAACACTACCAGACTTTAGTTTCAAACTCATCGGAAGTTGTTAGATATAGAATCGGCAAAAGACCGACCACCTAAAAGTGCGATCAGACAAAGAAGTACGTTGCTTTGAAAACATTTTTGAAATGTTTTCCATTTGTTTGATTAGGTGTGGACGCCGATGAAACATTTCTCAAAATTATGTTTTTTTTTGCTCATTATAGACTCGAAGGAAATGAATTCAAAAAAGATTGGTAAAGTCGCGCTGCGTCTTAAGCAAAATAAAAGAAGAAAATAAGAGGGAGAAGAAAAAAAAATAAGGGAGTCAAATAGATTTTTTAAAAGCAAAGGGAATTTAGGGGCATAAGTTATTGACTTTAAACTTTTTGGTGACACAATTAGTTCTGGAATTAGAATACAAGATATGAACTACAAATCGATCAATAGTGCTGAAAAATGATCACCAGTAGTTCTTCGATTTCATACCACCAGTCACAGTTTTCGAAATTTAAGTCGCAATGGACTTAATTTGAATTTAATTTTTGTGTTATGTTTGGTTGAAAATGTGTTTTCTAAATCAATTCAAAATCATTTCCATGTCTTCAGGGGGTGGTATATTGTTTTGTCGGGTTGATAGATGTCACAATTTGCTTACCTTTAGATCAACATGGTATGACGGGCTTTTAAGACATCTACCGAAAGCTGACCGATAGGGATTGGAATAATTTCAATTATGTCAGAACCGTACAACAGAATTTTGTTAACATTTATAGGCATTTTGCACCAATTATATTTGGAAAGAAATAATTTTGCTGTGTCCAAATAGGTTTAGGTTTGCAAGAAAACTCGTAAGTTGCCCTTATATCGGTGCATGTAACTAAGTTCTCTCAAGTTACGCGGAGGCGAATTCCAGAGCCGAATTCCAGAGGCGAATAGCAGCAATAAAAAATTTGTCTCTCAGATGTTAAACAAGAGAAACATGGAAGAATAAGAGAAGCAGATCTATTGGATGCCGGAAACTCGATTTCGTTTTTAAAAGCTGAAAAAGAAAGACAAGTGTTCAAAACTTGATATATGGTAGTTCTGAAAAGACATTTTTAGCAAGTTCTTTGCCAAATGAGAAATGTGGCCAGCTCTTCTGAGATTATAGACATAGCGAAAAGTTTTATTGAAGGCCACTTGCAGTTTTCTTTTACTATTAGCATCACAATTATAATAGACTTCACAACCATATATAAGAACATGGATGGCACAAGTTTTGACAAATAATAGCTTTGTATTCTGTGGTGCAAATTTCTGTGTAGTCCAAATAGTACGGAGAATGCCGTAAGCTCTCCCCACGATTAAATTTGTGTGATTATTCCAAGTGAGTGTTCTATTAAATAAGATGCCTAGGTTTTTTGAGGATTCTACGTATTCGATTGTTGATCTGTTCAGCCTTATACTGGAAAATAGGAAAGGTTTACTGCTGTTTTTCAAATAACTAGACATTTACATTTACTAGAATTGAGTTCCAAGCCATGTTCGGAGAACCATCTTAAAATACGCTGAAAATTTTCATTCAATTCATTAACAAAATGTTCAATAAGGCCGAGAGGACAACTTAGTTAAATTTGAATGCCGTCAGCGTAAAAATGCTTTGATGAATTTAGAATAACCGCGGCTATATTGTTGATATAAGAATAATATATATGAGAATAAGAAAATACCACCTTAATCAAAAAGCTCCCGAAATTCATTCAGAAAATGAAAAATACAAGTTTGTTCATCAAAATCTATATTGTCCCCTTCAAAATAATCCCCATCGACTGCAACACACTTATGCCAGCGCTTGATCCAATCCTCGAAACATTTTTTATATTGGGTTTTCGGTATGTTTATCAATGTTTCCTGCGACTTTTCCATTACTTCCTTTCGGCTGCTGAAACGAGTTCCCCGTAGTGGGTTTTTAACTCGATTATACAGAAAGAAGTCACAGTGAGCGAAGTCAGGTGAATTCGGTATCCAACGGTATTTGTTGTATTTTTCATCAAAAAATTATGAATCAAAAATGCAAAATCCACGAGTTTTCTGCCCACAATTCTGGTCTCTTTCGACGAATTGCTTCACGCAAACGTCTCATAACGCCCAAATGACATTCTTTGCTTACTGTCTGGCCTTCACGCAAAAATTCATGATGCACGACACCGTTGTAACCCACGAAAACCATGAGCATTGCCTTCTTTTTTGACTGAAAACGACGTGGTTTTTTTGGTCTCGGCTTATTTGGTGACCGCCATTCACTTGCCTGATGTCTGGATTGAGTGTCGGATCCATCCAGGCAATGTTCACGTCCTCCGATATCTCTCTAATGGTTAATTTGCGGTTATTGACGAACATTTTTTTTTTCCTTCATTAATGTTTTCGTCGGTTTTCGATGTCGATGGTCTGCAACTGCGTTCATTATCTACGATAGACTCACGACCACTTTTGAACCGCTTGTGCCACTGGTAAACGAGCGTTTTCTTAAAAGAATCGTTGCCGAAATTCTTTTCCAACCTTTCCAACGTTCGGGCACCATTAAATCCGTTTTTTACGATAAATGTAATACAAGTTCTTTGTTGCAAATTTAAATCCATTTCTAACACACATAGAGATAGATGTATTCTTGGCTACGTAACTTTTGCAAATGTCAGGCTTTGACGCTAAGATTTAGAGGGAATGTCAACAACAGATGTACCAACTTAACAAAAACAGAACTCAAATTGGAACAATGGGAGCGCAACACGGTGGTTATTCCGTATTTGGTTTTAAACAAGGTGGTATATATGAGAATAAGATCGGACAAAGAATCGAGCCTTGGGGAACCCATCGTTTCAAAGCAAGAAACTCTGATAGAGATCCGCCCAGGAACACAGCCTGCTTTCCTTCACATAAATAAGATGAAAGTAGCCTGATTGCAGATGAAGACAAGTTAAACTCATGGCAAAGTTTATAGATAAGAGTTGGGTGATCAACCATATCAAGGGCCTTTGAAAAATCGTATATCTTCTACCACACTCATTAAATCAGTCATATAGCTGTGTTTAGCGCGAAAACCAAATTGGATTGATACCAATAGCTTATACCTTGCCACATATAGTATATATTGATTTGCTTTTGCATAATCCACTTACACACTTTTGAAAGAAAGGGCAGAATTCTTAGGGATAGGAATTATTTTAGCCATTTTGAGTTGACGTGGAGAAAAACTGGTCATTAAAATAGTATTTATCATATGCGTGATAGAGGGTAGTAGTATTGGCAGAATAGCTCTGATAAAGACCGGATGAACTCCATCTACTCCGACAGCATTCATTTTCACCGTCAAAAAACTTTCGACCATATCCATATTATTGACACTATTAAAAACAAGAGATGATTCTGTTTGAGCTGCAGGACCAGAATTACAATTCCGTGCTACTGTGACTGGAGGTTGCGGAGTCGATAAAAACCTGCGATTTAACTCATTGCCGTCAATTTTGGTTGAGCAATCTAACTTTTGTTTACCAATAGCGCTATTTCAGGTGTATATGGCTTGATCATATTCTGAGTTTCAGGTTTCTTAATATTTTTAAATGTTTATGGAGAACACTCGACAACCCTTTTTACGACTTCGGCTTTAGACCGCCGAAGAATGCCTTCTATTCTAAGTTTAGACTCAACAACAAATGATAATTTTCGGCTGATGGGTTTTCCTTGTCTAGAAGTTGTTGGTGATAATTTTTTTTCACATATGACCAGCTTGTGTTGTACTAAATCGGCCAGTGTGCAGTGATTCATATAGCTCTGGAGCTTTTATAATGTCAATACGCTTTAAATTGTTTGCCATTGTGTCTTTGTAGATTTCCCAGACAGTCTTCCTCAGGTTCTTTACCAGGTTTCTCAACATAACTGTATTATCCAGGACGTACCTTCGAGTTCTTTATGAACTTACTTATGCTGAGGCAGGAGACATGTTAAAGAATTTGATATTAACTCCTCTGTAAATTAAGGCACAACCTCGGATGGTACCTAATTTGCATTTTGGAGTACAATAATTGTTCAAACATGACTTCAAATGACTTTAATGAGTCGAGCTAAATAAAAAAAAAAAAAACCTATATCATTGTTTGCTGTAGAATGAATAGCCACTCATCGACTTCAAAATTAAATGAGGATTCCATTCTTTTATCAGAAATACCGAGTAAAGACAATGGGTTAAATCTTCTTTCAGATAATTTTCAAAAAAAATTATTTCTTCAAAAATTTCACAACCCTGTCGTGTAGCATGAGAGACAAAAATAGTTTTCTGTAGCGAATGAGATACATTTCAGAAATGTTTCATTCGCGTTAAAACCAAAATGTTACCTACTGGCAATTCTCTCTAGCATTGATAGTGAAAATAACGATGAACTAAGATGGGGCATGAGGCATTACATCGATGGTGTAGAGTATCAATTAATTATGCAAAGTTTTACCCATAAACGTAACCACACGGAATTCTATATTATCTAGAAGATGAAATGAGTTACTACGCCCGACCAGGTGTGGACATTATGCTCCAATTGTGGGTAAATAAAAGTTTTATAACATACATATATATTAGTATGTATACTAAGTGAAATGAAGTAATTCTTACATATACATTTCATATACATTTCGCAACATTTTTGGCAGGATTGTTAATGGCCAAGTGTTTACATTTCACTTAACGATTGAACCATCAAATCAAATATGCTGTTAGTATCGAAAATTAATTAGCCTACGTATGTTAAGAAACGAATATGAGAAACGTTAATGGAAAATACCGGATTAGTAACAGAAACAAAATCATTTATTGTTATTTGAACTATGTAGTCTCGGAAGCACAATAGAACCCTGAGACACACCGTGATTTATTTTTTAAAGACTTGAGACTGCTCATAGTGTCTAATCCAATAAATCCATAAAAGAGTCTGATATCTACCAAACTCTAGCATATGCCTATAAAATAACAAATAGACCTACATGCATACTCGAATTCACATATCTTTAGGCAGATTATTATATAATAGAATACATATACAGGTTGAATGACTCGAACTGCAACTGCAATAGCAAATGCTATTATAATTTTTTTGATAAATTTTATTGTGCCAAAGCAAAAAATGTTGGAAAATACATCAATTTTCAAATTGTATCAGTAGTTTTCAATATGTTCACCTTTGGCGCAAATAATAGCCTTGAGACAGCCGAAGAAAGCATCGCACGCTGCACGCAAGTGGTTCCGCGGTATTTTGGCCCGGCGAAGTGCTTGTTTGAGGTGGTCCAAACTTTGGTATTTTTTAGTGCCAACCTTCGCCTTCAAAATACCCCAGACAGAGAAATCCAACGGATTTGCATCCGGAGAATTTGCAATCCATTGTGTCGAAGAAATAAAATGTGGAACATTGTTTTTTTTAAACAATTTTGGTTGACGCGCGCTTTATGAGACGGTGCAGAGTCTGTTGAAATGTCTACGGTCTCCGACCGAAGTGATTGTTTACCCAAGGCTTTAATACTGCCTCTAAGACAGTTTCACGGTATACGATCGCATTAATTATCAAGTCTCGGTCCAAAATTACTAACGGAGAGCGACCATCGGCGGTTATGGCGGCCCAAACCATCACCATCGGTACTGCCTGCTTTCTGGTGGCCATTCGAAGGTATAAATTTTCGAAGGACCTCGATAACAAATGGCGACTCATCGGAAGAAACCAAATTCGGCAACTCACCACTTTCGTGCAAGCGTAGCAACTCCTTCGCTCTTGCGACTCTAACTTTTTTCTGTTGCGGTGTAAGATCGTGTGCTTTTTGGAACTTTAATGGCTTGAGCCCAAGCTCATTTTTCATTATGTGTTGCATCCGTTAAAACGATATGTTGAGTTCACGAGCCATTTTTCTTCCATTTCGACGCGGATTTCGTTTAATTCGAGCCTTCACTTTCTGAACCATTTCTGCTGATGTTGCTGTTTTTTTATGACCACCTCCATGGCGTTTTGCAACGCTGCCAGTATAACGGTAACGAGCTATGGTTCAAGACACAAATGATTTATTCACTTTGAGGTGCTAGAGGGCTCTACCGATAGCTACCTGTGGTTTTCCAGCCCAATATAAAGCAATCACACTATCACGTTTGAATTCCATCGCGGATTTTAACACAACTGAGACGCAAATCGTTTAAAAGGCTTGTAAATAATAAAATTATCTGTCATGTGTCAAAATTTGAGCTCATAGTAATGAACGGTTTGGAAATTATAGCAGTCTGAAGTTGGTTGCAGTTCGAGTCAGTCAGGGTGTAGACAATCTGGTTTTACCGAATTAGTGTAGGCTCTGGTTCCACTTTTCGATAACACATGTGCCAGTGGACCTGTTGCTACGAAGGTCACATTGGTAAAAAACTAAATTCTCTGGTTTTGCAATCGTGTAAGAACATCTCTGTAACAGAAGATATTACGTGTGAATTAGTGTTTGTTTACTCTTGTCGCTAAATTAAGATTGCAAAAGTGGATCCCCCTTACTGAATGTTCAATATGCTCAAGTGCAGACGGATACTGAAAGTGTTGTTCTGACTGCAGAATTCATAAGAAGCAGATCGCCCTTATTTAGCGAGAACAAAGAGGCAGAATTCCCGATATTTCTAATTTCTAATATTACTAAAAATCAAAACAAGCGCCAGTAAACGGGTGTGTTGGAATTCAAATTGAAGCCTTTTTCTATTAGAGCCAATTAATTGGAAAGTTTGAATGCCTCATGATATCGCCGTTCCAATAAGAGAGCGACACGCCAGGAACGAAGAGAATATGGCGGCTATACGCGAGTTGGTAAGTCAAGATCCAAATCAACCAATATCGAGCTTCCCTGTGGTGAATGTGTAGGAATGGCTGTATGTAGGTCCGTATAACATTATCTTGAACGAAATGACCATTATCCACGTCAGACTTTCACTTATTGGGCCTTACTCAAAATGAAGGGCTTCTTTTTGGTTAAGTAAAAATAATTTTTTTTTCAATACGCTAAATTGCCGCGAATAGCCATAGATGTAATAACAAAAACCATTGCAGACAAAAGTTTTTAGTGTGATTAACATTCCAGAAGTGTCATTGAGTACTTCTCCCGAGATTATGCTGGCGATTCGATAATAGTCAATAGTTATCACTGTCAAATGTCACTCTGTGTTTACCAATTTTTTTGCAACAAAAGGGAACTGAAAGTTTTAGAGGGTTCAACAGAAGCATTGTACTTGCCACACAGCAATGCCACAATCAACTTATTGAAATGGAAGTTCGCCAAAAATGACCCTGCCAATTGACCAATAGGATCGTGCGATTTAACACCTTTAAAATCTTTTCTTTGGGGCTACATTAAGTCGCTGGTCTATGCCAACAAGCCAGAAACTTTAGGCAACTTGGAGACGAGCTCTCGACGTGAAATTTCTGGACTTATGCAAAATAACCATGGAAAATTTTGTCCAGAACACCCAGTCATCAAAACGGTCCTGTTGAGGACATTTGAAGGATATAACATTTGATAACTTATGGTATCAACTATTGGGTTGTTCAAAAAGTTTTGAGTTTTTTTTAAGGTTTAATGTTAAACACACATTTTTGTTATAAAAGCTTATAATTAATCCATCAGATTTCGTCCATCATAATCTATTACTTTCTGAAAAAGACATAATTCCGCTTTTATAAAAGTCAGCAGACCATTAAGTAAAAATGTTATTTAGGAAAGTTTTGATCTAATCTCCGGAATTGGATTGCCTTAAATCCAAATAGTTTTGAAAAGGGCGGAACAGATGTTAGTCGGAAGGCGCAAGGTTTAAAGAGTACGGTAGGTGTTGCTTAACTTCCCAGCCAAATGAATTCGGCTTTTGTTTTGTTATTAAAGCTGTGTTTGGTCTGGCGTTGTCATGGTGGAAAACAACGCCCTTCCTGTTCGCCAACACTCGACGTATCTGCTTCAAAGTATTGAGCTGAAAGCAATATTTAATGACGTTTGTTGTCTGATTGCGTGGAACCAATTCGAATAAAGAACACCTCTCCAGTCCCACCAAATGCACAATTTGACCTCTTTGGAATGCAAATCTTGTTTACCGATCGCACCATAACATTTTACGCCGAAAGTTGTTGTTAACCACCCATTTTTCGTTTCTCGTAACCACTCTTTTCAAGAAAGTCTCAAGCGAGATCATTACGCGATCCATAATGTTTCTTTCACTGAGTTCGTGAGGAACCCAAACACCTACCTTTTCCGACATTTAAAACCTTTTCAGCCTCTACGAAATGGTTTTATGGGCAATGTCAAATGCCTGTCAACTGCTGCCAAGATTTGATTGTCGTCTTTGGTCTATATTTTCTGAACGAAATCGTGCCTTATAGCCGAATTTCCATTCACGCTGCAAATCTCTCATTGCGCCTCTGTCAATTTGACATGTTTTTACAAGCAAAAATGCAAGATATGCCGAAAATGAACTTTTTTATCCTTTTTTTCCACAAACATACGTCATTTTACTTAAAGAAACAAATTCAGGCGCATTTTACTGAAAACCCTATACTTAGTAACTTTACACTTTACATATCGTAGTGCTTTTGTATCTTCTGAAAGTCTCATGGCAACATTGATTGATGGTTGAGCTAAAACGAGTGTCTTAAGCACTCAACAATAATTCATCTCTTTAGGATCACACATCCCAATTCAACTCTGAATACAATAGCAATTGAGTGAATATAAAGCAAAAAAATCCTCTCACCTAGTTTCAAATTGCCAGTTGCTTTAGGTTGGTGCCGATTGTTTAAAAGTATCTTTATACTCGCAATCAAGTTTATTATTGTTTTAATTGTAATTGTATCTTGCCTTTTTGTTGATCACGTTTTTCTATTGCGCGATGTGTTTTCTATTTCTCGTTTCATCTCGTATCTAGCTCTTTAGAAATTTGCTTCTCACCCATTCGTAGGTCAAATCGGGTAAATAGTGCAACAGAATCAGTTGCGCACATCGCGCGACAAGAAAAAGTATCTGTCAGTTTGTATCTGAATTTTAATTAAAGGCAGCAAGCCAGTGTCAGTTTCTATCAAAAGTGCGAATGCAAATTGTTTACCCACGAAAAAACCAAACAATTTCCCGTAATCACGATAATCCGTAATCAAAAGATAATTTTTGACAACAAAAGGGTGAGTAAACAATAAGCAAAAAATGTTCGCTAAAATCGAAAAAAATAAACAAATTCTTTACATTTTTTTGTGGAAGGAAGATTCTTTTAAGGTGACGCGAAAAAAGTGTGTTTACATCTGGAGTTACCCTCACGTACATATGTTTGCATGAATATGTGAATAATTTTTTTGCACTGTGCTCTTGTATTATTGTACAACGACAGTTTTGTTTAATTTATTTTATTTTTTTTTTTTTAATAACATTGACCAGATCTAACCTCGTTAGCTGGTCATCGTTGACTTTCGCAGGACAACGTTGAAATTTCGCTTCCTAACTATTTTTCGCTGGCGATAATTATCACAAGATTCGAGTGCCGATAGAAGCTTTTGACCAACCGACCGGCACTTCGTCGGCCGGATACATCACGCCATCGGTTTTCTTTTCTTTTCTTCTCGTGTTAGTGCATTTGTTTCTGGTGTGGTTAATGCTTCGTGAGCATGATGAACACGTTTCTCTGTACACGTTTTTCGTTTGCCGGTTTTTTGTGGAAAATAATCAGCTGATGCGCGTGATTTAGCTTTAATTCTCTTAATAAGCTTTGGAGATTGTCTGTCTCTTCCAAGGGAGTTTTTCTTTAAAAATCAAAAGAGAGTGCAGACATGTTTAATGGTGATTTTTGGTTTGATTAGTGTGACCAGGTTTTTACCAGGTGTACCGGTATGAAGTTAGAACGGGCCTTAATATTTTTTTTTTTTTTTTTTTTTGCTTGATTGCTGTGACACCTGTCAAAAATATTTAGTATACATCAAGTCATTGAGCAAATAATATCATATATTTTCGTCATATTACAAATGTATAAGGTTTTCTAATAACGACTTGACAACTTTTGTTTTAAATAAAATGCAAACCATTTGAGATATTTCAAAAACTATATTATTGGCTTGAAAAACAATCCAAACATTTATGAATCGAACTCGACTTCATTCATATGCCCACCGCGGGCACGTTTGCAGCGGTCGATTCGTTGGACCCAATTTTCAACGACTCGGCCATACATTTCGGCCGAAACGGCCGCTATTTCGCGTTTAATGTTGGCTCTGAGCTCTTCCAACGTCGTCGGCGTTCTGGCATAAACCAATGACTTAACGTAGTCCCGCAGAAAATAGTCAAGCGGCGTTTACTTGCCAATCCACTGGCCCATGTCTTGAGATAACACGCTCACCATACTTACTCTTTAATAAATCGATTGTAGTGTGTGCTGTGTGGCTTGTGGCACCATCCTGTTGAAACCACATGTCGTCCAAGTCCATATCTTCCAATTCGGGCCAAAAATAATCGGTGTTCATGGCGCGATAACGCTGACCATTCACAGTAACGTGACGATCGTTATCGTCGACGAAAAAATATGGCCCAATAACGCCGCCGGCATGCAAACCGCACCAAACAGTTATTTTTTATGGATGAAGTGGTGATTCATGAAGTACATGTGGGTTTTCACCCGACCAATAACGCATATTTTGCTTATTGACGAACCCATTGAGCCAAAAATGAGCTTCGTCACTGAAGATGATTTTGCGATGAAATTCATCATCTTGGCGCATTTTCTCTAAAACCCAATTGGAGAACGTACGTCGCTTCAAATGGTCCATCGGCTTCAATTCTTGAGTCAGCTTGATCTTGTATGGGTGTAAACCAAGATCCTTACGCAAAATTCGCCATAATGTGGTCTGAGCGATGCCCAATTCTTGAGAACGCCGTGGAATTGACTGACTTGGATTGTTTGCTACGGACATCTGAATGGCAGCGATATTTTCGACACTTTGACCATCCCGTTGTCATCACGTTGTGACACGGCAACATCACACAACGAATATGTAAATTCAAATTTTTGCACTAAACTTGTTATTGCCTGTCTACTCTGACCTAAAATTGCAGTCACCGACTCCGAATATCTGTAGAAATTTTTTATAATTTGCAGACGTTGCTCGTTACTCGTGTACTTTACCATGATGAAAATGTTGAGTTCATTGAATAAATTGACAGTGACAATTTGATGATTAGTGAAAGAGTGCGTTCACAAATTCAATTCAAAGTTGTCAAGTCCCTATTGGAAAACCCTATATTTAAATAGTTTTAATTTTTTTTAACGGCCGACTTTATTGAGTTTAGAAACTGGTCTTATGGCATTTTCGATTAGCGATTCGGATTTCAATTGAACGCTATAAACTTCTGATGCAATACTATTAAACGCATATACATATTTGTGTTGGTAAACTTTGACATAAAATCCAAAAGAGAAATGTTGCTTCTGAAATGAAAACCAGAAGCAAAATTTTGATTCTGTAAAAGTGACAATATAATAGTTCTACGTTATTTTTTCACTCCAGAGTACAGAGTCGGGATAAGTGATAATTGAAGACGTTTTTGAGGGTACTTCTGCTACAATTGAAGTCGAACATACGGGGTTTTTATATGCCGTTCGGTGGTTATTTGGGCGAAAAAAAAAAAAACAAAACTAACTTTTGGAACGTTCAATTCACGTTGTCTTGGATGGATTCCAGTCTAATGTCCACAAAATAAATGGCTGGTGTGCCCCAGGGCTCCGTTTTGTTTCCGACACTTTTCTTTAAAATTCATTAATGATCTCTTTCTTCCTTTCTTTGGATCTCTTGCCTGCAATTTATAATCCAATATATTCCTTTGCTGATGGGAGAACTCTCCTTTTCATATTTGTTCTCGGAGTCATGTTCTTGCTCTTCGGTTGTAGAACGGGAACAGCAGCGTATGTTAAGCTCATTAAATTCCATTATCCGTGAATGGCTCTTGCATAGTCGAAACCGAAAATTTTTTCATTCCCACTTTGTGTGTCAGTGACAACTTACGTTGGAATGACCGCATATTCGATGTCGCCAAATATGTTGCAAAATGGCTAGGTTTCTTCAAACGATGTAAGAAATACTTTTCTCCATCTGATCTGGCCTCAATATAATATCAATATAATATCCGCAAAAAAAACATATCTGCACCTGCTAGATAGGATTCAAAACCGTGCGATAAAACTCATACGTAGGTGATACTAATATCACCCACTCAATTGGCAGTATTGAACACCGATGAAATGTCTCCTGTTTCACCTGCCTCTATCGCTATTTTCACCACCAGTTCTCCATTGAAATTGCCAGTAGCATTCAGCCCCTTCAAATCTTTCACCGTAACACCCATCTCAGTGTTATGCTCATCAGTTTAATTTAATTTTTTTAATTTTTTGGTGGGGGCTAAAGTGAGTGTTGGCTTTGAGGATAATCTTATCGATATGCGAACGGAAATTAAACTCACAGTCGAAAAATATTCCAAAGTCTGGAAAAGACTGAACCAGGAGAATTGGCTGACCATGGAGAAAATAAAGTCGAGGGGGAGACGCGTTACGTTTACGTGAGAAGGTTATGGATTGACATTTGGCTATCTTAAGTTCTAGGCAGTTTTTGAGGCACTAAATTGAAAACCGATCAAGGTCTTCTTGAAGAAGGACAGAGTCATGGGGAGAGAAAATAGTTTTTAAAAATGTTGTGTCGTCAGCATAAAGGGAGAGGAAGGAGTGCTTAATGACATCGTTGATAGTAAGAATGAAGAGAAGAGGGCCAAGATGACTGCCTTGTTTAACTCCAGACGAGTTGATGAGACTGGTAACGTCGGTAGGGGGCCTTCCTGCTGAATAGAAACCATGACGCTTGTTTTTGTTTTACCCTCGTAGCACACCGAATCGGAATTATCATGCAGACAAGCGAGATATAGACGTATATTCTCATATATCTTTTTATCTCTAAGCTTAGAGAGCGCATAGCGACATTCGGTGGTATCGCTAGTTTTGCTGCGTTCATTTAACAGTGGGTGTCGAAAGGGAGAAATTTAATACATTGAAATAACGTGATTTTTACTGATAGGCCAGAAGGATGAGGTCAGATGAATCTGCATTGTACAGATTCGTTACGTAGAATATCGCTTTCATAAGAGTTTTCATCGTTTAAGTCCTGCCTTGAAGTGACCGAAGCTACGGCTTGGGTTGATATATGGTAAGTTCGGTCAGAGAGTATGAGATGGCTTTGCATTTTTTTATTTTGATCTCAAGGAAATTTTTTTGGCACCATATTGAGAATCTATTGAGATCGTCTTATAGAGGTTAAAATTAAAAATATTGGAAATTTGTCTCGGCATAAACAGATATGCGTTACTTCTTTATGGTACTTACAACATCGTTATGAGTCAAAATAAATATAACTGGACCAAGCTGGCGACCTTGTGAAACACCCGAAAAGGCTTTCATTGGCTCAAACCAACGGGAACGAAAATGGACTAGGTAATACCATTCTTTCAAGTAGTATTTTAAGCAAGAAATCAGCTTAAGTTGAAAACTAAGTGCTTTGAGTTTAAAAAGAATTATGGTATGTTATGTGCGATTTTAGTAAAGAATTTTGCTTCATAAATGATGCTCTCAAAGATCTTGGGAACGCAGGATAACTTAGGTCGGTAGTTGGTATCCTCTTTGAGTCCTTTTTTATGAAAAGGGATTATGTAAGCGCTTTTTCAGAGTTGAGATTGATACGAGAGGTTGATTAAGATTATTGTCACATTTTTATCAGAAGACCATCGGGACCAGGAGAAAAATTATCTTTAAGTTAGTTAATGTTGTCTAGTAGCTGTGGTTGTGTTAATTCAATAGACATTAGAGTGCTTGAGTGCAGTTACTACGGGTTTTCAGTCTGAACGGAAAATAAATGAAATTAAATCATTAAAGAAATTAGCGTAATAATTGGCGATAGTTGTAGAATCTGACGACAACATATTGGAGAACTTAAGACAAGATGGATAGGTATCGTTTTTTTTTTCTTTTATATTAACAAAAGGAATCAGAAATGGGGGTACATAGATTGCATTCGGGGGAGGTATCTATTATAAAAAATATCACAAAGCTGGGTGAAGTGGTAGTGAGTTTGTAGGTAATTTCGATAGTCAAATTCAGAATCAGATTTAACGTACACGTTACGTAACTTATTTCTCTTGTTGCGAATTCCACGTAGTTCTTTGTTATACCAAGAAGGAGATGATAAAGGATTTCTCTTTCATTGGTAAAGTAGCGCTTGCGTTATACAGTTAAATACCTTTTCTTAGAAGATTTCTACCATGGAATCAACAGAGGTGTTTTCATCGAATATACAACTAAAGTCAACACTAATAAGAAAATTGTCGAGCGTCAAATATGTCCTTAGCTTAAGTAATACATTTTCTACTGCGATGACTCCTTTCTTCTTTTACTGCTTGTTGAAATATGTATGTATATGTATAATTCGTTTATTTAATTTAACGCTAAATTTCGGTCCTGGACGCTGGTGTACATGCTTCTCTGACTAGATACGTTGAAATGCTACCTTTATTCTCCATTAATGCAAGCTGGAACACAAATTATCCGAAAAACTTTTCTCTGAAATCACCCAAAAACAATTTCATCGGCTGAGTCCAAGTTCCTGCACCGTAAAGCAGGACTGGGATGATCAGGGCACTGTATAGTCTTCTGAAAGAAGATTTTTCTACATAATTGCTTCTTAGCCCAAAAAGCAACGATTAGCAAGGATACGCGATTTCTGCACTAGTGTCGACTTCAAAGTTGATAGGGATAATGTCCCTTGCAACTTCAAACTTGTAGCTGCTTATCCTGACCTGTTGTCATAGGCGTGTATCCTCAGTGTCGACAGCATATACATACAAGTACATTGCTTTTCCTTCGTTGATCGCTAAACCCATTTATGCCACTTCTGCTTCAATAATCACAAGCGATCCGTTGACAAATTCCTATGTTCTTCCCATTATACCAGCGTGTTCGAGTAACTGAACACATTTTTGAGTGTCTTTTTAGACGCTCTCATATGCGGCTTGGAATCAGTGAAGTGGTGGTGTGTATCGATTTGGAACATCTTGGATTATCTACCGTAATGTGTAAATTTGATTCATTGTGGACTTGTCTGGCCGGCCAGGCTATTTACAAAAGAGTCTTTGGCGTTCACATTATAGGGCAGATAGGATTTTGTATGCGATGTTGAGGAGACTTCTTCCCTTGTAGTTATAGCAAGAATAGTGTAAAACTCACTCGCCAACACAAGAGCCGCAATCTTTCAATAGCCCGTCCAATTACTCGCATAAGCCAATGATATTGACATAATCGAAAGAAACCAACGTCAATGGAACTTCCGCCAGTATTGATGCGGAAGCGGCGAATATAGGTTTAACGGTCAATGAGGTCAAGATCAAGTCTATGCTGCCAGCTAGAAAAGACATACAACAACGACATTTTGGACAATACATCATCCTCGACACATATAACTTTGAGGTAGTTAAGTACTTTGTTTACCTAGGCTCCGCTATCATTTTAGAACAACAGCGTTGAGATAAAACGAAGAATAACTATCCAATCGCAGCATCTTTGGACTAAGAAGGCGATTGACCAGCGAACCGCTCTCTCGAAAAACAAAAGTGATCCAATATAAGACCTTAATAATCTCAGTTCTGCTCTATAGCGCAGAAGCATGGCCTTTATCAAAAAAGGATGGTGTTGTTCGCTGTAACGGCTGTACAGCGACATCGACTTAACCAGAAGAGTGAAGGCCAACGACTGAGGTGTCTGCGTCATATAGAGCGGATGGACACTAACGCTCCGGTCCAAAAAATCTTCGAATCCGAGGGACAGGACAGTAGAGAGGAACCGAGCTGGCTGGAGACGCTTGTTGGTTGGGTCACACGTCCACCCTGGACTGTAGCGCCATCTAATCGGTAGAACCGGACAAACAATGCTGAGGTTCTATTCGTCGACTTTTGACAACCCAGGTTTTAGAAATGAGTGGATGTATGCTCCGTATCCAATCATCATCTTCTGATATAAACAGCTCGGAAGTTAAACCATCGGGCCCAGCAGTTTTTTTTTTGCGCTTGGATATTACTGTCCTGATTTCATTTTCTTTAGGTAGACGTAAATTTTGTCTGTCTCCCTCTAAGTTAAATGACTCTGCAGAAATAATATTCGCAGATTTTCCGCTCCAACTGCTTATACAGTGAGTTTTTCTTTCTATCCTTCGAAATTTCTGTTCGAGCTTTACAGCTTTGTCATGTTCGTTCTATTTTTTGGTAAACCTTCCGAAATTCTTGTAGCACTTGGGTAATCCCTCGATCGAGCGCTTCTTGCGTCCTTTTATTTTTTTCTTCTAAGTGGCCTATGCGCTTCCCGGCTCGTAGAATTCGCGAGCTTCTCTTTCTGTGCATTCGTTTGTTTTTCTAGATTTGCCTGTTTGATGCGTTATCGAATCAGGAGTTTCTTTGTTGAGGCAGTTTAAAACCGAGTGCGTCAGAGGCGGCCTCTCTAATTGCTCTTGGACAGTGATGATACTGGTCTTCTACGTTCGTTATGGATATCGGACTGTATAAACAGTGTGCTGGCCATAGATATATATATTTTGTTTTAATAAAACATTAGCAAATACGAAAGAGGCACAGTAGAGAGTGGGTGAATCCTACATATGAATTTTACAAAACTAAATAGAACATCTTCAACACTTGTGTCTGTTTTCCGGGATGATATCGTTAAGGCAATACTCTCCGACTGTACTACCAAAGATTCTCTCCTTTCCCAGCATTACTCGTAGACTTATGTCGGAAAATTTACCCTTTACACGAAAAATTGTCAGACGTTCGCTTGCATTCCTAAAGATCCGGATTTGTTTCCTAAGTCTTCCCATCGCACTTTTAGGATGCCTGTTATGTTTGCTTTCTGGCAGTCGAGGATTCTCGCTAGTTATTTGGTTGGTTCCACAAGGACCGCAGATCCAAAGATCATTGATTGGTAAATCAGTTTTTGAGACCCTCGAAGCCGAACAAGCAGGTTTCCCTTTCTTGTCCCCAGATCATCATATCACCAATGTGAAAAATATTTTTAAAGTTCAGTGAAGAGTAAATCTATTATAAAAGTTGGAAATCTTGGATGGGGTGGGACAAAATCATATTCTCTGATACAAACGAGTATGTTAGTATGTATTGATCATAACCGATTTGCTACTTGTTGTTCTAACAGCAGACTAACTGGAGATATCAGAGGGACTCTAACATCAAAATTGTCTGAAGTCGCTTGGAAGAATTGAGCCCTACCAACCGACAATGTAGGTTGAAGGTTACATTGTTTCAAATTTTCGATTTATTTTAAGACAATGGTTTGTATATTGAGATTATAAACTTTTACACTAAATAAGAAAATAAACTACTTCATCCTCAAAAAGTCCGTTTGCAATACATTGGAAGTGTTATCCCATACAAAAGCATCATAGCACAAGGTATATGTAGGTACTCATATCTATGAGTAGGGTAATGTCTCCACTTGGCATGTTGTCTAAAATAAATTTAAATTTAAATTTAAATTTTCTTACGTTTTTTATGCATTTTCGAATATGGAGCACCTGGAATTGTAAAATATGCGTCGACTCTGTAGCACTATATTTTGTTAAAAAAAAAAACTTCAAATCTTAATTAACAAAGCCCTTTTAGTTTATATTCCATCTGATGCATTGTTTGGAAATTTTTCAGAGTTTTCCCACACAGTCTCATTTATTTACCTTAAACAGACACTCTTCTCAGTAAGTTAGTGTTTACAGCAATTACATGCTAAGTTACTTTTTAAAAATGCTAATATTTACCGAACGAATAGTTGATCTTTTCATAAATTGCTTACTACTCGTAGTCTCAAACACTTATTATGTACTTGCATGCACAAAGTATCTACACTCGAGAGATGTACTCAACAACCAATTGTCATCTTAAAAAAACTATAAACAAATACTCGTAGCGAAGTATTTATTGCATTAATAGCATTTAAAAAGTATAGAACGTGTTGATTGTTTTGATTTTACTTGATAAAATAAAATAAACGAGAATAACAATCCCAAGTTAGTCAGACATTTTCCGTCAGCAATGTTGTACTTCTCTTCCATTTGCGTACTTTTGAGTTTATCAAGTCGAAAGTTATGTATTATTCACGGTTTTCTAATAGTTTATTCCTAGTGTTACGTTGAAGCTTTGTTGCGTTATTTTACCACTAGCATGCGTCTTATGTAAATGACGTATTTTCAAGATCATGGGGTTGGCAGTTTCAGATTAGATTTGGAAATGTATTTTAAATATTTTTTTATTTTTTGAATTTGTTTTTTGTAAACAAATCTAGGCTTTAACTTTCGCCAAATAAATTCACATGCGTACACAGTCGGTTGGTGTGAAGAATGAGGCATAGATGCCGTCTTAAAACAACTCCCCAAAAAATGTTGATTTATCCATGTATCTTCTTTTTTTTATACAATAATGAGCGCGCGCTCAAGGGACTTGTGTGTCCTTAAAATGTTTGTACACAGAGCGGGCGAAGAAAATTCAAAGAGGAAGAAAAGAGAGATACCGATGTACATTGTTCTTAAATGTCTGCAAGTTATAACGACCACGAAATAGGGAGCTCGGCAGGGCATTCTGTAAGCGAGTTGTAGGGCTTATGAACGAGCCATGATATTTTGAGTATGTTCGAAAGTGGCTTTGAGGGTATACTGATGAGTGATGGGTGATGTGCATTAATATCGATATGGGTATTACGGTATTACGGCTGAAGGTTTGAAGGGGCGGAATGCTACTGGCGATTTCAATGGAGCACTGGTGTCGGAAATAGCGATAAAATAAAATGAGACAGAAGACATTACGTCGGTGTTTAAGGGTGTCAATTGAATGACTGATATTAGTAGGTATCACCTATGAGTTATATCGCAAGGTTTTGAATCCTATCTAGTAGGTGCGGAGGTTTTTTTAGGAGCACTTGACCAAAATGGGCATTGTTTTCCACTTTTGGGTGGATGAATGCCTTATATGCTCTTATATTAAGAGCAGATCAGAGGGGTAAAATATTTTTTACATCGCTTGAGGAAATCTAGACAATTCACAGCACTTTTGACGACATCGAATATGGGGATGTTCCAAAACTATTCAGTTTCGACAATCCAATTGCCATTCGTGGATAATGGCTGGATGTTTAGATTTCACTTTAATGTCAGCAGGCATTATTAAGTTTTGGAAGCATTAAATTTCACTCCGTTGATAGTTCCCCAACTAGTTATGCTGTTAATATCGGAGTTTAATGAGCTTAATGTACGCTACCGTTCCCGTTCAACAGCCAAAGAGCAGGGACGTGAATCAGTAAACGAATATGAATATATTGGATTAGAAGTGGTAGACAAGAGATAATTAATGAAAATTAAAAATAGTGTCGGAGATAGAATGGAACCTGGGGCACACTAGCATTTATTTTGTGAATATCATGCTTGGAACCATCCAAGATAACTAAAAGGTAATTTCTTAACCATTGAAGAAAAGAGTCGTCAGTCCTAAAAACACGCATTTTCGACAAAAGAGCCTGATGCCATACTTTGTCAAATGCCTTAGAAATATCAAATGCAACTATATTGCTTTCACCAGATTGATGTAGGCTTTGGTTTAATTTTTCAGTGAGATATGCGATCAAATCAACAGTGGACTTGTTGCTACGAAAACCATACTACCGATCATTGAGAGTTTTCGCGTTTTAAGATATTTCATGAGGTGAGGGATTATCAGCGTTTCCATGAACTTGGAAAGAAACAACGTGAGTGCAATGAGTCTGTATGAAGCGAGAAAAGAAGATTCGCCTTTTTTACGGAATGGCTGGACAAATGCTGTTTTCTAGGGTTCGGAAAGTGTCCTTAAAAATTAATGGGATCCCTTTAGGATTATTTATTATTTTTATTTTATTACAATATTATTCCTGGGTATTTTAGTGGAGTCTTACAGTTCTTTACAATAACTTGGTATCTAAAGTAAACCGTTCGTTTTTTTTTTTTTTTTTTTCATCCATTTGTTCTGTAGGCAATCAAAATAAATATTTGCCTTGGTCTTTTTCTTTCTTTTCGTCATCGGTAACACGAAGAAGGAGCTGAATTCTAAGATCCTGCTCTGTCTTATATTCTTTTTTTTTTTTTAGATATCTTAATTTTGATTTCTGGTATTCGAAGTTGTATTTGAATGATGTGGCCGGCAGCACAAACCAACTTCCCATAAAGTTAGTAAGTTAAGTAGTAAATGAAGATAGAACAAATTACGAGTATGTGCTGTCGACAAGGAAAGACACCCAGCATGTCACAGTAGGAAACAATAAAATTAAGCTGATAAACAACTTTGTTTTGCTGTATTTCATCTCAAGCACCTCAAAAATAAGTGCCTCTCAGAGTCAACGAAAGAAGCTCTACATAAGACCATTATCGTGCTAGTCCTACTGTGTTGCACGGAAGGACCTAAAGCAGAGGCAAATTACTTTGTTTACTACATAAAAGGTTTTTGGAGAGGAAAATATATTGTTACAATGAACTATGCTTATGATATTGTATTTAGGGCTACAATTCAGCCGCTTCGATGGCTGAGACATTTTGAAAAAAATAAATACGGAAAGAACAAAGCACTGTTAAGTTTTTTGGTGTTTTAATAGACTACAGTGTCTTGAGAAAAATTCGAAAAGACATTTTAATAAATAGTGAATATTGTGCCAGTTTGTTATCGTTTTATGACATGCCCCAAACACATCGTACTCAAGTGTGATAAGTGTACAAATACATTAAACTAGCTTAACAATAATCAAAAATTATTTATTTAAACAACGATGCTAGTTTATAAAATTAAACATAATATGTGCCCATTATACCTGAATGAAATGGTTTCAATTAGCGATCGGATGCAGTATTCGCTTCGAAATAGAAATGACCTCAACGTTCAGAGTTTTATAACAACTTACCAGAGAACTTCAGGTGCTCCAGCAATTAATATAAATTTAAAAGATTATTCAGATCGTACACACATAATAATATTATTCAGTTGAATGTGCAGAAAAACTTTGGTATGACGTAAATAATAATGTAATTCTTAATGGCGTCTTAAGCTAAATAAAGCAATTTCAATTCAGTTGAATTCATTTATGATACTGAACCCTGAATAACTTCAAAGTTTTAAAAGTCACAGCATCTCAGACTCTGGAAGGATCGAAAAATCCCCATAGTGAGCACAATATAGACAGTTTGTATGTATTTCATCATTTACTATATAATGATTAACTCTTCCCGTTAACGCTTCTAAAACATCACGTTGTTTGCGTCCGATAATGCCAATATCATAAGCGCCCAACAGCTGGGGAGACTTATACAAGGCAATGTAAAAATTTACCTACCAATATATGTTAGATGGCCCTATTGTTAGTACACATGGTCATCTTATAAAAAAGCTTCTTCAGTTAGCGCGTTCTTTGAAAATTTTTTTTTTATTTCTCGGCCTCCGTGACGTACGAAATCCATCCGATCCCTTTAAATTAAACTTCGATTCATCAGAAAACAGAATTTTTTTTTTCATTTTGTCACAGTCCAGTTTAAGTGTGCCCTGGCAAACTCCGGTCTTGCATGTCTATTTTTTGGGGAAATAAATGGCTTTTTTACAGGACGACAAGATTTCCAGCAACAATCAACCGCTCTTCGCCAAATCGTTCTACTTGAAATATCTAGGCCTTTTGTATATGTATACACCCTACCTGACTCCAACTGCCACTTTTTAAAATGCTATAATCATTTTTTGTTGTGCCAAAGCAAAAAATGTTGGAAATATATCAATTTTCAAATTGTATGAGTAGTTTTCAATATGTCCACCTTTGGCGCGAATAATGGCCTTGAGACGGCCGAAGAAAGCATCGCACGCTGCACGCAAGTGGCTCTGCGGTGTTTTGCCCCATTGCCAGCGAAGTGCTTGTTTGAGGTGGTCCAAACTTTGGTATTTTTTAGTGCCAACCTTCGCCTTCAAAAAACCCAAGACAGAGAAACCCAACGGATTTGCATCCGGAGAATTTGCAATCCATTGTGTCGAAGAAATGAAGTGTGGAACATTGTTTTTTAACCAATCTTGGTTGACGCGCGCTTTGTGAGACGGTGCCGAGTCTTGTTGAAATGTCAACGGTCTCCGACCGAAATGATTATTTGCCCAAAGCTTCAATACTACCTCTACGATCGCATTTATTTTGACGCCGCATTCCAAAAATTCGAGCGGAGAGCGACCATCGGCGGTTATGGCGGCCCAAACCATCACCATCGGTGATGCCTTCTTTTTGGTGGCCGTCCGAAGGACCTCTCTCTCAAGTAAACATGGTCATTTTGTTTGTTGACATATTGCTCGATAACAAATGGCGACTCATCGGAAAAAACCAAATTCGGCAACTCACCACTTTCGTGCAAGCGTAGCAACTCCTTCGCCCTTTCGGCTCTAAGGCGTAAGATCGTGTGCTTTTTGGAACTTAAATAGCTTGAGCCCAAGCTCATTTTTCAGTATGTGTTGCATCCGTTCCAACGATATGTTGAGCTCACGAGCCATTTTTCTTCCACTTCGACTCGGATTTCGCTCAATTCGAGCCTTAACTTTCCGAACCATTTCCACCGATGTTGCTGTTTTTTTATGTCCACCTTTTTTTTTTTACAAATCAGTTAAGCTTTAATGTAAAACTAATAATTGTAAATCAAAGACAATTATGTTAAAATTAGTCGGTATCGTTCCCCAGTAATGGTTTCGTTGGATTTTAACAGCTCATAATAAATTACACCGAATTGTCCCACCAAATATACAGCATAACCCTCCAAGCGTGAATATTCGGCCGAGCCGACGACGTAAAAGCATGATCGGGCAGTCCCCATGATTTTCTTAACATTGAGTTGCTGTATTGAATCCATTTTTCATCAACAATCACAATGCGAAAAAATAACGCTCAACGTCCCTTGGCTTCAAATCATAAGTAACCCAAGTTCCGTATTTTTGAACCATTCTCAACGCATGCAGTCGCCTTGAAATAGCTTGGCGGGTAACTCATAATGCTAAAGCAAGCTGTTTTTGCATTTGGCGCGGATCCTCATCGAGAAATGCTTCCAATTCAGCGTCTTTGAAAGATTTTGGCTTTCCGTAATGTGGGCGGTTATCAACATCAAAATCACCGCCTTTGCAGCGACGGAACCAATCCGGCACATTATTTTATTTATTAATTCCTGAAGACCTGAGACAGGTGTGATATCGCACAATTTAGGCGGCCAATTTACCGTAGCAAAACGTGAAATTAAGTTCTCACCAAAATGATTTCTTAACAAGTCCATTGTTTTACGCGCTGTATGGCTCGTCTTGTTGAAACCAGAGCTCACAGAGACCATGTGCTTGAATTTCAGGAAGCACATAGTCCGTTAACGGCTATTTTATTTATTAACTTATCAATTGAGCCAGAAATGGGCTTCATCACTGAACAAAATTTCACGATTAAACACCGGATTTTCATTGAGTTTCTAAAGAGCCCATTCCATGAAAACATGACGCAAACTCAAGTCGCCTGGCTTCAATTCTTGCACAAGTTAAATTTTGTATGCTTTAAGGCCGAGATCCTCACATAAAATACGTCAAGCCAAGCTGCTGAGAACGACGACGAATCGATTCGTCACGTCTCTTCACTGGGTGTGGTCTAACCGTTCTAGTATCATCCACTAATGTAAACTGGGACTCAAATTTGTGAATGGTATTGGCAATAGTGGTTTCAGTAGGTCGATTATGCCCACCGTAAGTTCCTCGGATCCCACGAAAAACATTTCTCACAGAACGCTGATTTTCGTAAAACAGCTGTACAATTTGGAGACGCTGTTGTGGTGTGAGTCTTTCCATGATGACTTGCCAAACGAGTCATCATTGCCAAAATGACAAAGCAGTTTGATAGGAGTCACGCGTGATCTGTCAAAAAAAGCCTATTGAATATCGAACCTCACGATGAATCACCCCTTATATGACGTCAAAACTAAATCACTAATGTGTCAAAACGATTTGTTTACGATATGTCTAAGTTTGATCCATGACGTTTTGGATATGTCAAAATCGACCAGCACTTACTGCTGGAGCTATCTATTAGCTTAAAACTTAGTTGCGCACCTAATATTTATGGCTTTTTTAGATTTAAAGTGACTGTTTAGTATTTGAAAATTTAAATTTAGCTCTAGTACGGCCATTGCCGCACGAAGTAAGTGCAATGGCTTCTTTGACACTTCTTCCATTAAAGCCATGAGAGGTTATGATTTCGATTTTAAGAAAATCAGACTATCACCTCTTCAAAGTCATAAGAGTATCACGTAGTCGTATTATAATATCCCCTGTGTCCAGTGGTCAATGCTCTATCGCTGCGCTCGAGTAAAATGCTTGGCTTAGGATTAGTTTAAACATACACAGAGTAAGCTGGATTACATCAACTTTACATAATATAAAACGCCAATGCGAATTTATTTATTTTTTTTTTTTTTTACATAGAGATAGAAATATTTAAAAAAAAAACTCTCATTGTATGGAATTTTTCAGTCATTGCCCGCATGAAAAAAAATTATATTAAATAAAAAAAAAAGTCTAATCGCAAATGTAATCTGCTGTACCCCATTAACAGATTACGTTCCAACATCGGAAGATGCTTTCAATCGCGACTCAGTGACTTTGTCGCTACCAACACGTGACATGAAAGAAAATCAGCGCACAAATCTCAATTGCACTTAGACTTCTAGAAATAAAGTCAATTGCGCTTTTCTAGCAGTCAAGCATTTCACGTATGTCATCACATAAGGGTAGCTTATAGATACTCGTACGTACTCATACTCTTTGGAATGAAGGTGGCCTAGTGATGATGACTGCAATTTGCTGAGTAATCTGTTCAATTTGGCCTTTTTGCGTTGCATGACTCGTTTTCTGGTGGTCATAACGTTTTTGCTGAAGAAAATTGTTTTTCCTGCCTTTTCTCAAATGAGAAACTTCCAACTTACTTGCGGTTTTCTTGAGAGGAAATTATATATACTTTTTTTTTTTTTTTTGTTATGCAACCTCTGAAAGTTTATTTCACTGGGCTTGAATCAATTCTTTATTTATTTATTCAAGTATTCATAGTGAAAGATTTAATAATTAAGCAGTATGTATGTAAGATAAAGCCAAGGTAGGTAGGTAAAAATGGCTGTTGGAAAGACCAAACCACTTGGGCCTATTGGCACAATGTGATGCCACGTGGATCAGTGATCCTCTTACTTTTGTAACCAAATTGAGCTTATCATCTCCGTAAGAGATGATTGGCATTTAAAGGCGGTTTTAGAATTTAATGAGACCGAGTGCAGGGACTTGATAGCGGCCTGACTATCCAAAAGAATCGGATATTCTTTGCAGATATCACGTTTTTCTTCAGCCAGGACAGAGATTCTTTATTCGTGCTGTCTGGAATTCGCTACAATGATTTTGAAGACGAAAGGCGAGGTTTAGATTTAGCTTATCTGAGAAAACACCGCCACAAACCCCGCTATCGGTTTTAGATCTATCTGTGTAAAAGTTAATTGACTTGTCCCCCATGAAAGCATCTTCCTCCCAGAAGAATCTAGAGGGGAAGCTTACATGAAATTAATATTATTATTATATTAAAATATTAGCTTGGTCAAATAAGTTATTTGCCCACTGTGTAGTCGCTTTAAGGTGAATAACTGCGATCACAGCTACTTGCCTGCTGAAGATATCTAGGAGTGTCAAGTTAAACAGAATATCCAAAGCATAGCGCTCCTGTCTGGCAGACAACAATCCTGAAGGTCAGTATCGGTCTTATGACCGAGATGTATAGCCAGTGAGTTATGCGAGGTTATAGGCCCCATTTCTTCCCAATGGCTTTCTTAAATGTTAGGTTCCCAGCTTAGTTCCCTGTCAAAAATAAGATCCAGATATTTCGTTGTATCGCAAAAAGACTAACCTGGTACCGGTTATTGAGGAAGGATCAATGAATGGAATTTTATATTTCCTAGAAAAGAGATAAGATCAGTTTCATGGGGGTTTATTTTCAATCCACAATGATCTGCCCAACGGGTTAATCTGTTAAAATTTAGCAAAAGCAGTTTTAAAGACGCTTACCTAAATTGGCTATAGCAACTTCAGCTACATAGGCAATCACTATTTTACCACCCGCTTCCAGGTATATCAGCAGTTTATTAACCACTAAGTTCCAGAGAAGAGGAGAAAAGACACCGCCCTGCGTCGAACCTCTGCTGACACATCTTCTTTCTTCAGTTGGTCACTTTTCTTGAACTTTTTGTTTGGTTGATAAGTTTTCTACAAACGTTTCTAAACGTTCACAGTGCTGATGTCTACTAGTGCGGCTTTTCCTTGCCTCTAGGTTGAGTAAGAGGACAAGAAGCAGCCATAGCCTGATTTAGAGCGAGTGTGAATTCCTTGACTTTCCTGTCAAGCTCGTTGGTATCACGCGGGTGTCATTAGAGTTTAGAGGATAGTGTTTCTGATAGTAATACATTCCTCTGTATTTTGGGTAATCAGTTTTCCGAAAATTGCAGAATGCTGGTTGGCTGCGAGGAGCATCACTCAGGATGAATTCGCTGTATCCGTGGTCTGAAAATGAGTATTCAGACTATACCATCTAGTTCGTTAGCATCTCAGTGATGTTGTCGGAGATAAGTGTGATATCTAGCACTTGCTGTCGCTTTCTTAGTATAAAAGTTGGCTTATTGCCAATGTTGCAAACAATGAGGTTAGTAGGGCAGCGGGATGCTAGTTGTAATATTTTTTAGTTTTTTCGATGGGGAAGACAAAATATTTAGTATTTTCATGATGAAGCACTTTTATACGAGAGCACATCTATTCAGGTATCGATTAGAACGATAATTGGGCTTAAATTGATAACATATGGTACCCCGTTTATGGGGCAAGTATTAACAACAAAATAAAAACATTTTTTATGTTTTTTATGCTTTCGTTGTAAATTAATATGAAAAATATTATGTATGACGTGTTTACTATAAAGTAATGAGATTACTTTATCTTTATCAACAATTAGATATGGACCTATGATACAGGATCGCATTTAATACATTTAACGTGTGTGAAACAGAATAATTCTTCTGTTTCTAAGTCTGATTCGTCTTTTAAAATCCTTTTGTTCACTTTATCAATCTTTTCATTTTTTGTTGATTCTCCATTTGCCTTTCCCCGACCCTTTCTCTTACCTTTTCCTTAGTATTTTTCTTTATCTTCTTGCTTCTGCTTCTTTTTCATTTTCTCTTCAAATTCTTTTTCTAAGGCTTTATTCTCTGAAGTATCAGTCAATATAGCCAATTTTCACTTGCGTCCACCTCTGTTAGAAAAAATCTGGGTGGAGCCTTAGGTAGTGGTCTGATTTTTCAGGGTGAAAAACCGATTGAACTATTTTAGATGCCTGATGGTCCTGACAGTTTTACCTGTCAGCTGGTTAGTTACATCAGTGATGCTTATATCCATCTGTGGAGCAGATTGTAACAATTCGGCTCTCCGAGATCAAATGTCAAGTCTTCTTCACTCTGCATCGAAGTAGCTTCTTCTGGGACTGTGTCTGGAGTAGGGTTAGGACGATCAGTAACAAAAGCAGGCGCAACGTCAGAATCTTGAAAGACATTTTCATTAAAAGGCCAGATACCAGTAGCTCTGAAGCCACTCATGATATTGTTCGGGCCTACAGCTAGAGGCAAACTGTCATTCACTATGGCGAGAATGTCATATATGGTCATAGTTTTACCAGGATTGTTAGTCATTCAAGAAGTCTGTGATCTATTAAAAAATTTTTGAATGAGAGATAAACCCCCACATCCAAAGGCTGCAACTTAAGCGAGGAATGGAATGACAACATACCATAATTTTCTTTGGCCTTCTTTACAACTTCAATATTGACGTGGGAGTTGTGATTATCTAATATGAGAAGGACGGGATGCTGTTATGTAGGTTTCACATGTTGAATGAAGTGGTCAATAAATTTTGAAAATTCATTTTCAGTCATCCAGCCTGAAAAGTTACCAGCTCCAATGCCAGCCACCTGACTGGCCCACTTCGAACAAATATATCCGTATACCGGATTCGTGGGAACACCTGCTTTTGGCTACGATTTTTTTCGATTTCTTGACGGTTGTGATTGCTGTTTCATCCACGTTCCAAATGCGAGAAGCAGGAATTTTGTGTTTTAGTAAGATTGTTTAATACTTTTGGAAAAAATCGCTCACGTTAGTTTTGTAAAACGATGTTGCTCTGCTAGGCGACGTAGCTTTTGGCTTCCTGAGCGATAGTCTTGAGTTTCTTTCCATTTCCGTACCATTTTTGTGCCAAGACGTAGGAATGTTTTTAACGCCAATAGCTACCGCGCAATGGTAAGCCAGCTTTTTAACTTCTGCTGGAAGCAATCCGAAGTAGATATCAGCACATTTAAGCAGATACGCGGTAATTTTCTCTTCTTTCTCTGACGTGAATACTAATCTTGGTTTGACGTATCCAACAAAAAAAGGCTCTTCGTTTTTCTTCTTCGAATGTATCTTAACAGCGACACATGACAAAGGTCAAACAATGCAGCAGCTTTACGAATTTTTGTTCCCTTTTTAGAAGCTTTCTTTGCGGCTACCTTTCTGACTGTCTCTTATAATTTCTCATTCCAAAACACAAAAAAAAAAAATTTGATTAAGATAAATTTGTTTTGCTCTGAAAAAGGTAAGGCCTTTGCCCAGCAGTGGGACATTGTACATGCAATTAAAAAATCTACTGATATAACGACAATCATAGGTAGTCACATAAAAACATAAAGGGGCAAGTTGCAACATGTTACAATGTGCCCCGTAATTCGTTACAACTAGCCTCATGACAAGATTCTGAACATTTTTGTTCATTCAAAAAAAAAAAAAAAAAAATGTTTTTGTCAAATGAAAGCAGTTACATATGATAGCTTAATAAATTTACTACACAACTTAATAAATACTCATTTCAAAAAGATACTTCAGCAATTTAGAAGTTCAAGTTTGAACTTAATTTTTTTATCTTACCTGCCAAAAAAAGGGCACCTGTCCCCAACCACTCACTGCGCTCTCCCGTACCCTACTGACTGTGCTTACGTCGTAGGCCCAGTTAAAAGAAGCAGATTAAGCGTACATTCAAAACGAAAAATGCAATTTAGCTGTTACTACTTACCCCTGTTACTACTCTCCCCCTGCTCCTTATAATACGAGTATAATCAAAAAGTGACTCACCTCTATCTATTGGGTATGTAATTTCATTCGTGCTGTTTTTTTTTTTTCAAAATTTGAACGTTTATTTAAGAAAAACATGTACAATAGTAATATTCAAAGTATTGCCCATCTGAAGCTATGACTTTTCCCCATCTTTCTGGCAATTTGTGGATCCCATCCCAAAAGAACTGCGCCGGCTTGGCAGCCAAGAATGAATCAAGCCAATTTTTGATATTCTGCTTTGATGTGAACGTATTTCAGTGAGGGCGTTCTACATCGACCGGAACAAATGGTAGTCAGAAGGGGCAAGGTCTGGGCTATAAGGCGGGTGGGGTAAGACTTCCATTCCACTGTTTTCCAAATAGTTCTTAACCGAAATAGCAATGTGGGGCCGAGCGTTGTCATGATGGAAAATTATTGCCTCGTGTCTGGTCGCATATTCCGGGCGTTTTTCGGCTACTGCTCTCTTCAAACGGATTAATTATGTTCGGTAGCGTTGTCGATTGATGGTTTCACCCGGTTTTAGCAGCTCATAATACAGCTGGTTGGCTGGTTGGCCGGGTTTCACATATGATTTTTTGCGCTTGGGGTTGTCGTAATGGATCCATTTTTCACCACCAGTAACAATCCGATGTAAAAATAACTTCCTTTTGTGGCGTTCCGGACATGCAAAACCGCCTTTCGACGTCTCTCGGCTTGAGTTCATGTGGAACCCAATTTCCTTGCTTTTGAATATATCCAGCTCCTTTTAAACTTTTTGAAATGGCTGCTTGAGTGACACTCAAAGATTCTGCGAGCTATTCTTGTATTTGGCAACAATCTTCATAGAATAATGCTTCCAGTTCTTCATCTTCCAAGCCAAAATCACCACTTTTAAATCGTGCAAACCACTTTTGGCACGTTCGCTCAGCTAGCGCATGTTCACTATAAACTTCCACCAAAATACGATGACTTTCGGCAGCAGTTTTCTTTATGAAGAACTCCCCGCAAAAACACTTTTTCAGGCACAAAGTTCGACATATTTGAGTGAAAAAAAATTATTGTTGTTTACGCTTCAAATGAATGACATTTACTGAAATGACGTACAATGACAGTAGCTTTCCAACGCATGTTCCAATGGAATAATAACAATAGAATGATACAAGTTACGCCATCTCTTAGCAAACCGCACGAAGTTATAGAACCAATATCTATCTATCGTTAATGTCGGTATTGCCCCATACCTTGTGATGAGCATTAGCGTCGCAGCGAGGTCAGTTTTTAGCTTTCCAGCTTCCAGTACCACCGTGGCCAAGATATGCCGATGGCAGTAGATCGATTACTAGGTTGAGTAAAAAGTAACCACCTTGGGAATGAAAAAAAAATTTTTTTTAAATGTTTTTTTTATTTTATTCAATATAGTCCCCTTTTAGTTTGATACACTTATTCCAGCGACTTTCCAACTTCTTTATCCTCGCGTGAGCTGAATTTTTTATCGATGAGCCATCTTTTAAGTTTTGGGAAGAGATAATAATCCGAGTGAGCCAAATCGGGCGAATACGGTGGATGCGAAGCAATTGGAGCCGTAAGTCATTGATTTGAGTAGTGGTTGCGATGCTCTAATGCGCCGGTGCATTGCCTTGCAAAAACAAAAATTTTTTTCGCTTCATGTGAAGCCGTTTTGCAGCAATTTCGGCCTTCAATCGCTCCAATAATGCAAAGTAATACTCGCTGTTGATGGTTTTTCCTTTTTCGAGTTAGTTCACGAAAAGTATGCCATGACAATCCCAGAAAACCGACGCCATAATCTTTTCGACCCATCGAGCACTCGTGCCGGGTACCCATTCTGTTCTCTGGTGTTCAGCAGTTACCAATCGACACCAAAAGACCGCCCGATTCCGCATCAGCAAGTCCAAATACTCTTTCGAAGTGCTCTCGCGTTCGTGTTTTTGGTCAGGAGTGAGTATGCGCGGCACCTAGTGGCAGGATAACTTTTTCATATGCGAATTTTGCCCAAAATATGGCTCAGTACTAATCTTTGTGGTATTTGCTGGCGCACCTTCACTTTCTGGTCAGCCAACACCATTTCATGTATTTTTTGGACATTATCCCTCTGTAACCGCATCGGAGGGCCTGCCGTTGCAGAATTGATCAGTAGTGGAGTTGCGGTCACCACGAAACTCTCGAAACCAATATTTGACGGTGTTATCTGACGGGGCGTTAGCCCCATAATATTTATCCAACTTTTCTTTTATTTCTTTCGTCATTTTGCAACGACGACAATTTTAATATTTAATTCAGTATGTTAAATTAATTTAAAAAAATGGATTGTGTTGTCCCGTTTTCCCTCGGTTCTGGTGCTCAATGGACATACCACCTTGATCACCACCACGGAATAACCACCGTTTGGCGCTCCCATTGTTCCGATTTGAGTTCTGTTTTTTTTTTAAGTTGGTACATTTGTTGTTGACATCTTAGCGTCATAGCTTGACATTTGCAAAAGTAACGTAGCCAAGAGTACATCTATCTATATGTGTGTTGGCGATTTTTTACAATTTTAGAAATGGATTTAAATTTGCAACAACGGACTTGTATTAAATTTTAAATGTTGGAAAAGTGTTTCGGCAACGATTCTCTAAAGAAAACAGTCGTTTACCAGTGGCACGAGTCACTCACAAGTGGTCGTAAGTCAATTGAAGATGATGAATGCAGTGTCAGACCATCGACATCGAAAACCGGCGATAACATTGATGAAGTAAAAGAAATGTTGGTCAATAACCCCAAATTAACCATAAGAGAGATAGCAGAGGACTTTAACATTGCCTGGATGGATCCATCCAATACATTTTGCGCCATGTTAACGCACCGTCGCTGAGTGCCATCATTATTCGTAATTTTTTGACGAAAAATGCAACAAATACTATCCAACAGCCACCGAATTCACCTGATTTGGCTCCCTGTGACTTCTTTCTATTCAATCGAGTTAAAAAACCACTACGGGGAACGCGTTGGATGGACAAACCGAAAACCGAATATAAAAAATGTTTCGAGGATTGAAGAGCTGGCATAAGTATGTTGCAGTCGATGGGGATTACTTTGAAGGAGACAATATAGATTTAGATGAATAAACTTGTATTTTTAATTTTCTGGAAAAATTTTCTTTTTGATCAAGGTGGTATGTACATGATTGGGCATGATGGCATAAAGCTAAGCTGAGTTACACCGAGAGGAAATGTGACTGGATTCGTCGTCAACAGATCTACAGGAAACCCATCCTATAGACAGTCTTCGCTTTCTAATGAAGATTCTTCTTTCCTAGTCATTTTTTTTTTTTTTTTTTTTTTTTTTTTTAATTGAGGGACTTGGACTTGGTTGATTTAGCCTCAAGCTGCGCTTTGTAATGAGAGTTTGTGATTGCAGCGGTCTTTCTCCGGCGCTAACAAACTGTTTTTTTGTTTTGCAAATGCTTTGGGAACAGCTTCGAAATGAGATAGAGAAAAGTAAATTGGGTTCCACATGAACTCAAGCCGAGAGTCTTCGAAAGGCGGTTTTGCATGTCCGAAGTGCTGCTGAAACGCTACAAAAGGAAGTCATTTTTGCATCGGATTGTTACTGGTGATGAAAAATGGATCCATTACGACAACCCCAAGCGCAAAAAATCATATGTGAAACCCAGCCAACCAGCCAAATCAACGGTAAAGCCGAATATCCATGGCGCGAAGGTAATGCTCTGTATTTAGTGGGATCAGATGGGTGTGCTGTATTATGAGCTGCTAAAACTGGGTGAAACCATCAATAAACAACGCTACCGAATACAATTAATCCGTTTGAAGAGAGCAGTAGCCGAAAAACGACCGGAATATGCGACCAGACACGAGGCAATAATTTTCCATCATGACAACGCTCGGCCACACGTTGCTATTCCGGTTAAGAACAATTTGGAAAACAGTGGATGGGAAGTCTTACCCCACCCCCCTTATAGCCCAGACCTTGCCCCTTCTGACTACCATTTGTTCCGGTCGATGCAGAACGTCCTCACTGATAAACGGTTCACATCAGAGCAGAATATCAAGAATTGGCTTGATTCATTCTTGGCTGCCAAGCCGTCGCAGTTCTTTTGGGATGAGATCCACAAATTGCCAGAAAGATGGGGAAAAGTCATAGCTTCAGATAGGCAATAATATTATATTTGAATAATACTATTGTACATGTTTTTCTTAAATAAACGTTCAAATTTTGAGAAAAAAAAACCGCACGAACTAAATTACGTATCCAATACATCATCTCCATAATATGAACTCAGGTGCTTCATTAAAGTAACATTCAAGGGTTGCAACCGATGAGTGCAAAGTGGTGGGAAACACAGCATAACCACACCACTGCTACGTATATGACTTCAATGCTTTTAACGTGACTTCCATGAGGCCCTTCACGACCGTTGAGATGCACTTCAATGCAATCTTCAAACAGTTGAAAAAAGTTTGCAACAGCGACGCCCCATTATCCGAGCTGCAGATGTTGCTTCTGGTTTTCTTAATGAAATCATTGCGTTCCTTTTTATAAAGTTGTATGCCCAATCTTCTCCAGTTAATCGCATTTCAGCGTCAAAATTGCTGCCTTTTTATTTTTCTCTGGTAATTCATAAGCTAGTTGTCGGAATTCCTTCATGGAAAAGCCAATAGGCGCCGTTCCATATCCTTACGATATTTGGCTAAAAGAAAAGGTTTAAAATGTCCCACAAGTGAAAGGTCGGGGTTTAGATCTACTTTTTTATAAACCTTTGGAATCATGAAATTTCATTGTTCTCGGCAGCTGCCTTATAACTCAGTTTTTTTGTTTTAACGTCTTGAACAGTGCGTCGCATATTTTCTTGGCTTCATTCTTGCAGGTTAGTTTTTTCACATAATCGACGTACAGTCTAAGGTTCTTGTTTTTATTTTATGGGTTCCGGTCATCCGACAACACTTATGTGACACCTAGCTATCAAGCAAGGCCTTAACTGATGAAGCAGGAAATCCTAATACAGGTTCAACTCCTGAAATGATCTTTGAGCCTTGCCTAACATTTCATTGGGGATTTTATTTTCAACGATACCATTGTGGCCAGGAATGCAAACAAAACTCAGTGAATTTATTTTTCCAACTGCGTTCAGAAAAACCCTGCATTCTCTCGAACTTTGAAATGATGAGAGTGAGAGGTTAACTAAACTGCCGCTACAGATGCAAATATTCCTTCACAATATCGTTCATCTGCTTGTATGACAGGCGCAAGTTTTCCTACATTCCTGTTCTGATTATGAGCAAAATCATTTTAGAAAAGTCGAATTGTTATTTTCGCTGAAAGAGGAATTCTGATATCATTGCATTAAACGCCATGTCCATAAGACAAGCGTTAAGAAACAATCGACGCGCAAGGTCATCAAAACTCTAGTCAATGTCGTACTAAAGATCTTACTTACTTACGTAAGGTTGCACTACTGTCCGGGGTGAACTTGAGCCTCAACCAACATACGTCTCCAGCCAGTTTGATCCTTTGCTAGTTGCCTCCAGTTTCTGTGGGTTTAGGTCCCCTTCCAATTGTGTGCGCCATCTGATTCGCAGTTTTCCTTTACTGCGCTGTCCCTCGGTGGCAGATTTGAAGACTTTTCGAACCGGATCATCGTTGAACAGTCTGTAGAGTTCGTCGTTGTATCTCCTCTTCCACCTACAGCGTATGCAAACGGGACTAAAAACCACTCGAAGAATTTTCCTCTTAAAGCAGCCAAGAGCACCCTCATCTGTATTTGATAAAGTCTATGCCTTAGCGCCATAGAACAGGACTGGTATTATTAAGGTCACTTTTGTTGTCTGAGAAAGGGTTTTGCTAGTCAATTGCTTTCTTAGCTCAAAGAAGCAGCGTTTAGCAAGAGTTATTCTTCGTTTGATCTCAGCGTTGGTGTTATTATTTCAAATGATATCGGGACCTAGGTAGACAAAGTCCTTACCTACGTCAAAGTTATATCTGTCGAAGCTTACGATCTATCCAAGACAGCTGTATTGATGTCCTTTTCTAGTTGACTATTAAACCCATTTTTGTCGCTTTCGTCTCAATACTCGCGAAAGCGGCACATCACGATGCTTTCTTCCGATTATTCCAATATCATTGGCGTATGCGAGTAATTGGACTGACTTTTAAAAAATTGTGCCTCTTGTATTGGCGCGTGAGTTTTGCACTATTCTTTCAAGAATAATGTTAAAGAAATCGCATGATAGCGCGTGTCCTTGTCTAAACTCTTTTTTGTCATCAAAGATGTGCATTCTCCATTGTCATCCAGCACAAGCGGACGAGTTTAGCAAATTGCCAAACCTAGACATTGCTCTGTATAGCTCGCCTCTATAAAATCGTTGAATAGGTGGTGGATATCGATTTGGAGCTCATGTTTTTTTTTTCAAGATCTGCCGTAAATATTTGGCGATGTAGTGTGAATATCTCGACGATGGTGTACTTTCTTGGTCTAAAGCCACACTGATATGAACCAATCACTTTATTGACGAACGGGCTTAGGTGCTCATCGCAAATAGGATCTTGTAGACGATTTTAAGAAGACTGATGCCTCTATACGAGTAGTTGGCCCAGTTCAGAAGGTCTCCTTTTTTGATGATCGGACAAACAATGTGAGGGTCCATTCATCGGGCATACTTTCGTTCGAACATATTTTACTGATGAGTTGAGGTATTCTCCTTACCAAGTCATCACCTAACGTTTTGAAGAGCTTGGCAGGCAGGCCGTCCGCTACAGGAGCTTTGCTGGATTTAAGCTTATATATTTCTATCTTCACTCATCCACCTCGAACGAACGGATTTGTCGGCCTACATCGTCTAAGTTGGAAGGTTTATTTTGCTTAACAGCGGTATTTGGTTTGTTATCGCTTATTTAGTCTACAAAAATGTTCTTTCTTAAATCTCAGCATCGACTGCGACTCTACTACAATGTTCCCTTGTTCGTCCCTACAGGCTTCAGTTCGGTGTGGTGCCAATTTTTTTACCTTTTGGTAAAATCTCCGAATCTCATTATTAGAGTAGCATCTCTCAGTTACCTCTACTGTGCGCTTTTCATACTCCTTGTTTTTCTTCCTGAGAAACAGATGTTCGTTTTTCCCCTTCCATTCGTGCAGCTCATGAGCAGTTCTAGTCGTTCTTTGTCCCGCCGCTTTGTATGCCTCTTCGTTAGCTGCATGCCCTTGACGTTACTCGTCGTCAAAGCAGGAGTTTCCTTGTCGTGGTGTAACCCAGCTGGCCTTTTGGCAATGTTGTCACTGCTCTTAAATATAGGGTTTTCCAATAGGGACTTGACAACTCTGAATTTAATTTTTGAACGCACTCTTTCACTAATTATCAAACTGTCACTGTCAATTTATTCAGTAAACTCAACATTTTCATCATGGTATGATGAAAACGAGCTACGTTCTCTAATTGGGTTCTGGAGAAGATGCGCCAAGATGATGAATTTCATCGCAAAATCATCTTCAGTGACGAAGCTCATTTTTGGCTCAATGAGTTCGTCAATTAGCAAAATATGCGTTATTGGTCGGGTGAAAACCCACATGTGCTTCATGAATCACCACTTCATCCACAAAAAATAACTGTTTGGTGCGGTTTGCATTCTGTTATTGGGCCATATTTTTTCGTCGACGATAACGATCGCCGCGTTACTGTGAATGGTCAGCGTTATCGCGCCATGATCACCGATTATTTTTGGCCCGAATTGGAAGATATGTACTTGGACGACATGTGGTTTCAACAGGATGGTGCCACAAGCCACACAGCACACCCTACAATCGATTTATTGAAGAGTAAGTATGGTGAGCGTGTTATCTCAAGACATGGGTCAGTCGATTGGCCGCCTCGTTCGTGCGATTTAACGCCGCCTGACTATTTTCTGTGGGGCTACGTTAAGTCATTGGCTTATGCCAACACGCCGACGACGTTGGAAGAGCTCAGAGGCAATATTGAACGCAAAATGTGTAGCCGAGTCGTTGAAAATTGGGTCCAACGAATCGACCGCTGCAAACGTGGTGGCCATATGAACGAAGTCGAGTTCTAGTAATAAATGTTTTCATTGTACTTCAAGCCAATAATAAAGTTTTTGAAATATCTCAAATGGTTTGCCTTTTATTTAAAAAAAAGTCGTCAAAAAAGTTGTCAAGTCGTTTTCGAAAAACCTATACTTGATGCTAGCGTCATAGTCATTAAGGACGACTCGATCGGAAAAGAATTTTGCAATCTCTTGTGGTCAATCTTTCACACGGTATTACTTTATCTTTGCGTAATGGTCCGTATCAATTTTGGAACCTTGGAACGTTCGGACATTCACCTATAATACTGGATAAGTGCCTTGCCGCGATGGAAATGTGGTCAATCTGGTTGAAGGTTAATTGATCAAGAGTTCTCCAATTCCCCTTATGAATATCAAGCTGCGAGAACCGTCTGCTTACTACGACAATCTTTCACCTCGCCACAAAGCCGATTCGCTCAAATCTGTTATCGGAGGTGGTGTCGTGCAACCTATACTTTCCGACAGTACTACCGAAGATGCCCTCTCTCAATTTTAATATCATTGCTAGGGCACGGCTCGTAGGTTTTTTCCAAGGGCTCGCAGAAGTCATCTTTGATGTCGTCATCTTTCTCATATATGGGAACGTACGCGCATATAAAGCTAATGTAACAATATAAGCAATAGCAAAAGACTTAATACGCTTTGTTACGAGGCGATCGTTAGCACGCCGGAATTTCAAGATTTCTTGCCTTAGTCTGCATGTAACAACCAATCCGCATTCAAGTAAGCTCTGGTTTTGCCGTGGAAATCAATAGCTGTAGTAAATGGTGCAGTTTTATATCCTTGGATTGGGGTAAAATCTGCTTTGCAGCAATCCAGGATCTCCGTTATTTGTTCGTTTACACGTGGCCTTTAAGAGACCCAACATTTCACGTTCGGTGTCCTTATTTCATTTGCAGGGCAGTAGATCCCTCCGTATGCGATCTTATTCTTGCTTCGTAACTTTGCATATGCGGGCAATTACCTCGATGGCACAATGTTCAGTTGCTAGCGCTGTCATTGGTCCATTAAGGCCTCATCCGTCAACATTTCTTTTCCAAGACCGTGATTTAGCCTCGAAAATCCTTAACGGCCTGAGCTCCAAATATGTATGTCGGAGTATCCCGGATAAGGTCTTATTTATTTTATTTCGGGATTGTACTTCATCGTTGATTCCATTTGGGGAATTCATCCATTGCCCCGTTTATAGAGCCGCTATTTTTGTCTACTGGTCAAAACTCACGCTCATAAGTTTTGAAAGTCAAGTTCGGATGAACATCGACCAGTACCCACTGTTTACTATTGCAGAATTGATGTATAAAAAAGTTACAAAACTGGTTATCGCCAGATTGACATCTCTCAATGTCTACCCTATTTCTGAATCACCTAAGTATTCGTGCTAAAGATTACTATAACATACGTAAACAAAGACAAGAAACATATCCAAGTAAGTTGGAGAAGATCAATATCAATATCAATATATGCCGGAGTTCGACGACAAAATGAGCATTATGATGGTCACCAAAGATTATATTAATGCAACCAGATCCTTGGATAAATTTTGAACACTTCGATGAGGAACTTGGTACATGAACACAGTTGTTTCGCAAAACATTTATTTTAGAGTACTAGTTTTTTACAGCACGATCAGTTTGTTATTCCTAATTGAATTTAATAGAAGTGAAATTGCAGGTATCATGCAGGTAATTGATATTTAATAAAATACGCCTAACTTCATTCTTTTTAAGCACAGCTTGTATACCAATTCGGATAATGTGAAACGATTGCATTAATTTGGAATACTTTTAGGATTTACGCTATAACAATTGAATTGTACTATCGTAAATTAGTAAAATTATTTCCGTATCCGCAGGCTTCAATGACGCAACTATCGCATAAAATTGGCTACTGCGACTCCAAATATAACCTCAACCTCGAAGAATTTGTTGTTAATAAATGTTTAATATACTCCACTATGTAATAAAAAAAATAATTGAAATACTCGTATCTGTAACAATAACACCATGGAAGTTACAAGTGTGTCAGCTTTTTTTTTTAACATAATTGCAAAGTTTAAGACAAATTTTGTACAACTAAGAGTATCTATCTTTTTTTCTAAAAAAAAGTTAAGTTGTTCCATTTTTGTCGACAATAATTCATTTTGAACTTAACCTTTGATTAGAACGTGTGGCAAACACAAGATTTGTTTTGTTCTTTCCGTGGATAAATGAGTCTGCCATAAGCTCAGAAAAAAAAAATTAAATTAAAATTTTCTTTTTACTGCTGCTAAATATATTTCTTCTATATTAGCTTGCTTATTCTCTTAGGCGAAAGAATCCCGGAAGGTTCTGGGCCTTAATCGAAAGTTTTTTTGGCTGAATTTATAAATTGTTTATACTTCTTGAGTGTGTCACCTCATGTAATTGTGGCCTTGTTTCGCTGAATAATCTTGCTTCATGAATAATCGTTGCTGTTCATTTACTTCACATGTCCCAGCCACAGATATAGGGTTTTCTAAAAACGACATTTATGAATGGAACTCAACTTCGTTCATATGGCCACCACGTTTGCAGCTGTCGATTCGTTGGACCCAATTTTCAACGACTCGGCCATACATTTCTTCTTCTTCCAACGTCGTCGGCGTGTTGGCATAAACCAATGACTTAACGTAGCCCCACAGAAAATAGTCAAGCGGCGTTAAATCGCACGAACGAGGCGGCCAATCGACTGACCCATGTCTTGAGATAACACGCTCACCATACTTACTCTTCAATAAATCGATTGTAGCGTGTGCTGTGTGGCTTGTGGCACCATCCTGTTGAAACCACATGTCGTCCAAGTCCATATCTTCGAATTCGGGCCAAAAATAATCGGTGATCATGGCGCGATAACGCTGACCATTCACAGTAACGTGACGATCGTTATCGTCGACGAAAAAATATGGCCCAATAATGCCGCCGGCATGCAAACCGCACCAAACAGTTATTTTTTGTGGATGAAGTTGTGATTCATGAAGCACATGTGGGTTTTCACCCGACCAATAACGCATATTTTGCTTATTGACGAACCCATTGAGCCAAAAATGAGCTTCGTCACTGAAGATGATTTTGCAATGAAATTCATCATCTTGGCGCATCTTCTGCAGAACCCAATCGGAGAACGTAAGTCGCTTCAAAGGGTCCATCGGCTTCAATTCTTGAGTCAGCTTGATCTTGTATGGGTGTAAACCAAGATCCTTACGCAAAATACGCCATAATGTGGTCTGAGCGATGCCCAATTCTTGAGAACGCCATGGAATTGACTGATTTGGATCGTTTGCTACGGACGTCTGAACGACAGCGATATTTTCGACACTTCGACCAACCCGTTGTCTCACTGACACGGCAACATCACACAACGAATATGTAGACTCAAATTTTTGCACTAAACTTGTTATTGCCGGTCTACTAGGGCAAGAATTACGACCGAAAATTGGAGTTAACGCTCTTAAAGTTGCAGTCACCGACTCCGAATATCTGTAAAACATTTTTATAATTTGCAGACGTTGCTCGTAAGTGTACTTTACCATGATAAAAATGTTGAGTTCACTGAATAAATTAAGAGTGACAGTTTGATGATTAGTGGAAGAGTGCGTTCACAAATTAAATTCAAAGTTGTCAAGTCCCTATTGGAAAACCCTATATGTACAGTGCATACGTACAAGTGTACGTGTATGTACTGCCATTTCAATATACACAGACAACACCTGAAGGACGACGTGTTGAGATCTTTGCTGCGGAAATTAACCTAACCCAGCTTGTAAATAAGCCCACACGAATACATGACATTTATAGTCATACCCCCAACAGCCTGGACATGTTCTTAACTTCTCACCCTGACAAATACAAGGTCAATGTGCTATTTCCTCTAGGCTCTTCGGACCATTGTATCATATTAACTAGTTTCTCGTACACCTACCACACACGTTCTTTTCATATTATACACGAATGAGCTACTTCGCGTCTTCAAGCATCTCATTTGCCTTTGCTGACGATATCGCGATTGTGGTCAGTCACAGATCATTGGATACGGCGACGTAGATAAAGCAGGAGGAGTTCGATGATGCAGTAAAATGGTGCCACGACAATGGCTTGATTATAAATGCTACAAAAACCAAGATGATGCACATCCGTAGTCCACAATTTAAATATTAGTTATTAGTTATCATTAGTTGAAAGCTACAAATACCTTAGAGTTATCAATGTCTGTCATTTTATATAGAACACAAGCTGCGGCTCCTGTTTTAAAACAAGTATATTACTCATTAGTTGAGTTAAAGTTACGATATGGCAACGCTGCAATAACCTACATTAATAAGTTACAAAGTCCGCAAAATTCAACACTGAAACAAATAAACCTGAGTTTCTCACGGAACGACAAAGGAACATTCAAAGTTCTTCATGTTGAGAGAATCTTCAAGATGATACTAATACTGGAGTACTTCAACGAACGATAACTGTTCCATTCAACCAATTGATCACGCAATCAACACCAGAAGACATGCCCAATTGCCTAGAAATTGCAATACAAATAACGAATTACCCCGGGAAATAGTAAAAATAAAAAATTTCAAAACTAGAAAGAAAACATAAATTAATCTAAAGTATGATAGCAAATTTTTAAAATTTTTTTCTTTTTTATTCATGAAATTATTTTAAATTTATTGAATATTCAAATCTATCACTATAAGCTTACTTCAACTATAAAACTTTTAAAACACAATCTTCTGCAGACAAGCCTATGGTGTCGCGGAAATTATAAAAAAAAGTTTAAGTACCTTTTAAATTTATCAAAACATTAAAAAAAAAAAAAGGTAAATTAATTAATATAGGGTTTTCCAATATCGACATGACAACTTTGTGAACGCACTCTTTCGCTAATCATCAAACTGCCACTGTCAATTTATTCAGTAAACTCAACATTTTCATCGTGGTAAAGTACACTAACGAGCAACGTCTGCAAACGTTCTCCGATTGGGTTCTGAAGAAGATCCGCCAAGATGATGAATTTCATCGCAAAATCATCTTCAGTGACGAAGCTCATTTTTGGCTCAATGGGTTCGTCAATAAGCAAAATATGCGTTATTGATCGGGTGAAAACCCACATCCACAAAAAATCACTGTTTGGTGCGGTTTGCATGACGGCGGCGTTATTGGGCCATATTTTTTCGTCGACGATAACGATCGTAATGTTACTGTGAATGGTCAGCGTTATCGCGCCATGATCACCGATTATTTTTAGCCCGAATTGGAAAATATGGACTTGGACGACATGTGGTTTCAACAGGATGGTGCCACAAGCCACACAGCACACGCTATAATCGATTTATTAAAGAGTAAGTATGGTGAGCGTGTTATCTCAAGACATGGGCCAGTCGATTAGCCGCTTCGTTCGTGCGATTTAACGCCGCTTGACTATTTTCTGTTGGGCTACGTTAAATCATTGCTTTATGCCAACACGCCGACGACGTTGGAAGAGCTCAGAGCCAACATTGAAAGCGAAATAGTGGCCGTTTCGGCCGAAATGTGTGGTCGAGTCGTTGAAAATTGGGTCCAACGAATTGACCGCGGCAAACGTGCCCGCGGAGGCCATATGAACGAAGTCGAGTTCCATTCATAAATGTTTTGATTGTACTTCAAGCCAATAATAAAGTTTTTGAAATATCTCAAATGGTTTGCCTTTTATTTAAAAAAAAAAAGTTGTCAAGTCGTTATTAGAAAACCCTATAAATAAATAATTATTAAAAAAAATAAAGAACTAAAAGAGCCATATGGCAATACGAGAAAGCCAATTAGAGTGAACTTAACAGCTTATTTAGGAATTTTAACTGGTCGTTAACACTGCGGACTTTAACTTAAACACATTTTTATGATAAGCTAGTCGAACGAAAAAGTTGACGGATGTGACTGGTATTATGGTCAGCGAATTATTGAATAAGTTCGCTTCAAACGTCAAAAATTTAGCGAATTGTGATTTCCTAATTATGGCTATTTCTGTCAGAATCACTCGAATCAAAATATTCAGTGAAAAGGAAGGCGAACGATCAGCCGCTTTAATTTTGTAGGTGTTTTTTTGTTTTTTTTATATTTTCGAAAATGTGTGATAGAAAATGGTAAATCCAAAAAAGTATTGATAGTGGAAATGGTCTTTAATTAGAGAGAATTTTAATTTTAAGAGAACAAATACGGATCAGTTGGCAAAACGTGTTCAACTGATGGAATTTAACCCTGACATGGCTAAGGGCATAGGAGCGTTTACCTAACGCAATCAGAAGGAATGTTTGGATGAGTTCACGGTTGAGCTCAACTCTTTAGGCCCGCCAACAGGGGAGGAAAGAGAGAAAAGCATAAAGTTTAAATCAGTTTAAAAAATTGTTGAAGTGAGATATTAAAAAATGTTTAGGGTTGGACTGGATTATATAAACTCAAGCTGAAAAAGAAAATTGCATTCAATAAAAAGGATGTACGAGTAGTGGCAACCGGAGGAGGACCTTAAACACAGGTCTTTTTGTCTCCCCTGGAACGGTCAGTAGATGAGTTGCTCAGCTTACAACAAGCTGTAAACCCAGCAGGTAAATGCTTCGGGTCAAGCGTGCACTGAAGAAGTTGTGCAAGAACTTCTGCAACAAACTTCAGGTTAAAACGTAGCAGAACCGTTAGTGAAAAAAATATAAGGGAAAATCAGAGACTAAAATTGCTCAGAAGCCAGACTGGAACACAACTCGAGCTTCTAGCAGTTTGTAAATCTATTAAAAACCACTTAGCGGAAATGGCTAGATATAAGAGAAAGAACTACGAACTTAATAAAGAAAAGCTAGAGTTAATCAAACGCAAGAAAAAAAAGAAAAGAAAAAGAAAATTTTGAGAAAAACCGACGTCATAAGGAGAACCTTGAGCTAAAGTTTAAAAAATTGGAGCAGCAATATAAAAAATAAAGCTGCTACAATGTAGCTAAAATTTCAATTTTTTTCTCTAAAGGGATCAAGTTTTCTTCCTCTATTACAATATTTAAGGCTCGTTTACACTATAGCTGCGATAAATATTGTGCAAGGCACAATAAACGTTCACTAAACTTGTGGCCTTTCTCGGAACAAAGTGCAATTTTCGTTCACTTAGAAAGCATCTAAATCGGCTTTTCAAAACTCCAATCGTCCTCTCCACAATATTTTTTGCTTTTGCAGTTTCTAGTTTCCGAATTTGCATATCTGAACGGAGTAAGCAAATAAAGTAGAAGAGGATAACCGGAGTCTCCCAAAAATAAATAAGGACCAAGGCCTAGTTTCTCGCACTCCTGAGGAGGGCCTACTGATTATTTCTGGTTCCGAACGGCTCTCCTGAGAAGCTTTTTCATAGGCAGAATTTGGCTTTCGGAGGATTGCCATTGCCCGCCGAAGAAGTCTCCCAAAATGTCATGAAAATACAAATTTTAATTAAATTAAATTTTCATACATTTTCCTCTCTCCATTTTGGCACCATCTTTCCAACATCACTTTTAACTCGCTGCGGTTCCACACAAAGGCGTCGCATGTGGAACCGAGATATCTGGTATCGACATAGCGGATGTTCATATTGTGATCACACGCCGGAAATAAAAAAAAAATTAAAAAACCAAACCAAAATTTAAAAATAGAAAAACTCCCTAACATTGTACGAATGTTGTGTAATTCGTTTTCCAACGGCAACGTAAAGATAGCGGCACTCGTCAATAAAAGCTAGAGAATGCTAGTTATGCATCTTTTGACAGTTACTTACCGAAGTTTCAGTCATTTTGGAAGCGCAGTTTTTAGTTAACAGTCGTTTGAATGAGTCGATGTGAGTGTTTTTTGTGAAAATGGAAAAAATTAAGTATCGAGCTGTTATTAAATTCTTGTTTTTGAAAGGTAATACGCCTACGCAAATTAAAAATGAGTTGGACTTTGGGTATGGGGACTCTGCACCATCATTTACCACAGTGAAATTTTGGGCAGCTGAATTTAAACGTGGCCATAAGAGCTTGGAAGCTGATGAACGTTCGGGACGTCCAAAAATTGCAACCACTGATGATAACTTAAGTTCACCAAATGGTGTTAGACGCCGAATTAAAGTGAGAGAGATAGTAGAGGTTATGAAAATGTCCAAAAAACGTGTTTGTTACATATTAAATCAAGATTTAGGCATGAGAAAGCTGTCCGCGCGTTGAGTGCCGCGTTTGCTTACGTTAGACCAAAAACGTGTTCGAATGAACATTTCCAACGCTCTGTTGGCGCAGTTTAATAAAAAATCCGATTTTTGTCGCCGATTAATTACTGTAGATGAAACTTGGAAACAAAAATTCAGTCAAAACAGTGGACTGCAAAGGGCGAGCCGGCTCCAAAAAAGCCGATTATCGATTATCTTTAAAAATGAAAAGCCATTACAGGAGCATACCACGCATCATTATTTGCCAAGCTGAAGGTTGTTTCACCAAGGCAACGCGTCGTCTCATTCCTCAGCGGTTGCCATGGCGAAAATCTATGAATTACGGTTTGAACTGCTTGACCATCCGCCTTATTCACCAGATCTAGCCCGAAGCGACTTCTTTTTGTTCCCTCATCTAAAAACTGCGCTCGGAGGCCAGAAATTTTCGTCAATTGAGGAGACAATCACCTTCGTGAACAATTGGACGGGTTAGAGAGATGGGAGCATCGCTGAAAAAAGTGTGTAGAATTACAAGGAGACTATGTAGAAAATTAAAAAAAAAATTTTAAGAAAAAATGTCTTGTATCATCGTTCGGTCGGAAACTTTTCAGATAACCCTCGTAATTAAGCTGTAATACCCCTTACGATTACAATACTGGTGACGCAGCTGAACCACTGCAACACTTCCGATATGTGTGCCATCCACACATCCGATTATTCCAGGTAATCTGGCCGTCCTGAAAAAGTAATTACGAGCCTCTTGTGTTTCTCCTTCGGACATGTTGACTCCAGTTAAAACAATCGAGATTATAGGTTACGCTAGCCCCAAATCAAAATCGTTCCCCACACACGTTTAATTACTACCACTACCAAAAAACCGAAGTGCACAAGCAAGTTTAAGCGATGGGGAAATTGCAGGCGTGTGGGTGAAACGAAATTGGCTTCGAATTTAGCTCAAAACAAAGCCAAATGCATCCTTATTCAACCGAAAATAAAAGATGAATGTTCAAGAACTCACAAATGATCTGTAATTTCCAAAGGATTAGAACTATTCCGGATTTTTCTTCGCATTCTGCACATCTGTTGTGTTTATAATTGTCGTCAAGAAATACAATAAATCAACACTGCTTATCTTGTATTAATATTTAAATTTACTTTAATTCACAGAAATCACGCCAAAGTAATTAATATTTTTGACATTTCTAACATTTTGACAACTGTCACTTTATGACGTTTGGTTGGCAACATTGTTTTCAAAAGCGAATGGGAAAGTTCGCTAACCGTAATAGGTCGACAGCAGTAATTCGCCATACATTGGCGTATTTCGAGCAGGCAACGCCTGTTTTTGCGCATAAGAAATTACTTAAATTCAGAAGATTTCACTATACAAAACGGTAATACGCCCGATATTTACGAGTACATACCATACAGTGATCTCAAAAGCCGAAGAAAAAAATTGCGAGAATGTTTGAAACTAAAATAATCAGAAGAATTAGAGGTGCAAGACTAGAAAATAGAATATACCAATATATTCGGCACCCGAATAAGGAAATCAAATCGATTATATAGTAGAAGACGAGGAGGTTTGCCAAAGCCCAACGGTTAAGATGGCTTGGACATGTAGCAAGAATGAGTGACTCCAGAAAACGAAAAAAAAAAAAAAAACATTTAACGGTAACCCGGCAAAACACGAGAAAAAGGCAAACTAAGAACAAGATGGATAGATGGTATAACTAAGGGTAAACAAAAACTAAACGTTCATAACTGAAGAAATGTAATACAGAACAGAGCAAAATGGAAGCACGTCGTGCAGAAGGCTAAATCCTGCCTAAGGATGTAACGCGATAAAAAGAAGAAGAAAGAATTCAAATGAATTAAATGCCAAAATGATTGGATCTTTTTTAGTAAAATAGCTTGCTGCTTCAACCGATTTGTATAACATAAATACTTCCTCTTTGTTTCGTTCGGAATGACAGAAATAAATAAATAAATTAATATATCTTTTAGCGAGTCAAATCAACGTGGATTTTAGTATGCCTATGTCTGTACCTTGCAATCTCCTTGTACTGTCAATTACTGTCATTTACTGAATTCAATATGGTTGATCTTTTTGACAGATCTTTGTTGGGTGCCGGGCCACAGAGACATTCCAGGGAATTGTAGAGCCTACAAACTCGCCAAAATTGGAACCACTCTACCTATTCTACCGGAAAAGGGCAGCATAGGTATACCAATCGCTACGTGCAAATTATTATTTAGGCTGGATGCTAATAAAAGAACGGACCTTAGATGGATCGGTGGGCGACTAAATAGATCTGGCCAAAGCTGGATCTGAATCGCTCCAAAAGTTTGATTTTTTTAAATAGGAAACATCTCAGCGCCTTATAGGCAAGCATGCAAGAAGGCTTGGCGCTTTTACAAACGATTTCTGTATGTAAACTATGTACAAAAGTAAAATGAAAACACAGAACATCGTTGTTGTTGTAATCGATGTATACTGTGATACTTGAAAGGCTAACCGACAAGTATCATTTTTTATGATTTTATAGTCATATACCCTTTTATCATTTGTCGGAGCCTATGTAAACATACAAAGGATTCGGTTGTTGTATGTCCAGCTCCCTTCTAGAGAAGAAAACTTCAGATAGGAGCCTTCTTCTACAACGACCTAAACGATCTAAAAAATACAGACGTTAACAGTCTTCTGCGCTTCATGGTAATCTCAAACTGGTTCCATGGGTGAGGAGATCATAGATCCACGTGGCAGCACAATGGGCCAATAGACCTAACTGAGTTGGTTTTCCAACCGCCACTCTAACCTAACCTAACCTTTTGACAGATGTCATACAATCTTTGGTAATTTTGGCCATGGAGTCGTTTACCACGCAACAATGCATTTTTGTTATTTAATCTCATTACGAAAATGGACGATCTGTAAAAGTAACATTCCGTAAGATTCGTGAATTTTTCGGTCAACATAATTGCTCTTGTGAGTCCGGAATTCGTGCAATACTAAAACGTTTTGAAGAAACCGGTTCGTTATCAGTCATGCTCCATATCAACATGCTCGGCCAGCACGTCAAACATCACCACTGTAAGCGAAAGTGTTCAAAACTAATTAGGCACCTCAATTCGTCGCAGAAGTCAACAATTGGGCCTCACTTATAACGCTTTACGGCGAATTTTAAAAGTTGATCTTCATTTGCACGCCTATAAAACCCAAATTACACAACAATTGAAGCCTTTGGACCATCTAAGACGTCGCCTATTTGTTAACTGGATGCTAGATGGCCAGGAAAATTTGTCATCGAATTTGACATTTTCCATTGCCCATTTTTTAAATAAATGGGTGGGTAAATAAATAAAATTGTCGTTTCTGGGGAACGGAAAATTCATATGAGATTCACGAAAAACCAATGCATCCGAAAAAAGTCACTGTATGGTAAGGAATATGGGTTGGCGGCATCATTGGCCAGCACTTTTTCGAATATGAGGCTGAAGAGACAGTTACAGTGAATGGAGAATATTACCGCAACATGTTGGCCGGCTATTTTTTATCAAAATTGAATGAACTGAGTCTGACGATCTCTAGTGTACAAAGGATGGGGCTACCGCCTACACAAACCATCAATCAATCAATTTATTGCCTACAAAATTTGAAGATCGCATTATTTCGGTTAGAGGAGAATTTGATTGGCCTATAAAGGTCATTCGATTTGACACCTTTAGACTTCTTCCTGTGGGGTTATTTGAAGAGTAAGGTCTATGCCAATAACCCAACTTTTAAACTGAAATTGCGAATATTGACCCACTTATTCTTCAAAAAGTCATCTATAATTTTGACCTTCGAATGGTCGCTTGCAACAGATGTCGTGTTCCATTCATAATTGTCATATATCGAATTCTATTGATTCTGTTTAATTTAATGAAAACTTTCACACTAGCTATTGGCTCACCTTTTAGCAAATTTCAAAGCAGAGCTAAAGCAAAAATCTGCAGCCAAAATGTATGAAATGTGATCATCGACGGTGTGCGATAGTCTAAAAAAGTTTCGGAATGGAAGACCGGTCGATTCATTCAATCTGGTAAACGTCCGATAAAAACAACAGTGCGAATTGGTCGAAAAATTAAAAAAAAAAAGATCCTTAACAATCCTTTGTTTATCTTCAAAAAAGATTGTTAGCGAACTCAATCTTTGAATTGATGGAAGCACTGTACGTAGGCGTTTCAAAGAAGCTGATCTGTGTTATTTTCGACCAACTAGAAAGCCGTTGGTTACTGCTAAGCACAGACAAAAAATGTACGTCTTTGAAAAATTTGCTACCGCTAATCATTTCTTAGGCTGTAGATGCCTCTTCGTTGGGTCAATCAACATGATAATGAACCCAAAAATTTTTTTCAAGGTGGTTAAGGAGGGTCTTTAGTCTTGTCCATACCTATGTTACAAGACGCGAGGAGGTGATAGAAAATAACCATTACTTGACAAAATATGGTATTAAGTAATCCAAAAAAATACGATATGGTTTGCACAAGTCATAATCGAATTAAGGTAAGTTTTTTTATTTTTATTATTTTGTTTCATACTCCATTAGGAGCTTAAGGATACAAGAAATGATTTTCATCTATCTCTAGTCTGTGAGATTTGTCTTAGCCATGTTATCGTAGGTCTGCCTCTACGTCGGGTTCCTTGAGATTTTTTACGTTAACGCTGCACATGGGATGTCATCCCAACTATATTTCCTCTTTTGAATTTCAGTTTGCCTCCAAAGCTCTTCATTTGTTAACGTTCTTGGCCACCATATTTTCATTATATTTCGTAAGCAACGCTTGACGAAAGTTTGTAGTTTCCTTTTAACTTCAGTTGTAACGAGCCAAATTTCCGATCCATACAGCAAAACAGATTTTACTATGTGGAGTAAAAAGTAACCTCTTTGACCACCAGAATGCGCTGCTACTGCAAAAAAGGTTATGGTGCCTTGAAGTCCGTTCATATTTAGGCAGACATGCCAAATTTCAGTGCGATACTGTCTTTAGTTTTGTTTTGACAGCTGATTGTCGTTGACGTGTTTGGCATCATGTTGAGTCTCTCATAAAACATTATTTTTGAGAGATAAAACGGCGAAGGAAACAAAAGAAAAGTTGGATAAATATTATGGGGCTAATGCTCCGTCAGATTACACCGTCAAATATTGGTTTCAAGAGTTTCGTGGTGGCCGCAACTCCACTACTGATCAAGTCCGCAGCGGTAGGCCCTCCGATGCGGTTACAGAGGGCCTATTGTCCAAAAAATACATGAAATGGTGTTAGCTGACCGGAAAGTGAAGGTGCGCGAGCTAGCAGATACCACAAAGATTAGTACTGAGCGCATACGCCATATTTTGGGCAATATTCGCATATGAAAAAGTTATTCCTGCCACTGGGTGCCGAGCATACTCACTGCTGAATCGGGCAGACTTTTGGCGTCGATTGGTAACTGTTGAACACCAGAAAACAGAATGATTGCCCGACAATGGACTGAAGCCGGCACGAGTGCTCCGAAGCGGCCGAGGGAGGCTCGGCAAGACAATGCATCGGCGTACAAGAGCATCGCAACCATGGCTAAAATCAATGACTTACGTCTCTAATTGCTGTCGCATTCACCGTATTCGCCCGATTAAGCTCCCTTGGAGATAATAATCTCTTCCCAAACCTCAATTCGGTGTATTTTATAAATAAAACAGTGTATCTTTCTGCAGCTCTCATAAACCATTTACTTTCTCAAGTCAAACCGTTAGTAGCAGCGCTCTGTCAGTCACAACAGTGTATCTTTCTGCAGCTCTCATAAGCCATTCACTTTCCCAAGTCAAACCATTAGAAGAAGCGCTCTGATCAGTCAGTTCACGTATATTTTCAAACAATTTAGTGTCAACGCCTAATTCAGCGGAACACGATTTATTTGGGTGCCGTGCGCAGTCAAGCTGTACGTTCCCTAAGGACGTTCTTACTAGTTAATTTCTCACCTACGATTTTGTTATAAATTAAGGTTTACACCACCGAACTTCCACAGACCAAACTCTATAGTGTGATGTTTGTTAAACAAGGTCCTACTGCTTGGATCAATATTAAGGCACAGATGTTGTTTCTCAAATAATCGCACTCACGGCTTACGAAGTTAGTCTCTATTTATTTCGAAGTTCATAAATCAATTTTCTAAGTGAGCATATGCATTTCATTAGTCGGGATCGGAATAATCAGCCCAGATCTCTGCCTGCTTAAAGCGCCAGAGTATAGTTCTTCGTAAAAAGTAACAATAACTTATATATGTGCAGTAAGTCAGAGTTATAAAACTGGTTACCCCTGTATCTACTCGAAGTTCAATTACTGCTTTGGTAATCATTTAATTTGATATTAGCATACGGCATAACTTCTATGAATAATTAGACACATGTCAGGGGACATCTAGATATATGTATCATATTTTTAATTAATTATTGTAGTAAGGGCATAGTCACAAACTTTGTATGTTGTTGCTACCCACTTAAAAAAGAGGTCTAAACGTCGGCCTTATTAAATACTGATCCTATGAAGCTCGGACTAAAGTAGTAGCGTCGGTAATAATGTGATAAGGAGATGACTAATCCTTCATATACTATTTCTATTCCTTATTTCCATGCAGGTAAATGTTTTAGTACGAACGGTACGAACTTTTTTTCTGTGAAATATTATAGTTGTAATACGTATTCGAGTTCGAGTTCGATTCATAGGCCGGACACCGAAAAATGACATTGCCATCCTTTCGATAGGTTATAAGAAACATCCGAAAGTGAAAACTTCTACCTGTAAGGGTGTCTTACTCTCGCGTCTTTCGAAGTCAGCAAAAAATCGTAGATCCTCCAGTGAATTAGAAGTCAAGGTTTTTGTTCTTACTGCCCGGCTAGGCCGACAATTCCGACAACTCAAATTTTGGATATCATTGAGTTGACGTGTCATCATGCTATAAATTAGGTAGGTAGAGGTAGATGTGGAGGTTTACCATGGGTGCAAGTAGCACTAGAATGTGCCTTTTTGTGACCGCCACTCATGTGACCAGATTGATGATATGTTGTTGTTGTTGAGGATATGAGACAGTCGGTGCCTAAATTAAGCCTCTGGTGTTAAGAAAACAGATTAAATATTGTATTCCCTTACCCGCGAAGGGTAATCCACAGTTAGTTAACCCCCTCCAGTGTAAGTGGGTTTGTCCATTAACCCTTCTTGTGGACCCTTGCTGCGAGCTGCCCAACCAATTCATCTGCACCCTCGTTTCCAAGTCACTGTACCATGGAACACAGAGCATTGAAATCCTAAAGCGTTCGCCTAGGCTGGCAGTTTAGGGAATATGGTAACCGAGTCGATAGCCTTGATAGTGCCTTAGCTATTTATGAAGATAACATTGTTATGTTTGTTGCGTGCGGCGTGGCAAGCCTCTCGGATTACCAGTGGTATGATATTGATATTTTCAGTGATCCAGAGTAGACAGAGTAGGCCTCCACACCAACTCGTAAAGGAATGGTTTGAGAATGACTCCAGATTGGAAACTCTCAAATTTGTCTGAAAGTTTCCGTGCTAGGAAAGATAAAGTTTGGGTTTGTGCACTTATTTCATTATTTTTCGCACTTCCCTATACTGTATGTCTCGCGTTGGTGTCGCAGCCCAGCAGTGGGTTGTCCATCTTTGTTATATTGGCTGTGTGTTGCTCTACTTCCTCTGGCGGTGCTGGTATCGCATTCGTCATGTTTGATGAGGAGAGGTATGTTGTTTGGTTCGAACACTTCAGTTTAAATCGTTTGAGCTAAGGTTGAGACATAAAATAGCTTAAATAAGTTTCTTAGCAAATATGCATGTTCTATGCTTATCGATAGCCTGATGTTTGTAGAACAGGTTGTATTGTTTGTTTTAAAGCCCCTCTGTGGCCGATTCTTTCACTCAGGACTTCTGGATAATACCGATATCGATATTCTCCTCCCTTAAAAAAACACGCAAGTTGCCGAAGGTACACCTGGAACGCTTCAAATTAGTTTATATGACTTTAAAGCATTATCCGTTTTCTCAGCGATTATCACGGCCCAGTGACAGAAAAACCTTAAGCTTGGTATGCCTGATGCCACACCTAATGTTTATGGTCACCTTTTTCTAGTGCTGCCAAGCACTGGTTATTGATAAGGAGCAGGAAGGTCAAGTTATTCTTATGGGGCTCCCCGGTCTTATTGACTGCACAGTCATCCACTGGACCCGCCAAGTTTAAGACATAGAAGAACAAATGCGGCCCTGGATCTTTTTAATATGTCGTTAGTTGGATAAACTGGAGCTTCAAGGAAGTGCCTGGAAAATTGGTCCTTGCATTTGATTACCTGATATCCCCTAACCGTATTGGTGAAATCAGAACTAGGCAAAGGTCCCTCTTGGTTGTTGATAGGGTGATCCATCACCATGTCGGGAAGCTTGTTCTCAGTGCTTACCCTGGCTCTGGCTTTCCGTTTGTGGAGAATTCGTCCACTAGTGCGATCTGGAAGTAATCTTTGGCCCCCTCGGTGAAAGATCGCTTTTGAACAGCACTGGCCGACGACGTGGTTGGTTTGGTTGTGGTTTTGGCAGCCGTACCTACGACAATATTGGTTTTTTGCGAGGCAGCTTTTGGGAGTCTCATCTAGAGACATGTTGCGCTTGATGACCTGTTATGGTTTACTAGGGATAATAAAGTGTTTGTAGGCATTTAGGGGGTGGTTTTGCAACCCGCCTCCTATTGGACTAACTAAAAACTCTTGCCCGACAAAACGCAACACAAAAGATGAGCTTATTTCACTTACTAACATACATATGTGTGTTACATTTGTAGGCACACAAATTCAATCCAACGTGGTATATATCATACAAATACAACGCCTACACATATAGGGTGATTCATCGTGAGGTTTGATTTGTAATGTAAAATAAAACACATAACTTTTAAAGTGAACTCAAAATTTTTATTATCGGTTAAAAGACCAATTCATGGCATTTACGTTTTTAAAATGATATCATGTAAATGTTGGTCACCACTATGTCTAAAGTGATCCATTCGGAAGGTCCAATTTTGGGCGACTCATTCGAGCATAGCGACTGGTATTTCGCGGATAACACGAGTAATGTTCGCTTCCAAAGCGGCAATTGTAGCTGGCTTTGTTTCACGCGCTGTACGTCTTGTTGAAACCAGAGCTCACTGAGTCCATGTGCTTGAATTTTAGGAAGCACATAGTCCGTAAACATAACGCGATAACGCTTACCATTGACGGTAACATTCTGATTTGCCTCATTTTTGAAGAAATATGGAACAATGATTACACCAGCCCATAAACCACACCATACCGTTATTTTTAATGGATGTAATGGTAGCTCTTGGTACTCTTCGGGTTGCTCATCAGCCCAAATACAGGAATTAAGTTTATTAACGTATCCATTGAGCCAGAAATGGGCTTCATCACTAAACAAAATTTCACGATAAAACACCGGATTTTCATTGAGTTTTTCCAAAGCCCATTCACTGAAAATATGACGCAAATTCAAGTCGCCTGCCTTCAATTCTTGCACAAGTTGAATTTTGTATACTTTTAGGCCGAGATTTACGTGAGAATAAGCCAAGTTGTCGAATACGCCAAGCCAAGCTGCTGACAACGACAACGAATCGATTCGTTACGGTCTTCGCATACACTTTTAGCTACATCTACTATAGTCTCTTCACTACGTGCTGGATGTGGTCTAACCGGTCGAGTATCATCTACTAATGTAAACTGGGACTCAAATTTGCGAATGGTATTGGCAATAGTGGTTTCAGTAGGTCGATTATGCGCACCGTAAGTTTCTCGAATCACACAAAAAACATTTCTCACAGAACGTTGATTTTCGTAATACAGCTGAATAATTTGGAGACGCTGTTGTAGTGTGAGTCTTTCCATGATGACTTGCCAAACGATACTGAACAAAAATGACGAAGCAATTTGATAGAAGTTACGCGTGATCTGTCAAAAAATCCTATTGAAAATCAAACCTCACGATGAATCACCCCTTATAATCGACTTTGGTGGTAGGAGACGTAATCACTTTCAATCACTAGGTACTAGGTGATCTTGCCAGTGCTAACGTTGTCGCACCCTCTTATTTGGCAAGCAGCCCATTTAAGTCTAGATTCTATAGTAGACGAGAGAATACACCCTTGTGTGTTCCTCTATGTGGTTACTTGTAGAACATGGGCCCAAGATTGAATCTAGCGGATTGTAGCGGAAAAGATGATAGACTCTGAGACCCTTTTTTTTTTAGATCTTCTGACTCGCTACTTTCGAAGTAAGGCACTTTGACCTAAAACATCTTTTGTACCATTTACCATAGTCAGAATGAAGTTGATAACACTACTAGCAGAGCAAATCATTAATTCATTTGAGCCGAATTGTTCCCTGAAGAAAATCGTCCATCTAATTCCGTTATGGGCTGGACATGTACATAACATGTGTTCAACAGTTTAAGACGAAACTTCTTCTAGACAAAGTCGGCACTCCGGAGAGTCGACTAGATTCATTTTGTTGAGGTCCAGTGAGATAACCTACTAAGTTTTTGATATCGTGCCAACTTAGATTTAGACATTCGCATTCGTATTTTTGTTGAAGGCAGGATGGCTCGTTTGGCTTTTCTTACTGCTGATTTAGGAGTGCAGCAGAAGGGTTTAAGTCCATGACCAGGAATCTACCACAGTTTGGTTTTATTTCTACATTTTAGGAAAGTTTTGAAGCAGTACATGACTGATTTGGTGTCAATGATGTGCGAGCTGAGGGCATTTATAGCTGTTTAACTGTTCGTGGATATATGGAAGTTTGCGCTTTTGATACCAGGGTTTTAAATATGATTGGCACGTACTTGAATCGCGTGGAGTTCTTCCTGAAATACACTAGGACCTTTGCCCATTGCTATGTTAATTTTTAGGTTATACATTACACATACACCGACACTCCAGCTCCCACTCCCGATTTTATTTTGGAACCATCTGTATACCACTTTATGCTATTTGGGTGTTTGGTGGGTAATTGCTAAGCCATGCTTCTTTCCTGGGAATCTCCATGGAAGCATAATGTTTTTTAAGGCGGTCTGTTACCACGCAGATCATCCTACTTTGTTTATATATATTAGCTAGTCCTATTATTGCTTCGATCACAGCTTTGGAGCCGGTCCGAAAGACTCCGGGAATGCGCAGACATCCAAAACGCTGTACTCTATTAAGCTTTAAAAGGATGGTCTTTTGTGTGATTTCAGTTCACCATACTATATGTAGCATATGTTATGATGTGCTTTACCATCATTGTATAAATCCAGTGAGTGATGCTCTATGTACTGCCATACATACGACGGCAGGCCCACAACGCGTTGGTTACTTTAGTTATTTTTTAATTTTTTAGTTTATGTGAGAATTCTAGTTGAACATTTTGTCTTGGACAAATGGTATCGAAGTACTCAACGATTGTGTCGTTAAGTGAAACTGTCCATAAGTTTATGTTTCTTCTTTTAGTGAAAGGAACTATGAAAGCCTTATTTAGATTTATATAGAGATTCTCTCTGGTGCACCAGTTAAGGACTGTCTTAAGGGCATTTTGCATACGTTAGGCGTTAGTCTCCCTGCCCCTACCAATTGTGTTGTAGCCTAAGTTGCTTAATTTGCTAAGCAGATCATGAATGACCAAAGACCACAGGTCTGAGATACTTTTAGAGCATATGGGATGCTTTGCCTGTTTTGGTTGTAAAAGCAACGATTACCTTATGGTAGTTCAGGGTATTACAGCGAAAGCTAAGTATTCTTTCAGAATATTCTTCCAGATCGTCCTTAAAATGCTCAAAAACATTCTGCGATTTTGCAGATGTGATACTATCGGGAAGTGATGCCTTGTAAGGTTCAAAACTGCAAGCTGCCTATTTAAAGTTTAAACATAGATCTTTAGGTGGGCAGGCTTAAAGTAGGTGGCTTGTTAAAATGTAGCCATTAAATAAGTCAGTGCTTACTGTCATTGAGTTAACCCAGGTATCATGCAGGTGCTTAAGTGCGAATTCGAGATGTTTTGGAAAAAATTTGAAGTAGTCTTGAGGATTCATTTGTGCTTGTGATCATTTTGCAAAAACTACATCAGGACAAATGAGTACATTGGGCCTTTTTTATTTTTCTTTTGTAGATCCTTATATGTCTTGGCAGTTTCCTAGTCACTTTCTGATCTCATAAGCTTCGGTTAAAATTCTTCTTACTCTAACAGCGCAGTTTCTAGAGATCAATGATTCACACCTGTGGGGACGTACCGTCTATCCTCCTTACAAGATAAAGTAAGGCCAGGAACTAAAGAAGGAAGATTTAGAAGTGAGAACGATCTGCATGACACTTTTTAACACTTTTATGGAGTTGTCCTTTACGTACTCATTTGGAGTTGAATTCAATGATAATTATTCAATAAATTCAAATTCATGGTAGAAACAAATTCGTAGTTCGTATTACAGTAAACGGCATACATATTTATCCAATTGTACTTTTTGCACTCGTAATTAGCATTGATCGTTCAAGTGTCAGAAATGCTAATTGAACGGATGTCACATGAATGAAAACTATAGGGTGATTCATCGTAAGATTTGACTTTCAATGGGTTTTTTCGACGGATCCCGCGTGACTTCTATCAAACTGTTTATTATTTTTGTATAGTATCGTTTGGCAAGTCATCATGGAGACTCACACCACAACAGCGTCTCTAAATTGTACAGCTGTATTATCAGCGTTCTGTGAGAAATGTTTTTCGTGCTTTTCGAGAAACTTATGGTGCGCATAATCGACCTACTGAAACCACTATTGCCAATACCATTCGCAAATTTTAGTCCCAGTTTACATTAGTAGATGATACTCGACCGGTTAGACCACATCCAGCACGTAGTGAAGAGACTATAGCAGCTGTAGCTGAGAGTATACGCGAAGACCGTGATGAATCGATTCGTCGTCGTTCTCAGCAGCTTGTTTTGGTGTATTCGATAACTTGGCATATTTTACGTGAGAACCTCGGCCTTAAAGCGTACAAAATTCAACTTGTACAAGAATTGAAGCCAAGCGACTTGAATTTTCGTGATATTTTCAGTGAATGGGCTTTGGAAAAACTCAATGAAAATCCGGTATTTTATCGTGAAATTTTGTTCAGTGATGAAGCCCATTTCTGGCTCAATGGATACGTTAATAAACTTAATTGCTGTATTTATGCTAATAAGCAATCCGAAGAGTACCAAAAGCTACCATTACATCCATTAAAAGCAACGGTATGATGTGGTTTATGGGCTGGTGGAATCATTGGTCCATATTTCTTCAAAAATGAGGCAAATCAGAATGTTACCGTCAATGGTAACCGTTATCGCGCTATGTTTACGGACTATGTGCTTCCCGAAATTCAAGTACAGGGTCCTTTGGACTACTTTCCCTGGGGAGTCTCAGGTCTTCAGGAATAAGCTAGCTAGGATTGACGCTTTGGAAGCCAACATTACTCGTGTTATCCGCGAGATACCAGTCACTATGCTCGAACAAGTCACCCAAAATTGGACCTTTTGAATGGACCACATCAGACGTAGTCGTGGCCAACATTTACATGATATCATTTTGAAAACAAAAATGCAATGAATTGTTTGTTTTAACCGATAATAAAAATTTTAAATTCACTTCTATGTGTTTTATTTTACTTATAAATCAAACCTCACAATGAATCACCCTATAGAATCACTGTTCATTTACGCGTAAATTACTTTAAAAAAAATAAAAATTTATTGAAGCACAATAGTGACATGTTTCTCTTTGTAAAGTTAAATCATTTGCAATTTCTTGTTAAGAATAATTCGCATTTAGTTTAAACTTTGATTGAGTCAAATTAATTCTTTTAAAATACAGACGCGCATTGTATAAAATAAATTTTCTGTTTTTAACCTTTAAACAAATTCTTCTTGGTATTTTGAGCTATAGAAGGTGATTATTTTGGCTGATGATTTAAATAACATGCTTGTCCCAAATGCACAAAAATATTCAGATTAAATTGTTGACTTGGTATTTTAATCAGTTATGGGGAAGTGTGTAGTTTTCCATGCAAGTGCTGTCAATTTCTCACAATTTAAACAAATATAGACCCTTGAATTGACCTTTTCCTTCCTCACTTGCATTACAAATATTTAATTGTTGTATTAACATTTGTTTACGAAATTCAAACGAAAAATTAAATCATTGCACCGCAAGTGCACTATGGAGAAAACTTTTTAAACAAATGAATTAACCTTTTAGAATAGCTGACCCATTTAATTGCCCCAAAAACATGATTATCTATTACTAAGAAGGTTTTTTTTTTTTACTTAAATAGGTCGCTATGTGGTACCTATTGAAGGAAAAGTAAAAGAACTGGGAGTGAGTAATTTGACAATTAATTGACCTTCAATGCGAACCTTTATTCAAGTATACGGTGAAGGTCCGGTCCCTAGACTCGCATATGTAAAGTTGCTCTAAGGTGCAGTGGTTTTAGCAGTTTAATTAGGCACTGTTTAAGGCTATCCAGTTCTTCCTTGCAGAGGTAGATACACATTTAAGGTGCCATTGGATCAGGATATGCTGAGTAGTCGTATGAAGGTTGCTTTACCACAACTTAAGAGTATGAAGTTAAGACGTGGGAAGAAATTTATCTCCCAAAACTCGAGACCTTTTCAACTGCTTTCAACAACATCAAGCGTAAGAGGTGTCCCAACATTTGCTTTCTTTTGACGAGACTTTTGTTATGTATTTGAGTTGTTGCTAAATAAACCCCCCTAAGCTTGTGTTCCTATTTAGTTATATAATACCCATAACTTGTATATAAACGGTGATCAGATAAAAACGATAGGGAAAAAAATTCAATAAAAAAACAACGGTGTGAGATATAAAATTGATTCTGACTTTATTTTGAAGCTATGTTCATGTCATTACGTGTGGAAAGGCACATCATTCAAATGACCGTCTCGGCTTCGCTGGCAGTACTTCAAGCGGTTGGTCCAATTTTTAACGACTCGGTCCAATATGTGCGGCGTTATTCCGGCAATAGCGTGTTGAATGTTAGTCTCGAGCTCATCCAAAGTGGTTGACTTATTAGCGTAGACTAAGAACTTGACTTAACCACAAAGAAAATAATCGAGTGGTGTCATATCGCCATGAGATGATCCAGTCGCAAAATTTCTTCTTCACAACTTCGAGCGTTGGGTCGCTTGTATGTCGTGTAGCGCCGTCCTGTTAGAAATACAACTCGAATGTTGTCGAGCTCTGACCACAGAAAGTCGGTAAACATCGCTCTATACCTGAGACTATTATCGATAATGGTGTCTCCTTCCTCAATTCGAAAGAAATAAGAACCGACGATGCCGCCATGCCATAAACCGCACCAAACAGACAATCTTTGTGGAAGCATTGATGCTTTACCGTACACTTGTGGATTGTTTTCGCTCCAATAACGGCAATTTTGTTTGTTAACATAGCCGCTGAGCCAAAAATGAGCCTCGTCCGAGACGATGATTTTTTTTTTTTTTTTGGCCAAAATTCGGATCTCTGGCCAACATTTCCAGTGCCCAATTGGCAAACTCACGGCATTATCTATGGTCGTTCGGTTTTAATTCTTGCTTCACTACAATCTTATCTTGACATCACATCTTGACTCTCTAGCGATGCCCAATTAAGTTGATCGGAGCCGAATTGACATTTCTTATCGATACTAGCCGCTACGGCGACAATGTTTTCTTTATTTCGCAACAATCTCTATCTGGCTGGTTGCTTAAGATCAATTTACTCTGATTATGACAATAAATACTCGTAAATCGCAAGGTCAATCATTGAAAATGGTCGGTCTTGGTCTCAGGGAAGATTGCTTCTCCCATGGTCTGATACATGTTGCTTCCTAAAGAGTGAGCTCTCCTGGTAGTTTACCAATTCTTCAGCCACAGGGCAAACAAAAAACGTTGTCTACAAGGAAGTTTTATAAAGACACTTCCAAAGGGTGACTTTTTTGCTGTTTGATTTTTCAGTGTTCTATTTTTGACAGCTTTTGCGTGGTACGCAACATGTGTTTGCTTTATTATCATGGAAAGACTTTCACCCGAAGAACACTTACAAATTATTGAATTTTATTATTGAAATTCGTGCTCTGTGAAAAATGTTTTTTCGCGCACTTCGACCATTTTACGATCGTAATGATCGACCTACTGAGCAAGTAATTCAAGCCATAGTAACAAAATTTTACAATAATTTCGCACTACTGAGGAAAATTTTGCTACTGTATTCGCCAGTGTTAATGAAGACCGTGATTTGTCCATTCGTCGCCGTTCGCAGCAATTGGGATTGTGTTACTTGATTACGTGAAAGATTTTACACAAGGATTTGATCTAAATCCTTACAAAATACAGCTTGTGCCCGTACCAACCACAGCATCGAATTTTCGTTTAACCCCTTTTTTAATCGAAAAATTGTCTTCAGCGACGAAGCACATTTCCGGTTGAATTGGTATGTTAATAAACAAAACTGCCATATTTGGTCTGATGAGCGACCTCAGACAGACTGTTTAATGGGGTTTATGGTCCACCGGAATCATTGTTCCGTATTTTTTCAAAGATGACCGTGAGAACAACGTTACCGTAAATGGCGCCTAATGAGAAATGAATTCGGTAAGCAATTTATCTCTCGTTTTGTACCGGTAAATTAGACGACTATATCGTGCGATTTGCTGCCTTTAGACTATTTTTTATGTAGATGCGTCAAATCACTCCTCTATGCCAATAAACCAGCGTCAATTGCAGCTTTGGAGACAACATTACGTACGTTATTAGCAAGATACCAGGAAATATGATCGAAAAAATGGTTCAAAATTGGATTTTCCATATAGAGATAGTAAAAAATATATAAGTAAAAATATAAGTAAAACAATACAATTATATCGGTACAATAAGTTAATCTCAATCAATACTATATAATTAAAATAATTGTTAAGTTTATTATTTACACACACCGACATTTTTTAAACAAAGAAAATAAATAAATACATTAATTATCTTTCGTACGATACCCAAAGACCACGAAGGGATTGAACCTGAGGTATAGGTTAGCCGTGAAGAAGATTAAGTTATCGACGATGATTTATTGCATGTACATGATAAATTCTAGGTTAACATTTGGCGATATTGATCTCTTTCATGCACCAAGAACTTATCATGATCGTCATAAAGGAGTGTGTAGTCTTGGAGAAATTGGTGTCGTCGGCGTATTTGAATAGGATCAGCGTTCAATGATTCTCTCAAGAGAATACATAGTTAAATTGAGAAAAAGGTTTTTTATATGGCGCCTTGTGAGACACCAGAAATGTCCAAAAACTTAGTTTAGAGGGCTGACCTGGAGCGAACGCAATAATAACGTCTTTCCAAACAAAAAGATGTCTTATTTAAGAATATAAGATTAAAGGTTTTTTTTATTAAATTTTAGCAAAATCAATAGCGATAACATCGTTTTCGTTGCTATTTACTAGGACTTCGAAAACCTTTGCTGACTGAGGGATATAAGAGGTTTACACTGAAAATGTTTCGGCAGATGATATGATATATTGTATTTTTGAAAGAGGCAAAGGGAAGGGGCGTGTAATCGACGGATTAGTGTAATTAAAGAATTAATAAAAAGACTTACACTTGTATTGTTTGGCGTTAATCAGTTAAAGACTGATTTGAAAATTCAAGGAAACTCTTGCTGAGATACGTATGCTTCTACTTATGTTTTGAGATATGAGAAATACCGGTGTAGTTACTTTAAATCTTACATCAGCATCGTTAAGTCTGATGTTTTTAATGGGACACATGCTCAGAGCGTTTTGTCATACGAATGCTATTTGCGTTTTTTACAGAGACTTGAAAAATTTATCTCAGCCAAAAAATGAAATTAAATCGTGAACATTTTCTTGCGATGAATTTTTTATAATTTTCGATGTGGACTAACTCAACAACAGTATGCCAATTAACTTGCTTCGACTTTTGGTGATCAAGAAGCATCCCGGGCTACCGGGTGTTTTACCGGTTTTTTGAATTCAATGGTGGTCGTCGTTCGCTCAGTACGAATTTCGTGAAGCGTGAAAGTACGAAAGTGTATGGATCTTCAGGAGAGTATTTCGAAAAACAATATAGCCATTTTCTGTTGATAAATATTTATTGCAGTTGATGCAGTTAGAGACGCCACTTAATTGGAATAAGCTTCAGTTTTCTTATCGATCTATGAAAAAAACATCCTTTGGTTGAACTGGTAAAAAAGGATTGATTATCAGATGAAATCCACTGATAAGGATATTCAATATGCAATAGTTAGGTCAATTAATTAGCCAAGCGCTTTAAAAGCAATTATGTACCATAGGATTCAATAGGTTTAGCCGGGAGTATGTGACAACACAATGTATAGGGACATACCATATCTGTGTCTAGTGTGAAAAGTGTGTTAAGTGAGGAAAGGGTATTTTTTCAGGAAACACTGTTAAATATTTGATATGAGCCAAATCTTTTACACTAGAAAATTTTTTTATTTATCTGGATATTGTTCTTTTTGTGATCTCATTTCTTTTTCACCCCCTAGTTTGCGTTATATGCTAAACTTTTGCACGAATTTCAAGTTTTCTTTAAGAACATAAAACTCGAAAGAGAGGGCATGAGATTTAGATAAAACAGCGCGGTTTTTAGAGTGAAACTCTCTTATGTTCTGGTGATGAAATGTAACAGTAAGGATTTTCCTTGGATGATTAGAAGGTAATAAAGGTGCAGAAAAGAAAGGCAAGAAGAAAACAGAAGTTGAACGAATGAAAGTCTTGCAATGTTAAATTCTTTTACCCAGTTTTCTTTCATCTCGTTCATAATCAAATTTGTTTAATGTTCGTTCTGAAGTTAGATAACTAATGGTATCAATTATATTTCTATCCAAAATAAAAATTGTCCTTAATACCTTAAGAAATATATTAAATTTATTTCGGTACAGAATAGAATGATTTTTTTTAACTGTTTCAAATGACAAAAACAAATTCTAGACTCATTTTAGTTATTATCTACTGGTATGAAGTGAGCGTTTTTTTGTGAAAATAAAACACTAATTTTTAATCGGAAAGAAAAAAACATTTTATTTAAAGCATTGTCCATTACCATGTGCTAGCTACACATTTTTCCCATATTTCAGGCAATTTATGGATTCCACGCCAATAAAACTGTTCATCTTTTAAAGCAAACCAAAAAGTCATACAATTTTTGACTTCCTCGTAGGATTCGAAGTGCTGCTCAGCTAATACGTGTCCCATCGATACAAATGGTATTCGAAAGGAGACAAGTCCGGTGAATACGACAGATCTGGTAGCAGCTCTCAGCCAAGTGCTTTGAACCAGTTTTGCTTTGTGTGCAGGTGCATTGTCATGGAACAAAATTACCTTGCCGTGTCTTCTGGCCCACTCTGGTCGTTTTTCGATCAATGCATGGTTTAAATTGATCATTTATTGTCGGTAGCTATCTGTATTAACGGTCTCAGCAGGTTTTAGGCGCTCATGGTACACCACACCTTTCTGGTCCCACCAGACACACAGCATTGTCTTCTTGCCGAATCGATCTGGTTTTGCAGTCGAAGTTGATGGTTATCCCGGATTAACCCATGATTTTTTCCGTTTAGGATTCCGAAAATAAATCCATTTTTCATCGCCAGTAACAATTCGATGCAAAACTGATTGTTTATCGTCTCTTTGAAGTGGTTTTTCGGTCATCCATCTGTCTTTCATTCAATTCATGTGGCACCCATTTTCCAGACTTTTGGATCTTTCCCATAGCTTTTAAACGGTCAGATACTGTTTGTTGTGCAACATTTAACATTTCTGCCATTTGTTTCTGACTCAAAGTGTCATCTTCATCGAATATTGTTTGCAATTCGACGTCTTCAAACTTTTTTGGTGGTCTTCCACGTTCTTCATTTCTCACATCAAAATCGTTATCTCTAAACCGTTGAAACCATCCTTTGCATGTTGCTTCTGCTAGAGCATGATCACCATTCTTCAAATAAAAACAAAAAATTAATGCTTTCGTAAATCATCATTTTTAACACGATGGAAAAATATGATGTTGTTTGCTCAATGACAGGTTGTTTGACAGGTGTCATAGCAATCAAACTGTATCCAAAACCAAAATGTATCCCTATCGATACTTTTGTATCTTGACGCTCATTTCATACTGGTACACCTGGTATTCAAACCTCTGAACATTCAAAACCAACGTGAAGATCCACTCCAGCCTACCGAGACATCGAAAAGGTAGTTTTGAAAAAAAAAAAAACAATTATGCAATAACGAACCCTATTAAATTATAAATATTTTTGAAAATATTGAACATAAGTTTACATTAGACTTGTCCAAATTTCCAAACTGTAGAATTACTCTGCTCCGCCACGACTTTCTAAAAGTTTAAACTTCTAATAAGCCTTTAAAATAGAAAAAAAAAGTTTTATTTACATAGAAGTAGCTCAAAGAGTTCAAATCACTGAATTTGCGACAACTTTTAAACTAAACAAGTTTTTTTCAAAAAAAAGATCCTAGAAAAAATTACTTCTTCATCGGTCTTAAATCTCTTTCCGGCGAGCATTCTTTTGAAGTCTGCAAACAGGAGATAGTCGCTGGGGGCCAAATCTGTAGAATACGGTGGGTGGGGAAGCAATTCGTAGCCGAATTCATTCAATTTTGCCATCGTTTTTATCGACTTGTGACACGGTGCATTGTCTTGATGAAACAGCATCTTCTTTTTCTTCAAATGCGACTGTTTTTCTGCGAAAACGCTCCAACAACGCAATGTAATAGTCGCTGTTGATAGTCTGCCCCTTTTGGGAATAGTCGATGAAAATTATTCCATGTGTATCCCAAAATACGGATGCCATAAACTTGCCAGCCGACTGTTGAGTTTTTGGTCGTTTTGGACGAGGTTCGTCGCCTGCTCGCCACTCAGCTGACTGCCGACTTGACTCTGGTGTGAAGTGATGGAGCCAAGTTTCATCCATTGTCACATACCGACGCAAAAATTCGGCTTTATTGCGGTCATTCGTAATCATTTTGTGGACTTTTTTGATGTTTTCATCTGAAACAACCTTTTTTTGGACGTCCACTGCATGCATCATCTTCGGTGCTTGTATGACCACTTTTAAATTTTTCAATTCACTTGCGAATGGTTCGTTCGGCTGATACAGAGTGCTTATACTTATCAAGCCGTTTCTTTGCATCGACAGCATTTTTTCCTATCAAAAAGCAATGATAAATCAACACACGAAATTGCTTTGAATCAATTTTTTTCACAATACCAAAAGTTGCTTCACTCACAACGCTATATCTCGAGAACTAATCGTCCGACAACCGTCAAATTTATACACGTATCTTTTGAAGGTTGGTACTAACTGAAATTGGTATGGATTCAAGTGGTGCTCTTAGAAACGGCACTGACTTTTCAGCTCATGTATTAAATAAATAAATGAAACAAAATGAATTTACAAAAAGTTCTGGTATCTGACATCACTACCTGTTACCATACTGGAAAATGAAAAAAGCTCTAGAAAAGTATATTATAAGTTCAATATTTATTTTAAAATTAATAGTTGAAAATATCTATCATAAACAGATATAAGGCCATTAATACAGAAATAGCAGAGGTTGCTATACGGAAACTGGAGAGCCATTTGTGGTAATTAAGTGAGGAATTCGTGGGCTTATCATTCTTCGATAGGTCGTTGATTGAAGAAACTCACAAAAAATGCAAGAAGCACTGCAAACATTTTGTGCCGTGACAAAATTATCAGGTTCATTCCTACATATGACGGTTTCGGTGGTGCCTTTTTTTGTGCAGTTTGTAGTGCTTCTTGCATTTTTTTAATTCAAGTTATCATGAAATTAATTACATGAGATATGAAATAACATACTTCGACTACAACAAACCGAAGACAGTGAACATTTGTGTATCGTAGGGTGATTTAAGGTAGTTAGTTAATAACGATTTTAGCTTGGTTTTAAATTTCACACTTTATATAAAAACAAAAAAAAATATAAAATTTAATTCGCTTGAACAAAATTAGAGAAATATCGCAATGTAAAAGTACTAAAATATTGGATAAGAAATAAAATGTCGTGTTTAAAACACTGTCAAAAAGTAACGGTGCTAAGAAACTTGATAATTTTTGAAGTATTTCCTAAAAATATCTTAGATCTTTTTTTTTTGAAAAAAAAACTTGTTTAGTTTAAAATTTGTAGGAAATTCAGTGATTTAAGTCATTCAAAACCATAAAATAAGCTTTGAGCTCTTTGAGCTACCTCTTAATAAAACTTTTTTTCTATTGTAAGTGCTTATTACAAGTTTAAGACCTCAAATTTTTAGAAAGTCGTGGCGGACCAAAGAAAAAATTTGTTCTAAAATTTCCATATATTTCTTTACCAGTCTAGTCTACATACACCTCCCAAATTTCATGTAATTGAAGATATGTATACGAAATATTATTGAGGCAAAACCTAACAATATTTATTAAATTAATTTAATATTACTATTTCGTACAAACGAAATAAACAAAATGCCACTATGCAAAATGAAATAATCCTGTTAATGTAGCTTACAATTGTACAAGGTGGTGCAGAATTCATTACCCTATCGGAAGGTGGTATAATTTTTGCAAATGGCGTCGTACGTCAATCATATTTGACATTTATGAACTAGACAGCTGCAATGTACAAACAGACAAGCAATGGAGCGCTATACTTCGCAAGAGCGTGAAATCCTGAAAATTCTCGTGTGATGCACAAAGAGCCATTACATCCACTCAAAGCCACTGTGTGGTGGTGTGGTTTTTTGAGGACGCCAACGGCAATACGGTCACCGTTACTGGCGAACGCTACAGGCCCATGATAAACGACTTCTTAATGCCGAATTTTAATGATCGGGTCTTGGTGAATATGTGGTTTCAACAAGACGGTGCAACCGCACACACAGAACGAGCCACATTGGATATTGTGGAGAAAACGTTTCCTGGTCGCGTAATCTCCCGTTTTGGCGATTTGGCATGGCCTGCAAGATCGCCCGATTTTACCATCCCAGACTTCTTTCTTTAGGGCTACTTTATGTCACGAGTTTATGCCAACAACCCTCAGACAATCGCAGCCTTTAAGGAGAATATTCAACAGGAATGCGAACAGTTATCACCGGAAATGTTGCGGAAAGTCATGGAAAATGCGATAAAATGGGCACAAATGTGTATCAACTCTGGCGGCTGCCCCTTGGCGGGTATCATCTTTTCCACTGTATATATATATAGGGTGATTCAGGGTGAGCTTTGATTTATAATGTAAAATAAAACACATAAATTCGAAAGTGAACTTAAAATTTTTATTATTGGTTAAATGAACAATTCATGGTATTTACTTTTTAAAAACGATATCATGTAAATGTTGGCCACGACTACGTCTGAGGTGGTTCATTCCGAAGGTTTAATTTTGGGGGACTCGTTCGAGCATAGCGACTGATATCTCGCGGATAACACAAGTAATGTTGGGTTCTAAAGAGTCAGTCGTAGCTGGCTTATTCCTGAAGACCTAAGACTTTACATATCCCCGTAGAAAATAGTTCAAAGGTATGATATCGCACGATCTAGGCGGCCAAAACCGTAGCAAAACGTGAAATTAAGTGCTCACCTTGTTTCACGCGCTATATAGCTCGTGGTGCCGTCTTGTTGAAACCAGAGCTCATAGAGACCAATGATTCCACCAGTCTATAAACCACACCATACTGTTGATTTTAATGGATGCAATGGTAGCTCATGGTACTTTTTGGATTACTCATCGGCCCAAATACGGAAATTTTGTTTATTAACGTATCCATTGAGCCAGAAATGGGCCTAATCACTGAACAAAATTTCACGATAAAACACCGGATTTTCATTGAGTTTTGCCAAAGCCCATTCACTGAAAATATGACGCAAATTCAAGTCGCCTAGCTTCAATTCTTGCACAAGTTAGATTTTGTACGCTTTTTGGTTAAGATCCTCATGTAAAATACTCCAAGTTTTCGAATACGCCAAGCCAAGCTGCTGAGAACGACGATGAATTGATTCGTCATGGTCTTCGCGTACATTCTCAGCTACAGCTGCTGTAGTTTCTTCACAATTTGGAGACACTGTTGTGATGTTACTCTTTTCATGATAACTTGCCAAACGATACTGAACAAAAATGACAAAGCGGTTTGATAGGAGTCACACGTGATCTGTCAAAAAAAAGCCTATTGAAAATCAAACCTAACGATGAATCACCCTATAGAATTAATTGTAAAGGTCCAAATAAAGACTTCCATTACTCAATTTCATAAACAAAATTGGATAATTTTGCGCTACCTTGTATTATATTTGGTCGTTTTTTATGAGCACATGTTAGTTCAGTTCATTAATTGTCGTTTACTTGCACAAACAGTTTATTTAACAAAAAAGAACGTTTAAAAATTGCAAAGAAATTTCCCGTTTGGCAAGAAATTTCGTAATTCAACATAGAAGAGATAATTAATCGTGCAGTGAGGTATCAAAACTTTTGAAATTAAGACAAAGTTCTGTCCAGACAATCATATGAAATTATAATACAAGCGGAACTATTCAAAATAAGCTTCGGTCTGGACGTCCAAGAAAGCTATAAGACAGGGACATTCAAGCAGTTTTAAAGGAAGCTGGTTAAAATTCAAAAATTAATGCACCAATCTTAGCGGGCAGGCTTTCGAAGCCGTGTACCACAGAAAAAGCCAAATATTTCTCCCAAAAACCAGGAACTGCGACTTGTTTTTGCAAAAATCCATTTAAATGATCGAGAGTTCTGGACAAAGGTTTTATTTATGGATAATAGTAAATATAACATTTTTGGATCAGATGGGTAGCAAAAGATATGGCGAAATATATATATATAACACTGATAGTCAAACATAGTGCGGCTAACGTCATGGTTTGAGGGAGTGTGTAAACATAAACATACATTTATCAATATACTGAAAGGTAATCTGTCAACAACTGTGGACCGTTTAGACCTGGGACAAGACTGGATTTTTCAACAGGATAACGCTCCAAAGCATACATCTCTAGTAGTTGAGGAATTGTTGCTGTACAATGTTTTAAAACAGCTGAATTCCTGACCACTGTTCCTGGATTTTAACACCATCGCGCATATCACCCAAAACTTGGTTATTTCAATGCGTCGATAGTTATCGATGCTAATAAAAGGCCCACTAGATACTAAAAAATAGCGTGCGTGTTCAAAAAGCAAGGTGATTTTTTTAAATTTCACGGCCAACTTACATTCGTTTTTTTTTATTTGCTGTTTTCACAGTTACAAGTATATAGCATACCTAGTTTGTTTTAGACAGTCATAGAAAGGTTGGACGTGTTTTGGTGTGCTCAGCAATTTTCAAGTATTATTAAAAATGGAGCAAAGAGTTTGCATTAAATTTTTCGCTCTACACGCCCCAGTACATCAGCAAAAGACGTTAACGTCGAAGCTGTGAATAAAATTGTTTTGAAAAATTCTTGAATTATCATATGAGAAGTTGCTGAGGATGTTGGCATATCGATCGGCTCGCGTCATGCAATTTTTTCGGATATTTTAGGCATTGTTCGAAGTTTGTTCCGAAACTTCTTAGTTTTGATCAGAAGAACCGTCGCAAAAGCATCGCCCAGGAGCTTTTGAATGACATCAGTGATGATCCTGACTTGCTCAAAAGTGTCATAACTGTTGAGGAATCATAGATAAATGGTTATAACGTCGAAACCAAAAAAGACCGAAAAAAACACGCCAAGTTCGATCAAATGTCAAAGTTTGGATCACTGGTTTTTTTTTCGATTTCGCACTACTTAGCGTAGTGCACCAGCAGTTTTTACCTCAAGATCGTAGTGTCAATAAGGAGTATTACCGTGAAGTAATGCGCCGCTTGCGAGAAGCAATACGAACAAAACGTCCGGAATTGTGGAAAAACAATTCATGGCTTTAACATCACGATAATGCACCTGCTCATTCATCGTTGCTTGTGAGATGTTTTAGGGCAAAAACAACAAGACAAACATGCCTCAGCCACCTAATTCACTGGATTTGGCCCCATGCGATTTCTTCCTGAGAAGAAGCCCCCAAAACTGAATAGACCTATGAAAGAAACCTTTAAAGGGGACAACATTGATATTGATGAATAAATATTTTTTTATACAATAAAAATAGAGTCACCTTACTTTTTAAACACACCACGTTCTTGTAGTGTTTGTTCTGTATGTAACCTTTTGTTCCATCACATTTGAAGTAATTTAATATATATTGTTAGGTTTTGCATCAATAAAAAGTTTCATAAACACTTTAATTTTGTTTCGCATATATTTATTCAATTACGAGATATTTGGGGGTTGTGTGTAGACTTACGTTTAATAGTGTATTTATCTACAGACAAAAAGCGATCGTAGCTTTCAAACAGATATCTCCTCTAGTAAATGTCTTGCTGTGCCAGCAACTGCAACCATGTTTTTCTTTCATTCAAATCCCAGTCGTGCTTAACGTCAATTAATACCTATCTAACAACAAATGTCCTTGTGCTGTGACCTCGACCTTTGTCAGAATTTGTTACAAAAAAAAACAACAAAAGCCATCACAATCACCGGCGAAGACAAAAATCTTCCGACTAGTGGTTGTTCCCATGACTTTACTGTTTTTCTTTTTTTTTTTAATTGAAATTCAATTCGAAATAGCTGCGTGTTGCCAAATAATTTGCTTAAATCACAATTGTGCTTATATTCATTCGTAAGTGTTCCCTTTCCTATCAATTTTGTAAAAGACCACTCGCTTTCCTATTTTCATGTATTCTCCACCGATTAACTCAGAGTCACGAGTAATGCTCATATACTCAAATCAATCTCTTAAAAGCTTTCGCTCCAACTCTCTTGGTTGGAAGTAATTTCTTTGAAGACAAAAAAGCACGCAACGCAAATCAACGACGCTTAAGCTAATGGCGTGCCGGCATGAAATTAAAAATAAAAAAAAATGATAGTACAATATGTCTTTAACTTGCTCTTCGAATAGCACCGCGGGTACTCTCTGTAACCAGCGGTCTCCTTATTAGAGAATAATTAGATATTCCCCTCGATTGTTAGATCAGTTTGAGTTTGAACCGCGTACCGTTCGCTTGTTGGAGTAGAACGAAAGAACGTGCAAAAAACATCCTTTTCCCATGGAATAGGTTATACCAGATTATCGTGTACACAGAGAATTAAAACAAAAAAAAAAAAAAAAAACAGTTTTCAAGTGAAAAAAAAATTTGAAAATATTCATTGCAGGGAAGTGTATAACGAATTTAATCTCAAGGAAAAAATTATTCTAACAAAGGGTGGGTACTTAATATTTTTTTTCCAAAAAAATTCTCCCAATTGGAATTTTTTTTTAAATTTTTTTTTAACGTGTAACTGCACTTTTTCCTTCTCCCATACCTTCGCACATTATACGAGTAAACATTTTTATCTTACTCCTTAGACTCTGTGGTATAAAGTGCTAGAACAAACCGATAAAATGATGACGAAATCAAAGTGTGAAATCCAATTTGGTCTAGAAATTTGCTATTTGGCCGCCGACTTTTCCACTGTCCATGTGAAGATTTCAAAAAAAAAAAAAAAAAAAAAAAAAAAAAAACACCGTATTGCTAGAAAACTTTGTTTTTGTTTTCTTTGGTCCTCGTTATGCAATATTTTTGGTATACACTCTGACACGAAATTCCACATCTGTTTGTCTATTTAGAAATGTAAAATTTTGGACAATTTTTCGCATTTTTGCGGGGATGGAAATTATTTTCAAGGTTAAGGTCAAAAAGTGGTACAATTTGATCTGGTATGGTGGTAAACTTCTACTCCTCCAACGGTAATTGGAATTGGAAAGTCTCTATTTTTTTTTTTCAAAAGGTTATGTTGGCAGCAATTCAGAATCTCACCACCGAAAAAAAGGGCGAATATATGAACTGCAATTTCTGATGGAGGGTGTTTGCTCAGAAAAAAAGAAAAAAAAAATGTGACAGGTGGCAGTTGTCTGATACAAATATCAAATTTGTAGAACAATGCCAGCTCACATATGTACATATATACGAGTACATATGTATGTCTCAGGAGGTGTTCGTTTATATTATTGACCTGCCCTTCAAATGCTTATCTATGACAAATCTTGCTATAGATTTTTATCAGAATTTAGTAAGAATGATATGATGACCGCCTTCATTAGTAATTGTGGTCGTAAGAATTGTTTGCGTTTAACTTCGTTTTACAACAATTAACAATTTCCAACTAAACGATTGCATAATGTGAGTTTCAGTTTGCGATTCTGCCTTTGTAGCTTAAAAGTGTTCTTTATTGCATTGCAGTGCGACAATTTGAATGAATTTGTTGCGCAGTTCCACATATGCAAGTATGTAGGCATAATGTATATATACTCGTATGTCTGTTGGTTTTTCTTTTTAAATGAAATTTGTCTGAAATGCAGTCTTTTTCCCTCGAGAAATCCTGTATTGTCTTGTTTTATTTGTCGAAGAAGCACATCCTTTAATCTTGTTGTTACACTTCGCGTTAAAATTTATTGTAGATATTTTGAATTTTAATCATTTTGGGAAAACAGATCTGTCAGACGTTATTTGAAAGATTTTAGTTACGCAGAATAGTAGTTTTCTTGACTGTTTGATGCCATTTCGAATCGATCGCATACAGGATGTATCTATCATTTCGTCCGTTTCAAATATAACATCAAAATCATAAAACTTAAAATTATTAGCCAGACTTTTAGGTATGCCAACACGACCTATTTTTTCATCTCCCATTGTGACATATTTGCATGAAAAATCATTACCATTGATACCAATGATTTACTTCTATAGTCACCAATGGTACAGTTCCACAGACTTGTAAAGCAGAAAAACATATTTGTCAATATCGTTTGAGTTCAATACGTTTCTCAAATTTTCTGATCCTTCCCATTAAGAAGATTTGTCGACGTCTTCTAAAATAGACCTTTGTTTGACCGACGATTTCATTGTTGGGGCTTAATCCCTTACCGCCTGGCCATTTCCTCAGATTTGGAAACTATAAATAGTAATTGGTGCTTAAATCCGGAGAATATGTCGGATGAGGAGGAACAATGATGCTGTCATGTTCCTTCATATCGTAGTTTAACCGGTTTAATGATTTGGCACAATATTCACTATTCATTGTTATTTCTTTTGAAAGGAATCAATGTGGATTACGACGGATGAATCTCAAAAGACTGTCTACTGGAGAAACTCGCTGTTCCGAATGTTACTTGGTCTCCGGTGTCTTGTGAGGGATTCATGTTTTATCCAAGGTTATGAAACGACGCAAAAAGTCATCCGGATTTCGATTTAAAATTTTGCTTTCAATGTCTGTCACACACAAAAAATAAAAAGCTTGTTTAAAATCTATTCACAAATGATAGTTGACAGAAGCAGTGCTGCTTTTCAAGCTATAATGCTTGGAAAAAAAAACTCACGGACTTATTAATCCACCCTTTTGAGGGGCGTACTATGTATTCTCGGTATTGGAAATAAAAGTTTAAAATAATTTTTATTTTTCAACACAATCCTTCTTGAAATTAATACACGGATTTCATTGGAAAATAAACTTGTCAATATGGTCTAAAAAACAAAACAAAACAAAACAAAAAAAAAAAAAAAAAAACGTTCATCTTTGTCGACTCGAGCTCTTCCTCTTCGGAAAACCGATTTCCATAAAGGTCTTTTGAAATCATTTAGTGGCAAATTCTAAGCTAAAATTTTAATACAGCGCCCTTGGAAACACGTTATATGAACCGCCGTTGAGTCGTTGTAAAATTACAACTTACCTGTGGACAGTTTCGTCTTATTTCTTAAGGGGTTAAGTCACTCTAAAGGCCGCAAAAATAGCCTTTTTTGTCATTTTTCCCCCAAGAAAAATATAAAATAAATCGAGTTTACGATGAAAGAAGTTTATTGTGTATATGATTGACTGTAAAACATAATTTCTATAGAATAATTTATTTAAAAATGACGCTGTGCAGCGTTTCTCAGATGACCTCTCTTTTTTTGGAAGGATCCAAGGCCGTACCAAACATTCCCGTAAATTTTGAATTATGCTGTCACTATGTTTTTTTTTTTTTGATGTATTGATTTTTAGCCGAATGGCGCACTTTCCATGTCAAACTTGCAAAATTCGCAGAAAAATCGCCAGAAACTTGTTAAATACAAATGAACTATGTCATATAAAAAAAATCTACTTACCTACATATTTAGGCAATATATTTTTTGGAGTGATTTGGTTGAAAATTATTCAAGTTATGAGTGCGGTAAACATGAAAAATGCAGTTTTGAGATAAACGCGTTTAAAATTTGAAGTTATAGAAATAAATATCTGGCGGCCTTGTACTATATTTCCCGGTCATAATCTGTTGGGATATCATTTTAGAAGTCTAAAGGGACCATTTTTTGAAAATCCTAAGCCAATCTTAAATTGGTAGGCTCAAACTGCTCATATGGGTTGGGTTAGATGCTGCGTTGATAGTTTCACCTATTTTTTTTCGGGGTCACAATGATAAACCCATGTTTCATCTCCCTTATCAATTCGGACAAAAATTTTTGAAGAATCTTCAACACAGAGCTCCAAAGGCTTCCTGCAACACTCGACTTTCCTTAACATTGTCGTGTCAATCATTATGGTTATCTTTCAAATGTTATATACCCCAATACTGAGAATACGAGTACATCAAACGAAATACGAGTACCAGGGCCAACAACCTATCACGAATCCCTGGTCGCTTGCAGTCGATTGGCGATTAACTCTAACCCGATACCATTCTCTTATTACAAAGGACCTATGTCTAATTTTTAATCGATCAAATTAGTTACTCACATTCTGTATTGTATTAGAAGGTCTTTCTAATCTCCCTGATCAATACGGTGCAGGTTAATTTTTGAATAACAGATTCACCTTTCATTAATGGTTTAGCCTTTTAAAACCCTGGTTGAAACTCAGCAGCAGTTAAGGTCATTCGTCTCTGTAGTCGTGCTTTTTTTATTTATAAAAAAAACTGTAAATTAATAAAAACTTTTACAACAAATACTGGACAATCAATTTTTTAATTATTGATAATGATTGGCGTTTTAAAAATTTTAAATGGCAATGAACAGAACAAGAGAGTTATTAGGTGGAGTGAAAAGTAACCTCTTTGACCGCCAGAATGCGCTGTTACTGCAAAAAAGGTTATGGTGCCTTGAAGTCCGTTTATATTTAGGCAGACATGCCAAATTTCAGTGCAATACTGTCTTTAGTTTTGTTTTGACAGCTGATTGTTGTTGACGTGTTTGGCATCATGTTGAGTATGGACAAAAACGATTTTCGTTCTCTCATAAAACATTATTTTTTGAAAGGCAAAACGGGGAATATTGGTTTCGAGAGTTTCGTGGTGGCCGAAACTCCACTACCGATTAAGTCCGCAGCGGCAGGTCCTCCAATGCGGTTACAGAGGACAATGTCAAAAAAAATACATGAAATGGTGTTGGCTGACCGGAAAGTGAAGGTGCGCGAGCTAGCAGATACCACAAAGATTAGTACTGATGTGCCCGGCAATGGACTGAAGCCGGCATGAGTGCTCCGAAGCGACCGAGAGAGGCTCGATGGGTCGAAAAGGTATTCAGGGGGAGGAGTATTTTGCAGACCTTCCGGAAAATTACTTTTCGGACGGGATCAAGAAGTTGGAAACTCGCTAGAATAAGTGTATCAAACTAAAAGGGGACTATATTGAATAAAATAAAAAAAATTTTTTTTTTTATTCCCAAGGTGGTTACTTTTCACCCCATCTAGTACAGATTAGTTATAGATTAGTCTAAGAGACTATCGGTCTGATCGTACGGATCCGACGGTCTGTAATAATGGATATTTCCTTTTTGTTAGAAATAAGATTCGAACCGTACTTTTATTCTTTAAGTCTGTATTGTTTGATAATCCATCATAATCTTCACCAAAAGAACGCTTTTGTCTCATTTAAACACAAGCAAAGAAAAGCATAGAATTTAACGTGAACTCTTCGATCCTTATACACTCTATATGACGCTTCAACGTAATGTGCTTCAGAAGTTAATATGTAGCGTAAGATCCGAAAATGTCAATTTGGTAATGATTGCAATAATTTAGCCTTTTTCCATCCAATTCTTGCAATTCGTACAAAATTGCAAAACTCAGCCAACAAATATAAGATCCAGCTGGTGTAGAAACTAAAGCCAAGAAATCATTGCTTATTTTTAGTTTTACAGAAAAATTGCGACTAGGTTTATTTTTTCTTCAAATTTCCTTAATTCGCATTACATTCAATGGGCACTGTATCGTGATCAATAATTATGTATATCTTCGAAATTAAGTACAATATTGATTCGTCAATTTGTGTTTCCAAAAGGATTGCACTCGTAAAAGATTGTGCGACTTGATTGTGTGATAGTCCTTGGAAGCCAATATTCAGCGCGTTATTGGTGAGATGAAGTTGGAGAGACTGGCCCAACGTAAGACCAACAGGATGGGCTTCATGAAAAATTGCCAAGAAAGTCATGAACCATTCCTTATGATGAATAAAGATTTTTGAAAAAAAAAAAAAAACACCTTTAGTTATTATTGAACATTAGGCCACTGGTTTTTGACCTGCGTTCTTTATTGAACTGTTTGCTTTTGGAAAAGAGATCTAAAAAAAATAGTCTAAAAACCGCTTTTAGGAGTCAAAGATACCTAGTAAAAGAAAACATCCACCAATTTCATATGCATCACTGAAAGAAACTGTTTCAAAGCGGCGCTAATAGAAGAGGCTTTTTCGTTGAATCATAGGTTCACCGTGGATGTGGGTAATTATTTTACTAACAAAGAAAGGCAAATGGCTTAAACATTTCCTTAATGACTAACAAGTTCAGGTATAAACATATTAAATGTTGTCTTAGTTTCTAATAAATAGATATCAGTGAAATAACATAGGCACTTATATAAGTGTCCAGTTTGAAACTGAAACAGCTCGTCCCAAACAAATCGAAAGACAAGACAGATAAGCAACAAACATGTATTATAATTCGTACATAGTGCCATGTATGGTACATTTTCGAATATTGTGACCACAAATCAAATGAACCATAAAAGGTTATATGTTATATGTACACATAACGTTATCAAATCTTCAAATCAACTTACTTACCTTGAATCAGTCTTTTGAGTAACACATTTAAGAAAAAAAAAAAAAACAACACTAACTATTAATTAAAACAGAAGGTATTTACCGAACGTAAATTTTCAAGGGTATTAACTACCGATACGTCTAGTGACTGTCTTGCATAAGTTGGTAAGGGTAACGCAATTTGACCCTATTTAATTTTAATTTCCGTCGGGTGCATTGCACCTTCGACACTATATTTGAATATTAAAACCCTGCTGGGCTGTATTAAAACTTTCAAATGATGTTAATTGATTAAGTAACGATATTCTTAAAAAGTCAGAGCAACACGATAAACCGTTGATTTTTCTTTTTGATTTTCCCTTAGCACAAAAATTAGCATTTCAGTTGACTGACTGGATATTTTATTGTAAAATTTTTAAAACCATTTTAAAATGATAGGATTATTTATGAGTTGAGTAAATAGAGAATTCCCTTATTTATTTATTTATTTATTTTGGAATAGTGTTATAATTTTCTTTTATATGCAGAAAATATACAAAATATCCGAAATGCTTATAAATGGAAACTATCACTATCCAAAATACTGTGCTGCAAATTTATAAATACATTTTTTTGAAATATTATTGTATTGTATATTTTGTGCAACCACCTACAATTTTTCAGCTATTCTATCAACCTAGAAATTCTCTTTTTAAAAAACTGAGTCACGTTATTTTCAGGTACCCATATTGAAAGCAATGAGAGAGCAGCAGAGATCGGAACAAATAATAATTTGATGATGCAATTTCTTCCTAAGCAAGGTCTTTCAATTCTTGCTGAATCATCAAAATGTGTGCAGTTTATTGCTATGATGAAACACAACTTTCCTATTGGTCAAATCCAGGCATTAATTGATGGCAAAAGAAATTCGAATTAATTGTTTGATCAGGCGGTGTAGTAGCTCATGACGGACGATATTATTCCAATCCCACCAAACACACAGCATCACCTTCTTTGCCTAACACTTTGATTCCGTTTATGAAGCTTCTTACCTGATTTCGCCTAACCATTTTTCATTAGCCATTACCATTCTCTTTAAAAATGGCACGATTTCGATCTGTTTCGGCAGCGATTCCGTATTTAAATTCGGTCATCGAACTTCTTTTTGTAACCAGTTTCTTCCAAGTGGCATATAACTGTTTTGTGGTCGATCTTAGTCTTCTTACCATATCATGACTGCTCTTTGCCGGTCAGAGCGATGTGTATCTGTCATATCAATATTTCCAGAATGAAAGCGAACGAATCATCTCTTGGCTGTAGTTTTCGAAAGCGTACATTTAACATAAACAGCTCACATTTTTTTCACACGATTGCGCCGCATTATTCTCTTTATCGTAGTAAAATTGGAAAATATACCGAATTTTTTCAAAAACTTCACTCACTCTTGCTTTCATATAAATTTTCATATAACGCAATAATCTCAATAAAATTGATCATAGACGATCAGCTGAACTGTTAACTGTCAAAAAAAATAAGTTGACATACGCAATTAAGGGGGAGATACACGTCAATTTTAGTGGATTTTGATAATTAGTTCATTCGATTTTTTTTTTAAATTTGGCATGTAGTTTATTTATAATTTTAGCTATTATCCCAAGATCATGGGTATCGCATTAGATTAAAGTTTTCGTTGCTCATCTTTCTTTATCGGCTGTAAAACGAACAACTTTTTCATTTTTAAGGAAAGGTCCGATAATGCTACCGTACAAACCGCACCATATAGCACTTTTTTATGAATATGATGATGTGTGAAGAGTCAATTGCGGATTGCTTTCACTGTAAATGCTGTAATTTTGCTTATTGACGTACCAATAAGGCCAAAATTGTGCCTCATCTCTGTATCATACAATTTGTTTTAGGCCCGGTCAAATGAGGTCTAAAGCATGCTATGATCCAACATATTGTATCTTATAAAGGATTAGGTAAAGATATGATCTTTTGTCGAAAATACTCCAAATTGCGAACGAATAAAGACCAAGTTCCTGTCCACGCCTACGAACTGACAAATTCGAGTCTTCATTAACATCAACCGCAACTGCGACGGTATTTTCTTCGGGACACATTGATCTCATTCTTGGTGCTGGCCTAATGTTGTTTGTTTGCCTTAGCCTTTTTGGATGTTAATTCGAGGTCATTCATTCATTTATTTCCATTCCCATCCGTACCCCTTGTATGAAGCTGGTGGTTTTTTGATATTTGGAGACTCGGATCGTCAAAAAATTGTACTTCAGCACTCATCTCCCTCACTTTTAAAATTTGAACATTGCCTGCGTCTTGTACATTTTGCAGCGAACTTTTGGACGCAACTTAACGATTTCAATTGGAGGCAGGCTAGTGCTAATATGACTCCTCTAAGCTAAGAAAATGAAAATCTATGGTAACGACTAGATATTCGTAAGTATTTACAACCTCAATACTGATTCCCTCGTATCCATTGCCACACATTCAACACAATTTATGATTTTGGATATTTTGAAATGCTGTTAGGCATTAGGTGTCTTGGACTGTACCGTTAATTTGTTGCTTAATCTATCCACAGCTCGTTTAAATGAGCGATCCTTAAAATTTACGAAGTGCTCGATAAACTTATCTAGCTGAACACTGATTTCGGAAACGATATTCCATGATTCAGCAATATTGCTATCACTGAGGCTTAAAATTTTAGTAGATAGTTTTACAATTATCCCTATCAGAAACCCGGCACCTCTTGAATAAAAACCTTTTGCATACATAAAAGAAATATATTGTAATAATTGCTCAAAAAGTTGAAAGCATGGTGCAACAAAAATATGTGCTTTCCATAACTCGGTAATACATTCCTTCTCATTGCTTTCCTCCTCGAAATCTTTAATCCGCGTAAACGCCATAAAGAAAGATCAAAGCTTTTTGTAGTGGAGGTCGTTGGATTATATTTATGTGTTCCTGAGTTCAGTAATCGGTTACAATATTGGCTTTATGGAGTATTGTCCTGTTTGAAGCAAGAAATCCTCACTAATACCCATGGGACGTGTACCTTACGGAATAATTACTATAATATTATTTCAGGTAAACCGAGGCTGTTACTTTCCCCTCCAGGATTACTAATTGGCCAATTTAAATGAAGAAAGACATTCGCATAGCATTATACCCTCTTGCACAGGTTCTAAAACAAATTTGGCACACTTACAAGAGAGTGTCTCACCATTTTTACTCCAAACGTTGGCTGTGCCAAGAGGAGATATTATCCAAGTCCTGAATTCGTCCGTCCAAAAATCTTAGTATTATAAGATATGCTGTTGATAGAACTTTCTCATGCTGACATTTGCGAATCGTATCGCGGCGGCCTATTGATGAACGCTCGCAGTGAGATGACCGGGCATGCAGCGCCATCTTGTTGGAACCACAGCTCGGATATATCGGATGACCACAGAAATTCGATTAACACCCATCTATACTTGAAACGAAGGAACGAAAGAAATAAGTTTCGATGACGCCACCATACCATGAACTGCACCAAACAGTCAATCTTTGTGGATGTGTTGATGCTTGGCCGAACACTTTTTTTTTTTTGAGATGATGATTTTTTGACCCAAACCCGGATTTTCGGTCAACATTTTCAGCGACCAATTAACGAACTTACGGTGTTTTTTTTATGGTCGTCCGGCTTCAATTCTTGTATCAGCACAAACTTGTACAGATATAGGCCCAAATCTCACCGCAAAACAAGCCGGGTTGTTTTTAGCCTCTCAACCTTTCAAGGTCTTCTTCTTCTAAGAAAGCCGCTGTGCACCAATCTCTGTTGGTGGTTAAGACCTTAAGATATTAAGAAGTGGCTTGATAGATAGATTTTTTTTTTCTTGTAAATCAGCCACTCAATGGCTGTATCTAGGTATCTATCATCGAAACATCAAATAATCTTGAACCCTCTTCCGACCACTTTATTGTCACTGATTATTTACTTTTATTTTGTCGAATCACGAATAAACCGTTTTAAATTTTAAATTGTTTTTAAATTTTGAATTTCGTGACGAAAACAAAATAGAGACGGCAAATATTTATTAAGTTCATTAACTCATTTGCCGGTTATTATAGATTTTATTTATTTTTTGTTTGTTTCATGATGTGGTCAATAACCGCTAAGATAGTCAAGCGTATTCTTGTCACAATAGTTTATAGTTCGTTATCAGATTGTGGGAATTTTTCACACTTCATAGTGGGTAAATTATAATTCATGATTAATGAATGGACAGTGTTTTTTTTTTTATCTTAATCTGAAATATACCTCCACCTTAACGCCTTTGGCTGTCTAAGAGTCGTCTTTGAAGTTAGAAGTTGACTTTCTGAAAAAGATTTCATGTTGTCTTCATTCGTTCCATTCTGAAATCACCTGTTTGAAGTCAACGTTGAAGGTACTATCAGTTAATTGAAGGCCAGGTGATTGAGTGGGGATGCCGCGATATCAATAAAGTTGAACATCCTATATTTAGCTCTTCCCATTGCTGACTGTCTCAGCCTGATTCCAGGCTTAATTTTATAACAAGCAAGCTTATAGGTAGCAAATTGTGCAAAAATTGAAAAGGAGTTGCTTAAGCGATTTTTAACTCGCCAGTGGTGCTTTTGAAGTAATCGTATTTTCCAGTTCAGGCCACCAACATTTTTGAACATTTTTGTCACGATCGTGGGGAAGACCATGAGTCCACAGACCACAAACAGCAATTTTTTTTTTGTTAAGAATGGATCCTAGATACCTCACACTCCTTAAAAAATACCCACTCCCATCTTAGGTGGGATGAAGCTTTTTGATTTTCTTTGTGCAAATGACCATCTTCCCTTGGAGTGTTCCCATATATGGATTCTTTTGTTGTAGTGGATTAAGCTACAATCAGAGTCATGTACAAGAGTGGATCAATAAGTCCTTGAAAATTGAAATAAGGCACAATCTTTTTCGGGCAAAAATACATAATCTTTTTTTAACTCGATAGGCGTTTGTTTCATTGATGAATTCTTCATTTGACCAAAATTTCTTACTGGAAATTATGCCATTGCGACTATGGCTTTGTGCGCCTCTGCGTTGTCATAGAGGAAGAGCAGTCTGAATATAGCTATTTTTGCCAAATTTGCATACCATCGGCCACACTGTGCATCGCCAAAAACTCGTTTAAAATTGGGGAACGATTTCGTTTGTTGTCAACTGTGAGTAAACGAGGGATTCATCTTGCGTATAGCTTTTCCATATATATCCAAATATTTTTGCAAAACTGAAATCACTGATCCCTGTGGGTGGCCGTGTCTCAAGTGGTAGTGGACTGGCTTCCAAATCGGAAGGTTCAGTGTTTGAATCCCAGCCTCGCCCGAAAGACATTCGTTTTTTCAAATAACAAAAATCAAGTAAGATGAATAGTTGACTAGAAATCAGCTAACATCTACTAATAGCTTAGTTTTCCCATTAAATGTTGGATGCCACCCATGGAGCGAAATAACGGTGACGTGAAATAATGTCAACTCGGCAAAAAATAGTGTTCAATGAAGACACGACATCACTTTTTCCATTTTTGCGAAAATTCTCGTAGTCGTCTGTTTAAAATGCCTATCGCTATATTTGGGTGCATTCTTTTGAAAGATGTTTCTTAACATCTTGGGTGGAATCGAGGTGGCAACGACATCTGTTTCAACTTTCAGGGATTTACTAACCCACCCTCGTTTGTTCAGCTGTTGAAGAGAATTCACGATCAAGGAGGTGTTAACTTGGTGGAATGCTCCCCGATATCAAAGAACGCTACCATTTTTTACTTGAAAGAGGGTGATTTTTTAATAGGTCGCAAGGAAAGTGTAGTGCAGTCTTAGGCGTTAGCTCCTCAGTTTTTTTTAGCGCTTTAGCAGGAATAATGACAAAATACGAGGTTAAGATCATTTGGAAGGATATGATTTGTTTTGTCTACTTTTGCTATAAAAACTAGGGTTAGCCCGGTCCAGGCACTGGGTATTCTACCGAGAGCGTAACATGCTTTCAGAATTTCTGGCATCCTGTAGTTGTACAATCTGTAGATATCCCATCGATTCCAAGTGCCGTTTGATGAGGACCAAGCTGTAAACTCCTCGTTAAAGCGTTTTTAGGCAAATCATATATAGGTTGATCTCAAAGTTTGAACTATGTTGCTTAAATGCAGCCAATTAAATCAGATTCAAAGATTGTTACTCTGATTAACTCAGGTGCAATACGGGTAATAGCCTCTCGAAAATTCACTTGTGCTAAAGATACCTTTACATAACTTACAACAGGATTTACGTTGGGTCCTGCGATTGCGGTGATATCGTTACCCTGGCTTTTTGCGAAGGTTTAGTACCTATATAAAGGATTTTCGAGTAAAAGATTTCATTTTCAACATTACTAATGTCAGCCAAATTACCACTTAGTTACAAATCAGGCTTAAAATTTTCCATCACATTTTTAAAGATTTGCGCTCTACTTCATTGGTATCAGTACGAATGTTGACATAGAGGTTTTCAATTGATTGCGGAGAGTTGACATAAGCCAGCCTTCTCCTTCACATGGCCGCAACGAAAACTGTGTTAAATCGAGTAATAATCTGCAACCAATTTTGATTACCGTTTCGAGAATTGACTTTCCACATATTCAAAAAGTTATTAATCAAACAGTAGCACTGTGAATAAAGAAGCTTCTCAAGAAACAGTCTTACTAACATACTTAGCCCTATACTCGTATGTAGCAATTCTGCGTATTAACAGAGCTTTGAAGATGGATATGTCCTTTATCATTCATAAGTTACAAAGCTGCCGATGGTCGCCAGACATAAATTGATGACACAAGTCTTATACATTTTGTACATCTTTGTTTGTGATATTTGCCAAGTTCCTGATATCGACAGATCTGAATATTTCCAGATAAATAATGAAATCACTGTATATAACCGGCCATCCCTGAATCACCGAGCTCTACAGGGGCTCTGTACGAATATATGGTATGTACCTATCATTCTTTCCATATCTACTCTATTGCTCAGGATATTAGCTACCAAATCCTTGAAGCCAGATCTCAACATGCTTGCAACCCTCAAAACCGCCTATTTTATTACGAATATCGTCGACGCTTCCCTCGACTCAAAGACCATTTATTCATATTCACAGGGATGGTGTTATCTTTTTTAAGCACGTGAGAAACGGGTGAAATTCCTTACCAGATTTCTTGAGATTCGAATTTTGCTCCTCTTGTTGCAGTTTGAACACGTACAAATTTTTACGTAAGACCTGTTTCCGTATTTAAAAATCTCCCAGTCTGTCAATTTATTTTACGCATACAAGTATCAAATTCTTTTCAATTCAAAGTATCATAGAATACAGTCATGTTAGACAGGGGAAGGCACCATAATCGTAGAATAAACCATAAACATAAACCATAGCATAAAATAACAGCCAAAAAGAATGTCACGAGACCCTAAAGGCCTACAAGTCGGTATAACAATAGTGACAATCAAAATAACAATGGAATGACATTTGCAAAAACTCAGTGTTTGCCGGCACAAACTTGTAGATCCATAAATGATTATCTTCCTGCACCTAGGTGTATATATTACAATAAATCTACAAATGACAACAATAAGAGGGACTTTATCTTAATATTCTGATCACATGCAATACATAATTTGAGTTAGTCACTTGTCATGATCCGCTGACTGGATTAAATCTTCATTTGATTGCCTGCCGCATGTTGACGAATAATTTGCAATGCAAGCAAATGAGATTCAATTAACCAAATGCATCATATTTCATCTCATTATTGATGTTGATTTGATTATTCGCCATTGTTCAGTGTGTTCAGTGTGTTCAGTTTCATTAGTCACATTTTTGTAAACTTCAATTTGGCGCTTGTGAATTGCGATTACTTTTGTACGAGCAGTCGGATTCAGAGACGAACGGTGCAAAATTATGTCCACGTAGCTGGAGCGTGCTAGAAAATGCATCAGCTGTTTTTTTTTCTGACTCTTTCGCGCGCTCTTACGCTGTGAACACACCATGTAATACGTACCGCATTAACTGTGATGAATACCTCTGCTTCTCAGTTTCTCCATGGCACGATGTTTTTTTTTTTTTTTTTATTTATTATTATCATGTTATAATTCCCACATCGTATGATGTGTTCCTGTCCCACTCTTATACGCTGGATAGAGCGTTTGTGGCTTGGTTATGCGATGCCATGCCGGCATATTCAGAGTCGGACCACCGCCAGCGCACACGCGCGATTTTGTGTGAGGTGATGTGATTCAGTTCAGAGCAGGTGGTATAGCTTTTTTTTTTTTTTAAGAGAATGGGCCTTTTGATAAAGCTTTTATGGTATCAGCTGTTATTACATGTAGTGTAGACGCTTTCGTTTAGTTGGTTTATGTGTTAAGACCAAGAGGTTGTCTCGCTTTATTTTGTTTTTGGAGAGAACTGGGTGAGATAACGATATTCTGGAACTCTTTATCTGGGGAACTGGGCTTGTAAGCATGGTATTGACAGGTGTGCTTGTTTTCCTTATTTAAATGATTTTTTTTTATGGTTTACATATTGTAACCTACCCAGTAGTCAGATTTTTAGTGCAAATTTTTATTTCCACGAATTATTTTTAATATCAATGAAAGGAAATCGAAAATTAAACAATTTTTAAAATGCGCTTTAAAGTAAGAACAGTGTTAATAAAAATAAAAAAAAAACTCTTTCAATTAATTACAAATAAAAAATAAAAATAAGTCACTTTTGCCCAGTGCTTAGCCTTAAAAATTCAGTAGTAAGTCAGGTATGAGCCAGTAGTAGGCCCCTAAATTATTAATTTAAATTCCAAATACCTACATATTGCACTGAAAAGATTTAAAAGGAAGGTTATAGTCCTTCATAGGTGCGTTTTTCCGTTGAAATTAGTGCACTTATGGCGTTTTCGTTTGTGCTTTTCTCCGTACTCCAGAAGCAAAATTTGGCGTCTCGTTTTCATTTGAGAATCAAAATTTCTCTCCTGGATTTTAAGTCAAAATGTACAGGGTGGCGCATCAATTGTGCTATAGGGTGATTCATCCTGATAAAACACATACATTTTAAAGTGAACTTAAAATTGTTATTATCGGTTGTTGTTGGCCACTACTACGTCTGAGGAGGTCCATTCGGAAGGTCCAATTTTGGGCGACTTGTTCGAGCATAGCGACTGATATATCGCGAAAAACACGAGTAATGTTGGCTTCCAAAGCGTCGGTCGTAGCTGGCTTATTCCTGAAGACCTAAGATTTTATATATCCTTAGAGAAAATAGTCCAACGGTGTGATATCGCACGATCTAGGCGGCAAATTTACCGTAGCAAAATGTGAAATTAAATGCTAACCAAAACGATTCCTCAACAAGTCCATTGTTTCACGCGCTGTATGTCTCTTAGCGCCGTCTTGTTGAAACTCAGAGCTCACCAAGGCCATATGCTTGAATTTTAGGAAGCACATAGCCTGTTAACATGGCGCGATAACGGTTACCATTGACGGTAACATTCTGTCTTGCCTCATTTTTGAAGAAATATGGACCAATAGTTCCACTAGCCCATAAACCATACCATACCATTGTTTTTAATGGATGTAATGGTAGCTCTTGGTACTCTCCGGGTACCCAAATACGGCAATTTTGTTTATTAACGTATACATTGAGCCAGAAATGGGCTTCATGACTGAACAAAATTTCACCATAAAACACCGGATTTTCGTTGAGTTTTTCCAGAGCCCATTCACTGAAAATACGAGTATGACGCAAATTCAAGTCACCTTGGGGGGTGGCGTGGTGTAGTGGTATATGCATAGACCCCTCAAGCAGAGGGTCGCGGTGTCAACTCTGACATGAAGGCATAACACTGATGTTGGAGTGGTTGCTGGCTGGGCTAAATGTAACGAACTAACAACTAGCACATACCAAGGCCCACTGGTTGAGGATGCACTGGCTCCGGTTTGACAACCACCTGTGGAAAAATACTGAAACCTAATACACCTGAGTTTCAAACTACTACACCACCCGCGCGCGCCTTGGAGAAAAGCCAGTGAAAGGGTATTCATATCCTTTTGTTGCGAGTGCGGGATTATAAAAAAAAAAAAATGCTTGTACAAGTTGAATTTTGTACGCTTTTAGGCCAAGATCCTCACGTAAAATACGCCAAGCCAGGCTGCATGAACGACGACGAATTGATTCGTCACGGTCTTCGCGTACACTCTCAGCTACAGCTGCTATAGTTTGTTCACTACGTGATGGATGTGGTTTAACCGGTCGAGTATCATCCACTAATGTAAACTAGGACTCTAATTTGCGAATGGTATTGGCAATAATGGTTTGAGTAGGTCGATTATGCGCACCGTAAGTTCCTCGAATCGCACGAAAAATATTTCTCACAGAACGCTGATTTTCGTAATACAGCTGAACAATTTGGATGCACTGTTGTGGTTTGAGTCTTTCCATGATGACTTGCCAAACGATACTGAACAAAAATGCAAAGCGGTTTGATAGGAGTCATGCGTGATCTGTCAGAAAAAGCCTATTGAAAATCAAACCTCACGATGAATCATCCTATAAAATAAGAAATTCTTATAACTTTTTTTAATCAATGTATTTCATTTTTTTTTTTTTATAGAAAATTCATTTTTTTATGAAACTATTTATTTTTTGAAGATGATAAACCGTAAATGACCTCCGTGCTCATCCACGCATATGCGACACCTGATCAGAAAATTATTTATTGCGGCCTCAAGGTTTGAAGTCTGGATCGCCTAAATTATTGCTTTAATCGACTGCTTCAATTCATTCAAATTCCTTTTTTTCGTTTTGTACACCTCTAGCTTGACATAGCCAGCGGAAAATGCAGTTTATGGATATTAATTTATTTGGGAATTTTTGTTGGAGCTCTGCCATAGCCGGTTTGGCTGTGTGTAGTTGCTCCATCTTGCTGAAACCAAATTCTGTTGAAACGGATACATCTTCAGCGCAATTTTAATTAAAAAAAAAAATTCTTCAACATCTTTAAATAACGGTCCCTATTGACAGTTACTGTTATACCATTTTCTTCAAAGTAGTATGGCCTACAATGCACCTTGATGAACCTGCGCACCACACAGTGAATATGGAGTATTTTTGGATTTAATTCACTCCATATACGGCAAATTTGCTTGTTTAATCGTACATTGCCGTTTAGATAAAAATGGACCTCATCAGACATTAACAAGCAATTGATCAAGCTGTAGTCTTCTTCGGCCATTTCAATATTTTTTGGCAACATTCCAAGCGAATAGGCAAATTCAGAGAATTTAACTTGCTTGTAATTTGGACTTTGTAAGGAAATAAGTTTAAGTTTAAGACCGTCTGCTAACTCTAATTTGCGCCGATAAGTTTCGAGTAGAAACGCTTACATTTGCTTGAATTGACGATGCTACAGCCGCAATTGTATCTTGAACCCGAACATAGGGATATCGATTTTACAGTCTTCGTGCGTTGCTTTCAGATTGGGCAAACATGTTTAACAGCCTCATAATGGTCCATCTACTTGAGGGAATGCCGCCAAACTCCCGCCTATATTCCCTTAGGACGGAAACGAAGGACTGCAAAACATGGTACCGCTGCACTATCCAAATCCTTTTTTCGGTATCCCAAGTATTCATATTAAAAAATTTAAATATGTAGTAACCTGCAAAATAAAATTAAAAAATAAGCCAATTACTCATACAGAAAAAAAGTGACTACGTTTTGTTTTTGTAGCACGATTCGTGCGCCACCCTGTATGAACGTCAAATAGTATTGAGTGTCAAACTAGATTTCTGTTTACGTGCAATCAGCTATTTTTGGGCAATTGATTATCCTTAAGTGTTCAAATTAATTCGCAAGAAAATATATTTGAAAAACAACAGAAGATAATAATTCCGAATAAGGTTTTAGTGTTACCATTGAAAATAAAATCGCAGTACACAAAAAAAAAAGGTATTCTGACTGCCCAAAGTCACGTCGTTGTCTTCGGTATCACTTATAAGGTCTTCATCACATTTGAAACATATAACTTTTCGCCTAGTGTTTCTTTTCTTTCTTTTGCGAGCCTCTTTCTATTCTATCTTCTCAATTCTGTGTAGTTTTCTTCTTAAAATATCGGCCTTTGTTTCTTTCAATTCCTCTTTTTTCATTACAAACTACCTCTATCCTTCAGAAGTTATTGCTCCAATTATCTTAATTGATTTCGATTTGTCTGACTTCTTCATTGGAGAGGGAATTTTCGAATGTTTTTTTTTTTTTTTTTTTTCATAACTAGAGTCGAGCTTGGTGTTTTGAGGAGATTAAGGTTTTCAGACCTCATTTCCCATTATCGTGCTACTTCTTTCTTCTTTCGTTTTCGATTCACATTGTTTTCGATAGGAACTAAAATGCCCTTTGTCGAAACTTCGAAGTTCCCACACGGAATGTCAAGGTAAATGTCTTCTCCACATTCTTCTTTTCGGTTCTCCTTCCAGGATTATTTTCTAAAATTTGACTGCTATTTGGTTTTCGTTATTAAACGAGTAATTGCTCATAACGTTTCATTGTCAAGAACTGTGAAAATGACATTATCTTGGTCTTCTGGTATTACCACAGTGGGAAGAGACGAATCTCTCTTTTCAATCGACGAAGTCGTAATAGTAGAATTCCATGGACTTCCGAAGCCTTCAATTTTTTCTTGCGCATTTGAATTATGTGCAGATCAGTTTTTACTTTAACTCCGCAATCTATCAGGTCTTGGTTTATAAAGTTGTTGACCTTTTGTAGTGGCATCGAAATCCGCTTTGGTTGAGGATGCCGATCACGTACTTTTATTCTTAGCTTCCGGATTGAACAGATACAACCCACATTTTCTTACACCATTAACGATAATTTCTGTCAAATTTTCTTTTCTTAATATTTTCTCTAAATGGGGACAGAAGATCGACTTCGTCAAAACGCAGTTATGGTCTTCGGCTTGCATTGCCCAATCATTAAGCACTTTCTTCCATTCCGACTTAAGAAGTTCGAAAGTATTTACGTTGGCAGAATGCATTATGTGGGTTGTATTTGGCGGAAGAGCATACAAAATTGGCTTAATCTCATCGTTAAATGACCTCGATGTCCGTCAACCAAGGCAATGATTATATTATACAATATAATCAAAAAATATATCGGACTTCATCCAACCGGTGTCAGAGTTTCTTAGAAACCAATTATCGAATAACGTCCTCTGGTGGGGGTCTTATGTATGGAAAAACTACACATTATAGCAATGTGTTCCCACTTGCAGAAAAAGAGAGAAGAACAGTCAAAGCATATTTTTCTTTTCCCGTATGAGATCTTGTAGAAATTGGGTTCATCCCCATTAAAAATCCGATCCTGATCTTTCGATATGTCGCCAGCATCTAAAGAGTCTAAGTATTTCTTTAAATCTGAAAACCACTTGGTTATTCCTTATTCCTTCTTCTGTTATAACGGCTCGACCCTTTGATATGTCTTCGGGTGCCACCCTATTCAACAGAATTGGCACTCTTTTTAAAAAGGATTTGTACCACTTATTGCCTGTTCGATTTTCATTGTTTGGATTGTGTTCAGAAGAATATCGGACTTCAAATTTACTCCTTATTTGGTGAGGTTGATGCACCAGTTAGCAATTGCTGTTTCCTCTTGGTACTCTTAAATGCAGTCAATCTTGAAGGGTTTTCCTTGGCACATTATGTTCTCGACATGATACCTTAAACGGATTTCAAAGCAAAAATTTGTCTAAATGACAAATAATTAATTGAGTAAGTTTCTGTTCCAATAAAACCGAATAATTTATCTAAAATTCGCTTGAAATACCAATATTTAGACCCAAACCTTTGTAAGGATGCCCACTGGATGAAGGACTACCAAAACTCAACCCTCCACACCAAATATCTTTTCAAAGTGGACAACTACTGGTTAAGATTTTATAAATACTTCCTAAATGGTTTTTTTTTTTTTATAAATCAACACTATCGAAATGATTTGTATAACCACTTTTAACTACATTTGCGAAATTCATGAAAATATCAGCCGCCTAGGGCTGAGTACTGGATTAACCAGCTAAAAACCTATCCTAGAATTCAGTTCCTTCTAATTTCTCTAATACACTGAGTTACAAAAAAGTGGCACACCTTGAAATTTTGCAATAATTTCAAATAAGTTCAAAAAAACGTATTTTTTTAAATACTTTTTTGTTTATTAACATAAAAATTAATAATTCATGTAAAAAAGAAAAAATAAAAATAAAAAATGGAGAACTAACGAGATGAAACATAAATGAACGAAAATGAGCAAAAGCTTCAGAACTTAACATTTAAGATTTTTATTTTTATTTTTTTATTTTTTTAAAGAATCCAGCAGCGGATTTCAGTCCACTAAGTGTCTCTGGAAGGGCAGGTCGCTTCCTAATAATTCTTCCCAGCAGATCCTAAACGTGTTCGATGGGATTTATATCTGGGCTCATCGCAGGCCAAGCCATCACATCGATTTCTACTTCTTTAAATATTCGGTAACACAATTGGCAACGTATGGACTAGCATTGTCATCCATCAGAAGGAAGTTTTGTAAAATAAATGGTGCGGATGGAACCAGATATATCTCTAGAATATTGGTAAAATAATACCTGGAGTTCATTGACTTTTCCACGATGCACAGCTTGGTTTTTCCGTGCATGGAAATTCCTGTTTACACTATGACGGAACCTTTCAGAATTTGTCCCTCTGGGCAACTGTCGACGAAGAGTTTCTCTCACCTAAACATCTCCACACTCTGCTACTTCCATCTGGTGCGCACAGACAAAACCTAGACTCGGTCCAATCTTGTTGAAGGCTAGCAAATTCCATCCGACGTCGCTTATGCTGTGCCGTGAGTCACGGTACACGATCAGATCTTCTTGCTCTCAGGCCATTCTCCACTAATCGCCCCTCACCGTTTGAGCACTCACATTCGTCCCGCTAACGGATCTAAGTCTGTGAGATAGGTCAACCGCTGTTTGGTGATGATCTCGAAGGCTTTGAATAACCTAAAATTGATCATCATTTGTAGCCTTGTAGGAGTTGGTTTCTCTGTACCCTTTAATGGCTCTTATTATCGTCGTCTCCGGTTTCCTGATTATAACAGAAGGATTACCGCCGCCTCACCTTTTGAGCACTCATATTCGTCCCGCTAACGGATCTAAGTCTGTGAGATAGGTCAACCGCTGTTTGGTGACGATCTCGAAAGCTTTGAATCACCCAAAATTGATACTTCGTCCATCCTCAACCAAAGCCAGCGCCCTGGAGAATTCTTCTGCCATTATTTGCATATTTTTTTACAAAAAAAAAAAAAAAAAAAAACTAATGAATAAACCAATTAAAATAAACCCATAACATTTAAGTTAATAAAAGATTTACGGGACCACGGAAGTCAAAATATTTATATCTCGCGTCTATTAAGTTTTTTTCAATATGTTGTGTGTATCACAAGGAAAATGGAAACAGATTATGCAAACAGGCACATATTCTGCAAAATCATAGCGACATATCAAAATGATAACAACACAGTGTAACTGTGCCACTATTTTTGTAACTCAGCGTATATTTCTAAAAAAGTGATTTTTTTTAATTCTTACAAACCGAATATCTAGCGAATGAATATACATAGCAAGTCAGCGTTATCGGTTTTGGTAATTTACTGATGACGGTAATTTATGATTTGTGAAATTACAAGTCAATTGTGTTAACGTTGGTGTTTGCGATACCGGATAGTTAAAACATGATACACAAACCTTTGAAAGTTGACAGTTTTTTGTGAGTCTTCTCTTGTTTTGTCATCTGCATAATTTTTCACATACAAGCTTACACACATACATGTAGTATGTGGCTTGTGATATCTACATATGTTTGTATTTTATTTAAGGCATAACGAGATGGAATTATCAAGCCAAACAAAGTCTAGGAACCCATTTGAGACTTTTGTATATGTATATCATGGGTCATCCACCTAGCTTTGTGCTTTTTCATCGTGTCACAATATTGTCATAAAAAAGTGAAAAACAATTGAGCGCCATGTTAAAAGGGCGAAATGGGAATGATAAAATCGCAACTAATACGAATGTAAATTTAATCGTTGTCAAGCGAATAGTTATAAAGGGTGATTCATCGTGAGGTTTGATTTATAATGTAAAATAAAACACATAAATTTGAAAGTGAACTCAAAATTTTTATTATCGGTTAAAAGAACAATTCATGGCATTAACTTTCTGAAAATGATATCATGTAAATGTTGGCCACGACTCTGTCTGAGGTGGTCCATTCAGAAGGTTCAATTTTGGGCGACTTGTTCGAGCATAGCGACTGGTATTTCGCGGATAACACGAGTAATGTTGGCTTCCGAAGCGTCAATCGTAGCTGGCTTATTCCTGAAGACCTGAGACTTTACATATCCGCAGAGAAAATAGTCCAAAGGTGTGATATCGCACGATCTAGGCGGCCAATTTACCGTAGCAAAACGTGAAATTAGATGCTCACCAAAATGATTTCTGAACAAGTCCATTGTTTCACGCGTTGTATGGCTCGTAGCGCCGTTTTGTTGAAACCAGAGCTCACCGAGACCATGTGCTTGAATTTCAGGAAGCACATAGTCCGTAAACATGGCGCGATTTCACAAAATTTCACGATAAAACACCGGATTTTCATTGAGTTTTTCCAGAGCCCATTCACTAAAAATACGAGTATGACGCAAATTCAAGTCGCATGGCTTTAATTCTTGCACAAGTTGAATTTTGTATGCTTTTAGGCCGAGATCCTCATGTTAAATACGCCAAATTGTCGAATACGCCCAGCTAAACTGCTGAGAACAACGACGAATCGATTCGTCACGCTCTTCGCGTACCCTCTCAGCTACAGCTGCTATAGTCTCTTCACTACGTGCTGGATGTTATCTAACAGGTCGAGTGTCATCCATTAATGTAAACTGGTACTCAAATTTGCGAATGGTATTGACAATAGTGGTTTCAGTAGGTCGATAATGCGCACCGTAAGTTCCTTGAATCGCACGAAAAACATTTCTCACAGAACGCTGATTTTCGTAATACAGCTGAACAATTTGGAGACGCTGTTGTGGTGTGAGTCTTTTCAAGATGAACAAAAGTGATAAAACAGTTTGGTAGGAGTTACGCGTGATCTGCCAAAAAAAGCCTATTGAAAATCAAACCTCACGATGAATCACCCCTTACAAGTAAAGTTTCTGAATGTCAGGGCTTTAACGTAATAAAAGGTGAGATCAATGAGGATTGTTCTTTTTTCAAACACAAAAGTATACAAAGAGGAAATTTAATTTGAGACAACAATCTAAAAGGTGATCGTTATCCGAACTTTTTCAACAGAATTTCAATCATCATTTGGGACCAAAGTTGTGGACGGTTTTTGTACAAATGGTTTCAAAAAATGTTCAAACATCATCCGATATTAGTCAATATTTGATGGTTATCTGTTGACTAATAGATCAGTTCACCGTACCAAAATATACACTCCAATAGATTTATAGGTAATTGTCACTGGTAACCTGTTCAGATTCTCTGTAACCCAAGTTCTTCAGCTTTGCTTGTTGATAAAGTCATAAATTGGAAATGGTTCCTTCAATCATTAGATGAAATTTGGTATGTTTGCTGCAATTAAATGTCATAATCTGTAGTGACTTTCATTCTTGTACTGGTTGGAGTTTACTAGTATATAGGAACACGCATTATATGGCCAAAATCATCTAAACGAAGCTCAGCGGTAATTCAAGTTCGCCTTGTTCATACTCCTGGACTGAAATGGTCTCATTCTACAGAACACATTTACGTTTGTGTGGGCCGCATGTGGTCTAACAGTACCATGGAGATTCTTACTAATCAATTGCCCTTTTCTTGACAGTTCGTTGGCTCTTTCCAGCTCAGGAGATTTAATCTTTTCGGGACAGGGCCGAATTTACTTGCTTACTTAGGTGCCGCGACAGTCAGAGTAGAACTGGGTTTAAACACCATGCATCTTTAGCCATCCTTGTTGCGTTGTAATTCTCTCCAAATGCGCACGCCAAATTATTTGAGATCCCTATCTACATATGCGCGCCAAATTATTTGGTATCCCTATCTACGTACGCATGCCCTATCTGCGGCCCAAACTATTGCATTTTCCCTCAATGATAGGTACGAAGACTTTTAGAAGACGATCGAAATGATTCGATCTACGTCGACGTAAATCAGTAGAAGCATTTTGATCTCGAAACGAAAAAGCGCAACTGATCTCTTTTTGGTAAACCCATAAAGGCTTGTCATCAAGCAGAGCCAAATAAATTAAGCCGAGATTCAGGCTCTCCTTTCTAGCGCCGCTCTACCATATATGATTTTTGTTTCTCTACATGCGCCAGCCGGCTTTCATCAGCAAAGCATTTTTAATTAAGTGTTGTCAGCTTTGTCTATGGGTTTCGGGATAGGATATCCCGATTGAAATTGCTTCCATCCTAGCGGTAAGCATCGTATTAATTTTACTAGTTTTTCCTATACTTGTACAATATATGATAATCTTTTTTTTTTTTTTAGTTATTTCTTGAATTTGGTTAGCTATAGCTTGTAACTTGACCATGCTGCCATTTTTGAGCATTGTTCGCAATAATACAATATGGTATATATCTACCGGATTATAGTGGGTTTGGTCCCTACTTTTTACAAAAAATTCTGTTGCTTGAATCGTGGATAGAAATCGGCTTGAAGTTCTCCACGCTGACAGAAAACTAAAATTTAGTCAAAGGCTCAAATCTTAAATAAAAAAAAAAAAAAAAAACTGTCACTGTAGCTGACGCTAAATGATATCTCGAACGAATTATGGAAATGGTATTGCAGTTTTAGTATGCTGACTCAACCAGCGAAGTAGGTAGAAATGCCATTACAAGAGTATTGGTTTAATAATTAATGGAAGAGTAAGGCTAGTGACTAATCTTTTCAAGTAACCCACTTTTCTGTCTGATCAAAGGTGAAAACGTTGCAAATTACGGCTTATATAAGAAACTTTGTGAGAAACTTGGTAAAAATGCACAGTTGGATTAACATTTAAACCAAATCTCAGGTTGTCTATAGGCATTACGTCTCTATAGCAAGTTGGAGTTTATTTGAGAGGATCACCAGTTGCGAGATAGCATTGCCACATCCAGAAGTACATATCAGTTATCGGAAGATGACCAATAAATACTAGATTTTAAAGTAGTGTAAGCAGCACAACTCCTTGCTACCTTGATATACCGTCTAAGTTGGCGAGATACATATTCACAATCGATTCAATTGTTAACAAACGACAACCATATCTAAGATCCTATAATATATACTTTCAATTTCGCAATACCAATTTTCACGCCACTCTAGAATGCTCTCTGTCAATAAACAATAAACAGCGGATGCATATTTGTAACTGACCCATTCAGATAATTAATCTAATTTGCGTATTTAAGTTGACTTTCACACTTGTATAATTCATAAAGTTAAATATTAAAGTGTATATATTCTACGGAACTAAATACAGCCACAAATATTCGTATCAAATGCTGTTTCTTTCAACAATTATTCAGTTGCATAAGCGCGGAAGCTATAAATTATTAAAATGTTGTTTTGAACTTTGAAAATGGTTTTATAAACACATACGTATATTGAAAGTTTAATTTCTAGTAAACAACCAATAGTCGAAACCTTCTCCATGATGAACGGTTTTAAAAAAAAAAAAAAAAAACTGTTAAGCTTAATAAAATTAAGCTTAGATAAAACTATGATTCCTGAACTCTACGACATAATTTTATAGATATTTGAGAGGCCAACCAATTAATTCAGATTTTTCTTCTCACTGATGCTATGTCGAGGACACCTCGACAATTCTTAATTTAGGAAATCACATGATAATCAGATAACCTAAATACGTCTCATATTTAAAATGCTTTTCCAAAGAGCACAGCTCACAGAAATTTTTGAGCATCACGTGAACCAGTGTGATCAAATAGATGCGGCCTGAAGATCGATGGAACGACTATGTAAACATCTTTAGATTTAAGAGTTTGTCGATTTTCAATTTACGGACCAACAGCCACACTAATATTTACGACTGCGCACAAAACTTTAGCACACTTCTCTGGGAAGGGTTATATTTCGGTAGCTCTCCCACTGCTTTGAATCGCCTTTCTTGTAGGCGTGATGTATAGAACTGGTACTCCATTCGACAAACAAGCATTCGTCCTTCTTCACTTGTTTGATTATTTTTTGCATATATATTATTTCCAAAATAGCTTTAAAGCTAAAAAAATTCATTTTTAACCGGTTATGGCTTTTTTCCATATCCTTGCAACCTGCATAAACCTCTCATGCCTATAAAGAGATTATTAAAAATTATTTTCATATGTATCTAGAATCCCATTTGCAAATCGGTTACAAGATTCCTGTTAAAATTACAAAGACTCCGTTCCGGGTTTTAAATCAGTTCTCATCATATAAGATTCCTCATATAAACTTCATTTGTTCTACCCTTGAGCTTTGACGCTACTTTTTCTCAGAATTTTCACTTTTTCTTTTTGTTCTTTACTCGGTAGGCTTATCTTGCTGCTCTTGTTTTTCATGTATCTATTTTCAACAAGACAACTGTCAAGCCCTAGATACATGGATAGATAAATGGCTTTATTTCAAGTTGAATAAACAACAATTTCGTCCGAATATCCTCTTACATAAGCCTTTTTTTTACTACTAAATCTTCCAAAATGGATAACATTGAAACCGTGATAATATTTTTGACAATGCTTTACATTTATGCTCAATATTGTCTTGAATGGACTTACACCATACCAACGGTTTTCAACACCTAATCGACCAACTAAAACTCGTGTTGCAGATGAATTTCGTAGGTGAACCACGCAAAGCCAGCAAAGCGTCAACTTAATGTGTTTTAAATGAAATTTAGTGAAAGATAAAGAATTGTCAATTCATCGTCGATCGGAACAGTTAGGGCTTTGTCTTTCTAGTATGTAAAACTACGAAATGATCTTGGCCTACACCCGCAGTCTATATACGAGAGGAAAACTATACACCATAGCTTGTGATGGGCGGTAGCGGATTGGGTTCTTGAACAGCTTGAAATTGATTTTTTTTTTTTCCCAAAAAATTGCGTTTATGGACAAGGCTCGATGGGTTCCTTTACCAGCAAAGTTGCCGGAGCTCGCGTTATAGTCAATTGTTAACGTTATGTCTTGTATGATCAGTGATTATGTCTTCTATTGAATCTGATTGATGACCACTGAGACTGTGCTATTTGACGTCTGGAGGGGTTATGCAGTGAGATAGAGCCAGCTCCAAGAGCTCGAAGGAGTGAGCCGAAATTTGACCGCAGGATGCACTTCGTCAAAAACAACCGAAGAAGAGACATACCTGAAGTCATGTAGTCAATTCATGTTGAATATTTTGTGACAATGATGGTAAGCGGACATCTCAAAAGATCCGATGATACTGCTTCGATATTTTTTCGTCGCTGGGTATTTAAGTCGTAAGGACATTTCTCCAATGGATGGCACTGCTAGTGTAAAGCCGAAAATTTTGCTTATTTACGAAAATATGATATGATTCTGTTGAATCGGATTGATGACCACTGAGACAGTGTTATTTGACGTCTGGAGGGGTTATGCAGTAAGATAGAGCCAGCTCCAAAAGCTCGAAGGAGTGAGCCGAAATTTGACCGCAGGATGCACTTCGTCAAAAACAACCGAAGAAGAGAGACATACCTGAAGTCATGTAGTCAATTCATGTTGAATCTTTTGTGACAATGATGGTACGATGATACTACTTCGATATTTTTTCGTCACTGGGTATTTACGTCGTAAGGACATTTCTCCAATGGAAAAAGCCGAAAATTTTGCTTAAATACTACTACTAGTAGTAGTAACTAGTAGAAAGTAGTAACCATTAGAAAGGATCTAGTACAGATGCAAACTAAATAATGTTCAGTCATTAAATTGAAGCCAGGAAAAAGCAAACTTTTTTATTTTTCATAGCTGCAACAGGCAGAAATATTCTCCTTTGACCAAATATTTTCATTAAATGACAAAAAAAATACTTTCCAATTCCTAACTAAAAGTTTAGCAATTTTTGTGCAATCTACAAACTTGGTACGTGCAATTAGTTTCACCGGTAAATTTACCAAAGGATTTCATCTGTTCTATTTTTAGCACTTTTATCGGCATACTATAAATCTTGTCGAAATTATCCTAGATACGAATAAGCGTGTTAAACCCTAACCAACCCTAACCAGTTAGCGCTCCCTTTCAACCAAAATTTCGTCATTTAAGAGAATTTGCCTTAACCAAACATCTCTCAACAGACCCGGTTAAAAAATTTCGCATTATTTATGTTGTGCTCTTTTATCATCGTCATTTTATCAGAAAACCGTATACCTATGTCAATAGAAGTCTGGCTTTTCAAACTCAGAGCTTTTCTTCTCAGTATATTTTTTCCAACTGAACATTTAAGAACACTCTACACTTGTTCACCATACCGTTGCTCTCTATACATTCAGTATACACTTGTTCCAAGCAGACTTAAGTAAGTGAGGAAAATAAATTGGCCATTTTGGTTTTTTTTTTTTACAAAAGTTAAGAATATTGTAAAAAGGAAAGATAATTTTAAAAAAATTCTTAATCTATATGTACAATGACGCTTACACAAACAACCTCAGTGATTGCTGAAGTGCAAAATTTAAGGTGCGTAAGAAATCCAACCCATAAACTACGATCTGTTGTTCCTTTTCCCAATTCTATTAATTGAATTCTTATGATATGGATAGGGAATTGTATATTGTTTATCTTTTGTTCAATTTTCTTATATTAAACTAATTTGTTCAACTCAAGTCACGTGACGGTTTAAGGAGATGATGCGCACGTGTATAAATGTGAAAGGACAACCGATTGTAGTTACTTGGAAACGAACTACAAATAAATGTGTTACTAGGACCACAATGGTTATTGTATACGAGTACTCTCTATCTCTAAAAATTGTGTTCAATTTAAAGATAAAATGAAATTCAATCGAAAACAGGATAAAAGTGTTGTATTGGATTCGAAAGTTATCGATTTATCCTGCAAGCGCAGTACGATGAATTGATGTCATCCTTGTGTACCCATTTTTAGAGAGAACTTGTGCAAATACTTGTATGTAATTTCCCTGTATGTCCTGGCGAATTTTTATTTTTATTTTTTTTTTCTCTCATCCCCTTAAATAATTCTCGAGTCTACGCACCAACTGTTGAATTGATGGATGGACTGTAAGGGAGTGTTGTTAATTAGAAAAGCCGGTGTTTTGTTGGCGCTAATAAGTCTTTAATGAATCTGAAAGTCTAAATTCGCTTTATGATTACGATATTATCTTTGAAAAATCCTTTGGATATCTTGTGTTAATTAGAAGGAGACACGACTATATGATTTTATTGATTTATTTCCATCTCGAATATGGAGAGGTTTATAATTAAAAAAAAAAAAAGTAGAGCGTTACTATGAATGTGTGTTTGCGGAAGATAAAAATCATATACATGTCGATGTCGTAGCAGTAATTTGTCGTCACCTTTGGGTTAGGTTTTACGCAAGCATAATCATGACGACTTATTGTAACCACCTTAATCGAGCCATTGTTGTTCCTTACGACTATGAGCTGTTTTACTCCGAAAAAACATGTCATGCGAATTGGTAAATTTGAATATGACGTGTGTTTATAAGAACTGAGGGGTGATAAAAGCAATGTTTGTAGCTGAAATATAGAGATCATAAGGGTAGTAGACTCTTGACAGAAGCCGAAAGTTGTACTTTTGCACCATAATTTTTTAAGATGATGAAAACTGCTAGTGAAAGCATAAAATCTAGAGGAAGCCACTGATCTTGAAAGCAGTCTTAAGAACAATTACTCATCCATGAGTTTCTTATGACAGCTCTTAAGAAAAGCTATTTACACTGCTTACTGTATTGTTCGTCTTGTCGTCTTCGATTCGAGCGACGAAAAATTGAGAGACAGATAGCAGATTGAACTTTCGAACGTTCGCAAATGCCTTGGATGCTACCAAATCTACTTTTTTTTTTTTAGCTTTTTGCCCTTAGCAGGGATTGTGTTAAAATCGGCGAACTTTACTATTGGGCCAAACTACCGGAAAGATTTTTATAAGGATTCAGCTTTTGATACCAATAATAAAGACGATTCATCAGTTTGTTTTTGGTGGATTCAGGAATGCCAGAAAAGCCTCCATAAAGCAGGAACCGTGGAAAGAGTACTTTTTTTCACGAAATTGAAAAGTCCAAGTTATCTGGCCGACATTTAAATTTCGTTGAAAATTATGTTTCCCAAGAAACTTCTAAGTTCACTAAAACGCCCAACATTTACACTCTCTATAAGCAACTAAGTATTTATCTCTTTTGATACTCGGTAAAAGAATTACTCTTAATTTTCGCCATCGTCATGTTGTCCAGTGCCGAGTTAACAATTTAGATTAATGCTATTAAAGAACCCAATGCCGTGTTTAAAGTCACCAGACATCATTCTATCGCAACAGGTTTCTTCTTCATGAAGAAAACTGCTGCCGAAAGTCATCGTATTTTGGTGGAAGTTTATGGTGAACATGTACTAGCTGAGCGAACGTGCCAAAAGTGGTTTGCACGATTTAAAAGTGGTGATTTTGGCTTGGAAAACGATGAACGTCCTGGGCAGCCAAAAAAGTTTGAAGATGAAGAACTGAAAGCATTACTCTATGAAGATTGTTGCCAAACACAAGAAGAGCTCGCAGAATCTTTGGGTATCACTCAAGCAGCCATTTCAAAACGTTTAAAAGCAGCTGGATATATTCAAAAGCAAGGAAATTGGGTTCCACATGAACTCAAGCCGAGAGACGTCGAAAGGCGGTTTTGCATGTCCGAAATGCTGCTGGAACGCCACAAAAGAAACTCATTTTTGCATCGGATTGTTACTGGTGGTGAAAAATGGATCCATTACGACAACCCCAAGCGCAAAAAATCATATGTGAAACCCGGCCAACCAGCCAAATCAACGGCAAAGCCAAATATCCATGGCGCGAAGGTAATGCTCTGTATTTGGTGGGTTCAGATGGGTGTGCTGTATTATGAAGTGCTAAAACCGGGTGAAACCATCAATGGACAACGCTACCGGACACAATTAATCCGTTTGAAGAGAGCAGTAGCCGAAAAACGCCTTCAATATGCGACCAGACACGCGGCAATAATTTTCCATCATGACAACGCTCGGCCCCACGTTGCTATTCCGGTTAAGAACTATTTGGAAAACATTGAATGGGAAATCTTACCCCACCCGCCTTATAGCCCAGACCTTGCCCCTTGTGACTACCATTTGTTCCGGTCGATGCAGAACGCCCTCACTGAAATACGTTCACATAAGAGCAGAATATCAAAAATTGCCTTGATTCATTCTTGTCTGCCAAGCCGGCGCAGTTCTTTTAGGATGGGATCCACAAATTGCCAGAAAGATGGCAATTCAAATTTTGAAAAAAAACCGCACGAATTAAATTACCCAAATAATAACTACATCTTACCTGCAATTCCAGTCGGCTTTGAATTGATTCATTTACAAAGCGTAGTGGACATACCTTATTTCGTTTTTTGACTGAAGATTAACAGATTTTCTGAAAGTTTTTCGACTAACTGAATTACCGTCTTTTGGAGATTTTAGCAACATTCTGGTTCCGGGGTTTCTTTTAATAATTCCGAAAATTTCTTCCTCCAAGTCTTAGGTGGCTTATTTAAATGCTGTTTACCTTTCTTACTAATTCGTTTCTGCGTTACATGATGGAACAAATTGTCTAAAAAATATTTTTCTAATTGAATGTGTTCGAATGAAGGTCAATAACGGACTATTGAGTATGAAATGGACTCTAAATATTGAATATTTATGTGTTTTCTTCCATTATTTACAGCGACTAACAATCAGCTGATGGCAGCTGGTTTGGCTGGCGCTATTCCGTTCGATTATCTTAGAGGCGCGTGTTTACCATCATTTATACAAGTGATCGTCGTCTGGCAGCTAAAAAGTAAGAATTTGTTCTTTGAGGTGCCACTTGGAAACAAATAGGCCTGAACTCTATCCGGTTATTCATTTCCATTAAATTTATCCTCCTATTGGTTGCTATTGGTTGCTGGATTGTAACCGATGTTGTATGCTTCTTCTTAGTATCTTATTGTCTTCCTATTAATAGCTGTACTCTAGCCTTCATTTTGTTATTCTATTTCACATATTACGAGTAGAGATGGAACTGTCTCCGACCAGGAGATTTCATACATAAAGCATAAAGAGGTTAATATTAGCACGTCTTTAACCGGCTGTTATGTTCCTTTTTCCGGTAGGCAAATCTTGTGATTCTTGTAGTTGTGGTAAAAGTTTAATTCGCTGTCTGAAATCTGCATCGAGCATAGAGTTCACCTCTGGTAGATACATAAACGTCTATATATTTCCTGCGGCATGATTATTTGTGTTAAAATTACGATTTATAAAGAGTGTTCGTAAAAGAAATTAAAAAAAAAAAAAAATACACAACATTGGTTTTGATCTTGAAAACTCCTATTTCAAAGTAATTCCTTGGCAATTACGAAGCGTATCCTGTCTATTTACCTTCTGATCACTATTTCGAGCATCTGGAACCATACTATATCTCCAAGTCTCCATTAATTTTGAAAGGTCCGATGATATCATCAGCACTGTAACCACACAGCACATTTTTGTTGATTGTGTCTGAAGAGACATTTGCGGATTGACGAATATGTTGAGTCAAAAGTGAGCCTCATCGCTCAAGCCACCAAATCGCAGACTATCTTGCAATTAGTTTTGAGCTTGTTAAGCAAAGGTCTGAAATCCAGCGGCTTCAATTCTTACACCAAATGAATCTTATAAGAAATAAAGTCAATATTCTTTCGTAATATACGCCAAATTTACTGCACACCTTCGAACTAACAAGTTTAGGTGTTTATTGACACTCGTTTGACACTTTTCCCTACCGGAAATAAGCACCCTTTATTTCTGGTTTCTATTTACATAAATATTAAGAAATCGAACGATGTAGAAAAGTTGGTGTAATTCTTCAATATGAGTTTTTTAACTTGAGACATCCAAATTACTCGAAAAATACGCGATATCGCGAAAAATGTTTCAGACAAAAGTCACAAGGTTCTGAAGGGGACATAAGATGGTGACCGCGAGTTTGACCTTGAGACCAATTTTCATTGCTCACTCGTATTGCTCGTAGGCTTGTCATTTGTTTTTACATACTGCGCTTAGCATAACCCAGAAACAACGACGTGGACGTAGCAGTATTTTGTTTCCTTCGGGGCGATTAATTAGAGTGGGTCTCCTTGCCTCCCACTGTTGAATCATTGAACTCTTCCCATTTCGACGTTTATTTCCCGAGACTATTTCAACAAATGCTCGAAAATGTGACCATTCACTTCAATACACTTGTCTATCCGCGCTCTAAATGAACCAACAGAACTGGGAAGTATTTCTGGCGTAATCTTCCGGCAAGCTTCAGTTATTCGTCTTTTCATGTCCTCACGTGTTGTTGGCTTTTTTCTGTAGGCCTCACTTTTAAAGTAGCCCCACAAGAAGAAATCAAGTGACGTAAGATCAGGTGATCTAGCAGGCCATTGCCTCGGACCCCCTCGTCCGATCCATCGTTGATGGTAAACATTGCTTAATACACCTCGGGCTACTTGGGAATAATGGGCTGGACAACCATCATGTTGAAACCACATTGTTTGTTTAACTCCAATGGCAGTTCTTCTAGTAACACTAGAAGATGGTCCCGCAAGAAGTTTGCATACTTTTAGCCATTCAAGTTGCCTTCAATAAAATATGGACCTATTAATTACCCCCAATAATTCCCGCCCAAACATTAACATTCCAAGGGTGCTGGCGTTCAACTTGTCGCAACCAAAAAGGGTTTTCGGTAGCCCAGTAATGCATATTATGTCGATTGACCGTACCGTAATTGGTGAAAGTCAACTCATCAGAGAATAACACCTTAGCAAAGAAAAGGGGGTCTCGTTCAATTTGCTGAAGTGCCCATTGACAAAAGGAAACCCGGTTGCGAAAATCCTCACTAAAAAGTTCTTGATGCATTGAAATATGATAAAGATGGTATTTATGCCGATGTAATATCTTACAGACAGTCGTTTGAGAAATTCCTGATTCACGACTTATTTGGCGAGTGCTAATGTGAGGATCACTGCTATTTCATTGTCCTCAACAGCCACTCTATCTGACCGATTAATTTTCTTTGGTTGCACACTTCCTTCACCATTGAACTCCTGGATGACCCGATAAAAGGAAGCGCGCGATCGTATCTGGTCTGGGAAACGTTGGGCGTAAAGAGCAACATCACCATCGATGTTCCTTCCGCTTTCTCCATAAATCAATATCATTTCAATTTTCTCTTGAATTGAAATAGTCTGCATTATTAATCTGGAGAACGTTACTAATAACAATTAGTTCCTCAAAACAAATATCGAACTTCTAAATGAAGTATGTTACAGTTCCGTTCAAGTAGAAAAAAATGGCAGAGTGCACATCATACACTCTCAGATAAGTTTGTCTCTATTTCTTTCAGTTTTAACTTCAATAATGACTTCCTCAAGACAAATATCGAACTTCTAACACCCTAACAACGTTGGAAACCGATTAATGATTTAGGCGTGCCAGTGCAGTGGTACCTAGGACTTAATGAATAAGAACTTTGAAACAAAGTCGTGTACTCCATTGAGGAATACGACAGAGCAATGAAAATCAGGAATTATCATTTGAAAAATCAGAAGTGACCTTCGTTTGACCTTGGAAATGGGGCTCAAGGTCAAACTCGTGGTCACCATCTTATGCCCCCTTCAGAACCTTGTGACTTTTGTCTGAAACATTTTTCGCGATATAGCGTAGTTTTCGAGTAATTTGGATGTCTCAAGTTAAAAAACTCATCCAGTATAACATACCAATGAAATTTCTTTTAAGCCAAAGGCTTGCATAGATAGCTGACTTTAATTCTTCTCCTTCAAAAAAATAAAAATAAAAAAACCCTAATCTCTATTTTAAAGGTCGTAGCAGACCTTATCAACCATATGTGTATGCACATCTCCAGTCTAATCTGATCTCCATTTCAGTTGCCTGACGTATTATACAAAATAATGCGTCCTTTTACTGATACCTTATACGTTAACCTTATCCCAACTCTGAATCATTTTCATTTAAGCAATTTCTTTGTCAATTTCATCATTTTAACATATTTATTGTAGTTACTTCCCCAATATGCACATTGAAAATTCATTATCCTTTCCATTTTTGCAATTGTCTTCAGTTTAAAGTTCCCTAAAAGTCGATTAAGGCAGAACTAACATATAATTCTTTCCAAAGATAAAGAAATTCTTAAATGAATTTGACTTCAATGCGCTGATGCCGATTTTACCAACATTTTATTTGGCCTGTTCTGAATTCGTTACTGAATTCGTTTGCCTCCACCTTATGTTTTCCACTCCCTCATCCTGTCTCGAACGACCTTCTTTTACCATCTTTCATTGAACATGGTCATCCAGTTAAATGCTCATTTGCAAGTTTAATAGTCACTGCGGCGAATGAGTACTTTTTTCTTTCTCTTATTACCTCCAAGTGGTGTGATTTTTTTCATACACGAACGATTACATATTTTTTTCAAATTGTACGACGATTTCGTTATGTTCCACCGCTTAAGTAGTGCATCACCCGATGCATTTACCTCACGCCACTTTCGGTATAAGTCCAAGTTCACCAAGGTTACTAATGTCTACTTAGTATACGAATATTTTCTCTACTATAATACTTTGATTCAATTTCCGAAACAAATAAACACGTTATCGACTTAATGTAGGTCGCACTTTTTAGAATGAATTTCCCTTTTCCCTGGCCATTCGGATAGGTATTCATAAATCGCCTTAGCAAATTAAATCAAATACTTTGAAAAGGTTTCCATTTATCCTAACCGTTTACATATTCATATATCGTTTCAGTAACGATATACTGTAAAATAAAAATAAAAATGTAAAGCCATCTGTCGTCTATTGTCACTTGTTGATTAAAAATTTCAAAAAATAAAAAAATAAAAAAAAAAAAAAAATGAAAAGTTAATTTTCGTGTTGTTTTGTGTAATTCTAGTGATACAATGCCACCAAACGCAACAACAGCAACTCAAGCTCTAGCCGAGTCTCTGGCATCATCATGTGGAGCTGGAGGTGAAAAAAATAGTAAAGTTGAAGCAACAGGAGTTTTATATGAATGCGATGCCGAAACAATCGATGGGGGACTTATCAAGGATATTGGAAAGCTAAAAGGCGCAGAAAGGCGAAAATTAAAATTGGTTTGGAGAAATATTATCGCTTTCGCATACCTGCATTTGGCGGCCGTCTATGGAGCTTGGTTAATATTAACTTCAGCTAAATGGGCAACAATAGCTTTTGGTAAGTGTAGTTTTGGAATATATTTTAGCATTTATAATGTGTAACCTATATTTTGTTAATATAACGATGCCTGTATTTTATAGAAACAAAAAGATTGAACTTAAAAAATGCAGCTATGTCTCTCATGTTTCAGCAATTCTTTTACTTATGAAACCTGCTTGCAATTACTAGGAAGCAAAAACGCTTTTATAGAAGCAAGCAAAGTAGCTGATCCTCATCAAATTCAAAATGATGCTACGGTGTCCGATTTCGAATCTGTAATACGTGTACCAAATATAGGGCTTTTGATTAGAGTGACATCTTAAGACGATTTAGTTTGTGAAAACATTGTAAACGTACATAGAGTACCTTGTTCAGGTCTTTATCAATAGTATGGCGCTGGCGATTTGTAAAAATCTTTCAACTAAAAAGAATCATCTGTTTGAAATTTGATTGGATGTAAGTACACCAAGTAGTAAGAACCAAACAACTGTTGAGAATTTACAATTTTAATGAATGCGAATAGATCATTAGTGTACATATACAATTCCGCATTTAGCTTTGTAATAATCAAATAAATTCGCTCCGACAACATTTTTTTCGATCAACTCATATCGAAGTATCTTAATAAGCCAAACATCCTGAACAATAAAGGAAATGCACATTAAACAATTATACCAGTATAATGATGCGAAATATGAGGGCATACATTCTAAATATCTTCATTTTCGCCGCATTCAATGTTTCTTTATACTTCTCGGTTCGTCCTTAAACTCTTTCTTTCGTTCTTCTCGTACGTCCTCAAGCGCTTCCAGGCAGATGTATATTAAAACCAGACCAAGACTGCACCAATAAGCATACCTGTCTCTGTTAAAAAGAACTGTGGAGACTTCATAGCACTTTTGCCATCCCCACACTCAATTTTTTTCCGTTTTAATGTCACCGTACATGTCGCTCAAATATTCCAGCCGGTATATCTTACATTCATACGAATAGATACTCTGTTGATTTTTTTTCTAGAAAACGATCATAGTTTTACATTATATGCGACATTACTTCTAGCTTCAGCAATCAGTAATTGTTACAGTTATTCGTGTCGCATTTGCCTGCATATGATACATACAAGGAAACACACTATCAAAAATATTCAAAACATTGAAGTCCATATTTCCTTTCATACTATGCACGATATTCGTATGTGATTTGATCCGGCTGCACGTTCCAAGTTCGTTCTCTTTAATGGTACGCCTACTTCGTCTTTATTCACCGATTGCAAACATCGTTGTTGTCTGGGCATTCAAATCTTAAAGAAAATTGGTGGTTTGCTTGTGTTCGTCGTTGCACGTCTTCTGAAGCTCCTCTGTTTATCAATTTCGAGGGGACTCAAGACCTATCTATCCACCACGTGCTTGTTCTTCTTCTTCGTTTTGCATTCTAATTTAATACTATTAGAGTTGTGTACTTCTCCTTAGAATTTTGAGCTAAAAGAACTAATTGAGATTCGTTTCAAATTCGGTTGATTCTAACATCAGCAGTGTTACTACAAATTCCTTCAAAAAACCGAATATGGCTAACAATGGGACAACCTTTACTTAGTCCGCCCTTAAAAATTTTGCTTTTTTGTGTTCAACCATAATTCCACCGTCAAGTTTGTTTATTAATGTGCAACCGACTTTTCTCGAGCCGAGTTTTGGCGCTATTCGTTCAATCTATCTAAAAAATTGTATTACTTAGTGGACCAAACAAAATTGCATCTGTGTGTATGGCATTAATTAACACGGTCATTTCGAGAGAGTATGCATATGTACTTTTGGTTGGAAAACTTCAGACTCCCTGCAATCGAAGCTATACAAAAAGCCTAGAGTGTGATTCTTTCTTCTTTTTTTACATTAATTTGTCTTTTTTTGTAAAATATTTTGCTTATTTTAAGGTGGCAATACAATTCTGGAGGAACCTGGGGCTCAACTAACAAGTTTTTCCAGTTAGTCTGGTTTTATCTAACTGCCTCCAGTTTCGTACTCCAAGTCGGAAAGATGGTGGGACTTATTGATTTTTTTCCAGAAACTGAAGATTTGGTTGATTTTGGACTTGCCTGGTCTGAAACCTCACTGGTATGAGGCCAATCAGGTTGTTGGCGAAGGGTTTCATACGTTCACACAATATGGTAGATAAAATGTATGCGATGTTGAGCAGACTTATACTTCTATAGTTAGTGCAGTTGAGGGTGTCTCCTTTGTGGATCGGGCATATGGTGCTGATATTCCATTCATCAGGCATATACTCTTGTAGTTGGTGCATACTCGGTAAGTCGGTAAGTCGTCAGGTCCGGTTGATTTGTTGCATTCTAGCTTAAATATTGGTATCCTTGTTTTGTTTTTGTCAGGTGGATAAAAGTGTTGGCTATCATTGTCTTAGTTGAATGATCTATTCTTACCCGTTACACAGTCTGCAGAAAATGCTTTTCCGTATTCTCATCGCCGACTGTGTAACTATACTACAAGTCTTCTTTCTTCACCTCTACAGACTTCTGTACGGCTTTTCTTGCCACGTTTCTCGTGCTCTTCTTCCCGGCTCTTCTGCTCGTAGAGTTCACGAGCAGCTCTCGTCCTTCATTGCAGCGCCGCTTTGTAGGCTTCTTGTTTAGTTACATGTGCTTGCCGGCATGCTTCATCAAACAGTTGCGACGTCTCTGATGACATGCTGGCAGATTTGTCCCTTTTATTTGGTAATTGATGCGGGCGGTATAAGAATTGTTGAGAGATTTTGGGATACACATATATTTTGTTCCAAAAGTTCTTTTTTGTGTTGTGTTGTGGAGCTTGAGAAGTCCACATTCGCACCTTGGCTGCAAAAAGGTAGTGATCCCAGTCAATGTTTGCTGCCCGGAAAGTTTTGACATCCGGAATACTGGAGCCAGCCATGTCCCCTTGTGTATACCATATTGAGATGAGCAAGCCGTGTGGTTGCTATAATATTATATCATCGATAAGCATAAGTGCGTTGCCAGACCTGGTTTTGCGTGGAAATATGATTACCAACTGTCCTACCAAAGATGTTCTTCTTTCCTATTGTACAAGGCGATTTTAACGTCATACTTTGAACAATGCTCATATGTTTTGTTGATGAGATAACATTCGTTAGCTAGAAGCTCATATCGAAAACTCAAGACTTCTTTCTTAAGTCTGCCGCTTATGGCAAATGCGCACCCGAATGAGCGCTGTTTCTTTTTCATATAGCAATCATCATGGTATATATTTCAATTTTTCATCCTCCTTTGCACCTTCTGGAAAGTAGTGATATCTGCGTGATAGGATTCAAGAGCCTCTGATAATTGTTCGGTCGTTCGGAAGGTCGTCAACATTAAGTCTGTTTTTATCCGAGATTGTGAGCCCTATAACGACTTAGCCCATTATATTTTAATATATATCTTATAATGGCTAATTATTTTCTAGGACTATTCCGCGTTTGTCTTTTCTCTAAACAAAAAAAAAATTAACATGCAATTCTTGCGCATGTTGTCTTTCTACTATAATCTTTGATTGAACAAATTGGCTTTGACTGCTGCAAGATTTTTATTCGCAAGGCACGCTTCCTGTTTTGCCACGATTGCTTCATTGGCTGACCTGAAGGTTATCAAGAACAGCGCCGAGGTTAACATGCACCCAACAGGTTATCACTAGTAATTTTCTCATTGAGGTCTTTTATTAACGGGAAATTTTAGACACATGAGCTGATTGATAAGCTTAACTACAATTCGCGTGCCAATTTTAATTGTTTCTATGCGGCTATTGCTATTTAAATTTTAAATGACCAACAGTGGTTTATTAAATTATCGTCTTATTTATTTCTTTTCAGCTTTCTTTTTATATATTATATCAGGATTGGGTATTACAGCTGGTGCTCATCGTTTGTGGGCCCATCGTTCATATAAAGCTAAATGGCCACTAAGAGTGCTTCTAGTTTTTTTCAATTCAATTGCGTTTCAGGATGCTGCATTCCATTGGGCTCGTGATCATCGTGTACATCATAAATTTTCAGAAACCGATGCTGATCCCCATAATGCCACAAGGTATGTATTTTAGTTGATAAAAAATTGAGTTAGTTTTTTTAATTTGTATTTATTGGCAGAGGCTTTTTCTTCTCGCATATCGGCTGGCTGCTATGCAAGAAGCATCCAGAAGTGGCGGCTAAGGGAAAAGGCATTGATTTATCAGATCTGATGCAGGATAAGGTTCTAATGTTCCAAAAGAAGTGAGTTTTAACAGAATCGTACAAAAGGGATCAACGTCGTCATTTTTGTTGTCGTTGTTTTGTTTTTTATTTATTTATTTATTTATTTATTTTATTTTTTTTTTTTTTTAGATACTACATGCTTATAATGCCAGTAGCTTGCTTTTTAATTCCAACATTTGTCCCAATGTACTATTGGGGTGAGTCATTCCTCAACTCCTGGTTCGTAGCTACTATGTTCCGGTATGCATTCATTTTAAACGTTACATGGCTGGTTAACAGTGCAGCACATAAATTCGGTGGAAAACCATACGACAGGTAAGTTCAATTAATACTTGTGTGTGTTTCGATTTTTGTTATAATAAAATTAAGCGGTTTGCTTAATGTCAGCGAGGTGATGCAGTCTTTACAGCTCGACATCGTCATTTTCGAAATCTTACACCCCCTAAATACATACCACTGCAATATATCCTAAAAAAATCGAATGTTACGAGATCGTTTGACCTATTTTTACCAATCGCAATTCAGAAACAACTTGATGTCGATGCCATAGGATTAATTTTTTTCATCAAAATTTGGTTTATATTCAGTAGTCATGCGGGTCAAACATCTTGAATAAAAGACCTCTTAATGGGTTGTTTTTTTTTTTTCTTGGCCGAAATTTCTGAAAAAAAAAGATTCTCTCATTTGAAATCAGTTAATCCATTTTGACATAGTTTCTAAATCGAAAAACAACTCGAAATTAATTTCCAAATACTTTCCTCGTTGTCCTCCATTATTGGAGGACGCAGTTTTCTTGTAAACATATTTAATTTTGAACCCACTGCACCCGGTATTTAAGCGTTTTCGTTAGCTCCTACATTTTGGTATAAGTCCTGCGATCGAGTGTAAGCGACATTATAGACAGTTGACGTACATATCCTCGATAATAGGCTTTTGATAGTATCAATCGGTTTGATTTATTGAGATTTGATGATACGTCTTCTCGATGCCTAGCACCAATTTAGTTAGATAATCTCCTGATGCATTAGTTGTTTGATCGAAGACTGCATTTAGTTTTGTATCTGAACTGCATACTCTTCTTCACTCCGTCTTAGTAAAGCAAGTAGTGACATGGTTTTGTAAATTCTGGATCATCCATACTCAGCTGTAATATTGGACTTTATCTAATCTACGTAATGGGATCCGCCTAAATAAGCTAGCCAAATGATCGGATATAGTTGTGCTTAGCGTTTTTTTTTTTTTTTTTTCAAGACAGCTATGCTATTCACAAAAGGATATAAACTTCGAAAAAGCAGCTACAATTTGCGAAAGAAGAAAATCATTTAGTTGAAAACTGAATACTAAGTATGTGAAGGAAAACTGCCAATGCCGTTCGCACCTGTAGAGGTTCTAGTTGGAGAGCTAGATGTAATAAAACCCATTCTGTGCTACGGTTTCATTGTTTGGTGGTCAACAAGTATTTGTATTACAGGCGCCCTTACGTCAAGCCGTCATTGTCAGGTTTGAAACAACGCTGCATAGATTTTCTGTTGATATCATCAAGAAATAAGTCGTTTCTGCAGCAGGTTTAATATTCAAAAAAAAAATTCAGAAATGGACCATTTCTCGAGCTTGTCATATGAGAATTCTGCGCTGGACAATTTTAAATCAGAATACAACGTTCCATTCAATGACTTTAACATAAAGTACAAAACGATAATCACAAGTCCCTCAAACCGAAAAAATTATATAGTAACAAAGCACTTTACAATTGAAGTATATACAGCGGGATCTTAAATCAGAGGCACGTTATCTGCAAGTTTTCTCTAATCACCTAGAAATCACAGAAAGTTTTTTAGGCAAAACTGATTTATTTTATTCAAAAAAGTCCCCTTCCGACTCAATACAGCGATTTCCACGGGGTAAAAGCAGGTCGAATAAGTGTTTTAGATCGTCGTCCGAGATGTCTTTAAGATGTCGGTACAAGCTTTTTGGATGCTTTTTGCATCCACAAAACGCTTTCCTTCCAACAATAAATGCTGGTTGAGAGTTTAAATGAGATTTTTAATAAAAAAAAATCGGTCACAATTCTTGATTGAATGAGATGGCGCGTTATCGTGCATACAACGCTAACTTCCTTCTGCACGATATCCTAGCCGAATACAAAACACCAAACGTAAACAGCAGATAAAATTGGGCATTATTTGTTTGGCCCGGTGGAACGAACTCGTAAAAACAAATCAAGATTGTCTTCACTTTTGACTTCTTCAAATGAAAGACGTTTGACGCCTACCACTCGGCACTTTGGCGCTTGGTTTCTGGATCATATTGAAAACACCATGTTTCATCGGAAGTTGTAAAGGATTTTTTTTTTTTTTTTTTTTTGTCCTTTGATTTCCTTTGAATGTTGAATTCCAAGCAACTTTTGGTTCCAATATCAAGAAATTTTGGCAGTACTTGCCCTCGCTACAAATACCTATTTTTAAAAAGTCCTGTTTACTTTAGAACAGACTTTGTAGATCATATCATGAGAAAAGCCAGCTCCGCTCTCAGTTTCTTTAAGCGCTTGTCTTGATTGATAACTTCAACAACACAACCTATCTCGATCGCTTGAAACTAATACACTTACAACCACTAGTAACATCCTCTTTGTTCCTCAGCTCTCAACTGGTAACATTGATTCACGAAATCTTATATAGGGGGCCAGATTAGAACGACAGGAAAAAATATTTAAATAAAACAACAACGGTGTTCAATAGCACATCATTCAAATGGTCGTTCTGACCACAGAAAGTCAGTAAACACCCCTCTGTACCTGAGACCCCTCCCTCATTTCGAAAGAAATAAGTTCCGGTCATGCCGCACCAAACAGTCAATCTTTGTGGATGTATTGATGCTTAGCTGAACACTTGTGGATTGTGTTCGCTCTAATAACAGCAACTTTGCTTGTTGAAATAGCTGCTCAATTAAAAATGGGCCTCGTCTGAGATGATTTTTTGGCCAAAATACGGATTTCCGGTCAACATTTACAGCGCCAAATTAGCGAACTCATGGCATTGTCTATGGTCGTCTGGCTTTAATTCTTGCGTCAGTACAAGCTTATACAAATGTAAGCATAAATCCAACCGTTAAATAAGCGATATACGTTGATGATCGATGATGCACAATTCAGCTGATCGGCGCCGAATCGACAAGAGTTTTTTTTTTTATATCATACCGCGTGCGTACCAAGGGGATATGAATACCCTTTTACTGGTTTTCTCCAGTCCGCGGGCGGGTGGTGTAGTGGTTTGAAACTCAGGTGTGTTTGGTTTTGATATTTTTCCCAGAGGTGGTTGTCAAATTGGACGGGACGAGCCAGTACATCCTCAACCAGTGGGTCTTAGTACGTGCTAGTTGTTAGTTCGTTACAGCCCAGCCAGCAACTCTCCAACATCAGTGTTATGCCTTCATGTCAGAGTTGGCGCCGACGGGATTTTCATATAACTTCATACAAATTCTATGAAAAGACTTTTTCAGAGAATTGCCTTGCACGGGATTCGAACCCGCGACCCTCTGCTTGCGGAGTCTATGCATATACCACAACACCACGACCACTCACGGTCGAAAATTTCCACTTTGTGACGAATTGCCTGCAACCTGAAGCCATGATGACGACCGACCCCATTTCCGCAAACGTAAAACGATGCATGATGATAGCAAACCTTACTAAATATTTTGACAGCTGCTGAAACATAATTAGAAAAACTATAATTGGTATCTGGTCACCATTTACCTGTTCTTTTCTTCCGTATACTCACCGAACGCATTATTGTTACCATGAACCCGTGTCCAGAATACTGCTCGAAGTTAATTCCACTCGACTTATCTTTGACTATCACCTTGTCAAACTCTCCTTTAAGACTGCCCAAACATTTTTAGTTTTATAGTATAATATTTAAATTTTGCACGGGGTTGACAGAAATAAAATCAATAATACATTCCCAGCGATTTGGATTGCCTGCAGACCCCGTTCATCTTACTATTGAATAAGTTTCACCCAGAGGCCTGCTTAATTCAGCTACTGCAACTACTAAGGCCCATTTTTTCAGTCACTCTTTTAGCTTTCACTTAGGCATTCTCACCCACGTTCTCTAAATAGAAAGACTATCTGCTGTGAGGGCTCCCATCATCTGGTGAGTTCGGTCTAGCCTCTTAGCCATTTATTTCACGCGTGGTACCAAAATGGACCTTTAGCTAGTTTTGATTGCGTCTTGACTTGGAACTGATAATAACCTTATTTAATATAGAGGGTGCGGTGTAAACATTGAATAACTTTGATATTTATCAACCGATTGACACCGAAACCTCATGTCATACTATACATTGAAAATAATCGTTCAGTTATCTTAACTCAACGTACATATCGTCGAAAATATCGTGGCCAACAAGCACCGTCTGACAACACTATTCGTCGTTTATTGTTGAATTTTGCTAAACACGGGGCAGTGATCGACTCTTCGTTTACATGCCGTTCATCAACGCTTAAGGGGTTCCAATAAACTGCTTGAAGCGGTTAGGGAAAGTGTTGTCGAAAACAAACATATGTCGTATCGTCACCGCGCTTAGCAGTTGCAGTGGAACGATTTGCATTTACTTCCGCATAAAGAACAATTGACTCAAAGAATATTACCGACAGACCGTCCATGTGGCTTGGAATACGGCCAAACAATCATTCGAATGGTTAACACGTACCTGATTTTTGGAAGCAAATTATAATGACCGACGAAGCCCATTTCATACTCTCTGGGGCCGTTAATAAGCAAAATTGCCGCATTTGGTTAACGTAGAATTCACACGAGATCTATGAAACTCCATTGCATGGAGTTTTCAAAAAAAGAAAAAAAAAACTTCCATTGGGTCATTTTTCTTCAGAGAAGGCGATATCGAAGGGATCGATATCAGTGGATGTTGGCTCATTATGTTTGCCCACAAATATGTAAAAAAGGTCTGAACAGTTGGTTACTGGTTTCAATAGGACGATGACCCATACTACACTACAAATCAAACAATGCAGTTTCTGCAACGAAAATTAACCTGGACGTGTGCTGTCAAAAACAAAAAATACAGGATTGACCCCTCCGTTTTTTTTTTTTTTTTTTTTTTGTTTCTTGGTTATTTGAAAAGCAAAGCATACGCCAGTAAGCCTTAGACCCTTGACAAGCTCAAGGTAAACATTCGTGCCGAAATCATCGCTTTACCGCCTGAGATGCTCCAAAAAGTGATGGAAAATGCAACAAAAATGGTACATTTTGATTTGTACAGTTGATCGATGTGTTCAAAAATTAGTCCAAATAAATTATAAAGAACCAAAATAAATAAAAACACATAACTCATATGGAAATCAGGTTTTTTTTTTTTTAAAGTTATTCATTATGTATTCACATGCCGACATAAAAGATGGCGCATTTTGTATGCTATCGTGCACTGCGTTCTTGAGTTGATCGCCCCTTGATCACCACCAATCAAAATCGATTAAGAAAAGAAAAAGTAAAAATTAGAGTTTTACCCAAATGCTTTTTTTTTTTTTTAACTGTTCTTACCTCAATACTAATACATATGTATTTATTCCAACAGGTTCATCAATCCAGCAGAAAACATATCCGTAGCAGCACTTGCCTTTGGTGAAGGTTGGCACAACTACCATCATGTCTTCCCCTGGGATTACAAGACAGCCGAATTGGGTAACTACCGTCTAAATCTAACCACAGCATTCATTGATTTCTTTGCCAAAATCGGTTGGGCGTACGATCTTAAATCTGTATCACCACACATCATTCAAAAGCGCGTCAAGAGAACAGGTGACGGAACACATGCCACCTGGGGCTGGGGAGATAAAGATCAGCCAAAGGATGAATTAGAGCACGCATTAATCACACACAAAAAAGATGAATAAATCTTAAAAATAATTAATTTTTTTTCACAAAAAAAAAAAAAAAAAATAAAAATTTAAAAACTAAAAACAAAAACCTGCAGTTTAGATGCTGGTCCTGTGTTTGCGTTCAAAACATGCGCTACGCTCTGTGTCTATTCTCTGCCTGACTGTGTTAAAAATCTATCTTTATTTCTTTCTGCTACTAAACCAAAAGCAAAATACAAAACTTGAGCGTACTTCTTTTTGGTATTTGTATTCCTTATTTCCTTTTTCAAAATGTTAACAAACAACAAAAAAAATTAATAAAATCAAAATTACTCTTCAGTTACTTTAAGTATCTTATTGTGCATTTTTGTTAAAAAGAAAAAAAAATGAAAAAAAAAAACTATTTTATTATTATATTTGGAAAGAGGGCCGAAAGAAAGAAGAGAATGAATGAATTTAATAATAAAATAATACATAATAATAATAATAATTATTTTTTTAATCAAATTTAGTATTTATATGTTACCTATAAAAGCAAATGAATAAATATAGCAAAAGGAATGCAACTTATAAATGGATAAAGAATCCTTTTTTTCTACATATTATCATCTGCTCTTAGCACAAACTATTGAGTAAAACGAAATTTGCTATTACAAAATTTTCAAAAAAAAAAAACATCGCTATTCGTAAAATTAATTTTGGGTTCTTGTATGCAAACAATGCTTGCAACATTTCTTTTCTTAAAAGAGTGAAAACTATGATTTATTGTGGGGTAGAGTGAAAAATGAATTTTATTTAAGAATATAGTAAAAGAGAGAATGAGCTAATAATGATGATTTTTTTTTATTTAATTTAGTTACTCTCATCAAATATCGGACACGTTGTTTTTGTTTTCCATTCTTTATTTTTTTATCCACAATTACATTTTATACATTAAAAAATTAATATATATTTTCTTACTCTGCAATGTGTATTCCAAATTGTTATAAAATCAAAAACAAATGTTACTAACCTTTTCGTTTATGTTTAAAAATAAATAAAACCTTTTAGTAAGTAAAAAAGAAAATGTTATATAAAATTAAAATTTCTAGCAATAAAGAAAACAAAATACGAAATAATCTTTCATTTGGTTTCTTATAATTTTTGTTAAAAAAAAAAAAAAAAAACTCGTTAGTTTCCGACTTTGTTGCTGATAATTCTTACATTTCTGTTTTTTTTTTTTTTTTTTGTAAATGGCTTTAGGTAAAACCTAACTTTAAATAGCGGTTTCTTGCGTACAAATAAAAGGCACTCCTTTATAATATCTCTATTAATTAACATGTACAAAGAAAGGTGACCTTGTTTAGTTTATAACACCAAAGCACTAGTCTTTTTAATGCAACAATGAATTGTTACCTTCTACCACAAATTTAAAAAATAAAAAAAAAAACCAGCACTTTTTATCAACAGACACCCAATCAAAAAATATCTTCTTATTCAGATAAATATGCGATTTATTATATATTTATCAGATATAAATATTTCCTATATAAAATCCAAATAAATTAATAAATTACCAACACAATTTATGTAACGTTTTTAATTTTTTTTTTTCGAATTGATGTATGTAGGTATGTTTATACTATGAATATTTTTATATACTTCTTTTTATTTAAATAAAAATGTTCAAAATCTGTAAAACAGACTTGAACAAATAAGATATAAGATAAATCACTTAAAGTGTCAGAAGAGTTCAACTCAAATTACAAATAACAATTTTTTTTTTTTTTTTTAAACAAAAACAATAATTTCTAGTAGCCAAAAAAAACAAAATCTGTAATTAAATGCAATCTAATAGATACTTAGATGGATGCTAAAAATAGGTGATACGATATAACAAAACTAACAACACTAAATCAACCGACAATGAATGTTTTATGAAAGAAAAAGAATAACAAATTTTAATTTAAATCCATTAAATTTGAATGAATAAAATAAAAAGATGTTACTTGTAACTTTTTGTTGTTGATTTTAATTGAATCCTATAGTATAGCTAGATTTGTCGCTCTTTATGATAACTGTAAACCTACAAGAAACTATTTATCGTATTTTTCTCCTACCTAATAAGCCAGGTGGTGTTATAGTCTTTGTCTCAAATGACATGCCTCTTATACTTCGTTGTTTATTAACTGCTTTCAATGTCATTAACTGCTTGCCAACGTGATTAAGGTACATCTGGTCTTTTCCTGCTTTTCCTCAGTAATGGCTTCGAATACATTCCGGGCTGAAGCGCTGGTGTCTGTTCTACATGTACCAATTACTTAAGCTAATACATTCAGAGTCTCTTGACTCGTAAAGTTATTGGTTGAATCTCCCTGTCAACTTTTCGTTGACGCAAACTGGGCAATCATTCGAAGCACTTTTCTCTCGAAACGACAAAGCGCATGCTCATCCCTATTTGAATTAAGTCCATGCCTCTGCACAACAGAGGAGAACTGAAAGGACCAATGTTTGGTTGTTCAAGGAAATGCTCTGCAATTCAATTGCCTTCTGAGCCTACAAAACAGCGATTGGCAAGACACTCCTCGAATGATTTCTAAGGCGACGCCGTTGTTTTCAGAAACATCAAACTAATAGAACTGCATAACTTGCATTCAATACAACAGATTTTCTACGGAACAACCTTACCCAAACTGTATTGCACTTGTGTTCATAAGCGCTAACATGTCATCCTTTCGCAGATTATTTCATTTCTGGCAGAAGAAAAAAAAAATAGATGTTACGGTATTTTAGAGTAAAATAGTTTTGTTTTAATTTAAGAGGAAAACATGTGAGAGCTATTAAAAGAATACTAGGTGGAGTAAAAAGTAACCTCCTTGACTGCCACAATGCGCTGCTACTACAAAAAAGGTTATGGTGACATGCCAAATTTCAATGCGATACTGTCTTTAGTTTTGTTTTGACAGCTGATTGTTGTTGACGTGTTTGGCATCATGTTGAGTATGGACAAAAACGATTTTCGTTCTCTCATAGAACATTATTTTTTGAGAGGCAAAACGACGAAGGAAATAAAAGAAAAGTTGGATAAATATTATGGGGCTAATGCTCCGTCAGATTACACCGTCAAATATTGGTTTCGAGAGTTTCGTGGTGGTGTTGGCTGACCGGAAAGTGAAGGTGCGCGAGCTAGCAGATACCACAAAGATTAGTACTGAGCGCACACGCCATATTTTGGGCAATATTCTACATATAAAAAAGTTATCCTGCCGCTGGGTGCCGCGCATACTCACTCCTGACTAAAAACACGAACGCGAGAGCACTTCGAAAGAGTGTTTGGACTTGCTGATGCGGAATCGGACGGACATTTGGCGTCGATTGGTAACTGTTGAACACCAGATAACAGAATGAGTGCCCGGCAATGGACTCAAGCCGGCACGAGTGCTCCGAAGCGGCCGAGGGAGGCTCGATGGGTCGGAAAGGTTATGGCGTCGGTTTACTGGAATTGTCATGGAATACTCTTCGTGGACTACCTCGAAAAAGGAAAAACCATCACCAGCAAGTATTACTGTGCATAATTGGAGCAATTGAAGGTCGAAATCGCTGCAAAACGGCCTCACATAAAGCGAAAAAAAATTTTGTTTTTGCAAGACAATGCACCAGCGCACAAGAGCTGGCATCCACCGTATTCGCCCGATTTGGCTCCTTTGGACGATTATCTCTTCCCAAACCTCAAAGGATGGCTCATCAATAAAAAATTCAGCGTACGCGAGGTAATCATCGACTCCACGGAGGAGTATTTTGCAGACTTTCCGGAAAATTACTTTTCGGACGGGATCAAGAAGTTGGAAAATCGCTGGAACAAATGTATCAAACTAAAGAAGACTATATTGAAAAAAATATCATTCCCAAGGAGATTTTTTTTTTTTTGCACTGAGAAAATGTTTTTGAACGCAAAAGAAACAGGGTTCATACTAAGATATGTCTGCGCAGTGATTGCGTTCAAAAACACACGAGGAATGATCTGCTGTTATACTAAGGTAGAAATGTTGAGGTTTATGAACTCGCCCATATTTACCACGGAGCCAAGTTCTTACCTACTTCTACTTAGGCTACCTGTATATTGTTGCTTCTGTTTCAACAGTTCGCTCCCCGGCAACGTCAGTGTTATGTCATCTGCATAAGCAAGTTGTCGTACAAACTTTTGGAAGATTGTGCCTGTGAGTTTCGCACAATATTCATAAGTAGGATGTTAAAGAAATCGCCTTATTGGAGGTTAAATCAAAACTCTAGGTAACATCGTAACATCAGAAAGAAACACATTAACCAAGCAGAGCAATGTTTCAATTCGCATTAATACCTCTTCGTGATATCTTTTGAAAACTGCATATGTAAGCCTTTATATGATACACCAGGCTAAAAATACATACTCTAACCATTACACAACGTTGGATTAACAAATAGCGTTCCCCAGATGTAATCAAAGGTTTTGCCTGCATCCAATCAAAGGCTTGTTTGCATCCAAAGCCAAGTTGCATTGATTGCAGCACTGTTAACCTCGTTAGCAGTATCGCCGTTCCTTATGTTCAAAGGCCCTGGCTTAACAGGATGGAAGTTACTCATCGGATCAACTCCCTGACAGTGCAAGAAATATATGTAAATATATGGTTATAAAACATGTCAACAACAGTGGCTTGATCTTTCAAGTTTGTTAAATAAATCGCATACGCCTATTATATGACAAGGTCGGAAGAATCTAGCTTGCTAACGACCAGCATCATTTGAGAAGCGGCAAAGATGGGTTCAACGGTCGTTTAAATGTTTATACATCATTACCGACCCTAACGAAGGAGCTAGATTTCTCCATGTTCATCAGAACAGAGCCGGGCGAGGTTAAATTGTTTCTGATAAACATTGTCATAAGCGGCTTTAGGATCGACAAATAGAAGGTATCGGTTTGAAATTCGAAGGTAATCTCCAAAATCTACCGTAACGTAAAAATCTTGTCAGTGGTGGACTTTTCAGGCATAACACACTGTCAGTTGACAGTTGACTGACGAAATGTTTTAGACGATTACATGGTACAGCACGGAGGAGGATTATGCCCTTATGATTGACCTAGGCTAGAGGGTCGTCTTTTTTCAATATAATACTGAAGTTTAAGGAGCTCATAAAAACTTAAGCGCCTATATATGCTTTTGTGCCATAAAGCAGGACTGGAATGATAAGTGTCAGATGGGTCAGGTTAGGTAATAGTGGCTGTTAAAAAAACGAACAGGCATATTGGTTAATTGTAATGCCACGTGGATCTGTGATCCTCCTTCTTTTTTAAGCCAATTTGAGCTTCTGACGAAGCATAGAAGACTGTTAACATCTATATTTTTTAGATCGCTTAAGTCACTCTAAAATAACGCTTCTAAGTGGGTTTTTCTTCTTCGGAAGAGAGCTGGACGTGTACAGAGTAGGTGAAGGATTGTCTTTTCCTTCTCCTCTTCTGCAGCTTGTTGAAAAAACCCCAAGCTTTCTTCCATGCTTGCCTATAAGGCAGTGTCCAGTCATGACACTTATGATAACTCTGTGAAGTTTCCTTATTTGAAAGATCAAACTCTTAGGGCAATTCAGACCAGCTGTGGCCAGATTTGTTTATGTCACTAGACATGGACCCAACAGTCCATCCTAGGTTTGATTTTCTATTAGCATCAAGCTTTAGTATTTGTTTGCACGTAGCGATTGGTTTTTTTCAGGTAGGTTATATAAAGTGGTACCAATTGGCGAGTTGTTCGGCCCTACAATTCCCTAGAATATCTCAGTGGTTCAGCACCCAACATAGGTGGATGTTGAACTGTTCTGCCATCTTCCTTAGAGATGCTCTGCAGTTAAAGGAGTATCGGTCTTATAACAGAGACATATAGCCACTGGGTAAAGCTAGGTTGAACGTCCCATTTGTGTCCAATGGCATTTTGCTATTGTAGCTTTTTGACTCTTTCCTTAAAATTAACTTTCCAGCTTAGTAAAAATAAGACCCAGATATTATTTTTGTATTGAAATAGATTAAGATGGTACTGTTGGCTGAGGGAATTTTAGGGTTTGCTCACAATCCACAACAATTCACCCAACTGGTTAATCTGTTAAGATTTTGTGGAAGGAGTTGTTAATGGTATTGAAATGCTTTCCTGATATGGCTACGGCAACGTTATTCGCGTAGACAACCACCCTGCTACCACTAGCTTCCTAAGAAGGGGTGAAAGGGCATCGCTTTAATACAAACCATATTTAAGTAGAAGCCCCACCCAGTTTGGAGTTGATTATCCCACTATTTAGCATAAAACAAATCAAATCCTTAAATGAATTAAATAAATTCAGATGTTGATGTTGTTTAAGGGACTTTCTATGTCCAGTAACGGGACCAGTGTGTACTCTCAATAAGGTAGAGATATATAGTTTTATTTGACTACTCACCTACTTTTCTCTACAGCAGGCATGTTGAGCCGTAGGTAAAAAACGTGGATTAAGGGGCACACCTAGTGTGCAATTTTGAAAAAAAATCTATTTTTCATATTTCTTATAGTCCTTTAAAAATAACATACTAAAATTTCAAATCAATATCTCAAATAGTTTATGAGTTATAGCCATCTAAAGAGTAGCCGCTCAGCGGTCAGAAACCAATGATTTTATCTTTAAACGTGTTTTTCTCGAAACTACATTTTTAAAATTTGCTGCAGTTATAACTCGAGGGCAAATCGTCCGATCGCTTTGATTCTTTTTTGCTTATTTTTTTTTATGTATATAATATCTATACAAAGACCCTCCTGTAGCGGGCTAAAAATCATCAAATTTTCGGACAAAATTCTACTTTTTTTTTAAAAAACTCTGCCACTTCGTTAAATATCAATTTTCACAATCGTGGGTCATTGCATAGGCAATACCTTCTAGTTTAATAATATTTTTTGCTTTTTTATTATTTCAGTAACGGTGAAGGCTGCAACCTGATGCAGTAGTTTTCTTAAAAAAATTCCCAAAAACCAGTTTTTTGTTTAGCGGTCACACTAGGTGTGTTCCTTAATTTTAGATTTTTCAGAAGAAACGATGATAGCTTTATTAATCTAAGGTTCTTTGGGACAACATGAGATCAATTTCCAGCTTTAGGAATGAAAATAACATCAACTTCTCATGATAAGGGAGTGTGGATCATTTTTACCCAGTTCTTTATGTGTGAAGGGAGCTACATGGAAAATGGGTGTCCACTGTCTAGTAGCAGGTTGAGTTTTTAGCCGCGATGCCGCAAAGGTTTCTGTTATTTTGTCACAGTATGAGCTTCAGGATTATCGCTTTGTGTTCATTAGTTGTTTTTATATATTTTGAGGGATTTGTTGTATGAGTCCAAGTCTGTCCCTTTTCTTGTGGTTTTTACTTGGTTGAAAAGATTCCTGCAAACGTTCAAGTGCTGATGTCCATCAGTGGGGATTTTTCTGGACTTTAGGTTGAATAAGAGGGCAGGAAGCAGCCATTGCCTGATTAAGAGCCAGGGTGAAATCCTTGACGTTCACTTTCACAATACGCTGGTATTGCATGGAGGACTTAAGAGTTCAGAGGAGAATAGTTTTAAAAGTGTTCCATATCGTTCTTCTTTTTTATCAGACAGAAATAAAGGTTTTTGAAAAGATTCATTGAAAGCCCATTTGTAAGGAATCAGTCGTGCGTCGATTACATTGAGGGCTGCCTGGGCTTTAGAGCAAATGTTCGCTAGAAATGATTCGACAGGCAGTACAACTATATCATATGCATATAACTGACCGTAGATGTTTGAGTTATTGAGAGTGCTAAACAGAATGATCCATTGTGTAATCGTCATCGTCCGCAATCAAGGTTATGTTCCTTTGATCCAGAAAACTAGTTGCGAGTTACGCATGCCGTCAAATGTTTTATTATCAAAAGTAGTCTCAATGTCGATGAAAATGCCCAACGCGAGTGCGCCTTCAATTTTACACACCAGATTGTAAAGAGCTATTTGGGTTGTTAGTCGGAGTTGGCGGAAATGTTATCTTGCAGAGGATACATCTTTAGTTACTCTAGGGGTTTGGTGACAGGCGACCAGGAAGATTTTCTTCAGAGCTTCCAGTAGCTAGTCAATACCTTTTTGTAGTAATACAATCTTTTTAACATACATATACCAGCTATAACACGTTGTATTACTCAGCTCACTTGCAATTTCAGTTATAAAAGAGATTTTGACCACTCACCGAGTGCTTCGATGCTTTCGCAGATTTAGCTTTTTATATTATTTTTGACTCGATCTGTATAGATCCCGCTCTTCCTTGAAGTTAGCCTTAAATGACCTGTTTAAAAGTTTTCAGGTTCCCTTACATAGTCTTTGCAAATCTACGTTTCACCATAGAACAAAAGATATGGAGAAGTTTTTTTCTGGCGGGATGTCAGTTTATAACGTTTGTGAGAGCATTTGAACGGTGCCTTCTGTATTGTTCAAAGTTGTAGTAGGGGATAAATGAAATTGCCGTGATTCTCCTTACAAGGTCTCCAGTTAGTTATTCTGTGATTCCTCCCATCCGATTCTGAATTCGATATACGTATATGTACCTACGGTAAGAGGAGAAAGCGTAGCTGGCGGATAGAGTCAGATAGTACGAGGGATCACCCACATCCAAATATGGAAACATAAATACAGTGCCAGAAATCTCTGCAAAAGGCGCAATTTTATATTTATTTATGCTGCTCAAGAACAGTTCTAAGTAAGTGGGACAAAATACACTAAATACCATTGGCACCTTAGTTTACTCAAGACATTGCAAAAAAAAAAGAAAAAAAAAAACTCAAACATTTATACAAAAAGATTCTCAATTGCAGAGCACTTTAACATCTACCTATACACAAATTAGAGTGATAATTAAAAAGAGTAACAAAAAACAAATCAATTGGTTAACTTCTTGTTAGAAACAATAAACAAATGTAAAATCCATTTTCAGAGACCAGCTCAATTTGCATGAACACACTTCTGCATCATTGGATTTGCATCAAATTCGGTTCCCTTCTAAATAGCCTTTGAAAAAATGAGCAACAATTATTAGTGGATTCAATATTCAACCCGAACAACACTCACCTAAGGGATGAAGATGCCAACATAATTTCAAACGAATTTACTTTTTTAGGCTCTTTGCCACAGCAGCCGTCATTTTTGCTACTTTGAAGCTGTCTTTCGGCTTAATAGACTCCTTATGACTATGTGATTGTAGTCGTTTACGTTTAATCGAAAGGCGAAGTCTTTGCGACAAAAGAAAAGAACCATTTGCCCCTCGACCAGTTTTTTGTATGTAAAGTCCTTTATTCAGAGATTCTCTGATGTACTTGCAAATCCTTTTGGCCGCCCGTTTTGCATTCAGATGATATTTCTCACTAATATATTTCTTGACACCAAATAAAGATAGCCCTTTGCCGTACATAGCTTTTTCGAAAATAGCTTCGTCGATCATACTCTCAATTGAAGGACGTTTTTTACGAGAGTACTGAACACGTTTTAGGGGAGAGTCTGTTTTTGGTGAAGATAATTTAATAATAGGAACCGTCTCACTAGATCAGTAGTGTTGGAAAACGGTGGTTAGTTCGAACAGTTCTGAAAGGATATATCTTACTTTTTTCCATACCTCGCGCCTTTGTCAACCTCAATAACCATGTCCGAAGATCGAGTTGAAGGTGCAGAAAATGTTTTACTTAAATTAGATGTAAATGAGTCATATTCCAACATGCTTGGTCTTTATTTATTTGCATGAGCAAGAATCTAATTTTTGTTTTGGCGTAATATCAGTAAAAAGTTTCGTCTTGCTAAACCCGATCTTGTCATTCCTGGTACCGTTATTGTTTAGAATGAAAACTTACTAGTGCTGCCATTTCAGCACAGAAAAGTTATGTGGGAGCAGTATATTTTATGTGATTGTTTGTTTTAGAACCTTTACAGTAAAGTAGAGATTAGTAAGAAATTAAGAAATTATTTGCACCTCTGTCGTGCATGAAATTTGTCATACTTCCGGAAACTTTGAATACTTTGTTTCTAAAGAATTTTCGAGCAATTACTTCGTAATACCGCATATCTCTAAATCTCTTCAGACAACAACGCTTCGATTTGGCGTTCAGTCCTTATTTACCTCTTTGTGGTGGTTTTTAAAAACTGTATATGCAAGCCTTTATAGAACAGGCTAAAACTGCAGACGCGAACCAGGACTCAACATTAGATAAACGAAGCAGAGCTCTCTAGATGAAATCAAATCCAGCCTCTCGGCCTTGTTATCCTATCGCAAGGCTTCCTTGAATATTAATATCCCAGGTCTGATATAAAGTTCAAAATAAGCTATCAAGATTTTCAAAGAGATGCTGGCAGAAGAACTCAGATGGGGTCGACAGCTGCACTCTTAAACCCGTACGGAGCTACCAACACCTATATGGTCTACCCTACGTCCAAAGGCACTGGCTTTCCAGAATAGGAGTTACTATCTATTACTATAAAAAACTATTTATTTATTCATCAATAATATAGCATTCCCCTTCAAAACAATCCCCCTCAGATATAATACACTTGTGCCAACGCTTTTTGCAATCCTAGAAGTACTTCTCATAAGCACTTTTTGGTATAGTCTCGTCCTTTCATAGGTCTCTTCAGTTTTGGGAAGAGGGAAAAGTCGCATGAGGCCAAATCCGGTGAATATGTAGGATGAATGAACAGGTGCATTATCATGATGCAAAAGCCATGATATTTTTTTAGAATTGCTACTCGCAAACGGCACATACTCGTAACTTTAAGGTAATATTCCTTATTGACCAAACGACCTTGAGGTAAAAACCCCTGATGAAAAAACAGTGATCAAAACTTTGACATTTGATTGAATTTGGAGTGCTTTTTTTAGTGCTTCCATTGAGACGATTAGGCTTTGGCTTCGATGTACTGGGCGGGTGAAAAGTAACCTCCTTGGGAATGAAAAAAAAATTTTTTTTTTAATGTTTTTTATTTTATTTAATACAGTTCCCTTTTAGTTTGTTACACTTATTTTAGCGATTTTCCAACTTCTTGATCCCGTCCGAAAAGTTATTTTCCGGAAGGTCTGCAATAAACTCCTCCGTGGCGTCGATGATTTCTTCGCGTGAGCTGAATTTTTTATTGATCAGCCATCTTTTGAGGTTTGGGAAGAGATAATAGTCCGACGGGACCAAATCGGGCGAATATGGTGGATGCGACAGCAATTGGAGCCGTAAGTCATTGATTTTAGCCATGGTTGCGAGCTCTTATGCGCCGGTGCATTGTCTTGCAAACCAAACTATTTTTTCGACCCATCGAGCCTCCCTCTTCCGCTTCGGAGCACTCGTGCCGGCTCCAGTCCATTGTCGGGCACTCATTCTGTTCTCTGGTGTTCAACAGTTACCAATCGACGCCAAAAGTCCGCCCGATTCCGCATCAGCAAGTCCAAACACTCTTTCGAAGTGCTCTCGCGTTCGTGTTTTTGTTCAAGAGTGAGTATGAGCGGTACCCAGCGGCATTAAAACTTTTTCATATGCAGAATATTGCCCAAAATATGCTCATGCGACGGTTCTTCTGGACAAAATTAAGAAGCTGCGGAACAAACTTCGCTGACATAAGTCTCATGCCCAAAACAGCAGAAAAAATTGGATGACACGAGCCGACCGATATGCCAACATCCTTAGCAACTTCTCTAATAGTTATTCGACGATTTTTCAATTTGATTTTGTTTTACTTAGAACAGACTCAGTTTATGCCACTGTCAACATTACAAGTATTTTAGAGCACTTGATTCCATTTTTTACACAAAATTTGATGCAAATTCTTTGCATCATTTTTTTATAATAATTAAAAAACCGCCGAGAACACCAAAACGCGCCTAACCTTTGTATATATCAAAAATAAACTAAGTATGCTATACACTTGAAACTGTAAATATATGTTCGGGACATGTTTGTTAATACAGTAAAAAAATAAATCGATAATCGAATGTACATTGCCGACGATATTTCAAAAGTCACCTTACTTTTTGAACATACCACGTACATACCAATACATAACATATACGGTTATGAAATACGTCATCAACAAGGACGTGATCTTTCAATTTCGTTAAATTAGTCACAAACCCCGATTATATTGATTATATTGGGATCATTAACATATTCGTTAGCATAGTTTCAGAAGCGACAAAGATGGGTCCAACGGAATTTTATATATCCAAACGATGCCATTAGTGGCCTGGTTCTGCAGGTTAGGGTTACTCATTGGGTCATCTTCTCGGCAATCTAAAGAGAAAATATACATATGTATATACGAGTATATGTATATGATAACGAAACAACCGAAAGTTGTAACTGTTGCCGACCCATGCTATCTGACAATGCAAGCAATTATCGGTACAGCACGCAGAATGTTAGGTCCCTCAACGGGCCACGTTCAGCCGAACAACTCCCGGAGACCATAGACCGCTACAAAGCAGATCTAACTTCCAGTGTAAGAAGTTGAACAATTGCGACATACATATGTATGCTACGGTGGTTGCTACCAACTACACAAACAGCCGCAGGACAAGAAGTATTTAGTTTCAGCAATGTGAACGGGCGCCTTGGGACAAATCATATCAAGGTGATATTCGCCAAAATTTGCCTTATATGCACACACCGCTTTAAATGGTAGAGAAAGACGATGACACTAAGGAATGTATGTATGAGCTTCTCGCCGAGGCATATTATGTTCAATGCCCACCATTATGTTGTAATCGTCCAGGCGATTGGCGTAGGGCACGACTCCAGTATTTAAAAGTCCGAACATTCCGCGCTATCAGCATTCACTTGGACTACTACATTGTTGTGGCTACGGTAGATAGTCATATGTAAGCTCAAGGCCAACAAATCTGCTGGAGCGGACGGCCTGACTGCCGAGCTCTTTAAAGCGGCAGGCGATAACTTGGTAAAATGTACACTAACTCATTCATAAAATATGGTCTGACATAATTGTGCGCAATGAATGGGACCTCAGGATTGTTTGTCCGATCAAAAAAGAGACCCTCTGAACTGTGCCAACTACAGAGGCATCAATCTTAACATCGCCTACAAGATCCTATCTGCTGATTGGGCCATATCAGTGTGGCTTCAGGCCAGGAAAGTCCACCATTGACTATACACTACGGCAAATCTTGGAAAAAACCTATGAGCTCCAAATCGATACCCAACGATTCATCGATTTTGAGGTCGCGTATGGCAGCTACGTATGACAAACTCGTACGTTTGTGCAGCACGACGATGAAGAATGCACGCTTCCCCATCTAAGTCGGTAAAGAATTTAAAGAGACTTTTGATGTCAAAAAGGATTAAGACAAAGTAACGCAAAGTCATGCGATTTCTTTAACATCATTCTTGAAATAATAGTGCAAAACCCACGCTCCAAAACAAGAGGCACAATCTTTCAAAAGTCCGTTCAATCACTCAGGTACACTGATGATATTGACATAATCGAAAGAAAGTAGCGTGATGTCGGTGTAGCTATCGCGGGTGGCGGAGGTGGCGAAGATGGGTTTCTCGGTCGATGTTAAGGTAAGATCAAGTATATGCTGCCAACAAAAAGGTCACCCAACACCGACGTTAGTTAAGGACTTTGTCTACCTAGGCTCCGCTATCTATCGGTTCAACTAACGACATCACCGCTTAGATCAAACGAAGAATAATTCTGGCTAATCTCTGCTTTTTTGAGCTAAGAAGGTAATTGACTAGCAGAGCCCTTTTTTAAACAACAAAATTTACCCTAAATAAGACCTTAATAATCCCAGTACTGCTCTATAACACAGAGGCATGACTTTATGAAAAATGGATGAAGGTGCTGTTGGCTGCTTTGAGAGTAAAATTCCTCGGGTGATTTTCGTTCCCGACTGTGGAAAAGAAGACAAAACGATGACCTGTACGAGCTGTACAGCGACATCGACTTAGCCAGAAGAGTAAAGTTCCAATGACTGTGATAGCTGGGTTATGTAGAGCGAACGAACACCAATGCTCCGGTCCGAAAAGTTTTCGAATATGGATGAATATGAAACTGGAGGCAGATAGCTAAAGAGCGGGATAGATGGAGACGCAAATAATATCAACAATAAAGTATAATCAGACATAGGGACAAATTTTTAAACACTTTAATAGGCTAGGCGGCCTTACATGTTAGAGGGCTTAGCTCAAGATTAGATTGGCCTGCGTGATCATTAGCAATCTTTTAGCCAAATTTAAGATTTGATCGAAAAAAACGCTAAGTCAATACCCAAAAGGCGCAATACCGATAAACTTCGGGATATATTAGATGGCCAACGATTTAAGAACACGTCGCCATAGATCAATGAATACATGTTTCTTGGGTCGAAAAGAAGGAAGTGCATTGTAATGCATAGTAACGCACTAAAAGATGTTATAACGATGCTCTGCGTCTCAGGCGAGATAAACCGAAAATAGGTAAGACCGCAAATTGGTCAATAACATATGTAGTTGCCGGGCAACCATCAACCACTAATGAACAAATAAAAAAAAGGTAAATCAAACTATCAAACGTTCTCCATTTTTTAAATAGTGAACGCAAAATAAGAATGTTTGCACACTTCCAGCTGGGAAATAATACGCTTTTGTTTTAATTTATTTAATCTTGAATTTTAAGCTTTACAAGCACACCACTGCACAGCGTTCGTATATCATAGAATCACCCTTTCAATCACTTCTTTTCATTATCATCCTTTTTTGCTTTAACATCGCGACCTTCTTTGACCTCCTTCTCGATTTCCACTTCAGTTTTTTCCCAATCTGCCATTGACTTGTCTTTGATGTTGTCTGTCGTTGCTGTACGTAGGTGTCCTGGAAAAAAGAAATTGGTAACACTGTGGTAAGTTTATCATAGGCCAACCAACCGTCATTGAACTTCCTGATGCCTTCTTGCATTTCATCGATTACATTTTTTGACGTATACATCACTTCATTGTGAATGGCTTGATTGAAATTATGAGACTCAAAAGTAGCAGCGTACAACGAATTCCTGTCGTGATTCAATGCTGCCTGTGGGAACTTTGAAATCGAAAACGCCAAATTAACAGCTTGTCCTAGAGCAGTGCCTGTAGCGACAATACGATTGGCGATTCCCATTTCGAATGCTTCTTTAGCACTCACTTGGCGGCCTGTTAGAATCAAGTCGAGTGCACGTGAGAAGCCAATCATAGCTGGCAGACGAGCAGTCCCTCCGTCGATAACTGGAACACCAAAACGACGGTTGAAGAAGCCGAGAATAGCCGACTCTTCCATAACACGAAGATCACACATTAGCGCCAGTTCAAGTCCATTTGCAACGCAGTACCCATTCACCCCGCAAACAACTGGCTTTTTGATGTGCCTACGCGTTGGTCCCTATAAATTGGACAAATTAAAGCTTGGACAAATTATTGGTTGTATGGTCAACTTACCACAGATCCCTCAGCCTGCATAAGAATATCGGTGCTGACTTTGTCGCCTTCAAGTCCCAACTCCAATATATCATAACCAGAGCAAAACGATCCACCTATGCCATAAAGCACCGCCACAGGTGAAGTGTCATCAGCCTCAAAGGCGCTAAAGGCATCACACAACTTTGCAGCAGTTGAGGCGTTGATGGCATTCCTTTGGTTCGGACGATTTATGCCAATTAATGTGATATTTGAGTCTTTCTCTACGAGAATAGTCTCCGGTTCAGGAGGTTTACTTTCTTCTTCCTTTTTTGACTCCTCTAGAGGAAAACATTATATAAAAATTGAAAATTCTGTTCGAATGGAGCATACCTTTGCAGAGGATTCCTGTAGTGATTAATGTTCGACTAGATATTTGCTGTACATCTAATAACTTTGCTAGTTTTCCGCTAATTGTTCGTAACATTTTTCTCACTTGTTTTTCGTGCTAGTTATTTTGAAATTAAATAAGCTAAAAAAATTTTTATTTTCTTTGGCTAAAACGCCGGCTCGCACAGCTGTCAAATGACTTTTCTAATTGGAATGTCAGATCGGATAATGTCACAAATTGGTAATCTTAAAATCAGCTATTCAAGCTGCTAGCAAATAAGTTTAATTTTATAGAGTAAGGAGACCAATTTAGTTTTAATTGAGTGTTTGCTTTATATTGTGTGTCCCAATTAAGACCCCCAAATTTGAAATTTGCAAAATAAGGCATTATTTATTATTATTGTATAAAGAGGTTAAGTGTTGTGCAAAATATCTGATAAATGGTCGCCTCCTAACTGATGGCACACTTTGGTCGTTTAAACGAAAATTTCGATGCCGTGTAGTTGAGATCTACCTCTACGTTTGCATTTATAAACTTTATATCAAGCAGATATCGTAGTCTTTATATTCAGACTATTACGACTAGGTCGATGTCACTGTACAGCAGATACATAACACATAAGAATAATCATCAACAAGTTTGGCAGGCATAATAATGTTAGACATAGCTCTTCTCTATAAACACATAATACTCACCCTTTTAAACAAATAGATCTTCTACGAATATATAGACTTACAATTCAATAATTTTTTTCAAGACCTGAGGCGATGTAAAAATTTGGTTTATGGTGGTTTTACCTGCTTTAAAGCCAGATGAGATAATCAATTAACCTCTGTTATGCTCCTTTGTTCTTCTTTGCAGGCTTCGCCTCGGGGTTTGCAGCATTACCATGTTCTTTTGACCTGCCACATTCCTGCAAACCCTTAATTTCTATTACTGTAAGTTTCTCATGGCCTTTGCCTTTCCTTTTGTGAAACCTGTGTTAATACAGTATCTTTTCGTCATAGAGATCACATGTAGCTTTGGTTCCGGTATTGAAGACCGTTCAGTATGGTTGTTGTTGCGCTGCGTACATTGCTAGAAGCGTTATCTCTGATAGCTACACAAAACTGTCACTGACCTTCCGAACTTGACGCTGGTTTCATAAGATTTCCTGGGATACATATTGAGGGATACTCGATTCGCAAAAGCTCTGAGGATCCCTTGTAATCGAGTAATCCTCACACTTTTTTTTAATCTTTGGAATGTGTGGGATATACGCAACCGTAACCTATAATGGAGTTTACGGTACAATAAGGTAATGGTCCGAGTCAATTGTCATTTGGATGTTTATTATTCTGGGGTACCTTGCCTCGACCGAAATGTGGTAAATCAGGTTGGCGGTTGACTGACTAGAAATAGTTCTGTTGTAAGTGGGATGAGATAAATACGTACAAGACACGACATGTGGCATATGGCGCCGTCTTGTTGGAACCACAGCTCTGATATATTTATGTTATTGAAATCTAACCACAGAAAGTCGATTAACAATGCTCAATACCTGAGACCATTGACGGCAACAGTGTCTCCCGCGCTGAAGGGGTTACTAGTTCCTTTAAAAAGTTTGCAAAGAGCGCGGGTGAAGGAAACAAAAGAGGTACCGATGTACATTGGTTTTAAATATTTCAAAGTTTGGAAATATAGAGCTCGGCAGGGCTTAGCCAGTTTTAAGGCTAAGGAAAGAATTAAGATATTTTAGAGTACGCCCGAGTACGAGGCGGATGGCACTGCTTAAGGTTTGTAGGAAGCTGAAAGTGGCACGGGTGGTAAAAAAGCGGTAGAACATAGTGAGACAAGAGACATTATGTCGGTATTCGAGGACGTCAATTGATTGAGTGATATAAGCATCACTTATAAGTTATATCGCACGGTTTTGAATCGTATCTAGCAGGTGCAGAGATGTTTTTAGGCGCATCTGAACAGATGTAGGCATTGTACTAAAATGTTGGGTAGATAAATGCCTTATATATTTAGGCCAAATCAAAGGCGGTTAAATATTTCTTACATTGCGACATTGAATATAGAGTCATTCAAACGTAAGTTTATCGGTTTCGACGTTGCAAGTGCTATTCATGGATAATGGCTGGGTATGCACATTTCGCTTTGACGACAGCAGACAACATTGTGTTTTGGAAGCATTAAATTCCACTCTGTTGATAGTTCCCCAATTGGTAATGGTTAATATCGGAATGTTGATGTGGTTAATATAAGCTGTCGTTCCCGCTCTACAGCCGAAGAGAGTGCTGTCATCAGCAAAAGAATATAGTGGATTAGAAGTAGCAGGCAAGGGATCGCTGATGAAAATTAAAAAGTCTAGGAGACAGAACGAAGCCTTGGTGTACACGAGGATTTATTTTGTGAATATCAGATTTCAAACCGTCCAAGACAACTTGCATTGAACGTTCCGAAAGATAATTTCTAATCTATTGAAGATTAGATTAGCCTTAGATTCCCTTAGAATTATCAAGTGCAACTATCTTGCTTGCCAGATTGATGTACGCTCTGGTTCAACTTGTCGGTGAGACATGCAATCAAATCATCAGTGGACATGTTGCTACGAAAACCATTGAGAAGTCATTGCGTTTCGAGGTATTTCATTAGCTGATGGTTTATCAGCGTTTCCATGACCTTGAAAAGAAGGGACGTAAGTGCAGTGTATCTGTAGGACGAGAGAGAAGAAAATTCGCTTTTTTAGGGACGGGCTGGATAAATGCTGTTTCCATCTGCTCGGAAAGAGCATTAAACAGGAATAAATGTAAAAGCGTATATAGTGGTTTTGCCAACGTGGAAGAAGACCTCTTTAGAAAAAGAGTGATATACCATCTATAGCGGATTTGTGTATATTAAGATCTTTAAGTATTCTTACTTTAAGTATTTATTTCAAAGATATCGACGAAAAATAACGACCAGTTAAAATTCCTAAATAAACTGTTAAGTCTGCTTCAATTTATTATGATTTATCGTATAATCATATGGTTCTTTTAGGAATCCTTTCTCCAACTGAATGGTTAATTTACGATAATATTGTACAGTGGTCCGATGAGTCTACTGGGAAAATCACATCGACTTTGTACTTATCAGGGCAAGAAGTTAAAGACAAGTCCAGGGTGTTGGCGGTGTGGCTATCAATGTCTGGGGCTCATTCACAAGCTGGGTGAAGTTGTTTTCCGCAGCAAAGATCTCTACACAGAATGCCAAACCCACAAAGAATTGTGTGAATTGAAATCGCCGTAATAACGGTTTTATTATGAGGATACAGGGATACAATTTTTTGAATGGAGTCAGACAGCGCATCGAATTCTGTAAGGGTCGAATTGTTATTCTGTAATTAAAGCAATAGTGGGTAATTTGCCACGGAGTTTGAATTTTAACCACATAAAATTGAATTCTAGATTAGAACAAGGGTTACATTTGGGTGGAGTTTGGTAATCTACATCACTATGCACCTAAATAACGAGAGCGCGGTGAGAGAAGAATAATCTCACTCTTTCGCAATCAAGTATCTTCAGATCTGAATGGTCTGGGAGGTGTGGTCGGGGATCTATCTGTGTTCCAAACCAGCTGGCCTGTATTTACGAACGTGGACGTACTTTAACAAGTGATTACTTTTTAGCCAGCGAAAAGCAAATATGTCCACCCTAAATTTTCGAGTCATTATAAAAAAAAAAACCCAAACACCGACGGTACTAAGCAAGGATACGAAATGAATGTTGTTGTTTTAATGATCCCGAAAGTAACACACAAAGGATATAAATCAACTTCAAACATCATTTGTTCGCGATAAACGGAGTTATTTAGAAGAGCAAATGGAGCTACAAAAACCATCATACTAACTTTGGTAATATTTACATAAACAATATCTAATTTCCTATTTTGCGAGTTAGCAATTAAAGCTATTTCGTAAATTTTTTTACTTGTCTTCAGACCACCACCATTTCTCCATACAATTTTGATTATAAATTGAAATTCAAGTTTAAATCAACTCCCTTGTTTCTTAACATGTATCAAATACTTCCCATCGCAAACCAAAGGCAACATCGACAAAAATAATCATAAGAGCCCGCTAGAACACCATCCCAAAGCCAACGCGAAAAATTGCCCATCGCACACGATATCAACAAAAACTTTGACATTTCTCCATTACACCGAAATTCTACACCCAGCCCCCCAATTCGATTCCATAATAGTTCGTGTGCGAGGCGAGCTTCCATCATTCTTGTTCGAACGTCACACCAAAGAGGGTGATTCATACGAATTCCTTGCCTTCCTCTGTCAGTTGAGTCGCGGATGTTTTGCATGCCCTTCATGCGGATTCCCTGCGAAAGTTTTCTATCCATGTGTATTCCATAAATTCTAATTAAAATTAATTAATTAAATCACCAGAGCAAAAAAAAAAAAAGAATCAACAAAATTAATACTTTATCGATATTTCCCCGCACACCTGCTTTCGAAGTACGAGTTTCGAGTTTCGATTTCGATTACGCCAGCAAACGTGAACGTGAGTGTTGAATTTTTTTTTCGCAAAAGCAAAAGCAAACGCAAACCAAGCTTAACTCATCGGCGGGGTGGAACCGCAGGAATCGAATTTCCGTCGAATAAGAATTGAAAAAAGTTGAATAAAATCAACAATAAATAAAAAATAAAATAAAAGAAGGAATCAATTCAAAGAGCAAGTGAAAATTAAAGTTAAGTAGTTCTTGCAATTGTGATAATGAAAAGTGCATTTTCCCCTGCCCAGTGGATTTTACCTGCAGTTCAATGTCAAGAGGTGAGTTCCCGCAGTTTTTCTTGTTGTAACTGTCCGTCGTACATATGGACTTCGTCGAATGTAATGAAACGACTGGGCATTAATTGTCATCCGTCATTTCAATTGAGTCGTCATCATGTCACATGGACGTGATCCAATCCAGTTATTCCATTCTAATATTGTTTGTAGATATCTTGTTTTCTTTTCTTTTTTTTTTTTTTTTTTCTTCAATTTTACCGTCACTTTGTTTCGCACCGTTTTCTTTTGATGTCTTGAGTAGCAGGCCTTCCACCCTTCACCAACAAGCATAAGCTTTTTGGGTTTCGAATTTGAACAGAGGGTGCTGGAGTTGGATTTGAATTGCGTGTACGGACCTAGGGGTTGGAGTAGTGTTGTATTAATAGAGTTATACTGGTGTTGCCCACTTAAAAAGGAATTTAGAATTGTAAACAAATGTTTTTAAGATCAACTTTATTATTTTTGAATTTTTTAAATTCCAATAGACTAACTTATTGCAAGTTTAAGACACTTGCGATGACAAGTTGTTTTTTTTTTTTTTAATTGCAACCGTGTTTCTGTTTTGGCTGCATCTGCATAAATTTTAATTGTTCCAGTTATTCAGTTTTCAATAGCGTCACGTAACTATGACAATTCACTTTATGCTTTTTAGATTTATGGTTGAAACTAATTTCGATTAGTTCGATCTTTTACGTATGAATATGGCTTGTGTTAGTTAGTTCTTTTATTTTGAAAATTAAAATAATTAGCCACAAGAGGTGGGGGTTGGTGGAATGGTGAAAAAATTTGGAAACATTTCAACATCAACAAAGAACATATTATCAAGTATAAGACAAACATTGTATTATACATACATATGCATGTATTCCGTGCGGTTCAACAACATGGCCAGATAAGAACGATAGGGGAAAAAAAATTAAATAAAACAACGACAGCGTGAGATATAAAATTGATTCTGGCTTTATTTTGAGGTTACGTTCATACCATTATGTGCGGAAATGCAAATTATTCAAATGTCCGTCTCGGTTGGCTGGTAGTTCTTCAAGCGGTCGGTCTAATTTTTGATGACTCGGTCCAATATGTGCGGCGGCAATAGGGTGTCCAATGTTGACCTCGACCTCGTCCAAAGTGGTAGGCTTGTTAGTGTAGACTTGATGTAGCCCCAAAGAAAATAATCGCTGTGAGTTTCGAGCGTTGCGTCGCTTGTATAGCACCGGCTTATTGGAATCGGTTAAAATTATTCTATACTTGAGACCATTGACGGTAACGGTTCCCCCTCCTTATTTCCAAAGAAATAAGGTTCGATGATGCCGCCATGTCATAAATCGCACAAAACAGTCAAACATTTTGGGTGCCTTGATGCTAGGCCGAACACTTGTGGATTGTATTCGCTTTAGTAACGACAATTTTGTCAGTTGACAATTTTTTCAGCCGCTGAGCTGAAAATGGCCCTCGTTCAATAAGATAATTTTTTGGCTAAAATCCAGATCTCCCGGGAACAGTTCCAGCCTCACAGCATTGTCTATATTCGTCTGGCTAAAATTCTTGTGTCAGCACAATCTCATACGAATGTTAGCTCAAATCCAACCGCAAAATAAACTGGGTTGCCTCTGGCGATACCCAATTAAGTTGATCGGCGCTGAATCGACATTTCTGGGTCTTCTTTGATAATGGCCGCTACGGCGGCTATGTTTTTTTCATTTCGCACCTGGTTGGAGGCTTACGATCTAAAAGAGTGTATTCACTCTGAAACTGTTCCACGGTGCGACGAATTGTCGGCACACTGAAGCTATGATATGATAACGACCGACCTTACGATAAACTGCATATTTACAATTGAGCCGGAATTTCCATAATTTAATTCAACTTTTAGTTAGCTCAACTTTACTATAAATAAAACTACACAAAACCTTTAAGATAACGCTAATTTATTAGTCTTTACTCAATGACAGTTTATGCAGGAATGTTAATACCACTCTGTCTCTATATACATTTATGCATTATACATGCATCTTTCTCTCTTTTCTTAAATACCTTCTTGTTCTGAGTCGCCAATTGGTTCATTTTCTGTTAAAATAATATTTTTTAACAATTACCACAAGTTCGGCAAGCGTGAAATGATGCATGGCAAACCTTACTGAATATTTTGACAGCTGTATGTCATTGGTAACTTTGACAGCTGCTGAAACATAACAAATGAAAATGCTATCACAATACTGTTCTCCAAAACGACTTGACAACTTTGAATTTAATTTGTGAACGCGCTCTTACACTAATCATCAAACTGTCACTGTTAATTTATTCAGTAAACTCATGCATGCGGTTTGCATGCCGGCGGCGTTATTGGGCCATATTTTTTCGTCGACGATAACGATCGTCACGTTACTGTGAATGGTCAGCGTTATCGCGCCATGATTACCGATTATTTTTGGCCCGAATTGGAAGATATGGACTTGGACGACATGTGGTATTAACAGGATGGTGCCACAAGCCACACAGCACACGCTACAATCGATTTATTGAAGTATAAGTATGGTGAGCGTGTTATCTCAAGACATGGGCCAGTCGATTGGCCGCCTCGTTCGTGCGATTTAACGCCGCTTGACTATTTTCTGTGGGGCTGCGTTAAGTCATTGGTTTATGCCAACACGCCGACGACGTTGGAAGAGCTCAGAGCCAACATTGAACGCGAAAATAGCGGCTGTTTCGGCCGAAATGTGTGGCCAAGTCGTTGAAAATTGGGTCCAACGAATCGACCGCTGCAAACGTGCCCGCGGTGGCCATATGAACGAAGTCGAGTTCCATTCATAAATGTTTTGATTGTACCTTAAGCCAATAATAAAGTTTTTGATATATCTCAAATGGTTTGCCTTTTATTTGAAAAAAAAAAAAAAGTTTTCAAGTCGTTACTAGAAAACCCTATATTACACTTCGGTAAGACTAATCCGATTATAATTGGTATTCTCTTTTGAAAACCTGACTAAGCTCTAGACATCCTTATACTTTTATCTCCGAAAATGTCGATGTTCTTTTTTAAGATGTATACTATTCTTCCTATAGAAGCTACCAATTCAACTCCAACTCTTTAAAAGTTTTTAACATCTAGTCTGCTTCTCAGGTTGACGTGTTGTCAAAGAATTCGAGAACCTGGGCCAAAACTTGAAGAATCATTGTCTGATTGTTTTATTTGCGTGAAATAACAACAACAAAAAAACTTAACAATTTCCTGCTTTCTATAAATAGCAGATTTGATCGCTTTGGAAGAAGTACTATTATTCCAGAAATTTGAAAAAGTGACAATGAAAAAGCTGTGTTTATTACATCGATTCCTCTCCATACCTACATATGTACGTATGTAACCAAAAACATATTAATGTATGACGCTTCGTATATACGAATATATAGGCTAAATTTTCCAAATAAACGTGATAGACATTCATCAATTATTTTCAATAGTGAGATTGCATGCCTAAATCACAATGTTGGAATTTATGGAATTTAGAGGAGAGCGTATTTGGAAAGTGCAATTCATACGGAATCGTCCGCACAACAAGGGTTATGGACGGACGGACTTGTGATTGTGTGTAGCAATCGGTTCTTTCAAATCAAAATACCTACGTACTCTTTGAGAACCCTTTATGAAATTAATATCGACACCTGGTACCTACCCAGTTTTGCCAATGACCTTGTTTTCGTGGGTAGGTGGTAGATGAGGGGAATTCAAAATTAAAAAAAAAAAAAAAAAAAAAAGCATTACGAAAAAGTACAATGATAAGGTAGACGGTTTAACAGCTGAACTGTGTAAGACAGTCGGAAATTATTAGGTCTGAGCATACATTATAGATTTATCAGCCGAAAACATTCCATATAAAATATTTTTTCTCAATTTTGTGTTAAATATATCTTTTCAACTGGCAATACCCTAGTTACCAGCTAATTCTATAATTTAAAATGTGCTTCCCCATTTTGAGGCACATTTTGTAGGATTATGACATTTGCGTAACCTTGTTGAGACGTCACATAACTGGTATGAGGTTAGTAGTATTGAACTAAAGCAATCGTCACGTCAAATGCCTAGACTTAAGCCTAGCCCCAGTCGGTCGATTTGACGTCGATGCGACATTGAAAATACCATATTGTGGTAGTCCATCTTCCCCTTTCGACTACTTTAGGTTAAGCATGCGAAAACGAAAAGAAAATTATAATTGCCGGATTATTGAATAATGTTTATGTACTCGTATATGCCTGTTTCTGTTTTTGTAATGTCGTGACAGTTGTTAGGTAGTTTCGGACAAATGTAAACGATTGTATGGTTGAGAAATTGACAGTATCTGTATCGGGGTTGTGGCAACTGTATCCATTGTCTCATTGCGGCTAGACATAATATTTCTGTTGCATTCCCAGTGTCCTTTTTTAGGTTCATAGCATCTCCATAACAACTCTCCTTTTCAAACTTAAACAGATGGAATTTTCAAGGACACGAAACATCAAACAACGAAAAAGGAAGCGGAAACATTGAATAAAATCTCACATTAATCTTCTTCATCTTTATTTGTTTTATTTTAATTCTCTTTGCCTGCGAGAGTTTGAATAGATTTTTGCTTTTATTTTCTTTATTTTTTCATACATATATCAAAGTAAGTCTAGAAGTGGTTGTATTTTTAGGTGCCCTTTTCCGTTTCTTAGGTCAGTAAATTGAGTTTGTTAGAATACTCATTCCAAACGATAGTCGCAACAAAGGGTTTTCGGTAATGGCTATTGTATTGAGATAAGTGTTTTCAGTTGATGAAATTGAAAAATACAAAACTCATGTGGATATGGAAATAATTTCAAATTCCTTGGTTTCATTTTATTTATTAAAATTTTTTCGAGCAGATTTAGGTAATAAAAGAATTTGGGGATTTATTGTCTTCATATGAATTTCTAGTAAACAAATTGAACAATTTCAATCCGACAGTATCTATGCAATAGTGTGTGAACCTATTTCTGCATAACAACGTACCAACGTGATTCTGAAAATAATTGCGCTTAATGGTGATTCAATTTGAACGTGAAAGTTTATGGCTCAAAAAAGTACTTTGTCTGATCCGCTAGTATGTAATTAAATAATTCACTAAGCTCTGGAGATTTATAATTATAATGGTACATACTTGATGATTCGTATTAAATTTTTGATGTAATTTTTTCCAAAGTATCTCAAAAGCTGTACTATAATTATGGCATCTAATCAGAATCCAATAATTAATTCCAGTCTTGTATGTAATTGAAAGGTGCGAGTGATTATCTCAATTGAATCCTGTTAGTTAACAAATTGCGACAAGGAATATTTTTTGTTCTCAAGTGAAAAACTTAAATTAATTAAATTTAATTTTAAATTTAAATTTGAATTTAAAATTTAAAGATTTGTTTAAGAATATATTACAAAAAGATTATAGTTTTCACTATGCATTTAGAATTTATTAGGTGCGCAACTAAGTATCCTTTTTTTTTTACGAAAATAAAACTTTATTGTGAAAAAATGATTAAAAAGAAATCATTCAAAGTATTGCCATCTTTCTGACAACGCTCGGATACCGTTACGGTAAAGCTGTTTATATTTTGAGTCTATCCACGAGTCAAGCAATTTTTTGATGTCTTCATTTGAGGGGAACTGCTAATCAGCTATTGTGTGCTATCGAACGGAACAAGTAATAAACGGACGGTGCAATATCTGGGGAATATGGCGGGTGGGGTAGGACTTCCCATTTGAGCGTTTCCGGGTAGGTTTTAACGGGTTTGGTAATGTTAGGCCGAGCGTTATTATGTTGTAGAATCCCTTTTTCGTGCCTCTGCTCGTATTATGGCCGTTTTTTGCATCGCATCAATTGAAGTCGATACCGTTCCCCAGAAATGGTTTCGTTGGGTTTCAACTGTTCATAATAAATAGCATCGACCTGGCCCCGCCAAATACACAGTATAGCCATGGCAGCGTGAATATTTCGCCGTGTCGACAAGGTAGAAACATGAATGGGTAGTCCCCATGATTTTCTTCTCTTTGAGTTGCATTCCTTTTTTGCCGCTGGAACAGATGTTCAAAGGCGAAAAAATGACGCTAAACGTCCCTTGGCTTCAATTTATAAGCAAGCCAAGTTTCTTGTTTTGAATCATTCCCAACGCATGCAATCGTTTGGAAATGGCCTGGCGGGTAACTCCTAATGCTGAAGCAAGCCTTTAGCACGGATCCTCAACGAACAGTGCTTTCAATTCAGCGTCTTCGAATGATTTTGGCCTTCCTTCAAGCGGATGGTCGTCAACATCGAAATCACCGTCTTTGAAGCGATGGAACCAATAACGGCACGTTGGTTCATTAAGAGCAGCATCTCCGTAAACTTTTGGAGCTATCCATGCGCTTCAGCCGCCGCTTTCTTTAAACGTTAGAAAAAAATCAGCACTTCCTGCAACTGACGATTATTTGTCACAAAATTAGACATTTTTACACAACTGAAAAGACTCGTATATGACGCCAAAACAAAATCACGGTTTCTTTACCATGTGTCTAAGTTTGGTTCATGATATGAAAATCGACCAGCACTTATTGCTGGAGCCATCTATTAACAGAACTTAGTTGTACACTTACTCGTACATTTACCTTTTTTAAAGCACGATTGTTTTCACAGTAAGATAACGAGTGACCAGATGATAGTTTTTCCAATTGTTATGCTTCAGCATCTATCAAAGTTACCAATGACATCCTTACTTACTTACTTAAGATGGCGCAACACTTTAAGGTGGACCTGAGCCTGAACCAACAAGCGTCTTCAGCTAGCACGATCTTTGGTCAGCTGTCTCTATTTTCGCACGCTAAGTTGGTTAAGGTCCCCTTCCACTTTCGTGCGCCACCTGTGTAGCTTCTATTCGCTCTACATAACCCAGCCATCTCAGTCGTTGGACCTTCACTCTTTGGCTAGATCGATGTCGCTGTACAGCCCGTACAGTTCATGGTTGTATCTCCTCCTCCATTCACCGTCTATGCAGACGGGACCGAAAATTACTCGAAGAATTTTCCTCTCAAAACAACTAAGATTAACCTCATCTGCTTTTGATAGAGTAAATGCCTCTGCACCATAGAGAAGGATTGGGATGATTATGGTCTTATAAAGGGTCACTTTAGTTGTTCGAGAGAGGGCTTTGCAACTCAATTATCTTCGTTTAACCTATTTGGTGGTGGTGATGTCATTGCCTGAGTTCATAGCGGAGTCTAGGTAGACAAAGTCCTTAACCACCTCAAAGTTATATTTGTCTATAGTGACATTCTGTCTGGTGTTGGGTGTCCTTTCTTAATGACAGCATATACTTTGTCTTGTGCTCATTGACCACCAAGCCCATCTTTGTCCACCAATGACATCCAGCTGTCAAAATATTAAGTAATGTTTATCACTTCATCAACAGCTGAATTAGGTATCTATAGAGAGTCAACCCGGCTTTTTATTTTGCGGTTGGGTTTGGGCTTACTTCCGTATGAGATTGTGTTGACGCAAGAATTGAGGTCGGACAACCATAGACGACGTCGTGAGTTCGCTAATTGTTAAAAATGTTTATGGCTAATTTTGGCTAAAAGACCATCTTCTCGAACTAGATATATTTTTTGCCTGGCGGCTATGTCAACAAGCAAAATTGCATGCCGTTTTATAGTAAAACACAAATTTTTTGCAAAATTCAACTTTATTTATCAATATAGTTGCCTTCGAGGGCGATACACTGATTGCAACGATTTTTCAATCTTTCGGTTTAGCCTTAAAATAGGCCTCAGTTTCGGCGATTACTTCTTCATCGGTCTTAAATCTCTTTCCGGCGAGCATTTTTTTGAGGTCTGCGAACAGGAAATACAGCACTTTCTTTTTCTTCAAATGCGGCCGTTTTTCTGCGATTTCGTCCTTCAAACGCTCAAACAACGCAATGTAATAGTCGCTGTTGATAGTCTGCCCCTTTTGGAGATAGTAGATGAAAATTATTCCATGTGTATCCCAAAATACGGATGCCATAACCTTGGCAGCCGACTGTTGAGTTTTTGGTCGTTTTGGACGAGGTTCGTCGCCTGCTCGCCACTCAGCTGATTGCCGACTTGACTCTGGTGTGAAGTGATGGAGCCAAGTTTCATCCGTTGTCACATACCGACGCAAAAATTCGGCTTTGTTGCGGTTGAACTACTTTAAACACTCCTCTGAATCATAAACAAGTTGTTGTTTTTGGTCGACTGTGAGTAAACGAGGCACCCACTTTGAACAGAGCTTTCGGATGTCCAAATATTCGTGTATGATATATCCAACACGCTCTTTTGATATCTTCAGAGCCTCAGCTATCTCGATCAACTTCACTTTACGGTCATTCGTAATCATTTTGTGGAATTTTTTAATGTTTTCATCTAAAACAGCCTCTTTTGGACGTCCACTGCGTGCATCATCTTTGGTGCTTGTATGACCACTTTTAAATTTTTCAATCCACTTGCGAATGTTTCGTTCGGCTGGTGCAGAGTCCGGGTAACACTTATCAGGCCATTTCTTTGCATTGGCTGCATTTTTTCCTATCAAAAAGCAATAATAAATCAACACACGAAATTGCTTTGAATCCATTTTTTTCACAATAACAAAAGTTGCTTCACTGACAACGCTATATCTCGAGAACTAATCGTCCGACAGCTGTCAAATTTATACACTTATCTTTTGAAGGTTGGTACTAATTGAAAATGGTATGGATTAATTCAAGTGGTGCCCTCTCTTAGAAACGGCCCATGTATTATGGTATATTAGAAAAGACCAATTACTTTTAGAAATTTATTAATTTTAATCCGCATCGAATTTAAACTTTACACACGAATATGTTCTCGTCAACGAGCTGTGAAAAATTCATTTCACAACAAAGGGCGCTGAAAGCACTTTCCCTATTTTCAATAACAACGATAAATAGAAGTTTGTAAAAGAAAACTTTTCTTTTCTTGCAAGAAATAAATTTACATAATTTATCTCACTCTTTGTGTGGCAAGGACGTCAAAGGAGCCTGTGAGACAAGTAAATGTTTTGCTGTGACTTTGATGGGCCCAAGAGATGAATTGCTTCTTATTGGCGAAGATTTAAACGGACACTTCGGGAAATTAAACTACGAAGACAGTCATAGAACGAAACGGTTTCAGAGCTGCTCAGAAGAAGATATGCTAAATGCATGCAAATTTCACGGTTTTACTATCCTAACTAGCTAGAATGATAATATACCTGAGTTTGGTATTTACCGCTTCAAAATGTGATCAAGTGTTACTCTTGTTTTTTTATTAACGTATGGCCGTGTTCGAATAGCCAAAATGTGGCCCTCTTATTTGATCGGTTTGAATTCCTTGGCGTTCCCACTAAGTTTTAACGTCATAGCATGACACTTGTGAAAGGTACACCGTTTGTGTTTGGTGATTTTTGAAATGGATTTAAGGACTGAGCAACGAATTTGCAATAAATTTTGTGTTAAGAATGAAATTAATAGCACAAAAACCTGGAAAATGTTAAAAAAATATTTTGGCAATGATGGTCTAAAAAAGGTTTAAGATTGATATGTATGCTTCATAATTGGTCGTGAAAATCTCGACGATGACGACCCATCTGGCAGATTATCGGCACCAACAACTGAGGATCACGTCGATAAAATCGAAAGTTTACTGAACATAAACCGCAAATTGATGATCAGGAAGTTAGCAAAGATGATCAAAATCTCGATTGGATGCGTTCAGGGTATTTTAACCAATACATAGCCTGAGACACATCGTATAGAAAAGGGCATTGTTTCCGAGGCTGATTCCGACAAAACATTGGTCAAACGTATTATTACTGTCGACGAGACGTGGTTTTATAAGTTCGGCATGCAAACCAGACATGAAGCGAGCGAATATCGTGCTCCAAATGAGTTAGGATCGAAGAAACCACATGCTTTTAAGCCAAGAATCGTAATGGCAGAATGATTAGATAAAGATGGCCGTAGGGAACAAAAGGCAAGTCTTTCGAGCGTTGACTAAGTACAGAGGAAATAATGAAACCAAAAAAGTATGTCTTGAGTTAGACTATGAACGTTGTAAAAAAGAGGCGAAAAATGGGGTAGCCAGAGCAGCGTGAAAGCAGTAAATACAATATGTAACATTGTATCAGAAGGGGTACCATCACATTTCATAAGCTGGCAACGAGCAGAAGAAGAATTGCAACGTCGAAGCATGTTCAAACGAGCTAACATTTTCTAGTATGCCGTACAACTAAGAAAAATCTCGCAAGAAATTCGATCGTCCAAATATTATATTTTGAAACGACACCTAACAGGGAACACTGAAGTTTCCAATGCTTGAAAAGAGTTTTCTAACGCGTTACTTAATGAGAAATTCCCGCGCAGTACCTTTCCCTTGGCTGTCTCGCATGAAGAGAAAATAGCGGGAGCCGAAGTCAGCGAAGTATGAATTATGGGAGACAGTCTTGGAATTAAATGGCTCGAGATTTCGGTTAATAAAAATAAAATAAATAAATAAATAAATAGGGGCGATACAATGTCTAGGGTGAGCTTTCTGTTCCACTGTGTAAAGCCAAAGACGAGACGAGAAATTGCAACAACTATTGATTGGTAAAATAACCATTACATACTAGGTGGTGTGAAAAGTAACCTCCTCCAGCCAGAATGCGCTGCTACTGCAAAAAAGGTTATGGTGCCTTGCAGTCCGTTCATATTTAGACAGACATGCCAAATTTCAGTGCGATACTGTCTTTAGTCTTTACAGATACAGCTGATTGTTGTTGACGTGTTTGGCATCATGTTGAGTATGGACGAAAACGATTTTCGTTCTCTCATAAAACATTATTTTTTGAGAGACAAAACGGCGAAGGAAACAAAAGAAAAGTTGAATGAATATTTTGGGGCTAATGCTCCGTCAGATTACACCGTCAAATATTGGTTTCGAGAGTTTCATGTTGGCTGCAACTCCACTATCGATCAAGTCCGCAGCAGCAGGCCCTCCGATGCGGTTACAGAGGACAATGTCAAAAAAATACATGAAATGGTGTTGGCTGACCGGAAAGTGAAGGTGCACAAGCTAGCAGATACCGAAAAATTTAGTACTGAGCGCACACGCCAAATTTTGGGCAATATTCTCCATATGAAAAAGTTATACTGCCGCTGGGTGCCGCGCATACTCACTCCTGACCAAAAACACGAACGCGAGAGCACTTCGAAAGAGTGTTTGGACTTGCTGATGCGGAATCGGGCACACTTTTGGCGTCGATGGGTAACTGTTGATGAAACTTGCATTCAGTATTACACACCAGAGAACAGAATGAGTGCCCGGCAATGGACTGAAGCCGGCACGAGTGCTCCGAAGCGGCCGAGGGAGGCTCGATGGGTCGGAAAGGTTATGGCGTCGGTTTACTGGAATTGTCATGGCATACTCTTCGTGGACTACCTCGAAAAAGGAAAACCCATCACCAGCGAGTGATTTGGAGCAATTGAAGGTCGAAATCGCTGCAAAACGGCCTCACATGAAGCAAAAAAAATTTTGTTTTTGCAAGACAATGCACCAGCCCACAGGAGCTTCGCAATCACTGCTAAAATCAATGACTTACGGCTCCAATTGCTGTCGCATCCACTGTATTCACCCGATTTGGCTCCCTCGGACTATTATCTCTTCCCAAACCTCAAAAGATGGCTCATCAATAAAAAATTCAGCTCATGCGAGGAAATCATCGCGTGACGCCACGGAGGAGTATTTTGCAGACTTTCCGGAAAATTACTTTTCGGACGGGATCAAGAAGTTGGAAAATCGCTGGAATAAGTGTATCAAACTAAAAGGGTATTATATAGAATAAAATAAAAAACATTTAAAAAAAAATTGTTTTTATTCCCAAGGAGGTTACTTTACACCCTAACTAGTACTATGGACGTCAATATTACTTTTCGGAAGTTAGGATAACATACAAATATGGCGAAATAATGTTTACGGATAAACATCGCAAAGCTCGGAAATATCTGCATATCGTCTTCATTTGATTTGGAAAAAGTATTCGATAGAGTTCGGACGTACTCTGAAATATCGTGGTTCTTTCCTAAGCCGTACAACTCGCTTATGGAATGCCCTGTCGTGCTGTTTATTTCCTTTAATTCATGCATTTATTCAGCTTTCCAACTTTACAGAAACCTTGCATTCTCGAATTTGCTGTTAGCAATTTGGCTGCTGCTATCGACGAAGATACTGATTTTTTAATTAAAAAAATTATGGAGATCATCGAAATTTAACTGTGGATTATAACAGAAGCTCCCCTTAAGAGTGCAGCTCATGATATCAATATCAAGCCAGACAAACCGTTTCCAGGCAATGACGTAACATATTTGCCTAAGGGCATATACAAAAAAAAAAAAAAAAAAAAAAAAAAATGTAACAGAGGCTGCAAAATAAATAATTGGTCCTATTAAAGCCGGATAGATTTAGATATACCTGTTCGGTGATAAGCTCTATGTCTTGCTTTAAGTTCTTTTACACTGTCAGAAGTTTACGTCGCCACAAGAGAATCCTTATTCCTTTTTTTCGTAAAAAAACCCAGTCTTGAGGTTTGAACTGAGAACCAAGTTTTTTAGGGCATTTCAACATGAATAGCAAATAAACACATTTGGACAATGGTGGATCTGAAACGTTCTTTCTGTTTAATTCATCAGAGGTTTCTACTGTAACGATCTTAATAATCCGAAGTAGGAACTATTTAAATTAGATTAACGTCTTACCTTTACAACCAGTACAACTTTTTTTTTTTTTTTAAATAAATAAATATAAATACAAATGCAAATGGACTTTGTCTGAGTTGCTACAACCTTACCTTACCCAGGGCTACCACGACTTCAGAACAAGCCGTTTTTAGTTATGGTGGAGGAGATCTAGTCTGAGACGAGAAGTGCTCAGGTTGAAATCAAAAATGAATAGGTTTGAGTTGACCTTTCGGGGTATACGGGCGATTGGTTCGTAGGAACCATAATAGGTGGGATGGATTGGAAAATAGAAGTAACGAGGAAAGCGTAAACTACGAAAGTTAGTGTCGAAGTAAATAGTGTTGTAAGGCGATCTAGATCTAGAAAGCGGTTGATAAATAAAAAGAACGTCAAGTTAAGAAGTTTAACGTGGTCTCGATAAAAGTAAAATAAAAGAGTCATTTCAGGGTAGTCCTTCAAAAGAAAACCGAAGAAAACGCAGTTGAATATTCATGATTCGTGATGTATGAACACGCTGAATACTTGTCTGATATAATGCAAAGTGACCTGACCACATAGGGGTTAGTCAATTCTTCGGACCATCGTTTGATAAAACCAAGTGAGAAGTTGGCTTTGAGGATTATCTCATCAATATGCGAGCGAAAGTTTAACTCTCTCGTACAATATTCCAAGGTCGCGAAGGGATTGAACCTGGGGTATATGGTAGGTTGACTCCTAAGAAGATTGATTAATCTTGAGTGACAAAGTCGATTGATGTCTGGAAACATTAAGCTCTAAGCAATTTTTAAGACACCAAGTGGAAAACCTGTCAAGGTCTCCTTGAAGGAGAAAGGTATTTTGGAGTGAAGAAATAGTTTTGGTGTAGTCGGCGTAAATGGATAGGGAGTACTGATTATTAATAATCTTAAGATCGTTTATAGTGAAAATGAAAAAGAGGAGGCCTAGATGGTTTGCCTTGTGGAACATTAGAAGGGTCTAAACACGAAATTGAGAGGGCTCACCAAAATCGAACGGTATAATTAACGATATTCCATTTTAATAAAATGGATTCAATGCCGAGGGAAGACAATTTGAAAAGAAATAAAGCAAAATCTGTTTCAATTGAACTAAGTTTGTGCTAGTTGATCTGCCCTTCAGAAATTTATACAGACTGGGGAAAAGCCTACCACCTTATATAGAGTGATTCATCGTGAGGTTTGATTTTCAATAGGCTTTTTTTGACAGATCACGCGTGACCCCTTTCAAACTTCTTTGCATCGTTTTGTAAGTCATCATGGAAAGACTCACATTACAACAGCGTCTCCAAATTGTTCAGCTTTATTACGAAAATCAAGCTCTGGAAAAACTCATTGAAAATCCGGTGTTTTATCGTGAAATTTTGTTCAGTAATGAAGCCCATTTCTGGCTCAATGGATACGTTAATAAACAAAATTGCCATATTTGGGCTGATGAACAACCCGAAGAGTACCAAGAGCTACCATTACATTTATTAAAAACAACGGTATGGTGTGGTTTATGGCCTGGTGGAATCATTGGTCCATATTTCTTCAAAAATGAGGCAAATCAGAATGTTACCGTCAATGGTAACCGTTATCGCGCCATGTTAACGGACTATGTGCTTCCTGAAATTCAAGCACATGGTTTCAGTGAGCTTAGGTTTCAAGAAGACGGCGCTACGAGACATACAGCGCGTGAAACAATGGACTTGTTGGGAAATCATTTTGGTGAGCACTTAATTTCACGTTTTGCTACGGTAAATTGGCCGTCTAGATCGTGCGATATCACACCTTTGGATTATTTTCTCTGGGGATATGTAAAGTCTCAGGTCTTCAGGAATGAGCCAGCTACGATTGACGCTTTGGAAGATACCAGTCGCTATGCTTGAACGAGTTTCCCGAAATTGGACCTTCGGAATGGACCATCTCAGACGTAGTCGTGGCCAACATTAACATGATATAATTTTCAAAAAGTAAATGCCATGAATTGTTCTTTTAACCGATAATAAAAATTTTAAGTTCACTTTCAAATGCATGTGTTTTATTTTACATTATAAATCAAACCTCACGATGAATCACCCAAAATAAGATATTTTCGGACATTTTAGATATGTGAGAAAGCTTAGCGATGGGACGATAGTTTGTTACTTCTTTGATAACTTTTTGTGGATCCGATTTATGAAAGAGTTCTTCAAAACTTGGGGAACTCCTCTTATATGAAGGATAGGTGAAATAGGGAGGAAAGTGAAAGAAAAAGATTTGAGGCACACTTTTTGAGAAATATTGTAACTTTTCTTCGATAATTGGATCAAAAGATTGAGAAAGAGAGAGAAGGATCAATGAACTAAACTAAATTATATAGTGTTCGTTACGAAGAGGTTGTTTAAAAAATATTGTAAACCAGTTGGCAATAGTATGATATGTTGTTGAACGAGTGAGAGGAGAGAGTCAAATTTTTTTTTGTAGTTGACGAATTGATAAAAATGCCTAGGATCATAGTTAAGGCTGATCTGCGCAGTGTTAGGACAACGCTGATACAGGCTCTGTTATAGAGCTGGAAGAGAAGGTAGATACCAAGGTAGTTGGATTAGTCGGAAGAAGAATTGGTGCAATGAAAAACCGCCCAATAGATAGTACAGCTGCATAATCAGCATATGCCTGAGTATAGACGCAAAAAACGTTTATAGCGTTAAGCATAAACTAAAGCATCGAACAATATACGTTATAAATTTACCGCAGTCAATGTACTATTTAATAGCATTATTTTGAGCTACAAAACCATAGCTGATGATTCCTTCACATCTTTTTGTCTTGTCAAATTACACATGCAGTCAATAAATGCATCGTCGGTGGTACTCTTAAGCCTATTAAGTTGCCCGATTTTATATGAGCGCAAGCTAATGTGACAGGGCTGTAAAACTCCGTGAATATTCCAGCCAATTGGATCGATTTCGACGCCCATGGTTCCCGAATACACGGGTGGTATATTCAACATGAAAAACTTGCTTCATAGAAGAGCATAATACCGTCTAATTTTAAAGATTGTCTTGAATAATATTGCAAATAAATGTGGGGCCATATTTCTTTATTCGCACTTATATTATTAAGATAAAACTGATCCATAGTGTGCCTTCTACATCCGACTCTTGCTCTCATAGATTCTATACTTATTTACCTCGAGTTCAAGTCCTGGACTTGGATAGCTGTCAACACATTCGCCTATTTATTGGGTTGCATCGTTATTTAGTAGATGACGTTTGACGCCTTAAGCGACAAATATAATATTTAGTTACGAGGAGTTGTAAATTAGGCTGGATTTACAAACCCATTAGAGGGTTCAACCTTAAGAATTTCTCCACATCCGTCAAATAATTGTATTCCCAACCCTTCCAGTTTGGAACGTTCAAGACAAGTTAGAAGCTCTTTAAAGCGAGCAAAAAATTTTTCACTCTATCAAGCAAAGTATTTTGGGCGAGATATGTGAGAACTAGCACACGATTTATTCTTACAATGGTGAGTTGCAATTGTGGACGAAAACCAGAACGAAACCTTTTGGTTTAATAAGTGCAGGCACTACGTTTTTGAGTGTGCGACCAATATCAAAAGCAAGACTAAAAACTAAATCAAAACCAAGGCCGAGAGATATAATGTTTTCTCAAGAAGCTCTAAACTTAATCCCAAATCGGAATCAAATACCATAATGATGAGTCTATGCGAACTTTAAAACAAAAACAGAATTTTTAACGTCAATATTCGGCTTATCCCTTCCAAATGAGCTAAGAGTGTTGAACGTTTTGCAAAGGCAGGATGTTATGGCCGCATCCTACCCTAATTGAGAAGCATTTCTAAACTTCCTGATAACTAGGCAATTATATTATTCACATTAACAATAAGCATTGATTAGAACAATCATCAAAAATATAAACATTTGATGGGTTCATTTCTTTTACACAATATATGCACATATCGCATGCTTATTGGTAGCATTTCTTCCTATAGAATTCGGATTCGCTAGTAACTATTATGCCAATTTTTTTACTTTAAAATTATCTATCAATTATTTCTATACTTAAGTACCTTTACTCGTCTGTACCCGACACGTTTCTTTGAATGCATGACCCCACTTCAATCATATATATTCCAACTCCACAATTTTGAACAACTTTGAGGCAATCAATTTTTGTTGTGTCAGAATAATGATCTACTTTATTAGGTACGACTATACGAGTATATATGTAATCCTATGTATGACTTTAACAATTTACTGATAACTTTTTTCAATTGAACTTTACTGAATGGATAGCTTGTCAACAATTCTTTCGATGAACACGCACGATATAGCAATGTCAATGCTCGACACTGACATTAGCTGTACGAACTCATGAAACGAAATACTTAAATGTGTGATACAACTCTTGCACCATATTCGGATATTTTGGCAATTTTAACAGCCAACACCGAAGTGTTTAAATCGATAAAATGCATGAAGCCAAAAGACATCTTTCAAACAACAGTAGGTGTTAGGTGTTCCATTATTTTCGAGTTTTAGAGAGTACTCATAGATACATATGTACAATATACAGAATTTTTGAAATATGTCGAAAATATAAAGTAAAAGTAGGGAATTTTTATTCTACATACGTTTAAGATTATTTTATTCAGGTACAAAATTGCTTTTTGTAATCGTAGCTACTTTATAGCACGAGTTATTGCATGATTACTTCACAATTTTTTTTTTTTTTAATTATTTCAGCACGCACCATTTCATTCGAAGGAAATCGTTTCTATTTCTATTTGCGAACTCATCATCATTCTATTTCTTCATAACCAATAATGGATAGAACAAAACAAAAAAAAAAAAAGCTTGTCGAGATCATAGATATGAATCGAATGATAACTTCAAGACTTGTTCAGATATTGATTGTCATGTCACTGTACATAGTTGAATGTCAGTGTATATTTTGTATCCGCAATTTGGCATCTCATGCGAAGAATTCAAGGTTAGTTTTTTTTATAGATTGCGGAAAACTAGTACACCGTGGTATTCGAATAGTAATCCGATGTCTCTTGTAACCCCCGTGAATGTTACGTTCGCGTTTTTATTTTGTGTAAAAACGGATACGTTCGTAGTCAGTTTTTAAAAAAGATATAACCTGCGACTAAAATACCAATGCATGGAACGAGGAGAATTCATACACGTTGTTACTTCTTTGAACTATAAATCAAATGGCACAGTTTTTTATTGGACCGCAGCGACTTACATAGGCGATAGAAGGCGATACAGTCCGGAGAGAACCTAGTAAAATAAACTCTTTGTTTGAAGTCCTCTTTCACTTGTGCATGTCGCCTAAGTCGACGTTTTCTTCTACGCATTATTGATAGACCGGTCTCCCGTCTTAGTACTAGAATCCAATGCTACTTAGTTTTTTAACAAAATTGCTAATAAGTACCGCAACGTCATAAAAGTATTCGTTGGCTTCTTGAACGACGTCATATCTTCTACATATATGACTGAACAAGACAGTTTCGAAAATCGCTCGTAGACTAAGCGTTTGACCTTAAACGTGTGAAAGATGGTATAGTGGCCGCAGATGACATCAAAAGCATTTTAGGATTACATTGGATTCTCCGTTCTAAAAGGTAGAAGTGGTCTTCTGGTAAAGTAGCGCTTTATGCCAGAATCTCTAATTCCTTGAAAAGGGGTTTGCCAAGTGTGCGATGCCTGGTTTTAGCTAATGTCGGGTAGTCACAGAGAAAGTAGAATAGGTTTTCGTGTGAGTTGTTACAGCTATGGCAGTGGTGGCTAAAAGGAATGCCTAACTTGACAGCTTGTTAACCAATTGCCCTGTGACCGGTACTAATTGCTGTGATTCTTGTCTCAGTGCGAGTTCTGTTAATAAGTCATTCGTTCTGTTTTTATTGTTAAAATGCCACATCTACCTGGATATGGTGTAGGTTTCTAGACTGTTATAACTACAGTTGTCAATAGACAGAAAGCGTTGGATAATTCTACCCTTGATGAGTCACATCGCGGAGAAGACAGACTCGACAAGAGAGACATCGAAGGTTGAGAACCAGAGCAGAGTGATATTAAACCGAACACTTACTTGCGTAATAATTTCCTTGTACTGTTCTACTACTCGTAATTTAGAAAAAGAAAGTGAGTGATACGCTTTGATGGCAGCCTGTTTGTTAATAAAGATTCCTATCTTGGTTATGGTATTGGAGCTTAGGTTAAGTATCTTGTAGGCCTCTCCAATCGCTAGTATTTCCGCCTAAATACTTGGTATTTTGGAAGGAGATATTGTAGATTATTGTTTCACTCTGTTCTTTCCCGAATGTGAACTTGGATATTATTATTAAAATTGAGTAAAGGCATTGTATAGTCAGTTATAGTCGAAGCCAGATCCCTAAGCAACAGATCAAGAGCTTTACTATGCATAGGGTTTCGGGGACCAAAATCAAGATCCTATTGTCTGATAGCCCTGATCTAAACGAGGTATTTGATGTGAAAATCTGGGGCAGTATATGAAGTAGCACATTGAGAGCTTCTATCGGGCTCGATCGTAGCGCCGATGTGTACTAGATGTAGTTGTGTTTTGCAATGTTAGAAGCTTTGCTTAAGGTGGGCTACCACACTTGCGATTCATAAGATTCCAGAGCACCATCTAAGGCTGAAGTCCCTTGTGTTCTATGCTCAATTTTCAGTTGAGCTTGATGATGACGGCCAGGTATCTTGCACTGAAGGATAGAGTAATTGTTTGGTTGTGAAGACGTGGAAGCTTGAAAGTAAGTATTTTGTACTTGGTGTTAAATAGCATTAGTTAAGTTTTAGTTGGACTAAAGGCGAAGTATACAACTTGTCAGAGTGCTCTCTGTGAGTTCATTTATCTCCGAGGGGAACACCTCAGAACGTCCGCGCACGTTTCTATCTACGGGTTTGTTTATGAGGCTGTTCCCCAATGGTTACTGAATGATTCTGATTTTTAGCATGGATATGATACAGTTGCTGACGCAATTTTCTGTTCCGAGCTCGTCAAAAGATTTTAGAATGGATTCAGTGTGCACATTATTAAAGACAGAATCCATGTCTAGAAAGATGACTTAAGTACGAGTATACTGTTTATAGTATATAGATACTGAAATCGTCTGCACCACCTCATGTAGAGTAGTCTCTGTGGACCTACTTTTAAGGTACTTTAAGCATGTTGGGACTCCGATAGAGAAGATCTTTTAAGGGAGTCCTGGATTTGCATATCCAGGATACGTGGATACGAATGATGTGTGGCTAATCAGTCTAAAATCCTAGACCGGCACATGGTATCTTTTGCCGATATTAGGAATGAAAACAACTTGAACTCGTCCCCAGGTCGAGGGGATGTGGTTGAGTTCGCAGTGAGTCACGATATATGGGCAGGGTATAACCTTCTCCAAGCCTGGTGTCATATAGGGGGAGGAACTTTTGATGGCCCACTTAATCTTCAGTTGATTTCATTCCAGGGTGCGGGTTGCGAGACCGTTACTGACTGCATACCAGCTACGCTATCTTTGCATCACGGGAAATGGAGTTCCAGTGATTCTTCCGTGGGTATCTGTCGATGTTCAATTAAGTCGTTTGTTGAATGTAGGATAAGAGTGTTCTTCCGACTGAATTTTGCTTAACTGCATCCTTGAGAATTTCAATAGAGTAGTAGTTCTCTGCCTAAGCCTCTGACTTAATCTTGCTTATTAAGTTTTTTTTTTCTCTAAACCTTAACACAGTCTTTGTAAGGCTTCCAGAATTTGTGTTTATAGAAGTTATTGAAGATGTCTCTAGTCGATATTAGGGAAATATCTTCATTTCACCCCGGTGGGAGAGTTTTTTTTTTCTGAATTCGACTGCACACGAGGTTTTGAAGGCTATCTCCATAGCTTTTTTGAGGATCCGAAAATATCGCTGCCGTTCAGACGTCCGTAGCAAACGATCCAAATCAGTCTATTACACGGCGTTCTCAAGAAGTGGGCATCGCTCAGACCATATTATGGCGTATTTTGCGTAAGGATTTTGGTTTACACCCATACAAGATCAAGCTGACTCAAGAATTGAAGCCGATGGACCATTTGAAGCAACGTACGTTCTCCGATTGGGTTCTGGTGAAGATGCGCCAAGATGATGAATTTCATCGCAAAATCATCTTCAGTGACGAAGCTCATTTTTGGCTCAATGAGTTCGTCAAAACCCACATGTGCTTCAAGAATCACCACTTCCTCCCCAAAAAATAACTGTTTGGTGCGTTTTGCATGCCGACGGCGTTATTGGGCCATATTATTTCGTCACGTTACTGTGAATGGTCAGCGTTATCACAGCGTTTCGGCCGAAATGTGTGGTCGAGTCGTTGAAAATTGGTTCCAACAAATCAACCGCTGCAAACGTGCTGCTTAAATGTTTTGATTGTACTTCAAGCCAATAATAAAGTTTTTGAAATATCTCAAATGGTTTGCCTTTTATTAAAAAAAAAAGTTTTCAAGTCGTTATTAGAAAATTCTATACTAGCTGTCAGCACTAACAAAATATCTGGAGGCATTTCTGGTAATGTGGTCTTCCTGGTTAATAGTTTTCTGATCTGCAGACTGCTGTCTTCCTTTACGAATTTGAAGAGCAGGACTATTTCGTATTGTTTTATAGTCAATCAATCTGTGACAGATCATCGATGGATAAGGTGAACATAGTCCTATGTGCCTTTAAAACCGCTCTTAAAAAATACATCACATCCGCAATGTAGCCTTTTTAAAGTTGACCAGTAAAGCTGCTGCAATACATTACAACTGCCAGACGATTTCGAATATTTTACCTCTTTGTTTAAAAAGTACAGCGGTCAGTTGGATTAATGCCAAGCATCAATGTTTGTGCCCCCCATTGCAAAGAAATGGGGTGTGACAATAAAGATGAACCGAATGCGGCAGACGAGAGTAAAAATGCGGTAATATCAAAATGTGTTCATTCTTTTCATTCATTTCCATTAGCGTCATTCTTTTCGTCATAAAATGTCATTCTGTCAATTTGCCTGAGGCAAATGAAGTCTACGTGGAACTTATTGTTCTAAAGTGCATAAACCCTCATCAAAAATGCCACATCGTTGAATAAAAAAAAAAAAAAAAAACCATTTAAACTTGTGTCTGTTTATTATTTATCTTTGAATCATTATCCGCTTAAGAAACAAACTAAAGCAAAGCCTTGCACAACAACCGCTCAGATCATGTATTCGTAAAAGGTGCAAGCACAACAATCTCATTAAAAGTTCCAACAACGGATACAACTTGGAAGAAAAAACGAAGGAGAGAAATAATTTATAAATTTTTTTTTAAAGAGTTGAAAGTAGAAACTAATTAGTAAGGAAACAACTAATTGCACCGGGTGAAGACGGATTTGCCTCACGTGCCAGCACTCAGAATTCAACTACGCCTCAATCAGCATAAATGCATTAAGTGGTTACAAGCACAAGCATCAAAGCTCCTTCACCCTTCATTCATGAAATGGAAGAGGATTATCCTTTTGAAATGTATTCTCGGAAATAGCATACCTGCTCCCAAAGTGCCAGAGAAGTGGCAATAAATAGCGCGCTCCCAAGACGACTTAAGGGATATGGCTTTTCCAGCTTCTTCCTCGCCCACAAGCACCCTGTTATTTCCCATTGCCAAGATGAGAGAATCACATACGGATATTAAGTCAAAAGAGAAAAAAATATTTTTATCTTAATCGTTTTCTAGTTTTTCTCATTTTTATTTTTTGTTATATGCATAGTGAAGGACATTTGAGTTTGGAAAACTCATGGCTGCTCATGGTAATCTGCACAGAGGGACATTAATGAATCGATATTAGAGTATATTTGAAAGCAACCCATAGAGAACAATTTAGATTTTTGTCCTTCTGATAGAGTTTTACCTTAATCGGGGTAGTATGTCGCAGAATATTTGACATAATTGGTGCAACTGGCAACATTTTCAAATAAATTTTGCGCTTCCCTTGATCAATAAAAAACCAATTAAAAAGTTGGCTGTTTGGTTGGTGATAAAAGATTCCTGATTCGCAAACTATTGTACAATGCGGCAATCAGGATGGTGTTTGTCTTCGCTTGTTTTTCTTGTGACTAAAATCTAACGTTCAAATCAACTTTGCACTTTCCGAACAGGAATTCTGGTGTCATTGCATCAGACCATCCATATGATCAGAAGAAAAACTCCAGTTCGTGTTGTACCACAGACTACTTCTTTTTTAACAGAAGTTGCAGCCCATGATATTGAAATTAAGGCAGGTTGATTCATCAATGCTCCTAGAGCAGAGTCAGACGTCGAAAGCAAAGGTCCATGTAGCCGAGCCACCTATCACCAAGCAGCACTTTCGTGAAAGCTAGTTCCACTAAAACGACACATAGGATGTAGGCATAACGAGTCCTATGTCTTGCCGAATGGTCCTTTATAGTGCCATAATACGTAGGTTCGTTGAAGAAACGAATAGTAATGTCTTTAGTCACTTGATGAATCAGACAGTCAGTCAGAGATAATAGTAATATCAGGTTTGAGAAGATTGGCAATTTCTAAGGCAACGATCGGCGACTAGTTGATAGGGCAAACATTCACTATGCATAGTCCGGCAAACAATAAATCTAGTAACATACATATATACATGCCTGAGCGTAGATGTCATTTGGCTTGCAGTCAGCATCTACAAAAAGGTTGCTTAAACTATTCGTCTTCATCATGTTGCCCACGACGATCTTATCCTCGACGGATCTCTCGTATCATTCAGATTTAGAACTAGCTATACACGAATCAGTTTCATTATTGTCATTACGATTTTATCAACCTGATAAATATACCGTCTATGTGCTCTCTACTTTAGTCTTATCGGAGCACTGTACCATGTTAGCTAATTCCTTTTTCATAATTTAATTTTTTATTTTTAAGTCAATTGGAGTGGCCTTAAAATCTGTTTGTTTCTTCTTAATATTTATGAGATTCCTCAGCGGACGAAAAGAAAAGCAGTCGTTTCTCGGTCTTACAAGATCAACCAGACAAAGAACAACCGAATGACTGAACTCCTTTCTCAAACTTGTAAAATTTCAATATGATCAAAAAACTCACAGAAAAAAAAAAAAACATTAATACTCGTACAGTTTCCTAAAAGTATTGAAAAATCTTGGTTAGAACTTTTGCTTCATCTTCCATCCCTGATTTACTATATAATGAAATTCCGACTGTCTGATCTTTGTACAAAGCCAATCTCCCCCTGCATACTTCGCAAGCCACTTAATGCTTCCAGATAGAATCATACTTGAGCGCTTCGAATCTTCAGAGAGACGATTTCATTTTCGCATTTGTCTAGCAAGAGAACTTAAAGAAAATTATATAAATACATACGCTGCTCCAGACGCTATATCTCCACTTCTTCTAAATAGGTGATCTACCAGATGAAAAAAGGCATTTGTCCAGTCCGTACCTATACCGGTGAGACTTCTTTCTTTAAATGGTCATGGAAGCGCTGACAAACTGTCAGATCATGTAATATTCCGAATAACGAACTTTCTCAGTTCGAAGCAACAAGTTTACTGGTGAAAGCAAGATAGCTGAACTTGATATTTGAAATATATTTGATAATGTTTAGTTTGTCAAAAATGCATGCATGCATGCATGCATCATTTCTATAGTGGATTTGATATCATCTTTCCAAACATTCATTCAATCAAAGTTGTTTTGGGCGGTCTAAATTTTGATATCTACAAAATAAATGCTGGCGTAACCCAAGGTTCTGTTTTGTCTCCGACACTCTTTCTAATTTGCATCAATGATCAGTCAATCTTATCCCCTTGCTGGACTCAGGTCCCTGCCTTTGCTGTATCGTATGTTAAACTCATTGCATTCTGATATTTACAAAATTATTAGTTGTTGAACCTCCAATAGTAGAATTTAACGTTTCCAAAACACAATTCTGCCAACTGTCGTTTAAGAAAAATTCAAACAGCGAAATCTAAAAACTGACAATATACTCTATGTCACCGAAAAATGCTGTTAGATGTGCAGGTTTCCTCAAACAATGTAAGAATCACTCTGGTCTGAGCTCAATACATAAGACGATTATCTGCCATAAATTGAAGCACATTTCTCACATCTGATCAGGTGACACTAAGATCTCTCTGCATATGCTAGATAGGTTTCAAAGTCGTGCGATAAAACACGTAGGTGCACAGGTGTACAGTCTCGAACATTGACGGCCTCAATATCTTGCTTTTCTTTGGCTTATCGCAATTTCAACAACAGTGCTCCATCGAAAGTATCAGTAGCATTTCGCTCTTTCAAACCCTCAATTGTAACATCCAGCTTACTATAAATGAATTCTGAAATATCGTGATTCTTTCCTAAATCGTTGTGAACTGGCACGGAACACCTTTTTTTAATTATAACCAGCAAATACTCAAAACCAACGTATATCGGCGATCATCGATCTTAATTTTCCTTCGCCCGAATTGCTTGTAACCCAACCAAACAAATAAATCTCTTACCTAGTCGACCATTAACAGAAATTATTTTAACAACACATATTTGTACTTCGTAGACAAACTCGATTCTCGAAGTAAGAACAGTCATGCATGAATCCAATTTCGAGCTAATCAATATTTTCTATCAATATTAACGTGTCAACTGATTGAATTGCTTGAAACCATGCACAGATAGATACGAATATTACGCAGAATTCATTTCAAACTATTGCCCAAAATCCAAAATAAATATAAAGATGTCCTTGTACCATATAATTTATAGATTTTGAGAAGCGCATATATAGCAACCATGGTAATTTTATGGCCACAATAAAAAAAACTCATTTTGATAAAAGTTTATTTGCTACAGCAACGCATTGTTGAAGATTGAATTATTCCGCAACAAACTTATAGGAAGTGTGCTATTTAAATGTTAAGTAGAGATACTAGTATTTGTAGTCTTTTCCAGTAATCATACACCTACATCAATGTTAGAAAAGAAATAACAAAGCCATAGAACATGGGTCTTGGCTGACACAAGTAATTTAGAGTAACTATGCAAACGTGGGATCTATTATAGTAAGATAGTTAATGATGAATCATATCTAAACAAGGAATATGTTAATATGATGTGAAATTAAAGTGACACTATTTTTTTAAAGGCACAAAAGGATTTTTCCAACCCCGAGTTTGTTTAGCTTTGAATTTGTCTTTTGTCATGGATATGTCAAGTTGCACAATTTTTTTTTTTTTGTTACGAGTAGAAGCATACATACGGATACATAACATATTTATCCTTATTGGCCATTTAGTTTAAATATTAGGTCTTCCTTTCTGGTTTAATTTATATGAGAACTGTAACTGCCGATTTTCTTGAACGAACACCTCGTGACAATCCACATATAGCCTAACCCTGGCGGTCTCCTGATCAATCTAACATCAATCAGATTAATCACATTGTTATCGACGGAACGCGCACCTTCAGTACATTGTCCAAACGGTTTGAAGGACCAAGGTTGATTCGAATCACTGTCTTGAAAATCAATGGCAAACTAGCCGACAAGCACACCAGCACGGTTTTGCCCAATCGCCAATTCGAAACCCGTGGTTTGGCGACAAATGCACCTTGGCGAATACAAATGGAATGAGAAGAACGAATTCAAGGGTATTGAGAGATGTTAAAGTAGGAATAATAACAGTTTCGACGATTTCATATTTTGTTGATGTGCTGGGGCGCCCAGATCAAGGTTAATCATTGGCATCTTTTCGGCCATCTGGGATGAACTTGTACCACTTGTAAACATTTTTTTACTTACATCAGACTCACCGTATTCCACTGTCAACAGTTCATGTGTTTTAGAAGGATTGTATAGGGTGTCAACAACACCTGCGCGCCATCTTTTTCGGAGTTTTGCAATGCGTTTAAGGTCCTCCAAGTAATTCCTAAAGAGCTTGATTCCTCCTCGACTGTTCTGCGTAATGTAAGTCTCGGTCGTCCTGCTGGGTGCTTGGGTAAGCTGATTTATTTGCATGGCATACTTTGCAATGGAACTCTTTTCGCGTTGTAGAGTGTGTCCAATTCATTGCCACTTTCTTCTCCGTATAGTAATGTCTATAGTTTCTTGGCTCGTTCTCTTGGTGAATCTCAAGATGATTCTTAGACATCTATGTACGAAGGTTTGCAGCTTGTGTGTAGTAGCGATGTCCACCTTCCAAGTACTGCACCCATAAAGCAATACTGATTCTACGTTCTTAAGCTGAAAACATTGCTTTTCTAGATATTGGATAGCATTCCGAATGCAGCTTGAACATCTCCAATTTCCCTGTACACATTCATTTCGGTGCCACCCTGGTTAAACGAGACCACACTTCCTACGTTTAAAAAGCTGTCAATCCTCTCGACCAACTTTAAGTTGGTTTTGGTTGTTTATTTTGAGGCCCACTTTGTTTGCCTGACTTTCCAGATAATGGGCCATTAAATGAAAGTGCATTACCGGACGTGAAAGTAGGCACACATCGTCAACGTAGTCAAGGTGTTTAAGATAAGGTTTCATTGCCCATCGAATTTCACAGTTACCTTCTGTCAATGCTGCATGGTGTACATCGCTGATAATCACCAAAAACAGTAGTGGTGACAGTACACACCCCTGACGTATTCCACTTTGGATTTCAAAACCCTCAGACATCTTAACATTGTGCAAAACGAGATTATAACCACCCCCGTATGTAACTTTAATAACAGCTATGAGTTTTCCTGGGACGTCTCTCTTATTCGTAAGGCCAACCATATATGTAGAATCTCGAATTAACCTTTCTGAAAGTCAATAAACAGTAAATGTAGCGGATACCTGTACTCAATGCATTGCTCTATAATGATCTGTAAGGTGTTTACAAGGGCTGTTTGATGTGTACCCTGATTGGAAGATAGGTGGCGCTACTGAGCCAAAATATATATAATCATTACTTTCTTACATTACATTACATTACATTATTACATTTACACGATGTTTTTAAATGGCTGTCAAAACAAAACTAAGCGTCGGATTGTCACCAAAATTTGACAGTCAAGCTTAAAGAAGATAAATAGGGTGATCCATCGTGAGGTTTGATTTATTAAGTAAAATAAAATACATAAATTTAAAAGTGAAATTAACATTTTTATTATCAGTTAAAATAACAGTTCATGGCATTTATTTTGGCGCTATGACTACGTCTGAGGTGGTCAATTCGGAAGGTCCAATTTTGGGCGATTCGTTCACGGATAAAACGAGTAATGTTGGCTTCCAAAGCCTCAATCTTAGCTGACTTATTTCTGAAGACCTGAGACTTTACATATCCCCAGAGAAAATAGTCCAAAGGTGTGATATCGCACGATCTAAGCGGCCAATTTACCGTAGCAAAACGTGGAATTAAGTGCTTACCAAAATGATTTCTCAACAGGTCCATTGTTTCACGCGCTGTATAGCTCGTAGCGCCCTCTTATTAAAACCAGAGCTCACAGAGACCATGTGCTTGAATTTCAGGAAGCACGTAGTCCATTAACATGGCGCGATAACGGTTAGCATTGACGGTAACATTCTGATTTGCCTCATTTTTGAAGAAATATGGACCAATGATACCACCAGCCCATAAACCACACCCTACCGTTGTTTTTAATGAAGTAATGGTAGCATTTGGTACCCTCATCAGCCCTCATCAGCCCAAATACGGCAATTTTGTTTAATAATGTATCCATTAAGCCAGAAATGGGCTTCATCACTGAACAAAATTTCACGATAAAACACCGGATTTTCATTGAGTTTTTCCAGAGGCCATTCACTGAAAATATTCCGCAAATTCAAGTCGCCTTCATTTCTTGCACAAGTTGAATTTTGTACACTATTAGGATGAGCTCCTCACGTAAAATAGGCTAAGTAGTCGAATACGCCAAGCCAAACTGCTGAGAACGACGACAAATTCATCACGGTCTTTGCGTACACTTTTAGCTACAGCTGCTATAGTTCCTTCACTACGTGCTGAAGGATGTAGTCTAACCGGTCGAGTATCATCCACTAATGTAATTTGGGACTCAAATTTGTGAATGGTATTGGCAGTAATCAGTAGGTCGATTATGTGCACCGTAAGTTCCTCGAATCGCAGGAAAAACATTTCGCACAGAATCGCACCATTTAGTAAATTAAGAGGCACTAAATCGGCAAAGGCTCTGGCTATGCTTTCAATCGCAATTGCCCGACAACTTTCTTGTGTTTGGAATGTTCGGGATATTCATACCCTGACTACAACAACGTAGTGGTCCAAGTCAATGCTTAACCTCGACACGTTCGGTAAAGGCTTCACCGACACCTTCTAATTAACCTTTGACTTTGCAGCTTCTTCAATGAGCAAATCGTGCAAAACTCTTATGTTAACCTCAGAGAAACAATCTTCTTCAAGTTGGTTCAATTATTCACTTATGCCGACACGTAATGTAAAGTATATCGTTCGTGAGTATTCGTTCGGAAGCGTCGAATATGGTTCAAGTGTTCAACAAGGACAAGGACAAGGATAAGGACGAACAATATATTCAACACTGAAATATTGGGGCTGCTAGTGACTATTTACCTGATGCTATTATTTGCGTGATCGAGGCCAACGAAGAATAATTCTTGTCTGTAGGCCCTTGGGCACTGCATAGCTTCAAACCATACAACTCTGCTGGGCCGGACGGTATAACACTTGTCGATCTACAAAGGTCCTGAGATATACACATATATGCGTAAAAATGGTTCACATTCCCTTATCATGAGGGCGATTAATGTACTTTTCAATACAAAATCCGGAAAATGTTCTCTAGTTCCGAAGGACTAGATCACTTGATCATCTAGAATTGATTTACAACTTTTATATACGGCTCAACATGCCTCTGTAACGTAAAGTCAATTGAAATAATCCCTAAATTATAGAGAGTACACAATGTTTTTGTTCCTGGACATAGAGTACGAGTAACACATCCGTAATCACGACTGCACTGTCAACTCTGAAGGTAGATGACTCACTTGGGGAGCTGATCAGTCTTATACTATGCTAAATAGCAGGATAATCAATTCCAAACTGGACGAGTCTTCTGCTAAAAGAGGTGTCATCAGAGATACACCACAAGGCGTTGTCCTTTCATGCCTTATCTTGAACTTAGTGATCAACGAACTGCAGATATACCTGGTAGCGGGTGGAAGCAGAGTGGTTTCCTATATGTACGACGTTGCTCTAGCCGTCTTAATACCATAAAAGAACTACGGCAAAATCCTAACAGATTACTCCATTGGCAGGGTCGTTGTGGATTGGGAGTAAACGATGACAAAACTGATCTTGTCCTCTTCCAGGAAATATAAAATTCTAATCAAAGACTCTCCCAATGGCACCAGCTTAGTCTTTTCTGATATAGTGAAATCTCTGGGTCTTATTTTTGACAATTAAATAAAGTGGAAACATAATATTTAAGAAAAAGTAAAGAAAGGTACAGTAGTTCTATTCCCTTGCAAAAAAAGTCATTGGGAGCAAATAGGCCTTCAACCTCGCATTATCCACTGGCTATACATCTCGGTTATCAGACCGATATTCACCCACGGGGTGGTTGTCTGATAGACGGCCTTAGATAATGCAGTTGACTTCGCAAACTAAGGTAAGTCCAAAAGACGGCATGTCTGTGCACAAGCGAAGCCTTACTAACTACTTCATCTGCGACACTTGACACCCCCTATATTTTTAGCTACTGCTAACACATGGTGAATACAACCAACCAACTACACAATGGACAAATAAACTATTGTATGCCACACTTATGTTCTGAATACATTAGGAGTACTTCCAGAGAGTACGGACCAAATTATGCTCCAACATTGATTTGACAAAGACTTTCAAGTAAGTATCCCCTCTGGATCCTTCTGGTGTGAGGATGCTTTCATGGACGACAAGTCAATCCATTTCTATACAGATTTAGCCTCTCGTTCCTCCTTCCAAGCGACCAAACAAATCTGGTCAAAGTTGGATCTGCATCTCTCAACATAGGAAACATCTCAAAGCGGCTTTATAGGCAAGTATGCAAAAAGGCTTAGCGTTTTTAAAAATAATTTCTGCGGAAGCTGTATGGCCGTAGCTTCCTTCTACATTTACTTAAGCAGTCTAAACAGTATAAACTTCAAAAACGGCTCCTACAAAGCGTAGGAAGAAGCTCAAAGCGGTTTCAAGAGTAGGAGGATAATAGATCCACGTGGCATCACAATGATCCAATAGGCCTTAGTGGTTTGGTTTTTCCAACAGCCGCTCTCATCTAACCTAACTAAGCCTAAGAACTAAGAAGACAACTGAATCAAGGACGAAGTCAAATTAGTCCATTTTGAGAGAAAAATTATTCTAGTATTTCTCAGTCCTGTCTGCTGCATTGGCGTTGAATGGAGCGACTTCATGACAGTCCCTATACAACGACAATGATGTCTGGCGCATGCAGAGCAAATGAAGACTTGGACTCAGTTGACTCTCGCAATTGGAAAAGGACTTCAACTGAGCATTTTGAGGCATCTGGCTTAAAAGTAAGCTAGTTGAGGAGGATTGTGGCTTGCGGCCTAGTCCATCTATCTAACCAGTAGTTGTATGATATTAGACTTTACAGTAAACGCTAATTACAATTTTGCTCCCTGAAAATTTAGGTCCCTGGCAAATCGTAAGCGCAGACTGTGGATCAATCCAGAGAGGTCTTCAAAACCCGCGATACCAAAACCATAAATATTTCGACTTCATTTCCAAGAGTTTTTCGATGCTTCATTTTCTATATTGTGAAAGAAGCAGTTGTTCACAGTCGTAAATGCTTAGGTAATTAGCGATTTTAATGTCTCGAACGTTTACAAAATTTCACAGTATTTTGTGAAGCGAAAAGTGCAACTAAAGATTTGAGTTCAGGCTTGCTTTGTATGAAAGTTGTGCACACGAAGCAAAAGTATACAACAATCGCCATGCACACGGTCGACGGTGAATTCCAGTCTAGAAAGAGATTTCATTTTAAATAATAATGTATTATGACATAAATAAATAATTAAGATTTGTATAGCTACAAGGGTGCAAGCGGCTTGACTGAAATTTAATTACAATGTCTTATCTCTATTCTATTTGATCTTCTTTTTACTACTTTAAACAGAATACTTATACATAGAACAACAGATAATATATTGTTCTACGAACTAACAATACAAGGTTAAGTATTATAGATACAAACATAGGGTGATAGATATATTTGTGGAGATAGATATTTCGATGAAACTGCAACTTCATTTTTCTTAAATGAATAAATGACCTTAACTTAATTGAAAGGGAATTACTTTTGTCACACATGGCAAACCTCTAGAATTTTGTTGAAATTCTTAGAAAAGCCACAATTAGATCCGAAATTTAAATAGTACAATATGACAGTGCATTCCATCAAAAATGATCAGTTGAAGAACGAGTACGACTGCTCTCTGCCAGGCGTTTTCGAATAGAATTCTAGTACGGGCTAACTACACTTTGCATGACTTAAAGCCGGTGCTCACGTGAATGGAGGACGTTGTATCACGTTTATGACTTGTGCTCATTTTTTTTATCTCTGTTTGAATAGAATTTTTCAAAAGGCGATTCAAGTATCATAGTAAAACAGCGAAATTGTACACAGATACTATGTTATATGTAGATAGAGATACATTTTTATAATAGTCCACACACTGTAGGCTCGAGTCAGAGTGTTTACATTCACAATCTTTGCATGAACTTGAAATAGAGTATCTAGCAGCAGACTGATGTCATGTGCGTTGTCCATTGACGTGTATTTTTCCACTCTTGCTTTGATTATTAATATTTGAAAAGCTCGGACCCACATGGGCACACGTGTACAGTTTGGATTGTGAGATATTTTATAATTAATCGTCGTTCAGTCGGACTGACTAAAAATTGAACAGATGGAGAGTGTTTCACGCTTCCCGTGAATGATTTTGTTGATTCTTTTTTTTTTTTTTACACACAGCTGACTTCATTCTATCTGATTGAAAGATAGAAAGTTTCAGATTGACTTCACTTGTAATTTTGTGATTGAGAAGCGTTGTTTTTGTTTTTAAAAGATCGTGAGGTCAGGGACTATTGTTGAATTTCGCTATTAGAATTTTTGCAAAAACATTAATCCATGTTTTGTGTTGGGTTATTCGGAAAGTTCTCCTTGGTGGTGGCTGAAGTGAAACATCCCAGTTGATTACGTGTAAATTACTCCAGTTGATCGAACAATAGTGAAACCTTGTGTTTTTAATATCGCTCCTCTTGGCTGGTTATTTTGGAATATTTTTGCGCTTATTCTTGGAAAATTTGCCCTCGCATAATAAAGTGTGCCCATTTAATATTCTATCTCACAATTCCTTTTAAAAATGATTGCATCTTTTTGTTCGCATTCGAAGAGCAGTATGCTCTGGTATGCAGTCAGTATATTTAGTTTCCTAACTAATGAAAGCAAGCTTTAAATTAAAAATACAACCGTACCTTTGAAAACTTGGAAGCGCTTATTGTTATGTTGTTAATGTTGCGTGTTGTAAAATTTAGATTTGGTTCAAATTATCTCTTAACATGAACATCCTCCAGAAATGAAATCGTAAATTCAGGCGAAATACAGATTTTCCATTGACTATGACTCTTTTGAGCAGCATGAAAAGAATGTTTATTTAATGTTTACTTAGATACGATTGAGATTTAGACTGTCCGTAGTACTCTTATGCCTCTAGTATTTACTTAGGACTTTCGCACTATTTTTTCAAGTATGATGTTGAACCAGAGAGCCATACCGTTGCGCTCAAGGGGTTAAGGTACTCTTAAAATGTTTACATACAGCTCGGAATAAGGAAAGCTAGGGAGGAAAGAAGGAGAGGTACGTTCGTTTTGAATGTTTGAGTGTTATTCTGGTCAGGAAATAATGAGCTTGACAGGGCATTCCATAAGCGAGATGCACGGCTTAGGAAAGAATCACGATATTTCAATGTACGTCCGAAATTGGGCTGATGAGTATTCATAGCGAGACGGCTGTTATGGCCAAAAATCTGAATGAGCGGAATACTACTGGCAATTTTAATGTGGCACTGATAGTGAAAATAGCGATAGAGCAAGGTGAGGCAGGCGACATTTCGTCGGTGTTCCAGGTTGTAAATTGACTGGGTGATGTTAGCATAACCTATGAGTCTTATTGCACGGTTTTGAATCTTATCTAGCAGGTGCAGGGAGGTTTTAGGAGCACCTGACCAGATATGGACACTGTACTCCAATTTTGCATATTGCGGCCAGATCAGGCAGGGTAAAGTTTTTCTTACATCATTTGACGAAACCTAGACAGCACATATGTGGTCTTTCCAAGGTTGTCAGTGACGGCGGTTTCGACTATGCAAGTGCCATTCATGCATAGTGGCTGGGCATTAAGTTTTGGAAGCATTAAATTCCACTCTGTTGATAGTTCTCCAATTGGTGATGCTGCTTATATCGGAATTTAATGAGCCTAGCATACGCTGCCGTCCCCGTTTCCAGAGAGTACAGTTGACAGCAAAGGAATATATTGGATTAGAAGTAGGTGACAGGAGATTATTAATGAAGATTAAAAAGAGTGTTGTAGGCAAAACGAAGCCCTGGGGCACTCCAGCATTTATTTTGTGGATATCAGACTTGAAACCATCCAAAACAACTTGAATTTTCGACAAAAGAGCCTGATGTCAAACTCTGTTAAATGAGTGAGTGCAATATCTTGCTTGGGTTCCACTTTTCCGTGGGACATGCCATCAAATCGTCTGTCGACCTATTACTACGAGAACTGTAATAGAAGCTTTTCTGCTTCAAAATATTTCATGAGCTGATGGTTTATCAGTGTTTTCATGACATTGGAAAGAAGGGACGTAAGTGCAATGGGTCTGATGGACGAGATAGAAGAAGATTCGCATTTTTTAGGGACGGAGAAATGTTGTTTTAAATCTGCTCAGAAAGAGCCCTAAAGAGTAGGATCGATGGAAAAGTTAACGCAGTGGCTTTGCCAGCGTGTAAAAGAAGGGGAGATATACCATCTGACCAGCGGATTTGTGTATGTAAAGATCTTTAAGTAATCTTATGCTGCTTTAAATAGCAGGTAGGTTATCCTGTCCAGCAGCCTTGTTCTTCTTACTATACTTTTTTAGTTAAATATTTCATTCTGCCTGACAGCGGGTTTTGTATTGTTCTCGCTATTTAACAGTCTGCAGAAGGGGTTTTTCCATATCCTCAGTATCTCTACTCCTTTGTTTCTTTATTCATATCTAAAGGCGTCTCTTCGGTTTTTTTTTTTTTTTTTTTGGATTGACACTTTCTTCTTACCTTTTGGTAAAAGTTTCGAACTTTGTTCCTGGAGTAACACCTCCCTATTTCCTATATCGCGCTCCTCTTATGCTCTCTTTCCTCCGGAAAAGCCGGTGCGCTTCCTTTTTGCTCTGGTCGGTAAAACCCAGCTGCTGCGTTTTTGATGACTTCTAGACCTCGATGCCACTGCTCTTCAGGACTTGACGTTGCTTGCATAGGACATATCCATGCATGTCCTATGTGCATGTTGTGTTGACGGATACACGATCGAGTAAGACTCTGGTGGTTTGTTGTGATTTATTTATTTATTTATTTTTTTGTTGAAAAAAACCAAACAGAACTATGTTTGGGTGAAGACAATCCTTTGAAATGGCTAAAGCTGGCTTATCCATGATTTTTGCTTTCCGAATTGTTACAAAAAAAACCCCTTATTAGCAATAATACGATGTCCAAAGTACAGTGTAAAGTGTGGCGTTAAGTCACTGTTTGTAATATTTGGAAAGCCGTCAATCACTGGTTTGAGTAAATAGCTTTTTTTTTCACTTATTTCAATATTTTTACATAAAATGAAGGACCAAGCACGCAACTGATTAAGGGACCATTGCAACAGCGGTTTCATGACATAGGGTTCAAGACGAAACTACGCGAAATAAGAAAATAGCGACCTCTACTGTAAGCTTGTTTACTTAGGTAACACAAAACACTTTTATTTTCTAGGGGTTACAATTATATATTTACATTTACTTAAATTAACTGATAAAATATGAGTGTAAGAATTGGTTTGTTGCAAGAACTGCCACGATGAGAAGCCGGAAAACAACTGTCCTCATCCTTCGAGTGCGTCCTTTTTATATCCTGTCTCATATTCCTCCGTGACAGTATTGTTGATTGCCCACACTACTGGAATCAGAAAATCAACATCTAATTTCTGCCCAAGGGCAGACTTAAGTCACTATGTATTCCCATATAATCGATGGGTTTCTGATTTCACAAGTGTAGCTGGGACCGTTAAGGCTGCAAGAACGCCTTGAAAAGTCTAAAGGCGATCTTATCTTAAAAAAAAAAAAAAAACAATAAATCCCAATTGTTAAACTAAGAAAAATTCTACTGTATGTTACATATTTTAAAAACGGCCCTGTACCAGTTTGGATTGCCTAACTGGTCTAACTTGTCAGAAATATAAAGCCTGGAACATTGGTTACGAGCTACTATTAAGTTTTTTCAACTTTGTGAGCTGGAGTAAAGATTTGTTAGTGTCCTCGGCTTGTAAAGTGAAGGAAGCAATGATCTTATTTCAGACAAAGTTTCCTCAAACAGCTCCTTACATTTTTCAATCTATGCTATGTTAAACTGTAAAAATATCTCAATAAACCAACGTCAATTCCCGACCCAAAAGACTATGATATTTTTACCGCTTATTGGTAAGATAAGCTCGTAAATATACATATGCTCGAGTCACCGAGATTTGTAAATGCCGTTTATTTGAGGCCAAAACCATCAAGGGCATTTCAATCATAAATTGAAGAAATATCTTCTTACATAACAAAAATCCACCTGTATGTACCAAAAACATTTTATTGACATCATCACCTAAAGGAATTCTTATAACTAAGCGGGGAAATTGTATCTTTATCTCATAGTTAGGCAACTGTAGCATATTTAGTTAATACTGTATGTAAAGTGGTGAGTCCTATGCTCTTCAGTAACTGCGTTTATGTATCGTAGCAATAAAAATATACAACCAAAGTAAGTTTTTGTCATTGTGACTGTAAAATCGTGACAGGCGTTTTTAAGCCTTTCAGAGTTTAAAAATTTTACAAGGACATCTCCTATTCTGATTCTGGGAAATATCATATGTTGGTTTAGTTGTTTGTGTGTGACTTCTCTGTGTGATGCATGTGCACGAGTATACACGAGTATACGTACTTTATTAAAACGATATAATAAAACGATGCATGATAATTTTTTCTTTAAAATAAAAAAATCCTTTGACAAGAAATCAGTGACGCTGAATCAACGCTGACTTCCTAGAGGCGTTGGAAAGTATTCGTTTTGTCTGCCTACATCGCTGCCCGAAAAACTTTTTCAGGCAACTAAAATCTCGTGATCAAGTCAAATTACACCAATGATTTAGTCTCCCCAATAAATGTTTTATGCCATGGAGCGAAATAACCACCAAGCCCAAACATTTTTCTCTCTCTCTCTATCCAATTTTCCGAAAAAATTTTCTCTCTCTCTATCCAATTTTCCAAAAAATTTAACACGCGCCCCGGCATTAGGTAGTTCACCCGCTTGAATGTTAAATTCTTTAACGTATGTTCGGGGCCTGAAAAACTTTTCTCTGAACCTTGCCTGGCAAGTTCATCGGCGATTTTGTTTCGCGTGATCCCATTGTGTCCTGGGACTCAGACAAGGGTCACTGAATATAGCCTTCTGACTGCTGTCTAAACGCATTCAGAAGAACTTTTGCAGCCTGGAAGTCGTAAGAGGTTCCAGCAAGGGTCTAAGCGCAGCTTGGCTGTTGCTACAGATGCAAATGTTTGCCCCCTCCACAGGATCTCCGCAATATATTATAGTTCGTTGCTATCAGGATTGCGTTAATCTCCGCTTGGAATATGGTACATATGCGAGCTCTCCTAATGTAAAAACTAGCATTTTCGTCCTCCAGAAAGACACCACCTCCACATCCTATATTGGTCTTAGAGCCTTTCGTGAAGACCCGACTACATTCCTTTTCTGGCTCAGATTCTGACCGAAACCAATCTCGGACATAGGAAAAGCCGATTTTGTATTTTCTCGGCAACAGGAGTTCTGGTTCTATTGCTTCGGACGGCGTATCCATAACACCAGAGTCATAAGACAGCCGACGGGCAAGGTGATCAAAGCTCCAGTGCGGTTTTGTACCAAAGACCACTTCTTTTTCCCATGATATGAATATCAAGGGGAGGAAGATTCATCAATGCGTCTAAAGCTGGGGAAAGCCCAGGTGCATCCGAGACAAACCGTTCTTTGGAGTCTGGTAAAAACAGAAATCACGTATTTTCGCGAGAGCTTATTCCACCATACCCTTTTCATTGACAGGCCCCATGTCTTGCCGATAGTTCCTCTGCACTGCCAGAAGGCCGACATCGCCTTAGATGCTTTCGACGTAACATGTTTAGTCCAGAGAAGTTTGTTATCCAGTTGACGACACGAGAGATCGTTCAGTGGTTTAAATTCTTCCATACAACCCTCTTGCAGAGATTGAAAAAGCTTGGAATGTCGGAAAAGGTGGATGTTTGGGTTCCTCACGAATTCAGTGAAAGAAACATTATGGATCGCATAATGGTCTGTGAATCTTTGTAGAAATGGAATTCGCTTGAGTCATTCCTTATGGGAGACGAAAAACAGGTGGTTTACAACAACATTCGGCGTAACAGGTCAAGATCAAGCTCCTGGTGAAACACCGCAATTGGTTGGTAAACAAGATTTGCATCCCATAAAGGTAATTTTGAGTATTTGGTGGGACTGTTAGGGTGTACTTTACTTCCAGTTGCTTCCACGCAATCAGACAATAAATGCAGTTAAATATTGCTCTCAGCTCAATACTTTGAAGCAGGCAGTGAAAGAAAAACGGTCAGAGTTGGCGAACAGGCAGACGTTGTTTTCCATTATGACAACGCCAGACCACACACAGCTTTAGTGACAATACAAAAGCTGAATTCATTTGCCTGGGGAGTTATGCAGCATCCACCCTACTCTCCAGACCTTGTGTCTTCTGACTACCATCTGTTCCGCTCTCTCTAAAACAAATTTTGATCCATCAAATTTAATTCCGAAGATGAGATCAAAACGTACCTGGAAAACTTCTTTACCCATAAGTCTGCCGACTTTTACAAAATAGGCATTATGTCTCTTCCAGAACGTTGGCAGAAAGTAATAGACCATGACGGACAATATCTGATGGATTTCTATACTTTTATACCAAAAATGTGTGTTTAACTTTAACCCGAAAAAAACCGCCATAACCTATTGAACAACCCAATACATCGTGAAACAAGGGTGCGTCCTAAGCATAATAAGAATAGATTATACATAAATGACAACAAACTATTTTGAGGCGGGAATAGAGCTGCGCCAAACCTTTGGTCTTCTTTAGCCCATTGCCGGGAACTCATTCTATTCTCTGGCGTTCAACAGTTACCAATCGACACCAAAAGTCCGCCCGATTCCGCATCAGCAAGTCCAAACACTCTTTCGAAGTGTTCTCGCATTCGTGTTTTTAGTCAGGAGTGAATATGCGCGGCACCCAGCAGCAGGATAACTTTTTCATATGCAGAATATTGCCCAAAATATAGCGTGTGCGCTCAGTACTAGTCTTTGTGGTATCTGCTAGTTCGTGCACCTTCACTTTCCGGTCAGCCAACACCATTTCATGTATTTTTTTGACATTGTCCTCTGTAACCGCATCGGCGGGCTTGCCGCTGCGGACTTGATCGGTAGTGGAGTTGCGGCCACCACGAAACTCTCGAAACCAATATTTAACGGTGTAATCTGACGGAGCATTAGCCCCATAATTTTTATCCAACTTTTCTTTTGTTTCATTCGCCGTTTTGCCTCTCAAAATATAATGTTTTATGAGAGAATGAAAATCGTTATTTTCCATACTTAACTTGATGCCAAACACGTCAACAACAATCAGCTGTCAAAATAAAACTAAAGACAATATCGCACTGAAATTTGGCATATCTGCCTAAATATGAACGGACTTCAAGGCACCATAACCTTTTTAGCAGTAGTAGCGCATTCTGGCGGTCAAAGAGGTTACTTTTCACTCCACCTAGTAATGCGATTTGTGAATTGTTTCGGAAAAACGTAACAATTAGTCTGAGGAACGTAAAAGAAAAATTGTCCGGAAAAGAAATTAAAGTGTTCATCAAATGACGCCTGGCATCGCAAACAGGAATACCAAACCTAAACCGCTACTGACCCAAAAACATCTTGAAAATAGGTTAAGTTGAGCAACGCAGAAATTACACTGGGATTGGAGGAACATTATATGTACATAGATACGTACTCATAGCAAAGTTCATCTGCACTGTACGGCTCCATATAAGTAATTAAGAAAATTTACACGCTTGTGATTAAGCTGTGTAAACAACTTAAGCGATCATGAAAATACATTTTCAAGGGCGTCCAATAGAAACAAGACTCAACTTCACATGCGTGGTCTAATAATTTTTTATATTTTGTTTTTCAAAATTCAGCTTTCCGACACGAGAGCAAAGTGGCCAAAGTATCTCGATTATATGAGATTACTCTCCCTCATAGCTTTTGAACGGATTTGCATTTAATTATCGACGCGCGAGAGACTATAAAAACCTCAGTGTCTATTGGGCGAAATTCTCATTAGATGATCCATCTCTGAGAGCTCTCTAATGATATAGATAAATTGCAGTCAGCTCTCCCAGATAATTGTACGAATATCTAGAGGGGTAGTGATTTTTGTTGTTTTGTACTCGTATGTAGTCACTCGCGCCTCATTCAATCGACTGTTGACAGATAGACGGATCTACGTATTAAGTGCAGTAAATTTACGCTTTTGTTTCTCCCACTCTGGTTGGGATTGCATTTTAGATTTATTTTTTTTTTTAAAGCAAAAAACGTACGACTTATTATTTTTCTGTTTTTGTAATTTTCTTGCAAAAGTTTCTCTGGGTGTTTACTGGATTTGAAGTTCCTTGAGTGCCTTAGTCGAGGTCTAATATTCACGGACAACGTACTATTTCAAGTTCCTAAAAATCTACAAAAGAATATAATATACATACGAGCGATACATTTGTGCGCGCGTATTTATAAATCTCTGTGCGATAAAATATTTTAAGCAAACCAAAAAAAAAAAAAAAAAAAATAATAATAATAATCGTATCGACGGAAACGACCTATTATAGTATTTTTGTATCGCGATTTCCTTTTTATCTCGATTGAAATTCTAAATTCTTAGTGTGTAGTGTTGTGTGTGTTCCTTCGTTTTATGAACGTTTTGAGTTAACTGGGCAAGGATCAGATCACTTACTTCAATATGCCGGATAAAGTTTTCAAAAAGGAGGTAGGTGCGCTTTAGCTTGTTACAAGCACATCCTCTTCGACAGGGTGTATGTGGCGGGCAACTCACCGGGATTATAGATAAAAACGAAGCAAAAACAACCAATTCACATATGTATGTATCGAAAGCTTTCCAACAGTCGTTTTTGTTTTTTCTTGATGAAGATGTACGTGAGTATGTTGTGAAAAGCTTACATTTGTACTCATGACTTTGGAAAAGTCACCGGAACACAGACGTAGATACATAGATGATTCAAAAAAAAAAAAGAAAAATAGAAAATTGCCTCCACCTTCAGTTTGGCTTATTCTATGATACAATATTTATCTATCTTAGGGTGGACTTGCATTTGACTTCTTAATGATGTAATAATTTGTGTATGATTCGGTCGTTTTCCTGTGTTTATATAGAGAACTGGAGAAAGAACATGTTCTGTTCTACCAGGAGAAATGTCCTTGTTAGAGAGAATTAAAAGGTTTTTGTTTATCTAAGTGAAATGTTTTTTAAAAGTAGTGGTCATACAAGAGTAAGAGCATTATTCTCTTTCTACAGAGTTTTCCAATCTGAACTACAATAGTTGAGATGCCCTAGCCCAAGTTTGAGGATAATAGTTTTTTACTAGCCTGCCATTCACTATTCTCTACAAATAGAGAAAATAATTTTCAGCTCGTGTTCACATGTATACATATACTGTATGTAATGACTGTTCATCATAAACTTCCTGTTTTGATAATTGTTTTTCAGAAAATTCATTTTACTTGAACGGGCAGTTGTCAATTTTGTAGATTCTTTTCGATTTATATTTTTAGAGAGACCAAAACATCAGACACTGATAGAGTCTAATGTTTTGTTTGCAAAATGTTTTGTTTTTTAGTTTGTTGGGGAAATATTTCGTCAAAGCCCATCTGGAGAGTGTATTGCGAGTATTGTTAAGAAATATATAAAAAAAAATTAACGTAACGTCAAGGTCAGGAAATATCTATGATTAGAACATGTCATCTGATTAATGATTTCAAGGCAATGAGTTTGTCTGACGTATGAAAAGCGATTTGTAATAATTCGAACAAATTTATTGGAACTTTAACATGTTTTATTAAATGAGTAGTGTAACTAGTAGTTTTAACCACATTCTGAGTTGAATTAATTAGAAAAAACCGTGCTAATCTAATGACTTGTCATGAGTACCCTACACGCAAGTCAAGAATATGTAAATTTTCGTGGCGCTTTGGTGAGGCACTTGCTTAATTTAATTTACGCGTTTACCCTTAAAGATTTAAATTTACAAATACGAGTATAGTATATGCTACGTCTGGCATCGTTAAAGCATTATGTACTTTTACACGTGGAGGGTTAAGATTTTGATGATTGCACGTGCACATGTTGGGTGATAACATAGAGTACGAGATTTTTTATGGGCCGACTCACAAGGGTTCTTAACCCTCGGCTTTTGAATTTCAAATAAAAGTTGATTTCAGTTTGAATCAGTTGACGACTTGGGTAAAACTTGGAAGGTGTGATGAACTGCAGTGATGTAGGCAAATTAATTAATTAAAATTAATGTGATCCTTACAAGGATACGATACTTATTCTGCAATCACGTCAATTACACTTTCACAGAAACTTTTTTTGGGATAATATGGCTCGAAGATCAGACTGTTGTTGTTGCTGGTTGTCACCTTGGCAACGAGACGAATTCTGTAATTAGGAAATCGTTGATTATTTTCAATCCAGCTTCATTATATTGGGCCTGGTTGCGATAGTATTTTATTTATTGTTACTTTGGTGCTCTGTATAGTCCGGTCTTAAAACACTGCCTTACAAAGGTCCAACCCATTTCCATTTAATATGGTAGTAGATTGAAAATTACAATGGAGTCAAGCAGATTTCTGCTCACCTTACGCATTTGAAACCTATCTAGCAGGTGTCTTAGAAGCACCTGCCCAGATGTGGGCATTGTACCACAATTATGGGTGGATGAATACCTTATATATTGAGGCCAGATCAGAGGAGGTGAACAATTTCTTAAAAGGCTTGAAAAACCTAGATATTTTGCGGCATTTTTGACGACATCGAATATATGGTCATTTCAACGTAAGTCATTGAAATACATACCGAGAATGGAAAGTTTTTCGGTTTCGACGATGCAAGTGCCATTCGTGGATAATGGCTGGGTGTTTTAACGGTAGCAGATATGTCGAGCTCGGTAAACATCGCTCAATACCTGAGACCATTGACGGTAACGGGACTCCTTCCTCATTTCGAAAAAATAAGGTTCGATGCAATATGCCGCACCAACCAGTCAATCTTTGTGGATGCACTGATGCTTGGCCGAACACTTGTGGATTGTGTTCGCTCTGATAATGGCAATTTTGCTTGTTGACATAGCCGTTGAGTCAAAAATGGGCCACTGGCTTCAATTCTTGCATCAGCACAATCTAATACGGATGTGGGCCCAAATCCAATTACAAAATAAGCCGGGTTAACTGGCGATACCTAACGATATTTCCGGGTTTCCGTCGATGCTGGTCGCTATAGCGGCTATATTTTCTTCGTACTTCTTCTATTGCACCAATCTCTGGTTGGTGGCTTAAAATCCAAAAGAGTGTACTCACGCTTAAACTTTTTCACGGTGCGACGAATTGCCTGCACACTGAAGCCATGATGACGACCGAACTCACTATGAAATTCACAATGCGTATTTACAATTGAGTTGGAATATAATATTTTTTGATAATATCCGCACGTTCGGCAAGCGTTTTGATAGCTGGATGTCATTGATAACTTTGACAGCTGCTGAAACATAACAATTGGGAAAACTATCATTGCTATCTACACACGTAGATGGTGTTCGGGCCATTAAATACGATCTTGCGTTCTTAAATAGCTTTAAGTCACCTGGCACCAATTGCATTTATCCGGCTATGGCACAGAAAAGTATATACCAACTACTGCCAAGTTATGGAAGATGTTGGGCTCGAATAGATCCCTTATGATCTTTTGATTGATGTAACCGAAGTCGATTAATATTTTACTCTTGTAATTGTAGATGTCGAGGCAATAAGTTCTCTGATATACCGGTACTTTCTGTTATTTTTGCCTATCTTGCGTTGAAGTTTCCCATCAAAATGACATGTACTATCAACAGCTTACAATTTTGTCTTTTTCAAAAGTTTAGTTCGTGGGCGCGTGACATTGACTCATTATAGGTAGATAGATAGATAGAATATGAATATCTTGTGGGTGTGTGTTTAGTATTAAAAGCAATCTTTCTGTAAACTGACGCACTCTACCAGACAACTACCTACCATATACCCAAATTGAGTTATTCCTTTAAAAAAATTAAACTTGACTGTTGAACTATCTCCTTATGTTTTAGGAACATAAAGCTACTCCACGTACGTATACTCGTGTCTGTCTATAAAAAGGATTGCATGCGGTGTAAGATTCCAACATCAGCTTTTGTGTAATGATTCCGGTTTCTGCTATAAGTGTTGTAGAAATTATCTTTCCCTAACCAAAATCACATTTCGACATGCGTTAAAAAGATTGATTTTATATCGATCGTGCATCGATCGATCAGCATACAAGATATTATATCGGCATGTGTGACTTGCTAAACACTGTCGCAAGATATAATATATTCAAGTCGCTTGCTTATTTCCCTGATTCTGGAAACGAACGATATTTTCATCAATCTGTATGTCGTGATTTTAGAAGAGAATATGTTATAACACTAAGAAATCGAAATACTACAAATTACTTCAAGAGTTTGTGTCACATTCACTACAGTGCTTATCTTAGAAATTGCTGAACCACTTTAAATTTATGGACTCATCCAGTGCGATGAAAAATTTAGAGTACGGGATGCTGCTTTATACAGTCGAAGGGAATATAATTGCAATCTACTCTAATCCAGATTAGAAGAGCAACGAAGGTTTCAATAATAAACACCATGGCTGTGTATTGCTATATCGAAGTAGAACCTCAGAATTCATGCAGTACCTTCAAAGGAGAAGGATTGAAAATTTCAAACGCATGTCTGTCACTCAGATAGAGTTTATAGAAGCGTGCAAAAAAAATCGACAAGGCAAATGTGCCTATGATCAAAAGTAAGATTAAATAAAAACAAAGTAGTAATAGAAGGAAATCAAAAAATGTACGTGTATTCTTATTATCGTAGTTTAATTAACAAATAAATAAATAAATAAACAAAATCCTTGTTAAAATGGTGATCCAATTTTCCCAATATTTTTCCAGAGATGGTTGTCAAACTGAAGTCAGTGCATCCTCAACCAGTGGGTCTTAGTACGTGCTAGTTTTTAGTTCGTCACATTTAGCCCAGCCAGCAACCACTCCAACATCAGTGTTATACTTTCATGTCAGAGTTGACGCCGACGGGATTTTCATATAACAACAGACAAATTCTATGAAAAGACTTTCAGAGAATTGCCTCGTACGGGATTCGAACCTGCGACCCTTTGCTTGAGGAGTCTATGCATATACCACTACACCACGGCCATTTTTAGTGTTATCACAAATTCTTAATTCAACGTCTAGCTTCTACTGAAAATGCCAGGAAATTCAATTATCATGTAACGATTTTTTAGTTATAGAAAGGTTAGATATGTTTGCAGGTTTATTGTGATACTACAGAGAAAGCGTAGGAGGTAGGGTAGGAGGTAGGGTAATGGTCTGCATGCTTTTGAACTTGACGAGATCTTTTGATGAATTTTTGAAGATCGATGGTCTTTATAGAATGGGGATCACTTTCGATCTTGGAGGTGGCAACTGCATTCTAATGACTAGAAATGCAGGAAAGTTGCAAAGAAAGTTCGTAACAGATTTCATTTTTCTTCATCTTTGCAGACACACAGGATGTCTCTTGCAATAATAGGATCTCACAAGTTGGAAGATATCGTCAAGGTTCGAGTATGGGCCATAAAGGTTTAAATGTCTCACGGTTGATTTAATTAGTCCATTTATAACTGGTCCTGGAGCTGTCGAGCATGACTTAACAGGGATCCGAGTCTGGCCTTTTAAACAGAAATGTGTTTTTCTAAGACATTGCAGTGTGCCGGACCCATTATAGTGTGATTTTATGATGTTTGGCTAACTCGTTAACAAAATATAAATGTCTTCGATCGATTAAATGGTCTTTGAAGATTGGCAACTGCTTAAAGCTTGGCTGTCTTCATATTCGTATATTGCAATATTTTTGGAGGTTATTGGAAGTTTTCGGCTTACGTCCGTAGTAAGTGATTTAAACCTGCTAAAGTCAATTTTTAAGATCGGTTAATTTGGGGGAGGATACCATGTAGCGTGTGTAGAGTAACATACCCAACATTTAGTTTTTCGTTGCGGATTGTCTGTCAGTCTAAAAGCAGAATGTTAATGTCAATTGGTTGCAATGGAAGAAAAATTTGATAGCTGGCATTGGAGGAGTTCTCAGCGTGCGTATAATGTTTTTGCAGTCAGCCCAATGTATTTTTTCGGGCAATTTGATGGCATTCCTTTTTTTCAGTGAATGTTTTCAATTGGCTATTCAAGAAATCTAACGACCGTGGTGTAGAAGAACTGGCAATCGCAATAATGTTCCAAAAAGAAACGTATAAATCGTAAAAACTGTTGAGTAAATTAATGATATAAGTTATTATTTTCATTTACCATATATCAGCGAGGTGAGAATACTGCGTTCTCAGCTGCGAGCCTGGAATAAGGCTCAGCTATTTAAAAAACAATATTGAAAGATAAGGCACAAAAATTCAGTCTCGGCGGACAAAGGCAGTACGCACTGATGGCTGTGTAAATGGTTTTTTTAATAAAAACTTTCATGTTGATATCAGACAAATAGTCCCGCCGAATTATGTTGCACATCCTCTATGACAAAATTGCTCTTTGATAAAATTGTTTTTCACAGCTTAGTACATTTGTGGATCCATTTCATTAATAACAAAGCGGATGATAGTTTTGAGCAATATTCCCTTTCTCATGGTCCAAAATAAAGATGTTTTACGGTGTGAAATCGCAAGATTTCAGCCAATTTTGATCACCATTTCTCGCACCAGAGCGGCGTTTTGTTATGATTAAATATGGCCCACAACCATATCTTTAACATCCACATTCAGTTCTTTTTGCGAAAATAAGGGCCAATGGTGCTTTCCGTTCTAAAAACTGCACCAAACAGTTTTTTAGTGAAGTTAAACAAGTTGTTGAAGCTTAAATTCTTTCGTTTTCGTAAATATATTATTCTGCTCTAAAGACCTGGCCAAATCCTTCTAGCTTTTTTTTTTAAGTACTAGGCTTCCCTGATCGTAGTCGGAAAGCTGAATTCACTGAGTCTTGTCCGGATCGTAGGTCACACTGGAATTGTGGAAAATATTATAAACGACAAGGCTTAAACGAGAATTTTTCAAGGTTCGAAATCGGGTAAAAACTGCCTGGCTGCCGAGTTTTCGGTTAGGGCATCCATTAACAAACGTAGTGGTGTGGCTTTCCTTGTGCAGACAGACCAAATGAACACTTTTTATCGTCTTGAAAAAGTCAGCAGTATTAGAGAGTAGCCAAAGTTTGCGTAGACCTTCGTAAATTCGTCTCACAGTGTAATTAATGTGGCTAACAGAGGAAAGGGACCGGTTTATCTTAAAACCCATGTTGGCTACAGTCCCCACAAAATGCAATTGCGTGTCGTTGAGGTAAATGGGCGGCAGTAGTTCAGTATTGTAAAGTTTTTTTCGGATATTTGAATCAGCTGAAGCTTTGTTGGGTTTGGGGTCAAACAATTACGTACAGACCATTGGTAGATTGCGGATAGATTCTCATTCAACCTACTATACACACAAGATCCTCGACTAGACAATAGGTTCAGATAAGTATATTTGCGCATCATCCGCATAGAAATGAAGATTAGCGTTTGAGAAAACTTTGGGGAGGTAATTAATAAATATCCGAAATAATATTGGACCCAGTGTTGAGCCCTGAACTACTCCACATGTTATGAGAGAATTTGTCACCAACCACAACCCTTTGACAGCGATTACTTAAGTAATTAGTAATGAGATGCGTCGAACACCCGTTTTAGTTTTTCAGAAAGAAAAAGATTTTAAAGAAATTAAAGAGGCAAAGTATACTGAGAAAGTCCGAGGAATTTTAACCATAGCTGTAGAACAACTATGATTGGCTTGAAAACCAGACTGGACCGAAGCAAGTAGCTTATGTTGATCTAGATGACTTGAAATTTTTGTTATGTACTGATGGGTCGAAAGGCTGCAGCCAAAGATGGTAGAAGTTTTTTTCATGACAGGAATGACTTTAGCCACTTCCAACTAGACGTTATGCAAAAATTAATTACGTGCGTGCGTAATTACATGAAGAATGTGGGTTAATATTATTTAGTCAAACCGAATAGGAACTCCATCCTCACCAACGGCATCTGATTTGAGAGATCGAATGATATTAATGACATCAACTTCCGATACAGCTTCGAAGTCAAAAACTGCTAGTGGTTTAGAAAAATGTTGAAGTTTGGGTAGAAAAGGTGTAGTTTCTGTTGATCTGCATAAGAAAGCATCATTAAGATCATAAAAAGCAGGTAAGACCTCTACAACATCACCAACTGAGCGTAAGTTGTTCCAGAGCTTTTTGGGATTTTGGTCCGTATTCAGCCTAGATGAAAAATATCTTTTCTTAGAGAGTCTCACTATGAAAGTTGAGAAATTACGTGCTCGACAGAAGCTTTCCCAATTCAGACTAGTTGAATTTCGCTCCCACTTCGTTTACCGTTTCCCTCGAACTTTTATGGCACTATGAACCTCAGTTCTAAACAATGGACAACTTTTATTGCGCACCACCACTGGTTTTAAAGGCACATGGTTATTGAACAGGTGAAGTATTCGAGGTTGCAACTTTGCCAAGGGATCAAACTCACCTCCACTTGCACTGCGTAGTTATATACTGGAGCGAAATCACTGAATTGGAAAATTGATGGTATAAAGGTACGAGATAAGTGCAGGTGCAGAAACTTAGATCATGGTCAGGGACAACCTCCAGTGACAATTGATCTTTTAGTAAGTTGACAACAACTAAGGAGGAAGTTCATAATATGCAGAAACTTATTGGAGTGTTGAGAACATATGTAGGTTCTGGAGAACAGCTCTATTTAGGACTGTAAACAACGCCTAGAATGCACTTAGTATTGCCATCAGTAACTTCAAGTAAAAGATACTCCGTAAGACTTGCCACAGATTTCCCAATTACATGACAATTCAAGGAAATATTACAATAAAGAGCTACTCCAGCACCTATTGTACTCGTGAGTATCGTTCCGAACTATTCTATACCCCGGAATATTGTACAGGAGATGTTTCGAATCAGACCTTTCCGTTTCTCTCAAATCAGGCCTTAGCCATGTTTTCCTAACACAGACAACATCAACAACCGATTGTTCCAATTAAGCTGCTAAAACTGTAAGAGATAGTGTTGTCGAGAATTCGAATGTCTCGTGTCGTCAATAGCAATCGATGCGCCATGCTACGCTGCGTGCCAAAAAAACAATGTTTAGCATAAACAATAATGATATGACCTTTTGTGTAGGGTGATTCATCGTGAGGTTTGATTTATTATGTAAAATAAAACACAAAAATTTGAAAGTTAACTTAAATTTTTTTTATTGGTTAAAAGAACAATTCATGATATCAACTGAAAATGAAGGTCCGAAGGTCCAATTTTGGGCGACTCGTTCGAGCATAGCGTCTGGTATCTCGCGGATAACACGAGTAATGTAGGCTTCGAAAGCGTCAATCGTTGCTGACTTATTCTTGAAGACCTGAGACTTTACATATCCCCAGAGAAAATAGTCCAAAGGTGTGATATTGCATGATATAGGCGGCCAATTTGCCGTAGCAAAACGTGAAATTAAGTGCTCCCCCAAATGATTTCTCAACAGGTCCATTGTTTCACGCGCTGTATAGCTCGTAGCGTGGTCTTGTTGAAACCAGAGCTCACAGAGACCATGTGCTTGAATTTCAGGAAGCACATAGTGCGTTAACATGGCCCGGTAACGGTTACCATTGACGGTAACATTCTGATTTGCCTCATTTTTGAAGAAATATGATCCAATGGTTCCACCAGCCCATAAACCACACCATACCGTTGTTTTTAAAGGATGTAATGGTAGCTCTTGGTATTCTTTGGGTGACTCATCAGCCCAAATACGGCAATTTTGTTTATTAACGTATCCATTGAGCCAGAAATGGGCTTCATGACTGAACAAAATTTCACGATAAAACACCGGATTTTTATTGAGTTTTTCCAGAGCCCATTCACTAAAAATATGATGCAAATTCAATTCAAATTAATTCTTGCACAATATGCTAAGTTGTCGAATACCCCAAGCCAAGCTGCTGAAAACGACGACGAATCGATTCGTATCACGGTATCCGCGTACACTCTCATCTACAGCTGCTATTGTCTCTTCACTTTGTGCTGGATGTAAACTGGAATTCAAATTTGTGAATGGTATTCAGTAGGTTGATTATGCGCACCGTAAATTTCTCGAATCGGACGAAAAACATTTCTCACAGAATGCTGAGAGAACAATTGGAGACGCTGTTGTGATGTGAGTCTTTCCATGATGACTTGTCAAACGATACTGAACAAAAATGGCAAAGCTATCTATCAAAAAAAGCCTATTGAAAATCAACTTTCACGATGAATCACCCTATATTGATCTACATACTACCTTCAATATAAAATTTGGCATAGATTCTTTGTTTTGCGCATCATTTTCGCACCATTATTTAACGATACTAAGCAAAGCTAGGTTCAAGTCACAAAAAGGTTTCGTCAAAATACTTATGCCGACTAGTGTATTTCATGTATAAATGGGTTTTACGCTTGTATATATTTGCAGACACTAGGCGCTTGCTGATGGGGTGGGTGCTATTACTTTAATCACTTTATCATAGAATTTAATACGAAAGACTGAGAAGTTTCATTAAAAGGTGCCTGCAAGAAATACAAACTAATATTTTGCTGCGTACACTGTTCCGACAATAATAAAACAAAAGTTTTTCGAAAGTGGCCACCGCCATAGGTATTTCGGAGCACCAATGATAAGGGATCTTTGTGACGCAATGATTTTCTAATTGCAAAGCAATGTAATTTAGTTTATGATGAATGTGATCAGCGTTCTGTTACTCAGGTTAAAATGGGGTTATCGGAAAGTAATCGCTCATCAAACATGATACGCAAGTCTCAGAGAAGAACTTCTTAAAACCTAAACATGTTTGAAAATTGATTCTGTCCCCAGTCAGGGCTTTAATCGACAGTTGAATATCTTGTGAATACATCTATATGTATGTATTATATGTTTATTCTCACACTGATATTCAAATGTTTTAAAGTCAGCACTTATTAAAAACTGTGCTTTCTCAAAGAAAGCATGATGGCCTTATAAATCTTTGTTCAACAATTTGTATTGCAAGGTAGTGCGAACGGCTTCAGTCAACTATGTATCTTAAAATCTCAACAAAAAACCTAAAAAATTTAACATAAAACAATCTGTATGGGCAGCAAAGTATTTGACGTTCAAACGATTACATTCACATTCTTTTAAGTTTGTGCTTGCTTTCAAGAGTGCGGCTTACTTACTTTTTTATTCAAAATGCACTCTACAGAAATCAAGAAAAACTTTTCTTTTACTAATGGCAAACTATGTGCATTTGTTTTTTTTTTTTTAAGTCATTAAATTTTGTTTACAGAAAATACAAACTCATACTGGCATCATACAGCTCCCAAGTTGTTGCACTGCTATTAGAGTTCTTTAAATTGAGGGTTTGCAAGCAAAATTAAAAAGAAAAGTTCGTCTAATGAAAGGAAACTTGTAGAGCTTGCCATTACGTATGAATGACAATGGCCTTGAAATTACTAAAGTTTTCCATTTCCCCTCTTCATATTAGTGTGTGTTTTTTTTTTTTCCAATTTTATGTTATTATTCTGCGGCATGCACATGACGAATCTCTGTTAGAAAGGACCGTGTGGTGTAATATGCTTATCCATATGTTTCCACAATTGTTGCCACAATAGAATGATGCATGACTTGTACATGTACATGTTAATACTTTTTTAAAAATTTTTGTAATTTTATTTCTGTTTAAATTCTTGATATAGTGTATATCATCACAATAAAACGGGAAGAGGATGTCAATATCTTTAAGAAGAGTTGAATAATTTATTCAAGAAAATGTTTTATTTTAGTTCGGAATGCAATTGTCTGTTATTACTGTCAGAAGCCCTTTAATTGATCCCATGAGGTAGAAGTAATTTTATTAATTGGCGTTGCATTTTGTCATTATAAACTCGTGGCTTTTTATTGTTTTATCCACATTTCTGTTTGCTCAGGCAACAAGCGATAATAAAAACAAAAAATAATTATTTCAATCAGATTCATTATGGATTTAATTAAATATATTAAGTATGAATAACTTAAATTCTTAAAAAAAAACGGAGACGTCATTTACATAATTAACGAACTTCCCGTCCTTCACCAGATACAGCCTAACGTCATCTACGATCTAGGATCACGATGCTTTCAGTTATCTAGAGATAACTACAGCAAAAGCACTCGGTCTATCTTGTCGTCTCGAACTTCCGAGTTGAAACTCGAAAATCCTTTTCCGGAAAGCATTGCTGTCCATCCGCTCAATATGTATGTATGAGTTTTTGTGTCAACTTCATAAAAAACAAGACTTTGTAACTAATACCCAAGACTTGAATTGTACGTCTGGTGAATCTCTCAGGATAAAAAAATTACAAAAGGAGCTAAAGTCGGATATTTGTATGCAGCCTACAGGCCACCGACTTCAAGCATAAAAGACTTCGTTGAAGAGTTGGGAAATTTACTCCAAATACGTGGTCACAATCATATGAGGAACTACTTGGAAATTTCGACAGTCAATGGTTCAATAGTAGTCAATTTAACAGACTGATAACTGATTTTAGCAGTCATTGAGGTGCGAAATTTCTCACCACTACCCAGTAGTTTATGGGATATTTCACTCATGTGACAACAAAATCAAGCAACTTACATGAAAGACAGCTTGGTGGATGAAAAAATACGTCTTACAGACTGAAAGACTCTGTGATTATGCAGAGTATTCCTATATTTAACAACTCAACGATTCTCGAAAAATCAAGGCCCAAATGCCGACTAAACCCTTGAATCACCCCCACATTCGCGAAAAATGTAAACAGAGAGATGAACTCTACAGAAGGTGGACGAACAACAGACTAAATAAAACAAAGTTAACAAAGTCATATTCTGGCAAAAGTCTAGCTTTTATTAAGAATAATTTAATTAGACTAGAAATGATTCCTTGGAACCTTGTCAATGAAATAATGGGAATAAAATAAACTAACCTTGAACGAGGTATTTGGGAAAAACTTCCTGTCGGTATCGGACTTACATTACTTAAATGTGCAATTTACAAGGCATTCCTCCGACTAAATGCTTCATATTATCCACAAATGTGACATATAACGTCAACACACAATAATAAAACCTTGCCTAGCTTCATCTTTATAGAGAAAATGTGCGTTGAGGAGGTATACCCTCAACTGTAATGTACCAATTACAGAAAAAAAAAAAAAGTTGGTAAGACCAATTTATAAAGGCGTTACTACAAAATACTATTCAAAGTTATAAGCCGATCTCAGTTTTACCAGTGATTGACGAATGTTTAGAAGAAGTGGTAGTTAAACTTTGTTAAAGACTACCTAATAATCCACGAAAAACAATACCACCAACGGAAGCCTTAACAATAATCTTCACCCCTTTATCAAGTTTATAGACTTTAATAACTCATTTCGACACCTTGGAACCAGATATTAGCGACCTGGCTTCAGAACTATCACTTAAGTGGAAAAACTTTCAAAGTTAAGATTAAAAGTTAAAATTAATAAGAAACTACCGCCCCATTTAGAGCCCCTTATGAAGCAAAGCTAGGACTCCTGCTATTTTTAATCTTCACAAACGAGTTCAATTTCAATTTATTTCAATTTATTAACATATACTAGGTGGGGTGAAAAGTAACCTCCTTCGGAATGAAAAAGAAATTTTTTAATTTATTCAATGGGGACTATATTGGACTATATTTTAGTTTGATACGATTATTCTAGCGATTTTCCAACTTCTTGATCCCGTCCGAAAAGTAATTTTCCTGAAGGTCTGCAAAATACTCCTGAGTGGCGTCGATGATTTCCTCGCGTGAGTTGAATTTTTTATTGATGAGCCATCTTTTGAGGTTTGGGAAGAGATAATAGTTCGAGGGAGCCTAATCGGGCGAATACGGTGGATGCGACAGCAATTGGAGCCGTAAGTCATTGATTTTAGAAATGGTTGCGATGCTCTTGTGCGCCGGTGCATTGTCTTGCAAAAACAAAATTTTTTTTCGCTTCATGTGAGCCCGTTTTGCAGCAATTTTGGCCTTCAATCGCTCCAATAATTCACAGTTATACTCGCGTTGATGGCTTTTCCTTTTTCGAGGTAGTCCATGGAGAGTATGCCATGACAATTTTAGAAAACCGACGCCATAACCTTTCCGACCCATCGAGCTCCCTCGGCCGCTTCGGAGCACTCGTGCCGGCTTCAGTCCATTAACGGGCACTCATTTTGTTCTCTGGTGTTCAACATTTACCAATCGACGCCAAAAGTCCTCCCGATTCCGCATCCGCATCAGCAAGTCCAAAAACTCTTTCGAAGTGCTCTTGCGTTCGTGTTTTTGGTCAGGAGTCAGTAAGCGCGGCACCCAGAATATGCAAAATATTGCCCAAATTGTGGCGTGTGTGCTTTGTGGTATTTGCTGGCTCGCGCACCTTCACTTTCCGGTCAGCCAACACCATTTCATGTATTTTTTTGATATTGTCCTCTGTTACCGCATCGGAGGGCCTGCCGCTGCGGACCTGATCGGTAGTGGAGTTGCGGCCACCACGAAACTCTCGAAACCAATGTTTGACGGTGTAATCTGACAGAGCATTAGCCCCATAATATTTATCCAACTTTACTTTTGTTTCCTTTGCCATTTTGCCTCTCAAAAAAAAAAAAATGTTTTATGAGAGAACGAAAATCGTTTTTGTCCATACTCAACATGATGCTAAACACGTCAACAACAATCAGCTGTCAAAACAAAACTAAAGTCAGTATCGCACTGAAATTTGGCATGTCTGCCTAAATATGACCGGACTTCAAGGCACCATAACCTTTTTTGCAGTAGCAGCGCATTCTGGCGGTCAAGGAGGTTACTTTTCACTATTTAGTATAATGAATTGATTATGTATTAAGATTAAACCTTACTTACTTACTCGTCCAATTTTTGACGACTCGATCTAATATGTGCGGCCTCGAGCTCGTCCAAAGCTTGTTAGCGTAGACAAAGGACTTGATGTAACTCCAGAGAAAATAACTGAATAATGAGATAAGCCAGCCGCCAAATTTCTCCTTCACAACTTCGAGTGTTGCATCGCTTGTATGGCATGTAGCGCCGTCCTGTTGGAATTACTACATTTCTGATATATCGATGTTATCGACTCCTGATCACAGAAATTCGGTTAACATTGCTCCATACCTGAGAACATTGACGAAAGAAATAAAGTCCGATGATGTCGCTCTGCCATAAACCGTACCAATCTGTCAATCTTTGTGGATGCATTGATGCTTGGCCGAACACCTGTGGGTTGTGTTCGGTCAATTAACGACAATCTTTCTTGTTGACATAGCCGTTGAGCCAGAAATGGAACTCGTCCGAGCAGATGATTTCTTCCCCAAAATTCGGAACTGCGGCCAACATTTCCAGCGTCTAATTAGCAAACTTACGGTGTTCTTTATGTTCGCCTGGTTTCAATTCTTGCGTCAGCACAATCTAATACGGATGTTGGTTTAGAAACCAACTACAAAATAAGCCTCTGACTCTGGCGATGCCCAATTTAGCTGTCCCACACCGAATCGACAATTCCGGGTTTTCTCCGATGGTGGCCGCTATGGCGGCTATGTTTTCTTCATTTTGTAACAATTTCTGTCTGGTCCAAAAGAGTGTACTCGCGTTCAATCTTTACCACGGTGCGTCGAATTGCCTGCACACTGAAACCATGATGACGACCGACCTCACGATGAAATTTACGTTGCGTAATTTCGATAATTGAGCCGGAATTTCGAGAACGATGCATGATAAAATGGCAAATCTTACTGCTTAATTTGACAGCTGAATGTCATTGACAACTTTGACAGTTGTTGAAACAGGACAATTGAAAGAATTATTAATGCTAGTCTGGTCAACCGTTAGTTGACATAAAAACCATGTACAGCGCAAAACTTACTTAGATTTGGAGGTGATTAAAAAGGCAGTTGGCATGTTAATAAGCATAATTGTCGTATGTAGAAGGGGGAATCCTCAAATGATTCAGCTAAGGCCATAAGCTTTATTTATTTATTTTTTTTTTTTTCTTACAACTGACTTATAGTCGCATGTTAACCAATTATTTTTGGTACGAAACCAATAATTTAGTTCTGAAGGATAATTGTTTCCAACAGGATAGTGAAACATGCCACATATCGTGCGACACGATGAAAGTTTTGATGTGAAATGTGATCTAAGGATTTGGGGATGTTAATTATCCACCATCCGTCGGATTATAACCGAAAAACAGGCAAACATTTGCAAAAAAAGTTTAAAGTTATAGAAGGCTGGTTATTTCTCCTAAGAAGGGCTTACTTATGGGGAAATGAGTCTTATAAAATTGAGACGAGCTATTTGAGTTATGCAAAAGTGTCATTCGCTTCTTTTTATCCACAAGTTGATCATGCAGCCTTTGCCACAGACGTCTCAACTTATTGGAGCTTAAAATATACTATTTCGAGTTGTCATATCCCACTCAACTACAACATAAATGTATTCGCATTATTTAAGCTGCTCCATCCAAATTTAATTCATCTACGAGTAAAACATGATATTATCTATCAGATAATCCATTCGACAGCAGTCCAATCTTAAATAAACACAACTGCATTAAGTGCAATCCATACAAAGCTATGGGCGGCCCGGTATACTTAATTCCTATTTAAGCGTATTTGATGAAAAACATTGAAAACGCGATTAAATTCGCTGGGGGTATTCGTATCTGTTCGTACATTTCAACGTAAAAAAAGATAAGAAAACGTCTCTGACGATACTCGTGTTGAAAACCCCTGTTGTGGTTGTCTGCTTGAAGAGAAGGGAGATTTACTGCAGTTTCAGCTTGTGTTGCTTCATCCGAGTGTTGTTTTCCTGTCGCCATGGGCAGATTACTCGTACTTTTGAACAAACAAACCTAGTTCTCTTACCGTTGTCACTACTAAGTTATGGACGTGTTTATTGCTCTAGGAAGAACAATATTCTTATCAGTCGCTTGTTTTTCACAGTCATGAGCGCCTCATTTTGATTAGAATTTATTAAAACAACAAAATATTTACCACACTGCGGCCAAGTGTTGTAATAAAATCAGAAATAAAGAAATCAAACTGAAAAATAAATAAATAAATAAATAAATAAATAAATAAAAATAAAAAAAGAGAAAACATTGTATTCTTTCTTCGTCGTCGCAGCAGGGACGATGACGTTGAATGCGTCATGAGTAGGTCAATGTGAAATGTAGTTAAAAGAACATTAAACATATTTTTAGAATGTGTCACGTTAACACTTTAATGGATGCTTACACTGTGAAAGGTCAAGTGTAAAAGATACAAAAATAGTTGTGTCGTTACGAACGTATTTAAATGTTTGCTGTTATTTTTGCCCTAACTAGGTCTGTTAGGGCTCTTTTTGTTTTCAAAAAATATTTACATAAATACATATTTTTACTCGCATTTTTATGTCATCTGAACCCCTTGTTTTTAATGTATGTATAAGGTAATTCAATTCGTGGTCCGGATTTGACATCCCTGTTTCAATTACATACGTCAAACCGAACTGTCCGTTATGGTAGGTTTACTTTAAGGCTTGCCATTTTACAATATGGATCGTTTAACAATAGCTCAACTTGTTAAAATTGTGAAAACTTATTACAAAAATAGTGATTTTGTAGTAGGTACGTTTCGCGCATTACTGGCAGGTTACGGTCGACATAATCATCCGTCTGAGCGCACTGTAGGCAAATTTGTAAAAACAAATCGAAGACACTGGCTGTATTACAGATGTCTTAAGGCCTATTCATCATCGAAGTGCATGCTCTACAGAAAATATGACTACCGTTAGTGAAAATGTTGAAGTAGATTCAAATCTATCGGTTTTACGGTGAGGACAGCATTTGAGCTTGTCCTACGACACATAATTGGGTATTTTGCATTTGGATTTACATCTTCAACCTTATAAAGTTCAACTCGTTGAAGAATTGAAGTCAGTTGACCACGGAATGCCTAGACTATACGCCGACAGGCTGTTCGAAAATCAGCGTTTGGATGACTAGTTTTCGAACAACAGTTTCTTCAGCGAAGAGGCTCATTTTGTCGTATGTGAGAAAATGAAAATCCATATCTAACTGTCGAAAGATCATTGCATCCACAAACTGTATGGTGTGCAATTTGGGCTGGTGCCTGGCAATTTGGTATATTGGAAGTGACATTCACCGTCAATTCTCATAGCTATAGCCAAATGTTAACTGACTTTTTTTTTGAATTAAATCGAAATAATGGATGTGAGACATGTGGTTTCAACAAGACGGTGCCACATCTCATACAGCACGACCCATTCTGACTTTATTGCAAGAAAAATTTCTGGATGAGTTATTTTGAGTTTTGGTGATGTGGCCTGTCCACCAAGATCGTGTGATTTGTCGCCGTTGGTTTTCTTTTTTGTGGTGCTGTGTAAAAGATCGTTTTTATGCACACAATTCTCAGACTCTTATCAGATATGTGTCAAAAAGTCATCGAAAATTACATTGTCATAATCAAGTGAATTGGTTCAATACTTTTAGATATTTCTAACAGATATTATTGAAATAAAGTGGATATTGGTCAGAGAATTTAAAAGTACTTGCAAAACGACGCCATGGAACCGGAGTCGAACAAAAGCCCACAAACTTTCTTAGGTTCCCCCTGTTTATTAACAAACTGGAAGCTTAAAAGGCCGACACCTACAATGGCTCAGGAACCTATTAAATTTGTGCATTAATAGACAATAAAAGATAAATTCTGTTGCCTGAAGATTTAAAAAAATTAAAAATTGGTCATACGATATTTTGGCTTGCCAATCGAATGGTGCCCAATTGTTGTACATGTTCTAACCTAATCAGGCGACTTTTACGCAATTCTCTGACTAGATCGATGTTCCTGTGCAGGTAATATATATTTTTTTCTTCAAGGCTCGTCCAAGCAAACGGGATTAAATATTGTACAAATAGTTTCTCTCTATAAGATTATTGAGGATATCTTCATCAGCTTTAGATAGAGTGCGTACTTCAGCGCCATAAAGTAGGGCTGTGATGATCAAGGTCTTATATAGAGTCCTCGTTTTTTGGGATATGGTTTTCTACTCAACTGCCTTCTTAGCCTAAAGAAACAATGATTGGACAGAGTAAGCCTTCGTTTTTGCTGATAGAATAGAAGAAGATGTTAATAGATGTTAATTCGTCGGTATTGTTTGTCACTTCTTGTTGACAGCATAATCTATTTGGTAGCTTTCCTTTCATGGTAGGGACCGCACCGATAACAGTCTGTTGAGTTCTGCCAGTTATGTCAATATCATCTCCGTACCCTAATGGTTGTACAGAATTTTTAAAGATTGTGCCTCCGGTATTCACTTGTTAGTTTCGCACAATTCTTTCAAGTATGAACTTAAAGAAGTCTAAAACTTTTTTTTGACACTAAAGATCTCGGTTAAGTCGTTACCAACATTGACGGAGCAGCGGGCGAGGCAGGGATGCCAAAACTTGACATGGCTCTATATAGCTTGTCTCAATAAATGCTCTCATCAAAGAAAAGATCGTGGTTATAGATTTGCACTTATTGAGTTTTTTTTCCAGAATCTTCCAGAATCACTTTTCGGGGTTGCCTTGGAGTAGTGGTATATGCATAGACTCCTCAAGTAGAGTCGCGGGTTCGAATAACGTGCGAGGCAATTCTCTGAAAAAGTCTTTTCATAGAATTTGTATATAGTTATCGGCGTCAACTCTGACATGAAGGCATAACACTGATGTTGGAGTGGTTGCTGGCTGGGCTAAATTTAACGAACTAACAACTACCACGTACTTAAGACCCACTGGTTGAGGATGCACTGGCTCGTCTCTTCCAGTTTGACAACCACCTCTGGGAAAAATATCGAAACCTAATATACCTGAGTTTCAAACTACTACACCACCTGCCCGCGTCCTGGAGAAAAAGCAAGTGAAAGGGTATTCATAAAAAAAAAATAAATAAATAAAAATTAAAAATGAAAAATCTGTCGGTGTGTGAAGATTTGGTCGATTTTTTGGTCTGAAACCCCGCTGATAGGGCCCAGTCAGGTTATTGACGAAGAGTTTCAGACGTGTACACAATATGGCAGAAAGGATCTTGTATACAACGATGAGGAGACTTAAACGTATATAGATGGTACAGTTGAGAGGATCTCCTTCTCTGTGGAACGGACATATGAAGCTGAAATTAAATTGATTAGATATTCTCTTTTCAGACCAAATATGAGAAATGAGTTACGAGTAATGTGTGGTCGTTACAAATACTTGTATATCTCGGCCGGTAAGCCGTCAGGTCCAGCAGTTTTGTTGGATTTCAGCTTAGATATTGCTATCCTTACTTCGCTTTGTTCAGGTGGAAATAAGTTTTGGCTATCATTGTCTAAGTTTAACGGTCTATTTTTCCTAACGGCGGGGTGTTGCGCTTCATCGCCTTTGTTCAGGTTGTAGAAAAAGTTTTTCTATATTTTTAGCATCTACTGTCGCTACAACAAGGTTTCCTTCTTCATGCCTACAGGTTTCTGTACGTGTCTTCTTGCCTTGGTTTGTTCTTTTCAGGTATAACTTTCTACGTTATTCCTGGAGTTGAAACTATCAATATCTTCGATTTCGTGTTTCCCGTGTTTTTTTTTTTTTTTTACTCGGGGGAAGCTGATGAGTTCTTTTTTTTTTTTACCGAGACTAACATATAAAAACATTTTTTTTTTTTTTTGGCCTTTGATTTAATTCATCACCATTCAATATATTTATCCTTCTAGAGTACTACAATCATTCCAGAGCCGGTCTAACATTGTTATGCCCTTCTTATGTGATAGAACGATTGGTCCAAGCGACCATCTATTCATTAGAGCCATATCTGTTTGCGGTTAGTATTTTTTGAGGTTGCGAAATGTAATAGGATCCATGTTTCATCCATTGTCACATACCGCATGAAATAATTCTTTTTATTTCGCTTATTCAGCTTCAAACAGCGCTTTGAATCATCAACACGTTGTTGTTTTTGGTCCAAACGTGGTACCCACTTCGAACAGAGCTTTCGCATACCCAAATACTCGTGTAAAATATGACGTGCACGGTGTATTGATATCTTTACGATGTTTTTTTTCGCCACTACGCTTCATTTGGAAGCCCAAGGCGTTCAGCATCATTTGTATTTGTACGACCACGTTTGAATTCAGCAAATCAGCGACATATTTCGAAGATTCTCATAACACTTTTCAAGCTATTAATGAGTTTTAATGGTAGCAAAAGGTGCGTCACAAAACTTCAATATCTCGATGACTAATGGCCGAAATTTCATCAAATTTTAACACGTATCGTTCGAAGGTTGATACTAACTATGTGTATATACAGGGTGTCCCCTAATTTGTCAAGGATAATTTGGAAAATGATTTTTGGGTATATTTTAAGAAAAATATCGTTCTACAGCAAGGGTCTATCTCCAATGTTGACATCATTTATCGAGAATTTAAGAAAAATCTGTATCCTGACCCATGTTATCATAAATTGGTCTGTTAGTACTAATGGTAGAAACTTCGTTCAGGTCTTTCTTTTTAGAAGAAATACTAGCATTTGCAACTCAGTTTAAATAAAGTTGATATCTTGTTTGAGTCTTCAGATATCCAATTTCAAAGCATGTTCCATTTTTTCTGCCTTTGAAGTCACTTTTCTCCAGAAAATGCTTAATAAACATAACGTTTTACTATTTTTTTTTCTTATGAAGGTAAAACACTTTGTATACATAATCGTATGGACATGTTATTAGTGTCGCTATCTAGTACATTGCACTTTTTCCCAAGATGGTACAAATGTCCACTGCTCCTGGACAGCCAAAAAAGTTTGAAGATGAAGAACTGGAAGCATTACTCTATGAAGATTGTTGCCAAAGAAGACCTCACAGAATCTTTGGTTGTCACTCAAGCAGCCATTTCAAAACGTTTAAAAGCAGCTGGATATATTCAAATGCAAGGAAATTGGGTTCCACATGAACTCAAGCCGAGAGACGTCGAAAGGCGATTTTGCATGTCCGAAATGCTGCTGGAACGCCACAAAAGAAAGTCATTTTTGCATCGGATTGTTACTGTTGATGAAAAATGGATCCATTACGACAACCCCAAATCAACGGCAAAGCCGAATATCCATGGCGCGAAGGTAATGCTCTATATTTGGTGGGATCAGATGGGTGTGCTGTACTATGAGCTGCTAAAACCGGGTGAAATCATCAATCTACAACGCTACCGAACACAATTAATCCGTTTGAAGAGAGCAGTAGCCGAAATACGCTCGGAATATGCGACTAGACACGAGGCAATAATTTTCCATCATGAAAACGCTCGGCCCCACGTTGCCATTCCGGTTAAGAACTATTTGGAAAACAGTGGATACCCCACTCGCCTTATAGCCCAGACCTTGCCCCTTCTGACTACCATTTGTTCCGGTCGATGCAGAACGCCCTCACTGAAATACGGTTCACATCAAAGCAGAATATCAAAAATTGGCTTGATTCATTCTTGGCTGCCAAGTCGGCGCAGTTTTTTTTGGATGGAATCCACAAATTGTCAGAAAGATAGGAAAAAGTCATAGCTTCAGATGGGCAATACTTTGAATAATACTTTTGTACATGTTTTTCCTAAATAAACGTTTTTAATTTTGAAAAAAATCCGCACGAATTAAATTACATACCCAATACGTAATGAACATTATTCAAAGATGTACTGGGCGTTCTGTTCGATGACCTTCTGCCATCTTTCTCTGCAAGAAACTCGTCAAGGTGCTGTTTAATGAGGTCATCACAAGCAAATGTTTTACCACTTACGGAGATTAGCAAGGACCGAAATCTGGGCAATACGGTGGATGTGGCAACACATCCCAACCGAGCTGCAACAATTTTTACCGAGTGACCAAACTTGTTTGTGGTCTCGCTGGAGACGTTTCTCTGCGATGTCATCATTTTATTACTTTAGTTCTCAATAGAGATCGGAATTAATCGTTTTATTCTTTGGAAGCATCTCATGGAAAACTGACCCTTCTCAATCCCACCAGATTGACAGGCATCACCTGCTTTTGGTTGATGTCCGCCTTTATCGTTCGTGAATGGATAGTTTTCTTAGCGTTTGGTGAGTTGATCGCAGACGTCTGAATGCTTAGTTTTTTGTACCAATGCTTTGAAATTATCGTCGTCAATATCGGAAGGCCTACTGAAGCGATGAGGGCCTTTCAACTGAAAAATCACCGTCACGGAATCGGGCTAACCAGTTCTGGCACTGGCGTTTTGCGATGACATTTCTGCCATAAACTTTACTTGAAGTAATAAACCAAAAAATAACGAATATGTTCTTAAAGATTCTGCATGTTCGGTCCACAATTGCCAGCACAAAAGTCTTCCAAATCGCACCAACTGTTCTTTGTGTTTAAGTTAAGTGTCAACAACAAAACACGCGCAAACATTTGACATAAGTATGCATATGATACGAACAGATACAAATACATGCGGGCACAGCCATGTATTGCAAAAAAACGCAATAACTTTTTGAACAACCAATACGTCCTGTCATAATGTATTTGATCTAAAACAAAACAAAAAAAATTTAGTTAAAGAATAAACACATACAAGTTTTTAAATTTTAAAAAATACGAGTACATAGTTTTTAAAGTCATTCGACCGAAACTCACGTAATTGGGGAACTTAAACTCTCTATTCCTCTTCCGTGAGATGAAACTGCAAAATCTGATTAAATACCCAAAACGTGGTTTGGGGATTTTAAAAAAAGATTTAGAGAGAGTGAAATGGTGCACCATACGCCGGATATCCTATCAGCCCAGTTTTAAACAACAACGATGAAATTCCCCTCACAGATATTCGTATCTGCACGTGAGCGCTTTCCGCCCATTTGCCGCACTAATATGTCTAGCTTGTTTTAGCATTTTCGTGGGGCAAATGCGCCACACAACTATGAAGTTAAAATCAAAATTATGATGGACAGCAAAAAAGTTGCATGTGAGATTGTTCGGAAACTAAATGCTTGCGTCAACATTGATTTATGACATTCAGATGAAGTAAAGGCTGACCAGATAAAAACAGCCGAAAAAAGAAAAAATTTAATTAAAACAACAACGGTGAGAGATATAAAATTGATTCATTCAAATGGCCGTCTCGACTTCGCTGTTAAGGCTTCAAGCGGTCAGTCCAATTTTTTAAGACTCGGTCCAATATGTGCGGCGTTATTACGACAATAGCGTGTCGAATGTTGGCTTTGAGCTGGTCCAAAGTGGTTGACTAAGAACCAGTTGCCAAATTTCTCCTTCAGAACTTTGAGCGTTGCGTCGCTTGTATGGTATATAGCGTCGTTTTGTTGGAACCACAGCTCGGAAATATCGATGTTTTCGAGCTCTGACCATAGAAAGTCGGCTAACATTGCTCTCGGTCTCAGGTATAGACCATTGACGGTAACGATGTCTCCTTCCTCATTTCGAAAGAAATAAGGTCCAATGATGGCGCGATGCCATAATCCGCATCAAACAGTCAATATTTTTGGATGCATTGATGCTTGGCCGAACACTTGTGGATTGTGTTCGCTTCTATTTTGCTTGTTGACATATTCGCTGAGCAAAAAGTGCGCCTCGTCCGAGAAGATGATTTTTTTGCCAAAATCCGGATCTCCGGCCAACATCTCCAGCATTTTCTATGTTCGTCCGGTTTCAATTCTTGCGTCAGCATTATTCTATACGGATGTAGGCCCAAATCCAATCCCAGAATAAGCCGAATTGACTTTCTGACGATGCCCAATTCACCAGATCGGCGCCGAATCGACATTTCTGGGCCTTCTTCGATACTGGCCGCTACGACGGCTATGTTTTCTTCATTTCGCACCAATTTCTTTATGGTTGGTAGCTTAATATTCAAAAGGGTGTATTCACGCTCAAACTTTTCGATGGTGCGACGAATTGCTTGCTCACCGAAGCCATGAAGACTGACCGATGTGACGACGAAACTCAAGTTGCATATTTACAACTGAGCCGAAATTTCGATAATATTTTTTAATAATTTCGGCAAGTGTAAAAGGATGCATGATGAAATGACAAACCTTACTGAATATTTTGACAGCTTTGTCTTTGGAACTTTGACAGCTGCTGAAACATACCAATTGGAAAAGCTAATTGCTATCTGGTCACCTGTTACAAATACGATTCTATTCAAAAACTCCCACACAAAATGCATTTGTTTATTCTATTTATTATTTCTAATTAATAAGATTTAAATAAGTCACGCTTCATTAGTTCCTGAGACTACATTACCTTAATTAGACACGACTTTGAGTCGTGATCGGCTAATGCTTCTGAGTCAACTACGTACGATCACACGAAGACTTGAAAGCAGAAAAATCATTTTCTGAGTTTTTGAGGCAGAGTGCCATTAGTAGGATAACTTTTGCGTATTCGGGTACGGCGCGTATTTCAAATCAGAAGGCCGAACGTTTGGCAGCTCAAGCTTCAGTCAAAGAAACTCGTAGGACGCAATGGTTGCATTGCCGTTGAAACCACTGTCTTACTACTTTAGTAGAATTCGTTTATTCTTAAAAGGTGCGGTAAGCTATTATACAAATTTTGTCGCAACTGCAGGGCCGTGCCGTAAGCGTAGAGCCATCTCGTTTCGTTCTGCAAGGTTTGGTTATAATAGTTTTCGTGACACAACGAAAATTGTTAAATCCCTGACATGTAACTGAGCTTAGTCCTTGATTTAAAGGTTTCACTCTATTTCACTACCATTGTTTCTTACAGTTTTTAATTTGTATCTTAAGATAGAAAGCAATTCGTTTGACTTAAACTAAAAAGTCAAATCATTTCACCATTAATTATTATTATTTTTTTTTTTCAATTAAGGTCAAGTAAGGTCACAAGTAAATTTAAAAATAGAAATTCCTCTCGTGCTCAGCTGAAGTAAGAGTTAATTTTAATTTGAATTGTTTTTTTTTTATTTGTTCGTTGTTCACCCTTAACGGCTGCTGCCAACCGCAAACCACCTGTTGTGGGGGGAACAAGTAAGTAAATGGGAAAAGCGTCTTGGCGATAAGTTTTGTGCGATGTTTTTTATATTTCTCTAAGTTCAGTTGCTGTTGACTGCGAATTGTTGTCAAGTTTTATTTTTATCCTCTCTGTTACCTGATTCAGTCTGTCACCAAGTATGCTTAAGTTTTTCACATTAAAAGTAGAAAGTGAAAGTATATATATGGTATACTCATAATTTTATTTAAAAAAATATATATACAGGGCATTCGAACAGTGAAACTTAAAAAGTACGTATACGCCAGGGGAACTTAGTTTAAAAGTTGTAAACTTATTTTTATTTTGTGAATGGAAATTGCTTATACATCGAAACGTGTATAATGTTTATAGATATAATAAAAATAAAATTGTTTTTTTTTTTTTTTTCGAAAGAAGTTGCTATTAATAGAATGATATTGCTATGCGTGAAAGTCTGATAGAGCGTACGATTCGATTTATATATTCTAATTATGATATGTATCAAAGATATGTACATTATAGTGGGTAGCTCATGTATGAGATTTTTTTTTTTGTGATAGCCATATAAAAATGACTCACCTTTAGCAATAAAAAAGGAACCAACAAAACCTTCTAAGTAGCCTCCTCATAAACGCTCATCAACTTTAAATACCTCTTTTTGGATTACTATATTTTTAAGGGGTTATACGTAGTTGCAAAGACAAAAAAAAGAGGTTTTTTATGATGTTTTTCTGAAAAGGTATTTTATTTTACAAAAACAAAAAGTATAGATACATTTAGTGGTCATATTTAAATTTATAGTGGTACTAATGATTTGTAAAAATATGCATCTGGTGTGCTCCTGCAGACGAACTCCTGAAGGCCCCCAAAAAAAAGTTGTTCAGCGGTGATCACAATATCTCCGGTTTAGTTCATCTGAAATCAAAGAACCCGAAAGATTATTTTAGCGGATAGATAAAACTAGGTATTGATGGAAGGAACAATCGATATTTTGATTTTTGACAAAATGGCGGATTCGTCAAAAAAAATCTAATTTTCGACCAAAATCCTACGTCAAATTGTTTAAAAAAATAGAAATAATTATCCGAAATCTTATTCTTTCGATAAACACCTGAGGAATATATTGGGTCTATAACTTAATTCGTGCGGCTTGCTAAGAGATGGCGTAACTGGTATTATTCCATTGTTATTATTCCATTGGAACATGCATTGGAAAGCTACTGTCATTGTACGTCATTTCAGTATAGGTCATTCATTTGAAGCGTAAACAACAATAATTTTTTTTTTTTTTCACTCAAATATGTCGAACTGTGTGCCTGAAAAAGTGTTTTTGCGGGGAGTTCTTCATTACTGAAAACTGCTCCCGAAAGTCATCGTATTTTGGTGGAAGTTTATGTTGAATATGCGCTAGCTGAGCGAACGTGCCAAAATTGGTTTGCACGATTTAAAAGTGGTGATTATGGCTTGGAAAACGATGAACGTCCTGGGCAGCCAAAAAAGTTTGAAGTTGAAGAACTCGAAGCATTACTCTTTGAAGGTTGTTGCCAAACACAAGAAGAGCTCGCAGAATCTTTGGGTGTCACTCAAGCAGCCATTTCAAAACGTTTAAAAGCAGCTGGATATATTCAAAAGCAAGGAAATTGGGTTCCACATGAACTCAAGCCGAGAGACGTCGAAAGGCTGTTTTGCATGTCCGAAATGCTGCTGAAACGCCACAAAAGGAAGTCATTTTTGCATCGGATTGTTACTGGTGATGAAAAATGGATCCATTACGATAACCCCAAGCTCAAAAAATCATATGTGAAACCCGGCCAACCAGCAAAATCAACGGCAAAGCGGAATATCCATGGCCCGAAGGTAATGCTCTGTATTTGGTGGGATCAGATGGGTGTGCTGTACTATGAGCTGCTAAAACTGGGTGAAATCATCAATAGACAACGCTACCGAACACAATTAATCCGTTTGAAGAGAGCAGTAGCCTAAAAACGCCCGGAATATGCGACCAGACACGAGGCAATAATTTTCATTTCATGACAACGCTCGGCCCCACATTGCTATTCCGGTTAAGAACTTTTTGGAAAACAGTGGATGGGAAGTCTTACCCCACCCGCTTTATAGCCCAGACTTTGCCCCTTCTGACTACCATTTGTTCCGGTCGATGCAGAACGCCCTCACAGAAATACGGTTCACATCAGAGCAGAATATCAAAAATTGGCTTGATTCATTCTTGGCAGCCAATCCGGCGCAGTTCTTTTGGAATGGGATCCAAGAATTGCCAGAAAGATAGGAAAAAGTCATAGCTTCAGATGGGCAATACTTCGAATAATACTACTAAACATGTTTTTCTTAAATAAACGTTCAAATTGTGAAAAAAAACCGCACGAATTAAATTATATACCCAATACCTGGAAAAGTTACGTTAAAATTTTAAACCGATTAGTTGATCTGTTTTTTAGAAGTCTTGATCATCGACTTCGAAAACATAGTTTTGAGAAAAATGCGTTTAAAGTTTCGGAAGAAATCTACGCATAGATAATTTTTTTCTTTTTTTACTTACATGGAGTCATCTATTCCAGACAATAAGATGGACCCTCGGTAGCATCACCAGCCTCTAGTACCTCGAGTTGATGTTGTCTACGAGCCATTCTTCCCCCTTGCGTACTCTTATCTAATACCTGGGAACATAAAGAAAAAAAAAAGAGCAGCTGCTACTCCGATTTGTGTTTCCGCCTACTATTTTAACAATCCGATACCTCCTTATAAATATGCGTATATCTCGAAAAGTACTTACCGGATCGATTTGAAATTTTCAGGGAATATACGACGGCTGTTTAATTAATACCCGGATTAGAAATGACAACGCAACTTTTTTAGGTTTTAACGATTTATTTTTCAATATAATCCCCTTTTTCAACCCCTCTTCCGCATAGTACGACTTTTGTTGGCCTGACAAATACTTCTCCGCGGCGGCGTTGACTTCCTTATTCGACCTGTACTTCTTTCCGGCGAGCGATGTTTTAAGGTTTAGAAACAAAAAGAAGTCACAGGGAGCCAAATCCGTAGAATACGGAGTATGGTATGGTGGAGCAATTTGAAGTGCAATTCAATCGACCTGGCGACTGCAGAGGTATGAGGCGGTGCGTTATCATGGTGGAAGAGCACTTTTTTCTTCGCCAGATGTGGTCGTTTTTTCTTCAAATCGGCGTAGAATCGGTCTTAAAATCGACGTAGTATGCTCCTGTGATTTTTGTCCCCTTCTTCAAATAGTCAACGTGGATCTTACCTCGTGCGTCCCAAAAAACGGTAGCCATCACCTTTCCGGCTGAAGGCACGGTCTTCGCCTCCTTTGGAGCATGTTCACCGGGTAAAACTCATTGTTTCGATTGTTGTTTGGTTTCTGATGTGTACCAATAAATCCATGTCTCATCGAGGTCACAAAACAACGCAGAAACTCCTCTGGATTTCGATTAACCAGGGCCAAGCACATCTTTAAAGTAGTCTCACGACTGCGCTTGTTCCCCGGTGTGTGCAAAATGCTCAAAATCTCGTGCAGGATATGGTTAATGCATTCAGTTGAGCTGCCTGCTGGCTCAATAGCGCCACCTATCTTCCAATCCGGGAACTCATAAAACAGCTCTTGTAGTCAGATATATGTACTCCTTCTTAACATAAGACGGCTTTATGATATGAGTAGTTTTAGTGATGGCCTTTTTCGATACCTAGCAGATAATTTTTTTATTATTATTATTATTATTTACAGTACAAACATTTTCCACTCCTTACCAGAATTATATTTTTCCTCCTTTTAATAATCAATTTGGAATAATTTAACTCGACTAAAGCTTTAGTAAGATCAACATATTGTAAAATCCAAATATTGTGAAATCCATCCATCTACTGTACTATACCACATTTCTAGTTTAAAGATTGAAAAGTCTATAATAAATGCTGTTTTTTTTTACTTTAAGTAATACCAAAAAATATCAAAACTACCAATTAAATCTATATAAAACCCGAAGCTGTCCAGAACTAGGCACTGCTCTTGTCTTATGTCTTTCTGTTCTTCAGATAGTACAGCTTTTTCCGATTACATTCTTCAGTTCTCGTGGAAGATATCTAGAATTAAAAATCTATTTCCAAAAATGTCTTACCCCATCTTTGCATGAAGGATTTCCTCTGATTTCAAACCAGATGGGAGCGTAAACCTTTCAGTTCGTTAATTGAAACATATAACGGCAAAATCCGATTAGTGTTTGTCAGCCATCTGGCATGAGAAATTTTTCCTTGGGAACGATTAGCGAAATCGGGAGGGCACTCGCCACTTATGTATAACAGCAGATGTGACATCATAAAGATGTCTCTATCTGTCTTAATCTCTTCAAACGAAACAATGGTGCGCTTTTCACAGTCGTCCAGTAACTTTCCAATAACATCAGGATAAAAGAAAGGTACTGCTGTGGTATTATCGAGTTTTGAAAACAGTGGGTGGCCGTAGCTCAAGTTGTAGTGTATTGGCTTCTCAATCGGACGGTTTGGGGTTCAATACCAGCCATGCGCGAAAGACATCCTTTTTTTCAGGCAACTAAAATCTCGTGAGATGAATATTTTCCAAAAATACAACAATTTACACTAATAATTTAGTTTCCCCATTAAATGCAGAATGCCACACATGGAGCGAAATAATCACTGAGCCCAAACCTCCCTTTTTATCTAATTTTCCAATAAACTAAACATATGCTCCGGCATTTTAAGTGTAGTAATACCCTCTTGAGTGTCTTAAGGGCAATTCATTCATGTGATAAAGACAAATAATCCATTAAAGACGTCAATTTCTGCCCGTGTTTGTTACTATTCCGTAGAAACCTATAGCTGCAGTATTCTCTATAGATATATTCAGCTGACAAGTTGTTGTTTCATGGATTTCAAACTCCAATCCTTTATCAGTTCTTTGACTTGGATTGTCATAACCAACATTGAGCCTGGTTCATTAAGAATTGAAATGTGCTCTTCAACTGTTGTCAATCGGTATTTAATTTTGCTTTTACGAGTAGTTAGAATTTTCAAAGCTCTATCTTTTCGCCCATCAAAATACCTACTGATTCTGTCAAAAATGAGATCTTTTCAAACCAAAAGAAAAGGCGTGGCACGACTCCAGTTGAAAAGAGCATGCCAGTGTTAGAGAAACCGATAGAGAAAAATCGAAAAAAGTTTAAACGAGTCAGGAATGACTGCAACGTCTTTTTAAGTGTTTTTAATTCTTTTTAATTCCAATATAACTTAGGCAACAATTACTACAATGTCGCAAAGGTAGGAAAAGCTTTTGGTCGTTCGTCAAAAAAATCAGAAATTCTGCCTCATCTTACATTCCAACGCTCATTTACAATGACATACCAGCTGTCAGTTCTTTGGACAAGGTCAATCTGCTTTGGTGCATATTTTGCGGCCAGCTCAACACTTCCAGATTGTGCTTTGTCTTCGCCTTCAGTTGATGGCGGGCTGGGGGTGGGTGGTGTAATGGTATATACATAGACTCCTCAAGCAGAGGGTCGCGGGTTCGAATCCCGTGCAAGGCAATTCTCTGAAAAAGTCTTTTCATAGAATTTGTATGTAGTTATATGAAAATCACGTCGGCGTCAACTCTGACATGAAGGCATAATACTGATGTTGGAGTTGGTTGCTGGCTGGGCTAAATGTAACGAACTAACAACTAGCACGTACTAAGACTCACTGGTTGAGGATGCACTGGCTCGTCCCGTCCGGTTTGACAACCACCTCTGGAAAAAATATCGAAACCAAACACACCTGAGTTTCAAACTACTACACCACCCGCCCTCGCCCTGGAGAAAAGCCAGTAAAAGGGTATTCGTATCCCCTTTATGCGCGCGCGGTATTAAAAAAAAAAAAAAATAAAATAAAAGCCGAATCTTCAATGGCACAAATTCACTTTCACACTCGTATAGTAGCAATACTAATTAAGATACACAAATCCAATTTTTTTTCATCAATCCTACTCTTTAGGACACTCTGAGCAATGGAAAACAGCATTTTGCCAGCCCGTCCCAAAAAGGGGAATCTTCTTCCTCAACCGTCATTTTATGTCACTTATGTCATTTTCTTTCCTGTTCTTTCTTGAAGCAACAGGTCCATTAATGATTTGACGGCATGTCTCAACGAAAAGTAGAACTAAAGTGAAAAAAACATTTGACAAAGTTTGGCATCAATCTCTTTTGTCGAAAATGCGTGCATTTGGAATCGATGACCCTCTTCTATTCCATTCCATGTTGTCATAAATGGTTTCATGTCTGATATTCACAAAATAAATGCTGGTTTGCCTCAGGGCTCAATTCTGTGTCCGGCACCCCTTTAAATTTTAATCAATGTTCTTTTGTCTGCTACTTCTAATCCAGTATTATAACTGGTTGACGACAGTTCTCTCTGCTTTTCATATTCGTCTGTAGAACGGGAATGACAACGTATATGAAGCTCATTAAATTCCGTTATTGACAGTATAACCAATCTCAGTGCTATTTGTTGTTGCAAAGAGATTCTAGTTGGCATACCACAAGGAAGCATTTTTGGTCCTCTTCTACATTTTCTATATAGGGTAAACTTGAAAAAGGAACCCCCCTTAAAGAAGTAACAGTTATATCTATGATACATTTCTCGATTTTATGTGGAAACTTTTACGAATGCGCGTACTTATTGGATCACAATTTGTTACACAATGTTACCATTCTTAACATTTTCATTTTAGTCACTGTCGTTTTTCCTTTTTACTTCTCACACTTCCTCCAATAATACGATGCATATAAGGGCTGGAGGCACGACTTACATGTACTCATATAATAAAATATGAAATAGCGTTTTGCTGTCACAAAATGCAGTGAAGCTTTCGCGCTATTTAACCCACATCACGCTTACTCTATGTACGACAACGTCATTACAATTTCGTTAGTAGTTACCGACAAATCGCACAATCGCACTTTGGCGCAATGACTTCTTCGAAATAGATGTCAGGAGTTGGGTTTGCGCATTGATGACATACATACATATATCCAGTTATGCTAGAAAAAGGTATTAATTAGTTGCTGACAAATCTAGATAATCTTCATTGCTAGCCTGATACTAGCATGTATACCGAACCCTTGACGAACAGTAAGAGGAGCCTTTATACTGAAAATTGAAAAAATGACTTCACGAGTTCGGTGTCCTGCATGCTAAAGAGCATGAATAGAATGGTCAAGCTTCATGAACCGTCATCTTTTGTTGCAACATGCCTACGAACGCTGAAAATTCTGCGGGAATGCGCTTTAAAATGTGGTGAGTAGAATTGAAATTGGAGAAGGGTAACACTGGGCATTTTCATCGATAGATTAGATTAGATCAATTCGATCTACAACTGAACATTTCACACCTCGGAACGAAAACTTGCGTCTGTGTTCCAAACTGGGGTATGGGCAATCCTGATTGGACTTGGACTTATGACTTCCAAGCTGTTTGAGAATATAAAGTCGCTAAGACTTGTTTGAGTTTCAGGTTACATCACGGAAAATATTTTCTAGTACTTTTAAATGTTTCTATACACGAAACGAACACATTCATTCTCAAGAATTAATGAACGCATCCACTGAAACTTGACGGCTATTTGACAAGTGACATTTATGGGAAGCTCCCGCGTAAAAAGTTTTTGACGTCAGTTGTTTGCAATTATGGAATGGGGTTCGCTAGAAAATCATGTCGTAATTGGCCTACAAAAATGCGACTACGAAAAAGGCGAAATCTTTCAGATGTTGTGGCTAGTGAAAATCAAAATCAATCGAAACTTTGTGTATCGTGCCGTGAAGTTATTTGAGGATACTGTTGGAATAGTTGATTGTGCAAAATCCTGCCGTTCGCACAGTGTACGAACCCCACAAGTCATGAAAGCCGTGAAGAATTGAGTTCGTTGAATCAGAAAATGACTAACAAGGATATCATGTTGCGCTTCTTAAAACGTACGCATACAAGAGACACACCGGCCACTTATTCATAGAAACATTTAAATAGAAACGTTAAACAAAATCGAAAGTGTTGTTTCGCCAGTACACGAGGAACGGTCACAGGTGAATTTTTTGTACTGAGGACAAAATTTTCATAGCATAGAGTGTATGCTCTGTCACCACGACATACTATATGTGTGAACTCGTTTCGAGAATTCAACGTGGCCACCACCCAGCTTCTGTAATGGTTTGGTATGGAGTTGCCTACCATTTCTACCCGAGCTCCATTTCTGTGAGGAAGGCGTCAAATCCTTGGCAAATAAACCCTGGACCTTTCAACAAGACTCCCTTTCAGCTCACAATGCAAACCTGACTCATAAACCACGTCCTGAACTTCATTTCCACGGATGCCATTTGCATACATTAGACAAACATAATCGTAACAGCCACTAATCTTTTCCTAAACACCTTTGTTACTTACAGCCAGTTCGATCCGTAACAAGCTGCCTCCAGTCTCTCACGCTAAGTTTATTGATGTCCTTACTTACGTGAACCACCTGAGTTGCGGTTTTCCTCTATTGCGCCCCCGGGCGAAATCGAAGACTTTTCGGACCGGAGCAGTTGTGTCCATCGGCTCTACGTGACTCAACTAGCTCAGTCGTTGCACTTTTCCACTTCTGGCTAAGTCGATGTTGCTGTACAGCCCGTACAGTTTGTCGTTGCATCCATGTCTCCTATTCCACTCATAGTCTATATAGACCGGATCGAAAATCACCCGAAGAATTTTCTTCTCAAAGGTACCCTCATCTATTTTTGATAAAGTCCGTGCCTCTGCGCCAGAGAGCTTGGCTGCGATTACTACGGTCTAATGTAGTCTCCACTGTCATGGAGAGAAGTTAATGAAGTTTTCATTCGCAAGACCGGAAAATGCTCTTATGATGACCCAAAGGACCTTAGACTTATAAATCTGTCATCTTTCCTTCTAAAAACTCTAGAACGACAGATTCGTATCCATATTCTAGCTAAAGTTGATCCAAGACTTTTGTCAACGGCTCAACATGCCTATTGTAAAGGAAAATCGGTGGAAATGGCACTGCATTCGCTATCTAACCCTACAAAACAAAGAGTTCACAATGGTTGCTTTCCTAGACATAATATAGAGGACGCCTTTAAGAACGTAGACGTAGACGACTTGTAGACGACTCACTTGGGGAGTTGATCAGTCTTATGCTAAGTAGCAGGATAATCAACTCCAAACTGGGTTGGACTTCTGCTAAAAGTTCCCTTCTTTGGAACTTAGTGGTAACTGAACTGCTAATATACTTGGAAGCGGGAGGGAGCAAGGTGATTGTTTATGCAGATGACGTTGCTATAGCCGTTTCAGGGAAGCATTTCAATACCATCAAAGAACTCCCTCAGCTTATCAACTAACATTCAAGAAAGAGTTAAGAAAGCTACAGTAGCAAGAAAACCATAGCAAACAAATGGGGCCTCCAACCTCTAATAACCCACTGGCTATACATCTCGGTCATAAGATCGATACTCACTTACGGTGTGGTCGTCTGGTGGACGGCCTTAGACATTGCAGTCAACTGCAAAAAACTAAGCCGAATCCAAAGAATAGCATGTCTATGCATAAGCCGAACTCTATGCTCCACTCCCTCCGCTGCGCTAGACATTCTTTTTCACTTGACACCTGTCGACATTTTCAGCAGGCAAGTAGCTGCGACTGCAGCTATTCGCCTTAAAGCGACTACACAGCGGACAAATAATTTATTTAACCACGCTAATATTCTTAATGTATTAGGAATCCATTTAGAGAACATCGATTACACCATACCTAAACTTCGGTTTGACAAAGTCTTTCTGCGACCTTTCCCTCTAGATCCTTCTGGGAGGAAGATGCTTTCATGGAGGACAAGTCTATCCATTTCTATACAGATGGATCTAAAACCTATAGCGGGGTTGGTGGAGGTGTTTTTTCAAGTAAGCTAAATTTAAGCCTCTCCTTCACTGTAGCGTGTTTCAGGCGGAAATTTTTGGCGATTAAAGAAGCTCTGTCCTGGCTGAAGAAAAACGTGATATCTGCAGTCCCTGAACTCGGTCTCACTAAATTCTAAATCCTCCTAGGTGCCTTCTTCTACAACGAACTAAACAGACTCCTGCGCTTCATCGTAAGTTCAAATTGGTTCCATGAGTGAGCAGATCATAGATCCACGTGGCAGCACAACGGGCCAATAGGCTTAAGTGGCTTGGTTCTCCAACCGCCACTCTAACCTAACCTAACCTAACCTATGTAGCGTCGCTTTTGTTGTACGAGAGAGGGCTTTGCTGGTCAGCGATTGACGCGAGTTATTCTTCGCTTGATATCAACACTGATGTCGTTGTTTTAATTAATGGCAGAGTCTAGGAAGACAAAGCCCTTAACTACCTCAAAATTATATCTGTTGAGGGTAACGTTCTGTCCGAGATGTCGTTGTTGTTGTTGAAGGCATATACTTGGTCTTGCCCTCATTGACAGTTAAACCCATCTTCGCCGCTTCCGCCTCAATACTCGCAAGAGCTGCTGCCATACGCGGACTTAAAATCGATAATTAATTGGTGTAGTTCAGAGGGTCTTCTTTTTTGAGGATTGGACAAACAACGCTGAGGTTCCATTCTTCGGGTGTACTTTCGTCCGGACATATTCTACAGACAAGCTCTTTACTAAGTCATTGCCTGCCGCTTTGAAGAGCTTGACAGTCAAGCCGTCCACACTAGCAGCTTTTTTAGACTTAAGCTTAGATATTGCTATCTTCATATTATCCAGGTTGGGTGGACGCAATTGTTGGTGAACATCGTCAAGGTTGAAAGATTTCTTTTGCCAGATATCATCATAGTTCGACATCGTCATTATACAGTCTACAAAAATACTCTTTCCAAATCCTCGGCATCAACTGGGACTCTATTACTATGTTCCCTAGTTCGCTTTTACAGGCTTTGGTTCGCGGCTTGTGTCCAAGGCATGTTTTCTTTTTTTTTTTTTTTTTTACTTTTGATAAAACATCCGAATCTCATCTCTGGAGTAGCGTCTCTCTCTTTCATTCTTCTCCTGAGAAACCGGTGTTCGTCTCTTCTGTTTTGCTCGTAGAACTTGTGAGCAGCTTTGAATCCAGATGGATATCGACCAGTACCCTATGGTTACCATTTGTAGGTAAAATAAGCACAATTGATACATAGAAACAGTTGAAACATTGGGCATCGCCAAGTTGTCACTACTCAACACCCAAACATCGGTTTTAAATCCACTTCTATCATTTATTCAGGAATCAGCCCGTAAGATTACTTCATGAGAAAGTCGTACATTTTATCAGAGTGAAGGTATGTCAACTTCTTAAATTTAAGGCATCATGGACCCGTTTTCTTACGTCTTATGCTACTTTAGAAGAAGTTAGCGAGGATAAGCCCTATCAGTCTGAATTTGAGTATATGTATTGGCACCTTCCATAGGTAGTTCTGCCATATTGTTATTAACGATAAACAATTTATGCGAGTGATTAAGAAAATAAATAAAATAAATAAATGCATACTTCAGAGTATGCATTCTACATTTTATGGTGCCCAGCTAAACCATATTTTGTTCCAATCTCAACTAATTCTCGGGCAATGCATTTTTTTGACGTAACAATATCCCGATAAGATCACCAAACGGTGACTTGAGTTTAATTAACTTGACGATAGACTTAATTACATGGTACGTCTCCATTTAATTGTTACCACAACTCATCTTATCTGTGAAAAATTTTTTCCTTCGTTTTATTATTTTCGTTGCCTCAAAAAAGCAATGTGTTTCCCTAGAACAAAGTTTATCAACCCCCTTTGGCAGGAAACCCTAGCTAAGAACCATACACGACTTGATACGGCTTCTGGGGTTAATTTGATTCTAAATCACTATTGCGCCCGGAACATTTGATTATCCCCCCCGAGTATCTGTACGACTCACCACATTTGACATTAAAATATCTATGATAAGGTCTGGTCGTTAATTTGTTAACTTGCTGTGGGCTATCTTAGGCATGACTAATTGTTCAAGACCATGTGACCGAAATGCCTCAAACTTATAGTAAATTCAAAATTCAAGTGGAATTGCAACATAAAGATAAGCTCTGTGGGAGACGCGATTTTTTTTTTTTTTTTTAGTTTCGCGCACGGGTAAGATCGAGCAATCAATTCGAACGCTTTATGTGCCATCTAACAATTTGATCGGGGAATGACTTTGTATACAGTCAATACTTTTTTTTTTCGGTGAAGTTGTCTATGTACACAGTATTTTCGCCGTTTTCGCCTTCTTGATTTGGTTGTTTTTTGACTCTTTACTTTAGCCGATGAACGACAAACTGGTTTAACCGCGTTGTTCAGTTTGCGTTTGCGCTTGCGACTGTTCTGTGTGGTTTTGTTTCTATCATTTCGCACTGAAGAATTATTCTGCGTCAGTAGTTTTTCGTTTGCATTCCAAGTGTATATATGGTATCTATTGATAGTGAAACTTCGATTTAGGGTAAATTTGATTTATGTTTGTGAAGTTTACCGGTAGAGAGATATACAATACATATTTCCACCCGCCACGTACATTATGGTGACTAAGAAGGGGGTGGCTGTGAGTTATACGCCAATTAAATTTTTTTTACATAACCTCAAAACAAAATCCACTAACGATACATTTTTCGTTTGTTTTTTTTTTCTCTCTCTCTGTTGTATCTTTTTCAGGGTTCAAATTTGAAACGTGCCAGTACAGATAAATTAAAGGAAGTCTTCGTAAAATATGCGTCTATACAAAAGAATGGAGAACATTTCATGACCAGTGAAGATTTTGTGCGGAAATTTTTGGGACTTTTCACAGATGTAGCATTTAATGATGTAAGTACATAGATAAGCAGTATTTTTTTTCTCATCACGCTTAAGTACAGTATGTCAAGCAAGTGAGTTTTCATATTAATTTACTAAGTGAGTACGTGTAGTAATATTTTTAAGAATATTTTATAAAAAATGTTTGTATTTAGAATATTTATATAATGGTAAAAGTATGAGAGCTTGCTTTATGTTTTTTTGTTAGCCAGTTGTTTCTTGTATTTTTCTTTTTCCACAAAAATAATTTACAGTATTGTTCGAAACCTAAACAACTTTTTTCTCTGACTTATTCAAAGTCGAATATTTTTATATTTATTTTCGTTTAAATAGAAATACGATAATTTTTATTTTTTACAATAAATACCTAGATAGTTAAAGTAAAAATAAATATCCAAGATCAATTCATTTAAAGTAAATAAAAAGACAAATACAAGTTTCTCTCAAAATGCAGCTGTTTGAAACCTTTGCAACTTTTAGTATTTGGCGCGATAACCTCTATTTTTTTTAACTCCGCACATCTACGGGCCATTGACTCAGTTAGGTTTCTTATTGTCGACTTTGGTATCAATTCAAATACTCCATTAGCTCATCCTTTGTTTTTGAAGTGTCGATTCCCAACTCTACGGTGATTCTAAAGAAATTTTCAATGAGATTCAAGTAGGGGTATTAGAGAGAAAGGTACTCCAAAACGTGTCGGGTTATTGTCATGTTAAAACATCCTCGAAGTGGCATATTCAATTCGGCGTAGGGTAACATTTGCTCATTTAAGATGTCTCTGTAGACAAATCAATCGATTTGTTATTTTTTTATTTTCATTTTTCATTTTCATTTTATTTATTTGTACACAGAATCTTTTACACTGGTCTTAAGTTAAGTTAAAGTCTATATAAGTAAAAGCTAATTTATTTCAGTTTAAAAAATTCAGATAAAGGCTTCATTAATTATAGATTAAGAATGGAATAAACTATGCAAGTATTCGATGATAGATAATAATCCTAGTTAAAAAAAATAATAAATAAATAAAACGAAAAGAATATTAAAACGTAAAGAGATAAGATAATACAAGAAGATAAAACAATATAAAAACGCAATAAGGTGCCTAAGGTCAGATATCTACACCCTGCCTGACTCGAACTGCAACTTTTTAAAATGCTATAATCTTTTTATTTTTTGATAAATTTTATTGTGCCAAAGCAAAAAATGTTGGAAAATACATCAATTTTCAAATTGTATCAGTAGTTTTCAATATGTCCACCTTTTTCTCTTGGCTAAAATAATGGCTCTGCGGTATTTTGGCCCATTCCCGGCGAAGTACTTGTTTGAGGTGGTCCAAACTTTGGTATTTTTTAGTGCCAACCTTCGCCTTCAAAATACCCCAGACAGAGAAATTCGACGGATTTGTATCCGGAGAATCTGCAATCCATTGTGTCGAAGAAATGAAGTGTGGAACATTGTCTTTTGACCAATCTTGGTTGACGCGCGCTTAGTGAGACGGTGCCGAATCTTGTTGAAATGGCCACGGTCTCCGACCTTCAATACTGCCTCTAAGACAGTTTCACGGTAAACGATCGCATTAATTTTGACGCCACGGTCCAAAAATAAGCGGAGAGCGATCATCGGGGGTTATGGCGGCCCAAGCCATCACCATCGGTGCTGCCTGCTTTCTGGTGGCCGTCCGAAGGTGTTCATTTTCGAAGGACCTCTCTGGTAAGTAAACTCGATCATTTTGTTTTTTGATATATGGCCCGATAACAAATGGCGATTCATTGGAAAAAAACAAATTCGGCAACTCAACAGTTTCGTGCAAGCGCTCTTTCGACTTTAACTTTTTTCTGTTGCGATGTAAGATCATGTGCTTTTTGGAACTTCAATGGCTCGAGCTCAAGCTAATTTTTCAATTTGTGTTGCATCCGTTCCAATGATTTGTCGAGCTCACGAGCCATTTTTCTTCCACTTCGACGCGGATGTCGCTCAATTGCCTTCACTTTCCGAATCATTTCAGCCGATGTTGCTGTTTTTTTATGACCACCTCCATGGCGTTTTGCAACGTTGCCAGTATGACGATAACGAGCTATGGTTCGAGACACAAATCATTTATTCACGTTGAAATGCTGGAGGGCTCAAACGATAGCTACTTGTGGTTTTCCAGCTAAATATAAAGCAATCACACTATCACGTTTGAATTCCATTGCGGATAAAAATTATTCAATACAACTGAGACGCAAAACGTTTAAATATCTGTCATGTGTCAAAATTTGAGCTAACTGTCATGAACGGTTTGGAAATTATAGCAGTCTGAAGTTGGTTGCAGTTCGAGTTAGGAAGGGTGTATATAAGACCTTCTCAAATGACTTGGTTCCGCGAAGTTTTCTTATGTCCAGGGGAAGAGTGTTCCATTCTCTGACAACATAAACAAGATATTAGTTCTCGGAGTTTCTGTATGTAAACCATGGTTGAATAAATACAAAAGAACGCGAGTAAGTTGGAAACTGGAGTTTTTCATACAGATAATGAGGTTTCTCATAAATCAGGATGCGGTTTAGTGTTTTTAGCGTACAAAACTTGTAGTAGGTGTGCAGGCTACAACCCAGGATCCTGTTGGTGTATTCAGAAATATGATCAAAACTTTTGAGATTATAAATATATCGCGTAATGTTGACGGCCACTGTAAGATTTCTTCGCGTTTCTGAGTTGTGGCAGCAAAAGATTGGGCATCCATAGGTAGCTATGGGCGAAATTAAACTTTTTGTTAAGTTAAGCCTTACGTGCTGAGGAATAAAGTGCTTTGTTAATGAGAGGGTACTTAGGCACCCGTATATTTTGCTAATAACTGGAATAACTTTGTAAATTTATGTAGACCAAGACTTTGTATCTCCACTCACTGTTTTGTTCGTCTTATAGAGGGTTCTCTATAAACTCATTAATTTTTACGGACTATCACTCTCTCATTACTGTAGGAATTGGAAATTACGTGTTCTGCCTCTGCAATAAATTATCAACTCAGTTTGATTTCTCAAAATCATCTGTGACCCTTATGTCGTCAAACCAGCTGTTTCGGTTGGATCTTATGCGTCCAACTTCATTCTCAATAGTAAAGGTATTCCACAAGGTTCTATTTTGGGGCCATGGAAAACAGATGTACGTGAACGAAATGCCTTTAATCGTAACATCTTCTATTCACATGTTTATCGACAATGTCAAAATGTATCGAAGTTGCCGACTAGGAATGATCGCAGATTACTCAAACGCTATTAATATTAATCTTGAAAGAATATCCACATAGTCTAAGAAAAATAGGCTCCTATTAAACCCTTCTAAAACGAAATGGATCGTTATTAGCTAGAAGTCGGTAAGGTTAACAGAATATTAACTTGGAACGGTCACGTTAACGCAGCCGTTGACAAAGTGTATTGACTGTTACATCAGCTATGAGTTTTTAATTTTACTCTTCTTAAAACAAGTATGTTGCTGGCAAAAACATTGATAATTCCTTTTCAGCTATGGCTGTGAACTTTTTTGTAGATGCAAAATGTAAATGTAAAATGAGCAGAAGTTGCTCGAGCTCGATCGAAAAGGTCTACCTGATCATATTGTACTAAAAATACTTTTTTGTTTTCTGTTAGGATAAAATCAGGCACCATGAAAAATAAACACACATACAGCGCCACAGAAAACCATAGAAAATGCTCCACTGATTCTAAATATGCAACAAAAAAAGGCGCTTTATTAAGCACATGTTGTTACTGCGATCTGCGGGAATGGAATACATCGCTTGCATATACCTAAGTCTTGAAACCGTACTAATAACTTTCGAAAATTTTTAAAAAGGCATTTAAAGGGTGATTCATATTAACAAAATGTTTATTATCGGCTAAAAGAACAATTCATGGCATTTTCTTTTTGAAAATTATATCATGTACTCGTAAATGTTGGCCACGACTACGTCTGTGGTGATCCATTCGGAAGGTCCAATTTTAGCCCATTAGTTCGAGCATATATTTAGCGACTGGTATCTCGCGGATAACACGAGTAATGTTGGCTTCCAAAGCGTCAATCGTAGCTGGCTTATTCCTGAAGACCTGGGACTTTACATATCCCCAGAGAAAATAGTCCAAAGGTGTGATATCGCACGATTTAGGCGGCATTTAACATGGCGCGATAAAGGTCACGATTGATGGTAACATTCTCATTTGCCTCATTTTTGAAGAACTATGGACCGAAGATTCCACCAGCCCATAAACCACATCAAACCATACCGTTGTTTTTAATGGATGTAATGGTAGCTCTCGGTACTCTTCGGGTTGCTCATCAGCCCAAATACGGCAATTTTGTTTATTAACGTATCCATTGAGCCAGAAATGGGCTTCATCACTGAACAAAATTTTACAATGAAACACTGGATTTTCATTGAGTCCATTCACTGAAAATGTGACATAAATTCAAGTCGCCTAGCTTCAATTCTTGCACAAGTTGAATTTTGTACGCTTTTAGGCCGAGATCCCCACGTAAAATACGCCAAGTTGTCGAATACGCCAAGCCAAGCTGCTGAGGACAACGGCGAATCGATGCATCACGATCTTCGCGTACACTCACAGCTACAGCTGCTATAGTCTTTTCACTACGTACTGGATGTAGTCCAACCGGTCGAGTATCATCCACTAATGTAAACTTGGACTCAAATTTGCGAATGGTATTGGCAATAGTGGTTTCAGTAGGTCGATTATGCGCACCGTAAGTTCCTTGCATCGCACAAAAAACATTTCTCACAGAACGCCAATTTTCGTAGTAAAGATGAACAATTTGGAGAGGCTGTTGTGGTGTGAGTCTTTCCTTTATGACATGCCAAACGATACTGAAAAAAAAGACGTGTTCTGTCATTGATCTGTCAAAAAAAGCCTATTAAAAATCAAACCTTACGATGAATCACCCCTTATAATGTGCTTCTTAACATTTAGATGGCGCTACTTATAGGGTGCGCCATCTTTTATGTCGGTATGTAAATATTGAATAACTTAAAAAAAAAACAACCGATTTCCATACATATATGAGGTATTTTTGTTTAATATCTATACCGCAACCGCCTTTTTTGACCAAAGCAAAATGTGCCATTTTTGCTATGTCATCCATCATATATTTGAACATTTCGGACGGTATAGCAGTGATTTCGGCACGAATGTCTGCCTTGAGCTCGTCATTGGTCCGAAGCTTGCTGGTACATTTTGCTTTTCAGATAACCTCACATGAAGAAGTCCGGAGGGTTCAAATCTGGAGATCTGGGTGGGCAGTCAATGTCGCCATTTTTTGATAGCTCAACTCTTGTTGAAACCATTAACCTTTCAGACCTTTTTCACACATTTCTAGATAGACATAAAGCCAACATCCACCGAATCGATTCCCATCGACTGTTTCGCCTTCTCTGGAGAAAATAGTCTAATGATGGTTATGGCACAAACGTCAAAAGTGTGTGTGATAGGTGAAATGGGCCTCGTCGATCATCAAAATCTCTTTACAAAAATCAGGTTAAGTGCCAACCATTCGAGCGACTGTTTGGCCGTATTCCCAGCGACGTGAACGGTCTGGCGGCAATATTCTCTGGGTCACTTGCGCTTTATACGGAAACAAATACAAGTCATCCTTCAAAATGCGCCGTAAGGTGGTTCCACTGACGCGAAAATGTTGAGCGCGGACGATACGACATATGTACACTCTCTCTTACCGCTTCAACGAGTTCATTGGAACATCTTGGACGTTGATGAACCGCATGTTGACGATTTTCCACGGGACAGCTCAACAAAATTCGACACCAAATGACGAATAGTGTTGTCAGACTGTGCTTGTTGGCCACGATATTTTTGACGATATGCACGTTGAGTTGACACAATTGAACAACTATTTTCAATGTACAGCGTCCCTATTCGGGCGCATCGTTGACGTTTCAAAAACATGTCTACTTAAGTCAATCGGTTGATAAATGTCAAAGTTATTCAATGTTTACATACCGAAATAAAAGATGGCGCACGTTGTACATACCCTGAATGTATAATTTAAACAATAAAAATTCTTACGGTAAGTGGACGATAAAGCGAAATTTTGTTTGGTTTGATTCCTTTTAAAAGCAATGCAAGTCATCGATAACTTTAGACTACTTCTTGTGGAGAGTCTTTGTTAATGACATGGTACCTATGGTATGGTATGACACTTTTTCTGTTTGTACTCGTATAGCGTTATAGTTATTGTGCTTTAAGTATCCGGCAATATACCCAGTCAGACTAATGTCTTTGCTGGACAACATGAAGTTTAAACGACCTTAAAATTAAAGAAAGAGTAACTTAATATTTGTATTCATCAAGTTTCTCAATTCTTACAAATATGTCAGCATTGGATTGGCATCTAAATTTTGCTAAGTGATTGAAATTTTATGTCTCGATATCGTTTTAGCTACTTCAAGAAATGAATCTCTTGTATTCCTTGTGTAGAATGCGATTATTTGAGCGCAATCGTTTGGCTTCATATAATTATTGGAATTAGTTACGATGTACGTCTAATTCTTTCATTGGTCCAACCAGTAAGAAACCTTTAATACAACATAAGCACATCAGTCTGTGGTCTAACTTTTTTGTGTTTGTATCATGTTGATTTAGCAGTATGCCTCCACCAGCGCTGGAATTAGTAGGGATAAATAAATAACCATCAGGATTCCGTTCTTTGTGGGACATTTTATTTTATTTAATAGTTTGCTTTGTACGTGATGTTTTTCGCTATTTGCAATTAATTTTTGCTAAAGACGGCCAAAAGTTATTGTTACCTTTAAGTAAAACTTAAGTTGTGCTTTATTTCCTCTGATGTTCCCTCTTTTTTCATTCACTCTATATGTGTATCATATCTCGTGTCTGAGCTTTTAGGTATGCCCTAAGCATCCTTAAAGAAAAACGGTATGGATTTTGAATTCCTTCAGATTCGGTAGCTTTCGACTTCTATTTAGAAAGAGTTTTTTTTGTTGATACAGCTTTTCTTTTATCGATAACGAATTCAAATTTTACACTCTGCAGCACATCTTTTCTTTCTCAACTGAGCGTTTCAATTAAATAAAACTTCTTCTTTCCGAGCACATTTTATTTCTCTATTATCTTTTGGTCTTTTTACTTGCATCTTGGTTTGCTCCATGCGCTTCTTAATATTCGTAACTAAATCCGAGGTTTCTTCTAATTTCATGTAAAATTAATTCTTGACTCTGTAGGGTTGCTCAATCCACTATCGTGATATGAATCCGAAGTATTCGGGTTACCAAAATACTGGACGAATGCAAAGTCGATTAGCCTGAATTATCTCATGGCATTCTTTAGATAACTCGTCCTTAATTTCGGCTTATTGTTAAGCTGCGAATAGGCTTAAAGGAGGTGGTACATTGTTGTAAGCACTCTTCTTTGAAAAAAAAAAAACATTCTTTTAATCGCATGTTTCAACAATTAAATTTTCGGCGGATCTATTATATTTATTGCAGCAGTAACTTTTACCTCTACTACAATACAATTTGATCAAGATTATTCTTGGAAGTTAGTCCTATATCTACGACGATAAAGAAATTAAACTGTTAAATGCGTTAGCAGCAGGTTTTGTTGCTTAAAATGTTTTCGTTTAGAAGTAGTGGACTAAGATTGGACCCTTAGGGCATTCCACCTATGAATTTTTACTCCCTATGCTCGTTGCTGATTTTGTCTGATTTCGCTTTCAAAGCAACTTACGAGGGCTGTTTGATAAATTCCCGGATTGTGTACCATCATTTAGTATAATTTTTTTTAGCCCGCCTGTCAAAACTTGGTGACAATCCGACGCTGAGTTTTGTTTTTACACCTATTTCAAAACATCGTATTAGTGTTTTTTGCGACCATGGAAAAAGAGCAGTATTGTTTTTAAGTGGATTGTGGAAACCGTGACAAAATCCATGATCTTGTATTGGCGGACCGCCGAAAGAAAATTCACTAGTTGGCTAAGACAATAAACTGAACTGAACAACTAGCTAACTGAACGCGTTAGCCATATTCTGTACGAAAAAGCATGAGAAAACTGTCCGCGCGATGGGTGTTGCGTTTGCTTACACCGGAGTACAAGCGCAATCATGGGACCACTTCAAAAACGTGCTTGGCCCTGTTTAATCGAAATCCGGAAGAATTTCTGCGTCGCTTCGTGACTGTCGATAAGACATGGATTTATTGGTACACACCAGAGACCAAAGAACAGTCGAAATAATGGTGAACGTTCTCCAAAAAAGGGGAAAACCGTGCCTTCGGCGGGAAAGGTGATGGCTACCGTTTTTTATGACGCGCGAGGTAAGATCCACGTTGACTATTTGAAGAAGGGAGAAAAAAATCACAGGAGCATACTACGTCGACTTTAAGTTCGATTCTACGCCGATTTGAAGAAAAAATGACTACATTTGGCAAAGCAAAAAGTGCACCGATAACGCACCGGCTCACACCTATGCAATCGCCACAGCCAAATTGGTCGAATTGCAGTACGAATTGCTCCTCCATCCTCCGTATTCTCCGGATTTGGCTTCCTGTTCCCGAATCTTAAAAGATCGCTTGTCGGAAAGAAGTACGGGTCGAACGAGAAAGTCATCGCCGCCGCGGAGGAGTATTTTTCAGGGCAACAAATGTCGTTCTATACGGAGGGGTTGAAAAAGTTGCAGCACCACTGGGGAAAGAGTAAGTGTAAGTTGTCATTTCTAATCCGGGTATTTATCAAACAGCCATCGTATTATTATATTACTAACATCAAAACTTCTTTCGTGCAACTGCGATTAGCCTTTAGTCTTATTTCTTCACCAATCTTTAAATATGGTTGCTAAGAAAGAATTGTCTGTTGAGCCTTGATCACATTGATATATGAAACACATGTTTCTCGCGAAAATAACATCGTTTTAAACATGACTCATGTATGGTAATTATTCATTTGAAATATAGGTCACTGAAGCCCTCCCACGTTTTCAAAGCCATTGTCAAATCTTCGTAGATTCTATTAGCTCATGACAAAGACAATGTGTATGAGCACTCTAAGAGAGTATATTTTCAGATAATCAATCATGACATCGTCACTCCAAACACATATTCTTTGAAAAGCAGTATTTGTATTGAGAATAATCTGTATTTCATACGTCTAATCCCATCTTTAATCACTAATTCCGTTGGTTATACATACAAAATAAAAATGCTTTGCTCACTTACTGATAACTGATTAGTACCAAATTGAACGGATGACTTGAGATTTTGTTCACGAAGCAACCGAATGACTTAGGTCACCTACCACACAAAAAGATAACCAAAATATTTCGGAAGTAAGCAGTTTCGACAAATCTTATCGGACATTTCGATTACAATTATTAGCTGACATTAGCTCTCTCTGCCTGCAACTTAAGTTAGAGTTTTTGTGTTTTTTACACATATTACAATAACCTGAGGACTAAATTGAATTTGATATGGTTTCTATTTTTAGGAATCGGTGAGACTGCTGGCCGGCATTGCGGACACAAGCAAGGATGGCCTCATTTCGTTTGCTGAATTCCAAGCTTTCGAAGGATTACTATGCACTCCTGACGCTTTGTATAAGACAGCATTTCAATTATTCGACCGCAAGGGCAATGGATCTGTATCGTATGGTAAGGTTTTGCTAATATCAAAATGAATGGACTTAATTCTATCTTGTAATTGATATTATACTCCTTAGTAAGCTGATTACGTAATTTGATTGATTAGTGGGTCTAAATTTAGCCAATGGTCAATAATACCCTTTTGTGTGGAATAAAGTACAAAATTTAATTTAACGTAGTGCTACCTTTGTGATGTTCTACTCTTACGATAATGAAATAAACTTTTAAAATAAAATTTATGTGTACCTTGGAATTGGTATCTGTGTAATGAACACGAATATGTGATGGGTCATTGGTAAAATAATGATTTTGCATAATTTATGACCTATGGTCGCAGACTAACATGAGTAAGCCTTTATGGTTTTGAAAGGCGCTAGGCGATGTCTCGTGGAGGTACGTTGTCTATTATTACCCTATAACTCATGCTAATAATAATTTCAATGGAAATTTCTATATGAATCTTGCTTTTGAACTTATCGGTGTAATTTTAATATGTGAAGGAGTTGAGCGCCTCAGTCGGGGACGGTTGTCATTTTTTTTTGTCGTGAACGTGTTTTTAATACGGAATGGGGATATAAACTCCTTATTACCTAATGCTGACATGACATCGTGTTTCAATTGACCGATCATCATTCCCTTACCGAATAGCCCTTCAAGAACTTAAAATCGTCTTATGTTTGAATATAGGATAGCTCATCATATAGACAATCAGTTAATTCAAAACTCAAAACTTTGAATCAACATCTATCTCAGTCTGGGCAGTAATAATTCTTGATTTCATCTCTGTCCTAATATCATAGAATAAGATAACTGTGGAGCCTAAATAGTCAAAATTCGTTAGTGTCACAAAAGTATACGTTTTCATGATGACAATTTTTCTTGCGAGGCGACGTTGACGTTTATTTTGCTCTATAACCAACCCAATTTTCGTCAAATGTTCATCACTTCAATGCTTTTAAACTAACTTCTATCTGCATTCTTTTGACAATGTCAAACCAATGTTGAATACTTTTAAGACATCGGTACGGGAATTTCTTGTTAGTGTTCCTTCACATACCGTCTATTTTGATAGAGAAAACGATGCCTTGCTTTGAACAGGGGACTTTTTACCGATGAAAAGGTATTTATCGATCAGGGACTCATCGATAACCTTCGCTTATTTTATTACCTGCGTGGATGGATATGATGGATGCTACCATCTTTGTTGAATGCTCCTTCTAGATGCACCAAATGTGAGTTGAAAACAATGTTTCATTGTTCATATTATAACCTTCTTTCTAGGCGGTATAGCTTCGCTCTTATAGCTCATTTTTAAGATTTACACACATCACACCCAGGGTGTGATAAATTCGACATACTTTCGTTCTTCGCAAAACCCACTTGGGTTGAAAATGGTTGTAAATGCTTTTACATGGTGTGTTTTGCATTGTAACTGTAACTTTCTCCTTCATTTTTTAGTATCTTCAGATTTCTGATCCTATATCGCATTTAGCTGAACGTTTTCCTTCATTTAACTGAGGAAGTGTGTATCGCATATACCATTATTATATCTAATGTTAGGTATTTGCGTCATGTGTAAGTGCTACAGCGCCACTTTTGTGGTTGCCTTCATTTTCAGATTCTGGATTAATTCTACAGGTCTATTTTAGCTTCGTGTTGTCGCTGTCATTTTTCTCTATATTTTAAGTACATCTTTCAACATTGTTATGCTGAACGACTGTTGTGTATAACAAAGTTTAAGTCACAATATACTGAAGAGTTTTCGCGAAATCTAAACCACTTCAAGGTATTTCCATCTGTAAAATTTATGACAGCCTATTCGGTTCGATGATTTCTTCTAAATAGATGTCAGCGTTCGGATTACTTAAACGCTAATGTAGATATTCGGATTCTCTTCTAGCACCTTTACCCAATTACTAAGGGCTGTCTGAATAGTTATTACGACCTTGCAATAATAGCGCAATTATCAGTGCAAAGAAAAGAAGTTATTGGACTCGTTAGCATGGTGTTTTATTAAAACGCAATGGGCTTTGTACACTGGCAAGGTGTATTCGAAACATCCAAGCTTCGCGATGAGTTGTTGTAGACTGTCTAGAATTGTCTCGTATATTTTCATAGTATGCGGCAAAAGTTTCACAGACCGTCTTTGCTTTTATACAGCGAAACCAAAAATCTCTCCTTCTACTGCTTAGGCATCCGATCGGGTCATATATTTAAATTTAATGTTTCCGATTCTCGTCCATACTTTAGAGAGTTTGTGATCCGACCTGACTGTAGGCACCCTCTACAGTTAATTATTTTGACTTCGCTTCGCTTACTCCCTTAAAATTTGCCGTGGACGACAGCCAAGTGAATGGTACTCCCTGATAGTGCTTCGTTAAATAATTCGTAAAATTGGAAATTTCGTTATTCACCTCTAGTAGAAATCCCAATACATTACGCCGCTTAAATCTCTTCAACATCGCACTTCTTTTCTAATTTCAAATACAATGACTCTATTGTTCGCATGTGGTCTAGCTACCGTTGTTTTTGCTTTCTTTTTGCAACGTTCGAAGTCTATTAGCACACTATCGGTTTCGCCATTTCCGCTGTACTTAGTTCACGTTTAATACGTTCTTCACCGCCATTTTCATTTTATTATTTCACACATAAAGACCGCCACATTTGAAGCGCCGAACCGAGTTTTTCCAGTTCACTTATATTTGTTCTTTATGCCTTGTGCACTTAGTTCTTCTTCTTGATTTGTGTCCTTTTATTATAAAAGTAGTGCCCAGAGTTAGCCTCTTTCGTTCTTTAGATTGCTACCGATTTTCGTTGGTTGTTCTTTGATTTCTTTACAAAAAATTCTGTCAGTAGAAGACGATGCTAAGTTTCTATTGGTTTTTCCAGCATATTCTCGTATGGTTATCTATCAGGATTTGGTTTTCCCCTTCAAAATAATCTCTCTCAGATAAAATACACTTGTGTCAACGCTTTTTTCAATCCTCGAAGCACTTCTCATAAGCACTTTTTGGTATGACCTTAAGCTCTTTCGTTGCAAATCTCAGTCCTTTCATAGGTCTCTTCAGTTTTGGGAACAGGAAAAAGTCGCATGGAGCCAAATCCGATGTAATGAAATGAAAAAGCCATAAATTGTTTTTCTACAATTCCGGAAGTTAATTTTGTATTGCTTCTCGCAAATGGCGCATTACTTCAAGGAGTATTACCTTATTGACTGAAAGACTTTGAGGTAAAAACTCGAAATCGAAAAAAGCATTTATCAAAATGACATTTGATCGACCTTGGCGTGTTTTTTTTTGGTCTTAGCTATCCTGGGTGCTTCCATTGGGATGATTGGATTTTGGTCACGACGTCATAACCATATACTTATAACGCATCAGCTATGACTCTTCTAAGCAAGTCAGCATCATCATTGATGTCATTCAAGAGCTCTGAGCGATGCCCATGCGACGGTTCCTCTAATCAAAATTAAGAAGTTTCGGAACAATCTTCGCTGACAAACGCCTCATGCCCAAAACACCCGAAAAAATTGCATGACACGAGCCGACGGATATGCCAACATCCTCAGCAACTTTTATTATAATCCGACGACTTTCTAAAACGATTTTCTTCACAGCTTCGACGTTATCATCTTTTTTTGATGTGCTGGGGCTTCCAGAGCAAGGTTTTTTATTGGCATCCTCTCGGCCATCTTGGAAGAGCTTGTTCCACTTGTAAACATTCAACATCACCCTGTCTACTGTCACCACTGTCAACATTTCAAGTGTTTTAGAGCATTTGATTCCATTTTTTACACAAAATTTGATGCAAATTCTTTGCTCCATTTTGTATAAGAATTGAAAATCGCCAAGTACACCGAAACACGTCTAACCTTTCTATCTATCAAAAACTAACTAACTCCCGCTAAATTTCAAAAGTCATCTTACTTTTTGAACACACCGTATCTATGACCGCTTTGTTTCTCGTTCTAAAACTGTTTTCTCCATGCCAATCTTCGTATTTAAAGACTTTATACCGATGAAAAGCATTCCCTCTCTTGGTTTTCGATTTCAGATGTCGTCATATTCGCTCTAAAATATTTCTTTACCTGATCGTCCGATCGTTCCATATGTAGTACTGCTATAACATTAATTCGATGCATATACTTTTAATCAACGAAAGTTTCCAGCTTTTGTGTGACATATAGCAGAACTGATCCGACATTGGATCAGCATAGTCTCAATTTGATTCTCATGCTGCAAACATTGCATTTCCATATCTTTGACAGCATACCTTTGTCATACTTTGCTTTACATAATCTGCTGTCCTTATCTTATTCGGTACTACAATCAGCTGAGACAATACTTCAAATATTGAGAAAAGAAACAACTTCCTCGACTGTTGTTGAGCGATGATGGGTTGAACGTTGGTATTTAAAGTCCTAAACACTTAGCACTGGTCACCTAGGGTGACCAAATATTAATGATTGGAAAAAAATTCAAATAAAACAACAACGGTGTGAGATATAAAATTTATTCTGGCTTTAATTTGATGCTACGCTCAAATTTTTATGGCTCGGTCCAATATTTGTGGCATTATTCCTGTAATAGCGTGTCGAATGTTGGCCCCAAGTTCGGCAAAAGTGGTAGGCTTGTTAGCGTAGACAAAGAACTTGACGTAACTCCAGAGACAATAACCGGGTTCGTGTCAAATCGCATGATCGCGGCGGCCAAATGATAAACGTTCGCCATGAATGACCCAGTCGACACATTTCTCCTTCACAACTTCCAGCGTTGCGTCGCTTGTATGGCGCCGTCTTGTAGGACCCACAGCTCGGATATATCGACGTTGTCGAGCTCTGACCGCAGAAAGTCATTTAACATCGTTCTATACATCATACCATTCACGGTAACGGTGTCTCTTTCTTATTTCAAAATAAATAAGGTCCGATGATGGAGCCGTGCCGTAAACCGCACCAAACAGTTGATCTTTGTAAATGCGTTGATACTTAACCGAACACTTATGCATTGTGTTGACTCTAATACTTGTTGACTGTTACTTGTTGACATAGTCGCCGAGTTGAAAGTGGGCCTCGTTCGAGAAGATGATTTTCAGCGTCCAATTAGCGAACGCACGGCGTTAGCTATAATCGCCCGACTTTAATTCTTGCGTCAGGACAATTTTGTTAGGATGTAGGCCCAGATCCAACTCGACGGGTTGATGATGCCCAATGCAGCTGATTGGCGCCGAATCGACATTTCTGAGTCTTTTTCGATATTGGCCACTACGGCGGCTATGTTTTTTTTCATTTCGCACCAACATCTGTCTAGTTGGTAGATGTAGATGTAGATGAGATCTAAAAGATGTACTCACGCTCAAACTTTTCCACGGTGTGATGAATTGCCTGCACATTGAAACCATGATGACGACCGACCTCACGACGAAATTCACGTTTCGTATTTACAATTGATCCGGAATTTCGACATTTTTAAATAATTTCCGCATGCTCGACAAGCGTAAAACGGTGCATGATGAAATGGCAAACCTTACTTAATATTTTGACAGCTTTATGTCATTGTCAGCTGCTGAAATATAACAATTGGAAGAACTATTATTGCTATCTGGTCACCCATCCGAGTTTATTTCTAAAACTACTCAATTTGCATCTGCTTCTAAATATTGGACCATAACAAGCAGATCTAATGAATCTGCGTGAAATTAAGCTTTGCTACAAACTTGAATAGTTGTTTGAGTCTTTACACCTGATAGGGAGCTTTAATAACAGCAAACAATTTTTCCAGCATATTTGCCCAGAAGGCTTCCTCAAAACTATAAACAGTAGATGAAGCGTGAAAAGATGTTGGGTGACTACTTTCGCTGGAAGCCACAAAATAGAATTAGTTTTGATTGAGCGGTGTCTAGCAAATCATAAGCGCAAAATGAAGTATGCACAGCTCAGAAACGGCAACATTAGGATACGGACGTATTCTTTATGAGCTGCTATCCCCTTCCTCTCCAGCAATGTTTAATATGCAACTGAATTGCCCGTATGCACTTCTTCGATCTTTCGACGACGAAGTGAAACACACAGCACACTAGAATTGGTCGTTTTAATCGCTTCTTGTTAGTGATGCAATTATCTTCAGCTTTAAGCGAGTTATTTGGAAACAGGAGGCATCGTGATTTATTTCTTTGATAACTAACTGATTTGGAGACCGCGAGTGAATTTTGAATTGTTGAAAACATTAGCTGGCAATGATAACATTTAGTTCCGCTGCAGAAATGTTTGTTCCTTTTTCTTGGTATAAAATGAGCTAAAGATGCTCCCATTTCCCAGAAGCAGAAGTACATTTTAACTATGATTAACCACTTCTAAAAAAAAAAGAAGTTTATGGGTGCACAAGTAAATGAATTTCAGTGTAGGCAACGGATATGGATCTTTCTTAGTCTTAACATAACATTTTGTCAGAATTTGAAATAAAATCTTCTTTCTTCTTTAATTACAGCGGAGTTTTCAGAAGTCGTGAAAAAGACAGAACTACATTCGAAGATTCCGTTTAGTCTAGATGGCCCTTTCATCAAGCGATACTTTGGAAACGTAAGTTCTTCACATCTCTAACCGTTCCCATAATTATTAATTGAAAACTCTCATATTTTTGCAGGATAAACAACGCGTTATCAATTATGCTGAATTTACACAGCTTCTTCATGACTTCCATGAGGAATACGCCATGGAAGCGTTCCGAAGTAAGGATCCCACTGGTTCTGGATACATTTCCCCGCTCGACTTCCAAGACATTATGGTCAAAGTAAAAAGGCATTTACTTACCTCAGATGTTAAGGACAATCTAGTTGCCGTAAGCAGAAACACTTTTGTAAATTCATTTCATTACGTCTAAAATTGATTTCTAGGTAACTGAAGGCCACAAAGTTAGCTTCCCGTACTTCATGGCGTTCACATCGCTGTTGAATAATATGGAATTGATAAAACGTATCTACCTGTATGCAACTCAAGGCAGTCGAACAGAACCTGTTACAAAAGATGAACTGCTCTATGCCGCACAAACTATGAGTCACATTACACCTCTTGAGATTGATATTCTCTTCCAGCTAACAGGCGCACTACATCAAACAGGGTAAGTCACCAATGAATCTTCTACAAAATGTTTATCTTCGTTGAATCATAGTTTTACAATAGATCCATCTTTGCTCACGAGAAAAAAAAAATATATATAAGAAATTGAGTGGGTTTTCCGCTCTGAACATACATATATTCATATTTTCACAATTTGAATTCGCGTTATGTGTAGAAGTAAATAATCGGTGTCTTATTGTCCCGTTTTTTATATTTTTTCCCCCACGCGTTCACTTATAAAGGTGGTGGAAGCGCAAAAAGATTGACGTTAATAGGCAAGTGTTAACTTCTAGTTCGTCCTTATCCCTGTCAATTTAACTCGGAAAAACCTTTTTTTTTAGTTTGTGGAGTGACCATTTTTTTTTTTTTTTTTAAATTTCATTAATTGGTCTTATTTGATCTGTCTCCCGTCCCTCTTTTGATTTCTATTTTTTTTTTTTATTTATTACTAATCCGGGTGAAACTAATAATGTTTTGTATTTAATAGACGAATTGTCTATGGAGATCTTAGCAATATTGCTCCAGAGCACTACACAAAGCATATCACAACACGTTTCGCTGATATTAAAGCTGTGGACAGTCCTGCTGATCGATCTGCGTTCATTCAGATCTTGGAGAGCTCATACAGGTTTACGCTTGGATCAGTTGCTGGCGGTGAGTTTAAATGCATTCAAACGCATGAATATCCAGATATTATTTTCTTTTCTTTTAGCTGTTGGTGCTACTGTGGTCTATCCCATTGATTTGGTTAAGACGAGAATGCAGAATCAACGAACTGGTTCGTTTATTGGTGAAATCGCCTACAGAAACTCGTGGGATTGCTTTAAGAAGGTTTTACCAAGAATGAATACCGGAAATTATGCGAAATTTAATCAAAATGTTTCAATTGCAGGTCATTCGACATGAAGGAGTGTTGGGTTTGTATCGTGGTTTACTGCCTCAGCTAATGGGTGTAGCGCCAGAAAAGGCCATTAAACTGACTGTGAATGATTTGGTTCGTGACAAGTTTACCGATAAGCAGGGAGTCATTTCTCCATATGCTGAAGTGTTAGCTGGAGCATGTGTTAGTATTTAATATCTTTGGTTTCCTTGCTTATCCTAATTGGTTTTTGTTACTTTTAAGGCTGGCGCATCTCAAGTCGTATTCACAAATCCATTGGAAATTGTTAAAATTCGCCTGCAGGTTGCTGGAGAAATTGCGAGTGAGTAACTTTAGTGATAAGCTTGTTTTTTTATCATAAATTCTACTGTTACCTGATTCAGTGAATCCTTAAAATATTATTCCGACAACATGGGAGCAATGGTTTTTTTTGTTAAGAGGGTAGATGTTAACACAAAATCACTTTCTTCAATAAATCTGTTCAGCTGCTAGGGTACATATAAGGACACCTTTATGATCGGTTCCGCCAGCCTGCTGCCCGCGTCTCTGAGAGCTGGAATATAAGCAGGAAAGTAGAGCACTTTCAAAAGAAAAATTTTTCTTCATATATGTTGTTTTGTAGGAGCAGTTAGTTAGATTATAAGTAATAACCGTTTCAGCTGGTTCAAATAGATGATTTCTAAAATGTTCAAAGACATCAGGATCTTGAAGTCTTCGAATATTATCATCTTTGAGTAATGATTAGGCATTCGTTTAAACTTAGAGAGCTACAATTGAATATGTGTGCTCAAGATACTATCACCATCGGGCTATCTGGGTGTTATGAACTTTATTCATGTATTTCGTTCTCGTTTGAAACCTGAAGGAGTGACGAACAATCTTGACATCATTTCTTACTTACGGTATAGCGTTTTGTAGTCTGCACTGGAAAAACAAACTAACACGAACTTGCTGCCTGCATAAGAATGACTGGAGCGTTAAGAACCTCTTAAATTCCAAACTTTACTACAATAGCTGCATACGAGTATAAACTTGCTTGGCATACGGATTGCATTTAACTCTACCGTCAGGCTGAGAGACACTCTGTCTGTACGCCGCCCACATGCTGTACTACCTTGCAAGACCAAGTCGTAGCTTAGCTATTTATCTAGCTAGCTGATTTTCTCAGCCTGAATTCAATACCCGGATCGTCAGATATTACGATTTACACATATAGACAGTCAAGTAAGGGATCTTACTTCGAATACCAGTTGTTCGAGACTACTTGACATAGTTGCACGCTATCACTGCGTCGCTGTTGAATTGGCCAGACTCGAAACTCTAAAAACGTCAGCCACCAATGTCTTTACCAAACACACTTTCAATTAATCCTAAATGATCAAGAGGGCTGACCAACCTCAATAGAGAAGAAGTCTCCAAATTCACTTACGGAATGGCGTGTCATTGGAAAGCACAGCTACTGATTACATATTCCTCACATCGATTATTGTTGCAGCTGTAGAGATGTATGAAATTAGCCCACCTTAGCGATGGCTTTGAGAAGCACGACGAACCAATTACTTTATGGTCTCGATTCAACATTTTAGAGAAAATTAGTGACAGAATACTTTAAATTTGTTCGCTCTAGCATGATAAGTATATAAGGCCGATTTTAATATTTATTTCTGTTAAACCCCCTTACCAAAAAATCCAGAGTTACCAGCTTGATGTAGATTCATTTGACTCCATATTTAAACATGGTTACAACCGGTGCATCGAAAAATTCTCATTTTATCAGCTAGCTCTTCCAAATATGATGAGTCTTTTCGCTGCAAAAAGACTTAAACAGAACAAGTTCCGTACTATATTCACTTTACATAATGCAAAGCCAGCAAAGCGTCAATGTAAGATCCAGAATTGTCAATTCGCGGATTGGGTTCTTTAGCAGCTTGAAGTCTTTTTAGACTCAATGGGGCTGGCATCAAAAGGCAACGTAACCCAAAATTACCATTGATTATTTCTTCAAAAATTAAGAAATTAATCAGGACGATATGTTTTTCCAGCAAGATGCCCACAAAACTGTTATCTGCAATTAGGACTCTCGTTTATTTCAGAGAAATTATCGATCGGTAGTCGTTGCAATTCTTTTGTCGATTCGCCTTTATACAGAGTCACAACAAAGCTCTCGCTCAACTGGGTGGACATCAAAACCGAATCTATTTCGGTGTTTTTTTTTTTTTTGTTGTTGCGTCATCATAGAAATATTCGTTTGTCCGTGCTTTGACGTTGCGCTTCTTCGTTTACTTCAGAAAATATCTAAGGAATTTTTCCACATCCTCGAAACAACAATGACCCCCAAATTTGGGCTGTTGCCGCTGTTGCATGAAATAGTTTATATTTTGTTGTTGTGACATTTATCGTTTCCAAACTGATGAAAGAAATAGCTCTTTAAGCTGCATCTAGTTTAAAATGTAAACTGTGGTTTTTCGTACCAAAGTTAGATGCAATTACCATGCCTTCTTAAAATCATCATCCTGGATTTTGCTAAATTTATCGTCAAATTCCATTGTTTACAGTAGTTTTCAAGACGGTTCATAATAAACTGCATCTCTTCTACTGTTTCCGACAGAAATACTACGTTGTCCGCAAATTTTAATGCTGGAATCCACACACTCCTTCTTTGACTATATCGTTTATAAAAAGGATAAAGAACAACGTGCCTAAGATGCATACTTGCTTAACTCCTGTTTGCGTTCAAAATTCTTCTGATACAGTCCACTCTCGTTAATTCGAAACCTGAAGGACTTTTAAAATATTACGAATAATCGAGAGTTTGAAATATCAAATGGATCGAAAGTTTCGAGAGAAAATATATGAAAGTTTGAATTATTGAGTAATAAACAATTATTATTTATTAACCGCTAATTCTTTAACAAAATCGAAAGGTTAGAGTTACGTACATACATACATACAAAGTATGTATCTACATAATGTGAGTTAATTATTAGTCTTTCGGAAGAAGTCTTTAATGTTAGTTTGCTTCAAAGCACATTGCTGAGACTTATCAATAACTTTTTTTAGGAAATAGTTCCTGTTTCATCAATGTTGTTTCGTAGACAGAAGCTTGTAATGTGTCGAATGAGGTTCTTGCCTCCCTTACTGACACTTCTGCCAAAGACTCTGATGTATCTTACTCATCTTCATCGTTATTATTATTATTATTTCATTTGTAACACATGGGATGGAAAGTCAGTGCCGTTTTATAGTAAAACACAAAATTTTAGCAAAATTCAACTTTATTTATCAATATAGTTGCCTTCAAGGGCGATACACTGATTGAAACGATTTTTTAATCTTTCGATATCAGTTTTGTAGTACGATTTCGGTTTAGCCTCAAAATAGGCCTCTGTTTCGGCGATTACTTCTTCATCGGTATTAAATCTTCGTCCGGCGAGCATTCTTTTGAGGTCTGCGAACAGGAAATAGTCGTTTGGGGCCAAATCTGGAGAACACGGTGGGTGGGGAAGCATTTCGTAGCCGAATTCATTCAATTTTGTCATCGTTTTCATCGACTTGTGAAACGGTGCATTGGCTTGATGAAACAGCACTTTCTTTTTCTTCAAATGCGGCCGTTTTTCTGCGATTTCGTCCTTCAAACGCTCAAACAACGCAATGTAATAGTCGCTGTTGATAGTCTGCCCCTTTTGGAGATAGTAGATGAAAATTATTCCATGTGTATCCCAAAATACGGATGCCATAACCTTGCCAGCCGACTGTTGAGTTTTTGGTCGTTTTGGACGAGGTTCGTCGCCTGCTCGCCACTCAGCTGACTGCCGATTTGACTCTGGTGTGAAGTGATGGAGCCAAGTTTCAACAATTGTCATATACCGAAGCAAAAATTAGGCCTTATTGCGGTGGAACAGCTTTAAACACTCCTCTGAATCATCAATACGTTGTTGTTTTTAGTCGACTGTGAGCAAACGCGACAGCCACTTTGAACAGAGCTTTCGCATGTCCAAATATTCGTGTATGATATATCCAACACGCTCTTTTGATATCTTCAGAGCCTCAGCTATCTCGATCAACTTCACTTTACGGTCATTCGTAATCATTTTGTGGAATTTTTTAATGTTTTCATCTGAAACAGCCTCTTTTGGACGTCCACTGCGTGCATCATCTTTGGTGCTTGTATGACCACTTTTAAATTTTTCAATCCACTTGGGAATGTTTCGTTCGGCTGGTGCAGAGTCCGGGTAACACTTATCAGGCCATTTCTTTGCATTGGCTGCATTTTTTCCTATCAAAAAGCAATGATAAATCAACACACGAAATTGCTTTGAATCCATTTTTTTCACAATAACAAAAGTTGCTTCACTGACAACGCTATATCTCGAGAACTAATCATCCGACAGCTGTCAAATTTATACATGTAACTTTTGAAGATTGGTACTAACTGAAAATGGTATGGATTTAATTCAAGTGGTACCCTCTTTTAGAAACGGACTTTTCAGCCCACGTATTACCTTTAGCAGATAAAATTTCGCCATCGGTTGGAATACCCGAGACAGCAACATCTTCATCTGCCTGAACAAAGTCATAAAAACTCACACCGCTGATATTAACCTGTGGTGCTGTTGCTGCTTCTTCATCTTTCGTAATTATAGCCTGATTTTCCTGATCTTTTATGAAACTGGATTTTATGAAGCAGTTGAGAATCGTTAGTGGTGTTACAGCTCTCCATGCCTTGTCAGTCAGTAAAATAGCAGTCAGGACCGTGATATTCGCAGTTAGCTGATTGTCGAAATATTCTGAAAAGAGCTTAACAATTTCTTTGCGAAAGAACGTCTTAAAATTATGAATGATGCCTTGTTCCAGTGGTTGCAATTTGGAAGTGGTATTCGGCGGAAAGAAGTAGAGTTTTACATTGGACAATGTAGGGGGACTATTGTGGACAGTGCAATTGTCTAAGAAGAGTAGAATTTTCCGCTTTTATTGTTTCATCTCCACGTTAACTGTTAAAAAGTGTTAAAATGGTTAAAAAGTTCTGTGGTCATCCAAGCTTTTTTGTTTGTACGATAAGCAGTAGGAAACGATTTCACTTCTTTGAAACATCGCGGCTTCATTGCTTTTCCTATCACTAAGGGCTTCAATTTTTCCGATTCGTTCATATTTGCTGCAACTAAAACTGTCAATCTGTCTTTACTATGTTTTCCCCCATCACATTTTTCATCTTTGAAAGTAAGAGTTTTGTCAGGTAAACATTTGAAAAAGAGGCCAGTTTCATCAGTTTTAAAAAGTCTCGGGCATCATAGTTTTCTATCAAAGTCTTCAACTTGCAATGCCAATCTAAGCAAACTGCATCATTAACACTTCCACTTTCCCCACAAACTTCTTTGAACACAACTCCATTTCTCTTCTTGAAATTTGTTAGCCATCCTTCAAGTTTCCGGTAATAGAAATTTTTTGGCCTCTACACTGTCTTAGCCAAATGACCAGACTTTCTTCCAGGCGAGGAAATTCGCCTTTAGTAGTCCTTTTCCTTACTCCAGTACTTTCAGTAGCACAAATCCTCTCCTTGAGAGTGTTTTCAGAGGAATCTTAAATTCTTTTGCGACATCACTTTTCTTCCCACCTCCATCCACTTTTTCAATTAACTCCTTCTTTTTAGCAATTGTCAAGCATTTATACTTTTTAGGACCCATAAACATAAATTTTTAATCTGTAACCAAAGAAAACTGAAACTAAACACCAAATGGAAGTGTTGACACAGTACACATAACAAATGCTCGTGCAACGATGATACAAGTTTGAACTTGTCTTAAAATGTACCTCTAGGCATTCTGATAATTTTTATTTCGTCGAGTGTTTGGCACCTATGAGTTCGAATTAACGCGTCGTTTTTTTACGTAGCGATAATTTTTTTGTTCGAATTACCAAGTGCTTAAAAATGAAATATAAAGAGCTTTTCTACTGAACTCGTGATAACTTCGAATTATGGAGAGGTTCGAATTATCGCTGGTTTGAATTAACGAGGGGCGACTGTACAAACTCACCATTCCACATATAAGGTTTTCTAATAACGACTTGACAATTTTTTCTTTAAATAAAAGGCAAACCATTTGAGATATTTCAAAAACTTTATTATTGGCTTGAAGTACAATCAAAACATTTATGAATGGAACTCGACTTCGTTCATATGGCCACCGCGGGCACGTTTGCAGCGGTCGATTCGTTGGACCCAATTTTCAACGACTCGGCCACACATTTCGCGTTCAATGGTGGCTCTGAGCTCTTCCAATGTCGTCGGCGTGTTGGCATAAACCAATGACTTAACGTAGCCCCACAGAAAATAGTCAAGTGGCGTCAAATCGCACGAACGAGGCGGCCAATCGACTGGCCCATGTCTTGAGATAACACGCTCACCATACTTACATACATACAATCAATATATCGATTCTAGCGTGTGCTGTGTGGCTTATGGCACCATCCTGTTGAAACCACATGTCGTCCAAGTCCATATCTTCCAATTTGGGCCAAAAATAATCGGTGATCATGGCGCGATAACGCTGACCATTCACAGTAACGTGACGATCGTTATCGTCGACGAAAAAATACGGCCCAATAACGCCGCCGGCATGCAAACCCCACCAAACAGTTATTTTTTGTGGATGAATTGGTGATTCATGGAGCACATGTGGGTTTTCACCCGACCAATAACGCATATTTTGCTTATTGACGAACCCATTGAGCCAAAAATGAGTTTCGTCACTGAAGATGATTTTGCGATGAAATTTATCATCTTGGCGCATCTTCTCCAGAACCCAATCGGAGAACCTGCGTCGCTTCAAATGGTCCATCTTCTTCAATTCTTGAGTCAGCTTGATCCTGTATGGGTGTAAACCAAGATCCTTACGCAAAATACGCCATAATGTGGTTTGAGCGATGCCCAATTCTTGAGAACGCCGTGGAATTGACTGATTTGGATCGTTTGCTACTGAATGGTAGCGATATTTCGACACTTCGACACAACGAATATGTAGACTCAAATTTTTGCACTAAACTTGTTATTGCGTGTCTACTAGGGCGAGAATTACGACCGAAAATTGGAGTTAACGCTTTTAAAGTTGCAGTCACCGACTCCGAATATCTGTAGAAAATTTTTATAATTTGCAGACGTTGCTCGTTAGTGTACTTTACGATGATGAAATTACTGAATAAATTGAAAGTGACAGTTTGATGATTAGCGAAAGAGTGCGTTCACAAATTAATTGTCAAGTCCCTATTGGAAAACCCTAGAGTTCCCATACATCGCTTCTAGCACATTTATTACCTCACATTAGAGCTTCACTCGCAATGGAATCAAAAGCTGCGCGAAAGTTCAAACAAAGAAATCATACAGCTTTTTGCGGTTCTGTTTAAAAATTTCCGCAATGTTGGTAAGAGTAAAAAAAAGATCTTGTTTGTGAAGCATCGCGTAAGCCTATTAAAAATCATTTTATCAAATAATGAAACTATGACCTCCACAAAGTTATAATTGTCAATGTTGATGTTCTGGTCAAGTCGTTGGTGGAGTTCGTCCTTTTCTAATGACAGCATGTATTTTATTTTGCTCTCCCGTTTGACGTTTCCCTTCAGAACCATTTTGGCCATTATTGTCGGAAATCATTCGCGAATTTTTGATACGGTTACAATCTCATCTAGGAGCCTAGAACCCTATTTCCGATATTATGCCACTTGTTTTCTTAAAAGAATATTATAACAAATTTACGTTGTCACAATGCGTTTTCTCGTTTGAAATTATTGCTGTCATTGCCCCGACATTGCAGCTTGCGATCCGTAATAAATTTTTTAATAAATTGTATTGCTCGCCTCCGCTGAGCAATTGAAGTGCCCGGTGGGTGTAGTGTATTAATATATGAGTATTATTCTCCCTTACTTTAGTATGTGTGAATATAAAATGTATATCCGACTTTTTTTTTCTTGGCCCACCGGTTGTCTCCAATCGTGGAATCGAGATCACACATACAAACTTTCCTCAATCTCATTAGATGTTAATGTTCTTCAGGCTCATCTTTGATGTTAGAGTACTTGAATACAATTTTTCCCATTTAGTCGCCTTTGACGACTTTCCACCAGTAGTCTTGTATTGGCTCATATAAAAAGTCTCCGCGGTTTTTTGTTACATTTTTGAAAACAAAAAAAAATTCTTTATTAAAAATCAATTTGAATCAAGTACATATTGGCCATTATTATCTATGACCTTTTGCCATTTTACGGATAGCTTCATAATTTCATCGGTGTATAACTTCTGTTGGTTATCAGCGAAAAACTTGGCCAAGTGATTTAAATAGTAATCAGAGGGTGCAAGGTCCGGTGGATGCATCAAAACTTTTCAACCAAGCTCCGTCAAATTGCTCCGGGTCTTCAAAGATTTGTGTGGCCTAGCATCGTCATGATGGAAGGCAACTCCCTCACTGTTGGACAATTCGCTTTTTCTTGAAAGCTTCATTCAAACGGTCGAGTTGTGCGCAGTAGCAGCTCATAATAGACAATTTCCTTTCAATCCCACCAAACACTCAACATAACCTCGTTTGCCGTCAATCCAGGCTTTGAAATCGTTTGTGGTCGGTCACCGGCCTTTGACCATGATCGCTTGCGTTGGATATTCTCCTATTTAAGCCCGTAATGAAACGCTTCAAAAATGGTTCCATTTCGTTACGTTTCAGCAGCGTTTCACTGACGGTTATTCGGTCAATTAAATTTCTTTTCATATAGCAACCAAACATCGGGCTTATTTGAGTAGCCTGCTCGTTTTAGATAATTCGAAACTGTCATACGATTGATGTTTAGTGCCTCCGCTATTTCCACATAGCTTCCGACAGCTTGCTCCATCAGTTGCAAAATTTCATCGACTTTTTCAGTGACAAGACGTCCAGTGCGAGGTGCATCTTTTACATCGAAATTTCCAGAACGGAGTCAAACAAACCTCTCCTGGGTCCGGCGTTCACTCACAGCATTCTCACCGTAAACTGCATAAATTTTTCGGCATGTTTTTGCAGCGTTTTTCCCTTTTTTATAGTAAAAAAGCATCACATAGCGTATTTCTTCAGATATTTCACTCATATTCAAATCAGTATAACTTTTAACACGAGCAACGAATAACACAGCTGTTTTCACAAAAAATGTAGCCTGACATGTCACCTTTCAAACACATGTTCTTTTGATACAATAAGATTAGTGTTTCCTGATAAATGGACACCATCTAGTGACAAACAACCGCGGAGACTTTTTATATGACCTAATATTAGATTTTTTCATGCTCCCAACAATAACGAAAGCTTCTTAAAAGGTTGAAATAGAACTTAAGGTACGGCTGCATGTTGAAAAGGTAAGTTTCCACCGAAAAACAAGTGGCGATAACTTCAAGGTATTAAATAATTTTCAACCTTCAACTACTTTCAATAAAGGTTCTTAAATTTGTTTAAAATTAAATAAATTGAGGTACAATAAGGAGTTATTGTTTTAAAACTGTGCGTGTAAAGCGTTAAATTTAAAATTCACCTTTTTTTGACTATAGAGGAGTGAAAAACTTCTAAATTTAGGAGAGTTTAAGGTAATTGCGATACATTGCAGGAAAATTCGCCAAACCCCTACAGCGATCCGTTAAGAATTTGTTGTATACACTACTGAGAACAGAGTATACAGTATAAAAAAAACTTGGACGGTCTAAAATTACTTTCTAAAGTTTGACAAGTTAAAAATATCAAATGTTAGTCCGTTAGCACCCAAAATTTATCATATTTCAGACTCCCGTCTGTATACAGAATTCGAAGCATGCTTCGAGCAATTCGTAACCATGGGCGTGTAGCACCTAAAATAATATGCTGTAACGTGAATTCACGAAGCACATGTGGGTTTTCACCCGATCAATAACACATATTTTGCTTATTGACGAACCCATTGAGCCAAAAATGAGTTTCGTCACTGAAGATGATTTTGCGATGAAATTTATCATCTTGGCGCATCTTCTACAGAACCCAATCGGAGAACGTACATCGCTTCAAAAGGTCCATCGGCTTCAATTCATGAGTCAGCTGGATCTTGTATGGGTGTAAACCAAGATCCTTACGCAAAATACGCCATAATGTGGTCTGAGCGATGCCCAATTCTTGAGAACGCCGTGGAATTGACTGATTTGGATCGTTTGCTACGGATGTCTGAATGGCAGCGATATTTCGACACTTCGACCAACCCGTTGTTTCACTGACGCGGCAACATCACACAACGAATATGTAGACTCAAACTATTGCACTAAACTTGTTATTGGCTGTCTACTAGGGCGAGAATTATGACCGAAAATTGGAGTTAACGCTTTTAAAGTTGCAGTCACCGACTCCGAATATCTACAAAAATTTTATAATTTGCAGACGTTGCTCGTTAGTGTATAAATTAAATTAAAAAAAATTAAAATTAAAAAAGCTTGCTGTATAAATGGACAGTGGCAGTTTGATGATTAGTTAAAGAGTGCGTTCACAAAATAAACTTAAAGTTGTCAAGTCCGTGTTGGAAAACCCTATAGTAGCATTGCAGCGGTAAACAGATTGATTTCTCCGTGGAGTAATCATACAGTCCCATCCAGCAGCAGAATTCAATTTTTTGGATTGATTTCGGATACCATATCAGTTAACTGAATAGCTGATATGGAATCTGAATTATCAATGTTATATCAATGCCATATTTTTTTGAATGTTTATTTCACTGTTTTGCATAATGAATTAGTGCGCCAGTAATTTAACAAATGAATTTCTAAATTCTTAGGTGGCGCAAAAGTTCGTGCCTTATCTGTCGTTCGCGATTTGGGAATCTTCGGCCTGTACAAAGGAGCTCGTGCCTGCCTCTTACGTGATGTACCATTCTCTGCCATTTATTTCCCCACTTATGCTCACACAAAGGCGCTATTTGCCGACGAGGATGGGTGAGTTAACAACTTATTACAAAATACATACATATATAAAGTTATACTAACAATTTCTACTTACAGCTACAATCATCCCTTAACACTGCTAGCAGCCGGTGCTATTTCAGGTGTTCCGGCTGCCTCTTTGGTCACACCTGCCGATGTAATAAAAACTCGATTGCAAGTTGTTGCCAGATCAGGTCAAACTTCGTACAAAGGAGTCTGGGATGCGGCGAAGAAAATCATGGCCGAAGAAGGTCCACGCGCCTTTTGGAAAGGAACAGCTGGTAAAATTACAAACTATATATTAAATCAACTTAATGATTTATATACATTTCATTTAATATTCAACAGCCCGTGTTCTTCGTTCTTCACCACAATTTGGTGTAACATTGGTCAGTTACGAATTGCTTCAGCGTATCTTTTACGTCGATTTCGGTGGATCAACTCCAAGTGGCTCCGAAGTGAAGAAAGCAAAACCATTAGATGAAACCGTGCATAGAATAAATTCCGATCATATTGGTGGGTATCGTGCGGCTGTGCCCATGCTAAACGGCATCGAATCAAAATTCGGTCTTTGCTTGCCACGTTTCAGCAGACCGTCACCTCCAGCTACGAATGCATCATGATGATCCAATAACACTGCTACCAATGTCTGTTAAGATATAGTTTATGCAATTTTTTTTTAAACAAATTTTTCCTCACTCTTTTGTTTTGCTAGGGAAACTAAATAGAAATAAAAAATAAATTTAAGTGCAAAGACCTTAACAAATTTACAAAAAAAAAAAAAAAAAACAAACAGAAAACCTTTAAGATAGGAACAACCTCTAGTAAAAATTAAACCCGAAAACTGTTATGGCAAAGCCAATTTTCAATTTGTTAGGTTTTATCATTATTTTTTGTTAAACTGAAAAGTGTTCTTGATTAAAGTAAACAGTCTCCATTTGAATATTGAGATTAAGCTGGAGTATTTGGATATTATTTTCGATGGAGAATTTGTATTTTTCCTCTTTTATTTTTTGTTAACTTTAATTTATTGTTCATTATGCTTAGCATTTATTTCATAAGTAAGTTGTAGAGATTAAATGTTAAAGAATGAAGAAAGAAAGAAATGTTAACAAACAAACTTGTACCTAGCGGGAACTTTTAAATATATTTTATTTTTATGTTGTATCTTTTGAATTTGTTATTTTAAGTTTTTAGTAATTAAAATTTTACATTCGCTATACGGAGATAAATACAAAATGGTTAGAGTAACAATAGTGCTAAGGTGGTGTGGTGGTAGCCGATAAGCTCACGCTCTTACATTATTTTTTTACCTATTTACCTTATGGTATGACCTTTTTATTCATGTTTTCTAATTATATAATCGGCCATGCGTGATACTTCTAATGAACCCTTCTGCCTTTTCTCAAATTTGCTCATATTGCTTCCTATAGGAATTTTATGAGGATTTTCAGTTTTTGTTGCACGGATTTGGTATTGAATTGACCATGATACATAACGTTATTTGCTTTTGAAAACTAATATATATTTTGAAGCATAGCATTGACAAAAATTCTGCCATTTTTCATAATCCACCGGCAACCATGGTTCATCCTAAACTGATTGATGAATTGGTGTGTTTATCTCCTTCAGTTGAACCTTCTTCTTAAAGCATCATCAACGCAAATATGACAAAAGATAATAGTAACATTCTTTTTTTTTTTTTTAATTTAAACGTACATATTTTGGAATGATGCATTTATTTACAACGTGGAGCAAAGAAAATCCTTCCCTTCTACTTGTGCGGCCACTTAAAGACAAATGGCTATTTGTCTGAATTTATCTGAATTTATCTGAATCCGAACGCTTTTCGGGCCAGAGCGTATATGTTAAAGCGATTTCAGGCGACTTATGCGCACGTTTCTGACCAACAGGTTGCACAGTTGTAAAGCATGTTAAAATCGTTGTTATATCTTCCTCTCCAGTGCCCATCAAAGCAAACAGGATCTAAAATCAATCATTCGATAAATCTTGGGTTTAACTAACTTATGCCCCTGCTAACTCCTTTGCTTCGTACAATAGAAAGACTCAGATGGTTAAGGTCTTATATAGAGTCTATTACGTACTATTTGGCAAGACTTTCTTACCCGATCTTCCTCTTTGACCAAAGAAATGACGATTGATAATTGTCACTCTTTGTACGATTTTTGACATCAGAAGCGATGAAGACAAAATGCCTAACTATCTTCGATTTATCGATCTTGTTGAAGAAGTCCCATAACAGCCCATCACCTTGAATGTATAAACGTTTTTTTTTTTGAAATAAGATGTCTCGGGTTAAAGACCGTTTTCTATTGACATTTTAACCAATTTAGCGAGTATTGCAGAATTATTAAAACTGGTCATGGTTCTGTAAAAGCTCGTCTATAGACATTGTTATGCCGGTAAAGAGTGGTGGGTATCGTTCAGATAATTGCTATGTTTAGCTAATTTTTTTCTTTTTAAGAGCTTGGATAAAATTAAATTAAGCAGGGATGTGGGACTCTATTATATCCTTATCACTGCGGGCAGGTTAGACCTACTGTGATGTCTTCAGGTATCATACCTGCAATTTCGATGAATTCGGCTATATCTGTGAATGAGCTGACAGTGGTATCTTCTGTCTCGTGTTTACAGTGGCAAAGTAGCATATACTGTTTCTTCGTCCTCGTTACACATTGGACAGAATCTGCAGTGATCCGTTAGGAAGCTGGCTACTGTGTATATCTGACTCCTAGAAAGCTGTAGTAGTTGTTTTGTTCTTTTGAGGCAAGGGAGTGATAAAAGGTTTTTGGCTCGCCTGTTACCTTCAGTTTCCGTTCAAATAATGGAATACCTTTGTTTTGAGGTTATAACAAGGTTATAACAAGGAACATAAATGTTGATGTTGGTGACAGATCTGTTTAAGTTCTTCCAAAAGCAGAGCTTTATTGCGTATATCTCAACATGAAATACAGAGATGCTACAGTCCATCCTTGCCAACAATGAGTTATTGGTAGTTTCTCTGTATATATCTGCGCAAACTCCTTCGTCTGTTTTGGATCCGTCGGTTACAATTGTTTGTAAGTGTAATTCCTAATAATTTCTGCTGAGTTCAAGTAAAAATTCTGGGCGCACTATTTCGGAGCATGTATGCGTTAGACAAAGCTTCTTTCTGTATGTAAAGACGAAAAGGTGGGAGGTTTAGCAGAATCTCTAATGCTGCCATTCCACACACATAGGCAACTCTTCGAAGATTCTTGGTTTCATCAAAAAGTGTTAGATCTTAAGTTTGTCCGATTTTCTTCTCTTGGCGAAGACAACTATGGTCCTCTTTTTGTGTTTAGGTCAACCAACTAGCAAAAAGGTTGAGTGCTATAAAGCGGAGATCCGAGATAGTTTCTTCGAATTTGCCTCTGATAAGGATCACAATATCATCAGCGTATCCTTGGACATTAAAACCGTCGTTCTGAGTATGTTTAGCAGTTCATTTACTACGATGAACCATAGTAGTGAAGAGAGAACACCACCATGGAAACAACCTTTTACATACTTAAAGTTGATTTTGTCATAGCCTAATATAACGTTGATATTTCTACCGTTAAGTATATGCTATAAGCAATTATATGCAGTATTATCTACTCCTGTGTTTTGGATACATCTATGGTACATATCTTGGCGTGTTCGTTGTGATCGAAAACTCCTTTGATGTCAAGGAAGCGACCCATGCAATGCGACTACTCTTAAATTGACTGAGCATGTGTTAAGTTTTGTTTGTTTGTTTTTTGTTTTTTTTCTTTTTTTTTAAATATAGAGAGACTTCGCTACATCAGTGGCATCCAACATTTAATGGGGAGATTAGTGTAGTGTTGACTTGTAGTGTTCTCAGCAACTAATCAGTTTACATGATTCAAGTTGATTGACAAAATAAATGTCCTGTTGGGATTTCAACACCGAACCGTGCGACTGGGAAGCTACATGTGAGCCAGCTACTAGTTAGCTACCACAATTGATCGGGTAGACATAAATATTGGCTTAAATGGATTAAAGCGTTCATTCTTAGTGATATCGGAATTTAGATCATGTCTTTGTTTTAACTGTAGAAGTTGTTTTTCCAATCGAATCTGTTACTAATTTTTCTTGCTTGTTTTTATCTTAAGAAGCCAACGTTCCTGCCGTTTTCTTTTCCTAGTAGATTGTACGAACCGCTCTGGTTCACGGTTGAAAAGAGAAATACGAGTAGATTGACGTGAGATTGAGGATGCGATTGACAAAGGTTTGTTGCGATCGCAGCCGTTTAACGTTAAGTCTTCTCGTAGAATTATTCATCTATAATACTGGAAAAGCGCCTGGCATAGATCGCAACATGATCAATTTAAGTGTCTGCTCTACAACCCGTTGACTGCCATGTTGTTTTTTGAATATTGATGTGAGAAAACAGTATACCAGCTATAGTGGCCTTCTGTCCCGCAGTCAAATCCATTTGCAGACGTAGTCTTGTGCAGCGTATTCTTTCCGTGTATACTTTGCCATTAGAATGACCTTAAATGATTAGGATATAGGGCTATGTTTGTAAATTTTGTTAAAACGCTCGTAGAAACATTCTTAAGTGGCATCGTTTATTTCTTCTGTGGGGACTGATCTTGGCGAACTTAGTATTAGATGCGGATTATTACAAAGCCCCTGCTGAATACTTAATACACATTTAAAGCTAAATACACGGTGCTTCTTTTTTCGTTCTCATTTTTTCCCGCCACTTTTCTATGGCGGTGATATTAGCTTTATGAAAGTCTAGGTCTCTGCTGGTTTTTCGGACCATATGCAGGTCCGAACATCGTTGGCCCATGTAAATTGCTGTTATTAGCAAATCTGTTCTTAGCCGAGACATACTCTATCCACTTAAAGCGAAAGAAAAAAGCTATCGACCATTCGAGTAATTCAGCATTTGATCTCTATTGGTGTGAAAAGAATTAATTATAAGATGATGTGTTCCTTGTACAAGTTACATTGTGACAAGTGTACCATTAATATCATCAAAAGTTTCGTCAATGTTTGTTATGTTTCATACATAACCTCCATGTCTACACTTTTTATTAAAATAAAAGTATCAGCACTTTTCAAATAAACACTGCGCTTTTTTCACATTTAAAAAAAAGGCGGTTTGACCGGAACATCCTTTATACAGGAATATGTTATACATACGAATTGCTTCTACTCCAATCAAAAAGCCTGAATAACTTTTCGAAGGAGATATGCAGGCTTTCTTTTCCGCTGATGTTACTACTGATAGGTTTGCTGCAGGACTGAAAATTTGTACAAATTTGTACAAAATCCTGTTTGCGCAAGGAAGAATTTGTCAAAAAGAACGCATTTGAGAGAGTAATTCATTTGAAATTTCTCCACGAGAATTTTCTTTGGGCAGGAATTGTAAAGAACGTCAAATCAATTAAATTTGAAAAAAATTGCGACAATTTTATATAAAAATAAATCAAAAGAAAACTTGGAAATGAAAAAAGAGGAGAAGAAAGAATAGAACTCATGAAACGCATATTACATCAATAAAATAGTAATAATAATCAATCTAAAGATCTTCCTTCATTTTACAATTTCTTTTTTGTTTTGTTTTTACTTTTGACGTTTCAAACACATTTTACAAAACCGTGTTCCCGCGAGATTTTGGGTTTAAGAGAGAATCCAACCCTACTTCTCAAATTTAAGCAAAAAATTCTCTTTTACAAATTGTTCGCAGGTACAAACCTGATGTCAAACCTTAAATCTCTTAAGCCATTATGCTTTCTGGAGGCTCTTAGTGATCGCCTATAACGGTCAGTGCCTTGCAGATTTTGTTGCACCCCGGTAATCGTCGCACCGTGCAAAAGTTTGAGCGTGAATACACTCTTTTGGATCTTAAGCTACCAACCTGACAGAGATTGGTGTGAAATGAAGAAAACATAGCTGCCGTAGTGGCCAGTATCGAAGAAGATCCAGAAATATCGATTTGGCGTCGATTATTGCCAGAGAGACAACCCGGCTTATTTTGAGGTTTGATTTGGGCCTACATCTGTACAAGATTATGCTGACGTCAGAATTGAAGCCGGAAAACCATAGACAACGCCGTGACTTCGTTAATTGGGTGCTGGAAATGTTGGCCGGAGATCCGGATTTTGACCAAATAATCATTTTCTCATACGAGTCCCATTTTTGGCTTACCGGCTCTGTCAACAAATAAAATTGCCATTATTGGAGCGAACACAATCCACAAGTGTTCGGCCAAGCATCAATGCATCCACAAAGATTGAGTGTTTGGTGTGGTTTATGGCATGGCTGCAAAACCGGACACCGTCAATGGTCTCAGGTATTAAGCATTGTTAACCGGCTTTCTGTGGTCAGAGCTCGACAAGACCTATATATCTGAGCCGTGGTTCCAACAACGTTATAAGTTGTGAAGGAGAAATTTGGCTGCCGCGATCATGCGATATGACACCACTCGATTATTTTCTCTGGAGCTACATCTTGCCTTTATCAGTTACGATTTTTTTTATACTGATTGTCGTTCCATTTTCTAATCATTTCGATTTTTTTTAATTTTGATGAAGCACTAATTGAATTATCCGATATCTTACAGACCACAGTCAAATCAGGTTTGGTTGCATTCCATTCAGAGTTATAAGTCGTCCTAGAAGCAACACATTATTTGAGTTGGTCCTCAAAGAAATAAGATATTTCTAAGATGTTCCCTCTCTTCAGAGGTGAAAGCAATAAACAGTCGCTGAGCTGAGGAAGAATATTGTCATTTTGCCGAAGGCAATTTGTATATCATTTGTGTTGCCACAGTGAACCAAAAAACACACCAAAAGCAAGTGGTTTTATTAGAAGATAAAAATTTGAAGTGGAAAACAGAATTATTGTACAGACAATACAGTGGTAAATATGTTAAATGTGACTACAGTATGTGTCATAAGTATGATTCAATTTTAATATTACAATTTAAACGATTTGGCTTTGACATGAGAATGATTGTACAATAGATTGTTCAAGCAAATAAACATATTCTTCATCGTTTTGTTTTTCTGTTCCGAATTACAAAACTGATTTGGAAAAACTTACTTGCCCATGATAACCTTTCGTTAGATGCTTTACTCCATATTACGAGTAAAAGCTGGGGTTTCCAATCAGGGGATCGTTACGGGTCCGTTAAGATCAGACGGTGTCCTTGGATATACCATACATACAAATATTAGCTTTGATGATAAGGAAAAATGACTTGCCTAATTTAAGTTTCATAACATTTTCGTAACTCCTACAAATTGCGCTGTTAAATCCCCGAATAAATCTCGTTTCAGTTGAGTTTTGTTTCCAACTGCCAAGTGGTGGTTGAGTTGTCATGCAGTCTAGAAATCTGATAGAAATACAAATTGTAAAAACTGCTTGATTATTGATGCTATGGCGTGGCATTGTAGCCGAAGCTACGTTTATTGTTAAGAAGTACTTTGGTGATCTTTCTTTATTTACGAACAGGAATATTTACGCTGATATAATATTGGGCTTGAATTTTTTTCGGCGGCTTGCCGTTATCAGTCTTATCATAAATTATAAAGATATAAACGGATGATCACACAGTTTAGTCTTATCCCCGGAAAGTTATTTTTTGCATCAGTCAGGTATAGAAGGTTTGGCAGTTATTAATTAATTGTACAATACATATAATATTCTTACTCACATTAAGAAATGAAAGGTTAGTTTGCGGGGTAGTCCAGTGTTTAATGTCCTTCATCTGATTGCAGAACACTAACAAGGCACGTCATTTGAATGTGAACAGATTTGATCTGCGTGAATAGTAAGCATACTCGTATAATCTAGTTGTCGTGGTCAAAGAGCTTCACAAGGGTTTTGATTTGTGCCTCTTCTCGAGAAGGTAACTTGGCAATTAGCGAATATTAAAATAAAGCAGGGGTCTAAGACAAAAATCATTGTCGATACCACTAATAGATGATTAGTTATACTTCAAGTTGATGAATAGAATTTAAGAAGACGAGAACAGTTGTAAGTTAACGCAATACCTTTTAGCGGGGTTGAGAATGGATAAGGACCCCTATTCAGTATGAGCATAAATTATAGATTTGAAGTTAGAGGTTACATGGCTTTAATTGAAGAGTTGTGGATGGTAGTTGTTGAATATTTCCTAGACAGGAAGGATATTCTGATCGTGAAGGTGTTGTGAGTAAGTAAATCAAGTTTACTGGCGAGCAGGTGTTGATTGTAGTGATTTTGTAGTGCTGTCTCTGAGTCTAATAAGATAGTTAGTTTTAAGATTTTATTGACTTATCATAGAGCTGTATATAAATATTTATTTTGTTGACAAGCCGTATTTGTGAAATGATATATAATTTTGTTAAATTTATATTTAAATTGTTAAGCAAATAAGCCACGAAATGTATTTAAAAAAAGGAAATCGTTGGTTGCTTTTAATTTATAAATAAAACAATTGTTTTAATTTTAATTTCTTTAGAGAAGAAAAACAAAAAAAAAAATTGAAGGAGAACATAAGAAAAAGTCTTTCAATTTCCACACTCATTTCATTTATAAATTTGGTATTTACAATACCAAATTGAAAAAAAAGGATTACTTACATACTGATGAATTCAAATTAAAATAAAGAGTTCCGTAATAATAAAATAAAATAGATTAATAAAAAAAAAACTGCTACAGTATCTTCGTCCTTTAGATAACATTGTAATTTTCTTCTCTTTTGTTACAAATAACTTTACAAGCTTTATATAAAATTATTTAGAAAAAAAAAATAAATAAAATTTGTTAAAAAAAAACAGAAAAATATAAAACAACGCTAATTAATACCAATCAGGTACAAAATAAAATCAATTTTTAAATTTAATAAAATCTCGACTCTAATATTTTTAGAAAATACATAATATAGTTAATAAAAATGATAATGAATGAGTAAACGAATTTCATGTCCAAAATGTTGATCACTGATGTATAATTTTTGTGTTTGTATAAAATGAAAAAAATAAAAACGTGACAAAACAAAATAAAAAAAAAGTTTTAAACCTTTCAAGTACACGTAAATAAATACGTAAAGCATCATTATCCAATAAATTCTTTGTATTTACAGTTAAGAAAAAAAAAAATGTAAGGCCCGCTGAACCGATGACATCTATATACTTCAGTGATTGTTATACCTATATGTATAGTATAACAGAAGCAGCGCCCAGATAGTCACGAGGTTAACTTGGGAACCTGCTATGGAAGTTTGCTGTCACAAATGGATTAAAAAAAGTTAATCAGCAACGATAAACCTTTAATGGGGAAAGACGCCTACTTGTCGATCTTAAGATCACCCTGGAGAAATACTTTTTAGATCTGTATCAGAATGTTTGGTTAAGTGTGAGGTCTCTCTTGAATCTCCACCAATCTAAGGATCTTGTTGTCCTGTATGTGCTTAAATTTTCAGTAATATGATAAAAGCCGAAGATTCTTCGTGCGATTCTTTGTCCATGAGCCTCCTTTCTTTGGCTGCCTTGTCGTGCAAGAAAGACTAAAAAGTCAAGACAAAGGGTCTTAAAAGAACCAGATAAGATGTCGAATTAAGGCCCATTGAAGTCAAATGCTTCAATAGTATACAGGTAACCCGAAAGATTATACTCCAGGTGGTACTCGCAAAAGCAATAGTCCACCAGTGTTTTTCCCAACCACGGCTGGTGTAAAGATTCTGGGTACCCTAAAAACCCCTATCAATTCAGACGTTAACGCATGTGCTATAGAATTAAGCGCACTTGAAAGGACCACAGTTTGTGGTCTTGATCAACTGTGAGAGCTAGTTTAAGCAAATAATTTTTGCATTCAAACTCTAAATGCCCCAAGTCTGTGCCTAAAATTAGTTTTCATATCACTTAAGCTGATGCTTTTTAGTTCTTAGGAAAATGTTGTGTTGATGTGTTTTCATAGTTAGAACCCTAGAATCAGATAATATAGACGATTATTCCGTCACTCTAGACTCAAAAAAAGTTTCTTTGGAGACCAGCCATTCTAAAGGTGACGGCTTTCCTAGGACTTATCTGTTATATTTACTCAGTTCAACTTTCAGCTTTCCAAATGTGCTACTGCATTCTTAAATTAAATATAGTTGGAGGCTTCTAAGTCAGACTTGCAAGGATTGGGCTCGTTAAAGTAGAGGAATATACGAAAAATCAATTACAGTTTCTCTAAAGAGAAACTCGTCAATGCTCTGTCATAACTATGAACACACCAGAATGAGCAGCAAGTTTTTTCGAACTTGATCCGTGGCCTCACCAAATGAACTGAAATATCTAGCCAGGAAGATCACCTACATATTGTCCATTCAACGGTAGAATGCAAATTTGTAGCAGCTGTGTAAGAAAAAAAACGAAAAGTCGAAATGCTCGGTAAAATCAGCAGGCTGATCAAAATCTTCAAAGCGGGCAAATCAGCCTGACTGGAGGCATTCAAAACATCATGGCAATTACACTGAGTCGGAGAAGATACTTTCTGTCTTATACTTGAGACTCACTTTGAAGGTTACCTCAAAAGAAACGGCTCAAATTCAGTTCCTGTTATTGAAGCTAAAGGTCATTGGCTGTAGCAACGGTTGAAAGTTGAAAGTGCATATAACTGCTTTGCAAATGCATCCTCTGTTCAAAATGCAATATATCTACCAACTCGAAAAATCCTTGGAAACGGCTTTTTAAAATTTGGCAAGTAGAATTGTAGGTGCACTCGACAAGAAGAAAAACGCATGATTATGGGCATTATCATCGAGATTAAGAGTAGTTTCAACAACACAACTTTTACGGCATGTTTTACTCGACAAATTTTGCCTTACAAATTTTGTAGACAAAAACAATGCAAGTGAACAGAATCTTAGTTACGGACTCTGTCAATATGTACTTAAACAGGGGTTGCCCGTAATGCTGCGTCCTATCACCACTGCACTTGTGCTTGTTAGCCAACACAAAGCTTATCACTGCTTAAGATTCTCTGTTAAATCAGGACCGACTGTCCGGTCAAAAGCGTTACCAACCCTAAGCAGAATCGACTGTAGGTGCACTAAAAATGGCCATTCAGTCAATCCTCTCAAAATTGATATTGTCCTCTTTTTTTACAAGAAGATGGAACTAACAAGGTATGAAGCTAGTCACCGAAGAAGGTTCCTAGGGATCTGTTGTGTAGAGGAAAAAGTTCAATCGAGGGCGACAAACCGTTTTGATACATAACTGATTTTGTTTTGGCTTCATATACTTTTGGTTGTGTGAAAATGTTTGATTTTGTGCAAAATAATCGTCATTTGCGGGAAGTGTTAATTTTATTCTTTTATTTGATGAAAACGGCGGCTGAAGCGCATCGAGCGCTCCAAAAAGTTTACGGAGATGCTGCTCTAAGTGAAACAACGTACCGTGATTGGTTCTGTCGCTTCAAAGACGGTGATTTCGATGTTAAATTGAAGCCATTTCTCGATAAGGATCCGTGCAAAATGCAAAAAGAGCTTGCTTCAGCATTAGGAGTTACTTGAACTTGGGTTTTTTATGATTTGAAGCCTAGGGACAATTGCTCCAGCAGCAATTTGAGACGGGTGATGAAGAATGAATTCATTACAGCAATTCAAAGATAAGAAAGTCATGGAGACTGCCCGGTCATGTTTCTACGTTGTCGGCCCGGCCGAATATTCACGCTGTAAAAGCTTTGTATTTGGTGAGACCAGGTCGGTTTTCTTTATTATAAACTGTTGAAACCCAACGAAACCATCATTGGGGAACGATATCGACTTCAATTGATGCCACAATAGGAGCAGAGGTACGAAAAAGTGATTCTGGACCAGGACAACGCTCGGCCTCACATTGCCAAACTCATTAAAACCGACCTAGAAACGCTCAAATGGGAAGTCCTACCCCACCCGCCATATTCCCAGATATTGCGCCATCCGATTATTACTTATTTCGTACAAAGGCACATGGTATGGCTGATCAGCATTTTCGCTCATATGAAGATATCAAAAAATGGCTTGATTCGTGGATAGCCTCAAAAGATAAACACTTTTATCGTAATGGTATTTGAGCTCTGCCAGAAAGATAGGAAAAATTTGCAGCTAGCGATCGATAATACCTTGAATGATTAATTTTAATCATTTTTTTGTACAATCAAGTTGCATTGCAATAATGCAAAAATCACAAAATGGAACAGCATATATATTAGCTAAAGTTAATTTAATGAAACCATAGCAGATTTTAGATGTCCTAATATTTTTTTTTATATTTATTGGCAACGCTTTGGAATAGATAGAGCAATGGCAGGCGAATTGTGTCCATAGAAAAAGGTCTACCTCTTCTGTATATATGTTGAAAAAAAAAAAATGAATCCAATGAATACTTGAATGCCACATTATTTGATGGTTTGACCATAAGTCAACAAATGATATTTTAAGAAAAGCTCATTTTATCTGTCTATATTTTTTTTTTTCGTGAAATGTGTTTTCAAGAGTTAGGAGAATTTAATGAATTTCTCTCGTGCCATTAACATTACACTGAATTTTTACTGTAGATACTCAATCTTGAGAAACGGAAATAATGCTTTTGTGTTTTTTAAGATATTTTTTCATTAAAGCGTAGTTGCTATCAAATTTTAAGTGGGTGTGTCCGGGAATAAGGAATTTATGGTGAATTTATTTTAAACTACTTTTATGGTGCAAAGCCGGTTGAACCATAACTAGTAATTTATTATTCCGATTCTTTCCAGACACGCATTACTCTACACCATCAGGTAAATCTATAATGAATTTGAACAAGAAAGACGAAATCTCATCAGCTATTCCATGTGCAACACTTTTATACCACAAACCCGTATGTACGAGTATGTGCATGTACATATATATTAAGATGTTCGTTTTGTGGTAACATAACGAATGGTAAGATTGGACGTCCATAACATTCTCTTATAAAAGGACACACTTGCTGTTAAATTTGGTGTAACCAAACATTTCTGAAGATCAAATCAGCCCCTTTGATTTTACGTGAGTTCTCCTGCCTTTTTTTTATTTTCCCTCTTTATCTCATAATGAAGTGAAGCCTTATACTGATGCGTCATCGAACGAGTTCAGAATTCTTGGGATTAATGGCTTCTTCGATTGACCAAACGGCTCCGTTGGTATACTTCTCACTTTTTCAGAAGTAAAATTTTGCTGCATGTTTTCATTTCAGATGCAGAATAATAATAATAACATGCTTGGCGAATACATACAAAATGCAAAGCAATACATAGATACTTGTATACTTGTAAGAATAATTTTCATGCATGGGATGGTAAATGGCATTGATATAAATGTATTTTTTACATACATAGTTCATTTTCAACAATAAATACAAACCTCAAATAGTATCATGCGTCAAACCAGAATTTGTTGAGCAATAGTCTGTGTTTGGCATCAAAGTCAAAAGAAGTTTTAAGTGGTCACTTGGAGCCCAAATTGCCCAACTTCTGGAGAGAACTCAGTCGAGAACGCTTTTAAATTTCAGTCACACCTAACATACTAAACGTACCCGGATTGGAAGATAGGTTGCGCGCATAACCTCTTTTAGTCCACCTCTCAAAATTTGGTGTCAATCCGCTGCTTACTAGGTATGGTGAAAAGTAACCTCTTTGGGAATGAAAAAAACATTTTTTTTTTAAATGTTTTTTGTTTTATTTTTATTTTATTCAATACAGACCCCTTTTAGTTTGATACACTTATTCCAACGTCTTGATCCCGTCCGAAAAGTAATTTTCCGGAAGGTCTGCAATATACTTCTCCGTGGCGTCGATGATTTCCTCGCGTGAGCCGAATTTTTTATTGATGAGCCATTTTTTTAAGGTTTGGGAAGAGATAATAGTCCGAGGGAGCCAAATAGGGCGAATACGGTGGATGCGACAGCAATTGGAGCCGTAAGTCATTGATTTTAGCCGTGGTTGCGATGCTCTTGTGCGCCGGTGCATTGTCTTGCAAAAACTAAAATTCGTGTGAGGCCGTTTTGCAGCGATTGCGATTTCAATCGCTCCAATAATGCACAGTAATGGTTTTTCCTTTTTCGAGGTATTCCACGAAGAGTATGCCATGACAATCCCAGAAAACCGACGCCATAACCTTTCCGACGCATCGAGCCTCGCTCGGCCGCTTCGGAGCACTTGTGCCGGCTTCAGTCCATTGCCAGGCACTCATTTTGTTCTCTGGTGTGTAATAGTGGATCCAAGTTTCATCAACAGTTACCAATCGACGCCAAAAGTCCGCCCGATTCCGCATCAGCAAGTCCAAACACTCATTCGAAGTGCTCTCGCGTTCGCGTTTTTGGTCAAGAGTGAGTATGCGCGGCACCCAGCTGCAGGACAACTTTTTCATATGCAAAACATTGCCCAAAATATGGCGTGTGCACTCAGTGCTAATCTTTGTGGTATTTGCTAGCTCGCGCACTTTCACTTTCCGGTCAGCCAACACCATTTCATGTATTTTTTTGACATTGTCCTCTGTAACCGCATCGGAGGGCCTGCCGCTGCGAACTTGATCGGTAGTTAAGTTGCGACCACCACGAAACTCCCGAAACCCATATTTATCCAACTTTTATTTTGTTTCTTTCGCAGTTTTGCCTCTTAAAAAATAATATTTTATTAGAGAACGAAAATCGTTTTTGTCCATACTCAACATGATGCCAAACACGTCAACAACAATCAGCTGTCAAAACAAAACTAAAGACAGTATTGCACTGATTTTTTGGCATGTCTGCCTAAATATGAACGCACTTTAATGCACTATAACCTTTTTTGCAGTAGCAGCGCATTCAGGTGGTCAAAGAGGTTACTTTTCACCCAACAAACACCCATTTCTAAACATCGTGTTAGTTTTTTTGTGAGGATGGAAAAAGAGCAGTACCTATTGCCCCGTGATCCGATTCTTGTATTTGAGTGAAAATCAAGCTTATTCTCGATGGTGTACAATATATGAAATCTTTTCACCTTCCCGTATAACCGTTTACCATTGGTTCGCAGAGTTTCGCAATGACCGCACGTCGATTTTTGATGAACCGCGCCCAATTGGCTCAAAAACGGTTACCACAGAAAATGGTAATGGGCAAAATCCATGATCTCATATTGGCAGACCGCCGAGATAGTAGGCATCTCAACTGAATGCGTTGGCTATATCCTGCACTAAATTTTGGGCATGAGGAAGCTGTCCGCGCTATGGGTGCGGCGTTAGCTTAGGCCGTGCCTTCGGCAGAAAAGGCGATGGCCATCGGTTTTCCGGCCGCGCGAGGTGTGATCCACTTTAACTATTTGGAGAAGGGAAAGACAATCAGAGGAACATACCATGTCAATTTGTTTGGCCGATTCAATGCCGATTTGAAGACAAAACGATCACATTTGGCGAAGGAAAAAGGATAATGCACCGGCTCACATCACCACAGTTGTCACAGCCAAATTGATCGAATTGCACTATGAATTGCTCCTTTATCCTCCGTATTATCCGAATTTAGCTCCTTGCGACTTCTTTTTGTTCCAAAACCTTAAAAGATCCCTCGCTGGAAAGAGGTACGGGTCGAACGAGGAAGTCATCACCGCTGCGGAGGAGTGTTTTGCGGGCCAACAAAAGTCGTACTACATGGAGGGGTTAAATAATGTATGGATTTGAAAGGTTATTATATTGAAAAATAAATGATCAATACCTAAAAAGGTTGCGTTGTCATTTCTAATCCGGGTATTCATTAAACAGCCCTCGTAACTAATTCAAATTATTAAAATGGATAAAAGAGGATAAAAGGGGTCACGTAAATGATGAATTGTTGGGTACAGTGGCCTAAATATATATACATACCCTATAAGATGCTAGAATTTTAGTATTTTCGACCATAATTATGTTATGAAACCGCATGGTATGTTTTAAATAAAATACCGTACTTTTTCAAGAGAGCAGAAAATCTCTAAAACCATCTCTTTTTTATCTGTCATTACTTATAAGTTGATCGTTATTAATTTGAATTAATTGAGACGGGTTTGTGATATTGAAAATGCCCAGGAAATCAAAGGAAATTTGTTTAGAAATGCGAAAACAAATTTTAAGATTAAAGCAAGTGGCGGAAATCGTGGAAAGATCCAAATCGGTCCACCCAGAAACAATCTGTGTATTGTTAAGAAGTAACGACTATCACAGTTGTGTTACTAGAAAAAATCCTCTTATTAGAGAAATTAACATGAAAAAACGTCTTGATTTTGCGGAAAAATTTATAGAGAAAGATGAACTTTTTTGGCTAAAGTGATGGCAGTCAGAGTCTGGAGAAAGCAAAATGAAGAACTACTTCCAAGAAACTTTCTGTTAACCGAGGTTCGGTATTGAGAGGAATATGGATCGCTTTTTGTATCTGCAGTTTCTTAAAGATAATTTAAAAACTTCTGCAGCGAAATTGGGATTATTTCAAGGGTGGTGTTTTCAACAAAATAACGACCCAAAGCATACTGCAGAAGTTGTACGGCTTTGGCTTCTCTACAATGTGCAGAAACAACTGCATTTCTATCTCCAGTCCCCTGATTTAAAGCCCTTTGAGCATCTTTGGGAAGAGCTAGACCGCCAAATTAGAAAAAGGGAGATAAGAACGAAAGTAGATCTGAAAAATGCTTTCTCCGAAGAATGGTCTAAAATCTTAACAGAAACTATAGGGTGATTCTTCGTGAGGTTTAATTTTCAATAGGCTTTTTTTGACAGATTACTCGTGACTTTTAACAAACTGCTTTATCATTTTTGTTCAGTGTCGTCTGGCAAGTCATCATAAAAAGACTCACACCACAACAGTGTTTCCAAACTGATCAGCTGTATTACGAAAATCAGCGTTCTGTGAGAAATGTTTTTCGTGCGATTCGAAGAACTTACGTTGCGCATAATCGACCTACTAAAACCATTATTGCCAATACCATTCGCAAATTTAAGTCCCAGTTTACATTAGTGGATGATACTCGACCGGTTAGACCACATCCAGCACGTAGTGAAGAGACTATAATAGCTGTAGCTGAGAGTGTACGCGAAGACCGTGACGAATCGATTCGTCGTCGTTCACAGCAGCTTGGCTTGGCGTATTTGACAACTTGACGTATTTTACGTGAGGATCTCGGCCTAAAAGCGTACATAATTCAAATTGTGCAAGAATTGAAGCCAGGTGACTTGAATTTGCGTCATATTTTCAGTGAATGGGCTCTGGAAAAACTCAATGAAAATCCAATGTTTTATCGTGAAATTTTGTTTAATGATGAAACCCATTTCTGGCCCAATGGATACATTTATAAGCAAAATTACCGTATTTTGGCTGATGAACAACCAGAAGAGTACCAAGAGCTACCATTATATCCATTAAAAACAACGATATGGTGTATTTTATGGGTTGGTGGAATCATTGGTCCATATTTATTAAAAATGAAGCAAATCAGAATGTTACCGTCAATGGTAACCGTTATCGCGCCATGTTAACGCACTATGTGCTTTCTGAAATTCAAGCACATGGTCTCGGTGAGCTCTGGTTTCAAAAAGACGGCCTTACGAGCCATACAGCGCGTGAAACAATGGACTTGTTGAGAAATCATTTTGGTGAGCACTTAATTTCACGTTTTGCTACGGTAAATTGGCAGCCTAGATCGTGAGTTATCACACTTTTAGACTATTTTCTCTGGGGATATCTAAGGTTTCAGGTCTTCGGGAATAAGCCATCTACGATTGATGCTTTGGAAGCCAACATTACTCATGTTATCCGTGAGATACCAGTCGCTATGCTCGAAAATTGGACCTTCCGAATGGACCACCTCAGACGTAGTCGAGACACGATATAATTTTCAAAATGTAAATGCCATGAATTGTTCTTTTAATTGATAATAAAAAGATTAAGTTATAAATCAAACTTCACGATGAGTCACCCTATACAAGCAAGCTTGTTCTTTCAATGAAAAATCGGTTTCAAGCTATTCTTGAAAGCAGGTTAGGCCCCACTAAATATTAGTAAGAAGTTAAAGTGATTAACATATAAATTTCATTTAGATTTATTTTATCTTTTTGAACCTTATATGCTGAGTATGTATAATTTTTTGTGATCGAAAATAATTTTTTCCGTTTTTTTAATAATTTTTCCCAAAGGGAGTAATAGAAATGGTATCATTTATTGAAGTAAATTCAACTGTATCTTTTATTTTTTATTAAAATGTTTTTAAAGTTGGAAAGGCGATTTCTTAGGGCCACTGTAAGTAAAATTATGTGAACACTTGTGCTGCGAAAGTAACATACAACTATTTACATTTAAGGTGAAGTTATGCTTTTTGTTGCAAATGATGCTTTAATTTTACAAAGTTCGAGGAACATTTCGAACACCGAAAATGAACTTGAAAGTGGAAGTCCTAACCAAGATAGAGAACGCGGTATCAGAAAACAGAACTTTTAACTTGTGAAGAAATGTTTTTTTTGTATTGCATTATTTATCTATTTTTTTTTTAAGAAATTCATTTAACCTAACTCATTTAATTTACAAAAACTAAAAAAATAAATAAATAAACATACAAAAAGATTTTTCATAATTCATTCCCTCAAAATTTATCGTAAACAATATTTCATTTTTACAAAAGAAAACAATTTATCAAACAAATAAATAATGAAGTACAATTTTCATTAAAATTAAATTAGATGATTTCTGACTTTTACTCATCTGCCTTAAAATGCAATCCATTACCTCACGAAATGCCACCTAGTTTTGCCGTCAATATACTCAGTTAATCAGAATCGTTTGATTAGCTCCCCTAAAATAGTAAAAATAGGTTTTTTTCAGGTAAAATATAAAATAAATCGAGTTTACAAAAGTAGAAGTTTATTGTACATGTGATTGGCAGCGTTCCTCAGATGACCTCTCTTTTTTGGAAGAGTCTACGGCCGTACCAACAGCTTCTGTAAATTTTGAGCTATGGTGAGTCCCTAAAGCTAAAGAAGTACGTAGGATTTAAGTTGGCTCGCTGCCTACCTGACGGCCTTGTGCTATACTTCGAAAAATAAGTACTTTGAGATATCTGCCGGCTATAATCTTTTGGGATATCATTTTGGAGGTCCTAAGGGACCCCTTCAAACGTTTTCCACCTGTTGTTTTTGGTGGTCAGAAGTGCTTGACTTCATTTTCAGAGCAAAAGTATCAAATGTTTTGTACTTATCATTAGCAACTCTTTTGAATTGAAAATATTACGAAATACACTTTGTATTCGATGCAATATAATTTTCTTTATACGTACCATACATTTGAAAATATGCTCGTATGCTGGGAATCTATCTAAAAACTATTTGACAAGAGCTATGTCTTCTTTGGAACGTTTATTGTCTGATGGTTACAACCTTCTTACGTCGAATTTCAAAATAATGGAAGAAGCCGATTCGTTTTTCTCTTTTATCACATTATCTACGAAGTTCTTGTTTGGCCAAACACGTTCAGAAAACAAATTTTGAAAACGTTACCACCTTCCCCTTCTAGTTATAAAATGCAGTAACTTGTCAGTTTTTGGAACCGAAACTACGTATAGTTCATTCCTTTGATTTAAGGTAACTAAATTAGCTAAAAATCGTTTCTGGCGATCTCTATTTAGTAGGTTCATGTAGTTTTCGTAGTTTTCGTACATTTTAGTCAAGTTAATAGAGGGAAAGTTTTGTTTAGATTTTGCTCTATAGGTATTTGGCAAAGTATTAGACATTCTAGCGGTAATGTACTTACCTTTTGCTGCCTTACTACCTGCCTTTACTGCTGTACTTACCTTATGCTTCGTTTTTCTTACTCTTCACTGAGCGTTATTTTCGTAATTTTCTTTGACCTTTTTTTTTTTTTTTTTTTTTTTTTTTTTTTTTTTTTTTTTTTTCTTACTGCAACATGAGGCAGTGGAATATCATCAGCCGATATATCTGATTCATGTAATTGCTAAATTTCTTTAGGAGCCGCATCAACAATATTCTCCTCAGACGAATTCATAATTCTATAAGTCACTAGATCCGAAACTGAAATCGTTTCGTACTATCGTCGTTCAGTACTGTATCTAAATTACAAGCAGCATGGAATATGGGACTATGCGACTTCCTAATATTTTCTTTAACATTCACAGTTTAGTACCAAATAAAAAATATGAACTCCTCAGACGAATTCATAATTCTATAAGTCACTAGATCCGGAACTGAAATCGTTTCGTACTATCGTCGTTCAGTACTGTATCTAAATTACAAGCAGCATGGAATATGGGACTATGCGACTTCCTAATATTTTCTTTAACATTCACAGTTTAGTACCAAATAAAAAATAAAGCAGCGGCGCTTTTTATCTTTGAACTCCTCAGACGAATTCATAATTCTATAAGTCACTAGATCCGAAACTGAAATCGTTTCGTACTGTCGTCGTTCAGTACTGTATCTAAATTACAAGCAGCATGGAATATGGGACTATGCGACTTCCTAATATTTTGTTTAACATTGACAGTTTAGTACCAAATAAAAAATAAAGCAGCGGCGCTTTTTATCTTTGAACTAAATCATTTAACCTATTTCTTGTAGCTACCACTGTTAGATAAATGAAAATATAGCCCAAAAGGTCCAAAACATTAGTCTTAAAGAGAAAATTAGATTTTTGGAGCTATCAGATTTCTCCGAAACACGAAAGACATTTATTTTGTCCTGCATCTTTTGGAGCTTTTGTAAAGTGTCAGAACATCAGGTACAGATTTCGCTAATATGTCTCAGCTATCTAAGCCTTGTAAGGTGACTTTTGAAATTTCGCGATTCAATTATCGATTTTTTTTTTTAACTGTGTTGATAAACATGTTGCAAACATATGTTCACAGTTTCAAGTATACTAAGTTTGTTTTTAACAGATAGAAAGGTTAGACGTGTTTTGGTGTGCTCGGCGATTTTCAACTTTTGTAAAAAAATGGAGCAAATAAATAGCATCAAACTTTGTGTAAAAAATGGAATCAAGTGCTCTAAAACACTTGAAATGTTGACAGTGGCATACGATAAGTCTGGTCTAGGTAAAATAAAAAAATGTCATCAAAAGGTACAAACTAGAGACCTATGAAAGGACGCAGAATTACAACGATTGAGGAAATAAAAACGGCATCGCTGAAAGAGCATTGGCACAAGCGTATTATATCTGAGGGGGATAACTATGAAGGGGACAACATTAATATTGATGAATAAATAAGTATTTTTTTTTTATAAAAATAAAAACTCACCTTACTTTTTGAACACACATCGTACATATTGGCTATGGAACATGTACCAAATCAACTATCATTCCTGTTGTTAGTTGGTTAAGTCTTTAGATTTAGGTTGCGTACACATTTCGTATAATTGCAGTGGTCAGTCTCTAAGTACTGGAGAGGCGCATAACTTATCAACAGATATTAAAATATGCTTGACAAAATGCAGCCTTGTGGAACTCCATATTGGATCTCGAACATATGCGCAAATTAATTATCTTTTGAGGATGTTGAGTGACTTTTCAAAATCGATGAAGGACAAAAGAAATGGCGATCGACATTCAACGAACTGTTCAGTACTTTTCCAAACGGAGTCGATGTGGTCAACACAAGAGGATCCAGAGCCGAGATCTGCTTGCTGCTGTTTTTGAATTTGCCTCGTGATTACCTTAGCTACTATTTTAGCAACCGGCTGGACATTCACATCTGTATACATATTTCTTCTTTCGCACTTCATAATTTTTCTTTGCTTTGAGATCTTGACGATGAGCTATTCCACCATTTCAAAATTCCGTCCACAAGTAGCTGTAGTAACAGTAGTTCGCCCAATTTTGTAGGCGCGATGTTGTCGAGCTCTTCGGGTTTGTTCCTACCGTTTCGCTGTTTTTCAGTTTCTTGATTATAAACGATTAGATAAGTCATCCTTACATGAAGCTGGGATGTCTACTGAAGTTTTGTTTTTCCGGCATCTGAGTCCGATTCGGGCACTTCTTGCAAAAACACAAATAAAAACCCAAGCAAAATGCTCATTTCATCCTTTGTGCGGATTCCCATCCGAAATTGGTGATTAACCGAATTTTGACTGGAACTAATCAAAATTCTAGTCTAGTCGCTATCATGCTCTATGTTTCCTACATTCGACCAACAGTTTTGCTAGTGTCGGATATGAAAATTATTTTCACAAAATAATGAAAATGCTAAGGAATGGCTATGAGAACTTGTCGTTCTTCTTCCACTTCTTCTTCATCCCCTATTGCTGCTTGGCACGGGTGCGGCCTCGAAGTATTCAGGATCTCCATTTTTCTCTGTCGGTACTAATCCTCTTCATTTCCATAATTGATTTCCCCCTTTTATGTCCTATTGTTTGGATACGTTGCTCCCAGACGTTCCGTGTTGCGCTGGCTACTTTCATTTCTTGAATTATTTTAGATATCATAGAGTCTGCCATTCGCTAAATGTGGCCGAACCACTTTAGTTGTTTTCTTCCACCTGTGTGATAATTGACATATCCTGTCCCTTACCGTTTTCCTCGCAACTCTTCTCATAAAATTCATCTCGGTCGCTTGGAGTCGCTTCAGATTCTTATCGAGCAGAGGTAGGGATTCGACTCCGTAGAGGGCTATTGGGGCGATTACACTATTGTATTTCTGATTTTTTACGTCGGTTGAAATTTCTCTTTTATTTATTAGTGTTGCGCTGATTTTGGTGCGAATTAACACTTCGTGATCTCATCTACCGTCGTTTGAAATTATTGCGCCTAAATATTCATACGTCGATACAATTTCGATATTTCCTTCATTACTTACTTCATTACATAACTTAGCTTTTGTCTGTATTGAGTGTCACCGTTTCGTTTTGAGTTCTTCTTGACACAGTGTTTGTTGAAGTCTGTCCCTAGTATTTGAAATGATGATTATATCATCTGCGTAGTGCAAGAACTGCAGGTAAATGAGACATAGGCTTCTCATGCCGACTATTGTTCTGTCAGTTCGACTTTTGCAAATTTTAGCAAACTCGTCCAGGTAGTTAATGAATAGCAGAAGGCTTAGACTGTCTCCTTGTCTAAGTCCTTTGTCCAATTTAAAGGGACTAGATTCGTCGCCATTCAATTTGATAGTGCTTGCTGGGTCTTCATGAGTACCTTTATGTTAATGGTACTTAATCTTTCTGGCATATTTTTTGCTTTTAGTGTCTCCCAAAAGCAACACTTGGTATCAGGTGGAAGGCAGCTTTTAGGTCCAGGAAAGTTAGGAATGAACCTTTGTTTTTTCCTATTGATTTTTCGATGAGGACCCTTAACGTGGATAGTCCTGGGTTTGCCGTCCTGGTCGAAAAGCTGCTTGTTCTTCTTCTGGTTAGTGATTTATGGATTTCCTTAGTCATTTCTTGAGGATTTTGGTATACAACTTATGGACATGTGACGAAAGACTAATGAGGCGGTAATTATTACAGTCCTAGCTGCTTCCTTTTTTTGTGAATTGGGATGATATTCCACGCTTGTTGGAATAGCTTCGTGAGCCCGGGGTAATTTGGTCGGGCCGGCATGAAATGATAGTTTCTTCTACTTCTTCTGCGGTAATCGGTTCTTCGGTTTGTATGTTCTGTGCCTCCGCATGTGACCCATTTTTTCTTCTACTTTCGTCTGTTTTATGTTGTACTTTTTACTTGTACTTTAATACTTATTTTTTATCTGTAATTAAGTTGTTGTTACCATCTTTTATTTTTCTGGATTGGTTTTCTTTTTTTTACAATTGCTTTTACCTCTTTTCTTTTTTCGAGTCTGAGCGAGCTCTACTGTAAGCTTTCCATGTCATTTTCTTGGAATTTACGCGTTAGTTCTCCTGAATATCGTTGCTGTGTGTTTCCTTCTTTTAATTTTTTCAACTTAAGTATTTTAAACACTTGATGTTTTAAGATTTGCGGTTTCCTAAATCTGTCCCCAAATCAGCTCCTGTTATGACTTTTACATCCGTTATATTCCTTTTGGTATTCTCTGGATATACATATGAAGTAGTCTATTATGGTGGTATGCTTTCTTATTAAGAGCTGGTTTTGTATACAGAAATCAATTAGTCGTCTACCGTTGTCGTTTAACTCTGCTTTTGTTGTTTCCAGTTCTTGCGTTTAGGTCCCCGGTAATGATTGTGACTCTTCCTGCAGCTGACCCTTTGTCAGTGACAGCTGGAAGCTGTGAATAAAAGGATTCTTTTACATGCACTGAGCTGTCTTCTGTTTGTGCATCGACTTGAATAAAAGATATTTTTTCCTCGAGGTCCAGCTGTATTACTTGAATTATTGAGTCTACGGATGCTGGCGTCTGGTGCCAGTAAATAAACGGTTGGCGTCTTGTGCTAGTTTAAAACTGTAAAAACGAATTTTAAGTTTAAATAAAAGACCGGTACGAACTGTTGTTCAAATGCTATAATAATAATTTATTTTTCATGACGCTTATATATACATCAGTTAGTATTGACATTTCTTTCTCTTCCTTTTGTGGCTTCTTTCTTGGGGGGCATTGTTGTATACCAGTGATGCCAACATTCCCCCAACATTCTTCATTATTTACATGCAAGGAGAATCTCATTAAAGGATATACGTACAGATTTGACAAAACAAGAATAAGAACAAAAGGAGACAAAACGTAAACAAAGTGATCGTGCTGTCCTTTGGCGCTTCCCACATGACCCATTTCCCTTTTCGTGTACGTTTCGTACGTTTAGTTTTGTTTTGACAGCTGATTGTTTTTGGCGTGTTTGGCATCATGTTAAGTATGGACAAAAACAATTTTCTTTCTCTCATAAAATATTATTTTTTGAAAGGCAAAACGGCGAAGGAAACAAAAGAAAAGTTGGATAAATATTATGGGGCTAATGCTCCGTCAGATTACACAGTCAAATGTTGGTTTCGAAAGTTTCGTGGTAGCCGCAACTCCACTACCGATCAAGTCCTCAGAGGCAGGCCCTCCGATGCGGTTACAGAGGGCAATGTCAAAAAAATACATGAAATGGTGTGTTGGCTGACCGGAAAGTGAAGGTGCGCGAGCTAGCAGATACCACAAAGATTAGTACTGAACGCACACGCCATATTTTTCACAATATTCTGCATATGAAAAAGTTATCCTGCCGCTGGGTGTCGCGCGTACTCACTCTTGACCAAAAACACGAACGTGACAGCACTTCGAAAGAGTGTTTGGACTTGCTGATGCGGAATCGGGCGGACTTTTGGTGTCAATTGGTAACTGTTGAACACCAGAGAACAGAATGAGTGCCCGGCAATGGACTGGGAGGCTCGATGGGTCGGAAAGGTTATGGCGTCGGTTTTCTGGGATTGTCATGGCATACTCTTCGTGGACTACATCGAAAAAGGAAAAACCATCAACAGCGAGTGTTACTGTGCATTATTGGAGCGAAATCAAGAAGTCGGAAAATTGCTGGAATAAGTGTAAAAGTAAAAGGGGACTATATTGAATAAAATAAATAAAAAAAATAAAAAAAAATTTTCATTCCCAAGGAGGTTCCTTTCCACCCCACCTAGTATATGTATGTAGTGTGTGTCTTTAAAATAATAGGCGGTTTGGCAAAATGACTAACTGCCGTCTACGAAATGGTGACTGAATTATTTAATTTTCGGTTTCGCTGTTGGATACGGAAAGGTGATTGGCCTTTTGAATTGTCCTTGCTGCGTCTTGACCCTGACTACTCGGACTAGCTTGTCGATTCCAGGATATGTCTTTTGCATTAGACCAAGACTGTATTTTGCTAGCGGAAGTCGTTCATCACGCAAAAGAACCAAATCACAGACCTTGAGTTGCCAGAGTTGCCTGAAAGTTGCTAGAAAGGGTTGTGTCGTCAAGTCACTTACTGTTTCCAAGTGAATGGCTTTAGTGGCCAAACACACAAAAATAGCCAAGTACGACTTGTAGCACTTGGCTCCACGACCTTTCCATGATCGTACGCTAATTGGCCCCGCGTAGTCGATACCCTCGGGATCTTTGATCCTTTTTGTGACGGAAGCGGAAGCAAATGACGCATTGGTGAACAAACGGTTTGACTGCTCTCTTTGTTCCGAGTATCCAGAACTTGGTGCGCAGGTAACTCACCATTTGCTGAATTCCTCCATGCAGTGCTCTTTGGTGAGCATCTCTGATGATCAGGTTGGTTAAATGATGTGATGGCTCCAGTATGATGGGATGTTGCTGGTCATACGCGAGATCAGAATTTTGGAGCCTTCCTCTCACTCTGAGAATTTCTGCGGTGTCTTGAAACGGGTTCAAGGGTACCATACCTCTGGACTTAGGGATCCTTCCTGGAAACATCTCTGCCTGGGCAGATCGGATCACCAGTTTCTGCGCTGACTTCAATTCAGATGGACGGAGGGAGCCAAAAGCTCTTTTATAGTGTTGGTCCCTTGAGTTGTATGCAAATCGCCTGCAATAGCTAATGACTCTTACTAGTCGGTTGTAGACTGAAGACCGTTGTACGAGTTCGTTGATCAGGTTTGGTATTATTATGCAAAACGAATTGTCTTGACTTTCCTGCATCATTCAATGGCCAAGTCATTCGGTTGAGCTGGCATTTGGAAGTTCCATTCCCCTTTTAGAAAGTGAGGTCCGTTCCACCATAATATTGACTTGATTAACGCAGATGGAAGAATGCCTCTAGACAATAAATCTGCCGGGTTTTATTGGGTCTCCAATTGCTGGACTCTACTAAACGCTGGGTTTCTGCCACCCTGTTACTCACAAAAATTTCCCATTTTGACGGAGAGCCGTTTATCCAAACTAGCGTGATGGTTGAGTCAGTCCAAGCGTAGGTATTCCATTCGGGTCTTTCGAGAGCGGAAGTGGTATGGTGGATTAGCTTTGCCAACATAACCGCAACGCAGAGTTCCAGCCGTGGAAGACTTACGGATGCCACTAGTGCGACCTTCGATTTTGCAATTAGTAAGTTCATGTGAACATTTCCCTCTTCGTCTTCGAGTCTTAGGTATATGGCGGGGCCATATGCCTTTTCCGACGCGTGCCAGAACCCGTGTAATTTAACGCGGTTTGAGCTGCCGATGTGGCTCGAAGGGCCAAAATGTTGGCGTCTGGTGCCAGTAAATAAACCGGGGTTTTCTTAATTTCGCGATATCTAAATCACTCCCGTTGGCGTCTTGTGCCACTAGCTTAAAACTGCAAAAACGGATTTAGTAAACAGATTTTAAGTTTAAATAAAAGACCGGTACGAACTGTTGTTCAAATGCTATAATAATAATTTATTTTTCATGACGTTTATATATACATCAGTTAGTATTGACATTTCTTTCTCTTCCTTTTGTGGCTTCTGTCCTCGGGTGCATTGTTGTATACCAGTGATGCCAACAAGGGGTTTTTAACCGAAACCCGTTTATCACTATGCCCGCTTCTTATTTTGCAGTAATTTTGTTTCGCTTCCTTTCTTTCTTACTTCGCTTAAACCTATGTTCTTCTATGGTTCTTCATTTCCATAATCAATTCTGGTTCTTTTCCTACTATAATTTTTTATATTCCAGTCCCCAAATCATATTTTCCTTATTTTTTCCGTCAGTCTTCGTGTTGATCCCTTCATTTCGAGGCTATTATTTTAAATTTTAATCGATGGTAGCTCTCTCGTAGGTGATTAGTCCAACGGGAGATAGTTCCAGGGGTTCTTCCCTTTGATTTTCTGTTAAGGTTTCCAACTTCTCAAACAAGGCAATGGGTTTCTTCCTATTTAATTCCGTCCGGAGGGGTTTGATTCTTCCGTCGGATTCGCCTTTCTAGGCCTTATGCTCTCCGCCTTGCCGTTACCCTGGCAAAGGGGCCCATACAAGGTACTGTCAATTGGCCAGCTGTCCCCTGGTTTTTTATATCGTTAAGACTTTAAAAGAAAATAAATTCATAAGTAAATAAACGACTGTTGCTTCTTTCTGAAGTTGCGTTCAGTATCCACATATTGACGTTAATGTAGTTCGATTCAAAAAATGTAACATCAGTAAACCTTTGATGGACTTTCTTTGTAAACTATTAAATATTACAAATGGAAATCTAGAACAAATAGCCACACCAAATAAACCTCACATCCATCCATACTCGGACCGTATCGTACAGTTTTTATGATGATACCTTTCTATTTCTAATTCAAAATATATTATCGGATTACTTTCAAGTAGAGCATGACAATCTTCCTTACTTTACAGTCATTGAGGGAGGTCTAATTTAAGTTGTTCCTTGGAATTTGTCAAACCACATCAACCAGAACCACATCTAGAATTCCGTTTCAAAGATAGCCCACCGCAACCAAGATGCGAATTTTCCCATCTGTATCGGTCATCGGGTTATGATGATGTACATATGTTACATACATACGAGTAGACAAGCAAACATACGCGTACTGATATGAGTTTAAAACATAATTACACCCATAAAGCTGTGACTCGACTCTGAGTTACATACAAGCATTCATGCGGTACATACTCATTAAAGTGGTCATTGGCCATGGCCGCAGAAAGCTAGGTCATGGTAATGCATCTACTTAAACCTAGATGACTTCCGAGTGGTCTTCAGTTTTAATGTCAGATCCGTTTAAATGGTTCTGCGCTTGGTACGAGTGTATTCCTATTCCTTCAGTCTGATAGTCCTTGCATTTCGAGTTCGAGTATACATAGTTGTGAAGTGCGAAATGCATTTGAGTTGATTCACTCGTACGTACGGGTATTTTGAAAATCATTTTGCGTCATTCATACTTACGTTGAATTCAAACGTAGCAACGCGTGGTCCTAGCTCTCTTTGTGATGTATCTAAAGTGGATTCTCATTTTGATTTTAATGAATAATTTATTTACGTGTAAAGCTGTGAAATACGATAATGGTGACAGTGATGGCGATGGTAAGGGCAAGTCATGGATAACAAGGATGCGAGCACTACGACGAGATGTTAAGGATTGTGTTAAGGTACGGAAAGGTGAATTTTTGAAAAAGAAATGGCCGTATTCAATGAAATTCATCGAGCAACGGAAAGATGCATGATGTATTTGGTAATGTACATATAGTAAAAGGTGATTCAAAATTACTTGTGCTTGAAATGTACATCTGTTTGATATTGAAAGTTGTTGTGTTTCTATTTAGTTATTACAACCTTTTTTTTCTAAAAATGAAAAAGGATTTAATAAATTTTTCATGTGGGTGGTAGTTACTTGAAATGTCCTTGAAATAATTGATTTCGTTGTTGAGATGATGGTGAATTTAGGATCGTCATTATTTTCAATTTGTTTTGTTTAATTATGCACAGGTTCTATTTTAGGAAAGGGCTCATTTGTGTATTGACTTAGATAATCGCTTGTAAATTCTATAAGTCTGCCTGAAGGATGCTTATATTTCTTTTTGCACGTAACATTGATGCTTTGTACAATATCTCTGAAATATATTCAGTTCAGAGAACATTCCAGTCGATTTTTCTTTTGTTGAATAAGGGCAATACTTACTGATCAACGAGGTATAGTAGAGACCTATTCCTTCGGAGACTTGGCATCTCACCATAACAAAGTATGATGGAAAGAATGAAAGAATGAGAATTCTTTCACAATCATTGGAAAATAACTGTGCTTGAAGATGATCTTTTTAAAAATAATTGGGTCAATGGCCGCAATTTCAGTTTGGATATTATGTTTGAGATCCTAAATTTTCGCTGGGTTATTGGCATAGACCTTACTCTTCAAATAATCCCACAGGAAGAAGTCTAAAGGTGTCAAATCGCATATACTTCGAGACCAATCAATTTTGCAATAGGTGGGGTGGGTGGGGTGAAAAGTAACGTTCTTGGGAATAAAAAAAAAATTTTTTTAAATGTTTTTTTTTTTTTTTTTCTTCTCCAATGTAGCGAATACGGTAGATGCGACAGCAATTGGAGCCGTAAGTCATTGATTTTAGCAGTGGTTGCGATGCTCTTGTGCCCCGGTGCATTGTCTTACAAAGACAAAATTTTTTTTCGCTTCGTGTGAGGCCGTTTTCCAACGATTTCGGCCTTCAATCGCTCCAATAATGCACAGTAATACTCGCTGTTGATGGTTTTTCCTTTTTCGAGGTATTCCACGAAGAGTATGCCATGACAATCCCAGAAAACCGACGCCATAACTTTTCCAACGCATCGAGCCTCCCTCGGCCGCTTCGGAGCACTCGTGCCGGCTTCAGTCCATTGCCGGGCACCATTCTGTTCTCTGGTGTGTAATAGTGGATCCAAGTTTCATCAACAGCTACCAATCGACGCCAAATGTCCGCCTGATTCCGCATTAGCAAGTCCAAACACTCTTTCGAAGTGCTCTCGCGTTCGTGTTTTTGGTCAGGAGGGAGTATGCGTGGCACCTAGCGGCAGGATAACTTTTTCATATCGAAACCAATATTTGACGGTGTAATCTGATGGAGCATTAGCCTCATAATATTTATCTAACTTTTCTTTTGTTTCTTTCGCCGTTTTGTTTCTTAAAAAATAATGTTTTATGAGAGAACGAAAATAGTTTTTGTCCATACTCAACATAATGCCAAATACGTCAACAACAATCAGCTGTCAAAACAAAACTAAGGACAGTATCGCACTGAAATTTGGCATGTCTGCCTACTTTTCACCTCACATAGTACGTGGGCGGTAGCATCATCCTGTTAAGATGTACCAGGTCAAGATGTTGTGGTAACGTTCTTAATTCACTGTAACTGTCTTTTCAGCCTCATCTTCGAAAAAGTGTAGGCAGAAACGACAATTTTGTTTATTTACGTACCCATCCATCCAAAAATGGGCTTCATAGGAAAAGATCAAATTCGATAACAAATTTTCCTGGCGATCCAACATCCAGTTATTAAATCGGAACTGAGGTGTTTGCCTAGATTTGAATACTTTCACTCACAGTGGTGATGTTTGGCTTGTACGTGCTGGTCGAGCATGCTGATATCGAGTTTGACCCGATGCCAAGCTAGTTTCTCCAAAATGCTTCACCATTGAATGAATTCTGGACTCACTAGGGCGATTATGTTGTCCGAAAAATTCATGAATTTTTTTAAATGTTACTTTTACAAATCGTCCATTTTCGTTATAAGATTAAATAACAAAAATGCGTTGTTGTGTGGTAAACGACTCCATGATCAAAATTGTCAAAGATTATACGAGTATGATATCTGTCAAAAAGATCAACCAGATTGAATTGAATTTAGTAAATGGCAGCAATTAACAATCAACATCCACACCATCTGTTGGCTCACCCTTTCGAATCAATTTACATTATGGATTCGAAAAGGTATGAGGTACACCCTCTGTTAGTTTTGATAGCGCTGTAGTACGGGGTGGACTAGTGCCTCAACTAATTCAGTTTTTCAATCAGCTCCATGTCTAATTGGCTATCACAGATTCCCATGCGGATATACATTTAAAAGTTTGTTCCCGGTTAAAAATTCCCATCGAACGTGTATTAACAGTTTTTATTTACTTTTCGCCTGGCCCAGCCTTCCGAACTTCCTAAATAGCCATAAGGTCCGCTTTAGAGTAGCCGATGTCTTTCGCAAAAGTTTTGGGTACACATAGTCCGTTAAGTATCTAAACATTCTATGTAAAAGGCCAATTTTAGTTGGCTTTGGTCCGTTTGTTGATATGTTAGTTGCTTGTAAATCCAAGGTGGGTTTTTCCTTCATCACTGAGTATATCCCCTTTGTATAGGATTGTGAGCCGTCTTTTTCGTTTTCGCTTACGGCACTGCACAAAAAAGTTTCTTGGTATTGAGATGTAATTGCCTGCTATCATATTACAAGAAAGTGTTATGCCATTTCCCCTTACCACAGAAATTTTTGTGGGAAGAAATGTTCTAGCCATCTCAGGCAACTGGGACAAGACATGGGCGTTTTTCTTGTATAGCATCCCTCAATTTCCTAATTGGACAGTAGATATCTGAATTAATGGTAATGCCAGCTAAAAAAACCTCGTAGACTCAATATCCTGTCATATTTAATTCAGATCCACCCTTATTCGTTCCAAATACCTTTGATTTTCCAGGATTTTCAGGTTTAATCACAGCTGGAGATGCGAGTCTTTCTGCTATATCTCGAACAGCAATACATGGCTCGGTTTCAGTTATAGCCTTTATTTCATTGTTGTCATCTCGACGTGTCTTCCAGATCGTGGTGCATCTCCCAAAATAAAAAAATTGCAAATCCGACGCTTAGCTTTATTTTGACATCTATTTCAAAAAAGTGTTTTTATCGACGAAATATCGCTTCGTGATCCGATCCTTGTTTTTGAGTGGCAAAATCTGCAAGGAAATCAAGCCTATTCTCGATGGTGTATATGGGATCTATTCACCTTTCCGTACAATCGTTTACCTTTGGTTCGTAGAGTTTCGTTGTGGTCGCACGTCAGTTTTTGATGAACCGCACTCAGATGGCTCAAAAACGGTTACAACATAGGAAACCGTGGACAAAATCCATGATCTCGTATTGGCGGACCTCCGAGTGAAAATTCACGAGTTGTCTCAGATAGCAGGCATCTCAACTGAACGCGCTAGACATATCCTGCATGAGATTTTGGGTATGAGAAAGCTGTCCGCTCGACGGGTGCCGCGTTTCCTCACACCGAAGAAAAAGTGCAATCGTGAGACCACTTCAAAGACCTGTTTGGATCTGTTTAATCGAAATCTGAAGGAGTTTCTGCGTCGTTTCGTGACCATCGATGAGACATGGATTCAAAAGAACTATCGAAACAATGGGTTTCACTGGTTAATGTGCTAAAAAGAAGGCAAAAACTATGCCTTCAGCTGGAAAGGTGATTGCCATCGTTTTTTAAGACGCGCGAGGTGTGATCCACGTTGACCGTTTGAAGCAGAGAAAAATGATAACAGGAGCCTACTACATCGATTTATTGGGCGATTCAATACCGATTTGAAGAAAAACGACCACATCTGGCGAAGAAAGTGTTCTTCCACCACGATAACGCACCGGCTCAAACCTCCGCCCGAATTGCTCCGCTATCCTCCATATTCTCCGGATTTGACTCCATTTGCGTTCTTTTTGTTCCCAAGCCCAAAAAGATTGTTCGGATCGGGCAATATAAGTCGTACTATACGGAGGAGGGGTTGAAAAAGTTGCAGCACCGCTGGGAAAAGTGTTTCGAGTTGAAAGGAGATTATATTGGAAAAAAGTTGCGTTGTCATTTCTAGTCTGGTAATTCATCATAGCGTGTCGAATGTTAGCCTCGAGCTCGTCAAAAGTGGTTGGATTGTTAGCGTATTCTAAGGAATTGACGTAACCTCAGAGCAAATAATCGAGTGGTGTCAAATCGCATGATAGCGGAGGCCAATTGATGAACGTTCGCCGTGAGATGACCCAGTCGCAAAATTTCTTCTTCACAACTTCGAGCGTTGCGTCCTTTGTATGGCATGTAGCCCGGATATATTGATGTATCGAGCTCTGACCACAGAAAGTCGGTTAGCATCGCTTTTTACCTGGGACCATTGACGGCAACGGTGTCTCCTTCCTCATTTTGAAAGGAATAAAGTTCGACGATGCTGGCATGCCACAAACTGCACCAAATAATCAATCTTTATGGATCCATTGATGCTTGGCTGAACACTTGTGTATTGTGTTCGCTGAGCCAAAAATGGGTCCCGTCCGAGAAGATCTTTTGGCCAAACTCCAGATGTCTGGCCAACATTTCCAGCGCCCAATTAGCGAACATACGGCATTGTCTATGGTCGTCCGGCTCCAATTCTTGCGTCAGCACATCTTATACAGATGTTGGCAAAAATCTAACCGCAAAATAAGCCAAATATGGTTTTTTTATCTTGCACCAATCCCTGTGCTATTGCTGGCTTAAGATCCAAAAGAATGTACTCACATTCAAATTTTTCTACGGCGCAACGAATTGCCTGCACAATGAAGCCATGATGACGATCGTCCTTATGACGAATTTCACGTTCCGTATCTACGACTGAGCCGGAATTTCGCAACTTTTTAATAATTTCTACACGTTCGGTAAGCATAAAACGATGCATGATAAAATGGCAAAATTTACTGAATATTTTGACAGCTAGATGTCATTGGTAACTTTGACAGCTGAAACATGAAAATTGGGAAAAACTATTGTTACTGTCTGGTTGCCCAGATACGATTTACAAACTACTTGAAATAACTTGCTTAAACAAATTGTTTGTGTATACGAGTATGTCGTATACAATTATTATTTTTTCGGTATGAATCCCATTTTTTTAGTACAAATTGTTATTTACAATTTTTTGAATTTTCCTAAATCCACCCCGAACCTACCTGAAACTATATAAGCCGGCTACGGCTAAGAAACTATTATGAAATTGGCAACTTTGCTCCCTAATGAAGCTACTCTGTATTAGAGGTTTTCAGAAAAAGCTTGCTGCTCCTGAGCAATATCTCTCATCTCGCGACTTCTTACCAATCTACTGAACCACTCTGCACTACCGTGTGTGACGTTTTTGTCGTAGTTACATCGCATGTTCATAGCTGACCGAGTAACGTGGAAGATAAGCTACACCGCTAATGTGTCCGGGATCAGACTCTTCACATCTATGATAGATAGGGGAATGCTTCAAGAGATATACATATCAGTTGCTTTTCAAAAACAATAGTCAACGGTTATAGTGCCAATTGCATGCCTTGATTGGGCTTTTATAGTCATTTATTTTTGTACTTTTTTTTATTGTGGGGAACAGTTTTATTTTGAAATCAACAAAGTAATAACACTCACTTTAGTTAATTTATTTCATTGTTGTTCTGTGTAATCGGGAGAAAGTTGAAAAGAAAAACAAAATGTCCACCGAACTGGGAATGAAACACGACGATACCAATATGCATCAAGACAAGAAATTCGGAGTTCAAAATGGACAAGTATAAATCAAAAGAGCAGCTCTTGGATTGGAGAGTTGGGAAATTGTGCTGTACTTCGAGTAGTTAGGGGTGGCCAAATAGAATTGAAGGATCTGGAAAATCAAAAAATCACAAGAAATGCAAAGGGACGTATCGACAAGTACTGGAAAAACCCCACACAACCAACTGTGGTTTCAAACAATTTGCAGTGACTGGCTGCAAACGACGAAAAATGTTTCCGGTCCAATTCGATCAAATCTGGAATAATGGGACTACTAAATGCTGCTATGATCAGGCAATAACTACCAAAACCCACGTAACTCACTGTAAAAGTTGTGCATATTGAAAAAATTTCAAATTTTCACAGATTCGATATATTAACAAGCCATAGATTTAATTTAAGGATCAACAAACGCAAAGAGAAATTAAAAGCAAACATCAAGCAGCAGCAACAGATAACAAAGCCAATATAGGAAGTTGTCCTGAGTTGTAACACTACAAAAAAAAGAACGATAAAGTAACTCAATCGGCTAAGTGTGAAACCAAAGTTATTGGCCTGCCGTCCCACTCAGCTAAGCTACAAAATACGGTGGAAAACACCGGTGCAGACGGAAATGAGAACCTTATTTACGTTTCGGAGTATGTAAGTTATTTGGGAGACACAAATGCCCATTGGAACGGACCACAGTTTGTTCCGAAAATGCGTGCAGTCCTTCTCGATTGAATGAATGAGGTTCACCATAAGTTCCACTTGGTTCCAGAAGCATTTCACTTGATCTACCAATTCTACTATATAGAGGCAAATGTTTAACGATTAGTAAGAAAGCAGAGTAGACGTCCTTCAATGATTTTGAAAGAAACTTCACCAAATATTAGTTAGATGTAGTCCATTTGGCTAACTTCGAGCGAATGGACAATAATGCTTTGGTAAAGGGGCTCTTAGAATCACGGCCCTTAGGTTCGAAAATACAAGGAAGACCGAACCTCTGTTTAAGGGAGCATTTTTCCAGCCCGCCCCTAAAAAGGTGTATCTTCCTTTCTCTCCTGTATTTGGGATCGACGACTTTCTTCTTCAATGGATTAGAAACTACCCTTCGAAACGTTCAATTTAAGTTGTCTTGGATGGTTTCAAGTCCGATATCCATAAAATAATTGCTAGGGTGTCCCAGAGCTCCGTTTTGTCTCAGATAATCTTTTTTACAGCAATGATCTCTTGTTTGCTACTTCTAACCCAATATACTCCTTTGCTGACTCTCTCTCTCTCTCATATTCTTTCTCTTTTCATAATCGTTCTCGGACTCACGTCTTTGCTCTTCGGCTATAAAACTGGAACGGCAGCGTATGTTAAGCTCATTAATTTCCAATGTTAACAGCATAACGAATTGGGGAACTATCAACAGAGTAAAATTTCGAAAGCCTAACGCTGCCTTTTGTCGTTGAAATGTTGCGAAATGTCTAGGTTACCTCAAACGGTGTAAGAAATATATAGTTCAACCCCCGTAAATTCGCCCAAAATTGGAGTACAATGCACTTTGTTTGCATTTGCTAGTTATGATCTAGAATTGTGCGGTTAAACTCGTAGGTGATGCCAATATTATACAGTGATTCGAACGCAGGCGTAAAGTTACCTGTCTCACCTTTTTGTATCGCTATTTTCACCACCAGGGCTCTACAAAAACTGCCAGTAGCACACCACCCCTTCTGACTTTTACCCGTAATACCCGTCTCGCAATGAATGCTCATCAGTATACCCTCAAGCTCACTTTCAGACGTACTCTGAGATATCATGATTCGTTCCTAAGCCATACAACTTGCTTGTTTCCATAAATTGTAAACATTAAAAAACCAACGCACATCGGTGTCTTTGCTTTTTCCCTCCCGCGCTATGTGCAAACATCTTAAGGATACACAAAATCCTTGTGGGCGTGCTAGTTAAATACTATTCCGATTTGAGTACTATTTTTTTTTTGCTAAGTTGGTACATCTGTTGTTGACATTCTCTCTAAATCTTAGCGTCATAGCTTGACGTTTGCAAAAGTTACATAGCCAAGAGTACATCTATCTTTGTGTGTTTGGCGATTTTTTACAATTTTAGAAATGGATTTAAATTTGCAACAATGAACTTGTATTAAATTTTGCGTAAAAAAACGGATTTAATGGTGCACGAACGTTGGAAATGTTGGAAAAGTGTTTCGGCAACGATTCCCTAAAGAAAACGGTCGTTTACCAATGGCAAGTGCGGTTCAAAAGTGGTCGTGAGTCAATCGAAGATGATGAATGCAGTGGCAGAGCATCGACATCGAAAACCGACGAAAACATTGATGAGGTAAAAGAAATGTTGGTCAATAACCATACATTAACCATCAGAGAGATAACAGAGGACTTGAATATTGTCCATTGATCCTTCCAAGACATTTTGGTTAAAGATTTTGGTTTCCGTCGTGTAGCAGCAAAGTTGGTGCCAAAAAAACCTCAATTTTATGCAAAAAAGAGACCGTGTTGACGTCGCAAAAGAGATGATTTGCGAGGCTGAATCCGATCTCACGTTCATCAAAAGGATCATTACCGGAGACGAGATGTGGGATTATGACACGCAAACCAGACATCAGGCAAGTGAATGGCGTTCACCAAATGAGCCGAGACTAAAAAAATCACGTCGTTTTCCGTCAAAAGAGAAGGCAATGCTCACGGTTTTCATGGATTGCAACGGTGTAGTGCGTCATGAATTATTGCCAGAAGGCCAGGCAGTAAACAAAGAGTAATATTTGGGCGTTATGAGACGTTTGTATGAAGCAATTCGCAGAAAGCGACCAGAATTGTGGGCAGAAAACTGCACCACGATAACGCACCGTCGTACATCATCATCATTATTCGTAATTTTTTGAAGAAAAATGCAACAAATACTATCCAACAGCCACCGAAATTACCTGATTTGGCTTCCTGTGACTTCTTTCTGTTCCTTCGAGTTAAAAAACCATTACGTGGAACGCGTTTCAGCAGCCGAGAGGAAGTAATGAAAAACTCGCATGAAGTACTGATGGACGTACCGAAAACCGAATATAAAAAATGTTTCGAGGATTGGATCAAGCGCTGGTGTGTTGCAGTCGATGGGGATTACTTTGAAGGGGACAGCATAGATTTAGATGAATAAACTTGTATATAACTTAATATAAAACATGTACAATAGTACTATTCAAAGTATTGCCCATCTGAAGCTATGATTTTTTCCCATCTTTCTGGCAATTTGTGGATCCCATCTCAGACGAACTGCGCCGGCTTGGCAGCCAAGAATGAATCAAGCCAATTTTTGATTTTCTGCTCTGATGTGAACCGTATTTCAGTGAGGGCGTTCTGCATCGACCGGAACAAATGGTAGTCAGAAGGGGCAAGGTCTGGGCTATAACCGGCTTAACCGGAATAGCAACGTGGGGCCGAGCGTTGTCATGATGGAAAATGATTGCCTCGTGTCTGGTAGCATATTCCGGGCGTTTTTCGGCTACTGCTCTCTTCAAATGGATTAGTTGTGTTCGGTAGCGTTGTCCATTGATGTTTTCACCCGGTTTTAGTAGCTCATAATACAGCACATCCATTTGATCCCACCAAATACAGAGTATTACCTTTGCGGCATGGATATTCGGCTTTGCCGTTGATTTGGCTGGTTGGCCGGGTTTCACATATGACTTTTTTGGTTGTCGTAATGGATCCATTTTTCATCAACAGTAATAATTCGGACATGCAAAACCGCCTTTCGAGGTCTCTCGGCTTGAGTTCATGTGGAACCCAATTTTCTTGCTTTTGAATATATCCAGCTGCTTTTAAACGTTTTGAAATGACTGCTTGAGTGACACCATAAGATTCTGCGAGCTCTTCTTGTGTTTGGCAACAATCTTCATAGAGTAATGCTTCCAGTTCTTCATCTTCAAACTTTTTTGGCTGCAGAGGACATTCATCGTCTTTCAAGTTAAAATCACCACTTTTATATCGTGCAAACCACTTTTGGCACGTTCGCTCAGCTAGCGCATGTTCACCAAAAACTTCCACCAAAATACTATGACTTTCAGCAGCAGTTTTCTTCATATTAAAATAATGAAGAAGAACTCCCCGCAAAAACACTTTTTTAGGCACAAAGTTCGACATATTTGAGTGAAAAAAAAGTTATTGTTGTTTACGCTTCAAATGAACGACATATATTGAAATGACGTACAATGACAGTAGCTTTCCAACGCATGTTCTAATGGAATAATAACAATGGAATAATACAAGTTACGCCATCTCTTAGCAAACCGCACGAATTATTGTTATAGACCCAATAAAAAAAGGATTTGGCTATTGGAGAAAGATTGGAGATTTGAGATTGGAGATTGGAGATTGGAGAGAACTCTAAACAGCATGTCCGGGATCGAAATGTTTCGCAGGCGACCTACCAGAAAATTTTTAGCTTTTATTAAAGCAGTAACATTAATTGGATCAGAATAGTAAAGGGAACATATCTAGTTTCACTTATTCAATTCTTACCCTTTCTAATTTAACTGACTTCAGAACAAAATTTTCCCATTATTCTGGATAATTCAGGATACCTACGGGATCAGTGTTATCTGATAGTATTGTACCGTCAATCTGTCCATTTTCTATAATCACGTTCTGTGTATATCTATGAAAGTAGCTACAGAATATGGACAAAAATCCTGAAAAACCTCAATGGGATTTGAATAACTGCATTCTATCATAGTTATTTAAAACGATGCTCTAATTTTAAACATATCCACCTTATGGAACTACGACCTACGCATTTGAATTTCTTCTATTCATGTTATATTTTAAAATTTGCCACATGTTTCATATTTTCCGGGCTAGAAATAACTTTTTGAATATCAAATGAATCAAAAATCAACTAAGATTAGGTTTCACAATTCTTGGGGTAGGATTTACAAAATATTTTACAAACTATTTAGAGATTAAAGTCCTAGAAAACCAACCCTCACGCATAAATAAAATCTCAGTTTCTCTTCAAAAACATGTCACTTTGCAGGTTTCATAATGTTTCATATGCAAATATACGGTTCAGGCTCTCAAAAAATTATTTTGCTAGCTTGGAGGATGAAGTGTGCTGAAAAACTGTGTGATACCTACCTACATCAAGTAGCCAATCCCTAGGATGACCGGCTGATGTCACTTTTATACAAAAAAAAAAAAAAAAAAAAAACAGAAATCGGGATTATTACTACAATACATGTACTCATACTCATGGCGACATCACTTCCCTCTTCATACATGCTAACGCCATTCCTGGGTTTACATTTTGCCTATAACAGTATCAAAATCCTTTCAGAAGAGAACTTTTAAAGGATTTTTGAATATTGATTTTCAAGCTTTGACTTTGAAAATCAGTCCAGTTTTCATGTTTCAACTTTAATCCTGAATTTTTCAGAGTCCTTTTGTTCATTAAAAGAACGCTACTACCTCATCCTGTTAGGTTATGTCAGCATTTTCTGATATGTATCAATTGCGTCATGCAAAAAGATGAATCTTTGACCCTATTTACAGGCTTCCAGCAACACCACTTGGGAGTGTTTGAAGAGCTCATCCTTGAAGTTGTTTGACGACATGCTGTCATTAAAAGTAATCCCTATATGGCGAGGGATTCGATTAGTTCAGATAGCCGATTACGATTACGATGACAGGTTCACTGATTCGAAGTGAATTATGGAACTAATTGCTAACCGTTATTTATATCATGTTACCACTTTAGAACTAATAATGTCAAAAGGATTTCTGATAGAGCTTCTGGAAAGGCACAAATTGGCGTTGAAGGCTCCCTTTACCTGGACCAAGTTGCAACGAGAATCAGTCGAATCCTACAAACGCATGCTTTGCAAGTGAGCTTAAAGGAAGTGGCCGAAGCAGTTTTGGATAGCAAAGGTGAGTAATATTTGAATTCTCAGAACAAAGTGTTTTATAATACTTTGGCTTGGATTACAGGTAAAGGAGTTGATGTTCATGGAACGCCTCGTCATAGACGTCAACGGAATAATATGATGATGGCAATGGTTTTTGGAGTAACTGCACTGGGAGCGGTCCTAGTACCAATGGGGTTTCAGATTCTGTCAGTTGTTAGTGGAAAGGCATTGCTTCTGGCTAAAATGGCTTTGCTGTTGGCTTCAATTAATGGTTTGAAGAAAGTACGAATTGCTGGCGATCGTTAATTGTTATTTGAAGTTTGAAGTTTTTTAAATGATTTTACTTAGGTGGCGAATAGTGGGGTACACTACGGACTGTATCATGTTCCTGGGGAATCGTACGGCTATTATGATCGAGGAGATGCACATCATCCGAGGAATATCCAAAATCTTATTGCACAACCAATTGACGTCAATGTTTAGATGTGGAAATAAATATTTTTTTTTTGTTTGGTTCAATGGAGTTAAGAGAAATTTTATTCTTGGTGCGTTTGGTGACTGAAAATTTTGAAAAGAAGCATTTTCAGTTGATTTGATTTGTATGCAATTACAACCGAATAATGGTTGGAAGTCTTCCCTTAATCTGTACTTAAAGGCATTTTCAAGGACGCCGTGTGAAATAAATGAATGCTAACGCAGCATTATATGGTAAATGGTGGTGTTAATAGTTAATCGATTGCACATTCAATAAGAAAGTGCGTGGGCAGCGTCCATTACAAATGCTTTTACTGTAGTTAATAATGATTTCATCCCTTTAATGGGCAATGACTAAGTACTAAACATGTTGCCACTGGACCTTCATAATTGCCCCAAATTACTTCCGAATTTTATTAGAATATAATTCATAAACCCTAATTGATTTGTTATGTGGATTTTTGTATGAAAATATCTTAAAAACACATTAAATGTCCGCGTTAAAATTTGACCTTTGACAATTTTTCAGAGATTGGAATACATATGTCCACATACATGTGTTAGCTGTACTTATATTGATGAACTATTGCTGAAGTTAGGAACAACTTCAAATCATTTCTGTGAGTGAAAAGAAAATATTGTTCCAGAGAAGAGAGTTAGTCTCTTTCCCTTTTTTGATTGCTTTGCCATAATGGGATTATCGGTAAGAACGCTACCTTGATAGATTGACCGATTTTGTTTATCGGGCTTGAGAAGAAATACGCTCTGAAGGACGGTAGGAAAAACAGAAGAAGGCAAGGAGGAATAGGTCGGCGAAAAGTTAGACCAACTGAAACCGACTGTATTGGAGGCAAAATTGATTCCTTTTCTTCCTTTTGGAACAGGGTAGAGAGGAAGTTTTCGATTTCTCCTACTCCCTTTGTTGATGACTTTGATGGTGGACAGTACTGCAGTGAATGAAAATAAGTCAAAGGGATCAAAGTTATTAGTAAACACAAAACCAGAATCAACATGTGATTAAATCGGCAAAGATCCTAGTTCTGTTTCGCAAAAATCGATTGATGCGTTCAAATCCAATTCGATATCGCGATATTATCCTTCCATAAAAAATCCTGAAACGCCAAATGGGAGGAAACCGGCTTCGGCCATCTCTACTTTTGCGCTTAGAATTTACAGATCTGTCCAAACGAAGCAGAGTGCAAACACTGGAGAGGCTAGCTCTGGGAGCAGATCATAATTGCATTCAAGTGGAGGGATGTGATAATGATAAGAGAAATATCAGGTTGAAGTGCCCGTGCAGCAAACTTCTTTACGGTTAAGCAAGTCTGGTCAGAGAATCTCCACAGGAAAATACAATTTTTGAGTCAAGGCATAACTCACGTCCTTATCTGCACCTTGGAGAAGATATTTGTTCTAAGAGACCGTAAGTAAGAGGCAACCTCACCAGTTAATTACTCAGATCGTTAATGTTCAATTCTGCAACCAAAATTAAGGTGTTATGGTCATTAGCTACGAAATGAACAGAGAATGTCTTACATTTGAATTTGCATTAGCTTCCTTCCCCGATGTTTCGGTATTACCGCCACCACCAATCACTATATCAGAAGTTATTGATTAATATGATGTCAGAAGGATGTATGTAGGTGCAGGTGTAGGTGTAGTAGCAAATGCAACATGAAAGACAATCACTTCCTGGAAATAATAATGTCGCTAAATTTCACTAAACATTTGTTTGAACACTGAAAAGAATCGGACCCTTCCGTATCAAATCATTAATTATATCGAATATAGAATCGGTGACAAGATATCGGCTTTGTTGAAGAGGAGGAAGCCGAGGAAAACCAACTGGGCACGTTTTAAGCAGGATTCCAAAAACTTCGTCAATGCTTCTTATAAACTTCGAATGAAACAGAAGGTATTTCAGAGCTATGATAGTATGCAGATCTGTAGTGATTACTAAGGGAAACCCAGAAACTTTTAAATAGGTTACTAAAGATTAATTTGAAAGAAGGGTGGAATCTTTTTAGATGGATTAAGAAAGGGCAAATCCGCCAGCCTGGAAATTCTCGAAGATCTTAATGGTGTCTATACCGAGTTGAAATCGAAAACTACCTATCCTTACTTGAAACTGCTTGAAACTTACTTCCCAGATTACTTCTCTTAATTAGAAACTACTCACAATCAGCTAATACCACTTAAGTTGAAAGTGAGTTGAGTATCTGTCAATGATTGGGGTGCCGAGCTAGCTTGGAACTGGGTTACTCGTACATACTCGTAAAAAAAAAGCCAAGATAGCAATAGAAAATTAGGAAAATATGCTTAGCAAGACACCAATCGGTTTGACCAAGCTTTATGTGCACCAAGCAGCTTTAAGAATACATCCTTTGTCCGAAGAGACTGCGCTTCAAAATCTGGTGGTCAAAATTGAAGCTGCACTCTGGAAGAAGAAGTAAGCATTGGGTATTTGCATTGACTTTGAGAATGCTTTTTACAGCGCAACTTTTGATGGCATGTGTAATTCAGCCAGACAACACGCCGTAGGCAAATCACTAAATCTAAAGCATAGGCAGGCATAGAAATGGTTCTAAAAGTGAGCTAATAATACTATATTCTTTAATACTTAGGTGGCGCTACAGTTTGGAGTAAACTTGGGTCTAAAATCTCCAGTTAGTCGGAGAGTTAGTATGTCCTGGCCATCTCAGGCGATAGACTTATGTCACTGTATAGCTCGTATAGTTTGTCATTGAAGCGTGCAAACGCAAAAGGGAGTGCATATTGTACGAAGTATTTGTGTGTCCTCTCTTGTTACCAGCATACACTTGGTTTTGTCCTCATTTACCGTTGAACGAATTTTGACAGCTTCCGATTCAGTATTAGCGAATGCACTGGTGACAGCCCGCTGAGTTCTTCCAACCACATATGACGATATCATCGGCGTACGCTAGTAGTTGCACATACTTTTAAAGGACTGTGCTTCCAGTGTTCACTTGTGAGTTCCGCACAATTCTTTCAAGTAAGTAAGTAAGCTAAAGAAGTCATAAGACAGCGTGTAACCTTGTCTACAATCCTTAAGTCGTTACCAAAGTTGACGGAGCAGCGAACATTCCCAATCGCCATTACGCACAGACGGTCGAGTTTGGCAGGGATACCAAACATGGATCTGTAAATGTCATAAGTGACATTAAGATCGATGAAAAGATGGTGGGTATCGATTTAAACTTCTTGAATTTTTTTTCCGGAATCCGCGGGAGTGTGAAGATTTGGTCGATTCCATTCATCAGGCATAACTATACCTGACTAGATCTGAGAAATGAGTTGGGCATGCTCTTCACAAAGTCGTTTCAAGTAGCTTGGAATACCTTGGCCTGTATGCCGTCTGGTCCAGCCGATTTGTTGGATTTTAGCTTAGATATTGCAATCCTTGTCTATCATTGTCTAAGTTGACTGGTCTATTCTGCTTGGCGGTGAGATGTTGTGTTCCTTCGCCGTTACACAGTCTGCTGAAAAAGGTTTTCCGCGCTTCTCGTGATATATTTTCTTCTTCTGGACAAGTCCATGTTCTTCCCGTTCCTTCTGCTCGTAGAGCTAGCGAGTAGCTCCCAACTTCGTTGTAACGCTGTTACAATTACAGTTACAGTTACAGTTACAGGAATTTCTTGGTAGTGGTCGGTTAAAACATAAGCTGCGGCGTCTCTGATTGGACGTTGTCAGCGTTGCAACTGGTCTTTGGTACTTGATGCTGACGGCATAGGAGTTGTAGAGAGATTTCGGCATACGTGTTCGGCGAAAATTCTGGCGGTTTCTTTCGATTGTAGCTTTTCTACTTTATACCGTCTCACAGTAGTTCTACTTTGTTACGGCATTTGGGAAATCCGGAACAATGTTGACTGCCCAGATATGTAGAATTCTGGACGCTTGCCATAAATAAATATTTTTTTTATAAAAATATAAAGTCACCAACTTATGTTACAAAAAGGTATAGATCAGCTGCTGGTAACTCTGAAGAGAATTTTTACTCCTACCCCCGCATTGGAAAACATACCAAAACCCTGGCAAACAGTCAGATTTCTACTGAAAATCGAAAAAGAGGACAAACCTAGCCAAGAGCTTCAGAATTATAAGTCTGACTGCCTTTCTGCATAGAGAGAATCGGCGAGGTCAATGAGCACAAAACTGACACGTGAATGTCCAATGTCTAAGATGGAACATGCTTACCAACTTGAAAGATTTTGCGAGTGTTTGCTTCAAAATTTGGTAGGCGGTGTTGAAGAGGCACTCGATAAGAAGGAATACGTGTTTTTCATTTTCATCGACTAAATGACTAAGTGATCGATGATTGGTGCACTAGAAATGGGTTTTCAGTCAATCATTTCAAAACGGAGACTTTTTTCTTTACGAGAAGGAGGAAGCTGCCTGGCCTTACTCATCAAGTGCTTAAAGGCATCACCATCCAATTCTCCAAAGAAGCTAGGTATTTGGGTGACATTATGGATAACAAACTATCACAATCTAGTATTATCTCTGTGAGTGTTCAGCATATGCTTTTATCAGGTTGCATGTAAATACTAGAAATTGGGTACTGGTACTACTTTTTTTGAAGGACTGAGAAATTCTATTAAAAGGAACTAACAAGCAGTACAATGGACTTGTTCTTTGTGCAAGTGCTCTGTTCCGGGAGAAAAAAGGAAACTCTTCCAAGCAGCGTCAAACACACACCGGAGCGATTGAAAGTGGCAACTGGAGAGATAAACTCTTCCTTGAAGCTGTGAAACTAAATAACATTTTAATTCAACATTCGATATCGAACAGGCAGGTTTTCGAGGTGAATTCTCGTGTATCCTGCCCAATGCCATGAATATAGGTATCCGAGTGTCTCCCATATATTTGTATCCATTTTTATTTTTTATTTTTAATTAAAGGGGCTAAGGTACCCTTTAAAATAACAAAACGATATAACGAACGAAGGATATAATGGTTAAGAAATAAAGAGGTTCAAGAGGTTCCAAGACCACCTGACCAGATATGGGCGTTGTACTTCATTTTATACCTTATATATTGAGGCCAGATCAGAGGGGGAGAATTATTTCTTACATCGTTTGAGGAAACCCAGACATTTCGCAGCATTTTTGGTGACATCAAATATGTGGTCATTCCAACGTAGGTTGCCGAGAGTGGAAAGTTTTTCGGTTTCAACGATGGTAGTGTCATTCATCGATAATGGCTGGGTGTTTAAATTTCACTTTGGCGACAGCAGACATCATCGTGTTTTTAAAGCATTAATTTCCACACTGTTGATTATTTCTCGATTAGTGATGATGTTTATATCGGAATTTAATGAGCTTATTTATGCTGCCGTTCCAGTTCTATAGCAGAAGAGCAGGGCGATGAGTCCGGGAACTTATATGAAAAGCAGAGAGTACTGTCGTCAGCAAAGGAATATATTGGACTTGAAGCAGCACACTAGAGATCATTAATGAATATAAAAAAGAGTGTCGGAGACATAACGGAGCCCTGGGGCACATCAGCAATTATTTTGTAGATATCAGATTGGAAACCATTTAAGACCAACCAATAGGTAGGTTCTAATTGAAGGAGAGATTCATTGACATCAAATGCACAAATTTTCTACAAAAAAACTTGATGTCAAACTATGTCAAATGCCTTAGAAATATTAAATTAACTATCTTGTTTTCGCCAAATCTAATTCCACTTTATGGTGAGACATGCCATGGCTTACAATTTCTCTGATTACCGAAGAAAAAGTAAAAGTAAACGAAAGGAATTTAAGAAATGATTTATTTTCTATTTTAAGTTGTGTTGTCTGGAATTAAATTTATACTTTTGGCTGCTGAAATAAACTAACAAAGACTCATCAGCTTATTGCGTTCATTTAAATTTAATTAGAAAAAAGAAACCAGATTCAAAATCTTCTGGCTCTTGAACAAACCATATGCATATGCGTATGCATATAATATAATTTCTTTATGAACACCTTAACATACAATATTTACATAATTGATATGAGATACTCTGGTCACATTAGCATCTTAGAATTCTCTCTGCCTCTTCATGGTTATTGCAAGTTCTTCTTTATCCATCAGTTTCTATACAAAAAAGCACATGTTCTCAATGGTGAGTAAATTGCCAAGGCAACAAGTGAATGTAGGCAACTTAACAGCCAACTTATTGCCATTACTCTTCAGTTCTGCTACCGCTATCCTAAATCGAATACCGACTCATTCCATCCACCTCATACACCCACTCACTGGCATTATATTCGTAAAACCATCCCTTGTTGAGAGGGTGGAAATCTGTAAGCTTTCTGCGTATGCCATCCACTATAAAAGGATACGACTAACTGATAACACTACCATTCCGTCGATGGTCTTCTATGGTTAAATTGCCATCGTCTCTCTTGTGTGGTGTGCAACGTCAGTTTCGTGCTTCATTCTCCAGCAGACCTACATATATCGTCATCATTCGAAATTGTGTGGAACAATTAAGAAATTATATTTTCCGTGATTATTTTGGCGAAGAATTTTTCTTTAATTTAATAAAAAATAAAAATTTCTCAAAATCTTTTGTGTTGGAGGAATTTTGAAATTTTTTGAAAAGTTCATCAGTTACAGCGCTTAGTATCGAACGGTGTTTCGCTGACCATAAAAAGTGGAAATAACCATAAAGCAGTTGTAGAACAAGGAAATTCAATCGGTTAACTGAATTACATTTATTTCTTCCATCCTCCTACTCTAAAACGGAGAATTTTAGCTCTGTGCGTTCTGAACATCCTGCACGTTCTGTGGGTACTTCATTCCGTCTAAGTTTGGTGTACGGTTCCAAACTAATTCCGGAATTGGTTAATAATTACGTTTCCGGTTAATTGTGTGCTAGCAGTGAAAATTGTTCGGTGTTTGTTGGCCAGGCTCAAAGAAATCACCAGATTCGCAAACATGAAAGCTGTGCTATTCTTTTCGCTTTCAATTATAATCCTAGGTGTTAAGGTGAGTAATTGGGTTATTAAGCTGTCCCCTGGGGGGATGCACTCTAAAAAGTACGAGTAGTGATTAATATACAATATTGTCTCTTGAAAGATTTATCTGCTATCTCAGATTCCTGACTGTGCATTTTATTCAATTGATATGGGGTGATTTTTTTTTAATTAACCGTGATTCTGTTTATTTTCTGTATTGAGGTTTATTATGGAATCACTGGAGATGAAAAAATATGCAATCTCAGTCTTACTTTTGGTTTTAATTACACTCGTTTTCAAAGCACCTTGTGTCGTGTGGTCGTACCTGTGGAATGTATATTTCATGGTAATAAAATTTGGTCTTTTGTAATTATAAAATGTAAATCTGAAGTTCCTTCTTCCTGTCGTTGGTGAGGAATTGATTTAAATTAAGACAACCCCAAGCCAAATTGGAAGATGATGCTACACAAATGCAGCCTTTAGATTGTTCAGATAGCTTTGATGGTAAAACAATCCTGGGGACAGGTATTCATATTTGTCTTTCGCTAATAGCCGACGGTTACTGTAGCTGAAGGTATCTCCTGATTATTTGAATTAGAAAGGTCGGAAATTAGCTGGTGTATTGAGCAAAAATTCCTTTTCTTCCTTCTCCTTATGTTTTTATTCTTTTCTTTTTTATTGCTTACCTGATGATTTTTATTATAATATTTTGTACATGAAAAGAGCATTTTTCCTTTGTAATTAATATTTGTTCGTGGAATTACCTACACTTATACTTAGCTTTACAGAGTTATTTAATTAAATGCAGACTTGTCAATTTCTTTTATACAATTACGCCTAAATAAGCTAATAGACGGATTAGCATATTTTTTAAAACAAGTTTGCAGGTGTTTGTAGAAAATTCACATTTTTTTATGTTAAAGTTGTTTTAGGAACCAAAATAATGAGTTTTTTAATTAATTTGTGCAGAATTTGAATTTAAATAAAAAAATGAAAATGATTATGGAAAACCTTCGATTGATAACTACTTTTTAATTTCATATTGAAGAGCAAGTCCGAAGGATTATTAAAATAATTTTGGTTCATTGGGAGGCACTCCAAGAATTTGAAAATTGTTACCCATTTGGGCAGAGAATTTAAATCTTGCAATTTTTAATATTTATTCAGCACTTGAAATATTTCTTGCATCATTTAGTTAAGTTTTTTATGATTGATCAGGGACAAGTCAATTGTCTCTCGATTTAGAATATAACGACATAATTTAAAGCTTAGATAAAATAAGGCCCTAACTGACGTTCCTTCTAGTTTAAAGGGTACTTTGTTGTTTCTTCTGATATTATCTGTGATTTTAAGTACGTTTGTCGTACTTAGTTCTTCTATCAAAATTCATTTATTTTGTCAATATTTTTCGTCCAATGATTCATCCGGTCTTAATCTTGACTGGTGGTTATAAAAAGTCATAAGGGTTCGTGTGGGCTTATTTTAGAATTAGGAGCCCTGCTACATATTTCTCCGACTATATACCATATATGCAGCGCTACTGTTCGGCTTGGTGGAGTTGGCTGGACTTACGGACCTTAGAAAAATTCTAATGGTTGCTCTATTTTAGTTCAGTTCTTTTTTGAAGGCAAGATTTTACAGTTGAATGATTTATTTATTCTTCTACTGTCCTCGGCTAAAATTTGAGCCTCTATTGCTCTTGGACCGGTCTTTTCGACGCTATTTGTTGAACATTGGTTCAAGCTTGTCCAATATAAGCTTCTTTATGTAGAAATTTCAGCTAATTCGAGTACGTCTTATTAAATCATTCTTAATTACACACGCAAATATTTGTTATATTTTTCTTTCCATCGCTTTCATATTCTCGCTCATTGTCTAACACCATGATGTGTATGTTAAAGCTGGATGGACTATTGTCGTTTGGAAGAAATCTTAAAGCTTATTTGGCATTTTTCTGTCACTGTAGAGCTTTTGTGTCGTCTAGGCCCTCCCCGTCACTTACTCTACGTGAGACATCGTCATGGCAATGATGACTCCTTCGGCTCTTTATTAAATTATTGAGAATTGTTTGATGGACTGATATATCGCTGCTTATGATAGTGCTTTTATCGACAAAAAGAAGAGAAATCGTTACGGACTCGTTAACATCCTGCTTCTTGAAATGGACTTTGAACAATGCCATGACTTATTCAAACTTTAACTTGGAATTCTTTTGTTATTTGCTCTGGGAATTTAACCTTTGTTTTCAAACTATCGTACATATCCTCGGTTACATTTTGAAATCTTAGCGCCGTCGATCTAAGACCTTTGTGAATTCTATTGAACGCCTTTTTCAAACCGATGAAGACGGTAAGCAGATCTTTCGAAACTTCGCGATGTTTCCGCATTATTATCAGTAAACTTTGAAAGCGTCACATGTTGATCTGGCTTCCACAAAATCTTATTGACTGTCACGTACATAGAGGAAAAATATTGCGCTGTCGATTGTGAAGAACTCGCTCATATATAATTATGGTTTGCTTACCTAGCCTCATTAATCGGTAGTTGTTACTATTTCTTGTGACGTCTTTGCCTTTATACAGTGAAACGACTAAACTAACCCTCAATTGGTTAAGTATTCGATCGCCTCTCATACTTTTATTAAAAAAATTACTAGCCGTCATTACCCAAGATACGCCCGTGCTGCGGTCTCCAGTTTTTCATCCAAAAATGGGCTTCAGCGGAAAAGATCAAATTTTATGATAAATTGTTCTGGCGATCCAACATTCAAAGGCTTCAATTGTTGTGTAGTTGGGATTTTACTTATATAAGCGTTCAAATGAAGAACAACTTTTAAAATTCGCCGTAAAGTGGCATAAGTGAGGCTCAATTGTTGATTTCGGCGAGGAATTGAGCTGCCTGGCTGATTTTGAACACTTTTGTTCACAGTGGTGAAGTTTTCGCGTGAACGTGCTAGCCTTCATCATTGCACGAAGACTGATTATTTTGACCAAAAATTTCACGAATTTTAAAAATATTACTTTGCAGATAGTTTGTTGCGTAGAAAACGACTTTATGACAAAAATTACCAAAGATTGTACGACATCTGCCAAAGAGCCAACATCCACACCTTCTGTTGGCTCACCATTTATTTAAAAATTATTGCATCTATGTATTACAAATTTCTTTCTTGACCATTTGCACGTACCACTGCTCTCCTTCACTGTTTTTTTGGCGATGGCTAGTATTTACTTTATTGTGTCACAACCTTAAAAATGGTGATATTTTTACCCGTACCTCGACGTTGCTACTGTTAACTTAATTTAGATACTACTAAGTCCCGTTCAAATGACGTTGATGATCAAAATGCTGTCCCAAAGGAAGTACAAATTTAAGATCTTTCTTTAAAAACTTAAGCAATTACGATTCAATTTCCAATATTTCCGTATGTAAATTAACAATAAAATGTTGGCTGTTAGAACCATATGCTTGTTGCGCAGCTAGTTCTTCGCTTTCAGATCGTTCCATGTTTTCGTTTTTACCTCAGCGCGTCGAATCTTGAGTAGGTTCAATCTTTTTTTGTACGTATGTAGTATTTACAATACCCAAATACTCGTATCTTATTATAAATCGGGTGACCAGATAAGAATGGTAGGAAAAAAAAACAAAATTTAAATAAAACAACAATAGTGGAAAATAGAGAACTGATTCTTTATTTTCAGGATAGGTACGTTCATTTTATTGTGGAATAGCACATCCTTCAAATGGCCGCCTTGTCAATTTGAATTTAATTTTTGTCAATTTTTGATGACTCGGTGCAATACGTCCGGCGTTATTACGGCAATAGCGTATCGAATGTTGGCCTCGAGCTCGTCTAAAGTGGTTGGCTTGTTAACGTATACTAAGGACTTGTCAAAGCCCCAAAGAAAATAATCGAGTGATTTCAAATTGCATGATATCCTGGGACCATGTCGCATGACGCAACGTCGTCGCTTGTATTTTGTCGAGCTCTGACCACATAAATATCGCTCTATATCTAATACCATTGACGGTAACGGTGTCTTCTTCCGCCTTTCGAAAGAAATAAGGTCCAATGATGCCGCCATACCATAAACCGCATCAAATATTCAATCTTTGTGGATGCATTGATGCTTGGCCAAACACTTGTGGAAAGTGTTCGCTCCGATAGCGGCAATTTTGCTTGTTGACATAGCCGCTGAGCCAAAAATGGACCTCGTTCAAGAAGATGATTTCTTGGCCAACATTTTCAGCGCCCAATTAACAAACTTACGGCAATGTCTATGGTCGTTTGGCTTTAATTCTTGCGTCAGCATAATCTTATACGGATGTTGGCCCAAATCTAACCGCAAAATGAAACGGGTTGACTCTCTGGCGATGCGATGCAGTTGAATAACTGATTGCCGCCGAATCGACATTTATGGGTCTTTTTTGATGCTGCTATGACGGATATGTTTTTTTCATGTTGCACCAATCTCTATCTAGTTGGTGGCTTAAATACCGTGAGCACATTATCACGATAAAATTTTCCACGGTGCGACGAATGGCCTGCATCCTTTACATCAATAATCGGTACGGCTTTAAGTGCATTCAGCGATTTTTCCATTATCTACTCTCGGCGTAGAGGGCATACGCGTTCCCCGAAATGGTGTTTTAAGTCTACTGAGTAGGAAAATTACACGGCGCCACGTTAGGCGAATTTGGCGACTGTTGGGTGGTAGTTGTGTTATTTTTGGTAAACAGTACATTGTGAAATGGAGCTTTATTTTGACCCACGAACTTACTTTCCACAATTGAGCATGTTTTTTCGAAGAAATCGATTGTGTACAACACCATTGTAATCCATGAAAACGGTAATTGTCGCTTTTTTTTTAATGACAACGGAGTGGTTTCTTCAGTCTTGGCTCATTTGGAGCACCGATGCTCAGTTTGCACGTTTAGCTTATAAACCAACGTCTCGTCAACAGTAATGTGCATTTGATAAATCTACGCAAAGCACGTCTTTTGCAATATACAAATGCTGTTTTATTTTGTATGAAATTCGAGTCCTTTGGACCCAGATTTGTAGCGACATGTCTCAACCCCAATTTATTGGTTAAAATGGAGTGATGAATCCAATCGAAATGTTGGTAATCTCTGCCTACTCTCTGATACTCAATTGACGGTTTACGACCAGTAAAATTGTTATTTCATCCCAGTTGTTAATGTCGCTCGTCTGCCAGGGGGGTCGTTTTTATCGACGGCTTCTTAACCACTTTTGTATGCAATCGTAAACCACTGTTTTCTTTCGAGCATCTTTACGAAAATACTTCTTTTTTTTTTAACATAATCAATTTAGCATGAAATTTAATTCAAATGTGATGCTCACTTTTTATATCCATTGCAAAAGTCGCAAAAAAAAAATAGTACCAAAAACAACGCTGTATATATCATAAATGTCACTTAAATTTGGTGTAAATATCAAGGATATTTATTGACATATTGACAAAAAACTAATTCAGATCAGTCAAACAAGAGCGCCATGTGATAGATATGCCCGGATGGCGAATAAGGCTTTTATACGCACTAAATTGGATTATAATGCTGCTTTTACTCGAAAGTCAGATGAGACTCATAGAAAATGCCAATATTTTAATGTCAATCGACGCTATATAAATTGTCATTAGCATTTCACCACTTCACTGAATGCTCATTAGTGTTATCCTCAAGCCCACTTTCGGACTTACACTGACTTATCGGAATCCCTTCCTAAGCCGTAGAATTCATTTATCGCATGTCCTAAAGAAAACCTTATTTCCTTCTAATCTTAAAACTAATGTACAATTTACTTCAAAATATAACAGAATATAATATTGATCAATTTGCAAATTCAAAGTTAGTGTGGAATGACACAGCGATTAATTTAACAATATAAATATAGGGTTTTCCAATAGAGACTTGACAAATTTGAATTTAATTTGTGAACGCACTTTTTCACTAATCATCAAACTGTCACAGTCAATTTATTCAGTAAACTCATTTTCATCATGGTAAAGTACACTAACGAGCAATGTCTGCAAATTATAAAAATTTTCTACAGATATTCGGAGTCAGTGACTGCAACTTTAAGAGCGTTAACTCCAATTTTCGGTCGTAATTCTCGCCCTAGTAGACAGGCAATAACAAGTTTAGTGCAAAAATTTGAGTTTACATATTCGTTGTTTGATGTTGCCGTGTCAGTGAGACAACGGGTTGGTCGAAGTGTCGAAAATATCACTGCCGTTCAGACGTCCGTAGCAAACGATCCAAATCAGTCAATTCCACGGCGTTTTCAAGAATTGGGCATCGCTCAGACCACATTATGGCGTATTTTGCGTAAGGATCTTGGTTTACACCCATACAAGATCAAGCTGACTCAAGAATTGAAGCCGATGGACCATGGATGTACGTTCTCTGATTGGGTTCTGGAGAAGATGCGCCAAGATGATGAATTTCATCGCAAAATCATCTTCAGTGACGAAGCTCATTTTCGGCTCAATGGGTTCGTCAATAAGCAAAATATGCGTTATTGGTCTGGTGAAAACTCACATGTGCTTCATGAATCACCATTTCATCCACAAAAAATAACTGTTTGGTGCGGTTTGCATGCCGGCGGCGTTATTGGGCCATATATTTTCGTCGACGATTTTTGTTACAAATTATCTTAATTGAATGTTTCTGAGCTATTTGCAATGGATTAAAAGAGTTATTATAAGAACCACCCCAACTAGAGATACCATACTGCAACTTGAAGTAAGCAAGCCCGTAATAAAAAAAAAAAACTTAAATAGTTCTGTTGAACAATATTGTTTGATGAGATACATTTTGCGGACTACAAGGAACATATGCTATTTAATAGTTTGAATATGATCTTTTCAATTTAAATTATGGTCAATTAAAGGAATACTCAAAGGTATTCACCGATTCAATCTTAAAACAATTATTAGAACAAGCTTAATTACTAACAAGATTACATTTTCCACAATCATAAGCGTAGAAGCATAAATTAAAATCATTTTAGAAGTTATTTGATATTTTTAAGGTCATGAGTTTTGTCTTCTCGCTAATAATCAGTTAATGTTCCGCAAACCAAAGTTTCAATGTTTCTAGAACTTCTGAGATCTTAGCAATACTTTCAGAGTTAATATAAATTAAGAAGAGCACAGGTCCAAGAACTGAGCCCTTTGGTACACTAAAGCTCCCATTTACATTTACTTTTTGATTCCTACCTTTTAGATAAGAAGTACGCCACTTGTAAATTTTTCCTCTTAAACCAGGATTGTATATAAATTTTTTAAAGCAAGTCGTGGTCAACCATGTCAAATATTTTTGTCATATCGACAAACACAGACATGGGATTTGCTACAGTTAATGCCTTCATACAACTGCACACTCGAAGGATAGTATCCTCGGCTGATTCCTCTTCTTAAACCAATCTGATGACTTCTAAAAAAATTGCTTCCGTCTTGAAAAGCCAATATGCAATACAATGTAGTTTGTAGTAGTTTGACATATTATTTTTATTACATTTTTTAAAAAGTTGTATAACTTTAACGCTTTTTAGCTGCCGAGGGAAACAGTACTAAGATTGAACAAGTAACCTAAATTTCATTCGCAGAACATTGGAAAACAATGCTGTTTGTTTGTGTATTTTCTGTGGTTCTTATGGAAAAAATTGCAGTCTACCGAAACCTATGCACATGGTTGTCTACTTTTTCCCAAAATGCCATCAATTATAGGGTGACCAGATAAGAACGATAGGAGAAATTTTTTAAATAAAACAACAACGGTGTGAGATATAAAATTGATTCTAGTTCTATTTTGAAGCTATTTTCATGCCATTATGTGTGGAATAGCACATCACTTAAATGGCCGCCTCGGCTTCGCTGGCAATGCTCCAAGCTGTCGGTCCAATTTTTGATGAGTCGGTTCAATATGTGCGGCATTATTCTAGCAATAGCGTGTCGGATGTTGACCTTGAACTAGTCCAAAGTGAATGGCTTGCTATCGTTGACTAAGGACCTGCCGCAGCCAGAGAAAATATAATTACAACTTCAAGTGTTGCGTCGCTTGTATGGCATGTAGCGCCTTTTTGTTGGAGTAAAAGTCGGTTAACCTCGCTCTATACCTGAGACAATTGACAGTAACATTACCTCTTGCTCTTTTAAAAGAATCTGAATAAAATTTGCTACGCGTATCCTTAAAATTTTTGTGAACGGATTTGCACAGATATTCGTAGTATTTCTTAAGTTGTATGTTATGTGGATGACTTTTGTTGCTGACTTTCTCTGCTGCAAGAGATTGTCTGTCATCTGCGACATTAAAAATTTAATTTTGCTCGAGATTAGAGAGGAGTAAGAAGTATCATTGCTGATATAATTTTTTAAAATTTTAAGAAAAAAATGGAAAGCAATTGATGGTTTTGGTTCATCGTAAACTGGTTCCTAAAATTCATATTGTAAACATTCTTTTAAAACAACGGAGTTTGTGCAATATCTCTTTTTTACAGATGAGTTACCACAATTTATTGCATTGGAACTGGAACAAACATTTAGTGTAATCGTGCCATGATCTGTTCATTCAAAAAAAATCATATACAACACAATTAAACATGTTCTTATTGTTTATTATTGAGAATAACATATGAGAATACCTTTATGAAATCGAAGAGACAATTGCGACAAAAGTGATGTAGGAGCAATTTTAGAAGGAGAGGTTGAAGCTGGTTCGAAAAACTTTTTTTTTTTTTTAAATTGAAGACGCAGTTATGACACTGCTTATAGAGAAATATTTGTTTGCTGTTTGATTTTTCGGTGATCTATTTTTGACAGCTCACGTGTGATTCGTGACATGCTCAGTTATCACGGAAGGACTTATACCCGAACAACGCTTAGAAGTTGTTGGATTTTGTTATCAAATTTCGTGCTCTGTGAAATATGTTTTTTGCGCACTTCTATCGTTTTACGATCGTCATAATCAACCTTATGAGTTAGCAATTCAAGCCACAGTGATCAAATTTCCCACCAATTTCATGCTATTGGACATTAAGCCTCGTCGTCGTTCGCATTATATTGATTGTGTCACTCTATCACGTGAGTGATTTTACGCAGGGATCTTGCACTAAAACCTATCAAAATACAGCTCGTGCAAGAACTGAGTGGGCCTTACAAAAGATGGAGGAAGTTCCATTTTCTATCGAAAAATTGCTTTCAGCGGCAAAGCTCATTTCTGGTTGAATAGATATATTAATAAGAGTAACCTCCCGCAATACAAGAGCTGCCAATGTACCCGGAAAAATACACTGTTTGGTGCGGTTTATGGTCCGGCGGCATCATTGCCTCGTATTTTTTCAAAGATGACCTTAAGGACAACGTCACCGTCAATTGTGCACACTATCGCTTAACGATTTCGATTGCGTCTCTTGTGGTTCAGCAGTCATCATTATATCAATCCTGTGTCCGAGTTATAAACGAGGTTGTACATCGTCGTTACGTCATTTATACCTCCGAGGCGTACTCGCATAATGACTAGGCTGACTCCGAGAAATCACGCTAGCTACTTGGCCTACAAACCATTATAATCGGGATGGTAAGCTTACGTTGCCTATTGCCCCGAGTGGTCCCCATCCTGATTGGATCTTCCGGCATCTGGCTTTCTTCAACATTTCAAGATCACACCATCGAGATCTAAACAAGGTTGTACTGCGTCGCTCACACCTCGTATACATACTTGTATGGCAAAGATCCCAGATACTTCACAAAGATCCATTAGCTAAACTTAATCTAAAATAAAACTGGGGACCGCCCCAAGTCACGCACTACCCGGGGAATATTAACTACACTTCCCCTTTGTTAAGCCATCAAAATTCGTGCATTGTTTTTCGATGTCCCTCCTGTCTCGGTCCGACACTGAAACGGATAGCGGTATTGCAACGGAGGAGGTCCTGAACCTCGGCGACGTACCCGTCGTGTGTGAGCCGCTTGTCCCTCACACCCCGGTGGAGATGGTAAATAACCGGGATACCGTTCCTGTTTTGTACCCATCCTTTACCGTCGGCAGAGAAAAATGCCTCTGGTGGAATGAATCCAGATAAGAACGTACCTTCATGGCACATAATATTGGGGTAGTAAGCCCCAAAGTTCAGGCTGTTTTCGCTGGTCATTGCTCTTGCAATGTGCCTTCGCGTCACCTTAATCAGGAAATTCTCAATCCTGTTTCAATTTGCCCCATCATATAAGACGTTGTTGGGATAATATTTCCTGTACTGGGACTCTAGTGTTCGGTGGAGTCCAAGACAGGTCCTCAGGCACTACCTCTCAAACACTCGAATCCTTTCCATTTGTGATGACGCTACATTGAAGCATACGGGACAACCATAGGCAATGATTGGCCTTATGAGGGCCGTGTAGCATATGACTTTAACCCTAGAATCAAGTTGGATGCTCTGAAACAACCTCCTTGTCTAAGCGTAAGCTCCCTTTGCTGCAGCAAGACAAGCATCTATATGTCTGTTGAAATACAGATACTGGTCAAGCCTTATACCAAGGTACTTTAACACACTCCGTACTGCCAGTGGTTGACCATGCTGTCCAATGATTGCTAATTTATTCCAGTTAATTCTGGTATTCCTAGAAGCCTTGTATAAAAGAGTTCTAAACAGGATCGTTTCAGATTTTTGGTAGTTGATTTTCAACTTCCAATCATCGCAATATCCTTTAATATGATCGAAATCACGTTGCAAGAGGATGTTAGTGACCTTGATTATTGGAGCTGATCTGTACGCCATCAAATCGTCTGCGTACGCTATAGCATACTTGAGGGAACCTACGAGATCACTTGTATAAATGTTAAACAGGATCGGAGAAGTTACCGCTCCCTGTTGCAAACCGTTTTTAATGTTAAAGACTTTATCAGAAATTACGTTGCCACATTTGACTACGAATTTTCTGTTCATGATCATTTCATAAGTCATGTAAAGCAAGGGTTTCAGCATGCCCAATCTAGTTTACTTATAGAGAAGGCCCTCTAACCACATAATTTCGAAAGCCTTTTCAAAGTCAACCAGACAGGCACCCGTGCATTGTTTCTTGCTATTGTTCCATTGAATGTCGGAAACTAGTTTTGACGCGGCTTGAATGGTGTCATGACCCGCCTTGAAACCGAACTAATTTTCCGGAATTATATTCTTTTCCTCAACCCACTTTAACAAAGCTCTATTGATCACTTTATCGAATACTTTACTTATATTCGACAGCAAACTAACTGACCAGAGATTAGCAGGTTATCCCCGTTTGGAGATAGGATATCCCACATCCCACCGCCATTTTCGAATGCGCCGGATAATGAACATTATTCAGCGCATTGTTGAACAGGATGGGGAATATATCTACCGAGATTAGCAGGTTATCCCCGTTTGGAGATAGGATATCCCACATCCCACCGCCATTTTCGAATGCGCCGGATAATGAACATTATTCAGCGCATTGTTGAACAGGATGGGGAATATATCTACCGCTTCTAGGGGCAGGAGTCTTAGCACGACGTTTGGGATACCATCTACTCCCGTCGACTTCTTGTTCTTAAGTGAAACGAGGATGCACAAAAGGTCATTCCTCTGCACGAACAGCTGATTGCTAACCTCACCGACGCAAGTAACAGCGTTGGCTCGGTTGTTTGCCGATCGCCAATCTTGCAGTTCGGTGCGAAGATAGAACTGATACAAGAAGGCTCTATTTTCGAGGTCGTGATTAGGGCGAACAGGATTGTTTACCCTATAAACGGCCTCAAAAAAGGCACCAATGGAATCAGCCCTCTCCTGTGGGTCCTCGATCACAAGAAACCCATCGTTCGAGTTGACACTTTCAGGACTTATACCCGCGTTCTGTAACGTTTGTCTGTTTTCTATTGTTTCCGGGATACGAACACAAGGAATATCGTTGTAATCTTTTCTCCTAAAAATTTTATTTATTTGCTGCAACATACTCGGGCTATTAGATTTTATAGCTTGAATTCGATTGCCCCAGTGCAAATTAACCGCTTGATTTACGTTTTGTTTAACTAATTGTTGGAGATTTTTCATCACTACCTTTAGCATTCGTATCTCCGGATCGTTTCTATCCGTAAATTGTCTGTGTAGCAGCTTAAGCCTATACAAAACTCTGCTCTTGTGCCGGTAGAGTGCGTCAATGAGTGGCGCTCTGTACTTGTCATGCGTTTGTTCTCCCGAATGTATTATACGGGGTATAGTGCGTCAAAATTGGACACTCCGTATGGACCACTGAAAATGTAGTCGTGGTAAACATTTACATGAAATAATCTTTAAAACAAATCGCAACCATCAACTCAAATAGAAATTTTAACTTCTTGGCAGATTTCCATCTCTCTGAATTCATATTCCACTTTCTCTGATTCCACTTGAAAGGGTTGATGGTTGAAATGTTCTTCCGTGACTGATTCTAAAGTAGAAGTTGAAGGTTCAGGTGACATCCTTGCTGATCCCTGAAGTTGAAGTGTCGTATCTTCAATTTCGTCATCAAGTGCCCTTTGGTCATCAGCCTGTCTCAAAAGCCTTTGGTCTTCTTCAGTAAGTTATCTTCATCGCCACTTTTGTCACCGATTAAAATCTGTTGAATTTCATTTTCTCTGAGTTCGAAAACTGCACGTCTCTTACGAAATAAGAAAAGTTGAAAAACTATTTTACACCTATAATTACTTTTGCAAGATAGAAAGGGGGAGCCAAAAGATGGTGTGGATGTTGACTGTCAATTACTGCCACTTGATGAATTCAATGTAGTTGATCTTTTTAAAAAATATCATACAATCTTTGGCAATTTTAGTCAAGGAATCTTGAATCTTATTGGGTTGTTTAATAAGTTCTGCGGTTTTTAAGGATTGAAGTTAAACACACATTTTTGGTATAAAAGCTTAAATTTATTCCATTAGATATTGTCAATCGTGGTCTGTTTTCTTCCTTCCAACATTCTGGAAGAGACATAATGCCTCTTTTATAAAAAAAACAGCCGACTTATGGGTAAAAAAGTTTTCCAGGTACGTTTTAAACTCATCGTGTCAGAACGCGCAAGGTCTAGCGAATATGGTGGATGATGCATAACTTCAAATTTTAAAAGCTGATCTTCATTTGCACGCCTATAAAGTCCAAATTACAAAACAATTCAAGCCTTTGGACCATCTACGACGTCGCTGATTTGTTAATTGGAAGTTGGATAGCCAGGCCAATTTGTCATCGAATTTGATATTTTCTGATGAATCTCATTTTTGGATGGATGGGTACGTAAATAAACAAAATTGTCATTTCTAGAGGCCAGAAAACCCATACGAGATTCACGAAAAACCCTTGTATTCCAAAAATGCCACTATGTGATGCGGATTATGGGTTGGCGGCGTCATTGACCCGTACTTCTTTGAACATGAGGCTGTAGAGACAGTTACGGCAAACATGTTGGCCAGCTATTTTTTTCCCAAAATTGAACGAATAGGGTCTGACAATATCTGTTTTCAGCAGGATGGTGCTACCGCCTACGCAAACCATCAATCAATCACTTTATTGCGTACGAAATTTGAAGATCGCAATATTTCTGTTAGAGGAGAGGTTGATTGGCCTCCAAGGCCATGCGATTTGACACCTTTAGACTTTTTCCTGTATGGTAATTTGATTTGATTGTTTCAAAATCTTAAGCATAGCATCCAAACTGAGATTCGGTCATCGATAACTTTGTCCTTCGGTTGGTCGCTTGCAACAGAAACCGTGATAGGCTCATGAACGACGTTTTATTCTACATTGATTGATTTCACAATAAATGTGTGTTGAATTTCCACACTAGCTGTTGGCTCACCATAGACCTAGAACGGTACTTATATTGCGTTGCCAGCAAAAAAAAAAAAAAAAAAAAAAAATATTAAAACTAGTAAATTACAAAATGATATTGGGTTCCACATTATTCAAGTTTCCTAAGGTCGCAAGTCACACGAAAGCAAATGAGAATACAGTCGGGCGCTTCGACAGAAAAGTTCTTCGGGTAATTTTGGGTTGCATCACTGAAACGGTACGACGTTTACAGAAAATTTTGGATAGCCCGGCTTAGATGGCTAAGTCAACTTGAGCGCATGGGCACCAGCGTCCCAGTCTGGAAAGTTTTTAAAGCCAATCCAGAGGGACTTCAAGTAGGGGACAACCTCATATTACAATAGATAGCTCACATTAGTGAAAGGAGATCTCAGCCAACTTCGTGTTCGTAGCGGGAGGACCCTGTCGCGCTAATTACAGAGACATGTTAGCTGGGGCCACCCAAACTGTGACCCCAAACAAATGACTCTATCTTACATGTTCTTTAATCGTAGCTCACGTTTTTATAGCTTTTGCCTTAGCTCTGAGTTTTTGAATGTAGCGAACATACTTGTAATACTTAACTTGAGCTTTACTAATCGTCATTTTCGCCAGCTGCTGCTTTAAACTGATCCCTGTTTTAGAATATGACCAATAGCATTAATGACTGACTTATGTTAGGTATGCTCGACAGATAACCGTAACTGTATCACTTTATGATTATTTATACCTGCCTCTATAACTTTTTCAAAAAGTCACAATTATTGTAAGAAATCACCAAAAAGCTAGGCTACCTCCTCGGACCTTAATGGATTTTCATTACGATCTATAATTTTTTTTTTTTTTTAAATATAAATTTAACTTTTATGTTTTTTTTTTTTTGTAAATTGTCATCACTATTTTTTCTGTTAATGTCTATCAATAATATCTTGGTTAAGTACTCAAACGAGCAATTGTTACAAATCATTAAAATTTATTACTAAAATTCGGCGTCGTTGGGCCTCAACTTTAAGAGGGCTAACGCCAAATTTCTGTTGGTATAATCATTCCACCCGACGCGCAATTCGTAAGTTGATGCAAAAATTTGCAAAGATTGCTGAAAATATTGAGGGCGTAAGTGCACGCCGTTTGCAGCAATTGGGCATCGCTCAAACAACATTTTGCGAAAGAATCTCTGCCTACACCCGTATAAGATAAAATTGACGCAAAAACTAAGGCCAGATGAACATTTCAAGCACCGAACTTTCTTAAATTAATCTCTGCAAATGAGAACAGCCGAATCGAAATTTGATCTCAAAATCATCTTCAGCGATAAAGTCAATTTCTGGTTCAAGGACTTAGTCAACAAGCAAAATATGCGCGTGATTTTCATGCCGTCGCCGTAATTTTACCGTATTTTTTCGTTAGTGATGAAAAAACGTTTCATTATCGGGTCATGTTGGAACGGTATGTGATGTGATGTGGTTTCAACACGATGCCAAAACTTGCCACAAAGCGGCCCAAAAAATATGTGTTATCTCAAGAAATGGACATTCCAAACATCTGGACTTTTTTCTTTGGGGCTAAGTTAAGTCGTTGGTCTATGCCAATAAGCTAGAGATGTTGGACATGTCCAGAGGCAGTACTGAACGCGAAATGTGTGGAAGAGTGTTCAAAAAATGGCTCCAACGAAGCAAACGCTGCTGGCGCGCTCGAGGTAGATATATAAATGAAGTCGAGTTACATTACGACAATGGTATGAAATGTACTTTAATGATGAATAAATGTTTTTTTTGACATCTCAAATAGTTTATGTTTTATTAAAAAGTATATAGTCCTTAGTGGAAAACCAAATAGAATTCTAGTGGCCAAGAACGGCAAATGTTCCAAATCATTCCGTCGTTTTAAAATTTGTGCGCTTTACTACCTCTCAGTGTTGAATCTGAACAGTTTTTGTGTTAACATTTATATACCACCATCCCGAAAATTCTTTAGAAAATTAAAAATACAAGCTTATTCATATAAATCTATATTGTTCCCTTCAAAGTAGTCTCCATCGACTGCAACACACTTATGCCAGTGCTTGATCCAATTCTCGAAACATTTTTTATATTCGGTTTTCGGTATGTCCATCAGTGCTTCCTGCGATTTTTCCATTACTGAAACGCGTTTCCGGTAATGGTTTTTTAACTCGACTGAACAGAAAGAAGTTACAGGGAGCCAAATCAGGTGAATTCGGTGGCTGTTGGATAGTATTTGTTGCATTTTTCGTCAAAAAATTACCAATCATGATGGCACTGTGCGAGGTGCGTTATCATGGTGCAAGATCCACGAGTTTTCTGCCCAAAATTCTGATCTCTTTCGGCGAATTGCTTTGCGCAAACGTTGCATAACGCCCAAATAATACTCTGTGTTTACTGTCTGACCTTCTGGCAAAAATTAATGATAAACTCCACAGTAGTAATGCCTTCTTTTTTGACTGAAAACGACGTGGTTTTTTGGTCTCGGCTCATTTGGTGAACGGCACGCCATTCACTTGTCTGATGTCTGGATTGCGTGTAGTACTCATAAATCCACGTCTCGTCTTCAGTAATGAACCTTTTGATGAATGTGGGATTGGATCGAGCCTTGCAAATCATCTCTTTTGCGACGTCAACACGGTCTCTTTTTTGCATGAAATTGAGGTCTTTTTTCACCAAACTTGCTGCTACACGACGGAAACCCTAATCATTAACCAACATGTCTTTAACGAATCCATAGGCAATTTTCAGGTCCTCCGCTATTTCTCTGACGGTTAATTCTCGGTTACGGACCAGCATTTCTCTTACTTTATCAATGTATTCATCGGTTTTCCATGTCGAAGGTCTGCCACTGCGTTCATGATCTTCGATTGACGCACAACCACATTTGAACCGCTCGTGCCACTGGTAAACTACCGTTTTCTTTAGAGAATCGTTACCGAAACATTTTTCCAACTTTTCCAAGGTTCGCGCACCATTAAATCCGATTTTTACGCAAAATTTCAAACTCAAATCAGAACAATGGGAGCACCACACGGTAACACCACCGGGAGCTTTTTGATCAAGATGGTATACAGGGTGATTCATCGTAAGGTTTGATTAATAATGTAAAATAAAGTACATCGATCTGAAAGTGAACTTAAAACTTTTACTACTATTTAAAAGAACTGTTCATGGCATTTACTTTTTGAAAATTATATAATGTAAATTTTGGCCATTCTGAAAATCCAATTTTAAAGCGACTCGTTCGAGCATAGCGACTAGTATCTCGCATATAACACGAGTAATGTTGGATTTTAAAGCGTCAATTGTAGCTGGCTTATTCCTGAAGACCTGAGACTTTACATATCATCAGAGAAAATAGTCCAAAGGTGTGATATCGCACGGTCAAGGCTCATCAAAATGATTTCTCAACAAGTCTATTGTTTTACGCGCTGTATGGCTCGTAGCGCCGTCTTTTTGAAACCAGTGCTTAACGAGACCATGTGCTTGATAACGTTTTAAATGATTTGCTTCATTTTGGTGAAATATGGACCAATGCTTCCAGCCTATAAACAACACCATGCCGTTGTTTTAAATGGATCTAATGTTAGCTCTTGGTACTCTTCGGGTTGTTCATCAGCCCAAATATGGCAATTTTGTTTATTAACGTATCCATTCAACCAGAAATGGGCTTCACCACTGAACAAAATTTCACGATAAAATACCGGATTTTCATTGAGTCGAGTATCATCCACTAATGTAAACTGGGACTCGAATTTGCGAATGGTATTGGCAATATTGGTTTCAGTAGGTCGATTATGCGCACCGTAAGTTCCTCGAATCGCACGAAAAACATTTCTCACAGAACGCTGATTTATACAGCTGAACAATTTGGAGACGTTGTTGTGATGTGAGTCTTTCCATGATGACTTGCCAAACGATACTGAACAAAAATGACAAAGCAGCTTGATAGGAGTCGTGATCTGTCAAAGAAAGCCTATATCACGAGGACGTTCCTAAGCATTTCATCGCCACTATAAGGTAATCAACCAACAAAACTATTCTCTATGATATTCAAGCAGATAATTAGCATTCATGGATACTTTAAATATAATTAGCTGAGTGAGGCTTCTTTTAAATTTTAGGGTTGAACTGCCTTGAACTTTAATTAGTACTTGTTCCACCATGAGCAAATTCGAGTTCTATCGAAACTTCTTTTCAAAGTTGGCCCACAACTATTTTCTGTAATCGGTACGACAATAAATTTTGAAATCAAAACGTGTACAATGTCCAGAAATGCTATCATACTTCATGCCACTTATCCATTACGTAATACCATGACGCACAGGTAATAAAATTGTTATAAACAATAAAGATTACCAAATTGTGTTTACTATATTTCGGGCTGCATAAAACCCAGAATTATCACAGTAATTCTTCTAAAATCAATTAGCAATTACAATATCTATCTGACACGAGGAGACAATAAAAACTGTTATTTCCTGGAAATATCAGCAGTGTTATATAGATGATACGTAGCCAAATATGTTTAATGCCTTGTCCTGTGATGTAAGCTCTTATAGAATTAAAAAAAAAATATATATCTTGTTTAAAACTTCAGTACGTAACTTATCACAAACACCCTCAAAATTTTCCTAAAAAGAACTATTTATTGGAACTTATTATCAGAATCCTATCAAAAGAGAACCAAGAAAATTTTTTATAATATTGCCTGTCAATTGGAATTCCTTATTGGAAATTCATTTAAAAATAGAGAAGTTAATATTTCAATAGCTAAAAACCAATTTTTGTATTAAACAATCTAAACACATTGACGGCAACAATTGCATTGAATAAATTTCCTTATTTTTTTCATAATGTCGTAAATTGTATCTATAGAGCCTCCAATTGTTTATACCTGATTGACTTTGAAATAACTTTGATAATCGAATTCTAAAAAATATATATTCGAAAGCAAATACGAGTAAAATCCGGCAGCATATTTGCATATCTTCTTCGGAAAAGTTAGTTTCGAAAACAGTCCCAAGGAAAAGTTTAGCTGACTAGGGAAAATAACACAACTGGACGGAACCCCGCACTTTTAGTTGTCCTTTAAATGTTTAAAGTTTTCTTTTTAAATATGCAAAATGGATTTAAAGAATTGAAGACATTTTTAAAAGAAAATTTTCGATGGGAGACGATTACAAATTACTCAATAATAAAAAGAATTGAAGTTCAGAATTGGAGGCCAGCTCCACATAAATAAGGAAAAGCAGTGATAAAGAAAGAAGCCTTTTAGATAATTGCGGACTAAGTACAGCGAAAATAACGAATCCAAAAAAGTGTGTCTTGAAACACTGGACGTTTCAAAAAAGAGGTAAGAAAAGCAATAAGTAGAGGACGTCTGACAGCAATACAGGCATCGTATCAGAGATTAGACGAGGTAACCTCATAAGCAGGCGACAAATAATAGAAGAACTGCAAAATCGGTCCACGGGCAAACGAGTAAAAACCAGTCTTTAACGGCTTCATTAACAGTCCATTATAAAGGTGCTCAGCAGCTCGAGCAGCCAAATACTCGTTTTGAATAGGCAGAGATATGATCATATCTTCGAAGATTTTTTTACGTTTGCCGAACATGTGGAAATTATTAAAATATATTCAGGCTTAGTTGTAAATACGCAACGTGAATTTCTTCGTCAACTCGGTCGTCATCATGGCTTCAGTAAGTAGGCCATTCGTTGCACAATGCAAAGTTTCGAGCGTGAGTACACTCATTTGGATCTTAAAGCACCAACCAGACAGAGGTAGGTGTGAAATGAAGAAAACATATCCGCCGCAGCGGCCAGTATCGATGAAGACCCAGAAATGTCGATTCGTGGCCGATCAGCTGAATTTGGCATCGTCAGAGAGTCAATCCGGTTTATTTTGAGGTTGGATTTGGGCCCACATACGTACAAAATTGTGCTGATGCAAGAGTTAAAGCAAGCGATTATAGGCAACGCCGTAAGTTCGCTAATTGGGCGTTGGAAATGGGAAAAATCATCTTCTCGGACGAAGCCCATTTTTGGCTCAATAAGCTAACACAATCCACAAGTGTTTGGCCAAGTATCAATGCATCCACAAAGATTGACTATTTGGTGCGGCTTATGGCATGGCGGCACCATAGGACCTTATTTCTTTCGAAATAGTCTCAGGCATAGAGCGATGTTAACTGACTTGAACAAGAAGGCGATATATGCAATACAAGCGACGCAACGGTTTAAGTTGTAAAGGAGAAATTTGGCGACTGGGTCATCTCACGGCGAGCATTCAATAATTGGCCACCGCCAAGTCCTTAGTCTACATTAACAACCTTACGCGCTTTGTGGGAGCTCAGGGACAACATTCGATACGCTATTGCCGGAATAATGCCGCACATATTGGACCGAGTCATCAAAAATTGGTGTGATCGCTTGAAGCACTGCCAGCGAAGCCGAGGTGGTCATGATATGATATCATATTTCACACATTCAAGATATTCAAGATAAAGTCGGAATCAATTTTATCAATCTGTTGTTATGTTATTTAAATTTTTTTTCTACCGTTCCTATTTGATATATCCCTATATATCGTGCGACATTAATTAATTAATAAAGTTGAAGTGGCATTCAATTTCGAGGCCGTACAGCATCATTGATAGCAACAATGTTTTGGACAGCAATTTTCTAATGGAAATTGGAGTGTGTCTTTGGGCAGTCCAATATGCCCGGAGCACTGTATAGACAGTCCCTGGAATAATGCTAATGTGTTCCTTCCACATGTGATAACTCTTAAATGTGAACTTCAGACTATTGGCGCTAGGGATATAGGGTACAGTGTCTGATCCAAAAGTGATTAGAGGATAGTTAGACATATTTGGGGTCTTTTTATGGACCTTGGAACATTACTTTTTGAACATTCAGGTATGGTTTACAAATCATCATTGATTTTTGTTCCAGCTTCCAGCCTCCAACTAATGGAACTACTGAAGATGAGCTGAATGACTTCAGCGTATTAAGCATTGGTGGACTAGCGCAGGAAGCTCTTTGATGTAGAGGAAAAAGAGAATCGGCTTAAGAATTTATCCTTAAGGCAGGCCATTTGGAACTGTTAGAATATCGAAACAACATTCGTTGGCAACAACATAACGTATTGCTGTCTTTCGGATATGTATGAGTGTATCAGTTTTAAGGATTGTTTTAAAAATTTGGATATTTCCTGTAGTCTTTCACATAGTATTTTATGGTTGAGAGTGCCAAATGTTTTGGAAAAGTCAAAGTGTTACGTTTTTATGTTACGTTCTTATCCATGGATTTTTCTATATCAACAACTACAGATTGGTAAGCACACATAAGGTTTCCTTCTGTATGATCAATTTGAATTTGTTTAAAGGTTGTTTTTCTCAATTACCTTACTAAGAAATCGCAAAATTGCTACAGGTCTAAAATCTCTTTCATAACCTCTCGTTTTTTTGAGATTAGGATGATTTTACTGTTTTTCTACCTAGAACAGATGTACCTAAAGAGGAAAGATATTTGAGACCAGTAGTCTAACAAACAAAGTCTGATTTTAAAAACAGTAGTTCTTCAACTACATTTTCATTGGAAAGGCATCCAAACTCAGAGTCTCAGTGGATATCCAGATTCACAAATTCATAAACATTATTGTTCATAGTTTAAAAGGCCAGTTTTGAGACAGATGATCTACTGAGTATTTCACAGTGATAATCAGCAAGAATTATTGAAGTCTCTTTCTCGATTTCAAGTTCTCTCACTGGTCGAAGAGTATCGACACAGCTTGTTCAAATAGGTACTATGACGACTTAGAGGTTTTAACTTTACAAATAACAATTATAACAGAACGTTTCTAGCGACGGTATGAGATGACTCGTAAGGGTGTAATGTAGGATTAATAACTTTGGTGGAAAATGCCTATCTTTTAAGAAACTAGCTTGATCATCACTGGATTGAAAAAGGTACAATGAATTCCATTCCGTGTCATGAATGCCCTGCAGCAGAAGCTGCAGATTTATGTTTTAAAAATCTCGATAGTTGTATGTGCAATGAATGCTCTTTATATTTTTAATCCATCGTCAAAAATAGGAGATTATGTTTAGAGAGGCCCGGGATCGGGAGTTGCCTTTAGAGCAGAATTTTATTAAGATCATTTACTAAAGTAATGATTCTGCTGTAAAGAGGGTGGGCTGAGGGTCGAGTTTACTTTGTGCAGACTTAAGTCCTAAGAAATTGGTTTGGAAGTTGAAAATATGTTGGTGCCCAAAAAGGTTGCAGTTAAGGTATCTGTATAGTATAATATCAGTGGCTTTACATGAACATTTCTTTAGGATACTCAGCAAAGGCATAAGATCAGGGTATTTGTTTAGGCAGTATGCAGTACCCACAAGAATATTGTTGGTTTCATAGCTAATGTTGATAAAGACGTATACCATTCTAAAAACGGGCGTTGATTTGCAAACCAGATGACACGAGATGAATTAATCTCGAATGTATGAATGTAGTCGCAAGTTTCATTCATTTTTTTTAGACCCTCGTCATTGGTTAAAGTTTTAACGTTTAAAAAGTTTTGCAAACTTTGAAATCAGGGCTGTATGCTGAATGTTACATAATTTGCCAAGCCAAAGTTCAATCATTTTTTACGATCATACCAAAGATGTTGTCTAGTCGTTGTTATGGTGGAATACGATTCCCTTACGATTTGCCTATTCTGGCGGTTTTCTTTAATTGCTTCCTCCAGTTTTATTAGTAGTTGATAGTAACCATCTGAGGCTTAAAATATATGACACCTTTATGATCACACCAAATCGACAAAGAGATCTTCGTTTAATAAAATACCAATTGGTGTTGGTGATTTGTTGTAAGAACGGAATCGATTTCATTGCGTTTGAGATGCATATAGCAAACTTTGACTCGTTGTGTTGATTAAACGTCTTTCGATTCATGTGTCCAACTTTACTACGAATTCAAGACCTTTTAAACGATTTTCTATTGCTGTGTGTGATGCACTTAACTTCTCTGCAATATCTTGCACCGTTATATGATGATTCATTCAATTTGATTTAGTCATCATCTACTATAATTGGTCTACAAGAACGTTAGTAATCTTTGAGTGGAAAATCTCCAGAAAGAGATTCCTTAAATCAATCCCAATAAGTCATCAACATACACGATTCGCGTACTTCTTTGTGAGCCTCAGCAACTTGCTTGCTTTCCAGAAGTAAAAGAGCAAAACATGTCGAAAATGTTCGTTTCTGCACTCTATGTTAAAATTGGAAATGTGCTAACAGGTATAGGGCTTTCCAATAGGGACTTGACAACTTTGAATTTAATTTGTGAACGAACTTTTTCACTAGTCATCAAACCGTCACTGTCAATTTATTCACTAAACTCAACATTTTCATCATGGTAAAGTACACGAGTAACGAGCAATGTCTGAATATTATAAAAATTTTCTACAGATATTCGGAGTCGTTGACTGCAACTTTAAGAGCGTTAACTCCAATTTTCGGTTGTAATTCTCGCCCTAGTAGACAGGCAATAACAAGTTTAGTGCAACAATTTGAGTCTTCATATTCGTTGTGTGATGTTGCCGTGTCAGGGAGACAACGGGTTGGTCGAAGTGTAGAAAATATCGCTGCCGTTCAGACGTCAGTAGCAAACGATCCAAATCAGTCAATTCCACGGCGTTCTCAAAAATTGGGCATCGCTCAGACCATATTATGGCGTATTTTGCGTAAGGATCTTGGTTTACACCCATACAAGATCAAGCTGACTCAAGAATTGAAGCCGATGGACCATTTGAAGCCACGTACGTTCTCCGATTGGGTTTTGGAGAAGATGCGCCAAGATGATAAATTTCATCGCAAAATCATCTTCAGTGACGAAGCTCATTTTTGGCTCAATGGGTTCGTCAATATGCAAAATATGCGTTATTGGTCGGGTGAAAACCCACATGTGCTTCATGAATCACTGCTTCATCCACAAAAAATAACTGTTTGGTGCGGTTTGTATGCCGGCGGCGTTATTGGGCCATATTTTTTCGCCGACAATAACGATCGTCACGTTACTGTGAATGGTCAGCGTTATCGCGCCATGATCACCGATTATTGGAAGATATGGACTTGGACGACATGTGGTTTCAACAGAATGGTACCACAAGCCACACAGCACAAGTTACAATCGATTTATTGACGAGTATGTATGGTGAGCGTGTTATCTCAAGACCTGGGCCAGTCGATTGGGAGCCTTGTTTGTGCGATTTAACGCCGCTTGACTATTTTCTGTAGGGCTACGTTAAGTCATTGGTTTATGCCAACACGCCGACGACGTTGGAAGAGCTCAGAGCCAACATTGAACGCGAAATAGAAGCCGTTTCGGCCGAAATGTGTGGCCGAGTCGTTGAAAATTGGGTCCAACGAATCGACCGCTGCAAACGTGCCCGTGGTGGGCATATGAACGAAGTCGAAATCCATTCATAAATGTTTTGATTGTATTTCAAGCCAGTAATAAAGTTTTTGAAATATCTCAAATGATTTGCTTTTTATTTAAAAAAAAAGTTGTCAAGTTGTTATTAGAAAACCCTATATAAACAAAATGAATCTGGATTTACTTCTAAAGTAAGCTTAAGGTGAGAGCTATCAAGCGAAAATAGAAAAAGAAGTATCATAAGGTTGGCAAACAATCTACTCGCAAGTAAGAACTAGAACTACTGTATTGCCAACCTAATATTTAACCTCATGGAAGTCAATAGGAGGCAGGTCGAGATATAATGCAATCTAACTTAGCGGTCGCATGAGTAAGTGCAAGTTCAAGAAACTTAATACATTCACAAAAAAAGACAAAAACTTAAACAAAAACAAAATTATGACCAAGGTTCACATAAAAATACTTCAATAGTTATTAAAAAAAGATTTTACTTTAAAACTGTTATTTCTTTTGTTAAAAGCCATTGTTTTACTGTTCTTGCGGTGTGAACACACGCTTTGTTTTGCTGAAAAATGAAGTCTGCTCGACATATTTCTTCTGCCTTTTCCATCATCATCTATTCCAGCGATTTTTTTTCTTTTCGCCAATGATAGAGCTGTTATAAGCAAGGACACGAGAGTCCTGTACGCAACTCTTAGTAATTGAATATATGGTAGGTCAAAGTGGATAAATGTTTACGATCAGTTTTACGAAGACTGAGTATTTGAATTTTCGTTTTACCTAGCTCGCAAACCTAACCCATGATTTCCTTAAGAAGGAAACATTGTACCTGTTCGTAAACAAGATGTATAAATAATATACAATACATATATTTTAGTTTATATAATTATTGTTTTTCAATATTAAAATTGTAATCTATATTAAAACTAAGCTAAATTAATTGAAATTTAATCTTAAAACTTAAAACTTAAACGTAAACGTAATGTTACGAATCTAATATGGTATGACACTTATTGTAAAAAAGATGGAAGTAATTTCCGGACGAATAAAGGCTTTTTTGCTGTGACTGTTCAACAAGAAAAGACGTGTTTTACTTAAACTCATTTTTCCGAACCCTCTTTTTTACCCTTTACATATAGTTCAAAAGGTTAAAACACTACACACCCCAACATTTGGTCCTTTTCGAGCTGAATAAAGACTCCAGAAAACATTAAACAAATTCAAAAATTAAAGATTTTAAAGTTAATAAAAAAGAAAAAGTGCAAGTGCAAAGTTCAAGTGCACAAACATACATACATATATTGTATATATATATAAAAGATACTTAATAGACTACACAAAACATTAAACATTTAAAAGATACAAGTGCGAGAACAAAGTGCAAGTGTACAAAAAATAAGAAATATATATATATAGATATATATAAAATATAAAGAACATACATATATTCCCTCGCGGTTGGTGTCTTGCCCCTTGTCTTGTTCCTTTTAAAGACTTACAGACTCTTTCGGTGGTTGTGCATAAATCGCATTTCCCGCGCCGTGTAAAAATTAAATATTATCAACCTTAACCTCAACTGCCACCAGCTGGGCAAAGCTAACCAAAGGTCGTAAGTTACTGAAATAAAATATTAATTATCTTAATATGATTTAATAAAGAACTGTATTTAATAAAATTTAATAAATACTTGATACACACATATTGGTTTATAATTACTTAATTTTCAAATAAAAACCATTTAAAAATGTCGAAATTGTCCACGGGTGCTCTGGAGCAGATTCTTGGTGACCACACCAACTTCAAAAAGACTGGAGCATTACGTCGTATAGCCAGCTATCTGTCAGGTCTTCTTATTTTAGAAGGGAACTTCAAGAATGCGCTTGGTCTTCCAGCGAAAATTCGACGAGGAGAAGTAGAAAAAACTCTGGAAGAAGAAGATTTTGATGAAATATCTGATAGGTTACAAGAAACATACTGCACTTACCGTGGTGAATTGGTCAATGCTGTCGACAATACCAAATCAGCATCTAGAGAGAAGATTGTGGAAGGTGAATCCACAGGTGCTTCGTGTAATGAGCTTTTATTACCCCAAATTCAAATACCACATTTTGAGGACTCGTACACGAAATAGCGGGCTTTCCACGATTTTTTTTTGTCTTCAGTCCACGGTAATCAACGGCTAGGGGAAATTCAAAAGCTTCACTATTTGAAGTCATCTCTTACAGGTGAAGCTGTATGCTGGCAATTATGACAAAGCATGGGAACTGCTTGTAGCCAGATACGACCACAAGCGGGTGTTGGTAAACGCTCACTTCCAACTTTTCTTTGAACAGCAGCAGTTGACAAAGGAGACTACAGGTAACTTATAGTCCCTACTGGACACATCCCAGGAATGTTTCCATGCCCTGGAAAATTTAGGATTGCCGTTTAGTTCTTGGAATGGCGTATTAATTTATATTCTGGTGCAAAAATTACCTGCTTTTACTTAGCGTTTGTAGGAGGAGAAGTTGGGTAGTTCGGAGAAGTTGCCAACACTGAGACAATTTACAGAGTTCCTGCAGACACGTTTTCGAACTTTGGAAGCAGTAGCTGGAACGAGTGGCATAAATGTCAGAGGTTCTTCTGCACACAAAGCTGTTGCGGTCGAGAAGAAAACGGTGTTGCACGTCGGGAAGAAGCAGTTTGCATGCCAGGCATGTGGTAGAGGTCAGCACTCCCTTCGATCTTGTCAGAAGTTTATTGATATGGAGATCTGTGAACGATCCAAGACTGTGAACAGGATCGGGGTTTGCCGAAACTGTCTCGCATACAGTCACCGGACTAGTCAATGTCAAAGCAGTGTGCGCTGCTATTACTGCAAGCAGAAACACCACTCTCTGCTGCATGTCAACTGTGGAAGATCGAATATTGCAAACTAACACTACAATAGGTACACATACTTTCCACATAAAATCAAGGATTAACCCACTTGTCTCTCTTGGGGTAGGTCAACCAAGTGGGCTTCTTGCCACAATCGTTGTGAAAGTTAAGTCTTTAAAGGACAACTATTATCATCTTAGGGCGCTAGTCGATCCTGGATCTGAAGCAACGTTCATTACTGAATTCGCTGTCCAGTTATTAGGGCTTCATCAACGGCGAACATTCATTGTGGATTGGGAAAAATCAGTAGTGGTTCATGTCACCGGTATGTAAATCTTACCTTTGGGTCGCTGGTGACACCATTCGAAGCAAATACCCGGGCCTACTAGCCTCTAGCTCAACAAAACTGGGAACACATCGAGGGCTTAAGGTTAGCTGATCCACAATTCGATAAGCCTGCAACTGTTGACATTCTCCTGCGAAGCGATGTTTATCCTGAATTTATTTTAGCATCCATTGTACGCGGTAATGGTGTAAGATCCCCAATCACACAAGAATCCGAGTTAGGTTGGCTTCTACTTGGGAACGTCATTTCGCAAACTGAGGAACCCAATCACAGTTTTCTACAGGTTTGTAACATCGACACTCAATTGCGAAGTTTCTGGGAATTAGAAGAATCGCCTTTCAACCACAAGGAAACGGACGAAGACAGGACTTGTGAGCAGCACAGCACGACAACAAAAAGATTGGATGATTGACGATATGAGGTATCGTTGCCATTTAAGGACGAATGTAAACCTGCGTTTGGTGCCTCAAGGTTAGGTGCCTTAGGTAGGTTTCATCAGCAGGAGAACACGACCAACATTTTCCAACAAATGTTCCCTGAAATGAATGTTGCAAAAAAGGTATATCCCAAACATACCTTGAATTTGAATCCCTTTATAGATGCTGACGACATTATACGTTTTGGAGGGAGACTGCAGAACTCAAACTTGGACGACAAACAGAGACATCCATCTATTTTGGTACCAGATCATCATCTCACACACCTTATATTAAGAGATGCAAAAGCAGTGGAAAAAGTTATTAAGGCTTGAGAGCTGCGATAATTCAACTGTAGTTAGTGACACAAAAATAGAGCTTAAGCTTAAATATTTGTTATACACAATAGTGGTTCATCTGGCTGTAATATACGCATTGTAAGGTTGAAAATGAAAATGTTTCGAATATCAGTGTGTGTCCAAACATGATTTATCATAGTAAGAAGCACTCATATTAGCGGAAATTTCCACATATGAAAGCAGATAGTGGAAAATATAAACTCGGGGCGGTTTCGCTTCAAAAGTTTCAACAAAGGTCGTTATAAAATTCGGTCCAAATGCAGTAGAGGTTCAAGCTCCAACCGAGGCTTAGAGAAGTGGCCTAAACTAAATTATTTGGCCACTCAAATGCACAGACATCACAAAAATCTTGGCTTCGTTGTCGATGTGATCCGAAACAGAGCGAACTGCATCATACTTCGTCCAGAAAATGAATCAACTCCACAATCGGAGCAGTGACAATGCATATCCATGAAAAAAAATATGTAATTGGTGATTTTTTAAGTATTTGGTTTTAATTGTCAAAGAAAATTGCAAAAGTGTATAAAACTTTTAATTAAATTGATAAATCAATGCTTGGCATTTACTTTTTATTATTTCATTTAAATGTTGACCACGACTTTGTTTTAAATGGTCCGTAGGGAGAGTCCAATTTTGAATTAGTTTTTCGAACATATTGGCTGGTATCTCGCTAATAACACATATCATGTTGCCTTCCAAGGTTGCAATTCGCGCTGGCTTATCGGCATAGACGAGTGATTTAAGATATCCGCATATAAAACAGTCTAAAGGCGTCAAATCGCATGATCTAGCCGTCCAATTTACGCACCGGTCCAAAACGAGAGATAAATTGGTCACCCAACTCATTTCTCAATAAGTCCATCGGTTCGCGTGCTGTGTGGCAGGTAGCGCCGTCATACTGGAGCTGCATGTTGATCAGGTTCAGCTCGGGCATTTTGGGCAAAAAAAAGTTCAAAATCATTGACTGTTACTTTGTTCTCATGATTCCGCCAGACTATGAACCACACCAAACAGTGAGTTTTTCAAATAACACAATCCCAATTGCTGCGAACGCGAGGAATGGACAAACCACGGTATTCATTAACACTGGTGGATACAGCAGCTTTCTTTTTCTCTAAACGCATTCTACGCATACGGGTAAATGGCTCGATGTTTGATAGTATGAAATAGTAGGTCGATATGACGACCGTAAAAAACGAATTTTGATAATAAAATTCAATAATTTATAAGCGTTGTTCGGGTATAAGTCTCGCTATGTTAACTGAGCATGTTTGACTTTGACACACGTCACGAATCAAGCGTAAGCTGTCAATAATAGAACACTAAAAAACCAACAGCAGAAAAAAAAACAAACATATAAATCCTACGTCATAGTATTTATTGTGCCTTTATCAGTAGGCCTTTTTGTGAATTGAGTACATACGAGTACCTGACGTCGATGGTCATTCCACTAACCTTAGCCTTAGGTTTGTCATATCACCGTATTTATGATACGCTGACCAGCAAGAGAAAGGAGTCTAAGAGGATCGTATAGCAATACAAGGAAACTACAGTATTTGGAATGGACTGAACATATATTTCGGTAATCCTATCTAGTCATTATGCTTCCTCGATAAATGAGCTGGATTCCGGTAACACAAATTCTATCTTAACCAGGAAGGAATGACTGTAACTTTTTGCTTAAATAAAAAAGTCACTTGTTTGAGCGGATCTCTGAGAGCTCGCATTGTCATGGTGGAGAACGACCCATGTTCGGAGGTTGCTTTTCTTTATTTCTCCAAATATTTCTGGCAAAAAAAGTGCTCGTATACCAAATTGACCGTTCTACGTTACTCTAATGGCATAGTGGCAACATTCCTGGTTTTTTCGAAGAAACAGGCGGCCATTTTCTTCGAAGTGCTTCGTACGAGAACAACTTTTTTTTGTACTTAGCTCAACCCATACAATGAGTTTTAGGTTCAGTGTGAACACCTTTCTGAAAAGACTTAATTTCAAGGGATACCCATACATCCATGAGAGTAAGGATACGCCTTGCCATCGTTTACCTACATACGTTAATACAAAAGCAGAACTTTTGATAGAGGCACAGGTTCCACCCTTGGTATGAGTCGGGGCCGATCTAAAAACCACACACCTGGCTCCTGACTTTCATACTACCATGATTTAAGTTCTGGCATGGACTTCTGGGGTTTCAGCCGCCAACAAGACCTATTACCGGCAGCTTGTAACTCAAATCGTTACAACCTTTAGTGGTGTTTAATTCAGTTACGGTCAGACTAGTACTTTGCTCTGCCGCCGCTTTTTATTAGACAACGTTATTGATGGGCGATGCCTTGATAGTTGGCTCGACTGATACAATCGAATGCTGTTTAATTTCGGGCTCATGTGCTCGCCTGTCACGATCTAATAAACGTCTATGAAGCATTGCGATTGATTACTTTCAACATTTCTTTGGAACGTTTTTAGAACGATTGTCAAACTATGCAGTATCCAACTCAAAGAAGTCTTTTTGACTGTCGAATGTTCATGCAACATTAAATGTATACAAGTGGAGCTAATTTCCAAGTATGCCTCAATTTCACCATAAGTCAGATGACGATCTTGCTCGCACAACATCGATGTTTTCTGGCACAACAATGGATTTTAGATGAATTTCACGAAATTTGTCCTGAAGCGAAGGACGACCTCGATTGAATTCAGAAATCAGCGAGGCAGAGTGGCCAGGAATGGTGCTTCACCAATAAAAGTCGAAGATAGTTGATCGGTTCACTGTTGTTGAGTTAATTCCATTTTCTGACCGAGATTAATTTTTCAAGTCTCTGTAAAAAACGTCAATAGCACTCGTATGACAAAGTATTCTGAGCACGTATACCATAATAAATGCCAAACTTTGCGATGTCGATGATAGATTTGACATATTGTATCTTCACCGGTCTTACCATATATCAAAACTTGAGTAGAGACCTACATGCAATTACCTTATAGCGCATCGAACGTCCTATGTGACGTATGAACTTTTGCATTTTTATGGTAATAAAGGTACTCTAAGAGTGGCCAATATACGCTATTATTTGATGACATATCAAAAGCCAAAGGCTATATAATAAAATTTGTATTTTGTATATAACATATTGTACTTCAAAGGCATTTGGCATTTGTCTCTTCTTTAAGAGATTACAAAATCCTTTTTTAAGTTTCAAGTTTGAGATACACAAAAACAAATTTTAGTGTTTTTTTTTTTGTTATGCTTAACATAGATCAGAGACTTCATGTTGCCCAAAAAATAGGAGTCTTAATCTAAATCCCACGAGCGGCTCGGCCAACTAATATAACATGGCGAACTTCGTCTTCAATAAGTCGATTGTGGCGCGCGCTGTGTGGTTACTTGTAATAATTGAAGATATGGTTTAATCATTCCGGTTCCAAATTATCTAAAGCTAAATGATTAACATGGAGCGATAGCAGTCTCCATTGATCGCCGGCATAATTTCGGTAGAAGTACATACACCTCTAGCATAATGAGATGACAATCTTTGTTCTTCTTCTCTTCGGCTCATTGAGCAGAAATTCGACGTACACGATAGTCACTTGACCTTAGCTCTTGGTACAATAAGATATAGTATGGAGTAACTCTTTTCGCAAAATATGCCACAGGGACAATCGAAAGATGTCTAGCTCTTGAGAACGGCGTGGAGTCGATTGATTGCGGTCTTGACTTACCGACTTCACTAAACGCGCGATTAGTCACTGATAGAGTTGCATAGCGGCATTGGATTTAACGCATATAGTCGTAACTGACCGTAAATTTTGATAGCTGAAATGGCACGAAAACTTGGCAGTATTTGCGATAAAAAAACCGGCATACTCGTACTTAAAGGTTTGCAATAGACGGCATTCATTTGTCTACTTATCGCAGCTTTGGACCATGTACCAGATACCAGAAAATTAAGGCGACAGCATGTGTGAGCACTCTCGAAAATCTTCACAATAAGAAACCAATAGTAGAAAAGCTTCAGGCTGAAAAAATCAGCTTTCCTATGTTAAACGTAAGTCGTCAGAAAATCGGGTTCAGCAAGCAATAAAAGCCCAAAGGTCCTTCTCTCTCTCTCTAGATCCAACTTTCCAAAAAACTTAACACGTACTCAGGCATTTTAAGATAAGTAATACCCTCTTGAGTGTTAAGTTCTTTAAAAAAAAGAGCTCCGGCTAGAGGTTTGAGTAAGTGTTTTTTAATTGTATTACTCATATCCAAAAACACAAAAGCGAGCTCCTGGAGCAGCACTACTGAGGTGATCCAAATCAATTAGTGGAAATTATCAGTCTGAGAGTCGTAGAAACAATTTTAAGAATAGCGTCCAGATTTTGATAGCAAATACTGAAACTATGGTGATCAATATACAGCAGCTTATACCTACTGTTGTCATCAAAGGTTGCATCAACACTATTTAGAAATAACAAGCCTATATGTTATTTCAACTTCAGAAACAGATTGCTCTGATTGCAAATAGTCTCAACTCGTATTTATACTCGTATAAGTATACTCGTTCAAAATATTGCACAAAAATTATTTACATAACATGAGCTAAGATGTACATTAAATTAAGATACTAGGGGCACAATGACCTTCAACATTTTCGAAAATGTTAACCGAAATATCTTTGTCAAGTTGAATTTTTTAATGATGTTTTAAAATAAAAGTAAGGGGTGCTTCTTAAACATTGTAACGCATACATAAACTGTATTTTTTGCTGAAGGCGATTTTTTCAACCTCTTTTTAGTGTCCTTACATCTTACGTTCTAAATGAAATATCAAAAATAAAATAGATTTGTTCTACGTCTCATGGGTGATCCGACATACTTCTTCGGGGGATGCAAATAAAATTGTTTTAGTTTCGAAAAACCATAAAACTAAGAATTTTCATTTATGGATCATAATGTGGAAAACACGATGCTCGCCATTTCCTTGCCATTTCACTGAGTAGATACTTTGCGTAAAATCCTCTGGCAAAATAAATTTTTATGGAACCGAAATTGCTACGGAAACAAGATGTTAAATTCAACAAGTTGGAAGGATTGGACGATGTGAATCCCTTATTAAATTGTCGAGTGAAGCTGTTGAACTTTAGAGACATTTTAAACTTGGAAAATGTAATCGAGCTCCTAGATAAAGACATACGGCAAACGGCTTGTACTCGTATATCAGTAAAAAATAATCGACTTACTCGTAGAAGTGTCTGTAGCTCACACACATGTTAGGTATTAAAAGGTATTACCGTTGTTTCTGTTCAGAAATCTCCATTTATATTTTGGTATAGCGTAGGTTGGAATTTTAATATTTTTTCAAAGAGCTTAATTAAAAGGTAAGTGACGTACGAGTATGCTCTAGTATGCGCTAGTACATCGGATATTTTTCGCCTTTTTGATTTATTTTTTTTTGTGCTACGTCGACTTGTTTAGTTTTGTCATAAGTATAATGGAAGTGCCATGGTTTCAACTATCATAATTTAAATTCAATTTAAGTAGAGACGAGTTTAGTTTCGAAATTGTAACATATACCTGTACTCTTCAGCTACGGACCATTGATTCCAATTTCGAAATAACCATAGCAAGTCATTTTTAATCACTTGATTGTTGAAATTCATTCTCGACATTTTTACTTTACACTTATGTCTCCCAAATTACAGCTGGGCTTCCGACTGCAGTATATCCTTTCGGAAATATCATTTTTGTTGCTAGATAATTGAGCGAAAATACTTTCAAGTCACTGGGAACTGTGTAATTGACTTAGAGCTTGAGTACTCTTTAAACAGGGGGTTGTTCTGCTACGTTTACTGCGGCGATTGCAGCCAAAGTAGGGCCTGTTTGATTTCGGATTTGTAATAAAAAAAACTAAAGGCCAAAAATCTTGAGTTACTGGGATGTTAATAGGACATGATTGGGACTGAATTGAGAATTTAAATAATAGCCTTTAGTGCGTCCATGCGTCAAGAAAAGGCAAGGGTGGCGGAATCAAAATACCTCTTACGAGCTTCTTGATGAAATATGCATTTTGATATATAAGCAACCCAAAAGAAAAATCGGTTAAAACTGAACTACATGCCTTGAACAGACATCGCTCTTTCTCATTTTCATTTTCAACAACAGATACATACCATAAATGCAGCCTTTGGTTGTTGCTCTACAAGAAAAAAAAAAAGAAAAAAAAAAAACCGCATATTGAATACCTCAAGGGAGTGTACTGTCTTCTCTACTATTCGTAGAGCGTATGTGTTTTTTGGACAAATATGGTTTACCGAGGCTCCCTTATATTCTCCAGCGCGTCTTGGGCATACTCTCCTCTTGAAAGCTGAGGTCTTAGCGTAAGTCTAGCTAACCGGACCTGGTCTTTTTCACAAGGAAAATCAAGATATCCTGGATCATCTCATGGAGTTTCTACTAGATAGCTTTATCTTGTGCAGCAAGGTGTTGTCCATAACACAGAATCATGCACTGAGTTCAAGCATTCAAGCATGGTGAGAACAATTCTTCTTTATGGTATAGTTTGAAAAAAATGCCACGAGCTGTCTGCATAAGCATCACTAGCGTGTTAAGAAATTCTACCACGGTGGCTCTATCTATTGGCGATTTTTTACAATTTTAGAAATAGATTTAAATTTGCAACAACGAATTTGTGTAAATTTTGCGTAAAAACCGGATTTTACAGTTCGCGAACGTTGGAAATGTTGGAAAAGTGTTTCGGCAACGATTTTCTAAAGAAAACGGTCGTTTATCAGTGGAACGAGCCTTTCAAAAGTGGTCGTGAGTCAATCGAAGATGATGAACGCAGTGGCAGACCATCGAAAAACATTGATGAACCAACTGACGAAAACATTGATGAAGTAAAAGAAATGCTGGTCAATAACCGAGAATTAACCATCAAAGAGATAGCGGAGGACTTGAACATTGTCTATGAATTTGTCTAAAACATTTTGGTTAATGATTTTTGGTTTCTGTCGTGTAGCAGCAAAGTTGGTGCCAAAAGACCTCAATTTCATGCAAAAAAGAGACTGTGTTGACGTCGCAAAAGAGATCCGATCCCACATTCATCAAAGGGATCATTACTGGAGACAAGACAGGGGTTCATGAATACGACACGCAATCCAGACTTCAGGCAAGTAAATGGCGTGGTGTTCACCAAATGAGCCGAGACCAAAAACACCACGTCGTTTTCAGTCAAAAAAAGAAGGATATGCTCACGGTTTTCATGCATTACAACTGTGTAGTGCATCATGAATTTTTGCCAGAAGGCCAGACAGTAAACAAAGAGTATTATTTGGGCGTTATGAGATGTTTGCGTAAAGTAATTCGCCGAAAGAGATCAGAATTGTGGGCAGAAAACTCGTGGATTTTGCACCACGATAACGCACCATCGCACAGTGCCATCATTATTCGTAATTTTTTGACGAAAAATGCAATAAATATCATCCAAATATCATGAAACCACATGTCGTCCAAGTCCATATCTTCCAATTCGGGCCAAAAACAATCGGTGATCATGGCGCGATAACGCTGACCATTCACAGTAACGTGACGATCGTTATCATCGACGAAAAAATATGGCCCAATAACGCCGCCGGCATGCAAACCGCACCAAACAGTTATTTTTTGTGGATGAAGTGGTGATTCATGAAGCACATGTGGGATTTCACCCAACCAATAACGCATATTTTGCTTATTGACGAGCCCATTGAGCCAAAAATGAACTTCGTCACTGAAGATGATTTTGTGATGAATATGACGCCGAATATCTGTAGAAAATTTTTATAATTTGCAGACGTTGCTTGTTAGTGTACTTTACCATGATGAAAATGTTGAGTTTACTGAATAAATTGATAGTGACAGTTTGGTGATTAGTGAAAGAGTGCGTTCACAAAGTTGTCAAGTCCCTATTGGAAAACCCTATATAAGTATGACTAGAAACAATACCGGAATTAAGTATGAGCTATTGTCCGAGAAATAAAGAGCAATATCGCAGGCTTGAAAACCAAAGTAAAGGATGATCCATCGTAAGGTTTGATTTATAATGTAAAATAAAGTACATAAATTTGAAAGCGAACATAAAACTTTAATTACTGCTTAAAAGAACAATTTATGGCATTTCTTTAATAATGATATCAAGATATCTGCATAGGGGGTGGCCATGGTGTAGTGGTATATCCGCAAGCAGAGGGTCGCGGGTTCGAATCCCGTGTAAGGCAATTCTCTGAAAAAGTCTTTTCGTAGAATTTGTATGTAGTTATATGAGAATCCCGTCGGCGTCAACTCTGAGATGATGGCAATAGTGTTTGCTGGCTGGGCTAAATTTAACGAACTAACAACTGGCACGTACTTAAGACCCACTGATTGAGGAAGTACTAGCTCGTCCCGTCCAGTTTGCTAACCACCTTTGGGAAAAATATCGAAACCAAAAACACCTGATTTTCAAACTACTACACCACCCGCCCGCATCCTGGAGAAAAATCCAGTAAAAGGGTATTCATATTCCCTTGGTGTTCGCGCCCTATTATAAAAAAAAGTATATGTTTGCCAGGAATACGTCTGAGGTGGTCCATTCGAAAGGTCCAGTTTTGGTCGACTCTTTCTCGCATAGCCACTGGTATCTCTCGGATAATACGAGTAATGTTGGCTTCTAAGGCGCCAATCGTAGCTGGTTTATTCCTGAAGACCTGAGACTTTACATATCCAAAAAAAAAAAATTGTCCAAAGGTGTGATATCGCACGATCTAGGCTTCCAATTTAAAGTAGCAGAACGTGAAATTAAGTGCTCATCAAAATGAGCTCACCAATGAGTCCATTGTTTCACGTGCTGTATGACTCGTAGCGCCGTCTTGTTGAAACCAGAGCTCACCGAGAGCATGTGCTTGAATTTCAGGAAGCACATAGTCCGTTAACATGGGACGATAACGGTTTCCATTGACGGTAACATTCTGATTTGCCTCATTTTTGAAGAAAAATGGACCAATGATTCCACCAGCCTGTAAACCAAACCATACCGTTGTTTTTAATGGATGTAATGGTAGCTCTTTGTATTCTTCGGGTTGCTCATCAGCCCAAAAAAGGCAATTTTATTTGTTAACGTATCCATTGAGCCAGAAATGGGCTTCATGACTAAACAAAATTTCACTATAAAATACCGAATTTTCATTGAGGTTTTTTGAGAGCCCGTTCACTGAAAATATGACGCAAATTCAGACGAATCGGTTCGTCACGGTCTTCGCGTACACTCTCAGCTACAGCTGTTATAGTCTCTTCACTACGTGCTGGACGTGGTCTAACCGGTCGAGTATCATCCACTAATGTATGGTAAACTGGGACTGAGCGAATTTTATTGGCAATAGTGGTTTCAGCAGGTCGAATATGCGCACCGTAATTCCTCGAATCGCACGAAAAAAATTTCTCACAGAACTCTGATTTTCGTTATACAGCTGAACGAACAATTTGGAGACGTTGTTGTAATGTGAGTCTTTCCAAGATGACTTGCCAAATGATGCTAAATAAAAATGACAAAGCATTTTGATAGGAGTCACGCGTGATCTGTCAAAAAGAGCCTATTGAAAATCAAACCTCACGATGTATCACCCCTTACGAGTATATCCGTTGTAATACAATTTTGAACTATTATAGAACTCCAATATTCACGAATTTGCACAAATATCATCAGAAACAATACATTGCCTAATTGTTTATAAGGTTCTACACGAGAAATCTGATTAGATGGTACTCGAGTTTCGAGAAATGAACACTTTCATTATTTGACGATATACATTTTGTATTTTAATGGAACTAAGACTCAAAAATGTCAGCTAGGATCACTCTTAAACATTGACATACAAATACCCGTACTTACACTCATAGTTTGTAAATCCTTTTGAAATTATCGTTGCACACAAACCAACGAGTCTGTAGTAATAGGATAGTAAAGAGTTAAGTAGCAGTGCACAATATCAACTGTCAGCACCATATGAGTGCAGTGACGCAATTCAAGTCGTTTACTCGTATTTTCAAAGTAAAACGTAGTTAAGAAACCACTGCTGTTGTCGTTATGGTTTAACAAAACATTAACTTCAAATGTCTGAACTGTTTTTGAAAAGCTTTCGTACACTTTTTGTTAACATCTTTTGATGTCCTAATCGTGTTAAAGAAAATCCTTTACTAAACTATGAACGAGCACTTATATGTACATAATATGAAATCTTATTGCTGCTTCGCCTAAAGTGTCGTCAGAATGAGCTTATTCAAGCGATTAAGCATTGTTGTGAGTATCAATTCATACAATGTGTAAATCTGTGTACATACAAATACGTACATACATATATACTTATAGTATATAGATACAAAACCTATTGTTTGAATTTGGAAGCAGTTAAAATTTGTTCATCTGAATAGACGATGGTGTGGTATTGTCCTATACATGGGTACATGGGAAATTGTGCAATGCCTCGGGTTTCCCAATGTAAACACTAAAGTGTTGGTAGCTCCATCTTTTACACAATACCATCTGTGGAAATGCAAACAAAATTATGATATTACGTTTTCACAGATTATTCTGTGAATTTAACTGTTTTCCAGAGGAATCTTCAAGTACTATGAAGGGCTTTTATTTGTCAAAAGAACCGACTTTCATTAGCATTTGTTAGTAACGTTAATATTTTCTGTTTATTACGGAGTACTGAACTATGTATTGCTTAAGGGTAGTACACCTTATGTGACAAATTCCACTCATGCATGCATATACATCGCTTTTCCATCATCGTCTATCGCGTCGTACGTAGATTCCCCTTTAAGAAGTTGTATTGTCTTAAGGTCAAAGACAAAGCGATGTCAACCCTTGTTAACTTTTATCGAGCTACACAAGCTACATAAACTGGTGTATGTTACAATTTTTCGTTCAGCCTGTATACAGGCATGGGTGACCTCATTATACACTGATTACTGATTAGGTATCCTGACTGGTATACTGACTGGTATTTGATCCAATCTTTAATGTTGCGTTTATTCAAGCAGAAGTGACATCTCTATAATCTGATTAGCATCTTGTCTTATCATTTTGTCCATATGTATACTCAACAATATTTTAATATTTTTTAACTCTATTGGCTCATCAGTTAGATGCCTTATCTCAGGTAATGGAGATCTGACTGTAAAGTATTGGCTGTACACTTTGGCAATAAGTTTGATGTGAGTAATTTTCCCGTGGGAGGTTAAAAATCTATGAAAAGGTCAACTAGTGACATGCTTCAGATGCATTACAAGAGCGGCAGTATAAACCATTTTTTATTTGATCCCAATCGACAGCGTCGGAAAATAACTGGTTATCAGTTGAAATACTAGGGCAGGAGCGGTAAACTGGAATGCAGATAGTGATTTAATTGGATTGGAAGTCTCGATGAATGCATGACTAGATTAGACGCAAGACTGTGCCCCCCACAATGATTCAGTGTCAGTTTATACGGATGGATATAAAAGCTAATAAGGAGTCGACAGCTACATCTTCTCGGGAGATCTAGATATTTTCAGGTCTGTAAAGTTGGTGCTACATACGTATCGGCTTTCAATTCATTACAATTAGAGCAATAGAATAAAAAGAAGTGAAACACTGTCACGCACCTTCTCACGAGATAGCGAAACAGCTTAAAATCATTTTTACTGGGGACTGTGGTATCGCATGTAACTGCAAACTTTGGATTGGAATCAATATGGTCAATGCAGCATCGTTAATCTAATGTAACCAAATTAGAACTTCGATGATAGACCAATTTAATGAAAGGCACAGCCATATTTAAAGATGAGCTAGTCCTATATTGTCACAGAGAAGATAAATAATCTTATAACACATTTGCGGTGCATTTCTCCCGTATTAACTAATATAAATGAGACTACTCTATCTAACAAGCTTTTCTATGATCTAAAGGGTTCATATAATTTCCATATACACCCTGCCTGACTCGAACTGCAACCAACTTCAGCCTGCTATAATTTCCAAACCGTTCATGACAGTGAGCTCAAATTTTGACACATGACAGATAATTTTATTATTTACAAGCCTTTTAAACGATTTGCGTCTCAGTTGTGTTGAAAATTTTTTATCCGCGATGGAATTCAAACGTGATAGTGTGATTGCTTTATATTTGGCTGGAAAACCACAAGTAGCTATCGTTAGAGCCCTCCAGCACCTCAACCTGAATAAATCATTTGTGTCTCGAACCATAGCTCGTTACCGTGATATTGTCAGCGTTGCAAAACGCCATGGAGGTGGTCACAAAAAAACAGCAACATCGGCAAAAATGGTTCGGAAAGTGAAGGCTCGAATTGAACGAAATCCGCGTCGAAGTGGAAGAAAAATGGCTCGTGAGCTCAACATATCGTAGGAACGGATGCAACTTAAATAATGAGCTTGGACTCAAGTTCCAAAAAGGACACGATCATACACCGCAACAGAAAAAAGTTAAAGTCGAGTCAGGCAGGCTGTAGTTGACACAAACAATTTGAGGAGTTGATGGTTCTAGGAGGAAACAGTGTAAGTTTCACAACTTCCGGTTTACTTATTAAAAAGAAAAGTCAACATTTATTTCCCTCTTTCTTCCTTAGATGACACTGAAGTTCAAAGCAGATCTGGATGCCAATCTACAGCTCTCATAGTAAGTGAGATCGCTTTGTACTTGAGCGTTTTCTAACCTCAATCTCCCTTCAGGGTGTATTTGAAAATTTTATGTTCTTTCTTGTTGTCCATTACTAGTCATACCCTTATCATCGAAGTAAGGAGTGTTTTTCTAGCCAGGGTAATGTTTCTGCATTGCTGACACTGCTCGTTCTTGTACCTTCTTCTCCAAACTGTATTGACGGTAACAACCGAAAAAAACACGGACAATTTTTCTCTCAAAGCAAAAGATGTTCGCTTTGTTTTGATAAAGCTCATTCGTCCCGTTTTATAAAAAAATTGATGATAAGTTTCCTTTGGGAAGCCTCTCCAGTGGGTTTTACCTCATACGTTCGATTTGTACAGTGGTGCCGTAATTTGAATTCCTAGCCAAACCTAGGAAAACAAATCTCTTCACTATCTTGGAGTTGAAGCTCTACCCTTTGGGGTGTACCGCATGAGCCATAAGTATTTGGTGCACTTCCTTCTCGCAGGCATTAAATTTGTTTAAAATTTTAACGTTTCTTAGCCACATACGTAGTATTAACAGGCCACCAATATTGATGTCAATACTTTCAATGTTAACAAAGACTATTGACCTTTGCAAGGTTAAACCTTTATCTTGGCGTATGAGGTTCGTATAGTCCTTTCAATGAAGTTGCTGTCAAAACGCATGACAGTTTTTTTTTTTTTTTTGCGAAGTCATTTTCTATTGCAATATAAACAGTTTTATTATCGTATATAGATCGTCTCTATAAATGCAATCATATGATGACTTACTTCCTTACTCAGGTGGCGCTACAGATCGGGGTGATCTTCTGCCTCAACTAGTAAGCCCCTCCAGTTGTGCATTTCGATTCGATCTAGGTCAATTTCTACTTGTACGCGCCACCGAAGGTGAGGTCTTCCTCTGTTGTGTTGTTAAATCCGATGACATTGCGGGCTGGAGCATTGGTGTCCATTCGATATAAGTTACCTAGCCCTCTCAGACGACTGATGTGTAATTTTCTGACAAGACTGATGTTGCCATATAGCTCGTATAGTTTGTCGTTGAAATTTCTTCTCAAAAGTCGGTCAACGCAAATGGGACCGAATATCTTACGAAGAATTTTTCTCTCGAAAAGACCGAGAATATCTTCAATAGAATCCATAGCTCAGCGCCATTTAGTAGGACTGAGAGTCTCCTTAATTGCTTGAGATATGGCTTTCAGTTCATTCAATTGCCTTCTTAGTCCAAACTTGGAAAAAATGATTCATAATTTTATTTCTACTGAGGTGTTGTTGGCAGAATTGCTGGCAGAGACTAGGATGCCCCTTACTATCTTAAAGGTATAGCTGTTTACTTCGACGTTTTGTCCACTTAGTTTTGCCCACATTTACCGTTAAATCCATGTTGACAGCTTCCGTTTCAATACTATCGACCGCAACGACAGCCAGCAGGGTTATGCCAAACATGTCAATAGCGTCGGCGTACGCTAGTAATCGCACAGACTTTTGAAAGATTATGCTTTCGGCATTGTCCTGCACAATTTTGCCAAGTGTGATGATAAAGAAGACACATGACACCGCATTACCATGTCTTGTCATCCCGGTCCTGGATCAGCGAGTGTTTTCCATCGATATACTATATAGGCGGACGTGTTTGGCAGGGATGTAAAGACTACACATGTTTCTATATAGACCGTCTCAATAAATGCTGTCGTATGCGGTCTTAAAATCGATGAAAAGATGGTGGGTATCGATTTTTTGGTATTGAGTTTTTTCCCGGATCTGCTGGCTGGCTTTCTTCTTCTTGTTTGTTGAGAAACGGTTTCAGATGTTCAGACAACATGACAGATAAGATCCTACAGGCAATGTTGAGGAGACATGTACCCGGTGGACTATAAAGTTATAAAATCTGGAGAAGAAAGGTTTCATATTCTTAACACCGACTGTGTCTCTGCTATAGTTTCCTTCTCCATCTCTCAAGTCTCTGTACGAGTCTTGCTGCCCTGACTATTATTCGGTTTTATTTGTCGGTTCGTCACAGGTTTTTGTATATCTTCCGTGTAGGGTTATAAGCTCTACGTTTACTCGTATCTACGAGTATGACGCCGTGGGTCAGTATAATGTGAGCGATCGTGGATACAGTTTTAGTCTGCATGAGTATATCCTTACTATTACTTGACCATTGGGAGGTAGGGCAAGCACTGCGTTATGGACTTGATTTTTGCAATGCAGTTTCAATCCAAGTTATTAGACAGTTAGTTTCTCGATAAATCGCCGCGCAGATTCTCATATGCTGACACAGGATCGGTAAACGGCCGGTGTAGATCGATATGAAGTTCTTTCGGCGTCAGGTGAATATTAAGGCGATAGCAATTTGACCGAATATGAAACTACACTATCATAGAAGCGTCAGTTTATTGATATATGGTTTCAAGAATTTATAAAGTACGACAAACATGATCCTTTTAAGCACTGTTGAGAAGACTGTGATACCTCTGAAGATGACCTAAGTCAGCGGATCTCTCTACAAATTTTGGCTCAGGTACACAAGGTATAATTTATCGGGAATGCCTTCATTCGACATTAGAGTTGGTGTATGCCTCTTCAAATCGTTCGGTAGTGAGCTCATTTTTGATGACCTTCCTCAATTGAAGTTTGAGAATCTCTAATCGATTTTTTTTTTTTTTGGTCAGGTAATCGGAATTTCGGCCAATAATAAGCTTTTCTAGGTACGTTAAATGGTTGAATCTGCTTGACCGCGAGATGTTGGTCACTATCGTTGCTAAACAGGTCTTATAAGTATTCCTATTATGTAATTAGCACTAACTGTACCCCAGGTTAGGTTCCTATCCTCAGGCCAGACTTTCTCGCGTGGCTTTTTAATTTTTTGGATTTTCTTTTCATATATTTCATACACAATATTTGTAAAATTTCTAAACATTATCCATTTCAAAAGCAGGACGTTTCCATATTCTAGAGCGTTTCGCTAGCTCTTTCTTATTTTTTTTTTGTTTAGAGACACCGATAAAGTCGATGTTCGTAGCACACTAGGTTAGGCAAGTTTAGATTAGAGTGGCAGTTGGAAAACCAATCCACTTAGGTCTATTAACCTGTTGTGTTACCACTTGGATCTATGAATCCCTCACTCATAGAACCAGTTTGAGATTATGATGAAGCGCAGGAGACTGTTAACGTCTGTGTTTTTTAGATCGTTTAGCTCGTTGTAGAAGAAGGCTCCTAGGTGGAGTTTTCTTCTCTGGGAGAGAGCTGGACATGTGCAGAGAAGGTGGGGAATTGTCTCCTCTTCCTACTCTTCCATGCAGCTTCTTTAGAAATCGTTTGTAAAACCGCCAAGCCTTCTTGCATGCTTGCATATAAGGCAGTGTCCAGTGATGACACCGATAATGGCACTGAGATGTGTCCTATTTAGAAGAATCAGACTGTTAGAGCGGTTCAGATCCAGCTTTGACCAGAACTGTTTAGTCGCTAGACATGTTGGCCCACCGGTCTATCTAAGGTCTCTTTTATTAGCATCCAGCTTAAATAATAATTTGCACGTAGCGATTGGTATACCTATGCTGTCCTTTTCCGGTAGAATTGGTAGACTGGTTCCAATTTTAGCGAGTTCGTCAGTCCTACAATTCCCTGGAATGGCTCTGTGGCCCGGCGGTTTTAGAATTTAATGAGACCGAGTCCAGGGACTTGATAGCGGCCTGACTATCCGGAAAGATGCGGATACATTTGCAGATATCACGTTTTTCTTCAGCCAGGACGAAGCTTCCGTAATCGCCAAAATTTCCGCCTGGAACACGCTAAAGTGATTTGGAAGATAGAAAACTTGCATGAATGACTTTGTCAAACCGTAGTTTAGGTATAGTGTAATCGATGTTCTCTAAGTGGATTCATAATATATTAAGAATATTAGTGTGGCCAATTAAATTATTTGTCCACGGTGAAGTCGCTTTAAGGCGAAAAGCTGCAGTCGGAGCTACGAGGGCGGTCCCTCAAGTACCCGGCCTGACCAAGATATGGTCAATCGACTTCAGAAATGGTGAAGAAAATCTACAAACCGGTACATCCAGTATCGTCGACTGAAAGTTCGCGAGCTAGCAGACATTGTAGGCATTTCAAAAAGTGATGTACATCGCATATTCTTTGAAAATTTGGACATAAGAAAACTGTGTACAAGATGGGTGCCGCGTTTGCTCACACTCGAGTAAAAACAGTCTCGTCAAGATGTTTCAATTGAGTATTTAGCGAAGTTTCACAACAACAAAGCAGAAGTTTTGCGCTGTTTCATAACAACTGATGAAACATGAGTCCATTATGGATTCAAAAGGGAGAACCGGCTCCAAAGAAGGCGAAGACCGTTTCATCTGCAGGCAAGGTCATGGCATCCATTTTTTTGGATGCGCGTGAGATAATTTTCATTGACTATCTTAAAAAAGGAAAAAAATATCAACGGCCAGTATTATGCGAACTTTTTGCAACGTTTGAACGAAGAAATCAGACTAAAGCAGCCGCATTTGGCTAAGAAGAAAGTATTGTTTCATCAAAACAATGCATAAGCCACAAATTCGTTATTGTAATGGGCAAAATTAATGAATTAAACTTTGAATTGCTGCCTCGCGTAACCTATTCGCCAAATTTAGCCCCCTCGGATTATTTTCTATTCCTAAACTTGAAATAATGGGACAGTGGTCAAAAATTTTCCACTGAAGTGATGTCGGCAGTTAATGGCTATTTTGAGGAGCAAGACAGTAATCTTATTATAAAAAGGGTTTCGAACTTTTGAACAACGCTGGGAAAAGTGTATAGAGCTGAAAAATATGTTTAAAAATAAATAAATTTTTTTCCAAAATTTTTGTGTTTTCTTTGTTGGGTCGGGTACTCCTGGGACCGCCATCGTACTTGCCTGCTGAAAATGTCAATGGGTGTCAAGTGAAACACGCTCCACGATTGGAGCGTGGAGCTCCAGTTATGCATAGATATGCTGTTTATGGATTCGGCTTAGTTTTTTGCAGTTGACTGCAATGTCTAAACCCTGTCCACCATACGACCACACCGTAAGTGAGCATCGGTCTTATGACTGATTTGACGGTTTTGAAAATTTATTTTTCAATATACAATAATTCCCTTTCAACTCGATGCACTCGATGCACTGAGCCGGAGCGTTATTGTGGTGGAAAAGCACTTTTTTCTTCGCCTTCTCCAAATATTTAGCGTGGATCACACCTTGCGCGTCTCAAAAAACGGTGGTCATTCATGCAGAGTCATTTTCACCGATTTTCCTTTACAGTTGAGCCGTTGACAAAATTCTTGGAATATGAATATCAATCAGTCGTTCTAGAAGGAAAGATGATTTGGGACATCATGAGAGCACTTTCCGGCCACATTGACTTCTCTGGCACACTTAAAGGCAAGATTTGTTGGTTTTGTAATTTTTACCCTTTTCGTGATTTCAGATTCGCATTATTTATGCATTTGTCTGGTACAAAGATGAACATTTTTTTCCTCTAATTATGCCACTTAATAATTCGATCCAGATTCTCGACCTATCTAAAGCATTCGAAACTGTAGCACATTATATTCTTCTTCTTTTAAAACTTTGTTAGAAATTCAAGTTCTCACTGTCTGCTACGATGCTCATTCCGTCCTACCTAGAATAGAGGCAGCAAAAAGTTGTAGTTCGTGAGCAGTTTTCGTCATACCTGCCAATCAAGTACGGAGTACTGCAAAGCTCGATCTTAGGATCAATACTTTTTTCCCTCTACGTAAACGAGTTGGCTAAGATTGTCAAGCATTGCTTGATTAATATGTTCGCAGATGACGCCCAGTATATAAGTCGTCCGTTTGAGTTGAGAAACTAAGGAATCATTTTGATGAATTATTATTATTTTTTTTTTTTTAAAGAACTTAGCACTCAAGTCATTATGACTATACTTAAAGTGCCTGAGCACGTGTTAAGTTTTTTAGAAAAACGGGATAGAGAGAGAAGATAGATTTTTGGGCTAAGTGGCTATTTCGCACCATGGGTGGCTCTATGGGTGGCATCCATTATTTAATGGAGAAACCAAATTATTAATGTAATTTGACTAGATGTTGTATTTAGGCAACCATTCACCTCACAAGATTTTAGTCGCCTGAAAAAAAGTCTTTCGGTCTCGGCTGGTATTGAATCCCGTTCGATTGGGAAGTCAATACACTATCACTTGAGCCACGGTCACCCACCTCCCACCCAATGAAGATCTTCAGCGAATCTCAGATTGGTCGTATAACAGTAACTTACGACTAAATGCCCTGAAGTTTCATGCTATTGTATTAAGCAGAAAAAAGTTGGACATATCTCATCTCCCTCCGATTCAACTTTCAGAAAGCCCGACAAAATATGTCGACTCTGTTAAAAATCTGGGTTTGATATTTAAAAGGACTTTAACTTGGTCAATTCATATAAAAGCTGCTATCGGTAAGGTGTATTTAGGTGTATAGGGGATTTCGTGCCTTATGGGTTAACATAACTTTATTTCTGGTGAAAACCCTCCTTTTGCCTATCTTACTTTATTGCTCTGAGATATTCTGCTGTCCAGATTATGACTCTCGAAAAAAAATAACATTGTTTATAATAATATTGCTTGATATGTATTAAATCTGAAAAGTTATGGTTATACTCGTATAATTAACAGATAAGCGATTGCATTCTCTATAATTTGCTTAAATATAAAACGAAATGCTTTCTACACAAACTTATTCAAACAAAAAAATCTGTTCAAAACCTAAGGAACAAAAAATGCACAGTGAGTTTGGATCTTGATTTTGAAGAAGCTTTTCACTCGGTTTGGCACAAGGAAATGTAATTCAAAATCATGCCCGACATGGGTGCCCGACATGGAAAACACGATTAATTTACAGTTTCCTTCAAAACAGAACCACTTCTGTCGTCATCGGCTCAGAGCAATTGAAATTTTTTAATGTGCGTTCAGGTGTACTACAAGGGTCTGTCATTGGTCCAATTCTTTTCTTTGGCATCTTTTCTTACAATTTCACCAAGGAAATGGAGAGCTTTGAAAGAAAAATATTACGCTTTTGCTGTGGTAAATTTAGAAAGCCGGATAAAAAGTGGTTCTCTAATAAAACGCTCTACGAGATAAAGAGAATGACCCCCCTTCTGACTTAGCAAGCAGAAATTCTATTCAAGAAATTGTATTGAATAAAAGAGCATCCAAACCCACTTGTGAGAACCTTGTTAGACTTCAATATTGACAACTGCGTAAACGATCATTACTATCTATCACCGTTTAATCTCTTACATAACACATCGTTACAGCTGTTAAGACTTGATGCAAATGGAGGCTTAGCCGTTCCCTTTTACGAGAAGGCATAGCCATGTAATCTAAGAGGTTAACCAACCACTCAGTGTTTCATGGACTCCAGTCTCTGATACTGAACAGTATCTTATCTCTTTCGTTTGTAAATTAACTTTATACATAGCTCATTAATGAGATTGGAAACTGTAAAACCCAGTATTTCGTATTTGTAGTTTAAGTTACTTTATGTTTTATTTAGTATAGTTATGCCAAAAAGAGCAGCACTGAAAATGTCGGGAGCAAGCATATACTAATAAATATCAAAGTTAAGTGTAGAACTGTACATTCTGATTGCTCATGTAAATGTAAAAGATACATTTTGTTCAATTTAAATAGCCAGACATACTAAGGTAGGCCACATTTATATACTTTGTGAATACAGAACCTAAATGATCGAAATTTTGTTATGTCTCAATAAAGTTAAATTGTAAATTGAAATCGGTGGATCTTCTGTAATATTTTAATTATTACTACGACCTGTACATCTACATATTATTATGTCTTATTGTGAGCAATTTAATAAATAAATTAAATGAAATTAAATTAAATTGGCTTCGCATCATATTCTTTTATTGACCCAAGACGTAGTCTAGCACAGTACAGTACAGTTTTTTCTTATTGGGCGATCGGTTCATTCTTACAAGATTGTTATTTATCTTAAATTTATGTGTTGCATTTTACTTAAAAAAACTTTTGATGTTGCTCAATTAATTTGTCAAACTAGCTCGATTCGCTGTCAGCTGTTTGCATTCACCAACATAGGTGGAGCTCAACATGTTCTACCCATCTCATTGCAAATATACTTGCTGTTACGTGGTGGATGTAGCTAAGCCTACAATTTTTAATTTTCCATCAATACGAACGAGTCTATGTATCCCAGGATTAACTTTTCTTTTGAAGCAGGGAACATATTTTTATCTACCTGTGCAAGAATCCATGCTTCTGCACCATGAAGCAGAAAGATGAGAGACTTTGGGGGCTTTCGATTAGGCTTCCCTACTACAATTGTCAGTTGATATAGTTAAATTAAATTTTAATTAAATTTCGTAGTCAGAGTTAGCTCCGGATTCCTGGAATCTATGTGCGATATCTTAGAACTTATTCGAGAACGAAGTAAAATAAGTGGCACGATATTGTACCACGCTGTCTTAATTGAAAAATTTTAGAGCAAGGCTTAAGGCATCCAAGAGTTATTCCAGATGAAATTTTATGGGAGAGTGATGCCTCTAAATTTGGCACACCTATTTTGTGGATTTGGCAAATGATACCGGGATTCCATTTATCGAGCATGATTCCATCCAATTAAATCTACCAAATGAGTTTGTGTAGGCTCTGTATCATGTTCTACTGGCTCCTTCGAATAGAGTGGCAGGAAAGCCGTCAGCTTCAGAAGTCTTTTCTTTTAAAGTTTGCATATGACTATCCTCAACTCGTTTTGATCGGGCTTACGGAATTGTTGGCTGTTATCATCCCTATTGTGGACATACTATCCTTTATGACCATCTGAATCTTTCAAAGGTCATAGTAAAATGATGAGATGCTCACGGCAACACAGACATACCTGCAAGTCCTAAATTGTAGTTAGGGTTCATCTAGTATTTTTGACCATTATTTTACTGCAGATGAAACATGATATCATCACCATGGTCCTAAAAGTAAGTATGAATCCATGCAGTGCCATAAGAAGAACAACCTCAAGAAATATAAAATAATGTTATCGGTTGGACAAATTTAGCCACAAGTTTTGGGAATAAAAAGGAATGCTGTTGATCGAGTTCATAAAATGATATGGCCCAATATACTCAGTATATTACGCAATCACTTTGTGTAGTTTGAAGGGAGCAATTAAAGCGAATAAAACTGTAAAAAATTCAACCCTCTCAGTTGTTTCGAAGACTTCTGTGAGAGAACGGACCTTCAAGCAAATTAATCACGATTCCCATGTTCGGACCGTGCCCGAAGTGACTTTTATTTCTTCCATTTAAATAAGGTTTTTTTGGAAAGCCGTTGTCCTACTATGAATATTAAAATTTTTATTTCAAATATATACATGCCCTTCGTTTTTATTGATGAGAACTAAGGCCAACTTCCTCATGGCCAATTTCTTAATTAAATTTGACCGTTGTTATAAAATCTAAAGGATCCAACCTTTATTTCTCATCGAATTTGTTTTGAAACGTCTACCACATTGTTGTTATTTAAATACATACTCTGTTAAAAAATAAGAAAATATGAACTCTCATTTATTTGCCATTAAAACAAAAATTAAACTTATTTTCATATCTCAAAGTTAAAGGCGAATAAATAATTTTTCGTACCCCCTATGGCTTGCCCAAATAAAACGGGTCAACTTGGTTTAGTTACGCAAATATGATGCCACAGACCATGGTCTAATAATTTTTTCAACCATTGATAGATATATTACTGTCTACTATTTAATATCGGGTTTTCGGGTTTTCGGGTTTTTGAAATACCCACAGTCATCAATAAATTGTGACATGTATTCGTAATTTCAAGTTATCCAGTGAGTTATTTGTGGAATGTAGCGCAATGCAACGGAGTTTTGAGTTCAGGATACTATGCCATTTCTCCGTGTCGATATGTCAGTTTGATTAATTAAATTCAAACGTTGCAGTTATTCTCTGAATTTGTCAAAATTTGTTTGCATAGAGAGAAAGGCGAAGGACTGTCACCTTTTAAACTGTATCGGATTTTGAAAGGCTAAATATAGGAAACGTGGATTGAGCGAACACGTTTCTGCAGTCGTATTCTAAACTGAAAACTTCAAACCTGACTATTGCAATCGTTCTAAAAAATATTAGTAATTCGTGTTGGAAACTATTATAGTTAGGGCTTAAAAAGTTTTCCAGATTTTTTATTTGAAAGCAAGGACATGTATTTTTTATATGTGCATGTGCTTGCCTTCATAAACGATTCATCTTCATGGTTAGTTCTTTAACTATGCTCTTAGTCTTTTTGTGAAGCTGTCACATTCTTATTCTTCTGCGTGGCTAGCGGGAAGAAATACTATCGAATCTCTACGGATACCTTTAGAATCAGATAGAAATCTGGAGTCCGTATCTTCAACGGAAAACGATAATATCAAACTACTTTAGCAGTTGTGGATGCTTAATGATGCTCTAATGTCTACACTTTCATATGTAGAGCTGTTCTTTCTGTCGTATCAAGTCTAGCGATTATTTGATTTAAGTCGCAAGCAAGTCTCAGTTATCGACGTCAAGTTATCGACGATTGATACTCTAAATTTTGGTTTGTAATTAATTCTCCCAAAGTTGAGGTTTTTATCGCGAGAAGGAAGAAGCTAGTTGATCTGAGTCATCTAGGTATAAGTACCATCGAATACGCGGATGACTTGGTCATAATAGTGCAGGCAAAATACATAAATATTTTAAGCCCAATTATAGAGGTGGCTCTGAAGATAATCAGCACTTGGGCAATGCCAACCTGTGGTCTCAATGCCAACCTTTCCCCAAAGGAACTGTTTTTTGTTACCAGAAAGTACAGGATACCGCAATTTAGATTCCGAAAGCTCAACGAAATAAAATTATCCCTCTGAAACAGCGCGAAGGATCTGAGTGTAATTCTGGATAAAAAAAAACTGAATTAGAATCTTATATAGGGTTTTCTAATAAGGACTTGACAACTTTTTTTTAAAAAAAGAAAGGTAAACCATATGAGATATTGTATTTCAAAAACTTTATTATTGGCTTGAAGTACAATCAAAATCTTTATGAATGGAACTCGATTTCGTTCATATGGCCTCCGCGGGCAAGTTTGCAGCGGTCGATTCATTGGACCCAATTTTCAACGACTCGGCCGCTATTTCGCGTTCAATGTTGGCTCTGAGCTCTTCCAACGTCGTCGGCGTGTTGGCATAAACCATGTCTTGAGATAACAAGCTCACCATACTAACTCTTCAATAAATCGATTGTAGCGTGTGCTGTGTGGCTTGTGGCACCATCCGGTTGAAACCACTTGTCGTCCAAGTCCATATCTTCCAATTCGGGCCAAAAATAATAGGTGATCAAGGCGCGATAGCGCTGACCATTCACAATAACGTGACGATCGTTATCGTCGACGAAAAAATATGGCCCAATATCGCCGCCGGCATGCAAACCACACCAAACAGTTATTTTTTGTGGATGAAGTGGTAATTCATGAAGCACATGTGGGTTTTCATCCGACCAATAACGCATATTTTGCTTATTGACGAACCCATTGAGCCAAAAATGAGCTTCGTCACTGAAGATGATTTTGCGATGAAATTCATCATCTTGGCGCATCTTCTCCACTCCAGAACCCAATCGGAGAACGTTTGCAGACGTTGCTCGTTAGTGTACTTTACCATGATGAAAATGTTGAGTTTACTGAATAAATTGACAGTGACAGTTTGATGATTAGTGAAAAAGTGCGTCAAAGTTGTCAAGTCCCTATTGGAAAACGCTATAGTAACGTAGCGGAAAAAAAAAAACATTTAATGTTCTTTGTATCTGCAAAGGAACTATGTGAAAAATTTGGGGCTTAAGACTTAAGACTAATGGTGTACTGGCCTTATACGGTGGTTGTAAGACCCATACTAATATACGGCGCACTAGTATGGTGGAAAGCAACAAACAAGAAAACAGTTTACGGAAAATTAACGGCGGTTCAAAGAACGGCTTCCATAGCCATTAGAGGTGCGCATCGTACCACCCTACGGTCGCATTGGACATCTTTCTGCACCTTACACGGCTTGATTTACAGTGCGATACGATAATATTTTGGGTTACTTTAAGATTAGTAGTTTCAAGTTTCAAGGTTCTAGCGAAGCTACTGCCAGGCAATCTAATTCTAACGGATGAATTTCTTTCTCTGGTCGACTTTGACATTCTGAACTGGCAAAAAAATGCAACAATCAGGTCAAAAGAAATTGCACAGATGGCTCGAAAACAGAGGAAGGAACAATTTCTGGTATCTGCTCAATGCACTATGCAGTCAGAACCGGGTAAGAGTTTGCTGGGTGGCAGGAAACTGCTGTATAAAAGCAGATATTTTTTTCGAATACCGACCTCATCTGTATTAGGTCAGCCGCCCTGAGGATAGAAAGATTGGAACACACCGCATGCGACCGGTAATTCAATTGATGCGCTGCTTACCAATGCCATAGTGTTCCGCAATTTGTCATATGATTATATTGTATATCAAGATGTCTTAAAGATATCGCTAGTGTATGTATCATTTGGTATAGGACAGTTTGCTGTTTTTAAACCTGCTTACTATTTTTCGCTAAAATACCGAGTGTAGTTAGTTCATTAGTGGCCCAGTTGTCTGCGATGTCCGAACATCCAGGAAAATAAAAGGGTGTATCTTCGGCTGTTTAGTCATTTTGTTGAGAGATAAACGGGTTTCTAATCACTTTCGATTGTATGGTGTACGAAGTAATTGATCTGATCTGTATGTTGCAGATAAAAGGATTCTGCCTCAGAGTCAACCTAGGTAGTAATAGGTAATAACCTAATAATAATCGAAGTTTGTGATGATATGGACATAAAATTGCAGTTGTCTTGTGCATTTACTTGAGCTTTGCTTTGGTTTTCTAGTCTGACTTAGATTAAAGTTAGACTAAAGTTTTTTCTAGAGCGGTTTTTGAAGATTCGTGTTCCAGAACTGCAGACGCTTACGTTCTAATCTCCTTACTGCAAGAGACGATTTTGGTGTAAGTATGTCAAGGTCTAGGTGTCAGAACCGTTCTTCCGCAACTAACCATGGTATTACAAACTTGTTTTGTTTTTCTTCGAATGCAAGGGATAATTACTAATTCGTAATTTGTCTCGATTACTTGTTCATTCTGTATAAGTAGTTCTATACAGTCGAACTCTTCCTGATACTGCAGGCTTTGATGACAATAACGCTGAAAATGAGGAAGCTGTCGAGAAGAAATCGTATTCGCAAAGCTCCCCATGTTAAGAAACTGATTACGATTAGCATTATCTGGTATTGTCATGTACGAAAGGATCGTCGAAAAATATAATCAAAGTTCAAACTTTGTTTCAGAGAGAAGGCTGTATGATAAATGAGTGCATTAGTTTGTACTTATTTGCGAAAACATCAGTGATGATATGATAAGATAGAACTAACGACTCAGTGCTAGGAAGACGTCAACGCCGAGTAACTACAGCCTGATATGAGCGTAAGCCGCACATTTACGTAGGTAGTGCTTCGTGGTGTTGTAATCACTTTCACAGCAAACATTGCAGGATGTTGTATCTCATATGCCTATCACATTTAAATGTTTAGCCAAAGGGTTGTGCCCCATTATGACGCCAGTAAGCAACCTGTAGTCTTTCCTACAGCAAGAAGGCCGCTAACTTCTTAGAAGCGTCGGGAAACAACCCGGAGTGTCATGCGATCTGCAGTTGTGCTCATATAAAACCCAATAGTCAATGTCACCCTTAAACAAGGGCGCAGGTAAACTTAACCTAGGTTCGGGTCCTGAAAAACTTTCCTCTGAGTTTTGCTTGATCGAATTCATTGACGATTTCGTTTCCCGTGATCCCTTTGTGACCTGGGATCCAGACGAGATTCTGTGAATTTAATATTCCGACTGCGTTCAGTTATGTTCTGCATCCTCGAACTAGCTTGAAAGTTGTAGAAGGAGGCTCTTAAAGTAGCTTGGCTGTGACTACACCTGCAAATGCTTCGCCCTTTTTACCGGTTCTTTACAATAAAGTTCGCTGCCATCAGTATTGCCTTGGAAGAAATATGAAATTTTTCCTAACGTAGAGTGAAATCTAATGTTGTCATCCTACAGAAAGACACCAGCTCCTATCGGTCTTGGAGCCATACATCAAAGCCCGACTGCATTCCTTTCCAGCCTCAGTTTCTGAACAAAACAAGTCTTGGGCATAGGGAAAATCGGTTTCGTATTTTTTCTGCAATAAAGATTCTGGTGTCATTGCATCAGACGGCATATTCATAAGATCAGAGTCATAAGACAAGTGGCACACAAGGTCAACAAAGCTCTAGTGGAAGATGATTTTGTGAGTGAAGCCCATAATATGAATATCAAGGGGAGGGAAATTTTTTAATGCGTCTAAAGGCGAGCCAGGCATTCTAGAGAAATAATTGGCCTCATTATAGCCGTGTAGGTCCACAGGACCTATCTTAGTGCCAAGCCCCATATCTTTCCGATAGCTTCTTTGCCCTACCAGAAGACCGATAGCACCTTAGAGGGTGCTTCGACGTAGCATCCATAGAAGTTTATTATCTAGAATGACACCAAAATGCTTTGTTTCTTTGTGGAACTGAATGGAGATGCCTTTAAGCACAAGACAAGATAGACAAGACAGCATTTTCCTTCTCGTAAAGAAAGGAGGAGATTTTTCGTACACCAACCTTTGATTACGTCTAGGGCTGCCTGCGCTTTAGTTGGAAGACATGATCCAACAGACAGCTGTTAGACATGATTCAACAAAAATTGCAGCTACATCATCCGCGTTTGCTTGTACATCGACGTCAGAACATGCACCATAGCAATGAAGACAGAACGCCGCTTTGCTGGTCATACCTGTTTAACCGCGTTATCACAAACTAGTGATTCGACTACGCCATGTTGTCTGGCCGTGGCCATGTACATGTGCCGTCAAAAGTTTCGTTGTCGATAGCACCCTCAATGTCGATGAAAATGCCTAAGGCGTATTCCTTCTTGTCGAGTGTGCTGTCAAATCTGCCTACAAGATTTTGAAGCGCACTCTCGCAAGATCTTTCGTGATGGTAAGTGATCTCGACCATTTTCTCAATGCTCTTCATCATGAAGGAAATCAGGCTTATAAGTCTGAATCTCTTGGCAAGCGTGTAGTCCTTTTTCCAGATTTTTGGTATGTATGCCAGTGCGAGGCTAGCAGTGAAGTTTCTCTTAAGAGTTACATAAATGGGTATACGAGTATGACATAAGTACCAGTAACGTGTAGCCATCAAAGAAAGCAACAGCATGTTGAATGGCCTCATCCGTCACCACAATTGGTTAAATACACCAGTTACGCGTGTTGTGTTATTCAGCTCACTTACAGTTTCATTAATAGGAGCTGAAAGTGAGCCTCAAATATGAGATGAAGAGTTTTTACTTTCAAATCAGTGTATGTGGCATCAAATTTTTTCAATGCTTTCAGCCTGGTTGATCTTACCCTTTTTGAGAACTTTGACCAGCCAACTGGTTTTACCGACAGTCTCGATCTTCTCTTCACTTCTTGAAATCCGAAAAACTTTTTTATATTGTTTTTGCTTCAATCTGTAAAGATTCCAGTCTTCCTATAAATTAATCTGAGAAGCTTAGAAATTTTCTGGGTTCTTTACGAAGACGCTGCAGATCTGAGTTCTAGCAAAGAACCAAAGGATTGCTTTCTAGCTAGAGACACCATTTCACACTTGGTGAAGGTGCCGTTCCGGTTCCCAACAGCCGTATTTTTTATATGTGCATACGTATACGTACATGTATATGTTTGTACAAAGTCGAATGTTGGGTTCATGCATAAATTAAACCATAAATTAAAGCATTCAATCATATCAACGGGTTTATTGCCACAAGTTTGATTAATAGTACCATAGATGAGGTATTCAACTTCAATCTCTCCATAAAATCTATTGAATCCTACCAGAAAAAAGCCCATTGTAGTCTGCCACAAAATGAGTATAAATGTATGCATGTGGTGTAATTTGCAATATGAACGACTATGTGTGTACATCTGGCCTATTTCGACCTGCTGCTCATAGTCGTGGCCATAATAAATCATCCCTTATCAGAAAATTGCAGGCTCGACAATTCAATATTTACATTTTCATATTTCCCTTGGCAACCGGCAGGAGGGAGGGTACTTGGTGAGACATACAAAGGAAATTCTCGTACATTTTCTGTTGCCATTGCCCTTTGGATGAACTGCAACTTTCAATTCTTGAAACGATGATGATGACCGATTTGAATCTCACTGCACAAGGCACGCCACTTAATGTTGACAAAAGTAATTGTTCTGTGTCCCGGCAACCAAACTCATTTCATTCATTGTCAAGTGGGTTAGTAGTAATTGAATGCAAATTTTCATGCAAACAAACGACGATGGTATAAAGAAGTATTAATATGAATGTACTGCTCGTACAACATTGGCGCTTCTGAGGGTTGATCTGGAGAAGTTTCCACAACTTGTTTTCTTTATTAATTCGACGTCACGAAATGCTAGAGCTCTGAATCACTTTATTCTGAAAGACGAATACGAAAACGGGGATATGTAGATGTTCCATCACTCAATAACATTGCGAGAGAAAGTGCCACTAATGAAAAATCGAAACATGCAATCTGGTGCTACAGTTCTGAATCCACAGGTTTTGCAATTTTGACGAAAAGTGGCTGATTTTATGGTACACAATCACATTACCCGTAGCTGACGTGACAATTAACTTTCCATAAATTTGCGGCAAATAACCCCGAATCCGTTAATTGCAATTACGAATAAATTTTGCTTACAGAGCAAACAATCACAACCATGGCACCGTGCTAACTTTTATCTATTTTTACGCGAAAGTTTGCCGAACGTTTGCACGAGTACCTAGTTGCGCTGACAGTTGTGTCATTTAAGCTCATTTCCGACGTGTACATACTCGTAGTGTACAATGTACTCGTACATACTGGTATCCATTTTCATTGATGGCATGGAATGGCTTCGGCATCAAATCAATTTGGAAAACTCATTTCGCTGCATTTGGCGATGATGCCGAGTAAAGCCCTCGATTAAAATAAATCATATGCAAATATTTATCGGACAGTTGGGGTAAATAAATTTATGGCATTTTCTGTATTTGTTAACGGTCTGCCTGGAGGTTTGGTTTGTACTCCTAGCCACTGAAAGAAATCGTTTCGATACGTGCGACTGGGGGATTTTGTGCAAATAAAATTACGGAATGAAAATTTAATGATTGTTACATGATATGGTGATAGGAGGCTGACTTTTTGAGGGTTGTTTAGTTCTATATGAAGGCTGAGGTAATGACGTACTTAGGTCATCAGATTTCAATTGTAACAATTTTTTTTTTTTTTTTTCAAATTCCCTCAGTATCTGTTAAAGTACCTATCTTCCACCTACTGCTATTTATTTTTCACGTGTATCTCTATTGAAACTGGGCCGCTGTAAGTGTTGTCTAAATTTGCAGACATCAAGAGTACTCTACAGGTTGCTCCGTACGACCGAAAAGTTGTTAATGTCTTCACATTTGGGGAATCCAATTATTTTTTGTTTTGGTCTCCCCTCCATTACTTGGCTAGGATTTGAACTTCAACTGCTTTTTCGATGCGCTACTTCCACGACCTTTTTTGAACACAGACAAACAAGTTGATAGGCTTAGCCTTAATTGTTTACCGGCTCAAAAAATATTGTAATACGTGTATTAAAATATTTGGTCTTTGTACAACTGATTTGTAATATGGATTTTAGTTTTTGTGATATCAAGAAGATATTTTGTTTTTCTTGTAGTTGCAGGCTCTGGTGGAAAATATCCTGAGGAGACTTTTATAAATGCAATTAAACGACGGGGGCTAGTTACCAAATTTGCCAATCAGATTACTAAAAATCAACATTAAGCTCAATTGGCATCTTTTTCAATTCCGAATCTGTGGAAGAAGAGGATGATGAAAAGCGCAAACAAAGGGATCTTTACTACTTTCGAACGCACAGTTGTAGACAGCTAATTTTTGATGCTTGATAATTGCTTATAAAAATTTTTTGACTACCATGGTGACCAGATAAGAACGATAGGAAAAAAAAATTAAATAAAACAACAACGGTGTGAGATTCTGAATTTATATTGAAGCTACGTTCATGCTATTATGTGTGAAATACTAGGTGGAGTGAAAAGTAACCTCCTTAACCGCCAGAATGCGCTGCTACTGCAAAAAAGGTTATGGTGCCTTAAAGTCCGTTCATATTTAGGTAGACATGCCAAATTTCAGTGCGATACTGTCTTTAGTCTTTACAGATACAGCTGATTGTTGTTGACGTGTTTGGCATCATGTTGAGTGTGGACAAAAACGATTTTCATTCTTTCATAAAACGTTATTTTTTGAGAGGCAAAACGGCGAAGGACACAAAAGAAAAGTTGGATAAATATTATGGGGCTAATGCTCTATCAAATTACACCGTCATATATTGGTTTCGAGAGTTTCGTGGTGGCCGCAACTCCACTACCGATCAAGTCCGCAGCGGCAGGCTCTCCGATGCGGTTACAGAAGACAATGTCAAGAAAATACATGAAATGGTGTTGGCTGACCGGAAAGTGAAGGTGCGCGAGCTTGCAGATACCACAGATATTAGTACTGAGCGCACACGCCATATTTTGGGCAATGTTCTGCATACGAAAAAGTTATCCTGCCGCTTGGTGCCGCGCATACTCACTCTTGACCAAAAACACGAACGCGAGAGCACTTCGAAAAAGTGTTTGGACTTGCTGATGCGGAATCGGGCAGATTTTTGGCGTCGATTGGTAACTGTTGAGCACCAGAGAACAGAATGAGTGGCCGGCAATGGACTAAAGCTGGCACAAGTGCTCCGAAGCGGGAGGGAGGCTCGATGCTTCGGAAAGGTTATGACGTCAGTTTTCTGGCATTGTCATGGCATACTCTTCGTGGACAACCTCGAAAAAGGAAAAACCATCAACAGCGAGTATTACTAACAGCGATTGAAGGCCGATATCACTGCAAAACGGCCTCACATGAAGCGAAAAAAAAATTTGTTTTTGGAGGACAATGCACCGGCGCACAAGAGCATCGCAACCATGGCTAAAATGTATTAACCTGATTTGGCTCCCTCGGCTCTTCCCAAACCTCAAAAAATGGCTCATCAATAAAAAATTCAGCTCACGCGAGGAAATCATTGACGCCACGGAGGAGTATTTTGCAGACCTTTCGGAAAATTACTTTTCGGACGGGAGCAAGAAGTTGGAAAATCGCTGGAATAAGTGTATCAAACTAAAAGGGGACTATATTGAATAAAATAAAAAAAACATTTAGAAAACATTTTTTTTTCATTCCCAAAGAGATTACTTCTCACCCCACCTAGTAGGACACCATTTAAATGGTCGCCACAGCTTTGCTGGCAGTATTTCAGGTCCACTTTTTGATCATTTTGTCCAATATGTGAGGCATTATTTTGGCAATAGCGTGCCGAATGGTTGACTAGTTGCCGTAGACTATGGACTTGGCGTAGCTCCAAAGAAAATAATCGAGAGGTGTCAAATCATATGATCGCGGCGGCCAATTGATGAAAACTCGCCGTGAGATGACCCATTCAGCAAATTTCTCCTTTACCTTGCTTGTATCGCATGTAGCGCCAACTTATTGGAACCACAACTCTAATATATCAATGTTGTCGAACTCTGAACACAAAAAGTCGGTTAAAATCGCTCTATACCTTACACCATTAACAGTAACTATGGCTCCTTCCATATTTCGAAAAAAATAAGGTCTGATGATGCCGCTATGCCGTAAACGGCACCAAATAGTCAATCTTTGTGGATGTATTGATGCTTTTCCGAACATATGTGGATGGTTTTCGATCTAATAATGACAATTTTGCTTGTTGACATAGCTGTCGAGAATGGGTCTCGTCTGAAAAGAAGATTTTTTTGACTAAAATCCGGGAGATTCATAAACAAAAGCAATCACTTTTCTGCGTAGAGGAAACACGGGTAGATCGCCGTCCATACCTCTCAGATCACTTTGATCTGAAGCTACCTGACAACGAACTAGTGCCATTATTCTTCTCTCATCGCGGTCTCGCCATTTACATGCATAGTGATGTAGTTTACAAATCTACACCACAATGTGATCCGTGTTCCAATCCGAAAATCAACTTCATGTAGTTGAAATTCCACCTCCGAAAACAAAGCCCCAAACTGGACAGTAATTCGACCTTTAATGAGTTTGATGCGCTGTATGACTCCATACAAAGAATTGTATCCCTGTATCCTTATACTGAAACCTTTATTACGGGCAATTTCAATATACACAATCCTGAATGGCTTCGACATTCAGGACAGACAACACCCGAAGGATGGTGTGTTGAGCTCTTGGCTGCAGAAAACTACTTAATATTGATAGTCACACCGCCAACACCTAGGATTTGTTTTTAATTTCTCACTCTGATAAGTGAACCGTTTTTATGCTCTCCCCTCTAGGTTCGTCGGACCATTGTGTCATATCAGCTAATTTTTTATACAACGACCACACAATTAGAGAAAAGATTCCCAAAAAAAACCATATGACAGTACGGGGAAGCCAATTGGAGCGGACTTAACAGCTTCCTTAAGAATTTTAGCTAGTTATTATATTTCCTCGATATGATACCAGATACTATTCTTTTTGAAACGAGAACATTTACCTTCATCGGATAAAAAATGTTCAAATGAGTCAGGTGTAACTGCAACGCCTTTTTTAAGCATCTGAAATTTTAATACGACCAAAAACTGAGGCAAAAAAATGTAGTAGGTGATAGTAAAAACTTTTGGAAGTCCGTCAAAAACATTAGAAATTCTGCCTCACCCAGCATCCCAACGCTCATTTGTTAAGACATTTCAGCCGTTATATTGTGCTTTGTGTCTGGCTACATTTGAGTGCCTCGAATTTTATATGAGACGACGCACTTAATGACGCACTCATGTAGTAGTAAGAGTACTTAAAGATCTTAACATTCACAAAAGCGCTGCTCCAGATGGTATATTTCCCCTTGTTCTGGAGTGAAGTTCCTCCATGCTGACAAAATCTTTGTGTAAGCTTTTTCATCAATCTAAAAGATTCTTTCCGAGAAGATGGAAAACAGCATTTGTCTAGCCCGTCTCTAAGATGGGAGAATCTTCTTCTCTCTTTTCCTACAGACTCACGTAAGTGCTTAGGTCCCTTTTTTCCAAGGTCATGGAAACGCTGATAAACCGTCAGCTCATGATATATCTGTAAACACGAAAACGTCTTATTGACCAGCAATCCGGTTTTCCTAGTAACAGGCCCACTGTTGTCTCACCAGAAAGTAGAACCAAAAGATCGATGAATCTTTCCCTCAATGAATAAGAGATTACCTTTCGGTACGTCCAACTCAGGTTGTCTAAGACGATATCAAATTTCACAAATTTAACGCTGGTGTGGTCCAGGGCTCTAATCTAATCCAATTTGTTTTTTTAAGATGTTTAAACATAGAGCAGGCGAAAGGAAGTTAGGGACGGAAAAAGAGAGATACCGATGTGCGTTGGTTTTGGTTGTTCGACAGGGCATTCCATAAGCGAGTTTTACGGATTAGGAAAGAATCACATTATTTCAGAGTACGTCCGAAAGTAGGTTTAAGGGTGTAGTGATGATGACCATTCACAGCAAAACGGATGTTACGGCTAAAATTTTGAAGGGGCGCAATGCTAATGGTAATTTCGATGGTGGTGGTGAAAATATCGATACATCAGGGTGAGACACGAGACTTTACGTCAATGTTGGAGGTTGTCGAATGATTTTGTAATATTGACATCATCTATAAATCTTATCGCACGATTTTGGATCCTATCTAGCAAATGCAAAGAGGTCTTATGTGGACTTAACCAAATGTGGGCATTGTACTCCAGTTTTGGGCGCATAAGGGCCTTATATTTTGAAGCCAGGTCAGAGGGGGTGACATATTTCTTACATCCCTTGAGGAAATTTAGACATTTCGCAATATTTTTGACGGCACCAAATACGTGGTCATTCCAAAGTAAGTTGTCATTGACACACGGACCGGGAATGTAAAGTTTTTCGGTTTCGACGGCGCAAGTTCTACATAGGGATTTAAATTTCGCTTTAGCGACAGCAGGCAGAATTGTGTTGTGGAAGCATCGAATTCCACTTAGTTGATGGTTTCCCAATTAGTTATGCCGCTAATATCGAAATTGAATATGCTTAACATACGCTGTCGTTCCCGTTCTACAGCCAAAGAACAGGGACGTGAGTCTGGGAATAAATATGAGAAGCAGAGAGCACTGTCGTTAGAAGGAATAAGAGTATATTGGACTAGAAGTGACACACAAAAGATCATTGATAAAAATTAAAAAGAGTGTCGTGACAGAATAGAGCCCTGGGGCACACCAGCATTTATTTATTCTTCTAGCAGACTTCTAAACATCCAAGACAACTTGAATTGAGCTTTCCGAAAGGTAATTTCTAATCCATTGAAGAAGAGAGTCATCAATCCCAAAAGCACGCATTTTCGGCAAAAGAGCCTGGTGCCAAACTCTGTCAAATGCCTTAGAAATATCAAGTGCTTTCGCCAAATTAATGTACGCTTTGGTTCATTTTTCCTGTGAGACATGCCATCAAATTACCAGTGGACATGTTGTTACGAAAACCGTACTACCGGTCATGAAGAAATTTTCGTGTTGCGAGATATTTCATGAGTTGACGGTTTATCAGCGTTTCCATGACCTTAGAAAGAGTGAACTTAAGTGAAAAAACTTGCACAGTGGTAAGCGAAGAAGAACATCTCTTCAGAAGAAAGGGAGGTGTACCATCTTGACCAGTGGAATTGTTTCACTCTTAATTCCCGAGTCATTATACAAAAAAAAAACACAAACACCGACGATACAAGGCTATGAATAAAAAATTCTGAGTTGGTTTACCGAATCAAATTGTTGCAGATGTTATGCCTTTATAACAATAGGAAACAGTGCAAAAATAAAATTTATATCCACAACCTGATATCCATCGGTTGACACATTGTCGTTGCCCGTGTTGCATGGCAAATACAGCAACGGAGAAACTGAGTACAGGCAACAGGATGACCAGGATCGGGAGAGGTTTTTGGATTTCAAAGAGTGCCTCTTTGTAATTTTGTAAAAAGATCAAAACACTCAGTGAAGCATCTTATTTGAGGCAAAATTTAACTGAAGACTTTCAGAAGATACCATGTCTGAGGCAGAGAATCTTTATTTCATCCTTTAGACTCACTTCCCAGGCAACTTGATCAGAACCGATCAACGCGGAAGATGTTGTAAGTCGGTGCTTTAAAATCAAGTGATCAGAATATGATTAACGCATTTTTATCAAAATTAGTGGCACTGTCGACAGCGCATTTTTCTACAGCAAGTCTTATTCAGCCAAAAAATATGTTGTTGCTCCAAAACTGATCTTAGTTGTAGCCGGGAATTCTTTGTGCAAAGTGAAAGCCCTAAACACACTGTACTCGATTGTAGATTGATTGAGCAAGAGAAGTATCTGCTGGTGTAGAGATAGTTAAATTGTACTTGCTGGGTCATCTCATCACACTTGACTTCTTTGAACACAGTTAATGGTTTAGTTTGCTGAGTCTAATCTGGATACTGAGCTATAATAGTATGGATGAGATCACCGATACATTTCGACGAGAACTTCTTTAGATTTGATGGCGTACTGATACAGTATGCGCAGTTGGTTAGGACTTATGTTATGATCATAACCGCCAGTAGCCTTTCTAATATCCCTTGGCAGGAAAGATTATATATTGCTTAGATTCATCTTTACGAAGCAATATGCTCTTTCTAAGCACCAAAGTGACATTATCTACTGCAATTATTATTGTGGAAGTGACTGCGACAACTCGAAACAATTTTTCTGTGAATGTCTGGCTTACACTCGCATAAAGCTGCAAATATTAGGCACCGATTTCGTGGGCCTATAGATACTTAATTATTGATTACTCGTCTTCTTACATGAGAGTAAAGAGCTATGAAAAGACCGAAGTAAAAGTGGAATCTAGGAGGAGAGAAAAACAAGACCATTCACATACCTTTAAACATAAGGTGGAATAAACAATTTTTTTTTTTTTTTTTTTTGGTTTTTTAACCCAGAGTGGTGTAGGACTCCAACCGCACTTAAACTACCTCCATATCATGACCAATAAATAAGAGATCGCCAAATGATTTTTTTCCAACGTTAAGTTGTGGATCTCATAATTTTTTAAATTAAAAGTTCGTGATTGTTGTTCGTTTATCTACGAAAATTATTTTGTACATTTAAGACGTCTTACACCTCAGGATTGATATGCATCTGCAAACGCTCGTTATTACGAGTTGCGTACCTTTGGATAACATCGGCTACACAATCTGCAAATCTCGACGTTTGTCATTATTTCTAATGTACCATGTGGCATTTACTATACCCCGAAGGGATAGTTTAGATAGTTAGTTTTCTTCGTACAACGTTTTAGTATCTGATTATATAATAAAATTTTATTTTTAGCAATAAAGTTTTCTATGTCTGATAATAAGCTCTTCTACTTTCTTTTTAAAATGTTCCCTCAATCTCAGTTTTGCATCCAAATTCATATCTAAATACATAGCTGTGTTCGAACAAGGAACTACTTGGTTATTTATAACTAAAGGAACATTCGTTATTTTCTTATTTGTGAAATTGATATGGGTGGACTTTGACTCATTAAGTTTAATTCGCCATCGAATCACAATCACATATCTCGCAAACTAAATTTTGTAATTTTTCTGTTGCTTTAGCCACGCATTTATCAGTTGATAGAAGAGAAGTATCGTCGGCGAATGTGGCAATTATCGTATCACTCGCATTCGGTATATCTCTGTATATAAATACAGGGTGGGTCCCAGAACGCTTCTCTGTGGAACACCTACTTGTATTTCTTTAAGTTTAGAATACGCTGCGCCATAGCGAACTCTCAAAAATCTATCAGCTATATAAGACTTTAGTATCTAGTAGTACTGTCTAGGTAGGTCCCTATGTATGGTAGTTTATATTCAAAGCCCTTATGTCAAACCTTGTCAAAAGCTTGTGCAACGTCTAAAAATATTGAAGAACAAACTTGTTTATTTTCAAGTGCATTTCCTAAAACATTAGTTATACGATAAACTGGTGGGTGCGAATAGGCCTTCTTTGCTCTATGATTTCATTTAGTCCTTTAAGGAGGAGTTTTTCAAATATAGGGTGATTCATCGTGAGGTTTAAGTTTTAATAGGCTTTTTTTGACAAATCACTCATGACTCTTATCAAACTGCTTTGTCGTTTTTATTTACTATCGTTTGGCAAATCATCATGAGAAAACTAACATCACAACAAAAGGTCTCCTAATTGTTCAGCTGTATTACGAAAATCAGTGTTCTGTGAGAAATTTTTTCATGCGATTCGAGGAACTGAAACCACTATTGCCAATACCATTCGCAAATTTGACTCCCAGTTTACATTAGTGGATAATACTCGACCGGTTAGACTACATCCAGCACGTAGTGAAGAGACTATAGCAGCTGTAGCTAAGAGTGTACGCAAAGACCATGACGAATCGATTCTTCGTCGTAGTCAGCAGCTTGGCTTGGCGTATTCGACAACTTGGCGTATTTTACGTGGGGATCTCGGCCTAAAAGCGTACAAAATTCAATTTGTGCAAGAATTGAAGCCAGGCGACTTGAATTTGCGTTATATTTTCAGCGAATGGGCTCTGGAAAAACTCAATGAAAATCCGATGTTTTGCTGTGAAATATTGTTCAGTTATGAAGCCCATTTCTAGCCCAATGGATACGTTAATAAACAAATTTGCCGTATTTGAGCTAATGAGCAACCCGAAGAGTACCAAGAGCTAACATTACATCCATCAAAAATAATGGCATAGTGTGGTTTATAGGCTGGAAGCATTGGTTCATATTTCATCAAAAATGAAGCAAATCAGAATGTTACCGTCAATGGTAACCGTTATCAAGTACATGGTCTCGGTGAGCTCTGGTTTCAAAAAGACGGCGCTACGAGCCATACAGCGCGTAAAACAATAGACTTGTTGAGAAATCATTTTGGTGAGCACTTAATTTCACGTTTTGTTACGGTAACTTTGCCGCCTATATGTAAGGTCTTTGAAAATAAGCTAGCTAAGATTGACGCTTTGAAAGACAACATTACTCGTATTATCCGCGAGATTCGAGTCGCCATGCTCGAAAGAGTCGTCCAAAATTGAACCTTCCAAATGGACCACCTCAGACGTAGTGGTGATAAACATTTACTTGATATTATTCTTGAAGAATAAATGCCATGAATTGTTCTTTTTATCGATAATAAAATTTTTAAATTCACTTTCAAATTTATGTATTTTATTTTAAAATATAAATCAAACCTAACGATGAATCACTCTATATTTTTGATAACACCGTTAACAGTGAGATTGGTCTATAAGAAGAAACTTCCGTTAGAGGCTTACCTTGTTTAGGTATAACAATAATCTCTGCTATCTTCCAGTGTTGTGGAACATATCTTTGTTGAAAGCAAGCATATATTGTAAGCTTAAGCTTTAACAGCGCTATGTAGGGTAGTTCTTTCAGGATTTGGACAGTTATCAGATGCATCAGATGGTGATTTTCTGTTAGAAATTTTATGAATACTTGTTTCGATCTCTTTTAGCGAAACATAAGGGATTATGTCTTCATCTACTTTATGTAAGTATTCAAGACGTTCGTCCGCACGCTAGGTGGGAAAGGTTTAAGGACATTTGTCAGGTGCTCCGAAAAATGTTAGGCCTTTTGTTTTGGGTCGCTGATCCATTTCCCATCAGATATTTTTAATGGGGGATCTTGCGCTTGAGGTTTTTTTTAAATATTTAGTAGCCTTCCAAAGGGAGTAGTCTGTGGTTTTGTCAACAGATAAGTTACGGAGGTATTTGCTAAGAGATCTGTTTTTAAAAACACCAAAATATTTCTTACGTTGGTTATTTAGTCTATTGAATATTGCTTTATCGCCAAGATATCTTGTCATTTGCCATTTCCTGTGAGATTTTCTCTTTTGTTATGTACATAAGTTCTCTAATTTCTGCGGAATATTTTACCGTTGCTTGTTTCTTTTATTGATAACTCGGTGTACTATCTTATGCTGCCTGTTGTATATCGGCAATTAATTGTTCCAACTCGGTATCAATATTGATAATTGTGACTTGTGGAGGCTCAAGTTTAATAAATTGTTCGAGAAGTTCCTTAATTTACACCAGTTCGTTCTTTTGTGGGTTTGTCTAACCATTTTCCTTCGTTATAATGACGAGCCATTGACAGTTAGAATAACACGCGTATAATCCGGCGACAGATCATCGCTTCTTTCGGCCTTTATTTCCTTTCTATTGATTGTTTTTGTTATAAAAAAGTTTATAGGGTCGAGTATTTTCGCTGGGTCAGATGGCGACTTAGTAAGTGATCCAGTCGAGATAAAGTCGCAGTTATAATGTCGCCCTACTTTGTAAAGCTTCGTGCCTTTTGTCGTTGTTAGTCTCGACCCCCAGTAGGTATGTTTAGCATTGATTTCACCTCCAATGATAAAGTTGTTGCCTAGTATTTCAAAAAGGTCCTTGAGATCTTTCTCTGTAAGCAAATGATTTGGTGGGTAGTATATATCAGATATTTTAAATTTCTTGCTTTTTGCCGAAATATTTACTATCGTTGCATGCATGGCTCTAAAATGCTTATGAAAATAACAACACTTCCTCCACTTGCAATCTCAGTTGAATGAGGAGAGTGGTAACAGAGGTACCAGGAAATTCTAATCTTTGTTCCCTGTTTAAAGTGGGTTTCAGAAATCAAACAAACATGAATTTCCTCATTGCATAGGAAAACCTGAAATTCTAAGACATTCAGATTGTTAATAATTATTATTTTGCAGTTTTTTTTCCTGTAAATACTTCTTTACTTAGTAGTTTTATTACTTTACCTTGTTTGTCCAGTCTTTGAATAATACTGGTAATACTGGTTTACTGATAAATACCTCTTTCTTACGAGTATTTTTAAGAATTGAAGAATACGATTTGTTATTTACAATGGGTGTGTTTGTTTTAGCAGCAATTGGTATTTTGTTTCCTTTATTTTTTTCAAAATCCCCTTACAGGAGAGTAAGGGACTATGAAAAAATTGAAGTAAAGCCGTGGAATCTAGGAGGGGAAGAGCAAGGCCATCTACATACCCTTAAACATAAGGTGAAATAAACAATTGAACACTAATTAATTAAATGTCGCTCGAAACAAATCAAATGTTTATGACTCCCTCAAATTAAATTCAAAAGAAATCGCAAAGCGAAATTCTAATCCCGACACACACGCCCTGTAGATACTTCTTAGTGACACAGTAAAAATGCAAATAATAATAATGCATAGTGTATATCCTTTCACCTCTCTCCATTTTAATCGTACTATTAGAAATTATTTCTTTCTTTTGTACCGTACCATCAATTAATTTGTTTAAATTCGTATCCCAACTTACCGATTCAAACACTTGTAGTACTTGTTTAGAAAATTATAAAATTACATTTGAAAGTTCGTTTGTCAATCTTTCGGTTTCCTAGGAAATTTTCTGTGATTGTGTTCATTTTCGGCTACCTAGCGACAAACTCACCTCTTCAGATTGCCTTCACCTTGTTAATCTTCAAAGTTCAAATACTTTTCTGTAAAGTTTAGTGATCACATCAATGCCATTTACTTCCACAACTATAGAGATGGAAAAATAAAAAATAAAACAAAGCCATAAACACTTGAAATAAAGGTTAAACGTGGCATGATGAGGGAAGGTCCTCATTTTAGAAAGTATCTAAAATACTCGTAATCCTAAAAGCATAAAGTTTTCTGTTAAAAATGTAAATTCATTCAGATACATTTCAGAGATATGTTACGAGTATACATATATTGTATTTGGCAAAGTTTGTACATGAAACTCAAATAAGTTGTTATCGGATAACGAGAGAGGTGTCTTTATTACAACCGCTAGGTTGTAAGTGGATTTATTGCATCATTGAGAGGCATCAAAAGTCAGATTGATGAATCTATCATTTATTTTATTTTATTTTGTTTTTTGATTTGGCACTAGATACTCGTAGATAAATGATTGATGGTAGAAAAAACATTTTTGGATAGTTACATAATAAGGAATGATAGTAAATAGATTTGTGGAAAAACTACAAAATATTGTAGACCCTATGAGTACATTTGATTTGAATATTTTCCAATTATCAATTTTGACATGACTTACTTCGACGAGTGCAGAAAAGATATAGGACACAGATAAGCAAATTGTTTTTTGTTAATTTTGATTGCGTTTGGCCAGTCCTTGTAAATATTACGGTATAGATAGATAGATGTTCCTTACTTAAAATTCCTCACCAATCGAAGTGTATAGATGCGGTATTTTCGGCTCATTAGTTCTTTTCAACTCACTAGTATTGTTATAAATTGATTCGTTTCTCCTTTGAACGAGTTTTAATTAGACAACCTCGGTTTGACGCTCTTGAATGTCAATATTGGTTACGTCTCAAGGTCTTCCCCTTAAAGAAAAACTGATGCGACCCACACTGTGGCCGACTTAATGGAGAGCATGCCCTAAACTAATGTTTTGCACAAATAGTAATAAAAAAAAAGTTTTTAAACATTCCTAATTAATAAAAGAGGAGCACTTAATCTTTTGGAAACAAAAGTTTTTCTTATTTTATTTAAAAAGACAAGGTTACACATTTTTTTCCTACAATGTATGATAGCGGTCCCAGAAGTACGCGACCCAACAAAGAAAACACAAAAATTTTGGAAAAATTAAAATACTGTTCCCAACGATGTTCAAAAAGTTTGATACCCTTTTTATAATAAGAACTGTCTTGCTCCTCAAAATAGCCATTAACTGCCGACATCACTTCTTTATCATTGGAAAATCTTTGACCACTGAGCCATTTTTTCAAGTTTGACAACAGAAAATAATCCGAGGGGGCTAAATCTGGCGAATAGGATGCTTGAGGTAGCAATTCAAACTTTAATTCATTAATTTTGGCCATTACAATACCGGATTTGTGAGCTGGTGCGTTGTCTTGATGAAAAAACACTTACTTCTTAGCCAAATGCGGCCGTTTTTGCTTGATTTCTTCGCTCAAACGTTGCAATAAGTTCGCATAATACTGGCCGTTGATAGTTTTTCCTTTTTCAAGGTTGTCAATGAACATTATCCCACGCGAATCCCAAAAAATCAACGCCATTACCTTGCCTTCAGGTGAAACGGTCTTCGCCTTCTTTGTAGCCGGTTCTCCCTTTTGAATCCATTGTTTTGATTGTTCTTTTGTCTCGGGTGTAAAGTAATAGACCCATGTTTCATTCATTGATATGAAATGGCGGGAAAATTCTGCTTTGTTGCTGTGAAACTTCGTTAAGCACTCAATTGAAGCATCTTCACGACACTGTCTTGCACACAGCTTTCTCATGTCCAAATTTTCAAATAATGTACGATGTACCGCACTTTTTGAAATGCCTACAATGTCTGTAGGATTTTCTTCACCATTTCTGAAGTCGTCACCACATTTGGTCGACCACTGTGATGCTCGTCTTGGCAGCTCGTACGGCCTCAGCAACCCAAAATATCACTGTTGTAAACGAAGGAGCAGACTCACCAAGAGAATAATCCAGTTCAGCTTTTATATTGGTTGGGCTGAGGTCTTTCAAATGAAAGTATTGTATCACATAACGATGACCAATTTTCTCCATTTTCACAAATTCACTGACAACGTTCACTATTGATGGCTGCCAAACAAATACTAAACAACGTGGCGCTTTCAAACTTGAAACATATGCTTTATAGACTGCGTACTTTCCAATATAGTGATTTTTTTTTAAGCAACTACCGCCATGTCTTGATAAGACCGGGTACTTCTGGGTATGCATGTATCATGGATCATCGGAATCGAATGAATTTCGTTTTATTGCATGCAGTTCGAGCTCAATAAACTTACAAAGGAGCAGTTCAAGTATCAAGGCATTTCAAATCTAAGGCAAGATACTCAAGTATTGGGAACATGACTACAAAAGCTACAAGCTATTTTATTTGAAAGCAAACAGCAACATTAAAAACCAAAGCATAATGCAGCAAGTACGATCAGTATTAAAGGATAAAGCAACCCAGGGAAATCAGTACCGAAATCTCCGTGCTGAAGATGTGGTGAGATGCAATTTTCTGCAAATTGTCCTTTCAAAGATCAAAGGAGCTCATCATGCCAGCAACGTGGCCACAAAGAGGGGTACTGCTCTTGCTTTTCAAAGAGAGAAACTAAAAAAATTTAACTTTTTCGTATTCATCTTGAAGTAAAAGAAAGTTTCAGCGAAAACAGCGATTTAAAACAAATTCAATAGTAGTGAACTCAATTCAAGCCAATCGAACACTTGTGTGTGTTAAAGTCAACCATAGGAGTGTTAAGCTTTAATTTGATACTGCTTCCGACGTCACTATTATCTCGAAAAAGACATGGGAGCAGCTTGGTCAACGCGGTAATTCAATCAAAATGCTTGGGTCTTTCCTTGTAAATGTAGAGCTTTTGGATAAGCTTACAAAATGTTCATGCCATGTAGCGGATTTTCCACACCTAAGTCTTTTTGGTATTGACTGGATAGATGAATTTGATCTATGGAATCAGCCGTTACATAACATATGTTTGGAGCTCCAGGCACCGCGATGTAAAACGAAGGCGAAATCCATCGGATGTATTGTAGTTAAAAGGGCTTTGCTGATATACTCGTATTTACTGTTGCTCTAGGTCATTGCACCAAATTTAAGGCGAACATGTATTTTTAAACCAATTTTTCGAAGGAACCGCTCCGTGCCCTATGCAACCTTAGTAATAATAGAGGAAGAACTTCAACGCTTACAGCATTGCAGCATAATAACACATGTAAACTTTTCTGATTGGGCAGAACCAATAGTAGCCGTCCGCAAAGCTAATGGAGGAATGAAAGTATGTCCCGATTATTCAACGGGATGATGATATTTTTGTTATCTTCAGGTTGAAGTTGAAGATGAATGCAAAAACACGCATCGAGGACTTTTTCGTTTTAATCGCCTACCTCATGGAGTCATGTCAGCACCTGGGTCATTTCAACAACTCTTGCGAATGTATGAGTACAGATTTCACATTAAACTGAAAAAATGATCATTTTTTACATCAAGCTTACGATATTTACATAGATAATGTCATCTCCTTAAGTGGACTTCAACCAGATCCAAAAAAACAAAACCCATCGTATCCTTACCGGAACCTCAGGACATCACTTAGCTAAGATCTTTTCTGTGAGAAATCAACTTTTATGGTCGTTTTATCCCCAACATCAGTAAGCAAATCGAACCCTTATATGCATTACTGCGGAAAGATACTAAATTGACGTGGGCATCAAACCAACTCAGCATGCTTCGCGGACACTCACTAAAGCTGAAAAAAATTGGAATCGAAATTAGAAAAAGAATGGTTGGAGCTTATTTTCACTTTACACTTCAAGCTGACCACAAGCCACTGCTGGCTATTTTTGTATCGAAGAAGGGTGTTCCAGTTGGGCGTTATTTTTGCTAAGATATGATTTTTCAATTGAAAATATATCAACAGCAGAGTTCAGCAATGCAGACATGTTATCTCGATTAATAGGGCTCCATTCAAAACTCACAGAGGAAGACTGTAATTGCGAATACTACACTGGGCGGCAACGACGTCACACATCTCGATTTGATGCATTCATTTGAACATTTACCAGTTACATTTAAGATGATTCGTGTTGCAACGTTAAAATCACCGTTTTTCCAAAAAGTTTGTGATTGTATAAGAACATCATGGCCTGGCAAAAAGGATTTGTCCTCCATCATTATTTCATTCTATAACAGGCGTGCAGTATTTTCATTGGTAAACGTATGTGTCATGTTTGAAGACTATTTCCGAGTGCTATCGATACAGAATTCTCCATCAGCTTCATGGAAGGCATTCGTATTAGTAAATAAAACACGCGGATACCTTATTGACACAAGGAGTTTTATTGAAAGATAAAGTTAAAGAAAGTGAACATTGAACTATAAATTAAATATGTCAATTATAGAGAGAAAGTATCTGTTTAAGTGTTGAAACTCTGAGTTAATTTCAACAATTCGGTCATCGAAAGAATGAGGGCAATCGCTAGATGCTATGTTTACTGACCCGAAATTGACGTTCATATAAAACAGTTTGTAGATCAATGTTCAGTTTGCCAATCAGCATCCAAATTACCAATTAAGACTTCCTTGCATTCATAACGTTTACCATCTGCATCGTTTAAGAGGCTTCATTAGACTACTCTGGACCAATCCAAAATACCTACTACCTGGTTATCATCGATGCTTTCTTCAAGTGGTCAAAAATAGTACAAACTCCCACTACGACATAAGCTGCAACTATAAACAAAGATAAATTTTTTCACAGCAAGGCTATCCGCAAACAATTGTATCGGACAATGGTACTCAATTTTGTAGACACATATTCAAGAAATTTTGCGAATCAGCAGGTATTTGCCACATGAGGACTGCGCCGTTCTATCCTCAGTCTAATGGGCAATCGGAGAGATTTGTTGACACTCTTAAGCGTAGAGGGGAGGGAACGGTACAAAGTGCACTACAACAATTCTTATTTACGTATCGAACAACACCAAAACGAAATACTTCAAGTGGAAAATCGCCAGCTGAACTATCTATGGGCAAAAGCTTAGATAGATGGATCTACTTCGCATTCCTCGTAAATCGAATACAAAAGGAAAAGGAAAAAAAAATAAGCAGTTCAATCGTCATCATGGTGCGAAACATAGAAGTTTCAGCGCTGGAGACAAGTCTTCGTTGTAATTTTCAAATACAATAAAATCGATTGGATTTCTGCTACAATATTCGAGAAAATTGGAAACGTCAATTATAATGTTTTGGGCTTGACAAGACAGAAACCTGTAAATGCACATATAAACCAACTTAGAACAAGAAATTTACCTATTTACTTGTTAATGGAAAACTTTGAGTTACAGCCAGCCTCTGATGAAGCATTCACATAAATATTCTCTACCAGGTAGAAGATCAACAACGTCGATTGATTCAGGAGAGCCTTTCAATAGTGAACCTGCGGTTATAAACCGTAAAAGACCGCATGTGACACCACATGTTCGAAGGTCAGATAGGAAACGCCGAGATCCTAGGAGGTGGCCTTGGTTAACCTCTCGTCTTAAGTCTTTAACTAATTGTGTAGTAGTAAGATCTCACGGTAATAAATAAATAATATTTGTGTTATCGAACTGGGCCTTAATTTTACACCTCATAGGAAGAGATCACAACAGGTAACATGAGTGATAATATGTGTAACTGTTTCATTACTGTCCCAACCCGTCAACTTCTCCTGTTGTTGACATGTTTATGAAAGCTACCTTCATGTGTTTAATGCACCAATAATTCAATTTTCTTGCTTTACTCGGTCGGTGATTTTAATTTTGTTGAGATACTTTTAAGTGAAAGTGTAATACAATCTATGAACTAAATATGGAAAAAATCGTTTGTTGCACATGTGAAAGTTCTCCCAATAAATTTTGTTATGTGTGCGGCCAATATATTATAAAGGCCCAAGGAAAGGCTGTAACTGAAAAAGTAAAGCAGGTTTATGTTATCAATTTTATCGTAATCATTCTACAAAACAAGAAAAGATTTGTATCTTGAGTAATGTTAGACTTATCGAATGGTTAAATAGTAAAAAAAAAGAAGTCGATGTCGTTTGCTATTCCAATGGTTTGACATGGTGGTGCCGTCTTGTTGAAACCAGAGCTCATAGAGACCATGTGCTTAAATTTCAGGAAGCACATAGTCCGTTAACATGGCGCAAAAATGGTTACCACTGACTGTAATATTCTGATTTGCCTCATTTTTGAAGAAGTATGGAGCAATGATTCCACCACTCCATAAACCACACCATACTGTTGATTTTAATGGATGCAATGGTAGCTCATGGTACTTTTTGGATTATTCATCTGCCCAAATACGGAAATTTTGTTTATTAACGTATCCATTGAGCCAGAGATGGGCTCCATCACTGAACAAAATTTCACGATAAAGTTGTCGCATACGCCAAGCCAATCTGCTGAGAACGACGTAGAATCGATTCGTCATGGTCTTTGCGTACATTCTTAGCTACAGCTGCTATAGTATCTTCACTACGTGCTGGATGTAGTCTAACCGGTCGAGTATCATCCACTAATGTGAACTGGGACTCAAATTTGCGAATGTTATTGGCAATAGTGGTTTCAGTTCCTCGAATCGCACGAAAAACATTTCTCACAGAACACTGATTTTCGTAATACGGCTGAACAATTTGGAGAGGTTGTTGTGATGTGAATCTTTCCAAGACGACTTGCCAAGCGATACTAAACAAAAATGACAAAGCAGTTTGATAAGAGTCATGCGTGATCTGTCAAAAAAAGCCTACTGAAAATCAAACCTGACGATGAATCACCCTATACAAGTGAATCATTATGATGACTGTTATTTTTGTTTATATTAAGTCAAACGGTTTTCAAAAAAATTGGAAACAAAATAGAGAAGGAAATACTTGAATATGAATACTTGAATATGTACAAGGTTGCGCAAAATTAATCATCCAATTTTGTTTTTGAATTACTTTTTTACTAAATAAAGAAAAAATATGGTTTTGAGTGATGGAAATCTTTATTTGGCCCCTTACAATTGTTTCTGTTAAGTGGAAAAGATGATATCCGCCAAGTGGGTGCCGACAGTATTGATACACATTTGTGCCCATTTTATCGCATTTTCCATGACTTTCTGGAAGATTTCCGTTGACATCTGTTCGCATTCCTGTCGAATATTCTCCTTAACGGCTGCGATTATCTGAGGATTGATGGCGTAAACCCACGACTTCAAGTAGCTTTTCAAAGAAAGGAGTCTGGGATGGTTAAAGCGGATGATCTTCCTGGCTATGCCAAATCACCAAAACGGGCGATTACGCGAGCAGGAAACGCTTCCCTCACAATATCCACTGTTGCTCGTGATGTGTGTGGTTTCACCGTCTTGTTAAGATCACATGTTCACAAAGCCCCGCTCATCTAATTCCAGCAGTAAGAAATCGTTTATCATGGCCCTGTAGCGTTCGCCAGTAACACTGACCGTATTGCCGATGGCGTCCTCAAAAAAATACGGCCCAATACACTCCTTCCGCGTGAACGCCGCACCACACAGTGGCTTTAAGTGGATGTAATGGTTCTTTGTGCATCAGTGCCTCAGAAATGCAGATTTTGTTTATTGACGTAACCGCTTAAGTCGAAATGCGCTTCGTCGCTCATAATAATTTTCAACACAAAATCGTCAAATCGTTGAGATTGAGGATGGTCTTACAATAACTCACACGCAACTGACAGTCAGGAGGCATTAACTGATTCGCTGTTTGCTTTTTGTAAGAACATTGTAGGACTTTCACTACACATGGCCCGTCGTCTGGTCGATGTTTCTCGTTCTCCGCAATATTCTCGGCCGAACGACCAGTCCGGTGGCGGCCAAATCCTGCATGGTTTCTTGTGGTTAATCTCTGTTCGAGTCGAGTTTGCCGAGTTTCCCGGTGCGCTAACACCACCACATTGCTTATCTGTTTGTATACTTCAGCTGTCTAGTTCACAAATGTCAAATATGATAGAAGTACGATGCCATTTGCTTTTAATTTTGCGCCACCTTGTACCACCAAGAAGTTTATTGAAAAAACTACACATGATTCAGCAGCAATATCAATAAATAAACTGATTTGTTCCGTGACTTAAATTTATCTATCAGACAGTCTAAAATTCTCGGTTCTAGACTACAAGAATGGAATCTGTTCTCACGAGAAACTAAAATATCTTTACTAAGGGAAAGGAACAAACATTTAGCTACCGTCTTCCACAGAACGCTTATCTCTAGTGATGATGTCGGATAATTCACAGAGTTTCTTGGGGCACGGCTTGTGATACTTTTATACTTTATTGACGATACTTCTTATTATTAAACCTCGACACTATCATACACAAGAGAATTTCAGCGTTGTGGTCTGGTTCTCACAAGGTTATTTACCCAGGTCGAAAACACGCATCAATCTGCGGCAATGTTGAAGGGAATAGCCTTGCCACGCTGAATGCATGGACTCCTTGACGATCGAGTAGTTTGTGCCCTTCTTCCGGACATACTGGCTGAAATAGCCGCAAGCTATGACGTACGTACTATGAAGTACGAGTATGAAGACGTTTCTAAGTTGGAAAATCAACTTCATTACTAAAAATAACAACGTCAATATGGTTTCTTTTTTGCCTTATCGTCTGTTAATAGAAAAATTGAGGCAGAAACTATAGTTTTCAGTCATCTTGCTTGCAAAAATCACTGTGAAAAACAAGTAATATCATACTTTTGTGTATGTATTATGTTTCAATGTGAACACATCATGTGAAATGGTAGGTAAACGTGCCAACCAATGACTATAAAAGGAACTTTTCAACTTCGTACAACTGTAGTTGCGTTTAATTTTAGAGTAACAGTTGTTGTTTTCAGACTTAAATTTGAAGAGCATAGTTATGTATATTCATGTCCACGGGGCAGGCACGAATGGCAGAAATTTATCCGTAGACAGATTTGTGGTGGCCTTAATTCTCTGGTTTCTACCTTATTGCCACCAAATTCTTGATGATATGCCTACCCACAGAAAGAATGTACTGACACGTTAATCATGTGGTAAATGTGATTTATCAGTTTTTGTTGGTTTCACGGACATCGCCGCCGGGCGATTTTTCTTGGTAATCCCGATTACATGGGAGATAATATTATGTCGCATCTCGCAATTTGAAACTATTGTATGATACACCTTTACGGTTGCGATGGTATTTATTGGATACGTTATCCATTCTTTATAATAAAATTTAATAAAAGGAACACAGATGTTCATCGATGGTGATGGTTATTATTGCGAAGAACCGCATAATTTATAATTCTCGTTGTCATCAAGTTTTATTTTCTGTTTATTAAACAGATGTCACTGTGATGTCTGTCTAGCGATCCCTTGGAAGCAAGTTAATTCAAAATACAATAGTTGACATGTGTCATATTGAAAATTTAAATGTCACCACCATGCCATTGAAGAAGTATCATCCAGTTGACTAAGTGTATGCAGAAGATATTCCTTCAAAATATCCACTCAATTTATCATATCTGTGCTGCCTTTTGAAAAATGTTGGGTAATTGGTTTCTTCGAGTAAGTTCTTCAAAGTCCGAAGTAGCTTTTTTTTTATATATAATTAGCGCGTGCTCAAGGGATTTGTGTACTTTAAAAATGTTTGTACACAGCGCGGGTGAAAAAAAAATCAGGGAGGAAGAAAAGAGAAATACCGATGTTCATTGGTCTTGAATGTTTGCAAGTTATAATGAAGAGGAAACAGAAAGCTCGGCAGGGCTTCATAAGCGAGTTGTACGGCTTAGGAAGGAATCACGATATTTTAGAGCACGTCCGAAAGTGGGCTTGAGCGTTCATACCGAGACGAGTGTTACGGTTAAAAGTTTGAAGGAACGGAATACTACTGGCGACTTCTATTAAGCACTGGTGGTGGAAATAGCGATAAAACAAAGTGAGACACGAGACACAACGTCGGTTTTCGTGGATGTCAATTAACTGATTGATGTTAGTATTACCTATGAGTCTCGTTGCACGGTTTTAAATCCTATCAAACAGGTACAGATATGTTTCAGGAGCACCTGTATGCTCCAATGCCTTATATATTGAGGCTAAATCAGAGGGGGTGAAATATTTCTTACATCGCTTGAGGAAATCTAGACCCAGCATTTTTGGCGACATCTAATATGTTGTCATTCTAACGTAAGTTGTCACTGACATACATACCGAAAGTGGAAAGTTTTTCGAGTTCGACGATGCAAGTGACATTCATGGATAATGACTGGGTATTTAGATTTCGCTTTAATGACAGCAGTCAGACTGTGTTGATAGTTCTCCAATTGGTTATGCTGTTAATATCGGAATTTAATAAGCTAGGGATCCCGTTCTACAGCCGAATAAGAGAGTACTGTCATCAGCACAGGAATATATTGGAATATAGAAACAGCAAACAAGAAATTATTAAAGAAAATTAAAAAGCTTGTCCGAGACAGAACGGAGCCCTGGGGCACATTAATTTCTAATCCTTTGAAGAAAAGAAAGTCGTCGATCCCAAATGCATGCATTTTTGACATAAGAGCCTGATGCTAAATTTTGTCAATTGCCTTTGATATATCAATTTCAACTAGAATATCTTGTTTTCGCCAGATTAATGTACGATCTGGCATTCTACTTGATTTATGATGTAATATTTGAGAAAGACTTACTGTGCTACCATATAAGATGCCCTTCTTTTCTCTCGATGGTACCCATTTATGCTCCATCTAGGCCCTTAAGAATAAGGCATCTTCTTTTTCAGCAGTCATAGAACTAATTACGGTGAAAATGAACCCATATTCAGAGCCATAACAGCTTTCAACAGTGTTTATAGCGACATAGATGTATCTTTATCTAGAGATAGCTTTAAATCTAAACTATTGTATATGTTTATATTTTAATAAAAAAAGATATGTGTTTCCTATATTATGTAGATACTATAAATTTGTAACGTCTGTTAGTTATGTAATAATGCTTGTAGATAAATAGATAATAATAAAAAAAACAGTGGACATGTTGCTATGAAAACCAAAGGGCTGGTCATTGAGAAGTTTTTGCGTTTCGAGATATTTCATGAGCTGAGGATTTATCAGCGTTTCCAAGAACTTGGAAAGTTCAAATTAAAACACAGATTAACTTTAATATAAAAGATTGACTTGTGAGCTCATCAAGCGGTAAGGAAAGACAAAAAAAAAAAAAAAAAAAAAACGAAAAAAACCGGTGAATGCTATTTAATGACAACAGGTATCAAAACTGACAATTCAGTTAGCGCAGTGCTGCAAGTATATGGTATAACAGATTCTCCCTTACTTAATTCGGGTAAAACACAACCTGTTTTCGTGTTAAATCCAGATGCACCATAACATTTGAATAGTTTGAAATTTGTTCATTGTCATTTGATGCTTCTGTTTAATGGTGTGTTGAGACGAGACTTGGTGAAAAAAATGATCATCCTCACTCTCAGTTGGAGTTCGAAATTTCATCTGGCTCTGGCTCACGTGCTTTATTGAGTTGCTTCGACAAAAAAGTTTGAATTCCTTTGAAGTAAAATGGCCATTATCGGACACCAAGGTTTTGGGAAGATCTTCTAAGGCGAAAATGGTTCGTGGCGCTTGAATCGTGGCTTCTGATGTTATAGCTGCCATTCGGAATACAAATGGGAACTTTGACTTGGACTCCAGCTGGTCGGCTAGCTGGAGTACTCTCGTGGTGACATGTTTGCGTTGCTTTGATATGCAACACATCTGGAAACAGTCTGGGTGATGTCATCATCGATGCTGGGCCACCAGAAATATCGTCGAGAGATCTGCTTCATACGAGTTAGTCCCCAGTGTCCTTGATGAAGAAGTGCCAAGACTTTAGGATGTAGCTACCTTAGGACTTTCACTCTAAAAAAAAAGAACATTATTAACTGTTTCAAGAGAAAATCTCCTACGAAAAAAAGTAATAAAAAAGCATTTGATTCTATCTTTTCGTTTGTCTATCCATTTTGGAATAACCTTAGTTAGAGCTGGGTCGTTTTCCGTAGCTTTTGCTATTGTGTGAGAATTTGTGGGATAATCTTCGATTAATGCGGAGCTCATTTCATCAACATAGTGACAAGATTCTTCAGTACGATCAAAAGTATCATCCGGTCCCGCTGGTAAACGTAAGCAGACATAGGCAGTCTGCATTCCCGTGTTGTTTTGTCATGTGCGGAAGCTTCTTAGATGGATTGAAAATTGTGACGATTGGTTAGTTACTAATTCAAATTGACGTCCATAAAGGTATTGATGTAATTTCCTTATTCCGCAAATGATGGAAAGAGCCTCTTTTTTAATCTGGCTGTATTTTTTTTGAAATTCGTATAGTGTTTTGGATGCGAAAACGATTGATCTTTCTGGTACAAGTGAGAAATAACAGCAAAAATTCCGTTTATAGGATGCGTCCGTAGCTAGTATGATTGGATAATCATCGTGTTACATTTAAAATGTCATCATGAACTGATTGTAATAATTCAATTTGCCGATAAATGTCTCCAGATCTTTTAAATTTCTTTGTTCAGGCATATCAATAATCGCGGCAATCCGTGCTTCCGATGGACGTATTCCTTCGCCATGATAATATGGCTCAAGTAGTTAATTTCGCTCTTCGCAAATTGACATTTTTCGAGCCGACATCGAGATCCATGTTGCAGATACTCAGCATTAGGTTGTCCAGAAACGATTATGTCATCTAAACATGATGTGCAATATCAATCAATATCAGAGATTAATTGCTCGATTTAACTTTGAAAAATTCCAGTGGAACTTGATGTTCCAAAAGGTAAACGTTGGTATTCGAAAAGACCAAATTCGGTACTTGTAACGCAAAGTTTATTCTATTCTTTGCCTAAAGGGACTTGGAGATAGGCGTCGGACAAGTCGACCTTTGTGAAGTATTGACCACCTTGAAGCTTGTGGAAAAGATCCTGACGGTCGATCTCTAATTGTGGGTTTATCGTGATACGATAATCTCCACAAATACGTAAATTGCCGTTCGCTTTCTTAAGTACGACAATGGGTGCTGCCCATTGACTAGTTTCTAGTTTCGACTAGGTCGAAGGATGTCTAACTTTTCGAAGCGTGCTATTTCAGCTCGGACAGCTTCTTTCAAACCAAAAGGTACTGGGCGATGCTTAAAGTACTTAGGCTGGCTGCACCCTGATTCTGGATTAAGAACAGCTTTGTGTGTCTTGTAGATGGACTTTGCCTCGGTTGCCAAACTTTCTCCGTTTGCAACTTGCACCACCGATTCTCCCTTCGAATAACTAATTGAAAAATCAAAAGCTTCAAATCAATCTAAACCAATTTTATTTTACCACCTTTTGAATACTCGCTAACAAAGAAAGACAGATTGTGACTCTTGTCTTTTTATTGAATGACTGCGTTTACGATCCCCTTTATAGGTACGCTTACACCACCGTAAGCTTTCAATGAACGACTAGTTGGTGCACAGGGGTTATCAGGTTATCACCAAATGCCTGATAACCTTCAAGAGCGAGGACTGAACATGTTGCTCCAGTGTCTAATTGGAAACGCATTGGTTACTGATTGACGTGAAGCGACACAAAACTTTTACGATCCTTTCGCTCGGCTTTCGACAGTGCTGACGAAACCTGATCGTCCAGAACATTTTCAATTATTTAACTGATTGAATGATTTGTCTCCGTGTTTTTAAGCCGATTGCTTAGGTTAAAGCGATTTTCATTTTCATGCCTAGAAACGAAATGTGACGATGACCTTCGTCTGCGGATTTTGGAACGATGTCGTGACTTGTATTGAAAACATGAACCGCTATTTTTTGTTGATAAACAAACCTGTAGCGATGTGCCCTCTCCGATGAAAATTATTACAAACTGAGTTCAAATGTCTGCTTTCTAGTAAGATACTATAATTTTCATTTGAGTTACTTGAATTTGGTTGGTCACGTTTATGGCTGAGTTGATTAATTTCTGTTGATGGGGCTGTTGAAGCGATAGTTCCTTTTAAAATTTCACTGGCTGTTTGGGTTGACTCAAATGCTGTCACTAGCTCTTCAATTTCTCCTAGAGTTGGCTATTTTTTTTGCATGGCGGCCATGTGACGGATTCATGTGGGGTGTAGTATACGATCATTTAGATTTCTCTGTCTGAAGTATTATGAAGGCGAAGGTTGGCACAAAAATATACCAAAGTTTGGACCACCTCAAACAAGCACTTCGCCGGAAATGGGTCAAAATACCGCAGAGCCACTTGCTTGCAGCGTGCGATGCTTTCTTCGGCCGTCTCAAGGCCAATATTCGCTCCAAAGGTAGACATATTGAAAACTACTGATGGAATTTGAAAATTGATGTATTTTCCAACATTTTTTGCTTTGAAACAATAAAATTTATGAAAAAATGAAAAAATTATAGCATATGAAGTTTTGTTTGGAAATGTTAATTTGAAAGTAAGAGCTTTGAATGTGTAATCATATGTGCTCACATGAGTGGTCTCAAACAATTTCTAGAGAACCTCATTGATCTAGTTACCACAGGTTGACAGGAAATTTGCCCTTTTCAGATTGTCTTCCTCTGCTGTGTTGGCTTTAAATGTTGTTCGAGCTGGGACAAATAGTTTTCTCAAGTCTTTTTCTCTACAAAAAAAGCGCGAAACTGTGGGATGGGGTTGGGTGTCGTAGACGTGAACGATGTTGTATTCTGTAAAAAGTTTCTCCATGCGGTCTGCATTGGATTTTAGTACGTTCTCCATCCATTCCTTTTGCTGTTCCAGTAATTTTTCCACCAGTTTTACGTTCATGGTTTTTAGAAATAAAATATCCTCGCCGCCAAGATGTTATGTTTGAATTTTTTAGGGACGGGCTGGACAAATGCTGTTTTCCATCTGGTCGGAAAAAGGAGATATACCATCTGGACCAGCGGATTTGTGTATATTGAGGTCTGTAAGTACTCTTGCTAGGCGAGGACAAAGCACAATACGAAAGTGTTGAGCTGGCAGCAAACAGATTGGCCTTGTCCAAAGACAGCTGGAGTGTCATTGTAAATGGGCATTGAAACGGACGATGTGGCAGAATTTCTAACGTTTTTGATGAACGACCATTTGGACATTGTAGTATTTTTTGCCTCAGTTTTTGGTCATATTGGAAAGGCGTTGCAGTCTTTCCTAGCCCGTTTAAACTTTTTCGGTTTTCCTCAGTCGGGTTGATCTTGTAGTACTGAAAAAATATTTGTCTTACCCTGATAGTTCTTTCCCAGCTCGAGTCGTAACGCGTCTTTTATTTTGGTTTGATACTCTTCACCCAATGAGGAAAATCTCATTTCAAAGAAAATGGTGTCTGTCATAATTGAAGCAGCGGCATGCACGTCATTATCGATAAAAGATAACGACCAGTTAATACTATATTTTTAAAGGAGCTGTTAAATCCGCTCCAATTGGCTTTCTCGTATTACCATTGGCTTTTTAAAGGAGTCTTTTCTCTAATTGTGTGGTCGGTTAACGAGAAATTAGTTGATATGACACAGTGGTCCAACGAGCCTAAGGGAGAAAACTGGAAAATGAAAAACAAGTCCAGGGTATTGGTGGTATGACTATCAACATTTGGTATAACTACGTGTGGGCTCATTTATAAGCTATGAGTTTTGTCATAGTCGATTAACAGATGCTTCTTTGTTTGTTGGCAGCATGTTCTTAGTTTTGTTTCGAAAGACTGTACCCATTCGTGTATAATATGCTAAATAAGTTGTTATTTATGTTTTGCGGTTTTTAACCAACCAAATGCCTCGAATAAGGATGAATTGACCATGAGAACAAACAGAGCAAGAAAAGCTGCAAGATGCAAGTTGAATGTTAGGTTCCTTAATAGATAGTGTGCAGCCGAACAATAAGCTACAATTGAATAGACTGCTACAAAGCCGACATACTCCAGTCTAAGAAGTGTGATACGAAAGCCCAGTGCAAAAATTAACACCGGAGGTACGTTATGGAACGCAACAGAGTAAGAATTAGATTCAGGTGGCGCAAGTGAAAATAGACCGTAACCATTTCCGCGTGCGTAACTATTGACGGTTTGTTATCCAGTTGAACTCATAGGCTTTTTGGTTGAGGCCCAGTTCCATCGTCTACTGTTCCATCATTTTAAACTATGAGAGAGGGCACCTATCTCGGTAATTGGATACCTATCAACTACCATTAACTTGTTTTTTTTTTATAATTTTTTCTTCTGTTGGAATAGAGTGCTCAGATAGAGAACTAGTTAACTAGTTGTGACGGCAGGAGTTCTGGTGTCATTACATCAGATAGCATGTCTATAGAGCCAGAACCAAAAGATAGTCGGCGATTAAGTTGATCAATATTAGAGTGCGTGTTTTGGCAAAGAGATGTGAGATGTCTTTGAGAGTGCAGCCCAAGGTATGAATATCAAGGGGAGTGAGTGATTCATCAGTATGTCTAGAGCAGAGCGACGTATATAGGTGAATGCCTCAATGCAGCCAAGACAGGGTGTTGGAACAATTTTGTATAAAAGCTTATTTCGCCAGGCACCAGACGCATATGTTATATTTGGTCTTGTCATAGGACCCTTCTAGGTTCCATGATCGGCGACAGAAATAAAAAAGCGCATAAGGAGCTTCCGGCAGACATGTTTAGTCCAAAAAAGTTTGTTATCCAGGATGACACCTAACTACTTAAATTCTTTGGACTAATGGTGCTTTTAAGCACCAGATGTCAGACCAGACAGCTTCTTTTTCTCTTAAACACATTCATCTATCACTTGAAGTGTTTCTACCAGAAAAATATCCAGCAATTGTTTGCAGTATCATCTATGACATCCAAGTTTATTTTTTAAAAAGGGATAAGTGAAACACATGATTTTTTACTGACTTCGGAAAGCACTTCGTGGCACAACATACGAACTTAATCTTTACCTACAAATGCAAGTAGCCCTTTAAAAGGCTCAAAAATGTTCCTTTGCAATTAAGTTGCACTCTAAATTCCCTCATACTGTTAAGAGGAAATAGTCCCCCAGATTATTAAATTAATGTTTTGCTGCATGTCCATTAGTTTAATAAGAGAGATTTCCGCGGACCTAAAGATTAATTGGATTACTTTTCTTAAAAAAAGTAAAAAAAAAAAAAAATTAAATCACACCAATGTCCTACACCCACTGAAATGATTTGGGTTTCCTTAAAAACTTCACATCAACAAGTAAAACCAATCAACCCCTGGTCTATTTTCGTCCGTCAATTTTGTCGAACAAAAACGTTAAATTTTACGCAGAACAATTTGTTCAGCGGATAACCGCAAATATTGTAGAATGTAGAATCCCCTCGATTGCTTCTGAATGGTCGTCGTCGTGCTATCGACGGGAGTGAAATTGAAAAATATACTCAATTCACTTACAGCGGTGTTTTTTCTTCGAATTCCTTATCCCTTCAGTCTACTTTGTGGCTTGACAATGAATATGACAAATTGGCTACTCCTAAAGTGAAGAATTTAACATATTTTATTTACCTAGGAGTTAGGGAACATGTCTCGGAGGCGGTCTGTGGTAAAACGATTGTTTTTTATTCAATTTGGGTTGTTTTGTGATTGCTACAGGGGTGCCACTATCACCTGTTAAAGCTAAACGCGGTTTATGCGTTCTAAGATTGTAAAAAATTACATGCGCAGATAGTTTGACCACTGTATTGCCCAAAATAACTCCTTGGTTCTCCGGCTCTTTTTTTCCTTGAAGAACTATAACAGACGTGCGGCATCGCTGAGCACGGGGAAATTTCGGACTTGCTGTTCATTCAGGAACATTGTTCATAAGTGTTAAAAACAAACAATTTATCGTAGTAAATGCTTCACTAGAGCATCGAAATTCCTTTCAGATAAGGCAGCTCTCAAGTGCTCCTATAAATTGTTTTAAACTAATTACCTGTCACGCACAAAGATAGTTAAAAGCTGCTAAATATCTCAGAGCTGGTGTTGGAAGTACACTATGGACTGTATGAGGGCTGTTGGGCGGATTGAAAGATAGGAAGCGCTACTGTTCCAAAATGTACCATCATTTAGTATAACCTCTTGTCTGTCAAAATTTGGTGACAAATAGACGCTTAATTTTGTTTTCACATCCATGTGTGTTTATTGCAACCATGGAAAAAGAGCAATATCGCTCCGTGATCCGATTCTTGTTTTTGAGTGGCAAAACCTGCAAGGAAATCAAGCCCATTCTCGATTGTGTGTATGGGATCCATTCACCTTTCCATACAACCGTTTACCTTTGGTTCGTAGAGATTCGTCGTGGCCATACTTTGATTTTTGATGAACACTGCCCAGGTGGCCCAAAAACGGTTACCACAGAGGAAACCGTGAACATAATCAAAACAATCACGGGAGCATACTACGTCGAAAGTGCTTTCATCGGTATTCTCCGGATTTGACTTCCTGCGACCTTTTCCCAAACCTTAAAAGATCGCTCGCCGAAAAGACGTACTGTTCGAAAGAGGAAGTCATCGCCGCCGCGAAAGAATTTTCTGTGATGCGGCGCTTTTGAAAATCTACAAAGATCCGGGTCATCCTTAATTATGAAGCACAATAGTTAAATGACTTTGGTCATAGGCAATATCTCCACATTTTATCAAGCGAACGGCCAACAGCTCCAACAGCATAAAACAAAGTCGACTTATTAGGGTTCTGGAGCAAGAGATGTCATTGGCCGTTCTTCTTCCGAGATGATTTCGGCTGGTCGGCTACAGTCAATGGTGGTCGCCATTGCTTCATGTTAACCATTTTTTTTTTAGGGAAAAGTTTAAAACTTGATAGCTTAGAGGATATGTGGTTTACATAGGACGGCCCCATTGTTACAGTGCCGTGGCACAATCGACTTCTTGTAGTCGAAGTTCGCCAGGTATTCGCTAGTCAGTTGGCCGCCCACTCTTGCGATTAAGTTCTTTTGCTGGAATATTTGCCGAATTACGTGAAGAAGTCGTGGAAAATTATTATTGCGATTTAAAAAAAAAAAAAATTGTAGCGGAGTGACAAGGTTTCGGGTGCGGAGTGTCAGAATGTATATGCTAAAATTTTAACGGAAAACACAATTGTTTTTGCTTCTTAGTGGATTTATTTATTTAATTCACTCTGGTGTTTGTACTTTCTTGGAATTTCTTGCAGAGGTAAAAGTTTTTTTTGACGTGCTGCGTTAAATGTCGCCAGAAGTGTCCATAGATGTACGAATATAGATAGTAAACTCTACTAATCCTTTTGTAATCCCCTAAACACCTCACTAATAACTTGTAAGTGAATTGTCCAAGCATTTAATCTGCCAGAATTCTCTTGAATAAAAGCAACTTGCACGTAAAGTTCACTATGTGTATGCAATGTGTATAACGTTTTTGTGTTAAATGTTAAAGGGAGAATTGACATTGTTGACAGGGTCAAACGGTAAAAGGCAATCAGAGAAAAGCGGTTTTTGGAAGGACCAAAATCTGAAAAGTTTGCCATCTACTAGGTGGAGTGAAAAGTAACCTCCTTAACCGCCAGAATGCGGTGCTACTGCAAAAAAGTCATGGTGCCTTGAAGTCCGTTCATATTTAGGCAGACATGCCAGTGCGGTACTGTCTTTAGTTTTGTTTTGACAGCTGATTGTTGTTGACGTGTTTGGCATCATGTTGAGTATGGACAAAAACGATTTTCGTTCTCTCACAAAACATCATTTTTTGAGAGGCAAAACGGCGAAGGAAACAAAAGAAAAGTTGGATAAATATTATGGGGCTAATGCTCTGTCAGATTACGCCATCAAATATTGGTTTCGACAGTTTCGTGGTGGCCGCAACTCTAACAGCAGGCCCTCCGGTGCTGTTACAGAGGAAAATGTCAAAATAATACATGAAATGGTGTTGGCTGAACGGAAAGTGAAGGTGCGCGAGCTAGCATATACCACAAAGATTAGTAAAAGATTAGTGCTGAGCGCCATTTGTTGGGCAATATTCTGCATATGAAAAAGTTATCCTGCTGCTGGGTGCCGCTGGGTGCCACTGGGTGCCGCGCATACTCACTCCTGACCAAAAACACGAATCGGGCGGAATTTTGGCGTCGATTGGTAACTATTGAACACCAGAGAACAGAATGAGTGCCCGGCAAAGGACTGAAGCCGGCACGAGTACTCCGAAGCGGCCGAAGGAGGCTCGATGGGTTGGAAAGTTTATATCGTCTATTGCCTGGGATTGTCATGGCATACTCTTCGTGGAGTATGATAGTGGAGTTTATGATCTGCATGAAGGGCTGTTTATATACACTTCGCGGCAAAGCTTTGTAACACACGATCATCTGCTTATACAGCTTTTGTAATAAGTATGCTTGAAGAGCTTTTACACTAATTAAGCTTGAAGAGCTTTAACAATATACGACATCGCTAAAAAAATATATTTTTATATTTAGGTGTAGGTGTTACAAAAGTAGGGTCGAATTTATTGATTCACTTAAGATGGCGCTACGGTCCAAGGTGAACTTGCACCTCAACGATTTTAAGCTAGCTACGTTCAGTTTCGAACGCTTAATTGGTTGATGTCCATTTCCACTAACGTGCGCCAACTGAGCCAGCAAAAAAGGCCCTGGAGGAAATAAAACTAGGTCAGTTGCTCATAAAGTAAATGATATGTGCCTTGCTCCAGTAATTACTAAGATTATAAACCGAAGTATATATCAGTGCTATGTTCCAAATCTATTGAAAACATCGATCAAATGTCCAATATATGATATAAGGGTGGAATAAAAACGAACACTGAAAATTACAGACCAATCGCAATTTTGTCAGCTATTGAATAATGTATGAGACCAGGAGGTAAAAACTCCTTATGCACTACGCCATGGTAATCGAAAAAAAAAGTGATCAAAACTCTGACATTTGAGCTAACTTGGAGTCCTTTTTTCGGACTTGGTTCTCCTGGCTTTGGTTTCGACGTCACGTCCATATACCCATGATTCGTCACCAGATATGACCCTTTCTAGCAAGTCAAGATCATCACTGACGTCATTTAAGAGCTCCTGAGCGATGCTCATTCAACGGTTTTTCTGATCAAAACTAAGAAAGTTCGTAACAATCTTCGCTGGCACACGTCTTATGCCCAAAATATCCGAAGAATTGCATGAAACGAGCGGACTGATATGTCAACATCCTCAGCAACTTCTCTTCGACGATTTTCCAAAACTATTTTCTTCACAGCTTCGACGCTATCATCTTTTATTAATGTGCTGGGGTGCTTAGAGCGAGATTCGTCGTTGGCATTTTTTCGGCCATCTAGAAATAGCTTGTACCATTTCTTAACATTTTTTTGACATAGAGCAGACTTACCGTATACCATTGTGAACATTGCAAGTGTTTTAGAGCACCTGATTCCATTTTTTACACAAAGTTTGATGCAAAGTCTTTATTCCATTTTTTATAATAATCGAAAATCGCCGAGAGCACCAAAACACGCCTAACCCCTCTATCAGAAACGTGTCAAAAACAAACTAAGTAGGTATGTTTTATATAGGGTCTTCCAATAGGGACTTGACAACTTTGAATTTAATTTGTGAACGCACTCTTTCACTAATCACCAAATTGTCACAGTCAATTTATTCAGTAAACTCAACATTTTCATCATGGTAAAGTACACTAACGAGCAATGTCTACAAATTATAAAAATTTTCTACAGATATTCGGAGTTGGTGACTGCAACTTTAAGCGCGTTAACTCCAATTTTCGGTCGTAATTCTCGCCCTAGTAGACAGTTATAACAAGTTTAGTGCAAAAATTTGAGTCTACATATTCGTTGTGTGATGTAGCCGTGTCAGTGAGACAACGGGTTGGTCAAAGTGTCAAAAATTTCGCTGCCGTTCTCAAGAATTGGGCATCGCTCATACCACATTATGGCGTATTTTGCGTAAGGATCTTGATGTACACCCATACAAGATCAAGCTGACTCAAGAATTGAAGCCGATGGACCATTTGAAGCGATGTTCTCTGATTGGGTTCTGGAGAAGATGCGCCAAGATGATGAATTTCATCGCAAAATCATCTTCAGTGACGAAGCTCATAATAACGCAAAATATGCGTTATTGGTCGGGTGAAAACCCACATGTGCTTCATGAATCACCACTTCATCCACAAAAAATAACTGGTTGGTGCGGTTTGCATGCAAGCGGCGTTATTGGGCCATATTTTTTCGTCGACGATAACGAATGGTCAGCGTTATCGCGCCATGATCACCGATTATTTTTGGCCTGAATTGGAAGATATGGACTTGGACGACATGTGGTTTCAACAGGATGGTGCCACAAGCTACACAGCACACGCTACAATCGATTTATTGAAGAGTAAGTATGGTGAGCGTGTTATCTCAAGACATAGGCTAGTCGATTGGCCGCCTCGTTCGTTCGATTTAACTCCGCTTGGCTATTTTCTGTGGGGCTACGTTAAGTCATTGATTTATGCCAACACGCAGACGACGTTGAAAGAGCTCAGAGCCGAAATGTGCGGCCGAAATGTGCGGCCGAAATGTGCGGCCGAAATGTGCGGCCGAAATGTGCGGCCGAGTCGTTGAAAATTGGGTCCAAGGAATCGACCACTGCAAACGTGCCCGTGGTGGCCATACGAACGAGGTCGACTTCCATTCAAAAATGTTTTGATTGTACTTCAAGCCAACAATAAAGTTTTTGAAATATCTCAAATGGTTTGCCTTTTATTTAAAAAAAAAGTTGTCAGGTCGTTATTAGAAAACCCTATACTTTCCAAATATGTCACCGAAATGACTGCTGTCAAGTATCAGCTAGCAGTGAAGCAATCGAGGTAGTCAAAAGCATCAAAAATCTTGGAGTAACCATCGAAGAGCATGCCCTGCGTCTTCAGCTAGAGAGGAATATTTTTGCCAAATTTAGATGTAACGTACAAAAGTAGGTGTTTTACTCGCTTGCAGCGTCGCGCATAAGATACAAGATTCCGGCTTGGGGAAAAAATATCTAACTTGCACCATTGACTTTTTTATTGTAGACCAAGTAATTCAGCTTTTAAATTCCTTGATGTCAATGCAATTTTTCAGATGACAACATTACATGGATGATCAGCGCTTTCTTCAGCTTATACGCCACACACTAAACACAATACACAAGACGAGCCCAAGGGATACTAGATCTTACGAAAGCTTACAACACTTACAAACACTTTTTGAAAGTCATTCCGAATTTTAGGAAGCGGAAACAAAGAGCTAAAAAAATACTTACTTTAATTGTAAAGTAGAAATTATGATATGTATTGTATATATTGCATAACAAACTAATTTTTAATTTACAATCACTTCAAAACTGAAGATCTGAAAATCACATGCAGATAAGCCTATTGCTTTGTGGTAAAAAAAATGAAAAGCTTAAACGAACCTGTAAATATAAAAACCTTTGATATTTTAAGTTTGAACCGCGGTCTTCTTCTATTGCGCTGTCTATTGGGGGCAGAGCATTGATGCCTATCCGCTCTACTGACCCAGCCAAATCAGTCATTGGGCTCTCACTGGCTAAGTCCATGTCTCCCGTAATAATATCTCCTCCTGTGTAGACGGGACCGAAAATCACCCGAAGAGTTTTTCTTATAAAGCTGCCAAGAGCCGCCTCATCCATTTTTGATAAAGTACATGTCTTTGCACTCCATGTCTAGAGCAGGACGAGGATTATTAAAATCACTTTTGTTGTTTGTCCGAGGGCTTTGCTAGTCAATTGCCTTCTTGGTCCAAAAAAGCAGCAATTGACACGAGTAATTCTTCTTTTGATCTTAGCGCTGATATCGTTGTTTGACTTAATCTAGATAGACAAAGTCCTTAAATACCTCACAGTTCTATCTATCTATATCACAGATGTTGGGAATAATTTCCTATTGATAGCACATACTTGGTTTTGCCCTCAATTGACCGTTAAACCCATCTTTATTTTACTTTCCACCTCAGTACTCGCAAAAGCCCCAGTGCCTTCTTTCGATTACAAAAATATCATCGTCGTTTACGAGCAATTCGACGGACTTTTGAAAGATTGTGCCTCAATCTAGTGCTTCTTATGTTCCTTCGAATGTCATTAGTTTGCGATGTTGTGGACATCCGTAACCGTACCGAGACGATGTTGCCATAATTTGCAATTTCCTAAAAAGTGGTCTAAATATGTCCAGTTACACCGAAAAACTCTGTACAGTTAAAAAGTAGTTCATTAGCCATGACATATACTTTTTCTTTAATCTAGTGACAAACGATACAAGAAATCAAAATCCTTTGAGATAAAGAAAAAGCTGATGTTCTAGACCTAAATCCTCTTAGTTTTGCTATATAAAGTCGAGTCCATGTCGAGTCGATGATGAACAGACAATAAGAGTTAGTTCTGAATGCAAGGAGGGTGAAAAGGTCAAAATTACTTTACATCAAAGCCTATCAGTTCTTCAGCCAGGAGGATCTTCGATTCCAAGCAACAATATAAACAAATCGCGAATGCCAGCAGCTCGATGTACAAGATTTAATCCAGAATCCCCAAATTCAGTGGGTATGAGAAACTGTTGTCTGGAGCTCGCTAAGTTCTTAATTATATACCTCCTCTCCAAATACTTCCGTAAAACTTGTATAAGGTATTAGTTTTGTATAATGTCTCCGCTACGGCCCGCAACCCATCGGCTTATTAACAGAAAACTAGTTTCAGATTAAAATAGTTTTAGGTTGCTTTAAAATAAGTGTAAGTCACCTTGATCTGGAAACGCTAGCAATGAGAAAGGAGTTTGTTAACCACTTGTTCTCAGATCTATTTTAAGCTTCCAAAGCAAATTTGTCAGTTGCTTACTATTTCCAATTCATGTATTGTGATACTACAACATCTACAACATCTGCAACATTTGCAAATTAATCTGATTATAATCAATTTTTACTACAATATATGAAAGCTTATATCCAAAACCAACTGTTACTATTGTTATTAATTTGGGATTGGACAAGCGGAAATGGTACTCACCCTCCTTCGATCCTTACCTAACCTAACAAGCAACCACAAAGTAAAGATTTGGTGGAAATTCGTAATAAGTTGATTTATGATCTCGCTTTCGTATTCGTATTTCCAAATAACAGTTGTGACTATATGTTAACATTACGTAAATAGAACGAATGGACGCTTTATTAAATTCACCTGCAAATTTAATGGCTCTAAAATATTGGGTCATACTCGTACAAGGTGTGTTGTTTTTTTTTTGAAAATAAAACACAAATTTTTAATGGGAAAGTAAAAAACATTTTATTCAAAGTATTGGCCATTGATAGCTACACATTCTTCCCACCTTTCAGGCAATTTATGGATTCCACGCCAAAAAAAAAAAAAAAAAAACTGTTCGCCTTTTGAAGCAAACCAAAGAGTCACCAAATTTTCGACTTCCTCGTAAGATTCGAAGTGCTGTTCAGCTAATGCGTGTCCCATCGATGAAAACAAATGGTAGTCGATAGAAGCCAAGTCTGGTGAATGCGGCGGGTGGGGTAGTAGCTCCCAGCCAAGTGCTTTGGTTGTATCCTGAACCAGTTTTGTTTTGTGTGCAGGCGCATTCTCATGGAGCTCATGGTACACCACACCTTTCTTGTCCAACCAGACACACAGCATAGTCTTCTTGCCGAATCGATATGGTTTTGCAGTCGAAGTTGATGGTTGTCCCGGATTAACCCATGATTTTTTCCTTTAAGGATTTTGAAAGTAAATCCATTTTTAATCAGCAGTACCAACTCGATGCAAAACTGATGTTTTATCGTTTCTTTGAAGCAAAATTTCACAAGCGGTTTTTCGGTTTTCCATCTGTCTTTCATTCAATTCATGTGGCACCCATTTTTCAGACTTTTGTACCTTTCCCATAGCTTTTAAACGATCAGAAATTGTTTGTTGTGCAACATTTAACATTTCTGCCATTTGTTTCTGATTCAAATTGTCATCTTCATCGAATCTTGTCTGCAATTCGCGGTCTTAAAACTTTGTTGGTGGTCTTCCACGTTCTTCATTTCTCACATCTGAACCGTTGAAACCATCTTCTGCATGTTGCTTCTGATAGAGCATGATCACTATATGCCTCGATAAGCATTCGATGCGACTCTACAGCACTTTTCTTCAAATGAATACAAACAAAATTCGATATTTTTAACACGATAAAAAAATATGATGTTTTTTGCTCAATGGCTTGATGTATACTAATGTTTGACAGGTGTCATAGCAACCAAACAAACAAAAAAAAAAAAAAAGTCCCGTTTACAATAAATGTTCCCTATCGAGACATTTACTAGGTGGGGTGAAAAGTAACCTCCTTGTTAACAGCGATTTTCCAATTTCTTGATCCCGTCCGAAAAGTAGTTTTCCGGAAGGTCTGCAAAAGTGATTTCCTCGCTTGAGCTGAATTTTTTATTGATTAGCCATCTTTTGAGGTTTGCGAAGAGATAATAGTCTGAGGGAACCAAATCGGGCGAATACGGTGGATGCGACAGCAATTGGAGCCGTAAGTCATTGGTTTTAGATGTGGTTGCGATGCTTATGTGCGCCGGTGCATTGTATTGCAAAAACAAAGTTTTTTTTTTCGCTTCATGTGAGGCCGTTTTGCAGCGTTTTCGGCTTTCAATCGCTCCAATAATGCATAGTAATACTCGCTGTGGATGGTTTTTCCTTTTTCGAGGTATTCCGCGAATAGTATGCCATGACAATCCCAGAAAACCGACGCCGTAACGTTTCTGACCCATCGAGTCTCCCTCGGCCGCTTTGAAGCACTCGTGCCGGCTTCACTCCATTGCCGGGCACTCATTCTGTTCTCTGGTGTTCAACAGTTATCAATCGATGCCAAAAGTCCGCCCGATTCCGCATCAGCAAGTCCATACACTCTTTCGAAGTGCTCTCGCGTTCGTGTTTTTGATCAAGAGTGAGTATGTGAGGATAGCTTTTTCATATGCAGTATATTGCCCAAAGTATGGAGTGTGCGCTCAGTAGTAATATTTGTGGAATCTGCTAGCTCGCGCACCTTCACTTTCCGGTCAGCCAACACCATTTCATGTATTTTTTTGACATTGTCCTCTGAAACCTGAAAACTGAAAATCGTTTTTGTCCATACTCAACATGATGCCAAACACGTCAACAACAATCAGCTGTCGAAACAAAACTGAAGACAGTATCGCACTGAAATTTTGCATGTCTGTCTAAATATTGACGTACTTTAAGGCACCATAAGCTTTCTTGCAGTAGCAAAGCACTCTGGCGTTCAAGGAGGTTACTTTTTACTCCACCTAGTATATCTTGACGCTCACTTTATACCGGTACACCTGGTATAAAAAGTCTCAGCGATTTTTGTCACTAGATGGTGTTGATGTCCATTTATCTGGAGACACTAATCTGATTGTGTCAAACGAACAAAAGACAGCTGTGTAAGTCGTTGCTCGTGTTAAAAGTTAGGTATACTGATTTGAATGTGAGTGAAATATCTGAAGAAATACGCTGTGATGCTTTTTTACTATAAAAAAGGGTAAAACGCTGTAAAAACATACCGAAAAATGTGTGTAGCTTACAGTGAGAATGGTGTGAGTGAACGCCGGAACCAAGAGAGGTTTGTTAGATTCTGTTCTGGAAATTTCGATGTAAAAGATGCACCTCGCATTGGACGGCCTATCACTGAAAAAGTCGATGAAATTTTACAACTTATTTAGCAAGACCAGCACGGAAGCTGTCTAGAGATGGCGGATGGCACTAAAAATCAACCGTATGACAGTTCTGATTCATCTAAAACGAGCAGGTTACTCAAAAAAGCTCGATGTTTGGTTGCCACATGAACTAACGCAAAGAAATTAAATTGAACGAATAACCATCAGTGAAACGCTGCTGAAACGTAACGAAATGGAACCATTTTTGAAGCGATTCATTACAGGCGAATAAAAATGGATTAAATACGAGAATATCCAAAGCAAGCGATCATGATCAAAGGCCGGTGACTTACCACAAACAATTTCAAAGCCTAGATTTACGGCAAACAAGGTTATGTTGAGTGTTTGGTGGGATTGGAAGGGAATTGTCTATTATGAGCCGCTAGAATGTGGCGAAACGGCCAATTTGTTCGTCTACTGTGCACAACTCGACCGTTGGAACAGAATTGGCTAACAGAAAGGGAGTTGTCTTCCATCATGACAACGATAGGCCACACACATCTTTGACGACCCGGAACAAATTGACCGAGCTTGGTGAAGAAGTTTTGATCCATCCACCGTATAGCCTGAATCTTGCACCCTCTGATTACCATTTGTTTCGGTCTTCACAAAACTCTCTTGATGGTAAAAAATTGGCCGACCGAAATCACTTGGCCAAGTTTTTCGCTGATAAATCACAGAAGTTCTAGACCGATGAAATTATGAAGCTAGCCGGAAAATTGCAAAAGGTCATAGATAATAATCCACGGTAGAAATTTGTGTGTCAGTCCTTATGTTTAGCGCGGTTTTGATCATATTGCATTGTCCCCTGTAATTGAATCCTTTTTTAATAGTCATCAGAGAATAAGGTTCTCATTTCTAACTAATAACCATTAACCGTTTACCGCTTCGCAATAGTTTTACCGAAATCTTCAGATTAATTGGACTTACTCTACAGGTTCTTGCATCAGTGTTAAGCTATGGGGTCAGAAGGGGCTAGAATTTTCGGCTGAACTAAAAGAGCTATTTGGGGATTAGTTTCTTGATTCGTCTTTTTGCGGTATTTTGTGGGTGATTAGCACGAAGAGCCTTGTGATAAGTGAATAAAGAATCAAACTACGAATATGAGTACTAGTATGGCGATAGAGGTTTTGGAACAAAGAATTTGAGGAAGAAGATTTTATGAAAGCCCAAGTGAGCGGTGCCGTAGAACTAAGAACTTGCAACCAGTCCAGATGAAAGACGTTGGGAAATATTATTCTGCAGATGCCTATTCAATTGAGACAGAGCTTTCTTTTTTCACTATATAAAGGCAAAGGCGACACAAAAAAGTGAGAGGTGCCGTAGAACTAAGAACTTGCAACCAGTCCAGATGAAAGACGTTGGGAAATATTATTCTGCAGATGCCTATTCAATTGAGACAGAGCTTTCTTTTTTCACTATATAAAGGCAAAGGCGACACAAAAATTGAAACATTTCTCCGTTGAACAACAGCTGTGGTTATGGAAGCCAAATCGATATACTACGCGTCGTAGTATGTCGTCTTCATCAATTTAGAAAAGGTACATATATATATATCCGAAAGATCTTACAAGGATGGCGTTAAGATCAATATATCTGAAACATATGTGCGATGATATTGAAAGAAAGGTTTCAGCGAAAGTACAGCGAAAATACCCGGAGGTTCGTTGTTTTTTAATGTTGTGCAAGATTTTCCGGATCATTTCCTTTTAACTGATGATAGTTCTGTCATTAGCAACGACGCGACAAGACTTCAGGTAACTCTTAATAATTGGATGATAATGAGTTTGTACGTATTCGCAGGAACAAATGTGAGGCTTCGCGAAAGAACAAAAGTGTGGCTTCGTAGGACAAAATGTGGGGTTGCGCAGGTGCTAACACTGTGATCGTACTTACAAACAAAAATAAAACAACTAAGGCTACACCTTTAAACCGTACGTTTATTGAGCTAATTATCGCAGCCAACTGGAGACCTTTCTCTGGTGATGGACGAATGAAGAAAAGGACTTGTCGAGCTAAGAAAGCTGATAAGAGGGCAAAATAGGGTTGCGGAATAGATATACTTTCTTAGATGGCGGGGTTGACCTAAGCCTTAAGCAATAAAGCTCTCTCATTTCTTGCCTCCTATTACGCACTTCAATATAACATACTTAGGCAGTGGAGGTCTACTTCACTTGTGTATGCCAGATAAATGGCATTTATCTACTTCTACTTCGTCCCTCCGGGTAGGAATTGAAGGCTCTCGCAAACCTAACTCCTAACATCATTAGCTGTAACATAAATCTAAATCTAAGGATGTGTTTTGTGATAGCAAGGTAGTCAAAATTCTTGAAATGGCGGATGCATTCGACTGTTGTATTTTAAATGGAAGCTTCGAAGGCGGACAGTATACTTTCATCTCTGGATATTGGAACTACTTATTAAAATACTTTCAAAAAGGTACAGAAATCTTCTCAAATGTCGAGAATTCCAGTTGAAGTGTTGAGTGTAACTTAAAAGACTGTATACAGCAAACACCCGGCCAAATCTTTAAAAGGACAAACCCCACCACCAGTGAATCCACCAAATATTGTAGACAAATGATAAAAAACAGAAGTGGTTCGATAGAGAGTGCTTGAATGCTAGGGATAAGTCGTTTAGATTTTTAAGACATTTTAAGTTGTATAACACCGACCTTTTCAAAACACACTCTATTACTAAGGGATCACTTTAAAACACTGCTGAATCAAACTCAAATCTCATCTTCCTTCCTGTATGCAGCACCGTTCTTTTTCTATGATTACCTGAATTCAAAAAAAATGTCACCAAAAATACAAAAACTTGAAAAGCGTCCGGTGATGACAGCATACCTATTGAACATTTTAAGAACTGTACAAATGATTTTGTGTAGGCCCTTTCTGAGTTGATTTGGTGTACATAGGTATATTGGAAAACATGTTTGCTTTGCAGAGCATTCTAATTAAAGGTTCATGCTGTCCATAGTCAGTACGGTGATGGGAAACACGGAGTAAAGTTATTGATCTTAAACTAGCGAGCTAGTTGTTAATGTAATAAGATCTTTGAGGCAGGGGATGACATTTCCGAGAAAAAGTAATAGTTTGACATTTGTTCACGTTGAGTTCTAAGAAATTATGTTGACACCAAATGTAGAAGTACTTTAGATTAGCTTGTAGTGAGAGGGAGTCAGCAGTGCAAGATATTTTCTTAGGGAGTCTCGTGTTATATAAGTAAATGTCTAGGTCATAGCGTAATAAGATGAGCACAACATCGTTTATAGTCAAATTGAAGATCAAGGGTCCTAAGTGACTTCCCTGTGGTACACCAAAGGATACTGTGAATGGGTTGGAAATGGAAAATACCCTTTAAGAAACCATGTTGCTTAGAAGAAAGAATGAAAGAACATAAATTATGCTCTTAAGGAGCTTTGGTATGCAAGAGAGTATAGTATTGGGACTGTAATTAAAGACATGGCCCTTGCATCCTTTTTTGTAGATGGGAATGATAAATAAGTCCTTACACAGTATAGGAAATGTACCTTGAGCAATTGTATGCTGGAAAAGAGCAAAAAGGGGCAGCACTAATGTGTGAACACATTTCTTTCGAACAATGGCAGGGAAACCATCTGTACCGGAGGAGTAGTCATCCTTGAGGTGGCTTACTTTGTCAACTACCGATAGATATAAAAGAGGTTTGAGCGCAGGCAATCATAAAACCAAAGTAGTCTAAGGTCAGTCTCAACGTCGTCATTCGCTGAAGAAATCAACGAAAACGTAAATTGGTGATAGTTTTCAAATCTGCAGACGAACAATTAGTATATTTTAATTAGGTCATGCTGCGTGCGGGCAAGGTATTCGGAGTAGAGAGTTTCACATATTGCGGAGAAGTTATAACAAACTGAAAGATAGTTTGAAAAGTTAAACACAGATCTGCATCGGAGATTTGTTTGCCATAGTTTAATTCGTTTGTTCCGAAGTGAACCAGGGAGGGTGAGATCAGAAGTACCATTTTTTTTTTGAGTTATGGAAGAAAAAGATTTAAGTAAACATTAATAGATTAGAGAATACTAGTAGCCGTGTCAATATTAACTCTTTTTGTCATGGATAAAGTCAAAATGAAGATTACCGAAAAGATTGGAAAGTTTAACGAAAGCTCAATTTGCGCTTTGTCGAGGGGTAGGTCTTAGAATGTACTCTAACACATACAAATGATAAGAACAGTGGAGGGTGAAAGTTGTCAAGTTGTCAACTACTCCGATATTGGTGTCAAAAGAAAAAATTAGGTTTAGCTGTCTTCCTAAGTTGTTTTGCACTACACTTAACTGAAAAAGAACAGCAGCCAACAGCAGATCGGTGAATAAGATTTCCTTATCAGAGTAATTGAGACCAGGTGAATGTTATCATATAGTTCAGCCCATTATAAACATTGAAGATTGAAGTCACCAACAACAATAACATCGTCTTCAGGGTACATTGACAGAAGCTGATATTGACATACTTGTATAGGTTGTGAGGGTGGAATATAGCAGCACACGATGTAGAGGGAACATTTAAGAAAAGTAAGTTTAACACAAATAAGCTCCAGATTCGAAATGCTAAGAATGGAGAATTCTGATGCGTCGTAACAGGTGCGAAGAGCCAAAAATACCTCGTGACTGGGGGTGCCAACATTTTAAGGGTTATTGGGATTACGAAAAATGTTAAAGTCAGATGGAAAAAGTGTATTATTCTTAATGGTAAGGGTTCGATTTTTTTAGTCAGGGCGAAAACGTTGTAAGGGAGCTTCTGCGATTTAAAAAAAAAAAACGTCGGAGGTTTTTGTATGAAGACCCCTAAGGTTTTGTAAATAAAGAGACATACAATTGAGGTTACAGGTAGGTAGGTTAGGGCCCAACTCAAGTGTATTAATAGCAGTGTTGATATGAAATGTGACTGGAGTTTATATGAGATGCATAAACTGCTAAATCCTTAGCCACCGTTTTAGGGGAAATATTTAAGTTTTCATGATAACGGATATATACTTCATTCAAAGCTTGTGGATCGGTGGGGAGACCTTCCTTTTGAATCAAAACTTGTACGTAGGTTTTGGTTTTACCGTCGATACATACTGATTCGGGCTTCTCATGTAAATATGCAAGGAATAACCAAACGTTTTCAAAGAGCTTGTGATCTCCTAGACGTGCCATGGTAGTGGATGTCGATGGGAAGTGATTGGGAGATGAAGATGGAGTGGTGGAATTGATGATGTGGGATAGGATGATTTTTAGATAATTCGTCCCAGAAGGAGTAATTTTGGGAGATGACGCTAGTGGGGAACTTAAGTTAGGCAGTAAGTTCAAAGCTTTTGAAGAATAGGTTGGGAGAAATTAGTTTAAAGGACCAGTTTGGGTCAGAGTAGATATTATTATTCAAAGAAGGATGCTTATTAGTAAGATTGAGAGAAAAAGAAGATGGCTTGGAATTAGAATTATTTGTATTAGTCTTAGGGCTGGTTTAAATATTACGCTTTTTTTGCTTATTTAATATGTTAGACAGCATTATCTTGTCTAATATTAAAAAAAAAAAATCTTTGTCGATTTTTCAAAATCACCAGGTACATTTCGTAGGAATGTTAAGTTTGGATTAATTGCCCAATCCTTTGTTTTGGAACAAGATCTGCATCCAGAAAGCATCGGCATGATGAGGAGTATGCAATCAATGTTGCGCTCGTTGCTTCTAGTTAATTTTTCGATCCTATTTTCCCATTCGGAAACAGTCCAGGAAGTACCAGGACAATTTATAGAGGTGCTGTGGCTTGCTTGTAGTTGATGGATTACGACAACCTGTCGAACTACAGAAATATATCCCTTTTGAATACGTTGGCTAAACTGTTTGATGCTTAAATTTACAACAGGGTAACACAATGGGTCAGAAATTATAAAGTGTTGCACGAATACCAGGCTCGATTTAGATTTTATTTATTTTATTTTATTACAATATTTATGGTCATAATTCTTGTATTACAGAGATTTGGTTGAAGAACTTTACTATTGTACTAAAATATTATAACAAATGTTTAAAAAAATATCACAGAATTTTATTGATTTGAAGGAAAAGCCACTAAAAACCTTCACTAAAATAAGTTCTATGCCCGATATCGTTGGAGGGAAAAGAGAAGTGGTTGTAGAACGGGTTTGAAAGTACAAACTTTAAGTACAATTTAATTAATAGCTATCAATAAATAATACAATAAATAAACAGTAAATAAAATAAAACGAATAAATAGATAAATAAATATTGGGTATGTAATTTAATTCGTGCGGTTTTTTTTCAAAATTTGAACGTTTATTTAAGAAAAACATGTACAATAGTATTATTCAAAGTATTGCCCATCTGAAGCTATGACTTTTTAATATCTTTCTGGCAATTTTTGGATTCTATCCCAAAAGAACTGCGCCGGCTTGGCAGCCAAGAATGAATCAAGTCAATTTTTGATATTCTGCTCTGATGTGAACCGTATTTCAGTGAGGGCGCTCTGCATCGACCGAAACAAATGGTAGTCAGAAGGGGCAAGGTCTGAGCTATAAAGCGGGTGGGGTAAGACTTCCCATCCACTGTTTTGGAAATAGTTCTTAACCTATGGTTGGCCGGGTTTCACATATGAATTTTTGCGCTTGGGGTTGTCGTAATGGATCCATTTTTCATCACAAGTAACAATCCGATGCAAAAATGACTTCCTTTCGTGGCGTTACAGCAGCATTTCGGACATGCAAAACCGCCTTTCGACGTCTCTCGGCTTGAGTTCATGTGGAACCCTATTTCCTTGCTTTTGAATATATCCAGCTGCTTTTAAACGTTTTGAAATGGCTGCTTGAGTGACACCTAAAGATTCTGCGAGCTCTTCTTGTATTTGGCAACAATCTTCATAGAGTTAATGCTTCCAGTTATTCAAACTTTTTTGGCTGCCCAGGACGTTCATCGTCTTCCAAGCCAAAATCACCACTTTCAAATCGTGCAAACCACTTTTGGCACGTTCGCTCAGCTAGCGCATGTTCACCATAAACTTCCACCAAAATACAATGACTTTCAGCAGTACTTTTCTTCATGAAGAAGAACTCCCCGCAAAAACACTTTTTCAGGCACAAAGTTCGACATATTTGAGTGAAAAAAATTTATTGTTGTTTACTCTTCAACTGAATGACATATATTGAAATGACGTACAATGACAGTAGCTTTCCAATGCATGTTCCAATGGAATAAAACAAGCTACGCCATCTCTTAGAAAACCGCACGCATCAAGTTATAGACCCAATAAATAAATAATTTTTTTTTTTCATGGGAAGGTAAGAAATCTTCATAGACACTATAGGCTCGAAGCCTATAGTAGTGTAAGATTCTTATTCACTAAAAAACACCTCCCTTATGCAAACCACGACTGAGTTCATACTCAACAAGCAGTTCTTCTATCGCATTTTCGCGATTTTCCATTGAAAATTCCTGTGTACTTTAGAAAATTTTGCGCTGCTAATCACAGCGCTAGATCGAGAGGCTTAGTCCTTTTCAGACGGCGCAATAAATTTGTCTCGTCGAGGATCTGTTGAACAGAAATATTCGTATGACCTTGTAATCGATTATTATATTTTCGCGCAAACATTTTAATTACGTTCTGAACGTTTTCGACTCCTAGGTCTCTGTGGATATCATCGTTTCTAATGTACAAAACTTTGTTTTGTTACTATTTTTAGTACAACCCTAAAGTTGTACACCATATGTCCAGATCGGTTTTAGCACTTGCTTGTATAACAGCAGCTAAGCTTGGCATACTTTCCAATAAGCCAGTAAATCTCTCTATATTTGATTTCAAGCTCTTCACGTTTTTTCTTGACGTGTGCTCTCCATTTTAGTTTAGCGTCGAGTGTCATACTGAGAAATTTGGCCACGTTCGAGTAAGGAATTCGTACTGCGTTGATAAACACCGGTGGATTCTCAATTTTCTTGAGAGTGAAGTTCACGTGGACAGACTTGTTTTCATTAAGCGCGATTCGCCAAGTCTTTGTCCAATTGTTAATCCGTGTAAGGGCACGTTGCAACTTGGCAACTGTTTTAGCCGTTGCCAAAACGGCAGTGTCATCAGCAAATGTGGCTAGGACAGTGTCGTCCGTTTGCGGTATATCACGGGTAAAAAGCAAATATAGCAGAGGGCCAAGTACACTTCCTTGCGGCACCCCTGCTTTTATTGTCTTAAAAGTGGAATATATATTAGAGTCGGTCTTCCAGATATGAACCTAAAATACAAGACAATTTCTGGGGTAGGGCTTGTCGGAGTTTATATTTTGGGCCTTCATGCTATACCTTATCAAAGGCTTGCGAAACGTCAAGGAATGCGCTTGAACAGGCTAACTTACACTCGATTGCTCATTCAATTACATCGGTTATTCGATGCACTTGGTCAACTGTAGAATGTTGGCTTCTAAAGCCAAATTGATGATCAGGCAAGAGGGAATTTGTGTCGGTAATTAGTTTAAGACGATTAAGAAGGATTCGCTCGAAGACCTTCGATGTAATCGGAAGAAGCGATATTGATCTATATGACTTGACTTCAGTCAGCAGTTTACCGGGTTTCGGAACCATAATAACTTCGGCTTCTTTCAACTGGTGCGGTACGTGCTCTTATCTAATGCTGGCATTTAGAAGATAGAGCAGCTTTAGCAAATCTTTTTTCGGCAACGCTTTTAGTATCTCTCCCGTTATTAAGTCATATCCCGGGGCTTTATTGGGCTTCAGCGTGTCTATAACTTGTTTAAGTTCCCTAAGTATAGCCTTCCTACTGGAAAGTTTGTCGTCACGTCTAGCGTATTGACATTTTCAGGAAGCACCCCCCCCCCACCCCATCGAATGGCTTAAACGTTTCTGCAAGATGGTCGGCGAAAACATTAGCTTTTCCCTTATCTTCTTTCAAGCGAAACGTTTAACTTCTTTTTCAAGTTGATACGGCGTTCTAAGTGCTAGTTTCAACTCAGTATTGTCTACAACGTCTATTCGGAAATCTTCACAGTGAGTTTTGCTGTTAGTTAATCTGGGTGGTCTTTGTTTCTTAACCAAGGATTTGCACAGTAAGAGGATAACTGGAGAATGATTGAAGCCCTTTTCAACATTGACGTAACTAGCGTTTACTCCTTTTGCGATAAAGAAGTCTATTAGATCGGGTATTTTGGAGACATTCGAGGGCCAATATGTCGGCTTGCCTGTTGAGTAAAAATAGCAACCACATTCCATACCAGCCCTGTAAAGAGTTTTGCCTTTTTGAGAGATACATCTTGAGCCCCAAAGGGTGTGCTTCGCGTTAAAGTCGCGAATAAATAAACACAAAAATAAATATATGACTATTTGAACTAAACTAAGAACAAAAAAAGTGTTGCATTCACTACAATGCTAAGTTTAAGATTAAGTCATTGTCAGAGGATATATTATATTGGTGCAAAAGCTTTTCAATTCTATTTTCTACCATTTCTATATTAACTAGTTCATGTAGTTCTTTTGTAGAGAAAAACCAAGGCAGATTTAAGATCATTTTCAATATTTTGTTTTGGATTGTCTGAAGTTTACGTAAGTGACTTTTCGCGCACCTACCCCAGACTGGAGATCTGTTGAATATAATGGCTTGAAAGATAGCCTTAAAAATCAGTAATTTATTTGGGTCATTCAATTTCGAATTTCTGCATATGAAAGCGTAAAGAATTCTTATGGTTGCGTTGACTTTTTTGATTTCTTCTTGCACATGAAGATTAAAAGTTAAGTGTTTGTCTAAATATATACCTAGATACTTTCCATTCGGTTTCCACTCAATCTGAACTCCGTTCAATAGAAGTCTTTTGCTTGATAGTAAACAAGCTTTCCTTTTTCGAGTGAAAAAGATAGCTTGAGTCTTAGAAGCATTAATTTTGATTTTCCAGTTAACACAGTATGATTCGAGAGCATGTATAGCTTCAGATTGTAAATGCAAGTATCATCTGAGAACAGGGCGATACTTCAGTTTGTCAGATTGGGGAAATCGGAATTGTATACGTTATATAAGATTGGAGCCAGGACGGACCCTTGAGGGACTCCAGCATTAATTAATTTACTGTCTGAAAAGTAACGATTAATAAACATTTTAAAACTTCGGGATGATAGGAAAGACTGAATAATTCATGCCATATGGTGTCGAAAGCTTTTTCAACATCTAAAATGATCATACCGGTACGGAAAGATTGTTTTTGATGTCCTTTGTGATACGATGTACTTGGTGAGTAGTACTGTGAAAAGCTCTAAAACCAAATTGTTCGGAAGGTAGAATACAGTTGTTCTCTAAGAAGGAAGTAATTCTGTTCTTTATGATTTTTTCTAGGCATTTACTCAGAGAACTAAGCAAGCTTATTGGTCTACAGCTACAGATTAAATTGGGATCTTTGCCAGGCTTCAAAATGGGAATTATCTTGGCAGTTTTGCAATGTATTGGGAAATATCCGAATCTAAGGCAACAGTCAAATAGTTCCGTTAATTTTGTAAGAGCAAAAGGTGATAGATTCTTAAGACATACATTCCTAATACCATCAAGGCCTAATTACCTTGAATTAATTCCAGAATGGCTTGCTACCCTTGTCTAAACTTTAGAGCTTTTCGTTCCACGATTGGTTTTAGAAATTAGCAATAGCGAATTTGACTAAAGAATTCATTTTCTTACATTCGCTGAGGTAAAAATCATATCTCGTGTACCCATCTGGATCTGTAGGTGTTTCTATGCGTAATAAACTGAAGAATGTAATGCGGTAGAACAATTAAGGGATGTCTTAAGGCCATTTTCTTAGGTACTGACAGATCAAAACTCTCAAGAATGGCATTGGTAAAGATATTTACATTTTGATCAATTTGAGTTGGACTGTTATTTTGAACTCAAGCATTTTTTAGTTTTGAACGCATTAACCTTTTAAATATCTTCAATTGGCGTTTTTGACGTCATATATATACCATTTGAGCATTTGACTGGAGAAAGAATAACACTACATTTAACAGGTAAATGGTCAGAACTGAGTTCATTAAGTGTTATGGGAGGAGTGAAAAGGTCAGGAATATTAGTTAAAAATAGATCTAATGTAGATGGGTTCCTGTTCCTGTTAGCTAGAATATAGGAAGAATTTGGTTTATGAAGAATATCAAAAGGATGAATTGAGTTTAAGTCAGCAAGATAGTTACCCCAGGCGTTGGCTCTGAGACAACCCCAGCGTCTATGCCTGCAGTTGAAGTCACCGCCAATAAGGAATAAATCATTTGTATTAAGCAATATAAATTTTGAGAGATAGACCATTGGTAAAGGGGATTTCAATATCTATGGTTTCGATGTCTTTTGGAAGTTTGTGTTTGCAACTTTGGGTACTGTATTACCTGATGATGCATTGCGTTGGGATTGTAGTGATGGAAAACCCATGATGTTAGGTACAACATCATCTAATAGGTATGGTTTTGTTTTTGGCCGAAAACTTTTGCCTCATTTCAAGGAAGCTTTGACGACTAATACATGTTCGATCAGTGGACTTATGTGTTTCACTGCAGTTGACGCATTTTAGGTTCTTGGAAGTGCATTCAGTTGTTTTATGGTGCTCGGAGCAGATGGAACACAGAGCTTTTACATGGCAATTTTTCTCACTATGACCGTACATCTGGCAGCTATAATACTATGTGATACGATTATGTTTTCGTCTTGTAAAATCCCATTTTACCTGTATTTTAAATACAGATCTGAAATTTTTCTTAAGCTCGGCGAGTCGTACAGATCCAATCTCAAGAAACACTTAGTAAAATATTTTGACGAAACGTTCATAATGTTTTTTTAATTTGTTTGACGTTTTGGAATTTTAAGCCAAGTGATATTAGCTAATTTTTAAGTTAATCGGCAGACAACTCACCTAAACCGTACAGTATGAGTTTAAGTGACCTAGATGTTGGTAGGTTATGGGTAAAGAACTATGTTTTTTGTCGTAAATAGAGTGCACAGTTTTTGGTGGAAATCGACACCTTCACAGATTATATTAATGCCGATACTCATTTTCTTTAATGTGTAATTGTCAAGTCTTAATTCGTGAAGCAAAGCATGGACTTCACTCAAAGTTTTCTGTAACACACACACCATGTCTCCGTTGTCCGAATCTGGTAGACGTGATAAAGGCTCGAAATAATTGGTTCTAGAATTGTTATTTCTAGAAACCGTTTTAAATGGCTTTATGTTTGAAGACCTATAGTCTTTAATATTAGGCGACCGATTACGTTTGGGAATTTTTATTGTGTACGTACGCTTGAGGAGAGAAAAACTTCCTCGCTTAAAGCTCCTAGATAAAGCTAGATAGAACAAGTCATTAATAGAGCTGAGTCTGATCAAAAGAAACGAAAGACGTGGGATTCCGAGCAGCATTCGACTCCATTTTCCGTGAAGTGCGTAGGATAGGAGTTTCTAGTAAAACTATTGCTGTAACATTCTGAGTACAATGTATGATAAAAACGTGGCAAGTGTGGCAAGTGATAGAGATTTTTTATCCAAACAATTTACAACTTCAATGGGAGTAAGGCAAGGATGCGTCTCAAGTGCACTACTATTCATCTTATTCATGAACGACATCACAGATGTAGTAGATGGAGGAATAGAGTTCAACCGTAAGAAGAATCCTGCGCTTAGGTATTCGGATGATATTGTCTTTCATGCTGACACAATATATGGAATACAGTTGATTATCAATAGACTGGAGGAGTACTGCAGGACGTAGAACTTGTCTGTCAACTTGTAGAAATCAAAGATAGTCATATTAAGGAGTACGGGTGTAAGATTTTCCCGAAATGAAAAGTGGACCTTCCAAGGTGATCATATTGAAGTAATGAGAGAGTACATATATCCAAGAGTCTTGATTTCATCTAATTTAAATATGGGAATACACTTTATCGCCAAATGGTCTAGGGCAAAACGGGCTTTTTCATCAATTTGGGTCGCTGTATTAAAAATAAATATGTAACGCATAACTTGAAAAAATATATATATATTTCGGACTATTGCTACATCCATACTCTTCTATGGAGTTCAAGATTGGGTCTACTGCCACTTCAAAGTTGTTGTAAAATGCCTCCCTTATTCTCCCAATTATATGCTTTATCTGGAGACTGAGTGTCCTCATCTAAACTTGTATACTCTAAAGCTTCACTTTGACTACATAGTAAAAGTTATGACATTGGAAGCAGAAACACTTTCAAAACTAGTACTTCTACATGCTTTATCTTCAGAAGGGAACCTTGACTAGCGTCAAACAGCGGCCTAAACCTCTCATTTACATCTCATGAGAACCCGACATCATTAAGAATAAAATTCGGCTTAATACTGGAACGAACAACGCGTACCATGTTTGAAAAATTTAGATGCGACGCGTAGCAATATATAAAATTCACAACGGCAGACTGAGTCACAATCTTGAGGAGGACACATACGAGTACTTCTTAAATCAACAGATATGATTAACACAATATATTTGAAATACGAGGTTAATTAGTCAGCCTGAACTTTATACCACATCTCGGGGGTAAAGAGGAAAGCGATTTGTCCAATTCTTAAAAAATTCCGCAACAAATTTTTTGGTTCGTACGAATTAAAGGTAAATGAAACAATCAGCATCCTCTACGGAGGGCAATAATGAAATCTGATTTCTAAAGTAAATACTTATAAATTTGTAAATATCTAATATTTCTTATGAATGTGAATATTTTTTACGCCAATATTACTGTCAATATGGTAGGTGGCCATAGGCCAATCCAATCTCACTTTGTAACTAATTACACATAATGACAAAGGATTTAACGAGATTTATTGTAAAATTTGTCAGGATCAGTGATCATCGTTAAGGAGAGATCAATTAGGTCTCTAGAAATAGGAAGTGGTAACTTCCTTAGGGAATGCATACTGATGCATGCCAAGGTGGGGCAGTTGCAAAAGAAGTGCGAAACAGATTTTTGTTACTCTGAAATTCTGTAGCACCTACAGAAATCGCTGTGAGGAATTCTCAATGAATGCGTGTGTCTTCTAGTGTCACAGTGTCTCTTGATAATGTTTATGAGTTTGGGGTTGTCTCTTCTCCTGAGATTGATCAGTTTTCTTGATCGTTAAGATTTTGGACTGGAGCCTATTCATCTACAATCAATGTCTCATAGTTGTCACGATGAGTTCTAATAGAGAGTCATTATCCACATCATTAAGAGATGAGCGACAGTCTCTATACACTCTCGAATTTATAATATTCGAAGTTAAGGATTTGATCAATTCTTGACTGTAAATGCATATTGCCGTAGCCGACGCTGGTATTGGATTCAGACCACGTTCTGGTGAGCAGATAGGGCCTGAAGACGACGTCGACGTAGTCGACGTTGAAGTCACTTTCAGATAATTGCAAAACCCTTTTGTAACGGTTTGCAACATTTCCATTTAACGAGGCCTAGATAACTATCATCGAGGTGCTCAGATGGGTGCCATTCAACCTAGGTACGATGATACAGAGTATTTTGATTTTTCTTCGTGAAGCTTCATTTTGGCTGGCTTAGCGCTAAGGCCAAAGCTATTTAGCTACTTGTGCTTGTGTGTGGAATATAGTCTGTTTAAGCTACCATACCGCACTCCATTGGAAACTAGATTCCATAGAAGAGTAGAGGTTATATGAGCTTTCTCTGCCGCAATTTACCTCATATTTTTTCCTTTCGCGTTTGAAAGATTGCTTTTGTCATTCTTTTACCATGACCACGATGTTTCTTCATTTGTATTCAAAATACTTATGAAACAGAAATGAGCCTTTAATTGTTTGGCATAGCCACTGAACTGGAAAAAAATATTTTATTTAAAATTCATGGGAATACCACATAATAAACAAAAAATTCACAGGATTTCGTACCTCTAGTTAATTTAACTAGTCGAAAACCATTCATTAGTAACTTCAAAAAGATTCATTGCAAAATTATTAATCGGCGGCATTAAGCCGAATGAAATTCATGGGCACAATCTTTGTACTATCACCATTTTTCCATTAAATTAAAAGTATTACCTCAACTTGAGTGACATGCCCACGATTTCAATTTCATGTCATTTCTGGTAAAATTTTAAATAATTTCCTCAGCCACCCATGTTAAATCCTACATCCGTTGTGCTGAAATGACATTTTCGACTTCCCTTTTTTTCAGGTAGCCCAGTGCCTCATCTTTTTCCATTTAGTTCACTTCCAAAAAGGAAACTAAATAAAAAATAAATTCACTGAGTGGCTTTAAATGAAAACCAATTCGAAAAAATGGATTTCAACCACCTCTCTGATTGAAACTGACATCATGAGACATGTGAGACATGGTACACACCATGTAGAGATGAATTCTTTACGATATCTGTACATGACGCATACTGGCGGGGACAATGAGGCATATGGGGAATATTTATTCAGATCCATGGTGAAAGTTGAACCATTGAATCGCAGGATCAACGAACTCAACCGGAAATGAGCTTAAAGTAAACCTAGAAGGGGGTTAAAAGTTAAGTACCGGTGCAACCCTTGGGATGCGACTACAAATCTGGAGAAAATGACCTTTTCAATTATTCATCGTATCTGGGCCTAATGGAAAAGTTTCATGCCCATTAAGTATTATATTTAGATAGTATCCGGATTTTGATTTGTTTGGCAGCGTTCTTACGGATAAACTATATTCAGTCTAATACAAAAGATAATTCTCGGATTAGCACCATAAAGGAGTACTCATACTCTCATACTCCTACATAAATGAGAAGCGAGGGTTAAAAAGTTTTATCCACATCCGTGAAAAGAACTCCAAACTCATCCGTGCTGTTTGCAAACATTTCAAGGATACCAAAAACCGGTGCGCTAATTATAAAAAAAAAAAAATAAAATAAAACAAATGACTTACATCCCAGTTGTTATTGCTCACCACCAAAAATTAACATATCAGGTTACCTGAAACCTTGTCCTGTTGAACAAACCTGGGGACAGATTGTTCTACTTGCTCGTGCAAAATATGTTATAATTGGTTTAAAATTTGAATAGAGGGTTTCAAAGCACATTCTGACTTTTTGCGCGTTAAAGTGGAAGACGATTTTGTACATTTGTTACAAAAAATATGTTCAATTGGTACCCGCTCACTGGGCGGATGAAATCGCATCATCACCTCTCTGTGGTGTCCTCAGGATACCTATATTTTAACGTGCATCAAGCCTGACTAAGTACTTACAGTTGAACACCCTGAACCGCACTTACTCTCCTGAGCACGGGGTCTCAAAGCTGTCAAAGCACTAACGTCTATCTATCATATTACAGTGACAGCGGATTGCAGACGGTTAAATTCTGCAATATGAGTCTGAGGTGGAGAAGAACGGCTTGTACTGGGCAGTCTTAGTATCATCGCTGGTCTGCACAGCCTTCACAACACCACATCCATAAACGGATGTACACATTTTAAACAATTGACTGGTTTCTGTTTAAATTACACACAATTGACATTAAATGAGATAATAGTCGCCGCCGCACCATTGACGTGCTATTGTAGACGTTGTTAGGCGCCTACAAATCAGAAACTCGTAAATCAAAGATCCCTGGCGGATACTTGCAGCTAAGCAGTAGACATATTGTTATGAGAAGACTTAAATTACGACTGCAGTTTTTACTTATGTACATACCATTAGAAAAAAAAAACAACAAACACAAACTGTTTCGAACGAAAAGCAAAGCATCTGCAACACATAATATGCTCTCTATCCACTAATGGACTGAGATCTGACTCTAGTTGGCACTGAATAGGTTTGGTTTTGTCTAGATCAGATATTGAATGATCTAATACTTGAGCACACATTTCCTTGATACTCAAAACCATCTGATGTTTAAAAATAAGTGGTCTTTGGTACCTTGCGCACCAGACAGACAGTCGTCTTGTGACTCTGGTATTGTGGATATACCATCTGATGCAATGGTTTCGGCCAGAATCTGAGCCAAGAAAAAAATGCAGTCGGGTCTACACGGATGATTCCAAAATCGATTTAGGACTTAGGCTGGTGTTTTTCGGGAGGACGACAACATCAGATTTCACGTCCGGTTAGGAAAAATTGCTTCTGTCTTTCAAGCAGAGGTATATATGAATATTCGCAATCCTGATAGCAATGAACTATATTAGGAAGTATCGGTGAAGAGGACAAAGCATCTGTATCTGTAGCGACAGGCTTAAGACTTAAGTCAGAAGGCTACATTCACTGAGTCTTGTCTGGGTGACAATGGGTTCATTGGAAATAAAATTAGCGATGAACATGCTAGGCAAAACTGAGATTTTTCGAAACCCTATTTACGTCGGATCTGCCTCCGACTTCGGAAAGAGCGTGTATTGGTAGTTGGTTTTCATATGAGCACAATTACAGAAGGCATGAATCTCCACGTTGCTTGCAGGCAAATGCTCCTCGTCTCTAAGAGGTCAGCTGCCTTCCTGCTGTCCTTCAGCAGGAAAGATTATAGGATGCTTGACGGCGCACTGCGCTTTTGTTAAGCACCTAAATCTATTTGACATAAGTGATGCAATATCCTGTTACGCTTATTATTAAAGTGGTGATGATACACCGGAACACTACCTCTGTAAATTTTCACACGCTTGTATAAGGCTGCGTGTGTATGACTGAAGCGTTTACTCATCTCTCTTCGAAGGGCTGAAAAATTCCATTTAGAGCAATTTAAAGGGAGTACAATGAACAAGCTCTTTGTTGGAATGCTCTGTTCCGGGAGAAAAAAAAAGCAACACTTGGACAAACATATGCAGTTCCTCTCCTAGGGACAAACTCCACTTCCTTTAAATATTTTAACCTAAACCTGTAGACTAATACAGGCAACTTCTCCTACAAGAAACGCCCTTAAAGCCTTCTTGTCTTTGAATTTCCAATCGGCCTCTCTTGTTGTTTTAATATTGTATCCCCAACGTAAATATTTTTTATTGTCTTCTTCTTCGGTCTATGTGCATAGATCTTTCATGACATCCAGCTGTCAAAATATTCAGTTATGTTTGCCATTTCATCATGCAACGTTTTACGCTTGCCGAATGTGTGAAAATTTTTAAAAAATATCGAAATTCCGGCTCAGTTGTAAATAAACAACGTGAATTTCGTCGTGAGGTCGGTCTTCATCAAGATTTCGTCTTTCTTTTGGATTTTAAGCCATCAATTAGATAGATATTGATGCGAAACGCCGTAGCAGCCAGTATCGAAGAAGAACCAGAAATGTCGATTCGGCGCCAATCAGCTGAATTAGGCATCGCCAGAGAGTCAACCAGGGCTTATTTGAATTTGGGCCTACATCCGTATAAGATTGTGTTAGAATTGAAGCCAGACCACCATAGAAAACGCCGTGAGTTCACTAATTGGGCGCTGGAAATGTTGGCCCGAGATCCGGATTTCGTACAAAAAATCATCTTCTTGGACGAGGTCCATTTCTGGCTCAGCGGCTATGTCAACAAGCAAAATTGCCATTATTGGAGCAAACACAATCCACAAAAGTTCTTCCAAGTTCAGATATAGAGCGATTTCAACCATCTTTCTGCGGTCGGAACTCGACAAAATCGGTAAATCCGAGCTGTGGTTGCAACAAGACGGCACTACATGTCATACAAAGGACGCAACGGTCGAAGATGTTAGGGAAAAATTTGGGGTGGGAGTCATCTCACGCAAGCGCTCTCTAATTGGTCGTCGCGATTATGCGATTTGACACCACTGATTATTTTCTCTGGGGCTACGTCAAGTTAAGCCAACCACTTTGAACGAGCTCGAGGTTAATATTCGACACGTTATTGCCGTAATGAATCCGCACATACTTCACCGAATCATCAAAAATTGGATCGACCAGTTGAAGCACTGCCTGACATACACACTGCAGCAATAACATACCAAAAATTGGTTGGTGGAATCAACTTCAGGATATTTATTCGTTGGCTTCATCCGAAAAAACTGATGTTGCTCTACACTGACCATATTTTGCATTTCTTGTGTATTTATTTTGTTAAAGCAACTCTATGGCATCCTTAAAGGCTAGTTTGGTTCTTCTGGTGAAGAATTTCTCCTTTATTGGCCGGTTAGCGATGCCCAATTCAAAGCGATTAAGAAGAGCACCAATTAGGTTAGAGCCAAAACAGCAATTTATGGAAAATCCTTAATTCTTCTGGCCCATTCAAAAAGCCCTTTCCGATGGTTCCACCCATACTACGTCTTCAAACGTTTAAGCATCCGCCTATTCTGGGTAGCAGAAATTATTCAGGAGCGTATACGGCCCATCTGATAGTATCCATAACAATTCGGCTTTGTTTTGGATTGACTTAGTATCACTTTGCGGTTTTTTTTTTCTTTTGGAACATAACGCGAAGTGAATAGTAAATTTTTCTCATCGAGGTGGAAGTGTATTTTAGTTTTGTTTTATTTGAGGCGCCACGTGGAGGCGTTAAGGTAGAAAATATTGTATTTAGTTGCTTGTCAGCTAAGGCTTTATATCACTTTTTTAAGCAGCCAGTATTTATGAATCCATGATGCTTAAATGAAATCAATTAAATACAACAAAATAGTGCTTGTATTTCGAAGTAACAGAATCATCAAAGGGTTGAATTTCTTATAACAACTCAACAAGAAATATTTTATAAAGGAAACCCTTAAGTCTATAGTCCCTAGATATCCACTTCCTAAGGGGATTATATTTCCACTTTTAATATCGATGAAATCCAAAAATAAACTCATGTCCATACTTCTAAACAAATCTCCGATTTCTAGGAACCTAATACAGTAAACACGTGTTCGTTACTTAAGTTACCTAAGACCTAATGCAAAATACCCACAAAAAGGATAATATTGCCTAATTCTACAACTTCCCAGGCTATGTCTAAGGAACTCAGATAAAGTAGAAGATATTCCTACAAATAATTGTGGTTGCGTTCATATGGACTTCGGATTTCTTCGGTTTTGGTATATTTATTTTCAATCAAAAGGAGGCAATTCTTAACCTTTGATATCGACATTTGTCATCAATCGTGTTACTGTGAATTTTTCACACACAAACAAATTTATAAATGGGATCGAACCCACAGGCCACAAGCAGCTACATCAGAAGGCAAGCATAAGGGTCATTGGATCGGATTTGGACAAAAATCGAGAGTCTATTTTTCGATTTTTCTCAAATTTCTTTTGTGAATTTTTTACGATACACGTGTATCAGGAAATTATTTTCTTATAATTTTTTTGAGAAAAAAACGAGCTCTTTCAATATGAAGAATTGCCAATTGGACCTATTTGTAAGTGGGTATTTCTTTAGTATTACTATAAACAAATGAAAAATTAAAATATACTTTTCCCAAACCACGCTATAAAAATTGTTTTTTTTTGTTATTTGTTTATTAAATTCCTCAATGATTTACATAAAAAAACATATTTTTAATTGATGGTGCTTTTATAACCACTGCTATCAAAAAGTTAATGAATATAACGTGCCTCGTGGAACAGTATACCTAGCCTCTAGCCTCTTATGTTTATTTAATTTGATGTTTGAATAGGTACACATACAAATATTTTTGTGTAAAATTATTAATAATTTATAAAAATAATTTCCAATGACAATTGTGCGTAAAATGTTAATATTAACTTCTAGGGAATTTAATCAAATAAATAAATATGTGTATACATACAGTAATTGCAAAATTCACCTATCCAACCATTAAAATTACCTGCGACTTAGGAAATTCCTGATTGAGGTCCTTTTAAGTTGATTGTGTAGGGTTTTCTAATAACGACTTGACAACTTTTTTTTTTTAAATAAAAGGCAAACCATTTGAGATATTTCAAAAACTTTATTATTGGCTTGAAGTACAATCAAAACATTTATGAATGGAACTCGACTTCGTTCATATGGCCACCGCTGGCACCTTTGCATTGGTCGATTCGTTTTACCTAATTTTCAACGACTCGGCCACACATTTCGAAACGGCCGCTATTTCGCGTTCAATGTTGTCTCTGAGCTCTTCCAACGTCTTCGGCGTGTTGGCATAAACCAATGACTTAACGTAGTCCCACAGCCAATAGCGGCCAATCGACTGGCGCATGTCTTGAGATAACACGCTCACCATACTTACTCTTCAATAAATCGATTCTAGCGTGTGCTGTGTGGCTTGAGGCGCCATCCTGTTGAAACCACATGTCGTCCAAGTCCATATCTTCTAATTCGGGCCAAAAATAATCGGTGATCATGGCGCGATAACGCTGACCATTTACAGTAACGTGACGATCGTTATCGTCGACGAAAATATATGGCCCAATAACGCCGCCGGCATACAAACCGCACCAAACAGTTTTTTTTTTTTGTGGATGAAGTGGTGATTCATGAAGCACATGTGGGTTTTCACCCGACCAATAACGCATATTTTGCTTATTGACGAACCAAATGAGCCAAAAACGAGCTTCGTCACTGGAGATGATTTTGCGATGAAATTCATCATCTTGACACATCTTCTCCAGAACCCAATCGGAGAACGTAGCTCGTTAGTGTACTTTACCATGATAAAAATGTCGAGTTTACTGAATAAATTGACAGTGACAGTTTGATGATTAGTGAAAGATTGCGTTCACAAATTAAATTCAATGTTGTCAAGTCCCTATTGGAAAACCCTATACTATGTTATGGAGCAGTATTATTGCAAAGAGATTGCGAAGATGAACCATTCCACCCAGTGCAGTACATGAGTCGAAAAACATCAACGACAGAGGAAAAATACCACTCGTATGAGTTGGAGGTGTCGACCATCATAAAAGTGCTCAAAAGGTGGCGAGTGTACGTGTTAGGAGTGAAGTTCAGGATAGTGACCGACTACAATGTGTTCACTATGACGATGAGTAAGAAGGATTTACCGATACGAGTAGCGAGATGGGTGCTATTCCTCCAAAATTTCCACTATGAAGTCAAACATCGCTCTGGTACCAAGATGAGGCACGTGGATGCTTTAAGTCGGGTGTCTTGCCTCATGCTGGAAGATTCGCTCAGTCACCGCCTGAAGGAATCTCTGCTGAAAGACAATCAGGTTAAGGCAGTGCGAGAAATCCTAGAGACGCGTAAATCACAGGACTTTTCCATCAAATCAGGAGTCCTGTGTAAAGATCCGGTCAACGAGAAGATTGTGATACCAGCTGCAATGGAGAAAGAAGTCATCGACATGGCGCATCAACAGGAACATTTTTCCACCAAGAAAACTCAGGATTTAGTCGAACAGAAATTCTTCATCCCAGATGTAGTGACGAAGGTCAAGGACGTAGTTCGAGGATGTGTTAAATGCATCATCATGGAGTCGAAGGCTGGAAGAAAGGAAGGTTTGCTGAATCCCATCGACAAAGAGGAAGATCCGTTTAGGACATACTACATTGACGATGTAAGACGATGTTAGAAGCAACCCAGAAACAATATAATCACCTACTTGTCGTGGTAGACGCGTTCTCCGAATTCGTGTGGCTCTACCCAACTAAAAGTACGGGGACAGGAGAAGTCATCAACAAGTTGAAGAAGCAAGCTGCGACATTCGATAATCCCAGACGAATTATTGAGGACAGACGGACAGCCTTTACTACCAACGCATTTAAGGACTATTGTGAGGAAGAAAATATTCGACATTCGCTAATAGCAACAGGTGTCCCGCTAGGTAATGGCCAGGTTGAAAGGATGCACAAGATTGCAATACCAATGTTGGCGAAGTTGTGCACGGGAAATCCGAAGAATTTGTACAAGCATGTGGACCGCGTGCAGCAGCTAATAAATATTAACAGGTGTAGACATGCGGATGCCCGAATACCCGGATATTCAAGAATGGTTGAATGACACAGCGGTAGAGGAGCTGGATGCCGAACGTAATCCGAACGCCGATGAAGTTGCGTTCCAAGTTCTTAGGACCCTACAAAGTCACCAAACGATTCAACCATGGATGGTACGAAGTCAGCAAAGTGGAGACAAACGAAGGTCCGAAGACGACAACGACAATAGCCGAGAACATGAAACGGTGGAACCCTTCATTCGGGTCGAATGAATAGTCAGGATAGCCGAATGTGGGATTGGGGTCAAACAGACAGACGAATAACATTATGCACTAACATAATATTATTCAGATAACTTTGACAAACAAGCGACAAGATCATACGGTACTCAACGAAGAGAACAAATCATGTGACAGAACGAACGGTTTACGATCAGGAGACCAAACGGCTGATAACAGACAGCGCCGTAGGTTAACGAAGAAGACAGTTACAACGCACAGGCAGAACATACTCGTAGGTATAACACATTCAGATAACAAAGAATTACATACGCACATACGAATATACAGACAAAGAAGACGAGAAAAACAAACCACTCAGCAGTCATTATTCGTCATCAAGCATTTCGAGGAGTCGGTCGTTTATTTAAGTAATTGGTATATCCCCAGGAGATATAATATTCTATCCGTTTAAATTCGTAGCCAAACGATATTAGAAAAATAAAGTATTGTTCATTGAATTTCGGAATTGAAGTTTATTTTTTACAATATTTGAGCAAAAGTGTCCAGTCCTACAAATATGTATACATAACGTAATTGCGAAATTCACCTATCCAACCATTAAAATTACCTGTGACTTAGGAAATCCCTGATTGAGGTCCTTTTAGGTTAATTGTCGGGTATCAAGTCTCACTCGAACTTGGGTTAAGGGGGGTACGGGTACTTTTTAAAATATTGAAAATTCCGAACTGACCGTAACAACTTTATAACAATAAAGTTATTTTGGAATAAACTTGACCGTTTAAGTTTTAAAATTCAAACCCTCACTTCAATAAGGCTTACTACTTACTTACTTAAAGAGACATTACAGTCTGGGTGGACCTGCGCCTCACCCAACCAGCATCTCCAGAGCTAGATCTTTAGCTAGTTATTCCTTTAGTTTCACACGCTATGTTGGTTGAGGACCCCTTTCAATTGCGTGCGCCACTTGAGTCGCGCTCTTCCTCTACTGCGCTGTTCCTCGGGAGCAGATTCAAAGATTTTTCGGATAGGAGCATTTGTTGTCAACTCGCTCGCCATGACTCAGCCACAAATAATAATAAAAAAATAAAAATACAAGTTTATTCATCTAAATTTATATTGTTCCCTTTAAATAAATCCCCGTCGACTGCAATACACTTATGCCAGCGCTTGATTCAATCCTCGAAACATTTTTTATATTCGGTTTTTGGCTGCTGAATTCGGTGGCTGTTGGATGGTATTTGTTGCATTTTTCGTCAAAAAATTACTAATAATGATGGCACTGTGCGATGGGGCGTTATCATGGTGCAAAATCCACGAGTTTTCTGCTCACAATTCTGGTCTCTTTCGGCGAATTGCTTCACGCCAAGGTCACATAACGCCCAAATAATACTCTTTGTTTACTGTCTGGCCTTCTGGCAAAAGTTCATTATGCTCTACACCGTTGTAATTCATGAAAACCCTGAGCATTGCCTTCTTTTTGAACTGAAAACGAAGTGGTTTTTTTTGGTCTCGGCTCATTTGGTGAACGCCATTCACTTGCCTGATGTCTGGATTGCGTGTCGTACTCATAAACCCACGTCTCGTCTCCAGTAATGATCCTTTTGATGAATGTGATCGGACTCAGCCTCGCAAATCATCTCTTTTGTGACGTCAACACGGTCTCTTTTTTGCCTGAAATTGAGGTCTTTTGGCACCAACTTTGCTGCTACATGACGGAAACCCAAATCATTAACCAAAATTTCTTCGACGGATCCATAGGCAATGTTCAAGTCCTCCGCTATCTTTCTGATAGTTAATTTGCAGTTATTGACGCAGTGGTTCGTGCAGTTTTCGTTGGAGAATCGTTGCCGAAACACTTTTCCAACCTTCCCAACGTTCGCGCAACATTAAATCCGTTTTTTACGCAAAATTTAATACAAGTTCGTTGTTACAAATTTAAATCCATTTCTAAAGTTGTAAAATATCGCCAACACTTACAGAGATAGATGTACTCTTGGCAACGTAACTTTTGCAAATATCTAGCAATGACGCTAAGATTTAGAGAGAATGTCAACAACAGATGTACCAACTTAACAAGAAAAACAGAACTCAAATCGTGACGCCACTGGGAACTATTTGAGCAAGGTGGTATGTCGCTGTACAGCACAAACAATTCGTCATTATATCTCCTCCTCCACTCACCGTCTATGCAGTTGGGACCAAAAATCACCAGAAGAGTTTTCCCCACAAAGCCAACAAAAGGTCACTTTTGTTGTTTGTCCGAGAACTTTGTTAGTCAGTTGTCTTTTTATCCCGAAGAAGCAGCGATTGACAAGAGTTATTCTTCCTTTGATTTCAGCGCCGATGCCGTTGTCTGAATTAATAGCAGTAACTAGTTAGACAAAGTTATAAGTGATCTTTAAGTTATATCTGTCGAGGGTGACGTTCTGTCCGAGACGTCAGTGTTGGGCATCCTTTCTTATTGACAACATAACACATGGGCTGAAAAGTCAGTGCCGTTTTATAGTAGAACACAATATAGTTGCCTTCGAGGACAATACACTGATTGAAACGATTTTTCAATCTTTCGATACCAGTTTTGTAGTACGATTTCGGTTTAGCCTTAAAATAGGCCTCTCTTTCGGCGAGATTACTTCTTCATTGGTCTTAAATCTCTTTCCGGCGGCCATTCTTTTGAGGTCTGCGAACAGGAAATAGTCGCTGGGGGCGAAATCTGGAGAATACGTTGGGTGGGGAAGCAATTCGTAGCCGAATTCCTTCAATTTTGCCATCGTTTTCATCGACTTGTTACACGGTGCATTGTCTTGATGAAACCGCACTTTCTTTTTCTTCAACTGCGGCCGTTTTTCTGCGATTTCGTCCTTCAAAAGCTCCAACACACAATGTAATAGTCGCTGTTGATAGTCTGCCCCTTTTGGAGATAGTCGATGAAAATTATTCCATGTGTATCCCAAAATACGGATGCCATAGCCTTGCTAGCCGACTGTTGAGTTTTTGGTCGTTTTGGACGAGGTTTGTCGCCTGCTCGCCACTCAGCTGACTGCCGACTTGACTCTGGTGTGAAGTGATGGAGCCAAGTTTCATCCATTGTCACATACCGACGCAAAAATTCGGCTTTATTGCGGTTGAACGGCTTTAAACACTCCTCTGAATCATCAACACGTTGTTGTTTTTGGTCGACTGTGAGCAAACGCGGCACCCACTTTGAACAGAGCTTTAGCATGTCCATATATTCATGTATGATATATCCAATACGCTCTTTTGATATCTTCAAAGCCTCAGCTATCTCGATCAACTTCACTTTACGGTGAAACAGCCTCTGTTGGACATCCACTGCGTGCATCATCTTCGGTGCTTGTATGACACTTTTAATTTTTTCCATCCAATTGCGAATTCGTTCGGCTGGTGCACAGTCCGGGTAACACTTATCAAGCCATTTCTTTGCATCGGCTGCATTTTTCCCCATCAAAAAGCAATGATAAATCAACACACGAAATTGCTTTGAATCCATTTTTTTCACAATAACAAAAGTTGCTTCACTCACAACGCTATATCTCGAGAACTTATCGTCCGACAGCTGTCAAAAAAGTATGGATTTAATTCAAGTGGTGCCCTCTCTTAGAAACGGCACTGACTTTTCAGCCCATGTATTAAAGAGTACTTTCGATTTGTCGGCGTTAAGCCGAAGATCATGTTTAATTGACCAGTCATGAATTCTAGCATTCTAGTTTTATTTGTTTGTCAGCTTATTATAATTTGCACATCATCAGCGTGTATGCAGTGCTTAACGATGTTTGGCAGGCTATTCACATATAAGGAGAAAAGAGTAGGTCCAAGGATTGATCCCTGTGGCACTCCGCTGTGCACACATAAAAAAATTCTAACTATTTTCTTCCCTTTAAATAAGACCTGATAAGAAGAAAAAGCGAAACAGTCTTTAAGCTTACTACAAACGACTGGGTAGTTTCCAGTCCAGCAATGATAAGAGTGTCGATGATTCCTATCCATTGCGTTACGAATCTCTTCTACTATTAATACCACCGAAGTGTTGTAGTCCTGTTTGGCCGAAAACCAGACTGATTTTTACATAGGGGATCTTTGTTATTTAAGTAATAACGAATTTATTTTAGTGCTAACTTTTCAAAGGCCTTTGACAAGTAGCACGGAATAGCGATTGGCCTGTATTCAACCGTATTCCTCATTCCTTTCTCAGGGACTTACCTTCCATTCGGAGGGAAGAGTAGAAGTAGTGAATATACTATTAAATATGTGAGTAATGTAAGGAAGTATATAAGGCAGAAGTCAAAGAAGAGTGCTTTGACTTCGGTGTCTCTATTGAAGCTGAAAGCTCTTTTAGTGTCATTTGCAGTGTTAGATTTTTGAGGATCAAAGCTACAAGAAGGATTGACGTATGAGGAAATGAAATGCAAGTTAAACTGGTCACAGTTAACGTCAGTGGGGTCCTAGGAACCTTCTTCCACATATCCGTTGAATTTCCTGAGCTAGACGGAGACCTGTGATTATAAAAAGTTATGTTGGCATATGCGATTTTTGAAACAACTTTGTTGCCCAATGAACGATATTGATTTCGAAATTTATCGATACGAAATCTCTTCCACTTCCGATAGGCAGTGTGTCGCGTTGGACTATGACTTTTTCTATGTTAGGGGTAAACCATTAAAGGGACTTATAAGTGCGTACTATTGCTTTTAGAGGGACGTTGTTGTCGTATAGCTGTATAGCCTGTTGCTGTAGGAATATTACTTGGTCGTCTACAGAGGGCATGTAGTAGATGCTCTCGCAAAATATTCGATTAACGTCGGAGAGCAGTTTAATATAGTCTGTATTTTGAAAGTCACAGTTAAATTGTTCCGGAGTGCTGCTGGATAGCTTTGTATTAAGTGATAGGTATATCAAGTATATAAACACCGGGGCAGAAATTTGGTCATAAAAAAGCAGGTTAGAGATGTCACAAACCAAGAAAACATCAAGAAGGGAGCATTCGTGTTATAAAAAAGTGGTTTTCGTTGGTATGTAGCAATGCCTCCACCAATGCGACCAACTCGGATATCTGCTTTTTTCAGGACGAGAATTATCACAGGTATAGCGGAATTCGTAAATTTTAGGCAAGATGCTTTGCATGAAGAGATCTCTGCAAATTGTCGGTATGGGACTCTTTTACCATATTATCGTTATCATGGTTATAACAAAAATATAATAACTGAGGTGGGAATGAAAAACACGAATATTATTTTCTAATAAAACAAAAAGAGTGTGGATTGACATACCGCGCTCGCTAAATAAAAAGGAGCATAAATTTGAGAAAAAAAAAACTGTTTCAAATTAATAGATGCAAGGATAATTAGCAAGTGACAAAGAATATACAGTAAAAACAAGTGTAAGCCGTAGAAGATGGCAAATGTAGAAATATATTTAATTTTGAAGCAGACGGCAACTCTATACATATCTTCCATTCCATTGTTGTTGCTGTAAATCGCTTTTAGGTCATCGAAGCTTAGAATATGAAAGCTTTGCCCTTCTGATAAAAGCTTTACGAACACTGATCCACGATTTGTGTAAGCTGTGAAAAGTAAAGCATTTAGCTTGAGACGAACAGCGCTCTGAAGGACAGGACGATTAGTCCTAGTGAAATTCGTTGGAATCAAAAGAGGCAGAGAGATTTAGGTGTCTTTCCGATATTATTTTGCTGGATGTAGAACGGAGTTTCGCTTTCGTATGCTGACGAAGAACAGAATGATCGGCGGAGGTTTATTATTGTTGTTTCGGGAGAAACAACGGATTAGTGGCTAACAGTTAACTGTGGGGTAACCTACTAAATTTTTGATATCGTGTCGACTAAAATTTAGATATCTATGGCTTTTTTGTTGAAGGGCAGGATGGCTCGTTAGACCTGAGCTATTCTCCTAATATAAGGTGCATCTCAACGACTACTGACTTAAAAGTACATCACAAGGGTTCAGGTTCATTAAGGGGAGTTTCTGAGCCCTTTCTGGTCAGTAAGCCGGCCTTTCATTGCAATCAATATCCTTATGACCAGGAACCCACCACAGTTTGGATTTCTTCCTGGATCATAGTTTTTGGAGGGTTTTGAAGCAGTCCGTGACTGATTTGTAGTCAATGCTGTGCGAGCTAAGAACATTTATACCTCCTTGACTGTCCGTTTATATATGAAGGTTTGTGTCTTTGATACCAGAGTTGTAAATATGGTTAGCACATACTTTAATGGCGTGGAGTTCTACCTGAAATACACTTAGACTTTTACCCATAGCAGTGGTTATATTTAGGTTTGATCCGTGTATAGCTAGCTCCCACTACCAATTCCATTTAAGAACTATCCGTACAGCACTTTTTGCCATTATGGCTGTTTGGTGGGTTATTGCTAACCCAAATTTTTCTTTACTGACCTTTGTGGAGAAGCCTTTATTGAAGCCTAATGTTTTTTGAGGGCGGTCTGTTACCCGGCAGATTATATCAAGTTCCGGGATTTCGGAAATTTGTACCAGACTTGCTGTGCTGTTGAATGCCATTTTGCTTATATATAAATGTTAGTCCTATTATTGTTTCTATCGCAGCTGTGGCCCAGGTCTCTTTTGTACTCTTTTGAGCTTTAAAATGGCGGTGTCTTGCGTGACTTTATCCCACCATCCTTTAGAAGCATATGTTGGAGAGATCCCAAATGTGCTGCTGTACATGCGACGGTAGGCCCACAAAGCATTTGTTGCTTTATGTGACAGACTACGTCTTCTGTGAGTAGCCCCTTACGGCTTACACTGATACTGAATTCGGCCCTGATGAAGTAGTAATCATCCGGCTTTCAAGCATTGCTTCGACCCACTTGATGGTGGGTTGATCGATGTTTCTATGAAGCAAAGCATTTGATATGAAGTTATATCCAGTGTTGTCGAAAGCTAAAGGAATACGCAAAGCGCAATTACTTTACAGTGGAAGGAGCTGGGGATGTCATTTCTTGCATTCATAATTAGAGTTCGTGCTTTGTAGGATTTTTTATCTTCTCTAGGTCCTACGGCACCCTATTGAGAGGAACCATCTCTTCTACCTCGCGGAGCATTGATATGTCCTCTCTTTGTTTGCCCATATGCTCGAAACGCCGTTGAATTATACCTCCAGCGATTCTGATTGGTGGTTTTGGCCATGGTGCCATGATGTATTGTGGTTTCTGCAGCTACGGGTGCAGGTTCTCCACTTTTTGGTTCTAAAGCGTTTGCGGCAGCGCTGACGCTAACCCTTGGTGGGGTATCGCTCACGATTCCGCCAGTTTCTCCCAATGACGTCGTGATCATCGTGTTTAGAGTCGGCGATTTAGAGCTCTGGTTAGTCGTCTTGTCCGAGCGTTTAAAAATGAGCTTGATCTGATCAAATCGGTACGAAACTAGGCCATACGGCTCTACGAGTCGTTTAAAAGCGCTTTCATTTATTGGAAGGACCAGGTGGGCGATATTACTATTATTTAATCTTTGCAGAACTCTCCACTATCTTGTGTTAAGTTCTTTGTGGAAATAACCCTTTGATGTCATGCGGTTTTGGAAGATTCTCCTCCTCGACAAGCATCTCTTCTAACCCACATTTTTCTTTGAGCTTAGAGAATGTTTTTCATCCACTCTGCAGTAGAGGTATCCACACCAACGACCTAAAATCAACCGGCTTTGAAGGTCGCTCCGCAAAATACTATACTGGCTTCTTTTTCTCATCATTTAGTTCAATCGTGATATCCATAATCCTCATTTGTTCATTTGAGCACTTACAAATAGGTCTAATTGACAATTCTCCAAAATACGAGGGTTCCGGATTTCCCAAAAATACAAAAAAAAAATCCTGATACCCGTATTCACTCATTTTATGCACACACTTCATGAAAAAAGTTTTAATCAAAAATAGTCCCTCGTTTAGGTGTCCGATTTATAAAAGAATGCCTTTTAAGCCTATACTTACGAGTGCACTCCAACTGCTTGTGGAGATATAAATCGTTGTTTCTAAAAATTGCGCAAAAGGGAGTCCTTTTCATTCCTCGAATAACAGAAAATACATCTGTTGTTTGGGGGGAATCCAATTTATCTTTGTACTATGTACATTGCCTAGGAAAAGATTCTTCAATTTCGAGTTCTGCAGGTGTCAACCATGACTCCCCAGTATTCAACTGGTATCGACTGGTATCAATCGGAATCTCTACACATTCGTTCTTCCTATGCCTTTTTGAGAAGAGGCTACGCCGGGTTCGGTTATCCAATATTCTTTTCCTGGTTCTGGTGTTCTCACACAAAAATCCGTTTAAGTTTTAAAGTCAATGATAGCGTAGCGACAGAGGGCTGTAGAGCACGATGACACCGCGTAGTTAAAAATTTAGGAATTTCAATTTAAGATATAGTATACCGAGGTCCATAATCACAATTCCAGGCACAGATATGTTACTTTTCGAAAAACATCTCTTTAGTGGGAAAAGACGAGTGTGAAAAATCCCCTTTAAAGCTCAAGTGTAAGTGTAGGTATCCCGTCTTCATCCATCCAGTACGCAACTCTCGACTCTATTGAAAGGCAGTGTTTCTCATTATGTAAATTTGTTCGTGTATGAGTAGGATTGATGTACATTTGATGGATGTTGATGGTGGAATTAAAAGAAGGGCGACTTCTAAAGCAGTTGTAAGGATTTCCATTAAGCGGGGTGAGATTATGAAGTGTGTGCTGGATTTCATTTCGCATTTGAATGACATGACAAAGAGAAAAGAATCGTGCGAATCCTCGTACGAGTATCATTTGGGGAAAACGTTAATATAGACGACACGCAACGACAACTTGGTATTTGTTAATCGGAAATTATTCTTCATAACATCTTCTGAATTCGTTGAGGTATGACTTGTGGTTAAATTTTTGTTTGTTTCCTTCAATTTAAATTACAATTCGCTATTTTCTCATTAGAAATGATTTACGAGCATTTGATTGTGGAGCAAATCAAAGTAGCAAATTGCTTGTTTTTTGCTTATGACAAAAATTTGAAATTTGCAATTTTGCAATTCTAATGGCTTTTGGAATTAAGTAAAATAGAAAAAAAGCTATATTTTATCCTGGGGGACTTACCACATTTCAAATTCCTTAATGGCAAATTTGTGTTTCAGATAATTTAATTGGATTGGACTGAGAGGTTTGACTTACTGCCTTCATTATTGAGGCTTGACTAGATATTTTGTGTTGCAAGTCTTTTCGATGAGAATTTTGAAGAAACCTTTTGTTATCCTTCCAACTCCCTTCACTAGTTTTTGAGTTCACACGCTGATACATAGATCGTGATATACTGTCCCCGTAACTTACGTTATTTTACTATACCCTACACATGAATTCCACACCTTGATGTTTATAAATGGCTAACATCCGATCAACGAAATTGATCATATTGCGATCGACGCAAGACACTCATCCGGTGTTTTGAATTTCCGAACGTTCCGAACAGCTTACATCAGCTGGGACCATGCAGGTACATATGCGGACACCCGTAACAGCAAAAAGCCACCGAACCATTGTGAAGAATTTCAACGTCGAATGGCTACAATCTCAAAAGACCACCAGGCGCTTTTTAGATTCATTAATTGAATGTAGAAAACCAGTGGCATCACTGCCAAATATCAATCAGAGAGGCCACCTCTATTGTACAACAAAGAAACTTCTGGTTTAATGACGAATGCAAACAGACCCATTTAGGAAAACAATGGATATACAGAACAGCCCTGCAGAAAATAACGAGAGGTACACACGAGATCTACGAGCTGAAAAGAAGGGGAGAACATAGGCTCTTCAGAAAAGCACCAGAAGAAGTTCGGAACATCTCCAACAAAAATCTATAAGTAAAGAGAAGTAAGCCTCATCGCAGAACCACAGTCTGAGAATCTGGAAGGATTATTTCCGCAGACTGTTAAACTGTGATTACCAACAACATCCCAACGTCAGACAGAAATAACTATTCAACCTGAATAACGACAACATTTCTGTTCACCCAATCACCATAAAGTCAGAATAGCCATTCCCAAGCTCAAGTTCAGCAAAACTGATGGACGTAATGGCTTTACTGCCGAGCTGTTTAAAGCAGCAGATCATGATTGGATAGGGAGCATACATCAACTCGATATGACGGTATCTTTAGAGATGAACTGTAGAGATCTAAGTCTAGCTTAGGCATCCTTGTCAAACTCATTCGACTATCCAGGATGATGATGGAAAATGCACGCTGCTCCGTCAAGATTGGTATAAACAAAATCTGAGACCTTTCATGTCAGAAAAGAATTTAAACAATTTTTCAATATCGTTCTTGAAACAATTGTGGGAAACTCACAAGTCTACTCCAAAGACATAGTCTTTCAAAAATCTGTACAGTTATGACAAAAACTCAGCGAGTTTTCAATGGACCCTTAATGACTATTTATTTTAATGAATAAAAAACAGAGTATACGCTGTCCATAAAGATGAACGCACAACATGGACTGACGCAGAGGACAAAACTTCACCATAGGCAGCTACATCTTTAAGATAGTAAGGGACTTTGTCTACCGCTATCAACCCCTGACAACGACACCGATGTGAAGGATCGATCGAAGGATCACTCTTTTTGATCGCTGCTTCTTTGAGCTTAGAAGGCAATTGAGTAGCAAAACCCTTTCTTGAGGAACAAAAATGACTTTATGCAGGACACTGATCATCCTAGTCTCTCTTTATGGTGCAGAAGCTTGGACTCGTGAACAACCAAAACGACTACACAGACTTAGCACATTCTTTTAGAAACTTTCTTGAAAAATCAGCAACATTATTCCTTTGAATGAGATTCCTAATTCGTGATTGAATTGTTCAGCAAGCCAACCCCAGACTGTAGCATTATCTAAGTCATCTGTAGCACCTATATATTATCTGCTTCTACAGTCTTGGTGCTTTCATGTGCATAGTTACGCTTGTCTCCTCTTACACTATGCTGAGCTTATTTCCTTTTCCTGCCGTAATATGGTTCAATTTCGAGGCGACTACTGCACGCCGTGCACCGATCCATCTGCTGGTATTTGCAATCAGCCAAGTCCTTTGGCTTTTACGTCTTCTATCGACAATGCTATCTGCCAATGGTCGTCGAAGCTCTCATTGATTTTGCGGCAAAGTGATCCCATACCTGTAAGTGCACTTGAAAATTCCAGAGCCTAATGGTATGGTGTCTGGGTATAGTAGGTTAGATCGGTTGCTGTAAGAAGATACAGTACGAAAAAGAATAGGTGTCCGAACCTTACTCCGATTTCAAATTCATGTTTGCTATTGGGGTTCATCTAAAATGTCTAAAGTGTCGGCTTATGGTAAATAGATCTGGTTCGATGAGCGTTGTCAGAGGAGGACTTCGGTAAAAAGTCTTGAGCTTGAGCGAAAACCTTATTGGAATTCACATTAAGGTTTGCATAGCCGATGTAATCATCCTAACAAGAAGAATATGGCTTTACTAAAAATTGTTTTCACAACTTCCCTGAGGAGACGTATACGCAATGTCTGATGTTCGTGCTTGCTGGTTTTAGATAAGGAGAGTTGCACGGTTTGAAAACATAGTCTTAATAACATCAGCTCCGAAAATAGATTCAGGCTAATCGGCCTCACGAATAAGCGAAATGTCATCATAGCATTGTAGATCACGTTTCTAATGATACCTAACAGTCGTTTCATCAAAAACCGTTCACCAAATTTAGCTCATTGTATGTATAAATTATGATTGACTCGGATTCGTAGTAAGCGAATAGTTAGTAAATATGCCAGGCTCTAGATTTGCCACAACCCCAGAGACTATATAGCTCTTTTCTGATCTAAAACTTTCGAGAAGTTCTTTGCTGCTACTGTAGCATTAAAGGTAGTGGTGACTGTACCCAAACTGTGGACGCTAGCGGTCCCAACGCAGATTCAGGTCTTGAGAAGTCTTCATCTAAGCTTTATCTCTCAAGTGTACGCCGATCTGATTTTCCGTAATCCCAATATGACCTGAGGCCTTCCAAACGGGTTCCAATAAACTTTACATACTTGAACTAGCTTTGAAAGAGTAAGGGAACTTAGCAAGATTTTAAATTTGGGTTGACTACCGCTTTTGATGCTGATTCTGAGCTTTTCTCCATCAGTTCCTAACAATAGAGCTCATTGACATCAGTACTGCGGTTTTCAACCTGTTGGAGATAGACGAAAGCGTTTATTACGAGTGGTGAAATCATTTTACTATCGTCCTTGACAAAGGCACCAGCGCAACATTTGAAATAGGTTCTGGAGCAGTCGGTGCAGATCCGATTACATTTTTAACCTTGACTAGATTCTGGCCAAAGTCAGTCTGAGTACAGAAAAAATGCGCTTCATACTCTCGAACCTACTGGAGATCCAGTTTCAGATGACATGTCTATAGATCTTGAAAATCATTTTTTGGTGACTGGGCCTATGTCTTGCCGAGCTCCCTTTTACACTGCCAGTAAGTTGACAACGCCTTGCTATCCAAATGAAATAAGATGAAAAGTTTTTAGAATGTTGACTCATTTCTGGTGAATTGGCGATTTGGAGCAAACAGTTGCTAAGACTGATCTGACGGGTGCTACAGGTATCACATCTGCCTGATGGTATCCATAATCGACTTTGTTTCACAAGATCTCTTGCGTTGAGCGCATGAAGCAAGATCGCCGAATCAATCTGATTTTGCAGTTGAAGTTGATGGTTATCCCGGATTAACCCATGATTTTTTCCGTTTAGGATTCTGAAAATAAATCCATTTTTCATCGCGTCTTTGAAGCAAAATTTCACAAGTCGTTTTTCGGTTTTCCATCTGTCTTTCATTCGATTCATGTGGCATTCATTTTCCAGACTTTTGGATCGTTCCCATAGCTTTTAAACGATCAGAAATTGTTTGTTGCGCAACATTTAACATTTCTGCCATTTGTTTCTGACTCACAGTGTCATCTTCATCCAATATTATTTGCAATTCGGCGTCTTCAAACATTTTTGGTGGTCTTCCATGTTCTTCATTTCTCACATCAAAATATGATGTTGTTTGCTCAATAACTTGATGTATACTAAATATGTTTGACAGGTGTCAAAGCAACCAAAAAAAAAGGCCCGTTCCCTATTGAGACATTTGTATCTTGACTCTCACTTCCACCCCGTTCACCTGGTATATCTAAAGCCAAAAGAGTCAACGAAAGTAGGTATCTAGATTACAATACAGCTGGAAAGTTAAGAAAGACAATCGACATCAGACATAATTGTGCAAAATCCAAAACTTTTATCTAGATACTCTTAAAGTTTCTGGTTTCAATTCTCTGTGAAGTGTAACGCAACTCCTGGGATAGATTTCTTCGTTAGATTATTTTCCATGATACTGAGAATATCGTCAGGTCGATAAAGGTAAAACTTTGTCTAAAGTATCACCTTTCATCCTAAGCTATGGCGAAACCGATAATTTTAAAGTTTTAAAAGATCTCCTGCATTTAATCATAGTGACCACTTAAAAACGTCATTCCTTAAGAAAAGCTGAATATTTTTTAACATTCCTGAGGCTCGTACAGTTAATTAAATCAACGACAACGACAAGTTCGATGAACGGCATATCTGAGAGTGTCTACAAAGAATTTAAACACATTTATCGCATGCCAATGGACGTCCGGATTTGCACCACGGCCAGAGGAAATTGACATCTGCACAATATCCTGTCGTTGAAAGCCATTGTGCATTTGCAGAAAAATCATTATTCACTACAATACAGAATCGATCCCCTTCAGGGAATTAATTAATTGAAAATGAAAAAAAAAAAAAAAAAAAAAATTAGTTATACCCGACTTCGTTGTACCGAAGGAAAGTGAAAAACTTTTTATATCCAATTTCTAAGATACTTTCGTATCGCGACAACATAACCCCGGTATCTATCAAAGGAAGGTGCCAAGCACTAACCTGAAAAGAGGTTTCCTTACTTTCTACCAAGCTACAACGTTATTAAATTAATTACAAGAGTGCACGGCAAAGGCGTCTTTTCATTCCCTATGAAAAGATTTATCCACTTCAACCCTTAAAACTAGACGCAGCGAGTTAAACGTAGACCCTTTATTTATAAGAGCTCTTATACTTCGAGGATATGAAGACACAGTGATTCCTTGTACTGTGGAAGTCGGTGCATATTTGAAGAAAATTTACCATCCATGAAGTAAGTGAGTTTTTGATATAAACTATCTGGATACTCAAGACTTATTAGGTAAGGTTAAGGTTGAAAAGTTTCCCTACTTTTGAGGAAATTATAATAAAATTGTTTCGAAATATACTCGTATAAAATAGATGGTTCTTCACCGTTCTTTAATAGAGAATAGGAAGTGTAGTTTGTTGTTCCTTAAAACGGATTTTTGTAATTCTACCAGTGGTTTTGCTTAAAGTTCAGACTCAACTTTATCCAATAGGTATGCTGGGGATCTCCATGTCAGACCATAGGTATAAGTACATCGAATTCAGAATCCTATGGAAGTTTCAACCTTGTTGAAGAGGGGAAACTCATCGAAAACCAACTGAACAGAATTTAAGAAGAATCTCGGCAAGTCCAATAGTGTTTTACCTACCTTAGGACAAAACAAAAGTCATAGGAAGATATTCAGAATCTGATACCCTCACCAAGTGCTTTAAAATGGCGAATCTAGCTAGAAAACAGTCGTGCAGATCGTCAGTTCTTTAGTGGAACGCAGATCCGCAGCGTCTTCGTAAAGAAAACAGAAAACTTCTAAGCATCTTAGACAAATTTGGAAGACGAATCGAATCTTTACAGATCGAAGCAAAAAGAATATAAAAAGCTTATACGGATTTCGAAGAGTGCCTCTTATAAAGATCTTGCAAAAAGATCGCAACTGTCGGTGAGACCAGTAGTCTAATCCTCAAAGGGAAGATCAGCCATGCTGGAAGCACTCAGAAAATCAGATGGTACTCATCCTTACACTCAGTCGAAAGTAGAGACTCTTCGTATCATGCTTGAGGCTCACTTCCCAGGTTCAGAACTAGCTCCTATTAACGGAGCTGCTAATGAGCTGAATAACACAACACACCGTAGCTGGTATATTTCAACAGTTAAACATGCTGTTGCTTCCTTTAGTGGTTTCAAGTCGCTCCCTATGCTCTTCAGACTTACAGATCTAAGCTTCTAGCCGAGAATGTAGTAGTTTTTTTGCTATAAAAATAGCAAATAGCATAAAGGCTTTTTTCATTGTTCGCTAGGTTTCCGGTATGAATGCCAAGGCCAAGTTATATTCAGTGAAGATTGTCTTCAGAGTTACAAGCAGCTGATCTATATCTTTCTGTAACAAAGCCCTAGACGTGATCAGCAAGGGTCACCAGCAAGGACCTGGACTTACGTTAGGTTGCAGGCGACCAAAGGAATGCTTTCTGAAGTCTCTAAGAAGTCAATGACCTTCCTGCTGTCTCTCAGCAAGAAAGATTGCAAGTTACTTACTGGCGTCGTGATCACTTTTGCTTTGCACTTAGATGTGCTGAACATAAGTGATACAACAACTTGCGATGTCTGCTGTGAAAGTGATGATGGCATCGCCGAGCAATAACTTGGCTGCAGGTACTCGCCGTTGACGTGGTGGTGTTGTAGGAACTTTTTCACTGAAGCGCTTACATATCTTTCTGTGAAAAACTGAAAGATGTCATTAAAAGGAACTTACAAGGACTACAATGGACTTATTCTTTGTATAGGTGCTCTGTTTCAAATAAAAAAGAAAACAAAACAAGGAGTTATTCCGGCAATAGTGTGTCGAATGTTAGCCTCTAGCTCGCCTAAAGTTGTTGGCTTGTTACCGTAGGCTATGGACTTGGAGTAGCTCTAAAGAAAATAATCAAGTGGTGTCAAATCGCATGATCGCGGTGGCCAATTGATGAACCCTCGCCGTGAAATGACCCAGTCGTCAAATTTCTCTTTTACAACTTCGAGTGTTGCATAGCTTGTATTGCATGTAGCGCTGTCTTGTTGACACCACAGCTCGGATATATCGATGTTAGGTCCCATGATGCCGCCATGCCATAACCTTCACCAAACAGTTAATCTTTGTGGGTGCATTGATGCTTGGCCCAACACTTGTGGATTATGTTTGCTCCAATAACGACAATTTTCCTTGTTGACATAGCCGCTAAACCAAAAATGGGCCTCGTCAGAGAAGTTGATCTTTTGGTCAAAATCCGCATCTCGGTCAACATTTCAGCGCCCAATTAACGAACTCAAGGCGTTGTTTATGGTCATTCGGCTTCAATTCTTGCGCCAAAACAAGCGTATACGGATGTAGGCCCAAATGCAACCGAAAAATAAGCCGGCGTGGTCCAGATCAGTTGATCGGCGCCGAGTTGACAATTATGTATCTTCTTCGATAATGGCCGCTACTCCAGCTATGGTTTCTTCATTTCGCATCAATCCTTGTCTGGTTGGTGGCTCAAAAAATGTATTCACGCTCAAACTTTTCGACGAATTGCCTGCACAATGAAGCCATGATGACGACCGAACTCACGACGAAATTCACGTTGCGTATTTACATTAAGCCGGATTTTCGATATTTCTTAATAACTTCTACACGTGAAGCAAGCCATTCTTCATATTTTGACAGCTAGATGCCATTGGTAGATTTGAAAGCTACTGAAACATAACAATTGGAAAAACTACCATTGCTATCTGGTCACCCGTTATTTTCTAGGTACAAGTTACATACCTATCAGAGTAATATCGCTTCCATATAGTAGCGTCATTAGCATACGTGGTGTGTTCAAAAAGTAAAGTAACGTACGTTTGGTTACAGATGTGCCGAACATATGTTCGTAGTTTCAAGTATATAGAACACTTAGTTTCTTTCTGACAGGTAGAAAGGTTAGACGTGTATCAATGTTCTTGGCGATTTTCAATTATTATAAAAAATTGCATCAAATTTTGTGTAAAAAATGGAATCAAGTACTATAAAACATTTGAAATGTTGGCAGTATCACACGATGAGTTCGCTCTAAGTAAAAAAAATGCTCTCAAGTATTAAAATCTCTTGATGGCCGAGAAGATGCCAATGACGAACATCGCTCTGTACACCCCAGCACATCAAAAAAAGATAATACCGCCGAATCTGTGAAGAAAACTGTTTTGGAAAATCGTCGAATTACCATAAGACAAATTACTGAGGATGTTGGCATATCGGTCGGCTCGTGTCATGCAATTTTTTGGATGTTTTGAGCATGAGACGTGTGTCAGCGAAGGTTGTTTCGAAATTTCGTAATTTTTATCAGAAGAACCGTCGCATAAGCATAAGCATAAGGGTCATAACTGGTGACGAATCATGTTTATATGGTTATGATGTCGAAACCAAAGCCTAATCGTTCCAATGGAATGGAACGTTTAAAACAGTCTGGACCGAAAAAAATACAACACGTTCGATCAAATGTCAAAGTTTTGATCACTTTTTTTCGATTTCCAAGGCGTAGTGCATCAAGAGTTTTTACCTCAAAGTCATACGGTCAATAAGGAGTATTACAATACGAAAATGGAAATATGGAAAAACAATTTATGCACAATGAGCACCTGCTCATTTATCGTTAATTCTTCTTCATTTGCACGCCTATAAAATCCAAATTACACAACAATTGAAGCCTTTGGACCATCTGCGATGTCGCCGATTTGTTAAGTAGATGTTGAATTGCCAGGACAAATTGTCGTCGAATTTAATCTTCTGCGGTGATGTTCGGTGTCGTTTCTGGGGACCGGAAAATCCTGACGAGATGAAAAACCAATGCATCTAAAAATGTCACTATATGGTGCGGACCTATTGGCTCGTACTTTTTCAAAGAACTGTTAACCTGAATGGTGAACGTTTCCGCAACATGTTAACCGCCTATATTTTCTAAAAATTAGATGAATTGGGTCTAGACGATCTCTGGTTTTAACAGGATGGTGCTACCGCCTTCACAAGCCATTAAATAATTTATTGCGTACGAAATTTGAAGATCGCACTTTTTCGGTTAGAAGAGAAGTTGATTGGCCTCCAAGGTCATGCGATTTTATTTTTCCCTATCGGGTGAGGTAAGGTCTATGCCAATAACCTAGCAATAATTCAGGATCTCAGACATAACATCCAAACTAAAACTGGTTTGGTTGTTTGATTTTGACCTTCAGAATGTCGCTTACAGCAGAAGCTTCGGTGATCGTATGAACACTGTTGTATTTTATTCATAATTGTTATATACCGAACTTATAAATCAATAAAATTGTACACTGATTATGCAAAAGCTTTGTGTTTAATTTATTAAAAACTTCCACACTAGCTGTTGGCCCAGCCTTTGTTAATATTAAAATCAAGTCGAATCTAAAATGTCAGGTTAGAAAATCATCCTGTAGATCACCTGTTTCATGGTAGAATGCAGATTTCCAGCGACTACGTAAGGACACTAGAAAATGTCTGAACAAGTCGCTGAAGAATAATTGGGAGGAAAACCAGAAGATAATTGGAGCCACACTCGGCATCGTTCTAAAGCGCAGGCTTTCAGTCAATCCTCCTACAGCAAACTCTATATGAGAACAAAAAAGATGTACGGATGGTCTAACGCATCAGGCACGCAAAGGCACCACCATCCAATTCCTAAATAAAGCTAAGTATTTGGATGTCATACTAGATAACAAACTTCTTTGGACTAAATGTGCCACGTCCAAAACCACAAAGGCGGTGTCGGTCTTCTCGCAGTGCAAAAAATCTATGGGTAAGACATGGGCTCCGCCACAGGGAGGGTAAATATTTATTATGCCGCGGTTATCTCGTTGAATAAGCTTTTACGAAAAAACGTCGCTACGGCTTTTACCAAATTCAAAAGAACGATCTATCTCGACTGCATTAAGGCTTTCCCTTGAAACCCATTGATAAATTACATTCCCCTTCGAATACAACCCATGGACTGCGCTCAAGAAGTGTTCTTTGTTACGCTTCGGGTGTCTTCTGACTCCGGCCTCCGGCAATCCAGATGGCAAGAACCTATATTGCGCAGGATCGGTGGAGGAGACGAAGCATCTGCGCTTAAAGCCATTTTGAACCCTCTCACGAGTTCCTAGCTAAATCGAGAATGAAAGATCATTCAGCGATACGATGTCCTACCACAACGACAGAGCGTATTACTATCTCTATAATGTCCGCCTTATATTAGTATTAGGTACATGAACTCGGCGCGGATATGCTGGGAGCTAGTTTGTAGCCTCTTCATCACAGAAATGCTTACTCATCTTTCTACGAAAGATTCTTTGTCTGAGTGCTTTGTTTCGATAGAAGAACGAAAAAACGAAGGTCCTCAGCTATTTCTCAGAGCAAGAAGCAATACTAAACTGTTCCGTTTGCTATGTTGTATGAACATCAAGCCAACAAATGTAAACAACGCAAGCTACAAGCATTAAGCAAAGTTTAATCGTAGACTTTTAGAGTCACAACATTCATGCTTATGGATGATTTTTATCTACCTAGAATCCAAGATGAAATGGTAAAGAAATTTATCTACTTAGACTCTGTAGTGAACTCCGGTAATGACATCAAATTGGAGTTAAAATGAAGAGTAAGTTTCAGCGGTTGGCGAAACTCCGTGAGCTAAGAAGCCAAATAAGCAGCTCAGTGTTATTAAGCAAGGAAGAAGACGATTAAGATGGTAGGTCGTAAGGAGCGCATGAATACCACCCCGAAAGATCTTAGATTTCACACCAATATGGCAAGACCTTACCTAAGGTGTTGCACGTAGTTAGAAAGGGCCCTCTACCAACTTTGTGTGAATAGCTGAAGGCAGCTACCTAGAAATGAACTGACTGGAGAGGTATGTTTGTTGAGGATCGGTCTGAAAGAGGTCATTAAAAGTTAAGTAAGTCAGATCCGTTGTAATAACACAGAGTTATCGGAGAATAGCTAGTATCAGTTGTTGCTTTTACGGCCTTAGACAAAAGAAGAACCAGGAATATTACAATATTACACCCTGCCTGACTCGAGCTGCAACTTTTGTTAATTTTTTGATAAATGTTGGAAAATACATCAATTTTCAAATTGTATCAGAAGTTTTCAATATGTCCACCTTTGGCGCGAATAATGGTCTTGAAATGGTCGAAGAAAGCATCGCACGCTGCAAGCAAGTGGCTCTGCTGTATTTTGTCCCATTTCCGGCGAAGTGCTTGTTTGAGGTTGTCCAGGCTTTGGTATTTTTTAGTGCCAACCTTCGCCTTTAAAATACCCCAGACAGAGAAATCCAACGGATTTGCAACCGGAGAATTTGCAATCCATTGTGTTGAAGAAATGAAGTGTGGAACATTGTTTTTTAACCAATTTTGGTTGACGCGCGCTTTGTGAGACGGTGCCGAGTCTTGTTGAAATGTCCACGGTCTCCGACCAAAATGATTGTTTGCCCAAGGCTTCAATACTGTTTCGAAGATAGCTTCACGGCATACGATCGCATTATTTTTGACGCCACGGTCCAAAAATACGAGCGGAGAGCGACCATCGGCAGTTATGGCGGCCCAAACCATCACCATCGGTGCAGCCTGCTTTCTGGTGGCCGTCCAAATGTGTAAATTTCCGAAGGACCACTCTGGCAAGTAAACTCGGTCATTTTGTTTCGGAAAAAATCAAATCCGTCAACTCACCACTTTCGTGCAAGCGTAGCAACTCCTTCACTCTTTCGACTCTAACTTTTTTCTGTTGCGTTGTAAGATGTGTGATGTTTGGAACTTCAATGGCTTGAGCCCAAGCTCATTTTTTCAGTATATATTGCATCCTTTCCAACGATATGTTGAGCTCACGAACCATTTTTCTTCCACTTCGACGCGGATTTCGCTCAATTCGAGCCTTCACTTTCCGAACCATTTCTGCCGATATTACTGTTTTTTTATGACCACCTCCATGGCGTTTTGCAACTCTGCCAGTATCACAGTAACGAGCTATGGTTCCAGAGACAAATGATTTATTCACGTTGAGGTGCTGGAGGGCTCTAACGATTTTCAACACATCTGAGACGCAAATCGTTTGAAAGGCTTGTAAATAATAAAATTATCTGTCATGTGTCAAAATTTGAGCTCACCGTTATGAACGGTTTGGAAATTATAGCAGTCTGAAGTTGGTTGCAGTTCGAGTCAGACAGGGTGTATATATAAAATCCCTTTGGAAAGAAACGATACGATAGGAACTTCCTTATATAGAAAGGTTAGCTGTGAAATGTTTGGCTAGCGGAAAGAAAAACAGAACAAACGTGGACATGAGAAAGCTGTGTGCAAGATTGGTGCCGCGTTTGCTCACACTTGAGCAAAGACAGTGTCGTGAATGCAAAGGCCAAAATTAATGAATTGCTACTTCATTAACCCTATTCGCCAGATTTAGCCCTCTTGGATTATTTTCTGTTCCCAAACTTGAAAAAATGGCTCAGTGGTCAAAGATTTTCCAACGATGAAGATGTGATGTCGGCAATTAATGGCTATTTTGAGGAGCAAGACAGTTTCTATTTTAAAAAGGGTATCGAACTTTTTGAACATCGCTGGCAAAAGTGTATATAGCTGAAGGGCGATTATGTTGATAAGTACATCATTTATTTTCAAAATTTTTGCGTTTTCTTTCTTTGGTCGGTTACTTCTGGGACTGCCATCGTAGAGGTAGGTATAAAGGTTGAGGTGAAGGTTCACCATGAACCAAGTAGCACTAAAATGTGCCTTTTTTGTGTTTTACCACGACTCGTGTGACCTGGTTGATAATATGTATGGTTGAGGCTGTTGGTGTTTGGATCTCGTATTCCTTTACCCGAGATGTCGTCATGGTCGTCAAAAAATTGTTGATTTAGTGCATTTCTCATTTTTTCATTTTTATTCCCGTAGCTGCGGCGGTGGGTGGTAAGGGATAAATAGATTCGCTGCATTATCCCCAATCGGCCAATGCCCCGTGATTATCGACGTGATTCTGGTGATATCTGGGCGAATTCTGTTTAGTTGGTCTTTTGTTCTATTCTTGTTGTAGGTCGGCCATATTATCCTTGATACGGCGGAGCTTATTAACTCCCTCCATTTGAGGTTGGCTTCTGCAAGAAGTGTAAGTGATGTGGACCCTTACCACGAGTGGACCGTGCAGAGCTAAGCCCTGCTTGGCCAGTTCATCTGCACGTTTAGACATCCAGATGCGAAGAATTCTAGAAGAATTATCGCTATCCATATCACAGCACCCCCACCAGAAGGGAAGATCCACGGAAACGGCTTACCACCAGGTAGTGCGAACAATCGAAAGATCCATACACTACAAAGAATATACCCTAGCCTCCTTTTTAGACATAGAGAGAGCCTTTAATAACGTACACAATGGAGCTATTCACAGACCTCTGATCGAGCTGGGCATAGAGAAGCTTATTAGCCGATGTATAGTCTCTATGCTCAGAACAAGAATTATTCAGACAACCCTAGGAGGCAGTCACTTAATCAAATTCGCGGCGTTATCTCTCCTCTACTCTGACTATTGGTTATGAACAAAGTTCTTGTAAAACTGGATAGAGAAAAGGTAAAAGTGTCACGAATGTGGATGATGTGGTGATACAAGTGTCAGAGAAGTTTCCTTCCGCGATAACTGAAATCATGGAGGCTGCTTTAGATAAGCTAAACACCAAGTTGTTGCCTTGGTGTTAACTGAATTAATCCTATTCATTACTAAAACCAAAATATCTGATTTGGATATCATACTTGACCCAAAACTTAACTAGACGCAAAGCATTAAACCAATGGTAAAAAAAGCATGCGTCGCTTTCTATGCCTGCAGCAAAACCTCTTTAAAGAAGTGAGGACTTCAACCAAAGACGACTTTGTGAATGTACGCAGCCGTAATGTATTCAATTTTCACTTACTGTTCAGTGGCCAGTACGGTAGCCTGCATTGAGGAAGGTTACAACCTCACAAAATTGAAATTCTGTCTCTTGACTTAAACACACAGAAATTACCTCACTATGCAGCGAAGTTCCAACCGACTGCATCACAGGCAAACTTAACTGCAAACTTACACGCAGAATTTCCACGTGGGGTTTCTCATCTGAGCTCAGTGGAAGAAAGGCGAAGTAAAAAAGGACTTCGATTTCATTCACACTGACCGATCAAAGATGAACTATGGTGTGGTCTGACCTCCTTCATGTTGAAGAGCATGTGTCGGTCGACTAACTGCATAATACTCTCAATAAATCGGACGTCTACACTCAGGCATATGCAAATGATGTAGCTGTACTATTCGTCAGATCATGCCTAGCGACTGTCCGCCATAAAGCCTTGCTTAAAACATATCTTACGACAGCTAAGTCAGTTCGAGAATACAAGACTTTACTGTTAGAAAGTTTAGACTTGTTTGCGTCCTTGGAGCGCAAATTGCTGAAATTCTTGAAATCGCTGATGATCTTGCTAGGTAAGGCTCAGAGGAAAGTTTTTCAGGACCTGAACATTCGTCTCGGATAGGGCTTCGTTTGTAAGTTGGATTTCTTTTTGACGTCTTTAAGAGATCAGCGACTTTCCTGTTGCTCCTCAATTGGGAAGCTTTTGCTAAGCATATATTCTTTTTGACTTTCTGCTCGTTAAACTCTATGTACGACATCGTTATCTGAATTTCCTTGATGGTAATAATGACTCCTTATGAATAGATGCCAGGAGTTAAGTTTGCGAGTTCGTATAAACGAAAATGCAGGTGTTCTGTCTTAGTACCGCTGATTGTGTCCCGTTCTCTTCTAGCGCATTTATCCAATAATTAGAATTTGCCTGTCATGTCGTTCATTGTTATTGCGTTGTTTGAAGCATATGCCACTTTCTAAGAATAAAGTCCAAACTTTAGTATTTTTTAGTGCCAGCCTTCGCCTTCATAATACCCCAGCTAGAGAAATCCAACGGATTTGCATCCGGAGAATTTGCAATTAATTGTATCGAAGAAATGAAGTGTGGAACATTGTTTCTTAACCAATCTTGGTTGACGCGCATTTTGTGAGACGGTGCCGAGTCTTGTTGAAATGTCAACGGACTCCAACCGAAATGATTGTTTGCCCAAAGCTTCAATACTGTCTCTAAGACAGTTTCACGGTATACGATCGCATTAATTTTGACGCCACGGTCCAAAAATACGAGCGGATAGCGACCATCGGCGGTTATGGCGGCCCAAACCATCACCGTCGGTGCTGCCTGATTTCTGGAGGCCGTCCGAAGGTGGAAATTTTCGAAGGCCTCGCAAATGGCGACTCATCGGAAAAAACCAAATTCGGCAACCTACCACTTTCGTGCAAGCGTAGCAACTCTTTCGCTCTTTCGACTCTAACTTTTTTCTGTTGCGGTGTAAGATCGTGTGTTTTTTGGAACTTCAATGGCTTGAGCCCAAGCTCATTTTTCAGTATGTTTTGCATTTGTCAACAGATATGTTGAGCTAACGAGCCATTTTTCTTCCACTTCGACGCGGATTTCTCTCAATTCGAGCCTTCACTTTCCGAACCATTTTTGCCGATGTTGCTGTTTCTTTATGACCACCTCCATTGCGTTTTGCAACGCTGCCAGTATCACGGTAACGAGCTATTGTTCAAAACACAAATGATTTATTCACGTTGAGGTGCTGGAGGGCTCTAACGATAGCTACTTGTAGTTTTCCAGCCAAATATAAAGCAATCACACTATCACGTTTGAATTCCATCGCGGATAAAAATTTTTCTACACAATTGAGACGCAAACCAGAAATTATAGCAGTCTGAAGTTGGTTGCAGTTCGAGTCAGGCAGGGTGTATATTATATATAAAATCCCTAATAGTCATTATCCCTTTGGAAAGAAACGATAGGAACTTTATACATTGCCTCGAAAGGAAGGTTAGCCGTGGAATGTTTGGCTAGCGGAAAGAAAAACAGAACAAACTTTTTGTATAGCGACATGAACCTGGTTAAGAAAATTTGCAACCAAACGGCCTTAAGTGTAATAACACTAACTGCGGAGTATGTCGAATCTTTGAATCTACACCTCAAGGACGCACTGGTTTTCAGTTCAGTACATTTATTCAGTCAGACGAAGATCGAACAAATTATGACCACTCATCATCATGTATCACTTCGTGTCTGACTATAACCCTGCGTTTTTAACCCTCAAAATATTCGAGTCTTATTTCCTTATATTTGAAAATTAAAGTTCTTTCCTAAGGACATGCTGTTCCTAACCCTAACATGTAAAAGATGAAAGCTTTCGAGTCCCTTAGAGAATATCATAATTATACAATGACTACGAAATTAAGGTTGCAGATTTATTAGATTATCAAATGGGAATATAGACAATCTAATTAAATTGTTTTACTTAAGTCAGTTATCCGCCTGAAAACATTGTGCCCCTAGTTTCATCTCGTAGCAACAATATTGAATTAATTTGGTGACGTTCTACTCAATAAATTTTACAATATAACTCGGTCATTAGAATTACATTCAACTAAGTAAGTAACCCCAAATCGATAATTGCATTGTTGCTATCAAAATATTTTCCAAGTTACGATTTCACAACAAACTTCCACTAAGAGGAATACCTTCCCTAAGGCGGCTTCCCAAACACACCCCAATTGTATTGGAAATAATTTTAGGATACCCTCCGGGCAAGAGTGATAGATAAACTGAAAATAAAGTGAAAATTATTTTTCCTTCTCTCGATTATTGTTTATCTTGCTTTGAATGTTATTGTCTCAAAAGGATGGAAGAAGAAAAAAATAATTATTCAAATTTTTTATGAACTTATTAAGAGGCGAGGTTAAAGTGAGTCTAGAGACTGCATTTAGAATGTAAATTTTGATAAAGGATTTTGATCACATGTATCCTTTAATTTTTAATTTAATTTTAATGAAATATTTCAATAAGTAGATTTACTGTTATTCAATTTAACCCTCAATTGAGAAGGTCATAAATCCTGATGTTCCTTGGAAATTATTTCCCTTTAAATGGGCTAACTCTTTTTATCCTTGGATTCTCCTCATTTCTCCTATGTTCCTAACCAAATTCAGGCAGAACAGATTATTCATCCGCAAAAACCGTCTTTATGAGATTTCGGCTTAAAAGCAAATAAAAAAGAACACCACCCGTTCCGGAGACTGACAGGATGTTTATGGGGAAACTGTCAGGATAATGCGTCAGAGCTTCATACCATATACTATTCGCATGTTACGGTCGGCGTTGCTATGTGTCCCATATGGCCCATTGATTACCATAGAACCATAGAACTTGCAAGCGATGGATAGATGTAACATGTGTTGCTTGGCAATGTCTGCAACATTCTTTTATTTTTAGAATTTAATTGCAAAAGGAAAGACAAAAAGTTTTCTTGGAAAAGTCTAGTATGTTACCCATATGCATGATTACAATCGTTAACGATGTTAAGGGATTACTCTTTAGTTCTGGTGGTTTTCGTGAAAGGAAATCAATTGAAGGGGTGCTCTTGTGGTGTTCTCGTTTGGTATCGATAAATTTTGTGTTTGCCTTTCAAGTATAATAATACAGATTTAGAAATCTTGGTGAAATTTGCGGAAGCAGATGTTGATATTGGTTTACCATTAGTCGAAGCTCTTGCAGTGGGTTAGTTTGCCAGATAATGGGGTTTTGTAATCATTAATTTTCTTTCAATATTGCCTTGTGATTATGGTGATGTGCAGATATTGGCGTAATGAATGAAATCTTCTTCCAAATATGGATTAATTGAACTCTGGATGAAGTACAATATATCCTCTTAACTTCCTTATCTGGTTGCATGATATTGTATTGGCATTGATATGTATTCTTCACAAAAATACAATCGTCAGCATGTTAAGCCGATGGTGAGATTGGCATTACTGAGTCTTAAACGTCCATTGAACATTTTTAAGAGAAATTTTATTGAAACATTAATCTTCCTTGTGAGACCCAAGTAATTAACTCAGATTAACGAACCATTGACTACATCTTTTGAGCCACTTCACCATGCTAAAGCGTACGGAGACTACTACGCACACAATGATAAATGTTCTTTTCAAATTTTGTTATGGTTTTAGGGCCTGTCGGTATATATTTTATTTTCAGACTATAGCGTTGATATTGTCTGTGTCTGTGAAACATGGTTTAAAAGCGATATCTCTAGTACATGTCAAGAAGTCAAAGAAACTCTTATGCATCCAAACTAAATACCTCTCTACCTCCAAAGAAAAATTGGAGTTAACTACGTCAAATAGGTATAGAGTGATTCATCGTAAGGTTTAATTTATAATGTAAAATAAAATACATAAATTTGAAAGTGAACTTAAAGCTTTAATAATTGGTTAAAAGAAGAATTCATGGCATTTATTTTTTGAGAATAACATGATGTAAATGTTGGCCACGACTACATCTGAGGTGGTCCATTCGGAAGGTCCCATTTTGGGCAACACGTTCGGGTATAGGGACTGGCATCTTGCGGATAACAAGAGTAATGTTGGCTTCCAAAGCGTCAATCGTATCTGGCTTATTCCTGAAGACCTGAGACTTTACATATTCTGAGATAAAAAAGTACAATAGTGTGATATCGCACGATCTAGGCGGCCAATTTAGCTAAGTAAAACGTGAAATCAAGTGCCCACCAAAATGATTTCTCAACAAGTCCATTATTTCACGCACTCTATGGCTCATAGCGTCGTCTTGTTGAAAGCGGAGCTCACTGAGACCATGTGCTTGAATTTCAGGTAGCATATGGTACGTTAACATGGGGCGATAACGGTAACTTTTTGATTTGCCTCATTTTTGATGATTCCAGCCATTCCAACAACACCATACCGTTGTTTTTAATGGATGTAATGGTAGCTATTGGTACTCTTTGGGTTGCTCATCAGCCCAAATATGGCAATTTTGTTTATTAACGTATCCATTGAGCCTAAAATGGGCTTCTTCACTGAACAAAATTTCACGATAAAACACCGGATTTTCATTGAGTTTTTCTAAAGCCCATTCACTGAAAATATGACGCAAATTCAAGTCGCCTGGCTTCAATTCTTGCACAAGTTGAATTTTATACGCTTTTAGGCCGAGATCCTCACGTAAAATACGTCAAGTTTTCGAATACGCCAAGTCAAGCTGCCGAAAACGACGACGAATCGATTCGTCACTGTCTTCGCGTACACTCTTAGCTACAGCTGCTATTGTTTCTTCACTACGTGCTGGATGTGGTCTAACCGGTCGAATATCATCCACTAATATACGGTAAACTGGGACTGGGTGAATGTTTTTGTCATAGTGGTTTCAGCAGGTCGATTATGCGCACCGTAAATTCCTCGAATCGCACGAAAAACATTTCTCACAGAACCCTGATTTTCGTAATACAGCTGAACAATTTGGAGGCGCTGAATAAAAATGGCAAAGCAGTTTGATAGGAGTCACGCGTGATCTGTCAAAAAAAGCCCATTGAAAATCAAATATCACGATTCATCACCTCTAGTATGATTCTCAAATCAATTCTGACCTCCTAAGTAGTTTCTTCCTTAAAAGCATATCTCAAGATCTTAGTTTTAATATTTTAATATTTAATATTTCTGAAAGGTGATTTATTCTGTAACAGCGACAAAATCAGACGCTATTGATGAAGATGGGGTATATATGAGATTTATTAAACCGATAACCCAATTAACAGTGTCCAACTCAACCCACATTCCTAGTCACTGCATCACATCACTTACGTACTTACTTACTTATCCTGCCAGCGATCTGGGTCTTAGCCTGAGAAACTTCACGGTCCCGATCCAGTTTACAAGATCAAGGCTTCTGGCGTTCGCGATTACTTGATCATTAAACCGGAGGTTCGGTCCTTCTTTTCTTCGTGAATCAGGTGGCTTAGTTTCTAAGATTCTCTTAGCTAGAGCATTCTCGCCCTTTCGCTCTTTATACAGATCATAAAGTTGGTCCTCCTCGCAGACAGGACCAAATATTCGATGAACATAGATTTTTTTTTCGAAGGATTCCAATATCTGCCCCATTGTCTTGCTTATCGTCTAGTATTTAGCTCCATAAAGTAAGACTGGCAAGATCAGGGTTATGTAGAGCATGATTTTGGTCCTTCGAGCTAGTAGTTTGGACCCTAGTTGTTTGGATAAATCGAAGCAGCAGCGATTACCTAAGATTATTTTTCGTCGAATCTCCACTAGAATGTCATTTGTGGACATTAAAATTGTGCCGAGGTAGACAAACTCCGTCACTACCTCAAATTACAGCTGTCGATTATTAGGTTCTGACCTAGACGGTGATCGACGGATCGGTTTTCAGTCGACAGCATGTACTTTGTTTTATCCTCATTCATCATGAGACCAACTCGTTTGAATTGTTCTTCTTTAGCAGTAAAAGCTTCAATAATGGCACGACCCATTATGTCGATATCGTCTGCGTAGCCCAGCAGCTAGATGAATTTGTTTAATATAAGTAGTGCCTTCGTTGTTTATGCCGGCCATTTGCACTATCTGCCGGAATCCGGTGCATGTTTGGAATAATACGCAGGTTTTATTTCCAAGCTACACGGTGAATTGCGAGCTCTTTAGTGATAAGCGACACAACCGGATTAGTTTTCTCGGAACCCAAATCCGGCCATCGCGTTATACATATAATTCAGTGCGATGAATGCTGTCGTATGCGGCTTTGAAGTCGATGAAGAGATGCTGCGTGTCGACTTGGAACTCGTTGGACTTTTTCAGAATTTTCCACAGTGTTAAGATTTGTTCTATCGTCGATATGAAGGGCTGGAAGGTACCGATGAGTGTGGCGCTAAACGGCTTTAGTCGTTCACACAGTATGCTGGATAGGATCTTATAGGATCGTTAAGTAAAGATATGCCTCGGTTGTTGTTACAAGACATAGGACTGCCTTTCTTGAAAATGAGGCAGATAGAGTTAATAGTCCAGTCCTCGAGCATGCTTTTGTCCTCCCATACTTTGTAGATGATCTAGTGCATTCTTCTTTTCAAGATATCGCTAAGAGCAATCCATCCGAGCCCGTGGCCTCATTGTTACCCAGCTTTTTAATCGGTGTGCTGACTTCGTCTAAACTCGCTGGAAGAACTGCTCCATCGAATGGAGTTGAGTTTTCTTCCTGGTCTCCTGGTGCCTCTCTCTGGTCATTCCCAACAAGCAGCTGTTCGTAATGCTGCTTAAATACATCCACAATTCACAGCATTAACTTTTCCCAAATCCTGGAAAACTGCCCGAAATGTACTGTTGCCAAAAAATAAATCCGGTATCAGCAGCAGATTTAAGACTATAAGCATATACCATAGTCCAGTTTCTCAATATTCTTTCAGAAATTAATAGCTAAACAGTTGATCTAACATCTATCAGTTAATGAGTTACTTTATAAGGGGCAATATCAGATTTTAGTACAACTGTTCCAAAGCAATGGTAGATATTTGGATGAAATAAGACAGGATAACGATTGAAGTAATCGCTTCTTTGCATACTTGATTTTTCAAAGGCTTTTGATAAAGTAAGCCATTAATAGTTATGCTGGAAGCTTAAAAGATCTATTTGGCCTTAGTGAGAGTGCAGTGAGGCTAAATAGTAGTTTTCTGTCTGAGGCATTCCAGAGAGTTTTTACATGTGTCTCTTCCTCTTCCAGTAAAACTAGGTGTACCGCAAAGATAAATTCTTGCTCTAATTCTCTTCTATATGTTCGTCTATGACTTTCCTTATGTTCGTAAGCACTTCTCCGCAATGCCGATGATGTTCAGCTACATTGCTGCAAAGCCAGTTAAAAATATAGCTAACCTGGTGATGACTAGATTCATTCAGATCTTGCCAGTATTTTTTCTTGGGCTGCAGCCAATGGAATGCTTTTGAATAACGTGTCATGTGATTTCTATTTCCAATAAAACTTTATCCCTTATCACCTTACCAGATGTCCTGCTTTTTGCCAATGAACTCAAAATTACTGTTACTAGTCTGAGTTTTTTCAATAATTTAAAATTGTCAGGATACAACCATATTAACTATATTATAGAATGTTCCGTTCCAACATTTAATGGCGGAGTCAAATAGATCCAATACTCAAAGTACTCAAACGTTCCTAATGCTAGGAATATTCCTCGAAAACTACATTATAAGTGGTAGACAAGAGATCATTAATAAAAATTGAAAAGAGGGCAGGAGACAGAATGGAGCCCTGGGGCTCACCAGGATTTTTTTGTGAATATCAAACTTTAAACTATACAATATATATATATTTCTAATTCCTAAGAAGAGAGTCGTCGATTCCAGAAGCACGCATATTCGACAAAAAAAACCTGGTGCCAAACTCTGACAAATGCCTTAGAAATATCAAGTGCAGCTTTCTTGCTTTCGCCAGATTGATGTACGCTTTGGTTCCACTTTTTCAACCAAATCACCAGCGGACCTGTTGCAACAAAAACCATACTGCCGGTCATTGAGAAGTTTTCGCGTTTCGAGATATTTCATGAGTTGACGGTTTATCAGCATTTCCATAACAAATGCTGAGAAGAATAGAGAGAGAGAGAGAGAGAAGAATATTCGCCTTTTTTTGGGACCTGTTGTGCAAATGCCGTTTTCCATCATCTTGGAAAGAGTCCCAAAGAGTAGGATCGATGGAAAAGCTTACGCGGTGGGTTTGCTAGTGTGGAAAAAACACCTCTTCAGAAGAAGGGGAGATATACCATTGTATCGTCTCATATCTCAATGAAGATTCGTTTCGACGCACTCAAGTGTAGGCATTGACAAAGCAGGATCTGGAAGTGTTAAGTTGACGGGAAATGGGCAGCAAGCAAATTGGACTTGTCAAAAGAGCTGACAACTGAAATGTCATTGCAAATGAGCGGAATTTCCATTGTTTTTGACGAACGACTAAAAGTTCTTACTACCTTTAGGACGTTGTAGCATTGTTTGCCTTAGTTAGAAATTTCACACACCAGAGAAAAGCTTTGTAGGCGTTTCTAGCTTGTTTGAAATTTTTTCGGTTTTCCTCTCTTGGTTCGATATTGTGGGACCGAAAATACATTTCTCTAACCCTGACAGCCTCTTTCCAGCTCTACTCGTACCACGGCTTTTATTTTGTTTTGATATTCTTGATCCGATGGGGGATAAAGTATCTCATTCCAAAGAGAATAGTGTTTTGGGTGGTATCGCGGAATCATAACGACCAGTAAAAATTGCAAAAGAAGCTGTTAAGTCTGCTCTAATTGGCATTCCCGCATTCCCATTGGGTTCTTCTAGAAATTTTTTGTCCAACTATGTAGTAAATATAGACTTTCTCCTTACGCGTGTCAGGATGACACATTAAAAAAAAGACCGGGGCTTGGGCTCATTTACAAGCTGGGTCAAGTTATTTTCCGCAGCAAAGATCTTAACACACCGTCCTTCGACTGTTATTTGTCGATGGTCGAAGCCACCTTTCGCATAAGCCTTCATCAGATCAAATAATTGAAATAACCATGAATTGGTTTCGCGCCACCGAGGACACTGTTTCTTCTAAGAGGACCTTAATGAGTCTATTCACTATCGTGCACAGCAATTGAAGGTGTTTCCATTCTCTTTATGGAAGGTTGACAAGCTTCAAAATACAGTTCATGCCAAAATGGTAACTGTTTGACCATCCTGTCCGTTGTACATTCGGCGAATGTACCGCTCTTGATTCTCTTTTTATCACAATTTTTTTTGGGTGAATGACACCGTCAAGAATTTAATTTAGAGTGACGAACCTATCCACAAAAAGAAATCAGTGGCTGGTAAAATCACTGATTCATATTTCTTTAAAAATGATGTCAGCCAGTTAATTATTGACTCTAACTCTAGGATTACTATTACTCAGTTGAATAGAATTAATATGGAAGATCTTTGGTTTGGACAAGATAGCACTACATGGCGCACAGTGCGCGCCACAATCAACTTATTGAAAGAAACATTTTATGAACGCATGATCGTCTTATTTAACACCTTTGGACTTTATTCTGTATGGATATATGAAGCCGATAGGCTACGCCTATAAACCAGAGACGATGGACGACTTGGAAGCGTTATTGGCGTTATAAGGCCTCCATTGCCCGGAAAAGTTGTTAAAAATTGGACTTCCAGATTACAGTTTGCTCAAGCCACCCGCGGCGCTCATATGTCCGAAATCATAACGAATGGCATTTTATCTTTACAATAAAACGATCACTACGGCTAATAACAGGGTTTTTATGTGTGAAAAACAAAACTTCTTTAGAAGTAGACTTCCGTAAAAGTTCTATCCTAGGCCAACTGTACCCAAAAATCATTAATCAGATGCAACAAACCTTCTAACTTTGCCAAAATAGCTTAAAATCAGAGCCGAACAGTACATTTTTCTCCAACCGCAAGCAGTTATCAAAAAATTTAGGGAACACAAGTAGTCGAGTTGAATGCCAATTCTTTTAAGTTCGTCTGCTGCTCTGATTTTCTAATTCCAATAAATTAAAATTTATTCTCCTTTCCTTTCAGGCATGGCCATCGATGAAAAATCCATTTGATATGTTGTCAGGAAGCTACAAAGTTCATACAGTCTCAGGTAAGAAGGAATTCATTTAATATATCTCCGACTGTAACCATAAAATTACCCGCAAAAATTACCCTCGAATAAGCCTTTGCGGCAAAAAAGCAAATGAAATTTTAAAGAAAAATCTTCTTACACATGACCCGGGGCTGGGTGTCCTTTTATTTGTGCACCGTGCGTGACATGCTCGTAAATTAAAGCTAACTTTCGAAACATATATAACTTAATAGTTTGTCATAATGCAGCAAGGATATGTTGAAAGGATACCATAAAGTTTTTGCTAGTTGTACTCTTAGTTAATTGTTTTGACAAGGGTATAGATTTCCTGGAAAGTTTAAATGGAAACGTCAACTTGTCATAGTTTCATTTGAACAATTGCTTGTGGCAAGAAATTGGCTTTTCTTGGTTTTCCCGAAAAAAAAAAACCAAAAAGTACTCGTATGCTACTTTTAGTTTTATGTTTTAGGATACACAAGTGCAAAAGACATTTCATTTTATGAATAGGGACATATGGAGAAGAATTGGTTCTTGCTAGGAGGAATGCGTGCTCAGTAAAGGAATCAAATGAAATGGGAAGAAAATATTGAAGATGTAAGCGCGGCTAGGATTTTTATTTTTTTGATATCGGAAAGGATTTCTTTATTATATTAAGTAAGGGACTTAAAGTTCATGCGAGAATGTATATAAAACCTAGTTTTGAGCGAATAAAAATGATAATCCTTCGTCGTATATGAACAACCAAACTCTAAAGTTAAACTACATCAGAACCAACCCATATTAAAGCTTAAACATATTACGCCGCTAATGCTACTGTTCTTTCGCTACGTTGGAAATGCTTCAAGAGGTGCGTTGCATGACATACTCAAATTTATCAGTTGTTTATAATTATCAAAGGACATCGCATACTCACAAAATTAGACAGCTAGTACAAAAACATTGGTGGGTTCGCGAACTTAATCTTTGCAGCGATTCTTATGGGTTTTACACTAATAATTTTTAACTAATGAAGGGGAGAGATACGGAGCACTTCCTCAAGATAATAAGAATATCAACACCAACTTTTGAGGCACTCCGAGCGTTAACTGAACCTCGTTTGGAAATATTTTCATGGTGAAAATCAATAGAACCCAGTGATAGATCGTTTTTGATTATTCTGCAAGTATAGTGTGATTCATCGTGAGGTTTGATTTTCAATAGGCTTTTTTTTGACAGATCAATGACATAACACGTCATTTTTGTTCAGTATCGTTTGGCAAATCATCATAGAAAGACTCACAATGCAACAGCGTCTCTAAATTGTTCAGCTGTATTACGAAAATCAACGTTTTGTGAGAAATGTTTTTCGTGCGATTCGAGGAACTTGAATTTGCGTCATATTTTCAGTAAATGGGCTCTGGAAAAACTCATTGAAAATCCAGTGTTTCATCGTGAAATTTTGTTGATGAAGCCTATTTCTGGCTAAATGGATACGTTAATAAACAAAATTGCCATATTTTGGCTGATAACCAACCCGCAGAGTACCAAGATCTACCATTACATCCATTAAAAACAACGGAATGGTGTGGTTTATGGGCTAGTGGAATCATTAGTCCATATTTCTTCAAAAATGAGGCAAATCAGAATGTTATCGTCATTGGTAGCATTGTTTACGGACTATGTGTTTCCTGAAATTCAATCACATGGTCTCGGTGAGCTCTGGTTTCAACAAGACGGCGCTTCGAGCTATACAGCGCGTGAGACAATGGACTTGTTGAGAAATCATTTTGGTGTGCCTTGATCATGCGATATCACATCTTTGGATTATTTTCTCTGGGGATATGTAAAGTCTCAGGTCTTCAGGAATAAGTCAGCTACGATTGACGCTTTGGAAGCCAACATGACTCGTGTTATCCGCAAGATACTAGTCGCTATGCTCGAACGAGTTGCCCAAAATTGGACCTTCCGAATGGACCACCTCAGACGTCGTCGTAGCCAACATTTACATGATATCATTTCTAAAAAGTAAATGCCATGAATTGGTCTTTTAATCGGTAATACAAATTTTAAGTTCACTTTCAAATTTTTATAATTTATTTTAATTTTTAAGTCAAACCTCACGATGAAACACCCTATTATTTATTGAATACTTTAATTTAATACATGGGCTGAAAAGTCAGTGCTGTTTTCTGAGAGAGGGCACCACTTGAATTAAATCCTTACCATTTTCAATTAATAACAACCTTCAAAAGATACGCGTATTAATTTGACAGCTGTCGGACGATTAGTTCTCGAGATATAGCGTTGTGAGTGAAGCAACTTTTGTTATTGTGAAGAAAATGGATTCAAAGCAATTTCGTGTGTTGATTTATCATTGCTTTTTGATGGGAAAAAATGCAGTCGATGCAAAGAAATGGCTTGATAAGTGTTACCCGGACTCTGCACTAGCCGAACGAACCATTCGCAAGTGGATTGAAAAATTTAAAAGTGGTCATACAAGCACCGAAGATGATGCACGCAGTGGACGTCCAAACGAGGCTGTTTCAGATGAAAACATCAAAAAAGTCCACAAAATGATTACGAATGACCGTAAAGTGAAGTTGATCGAGATAGCTGAGGCTCTGAAGATATCAAAAGAGCGTGTTGGATATATCATACACGAATATTTGGACATCCGAAAGCTCTGTTCAAAGTGGCTGCTGCATTTGCTCACAGTCGACCAAAATCAATAACGTGTTGATGATTCAGAGGAGTGTTAAAAGCTGTTCAACCGCAATAAAGCCGAATTTTTCCGTCGGTATGTGACAATGGATGTAACTTGGCTCCATCACTTCACACCAGAGTCAAATCGGCAGTCAGCTGAGTGGCGAGCAGGCGACGAACCTCGTCTAAAACGACCAAAAACTTAACAGTCGGCTGGCAAGGTTATGGCACCCGTATTTTGGGACACAAATGGAATAATTTTCATCGACTATTTCCAAAAGGGGCAGACTATCAACAACAAAAGATTAAAAAATCGTTTTAATCAGTATATCACCCTCGAAGGCAAGTATATTGATAAATGAAGTTGAATTTTGCAAAAATTTTGTGTTTTACTATAAAACGGCACTTACTTTTCAACCTATGAATATATCTACTGGATAACTATCACCAGAAGTACGAAAATAATTGTTAACTTTCCAGCATAATTAACGAAGCATGTGACACTCTGTTTGAAACATTGATCTCCTTGTGACATTGACCGAATTGTGTGCACCCACAAATGACGGCTAACACATCGTACGTTGTCTGCCTTTTATTTATATATTTTTGTTTTGTATTATTCTATTTTTTATTTATTCAGTCTACGAACTTAACTTCAATAGATTTCGGTGGTATATAATCTTGATCAAAAAGTTCCCGGCGCACCACCGTGTGGCGCTCCCATTGCTCCAATTTGAGTGTGTTTGCTGTTTTTTTTATAATTTTAGAAATGGATTTAAATTTGCAACTACGAATTTGTATTAAATTTTGCGCAAAAAAACGGATTTAATGGTGCGCGAACGTTGAAAAGGTGGAAAAATGTTTCGGCAACGATTCACTAAAGAAAACGGTCGTTTACCAGTGGCACGAGCGGTTCGAAAGTGGTCGTGAGTCAGTCGAAGATGATGAACGCAGGAGCAGACCATCGACTTCGAAAACCGACGAAAACATTAATGAAGTAAAAGAAATGCTGGTCAATAACCGCAAATTAACCATCAGAGAGATAGTGGAGTACTTGAACATTGCCTATGGATCCGTTCAAGACATTTTGGTTAATGATTTGGGTTTCCGCCGTGTAGCAGCATATATGGTGCCAAAAGACCTTAATTTCATGCAAAATATAGACCGTGTTGACGTCGCAAAAGAGTTGATTTGCGAGGCTGAATCCAATCCCACATTCATCAAAAAGATCATTACTGGAGACGAGACGTGGGCTTATGAGTACGATGACCAATCCAGACATCAGGCAAGTGGATGGCGTCCACCAAATGAGCTGAGACCAAAAAAAAACACGTCGTTTTCAGCTAAAAACGAAGGCAATGCTCGCGGTTTTCATGGATTACAACGGTGTTGTGCATCATAAATTTTTGCCAGAAGCCCAGACAGTAAACAAAGAGTATTATTTGGGCATTATGAAACGTTTGCGTGTAGCAATTCGCCGCAAGAGACCTGAATTTTGGGCAGAAAACTTGTGGATTTTGCACCATGAAAACGCACCGTCGCACAGTCCCATCATTTTTTGACGAAAAATGCAACAGTTAAAAAACCACTACGGAGAACGCTTTTCAGCAGCCGAGAGGAAGTAATGGAAAAATCGCAGGAAGCACTGATAGACATACCGAAAACCAAATCTATAACTTAATTCGTGCGATTTGCGGTTTGTATTATTCCGTTGGAAAGCTATTGTCATTGTACGTCATTTCAGTATATGTCATTCATTTGAAGCGTAAACCACAGTAATTTTTTTTCACTCAAATATGTCGAACTTTGTGCCTGAAAAAGTGTTTTTGCGGGGAGTTCTTCTTCATGAAGAAAACTACTGCTGAAAGTCATTGTATTTTGATGGAAGTTTATGGTGAACATGCGCTAGCTGAGCGAACGTGCCAAAAGTGGTTTACACGATTTAAAATCGTGATTTTGGCTTGGAAGACGATGAACGTCCTGGGCAGCCAAAAAAGTTTGAAGATGAAGAAGTGGAAGCATTACTCTATGAAGATTGTTGCCAAACACAAGAAGAGCTCGCAGAATCCTTGGGTGTCACTCAAGCAGCCATTTAAAAACGTTTATATGGATATATTTAAAAGTAAAGAAATTGGGTTCCACATGAACTCAAGCCGAGAGACGTCGAAAGCCGGTTTTGCATGTCCAAAATGCTGCTGGAACGCCACAAAACTAAGTCATTTTTGCATCGGATTGTTACTGGTGATGAAAAATGGATCCATTACGACAACCGCAAGCGCAAAAAACCAAATGTGAAACCCGGCCAACCAGCCAAATTAACGGGAAAGCCGAATATCCATGGCGCGAAGGTAATGATATGTATTTGGTGGGATCAGATGGGTGTGCTGTATTATGAGCTGCTAAAACCGGGTAAAACCATCAATGGACAACGCTACCGAACACAATCAATCCGTTTGAAGAGAGCAGTAGCCGAAAAACGCCCGGAATAATTTTCCATTATGACAACGCTCGGCCCCACGTTGCTACTCCGGTTAAGAACTATTTGGAAAACAGTGGATGGGAAGTCTTACCCACCCGCCTTATAGCCCAGACCTTGTCCCTTCTGACTACTATTTGTCCCGGTCGATGCAGAACGCCCTCACTGAAATACGGTTCACATCAGAGCAGAATATCAAAAATTGGCTTGATTCATTCTTGGCTGCCAAGCCGGCGCAGTTCTTTTTGGGATTGGATCCACAAATTTCCAGAAAGATGGGAAAAAGTCATAGCTTCACATGGGCAATTCTTTGAATAATACAATTGTACATGTTTTTTCTTAAATAAACGTTCAAATTTTGTAAAAAAAACCGCACGAATTAAGTGGTCTGGGCCTTAGGACTCTTGAAGTAGCATATAAATTCAAACAACATAGCAAATTCTCACTATCGGTTGTTGCACATAAAATATTTCTTTTTAACATGACTTTGTACGTTTTTCTTCTCGTTTCAAGTACCTGCATTACAAGTAAAAGACATTTAGATGTATGAGAATGTTGAATCTGAACGCCAGTATAACAAAATAAACGACATAAATCAAATCTTATGAATTTTTTTTTTGGCGTTTTCGATGCGACTTATATTTAAAATAGTGGAAGGACTACATACAACATATGCGTACTCAACAACATGACGAACGATGGCACATTATGGCCATTATAAATGTAACACAACGTCGGATATGTAACCATCACGGCTTCTGCTGCAAGCAACCACCCGAAGGTCAAAATTATCGATAACTTTTGAAAAATAAGTGGGTCATTGGCTGCAATTTCTATATGGCAGAGACCTTTCTTCAAATAACCCTACAGGAAGAGGTCTAAAGATGTTAAATCGCATGACCTTAGAGTCCAATAAACTTCTCCTCTAACCGAAATAATGCGATCTTCAAATTTCGTACACAATAAATTGATTGGTTGATGGCTTGTGTGGGCGGTAGAACCATCGTGTTAGATGTAAAAAAAATAGCTGGTCAACATGTTGCGATAATATTCTCCATTAACTGTAACTGTCTTTCCAGCCTCACCTTAGAAAAAGTACGGTCCAATGATGAGGCCAAACCATAATCCGCATCATACAATGACTTTCTTGTGATGCATTGTTTTTTCGTGAATCTCGTATGGGTTTCCTGATCCCCAGAAACGATAATTCTGGTTATTTACATACCCATCCATCCAAAAATAAGCTTCAACGGAAAAGATGAAATTCTGTATTGTCGTGGCGATTCAACTTCTAGTTAACAAATTGGCGACGTTGTAGATGGTCCAAAGGCTTCAAATGTTCTGTAATTTGGATTTTTTAGAGATCAACTTTTAAAATTCGCCGTAAAGTACCATAAGTGAGGCCCAATTGTTGACTTCGGCGACGAATTGAGGTGCCTGGCTAGTTTTGATCACATTCGCTCACAGTTGTGATGTTTTGGGGTGTAGGTACTGACCGAACATGCTGATATGCAGTTTTACCCGAATTACCTAGTCATTAGTTGATTAGGCAATAGCAATGTTTTAACAGTCGGTAGATCAATAATAAAAGATATGAATAGAGAAGGACCTAGATGGCTACCTTCTGGAACACAAGAGGTAACAATGATTTCTTTCGAAAAATGTAAATAATGCCATGTAATCGTAAATAAGCTCTAAATCATTGCAGCAACGGAGCATAAAAAACAATATGCCGTCAGTTTTTTTCTAAAAGAATTGCCAGCTTCTCTCTACTAAATGCTTTGACAAAGTTTTCGTAGGTTACATGGACTTGTTTATGGCTCTCTAACGAATTTATACAGAAGGTTAATTTTTCTATCTAAAAGTTAGAAACAAGATGTCTGCAATCCGATTTAAAGGGAATGATTAAATAAATGAATGAATGATTAAATCACCACTACATAGTTATTTTTGCTGCTTGCGATGCCAATTATGGTGTACATTTACTTACTTAAGTCTTATTTAAATAAAATGGTGTTCCGGGCGCATATTTCCGTTTGCGTGTTCAGCAGAAGGTAGTAATGCCTCAAAACAAGCACGGGTTTGTAATGTAACTTAATACTCAATATTGGCTGTAGACACTGAGGAGGCCAGAGGCCTGGGAAGCCATTGCTAACAAGTTTAACATGTTGTGACAATTTGCAAACTGCAGTTGATTAGTGGATGTAAAGCATATATGATTGCACCACCCAATATTGGCTGCATCTTCTACAATTATTGTACAAGGGGACGTACAGTATCCAATTGATGGGCATTGCCGACGATCGTTGCACATTTGGACAACGCTAGGTACTAATCAGCTGTGCCTGCTAGCAACCAAAGTAATACGGGGTAGAAAATTGCTTGTTCCGTACGTCCTCGTTGCAGATGATGCGTTGGCTTTGCGAACGAAGATCTTAAAGTACTGCAAATACGGTCTCATAATGGTGCAGCGCGTATACTCGCCGGGTAAGCAAAAATCTTTTCGGCATAATGTCAACATGTTTCTGCGTACTGCATAAGCTGGATTTGCATACCATAAAGTCAAAGGGCAATGCATTCTATCTGGGGTGATTGACTACGCGATTTGGAAGCAGAAAACGGATCGATCTATTAGAAAGATCACATACAGACTGACCTCTTGAAACTAAAGATCTAAAGAAATACAAAAGTTCACGGCGTACTTCGTCGGAGAGGCTTAATTGAAGTGGCAGTATGGTTTGGTTTGATTGAACTTTTCATTTGATTTTTAGTTGACATTTATTTAATTTATTTTGTTTCCCTGCGTACAAAAATAAAATAAAACCTTATGTCGTGGTCATTTCATGATTCATCACAGCTAGTCGCGATAATAGCATACGAATCCACAGCGATACTATTTGTAATGTTTGTTGCAGGCTGCGTTGCAAGGACAAACAGTTCATTTTCGTCCTAGGATTGTGACTACAGAAGATGCTGTTGCTGCGGAGACTACATATAATGCAGTAAAAGGCGAAAAAAATATATTTATAGTTAGTGATTGGAATGAAAGATAATTTAAACGATGATGCGTTTACCATAAGAGCCGGCTAATAGATTGTGTGTGTCGTTGAATGCACGTCTCAATTGAAAGCTTTGAAATGCATCTTGTGCCAGTGTAAGGTTTCACAAATCGGAGGCCATATCGCAGAAAGCAGTGGAAGTGTTTTTCCGTTTTGAACGAATGCACTGCTTCTACCACCGTCTGTTTGAAGTTCGTATCGCGGCTGGTAACTGACGGAAACGGTGATGGTGTTGAGGTGACAAAATTGCATCTGCGCCGTTGTCCAGACGTTTACGGTGACATACATTTTTGCACACCCTGTCGATATCTTCAGGATTCTGCATTCTGAAAAATATACAAAGAGCACAAGAATGGTGCACCAATGAAATACTAAAATTGCCAATTGCATGGACGTAGTCGACTGGGTGCATTGTCATATTTTGTTGGTTACCAAAAATAGCATCGGTTTGTTGTTTTTCCGTGTAATGGGAATTGATTCGTTAGTGCTCTTGTCTGATTTCTTTTTCCGATATATATCCATGTTATAGTTGAAAAGAGAGTCAAATAAATTGGCAACCGTTGAAGTCCATATGGATAACGTCTGTAGTGTACGTATATTCTCCGTATCCGGCATCCAACAAATTAGGACATACCTCGATGTCCTCGAATCATGTGAAAGTATTTTCGTGAAAGCATTCATTCGAAATATTCTATTTTTAGTATTTTTGTTAAATTTTTTTTTGCGACCGTCCGTCGGGGGATGTAAAAAGTGGTTAAAAGTCGATCACCTGGGATTAGTTTTTTCGTCATTGTTATCAAAATTTCCTTCACTTTCTATTCTTCTTCGCAACAAATATACAAACTCGAATTAAGTATTAGATGCGGAAGTAAGTTCTCAATCAATAGACGACTCCAGCAATAAGTGCTGGTCGATTTTGACATATCCGAAACGTCATGATCCCAGCTTAGGCATATGGTAAACACACCATTTTTACACAAAAGTGATTTTGGTTTGGCGTCATATACTTTTGGCTGTGTGAAAATGTCTGAAATTGTGCCAAATAATCGTCATTAGCGGGAACTGTTGATTTTCTTCTTTCATTCGAAAAAAACAAATGTTGAAGAGCATCGATAGCTCCAAAAAGTTTACGGAGATGCTGATCTAACTGAAACCGTCGCTTCAAAGACGGTGATTTCAATGTTGACGACCGTGCGTGCAAATAAAGGCCAAAATCCTGCGAAAACTCTGAATTAGAGGCATTGCTCGATGTAGATTTATGCCAAATGCAAGAAGAGCTTATTTCAGCAATAGAAGTTATCCGCCAAGCCATTTCCAAGCGATTGTTTGTGTTGAAAATGATTTTAAAACAAGGAACTTGGGTTCCTTATGATTTGAAGCCAAGGGACGTTGAGTGTTTTTTCGCCTGTGAACAACTGCTTCAGCGATAAAAAAGGAAGGGCTTTCTTCATCAGTTATTGGCCGAATCACTTAAACGCTTAATTGCAAGTAGAATATGAGACGAAATGATGTCCTTACACTCATCACAATAAAACAAAAAAGAAACAAAAAGAGTTTTTAAAATCTCTTAGGTACATGATGGATCTCTTACTCAAGCCAATCCAAAGAGCATGGAATGATTCGCAACAAAGGCCACTGTGGATCACAATGACAGCAAGAATGATGATGAGTTACGTGGGCTGTTTGATGAGAACCCGGATTGGAAGATAGGTGACTGAAAAAGGTGATTATATTGAAAAGTCAACTGTCAAAACCTAAAAAAGTTGCGAGCCAGCAAAACAAAACAAAAGGCAATGACTGATAAATAACTTGTGCGAATTATTGCAAATAAGGTAGGAAAAAAATAAATAAAAATGAATTAGCAGAGCGAAATTTTGGCAAGTCTGAATCTAATGTATGTCGGAATTGATATGTATTTTGTCACTATCGGTTGAATTTGTAACAAAAAGAATCGTAATTCTGTCTTTATTGTATTTGCTTTCTGGTGATTTTTCTGATCTGTTTGCCGATGAACTGAAAGGTAAAGGTTTAAACAATAATGCGGACTCATCCGCATTGTAGATATTGTCCTCAGCATATTCTTCAAGATATGTTGACAAAATGTTAATTAACCATTCGTTAGCACCGTGCACATCGGGGAATTCTCCCCATGCACACAACTAAAATTTATATCTTCCCTTTTTTCTAGCGTTCCAGCCAACAATTGGATGGTACAAAATCAACATTAAAAGTGGGCCGGTGATCGTCTTATGTTTAAATCGCATTTCCTTGAACCAAACTGATAGCGCATTTTCCACATCTTTACAAGCAACTGTTCGCACCCGTTGTCTTGATAAAGTTTAGTATCGTGTGGCCACGTTGCGAATAGAATCATTACTATTTAAGATTCTTCTTAAAGTTGGTGCACTGCAGCTAAATTTTGTACAAATATCTTCTCTTGACGCTTTCGCTTCAATCCTCTTCAAAATTTCAAGCTTCTTTTGAAGTGACAAACTTGTGCATTTCTTCTCAGATCCAAATCCCTGAAATGTTTCTTATAAGCATGCAAATTCAGATTTTTCTTTTCTACGCCTTTACCATTTGTCCCGACATTTCTGCAGATTCAACAGGACAAGCGTAAAAAAAACTTAGGTATATTGGGCTGTCAAAACTGACCATGCAATGGACGGGTAAAAAATTAATTGTCAGATTCAGTGGACGTGTTCAGTTGAAGCAATAACAAATTTTACCAATGGGCGTATTCAATGACTTTTTTCAGTTATTCGGAGCTGAGTTACTATGAGTTATTCATTTTTTCAGTTAACCGGGTTTTTCAAGAGTAACTTTATGAAAATTATCAAAAAGTGGTCCATGATAAATTTTATGTTATATACGAATAGTTAACCGATTTTCCTAGTTAAGCGGAGTCGACTATATGCCATTCTCATACCAAATAAGACAATGCCCGAAACGTGTGACAACGGCCGGGGAATGATACAAATGTGTGTTCACACGGTAGATAGATGCTTGATAGATTGCGATCTGACAATAGTCTGATAATGTTTCTTCTGACAACCATTAAAAAATTTTCAGTTTACACGCTTTAAGATATTTGATAGTAAATCTAACAATGTTGAAAGAATTTACTACCGTCTCAACACAGATTTAATTACAGGAAATTATACACAAATTCCGCAAATTTATGCAACCGTTCTTAATGGAAATTAATATCCTCAACGTCAATGTAATCGTACCAAACCATAAGGAACAACGCTTGAAGCTATAACTATGTTAGTCGACAACTTATTGACTTGAGTTTTAAATAATAAAAATCCCTTTTAAGTGCAGTGGGATACCACACCCTTTCATTTCGTAAGAGATTGCGCCATTTCAAAACACGACTAGTGATGATTCTAGTTACCATAGTGCCACATAATATCATATTAATCAGAGATTAACTACGTGCACTGATTTCTAATGAAACACACACTCGTAACGTTTGCCCCACCCGTTTAATGATTAATTGATGTTCTACTCCCCAGTTGCCCATTTAGCAGCAGCAGGATACAATATAAATCGTTTTTTATCACTGCCACATAAAGTACACATAATTAAAAATCCGTCAAGAATCGTCCCGGGGCCCTGAGTTTAACTCTGCTCTGATGAACTCAAATGAACTTATAACAATTAGTACCGTGAGGTCAGATTCACGACAAAATTCCGCGCACGTATTCACAAGAGAGATAAGATTCCAGTGACATTGGAGCTTTATGAATGAATCCATTCATAAATCCTCATGCCAAGGGCTTATTTTCAAACTGATTGTGCCCACCAAACAATTACGGACAAACCTACCATTGAAAACATATCCACAGCTAATAATAGATTTCTTTTATTTTGTTATCATTGAGGGGAAGTTCTACTGTGTGGACAAAGAAAAAAGAAAGTTTTCGACTTTAAGGGTAGTTGAAAAGTGTTTCTTTGTTGGGAGAGTGTCAGAAAAAGTTTACGAAAATTAGTCGCATTATGATGAATAACAAGCAAAGTTTTATCCCTTTTTTAACCTCCTCTCCTGTTTTAGCATTTCAAAACTAGTTTTCATAATTTTTTAAGAACCCTCCGTCCGAAAAGTTACATCTCCCAACACAATAGAAATATCATTTATTAATTTTCCGCAGCAATCTATCTTAAAGTTTTATTTATTTAAAGTTTAGTGAAACTTGTTAAAGTTGGATGAGTTCAAAAAGTTCAAAAGTTGCAATTGTACCTTGTTTGCAGTGCTGGCAGTTGAGTATTTATTGGGAGGATTCTTAATTGCATGAAATCCGGGGATAAATATGTATTTATTAATTTTTTTTAAATAAGAGAACACAGCGGCGATTTCAATCGCAAATAGTGGCAAAAGTGCTTAAACCGTTTGAATTGTCGGGTTTCTTCTTTTAATTCTTCTTACCATCAATATCGATATCTTCACAGATAACTTAAATAATGTGGGCTCTGTGGGATGAAAAACACCTCTTTAGTAAAGCTGTAGGGTTCCATTTATAAAAGGTGTTCCAAATTCATTCAAGACTTGAATTTTGTGCCATTTATATGGTGTTGCCAATGAAAAAAAATGACAGGTTAATAGCTCACAGCTCAGGGTTATTAAAAATGCAGCGCTACAAGAAACAACAACGCGCTTTCATGAAATAATGAAAGAAGGGCAATTGCAGTTTACAATTTTCGTATAAAATATGGTGTTGCGGAGAGTCCAGGAACATAAATTCGGTCTGCTCAGAGTGCGAAAATATCTTTTACACTAAATACCATTATATACTACCAAATACCACTGCTCTCATAGCATTGACTTTTTTAATAGTAGAGGAAACTAAATTATCGATCTAATGCTATAGTAGGAACTTCTTGGTTTTCGGTGGTCCTGAACAAGATCCGAGAAATTTGTAGAAGAATATTTATTAGGGTGATCTTAGAAGTCTATTCATCAATCAATTTATTTTAGTTCTCACTCCAGTTCTAGTCAATCTTTTTCATTTATAATCCAGCATGATTGTCATAAAATCCTAAGGTAGAAGTTTCTTTAAAGCTCCATATTATAAGTTTGCTAATGTGTTTATATACCTCAAAGTATGGTAGCCATCAGGTCGATACCCATCCGAACCCGACTTGCCAAATTTATAAGCGCGAGTGTTGACCAAAAGGAAAAAACAGTACCATTATTAGCGGAACAGCGGATGCATTTCCCAGATGGAAGCAGCAGTACCGCCGGTGCAATAATTGTGTCGCCGGGTAATTGCCCAACCATGGAAAGAAAACTAAATTACGAAGCAACAAAAAGCCTCGGATACGAATCTACTGTTGACAACCCCTGCAGACGAAACAAGGACAACGAATTTCGTGCAGTGAAACAAAGAGCGGAGACCCTATGCTGCTGTAAAGCAGATATTATCACCATCAAAGAAATGCGGTGGGAATAGACGGACAAAAAAAAAGATAAAAAACTGCGACATCTACTACGGCGATTGTTATCGACGGAAAAACCAGCGCCTATTTCTATGCAGATTTGTTGCTAGAGGCAGGTTTAAGCAAGATGTCTTGAGTTTTTGACAAGTTATCGAGCGCCCCGCAACAATACGTATTAAGGCTAAACTTGCCAACATTAATCGTATGTGTACGTACGCTCTCACAGAGTAGAAAAATGACTTACGAGCAGTGCTCTAGCTATGACATTAAAATGCTAAAATGCGAAGCTAGGAAGTGAAGACGTCTTTGATAGTACCGTCGGAAAGTATAACCCACATGACAGCACCTCGGATAACGGATTCAGGCTAATCAACTTTGTGGCAAGGTGGGACGAAATATTGTCGTAACTGCCACGTGGTTCTCGCATCTCGCATCTCGGTATTCTTTAAGAGTCTTTGAGATTTTCTGATCAGTCAACCTTCAATCAAATTGACAACGTTGGGCATTCCTTCAGTATTACGGATGTTCGAAAGCTCCAAACGGCCAACATCGACTCGGATCATTACCTTGTTGTACCAAGGTATGGTTGCGGATAAACCGAACAATGCAAAAATAAGCTAATACTGTGAGGAAGTTTGACGTCGGACAACTACAATCGCAAGCGATTGTAAAATCCTTTCCCGATGGAGCCTCCCTAAATCTCTTCAAAGTTTCTTTGCCGCCAGCATAAAGTATCGAAGACGAAGAAGAAGGATTGCCAAAAAGCCGTCAGAGATGCTGCCTTTGATGTGCTGGGTTTTTGTCGACCACCACAGCGAAACCTGTCGTTTGAAGACAAGTGGATGAAAGCACCGCAGCTAAACGCGGCGCGTACAAAGACACTGCATTGTGTTAACATGAATACCGTTTTCTTAGGAGGAAAAAGGAGGATCATGAGGAACACGCGGTCGAGGAAATTGAGAGATGCTACTCCAGAAATAAGATTCGGAAGTTGCAAAATCGTCGAAGATGGCACCCAACACCAACGTCTCGGACAGAACTTTACCCTTGATAGATATAAGTTTGAGGTTGTTCATGAATTTGTCTATCTAGGCTCCGCTCTTAATTCAGATAACAATACCAACGCTGAGATCAAACGAAGAATGACTTTTGCAAATCGCTGTTCTTTTGGCCTTAGAAAGCAATTGACTTGCAAAGTCCTCGTACAAGCAGCAAAAGTGACCTTAATAATCCCAGTCCTGTTCTGCAAGTGCAGAGGCAAGGACTTTATCAAAAATGGATGAGCCGGCTCTTGGCTGCTTTATGAGGAAAACTTTTTGGGTGATTTTCGGTCCCATCTGCATAGACTATACGGGCTGTACAGCGACATCTAGCCAGAAGAGTAAAGGTTCAACGATTGAGGTGGTTGGGTCATGTCGAGTGGATGGACACCAATGCTCCTGTCTGACAAATTTTCGAATCTATCTCCAAAGGACAGCGCAGTAGAGGAAGAGCGCGACTCAGGTAGCGAACGTAAGTTGAAATGGACCTCAGCCAATATAATCAATCAATCTAAATAAGTAAATTACATGACTTCGATCAAACGATATTAAAGATCAACTCTTAAAGGAGAACATAAAAATATTTTCAATCGTGAGACTGCACGGCTACCCACTTGCCTTTGGATCTGTATTTTAACAAAAATACAAATTAAAAAAAAAAACAACTTGCTACGAACATATGTAATCGGATAAAGAATATATATAAGGCCAAAGCTTATTTTTGGATGTCCCATGTGCTTACAAGTAAGAGCAAGCTCATTGAAGACAGTTCGGGTGCTTGAGAAGGCTTGCCTTCACTTCCATAAAACGCCAGAGTAAGAGTACATACAATTCTATCCTAATAAGATCTTATTTAGGATAGCAAAAGTAATTAGGGTGCATTATTTTAATCATAAATACAGGGTGTTTCATCGTGAGGTTTGATTTATAATGTAAAATAAAACACATACATTTGAAAATGAACTTTTGGAAATGATATCATGTAAATGTTGGCTACGACAACGTCTGAGGTGGTCCATTCGGAAGGTCCAATTTTGGGCAACTCGTTCGAGCATAGCGACTGGTATCTCGCGGATAACACGAGTAATGTTGACTTCTAAAGCCTCAATCGTAGCTGGCTTATTCCTGAAGACCTGAGACTTTACATATCCCCAGATAAAAAAGTACAAAGGTGTGATATCGCACGGTCTAGGCGGCCAATTTACAGTAGCAAAACGTAAAATCAAGTGCACACACACATGATTTCTCAACGGCTCGTAGCGCCGTCTTGTTGAAAGCAGAGCTCACTGAAACCATGTGCTTGAATTTAAGGAAGCACATAGTCCGTAAACATGGGGCGATAACGGTTTCCATTGACGGTAACTTTTTGATTTGATCCAACATCAGTGTTATGCCTTCATGTCAGAGTTGACGCCGACGCGGATTCTCATATAGCTACATGCAAATTCTAAGAAAAGACTTTTTCACAGAATTGCCCCCCACGGGATTCGAACCCGCGACCCGCTGCTTGAGGAATCTATGCATATACCACTACACCACGGCCACCCCATGGTTATCCCATTGAAGCCCTCAATATTGGATTCTCCATCAGTGAAGCCCTGTAGCAACGGATATCAATTGCGCCTGTCAATTTCCGTTCTTATATGTACGAATGTGAGGATGATTTTATATTTTGCCGACGAGTTTAACTGCTTGGCAGAGGAACATTTAACCATAGTGTTTCATTCTTACCCTTACACTAGTTCATCTTCATAATAACTATTTTATTGGTCAGCACAATCTTCATTAGCTTCCTTATCAGGATTATCAATATTTCAATATATCAGAATTTCTCCTGAGCACTTGTGCGATATGATCCGCAAATAATCCATCCAAGAATTGTATTTTGCAGTAATTATACAGTAATTATATGTCATTCTCAAGCTTTAGGTGAACAGATGAGAGTAATGAAAGAACAGCTCAGCACCTATTAAAAGATCGATTCGTTGAAGAATTAGAAAGTATATATCAGCTTAAATCAATTTCGGAGGAATGATTAGGTCCTGTAGAAGGCAGAAAGTCGGTTATACTAGCTGAATTGAAAGGTAACCTCCTTTATCGCCAGAATGCGCTGATACTGCAAAAAAGAATATGGTGCCTTGAAGTCCGTTTATATTTAGGCAGACATGCCAAATTTCAGTGCGATACTGCCTTTAGTTTTGTTTTGACAGCTGATTGTTGTTGACGTGTTTGGCATCATGTTGAATATGCGCAAAAACAATTTTCATTCTCTCATAAAACATTATTTTTTGAGATGCAAAACAGCGAAGGAAACAAAAGAAAAGTTAGATGAATAATATGGGGCTAATGCTCCGTCAGATTACACCGTCAAATATTGGTTTCGAGAGTTTCGTGGTGGCCGCAACTCCACTACCGATCAAGTCCGCAGCGGCAGGCCGTCCGATGCGGTTACAGGGGACAATATCAAATTGTGTTGGCTGACCGGAAAGTGAAGGTGCGCGGGCTAGCAGATACCACAAAGATTAGTACTGAACGCAAACGCCATATTTTGGGCAATATTCCGCATATGAAAAAATTATCCTGCCGCTGGGTGCCGCGCATACTCACTCCTGACCAAAAACACGAACGCGTGAGCACTTCGAAAGAGTGTTTGGACTTGTTGATGCGAAATCGGGCTGATTCTCTGGTTCAATAGCAGAGAACAGAATGAGTACCCGGCAATGGACTGAAGCCGGTACGAGAGCTCCGAAGCGGTCGAGGGAGGCTCGATGAGTCGGAAAGCTTATGGCATCGGTTTTCTGAGATTGTCATGGCATACTCTTCGTGGACTACCTCGAAAAATTAAAAACCATCAACAGCGAGTATTACTGTGCATTATTGGAGCGATTGAAGGCCGAAATCGCTGCAAAATGGTCTCACATGGAGCGAGAAAAAAATTTGTTTTTGCAAGACAATGCACCGGCGCACAAGAGCATCGCAACCATGGCTAAAATCAATGACTTACGGCTGCAATTGCTGTTTCATCCACCGTATTCGCCTGATCTGGCTCCCTCGGACTATTATCTCTTCCCAAAACTCAAAAGATGGTTCATCAATAAAAAATTCAGCTCACGCGAGGAAATCATCGACGCCAAGGAGGAGTATTTTGCAGACCTTAAGGAAAATTACTTTTCGGACAGGATCAAGAAGTTGGAAAATCACTAGAATAAGTGAATCAAACTAAAAAGGGATTATATTGAGATAAAAAAAATATTTTAAAAAAAATTTTCACCACACCTAGTATTTGGTAAGATAATAGCTTCGATTGTAGCAGAGAAAGTAGTTTATCGCGATTGAATTTTAACAAAAGTTGTCACGAGCTTGTTTGGTGAATGAAGAAATGCCTGAATATATTTGATTAACTTTGATGTGTTGGACAAACCGATCTGTAATAAAATTTATTTGTGAAGGTGAGTCCAAGAAGGCACATCTTGACGATTGAACTATAGCCGTAGCAAGCATTGTGGAAGTTTCCTTATGAGTAGAGTGCATAGCTTGAATAGCTTTATTCAAGACACTTGCTGTTGTGGTAACAGCATTTACCACTCTGGTAACAGTTAATGATTTGGATGATTGCCGAGTTCTACAATCTACTTGCTTACTTATTGTGATTGGGCTCACCATTCCCTTCAGAATTCGATCCTTTTATTAAGGAACTTCATAAACTCTTGTCAACTTGGTGATCTGTTTGAAGGAAACTGGACAGCAATTCGAGCTTTAAGGACTACGATATGCTGTCTACCTCCATACAAAGAATAGTATCCCTGCATCCTCATACTGAAACTGTTATTGCGGGCGATTTCAATATAAACAACTTTGGGTGGCTTCAACATTCTGGACAGATAACACCCGAAAGACGGTGTGTTGAGATCTTCGCTGAAAATAATTTGACCCAGCTTGTGAATGAGCTCACACGAATACCAGACGTTGATAGTCATACCGCTCACAACTTCTCACCCTGATAAGTACACTGTTGATGTGCTTTCCCCTCTAGGCTCATCGCACCATTGAATCATATCAGCTAATTTCTCATACACCCACTACAAAGTAAGGGAAATAATTCCAATACAAGAAAGTCAATTGGAGCTGACTTAACAATTTCTTTAGGAATTTTAACTGGTCTTTATGTTTCCTCGATAACGACTTGGATACCGCTACTGATATTATCTCAGATACTATTATCTAAAATCTTTATCCATCATCGGATGAAGAATATCAGACTAAACCAAACAAGAACTGAGGCAAAAAATACTAAAGTAGTAAAAATTGTTGGTCGCTCGTCAAAAACATTAGAAATTCTGCCTCATTCTCCATCCCAACGCTCATCCATCTATCCTAATCTGCAAGACTATTTCCGATGAGACGGAAAACAGCATTTCTACAGTTTGTCTCTACAAAAGGCTACAGTTTGTCTCTCTCTCATTGGAAACCAAAGTGTACATCAATCTAGCAAAAGCAAGACTTCTTCGTTCGAACCGTACTTCTTTCCGGCGAGTGATCTTTTAAGGTTTGGGAACAACCTTTGTGAACCACACCTCTCGCGTCACACGGTCTTCAGCTTCTTTGGAGTACCTTCACGGGGTAAAACCCATTGTTTTGTGCACCAATGGATCCATGTCTCATTTCGATTACATCTTTGAAGTAGTCTCACGGTTACATTTGTTCTCCGGTGTGAGAAAAATGCTCAAAACTCGTGCAGGATATGGCTAACGCATTCTGTTGAGATGCCTGCTATCTCGGTGGTCGGCCAATACGAAATGATGGATTTTGTCCACGGTTTCCTCTGTGGTAACCGTTTTTGGGCCACCTGGGTGCTGTTCATCAAAAACCGACATACAGCCACGGTGAAACTCTGCGAACCAATGGCAAACGGTTGTACGGGAAGGTGAATGGGCCGGTACACACCAACGAGAATGGACTTGCTTTCCTCGCAAAATCACTCAAAAACAAGAATCGGATCACGGAGCGATACTGCTCTTTTTCCATGGTCGTAAAAAACACTAACACGATGTTTTGAAATGGATGGTACACTCATTTTGGCTCAGTAGCGCCACCTACCTTTTAATCCGGGTACTCATCAAACAGCCCTCGTACATCGGTTCCTCTGTTTTCTTCCTCTCTAAATTTCCTTTACCTTTGCTATGTACAAACATTTTAAGGGTACACAAATCCCTTATCCGCGCTGTTATTATAAAAAAAAAATCCTCCTACTTGAAGTAGATCGACAAATAATCCGTTCGGTTTGGCAGCCTTATTCAGCTTCAGTTTAGATATCACTTTCTTCACTCCATTTTGGTCGTGTAGTTTGGGTCGCGCACGTCCTTTAACAGTATGCAGATGTGCTCTCAGCCCCGACTGTAATTTATTACTTCATTCGCTTGCTCATCTCTAAAGGTTTCAGTTCGGATCTTGTGGGCTTGACACGTGTTTTTTTTTTTTTTTTTATTCCAAGAGTAGCAATTTTTTCGGTGGCTCGCTTTTTTGATCATCCTTTTTCGTTGGTGAAGCTAATATTCCTCCCTCCTACTTTTGTTGTAGAACGGTTGTAGAGCATAGTACTCTTACTTGTTCTTTTATGCACCGTCGTTTCATAGACAAGTTGTTTTTCTGCATGTGCTTTCCAGCATTCTTTATCAAACCAGGAGTTTGGACCGGTAGTCTGGTGAAATCTGGTACATTAGGTGCGATATTTCTGAAAGCTTCCTGAGATCGATTCAACTGATCCTTAGCACCTAATAATTCTTAAAGGATGGAGGAGTGGTTGAGGGATAAATGTTTCGTAAACGCTCTGACGGTTTGTTGCAATTACAGCCGTTCAATTTCAAAATAATCCAACCACCAGTCTTTAATGGCCGTTCGGACTATTTTGGCCTATATATACTGGGTAAGCACATTGAATCGATCACAACATGATTAACTGTTTTATGGTTTGATAATAATTTGGTTCTGGCAATGTACCTTGTTCGTTCCATAGCAAAGTCAATAAGTCTAAGTCCATTGGTTGAAATCGTCTTATGGAGTCTTTACTCTCTAATTGTTCCATCAAATTTTTAATTTGGCTAAAATCACTTCAAACAATTATAAGGTCATACTTGGGGCATAGCTCGAGGAGCTTGAATTGGAATGATGATGATGCTATTGGAATGATGATGATGAGTTATGCCGTAATACTCTCGTATACATGCGTAAGCGCTTCTTGCTTTAGGGTGCCGCTTATAAAAAATCCGCATATAAATACATAGATGCTGTTTCTGTTTCAGACAGTATACTATGTCACAGATTTTGATCTTTCTTTTGTTTGGCTCATCCCAGCGCACTTCTGATATCTTAATTACAGGACCTCCTCTAGGTATAGACCAATGGGTTTTATGTTACTGGGTGGTAATTATCCTTTACCTTTGACGTGGCTGTTAATTTACCGATAAATACAAGATAACCCCAATTTATACTTTCAGATTGCATGCACGTTGGATCAGAGCCAGGAGATTATGTTTTCAAAAAAGTCCCCCATCTGACACATCCAAAAGAAGCTGATCTTTTGGAAATTGGCGATTCCATGACCGTCTGCGGTTTATATGTTATTGGAGAACCAGACACGGTTGTTGAAATTACAATGAAATACTACGACATCAATTGCGAATCAGGAGGACTCATGGCAGTAAGTATCTTTAAATCAATCACACAACAGACTTGATTGAAAATATTTATCCCAGTTCGTGGATGGTTGGGAGCTTAATGGCGAATACTTTCCCGGAATTAGGGATCATCATAGACAGCTCGGAGATCGTGTAGCAGAGTTTTGTAATAATTACAACCAATGGTATAAGCACCACTTGTTTTCGATAAGAAAGAATTTCTATTAAAGTTTCATTTGTAGGCCACCGATAAGCAATAAAAAATTCTTTAGGTCAAGTCAGAATGCCGCTCTGTTGCAATATAGAATCCCAACCCGAGGATCTTTCATAGCAAACGTTCGATTCCATAAAATTACCCAACGTAAGTTTCTTAACTTTCTTTTGGAGAGAAAAATTTTGATTTTCATTTATGTTTAGCCTGTAACGTTTTGGTCCATGACACCGCCGCCATTTACCATCTAAGCAATTATGGTCATCGAAGGAATTGTACCCTATCTGCTCTATTTCCAGCTGTGATAGCTCTAGGCAATTTGAAAATCGCCGGCAAGAATGCTCGTTCGGAAAAGGTCAATTACGAAGTAGGTTTATATTCCTCTCATTTCTTTCATTCAAACTGAGATACTCATTGTTTTTTTAAAGTGTACCTTGGAAGATAGACTCGAAATTGGAGGTTCTTCAGGGCTGGACACAACCGGACTGGAAAAATCAAGTGACGTATGTGGATACTCAGAAGAACAAGGTAAATTCTAAAATTTTCCTGATTCTTCTCAACTTATTAATGTCTGGATTTTAAATAGGTCCAGAACAAGCAATTTTCTGTAGCATCACAACCGTCCGACTTTTGTCTAGTGGAAAATATCAAAACCAAGCAATGATCGTCTTAAGGAAGGCAGATGAAAACGACTTGGAAATAGCTACACTTGTTTGTCCACTTTAATTTGTTAAAGCTTAAGATATAAAATCACATGAAAGTCCATTTAAAATTATTATTTATTTAAAAAGTTTATTTATTTATTTATTTAGTTTTTATTTATTTATGAAAATAATTTGCTTTTTTAATTTAAATTTGATTATAAGGTTAACTAATAAATAACTATCGTGACAATGACAAGACAACATCATCACATGTATTTTCTCTGTAACCATTGTTGTAATTATGTACTGCAATTTGCTGGTGTATTTACCAGATACCCTTAGGAGTAGTGAAATAGAAAAAAAAAACCCCTACATATAAATACATGCATCTTCCTACCTAATGCCGCCTACCAACTGTCTCCCAAATGTGTAAATATAAAGATTAAAACAAAATACATATATACGAGTACATAAACATAAAAAAATAAAAAAAAATAAAATCAATTGCTGTAACAATATTATATATGGATATATAAATGTTAAAAAAAAATTATTAAATTAAATAAATTAATAAAAACATATGAACAAAAAAAAAACACAACTATTACATGTATTACTTACATTTTTGGACCGTTTTTCAGGTATCCTAAATAGTCGTCTTGCTGTTTTCCAAATGACATTCTTAAACACCAAATTTGTGCAACTTTTAAGATTTTGGGTTGAGTTTACATTCTTGGGGTGTAGGATGTTATGGCCTTATAAGTCCATTAATCCCGGTCTGAGTTCTTAGAAAACATTCACATTATTCGGAAGTATTGCATAAAAATATAAAACACTTTCATTCCTGATTTTAAGACAGGAACGATTTGATTGGTGTCAACCTGGCGATGTATAGTGTTGCAACTATGAAACCACATCAATTGTATCTATTCTACCTTCTCATGGTACTCCCTTCATCCAACCAACTTGCTAAACAGACATTTAAGAAACCAGAAATTCTGCCAGTCATTCCTGTCAGAAACGACTGAATCACAGAAATAGGACATACGGCGACGAATGAATTTGAGTGACTCAATCAACAGTGGCATAAACCATCAGCAAAGCAAATAACTTATATGAGCTACCCCAACGTATTTGGAGCTGAGGTCAATAAGAATTGTTCAGAGCTAGTAAGCCTTCTAAAACCAACTCTAAGTGACTGATAAAACTTTAATGGATCAGTTTCAACTCCCTTATCCTCGAAACTGATAAATGACTCTGGGATGGCTATCACCTTTCACGTAGCAAGTCTCAAAAAAGTCTAAACCTATAGGTTGGGGTCTGTGGGTTAGGTTAACAACACGACCAAGTAGCAAATCTTTTACTGCAAGGTATCGACTAGTTTAACAGGTGACTACCCTGCAAAATTAAAAGGACAACGATGTTCGGGTCTGAACATGGAATCTTCAAGCTTAAAAGATCAGCTAAGTAATTAGCAGAAACCTAAACCTAAACCAGAAACCGGCGAATATCACCGTTATCCAAGAAGTGCCGTAAAATAGGCTGCACAAAAAAATGATGACCAACTGTTTTGTGACATAAACCACGGTAACTGCCGCAAAAAACAAAAGCTGCGGTTTTTGGAAGAGAAAAATTAAGATCACTTATTGGGTATGTAATTTAATTCGTACGGTTTTTTTTTCCAAAATTTGAACGTTTATTTAAGAAAAACTTGTACAATAGTATTATTCAAAGTATTGTCCATCTGAAGCTATGACTTTTTCCCATCTTTCTGGCAATTTGTAGATCCCATCCCAAAAGAACTGCGCCGGCTTGGCAGCCAAGAATGAATCAAGCCAATTTTTGATATTCTGCTCTGATGTGAACCGTATTTCAGTGAAGGCGTTCTGCATCGACCGAAACAAATGGTAGTCAGAAGGAGCAAGTTCTGGGCTATAAGGCGGGTGGGGTAAGACTTCCCATCCACTGTTTTCCAAATAGTTCTTAACCGGAATAGCACCGTGGGACCGAGCGTTGTCATGATGGAAAATTATTTCCTCGTGTCTGGTAGCATATTCCGGGCGTTTTTTGGCTACTGCTCTCTTCCAATGGATTAATTGTGTTCGGTAGCGCTGTCCATTGATGGTTTTAGCCAGTTTTAGTAGCTCTTAATACAGCACACCCATCTGATCCCACCAAATACAAAGCATTCCTTTCGCGCCATGGATATTCGGCTTTGCCGTTGATTTGGCTGGTTGGCTGGTTGGCTGGTTTCACATATGATTTTTTGCGCTTGGGGTTGTCGTAATGGATCCATTTTTCATCACGAGTAACAATCCGATACAAAAATAACTTCCTTTTGTGGCGTTCCAGCAGCATTTCGGACATGCAAAACCGCCTTTCGACGTCTCTCGGCTTGAGTTCATGTGGAACCCAATTTCCTTGCTTTTGAATATATCCAGCTGCTTTTAAACGTTTTGGAATGTCTGAGTGACACCCAAAGATTCTGCGAGCTCTTCTTGTGCTTGGCAATAATCTTCATAGAGTAATGCTTCCAGTTCTTCATCTTCAAACTTTTTTGGCTGCCCAGGACGTTAATCGTTAATCCAAGCCAAAATCACCACTTTTAAATCGTGCAAACCACTTTTGGCACGTTCGCTCAGCTAGCACATATTCACCATAAACTTCCACCAAAACACGATGACATTCGGCAGCAGTTTTCTTCATACTAAAATAATGAAGAATATCTCCCCGCAAAAACACATCTTCAGGCACAAAGTTCGACATATTTGAGTGAAAAAAAATTATTGGTGTTTACGCTTCAAATAATGACATGCTTTCCAACGCATGTTCCAATGGAATAATACAAGTTACGCCATCTCTTAGCAAACCGCATGAAGTTATAACAGTTATAGACCAAATATATCACCTAGTCAGCGTGGATTTGAAAGAAAGGTAGACCAAATGCTACTACTAACTTAGTTGCGTATCCTTTATTGCTTTAGATTTTGCTAAGGTCTTCGATAAAATACCTCATAAATTATTCCTGTTCAAATTGTCTTACTCGATATTGACCCCATATTCTTATAATGAATATCTTCTTATCTGAAAAATTGTTATTGTTGCGTTCGCTTAAGATCCGATTTCTTAGCCTCATTTTTAGTTATTTCTGGTGTCCCACAAGGCAGTCATATAGGTCCTCTTCTTTTCATTTTAACTATAAACGACCTTGAGGGGATATTATTATACACTGCCCCCTATCCCTAGACTCTATTCTCCTTCAAAAAGACATCGATAGCTTTTCCACTTCATGTCTTAAAATTGCTTCGAGCTTTATCTCTCCAACTGTCAATCTATGACTTTGTCACATACATAAGTAAAATCAATCTCCTTCTTGACTTCATTTTCTGCATAGCCAACCTATATTCCAGGTGCAATCACTTCGTGACCTTATAGAGAATTAAACTTCCGTTCGCACATTGATGCGATAAAAACCTTTTTTTACCAAAGCATTTACAACCCTAATGTGACAAAGACACTTTACAGTACCCTTCTCAAATATGCAAACGAGGTGTGTTCAAAAAGTAAGGTAGTAAAGTAGGTAAAGAGTAATGTTGTTCCCCTCAGATATAATACACCTGTACCAACACTTTTTCCAGTCCTTGAAGCACTTCTCATAAGCACTTTTAGGTATAGCCTTGAGTTCATTTTTATTTTCTCAATCGTTGCAAATCTCCGTCCTTTCATAGGTGTCTTTAGTTTTGGGAACAGGAAAAAGTCATGTGAGACCAAATCCGGTGAATATGGTGGCTGAGGCATGATTGCCGTGTTGTTTTTGGCCAAAAAATCTCTGACAAGCAACGATGAATTAGCAGATGCATTATCGTGATGCAAATGCATCACTACACTATGCCACGGTAATCGATAAAAACGGTAATTAAAACTTTGACATTTGATCGAACTTGGCGTGCTTTTTCTTTCTTGGCTCTTCTGGGTGCTTTCATTGGGACGTATATCATATACCCATGATTCGTCACGAGTTATGGCTGTTTTGGGCAATTCACGACCATCATTGATGTCATTCAAGAGTTCCTGAGCCATACTCATGTGACTGTTTTTCTGATCAAAACTAAGAAGTTTCGGAACAAACTTCGCTGACACAGATCTCATGAACAAAACATCCGAAAAAATTTCATGACACGAACTGACCGATATGCCAATATCCTCAGCAACTTCTCTTATGGTAATCCGATGATTTTCCAAAACAATTTTCTTCACAGCTTAGACGTTATCATCTTTTGTTGATGTGATGGGGCGTCCAGAGCGAGGTTCGTCATTGGCATCTTCTCGATCATCTTGGAAGAGCTTTCAGCACTTGTAAATCATTTTTTGCTTAGAGCAGAGTGTTTCAGAGTATTTGATTCCATTTTTTACACAAAATTAGATGCAAAATTCGATAATCGATTGTACGCTGCCCCATACTTTTTGAACACATTTCGTATATCTCGAATCAAAAACATTTAACATGATATCCTTTCTTTTGAATTGCTCTTCGAGGACTACCCTAAGTTAACCCTCTTATTTTTCCTTCTTATAGTGGTCGCCTTGAACACCTGAACCTGAATACCCTCGAGAAATGCAGAGACGTAGCCGCCATTCTATTCATTCATTGACTGCTCTTTGGTTCTGTGGATTTTATTTCCTTCAACGCTAACCCTTGTAACTTACGATGTTCTCGCACATCGTATAGTTCCAACGAACCAATCGCATGCTCCGTAAGGTCAACCCAAACCAGAACGTTTTTGATTTTAACCTGAGCACTTCTCGTTTCCAACTTGATCTCCTCCACCATTCCCTTGGTTAATAATCCTTAATTATTTTTTCCTTGTATTAAACCTAATAAATGGGGGACTTAACCCCCTTGTTAAACTTAAGTTCCAACTTCTAACTTAAAAAGTGTCTGAAAATCAATTTAAGGGCATCACCACCCGTTTCTCCAACGAAGCTAAGTATTTGGGTGCCATCCTGGATGATAAGCTTCTTTGGAGTAATGACCCGGCGTAGAAACCCCTAAGGCGCTCTCAGTTTTCTAAAAGAGTTAAGGATCACAAGAAGCTTGTGATCTGCACAACTATGATGAGACGAAATCTAATTCATCCTTCGGTTGCTCGGTGCGGAATAAGTTCTTATGAAAACACGCCAGTTTTTAAGGGTTACCCTTACAATAGGGGCTCTGCTCTAGACACATTAATGAAAATATCTCTCCCCTTGGTATTCATTACATAGGCTGCATTCTTAAATCCATATTCTATTTCAAAAAATAGTTCTTGGTGCAACCCTCACTGACGTATTGAAGAGCCTGCATTCCGACTGTCTTTTGACTCAGCTCTTATGGACATAACGTCTGTGCCCAGAATCTGAGCCAGGAAGGAAATGTAGTTAATGAACATTCTTGTGAAGAATCGGTGAAGAGAGCAAAGCATCTGCATCCATAGCGACAATCAATTTGGGCTGAAAGCCTAGCTGAACTCTCTCAAGCTAATTCGAGAAAGCAAGACACTCCAAAGAATGCAGCCGAAGGGCTAAGTAAGTGAGCGTAAGTGACACAATAGCGTGTAACTCTTGCTGTAGGAATGATGACGCATCTAACTCCAGTTGAGAGGCTCTGATAATACCTAACTCGTTTTTGAAAAGAACCGTTATATACAAATTGTAAAAGTACGATAGCACCAACCAAGAGGAAATAGGCAATTTTTTTTATTTAAATATTCAGGTGAGCCTAGCGTCACATAGCCCACCTTAAGACTGTTCCGCAAATATACATGCGAATCCGTGGGTTGACACGACTGGAAATCGCCGCTTTTGTAAAGGTAAGATCAAAAACGCTTATACACTAGCATTATGGAAAAGCACTACGCCGCCAGGCACTACCATTGCTACGCATGGTTATAATCCTGAGACGATCAGAACTGCACGGAATAATGCAACGGACTGGTCGTAACATAAGAGTTGCGAGTTGGAACCTTGAAAGTATAAGTGGTCGCAGGTACGAGCTTGAAAAAATGATGACTAGAAGGCGAGTGAGCATAGTTTGTGTACAAGAAACGAAATGGCGAAATATACAGAATCGGGTATGTTTCTTGGACATTAAGACAAAAGCTTACAAGGCAAAAACAAAATTGTTTTCATCTGGATGTCGGATGCGAACAAAGTGAAAAAGATGCATTATGGCTAGATTTTCACTAACATCCCAAAGCAAAAGGTTTTTTTTGTTACCGGAGATTTGAACAGACATCCTAAGCATGTGCACTGTCTTATCATGTTAAATTCCAGTTTCTTCAAGTTAAGCCCCAGGTTTAAAGATTGCAAAGTAATCTTGGGTGAGGCGATCGCCCAGCAAAACCTTCTCCTCCTGAGAAAAGGAGGAGACGGTGAAGAAAACAAGTAAACATATAAAGGTTGCTGAGAAAATCAATTGGTTCAAGCTGGAAAAAAAGGCACGACAAATTACCTCTTTACCATGATCAATGAGGTCGGTGATGAGCAATGCAGACCACAAGATATGTGGGATTCCCTACAACGATCTTGCTTAGAGAGAGCCAAGTCACTGCTTGGAATGTCGAAATGCCCCTGCCAATATGCCAAACATGGTGGTGGACAGATGAAACTAAAGTAGTGATGCGGGAAAAGAAAACGGTTTTCAAGGCTTAGTGTATATATATATTGCAAAGGTCTCTCGAAGAAGAAGTGCGCCCAATTTCAAGCAAAAATTATGGAAGGCCTCTATTGGGAGTTGGAGGAATATTGTCTTTGGCGTCTGATACGAACCAGGCTATCCAGGAGCTTCGACAAACATTAACACTGCTGACTAAGGGAAGATTTGTACATCAACATTAGAGAGAACAAGCTATACTTTCTATTGTACGATCAGTGTAAAATGGAAGCAGAGTCTTCACAATATAGAGTGCTTTACACCCAGCTAAACTATAACCTGCAAGAAGACACCTACTTCCTTAATCGCTTTCCACTGAAGATGATTAATTTATTATTTAAAGTAAAGGGGGAAATAATCAATTTAAATTACATTCTCTATTCTCTATTACATTCACTCCAGGCGACCTGTGCAATTTGCAAGAAAGGGAGGATGTATACCATTTTATTTCCAGATGCCCTATCTTAAGCTAGTTCCGTGTGAGATACTTTTGTGTTACTAGATTTAATATAATTGAAGTCTTAAATATTTTATATGGTAAACTTGGTTGGGAAGCTTTGTACAGATACACATCATCCGCACTTAATTACAAAGCACGTATTATTGAAGGAGACTTAAATAAACGTATGCATATGTTGAAGTATGAATGCGAAATTGTTTCTAAGAATTGTCAATCTAATAGACGGCCATGGGCCAAACCATATTTAGCTTAAGTTTATCAAATTGTAATGTCTAAATCAAGTCTTTTTCTTTTAATCAAAGTTTTCAATACTTCAATATTACTCAATGGAGAAATCCTTCGAAACCCACCAAAAAGGCAGAAAAAAAAACAACCAGATCACACAAATGCAAAAACTCCAGCATTTGATTGGCCTCAGTAAGAAAATGATCCGAAACCTGGAAACACGCCAGTACGTCCTGCGGTTAAACCGGCAAACTCCACTACTGACCATTAGGGATGCAGTAAAGTGGGGGAATTGTGTTTCCTCTACTCCGGATGGTAACTTCGCCGTAAGGAAATAGGAAGATGCTTCTAAAATAAAAGTACTATATATATACATATCCAAATGAGCAATTCGGGTTCAGACAATATCATAATACTGCGCACCAGGTGCTCATCGTCTGTAACCATGCTAAGCAAAATCGTATAATAGGTAAGCCTACTGGATTGGTTTAACTCGATGTGGAAAAAGCTTTCGATACAGTCTGAAACAATGGTATCATATTTAAAATGATTCAACGTAATTTCCCTATATATATTTGTAAAATAGTTCATAGCTTTATCTTCGGTCGCACTTTTAAAGTGTTTGTGAATAGCAGCCAATAAAGTCCGAAATTATTTAATGCAGGGGTGCCGCAGGGATCTGTTCTTGGCCCGATACTGTTTAATTTATATACTTCAGACTTTCCAGAGCTAACTGTGGTGCTGCTATTTTTGCTGACGACGCCGCCATATTTTTATTACATGAAATTGCTCTAAACATTGAGAATTACTTGAAAAATGTGATGGAAATTTTAGAAAAAATACTATTCAAAGTGGAATATAAAAATTAACGGAACTAAAATACAAGCTATTTTGTTCACAAGAAAAAGAAAGACTTGCTAATTTAATGGAGCTCACATTCCATGGAAATCCTCGGTGAGATATTTGGGCCTTTATCTCGATACCAAACTTACTTTCTACGAACAACAAAAAAGGTATGAATTTCAATTAAAATGCTTTTCCCATTTATAAACAGGAAGTCACTACTCTTTTCTCATAACAAAACGATAATTCATAAAATCATCTTTCAAGAAATCCTGCTATATGGGTGTCAGGTGTCACCTTAAAAAACTACAAATATGTCAAAAAAAAAAAAAAATATTAAAAATGATGCTCAACTTGCCTTGGCATCATTCCACTACAGATATCCACAGTAAAGTGAACGTTGAACTTATGATAAATATATATTCTAGAATCAAGAAGACTATACGAAAACTTTTAATTTTGCTGACAATCCTTTAGTACGCCAATTGAACTCGAATTAAATTCACATTAATGAATTCCATTTTAATTGTTACTCGTTATATTGTATGTTTAACCTTACTGTTTATTTTTATTTATTTATCTCGTTTAAAGAAAATTTAAAAAAATTAAAAAATAAAAAAATATTTAGTTTTCTTATTTGCTTATAAATTAATTAATTCATTTATTTATTTATTCATTTATTTGTTAATGTTTCTACCTTTTTATAATTATAATTAATTTTTGTTATACTCTAATCAGTTTGTATAATATAGTTCCTATCTATACTATAAAGATAATAGTAATTGGAGGTTTTTGCTTTCGTATTTTCCTAATAACAACTTTCCTATTATTATATAATATTGGGTATGTAATTTAATTCGTGCGGTTTTTTTTTACAAAATTTGAACGTTTATTTAAGAAAAAACATGTACAATTGTATTATTCAAAGAATTGCCCATGTGAAGCTATGACTTTTTCCCATCTTGCTGGCAATTTTTGGATCCCATCCCAAAAGAACTGCCCCAGCTTGGCAGCCAAGAATGAATCAAGCCAATTTTTGATATTCTGCTCTGATGTGAACCGTATTTCAGTGAGGGCGTTCTGCATCGACCGAAACAAATGGTAGTCAGAAGGGGCAAGGTCTGGGCTATAAAGCGGGTGGGGTAAGACTTCCCATCCACTGTTCTCCAAACAGTTCTTAACCGGAATAGCAGTGTGGGGCCGAGCGTTGTCATGATTAAAAGTTATTGCCTCGTGTCTGGTCGCATATTCCGGGCGTTTTTCGGCTACTGCTCTCTTCAAAAGGATTAATTGTGTTCGGTAGCATTGTTAATTGATGGTTTCACTCTGTTTTAGCAGCTCATAATACAGCACACCCATCTGATCCCACCAAATACAGAGCATTACCTTCGCGCCATGGATATTCGGCTTTGCCGTTGATTTGGCTAGTTGGCCGGGTCTCACATATGAAATCATTTTTCATCACCAGTAACAATCCGATGCAAAACTGACTTCCTTTTGTGGCGTTCCAGCAGCATTTCGGACATGCAAAACCGCCTTTCGACGTCTCTCGGCTTAAGTTCATGTGGAACCCAATTTCCTTGTTTTTGAATATATCCAGCTGCTTTCAAACGTTTTGAAATGGTTGCTTGAGTGACACCCAAAGATTCTGCGAGCTCTTCTTGTGTTTGGCAGCAATCTTCATAGAGTAATGCTTCCAGTTCTTCATCTTCAAACTTTTTTGTCTGCCCAGGACGTTTATCGTCTTCCAAGCCAAAATCACCACTTTTAAATCGTGCAAACCACTTTTGGCACGTTCGCTCAGCTAGCGCATGTTCACCATAAACTTCCACCAAAATACGATGACTTTCGGGAGCAATTTTCAGTAATGAAGAAGAACTCCCCGCAAAAACACTTTTTCAGGCACAAAGTTCGACATATTTGAGTGAAAAAAGAAAAAATTATTGTTGTTTACGCTTCAAATGAATGACATATACTGAAATGACGTACAATGACAGTAGCTTTCCAACGCATGTTCCAACGGAATAATAACAATGGAATAATGCAAGCTACGCCATCTCTTAGCAAACCGCAGGAATTAAGTTATATACCAGTTTTACCGGTATGAAGTGAACGTCAAGATACAAATGTCTCGATAAGAACATATATTTTGAACGGGCCATCATTTTTTTTTTTTTTTTTTTTGTGTTGGTGATCATACTCTGTCAGAAGCAACATGCAAAAGATGATTTCAACGGTTCAGAGATAACGATTTTGAATTGCAGAACGTGGAAGACCACCAAAAAAGTTTAAAGACTCCGAATTGCAAGCAAAATTGGATGAAGATGACACTTTAAGTCAGAAACAAATGGCAGAAATGTTAAATGTTGCACAACAAACAATTTCTGATCGCTTAAAAGCTATGGGAAAGATCCAAAAGTCTGGAAAATGGCTGCCACATGAATTGAATGAAAGACAGATGGAAAACCGAAAAACCACTTTTGAAATTTTTTTGCATCAGTTTTGCATCGAGTTGTTACGGGCGATGAAAAATGGAAAAAATCATGGGTTAATCCGGGACAACCATCAACTTCGACTGCAAAAACAGATCGATTCGTCAAGAAGACAATGCTGGGTGTCTGGTGGGACCATTAAGGTGTGCTGTTCCACAAGCTCCTAAAACCTGGTGAAACCGTTAATACAGATCGCTACCGACAACAATAAGTACACCTGGTACTTAAAAAATATACTTAATAATATTTCAGATGAAAACTAATAACGTAAAATCCCTGGATAGTGTAAAATGTGCGGTTACAGTACAAATGTGATATATTAAACGAAATAAAGATGTAAGATGTAAGATGAAAGCACTTAGTTTCAAAAGCCTAATAATAAAACTTAAAGATACTATTCAGTGTTGATCCCATTGAAAGTCTACCATATAATTCTTGGGAACCTCGTTTCTAAGAGTTTCAAATATTTAACCTTAGAATGCATACATGATATTTTGTTGCATTAACACATATTGGTGCTCAGGAACCCCAGTAATTTGGGCTGAGAAAATAAGCATTTTAAGACACAATTTTAAATAAATGGACTCATTATATTTATAAGTATTATATTTATTAATTAAAATAACAAAAAAAATGCATTTACATTATAACTGTGATAATGAGGAAGAATATAAAAAAGGATGATCTGATGGGTCGTGATAAAAAGGTGTTTAAAAAAAATCCACGAAAAAACAGCTTTTCGAACTGAATTGTTTCAAATTGTTCGTGTTTCTGAAAGAAAACATGTAAGGTAACATTGAAATATACTAAGTAGGGTGAAAAGTAACCTCCTTGGGAATGAAAAACAAAAAACTTTAAAGTTTTTTTTATTTTACTCAATATAGTCTTTTTTTAGTTTGCACTTTACACTTATTAAAGCGATTTTCCAACTTGTTGCTAACGTCCGAAAAGTAATTTTCCGGAAGGTCTGCAAAATACTCCTCCGTGGCGTCGATGATTTCCTCGCGTGAGCTAAATTTTTTATTGATGAGCCATCTTTTGAAGTTTGGCTCGAGGGAGCCAAATCGGGCGAATACGGTGGATGCGACAGCAATTGGAGCCGTAAATCACTGATTTTAGCCGTGGTTGCGATGCTCTTGTGCGCCTGTGCGTTGCCTTGCAAAAACAAAATTTCTTTCGCATCATGTAAGGCCGCTTTGCAGCGATTTCAGCCTTCAATCGCTCCAACAATGCATAGTAATATTCGCTGTTGATGGTTTTTCCCTTTTTGAGGCATACACGATGAGTATGCAATGACAATCCTAGGAAACCGACGCCATAACCTTTCCGACCCATCTAGCCTCCCTCGGCCGCTTCGGAGCACTCGTGCCGGCTTCAGTCCATTACCGGTCACTCATTCTGTTCTCTGGTGTTCTACAGTAACCAATCGACACCAAAAGTCCGCCCGATTCCGCATCAGCAAGTCCAAACACTCTTTTGAAGTGCTCTCGCGTTCGTGTTTTTGGTCAGGAGTGAGTACGCGCGACACCCAGCGGCATGATAACTTTTTCATATGCAGATAATTGCCAAAAATGTGGCGTGTGCGTTCAGTACTAATCCTTGTGGTATCTGCTAGCTCGCGCACCTTCACTTTCTGGTCAGCCAACACAATTTCATGTATTTTTTTGACATTGTCCTGTGTATACGCATCGGAGGGCCTGCCGCTGCGGACTTGATCGGTAGTGGAGTTGCGGCGACCACGAAACTCTCGAAACCAATATTTGACGGTGAGAGAACGAAAATCGTTTTTGTCCATACTCAACATGATGCCATTAACGTCAACAACAATCAGCTGTCAAAACAAAACTAAAGACAGTCTCGCACTGAAATTTATATCAGCCATACCATAAAAGTACCTCAGAAGCCACTTTCGAGTTTTTCTTGCCACTGAGTAGTTATTAGCCAGCTGATTAAACGTATCTACACCTCCTTTTGTGTGATTTTAGAATTCAAATAATAATTTCGGGTTCTTTCATCTCTGGATCAACCTCCTTACTGTTGTGAAGGAAAGACACCATCAGGACTCCTTTTCCTTTCTTTGGCATAAGCCATTTTCTCCTTTTACAATATTTAGAGAAGTATAGGCAATGCAGACAAAATTTTGGTATGCATGCCTGTTAATTTGTTCTGAGAGCTAACAATTTTTTATTTACCTCATTTGCAAAAAAAATATCACATTAACACATATGGGGTACCAGCACCCTCCAGTACCGTCCGTATTTTCAATACGGAGACAAAAAATGCTCTGAACGACATTCATAAATGATATACCTACTAAAGCAGCCCATACACGATTCAATTCGATTGTAAACTGGGTTGTCAATTAAATTGATACCCAAACTACATCAACTGAATTGAAAACTTTGCTTCAACCGCCCCATTCCTGATCATTTTATTTTAATTACAAAAAGACATTTGGCATTGTACAATACTTTTTGAGTTTTTAATGGTTGATGTCGCGTTTCCGATAGTAGAGTTTTTGGCTACACCACATTTGCTAAAATGCTGGAGAGCAATTCTCTAAATATTCCAGATGCAGGAGAAATCATTGCAGGTGAAGAAAAATTGTCGTATATTTTCGTGGCGGATGACGCTTTTCCACTGAAGAAGTATATAATAAAGCCAATTCAGGAACGCAAATTTCTCCACAAGAATTGAATTTTAATAAAAAATTAAGTTCTGCAACAGTTCGCGTAGAAAATGCTTTTGGTATTCTCGCACACCGTTCTGAAATTTCGCTTAAGGCAATAAACTTGTGTCCTGAAAAGGCAATCAAAATTGTTTTAGCCTGCTGTTTCTTACACAACTATTTAAAAAAGAAAAATGGTCCTATATATCAAGCTATACCGTCAACAGAAAACGACCTTCCCATCGGACTTGAATCCAGCTCATTGAGAAACTTTACAAAGATGTCCAAAAACGTCCGCAACAAATTATGCACATACACCCTGACTGCTACAATATAATTTCCAAACCGTTCAATACTGTGAGCTCAAATTTTGACACATGACAGAAAATTTTATTATTTACAAGCCTTTCAAACGATTTGCGTCTCAGTTGTGTTGAAAATTTTTAATCAGCGATGAAATTCAAACGTGATAGTGTGATTGCTTTATATTTGGCTGGAAAACCACAAGTAGCTATCGTTAGAGCAATCCACACACCTCAACGTGAATAAATCATTTGTGTCTCGAACCATAGCTCGTTACCGTGAAACTGACAGCGTTGCAAAACGCCATGGAGGTGGTCATAAAAAACAACAACATCCGCAGAAATGGTTCGGAAAGTGAAGGCTGGGATTGAGCGAAATCCGCGTCGAAGTGGAAGAAAAATGGCTCTTGAGCTCAACCTATTATTGGAACGGATGCAACACAAACTGAAAAATGAGCTTGAGCTCAAGCCATTGAATTTCCAAAAAGCACGTGATCTTACAAAACAACAGAAAAAAGTTAGAGTCGAAAGAGCGAAGGAGTTGCTACACTTGGACGAAAGTGGTGAGTTGCCGAATTTGATTTTTTCCGATGAGTCGCTATTTGTTATAGAGCAATATGTCAACAAAAAAAATGAAAGAGTTTACTTGCCAGAGAGGTTCTTCGAAAATTTATACTTTCGGATGGCTACCAGAAAGCAAGCAGCACCGATGGTGATGATTTTTGAACCGTGGCGTCAAAATTAAAGCGAGCGTATACCGTGAAACTGTCTTAGAGACAGTATTGAAGCCTTGGGCAAACAATCATTTCGGTCGGAGACCATAGACATTTCAACAAGACTCGGCACCGTCTCACAAAGCGCGCGTCAACCAAGATTGGTTAAAAAACAATGTTCCACACTTCATTTCTTCGACACAATGGATTGCAAATTCTCCGGATGCAAATCCGTTGGATTTCTCTGTCTTTGGTATTTTGAAGGCGAAGGTTGGCACTAAAAAATACTAAAGTTTGGACCACCTCAAACAAGCACTTCGCCGGGAATGGGCCAAAATACCGCAAAGCCACTTGCGTGCAGCGTGCGATGCTTTCTTTGACCGTTTCAAGGCCATTATTCGCGCCAAAGGTAGACATACTAAAAACTACTGATACAATTTGAAAATTGATGTATTTTCCAACATTTTTTGCTTTGGCACAATAAAATTTATCAAAAAATAAAAAAATTATAGCATTTTAAAAGCTTGCAGTTCGAGTCAGTCACCCTGTATATAAACACGACGTTTAAATAAATTTATTTAATTTATTGTTAAAGAATAAAAGCAAAATATGTACATAATACAAAAAGTTATTGAAATTGTTTGTCTCCGAACAATTCGGATATATTGACAAACGACACTTCCTTTTACTCCTTATGCCAATAAAACTTTGATCATTGTTGTGTACTTTTGATTGCTGCCGCTCTTGTAATTTTACCTAAGTTGGTAGTTGCACATATTGGAGTGGTAATGAACTCTCTGGGTGGATAATCTTTGACTCAAAGTTGACGTGGACGGAAAAATGTGTTGTCTTGAGGTGTTCACCGTATGTAGGGACAGCTGATTTAATTGCCCAAGAACTAAAATTTATTCTATAGCTTTCTTGGCACAAAGCTGCTGTTCCTTATCCACTTTCCGGTAGGAACATGCCCAAGACTTTGCGTAGACATTAGCTTCATCTACCTCTTCTTTTCGGGTCATCATCTCCAAGTGCGTACAGGCTTGCTGTAAAAAATCCTGTTTGTTATCACTTCCACTTTGATGGATTTTTCTAAAGAGATAAAAATAGTTATTACGAGATTTGAAGACATATTTACAACGAGTATTTACGTACCTCAATATTCATATCCACAGTTGAAGTATTTTCGGATGCCTCCTCCTAGTACCTCAAAAATTCCAGATGGTTAAAGTACCATAGGCTAGGTACATACACCCCCTCCTCTCCAGCATCTGACTTCAAGGAGTATAAGATATTTTTCAACTCGCGGCGGTAGCAAGTTTTTATATTCGTAATTTTGTTTTTAAGACTATTTACGTTAGCCTCCGGCTCGATTTCCCTGTGCTTCTCCAGAATTATATCCCATGCCTGGTTTTTCATTTTATTTTTGAACTCTGAACATTTTATTCTCCAGAGCATAGGATTTTATTAGAGTTGTTCGAGTATTTCTATCCACAAACTATTGTTCGCACTTTGTGTCATCTGGATTTTAACTGTTTAATGATTAAATATTTTTTATTGTTATTTTAATTATTTTTGTTATAGTTCAATTATGCATTAGAAGTGCATGTACAATGGAATTGAGTTATAAAATAGAAATGAAAACCTTTTTTTTATATCAAAGAAAAAATTAACACCGCGGAAAAATTACACCGAGAGGATGATGATGATACGGATGACTTGATTTCTGATTGTCGACTGAAGTTTTTTTTTTTTTTTTAATTTGATAGCTAATCAAATGACTTGCCCACACACAGTTTAATTAAGTTGAAAGACTTCCCAGTCAACTTCCAGAATTCAAAATCTTTTGATTTTTCTCCCACCAACTGGTCAACCATCAAACTGATCAATTGACAAGGCCACACACGGGTTGATTTTACTATGATTTGACTGAGTTGATGACTGAATTGAATCATGTATGGTCTGCATAACGAACCAAATAAAAGTCATGGCACTCTAAGAAAAAAATTACTTTTATTTTAAAAATTATAACAGTTTATATTTCGGAGTATTGTGCGCTGGCACCCCATATTAAATTCTTAGCATCCGCTTTGGGGTAACTATTTAACTCAATTTTCATTGCCTTTTCGGAAATGTGAAAACAGTTGAAGGTTCGGTTTAGTTTTAAGAAACAAGACAGTGACATCACTTCATGTAATTCATTTAACTCGTCGCAATAAAAACATAAAACCTTACAAAACTGACCCGTCACGTTTTCATTTAAATGTCTGTCTTACGTGCGAACAAGTTATAAAACGTGACAATTGATGTTTTGAGGAAAAGATATATGACTGATTTAATAAGGAGAAAAATTTCGGCCCTTGACATTGTAAGGCAACTCTTACCAGGTGTACCGGTAAGAAGTGAGCGTCAAGATACAAATGTATGGATAGGGTGACCGTGGTGTACTGGTATATGCATAGACTCCTCAAGCAGAGGGTCGCGGGTTTGAATCCCGTGCAAGCCAATTCTCTGAAAAAGTCTTTTCATAGAATTTGTATGTAGTTATACGAAAATCCCATTGGCGTCAACTCTGACATGAAGGCATAACACTGATGTTGGTGTGGTTGCTGACTGGGCTAAATGTAACAAACTAACAACTAGCACGTACTAAGACCAACTCGTTGAGGATGCACTAGCTCGTCCCGTCCAGTTTGACAATCGCCTCTGGGAAACATATCGAAACCAAACATATCTGAGTTTTAAACTGCTACACCACCCGCCCGCGCCCTGCAGAAAAGCCAGTAAAAAGGTATTCATAACCCATTGGTGAGCGCGCGGTATTATAAAAAAAAAGGGTCTTAACTTTATTTTTGTTTGGTTGCTATGACACCAAAGTCATTGAGCAAACAACATATATGTAATTTTTCATCGTGGAAAGCATTAGTTTTTTGTTTTCATTTGAAGAAAAGTGCTGCAGAGTCGCATCGAATGCTTGTCGAAACATACTCCATCAGAAGCAACATGCAAAAGATGATTTCAACGGTTCAGAGATAACGATTTTGATGTGAGAAATGAATAAAATGTTTGAAGACGCCGAATTGCAAACAATATTGGATGAAGATGACAATTTGAGTCAGAAACAAATGGCAAAAATGTTAAATGTTGCACAACAAACAATTTCTAACCGTTTAAAAGCTATGGGAAAGATCCAAAAGTCTGGAAAATGGGTGCCACATGAATTAAATGAAAGACAGATGAAAAACCGAAAAACCGCTTGTGAAATTTTGCTTCAGACAGGATAAAAAATCAGTTTTGCAACGAATTGTTATTGGCGATGAAAAATGGGTTAATCCGGGACAACCATCAACCTCGACTGCAAAACCAGATCGATTTTGCAAGAAGACAACGCTGTGCGTCTGGTGCAACCAGAAAGGTTTGGTGTACCATGCGCTCCTAAAACCTGGAGAAACGGTCAATACAGATCGCTACCGACAACAATCAAAAAACGACCAGAGTGGGCCAGAATACATGGCAAGGTAATTTTGCTCCATGACAATGCACCTGCACACTAAGCAAAACTGGTTCAGAATACAACCAAAGCACTTGGCTGGGAGCTGCTACCCCACCCGTCATATTCACCAGACATCGATGGCACGGTTTGCTTCAAAAGACGAACAGTTTTTTTGGTGTGGAATCCATAAATTGCCTAAAAGATGGGAAAAATGTGTAGCTAGCAAGGGCCAATAATTTGAATAAAATGTTTTTTACTTTCGCATTAAAAATTAGTGTTTTATTTTCGAAAAAAACGCTCACTTCATACCAGTACACCTGGTAATATCTCATAATTTTATTTGAGCCATTTCTTTAAGCAGCCATCATTTTGTAACGTCATTAAACCCCTTTACTATTCCCAGCAGGCAGCAAAACCACTATTTTAGTGGCCAACGACTATGACACATTGTTAACGTTTAGAGTGGTGTTGTCTGAGCTTTATTGAAAAATAAAAAACGTCGAAATGATTGTACTATCAGCAGATAAAAGACGGTTATCCAATTTTGTGAAGTTTAATTTACTACAAAAAAAAAAAAAAAAAAACGGTTAAAATATCACGAAAACTTTTCGTAAAGTTCGTACTGCTACTGATGACCAACATCATCAAGCGTCTTGTTGCACAGCTATAGTGAGTTTTATCGATAAATTTGGATGTCTCGGATAGGTAAGTGCTGTGAAGACTATATGTAACTTGTGTTCGTCCGGCAAGGCCTGCTGAAAATATCGCCGTCGTAGCTGAGTGTAACTGTAAACCTAGGTGTGTCCATTTCGAGATAATCACAAGAATTGGGCTTATCCACAACCGCTTTGCACCGCATTTGGCATAAAGATTTTGGTCTGCATGCTCATAACTATGGTCTAGTTGATACCATAACTGAAGTCAGCAGATCACGCACAACGCCGTACTTTTGTTGATTGGGTGTTGGAAATTACACAAAAGTTATTCCGAGTGATGGAGCTCATTACCTTTTATTTGGATACGTAAACAAACCAAAAATCTGGGCTTCGAGAACCCAAGGGCAATAGTGTAACAACCTCTTCATCCACAACGACTGACCGTCTGAAGCGGTTTTGGAGCGGGCGGTATCAGGGGGTCGTTTCAGTGAGTGGATTTCATTACAGAACGATATTAACTGACTTCTTTTGAAATTGATACTATGAACGTGGACCAGGTTTATTTTGAAAAAATAGATCAATTGCGTGAAAAATTTCCTGGACGCTTAACTTCTCCAAGCAGAGACTTCGATTGACCGCCGAGATCTGCGATTCACCACCATTAGACATTTTCTTTTGAGGCTGTATTATATAAAAAGTTTACGCGAATGTTTAACCAACGATTCATGCACCAAAAGAAAACATCAGAGCTGTCATTTGCGAAATATCACTAATTTTCATAGGTAGGTAGGTGGGTAGGTAAAAGTGGCTGTTGAAAAGACCAACCCATTCAGGCCTATTGGCACATTGTGGATTTGTGAACCTCTTACTCATGGAACCAATTTGAGCTTACGATGAAATGTAGGAGACCGTTAACGTCTATATTCTTTAGATCGTTTAAGTCATTGTAGAAGAAAGCTTCTAAGCGAAGTTTTCTTCGCTGGGAGAGAGCTGGACATGTACAGAGTAGGTGGACAAATGTCTCCTCTTCTTCCTCGGTAATGCAGCTTCTACAGAAATCGTTTATAAAAGCACCAAGCCTTCTTGCATGCTTGCATATAAGTTTCCAGTGATGATATTTATGATGGCCCTGAGATGTTTATTATTTACAAGGATCAGACATTTAGGGCGATTCAGATCCAGTTTGGGCAAATCTGTTTGGTCGCTAGACATGTTGGTGTAGGTCTGTTTTTTTTTTATTAGCATCCGACTTAAATTAAAAATCATTGGTATACCTATGCTACCCTTTTCCGGAAATGTCTTTGTGGCTCGGCACAAAACAAATGTGATGGTTGAACTGTTTTACCATCTCCGTAAGAGGTGATTGGCATTCAAGGGCGACTTAAGAATTTAATGAGACTGAGTCCAGGGAATAAATAGCGGTCGGACTATCCGAAAAGATGCGGATATCCTTTGCAAATATCATGTTTTTCTTCAGCGAAGACAGAGCTCCTTCGATCGCCAAAATTTCCGCCTGGAACACGCTACAGTCATTTAGAAGACGGAAGGAGGGTCTTAGTTTTAGCTTATCTGAGAGAAAACCACCACCAATCCGCTATCGGTTTTTCCCAGCGGTGCTGCAACTTTTTTAACTCCTTCAACGACTTTTGATAGCCTTCTTCTTCTTTCTTCTTTCCGACGAGCGATCTTTTAAGGTTTGGGAACAAAAAGAAGTCACAGGAGGCTAAATACAGGGAATACGGAAGATTGGGAAGCAATTCGTAGTGCAATTCGACCAATTTGGCTGTGGCGAGCGCGAAGGTATGAGCCGGAGCGTTATCGTGGTGGAAGAGCACTTTTTTCTTCGCAAAATGTGGTCGTTTTTTATTTAAATTGGCGTTGAATCGGATCAATTAATCGATGTAGTATGCTCCTTTGATTGTTTTTCCTTTTTCCAAATAGTTAACGTGGATCACACCTCGTGGGTCCCTAAAAACGGCACATTCACCGGGTAAAACCTATTGTTTCGATTGTTCTATGTTCTCTGATGTGTACGAATGAACGCATGTCTCACCCACGTGTACTTCACCGACGTGCGGCCAAGCCAAAGTCTGCAAACGAATGATAAACAGTTTACGGGAAGTTGAGTAGTACACACCATCGACAATGAGTTCGATTTCCTCGCAGGTTTCGCCACTCAAAAACAAGAATCGGATCACGGAGCGATATTGCTCTTTTCCATGGTCGCAAAAAACACTACAATGTTTTGAAATAAGTATCAAAACAAAGCTAAACATTGTCACTAAATTTTGAAATTTTGACAGGCAGGTTAAAATAGGTTATAAAAATGATCGTGCACTCATTTCGGCTCAGAAGCGCCACCTATCTTCCAATCCGGGTACTCATCAAACAGCCTTCGTGTTTGTCCATTAAGTACTCGCCTTAAGGCTGCAGTAGAAGCTACTTTCCTACTGAGTAGTGTAGTGGGAGTAGCTCGGCTCTGCCTAGTTTGCTGCAGTTGACTGCATTGTCTAAGACCGTCCAGCAGACAACTACCCATAGGCAATTATCGGTCCTATGACCGAAATGTACAGCCAGTGGGTTATTCGAAGTCGAAGGCCCCATTTGTTCTCAATAGCTTTTTTGCAAGAGAATAAAGCTACTGTAGCTTTCTTGACTCTTTCTTGAATGTAAGGTTTGCACTTTAGTTTCCTGTCAAAAATGAGACCCAGATGTTTTGCTGTATTTGAAAACACTAAGCTGATACCGTTTATTGAGGGAAGGCCTATAATCGGAATCTTATATTTCCCGGAAAAGAGGACAAGACCAGTTTTATGGGGGTTTACTCCCAATCCACAGCGATCCGCTCTACGTGTTAATCTGTTAAGATTTAAACGAAGGAGTTCTTTGAGGTTATTAAGATGCTCACCTGAGGAGGCTATAAAAACGTCACCTGCATAGGCAATCTCCGCTACCTCCCGATTCCAGGTATATCAGCAGTTCATTTACTACTTAGTTCCATAGAAGGGGAAAAAAGACACAACCTTACGGCGTACTCTACTGACACATCTTTTAGCAGAAGCGCCCCACCTAGCTTGGAGTTGATTATTCTGCTATTTAGCATAAGACTGTACAAATGTCATCACTCTATAATTTTTTTAAATGGCGGGCAAGTCTCAATTCTACTTTGACTTTTGAAGTTAACAAATAAAATATACACATCAATACGACATGCATCACTCTACTTCCAAAGAACGCGGAATAGTTGTTTCGATTTTATTGCGAAATATACAATAGTAATTCGTCGATAGTTTTGGCGCAGCTTGAATTACGGCGCAGATTTCCCAGTCGTCCGACACCAACTGGGCAAACACTATGACGTCAATCCGCTCGCCTAGAAAAGTATAGTATAGAGTATAGAGTATAGAGATGCTACCAGTTCTAGCCGGAAACCGTTTTGCTGTGAATACTATATCGCAGCAGTGGTTGAAGATGTCACAGAGAACACCGGAAAATCGACCAGACGACGTTTCACGCAATTGGGCACCAATCGGCGGTCTTTACACAGAATTTTGATGAAAGACTGTAATATGTTCCCTTACAAAGTGCAAATAGTGCATTAGCTGTTAGCTGCTGACCGCCAAGCACGTTTAACCTCTCAAGCCATCCTGAATCTTGGCCACGAGGGAGACAACTTTTCATCGAATATCATCGCGAGCGACGAGGCCCATTTCCACCTCTATGGATATGCAAATAAGCAAAATTATCGCTTCCGGGGTACCGATAATCTGCGTGTTACCCACACTGCATGGTGTGTTGTTTTCGCTGGAGGCATCATCGTGCCCTATTTTTTGGAAAACGACTTCTGGGGAAGGCTAGCATTACAGAGACATGTTCAATGACTTTCTCCTTCCTCAATTGGATGAATTGGGACTGGAGAACATGTGGTTCCAACAGGATGGAACAACAGCGCACACTGCACGAGCCATAATCAAAACTCTGACGGCTGCATTTACCGATCGCCTCTCTCGTTGTGGCGATTTGCACTGGCCGGCAAGATCGCTTAATTAAACAGTTTTAGACTTATTTTTGTGGGGTTTTTTGAAGTCACTAGTCTATGTCAAAAACCCTCATACTTTTGAAGCTTTAAAGGTGTCCATCGAATGATGGACACATATTTGTGGAAATATTTGTTTTTTTATGTGTTTATAGATTGCAGATGTTTAATGTTACGATGTTTATTAATAGTTTTTCTATTGTATTAGATAGGGAGAAATTCAAAAACTTAATGGTTGTAGGTGATTTTAATGTTGATTGTCTAGATGATAGTTCTATGACATCAAATTATCTCTCTGTATTAGCTTTAAATGGCCTGACAAACTTCATCAATGTGCCTACTAGGCCTGCATCAGGTACTTGTTTAGACCATATTTATGGACGTTTTCGAAATGTTACCATTGCATGACCGGCGTTCTACTTAACGTAAAATGTAAAGTCAATAGTCAAACTCAGAAATGTTTCCTAGGCAAGCCAAAAATATGTTATACTAAGCCACGTTACAAGTTGTGTTTTGAGTACTGGTACAATGTTTATAACTATAGTGACGTATCGAATGCATATTCTAATTTCTTAACCACTCTTAAAATCCATTTTGCCAGTTGCAGTTTTCTGACCACAAGAAAATCTATTTATAAACTAAAGCCTTGGTTATCTAATTATTTATTAATTAAAGTAGCAACTAAAAACAAACTTAAAGTAATGTGTACCTTTACAACGCATTTCTCAAAATAAAATATAAAAAAATATGTGCTGATTTAAAAAATGAAATCCCAGTTTGTAGTGACTCTTATTACCGTGCTCAATTTTATTCAGCTGGAGGTAATCTTAAGAAAGATTGGAAAGTTGTAAACACCATTCTCAACAAAAAATCTCCCATTCAAAAAACTATTGTCTTACATACTAGTAATAAGAAAATAACGCTTTTAATAGACATTTTTAAAGTATCGGTCTTAAATTACATAGTGGACTAACGCAAAATCTATGTTCTCAATGTTCTGCTATTAATGATGTAAACTCTGTGCACTGTAGAAGTTTTGTTTTTTACCCTATAACTCCTTTAGAGATTTTAAGTACGATTGGCAGTTTGAATAACTTAAATTCATGTGGTGTCGATGGTATTTCTAGTGTTGTCCTTAAAAATATTGGATGTTTCATTGTGAATGTACTAGCTGATGTATTCAATCGTAATGTTTTTTCTGGTGTTTTTCCAGACGATCTAAATTATGCAGATGTTATTCTTTTGTTTAAAAAAGGCTCTCCAACTGAAATAGAAAATTAAAAGCCGATTTCCCTTCTGCCAACCATAAGTAAAGTTTTCGAAAAACTTATAAATTTTAGGTTTGTGAATTTCTTAGACAAGACGATGTTCTTACATCCTTCTCAATTTTGATTTCAAAAGCGCAAATCAACAGAGGACGTACTTCTAGAGTTTAGCTCTCAGATAATATGCAACCTTGACAAAAGAAAATGTACAGCGGTGTTATTCATTGATATGAAAAAGGCCTTCGACATGCTTGACCATAAAATTTTGTTAAGTAAACTGGAAAATGCAGGTGTACGTGGTTACATGCTTGAATGGTTTAACTCATATCTGAATAATATATCACATACAGTAAAGTTGAATGAGACGAGAAGTGATGTGCAAATAATCAGTCTTGAGGTACCATAAGATTCATTTCTAGGTCCCATTCTATTTTTAATTTATATCAACTCACTCTTCCACCTGTTGGGTTTTCGTATGGCGTCCACAGTCCCTTAGATCTTAATACTAACATAAATTGCGAAGTACATACTCTAAGACAATGGTTCGCTGAACACAAACTTGTAATAAAACCGGATGTTTATTTTTATGCACCGAATTGCAAAAAATTTTATGTGTATCAATGTAAATGTGCAACCAGTGTGTTTGGTCAATTATTTTATGCTACAGATTGTTTTTTGATAGAGAATGTAGACGAATCTATGTACCTAGGACTCTTACTTGACTCTAATATGAAATTTTCATCTCACTTTATCTCCACACTTAGGCATTTTAATTACCTCCGTAATATAGTATTGAGTATATATTTTAATTCGTGCGGTTTTTTTTTCAAAATTTGAGCGTTTATTTAAGAAAAACATGTACAATAGTATTACTAAAAGTATTGCCCATCTGAAGCTATGACTTTTTCCCATCTTTCTGGCAACTTGTGGATCCCATCCCAAAAGAACTGCGCCGGCTTGGCAGCCAAGAATGAATCAAGCCAATTTTTGATATTCTGCTCTGATGTGAACAGTATTTCAGTGAGGGCGTTCTGCATCGACAAAATGGTGGTCAGAAGGGGCAAGGTCTGGACTATAAGGCGGGTGGGGTAAGACTTCCCATCCACTGTTTTCCAAATAGTTCTTAACCGGAATAGCAACGTGGGGCCGAGCGTTGTCATGATGGAAAATTATTGCCTCGTGTCTGGTCGCATATTGCGGTCGTTCTGCGGCTACTGCTCTCTTCAAACGGATTAATTGTGTTCGGTAGCGTTGTCCATTGGCGGTTTCATTCAGTTTTAGCAGCTCATAATACAGCACAAACATTTGATCCCACCAAACACAGAGCATTATCTTCGCGCCATGGATATTCGGCTTTGCCGTTGATTTGGCTGGTTGGCCGGGTTTCACATATGATTTTTTGCGCTTGGGGTTATCGTGATCCATTTTTCATCACTAATAACAATCCGATGCAAAAATGACTTCCTTTTGTGGCGTTCCATCAGCATTTCGGACATGCAAAACCGCCTTTCGACGTCTCTCGGCTTGAGTTTATGTGGAACCCAATTTCCTTGCTTTTGAATATATCTAGCTGCCTTTAGACGTTTTGAAAGGGCTGCTTGGGTGACACCCAAAGATTCTACGAGCTCTTCTTGTGTTTGGCAACAATCTTCATAGAGTAATGCTTCCAGTTCTTCATCTTCAAACTTTTTTGGCTGCCCAGGACGTTCATCGTCTTCCAAGCCAAAATCACTACTTTTAAATTGTGCAAACCACTTTTGGCACGTTCGCTTATCTAGCGTATGTTCACCATAAACTTCCACCAAAATACGATGACTTTCGGCAGCAGTTTTCTTCATGAAGAAGAACTCCCCACAAAAACACTTTTTCAGGCACAAAGTTCGACATATTTGAGTGAAAAAAAATTATTTTTGTTTACGCTTCAAATGAATGACATATACTGAAATAAAGTATAATAACAGTTGCTTTCCAACGCATGTTCCAGTGGAATAATACAAGTTACGCCATCTCTTAGCAAACCGCACGTTTAGTTATAGACCTAGCTGACATTCAACTATATTAATTCCGCGAGGAATAATTGCCCCGCACTTTTTTGTTGATGAAAGGGGACGCGCGGTTACAGTTAACTCAGGGCATAGCGTAAAAATATGAAACAATTTCTTCGTGCTTGAACTGTAAATTTTCTTGGCTTTAATCAAAGTTTTCCTTGAAATATTCATACACAGAAGAAGAGACGTAATTTGGCACACACAGACCGAATTTAAATTTTAAATAATCAATATACCGGACCTTGTCTAATAAAAACCGGGGGTAGAACAAACCACTGATCATATCGTGACGCTACCAAAGATTGCTACGATTTGACTAGTTACAAGCAGCCGGTCACAGGTCTTGCAGGCGGCAGGATCACAGCTAGGACTTAAATCATGGTACCATAGAAGTCAGACATCATTGAGTTTTGGAAGCATTAAATTTCACTTTGTTGATAGTTCCCCAATTATTTATGTTGTAAATATTGAAATTTTATAAGCTTAGCATACGCTGCCGTCCCCCTTCTACAGCTAAAGAACAGGGACGTGAGTACGGGAACGAATATTAAAAGCAGAGAAACAGAACGGATCCCTGTGGCACACTAATATTTATTTTGTGAATATCAAACTTGAAACCATCTCAGACAACTTGAATTGAACGGTCTGAAGTGTAGTTTCTAATCCATTGAAGAAGAGAGACATCGATCCTAAAAGCACGCATTTTCGACAAAAGAGCCTGGTGTCAAACTCTGTCATATGCCGCAGAAATATCAAATGCAAAACCATACTGCCAATCATTGAGAAGCTTTTATCAGCGTTTTCATGAACTGAGAAAGAATGGACGTAAGTGCAATGGATCTGTATAGAGAGAAAAAACCAGAGGATTTGTGAATGTTAAGATCTTTAAGTACTACTACACGGGTCCCAAAATTGATTCGTTCCATTGATGATTCTACGCACTCAAGTGTAGGGGGAGGCAAAGCAAAATCTGGAAGTGTTGAGCTGGCCGAAAAGTGTGCAGCAAGCAAATTAGTCTTGTTGAAAGAGCTGACAGCTGGAATGTCATTGTAAATGAGCGTTGGGATTGAAGATGAGGCAGACAAGCAATCAAAAGCTTTTACTACCTTTGGGACATTGTAGTATTTTTTGCCTTAATTTTTAGTCGTATTGAAATTTCACACACTTGAGAAAGACCTTATTTTGGTTTCCGTCTGTCGAGTTGGTCTTGAAGGACCGATAGAGGATCTCATTTCAAAGAGAATGGTGTTTGTGATCATATCAACAGGGGTATTCGTGTCGTTATCGAGGAAACATAACGACCAGTTAAAATTCCTAAAGAAGCTGTTAAGTCCGCTCCAATTGGCACTCTAAGAGGGTGTAGCACATTGCCATTTATTTATCAGGGTGAGAATTTAAAAAAAATGTCCACAGTGTTAACGGTATGACTATCAAAGTCTGGTATACATGTGGGCTCATTTACAAGCTGCGTCAAGTTGTTTTTCGCAGCAAAGATCTGAGCACACTGTCCTTCGGTTGTTGTCTGTCCAGAATGTCGAAGCCACCCAGAGTTGTGCATATTGAAGTCGCCCGTAATAATGATTTCAGCATGAGGATACAGGGATACAATTATTTGTATGAAGTCAGACAGCACATAAAACTCATTTAACATCGAATTACTGTCCAGTTTGGGACTTCTGTAAATAAAGCAGCAGCGGATAGTTTGCTTTCGTGTGTAATAGCTATGTCCATTCTAAATTCGCCAGCCACTATAAAAAACAAACACAAACACCGACAATGCTAAATAGGGCTATGAAGTGTAAATTCAGAAGTTGGTTTATCGAATCAAATTATTGTAATGGCATACATAAAAATAAAACAGTGCACCAACAAAATTTACGCTTGTAACCTGCTACAAGGCGTGCAGCCATTGAACATGCCCTATAATAAATACAATATATGGTTGACGAAATGAATTGACTGGCATATGGGGCTTTAATTCTTGCACCAACTGAAATCTGTGGAATGTAGTTTTAAGTCTTTGCGCGGTGTAACCATAACTTAGGCACATTTACAGCACTTGATCGCTTGCGAACTGAACGGTCCCGACTATTATAAATGAATTTAATAACACGCTCTATGTTTTCCCATTCTTCCTTTATTGCGCATGACTGGACTTTGTTTTAAAAGAAGGTTAAGGAGGCGTTTGTAAATTTCCAGAGATTCGAATTTTTGGCTGCATCCAAAAGATTTATTCAGTAATATCTATATACATAGGTAAAAGCGTCAGAATACATCGGTTAAGAAGGTTAGAACAGGAAGAGTGGATGGATACTATGATTACAGTTTGGTAAGTTTTCGAATCCATTAATGAGGGAAAAGACGGCTGACGAAAAAATATAGGCAATGCCAGGTAAGTGTTGCCTATATAGTACGACACCAAGTCTGGCAACGCACTTAGGCTTTTCGACTTTTTGGCGGGACGAAATATTACTTTAGCAAACACACGGTTTCCTCATCTCAGTGCCATCATTCCAATATTCAGCAAGCCCAAATATTCCAGACAGAAAACATTGACTTGGACCATCAACTTGTTGCAACTTAGATGCTAATGAGGATTTCTTAAGCGCCACAACAAAGAAGAACTACAGTGAGAAAATATAGAGTAGAAAATCTGCAGCCACAAAATAACCCCAGAATCTTAGCCGAACGGGTATTCCAAAATCTCTCAACAACTTCTATACCGCCAACATTAAGTACCGAAGACCAGCAACAACGCTAACAATGCGCCATCAGAAACACCACAACTGATGTGCTGGATTTCACCCGACCACCACCGAGAAATCCCAAGTTTGATGAAGAATACCGGCAAGCATATGAAGCTTAACAAAAACCCCACACCACGGTGGTGTAACGAAGGACGGGAGATACTCGTGAGCTCTAGGAGTAAAAGAGAAGGGAAGAACATAGATTTTTTCAAAAAAAAAGAAGCACGAGAAGCTCGCGATCAAAGATATTGAGAGGTTGTAATCCAGCAAGAAGGAAACCTTGTAGTAGAGTCCCAGTCGGTGCTGAGAATATGGAACAACTTTTTCTGCAGACTATGTTACGGTGGAGACCATTCAACTTAGACGATGATATTCAAAACGTCCATCCACCTAACCAGAACGAAGAAAGAGTAGCAATATCTATGCTAAAACTCAACAAATTAGCTTGACCTGACGGCTTTCCGGTCAAAGTATTCAAAGCTGCTGGAAATGACTTTGTGGACAGCATGCCTCAACTCATTTCTTAGATCTGTTTAGAAGGGTGTATGCCCGATGAATGGAATGCCCGATCTACAAAAAGTAGACCCCCTCAACTGAGCCAACTATAGGGGTATAAATCTTCTTAATATCGGATACAAGATCTTATCTGCCATACCATATTGTGTGAACTTCTGAAAGTCTTCGTCAACAACTTGGTTGGAACCTATTAGTGCTGTATCAGACCAAAAAAGTCCACTATCGATCAAGTCTTCACAGTCCGGCAGATCCTGAAAAAAACTCACGAAGTCCAAATCGATACACTACACACACCTAGGTGTAGGCTTAGGGTAGAATGGGATTTCAATACTCCAAGACATCTTATCTAAAACATTTGGACTAGGCCGACGATATTTATAAGCTTTTACTTGAAGCATATAATAACTGTAAATTAAAGCCCAGTGCTTCTGTCATTTTAAGCTCCTTCAGTCAACTTAACATTGCTGGACAAAAAGTCGAGAAAGTTGGTGCATTTAATTACCCAGGAACCTTCATCCTGCTTACACAGGCAGGTAAAAGTGAGTGAGACGGAGTGCAATGATAAATTTGATAAATAAATTCTAAGCCAGGGCTTCAAGTTCCTGTACTCGACTTAGTATCGCCTGGAGAGGAAGTCGAAAAAGTTGGTAGATTACCTTATCTAGGAAATTCTTATTCATCCCGCATACACAAAAAAGTAAAAGCGTAGCAAGAAGCGCTAAGAGCCGAGGATAAATCAAAGACTCTTCTGTTCAGGCGTGTTGAAGAAAACTCTGCAAATTGACACGCAGGCATGGTTGCATGATTGCAGATTATGAGAGTCCTTTTAACCAACGAATATTCCATCGCTACCATTCAAAACCCCTATGAACTTACAAGAGGCACCAGACAATGAATATAGTATATTGCCCTCGTTGGCTTTTAAAAATGGACAAAAGCTTCAGCCAAGTAGCCTAAATAGCAAAAGAAACCAATTCTCCATCTTTTCAATTACTTCTAAACACGTGGAATTTCTTTTCAAAGAAATGTCCATTGTGTTGATGTATTTCTCACAAATGCCCCATGACTTCATTATTTAGCAAAACCCTTATCACAAGTTAACATCCCAAATACATACCTACGCGCACATACAAGAAAATGTTCGTAATCGCTTTCACCACAGCCAATTTAGGCTATTAACCAATCTACACGTTAACGTCTACTCAAATTAAAAGACATTGCGTGGGCTATTAATCAGCCTTTTATTGGGATCCTCTTAACACCCACCCCCGGATGACAAATGATATTTTGACAAATTATTTTCAAGGATTCACTTCTTCATAAAAAGTGGTGACTGTATTCAAACATCATTTCAACATTTTACCGCACACCCCCATTATCCATTTTACAGAATAGCATGTGCTGTTCGAGAACTGAAAAATGGCAAAGAAATAGAAAGACCTGTCACAAAGATTAAAAAGAACACGAAAAAAGCAACTGAAAACTGAAACCTAACCACAAATTACGATTTTAATTAGATTTTATATAAATTCGAATCCTCGTGTCTCCCACCCCATACAGGACTACTGCCTCTGACCAAAAATACTACGTCTTCATGGTTAGAAAATGTTCTCTTGCTGATTTAGATTTTAAGACATTCGGCACGAGATGGAACGGATATTGAACTTTAATAATAATTAAATCAAAGGGAATCTCCGATGGGAAGTGAATAAGAATGTCTTTTCAATTTCGAAAGGATTACAAATTGTAATTAGAACGGGTAGTGGAAGCTTTCATTCGTTTTTGGTCCTTTTTTTCGGGATACTGGTACAAGGAATCTAGAGTATTTCAAATATATGGTATACTTTGCTATGAGCATTTTTATTTTTGTCTTTATTTCATTTTGTAAATCAACTTGTTTGACATATTATACAATTCGTTTTACTTTAATCTTTAAAAAAAATATATAATCTACTTAAATTAATTAATGTTGTTATTATTTCCTTTTTTGAAGATTTATGCTGAAATCAGGTTGGTGTTGCGATTTAAAAGATCAGTTTAAGTCCAAGGTAGATGGAAAAGATTGCTGTGAGTTTAAGAGCTAAAATTGATGCGGCCCCACCACGATCACCATCATCTTCTGGTTTTTCACTATCGAGCTAAAAAAAAAAAAGAAAAGAAGCAATATATTTTAATTTAAATGCCAAAGATGAAAATTAAAAAGAAGAATGAATTCTTGCCTTATTTCAAAGCCACTTTTGGACTGTGAATCTATTTTATGTCTTTTAACCCTTATATCCTACCCATCTCTGGAGAAACACTATTACTACCCCAACTCTAACCGCAAAATATTTTTGTTCCTGAAATTTCTTAAATACACTAAGCCTGACTCGAACTGCAACCAACTTCAGACTGCTATAATTTCCAAACCGTTCATGACAGTGAGCTCAAATTTTGACACATGACAGATAATTTTATTATTTACGTCGTAACCATATACCCACGATTCGTCACCAGTTTTGACTCTTTTGAGCAAGTCAGGATCATCATTGACGTCATTCTAGAGTTTATTATTATTATTTACAAGCCTTTTAAACGATTTGCGTCTCAGTTGTGTTGAAAAAATTTTATACGCTATGGAATTCAAACGTGATAATGTGGTTGCTTTGTATTTGGCTGGAAAACCACAAGTAGCTATCGTTAGAGCCCTCCAGCACCTCAACGTGAATAAATCTTTTGTGTCTCGCATTGCAAAACGCCATGGAGGTGGTCATAAAAAAAAAGCAACATCGGCAGAAATGGTTCGGAAAGTGAAGGCTCGAACTGAGCGAAATCCGAGTGAAAATGGAAGAAGAATGGCTCGTGCGCTCAACATATCGTTGGAACGGATGCAACACATACAACACATACACATACTGAGTTTGGGCTCAAGCCATTCAAGTTCCAAAAAATGCACGATCTTACACCACAACAGAAAAAAGTTAGAGTCTAAAGAGCGAAGGAGTTGCTACGCTTGCACGAAAGTGGTTAGTTGCCGAATTTAGTTTTTTCCGATGAGTCGCCATTTGTTTTCGAGCAATATGTCAACAAACAAAATGACCGAGTTTACTTGCCAGAGAGGTCCTTCGAAAATGTATACCTTCGGATGGCAACCAGAAAGCAGGCAGCACCGATGGTGATAGTTTAGGCCGCAATAACCGCCGATAGTCGCTCTCCGCTCGTTGTTCTGGACCGTGGCATCAAAATTAATGCAATCGTATACCGTGAAACTGTCTTAGAGGCAGTATTGAAGCCTTGGGCAAACAATCATTTTAGTCGGAGACCGTGGACATTTCAACAAGACTCGACACCGTCGCACAAAGCGCGCGTCAACCAAGATTGGTTAAAAAACAATGTTCCACACTTTATTTCTTCGACACAATGGATTGCAAATTCTCCGGATGCAAATCCGTTGAATTTCTCTGTCTGGAGTATAAAAAATACCAACGTTTGGACCACCTCAAACAAGCACTTCGCTGGCAATGGGGCAAAATACCGCAGAGCCACTTGCGTGCAGCGTGCGATGCTTTCTTCGGCCGCCTCAAGCCATTATTCGTGCCAAAGGTAAACATATTGAAAACTACTGATACAATTTGAAAATTTCCAATATTTTTTGCTTTAGCAAAATAAAATTTGTCAAAAAATTAAAAAAATTATATCATTCTATAAAGTTGCAGTTCGAGTCAGGCAGGGTGTAGTTGAATGTGTAAAATATTTTAAAGGTTAGAATCGAAGCACTCTTGGCATACCATTTAGCCTGGCAATATTCGTCGTAAATGGGGTTTTTAACACTTGCTACACCTGATTTTCGTCTTCCGGTGCTTATCTATTCGAAGGATTGATTCAAAGGTTGCACATATTTTGTTTGTAGCTACAGCAGTTGGGTTTAACTAATGGTGGTTGTTTTTTGTTTTTTTTTTTTTTGTGAAAGATCTCTTAGTAGAACCTGGAGATTTACAGGTAAAGTTGGCGAAGAAATTCTTTTTTCCATTTGGGGCATCATGGGATCCAGGGAGAATTTCTTGAGGAAATTCCACCTATTTTGGCGTTAATATGTTGCCATTTTCAGGAGAACATATGAGTTAACACCCACTATGTTAAGAATACCATAAAACATGACCATCGGCTATTGTTTAGTTCGTCCGGATGCACTGAATGTGTGATAAAACCGGTCCACATTTTATCTCACTCTGGTATTTGGTTTCTTGCATCAGGATTTGCTGCTGCTCTTGGCAGGGTTGATAATAAATGGAGTCCTAGAGTCGTCACCTTTCTTTGCGTTACTTTGCTTTCCTAGAACACTTCTATGAGCCTAATCTCTTCCCAAATACCATATACAAAAGCATCTAGCAGGTGACCAGATAGCATTGACATTTATTCCAGTTATTATATTTCAGCAGCTAAGTTACCAACGACATCCAGTAAGGCTTGCCATTTTATCATGCACCGTTTAACGCTTGTAAATTTCGTCGTGAGCTCGGTCGTCATTGTACAGCACCGTAGAAAAGCTTGAGCGTGAGTACACTCCTTTGAATCATAAGTCACCAACCAGACAGAGATTGGTGCGAAATGAAGACAACATAGTCGTCGTAGCGGCAAGTATCGAAAAAGACCCATCTAGGCATCGCCAGAGCGTCAATCCGGCTTATTTTGCGGTTGGATTTGTTGGAAATGTTGGCCGGATATCCAGATTTTTGCAAACAAGCGAGGCAACGCTCGGAAATTGTGAAGAAGAAATTTAGCGGGTGGGTCAACTCACGGTGAGTGTTCATGCGATTTGAACGACACGATTATCATCTCTGAGGCTACGAAAAATCCTCAGTCTAAATACCGCACTCGCGTGTGAAAAAAAAAAAACAACTAGTGCAGTATAGAAAGAACAAAAAAACTATTGTACAGTGCGAGTATCCCATCTCTCCCGCTGCTGCTTAAACTCAGTCACTGCCGTTGCTGAACACGGGTAGTGGCTGAGTGTAGGTAATAACTAATGGATAGCGGGTTGTTAGTGAAAATTTTGTTGGTGCACTGTTTCATATTGTTGTAAAGGCATAACACCTATAACAATTTGATTCGGTAAATCAACTCTGAATTTTCATTTTGAAATCTTGCTAAGCATTGTCCTGCACATACAGGGCAGCTGTTTTGGCATTAAGTCCCTACACACACCTCTCAGATCACTTTGATCTAAAGCTGCCTGGTTAGGAACACAATTGTCATCGCGGTTTCGCCATTTACGTGTGTAGTGATGTAGCTTACCAAACTTCAATACAATGTAGTTCCTGTACCAATTTGAAATTCATTTTCCTGTGGTTAAAATTTCACCTCGGTAAGCAAATTATCCGCTGCTGCTGCTTTAAAGAAAGAATTCTATCCCTCTATCCTCATACTGAAATCGCTTAACCGGCGATTTTAAAATACACAATTTTGAGTGGCTTCGATATGCACAGAGAGCACCCGAAGGACGGTGTGTTGAGATCTTAGCTGTGGAAAATAACTTAACCCAGCTTGTAAATTGTAAATGAGCGCATACGAATACCAGACGTCGTAAGTCGTACCGCAAACACCCTGGACTTGTTTTAACTGCTCATCCTGGAGTTGACTTAATAGCTTCTTTAGAAAATGCAGCTGGTTGTTATGTTCCCTCGATAGCGACGTGGATGCCGCTACTTATATGATCACAGACACTATTCTTTTTGGAATGAGATGTCCACTGTCAAATATGAATAATACATATTTGACATTAAACACGGCTTTCAACAAAGAATGATTATTTCCCCGATAATATTTAACATACGACCTGTGTTCGAAAAGTAAGGTGACTTAATAATTTTTTATTAAATGAAAATATTTATTTATTTATTAATATTAATGTCGCCTTCAAAGCAATCCCCCTCAGATATTATACACATGTGCCAACACTTTTTTCAATCATCGAAGCACTTCTAATAAACACTTTTTGGTATATCCTTGAGCTCTTCCAATGAAGCAATTTTTATTTCCTCAATCTAATTGAACGACTTTGAGGTAAAAACTGCTGATGCACTACGCCACGATAATCGATAAAAACAGTAATTAAAACGTTGACATTTGATCGAATTTGGCATGCTTTTTTTAGCCGTAACTATATACCCATGATTCTTCACCAGTTATGACTCTTTTGAACAAGTCAGGATCATCATTGACGTCATCCTAGAGTTCCTGAGCGATGCTCATGCGACGGTTCTTCTGATCAAAATTAAGAAGTTTCGGAACAAACTTACCTAAAACAAATCTCATGCTCAAAACATCCGAAAAGATTGCGTAACACGAGCCAACCGATATGCCAACGTCATCAGCAACTTCTCTTATTGTAGTTCGACGATTTTCCAAAAAAAATTTCATCTTTTGTTGATGTGCTGGAGCGTTCAGAGCGAGGTTCGTCGTTAGCATCTTCTCGGCCATCTTGGCAGACGTACCGTATGCTACTGTAAAATATTTCGAGTGTCTTAGAGCACTTGATACCATTTTTTACACAAAATTTGATGCAAATTCTTTGCCACATTTTTTAAAATAATTGAAAATCGCCGAGCACACCAATATACGTCTAATTTTTCTATCTGTCAAAAACAAACTAAGTATGCTTGAAACTGTGAACATATATTCGGTACATGTATACTTACACAGCAAGAAAAGAATTTACTATACGTTGCCTGTGAAATATCAAAATTCAACATACTTTTAGAACGTATACACGAATGATCTAATGGGTTTCCTTAATCACGCTATAGCGTACGCAAACGATTAAGTGACGTACAAATCTGGTCCAAATCCAGGTCATCAATGCCATTATGGAGCATAACTTCGATCATATTAAGGCGTATTGCGATTATTGTAATTTGAAAAACTCTTTTCAAAAATCGGAAGCAATATTGTTTAAAGCTCTATTGAGATGGGCTTCTTGAGATACCAGAAGCCACAGAAGTATTTATATTTTGATATACATAGAAATGCTTTGTTGGCTACAGCTAGCCAGGAAGTTCTTAGCCTTAACTCTAGGGTGAAGGTAATATCTCACGCGGGCCTAACCAGGCTAATCATCGCTTATGGTTGTTCGGTGTGGTTCAATGTAGCGCTGTAGTATATGGTATGAAAGCAATTCTAGTGTTTGAAAGGCAATGTCTAAGGACCTGTCTTAGATTGTACAAAACACGGGTATCTGAGTTCATAAAATATTATCCCAACAAGGCCCTTTGCGATGGGGCTTGACTATACAGAATTGACAATTTCCTAAACTTGACAGGGTCGATAATGAAAAAAGCACACCAATTTTTGGAAGAAGAGAGGATCGATACCTACTACCGATAGGTAGTCTTAACTTTTAAATAAAATGTAAAAATTAGTCACGACTCTAAGTTTTTACTTTTTCTTTTTTTAAGAATGAATTGAATAGTAAAGAGGAAAAAGCGTGAGGTCTATAGCTTGTATGGCTATAAAACTACTCGAACTCACACTTTTATCTGATGAACTTAGATTTAATGGCAGAGATAAATGTCGGTTAGATAATTAAATTGGCATTTCCGTAATAACAGAGTTTTTTTTTTTTTGTTCTCTTAAGATGGTGAAATAAATAAAACTGAAGGGTTAGATTAAAGCCGTTAAATGAATCATACTATAAACTTTCACGTGATCGCCCCGACTTCATTATTGAACTTACCGAGTTCTGTAAAATTTCTTTGAGATCCTCACACCGTTGGACTTGTGTGTTATCGCCTCCCGCTAAAATGCACAGCAGTTTCTTTAAACAAGCGGCATTGCAACCTTTTTTTAATTTCGGATCACCTTGAACAACATAGTATTGCCAGTACTAAAAAACAAATAAAAGTCAATTTTAAAATCTATAGAAACCATTCCCCCAAAAAATCTACCTTTCGCAAGAGCTTAGGATTCTCGGCAAATTTAGTCAGTAGTCGATCAATCGAACCTGGACTCAGATCTTTCAATTCGAATGCTTCTGTCAATTTATATTCCAGTTGCCATTCTGGACTCTTTTCTACATTCAAATTAGCCTTGGTCAGATTGAAGAACCAAATTTCTTGTTCCACTACTTGCTGCAATATGAAGCCATCCCAATTAGAATATCATGAGAAAATTTTGTATGAAATTAGTAAGTCAAACTTACATAGGAAGCTGGTTCCACTTGATAGATTTTGTAGTTGGGATTCTTATTTACGAACGGAGTTAAGCTGCCGCCATTCCAGGCGACATTCACGGCAGTCGTTTTGTTGGAATAGTAAACACTCAGCTCATCTCTATGAGTATGGCCGTTGAAAATTCCACTGATTGTCTTACTAAAACGTACAACAATGCGGCCAAATTCACGTGACCAGACGTCCCAGCAGCCTTTTGATCCCGTAGGTATGTGTGCCAAAATGTGAACATGCTCTTTGTCCTTCTCCGCTTGTAAAAGAGTGTCGTGAAGCCATTTCAGTTGGACTGTTAGAAAGTTACCATCGTAGAAGATCCAATAGTTATAGATGTAACAATCATTATTATTCAAAGCTATTACTCGAAATCCAGTACGTGGTGAAACGGTGTAGTAACCTCCTATCTTGATGGTTTCCTGAGCCGAAGTTGGCAACCAAGCAGACCATAAATCAGCCAAAAGCTCGTATAACCATTTGGGATTGAAATTATCCTCAGGAACATTTATTGGGGCATACCTGTGTACATTAATTAAAGTAAATTGGATTCAATGTATGATCGTGACCCAAACTTACATATTCAAAGGGTGATTTTCATGATTTCCGATTGTTGGGTAAACTGGAATGTTGCCAAAAGTTTCTTTGATCTTGGCGTTGACATCTTTTAAATTCTTTGTATTCTTTTCTCGTGATGTCAGCCATATTCCATGATCAATAACATCACCAGTGTGGTAAATATAATCAATTTTCTCATGAGTCCTCTTAATGTGATCCAAAGAATCGACTACAGTATGCCATGGAGTATCACAATTCCTGTAGTCACCCCAATATCCGGCAGCCTTTGAAGTGCCTTCTGATTCACTTTTATGACGTTGACAACACGTGGGTTCATCACACTCAGCCAATGAACCTGGTTCATACAGTGGATCGTAGTGAATATCGGTAATGTGAACAATACGCAAGTCACTATTGCCCTTTTCTGGAATATCTTCTTTGGGTCCTTCAATTTCACTATTATTTGCATCAATGTCAAGTTTCCAGTTAAATGCTGCGTTCGTAACGTTGCAAAAGCTTGCTGCAAGGAATGTTCCACAGAATGATCTTGAATCAACTGCACCGTTATCAAGGATGTATTTCATAATTGGCTAAAATTTAAAACAAAATTTGATTAGTTCATTTGAGATAAAGATATGACTCGAACTTACGTATTTGATGTCGAATATGTTTTCGCATACTTCGTCCGTTTGAATGTCCAATCGTCTACAGAGTTCAAGAGCGACAGCTTTTACCTTTGCGTCATCTTCATATTCACCGCCATCGCGAAACATACGCGTTAATACATTAACTGTGGCGCGACAAGTAGTGCACATGAAAAACTAAAACAGATAATCAAATGAAAATTTAGCATATGACTCGGATTTTTTCCGGAAACTTACTTGGTCTGCAGGGGAAAGATTTTCAGTTTCTTCAGTGAAAACTTCCCTTGTGTGAGATTGTGCTAAATACTGCGAGAGTTGCTTAAGTGCTCTCGATTCCTGACCTGTTTTCAGGAAGCTGACGTATTCGTTCTCGAATTCTTTGGCAACATCATCTGAAACAGGACCAAGCACACATTATTCTGACGTTTTGATCAAAAATAAGGCCTGAAAGGATTAAGTATGAAAATCTCTGAAAACAATTTTACTCTTATACATTATATCTTAAAATTAACTCAATTTTGTATGACTGTAAAATGTTAAGGATCCGTCTAAACATAGATCTAATGCAATGACAGATTGGTACAAACCAATTGACTAATCAATGGGCTTCGGAAGGTCTGAAAGGCCTCTGTCTACGAAATACACGACATTCGAAACAGCACTCGATTCCAGAGATTTATATCCAAACAGCACACAAATTGAATTGAACTAATGAAAAAACTGAAAGTTAAAACCAGACTACAGACAGCTTTTCCATTTCCGAAATTCCACCACCACATCCATCGCTCCCAATAAAAGGAGGAAGACCAATATACCAACCAGAGAGGAATACTAGTGGTCAAAGGAAATAGTTTATAAAGGCAAAATAAAATGGACCATCAATTCATTTGAACCATTCAAAGATCCTGATGCAGATGGATCTTCCCAGCACTACTTCAAAAATGTATTCCGCTAATAGCCATACTTTTGACAAACATATTCAGAACCAGTTATGCTTTGAGGTTACATACCAAAAAGTTGGATAATGGTAACGATTAAGTTTATTACAGGTGTACCGGTATGAAGTGAGGGTCAAGATACAAATGTCTGGATAGGGAACATTTATTGTGAAAGGGCCTTAGTTTTTCTTTTTTTTTTTTTTTTTTTGGTTGCTATGACACCTGTCAAACATATTTATTATAGTCATTGAGCAAACAACATCATATTTTTTCATCGTTGAAAGCATTAATTTTTTGTTTTCATTTGAGTGCTGCAGAGTCTCATCGAATGCTTGTCGAGGCATATGATGATCATGTTCTATCAGAAGTAACATGCAGAAGATGGTTTCAACGGTTCCGAGATAACGATTTTTGTGTGAGAAATAAAGAACGTGGAAGGCCACCAAAAAAGTTTGAAGACTCCGAATTGCAAACAATATTGGATGAAGATGACACTTTGAGTCAGAAACAAATGGCAGAAATGTTAAATGTTGCACAACAAACAATTTCTGATCGTTTAAAAGCAATGGGAAAGGTGCAAAAGTCTGAAAAATGGGTGCCACATGAATTGCATGAAAGGCAGATGGAAAACCGAAAGACCAATTGTGAAATTTTGCTTCAAAGACGCGATGAAAAATCAGTTTTGCAACGAATTGTTATTGGCGATGAAAAATGGGTTAATCTAGGGAAACCATCAACTTCGACTGCAAAACCAGATCGATTCGGCAAGAAGACAATGCTGTGTGTCTGGTGGGACCAAAAAGGTGTGATGTACCACGAGCTCCTTAAACCTGGTGAAACCGTTAATACAGATCGCTACCGACAACAAATGATCAATTTAAACCATGTATTGATCGAAAAACGACCAGAATGGGCCAGAAGACATGGCAAGGTAATTTTGCTCCATTGCACACAAAGCAAAATTGGTTCAGGATACAACCAAAGCACTTGGTTGGGAGCTGCTACTCCACCCGCCTTATTCACCAGACTTGGCTCCTTCCGACTACCATTTGTTTTCATCGATGGGACATGCATTAGCTGAGCAGTACTTCGAATCCTACGATTTGGATTGGGTGACTTTTTGGTTTACTTCAAAAGACGAACAGTTTTATTGGCGTGGAATCCATAAATTGCCTAAAAGATGAGAAATATGTGTAGCTAGCAATGGCCAATACTTTCAATAGAAAACTTCATACCGGTACACCTGGTAATACTAAATGTAACTAAAGGATGACGAGGTAAGAACGATAGGAAAATAAATTTAAATAAAACAACAACGGTGTAAGATACAAAATTTTCTGGCTTTATTTTGAAACTGCGTTCATACCACTATGTGTGGAATAGTACATCATTGAAATGGCCGCCTCGGCTTCGCTGGCAGTGCTTCAAGCCGTAGGTCTAATATGTGTGGCGTTATTCCGACAATAGCGTGTCGAATGTTGACCTCGTCCCTCGTCCAAGGGAGTTGGCTTTTAGCATAGACTAAGAACTTAACGTAGCCCCAGAGAAAATAATCGAATGGTGTCAAATCCCATGATCGCGGACGGCCGGTTGGAATCACAGATCGGATGTATTGATATTGTCGAGCTCTGACCACAGAAATACATTAGACCATTGACGATCCGATGATGCCGCCATGCCATAAACCGCACCAAATAGTGATTCTTTGCTGACACATAAATGCTTGGCTACACTAGTGGATTGTGTTCGCTCCAATAAAGGCAATTTTGCTTGTAAATATAGCCGCTGAGCCAAATATGGACCTCGTCCGAAAAGATGAATTTTTGGCCAAAATCTGGAACTGAACTCACGGCATTGTCTATGGTTCGGCTTAAATTTTTGTGTCAGCACAGTCTTATATGAATGTAGGCCCAAATCCAACGCAAAATAACCTGATCGTCGCCGAATCGACATTTCTTGGACTTCTTCGATACTGGCCGGACTAAAATATGCTCTCTTCATTTCGCACCAATTTCTGTCTAGTTGGTGGCTTAAGATCCAAAAGAGTTTACTCACGCTCAGACTTTTCCACGGTCCGAAGAATTAATGACGACCGACCTCAAGACGAAATTCACGTTGCGTATTTACAACTGAGCCGGAATTTCGATAATATTTTTTTAATAATTCCCGCACGTTCGGCAAGTGGCGGGACTAACGTTGCTATCTGGTCGTCCTATATATGTTAGGTATAACTATACATATTGTAGAACTTAGGGATGGGAGCAGTAGAACTGGAGGCGCAAATGAAATAAAGGACATCTGTTAGTATAATCATATCTTTTCGGCGCACAGAGACATGCTATAAGTCTTTAAGTTCTAGTAAGTTGATTAGTTAAGATTATTATCAGTTTAAGCAAATGCTCGTGAAGCGTTTGAACGAAACTTGCGTTGTATAGCGTCAACAAGGAGTATGTGTGTAGTGTAATAAGATGACCAAACTTGCGATTTCAAAAAAAAAACCGGGAAAATTTTATGTGAAACGATTAAACAGCATTGGCGTTGGAGAATACCTTAGACGAGTAGTTGATAAAGAAAAAGGCTGAGTTGACTTTTTTGTTGACTTGATAAGTTCCCTATCACAGATTACAACTAGATCACGCAATCCAATAACCATTGGATTGATTTAGTGTGAGAAATATTTGGAAGGCGCTTACGAGTGTATGTAAGTCCTGAGACTAACATATACAATAAAAACCAATTTTTTTCATCAACATTGTGTTCTTCTAGAGTGATCATTACAGTACCGCTCTAGCATGTCTGTGCCTTTCGTATAGAATGATATGTCTAACCTTTCAAAAAACGCTTCAGTTTCGATGGTCACCTCGTTATTGGAGCCATATCTCTTACCGGTGAGCGTTTTTTTTTTTTTTTTTGAGGTTTGGGAACATATTATAGCCGCTGGGGGCCAAAACTGGAGAATATGGTGGATGCAGAAGCTATTTGAAGTACAATTCATGCAGTAGTTCATGCCATAGTTGCGACTGACTTGTGACATGGTGCATTATCTTGGTGAAAGGATACCTTTTTTCTCTTCTTCATTTGGGGTAGCTTTTTAGCGATTTCTTACTTCAAACACACTAATAATACCATATATATCATATAATATCAAGTAGTTGATGAATATTACCATATGCCATGCGAATCCCAAAATACGGACGCCGTAACCTCGCTACTCAACTTATGTATTTTTGGTCATTTTGGTTAGCTTCGGTCCTTCGCTCAGCTGACTGAAGATTTGACTCCGAAGTATAGTAGTGGAACCGTGTTCACCTATTGTCACATACCACGTGGAAGTGCTCTGAATCATCTCAGCGTTGTTGTTTTTGGTCAACTATGAATAAACGCGGTACCTGCTTTAAACAGAGCTTTCGCATACCTAAATATTCGTGGAAAATGTGATGTATACGGTATATCAATATCCTTACGATGTCAACTATTTCATGCACTTTCACTTTACAGTTGTTTAAAATGATTTTGTGATTTCGTTTTATTTTTCCCAGAGCATTCAGCACTATTTGTGGCGCTTGAATTCAATAAACCAGCGATAAATTAACTTTTTTTTTGTTTCTTTTAAAAGTATTTTGTTCCATCAAATAACAGTGTTTCCACAACATATGAAACTTGTTTTTTCCATGGTCTTGAAAATATCAAAAGGTGCGCCACTGAAACTTCAATATCTCGATGACTAATGGTCAAAATGAAGGTTGTATGTATTGCTATTAGAGTCGCCATCTATGTGTCAATATGTGTCAATATCGGGCCTTTTCTAACTACCGGTTATATGAAATTTTGGTAATAGATACGATATCATCTATTAGAGTGAATAACAAGGGACCGAGGCGGCTACCTTGAGGGTTGAATAGGTCTACAAGCCATAGATGTGAGAAGAACTTTTAAGTAGGGTTTCATCCACATTGTTAAATTTGTTTGAAAGCCTAGAGCCTTAGTTTTGAGCAAAATGATTTTATAAGGAATTTTATCGAGGGCCTTGCTTAAATCAGTAACGAACATATCATTATATTGCGCATAAAGAGCTCGATACAAATTCGATTGTATAATATATGTTGTTGTCGATCAATCTTAAAGAAATCCATGTTGATTTTGAGAAAAGATGAACTTGCAGTGAAATGAACATTGAGTCATAAATGATGCTCTCAAACACCTTAGAGTAGACCGATGCATCTGTAAGAGTAAGAGATTTAATTTTGGATTCCTTTTTTATGAAGAGAAATGATGAGCTTTGAGGAATTGATCAAAACAAATCGCACATTATATTACAAAGACCAACCTATTTAGCTCCAAAGTCGAGTCAGTATTTTTATATGGGTGTAATAGTTTCAAAGTAACCGCCATAAATACAAAAAAAAATGCCAACTTCTAACTCATCATCCTGAAAGTTTTGTGTCCAATCTTTCTCTCAAAATCAGGAGCCTATACAACGTCGTCGAATGGAAAACTAGCCGCCTTAGAGTGACTATTGAGGTATCCTTCGTGGCGAATTTTTTTCGGATTCAACAGTCGCAATGATTCACAATTATTGAGGATACCATAAAAAAAATTGTCCAAAACCTACATTGTAGTGTGGAAAATCCGCCCGATAGATAATTGGGTCTTATTTCTTGAATCAGGGGGAAACAAAGACTATTGAAATGTATTACCAAATAATCTACTAGTTTTTGTTGCCGCAACTATAGCTATTTATTTGTACATACAGCAAGAGAACCTTGCATCAGGTAGGCATCTCGATGAATGTTGGGTGCGAAGATGCAAAGGTGCGAAGATACCTTCATTGCGTAGAACTCCATTTAACGCAATTCACTTAGATGGTCAGACCAAGTTGGAGAAAAGTGCAATGCCTCGAAGAAAATAGCCTCACGGTACGTCACAGGAATAAAGTATGGTTACTTAGGTTACTTAGGTAGCCCCAGTTCTCTAGAATTTTATCGCTGACTGTTCGCATCAGACTGCAGGTAATGGGCCGTGATGTTGCATTTCAACGCTATAACAATGCTCATCATTGAAAAGGTCTGATAGATTGCCGCAAGGATCTATACATTCACTTAGTATATTTATTTATCTTTACACTAACGATATTTTGAGTTGACTAACCAAATAAAGCTCAGCCACCAGAGGTGGATATAGTATCTAAGTAAGTACTCGTAAGAAAGGTCAAGAAAATGTGTAGATTAAATAAAAGCTAACAGAGAATAGAGTTAGCATTTGTATTGTTAGTATTATTATTTATTTACACAACTTGTCGCGTGTGTGATTAAATTCCATAATGTCACGTTCAGTTAATATGTTTGTAGTTGTTCAATCGATCAAAACTCTCATAAAAAAATTTTCTTCTGTTGCTTGATTTTTTTTTATGAGTACAAGTATTTTGATTGCAATCGTTATTAATTAGGCAGCTTAGATTTAGAAACCATTATCAGAGGGTATTTGTTTTTTTTTTTTTCAGTTTGTTTTTAAAACGATATTGTTATACGAGTATCTTTGGTGAATTAATTTTTAGATTTGTATCTACACAATACAGATAAAAATAAATTTAATATAGAGGAAATGTCAAATTCATGGTAATAAAACCGTAATACTGGTATCTTTGTTTGGATTATGAGTCTTTCCCCTTTACATCGAGATATTTTTTCAAATCCCTCTTGAACGGGAGCTGTTTTCAATTATTCTGTGACGAAAGGATCATGTATGATCTAGGTACACAGGTAAGCTTTAACAAAAAACACTAATGAGTTTTATCCAAATAATGTTGCAAGTAAATTTGTTGATTGCATAGATGTGTTCTTTAAGATTATCGATTGAATGGAACATCACATAGGAATTTGAGCAAGATGTTTTCCAAGCAGAAGACACATTCCTGCGTGCCGAGGAAACATCTTATAGCAGCCTTAAAATACTCCAATCTGAAAGAAAACACATTAGGAATATCATAAGCAAGACCACTATTTTTGGCGCAATCTGCGACGATAAACCCAGGCTCCAAATTTCAAAGTCCTTATCGGATAGAAAATATTTGCTCTCCATATAGGAATGGACTTTCGGATTTAGTTTTACAACATTGAGCTGCGAATTGTTGTACTAAAGCAACAAACCAAGGATTGTCTCCAGTTATGCAGTTGGTGGTTTTCTCATGGCACCAGATAGTATCATTTGTAGTAAATATGATGATGACGAACTGAAGTTAATAAATTCATAAACTGGAGAGCAAACATCGATCTAATTATTTTATACATTACTAAATCTAAGCATACAATTTAATTTGTAAAGCTTCATCAATTATCTGTTTGCGGCATTTTAGAGCAATCCTTAAGTAAATATACAGAGCTCTCCAGTCTTGACTATTGAGGATTTATTTAATCTTTTTTGGCGATGACTCATTTTCCTCCCAGTTCGCTCTTCTTATTTTCTTCAGGATGAGGCAAACCACCATGATCAAAAAAAAGGAATAACCACCGTATGGCGCTCCCATTGTTCTGATTTGAATTCTGTTTTTTTTTTTTTTTTCTAAGTTGGTACATCTATTGTTGACATTCCCTCTAAATCTAAGCGTCATAGCTTGACTCAGCCGATATCAATAGAATGGACTTAATGGAGAAAAATTGAAAACATTGAATAAACATAATCTAAAAGCAGGGTGACAACATTTACGCCACTTTGTATATAATCTCTTGGTTTAGGCGTTCCAATTCTGTACCAAATCAAATCCAAATACGTCCATTTATGAGTTCTTCTTCTTGAAAAAATCAGCAAAAAGCCGTGGTAAGTAAAAACAGTTCAAAAATATGAATTCCCTGACATAATAGTTTGTTTAAGTGAAAAAATCATATTTTCGTTCACATAAAAACCAAAAAATGTTCATAAATTTAATGAAACGTACTTTTCAATTTAAATTTTAAAATAAGATCAATATATAAAAGCTGAAGTTCAAAAATTAAGCCTTGAGACAATGGAACAACTTTTAAACAAATGTACTAAGTTTTTTAAGTTTCACTTATACTTATTTGCTTTTATATGTATTTTTTCAAGTCCTTTTATTTACTTTTTTATTTTTTACTATTATTCTTATTTTTATTTATTTGTTTACTTAGAATTCTCTTAAATTCTCACTGCATAAGTTGTTCTTATTTTAAATTCAAACTTAAAAAAAAAATGTGTATCTCGTTAATATTTTGGTGGATAAAACTAGCTTTTACAGATTTCGAAACTTTTATTAATTAAAAAAACAGCCCCGATAGATCACTTATCACTTATCAAGCACTGAATATTGATTAGGAGTCATTTGAATTTCAAATATTTTTTTGTGTTTTCAAAGTAACTTAATATTCCATCTTAACTTTTAATTTTTTACACCTTTTTTGCACAATTTATGAATATTTATAAAAGTTCTCAAATCACATTTCGATATAAAGTAAAAAAAAAAAAAATCCTTTAATCACTCACCACTCATAGCTAAGAGGGCGCCCTTGTTTCCTTCGACATTAAGAATGTTTCTTACATTTCCTGGTAAATTCACAGCCAAACTACTGGTTAGCAAAAACCCGAACACAAGGGCCCAAATCATTTTTTTCTTGTCGCTCTGGCAATCCTTGCTTTAGTCCGGGACAACAATGTAAGTGTTCGAATACTCTCAAGAAACTAACACCTAATAAATACGATTTTAGTATTTTATACAGTGTGAACTTGGTGCGTTAAAAGATAATCGCCGGCTTTGAGATTATCTTTATGGTTATTGAAGTAGATCCTGATGGGGTTCATAACGAGGTATCATATAAAAGAAAAAAAAATTCCTTATCGAAAGGGGAGATTGTACAGTCGAAGACTGCTAAATTTAGATAGATTAGTGAGTTGGTGATTGACTTAGTTTGGTAAGAACTCAAACAAAGTTATGTATAACTTGAACAGAAAACAACAACATGTACGAGTTTGTGATAAGAAAATATTTCGTAGATTTTGTAGTTTTAGTAATGACGGAATAACATTGCGTAGTCTTGTACATTGTTCTATTTTACAAGACCTACAATAAACGTAACGTAACGTTTCTAATTTTGAAATCTTTCAAGATTGGAACATTTGAAATGATGGCAATACACCCAGAGATCAATTTAATTCAATTATACGCATTGATAAGTGGCAACAATTTCAACAAAGTAATTTTTCGTTATAAGTTTTGTTAGGTCCATAAGATCTTTGGCAATGAAATGGTTGTTAATCTACCATATATATAAATAGATACAAATTTAAATCCAAAGTAAATTAGATCCAATAGCTCAAACGACGAGCTATGATGATTGGATACGGAGAATACATCTATTTATCTCCAAAATTTGGTTATATGAAAATCTGCTCTATCCTTAAGGTAAAAGATTCCCTGAAATCTCCTCAGAATCCCTTATAAAATCCTATCTTCCGTATTATGTGAACGCGTAAGATTTTTCTTAAGCAGTGTGACTGGCCACTTCCAATGTGATTTTAGACCAGAAAAGTCTAAAGATCTTAGTAAAAACGCAGGAGTTCCAAATCGACAGACACCACCTCCTAATTAATTTCAAAGGCGCATATGGTACCATCTATAGGGATAAACTGCACAGAACCATGTCTAGTTTTTGCATCTCTACCAAGCTCATTCAAATATGCAGTGACAATGATGAGTGCGCGGTAGGTAATGACAAAGACAACATGTGTTGTCATGAGATTTTCCTCAAGTCAACTCCAGAGGTACCATCTTTCAAGAGTCTGTTCAGTGACTAACATAATATGTGCACACAGATGATATTGACATAATGGAAAGAACATAGAGAGCTGTCTGTGGTGCTTTTGTGATTGCTAAAGCAGAAGCGGTGAAGGCGAAGAAAAACAGTCTATGCTATCAATAAAGACAGAAACACAACATCGACGCCTAGGAAAACATGCCACGTTAGGCACCAGCAACTTTGAAATAAAGGTGGCCAGATAAGAATGATAAAAAAAAAAAAATAAACAAATAAAACAAGAATGGTGTGAGATACAAAATTGATTCTGGCTTTATTTTGAAGCTACGTTCATACCATAATTTTTGGAATAGTACATTGTTCAAACGCTTTCCTCAGCTTCGCTGGCAGTGGTTCAAGCGGTCGGTCCAATGTTTGATGACTCGATCCAATGTGGCGTTATTCCGGTGATAGCATGTCATATGTTAGCCTCAAGCTCGTCCAAAGTGGTAGGCTTGTTAGCTTAGACTAAAAACTTGACATAACCCCAGAGAAAATAATAGAGTGGTGTCAAATTGATAAACGCTTGCAGTGAGATTACCCAGTCGCCAAATTTCTTCTTCACAACTTCGAGCGTTGCGTCACTTAGATGGCATCATGTTGGTAAAACAGTTCGGACATATCGATGTTGTCGAGCTCTGACTACAGAAAGTCGGTTAACATTGCTCTATACCTGAGACCATTGACAGTAACGGTGTCTCCTTGCTCATTTCGAAAAGAAATAAGGTCCGATGATGCCGCCATGCCATAAACTTCACCAAATATTCAATCTTTATGGATGCATTGATACTTGGCGGACAAAATCCGGATCTCCGACCAACATTTCAGCACCTGATTAGTGAACTCAGTACAATTTTATACGTATGTCAGTTCAAATACAGCCAGGTTGACTTTTCGGTGATGTCAAATTTAGCTAATCGGCGTCGAATCAACATTTCAGAGTCTTCTTCTGCCTCTCAAACCTTTCCACGGTGCAACGAATTGCCTGCACACTGAAGCTACCGAACTTCATGACGAAATTCACAAGCGTAAATCGATATATGATGAAATGGCAAACCTTACTGAATATTTTGAAAGCTCGTTGTCATCGATAACTTTGACAGCTGCTGAAACATAAGAATTGGAAAAACTATCATTGCTATATGGTCACCCGTTACAATATCCCAAAGGTAGTAAAAATTTGGTTGTTCGTCAAGAACATTAGTAATTCTGCCTCATCCCCAATCGTAACGCTCATTTAGAATGACAAACCAGTTGTCAGCTCCTTGGACAAGGCCAATCAGACTGTGTTTGTCCCAGCCTACACTTGAGTGCGTCAAACAGAATCTTCAATGCCACGAATCCACTTTCGGACACGTGTAGTAGAAAGAGCATTTAAAGATATTAACAAACACAAATCCCCTGGTCCAGATGGTAAATCTCCTCTTCACCTCAAGAGAAAATCCACTGTGTAAGCTTTATCATCAATCCTATTCTTAAGTACTTTTTCCGAGCAGATGGAAAACAGCATTTGCCCAGCCTGTCTCTAAAAAATGATGAACCTTCTTCTCTCTCTTCCTACGGACCCATTACACTTACATCCCTTCTTTCCAAGGTCACGGAAACGCTTATAAACAGTCAGCTCATGAAATATCTCGAAACGCGAAAATTCTCAATGACCGGCAGTATGGTTTTCGTAGCAACAGGTCCACTGGTGATTTGATGGTATGTCTGACGGGAAGGTGGAAAGACTCTCCTCTTTAATGGATTAAAAATTACCTTTCGGAAAATTCAATTCAAGTTGTCTTGGATTGTTTCAGGTCTGATATTCACAAAATAAATGCTGGTGTGCCCCAGGGCTCCGTTATGTGTCCGACTGCTGCCCGCTGTCATTAAAGCGAAATTTAAATCCGAAATTTTCCATAAATGGCACTCACATCGTCGTAACCGAAAACCTTTCCATTCCTTTGGAATGACCACATACTCGATGTTGTCAAAAAAATGCTGCGAAATGTCTAGGTTTACTCAAACGATGTAAGAAATATTTCATTTTAAACGATCTCTCATTCTAGAAGTTGGATACTGTTCCGCCGGGGTATAATATACGAAAGCTCACATTCAAATGGATTCCCTTTTATAAGAAAACGAAACGAATTATTCGCTGACCTTTAAGTATTAACATTAAACTTATGTTTCAGATTCTAATGACCTTTATCTTTCCCCATAAGGAAGATATTACATCGATCTTAGATATATGTGAACAACAGGTGGGATCAGATATGCAAAAAAATCCAAAAGTGCGACATCTACGAGTATTACATCTGTCATAAAGATTGCAAATCTTAGGTATCGATTAAGGCTAAACATTTTTGAGTTGAAGGCAATAACGATTACATATCATATATTCATAGATGTATCATACTTCGTATCTATTACATAACGCCATTCTAAGCGAAGATTCGTATCAAAGATGAATTCTCTAACATTCTGAATGGAGCATTCTGAGTCTATTCGTAGTATGATGGCAAAATTCACTGTGAATACTTCAAGAGTCCAACACCAAAATCATTAAAAAAAGATGGTCGGCGGATTAGTTGGAAACAACTGGCAACAGGTTCCGACTCATTACAAGTAGGTTAGTAGCAGGTTAAATGGTGATAATAGCACTAAGTTACTAAAACTACGAATCCATACAAAAGTCAGGCTATCTCCAGATAGTCGAAAAGCCAACCAAATATATCACGTCCCAATAGATAAAAGTCACACCTTTAGCATTTTGACTGTATTCGTACACGCTTTTAGGTCAACAAGTAAACGTAGATTTAAATTATCAACTGCAAATAAGGAAAATAGGGGCTTACGCACACCTGAAATAACCAAGCCACAATAAATACCTAACAGAATAAAGTAAGGCAACGCTTCATGTATTCAGTTTCATAGAAGATGCCTCAAGCAAAACATGCCCGTGTCCGCAAATGTCGAAAAGAAGGGACGGAACATGCATGTAAGCAGGTGCTAAGGGTAACACAAGAACAATACGAAAACAGTAAGACAAAAATCAAATTGATTGCAGTGCGAATGTAGCGAACAACTCCTCTGAAATATTTAAAATACGTCCAGGTTCGATGACAGATAGAGCGCAGGTTGAGTATTAATACGGAAGCCAGAGTGTCCCAAGACCTTAGACAATCGGAGAACAAACAAGACACGTTAAATTTGCCGACAAACAAACAAGCATCTGTAGATCGCCTAGGACAAAACGTCACTGTCGACTTCATACTTCATGCTTCATGCTCATGCTACACTAATGAGACCCCAGTGGTCTCGATTAGCTTCGGTTTAATAGAACAAATGGTGTCAAACTCTTCGTCGCTTATTTTCGTCCGTTTGTGATTTGAGCAAATGTGTTGTACACAAAACGACCACCAAATCCCAGAACCTAGGTTCAGCACAACAAAGAATACCGAAAAATCCGTGTTTCCAGGATCTAAGTCTCTAAGTCTCTCTGTCGTGTCATAGGTATAAACTCTTCACAAGCCGGTAGTTCGCTGAATAAGTAAGTGTTTACATCTTATCGTGAATGCAAATAGAAAACAAAACACAAAACCACTTATAGCTGATTGTGCGTCAACCTGCACAAGTAATCACACTGCACTTTACACTTACCAAAAATACAAGAATTATCGATAAGATAATTAAGTAAATAAATATCTTGAGGTAATTTAGAAATATAATATATTTTTGATTCAATAAAAACTCACCAAGGTCACGACAAGAAATTCCTGACAAAGAAAATTTGTATCATAGTATTCATAATTCATATTTAATTCGAATTTAGATAACCTTACACGCGTAGTGATCACCCACCTCGCCGATCAGAAGTGAGAAGTGCAACCCTTGGGGTACGGCATGCAGACTGGGTAGGACAGATAGGTAGGTTAGAGTGGCGGTTGGAAAAGACCAACCCACTTTGGTCTAATGGCCCATTGCGATGCCTCTTACTCATGGAATCAATTGGAGCTTATGATGAAGCATATGAGACTGTTAAAGTCTATATTCTTTAGATCGCTTAAGTCATTGTAGAATAAAACTCCTAAGTGAAGTTTCCTTCTCTGAAGGAGAGCTCGAAAGGTACATTATACAGAGTAGGTGGAGGATTGTCTCCTCTTCCTCCTCGTCATTGCAACTTCTACAGAAGCCATTTGTAAAGGCACCGAGCCTTCTTGCATGCTTGCCTATAAGGCAGTGTACAGTGATGACGCCTATGATGGCGCTCAAATGATTCCTATTTGGAAGGATCAGACTCTTAGAGCGATTCAGATTCAGCATTGGCCAGATCTGTTTAGTCGCTAGACATATTGGTCTAATAGTTCACCTAAAGTCTGTTCTTTTATTAGCATCCAGCTTTAATATTAATTTGCACGTAGCGATTGGCATACCTATGCTACGCTTTTCCGGTAGAGTAGTTAGATTGGTTCTTACAATTGCCTGAAATGTCTCTGTGGCCTGGCACCCAACAAAGGTAAAGATTAAACTGCTCTGCCATCTACGTAAGAGATAGTATTTTTATAATTTAATGAGACTGAGCTCAGGGACTTGATAGCGGCCTGACTTTTCGAAAAGATGCAGATATCCCTTGCAGATATTATTGTACGTTTTTCTTCAGCCAGGACAGAGCTTCTTTAATCGCTAAAAAATTCCGCCAGGAACATGCTACAGTGATTTAGAAGAAATATCTGAGAAAATACCGCCATCAAACCCCCTAATATTGGTCTTAGATCCATCTGTGTAAAAGTTGATTGACTTGTCCTCCATGAAAGCATCTTCATCCAAGAAGGATCTAGTGGAGAAGCTTTCATAAAAGTCTTTATCAAATCAAAGTTCATATATGGTGTAATAGATGTTCTCTGTAAGGGTTTCTAACATATTAAGAATATTAAAGTGGCAAAATAAATTATATGTCCACTGTGCAATCGCTCTAAAATACTGTTGCTTGCATTTGGTCACTGCCGCTACTGTATTTATCATACGTTACGGGCAGTGATGGAGAGTATGTAACAACCGATGAAAAGCGGGTTGTGAATGTGAACTTTGTGGTTGCACTGTTTCGTATTGTTGTAAGGGTATAACACCAACAGCAATTTAATTCGGTAAACTAACGTCAAAATTCTCATTTAGCAGCCTTGCTTAGAATCGTCGGTATTTGGTTTTTTTTTTTTTTTTTTTTTCATAGTTGATGTAGCTAATATACGCGGGCTAAAAAGTAATCACTTTTCTGCGTACGTCCACATTTGCAAATACAGGCCTGCTGTTTTTCATTTAGTGAAACATATCTACACATCTCAGATCACTCTGATCTGAAGCTACCTCGCCATATATATTACGTGCGTAGTGATGTAGCTTACCAAACTCCACGACAACGAAGTCCCTGTTCCAATCCTGGGGTTAAAATTCCATCTATGTAAGCAAATTATCCACTATGGCTTTATTTAAAGAAACCCCAAATTGGACAGCAATTCGACCTTTGACGAGTTTGATGAGCTGTCAGCTCTTTGGACAATGCCAATCTGCGAGCTGCACACATTGCGGTTAGCTCAAAACTTCCAGATTGCTTTGTCTCCGCCTAAACTTGAGTACGTCAAATCTTCAATGGGATGATTCCATACTAGCAAATATCCTTAAAGATCGTAACATTTACAAACCCGCCAGTCCAGATAGTATATATCCTCTTCTTCTGGAGAGGTGTTCCGCATAAGCTTTTTCATCAATCCTACTGTTAAGGATTCTTCCTAATCAGATGAAAAACAGCATTTGTCCAGCCCGTCCCTAAAAAAAGACGAAACTTCTTCTCTCTTTTACTACAGACCCATTGCACTTACATTCCTTCTTTCCAAGATCATGAAAATGCTGATACCCCATCAGCTCATAAGGTATCTCGAAATGGCAAAACTTCTCAATAATCGGCAGTATGGTTTTCATAGCAACAGGTCCACTGGTGGAACCAAACCGTACATCAATTTGGAGAAAGCAAGATAGTTGCATTTGACATTTCTAAGACATTTCACAGAGTTTGCCATCAGGCTCTTTTGTCAAAAATGCGTGCTTTTAGGATCAATGACCCTCTTCTCCAATGGATTAGAATAATTTGTCCTTTTGGAGCTTTCAATTCGAGTTGTCTTGAATGGTCTCGAGTCTGATATTCTGGTGTGGCCCAAGACTCCGTTCTGTCTCCGACACTCTTTTGAATTTTCATCAATTATCTCTTGCCTGCTACTTGTAATCCAATTATCAGTATTTCTTTGCTGATGACAGCACTTTCTGCTTATCATATTTTTTCGCGGACTCACGTTTCTGCTCTTCAGATTTAAAACGGGAACGTCAGTGTATATTAAGCTCGATAAATTCCCATATTAACAGCATAACCAATTGAATTATCAACAGTGGATTTTAGTGCTTCCAAAACACAATGCGGTCTGCCGGTCATTATACAGAAATGGCACTTGCATTGTTGAAACCGAGAAACTTTGCATTCTCGGTATGTGTGTCATCAACTTACTTGGAATGACTAAAAATTCAATATCGTCAAAAATGCTACAAAATGTCTAGGTTTCCTCAAACGATGCAAGAAATATTTCATCCGTTTTGATCTGTTCTCAATATATAAGGCATTCATCTGCCCAAAATTGGACTAAAATGCACACATCTAGTCAGTTACGTTTAAAACACTTACACTTACGTTTACACTTGCTACATAGGATTCAAAATCATGCGATATAATGGTGATACTAATATCAGACAGTCAATTAACACCCTTGAACACCGACGTAATTTCTTCCGTCTCACTTGAAACCGCCAGTAGCATTCCGCCCCTTCAAACTATTTCCATTCAGCCGTAACATCCGTCTTGCTTTGAACACTCATCACTATATCCTCAAGCTTACTTTCAGACGTACTTTTAAAAATCGTAATTCGTTCCTAAGCCTTACTCGCTTATGGAATGCCCTGCCGAGCTCTCTATTTCCTGGTCGTTATAACTTGCAAACATTTAAAAGCAATGTACATCGGTACCTCTCTTTTTTTTCCTCCCTAAATTTGCTTTGCCTATGCTGTGTATAAGCAATTTATTGGTACACAAATCTTTTGAGCGCGCGCTCATTCTAGAAAAAATAAGAACATTTAAAACAATCACTAATCATGTCTGCAGCTCTCACAAACTGTTTAATAAGGCCAAGTTTAATATGGAAGGGCGGAAAAATCATTTTCTCTCGAGATATCAATATTCATCGTGAGGTTTGATTTCCAATAGGCTTTTTTTAACAGATTACGCATGAATCCTACCAAACTGCTTTGTTATTTTTGTTCAGTATCTTTTGGCAAATCATTATGGAAAGGCTCACATAACAACAGCGTCTCCAAATTGTTCAGCTATATTACGGAAATCAGCGTTCGATGAGAAATTGAAAAAAAAAAGAAATGTATTCAATCGCTATATTCAGACTCTTCATTATTTTCATCTTCATTGTCTTTACTTTCTTCACTATTTTCATCATGAAAAGATGAAAATCTACCATCAGCGGCATTTGTGTCCATTGGAAGAAGCATTTCCATAGTTTCCTTTGAAAACTTCTGCGCCAAAATGTTTCCTTTCTTGATTGGCTTGTTGTAGGTGCCAACAATATTCCAAGTTTCTTGTTTAGTTACAATATTAGCTATTTATGGCTATTATTCGATCGTTTATGGCTTGTCGGAGAAGATCAGGTTCATTTCTTTTGACAAAAAGATTTTGAAAAAAAGAAACTTATTCTTGAGCCAAACTTGACTCGTTTTCTTGACTCGTAATGAAAAATTTGGGATCTGTATTGTTTAAAATGGAGGAAGTCAAAGTTCAAAAATTCTGTGGCACCACCTAACATATAAAATAAAGAAAAAAAAGACAATAACATATTTATGATTATACTTGTATCAAAAATATTTTGGTGCTTAAAAATCATTAGGCGGTTCCATCATTGTCGAGATTAAACCACTAAAGTTAGAATTATGAAATTTAGACGGCAGTTGCGTTTGGGTGGTGGTTTGTCTAGTTTATATGGGAGGTAATTAATTAAAATTACATTTACCATACTTCATTTTTAACATAAACTCTTAAAACTCATACCGCAAAGGCTTGCAAAAGTATTGCGAATAAAGAGAAGTTTTAAAACATGATCAGAACTCAAAAGCAGCCTTTTAAGTTATCGTGGGAAATCAACAATAAGGCCAAGTTTATTTTTTAATTCTCTTTGAATTTGAATTTTTCGTATTTTACATATATCCTTCGTCTTACATCGTCCGATCTTATTTGCCCTTTTTTTAAAGGTAGTTTGTAGGAAATATAAAATAGGCTCTCAAAAACTCTAATACGACCATGTAGAATTGAAAGTCCAAACTCAAGAGCTTTCTTGAGATTTCCTTTCTTTCCATGCTCAAATTATTGAAATATTTTGAAGTCAATCCGCATGTGTAGCTCTTTTGAGTGCTATTACATATTTTTCCATCTACCATAGTGAAAAGTAAGGTATGTTTAACCACTATACTAGAAAACTCTGTTTTTTTCAATAATCCAATTTTGTTCTTAATGTAAATCACTTCACTTTTAGTAATGTCTGTGGTTTCTTTCTTAAAAGTAATTCTTATGGCCGGCAGAATCGAGGAGAAGATGGAGTTGGATTTTGCCAAATGAATTTTGGGCCACAAAATAACCGCAATGGCACAAGTGAACTTTGGAAAATGGAAGCATCTGAATCAGAACTATATTCAAATTTTTGTTGTATTGGACTTATTGGGACCCATCACATCCCCATTTAGTTATAAGTTCAAGGGATTTGCTCTCGGTTTCATTTAAAGTTTGAGTAACCTCCTGCAAACTCATTAACAATCGATGAGTGGTGTAGTCCAACAAATCCTGCAGATTGACCTCGGCTAAGATCTCAGTCACAGTAAATGACTCTTCAAGTGGATAGCAATGTTTTTTTTTACTTTTTGAAGCAAACTGTAGCACGAAAAAAATTTCTTACCGGTAGCTGCAATAATTTCATATTGTTTTCTGGATAGTTTTGCTTCCGCGAACATAAAAAGTGCTTCAAGTATGATAAGTTTTTCGTTTTTGGCCGTGAGAGAATCGCTATAAGCTTTTTTATATTTCATCGCTCTTTAAGGAGTTTTCAAGATTTCCGTCAAAACTATTGATGCTGCAATTTTTCCCGATTCTCTCAACTTCATTTGAGCTGAATAAGCTAATTCCTCAATTTGAGCAGTTTTCTTAATTTTTTTCCATTTTCCTTCGTTTACTCCTGTCGCATAATTCATCAAACAATTTTTCGGGCCGCCCAGGTTTTGCACAAGAGATTTGAATTGTCAGTTCTAGCCATGATTTATTGTTTTCTAAGAATAAAACTTTTTTAGAACTGGATTCCAACCATTTTTTCCTAAAATCGTGCAAAAGCTTAGCAACTTTTGGCCTATAGGTTCGAAGTTTTTCATGCGATAAAGGACCAGAAAGTAAATAGCTTTTAAGATAATTTAATTTTTCATATTCCCGCTACAATTTTCTTCCATAATATTGTATAGATAACCTCTGGTCACAACTCTTGAACCTGATGAATAGAAAAAATTGACAAAAATTTTATGTTTGTTAACACACACCACTCACAATCACTCTCCAAACAATAATCACCAAATTACCAAAAATTACAAAAAAAAAAAAAAAAAATGCAAGTAAACAAACAATTGACTTTTGTCTTGTTTTGTCACGCCACACACTTTACAACAAAAAAAAAAAAATAAGTGCATCATATGAATCTATGTACAGGGTGACTGACTCGAACTGCAACTTTTTAAAATGCTATAATTTTTTTAAAAATTTTATTGTACCAAAGCAAAAAATGTTGGAAAATACATCAATTTTCAAATTTTATCAGTAGTTTTTAATATGTCCACCTTTGGCGCAAATAATGGCCTTGAGATGGCTGAAGAAAGCATCGCACGCTGCATGCAAGTTGCCTTGCGGTATTTTAGCCCATTCCCGGCAAATTGCTTGTTTGAGGTGGTCCAAACTTTGGTATTTTTTAGTGCCAAACTGCACCTTCAAAATACCCCAGACAGAGAAATCCAACGGACTTGCATCCGGAGAATTTGCAATCCATTAAGTCGAAGAAATGAAGTGTGGGACGTTGTTTTTTAACCAGTCTTGGTTGACGCGCGCTTTCTGAGATGGTGCCGAGTCTTGTTGAAATGCCCACGGTCTTGACAAGACTTCAATACTGTCTCTAAGATAGTTTCACGGTATACGATTGCATTAATTTTGACGCCAAGGTCCAAAAATACGAGCGGAGAGCGACCATCGGCGGTTAAGGCGCCCCAAATCATCACCGCCGGTGCTGAATGCTTTCTGGTTGCCGTCCGAAGGTGTAAATGTTCAAAGGACCTCTCTGGCAAGTAAACTCGGTCATTTTATTTGTTGACATATTGCTCGATAACAAATGGCGACTCATCGGAAAAAACCAAATTCGGCAACTCACACCTTTCGTGCAAGCGTAGCAACTCCTTCGCTCATTCGACTCTTACTTTTTTCTGTTGCGGTGTAAGATCGTGTGTTTTTTGGAACTTTTTTGGAACAAGAAGCTTGAGCCCAAGCTCTTTTTCAGTATATGTTGCATGCGTTCCAATGATATTTTGAGCTCACGAGCCATTTTTCTTCCACTTCGACGCGGATTTCGATCAATTCGAGCCTTCACTTTCCGAACCATTTCTGCCGTTGTTGCTGTTTTTTTATGTCCACCTTGCAACGCTGCCAGTATCATGGTAACGAGCTATGGTTCGAGACACAAATGATTTATTCACGTTGAGGTGCTGGAGGGCTCTAACGATAGCAACTTGCCACTAAAACTATCCACTCAAACTATCGCGTCTGAGATAAAAAATTTTCAACAGAACTGAGATGCAAATCGTTTAAAAAGCTTGTAAATAATCTGTCATGTGTCATTTGACCTCATAGTAATGAAAAGTTTGGAAATTATAGCAGTCTGAAATTGGTTGCAGTTCGAGTCAGTCAGGGTGTATGTTTGCTGTCCGCTATGCACAGCATTTACATCAGAATTTTGCTTTTTAGAAAATCGTCTTTTATCCAGGTTTTCGGTCGAAATAGTCCTATGTGCGGCGCTATGAGCCATACAGCGCGTGAAGCTATGGACTTGTTGAGAAATCATTTTGGTGAGCACTTAATTTCACGTTTTGCTAGGGCAAATTGGCCGCCTGTGGACTATTTTCTCTGAGGATATGTAAAGTTTTAGGTCTTCAAGAATAAGCCAGCTACGTTTGACGCTTTGGAAGCCAACATTACTAGTGTTATCCGCGAGATACCAGTCGCTAAGCTCGAACGAGTCGCCCAAAATAGAACCTTCCGAATGGACCACCTCGGACGTAATCGTGGCAAAACTTTATATGATATAGTTTTTAAAAAGTAAATGCCATGAATTGTTCTTTTAACCAATAATAAAAATTTTAAGTTCGCTTTCAAAATTATGTGCTTTATTTTACATTATAAATCAAACCTCACGATGAATCACCCTTTATTTTTTCTATTTAAGGTTCTATTTCTACTAAATTGCCCCTCCCGTCTAAACGGTGGGTGATAGACCCCCTCCTAAACAATTTTTCTTCTCTTAACTCAACCTAGGCTTTAGTCGCATTATATGAGGAATTTATTGGAAAAAAAATTGACCAAACTGATTTTTTTTATAGAAATATCATAGATATTGTTTAAACAATATAAATAGTTAAGTCCCCGCACCAAAATGATTCTGGCTTAGCAAAAAAAAAAAAAAAAACACAGACAAACCATTGTATTTGGATCAACGTCGTCCCTCGTGATAGAAATACTCATTGAAGTGTTACGAGTCATAAGGCAAAAAAAGTTTTGCAGAATTCGATATAGTTTGCGTCTAACGGAACTTCAAAAATTGGCTAAAAATTTTGTTTTTTTTTTTTATTTCTTATATATATTTAAAATTTCCATTTTAAATTTCGAGTTTGTATCTCTATGGGTTCGGCCAAAATAAGGCTTTATATGCGGCTAAATATTCTGTAATAAATATTTTCATTTAAAAAAAAAAGTCACACTGGGGTCTTTGTATCCCAAGGCCTTAAAAACTAAAAAAATCATTATTTATTATCTTTTAAGAGATATGCATATTCTTCCTATGAAAAGAAAAAATATTTTCCTTTAATTACTCCTTGTGAAACAGATGAAATAATACATAGGCCGTGCCGTTTTTAAGATAGGGCACCACTTGAATTAAATCCATACCATTTTCAGTTAGTACCAACCTTCAAAAGATACGTGTATAAATTTGACAGCTGTCGGACGATTAGTTCTCGAGATATAGCGTTCTGAGTGAAGCAACTTTTGTTATTGTGAAAAAGATGGATTCAAAGCAATTTCGTGTGTTGATTTATCATTGCTTTTTGATGGGAAAAAATGCAGCCGATGCAAAGAAATGGCTTGATAAGTTTTACCCGGACTCTGCACCAGCCGAACGAACCTTTCGCAAATGGATTGAAAAATTTAAAAGTAGTCATACAAGCACCGAAGATGATGCACGCAGTGGACGTCCAAAAGAGGCTGTTTCAGATGAAAACATCAAAAAAGTCCACAAAATGATTACGAATGACCGTAAAGTGAAGTTGATCGAGATAGCTGAGGCTCTGAAGATATCAAAAGAGCGTGTTGGATATATCATACAGGAATATTTAGACATGCGGAAGCTCTGTTCAAAGTGGGTTCCGCGTTTGCTCACAGTCGACCAAAAACAACAACGTGTTGATGATTCAGAGAAGTGTTTAAAGCTGTTCAACCGCAATAAAGCCGAATTTTTGCGTCGTTATGTGACAACGGATGAAACTTGGCTCCATCACTTCACACCAGAGTCAAGTTGGCAGTCAGCTGAGTGGCGAGCAGGCGACGAACCTCGTCCAAAACGACTCAAAACTCAACAGTTGGCTGGCAAGGTTATGGCATCCGTATTTTGGGATACACATGGAATAATTTTCATCGACTATCTCCAAAAGGGGCAGACTATCAACAGCGACTATTACATTGCGTTGTTGGAGAGTTTGAAGGACGAAATCGCAGAAAAACGGCCGCATTTGAAGAAAAAGAAAACGCTGTTTCATCAAGACAATGCATCGTGTCACAAGTCGATGAAAACGATAGCAATTTGGCTACGAATTGCTTCCCCACCCACCGTATTCTCCAGATTTGGCCCCCAGCGACCATTTCCCATTCGAAGACCTCAAAAGAATGCTCGCCGGAAAGAGATTTAAGACCGATGAAGAAGTAATCGCCGAAACAGAGGCCTATTTTGAGGCTAAACCGAAATCGTACTATAAAACTGGTATCGAAAGATTGAAAAATCGTTTCATTCAGTGTATCGCCCTCGAAGGCAACTATATTGATAAATGAAGTTGAATTTTGCAAAAATTTTGTGTTTTACTATAAAACGCCACTGACTTTTCAGCCCATGTGTTATGATGAAGTTTTCTTGTTTCCAGCACAATTCTTAAATTAGAAAATCCCGATTCCATCAATAATTTTTCTTCATTATACTCCTGTGTGGTCACGTAGGAGAAATCCATATTCTTTATATTTTTAGTTTCCCAGTTATATAACTGTAAGGAAGTTGTTATGTGTTCCCTGTACGGTCTTTGTAGGCTAGCTCTGGCAGCCAGTCTTTTAATTGTACCACCAAGTTTATCGCATGCGCTCTTACCATGAGAGGTCGCAAAGAAGTTCCATTCACTATTCACTCAAAAATCCTGTTCATGTAATGTTAAATTAAAAAAAAATTATTTTTGTTTTTGTACTATATTTTATAAATAATTTTCTTAAAATGTTGGCATTTCTTGTGCAGGAACTCTAAGAGACGACACTGAAATAAGTGTACTGCGATAGTGTCATGCTTTAAGCAGTCACTGCAGTCACTACAACAAAACTTTCATTTTTAATATCATCCATCTGTTTCCGGTAATATATTGCGAAAGGGAGAATCGTCGCCTATTCGTTAGTCCAGTGGTATCCCTGCACTGCATCTGCAAAAATTGTTTTGCCTTATGATTTGTACCACTCCGATGAGTATTTCTACCACTTTTCAGCCAAATCGGAGGAATGTCGTTCAGAGCTCCCCATACAGCTTCGGCGATTTATCGTGGAATGACCCATTTAATAAAATAAAAGCAAACATCATTTGCTGAGAAAATGTTTTTGTTCTTTTATTTTCCACTTCGTTACCTGTTTACATGAAGCAATCGAATAAAAAAGAAAAAAAAATATGCGCACTTCAAATTTAACGGTTAAGAATGGAACATTTTATGTGTACTTAAAAAGCAAACGAAATAGAATTATGCGATCATCAAAAAATAAGTGAGAATGTAAATTGAATATTGTCATGGAATGCGTCGAGAATCAAGATGAGAGAGAGAGAGAGAGAAAGAGAGAGCTTTTCTCTCAAATATTTTTTGTTCCGTTTATTTTTTTATTATTTGAAAAAGAGCTTTTTGAAATCGTTTTCTTTTTTTGAGGCAGATTATACTTCTTGGTAATTATATGGAATATTCTTTGCTTTAACTCAGTAAATTGTTTATATATAAGAAGGTCACTAGCCAGAATGGATACACCATACTACTGGATGATCGTCGATTGAAAGTGCGTGAGCTAGCAGACATTGTAGACATTTCAAAAAGTGCGGTACGTCACATATTATTTGAAAATTTGGACATGAGAAAGCCGTGTGCAAGATGGGTGCCCCGTTTGTTCACACTCGAGCAAAAACAATGTCGTAAAGATGTTTCAATTGAGTGTTTAGCGAAGTTTCACAGCAACAAAGCAAGATTTTTGCGCATTTCATAAAAATGGATGAAGCATGGGTCCATCACTTGCAACATTTGAGCGAAGAAATGGCCAAAATTAATGAATTAAAGTTTGAATCGCTACCTCATGCACCCTAATGGCCAGATTTAGCCCCCTCGGATTATTTGATGTTCCCAAACTTGAAAAAAATAGCTCAGTGGTCAACGATTTTCCAACGCTGAAGAAATGATGTCGGCAGTTAATTGTTATGAGGAGCAAGACAGTTCTTATCGGTATTGAATTTTTTGAACATTGGGAAAAGTGTTTAGAGCTGAAAGGCGATTATGTTGAAAAAATCCACCGGCCTAGAATTAGGAACGTTAATAACCAGCCGGATAAATGTGGAATACATGGACAAACCATGGAATACTCGATAATACATAGACTAGGATTTATGCCTCACATCGATAAGAATACTGTCAAACATCGGAATACCTGAATATGCCAGAAGAATCTTTTTATCCTAAGCAGTAAACTCAGTCCTGTTATATGCTGCTAAAGTTTTAGTGGGGACCCTAACAATAAAGAAAGCAAAGAGAAAGTTGTCATCAACATACCGACGATTTCGGATGAAGCCGACGAAATGCAGAGAGTCTTTAGTAAGAGAACTTTTAGTAACCAAGAGGCCACAGTTCTCAAAAGGATCAATGAGGAAGAAATAACGACTACAATGACCAGGTGGCAATCTCGATGAAACACCACTAAGAAAAGCAGATGGACCTACTGATTGATCCCATCCATAGACGTTTGACAAATCGAAGGGATGGAAACTGTAACTACCATCTTAAGCATTTCCCATCTGGTCACGGTGGGTATCGAAGGTATCCACACCGCTTGGGGTACTATAGCTCACCTTTGTATAAGACTGCCCAAACCAGGAGGAAGACGCAGATTATGCAATATTCTATTGAATACGCTTTCTGGGGTTAAAAGCTGACATACCAAACCCACAGTCAATAATTGACTAAATGTTGCGGTCAGATAAAAATTGGATTTGCACATTCATAACAATCGTGCAATATGAGCTGCGAAGCATCAAAAGAATAAGACATGCAGAAGGAGCAAATATGTGTAGGAGACATATCATTGATTGCTTACCAGCCCCGCGTAGTAATACCTTACTTATAAGGCAAGTCTTTACCGAATCTACACTAGTGTGTAATTCGTAGAGTCGATGTTTACTCTGAGTGGGTACAATTAACCTTAACCACTTGATTTTATTCTCATTAAATTCAAGGCCAATTCATTAAGCCTATTCCTCAACTATCTAAATGCCTCCATGATGTCACACTAGAACCAACGGATGATGTTGATGTCGTTCCCGCAGCTGAACAGATTTGTTAAAAGTATTGCCTTCGGATTAATGAAATAACATGATAGTGCATTGTCAAAATCCGGTACACGTTTGAAATAATTCCGAAGAACTGTTTCCGAGTTGCAGAGTGTACCGCGTGTTTTCCAGCTGGATAAGTTTTGTTTGCCGGGCCGGAAACAAAATTGATACAAGTACGTGGCGACTTGGATGTTACAGAAGGGCTTGAGACATTCACACATTACGGTTGGTATATGTGACACTTAGCATGATTTTAACTCGATAGTTCTCACTAGATATAGGGTCGCTTTTCTTGAACTTATCCACCCTACGGGTATGCATTTATCCACCCAAGCATGGTTAATGTACTGGCTCTTGCACGAACAATCTCAAACGAAGCAGCCTGTGTTCCCCATCGACATCTTGCGAATGAGTTACAAAGAGTATACCTTAATGAAACCTCAACTGGGGGGGGGGGGGGGGGGGGGGGAGTCAAAATAATAAAAAAAAAGTGAAAGGGTAGCTTCGGCACCACCACAAAAGACATGTGAACTCCCAAGCTAGTTTTCGCCATCAAACCATGAACAACGAGTACCAGATGGAACTGTTACTACAACCTTACACAGTTCCTGTCCAGCCACTGCGACTGTGGCCCATGTTGGCTCGCTGATGAGTCCGGAATGACCTAACGAGACGGATATTGTGGAGTATGCGGTGTTTTACTGCAGACGCTTTGCAGAAAACAGAAAAAACCTGGCAAGTCTGGAGGACGATTTAATGGAGATCTTCTCATTAATAGTGCGTGTTCAGAACAAAACCTTAAGAAGAGCCCAAGAGGTGGTTAACAAAGGACAATTGTTAACCAGTCCAACAAAAAATTTCTTAACGACAGTCCCAGAATCGTTTATAGAATTGTGTTAAGCCAATAAAATATTAGGCAAAATGAACAGTAAAACTGATGTAGCTTCTGGAGGTAATAGGTAATAGTCGTAACATTCAGCTATAAATATAAGGTAAGTCTACGATTCGAAATAAAAGTGAAGGCTCAGTCAACGTCGCTCATCCAAATGGAAGAAGTGAAACATTGGCTGATTAGAAAAACTAATACAAGACTATACCTACATAATATATGTAAATTGCACTCGTTACTCTCTACAAACTTAGTTAATAAAGATAGTTCTTAGCGAAGCTTCGACGTACTTTAATTTTCTACGCTTGCTTGGGTAGTTTAATTTTAAACGTACAAAAGTTGACTTAAAGTTTGTTGCGTAGTCATTAGTCTTTTCTTTTCTGTGGTAAATAATGTGGCTTCATTAATGAGCATGGTTAAAAGATAGAGGGTTCTATGTTTGTTTACCTTGCGAGCACCACATATTCAAGCCCTTTAATGCGGTTTTCACGTTATTGATCAATTCCAACTGGTTGTCAAAGGTATCTACGTCATTTCACATTCGCCTAAGAAAATAGATTTCCAAAAAAAAAGATTACAACTTTTTCTATTAATTTTGTTTAAATTCTCATGAAAGGATTAATGGTTAAAGGAAGTTTTAAGTGCATCAAACATCTATTGAAATTTGGCACACTTACGTTGACCTATATGTCGTCTGTGAGCTTAGAGAATTTAACGTTACCATCAGCATTATCAGAAAATCAAAGACAGGGCAGAGTTCATGCCATTGCCACCTCTGTACGCTGTTATATATATATATTCGTAGCCGAATTGCCATCGTTTTCATCGACTTGTGACACGGTGCATTGTCTTGATGAAACAGCGCTTTCTTTTTCTTCAAATGCGGCCATTTTTCTGCGATTTCGTCCTTCAAACGCTCCAACAACGCAATGTAATAGTCGCTGTTGATAGTCTGCCCCTTTTGGAAAATTATTCCATGTGTATCCCAAAATATGGATGCCATAACCTTGCCAGCCAACTGTTGAGTTTTTAGTCGTTTTGGACGAGGTTCGTCGCCTGCTCGCCACTCAGCTGACTGCCAACTTGACTCTGGTGTGAAGTGATGGAGCCAAGTTTCATCCATTGTCACATAACGACTCAAAAATTCGGCTTTATTGTGGTTGAACTTTAAACACTTCTCTGAATCATCAACACGTTGTTGTTTTTGGTCGACTGTGAGCAAACGCGGCACCCACTCTGAACAGAGCTTTCGCATGTCCAAATATTCGTGTATGATACATCCAACACGCTCTTTTGATATCTTCAGAGCCTCAGCTATCTCGATCAACTTCACTTTACGGTCATTCGTAATCATTTTGTGGACTTTTTTGATGTTTTCATCTGAAACAGCCTCTTTTAGACGTCCACAGCATGCATCATCTTCCGTGTTTGTATGACCAATTTTAAATTTTTCAATCCACCTGCGAATGGTTCGTTCGGCTGGAGCAGAGTCCGGGTAACACTTATCAAGCCATTTCTTTGCATCGGCTGCATTTTTTCCCATCAAAAAGCAATGATAAATCAAAACACGAAATTGCTTCGAATCCATTTTTTCACAATAACAAAAGTTGCTGTACTCACAACGCTATATCTCGAGAACTAATCGTCCGACAACAGTCAAATTTATACACTTATCTTTTGAAGGTTAGTGCTAACTGAAAATTTAATTCCTCTCTTAGAAACGGCACTGAGTTTTCAGGCCATGTGTTATGACTATTTCAGTGGTTGATTTGCGTCAATAACCACCGTGTGGAGCTCCCATTGTTCCGATTTGAGTTCTGTTTTTTTTTTTTTTTGTTTTTTTTTGTGTTACGTTGGTACATCTGTTGTTGACATTCCCTCTAAAACTTAGCGTCATAGCTTGACAGTTGCAAAAGTTACGTAGCCAAGAGTACATCTATCTCTGTACATTTTTACAACTTTAAAAATGGATTTAAATTTGCAACAACGAACTTGTATTAAATTTTGCGAAAAAAAAAAATGATTTAATGATGCGCGAAATTTGGAAATGTTGGAAAAAAGTTTCGGCAACGATTCTCTAAAGAAAACGGTCGTTTACCAGTTGCACGAGTGGTTCAAAAGTGGTGGTGAGTCAATCGAAGATGATGAACGCAGTGGCAGACCATCGACATTCAAAACCATCAAAGAGATAGCGGAGGACGTGAGCATTGCATTTGGATCCGTCCAAGACATTTTGGTTAATGATTTGGGTTTCCGTAGTGTAGCAACAAACTTGGTGCCAAAAGACCTTAATTTCATCCAAAAAAGAGACTGTGTTGACATCGCAAAAGAGATGATTTGCGAGGCTGAATCCGATCCCACATTCATCAAAAGGATCATTACTGGAGACGAGACGCGAGTTTATGAGTACGTCACGCAATTCAGACATCAGGCAAGTGAATGGGGTGGCGTTCACCAAATGAGCCGAGACCAAAAAAACAACGTCGTTTTCAAAAAAGAAGGCAATGTTCACGGTTTTCATGGATTACAACTGTGTAGTGCATCATGAATTTTGCCAGAAGGCCAGACAGTAAGCAAAGAGTATTATTTGGGCGTTATGAGACGTTTGCGTTAAGCAATTCGTCAAAAGAGACCACAATTGTGGGTAGAAAACTCATGGATTTTGCACCATGAAAACGCACCGTCACACAGTGCCATCATTATACGTAATTTTTTGACGAGAAATGCAACAAATACCATCCAACAGCCACCGAATTCACCTACCCGTGATTTCTTTCAGTTTAATCGAGTTAAAAAACCATTACGGGGAACGCGTTTCAGCAGCCGAGAGGAAGTATTGGAAAAATCGCAGGAAACACTGATGGAAATACAGAAAACCAAATACAAAAACTGTTTCGAGGATTGGATCAAGCGTTGGCATAAGTGTGTTGCAGTCGATGGGGATTACGTAGAAGGGGACAATATAGATTTAGATGAATAGACTTGTATTTTTAATTTTCTGAATAAATTCCGGTAACTTTTTCATCAAGGTGGTATGTCCTTATTAGTAAACATAATAACACGGGTATTGATTAATGGTAGAAAATAAGCCTCTTAGTCACATTTTTGCGATCTACGGGGCGAATGATCGGGAAAACAAATCCTGAGCTTCAGGTATGTAGACAAACACCTGGCAACCATTCGCATCAAGGCTAAATTTGCCAATATACGTCTTAAAAACGTCCACACCCCGATAGAAGAGTTTTCTTCTATGAGCTCCTCGACGAAGCCTAGAAGCAATGCTCTAAATATGACGTGAAAATCGTACTTGGCAATTTTAATGCTAAGCTAGGCAAGGACTGCATCTTTAAAAATTAGAGCGGAAAATACATACATCCTCCATGAGATCACCTTCGGAAACGTATACAGGCTTACTAATTTTGCGGCCGGAAGTAACGTATCTATAGCCAGCACGCGATTCGCACACCTTAATATCTAAAAAGACCTGACTAACCCCTGATCAACAAACTTGCAATCCAATTGATCTTATTGCAATCGATGCAAAGTACTCCTCCTCTAGTGTTTTGGATGTCTAAACGTTCCAAACAGTAGCATCGACTCGGACGATTTTCTTGTTGTAACCAAGATACCGATGCGTATATTCGTAACAGCCCAAAGCTAGCATATCATTGTGAGGAAATTCATCGTCAACTAACTAAATGCAGTCGCAAGAGAACACCAGAGCTTTTCGGATCGAGTTTTCCTTAACCTCTCGAGGAATTTAAGGAGTCCGATATCTCCAGCACCAAACATAAAAGACCAGTACCGTTACTGAAAAAAATCATCAGAGACGCTACCTTTGAGGTGCTGGGCTTAAACAAAGAAGTCCCTGTTTCGATAATGAATGAAGATAGGAAAATTTAAAAAGAATAAAGCACAAGAGAGGCTCGCGAACTCTGCGAACAAAATGAAACGAACATGCCAAACCTGTTTAGTCTGAAGAAAAGCCTGAAAAGATGTAAAAAGAAATTTCATATTAGACATTAGACCATTTTGACACATTAGTGATTTTGTTTTGTGTCATGGTGCCATTTGGCAGCTGAAGCGCATCGAGAGATCCAAAAAGTTTACGCAGATCCTGCTCTAAGTGAAACAACATACCGTGATCGGTGATTGGTCTGTTCAAAGACAGTGATTTCGTTGTTGACAACCGTCCGCGTGAAGGAAGGTTAAAACTCCTTCGAAGACGCTGAATTGGAGGCATTGCTTGATGAGGAGCCATGCCAAAAGCAAGAAAAGCTTGCGTCAGCATTAAAAGTTACTCGCCAAGCCATTTCCAAGCGATTGTATGCGTTGGGAATAATTCAAAAACAAGGAACTTGGTTTCCTTATGATTTGAAGCCAAGGGCCGTTGAGCGTCGTTTTTTCGTTTGAAAATAACTGCTCCGGCGGAACAAAATCATGGAGACCCCCCTACAAAGGTTATGCTGTGTATTTGGTGGGACCAGTTCGGTGTTATTTATTATGAACTGTTGAAACCCAACGAAACCATCACTGGGGAATGCTATCGACTTCAGTTGATACAACTGAGCCGAGCACTGTGCGAAAAACGGCCACAATACGAGCAAATACACAACAAAGTGAATCTTCAGCATGACAACGCTCGCCCTCATGTTGCCAAACTCGTTAAAACCTACCTAAAAACGCTCAAATGGTAAGTCCTACCTTACCCGCCATATTCTTTAGATATTGTTCGGTTCGATAGCCCATGGTATGGCTGATCAGCAGTTCCGCTCATATAAAGACATCAAAAAATGCTGGTTTTGGCATCCCTGTCAAGCTCATTCGATTGTGCAGGATAGCAATGAAGAATGCACGCTGCTCCGTCAAGGTGAGTCATGACAAAGCTAGACCTAGAATATCAAAAAAGTCAATTCCAGAAATACCATCTCACAAAAATCTGTTGAGTTAATCGTACATATACACAGACGACAGTTACACAATGGAAAGAACACAACGAGCTTGTTAAAGGAGCCTATGACAAAACATCACAATAGGCAGCTACAACTTCCAAGTAATAAACCACTTTATTTATCTCGACTCAATGAGAACGACACTAACACGGAAATTATGCAAAGAATGTCAGGCTGTATGGGATGAACCGGATAACCCGGCTTAGATGGCTAGGTCACTTTAAATGCATATACACCAGCGCCCCAGTTCATTGAGTTTTCGATTCAAACCCTAAAGGACAACGTGGAAGAGGACGACCCCATCTTAGGTGGGCGCTCACAAGTGAAAGAGTATCCCAGTCAACTTCGAGTGCGAAACTGGTGGTAGCTAGCAATATTTCACCATAGCTGCAGAAGCATGTTAGCTGATGCCCTGGTCCATCCGTCACCTAAATAAAAAAGCTCACATTTAGACTTTTGGTACTTACGCTATTTCTGCTTAGGAGATCATTACGTGCTGAAGACTCCCCAACAAAACAATATTAAGACGGGTTGGTGATCACACTTCCTTGGTTGACGAAGCTTAAATCTTATTATTTTATTTATTGGGTACTTCTTCAACGGTAAAAAATTTCTCAACGATTGAAGAGTTAAAAGATGATCCGTTGACCGACGAAATACGTTCAGATTAAGATAATTCCGAATCATCCTAGCCATTGATCTAGTTGATATAACCAATACCTTGGGTATGATTTTTTGAGTTCAGAGTACAGAATCACAAACTGTTGTTACTGACATACCATATTCGTGCAAGCGGTCGAACTCTTCTTGTTTTGAAGTTTACTTTGGACCATTTCCCGAAGCTCCCAATAGCTCAATGTATGAAAATTCAAGTTACTCCGATTAATTTAACAACTCAAACAATTTTCCGACGCACTATCTGCAGGTAATCTACGTTATTACGGCGATACGGATCTCTGTGTAGTAAGAAATGTGCAAGTCTCTACGGGACAAGCATACACGAATACCTATTGGGCTATTATTGTTATTATGGTGGGTTCTACACTCCTAATTAGCTTGTGTTGGCTGAAAAACAGTCAAAAGTTTTAGCCAATTCAATGAGATCTGTTAGTTTTGCTTTGCTGACGTCCTCAACTTTTCCAAAAAATCTGTACCCCAGGTGTGCAGGTGTGTATTCAGAGATTAGCTCTGTCGCACAGTAAGTGTGTGATAGTTTCTATTTCCTATTCGTTCCTACGGCTCCTCTAAGAGACAGTGGCTAGTTAGGACACCTGTACCGATGCGGATGTCTTCATTGTTTAGTCCGAGATGGGTACGTGTTCTTAAACTGTCAAGGTTTGACCAAAGCACTTAACATGTGCTTCGGTATTTTAAGAGTAGTCATACCCGATTAAGTATTAGGTTCTATAAAAAAAAAACTGTAGGTTCCTAATGGTTTTTAGGTTCTTCCTTCGATGTAACGCTTACAACTCAGCTCAATGTCTAGGGTGATTCCTAAATATTTAGCTTTGCATAAAGTTGTATCTTAACTCCGTTGATTCTGGAAAGATTAAACTTTTCTAGCTTTCACTTTCTTGCTAAGCACAGTAGTTCGGATTTTGATGAGTTTTTCCCTAAATCGTATTGTTTTGTCCATTTTGCGAGTGTGTTCAAGGCCGACTCCATTAGATCTCTGAAATTTAAAGATGTTTTCCTCCCACTAGAATGGCTTATCCCCATAAACGCCCTTCTATTCAAAACGTGTGAGGATGGCGTTTACAACAAAAAGCCACAAAAGAAGAGATATCACTCCATCTTGTGGAGTTCCTCTTGCAACCGTTTTCCTGACTGTGATTCTCCCAAATTCTAAATTGATAATTCTGCTCTTTAGCATGTTCTCGATCCATAGTGCTATACATTGTTGTTTCTATATGAAGCTTGACCAAAACTGTGCTTATAGATTCGGTGTTTACATTTTTTTTAAATGCTCCTTCGGTATCTAGGAAGGCGGCCATGGTGTACTCTTTGTACTGCATATTCTTTTCTGTGTTACCTACAACCTCTCTACTGACTTTCCTTAAAGGTAGTATTGAGCAGAGGGGTGGTTAGGTCTTACTGCTTTGGGAATGAAAACCAATTTCACACCATTCCGGTTTATTGGGACGTAGCCCACTGTTAAACAACCGATAAAGATTATTTTAAGCCAAAGTATGATGTATAGAAGAGCGTGTTGTAACATGTTCCTGCTGATTGTTAGAGGTTGAACGATTTGATTGTCCATGTTATTCTATTCTCTGTGATTAGACTAGAAATTATGAATCCGCTGGGAGTTGGTGTTAGTACCTGTTCATAAGCATCCTTACAGCCCAGGGAGTCTTTTTCCATAAGGAGGGATAATGATTCCTCGCTGCTCTCTGTCCAGACTCAATTGGACATGTTCAGATATCCCGGGGCTATCCGATCTTTTATTAGGACTTTCCTTAGCGTAGCCGATTGGTTGGTAGAAAAGAGCCCAAGATTGTTTCTTTCTCATGATTCTTGTGTAGGAGTTTAATTCAGACCTATATTTGGTTCAGCCCTCCTCACTTCTCTCTATGAAGTATTCTTACCTCTGTTCTGTACCTTTTTAATTCGATGGTCCATAAAAGGGGCTTAGAGGGGTTGCAACGACTAGAGACAGTTCTTAATAAAGGCGTTCCTTAGGTTTGAAGTAACATGGTTTAAGGGTCACCGAGTTTCAAGCTGGTTTCCGCAAAGATTATTCCACAGTCGACAACATTTTCTCGCTCACAAGCATCGCCTAAATATTTTTGGATAAGGGTAAAAAACGGTATGCCTTTTTCGTTGATTTTAAGACGGCTTTCTATTGTATTGACAGAAGAGCTCTATTCTTTAAATTGAGAAATCTGGGAGTTTCGACAAAAGTACTAAGAGTGATACAAGCAATAAACCAAGATAACACCATAGCGGTTTGGAATGGAAACCTTTTATCAAATTGCTTTCCGTGGAATTTTGGGGTGAAACAAGGATGTCTCCTAAGCCCCCTTCTGTTCTCTGTCTCTTTCTGAACGATTTTGTGGCATATCTTCCAGAGGGAATATAACTCAATGGATTATATATAAATATCCTGCTCTATGCTGACGATGTTGTTATACTCGCAAACTCCAAATATGCTACAAATAATGATAAATAAGCTGTAACAATACTCCCAAATTTGAAACTTACAACTTAACACCAACAAATCAAAAGTTATGATTTTTCGTAACGGATAGGGGCGTGGCAAAATGAAGAACTGGAGAAAGTCAAAGAATACAAATACATTGGAGTACTGATTACCCTCAGCTATCATTTAAAAAACACCTTCAAGAGAAGTTAATTGTAATTGGAAAGGTATCTTGGGAAAAACTAAAATCGCGCCAAGTGTAAAATTCGAAGTGTTTAAAGCAGTTATAAAATCAATCATGTGCTATTCGGGACAAGTGTGGGAATAGCATGCTTTATTTACATTATTTATTTACGCTTGGACTACACTTCCTATATGTTTTTGAAAATCCTATCATAACAAAACCATCATCTTCCCTATAAAATTGCTATGCACCTTAAAAATAGAAACCTCCATTTCTTTGCCGAGTGGACTAGGCTGGGACGCGAGCATATTGTACCCCTACACGAAGTATAAATAAATATGGTATAACAGATCTAAGAAACGCACTGCAGAAATTTTTAATTAAGATCGAAGGATCCACTCGGGAGCTATTTAAAAGGCAAAGCGAACAAAGAAAAGTAAGAAACATTTATAGAGTCTTAAATCATGGCCTTGGGGAGCAGAACTACATATTTTCATGATAGAAACAGTTTACAGGTAATCTCAACTGCATTCAAAGCTAGGAGCGAATTGCTGCAATTAAATTACATGCTTGTAGAACTGATGTCGGAAGTGACTAAACTCTCTTTTCTGGGCTGACGGCAAAAGCCAACGCTTATCATTGTAATTATTGTAACAACTAAATCTCTTTTTTTTTTTTTTGCAATAATAAAAAAGTTTACAACATTTGTCCTATTCCTAGAAGGAGTATTTTACCAACTACAACCATCCTTTAACTATTGACTACTGTCTTAGCATAAACGGTATTTGTTGTCACTATCAATGGCAAGACTATCTTGAAGAATTTTAACTCGTTTCGTATCCGTCACGGATTAGTTTTCTCAGATTGTATTGTATAAAAAAATATAATATCGTTTCGCGATTCCTAAAAATCAATACAGTCACAAACTGTCAAAAATCCGAATATTATTTATCCTTTTCATAATTTCACAGCGCGCGACCAAGCCTATAAATGTTTCAATTAATCCTTATGAAATCATAACCCATCGTAACTTATCGTTCTTATCCACATTACACCCGTTTTTCTCAAAAACTAGAACTCTCGCCACCTTACCATACAGCCTTATCCGAAATGTCACTTTTCCATTTTGTTTTTGGTAAACTGTCACCTAAAACGTCAAAGCTCTGACAAAACACTCAAACCAAATAAAAAAAAACCATATCTCTCCTTCATCCCCGTGGGTTAATTGTTTTTTAAGCTAGTAGCTGTGATTTTTTCCGTTCGTTTTTTTCTCTTCCTCGCCTTCATTGCTGCACGAAAAAAAAAGCGACGCCATTGTGCATCGAAATTTTACTTAATTTTCATTTTCTCATTTACAAAATGAGTTTGATTAATTTTCTAAACGCAAAACTCAAGCCCTCAGTGGAGTGTGAAGCAATTTGTGAAGATGGTTACGGCACCTCTAATCTCATCGCAGACGATGTACATCAACTTAATCGAGGATTTATGGGATTCAATATTACCAAACCACCGGTAGACATTTTCTTTGAGTTTCCCAAGGCAATTGATTTGAAGATAATAAAAATTTGGAACACAATTGGATCGTTAAGGTCGACGGCATTTGAGATTTACGGAAAGCTTGAGGGGGTTTACGAAAGAGTTGGCTACGTACGTGATTTACGTGGAGAATCGGTAACATTTTGCTATCAGAGTGATTATTCCAGCCGAAACAGCAACCATTGTGAGAGGGCGTTTTTCTTCAGAACAGCAAATAAAATTCTCTCCAATTGCACAAGCATTAAAGTGACCATAAAAGGAACACAACGCTGCCCTCCGGTACTGCAGAAAATTCAAATTTGGGGTCTACCAGCAAGGAGTCTTGAAAAAGCCGACAGAGAACTAGTCAAAACTATTTGGAACGAGGTAATTAATCCACCAGGTAGCCGAGAACGTGAAAAAGGACAGCGTTCACCATCGAGGAATGTTCCAGAATTGTGTGAATCATCACATTTGCAAATACCCGAGGAATTTCTTGATGCTATCACATGGGAATTAATGGTGTTCCCCACGGTACTGCCATCGGGAAAAATCGTTGATCAATCCACAATCGATAAACATTCAGAAGTGGAAGCAAAATGGGGACGCTTACCATCGGATCCGTTTACTGGTCTGGAATTCACCAATCAGCGAAAGGCTATACTTGATTTAGCACTTAAAGCTCGCATCGAGAAGTTCCTCATGGAGAATTCCGAACATTTTAAAACCGTACCCCGTACTTTGGGTAGCAGTCGTGTACGTCGCAGTAAAAACCGTCACGCCTCGTTATTCGCCAGCGACAGTGATATATCAATTACGCCTTCCAAGCGGCCAAAACTCGAAGACTGTTCCTACAGAACATCGTTGCCTCCTCTGCCAACAACGCTCACATCAAATGTGGATACTGCCATTGCCATGGCTCTCCAGAGAATCACTCGTTTCACTACAAAACCGGCAGAGATAAAACGCACCACATGCATCGGCTGTAAGTCAGAGGACTACTCCTACGAGATTCAAACATGCAAACATTTGGTCTGCCGCGTGTGCCTTGTGCACTTGACCAAAGATCAAATGTGCACGTGCAAGACCAGCTTTAGATCTTCCGATGTGGAGAGACACCACAAGTGAACGTATGGACGTGTCGACGTTGCGGAGCAAAGAAGCGATTCAATGTTGTAGGCAATTTTTACGTTGATCTTTTTCTATTTTGTTTTTGTTTTGTTTTTTCGTAGACCTTAAGCTCTTCTATCTCTTCTTAATAACTCATGTATGTTACTCCCAGGTATTCTTACACTACTAGTACTGTTAGGCGATCATTTATTAACCATGAAGTTAGTCAGTAGATTTAGAAAAAATATATATATATTGGGAAACACAAGAACAACAACAACACCACAACAAGAAAAATGTTAAATTTAAATTTAATTAATTAAACACAAAAAATTTAATAAAATAATATGCTTTTGCGAAGTAAATAGTTGTAAGGAAGTGCTCATTTATTTCCCCCAAGTTTTGGACTCTCAGTGTTGCGTACTTTCGGATCACATCACCTTGAGTGTTTGTTGCATAGTCATCGATTGGTCATTTTAATCTGGATTCTTTCGCAACGGTGTTGACTCATAGCTTCTTTTTGATATCACAGAACCGATGTCTTCACTTCATACATAAGTACCAGTCATTTGTTACAAGAATAGGCAAAAGAGTAAAGGGGACAATTTTATTCTGCGGCAACCATCTATCCTCATACTTGCACCTCTTACGTTTCTTACAGATGAATTTATCTTTGGCCCACAGATTTCTATCATCAAGAAATCCTCATTTGAAGTGCTTATCACGAAAAATAAACTTCTGAACCACGTATAGCGGCTTCCTCGGAGAACTCATTTCAGAGGACCTGGTATCCAAGTCAGATTTATGCCGATTGACCGCTATTTTTTTTTTTAGTTGGTTTCAGGGCACAAATCATTGACGTGAATTAATAAGTTCAACTTTATAGGGTAGCTCCTGAGTAGGGGTTTTACTCTAAATATATCGAAAAGTGATAAATCCTCAAACTCGCTGTCGGCTTTCTGGCAGTGTAAAGGAACTTTCGGCAACACATGGCTTTTGCTGCCGAGGGAGCTTCTCTGGTTTTACGCGGGTATGATAAGGCTCAATAAATCCTTTGCATTGGTTGTTTGGTGAAGCAAACTCACGAAAACACGTCACTGCTGCTTTTACCAGACCGAAAGAACGTTTTCTCTAGACTGCGTTTTCGCGGACTGATATATCCCCATTCCCTTGATATACGCATCAGGAGTTTCACTAAAAGACATCTTTCAGTTCAAGGGAAGTAGAACTTCGCACCTACTGTTCTGTAACTCTGATCTTATGGACATGTCCTCTTATGCAATGAAACCAGAACTCTTATTGCCGAAAAAATACAAAATCTGTCGGAATAATTTGACCGAGTCTATTCTTAGCGACCGATTTAAAATGCGGTTCTGGTATCTTTTTGAAGGACGACAACGACAGATTTCAATCTTTGTTGGAAAAACTTGCAACTGTGTTCCAAGACGAGATATACGTAATCCAAACCAAGTTGCACTTAAAACCTAGCTGAGACACTCACGACTTCTAATCTGGTTCAAGAATGCAAGATCTCGCTAAACACACTCGAAAGGTTGAATTCACTTTTTTTTTTAAACCTGAAACTACGTCCTCAGATAGGACTTCTATTAACAGCTGAATTTCATAACTGCAAACGCTATAGTTTTCCAGGTCGCTGGAAATATAAATGAGGCTATAGGTACTCGGGGCTTATATGTTGGGTGCTGGTATATTGAGCACTTTAGCGTTTATTCATCTTTCAACCCGCAATGCTAAGTGCAGTTTGAAAACTTCAAATATGTTTATATTTTTCAAATATGTGCGAGATTTCGGAGAGGGAATTCTTTATGATGCGACTTCCAGAATCTTGTCCAGTCATCCGCTCAACAGCTTGGATTACTGAACTACTTCGTTATAATTCGTTCCTCCCAGGGTTTATTTTTCCGCAGCGCTTGACATGCATCAAGTTGGTTTTAAAGTGGACAAAGACGAAACCAAGTATGCCTATCTATCTTTACAAGGTACAAAATATAAAGTCCTGTTGACATTAGCAATTTCGAAATGTTATAGTTAAGGAAGGCGGCTATTGCCCGCTGAAAAGCTAGTAACTTACGAAAAGGGCATTACGTTTCCGCTTTTTGATGTTGGCCGAGTTTTAAAGGCGAACCCTCTGGACTAGTAGTAGTCGACGAATGAGCTTTGTCAACCTCCATGTAAGCATCAGAGGCTTCTATCTAGCTTAATGGAAAAAATCACTTCAAAATTTCTATCTCACATTAGTCTCAATAGACTCAATAGCGACCTACCCAACAGAGGATTAAGCTTGTTTGATTTAAAAATTCTTCGTTGGACATTTGGCTTTGTACAAAGAAAGATAAATAGAGAAGAGGAACTGCCATAAGCTGCGAGAATAAAAGCTATCAAGATGTAGATCCAAATCGAAATAATGAACAACAATGCTCTCGGAAACAGAATTTGTAGGTCTACAAAGCTTCTTCAGCTTGTGATAAGGCATAGGATTGAATATATTTTAAATGCCATTGACTTTTCCTCATAAAATATTTCATTGCCATTAAAATCGTGTAAATGTCTGTTTGCAATGCAGAGAAATAAAGTTTGAACTCTTCGAAGACACAACCCTTGGTCCACCAATTGACTCTTGCACCGACGATATTTGATAAGATTTCTTCCCCGGCTTGAAGTAGAGCTATTTCTATTCAGGTCGAATCTACTAGCCTAGAGCATGGCTTTGATCTAAATCCTAAATTAGAAGGTTCATCATATAAAACTGAGCAACGCATACTTGGAAAAGCCATTATGTACTCCGGACAAACCTTTCTTTAGAATCTAAGCAAAGAAGCAAAAAAACATTTGTTCCATCTACCAACCGAGGCATATAGAGAATAAAATAAGCCGCAGGTTTCGGGCTTTTAAATGATTTGGTGGATGGTAATGGCGGAGGCTCTGGACTACTGCAAAGCAGTTGTTACCGCCACCCAAGAAATGTCATGGAATGGGCTAGACCAAAAAATGATGAAAAGCTGCGACAACTACTGCTTCGATTATTATCGACGGTAAGAGCAGCGCGTATTTAGATGCGGATTTGTTGCTAAAGGCAGACTTAGGCAAGAAGTCTTGAGTTTTCGGCATGCTGATGGGCGGACGCCAAACAGAACTTACGGGCAGTGCCCTAGCTATGACATTAAAAATCTCTGATAACGGATTCAGGTTAATTGACTTTGTGGCAGGGCGAAACATTGTCGTAGCTGGCACGTGGTTCCCGCATGTCGATATTAGTAAGGGGACTTGGAGAACTCCTGACCAATCAACCGTCTACCAGACTGACCATACCGCGACCGACGCAAGACACTCCTCCAGTATAATGAATGTCCGAACCTTCAGAGGGGCCAACATTGACTCGCACCATTACCTTGTTGTACCCAAGCTCCAGTTGTGGATATCTCGAACAATACAAAGGCGAGCAAGTACTGTGAGGAAAGTCGATGTCTGATGGCCACAATCGTAAGAGATCGCCGAATCCTTTTCCGGTCGAGTTTCCCTTACTTTCTTAAGAGTTCCTCTGCCGCCAGCATCAAGTAACGCAGACCAGTGCCAACATTGGCATTGCATCAGAGATGGCACCTCTGCTGTACTGATTTGCAGGAGGAAAAAGAAGGAGCATGAGAAGCGAACGGTCGAGGAAATAAATAGATGCTGCTCCAGGATTGAGACTCGTAAGCTTTACCAAAAGCTAAAAAAAAAATAAACATTCTAAAAAAAACAGAACATTCCTGTAGGCTATATAACGGAGATAAAGAACCAAATACTGCTGTCAGGCGGAATTAACCGTTCAACCCGGACGATGTCGAAAAAAAATTTCGTCAACCCGACTTGTATGAGTTCAAGATAGCCATATCTTAGCCTAAGTTCAACAAAACTTGCTAGCGGATGGCCTGACGGTCGACCTTTTCACTCATCTTAAAAATATGGTATCTCGAAAGTATACTCGATGAATTATTTATCCAATCCTCATAAAAGGAGACCCTCTACACCGAGCGTACTATAGAGGCATCAGTCTTCTTAATATTGCTTACAAGATTCTAGCTACCGTACTGTGTGAACCACTGAAGCCGTTCGTCAACAAGCCGATTGATCCATATCAGTGTGAGTTTAAGCCAGAGAAGCCCACTGTTTGAGATTGGTATTCGGTTTCCTACGGATATTGTGATTGCGACCTGAAGCTAGAGGAATGATCTATAACATCCTCATTGATCTGTTACATCTTTAAATCTTTTCTCCATTTTGTTTTGTCATTGTCATATGTGACGGAGTTTGTTCTTCTGTTTTTTCTTCTTGTTCAACAGGTTGTAGAGACAACTCATAATTTGGAATTAATTTTGTAAATGAATCTATTTTTAAACAAAATAAAGTTGTGGTGATTTTTATCAAACACCCAGCATCGATCAAATATTCACACTACGGCAGATCTTGGTAAAAACCCAATACAAACCCCGATACACCACCAATTCATCGATTTAAGGGCTACGTATGACTGCATCTATAGAGACTAGCTATACACAACAAAAGCTAGTGTTGCCATCCCTGTGCAGGATGACGATGGAGAATGCACGCTGACCATCAAAGTCGGTAAAAAACTCACCTAGACCTTTGATGTCGAAATCTAAAGTAAAGTTGCACTGCTTCCATGTTTGATCTGAAGAATCTCAGTTTGGTTTTAGCGCATTTTAAGCTTTTAACAGCTTTTAATTTGGATAATCTACTCTTCACAACCAGTTCGGTACCACTATTTTCTGGGATAGATAGATAGATAGATATTTTCTAGATATATGTATTATAGTAACCTGCTTACTTGTTCGGTTTGTTGTCTTCAGCTGAACCGCACTAATGTAATGCCTAAAAGTTGAAATACGTATTCATATGTATTGTGATGCTCTATATTATTTGCCTCTGATTGCAAGTAATGGGGCGTCTGGTGCAGGTCCAATATTCTGTGTTAGGACAGGCAAAGATCATCAGCGTAGACAAGATATTGAGGGAATGATGTCATAGTCCACCTCAGTCCAATTTTTCCTCTAGATGGATTACATCACTGATTTCTATACGTCTATAACAACTGCACTGTTTGTCTTTAAGGCCGCTATCTGGATTGGAACTTTGACTACCAGCAAGTTCCTTAGTATGTAGGAACCGATATCAAAAATAGCCGAGGAACATTTAGAATACAAATTTCTAATTTAAACTAAATTTATGCAGTATTGCTTAAAATTAAAGTTCTACGGGTCTTGAGAAAACATCCCCTCTATTCTGAAGCTTTGCAAAAATCTGAAGGTGGTTTTATCCGAAAGACCATTATGCTCTATCAAGAATATAAAATTATCTAAATGACAGGCATATGATATCCATAATCCTAAATGTTTGAATTTTAATGCAAATGCAAATGCAAATGAAGACGCTAAACAACCGTCAGATATACACACACTATTGAATGACATGTCCTATAAATGAATTATTCAAAATAAATTTTAAAAATTAACTGTTTAACTTTGGATAGTACTGTACTTCAATGTATATTCCACAATCCACATACGAATATTTTCATCCACAAATATATGGCCGTCTGCGTCAATTTCTTTTTCAAAAACAAAACTTGAACCTACTCCTTCACAGAAATACTAAAATGGAATATAGCTCGGAAATACATACACCAAAGGCAAAGTGTCGCAGTTTGGGACTAAAGAGGAGCATCAAAAGAACGCCCGTCTCCAAAACCCCGGCAAGTGATTTGAAAATAAACTACAAATCTCTTCAAGACGATCAAGATGCAGGATCACCGTCTACACCGTGTGTAGAGCGGAAATTGCTCTTAAGGTCAGTATCTTTCACGACAAATTGTCTGCCCTATCGGCTATCGCTCAGCCGACGAGTCCGAGACAGGTTCAAAAAGAAGAAACTTGAGTTCGTCGCCGTTGAAAACGAGTCAGAGGCTGAATGCCTGCTTGACAATAAAAGTTTGGCTTGTGATGCTGAAAAACAGTCCATCAATTTGCTGCAGGAAATCATGACCAAAGAACGCTTGATTCAATCACATCACAATCATCAGAAGAAAGTCCAAGAGCTTCAGAGTCTTATTAACACCTGGAAGGAGGCCTTCTGTACATCTTTATCTGATCTATCTTCAAAAGTAGAACCGAAAGTGGAGGCCGAAGACCTCATTGCTCGATTGGGGATTCCTTCTGAAATGATTGAGTACACATAGGCGTACATCGTACCACACCCTAACTTGTAATAATTAGATAAACGTGTCTAGATCTACAGCTCTTAATTTATTAAACTTTTAGAAACAAAAACACTAGGTTCTAGGTTTTTAGTATTTGTGTGGTCTAACTGGTTTCTCCGGGTCGAATAGTTTGGGGTCTTTAAGGAAATCCACGTCTTTGTGGTAGTAGGGCATCATGGCACAATGCTGGGCGTAATTTATGGCTTTCTCCACTTGCTCCTGCTTCGATTTGCAGAGGCCAGTTATGTGTCGGCCGTAGATGCGACCGGTGTATGGACTCTGGAATTGCGAGAGGAGTTTCACATTTTTGTAGCTAGGAGTGATGTTGAGGCGACAGAGAATGCATTGCTGTTTCTCCTTTTCAAATGGATTTGGTATGTTCACAGGTTCGTCGGGGTTCGTTGTAACCTCAGTGTTCGACAAATGTTTGGGGGTTACGGAGAATTGTTTGGTCGCCGCGTTGCTGACAGCGGCTAAAATGTAATTGAAATATTAGTAAAAGTTCATTGAAATATCCTTTTTCTACCTTTTTGGACAACTGATTTAACAAAACGCAGCATTCTCTTTTTTATCGTAATAAAGGGTGGAAACTATGTTATGCGAATTTGGTTACATGAAAATGACAGTTGATTGGCCGTCACGAAGAATTTGTTGCCTTCAGAGGGTATGTGTGAGTTATTCACAATGAATGCATTCAAAGCTTTAGGTTACTTTTCATCTCTAAGTTAAAAGTGAGCAACATGCACTTACAAAACGTTTCGAATAAAGTATGTATCTAAGAATTTAAGGGAAGGTTACTCAAATGTTTTATGAAAAAAATTGTATAGCTAATAAGAGGAATGAGAAATATATATATTAAATACTGAACTACAGAGGTTTTAAGCAAAGCCTTACACTGCCTATTTTGATTTCCATTGAAAATAACATCTTTAAAATGTATGCGTATTGTATTGCAACAACTGGAGTATCACTAAACTCATAATTATAAATTCTTTATACCTAAAACACAATAGCGTTTATGCTTCGACCTCAGCTTCGCTTTGACGTTTCCAATTCAACTATAGGGATTTAATGCTATCAATCAAAATGTCACTTAAGAGTCAGTCTGGCGTATGCTATTCGTAATGAAGAACGTAATGCCACGTAACGTGACGTCAAAGCGAAGCCAAAGAAGTTGAAAGAGACTAAACTCTTGCTTGCTTTGACAAGCAACAGCTATGGAAACAAAATGTAAACAAATACGTTATCGTGCAGTAGTTGCTACGCTCGTTCTAAAAATTGTATTGTATGTGATGAATTTTGAATTTTTCTGGTAAGTTATTTATTTATTCAGATATTGTAGGTATAAATGGATATATAAGGCATTGTCGGCACATTTAACAGAAGAAGTCTTTAAAAGAAAATTTAATCAACAAACAACGACGAATCTTTTTACAATACTAAGCCCAAGTCATATAAAAATGTCCTAAGAAGAAATTATAAATGGAAATAAATTGAGAAAGATCTTAACAGACCAGGTAATTGATTAAGTAATAGTAAATATGGTTTATACGCATTAAAATATAACTACATTATAATTTAAGAGTGCATGCAGCGGTGGAAAAGCTTTAGAAATATCTTTGTAAGAGAAAAGCGGGCGATTGCGCTTCCACCTAGTGCAGCGCAGTTACTTACAAGGATAAATGGGAGTATTTCGAAATGATGGAGTTCTTAATTCCATCGCCGACACAACGAAGCTATGTCATTCTAGTATAAATGTATTTATAAAGTGATGCATAACACATGTGCTGAAAAGTGCCGTTTTATAGTAAAACACAAATTTTTTGCAAAATTCAACTTTATTTAACAATATAGCTGCCTTCGAGGGCGAAACACTGATTGAAACGACTTTTCAATCTTTCGATACCAGTTTTGTAGTACGATTTCGTCTTAGCCTCAAAATAGGCCTCTGTTTCGGCGATTACTTCTTCATCAGTCTTAAATCTCTTTCCTGCGAGCATTCTTTTGAGGTCTGCGAACAGAAAATAGTTGCTGGGGGTGGGGAAGCAATTCGTAGTCGAATTGCCATCGTTTTCATCGACTTGTGACACGGTGCATTGTCTTGATGAAACAGCGTTTTCTTTTTCTTCAAATGCGGCCGTTTTTCTTCGATTTCGCCCTTCAAACGCTCCAACAACGCAATGTAATAGTCGCTGTTGACAGTCTGCCTCTTTTGGAGATAGTCGATGAAAATTATTCCATGTGTATCCCAAAATATGGATGCCATAACCTTGCTAGCCGACTGTTGAGTTGTTGGTCGTTTTGGACGAGGTTCGTCGCCTGCTCGCCACTCAGTTGACTGCCGACTTGACTCTAGTGTGAAGTTATGGAGCCAAGTTTCATCCATTGTCACATACCGATGCAAAAATTCGGCTTTATTGCGGTTGAACAACTTTAAACACTCCTCTGAATCATCAACACGTTGTTGTTTTTGGTCGACTGTGAGCAAACGCGGCACCCACTTTGAACAGAGCTTTCGCATGTCCAAATATTCGTGTATGATATATCCAACATGCTCTTTTGATATCTTCAGAGACTCAGCTATATCGATCAACTTCACTTTACGGTTATTCATAATCATTTTGTGGACTTTTTTGATGTTTTCATCTGAAACAGCCTCTTTTGGACGTCCACTGCGTGCATCATCTTCGGTGCTTATATGACCACATTTAAATTTTTCAATCCACTTGCGAATGGTTCATTCAGCTAGTGCAGAGTCCGGGTAACACTTTTCAAGCCATTTCTTTGCATCTGTTGCAGTTTTTCCCATCAATGATTTCATTGATATGATAAATCAACACACGAAATTGCTTTGAATCCATTTTTTTTTTTTTTCACAATGACAAAAGTTGCTTCAGTCACAACGCTATATCTCGAGAACTAATCATCCGACAGCTGTCAAATTTATACGCGAAGGTTGGTACTAACTGAAAATGGTATGGATTTAATTCAAGTGGTGCCCTCTCTTAGAAACGGCCCTCTTTTTTCAGCGCATGTGTTACATTGTAAATTCATTGCAGAAAATATGGGAATTTCAGTGAAGTCTTGCAGAATTCAACAGATGTCCTGTCCTCAAGAAGTCGAGAATTCGTCGACTGTGATGATGAGGATGATATAACTTGAGAAGAAATGATTTTACGGCATTTCTCGGGGGATTAAAGGAGGCCATGACAACACACCTTAGTTCGCTTGTTCCTAATATACAGAAATATCTTTTCTGCATATGTCCACGTCTGCAAATATAGACTAACAGTTTTAGCACTTAGTGAAACACAGGTAGATCCCCGCGCACAGCTCTCAGATCACCCTGAATTGAAACTACCTTGCTACCAACTAGTGCCATCATTCTTTTCTCACTGCAGTCTCTCTATTTATGCGCGTAATGATTTAACTTACCAAACCCCACCACAATGTAATCCCTATTCCAATACGGAATTTTAGAGCATGTGGTTAAAATTCCATCTCCGTTAGCAAATTATGCGCTACTGCTTTATTCACAGAAGCCTCAAACTGGACATCAATTTGACCTTAAACGAGTTCGATGCGCTGGCAAACTCCATTCAAAGAATTGTATCCGTGTATCCGTACTGAAATCATTATTACGGGCAATTTCAATATACATAATACTAGGTGGTTTCGACATTCTGGACAGACAACATCCGAAGGACAGTGTGTTGAGATCTTCGCTGCGGAAAACAACTTGACACCGATTGTAAATGAGATTACGTGAATACCAGACGCTGATAATCATACCGCTAACACCCTAGACTTGTTTTTAACTTCTCAGTACCACGTTTTTGTGTATTCCATCCCATGATCGTCGGATCAGCTAAGTTCACACCGACCACACAGTTATAAAAAAGATTCCTAAAAGAACCGTATGGCAATACGAGAAAGCCAATTGGAGCGGACTATAGGAATTGTAAATAACGGTTTAGTTTCCTCGATTAAGACGTGGATGCCGCTGCTAATATGATCACTATTATTTTTGGAAATAGATCATTTATCTTTATTCCTCATCGAATGAAGGGTATCAAAAAAAAAGGCATGATACGACTCGGGCTGTCGGGTTAGAGAAGTGTTTTTTCGGTCCTTCAAGACCAACCCGACAGAAAAAAACCGAAAAAAGATCAAACAAGCCACGAATGACTGCATTTTTGATCGTTCGTCAAAAGTATTAGAAAATCTACCTCATCCTACACTTGAGTGCGTCGAACCTTCAATGGAATCCACTTTCACACTCGTGTAGGTGCAAAAGTGCTTAAAAAACCTAACATACATATACCCGCGGGTCTAGATGGTATATCTCCCCTTTTTCTGAAAAGGGGCTCTGCCTCATTGGCAAAAATACTACGTAAGCTTGCATTCTTTGCAAGTTCATGGAAACGCTGATAAGCCGCCAGCTCATGAAGTATCTCGAAACGCGAAAACTTATCAATGACCAGCAGTACGGTTTTCGCAGCAACACCAATAAGTGGAATCAAAGCATACATCAATCTGGTGAAAGCAAGATAGTCGCACTTGATATTTCTAAGGCATGTGATATTCCAGTAGCGTTCCACACCTTCACATTTTTAACCGTATCACCCGTATCACATCATTTCAAGGACAAGTCATTGATAATAAAATAATTATAATTGCCTCAAAATATAAAGCTGTCTGATAGCAGTCAAGGTAAATCAGAACTAGTGGCATCTTCATTGTACAATTTATTTTAAGTGAATAAACAAAGTACTTTATACTCAAAGCTATTCAAATGTATTATTAGAATCTAAAAAGAATTATCAAATCTAATACTGCATTATCTCGCTTCCAAAGTCAGCCAATAATCTGGAGTTGATATAATCAGTCCACTGTTGTTCTTCGTCATATCTGGAGGTTGTTCGCCTGGAGCAAGGACGACATTAAAGTTCTGACAGATTGCCGAAAGTATAAGGAAGAGCATATTTCTGGCAAAAGTTTCACCAGCGCATAATCGCTTGCCTAAGGGATATAATATTTGTACAAGTTTAGTAATTACTTCGGATTAAATTGCATACCTGCTCCAAAAGGCAAGGATATATCTTTCTTCAGGCACAACTTTCCTCCGTCGTCTAAAAATCGTTCGGGCCTAAAGTTTTCTGGGTCATTCCAAACCCTTTTATCAGAATGGAAGGCATATAAGCTGGGAACCATTATAGTGCCCTATTTCGAAAAACAAAGTTTAACTAATTTTTAGAATTTTGTCGAAGACAGTATCCAAGTGGCAAGAAGACTACCTTTTCAACACGATAACCCATGATCTCAGTGTCGACCATGGCCACATGTGGCACATCAGATGGTACTAAAGTCTCCATCCGTAGTCCCTCTCGTACAGTTGCTTCAGTAAAATGAAGATTCTTTCTGTCGTCTAGACATGGAAGTCTTCCACTACCAACATATTCATCAATTTCAGCTTGAACTTTCTTTAGCACTTCCGGCCGTAGGAGAAGCCATTGAAATATCAGTGAAAGTTGAGTTCCAATTGCAGTAAATGCCGGAAATGAGAAATCGACCAAACTTAAAACAAACTGATCATCTGAAAAAGAAATACAAAGTGTTCGACGTTTCTTTTTTAATTAAACCTTAACCAAACCTACATTCGAACGACGTATCCATATTTCCCTTCAATTGCTCCTTTCGCATTTCTTTTATATACAAATCTATGAAGTTCCTCTCGTGGTTTTCATCAAAAGTCTTGAAATGTTTCTCTATCAAAGTCTTGAAAAAGTTGTATACCCAGTTATTCGATTCCTGCAGAGGACGGTAGCTACTTTTTTCTGGGAACACGTGTCGTATCCATGGTATAATACTAAGCAATTTTCCATAGTCATCAGCATGCCTTTGGAACCTCATTCCCTGCCGACCGAGTTCAAATAAAAGATCTTGCTCTGAACGGGGCAAACGCTCGTTAAACATAACGTATAAAATACTATTTGAGGTACAAGCACTGAAGAATGTCGGGCAATAGATTTGTCCCTTACGTACTACTGCTTTCTCGTGCTCGTATTTTGGTCCATTCTTTATTAGATCTAGCGCGTCACGTATTTCTTCATTTATGACGAGCTCCAGCTCTTGAAAACGGCGACCAAATCCAAAGTCACGAAGATAACGAAGGATAAAACGACGTTGCTCCTTCCAAATTTGTCCATCTTGGAAGAATATTCCTGGAAGAACGTGTAAATGATTTTTTTTTTTTATTAAAAGCGATTCAATGGGACAAAAATATGTTTAAAAATAAAAGGAGATGTGGTGGCATTGTGTGCCGATAAAGGGGCCTACGAGTACGAGTAATCAATTAAGAACTTATCTTTAAACCAGATAGTAAAGATAATTTTTCCAATTGTTATCTTTCAGCAGCTGTCAAAGTTACCAATGACATCCAGCTGTCAAAATATTGAGTAAGGTTTGCCATGTATCGTTTTACATTTGCCGAACGTGCAGAAATTTTTAAAGAATATTGTCGAAATGCCTGCTTAGTTGTAAATACGCAAAGTACCATATTTCATCGTGAGGTCGTTTGTAATCATAGCTTCAGTGTGCAGGCAATTCGTGAGCACACTCTTCTTACATCTCAAGCCACCAACCAGACAGAGATTGGTACAAAATGGAGAAAACATAGCCGCCGTAGCGTCCAGTATCGAATTATATCGATTCGGCGCCAATCAGCTGAATTGGGCTACAGCTACCGAGGGAAACAACCCGGCTTATTTTGCGGTTGGATTTGGGCTTACATCCGCATAAGATTGTGCAGACACAAGACTTGAAGCCGAACTTGACCATAACCAACATCTCGGACGAGACACATTCTTAGATCAGCGGTTATGTTAACAAGCATAATGTATCCACAAAGATTGACTTTTTGGTGTAGATTATGTCATGGCGGCATCATCGGACCTTATTTCTTTCGAAATGAAGAATTAGATTCCATTACCGTCAATGGTCTCTGGTATAGAGCGATGCTAATCGATGTGGTCAGACGACGCTACATGCCATACAAGCGACGCAACGCTCGAAGTTGTGAAGGACAATTTCGACGACTGGGTTATCTCACAGCGAGCGTTCATCAATTGACCGCCGCAATCATGCGATTGGACATCACTCGATTTTTTTCTCTGTCCTTAGTCTACGCTAACAAGCAAATCACTTTGGCCGATCTCGAGGCCAACATTCGATGCGCTATTGCCGGAATAACGACTCACATTTCGGACTAAGTCAACAAAAATTGGACAGCTTGCAAAAGCGAGGCGGCCATTTGAATGATGTGCTATTCCACACATAATGGCATGAACATAGTTTCAAAACAAAGCCAGAATCAATTTTATATCTCACATCGTTATTGTTTAATTTAGATTTTTTTTCTTATCATTCTTATCTGGTCACCCATGATTTTTCGTGCGTCTGAATTGTTAACAGTAAACAATATATACAAAAGGGTTTGTGGCCATAATCCACAAAGTACCATATATTATCCATAGATCTCATAAGCCAACAGGTCTAATGATAAGCCGTAGCTATAAAAATAAAAAAAAAATCTCAAATATGAAGGATTACTATGTTTATGCCCAGCAAACGAATTGAAAATTATAATTGTTAGAACCGCACATGGAGAATTGAAGTTAATCAACTGCAACAAAATAAGGAAACTCATTGAGATTAATTGGGCATAAAAAAGATCAAAACCTGCAACATCTATGACAACGAGCGCTTTAAGGAAAAATAACCATATGGGTGCGGCAAAGTGTGCTTCTATTAGTTTTCGTAGAAAACATATTTATCCGATCGTACTTGGCAATTTCAACGCTCAATGAATTCAATGAACGAAAGGTGCCGTCTGCACGATACTGTCTCCGCGAACAGACACAGACTTATCGGCTTTGTAGCGAGATGAAACACCTCCAGCACATGCTTCTGATAACTCAAGATTCATGGTGTTCAGATAGCCAAACCGTCAATAAGATCAAGCTGCGATCGACATGAAACATTTATCCTTTATCTAATATATTCCTAAGATCCGTTCAAACAACATACACAATAGTCAGCATAAATACTTGGATGAAACCTTTTTGTGACTATTGAACGTAGCTTTGCTTAGTATCGTTAAATAATGTGGCAAAAATGATGCGCAAAACAAAGAATCTATTTGTAGCTCTATGCATGTCAAATTTTATATTGTTTACCGTTTGCATTCTCTTTCTGCTGATAAGAATGCTTGTAGACAACGAATTTTTGCGTGGCATAAGTATTTTGACGTAATCTTTGTGTAAATGTTTTTACTCAATCAGATCTTCAATCGTAGCAAAGTTTAACGCTGTAACGGTAGGAAAAGACATTGCAAATGAGTTAAATGTGTCGCGTCAAATTGTGCACTATTAAATTAATAAGTTTAAAAAGCATAATGACATAAGAAACTTAACGAGGTCAGGTGCTAAGTGCAAAACAACGCCCACTGAAGACTGAGTCCTTCTACGGGAATTTAAAAAAAAAATATTTTTGTGAAGCCTGAAGATGTGAGCACACTGTCTGATCACCTTTAAAGGAAGGTGATTTTAAGACAATAAAAGTTAAGGACGTGCCATACAAAGCAAAGGCAAGCAAGCTTTAAAGACTTACCTTCCCAAAGGAACATCTGCACACGCCAAAGGAGTTCTGCAGAAGCCTTTTATTGACAGATGAGAATTTCTTTGAGTATAACTCATCAAAAAACTTTTTTTTTTGTAAGATTGCCAAAGGTAGTAAGGCAAAAAAAGGCCCGTTCGTCAAAAAGTTTGCCATGGTGGAGGTCCTAGACCCAAGGAGGACCTTACTAAGTTTGTCAAGATTTATGATGTTCATAGAGGAGATATTATTTAGATCTCGGAAGTGGTAACTGCTCAGGGTTTGCAGAGGAAATGCGCCATAGATCTCTTTCTTCTTCATTCCTGTAGCTCCTGCAAAAATCATTTTAAGGAATACTTAATTTCTGTGAGTGGCTCGGCGAAGTGTCACATCATTATGTTTGTGAGCTTGGTAATATAACTTCTCCTGAGATTTATCAGATCTCCTCATTGCTTAAGATCGAATATGAGTCAAATTAGTCCAGATGTTATTGTCCCCATCAGTCCAAATAAGTATGACTGGCTTGGAGAGCATTTGAAAGTGTGTTTGGACTAGGACAAGTCACTTGCCACTCTCGAATTTATATTATTTGAAGTTAGGGCTCTAATCGCAGTTTGACTGTCTATATAGAAATATATTGCAAAACTCAACTGAGCCTGAGGTCGACTGAGGTGAAGCATCGTCTTTGAAGGCGGTACAGTATTTGAGTAGAGTGAGAGACTAGTTTATACAGAGGTCTTCAGAAAACACTCTTGTACCAATACCTTGAAGTGTCTTAGAATCGTTTGCGAAGATGAAAATAAACTTACTAAGAAAGACTGACTTTTTTTTTTTTTTTTTCTTAATCATATTATTGTAATGGCTGATGATTGGGCGAGAATAACGATATTTCAGAGTCCGTTCGAAAGTGGGTCTGAGGGCGTACTGATAAGCATTCATAACAAGACGGGTGTTACGGTTAAATATTTTAAGGGGCGAAAAAATCAATAGAACATGGTGAGACAGGAGACATTACGTCAGTGAACGAGGATGTCAATTGACTGTGTAATAAGATCACGTATGAGATTTATCGCACAGTTTTGCAACCTAGCTAGCAACCTAGAAACCTAGAAACTTAGACACTTCGCAGAATTTTTTGACAACGTCAAATATGTGCTCATTCCAACGTAGGTTGTCATTGACACACATGGAAAGTTTTTCGCTTTCGACGGTGCAAGTGCCATTTATGGGTAATGGCTGGGTATATAAATTTCGTCTAAGCCACAACAGACCAAACTGAGTTTTGGACGTATTTAATTCTACTGTTGTTCCCATTCTACAACCGTAGAACTGGGATTTGATCCCGGGGACGAATGCGAAAACAGAAAGTACTATCGTCAGCAAAGGAATATATTGGATTAAAAGTAGCAGACAAGAGATCACTGATGAAAATTAGAAAGAGTGTCGGACACAGAACGGACCCCTGGGACACACTAGCATTTATTTTGTGAATATCAGACTTGAAGCCATCCAAGACAATTTGAATTGAACCTTCCGAGAGGTAATTTCCAATCCATTGAAGAATCCACTGTGTTTGTTATGATCTTTAAGTACTCTTGTCGTCCCTTGCTCGTTCGAACTTTTTTCGGTTTTCCTCTGTTGGGTCTTTAGGTCTTGTAGGACCGAAAAAATATTTTAACTGTGTGGTCAGTCTACCAGAATTTAGCTGATATGACACTATTATCTGACGAGTCTAGAGGGAGAGCACAAAAACGGTATACTTATCAAGGTGAGAAGTTAAAATCAAGTCTTATTGTTGGCAGTATGGAAACCAGCGTCTGGTACTCACGTGGCCTTATTTACAAGCTGGGTCAAGTTGTTTTCCGCAACGAAGACCTCAACACACCGTTCTTCGGATGTTGTCTGTCCAGTATGTTGAACCCACCCATTTAGCATTAAGTAGATGTCTGTAAGGTAAAGGCTTCATTGAGTCATGGAGGATGACTAATAACCATGAGAGCTTGGAAGGTTTCGAGGCAAAAATTATTCGCAAGATCAACCGTTCAATCTGTGTGAATGACATGTATACTATAGCATAAGCTGGACAGTTCCGACTTAGCAAATAGATAACAACAATGCTTCGTCCAAGAGGATAGTCGTTTTTATATTTATTGCTGAAACTCGCAAAAAGTGATGCCTTATCCCAGTTAAAGGGTCCAAGCCGACTATAATTAGAACTCTACTGGTATTTTTACTTGTCTCATCGTGCATAGGGGCGAATTTTCGAGTGTTTTGAAGGCGGACAATATATTTCTGTAAAGTATGGTCTTGATCTTAGACCGAAAACGAAGAAAACCCAGATACTGCAGATCGATAACCGCCTACTTAGCCTATTTATTTATTTTGAAGGCGCAAACGTCAGCGGTAACAGAAATAAGCAATTTAAGACTCAGGTATGACTATTGAAAAATCTTGCTCTTTCATTAATATACAAATGAAAAGTTCTGTTGAAGTAATAACTTGATTTTGACACAGAGATAAAATGTTGGCACGGGTAGTCATTGTTCCTGGTAACTAATAATTTAAACCATCTCACGTAAAAGATACAGGGTTTATAAAAAACGCTCATCATTTCATTGTAGCATATTTTGAGTAAGCACGCTCCTTGTCAGGAACGATTAAAATCTACTATACAAAGAACCACCACTTTGATGATCAACTTAAATCTGAAAAAATAAAAATAAATTGTGTCCGAAGCGAATCGAGGCTCTGCCTCTCCCATTAATTGTGTTGTCCGCCTTGTTATATCTGTGCACAGAAAAAGAAGAGCTGTGACTGATTGCTGAGCCTTCACTAAACGCATTCGGAAGGCTGGATTCGAGCTGGATGAGTCTTGTCTGGTTCTCAGATCACAATAGGATCAGAGCAGTGTTTTTCGGGACCAGAACCAGCGTTAAGACTGCCTGCGTCGTCAGTTAAGGGCTCCATTGACAGTTAGGGGTCATAATTAGGCGTTTGGTTTTTATTTTTCAAAAGAAGAAGTGTCTAAAGGCGTCAAATTGTACGAACTAGCCGGCGAATTCACCGCTCAAAAACGAGACATAAATTGCTCACTGAACTCATTTCTCAATTGGTCCATCGATTCGAGTACTGTCTGGCATGTTGCACCGTGTTGCTGGAACCACATGTCGACTAGGTTCAGCTGGTGCATTTTGGGCAAAAAAAAAGTTCAAAATCATAAAATTATAGCGGGTGTCATTGACAGTCATCTTTGAAAAAATAGGAGTCAATGATTCAGCCGGACCATAAGCCTTAGGTTGCTCATTGGACCGAATATGTCAGTTTTGTTTATTAACATACCCTTTAAACCAGAAATGAGCTTCGTCGCTGAAGACAATTTTTCGATAAAAAAACAGATCTTGTTCCACCTTTTCTATGGCCCACTCACCGAAAATTTGACATTGGCAGGCCGTTCGGCTTCAGTTCTTGCACGAGCTGTATTTTGTAAGATTTTAGACCACGATCTTTGTGTAAAATCTTTAACGTATAGTAGTTGAGTAACACAATCCCAAATGCTGTGAACGACGACGAATGGACAAAACACGGTCTCCATCAAGACTGGCGGATACAGCAGCAATATTTTCCTCCGTAAGCATTCTACGCATAGGGGTGTGAAATTGGTCTGAAATTTGGTCACTATGGCTTCAATTAAGTGCTCAGTGCGTGAAAAACATTTTTCACAAAGCACGAATTCTGATATGAAATAGTAATGCTTACTAAGCATGTATGACTTTGACATATGTCACGATTCAGGCGTGAGCTGTCAAAAATAGAACACTGAAAAACCAAACTGCAAACATTTATTAGCATTTATTAGCACAACCTACTGGGCATAGAAGACACGAAAACCTGCAATGCTTTTTTCTATCCCCACCAGCTTACGCTTGCATCTACAAGTAGTAGCTGCAGGTAGTCTGCGCTTGTGTGTCGAAAGTTCAAGATCTTGAAAGATCAAGACAATCTCTTAAAAGCTCCTGACCTAGCTTATTATACTCAGGAAACCAAGGTATTAGTAAGTATGCAAAGGAAAAGCATATCTTGTTATCATAATAAATTCAATGTGCCACACCTTTGAGCACCAAGATTCCAGCCCACGGTTAGGGACGTGAAGAAACACTGGGTCTTTGATTCAGGAATTAAGTAATCTCAGATGTCAGTAAACTTTCTCTGACAAATCGATGTATTCTAAATCTCAGTTCATTTTATTATTTCAAAAATCTACGAGTAGGAGGACAACGATAGAAATTTCTACAAGTAAAGCATATGAAAAACTAAACAATACAATAGTTCTATGCATCACAATAGAAGATTAATGTACAACAACATCGAGTTATTGAAAACAACTCTCTAAGATTAAAATAATGATGGCAACCGTCAAAGTTTATTAATCTTAAATGCCGTCGCCATAAAGAGAAAAATATTAAAGTACAGAAACATTTCTCTTTGTTTAAAAAAAATTGTCTGACTACAGAAAAACATCAATTAAAAATCGAAAGTCAAAGACGCGATTACTAGTATCTCGTTCTTAATTCGAATAAAATAAAATAAAAACCAAAAACTGCTCATACCATCTCTGGATTTAATCTGTACCATATTAATCTGCGTAAAATATAATTAAATAGTACACCATTCGGAAAACAAAAACAACTGGCTAGACAGAACGAATAATTAAAAGATATGAACTACGAGAATTTGGACTTCCTATTCAGGTTTTAGCAACAAACGAGATACTTTAACAATTCATACGGTGGCAGTCGTTTTAAATTCGAACATTTCTGAAGGGTTAAGGTGAAGGACGTAAGACGATTCCTTCAACTCGTATGCTATAATTAATTACGTTCTTATTTATTGTTATTCTAGTTATGTACACAAATCTGTAGTAAATATCTTTTTATACCAATAAAATGAGTAAACAGTTTCCTCTACACGATAAAATCATTTTTAAAATTCAAAAATCAGATCAGTAATTGGCAAAATATTCGCATCGTAGTTGCCGACTTCTTTGCAATGAATATCATATTATTGAGCAAAATGTACTCGTAGAGTCAAAATGTCATGACTTGCAGTAGATACATCTTTGGATAAAGAGTTCCCAGGCATAAAACTGCAGCGATATGAATGTCAATCTAATATCAAGTTTTCCTATTAAATCTGGGCCAACATTGGACTTTAAACATAATAATTACAAAATGGCCATAACAATAAGTACTCTGACGTAAAATGCAGAAAGATCTACGAAAGTGTATTGAAACAAGAGAAAATATAACTAATTCTGTTTAGGAAGAGAATTGATCTATCACATGGCCAAGAACAGTACCCTATTACTTTTCTTGGTCAGGGTGGTACCTGGGTTTGAAGCACCATGCCTCTCCAGCCAGCTCTGTTGTTTAGAATGTTCCATTTTTCTTAGTAATGAATTCTAAGGCTTTCATAACTAAAGTCTAGAGTCCATTGGCTACACATGTTCCAGACATTTAAACCGATGGATTCTAAGCTCTTCAAACTACTCCATGTCGCTGTAGTTAACATTTTTTTGGGAACTACAAAGCCTCAGCTCATCCCTTTTTAATAAAATCCATACCATGCTTTTACGCCAAAAAGAATAACTGATATGATCAACGATTTACGTTTATCGTATAGAGCACTACAAGTGTTTTGGTTTTCCGAAAGAGGATTCTGCTACTCAAATGCTTTGCCACCCCCAAAAAAACAGAGTCGGCAAGATTTACTCTTCTGATGGAGCTAAAGTAGGTTACCCTGAAGTTATTCCTATCCATTGCAACATTTTGCCCAAATCGTCAATGTTGTATGTCCTTTCTCGATGACAGGATGTACAACATCGTTTTTCTTTCGTTTACCGCCAGACTCATCTTCGCCGTTTCTAATGAATACTTGCAAATGCCTTACAATCAGCTCACAGTGTTCTGCTGTTAATGCTTATGTCATCCGCATAGGTGTTTACGAGTAGTTGTACAGACTTTTGAAAGATTGTGCCTCTGGTGTCGGCTTGCGAGTTTAGCATAACATTCCTAATTAGGGTATTAGTATTGGCTTGCTCGTACCAAGGGTGGAACTTGTGCCCCCAATACAAGTTCTGAATTGATACTCAGGAAGGATGTATCGTATGATATTATCCTACACACTCTCGTTCATTGCTGCAATGTTTTCTCCAGACCTAACGTGTCGACGAAGCACATACGGATTTTTTTTATTAACTAATTGATTCAAATTTGTTTAGCAAACAACGAATATTTGACTAAAAAACAGGACGATTGTGTGCACCGTAAAAATCACAATTTGTATGAAGAACGCAAAAGAAAACTTGTCCAACACAATACGACGCCGTTTGGGAGAATCTGGCATCAAAAACAGGAGTAACGAACCTAAACCAAAAACATTTTGAAAAGGGATTGGAACAACATCATGCTTACATATCATCTTTTTTGTTTATAGATATTGGGAGAATGCCTGCACAAAAAGAGATGAAAAGTTTCTACGACGCACTGTAGAACATCCAGGCAAAATTCAGGTTTATGGATCCTTCTCGGCCAAGGTATGGGCACAACACCTCGATGCACAATTCATGATAAAAATTATACCAGAAGGGAAGCCTCTACATGCTTTGGAAAGAATAAAATTGTATCCGTCTAGTGTATTCTCACGAAAAGTCTTGATACGAATCCAATTAAAAGTGTGTGTGTGTGATAAAAGAACTTGCGTGTGTCTTGTATCAAATTTGGAGAGGCCTAAGTTTCGAAAATGCGCAAAAATTAAGTTAAAGTTGCACTAGACGATTTTAAACAATTACAAACAATAACGATGACTGGACTCCCTATTAATATATTATAATTGCGCAACTCGTTTTGATATGCCATATACTTGACGTGGAAATGAACATACCGGTTAAAGCTCTTAATTCTCTTCAACGTCCCTGGCATCCCTGGATAGTTACTCCGGAACCCGCTGGGTAAAACGAACTAATGCAAGCACTAAAAATAAAAAAAAAATCTCTCCGATCAGAAAAAAACGTAAAAAAAAAACAAATGTTATGAATGAACACGATCCAGCCTCGGATACACACGGACTCCCTAATCAAAGACAACGCGGCGTGTAAGTCCATGGGTCTACTCGAATAAGTCGCAAAATACAGATGTTAAAACATTCAGAGGAGCAAACGTCAACTCTGACCATTATCTGGTAGCAGCCCGATTCAGAGCACGACTGCGAGAACAATAACAATATTGGATGCCTACGCACACCTGAAATAGCCAGAGACTACAGAGACCGCCTCCACGAAAAACTCTCCAATATGACATTGCCTACCATAGACGTCAACAACATGTGGTCATATTGCAGTACTTCCGTTAAGGAGATGGCCGAAAACACCTTAGGCTACCAATCACCCCAGAAAAGAAATAAGTGGCATAATGATGAATGAATGAACGCAACAGATGTGGCATACAGGGAAACGATGCAACGCGTCATCTGAGCGGCATGGGATGAGAGAAGACTAGAGCTAGAAAAGAGCCTTTGCAGTCTCCCATCTCCCAGAAGATTGCTGGAGAACGAAAAACACCAGGAGAAGGAGAACACCAAAAACTTAGCCAATAACTTTGTGGATATACCATATAGAACAACTGAGCTCGATGTTCATCGTAATGCGAACAAATTTAGTACCACATACACTCTACAAAGCCAACAGCGTATCATATAACGGCTGTCCCAAAATTGAAGAATATTTGAATTTTTCGCTGTTTTTGCGGTGAAGTGTTGCCAACGAAAAAAGAAAACATCGTGACAGCTGACAGTTCAGGGGTTATCATTGTTAAGCAATATTTTAAAAATATTGAAGGGTTGGCAGTTGTAGTTCGCATAATGATTTAACTTCATTAACTGAATCAATTAGTGATCTGAGACACTCTGGTCTTCCAGCAACAAGTCGTTCAACACAAAACACCGTAGCAATTTGTGAGAGAGTTGCTGAGAAACCAGAAAAATGAATACGGCACCTTGGTCAAGAATTTGACATTTCGAGAAGATGTCTACAGCGTATTCTGAAGAAATATTTGCACCTTGATCCATGCAACGTACAACTGAATGAGAACTCAATTGTCTTCTGATAACGCACGGCGAAAAGAGGTCGTTGAATGGAATATGGAACAACAGCAAGTCAATGTTGATTTTTCAAACAAAATTATCTTCAGCGATGAGACACATTTTCATCTTGATGGCTTTGTTTATCATCAATATTTTCGAATTTGAGGTTCATAGAATCCACGAGTGATTGTTTAGAAACAAATGCATCCATAAATGGGTCACTATTTGGTTAAACAAAACAAAAAAATTATGCTCGCTATCGCGACATAATAATCCAGTTTTTTTAACCTAAATTCCAAGATATGTATGTGGGAAACATCTGATTTCAACAAGACGGTGTCACATGCCATATAACATAGTCCAAGATACAATTCAATTACTATGAGTAATTTCCTTTTCTTGTAATTTCCCATTTTGGTAATCAGAATTGGCCGCCCAGATCATGCATTTAAACGCCATTGGAAATTTTTTTTGGGTTTTTTGAAGTCTAAGGGTCGCTTTATCAACGAAATTCAGCCACATTTATGCAAAACTGCGATTTAAAATTTCGACAAAAGAGTGCGTTTTTGCCTCACATGAACCTTTATTGTATATTTTGTGAATCAATAGAATATTAACAATTTTTAATCAAAAAGCTGTGTTTTCTCCAAAATTACTTCTTGCGTGAGTTTTGGGGTAACCTTTACGTTTAGCAACTAATTGAATGCGACCGATGGGTCACTCCAAGAACTTCCTGATAAAGAGAACTTGTAGTATCCTCCAATGGTTTTTCAGGTTAAACCTGACCGGTTATGCTTCAATGGTTTAGGTAAAGCTTAGGAAAAAAGGAATGTGTGGCAGGTGGGTTTATCTCCGCTTTCCGCCTAGCAAGAAAGAATTAAATATAAGCCCTTGATTTGTGTTCAGTAACTTTGTTTCAAACGAGAGTTTGAGAAGAAGGGAGAAGAGATAAAAATACTAGTGGACGAGAGATGCCATCGAATCCGTCGTCGGTGATAAGCGAAGACGTTCTGTTCGACCCAAAAGAGGGAATCCCAGACTCGAAGAGGAAGGTAAAATTCACCTCCAGCTTTCCAAAAGCCTCGCAACAAATTCAAAAGGTCAAAAGACAATCGGACAAAGGCCTCCAAAGTGACGAAACAGCGAACACAAGTGTCGACAACAACACTTGGACAAAGGTTATCAAAAAGAAGAAGCAAGTCATGAGTCACGAAGGAGAATTGTTAAGACAGTGAAGGAAGAACTTTCTTATGCAGAAATACGCTGGAAGGTTAAGACGGACCCAAAACTTGTTCTTGTTGATTCATTTACGTTTATCAGATGTACCCAGAAGGAGAGAGGAAAAAAACAGACCAATTTCAAAAAATAATTGGCGAAACCCTTGGCAGCAATGTTAACATTAGGTGTCTGACACACCACATTACTCTGGAAATAAGGGACATCAACGAGGCCACGACGAAGAAGGAGACCTGCGAATCAGCCAGACAGCAATGGCAGCTCAATAATAAAGACAATGCAGACATAATTAGTCTGAGAAAAGCCTATAGACATACCCAAATTGCGACGATTAGCTTGCTTGTAAGTAGTGCACACAAAATGTTAAAGTCAGGCAGCATCAAACTTGGATGGGTAAACTGCCGCCTCCAGGAACGAAAAATCCTAACTACATGTTTTAGATGTCTTGAATTCGGCTACACTGCACACCTATGCAAAAATGAAATAGACCGCTCGAAGCAGGGTAGAAGATGTGGGGAAGAAAGCCATATAGCCAACGACTACAAGAAAGACCCGCTTTCTTTCTTCATTACTGTAGGGCAGCCCAGGACAGCCTGGCACAAACGGCTAGAGACGGGGGAGCGGATATCATTTTGATCGACGAGCTGTATAAAACTCTCGACAGCAACGTATTAATCTGCGATAAATCTAGGTATCTTGTAATTTGGACATGAAAAAAACATTCCTTCCAAGATGCCAGCGATCAGGCGAACCAACCAACTTCTATAACTGCCACGCGCAGCCCAGTTGGAAAGAAAGTGAATTTCAGGCAAATTCTAGAAAGCGTTGTTGTTATAGGCAGAGACTTTAATGACTGGGCAACAGAATGGGGTAGACGGCTCACTAATTCCAGCAACCTTGGATATAAGCATTGCAAACAATGATTTTGCAACTACTTGGCAGCAATGCCAAGACGAATACCCAATTAACTATGCCAAGGATCGGTACTGGGACGCAGTTCTACGATTAAAACTACCACCAGGACTAGAAATAATCGAATTCGCTGACGACATCACCATTGTAATTGTGATGAAATTGAAATTTGAAATTAACTTTATCAAAGGCTGGCTTACATCTACCAGCCTAATGAAATACATAAGTCAAATTATTAGATCAAAAGATTACACAAAATACCTAGGGGTAATGTTCATTAATAGAGACATACCATATTTTATACCTCACATCGACTATTCTGGCAAAAAGGCGTCAAAATTTCAGGCAGCACTTTCTGTGCATATCGGTGGACTCGAATATGCTAGAAGAATATTAATATCCAAAGTAGTAAACTCAATCTTATTTTACTCTGCTCCCGTTTGGGTGGGGGCCTTAGCGACAAAGGAAGAAGAAAGCTATCATAAACATATCGATCTATCGCATTAAAAGTAATCAGTGGATTTTGTTATAAGCGGCATGGTTTCCATTGATATTCTTGTGGACGAGATGCAGAGCATTTATAATAGGAGAAATTCTAGTAATCAAGAGGCGAAAGGCAGGCATTAATAGATCAAGAAAGAAGAAGGAGCGACTACAATAATCAGGTGGCCAGCTCAATGGAATACCACTACAAAGGGCAAATGTACCTACAGATTGATCCCGTCCATAGACAATTGGATAAACCTAAGGCATGAAAACTGTAGCGCAGTTCCTATCTAGGTGGCTATCGAAAATATCTACATCGCTTCGAGAACCATAGCTCACCTTTTTGCCCAGACTGCCCCAATTAGGAAGAAGACACAGATCATGCAATATTCCATTGCATACGCTTTCTGGAGAACTAACATACAAAACCCGCAGTCAATAATTGACTAAATGTTGCGGTCAGAAGAAAATTGGATGGAGATTTGCAAATTCATAATAAAAATGCAAAACAAAGATTAAGGGTCAAAGAAATAAGAGGAGATTGCTCTCGGTCGAAAACAGTATGATGCAAGAACTTAAGCCACAAAACCATGGTTTTCAGCAGTTCGTGGATTGAACTCTTCAGCAGCTTGAAATTGACTATTCGATACAAAAAATCGTGTTCAGTGACTTTTGGTAAAATTAACCCGTGACACTCAATTACACTTAAAAAAAAACACTGTTTGATGTGGTCTTCACGCTAGTGGCATCATCGGCGGAGCTCTAATCAGTCGATTGCCAGCTTTCAGAGGTTATTTTTTCGAAAATTTGGACGACATTGATGCGAACGATTGTAGCGTCATTCTACCCATGGAATCATCATTGATTAACTTAGTACTCAATTCACTGACAACATTTTATCACGAAATACATAGACTAAAGAACTGACGCCACTCGATTATTTCCAATTCCAATTTCCAATTTAGTCAATATTCAGCGTGTTATTGTTGATTCAAATCCCCAAATGCTCAACAAACTGTCCCAAAATTGGACCGGAAGGATGCTCTTCAACAAAAAACAGCCGATAAAGCCATATGCCAAAGTTGTATTCACATCATAATGCCATCAAGCCATTCTTTCTAATGAACAAACAATTTTGATTCAAGCTCAATTACCAATTACTGTAACTATTGTTTAAAAAAAAAAAATAGTTCTTAGACTCCTCCTTTATAAAACGAAAATAATTTTAAAAAAAAGCCATTATATTGTACCTGTTATAAACAAAGACAACTATCAAAAATTTGTCTCTCATTATTTAATTTATGAATATATTTATTTAATTTGTTGAGATTACTTAATTTAGAATTTTTTTTCTAGATTAACTGTTGATAAGGATAAGAAAAACAACAATAAAGCCATCAAACCTATAATCAAACGAGTGTCAATTTGTTTTCTTTTTTTGTTAATGTCTATTCATTAAACAGATTTATTGGAGCAGATGCAATTTCAAATATTAATTAAAATCTAGATCACATTAGAATATCATACAACACGGTCTATGTCTTTAATTTTTTCTTTGTTATATATGTCTTTCTCGTCGGAGGAAATGTTGCACAAACTACAAAATTCAAAAATTAAATACCCATAAGTAGTCAAACGATTTTGAAAATCACAATAAGTTCAGCTCCTTATTGAATCTTAACTTTTTTAGAACTAACACTTTGAATGAGTATCTATGGTATATAGGAGTTGACTAAGTGAACTTCAACTCCTGTATAGTCGCTTATAGAAAAGAAATTATCACATAGAATTTATTTAAATTAAGATCTAGAGAATAACAGTAGGTAATTTACCATATGTCCATGGATGTCAATTTGCCACTTTACTACTCACCTTTTCTATTTTGATTTGGATCTCTCATCCGGGAAAGGAATAAATCAGGCCTACCATCGAAGTCACTATTGTTGAGGATCTCCCTGACACCTTCCATGTTATGTACGACATATATCATAAAATTTCCAACATACAAACTTATGATATCCGATTTGTAAATCTTGCTAAACCAAAGTGCTCCTTTATGAAGGTATTTGCCACCAGCCCACATAAGAAATAGGTAACTTCCAAATATTGGTATCCGCGGAGGACCTGGAATATATCAAAAAAAAAAAAATAAATAAATAAAAAATCCAAACAATTTATTGTATTTAAAATTTTCTCAACTAACAAATTAAAAAAATATTTATATTTATATATAATAAACCGGAATTATTTTAAAAGAACTAAAGTTCTTCCCTTACCTGGAGGGAATCCTTCTGGTCTTCTAATAGCATATCGATAAGATATGAGTAGAAATAATATTGCTAAACTGCCGACGAGAATTAATGTGATCATTGCTGCTTAATTGATTGAAACAAACTGATTTTTAGTGAAGTGTCCGCTTATGGTCAAACTTCTGGTAGCTATTGTTTATAAATGCTTATATACCATGCACTTACTCACACATACCTACTTATGTTCAGTGTTAAACACACTGATAATCGTTCGGCGCTGCTGCAGGCGAGTAGGCCGGACTACTCTAATTACTTTATTTGCTGTTATCTTTTGTGTACTAAAGTACGAAAGTATTTGGTAATTTCCTTGCTACACTTTTTCCATTTTTTTTTTTTTTTTTTTTTTTTTTTTGTGTTTGTTATTATTTTTTGATTTTAATGGATGGAAGAATTGTTCATATTGAACATATTTGCTTTCGCGGTCACATGATCGAAAAATGCATATCTTCATCAATAATTTTTTTTTTTTTTTTTTTAATTGAGCTTAGGAGACACTTCGTTGAAAATTAGAGTTCTTTTGTGAGAGGGATTGGTGTTGCAACTGTTGCTACGATGCATGAGGTGTATACAAGGTGTCGCAAATCTTGTCACCCCATGATCTTTCTCTGTAATTTTTTTTTTTTTTTTTTTTTTTATGAATAAGAAACTTTGGTTCTGCTTTTGGAATATGTTTATTTGATTTTATTTTCATTTTCATTTTCTATTAAGTCGAGGAAATGATATTCGGCTAAGTGGCCGCCGTCAGAATTCGGAACCATTCGGACCTGATTTGTGGCATTTTCCATCTAGGTTCTCGCATTCTTAACGGATATTCTGTTTGAGGGTTTCAAGAGCTGAGGCTTATTGACTTTAAAAAACATCACAAAAAAAAAGGTCTGGAACGGTTAAATCAGGTGGTCTTGGCGGCTAATGTAAATCTCCAAAAAAGGAGAGTACAGCCCTCAGAATTTCAGTTTTGGCTTGTGCCGTTGCTCCATCCAGTTGGAACCACATGTTCTCCAGTCCCAATTCATCCAATTGAGGAAGAAAAAAGTCGTTGAGCATATCTCTGTATCACTTGCCATCCACGGCGTTTTCCAAAAAATTAATGCCTAATAATGACGCCTCCAGCGTAAACAGCACAACTTGCAATAACTTTGAGCGAACGAAATGGCTCATCGTAAGTTATACGCGGATTTTTGATGCCCCAGAAGCGATAATTTTGCTTATCCACATAGACGGAAATGGGCCTAGTCGCTCATGATGATTTTCGATTAAAAACTGTCTCCTTCGTGGTCGAGATTCAGGATAGCTTGAGCATAGTTTACACGAGCTTGATGGGCAATAGCTAACAGCTGATGCATTGTCTGCACTTTGTAAGTGAACTACTTAAAGTCTTTAACCAAAATACTCTGTAGAGACCGCCGAATTATGCCCAATTGCGTGACACGTCGTCTGGTCGATACTTAGAAGTCTTCTGCGATATCTTCAACCACAGCTGCGATATTCTCAGCAGAACAGCTGCTTTGGGCCCGGCCAGACCTGGCAGCATCTCGTGTTGTCTCATACTTTTCTAGGAGGGCGCCTAACCGTCCAGTTGGTGTCGGACTATCGACAAATTATTCCACATTCTTTATAAGTACTATATAGCGATTCATGTCTTGTTGAAGTGTATTTTATATCTGCTTACTTCACAAATGTTCAAAGTATAGGGTTTTCTAATATAGACTTGACCATTTGAGATATTTCAAAAACTTTATTATTGGCTTGAAGTACAATCAAAACATTTATTCATATGGCCACCGCGGGCACGTTTGCAGCGCTCAAGCCGTTGGATCCAATTTTCAACGACTCGGCCACACATTTCGGCCGAAACGACAGCTATTTCGCGTTCAATGTTGACTCTGAGCTCTTCCAACGTCGTCGGCGTGTTGGCATAAACCAATGACTTAACGTAGCCCTACAGAAAATAGTCAAGCGGCGTTATTGTAAATCGTACGAACGAGGCAGCCAATCGACTGGCCGATGTCTTGAGATAACACACTCACCATACGCTCACCATGGTGCTTGTGGCACCATCCTGTTGAAACCACATGTCGTCCAAGTCCATTTCTTCGAATTCGGGCCAAAAATAATTGGTGATCATGGCGCGATAACGCCGCCGGCATGCAAATTGCACCAAACAGTTTTCTTGTGGATAAAGTGGTGACTCATGAAGCACATGTGGGTTTTCACCCGACCAATAACGCATATTTTCCTTATTGACGAACCCATTGAGCCAAAAATAAGCTTCGTCACTGAAGATGATTTTGCGACTTCGAATATCTGTAGAAAATTTTTATAATTTGCAGACGTTGCTCGTTAGTGTACTTTACCATGATGAAAATGTAGAGTTTACTGAATTGACGGTAACAGTTTGATGATTAGTGAAAGAGTTCGTTCACAAATTAAAGTTGTCAAGTCTCTATTGGAAAACCCTATAAAATTGATATTTTCCGCCATTTGTAAAAATTATAGCATCTTCCGATGTTTTTATTTAGTTTTCTGTTGAAAAAAAAAAAACTCAGGCAAAGAACTTGTCAATTTTACTCCTTGTATAATATGTTCCTTGTACTCTACATTCGTAGAATAAACAATTTAGTGATAAAATGGTTACATTAGCGCCCAAAATATTAACATGCCACGAGTACTCACAAAGATAGTGCTTCGTTTCGTCGCCGTCACTCTTACAGCAGGCGTGGCGGTTGGTGTGAAGTACTTACACTAGTAAGAAGTCTACAGTCTTTCCTACTGAGGAATATCTGAAAAGGAGCTTACTTTTTAGATGTCGGGAAGCATTGGTTTGCCGGGATCCTTGAGAATCATGCGATCTGCAGTTAGGAATAAATTAAAATTTTAAAAAATGAAGGTAATCGCATTTTCCGTGACCATATTGTGAGCCTTTTTTTATAATTAACTTGCTCTCAGGGTTCTTTTAAAAGCATCTCCCGTTGGGTGCTAATCTGTTATATAGCGAGTAAGATTCACTGTAATCAACAACCCAGCGGGTCTGTTAATAGGCCCTTCTACTTGGGAAATTGCTAACGGGATGAGGAATAACGAAATGCGCCACAAAACAGGATAAATAACCGTAACATAGTTAACTGCTATGAATCGACAGCAAACACCTCGGATACTAACGGATAGCTTGTTGCCGACCTTTGGCTATTGAATAAGGATAACGATTGAATGCTGAAACGTTAAGAACCATCTCGACTAACTACAGGAAGGACCACATAACGCTAGATTCCTCCAATTGGACCGCGAGTTAACACAATATAATATCGACATCTAGGACTGAATGAGATAAGATGGTTCGTTGCTGGGGAATACCATTCACAACAAAAAAAAATCATGCTCTACTCTGGCAAGTCAGCTGGAAATGCTCGGAAGTATGGAGTAGAATTGACGGTTACTACACTTGCGCGAAGAAGCCTCATATCCGGCTAGATTCAAGAGTAGAATAAGAAAAGTCACCAACATAGAATGCTCCAACTACAGCCATTTAGGCGCCGCTCACAATTAAACGCCTAATGGGGACATCATAGTGGTGATGGGGGATTTCAATATCAAGGTAAGTAGCTACACACTAAACTTAAACACGTGATGCCTTACAAAACGGAATGACATCGGTGAGCAGTTTATGGACTTTTGCAATAGCAATCTTAATTGACAGGCAGCGAACTTTTAACCAGGTAGATCACATTGCGATTAGCTGTCGCTTTATAAATTGTCTTCTAGGCGTCCGAAACAAGCGCGGAGCAGACATTGGACAAGAACGCAATCACATTCTTATGTTAGCTCATAAGCTTGCTCAATACAACCAAGTTCAATACCGACAAGCTCAGGAATCCACAAGTGCTCCAGCAGTTCAGGGACCAACGTGCTTAGAAACATAAGCAATCAGCAGAAATATATCATCATAGCAATGTGTTGAGTACAGATCACCGCCACACTGTTTATCGACTTCGAGAAGACTTTCGACAGTTTGAATCGAGATGCTATATGACTGGCCTTACGCAGGCGAGGCATCCCAGGAAAACTCATAGTCGAAAGTGGAGTACGTCAGGGATGTACACTATCACTACTATTGTTTTTGATGGTTATCAACTATGTAATCTATGAAGCATTAACAGAAGTCAACTGTGGTTTTCGATGGACAATGACATCTTACCTTAAGCACCTTGACAACGCTGCCGATGTTTGCCTACTTTAACATCGGATAATGGACCTTCAATTGTTGGCCCACAATCTTTAAGTGAGGCGAACAAAGTGGGCCTCAAAATAAACACACCCAAAACGAAAGCCCTTAGCACTTCTAACAACCGCGCTTAACTTATCCGGACAGTGGTCGAGAAAGTTAACAACTTTCTGTACCTAGAAAGTGAGGTCCCGGCGAACTAGACTGGCACCGAACTGGATGTGTGCAGAAGAATCGGAAAAGCTAAATCTGAGTTCGGAATACTATCCAAAATCTGAAAAAGCAATGTTTTATCTTAAGAACGAAGGTGCTACTGTTCCGCTTCAGCTTAGAATCAGAACTGACTACCATACGCAAGCTACAAGTCTTCGTTCATAGATGCCTAAGAATTATCTTGACGTTTTTTGGCCCAATCGTAACTCTAATGTACAGCTTATTAGAAGATGGACCAAGAACATGTAGACATTAGGTACTATATGGAGGAGAAAGTAGCAATGGATTGGATAACCCGAAGACAGTTCCATTGTGAAATAAGCCAAGCAGGCAGAACAGCTGGGCGCCCGAGACATACATGGAATCGAGCTCTTTAGGAATGAGTTGGAGAAAGCTCAAATGTATTGCAGAACTCCGAACAAGATGTCGAGCAGGCGTCGTTGACCCCTTATGCCCCCCTAGGGCTTAAAGGATTTATATATGTATATATTACATATATAATGCTTGCACACAGCTGTACCTGTAAACGTTGGTTTTACATTTTTGATGATTATAATGACTAAGAAGTAAAGACCTAGGCAAGGCATTTCATAAGCGAGTTGTACGGCTTAGGAATGGATCTCTATATTTTAGAGTAGGTTCGAAAATGGGGTTGAGGGTATACTTATGAGCATTCATAGCAAGATGTGTGTTGCGGTTAAAAGCTTATTTTTATAAAAAAAGAACTAAACACTCAAATGGGTTTAAATACACTTATAATGCCTTAGCATGTGTAACGTCTTTTGGAAAATAAAATAGAGAGAGAAAGGAAGATGTTTGGGCTCAGTGGTTAATTTCGCTATATTAGTGGCATCCAGAATTCTTAGTGTAAGTTGCCTTGTTGTTGATTTCTAGTCAACTGCTCAGCTTCCTTGATTTTCGTTAACTGAAAAAATTAATGTCTTTCGGGCGAGGTTGGGATTCAAGCACCGAACATTTCCGATTTGGAAGCCAGTCACTACCACATGAGCCACGAGCACCCACCTCAAAAGCATAAAGGAGTGGAATGCTACAGAGTGAGACATTGTGAGACATGTGGGCATTGTACTCCAATTTTGGGCGGATAACTGCGTTATATACTGAGGCCAGATCAGAGGGGCTGAAGTAATTCTTATATCGCTTGAGGAAATCTAGATATTTTGCAGCATTTTTGACTACACCGAATATGTGGTGTAGTGACAGCAGACATCGTTGTGTTTGGAAGCATTAAATTCTACTCTTTTAGTGCTTCTAAAAGTATAACCTTTATTCAAGTGAACCTTAGTGTATTACAATAAAAAAAAAAACCAGCAAAATCCAGCGCAATCCAAATTAAAGTAATTGTATGATGAAAGGCTTCTTTATTAACGTGATCCGGGAAACCTACAACTGTCCGAAGAGACCTTTCCATCGATGTTCGTAGGGGACAATGCATTTCTGTTTTTGAAAAGTTTGATGAAAGCGTACAGCCGCTCTTATTTATCGATCGAGCAGTAAACTTTTAATTACTGATTTTTAGGATCAAATTCAATTTTTCTGAGAAACTCCAACAAAATGTATACTGGGACTAATGCAAATAACTATTTGACAGATTTGGAACTTCAAGCTTCTCTGCTTATTTTCATAATTTATTTACCTTTTCAATTTCTATGGATTCATCGAATGTATTAAGCCCATCTAATTAGATCCCTTGGTAGATGAAGAATTCCAAATTATTGAAGTACCACTGCTCCAGACTCACTCTTGCGTACTTTCGCCTCTACCATATATGCCGTCCGCAAGCAATTTATTTTTTTTTTTATAAAGCCAATAGTTACATGTTTATCAATTTCTTGATATTTCAAAAACAAATAATTTCACGATTTATTCTTTCATTTTTTATTTTATTTATGTATCGCTTTAGTTTGCTATAAGGCCGGTTAATTTCTAAATACTTCTATGAACTCTTCTACAAAATGTATACTCGATCTTGATATTTTTCAACCATCCGCTGATGTTTAGCGCGAAAATTTCTACCAACTGAATCTATATTTGTAAACGCAAACATGTGAAATAGGTTTGTCATTAGTGGCCCGCTTAAGGTTGATATGTGCAACGAGTCGGTGGACCATTAACGATAGCCTGATGAACATGAAGCTCTCTTGAAACTTGAGAATGGGATACGAAATCTATTTGTATATGATCTTTAAATGATGTAATGACAGCAGTATTTTTAATGAACAGCACGGAAAATTCATATGATACGACGAGTGGACCCTACGGCAGTTACAATTTGACGGTTTTATTGATCATACAATTATATTTACCAAGCCTCTATATGTACAGTCAAAATATATAAAAACATATATAAAAACTCGCCTCCTGGAGTATTTTCCACTCTGGTGGTATAAACAAACCTTATTTATTCCTAATTAAGGCCAAAGTTCATATGGCAATGTATTTGCTTACCACGCATTGATAATTATAAACTGAATCCTTTGAATTCAAACCAAGCTCAACAAATGTGTTACAATTGAATCGATGCATCGTTTCGTTTTCAAATATGTATATGTAAATTAAAATGTTCTTCATCGCAGGAACCATAGAAAAAATAAATGTAGTTTATTTTCAATTAAACTACTTTTCATACCATTGAGAGTAAAGCTCAAATTTATTCACACGTATACCACGTGTGCGCTTGCAGCGATCGATTCGCTGGAGCCAATTTTCGACCAGTCTTCAACACATTTCGCCCAATTTCGCTTTCAATATTGGTTCTGAGCACGTCTAACGTCTCTGGCTTGTTGTCATACACCAATGAATTGACGTAGCCCCAAAGAAATAAGTCCTAAGGTATCAAATCGCACGGACAGAGTGGCCAATGGACTGGTCCATTTTTTTGAAATAATACGATTACCAAATTTTGACGCTGTGTGACAAGTGACACCGTCCAAATTAAAATAAAGTCTCTACCAGTTTCATGATAACTGATACGGATGATAACATTTTTAAAGATACTCTCACTCCGATGGCAAATCATATATCACTGATAAGATAGATTTTGCGATCTTAAATCAGATTATAGCAGGACTAAATTTTGTTGCTTAGTTAGTAAGTTATTTGTTTACAGACAAAAATTACAGAGAATTGGTTGATAAGAAAACGCAAAGTATTGATACGAACACTCTGTTTTTTTTTTTTTTTTTTTTTTTTTTTTTGAACTCCCATATGTTGGACTTTGTTTATGAATAGTAGTCGAAAATGCGTATTCAAAAAGAAATTAGTCGAACAAAAGTAAAATAATAACCAATGGTATTCCAGTATATTGGCAGCCTAAACGTCATAAAACATTAATATGCTGACACCAACATACTTGTATCAGTGACCCAAGGCGTTCTTTCTTATTGTGTTGAACTTGAAACCTTTGATTTTGTCTGATTTTGCGCCTTTTCTTTTTATTTTAAAATGTTTTTAATTTAAATTCACTAATAAATAATAAAGAGCTATCAAAGAAATGTTTGGTAAAGAGTCTTTTAAAAGTCGCGCGTAGATGTTTTTTTTTTTAAAAAAAACATGTAAATACTTAGATTTATTCTGCTATTTTTATTTTTATACAGATACAAATCTTAACAATTAATATATATGTGAAAATATCCAGCACAAGTACATCTACAGGCTTTCATACGAACATCAAAATTTTCAAGGGCTCGTTCACACATTACGGCATTAAGTTCACTAATTTTGAAATATTCCAAAGAAAGTAATCTAATGTTGTTAAATCGCATGACCTAGGTGGACCAATAACTCCACCAGCCCAAAAACCAAACCAAAAAGTACATTTTTGTAAATGTAATGATTTTTCTGAAATTATTCAATGATTTTCTTTTCTCCAGAGGCGAAAATTTTGTTTGTTGACGAGTCCATGCAAAGTGAAATGATCTTCATCACTAAAGATGATTTTACGTGGAAAACCAGCATCATGTTCTAACAACCAATTGACGAAAGTTCTGCCTTTAATGTTTTGTTCTAGTATGTAACTATTATAGCTGTTCCGACACTAGACATCACCGAAACCTAGTCAGCACCAGTAGTTCATTGATTCAACCACCAGAGGGCACATTGTCATAAGTTGCAATTCAAAAAATTTTAACGACTATTCTGATTCTCCTTCGGCAAACTTTAGTGAGTTCAGTTGTGATTTTTGTAAATTGTTGTAACAAATATTAGTGATAAAAAAACACTAAACTATCTGTAGATATGTCTACTTAATAAATGTCAAAGATGACATAAAAATAGGTTAACTACTAAACCTATGCGCGACTTTTAAAAGACCCTTTACCTAGTTTATTAACTAAATTGTGACATCTGAATTTGAGGAGCGCCATCTATATTTAAAATGCAAAATATTTTCATATTTAAATAGCAGAAGGCTCAACTAATGAAGAATGGGGAATGGAATCGAATTTTCTAACAAAATGGAAATTGTTATGACTGCATGGTAAAGAATATTCTCGAAAGATGTAAGTGGAGTATAAATGTCAGCATCCCCCAAGATATGCAAGTCAGCTCTAAAGTAACATTTGAAGAGTGAATTACGAGTAGTGGTTATGTGGTTTAAGCAAAAGACAAAGAATAGTAAAAGGATTGAAACAACATAAGTGATTGAATTGTGAAGTGTAACTGTATGGAAAGGAATAAATTCTATTATTTGTACCCACACAAAGATTTTACAATATATTTCTAACTTACTACACTCATCTTCCTGTTTTTTCTTTTGTTTTTCTACAAGATGTTCCGGATAGTCCAAGGTTCCTTGACATATTTTGAGAAAAAAATCGTATGGGTATGGGCTGGGTTGGAAACACGTCCCCTGCGAGATACAGAGTAAAGGATGTCCAAATAGCATTAATAGTGGTTTCAGTTGTTATATTTTAGCAAGTGTCAAAGTTACCAATGACATCCAGCTGTCAAAATATTCAATAAGTTCAATTACTTAATCATGCATTAACGTTTAACGCTTACCAAATGGAAATGAAAAAATGTAACGGCAAATGATATGCATGTGTCAAATGAGAGCATTTTGCGAATAAATGCAAAGAAAAACATCCACATCTTCAGCGGAACATGCCTATTATAGGGGTCCAAGATTAACGATTGTTAAAAGTTAATTTTACTATCCACGTCTGAGAAATAATAATAACTGCGCAATGGGAGGAGGCTCGTATCTAGTTGGAGGGAATTGTTGTCAATTGAAGCAAAATCCCTATACTGGAATGATGAGCAAATCGAAGAACCTGACGGGTTGATGTCGTATGTGCAAAAAATTAGGTCGTTGTCTGATACACCTTCAAGCGATATTTGATTCTGAAATAAAACTTTGGTTCGATCAAATAGAAGGCAGAGATCAAGGCGACTCGGAGGGGAGTTATGTGCAAACCGGGTGGGATATATATTCGTAGCAACAAGTCCAGATGCAGCAATATTTTCTAAGAGCTGACATGCCTCGGAGTCAAATTTAAAAAGATCTACGTTGAAATCACCACAGACAATTATGTGTTCATAGAGTGAACAACAGGCTTGAAATTCAGAAAATAAGGGGAGAGTGGAACAACTTCTATAAGGATTATATGCAACGCCAACAATACATTTAGTAATACCATCAGAGGTCTCTAGCAAAAGATACTCGATATCACTGTCATTTGATTCAGCCACTTTTATGCATCTAATTAACTGTTTCGATTGACTTCAGGTGTTGTGGAGTAGACAAAGCTTAAAGAGAGTGTTGTTCTTGTTAAAACTATCATCTCACTGTCAACTACACTTTTGTTGACATAAACAAACGTTTTTTTATAAAAAAAAAACCTCTATCGACGTAGGCGTATAGCATAACGAAGGAGAGTGATATAATTGCGCGTAAGACTTTCGTTAATGTACAGCCGTTGACAACTAATTCTGATTCTTCTTAATAACATAACGATAAACTTCTTGCTTGTGTTACTTCTGTCTTGTTCTCCTTCTTAGAAAATGTGTATTTCCATCTTGCCAGATTATATAGTTTGTATAACAGTTATACATTATTTGAAGAATCGAACTCGATGGGTTGACAGCTAATTAGAAACTATTTGGTTTAAGCTTAAGTTCATTCAAACTTGTGTAGTTATTCCAAGTATTACATAATATTTTGGTAAGTATTAGGTCTATAACTTAATTCGTGCGGTTTGCTTAGAGATGGCGTAACTTATATTATTCCATTGGAACATGCGTTGGATAGCTGCTGTCATTGTACATCATTTCAGTATATGTCATTCATTTGAAGCGTAAACAACAATGATTTCTTTTCCCTCAAATATGGCGAACTTTGTGCCTGAAAAAGTGTTTTTGCGGGGAGTTCTTCTTCATTACTTTAATATGAAGAAAACTGCTAGCTGAGCGAACGTGCCAAAAGTGGTCTGCACGATTTAAAAGTGGTGATTTTGGCTTTTAAGACGATGAACGTCCTAGGCAGCCAAAAAAGTTTGAAGATGAAGAACTGGACACATTACTCTATGAAGATTGATGCCAAATACAAGAAGAGCTCGCATAATCTTTGGGAGTCACTCAAGCAGCCATTTCAAAACGTTTAAAAGCAGCTGGATATATTCAAAAGCAAGGAAATTGGGTTCCACATGAACTCAAGCTGAAACGCCACAAAAGGAAGTCATTTTTGCGTCGAATTGTTACTAGTGATGAAAAATGGATCCATTACGCCAACCAGCCAAATCAACGGCAAAGCCGAATATCCATGGCGCGAAGGTGATGCTCTGTATTTGGTGGTATCAGATAGGTGTGCTGTATTATGAGCTGCTAAAACCGGGTGAAACCATTTGAAGAGAGCAGTAGCTGAAAAACGCCCGGAATATGCGACCAGACACGAGGCAATAATTTTCCATCATGACAACGCTCGACCCACGTTGCTATTCCGGTTAAGAACTATTTGGAAAACAGTGGATTTGAAGTTTTACCCCACCCGCTTTATAGCCCAGACCTTGCCCCTTCTGACTACCATTTGTTCCGGTCGATGCAGAACGCCCTCATTGAAATACGGTTCACATCAGAGCTGAATATCAAAAATTGGGTTGATTAATTCTTGGCTGCCAATCCGGCGCAGTTCCTTTGGGATGGGTCCACAAATTGCCAGAAAGATGGGAAAAAGTCATAGCTTCAGATGGGCAATACTTTGAATAATACTATTGTACATGTTTGTCTTAAATAAATGTTCAAATTTTGAAAAAAAAAACCGCACGAATTAACTTACACACCCAATATAATATTAATTAACATTTACAAACATAAATTCGATAAGGAAAATTGTGGTATAAAGCTGTTTCCAAATGGGCAAAGGCAAGAGTTGCACACCGGAGACGCGTAAGGCTATTGCCGAGCTAAACAAAGCGGGACTCTCCTACCAAGGACCTGAAACACAGCTAAAATGTTCTAAAAAGATGATATTTGATGCAATTTCACATTTTCGGAAGTATGGCACCACAATAAATGTTGGCCAAATTGTCTCAAAGGAAACGCCGTATCGAGTTTGCTAAGACCCATGCTTGTTGAATGGCAAACCAATGGAAATTTGCACTCTGGAATGACGAAATAAAGACCAATCGGATTGGTCCGGACTGTAGAAGGTAAATCAGATGGCCAAAAAGCAAAGAAGTTGATCCCAGGTACACTTCTCCAGTGGTAAAGCATGGCGGTGGATCAATTTTCATCTGGGGCTGTTTTTCTTGGAACGGCGTTGGCCTAATTCATCATATTGAAGAACGGATGAACAAGCAACAGTACGTTGATAAACTGAAATATGTAATGCCACCGTGGGCCGAGGAAAACATACTGACAATCATCCAGTCCAGACTTGACTCCCTGTTTTGAAGCAAAGGAGATTTCCAACCGATCATAAGTTTCAACATTATTTGTGAAGATTGTCTTATTGAACATTTTCTTATTGTTTTTTCAGCGTTTTTTTCTAATTAGTTGTCCCAGGTATATATGAGACTTTGATGCAAAAGTATCAAAAAAAAAAAGAAATAAAGAAAACTTTATTAATTGTGTTTTTTTTTTCCTTTATTCACATAATAAGGATATGTATGGAAAAAAAAATGAAAATGAAAAAATAATCAGATATGAAAAAACACAAAACCTTTTAATTGAAAATATCGTTTCTAATTAGCTGTCAATGGCCGTATATGCGTGATCTTTAGGCGCCGTTGGTTTTAGTGTTGGTACTGTTGTTGCTGTTATAATTGTAATGTCATTGTAACGTCAAGAACAAAAATTTAAACACGTTTAGGGAGTCGACATCTTGTTGACCTTTTTTTATCCTTGTATTGTGTGTAACTTCATTTTATATGATCTTTCTTTTTCAGTTTCCTTTTTAATTTATAAATTGATCAAACAATTTTTGTAATCTTCAAATTACAGTGCTTTTATATTTAATTTATTAATTTACACACTTTTTTATTATCATTATTTAAATTTTTTCGATTTATTAGTTCAAATATTGTTTACAGCCTTATGATAACAAACATCTTTTAATTGTGCAAGCCCTCGAGTTTCCATTTAGTTTTAATATGTGTAAAATATGAATAGCGCTCTAGTTCCACAAGATAAGATCCACAGAGTTTACAATTCCAAAGTATTGTAATTGTAAATTTAATTCAAAAATAGAGTTAAATAATTTGTTTTAGTGGCCAGGTGTCGTAAAAGAGAGGACTTAAAATTATTAGTGCTTCCAATTTTTCTAATGTTGATAGGTAGAGAGTTCCACAACCGAGTAGAGTCAACATAATAAGTTCTAAATGAATACATTTTTGATCTCGAGCAACAAAATTCTCTAATTAGTATTCTATTATATTCATCTTTGAATTTTCTGCGTGTTTTCTTCTTTTTATCTGATTTTAATCCATTAATGGGGAAATTGTCTATAAATTCACTTGTATTATACCCATAAATCTATTTGTTCTATCTTATCTACATAAATATCGATTTCAGTGTCGTTTAATTATTTCGCTTTAAAATAAATAATGAATGAATCAGTATCTGTACCTACCTAGTAATTTCATTCTGTTCTCACATTTTTTCATTTAATCGAAAATTAAATTTAAATAATAATAATTTTGGTAAGTCTAAGATGGCCATTACATTCCACAATGTTTTTTTTTTTGCCAAAAACAGTTACCAAGTTTTCATCAATAAATATTCTAATTTGAAAGTTTTGTCTGCTTACTAACTTTCTCATTATTTTTTCTTGCCTCACAATTGTTAAATCCAATCTATTTCTAACATTTCCAAATACTGATTTGTTCATTAATTTAACGAAATCTTTTTCAAAATCTTTATAAGCTTGTTTTCTCAGTTAAATATTATTGGGGTGGTCCAACAGATAGTGTGGGTGTTGGCTGTCAATTACCATATTTACTGAATTCATTACGTTTGACCTTTTTGACAGCTGTCATACAATTTTTAATGCAATTCTAAAGCGTTTTTAAGACACTGGTTTGGTGTTGGGTCAAACTCCTTATTAGCATGCTCTGCTAGCACGTATACGGCAAAACATCTCCACTTTAACTAGTGTTCAAAACCAGCGAGGCTCCTGAATTCGTCGCCGAAGTCAACAATTGGGACTCACTTATGGCATTTAATGGCGAATTTTAAAAGTTGATCTTCATTTGCACGTCTATAAAATCCAGATTACACAACAATTGAAGCCTTTGTACCATCTACGACGTCATCGATTTGTTAACTGGATGTTAGATCGCCAGGACAATTTGTTATCGAATTTGATCTTTTCCGATGAAGCCTATTTTTGAATAGATGGATACGTAAATAAACAAAATTGTCGTTTCTGGTGACCGAGAAACCGATACGGAATTCACGAAAAACCAATGCATCCCAAAAAAGTCACTGTATGGTGTGGATTATGGGTTGGCGACATTATTGGCCCGTACTTTTTCGAAGATGAGGCTGAAGAGACAGTTACAGTGAATGGAGAAAGTTACCGCAACACGTTGACTGCCTATTTTGTTTTTTTTTTTCAAAATTAAATGAATTGGGTCTGGATGATCTATAGTTTCAACAGGATGGTGCTACCGCCCACAAAAACCATCAATCAATCAGTTTATTGCGTACGAAATTTGAAGATCGCGATATTTCGGTTAGAGGAGAAGTTGATTGGCCTCCATGCGCAATTGGTCATGCGATTTGACACCTTAAGACTTCTTCCTGTGGGGTTATTTAAAGAGTAAGGTCTATGCCAATAACCCAGCGACAATGCAGTATCTCAAGAATAACATCCAAACTAAAATTGTGGCCATTAACCTACTTATTCTTCAAAAAGTCATCAATAATTTTGATTTTCGGATTGTTGTTTGCAACAAAATCTTATCGCGAAAACTTGCCATATACCGAATTTTATTAATCAATAAAATACAGAGTAAATTTTGTAATAAATGTTCGTTTTATTTAATAAAAATTTCCACATTATCTGTTGGCTCACACTTTATAGCATGCTGATAAACGCAAGGAGATTACTCAGCGGAAAATTCTCTGGATACGAACTATCTTTACTTCTTTTGGGGTTGGATTGGATATTGAATGCAAAGACAATCTTTTGCGTTGCTGAGCAAGGGGTAAGACGATCACATAGTCATAGATGTAGGTAAACATATTTATATCAAACATCTACGTTATTAGAAAGAAAATTCTAAATTGTCTTAAAAAAAAACCGTTAGTACGTTCCTCCAAACTGTAATGCGGAGTTGTTTTTTTGTATGTTTATACTCAACAAGTTGTTGATAGCAGTAGCTATCAACTGAATTGACTTCTAATAAAATTCATTCATATGACAATAATAGCAATTTTTTTTTAAATTATCTGGTACTATCCACGAGTTTGTGTGTACTTATTAATTTTGTGCTGAATGAATCTACAAACGCAAAATCAATAAAATTGCCTTTTTCTGGGCTGAAAAACAGTTGATACCATAAGTTATGAAATACGACATCACTTAAATATCTTCCACAGAATCGCTTAAATGAGTGGATGCGCTGGACCTAATAGCACATAAACTAGCAATAGCATCACGAATGAAGATAGCAAACCGCGATTGCTGTCATCGAACAATAACCTTTGAATACCATATCTTTTAAAGTCACATGACTCACACTAATAATGAATCATATGACTCATACAAGCATTATATCAACATCCATAAAGCCCATTTGAATAGATGCCAAGAAAGAATGCGAAGAAAGAAAACCACAAAATACGAGGTTTTACTCATAATCCTTTGCAACCAGAATGTTAGATTTAAAGTGGCCGCTGTAAAGCGATAATAGTTGTAATCAATTAAACCATAAAACTCACATAATTTCATTTTGGTATTAAAATAACAACAAATTGGTAACTGTATTTAAAAACTCATACATTAAGAATACAATCTGTTATAAGCTTTTGGCAAGATTCAGCAGATATTTCAACAATTTCGCGTCGAAATTTCACCTCCAAGTCATTTAAAGTTTCTGATTTTTTGACATAGAGCGGACAGTTCATATAGTCCCGATAAAAAGAGTCTTAAAGTGTTTAACCGCATCAGCGGAGCAGTCATTTCAGGATAAGACGATACCGAATTTCATCTTCAATAAGACATGTTGCAATTGACTGCGACCCACTTGCTAGCATCACATCGCAAACAAATTTGGCCCAATGACACCTTTGGCATGAGAGCCACGCCAACCGATTTTGAACTACAATGGTTGCTGTTGGAATACATCCATCTTTTCGCGTGACTGATTGCAACCGTGACTTTTTTTTTAAAACGTTTTTTAAAACCGTTAATTTTGCGGTTGGATTTAGGCCTACATCCGTAAAGATTGTGCTGACGCAAGAATGGAAGCCGAACATCATAGACAATGGCCAGAAAATGTTGGGCGGTGATCCGAATTTTGGCTAAAAAATCATCTTAACGAACGAGGCCCATTTTTGACTCAGCGGCTATGTCAACAAACAAAATGGCCGTTATTGGAGTGAACACAAGTCTTCGGCCAAGCATCGATGCATCCACAGAGATTGACTGTTTGGTGTGGTTTATGGCGTGGCGGCATCATTGGACCTTATTTCTTTCGTACCAACCAAGTCAATGGGTTTGGTATAGAGCGATGTTAACTGACTTTCTATGTTCAGAGCTTGACAACATCGATATATCCGAGCTGTGATTCCAACAAGACGGCGCTACATGCCATACAGGCGACGCAACGCTCGAAGTTGTGAAGGAAGGCGACTGGGTCATCTCACGGCGAGCGTTCATGAATTGGCCTTGGACGAGCTCGAGGCCAACATTCGATAGTCTATTGCCAGGATAACGCCGCACATATAAGATCCAGTCATCAAAAATTGGGCCAACCGTTTTTATCACTGCCTGCGAATCGGAGGTGGCCATTTGAATGATGTGCTATTCCACACATAATTTTATATCTCACTCCGTTGTTGTTTTATTTATTTATATTTATATATTTATATATTTTTTCCTATCTTTCTTATCTGGTTGCCCTTTATAATGTAATTTGTTTACGTTTATTTTATATTTGTTGGTCTTACTGTTTGGGTTCAGTGCTGACTGCAGCTCAACTGCTGAGTCGTCACTTTGGTGGAATTTTTTTTTACTGCATCTGTGATGTTAAACGATACTGGATCATTCTTGTTGACATGCGCCCGTGCACGGCTTCATTATTGAGGTATCTAATTTTGGTACCTTCTGATAGGGATTTAGTGAGATTTTTGCGTACAGCAATGATTGAAATTATGTTAGAATGGTTAAAAATATGGCCTCCTTCCAAATACCAATACTGATGTTCCTGTCGGATAAAATCAATATGGGTAAATTCATTTGAAATATTTGCCTGGATTTAGTTGTTTTTTGTCTTTATTAAGTTTTGGTGGCGTCGAGCTATCTATCATTACAATTTCCGCACCCAGTATATTCTGGTTCCGGATAATGAATACCACAGTATATTAAAATTTCACGAAAATCGGAGCTTTGGGGGTTCAACGACTCATTTACCAACACGGGTAGGTTCAAATGTCTGCAAGAGCCTTGACCAGGAATTGAATCCAAAATAAGATAACAGTCCATCGTAAATAATCGTACGTAACTGAAATTGTATGATAAGCCACAAATCTTTTGTTTTCTTGTCATATTAACTCGAATTAAATTTGCAATCTTACAATATACAACAAAAAGGAAGGCCTCCACATTGATTTATACGCCTATAACCCTTCATAATAGCAATCAATGCAATAAAACATGATCTGCATTGTCATTGATTTTAGAGCGATATCTACGAAATGACATCTTTACAAACCACCTGCACATACTTTATCACTCAATTTTCAGCGTTAAAAATTTCTAGCCAAAAAAATTGGTGGTAATGCATTCAGTAATTTTCCAGTAATTTAAATTTATTAAAACAATCTGTGAAACCACAAATTGACGCGTAAAATTAATAATCGGACCTTCCAAAGAATATTTAATGCTCTCGTCATACAAATAATATGCAAAACTCATATGCCTACACCCTGATATTTTATAAAAATAAATCGTTACAACAAATATATAAATATCTACTAAATAAAATCATAAAAAAAACTTAAATATTTTATTTATTGTATAACATAAATAAAACTAACAAATGTATTTATTGTATTGAAAACAAAATTTTATATTTGTATACATAATATTTGTAGTTGGAATATATTGGAAAATGGTACTACAGGTGAGTCGCGTGAGTTGATGCACGACCAGTTTCCATTTTATCGAAGCAAATTTAAGATCAAACGTGTTTTTTTTTTTTTTAGATTTTACAGACATTTATTGTAATAATGGAAAATTAAACGTTTAAATAACGTCAAAGTAATGTATTATGAAAAACAAGCTATGATTTCTCACTGACATCAATTGATTTTAATTGACTGTTTTGGTTAATTTTTATAACCGTCAGTTTCAAAACATTCTTGATAAAATGATCGTGGAAGGCTTTCTTAATTGTTCTTTGTTTGTCATCGATTTCAACGCCAGTTATTTGCTGTAGTAAAATCTTTGTATTTGTATGGTCCTTGCTTGATACTTTATGTGTATTTATGTGGAATTAATAGATCAAAAAACTCACTAGTTTTATATAATTATTTAATGAATATTTACTTTACATAATTACTTATTGGAAAAATTGAAACAAAATGTAAACTCAAAGATAGCTGAAGTTAGAAAAACCGCCTGAGTCGCCAACCAGAAAAGAACTGACTTTATCCCTCCCAGGTCAGCACCGCCACCATCGTTTCGTTTATCCCAGCCATTTCCACATATTTAGCGTGTTCAGAATCTTTCATCATGCCATAGCTCTTATGACCCAAGACACCATATAACCTGCACCGCACACACCCGCGATAATCGGAACAATTTTATCTCGGTGTCATTTCTGACTGAATGATTTCCAAGAATTTTACTGTATGTGTGCCTTGCTTTTATGCATACCAATTGAGTCGTGTTCGGCTGCTTGTCGCGAACGATGAAATGTAATAACATTGCATGCAGGTAATGAATCCTGATGTTAATGAATTTTGTGCGACGTTGACCTGGGAATAGAATCAAACCAATTAAAGTAAAAGAAATACAAAAACCTAGCGGCTGACATTCCTGTATATATGTCTAACGTTTGCATGTCAAAATCTGATGAATTTGAAGATGTTGCAAGAGCAACAGCAACAGTTTCATTTCCATTTTCAATACCCAATCGATCAATGGAACTAGATCTGAATCATCTCATTTTTGTAGAATTTTTTCCCACGATTTTGATAGATTTAGTGCAGTAAAATTTTCCCATGCTAGGTTTGACAGAATAAGTACATAGCGTATTGTGAACGCACGTTTGAAATCGCTATATTCACATTCATTGACAAATCGTAATGCAAGTCGACATTTATCCTTTTTGATGACATGCTGATCCATTTCTTGTGTTAACGGGGTGACATTTGGTGGTAAACACATCACAACAATATCACCATGCCAACACGCCTACCAACGCGGATGATCCTGCGAGAGTGCGTTTCAGAATCTGGGAAGTAGAATTGAAGATGCATTCGACAAGACGGAATACGCCTTGGGCACTTTCATCGATGTTGAGGGCGCTTTCGACAACGGAGCTTTTGACGGCATGTGTAACTCGGCCAGACAACACGGTGCGCCGTATTCGAATCATTAATTTTGTAGATATAAGCAATGCTGGTGAATAGGATATTGATTGCGGACTCTGGATATGTGGTAGCGTGTTTAAACAGGAGTTGCCCGGATGACAACGTTCTATCTCCACTGGTCAGTCAATTCTCTCAAAACTGAGGTTGTTCTCTTTACGAGAAGGAGGAAGCTGCCTGGTCTGACTTATCTAGTGCTTAAAGACATCAGTATCAATCTCTACAAAGAAACTCAGTATTTGGGTGTCATCCTAGATAACAAACTTCTCTGGGCTAAACTTATTACGTCGAAAGTATCTAAAGCGCTGTCGGCCTTCTGGCAGTGCAACGGAGCTATCGGCAAGACATGAGGCCTGTCACGGAGAAGAGTACTTTGGATATACACGCCTATGATAAGGCCAATTATATTCTATGCGTCGATTGTCTAGTGCAATAAGCTCTCGCGAAAACACGTGATTGCTGCTTTTACCAGACTCCAAAGAAGTTTGTTTTGGATGCATGAGAGCTTTCCCCAACACTCCTGGCTCCGCTCTAGACGCATTAATGAATCTCTTTTCCATTGATATTTAAAACTTGAGCGTCACTCTCAAAGCCATCTTCCGTTTAAAAGGAAGTGGTCTTTGGTACAACACGCACTGGGACTTTAATGACCTTGTACGTCGGCTATCTTATGACTCCGGTTTTATTGACATGCCGTCCCATGCAATGACACCAGAACTCCTGCTGCGGAAAAAATACGCAATCGACTTTCCCTGTGCCCGAGACTGGTATCGGCCAGAATCTGAGCCAGTAAAAGAATGCAGTCGGGTCTTCACAGACTGCTCCGAAACCAATATGTGGCGCTGGTGTCTTTCTGGAGGACAACACCGTTGTCCCAACGCTGCTTTTCCTCAGTAGGAAAGACTTCAGGTTGATTACTGGCGTCGTTACATGGCACTACACTTTTGCAAAGCACTTAAATGTGATGGGCAAATGTGACACAACATCCTTCAATGCTTGCTGTGAAAGTGATGCCAACACCGGAGAGGTATATCTCTATGAATGACCGGCTTACTTTCGCATCAGGCTGCAGGTACTCCGCGCTGACGTAATGGATGCTGGTACTGTAGGCATCTTATCACTAAAGCGCTTACTCACCTTCTTACGAACCTTTCTTCGTAAGACTGAATTTCATTAAAAGGAACTTACAAATAATAAACTAGACTAGTTCTTTGTCTGAGTGCTCTGTTCCTACAAAAAAAAAAAAAAAAAAAATCATACCTTTGGTACAAAAGGAATTTATTTAGAAAATTAAAAATACAAGTTTATTCATCTAAATCTATATTGTCCCCTTCAAAGTAATCGACTGCAACACTCTTATGCCAGCGCTTGATCCAATCCTCGAAAAAATTTTCATATTCGGTTTTCGGTATGTCCATCAGTGCTTCCTGTGATTTTTTCATTATTTCATCTCGGCTGCTGAAACGCGTTCCCCGTAGTGGTTTTTTAACTCAATTGAACAGAAAGATGTCACAGGGATCCAAATCAGGTGAATTCGGTATATTTGTTGCATTTTTCGTCAAAAAATTACAAATAATGATGGCGCTGTGCGACGGTGCGTTAGCATGGTGCATACGAGTTTTATGCCCACAATTCTAGTCTCTTTCGGCGAATTGCTTCATGCAAACGTCTCATAACGCCCAAATAATAATTTTTGCTTACTCTCTGGTCTTCTGGCAAAAATTCATGATGCACTACACCGTTGTAATCTATGAAAACCGTGAGCATTGCCTTCTTTTTTGACTGAAAACGACGTGGTTTTTTTGGTCTCGGCTCATTTGGTGAACGCCATTCACTTGCCTAATGTCTGTATTACGTGTCGTACTCATAAACCCACGTCTGGTCTCCAGTAATGACCTTTTGATAAATGTGGGATCGGATTCAGCCTCGCAAATCATCCCTTTTGCGACGTCAACACGGTCTCTTTTTTGCATGAAATTGAGGTCTGTTGGCACCAACTTTGCTGCTACACGACGGAACCCCAAATCATTAACCAAAATATCTTGGACGGATTAATAGGCATAGGATCTGATGGTCATTTTGCGATTATTGACCAACATTTCTTTTACTTCATCAATGTTTTCGTCGGTTTTTAGATGTCGATGGTCTGCTACTGCGTTCATCATCTTCGATTGACTCACGACCACTTTTGAACCGATTGTGCCACTGGTAAAGGACCGTTTTCTTTAGAGAATCGTTGTCGAAACACCTTTCCAAATCCGTTTTTTTACGCAAAATTTAATACAAGTTCATTGTTGCAAATTTAAATCCATTATCTAAAATTGCAAAAAAATCGCCAACCCACACATAGATAGTTGTACTCTTGGCTACGTAACTTTTGCAAATGTCAAGCTATGACGCTAAGATTTAGAGGGAATGTCAACAACAATTGTACCAACTAAACAAAAAAAAAAAAAAAAAACAGAACTCAAACCGGAACAATGGGAGCGCCACACGGTGGTTATTCCGTTTTTGTTTTTTTTTATCAAGGTGGTATAAAATCTGTGAAAAGTTTCCGTGTCATGCATGTGTGTTGTGATGAAACATATTCGACAGCATTTTTGTAGTTTTTCAGTGAAGATAAATTTTTCCATTTCCCAATCGCTAACATCTTCATTTTGTGTTCACCATTTGCATTTAACCACGGCATGATACTAATGTTGTGTTTACACTTTTTACGGTCACTTGCAGTTCCTTCAGCTTGCAACACCAATGTTGTTTCAGGTAGGGCTTTCCAATTCAAAGCAATTGGAGCTCAGTAATTTTGTTTCTGTTTTTTCTTTTCCAATGACTTTGAGTATTTTAATGCCATGACTATCTTTAAATCTGCGAAAGCACCCGTGACTAGCATTTAATTCACCTTTTTCATATTTTGATGAATAAGGAGATGGCTTGGCTTCTCAGTAATAATACTTTTTGATGTCGGAACATCCTTGAGTGGCTTTTGCGAAATCCAATAGTACAAATGTTTCTCCATAATTGGATACTCACATGTTTTTAAAGTATCACGATCATTTGAAGGAGAATCTGTTAATTTAACTACACCAAACTCGGCAGCTACAATATTTTGTTGCTGCTTTCACCTTTTTTTGATTCTTTCTAAAATTCTTACTTTATCTACTAATTTTAATCATTTTGTTTTCGATCGAAACAATCGAAAAGATTTTCCCATAAGCAAGCTATAAATTCAACAACAAATAAATGATTTCTGTCGCGCGGAGTGTGATTGTGATGTCAAAGATTCATTGCCAATGTTGCATTTCACAACACGTAGCGTGCCCAACACAACATTAGCTTCACCAGACAGATGATGTGTATGTGTTATGACTTCTTGAAGTGGATGGAAAGTGGAATGGGAACACCGAGAGTTTTAAGTGAAAGGCAAGAAACAAACAAAGCTGAAGTGATTATAAATGTACGTACATGTCTTTATTATTTTACTATATGTTAGGCAAATATCTTTTATGTATAAACTAATGCATAACTAATTAACATATTCATATGCATTTGTGTATTTTACTCTACCTTCTGAATTGAAGTACGATTTGTAATTTTCTCTATTTTGTTTCGCTTTAATTGAGGTATAGCTGTTACCAGCGCATTGTAAACTGAGAAGTTAAGGAAAATTTGTTAAGTTTCGAGCCAGAAAAGGCATAACCTTTATCTATTTCGTTAAAATGTGTAGCACTGGATTTAATTAAAAAACAATATATGAAATGCACAAAGAGCCAACACAATGTAAAGTACCTTCTTGGGTTTGTATGGATGTTTGTAACACTTTAAACCAACGACTACGTTTCAAGCACGTGATAGTCGGTAGTTTGAAATACGTTTCTCCTGATTCAGTTCCAAAACCATAAGCACTATGCTGTACAAGTTTTTGTTATTATAATAAGTTGCTCCCAAATGTGGTGGTGGTACGATGCGAGTATGTTTTCCGTCCATTGAATCTCCTCAGGTAATGAATTGCCACCTTTTTCCAAAACCTCGTGCCACGTTACCCAAAACTTCTGCCTAGAAACTGGAACAGAAATATTTTTTTAGCTAATACATGGGCTGAAAAGTCCGTTTCTAATAGAGGGCACTACTTGAATTACATCCATAACATTTTCAGTTAGTACCAACCTACAAAAGATACGTGTATAAATTTGACAGCTGTCGGACAATTAGTTCTCGAGATATAGCGTTGTGAGTAAAGCAACTTTTGTTATTGTGAAAAAGATGGATTCAAAGCAATTTCGTGTGTTGATTTATCATTGCTTTTTGATGGGAGAAAATGCAAAGAAATGTCTTGATAAGTTTTACCCGGACTATACACCAGCCGAACGAACCATTCGCAAGTGGATTGAAAAATTTTAAAGTGGTCATACAAGCACCGAAGATGATGCACGCAGTGGACGTCCAAAAGAGGCTGTTTCAGATGAAAACATCAAAAAAGTCCACAAAATGACTTAAAGTGAAGTTGATCGAGATAGCTGAGGCTCTGAAGATATCAAAAGAGCGTTTTGGATATATCATACAGGAATATTTAGACATGCGAAAGCTCTGTTCAAAGTGGGTGCCGCGTTTGCTTACAGTCGACCAAAAACAACAACTTGTTGATGATTCAGAGGAGTGTTTAAAGCTGTTCAACCGCAATAAAGCCAAATTTTTGCGTCGGTACTTCACACCAGAGTCAAGTCGGCAGTTAGCTAAGTGGCGAGCGGGCGACGAACCTCGTCCAAAACGACCAAAAACTCAGCAGTCGGCTGGCAAGGTTATGGCATCCGTATTTTGGGATACACATGGAATAATTTTCATCGACTATCTCCAAAAGGGGCAGACTATCAACAGCGACTATTACATTGCGTTGTTGGAGCGTTTGAAGGACGAAATCGCAGAAAAGCGGTCGCATTTGAAGACAAAGAAAGGGCTGTTTCATCAAGACAATGCACCGTGTCACAAGTCGATGAAAACGATGGCAAAATTGAATGAATTCGGCTACGAATTGCTTCCCTTCCCACCGTATTCTCCAGATTTGGCCCCCAGCGACTATTTCCTTTTCGCAGACCTCAAAAGAATGCTCGCCGGAAAGAGATTTAATACCGATGAACAAGTAACCACTGAAACATAGGCTTATTTTGAGGCTAAACCGAAATCGTACTACAAAACTGGTATCGAAAGATTGAAAAATCGTTTCAATCAATGTATCGCCCTCGAGGGCAACTATATTGATTAATGAAGTTGAGTTTTGCAAAAATTTTGTGTTTTGTTATAAAACGGCACTGACTTTTCAGCCCATGTGCTATGTATATAATTATATATGTAGGTAAATCTTTCTTTACAGGTGGAGAAAATTTCTAGGCCTTTGAAAAAACCGAAAAAGAGGAATTGAGCTAGTTACAATGCCAATAAATTAATAAATGAAAAACTGGTATAAATGTTGCTAAAAAATTGGAAAAAATGGATCCTATTTAAGCAATCTATTCCGAATCATTGATTTATCAAAATTTTACATAAGGGGTTACTCAAAAAGATAAGTGAAGACAGTGAAATTTGTAACGGTCAGTGTAAATCTCGAATTAGAGCATCATTGTCTTTCCTTTCATCTGAGTCATTGCTGTCACCTTTATAAGAAGACTCAAGTCCTTCACACAGGAAACCATTTATTTTTGTTGGACAAATATTCATTAAAAGTTTTCAATACAGAAGACAGTAATGGTCATTTTAATTTGAAATCTAATCAATAATAATAAAGCAGCCGTGACCTTTACTCCTTCTTGGTTTTATTTAGTCTTTACCTTCATACAATATATTTCGACCTAAGGGCCTCTTGAATGGCTTGGTATGTTTCAGGTATACGTATGCTTAGGGATGTGGCTTATACTCCCGCACTGAATTTTAAATCCTCATAAGATCGTCCTGTAGCAAAAATCAGGGTGTTGCTATAAAACGTTTTTCTGCATTGATTCTTTTTCTCATTATTTTGTCTTGTTTTGTGTTCCTACTCCCAATTTTGTTCAGCTCTTCAGATCATCAGATCATCAGGAAATTGAACACGCAATTCGCTAACTAACGTCACCTGTATTTAAAACAAAAAAATTGTTTTTAATACTTAGTGGGGTACACTCTTCGTTTTAGAATCGCTTTTTATCTAGCTGACATTGATTCCGTCTGTTTTTTAGTTAACGTTTGTGGAATTTTTACCCATTCTGTCTTAAATGTTGGTTTCAGCCCTTCAATGTTTCAAATTTCATAATACTAAAGCCTTTTTTTTTAAATTGATCATAAATTTTCAATTGGGCTTATATCTGGGCTTTAAGGGGGAGTTTTCATAGTTTGGGATGTTATATTGTATCCAAAAGTGGATGTTTAAGCTCATGTGTTTTAAATCGAATTTTGTTGAAAGACAAAATCTTGTGTAGGCCAAAAATTCTTGCACTTTGATGCAAATTTATTTTTACGATATTAATACACTGACTGGAACACATAATATTTTCAAGTAAATGTAATTTTCCAACACCTAATGCCCGAAAACAACCGCAGACTATCAATAAACCACCACCGTGTTCGAATGTAAGTAGGAGGTTATACCTTTTTAGGCTTGTTTTGATTTCGTGCCTGGTCTCGACACGCCAATCGGATAATTTTACGTTAAATTTGTATTCGCTAAAAAAAAAAACTTTGTTTCAGAACTCCAATTTTTCATTAATATAATTTTTGGAAAAACTATAGGTTTTAGCCTATTATTGGGCCCATAAATGGCTTCCTTACAGCGACTAAGCTTCTAAAACCTAGTTTTCGAACATAATTCCTAACAGTGTGTGCAATCAATTTCAATTTCAAAAAATTTATGAAGGTTTGCACGCAGTTCAACACCACTAATATCAGGATTTTTACGAATATGCCGAAATAAAAATGATCGGTGTGTTCGGTTAAACTTCATTCTAACGTGTGACCTGATAGCAATGATAGTTTTTTTAATTATTATGTTTCAGTAGCTGTCAAAGTTACTAACATCCAGCTATCTAAATATTCACTACGGTTTGCCATTTCATCATGCATCGTTTTACGCTTACCAAACGTCCGGATATTATTAAAAAATATTATCGAAATTCCGGCTCAGCTGTAAATATGCAAAGTAAATCGCCAGAGAGCTAACCCGTTTTTTTTTGCTTTTTGGGTTTTGGGCCTAAATCCGTATAAGACTGTGCTGACGCAAGATTTAAAGCCCCACAAATATAGATAATGCCGTGAGTTCGCTAATTTTGCTCTAGAAATGTTGGCCGAAGAACCGGATTTTGACCAAAAAAAATCATCTTCTTGGACGAGGCCCATTTTTAGCTCAGCTATGTCAACAAGCTAAATTGCCATTATTGGAGAGAACTCAGTCCTCAAGTGTTCGGCCAAGCATCAATGCATCCACAGAGTCACTGTTTGTTCATCAATTGGCCACCGCGATCATGCGGTGATTGACATCACTCGATTATTTTCTTTGGGGCTACGTCAATTCCTTAGTCTACGCTAACAAGTCAACCACTTTGTACGAGATCGAGGTCAACATTCGACACGCTATTACCGGAATAACGCCGCACATATTGGACCGAGTCATCAAAAATTGGACCGCTAGCTTGAAGCACTGCCTGCGAAGTTGAGGCTGCCATTTGAATGATCCGCTATTCCACAAATAATGGTATGAACGTAACTTCAAAATAGAGCCAGAATCAATGTTATACCTCACACCGTTGTTGTCTTATTTAATATTTTTTTCCTGTTCGACAACTAGGCGTATTTTACGTAAGGATATTGGCCTTAAAGCGTAAGGCGACTTGAATTTGCGTCATAAATTTCGATGAATGGGCTCCGGAAAAACTCAATGAAAATCCGGTGTTTTATCCTGAAATTTTGTTCAGTGATGAAGCCTATTTCTGGCTCAATGGATACGTTAATAAACAAAATTGCCGTATTTGGGCTGACGAGCAACCAAAAGAGTACCAAGGGCTACCATTAAATTGATCTATATTTCTTCAAAAATGAAACAATGGACTTGTTGAGATATCATTTTGGTGAGCACTTAATTTCACATTTTGGTACGGTAAATTGGCCGCCTAGATCGTGCGATATCCCACCTTTCGACTATTTTCAATGGGGATATGTAAAGTATCAGGTCTTCAGGAATAAGCCAGCTACGATTAACGCTTTAGAAGCCAACATTATCCGCAAGATATCAGTCGCCCAAAATCGGACCTTCCGAATGGACCACCTGAGACATAGTCTTGGCCAACATTTCCATAATATCATTTTTAAAAAGTAAATGCCATGAATTGTTCTTTTAACCGATAATAAAAATTTTAAGTTCACTTTCAAATTTATGTACAATATTTTATTTTACATTATAAATCAAACCTCACGATGAAATACGCTATATATGGTATATTGGTCACATATTGAATTCTAGATGCACCACTGCTTTTGATTTTTGTAATTTAGCGTAAACATTTACCGTCTTTATGCAGATTGACAATCAATTTCCTTACGTCGTTTAAAAGTTCACTTGATTTTTGACCCATCTTGAAATTCCAGGTATTTCGTCAACAATTTCGAACCGATCTTTATTAATTGACATTTGTTGCGTTTGATAAACAATGTTATTGAAAACAAATCCTAGTTTATGAAAGAAAAACTCTGGATTGCTTAATGTACTATACGAATACATATTTTGTTTCAGCAAAAAAGGTAAAACTTTAAGATTGGACTTTTTCTAAAATATTGGTGTATGAATATGAATTTGTTATACTGTGGCTCTTAATTACAAAATTTTCGAATGAATTGTCAATGAGATTAAAAAACAGAAAATAAATCCATTAATACTGATAAGATGAAGTGAAAAACAAATTGCATGACCCAAGTCTTTAAAAAACTATAAAGAAAGATTTGGGGCACTTTACACTGATTAAAATTCCTTCTGCCTTATTCGAAAGAATCCCTGATAACAATGAATGATTTAACTAAGATTGAGTAAAATAGTAGAGTATCATCGCTGGAAGCGTTGTTGTATCATCTTCTTATCAAAAACCCCTCTATGATTTTACTCATAAGACAGTTAGCCACAGACTTTTTAGAGACGTTGGGAAACATCCATTTGAATTCTCTAGCATACCTGTGTCACCTAAAAAAGCAACTCCGCAGAACGCACCTAATTTTAACTCAAGTTCAGGCTTGGACAATACTTCTCAGAACCGCTTTGAGAAGTCTGATTAGCAACTTGGTTTTTTGATTACCATTCACCGAACTCAAACTTCCGATTGGATGTTATGCTTGAGATCCTGAATTGTCGCTGGGTTATTGGCATAGACCTTGCTCTTCTCCAACCAAAATAATGCGATCTTCAAATCTCGTACGCAATAAATTGATTGATTGGTGGCATCTGTGGGCGACAGCACCATCCTGTTGAAACCACGGACCATTCCAGACTAATTTAAAAAAAAAAAAAAAAATAGCCGGTCAAAATGTTGCGGTAACGTTCTCCATTCACTGTAACTGTCTCTTCAGCCTCATCTTCGAAAAAGTACGGGCCAATAATGCCGCCAACCCATAATCTGCATAATATTTGGGATGCATTAGTTTTTCGTGATCTTGTTCCCCAAAAAAGTTCATTCAAAAATGAGCTTTACCGGAAAAGATAAAATTCGATGAAAAATTTATTCAACATCCAGTGAACAAATCGGCGACGTTCTAAATGGCGTAAGGCTTCAATTGTAAATGAAGAATAAAATTTAGAATTCACCGTAAATGTCATAATGTCATAAATGTCATTCGGCGACGAATTCAGGTGGCTGGCTGGTTTTGAATATTTCGCTTACGGAGGTAATGTTTTGGAGTGTGATATGGAGTGTGACTCGATACCGAACCAGTTTCTTCAAAACGATTCACCATGTGAAAACGGGTTTTGTTTGCGTGCTTGGTAGCTTGGAATAATAATATCAAATATGACTTTCCCTTGGTAGACTTTATGAACGGTCCCAAATGATCTTCCCTGTGTCATAGGGAAGTTCCTTTTTTTCGATGAGATGAAGTTCTCCACGGGGTTACACTTTATTATTGCTATGTATAGGCACATTCAACCCAGGACTTGAGGTACTTCTTTACAACTTGTGTCATTCTTGGGAACCAGTATCTACTTTTAAGATGATTTATTGTTTTCTTTTCCGAAAAATGTCCCATCAGGTTGTGACAATTCCTCATTACTCGATTACGAACGCCCCCCGGTACGTACAATTTAAGGTCGTTTTTGTCTCGCCTGTATATACGGCCATCCTTAAGTTCGTAGTCCGTTTGTATTTGTTTCTCCTTATTGCTGTTAGGTTGTTTTTTGACACATTGTGCGATTTTAGCGATATGTTCGTCTTGGAGCTGTAATGAATACAACCAATCATAATCGTCTTTACTTACTTTCAATACGTCCATGACGACAACATCAGGCTGGGTTGCGTTTTCATAAGGACGTCTGAACAGAACGTCAACATGTGGCATGAGCTTTCCGGACATTTCATAATCGAACTCAAGCATCTTAAGCCACCAACTGGCTATTCTAGGGATAAACTCTTTCTTACTCATGGCTGTCTTAAGAGCTTCACAATACATCGTTATTTTGAAATGTTGGTTGGTGGATTTTACAACTACTAGAGCCTCAAACTCATAGCTATGAAAGGAACTTACTTCATCCGACGTTTTCCTCCTATAATATGCCACTGGACGAAGCGTATTATCTTCATGTTGTATTAATACTCCTGCTATCCCATGAGAACTGGCGTCAGTGTGGAGTTCGTAATCGAACTTTCCTATTGGCAGAGTTTTGGTTTTACCAGGTTGAATTGTGCCATCTTTTACCTCGTGTCCTAAGAATTGTATTTGTCTTTTGAAGAAGGCGCAGGTGAGAGTTAAGTTGGCTTTTTTAAGTTTTTTTTCAGGAATGACCTTAACTTTTCTATCTCTTCTTCAAATGTTATGGACGGAATTACGGACTGACTTTCCACCTCCAAATCCGTGCAAAATGGCTTCGCATTTATCCATGTTACAGTTTATGTCTGTGGCAACCTGCTTTGTTTGATCGTCTTCTCGCTTCCTGAATCTAGAAGTGCAGCATACTTTTTGGCTGCTATTAAAATATCTTTAAGATAACAATCTGACTGTGCTTCGTTGCAAATCACGTTAACACGATAATTCTTTTCTGCCATTTTTTCCGTCTTTATTAACGAATGTTGGTTGATGTCTTTGTTATTATTCCAGTGTCTTTTCCTTGTTTAGGAGACGATTAGGCTGCTATTTAGTGAATTCGCTGGTTGAAGGCCGCGAAGATGTAATGACTCTGAGTCTAGTTGAGCCACTTGCTGGCCGTGAATGCATACGAATGCCCTGGTACCATTTAATTTTTTCAATTAATTCTGAAATATTGTTAAAGTTCCCAATACTGAATAATTGTTTTATCTGAGAGATCAATTCTCTTTCCTATCAGATTTATCCCAAAACAAACATTTTCAATTGTTTCTGAGGACTGTCGGGTTCTTTTAATTAATTGCTGATGTACTTCAACTTCACTGCAGTGGTATGGGAAGTTCGATTTGAGTCCTAAGGCTAACTGACTTAACGAGTCCCACCAGTGTCTTGCTGGTCCCTGCATTCGTGGTGAGGCATCATCCCAACCATATATATATGTTTTTCAGTTTCTCAACGCGGTTTACCCAACACTCAGCTGACATAGAATGAATTTCTCCTGGTGAGAAGATAGGCAATGCATCGGTGATCTCTCTGATGGTACAATTTACACTTGGCCGGTTTTGCATCGTATCTTGGGACAATCTGGTTGTATCTAAGTTCCTCAATTTCTCACCAATTACTTGCTCCTTTGCAAAACTAGCTTTTTCTTTCTCAAGAAGGTCTCGTTCGCGCTTTATCAAAGACCATTCCCTGGTATTTAGTTCTTCTTCAGTTAATGTGCCAGAGTCTTAGATCGTGGTTATATTTCGATTGTTGTCAGCAATTTCACTTTGTCTTATATCTTGGTTCAAATTGGAGTTAGAAAGAGATTCGCTTGGGTTGAATTGTCTGTCGTAAGCATTTATTCTCTTAAAAACTGTTCTTTTGGAGCCGCTAATCGGAAAGTTCCTTTTCCTAAACTCATCTTGAAGCTGCCTGACATACAAACTATCCCTGTCCCTATCAAAGATATTGAATAAATTTACTGTACAGAAAAAAGTGGCTGACCAAATGTTCAGAGCATATCCCAAAATCGTTACAGCTTATATGTCAAGAAACAAACTCATACACGATACATTCAATATCGACAGAGATAAAAATATACTTTTTCTGACCGAAAATGCACACTCATATATAAAAACATTCACCAAAAGGTTTATCCTAAACTTTTCTTTTGTCGCAGGTAGGGATAGACATATGCTTTTTCGTAAACCAAAAATGCATAGGGTAATGGCCCCAGTAGTCGAACACTTAGTGGTTTACTGTAAAGTAATCGTAAACTGTGAGAGAGCCATTCAACCTAATTATATGAAGTTGAAATTATTAAAATTAAAATTATTTTTCCTTAATTACTTAGTTACTAATAAAATAAAAACTGAAAAACAGCCCAAATCTCAAGTAATCGAACACTTGTTTCCTGAAGTCAAACGTAAAGTTTCCAGACTTCGAACATAAAATTTCATGTGGGAATAAACCTTAAAAATTAATTAAAAACTTTTTTTGAAGTCTTATTTCATTTCAATTTTATTGAAAATAAATACAAAACTAATAAGCCTTTAAAAGATAGGAAAAGGAAAAAGTCATAGCTTCAGATGGGCAATACTTTGAATAATACTATTGTACATGTTTTTCTTAAATAAACGTTCAAATTTTGGAAAAAAAAACCGCACGAATTAAATTACAAATCGAAAAGGTCTCATCAGGTTATAAATTAAACAATTATTTTGGTTTTTTTAGTTTTTAAAAAAATATCGGACTATGTCCGATTCTTTATCGTCTTTTTAATTCAAGAATATATTAAGAACTAAAGCTAGCTATCAGGTGACCGAATGCAGTGACACCTGGAGTGCACGGTATGGAGTGCATGATGACTGTGGGAACATAGTGTTTGTTGATGTGCATGAGCTTCGAGCGTGCTGAAAACTCGTGGGAAAAGAATTTAGAGCAATATGCTGTGTAAACATTTCTGGTGTTAACTCCTCCCGCTTTAAGTGCGAATGTCCTCTTTTGCAGAATTTTTCTTAAAATATAGAATTGATGTTATGGATGATGACGTGCCTGGTTTTTCCTCTGGTTTTAGTGGATTTTTGATGTCTTCTACTTTGATTGATACTTGTGTCGGTTTTTTCGAAATGATCTTGGTTATTGCAAAAATAATGAGTGGAATGAGGATTATCGTTAGGCCTATGTTGGACATTAGGCTGATGATGTTCTGGTTACTTGCAGTTGGATATGTTGTGTGTTGTTTACATTTAACTCTTTAAGCATCTCCCATGACAAAATTTCTTCAGTTAAGCCCTTGATAGATTTTGGCTGCAATATTGCTAGTAGAGGCTTGACATGTATCAGCTCGTTGAATCTGAAGACTTCTTTTTATATCTTTATGGTGGAGTTATGAAATTGCACTATGTAGGTCCCACTTTTATTATATTAGCCTTTGCCCAGTGCAAGGTGTACTCTATATTGATTAATTCTTCTTTAATTATTTTTAACTTATACTTATGTTTAAAACTATTTCATTTTTTTAAATTCTCATTGGTCTGAACAATTTTTAGTATAGAGTTTGTAACTTGGGTAAGGTTATTCATTTTCTCTATTGATAATGACTTGTCTATTGTTATTTTTCAAAATGTTGTTGAATTTTTCTTGTACAATGCGAAAGTCGTGGTGATCCGGGTTACCGGTTTCCGGTTTCCGGCTACCCACTTCCAAGCGGTTCCAATGAAGTTCAACGATCTCTTTTGTCGTTTATTCGAAGTAAGTTTATTTAGATAACTTTGGATCTGGGATATTTCATAGGAGAGGAGAGGGTAAAGAGGGTGATCGGTTGAGCAGTTTTTCCTGATACGTCAAAAATTTCGTCATATAATTTCTGGTATTGTTGTATATCTATGATATGTACGATTTTAAAAGTTCCGTCCTGAATTTTTGCTGTCCCTATTTAGATAGTAACTAACTCACGAGTTCGTGTAGTCTAGTATTCGAGTGTCTCCTAAGCATGGCGTTAATGGTATCCTGTAAGAAAAAATCAATTTTTAATGTTACTCTTGTGTACTATTCTACCTGGTTCTGTTTTAATTGTTGTTTTAGAAATTTCTGCTATTACTTCTTTTTTATATCTGGGAGATATTTTAGAACCTAATCTTTTGTTTATTTTTACGTACACAATATCACCTACCGCATAATCTTTTACTGGTTATCTATTTTTGTTGTGATAATTCAGATCGTACTCCTGTTTTTCCTTTAATCTTTCTATGTTGTTTTGTCTTGATTTCTCGTATTGCTCTGGGTCATTAACATGTCTATTAAAAAATACATCTATTGGCTTTTTTTTCGTTGTAGAATGTACCGAGGAATTGTATTCGTATGTGGCCTTTTCCAACAATTCCTTGAAAGTTCTAATTTTTTGCTCCTTCTTAATACAGCGCATGATTTCGGTGAGGGTTGAGTGGAAACGTTCCACTTGTCCATTTACTGCACTGGTGTAGGGTGGTGTAGTATATACTTTTGCGCCGAATTGGTGTTCCAACATAAATGATATAGAGGTTGCATTCAAAAATTTTTGTTATCAATTACTATCATGCGTGGTACTCCGAAGGCATATAATAGTTCTCGCAACGGGTCTTATATTCTACTGCCTTTGATTTTAGTATTCTTACCTGGGCATATTTCGAAAATTTATCGATTGCTGTGAGTTCCTTCTGTCGAATAGATATCCACATGAATGATTTCGCCAGGATGATTTGGAATTGGTGTCGGTTGCAGTTCGGGCTTTTGCGGATGGCGGTCATACTTATGTTCAAGAAAGGTTGTACATTTACTAACAATATCACGAATCTTCGAGTTCATCTTTGGGAAGTATACTTCTTGAAGTAGTTGCAGTTTGTTCTTTTTCGCATTCCGATGAGCTCTTTTGTGTATTTTCGGAATTTGTTCTTCTTGCTCTGACCCGCTTGTTAAATCTTGAACTCGCGTTTGTGTGTACTTTACCTTGTAGCTCCTGAAGTGTTTAGGATATATCTTTTGAATTTTTCTCATGATAAACTTTGAGGTCAATAGGCCATTTGTTACGCTAGGATTCGAATATTTTTTTAGTAGTTGTACCAGGTCAGTTATTTCGTAAGTTTTTCGGGTAATAGTGTGTCTGTGGTACGTAGGAAAAGGGATTTCAAATGTATAATTGACAGTCACCGGTTATTAAAAAAATTTGATTTCTAAAGGCATTAATAAATTTCTAAAGGTTAATAGGTTCAGTTGCGGGGATGAGGTTATGTTAGGAGGTTTCGTTTCTTTCTGAGATTGTTGTGGAGGTTTGGATAATGCGTTTCCTACTACGTTAGTTCTTCCTGGTTTATATTTTATTTCGTAATTGTATTCTTTCAGGGCGCATTTCCACCTTTTCATTTTGGCGTTATGATTTATGGTACTCAGAGAGAAGGTAAGAGGCTGATGGTCTGTAAAAATTACCACTTTTGCAGAGCCATAGAGGTAATTACGCAAAGACTTCAAAGCCCATATTATTGTTAACATTTATTTTTCGTTAGCGGCGTAAATTTCCTCTGTCTTATTCAGTGTTCTAGATATGAAGGTGATTGGTTTTCCTTCCTGCTCTAGTACTGCTCCAAGTGCGTAGTTCGAAGCATCAGTTGTTTAATGGAAGGTCTTCCTGAAATCTAAATAATTTAGTATGGTTTCCTGTGACGTTAGGGAATTTTTTATTTTTTCAAAGGCTTCGAGATCATTTTGATTGAGATTGATTACCTTTCTGCTTGAAGCATTTTTGGACACTCGTCCATCCTGCCCCCTTAAAAGGGATGTCAGGGGTTTGGCTAGTTTCGCGTAATCTCTGATGAAGCGTCGGTAATACCCCGACAAGCCTAAGAAAGAGCGAAGATCTTTTAAGGTTTTTGGGTGTGGAAAATTTTGAATCGCTTTAACCTTGTCAGGATTAGTTTTTATACCATTAGCTGATATAATAAACCCTAGGAATTCAACTTCACTTTTGAAGAAGTCACATTTATCTAATGTTTGCTTCTTCCAAGGTTTTGAAAATTTATTCGATATCGGTTATGTGAGAGGTTGTGCTTTCGCTGAAAATGATGATGTCATCGATATAAATATAGCAAATCTATCCAATGTATTCCCGAAGAATATCATCAAGTGCACGTTGGAAGATTGCTGGTGCGTTTTTAGGGCACTGTTGATAGAGAAAGCAGTTTTCTCTATGTCAGATTCTTTGAGTCGGATTCGATGAAAGCCGCTCTTCAAATCGGATAGGATAGCGATCCGCTATTGTGGATTCGTTAAGCTTCCTGTAGTCGATGACGACTCTGAATTTCCTTTCCCCTGAATGATCCATTTTTTTCGGAACTATCCACACTGGCGAATTGTATGGAGACTTGGACGGCCGTATAATGTCGTTGTCCAAAAGTTTTTGAACTTCTTGTTCTACTTCATTCTTAAGCGCCATTGGGTATGGATAATATTTGGAATAGATGAGTGTATCCGTGTTAGTGCGGATTTCTCCTACCACATTCATAGTGTAAGTAAGTTTTTCATTTGGTTCCGATAAAAGTCTAGTAAATCTGTTTACTAACGTCTTTATTACGGATTTCTGGTCTTTAGTCATGTGATCTGTATTGATATCAATTGAGTTGACAGCCTGCGACGGTTGTTGTTTTATTCTGATTTTGACCTTATTCTGAATGAGCAGGTAATTGTTCCTGGTATCTATTATGGCAGATAGTTCTTTCAAACTATCATTGCCTAGTATGCCATGAAAAGATTTGAGAGAGGGTAGGAGGAAAAACTTTACGTTACAATTTTTTAATCCGAAAAAATTTATAACGGTGTGATGGGTAACTTTAATGTTGCCCGCAACGGAATTAGCGAAAAAATATTGTTCGTTAGGTAAGGGATTAGCGACAAATTGGGATTGAATGTAATTTTTGTTTGAGCCTGTATCTATAAGGATTTTCAAAGTCATGCCATTCCCCGTTATACATTCGAAGTATGGTAACGAAGAGTTAGCTAGCCTAAAAAATGTATATCCGTGAAGTCTTGTATCTGTGGATCGGAATATTTTTCAAACTATGTTTGTGAGTCTATGTAATCGTTTAATGTCTGGTTGTGTTCCGAATCAGAGGTCATCATCATGGCTGAATATTCTTGTCCGTTGTTTTGCTCTTGTTCGTAGCATATTCCACCTTTTTCCTGATCAATATTTTGATGAGGAGCTTCCGTTTCTATATGGAAGTTCCTTTGCTGCTTGTTCAGAACATCCTGTTGTGATGGAGGTGGTGGTCGTTTTCCTACCATTCCAGTATCTTTGGGTCTGTTCATGTAGTTAATGTTCTTCGTCTGCATTGATTGATCGGTTTCCATAGGTACTTGTGGTTTTGATGCTGTTGGACGGCCTGGTGCATGCTGGTATGCTTGATATTGGAAATTATTCTGTCGATTCATGTTGGGTTGGGGATATTGTTGATAGTGCCCTGGGGATGGATTATTTTGTGGGAAAAAGACTAGTGGTTGTGGCATATGGGCCAGTTGCGGATAAAATAGCTGCTTAGGGTTGTTTGAGTGTTGATTAGGATATGCCTTCTTTGGGTGTGATTGTGGTGGCTGACCTTGATGTTGTTGTTCCTGTTTATATTTTGACTGTTAAGAGCGTACTGGGTTTTGTAACCCTGATTCTCCAGCTTCAGGCATAAATGTAATGCCTGGGGCAGATCGGATGGTTCTCTTATGCCCAATAACCTAGGCAAATCACCATGAAGACCCCTAACGAATGTGTCTAACGCTTTGTCGCGATAGGTCTTCGTTAACAGGTTCATTGATTCTGGATCCATGTCCATAGAAGAGAGTTTATTGAGAATAAGTGACAAGTGCGAATACACTTGCTGATAGAATGCCTGTGTGCTACTATTTCCCTGGACAAGGGATGTCATTTGGTACTCGAGAGTACTAATATCGTGCTTATCAGCGTAGTGAAGCGCAAGGCATCTGGAGATGGCTCTCCAGTCGAGCGGAGTGTTGTAAAATTCCAGGGCTATGTCAGTGTTGCCCGTGATCTTATTTCTAATGGCACTCAATATTCCAAATGACTCGCTCTACGCTCTTCTTCCAAGAGCTGAATTCTCCGACGTTGCCTGAAAATTCCCTAAGTTGATTTGCAAACTCTGGACGTATGGTTTGATCAATAGCGTTAGCTAAATCAGCATTTGGATTCAGCAATGTTTGTATGTAACGGGGGCATTCGTTATGAATGATTCTGCTCACTATGGAGGAAATGAGGGATTCTAACTCGGGTGTGGTATTTGAAGTCTGCGTTTAAGAATTTGAAGGACCTGCATTAGGTGAAGGTTGAAGGACCGCTCTTCGTACAAGATTAGGGTTGCTCATTGTGACTGAATAGACAAGATATTACAATTGACTAATATAAACTTGGTTTTAGAGTGTAGTAATCAAAATATGTTGGAGATAATAATATTTAATTTTTATGTAAATATAGGTTATTTATACTGCAGGTAATATGTATATATATTGTAAATAAAATGTATCTTTTATCCACAAATTTTCTTAAAACATAGCACTTTTCTTGACCTCTCTGTGAACTGTATTTATTTTACACTTTTATATTAGATTTTTTTACTTAAAACATTTCTATTTTTAGATAAAAAAAAAGGAATTTTAGTATACAAATAATATTATTTTTGCAACTTATTTCACTTTTTGCTCGTTATTGTGGTAAAACATTTAAATCGTATATCTAATCTTACGCTAATACAATGATGATGATGAGGCTCATCCTACTCCAGATTGTGGGTGACGCGGCTTTTCTTCCAATCGGCGAGTTTTTAGCTGCCGTGGCTACTGGGGGGCCCTTGCAAAAATGCGTTTCGTCACAACACACAAACACTCGCGGGTTGTTTGGGACCACAGCTTTTTTCTGTTCACGGCACTAAGCACTTGAAACGACCGTTGCACTACTTGAGGGACTTTTACGGTTTTACTTAAACTTTTCCGCGCACGATAATGATACTTGAGGATTTTATTCGTGTTTGAGAATAGAATAGTTAAGTTAGCTGTGGCCCCACGTTGGGCGCCAATTTAACAATTATTTTTTTTTTAGTTTCTTTATTGTCTTTTTAATTCAAGAATATATTAAGAACTAAAGCTAACTTATTCTAAGTACCCATATTTATACACTTGCATATCAGCTCCCGAACCGTTGCCGGACATGGAATCAGCGAATTCTTCGTATCAGGTGACCGAATGCAGTGACACCTAAGTGCGCTGACTGTGGGAACATAGTGTTTGTTGATGTACATGAGCTTCACGCGTGCTGCGAACTCGTGGGAAAAGAATTTAGAGCAATATGCTGTGTAAACATTTCTGGTGTTAACTTATATTCTTATTCCATGTACATATGAACTTAACTGTACTTTTTTTCGAGTTTTGCCTTTCTGATTTTTAATTTTAATTTATTAAGCTTTAGTTGTGGATATTAAAAAAAAGTTAACAAAATAATTAAAGTCTTTGGGAACAGGCGGGGACCGACACGACTTTACGCTTAGCTTGGTTTTAATCAACGCTTTTAGTTTTACATAATAAGAACTGTTAACTGAATTGTAGTGTTTAACATATAGGGTGAACCAGATTATGACAAGTTAATTAAATTGATTTAAAAGGTCGGTCCCACATATATCTCCCTAAGGTTAGCCAGAACCAGGCGTTTTTGAATATGCTTTTTTCTGATTTTCAATCTAACAAAAAAGCAAAACCTGAGAAAATAAATTTTTGTTACCTTTATAGGCATTACACGGCTGATATCTTCTTCACAGTAAAAACTTTCTACCAATTACACTGGGTTGATGAAGTGGTAAGTTCAGAGGATTGCAGCACTTTTTCCACACAAAAGCACTCATTACTCCAATGAGTATTTCTACCACTTTTCAGCTAAATAGGAGGGAGGTCGTTTAGAGCTCCCCATAAAGCTTCGGCGATTTATCGTGGAATGACCCATATGTAATCGATATGCTCCGAGAACTTAATATTCGTATCGATTACTATATTATTCCCAGATACTTTATATGGTCAACGTTTTCTATAATGCTATTATTGATTTCTATAGTTGTCTTAATATTAATATTTATTTCCATTACTTTTGTCTCTCTTTTTCATTTAATTTTAATTTATTCATCACTAACCAGGATGTTATCCGTTTTATATCTTTTAGAAGCTTTGATTTGCACTCACTTCCATCTTTTCCTTCAGAGTAGATTAGCGTGTCATTGGCTTTACAATCTTTTAGGATATTGGGCATATCGTTTATATAAATTATGAATAGCAGTGCACCTAAGATAGACCCTTGTGGGACTCCTATGTTTATTTCCAACGTGTGTGAGGTTGGTCTTGGTTCTCTGTGATCTATTTGTTAGAAATGACTTAAGCTATTGCAGTTCTTTTCCTTGTATTCCATATTTTGACATTTTTCTGAGTAAAATTTGACAATCTATTGTTTCAAAAGCCCTTTTTAAAATCTAGAAAAAGTGCCATTGGTTTTTTTTTTGCACTTCCTTCGCTTTTCCATTCGCTTATAATGTAGTTTACCACTGTTTCGCACAAGTAATCTTTCCTAAAAACAGATTGATATTTGTTAGATTTTGTTACCCTCCATATACCATATTAATTTAACTACGCTTTCAAGTATTTCTTCAAATTTTTTTTTTTTTTGTGTTTGGCACTTTTTCCACTGGAGTCACCATCGCGTGTTTCCATGAATTCAGAGATTCATCTTTCTGTAGAGATTGATTAATAATTTCTTACAAAGTATTTGCTTTTGCCCACCCACCTGCATTTGAAATTTTTAGTTTTATAAACTTATTTCCATTTTATAAGAGTTTCTTATATTTTTATAGTTATCCCAGCTTTCTTCGCCATTTATCAGCTTTGCCCTAATGTTTTTCTTAATTTTTTCATTTTTAAAAATTAGAAGTTCTTTGCTTATCCATTTATTTGTTTGATTGTTGTGACTAGCGGTGCCTACTGCTGTTTTAAGAATGCATTCGATATTTTCAGCATTTACATGTACCATAGTATCTCTATTATATGCCACAGCCATTGCATTTACCTTTTCACTTAATGGCTCCCTGTGATACTTGAAAACATTTACCATTGCATTTCTCTTTGTGTTTTAGTTGGCAATTAGATATTTCTACTTTTTTTTTTTTTTTTCTTAATAAATAGTAAATGTACAATTGTCTCGTATGCATGTATGCCTTAAGCATAAATAAGAATCATCATACATTTTTCGATGGCCGCTTTAAATGAAATGTCTCTAAGGGATATCTAAACTGATACCGCATGATGTTGAAGTGGTTAATTTAACTCAACTCACTAATCTGGAATGATCTTGAAATACGCAACCGTTTCTTATTACGCTTCAGACAATTGAACTAAACCTACCCTTCGCTTTTTTAGTTCAAAGCATCGATTCAACTCCTTGTATTGCGCTCTTTGCTACCTTGCGCCATTGCATCGTCCTTTATGGTTTCCTATATATGCATGTGAAAAATACGCACATACAAGTACGTATTCGCACACACAAATCAATATCTTAGCCTTCTCATAAGCGAATGTAATTTATGAAAGTTGTAGCTGACGCCTCTAAACCCTTGACTAATCGATTCCCCCATCTCAAACTTGTCGCCCCAATCAGAGCTGTCTCCTCTCTGCGAAACAAAAGAAAACAGAGTTATTCTAAAATTGAAATTCTTTTTCACTGTTTTCTTCTTTATTTGCGATTCTTCTTCCACATATAAGAAATAAGTAAATGAAACAGTTCTGCGGGAGGTACCACCACTTTAAGTGGAATCCCAATTTGCTCGCTTAAATTACGGAAAGTTCTTGTTAAATTAAAAAAAAAAAAAAAAATGCATTTCACATAATCAATCAAAACGGATGTTGAAATATCTTTTATTCTTGTTTTAGTTTGCTTCTCCTGGATGTCTATTGTGCTTATAATGGAAGGGCACGTTTTTATTCCCTATGCAGGAGGACGAATATCGCGAGAATAGACAGAATCGCCCACTGCAAAGGGAGCAAGATTAAATTCCGTACAATACATGGATTATTGGGTACAAACTCACCTTAACTTTTGGATACTCGTTCATGAATATTGTTATGATTCCGACATAGGGCAGAAAACCTCGGGCTCTCCCGACAATATCTTTCTTCGTTAGCCACAATTGTCCCGGCGCATACAGTCCTCTGTCGTCTACGTTGTTATTGTCGCCTTTTGTAAGGAATTTTACTGAACCATCACTCCTGAAACAGATTTAATACTCCATTTCAGTACATCAATGGGGTATACCCCACTTCACTTACTTTTCGTGTAACTTGATTACTCGATGTACAATTGGAATGTCCCTGCCTTCAACTTTAAACACAACAATCTCTCCAACACGGACGGGCTCCTCTTTGTAATTGGTAAGAAATAAAAGATCACCACGATGAAAAGCCGGTTCCATACTGCCGCTAAGTACAACTACAATTGGCGATTCACTGCCAGTTACCACCATCAGACCTTTCCAAATCATCAAGGCAGACGAAACAATCATGGCAAAACTAAGAATCTGATAAAGATTCTGCAAAAATCGACAAAAAATACAAATCATTGGAATGCATAGCTCATTTTGGGAAAATTCTGTTTACGTAGCCAAGTTGGCTTGTGAAAGGTGACAAGACAAGACTGATTTGGTCTTACCTGTCGTTTGTTCATTCTGTTGAAGTCTTTTATCATTTCATCGAATTTCAATAATTCCGACAGACCCATTTTGATGGTTTTATTAATTTAAAAAAGTTTAACACTATAACTAAGTACTAAATTTTAACAGGAAACCAAGGAAAAAAAATTGTTTTTTTTTCCCGAGATGTGGCTTATTCTGGGACAGTTGACAATTTTACAATTGTTCGCCGCTACTACCACGTCAGTTGAATGGCAACATCTAAAGCTGTATGCATGCGATGTGGTGCGATATTTTCGAATATTCACAAGTGTGTTCACAAAGTGAGTGATTTAAAAATTGATTAATTTAAAAAAAAAAAAAAAAGATTTCAGAGAGAAGTTGAAGGCAAACAAAGATGCTAGTAAATAATTTATATGACGCTTGTATCATAGTTTTGATAATTCCATACGATTAAAAGCGTTTCTCCATTCCATTTCATAAGATTTAGGAATAAAATAGTAGTATGGTATGAGTGCGCTCAGGACCACTTGTTTTTCCAAGAATATCAGTATATAAGACTCGCTGTACGGTTATAGAATACTGCCGCAGTTCGTTTCACTACTTGTCCTGAAATACGACAGAATAGGGAAATATCACATTCTGCAACATTGACATCAAAGATAAACCTAGACAGAGATCAAAAAACAATACTTCGGTGCATCAAAAATAAGAAGCCGAAATAACCGAACCCGTAAAAACTATGAACCGTGGACGTGCTGATGAAATTTTAAAGCACTTTACTTTAAAGGTCTTGGGGTAAGAGACCAAGTATAATTTCTAGTCCCGCCACAGACATCTTTCTCAGAACATGCAATATTCATATCTTTTGTCGTTAACTTAAGGCTGCTGGTTTTATTTGTGTATAACGACCACACTAAGCTACCGTCCGCCAAGACGGGTGCTACGGTAGCCGTCTTGGGCTAAGTCCTCTTCCTGAGCTCAGCTTACTATCTAGTACGATACTTAGGTATTTAGTACTGCTGAATACTCGGAGGAGTGTGCCATCTATGGGAGAAAGTCAGATTCTGGAATGATCCGTTCATGTGTGGAGAACCAGTTCTGTTTCGAGTAATTGCTAACTCACAGAGCTTGGGATTCTAAGGACATTATTTAGAATTTCATTGATTTTAGGGTGAAATTTTCCAGCTACCATAAGAACCGCATCATATACTTGGAAAGCTCTTTAGCATTTTAATTACTAGTCATATGTATACGAGTATGTCATAGGAAAAACAGCGGTCATATTAGTTGATTATGTTTGATACAACCACATTTAGGTAAGAACAATATGAATGAAATCCATATGTCATTTTTCTTAAACTGTAAGTTCTTCTTTTTATTCTCGGATACAGCTATTTTTGTGTTGGCCTAGATATTAATTTCGTGATTAGGCTTCAGTGCTTGAAAGAAAAACAAAATCTAACATCGAAAAAAATATTTATGAAACCAAAATAAGAAGGAAAATATACTTATTTTGTTCTTAGCAAAAAGAAATTTATTAAGAAGAGGAAAAAGTGACAAACCGATTTTTCGTCGAAAAGCTGTCTTTACATTATTCTTTTTATATTTCATGGAATTCTAGCAAGTGTTTGCATTGCTGCATGTAGCGTATCGCTTCAGCAGTCAAATTCTGTTGAGTGGCATTGATCCCGGACCTTTCCAATAAGCTCCTCACACAACAGATCTATAGGGTTTAAATATAGGTGATTTGTAAGTTTTCTTCATCTTCTCTCTTCTTCAGGTAGTCTCGATAAAGTCTGGACGTATGCTTAGGGTTATAGTCCTGGTAGATCACGAATCTTTTGCAATTAACTTTAATTCAGAGGTCACAGCGTTTTCTGCCAATATTGTATTGTGTGTCTCCTTATTCATTTTTCCAATCACTCGAATGTAATCTCATTCCACATGAAGAGAAACATTGCTAAACCATAACCTCCTTGCTTGACGGTAAGAATCACACAGTCTGATAGCATCTTTTGTTCTGCGATGCATCGAACAAAAACTCTTCGTTTTGTGTCAAATACCTCAAACTTGGACTCATCATTCCATGAAATCTTCTTTCGTCCAGTCTTAATGCTTTTTAGCATATTCGCAGCAGGGGCTTCGAACAAAAACTCGCCCACATAGTCCAGCTATGTTTTTTTATATTTCAGTGCGTTTTTCTGGTGCTGCTTATCGTCTACTTCGTTTTCCTGTTATGACTATTAACCGATCCTCATGTTTAGTTGTAGTTCTAGGATGGCCTGACCCTGATTTATCCTCAATACTTCCGATTTGAGCTTGCCGTTCAATGGTATGTATGTTGCATGCAGGACGAATTTTCCCATTTTTAACGAGTTGTTTACTAAAGAAGAAGAATGAAGAATCTCTAATTAATTCTTATGTCTTTAAAGTGTGTCTTTTATGTTAGACCCTTGTAATCCAAGTCGACAAATTTCGGGATTTCACAATCCTTTTAATGTAAGGACTCATAAGCAAGTGCTGAATCAACAACCAAAAATCATTGAATTATGGAAAATCTAAATATTTCTCAATAAACCACAAAAACGGTTTTCTCCACGTTCAAAAAAGTGAGAGTAAAACCATACCTCCATGTGTTGTGTACCTATGTTCAGGTAGAAAACTTTTGACCTGCAGTGTTTGAAAGCAAGTCCCTCTAATTCTAAACAACAGCTTTCTTTCTTCACACCACCTAATATCGTAGTTTTATCACACGTGTATTCTATATACTTCAACTAACGGAATAAGTGAAAAATGCAAATATATACAATAATTATTCATAGTTGAATTTACTCATTATGACTCATATCAGGTCATTAGCACATGAACCAAACTGTAGCGCAAATGCGCATTTTACTTCCATCAACTTGGCACCACTAAGAACCGGTCTGAGTTATCATTTTGACATTTCTGTTCGCAGTAAACAAAATTCAATATTTCTGGTTAGAAAATCAGAAAGAATTATCTGTAGATTTAATTTAAAATAAATTAAAAAAAAAATGTTGTAGCCAATATATCAGAGTGTAACTTATCACACAAATATCTACTCAGTTAAGCTTTTTTGCCCTCAGTAACTAAATGTATAAACTGTACTCAATGGAAGACAAATTAACTTTTGCAAAAGATCTGATTACCTCGTGCTCATTGCCAGAACTAAAGGTGGACCTAGACAACACCCCCTTGGAGTCTGGACAATTTGATGAGCATCGAAAGCTTCTCGACTGTCAGCTTCCTCTTCTTTTCGACTTCATTCATCACAGTGATGAATTGCTTTGCTCAAAGGAGCACAATGAAAGAATTTTGGAGGTGAGTACTTTTTCATCCGATCCGATATATCCGATGTTCGATCCGATACCAGATGTTCTCTCTAGATTAAAGGGAAACTACTCATACTTACATGTGAATTAACAGCGCACAATACTTTGTACAAAATAAGAAACGAGCACTTTCTTGAGGTTCTTGACAAATTTATACAAAACAGCTTTAATCGAGTTCTAGACTCAAACGATGATGTGGAGCCGTTTATACTCAAACACTATACGGAGTACTTAGCGGCAAAAGTTTGGAAGCGACACATTGGCGCTGTCCATGGTTTCGCTCGGTTCCTCGAGGTAAGCAAAATCATTTGCTCTATTACAGAATAGAAATAAACCCCTTTTTTTAGTTGAAGGTACTTAACGGGATATTGCTTTCAACTAATTGGGCAAATTTTTCACTCTCTGTTGGTCTAACGGTGCGAGAATGCCACTTGCCAGTATACAAAGAATTGAGCACGACAATATTCCAAGCTATTCTAAGTCATTCCGTAAGTCCTTTTCTCACCTGTAATGAAGTGCATTTTTATAAAAAAAAAAAAAAAAAAAAAAAAAAAAAAAATCTCTTGAAGGATCTGAAAGAAATCAAAGCACTCAACATCCATGACGTTATCTTTGATTCGGTGCTGAATAGTATTCAAAGTGTAGAAACAGTTGAGGGAACCTGTGCCGTTTGGAGATGCCTTTGTGATTGTTTAGATTTAAATGAAGAAACCACCGACTCATGGGCTGTAAGTTTCGTTTGAATCGATCATACTTTTGTTAGAGGTTAATCTCTTACTCCAGTGGGGCATGACTGATGAAATGATGGAGAATCTACTGAGGAGTATAAAATACGCAAATAATTTTGATATCCTCATTAGCCTGCTGTCGTTTATACCAAAAATTCTCCTTCGGCTCACTGCGAATCGCATGGAAATTGAGAAATTCCTAACACGTGATTATGATTCCTTGTCTGCTGATGACTTGGAGGACTTTCGCTTGGAATGCAGTAAAATATCCACCTGTGCGTCATATCGATGGGCGCTTTATTTACTTAAGCTCTTCATAGGAGAGTCACATACATTGTTGGCCAGTGCAGAAAAGTGCGAGAAACTACTTCAGGTTGGTCATTTAGAGTTTTATTTGTTTGTTGCAATAAGTTTTCTTTTATAGCAATTCCATGTGTGCTATCTGACTTGTATTTGGATCATACCTGTGGAGATCATGAATATTAATCTGTTAAAGTTTTTTGAACAATTTCCAAATATTTTGGTTGAAGCTATTGGAACCCATAGGGAGACACCCAGAATTCGGCAGGTAAGTCTTTCTCGGTTTGATGCCAGGGTCAAATTTCTTTAATTCTATTTACTCCGCAGCTAGTGAATCAAATTTATGTCACCTTTATTGAGCATTTAAAAAGGTCAAATCTACAAGGTGCAAACGGGAGTTTCCAACAATACTACGAGGCGCTTAAGAAATTTGTTGAAGTACAATGTTGTTGATACATTTTTAAGTAAAAATTTGAATAAAAAATACACAAAAATTGTTTAACCGTTTAAGTTTTTTTTTTTTTTGTTTTTTACTAAATCTTCATCACGGGAGTAAAACTTTGTCAGAAACGTCATTGACGTCTTGTCGAATTGAATTGAAAATGAGAAAATGTTGTGTGGCCAATCAAGAGAAACAAAGATTCAAAGAAAACAAGAGGTAATCAACATACGAAAGAGTTCTTTCTGAAGTTTTTAGTGGTACACTTGCTCAGAACGTTTTGTCTTACGAGTACTACTTGCTATTTTTTACAGGAACTTGAATTGACCCAACAACAATGTGTCCAAAATCGGTTGTTGTACCAGAAAATATTAATGCAAGGCAAGACATGTGCCTTATCGTGGAATTAGAGCATGCTTTGACACTAGTTTCACTCTCATACATTTAATATTGCATGAACATTTGACAGTTAATAGATCTATATGAAGCAATTCCAAATAAATGGTCGCTGTTTCTTCGGATTACCATACAACAAAAAATTAGGAATGATACACCACCATTTGTTTAACAAAGTCTTTGGAGAAATAAAAAAAATGCGAGCTCTCCGAAATCAAACAAGTGACTTTTTTAGCCCCACCATACAGCCATGATTTGTCCCTCAATGACTTCTTTTTATTCCCTTATGTCAAAAATAAATTGCAAGGTCAACGTTTCTCAACGCCTGAAGAAGTGGCTGACGCGTTTAAAATTCATGTTTTTAAGTTAATTCCAAAGTGGATGCAAAAATGAGTTTTATTATGGTGCTATAGTTCAAGGTGCAACCGAAACTCAAGCGATAAACTTCTTTAGTTCGCACAGTCTTTGTTCAACTGATATAATCTGTGTACTCCAAGATGTATGAGATCTGATGCCTCGCTTAAGTCGAGTTTTTCTTACTTTATATTTAGTTGCTCTACATGTCCCAGCAACCTTAGGCGGCTGTAGATCTAGCGGTTATATTTTCTTCTTCAAACCCAGGCAAGCGAACGGGAATAAAACTCTCTCAAAAAGTCGGGCATTCAAAATAGCCAATGATTTCTTCATACGCGTTCATTAAAGAATATGCTTCTGCGTCATAGCCCAGGAATGGCTTGATAAGGATTTGTATTAAATAGAGCCTCCTTAGTGTTTCTTGGCAATGCCTTTTTACTCAATTGATATATTATGTGGCTCGACTATATAGATGATGCCACATGCGGCCTTCAAGTCGAGAAAGAAGTGATGCCTACCGATCTGGAACTTATCTGCCCGACCCAAAACCGCAGTTCAGATCTTTAACAAAAATATTCAATGTCTGTTCACACAAAACGGCAAAGAGATCTTCTACACCATGTTAACGAGACTGATGCCTATATAGTTGATGCAGTTTAAAGCATTTCCTTTTTTTGTGAATCGTACAAACGATACTTAGGTTACATTTTTTATAATTTTGTTCCAACCATATTTTGGAAGTAAGTTGGATGAGCTTTCTAGTAAATCATCTCCTGCTGTCATTCATAATTCGGCAGATAGTCTATTCATTCCGTCAGTCTTTTTATGATTAAGTTTACATTTTGCTTCCTTCTGATGGTCGAATATTTTGGCTTTCATCGTCCAAGTTGAATGATTCATTTTGCCTGACAGCGGAGTTTAGCACCGGCTCTTCTATTAATTTACCTGGCTCATCGTTACAGGTTTCTGTTCGGGTCTTTTTGTCTTGATGTGTTCTTTTTACCGTTCTGTAAAATTTCCGAAAATTGTTCCTGGAGTAGCAGCTCTCATGCTCTTCTCCGGAGAAGCCGATGTTTTTCCCGCCTACTTTGCTCATAGAGCGGGCAAGCGGCTCTCATTCCTCTATATAGCACCGCTTCATAGGAAAACTGTTGAGCTACATGAGCTTGTTTGCACTCTTCATCAAATCAGGAGTTTTGTGTGGGTTATCAGCTAAAAGTGATCATGTCAGTTGTAGTTAACGCAGGTTGTAAGAGAGTTAACGAGAATTTAAAGGATATCCTATTGGCAAAGGTTCTATCGTTGCTTCTATTGAGCAAGAGGAAGATTTTTAAATTATTCAATGCTCTCTCCTTTTTCGCATCCATTTAGCAGACACTGTATCCATTCATAGTTCTAAACGATCACAGTCAACTCGTAGGGAATGGCCCAGCTCCAATGCCGATGATCATTTTAGAACCATCGGTAAAAGAGGTCAGTATCTACATACTGATGAATGGTATATTCTTCCGGTATAACCGGCTTGAAAACGCAGGTCGTGCAACCTTTTTGCAAAGGTGTAAAGATATATAAATATATAGTACTCAGTCAATGGTCAGTCTCGAACATCGACAAAATATCTTGTGTCTCACTCTGTTCTATCGCTATTTCCACCACCAGTGCTTTATAGAAATCGCAAGTAGCATTTCACCCCTTTAAACCTTCAACCGTAACACTTGTCTCGCTACGAATGCTCATCAGTATACCCTCAAGCCCACTTTCAGACGTAAAATATCGTTATTCGTTCCTAAGTCGAACAACTCGCTTGTGGAATGCCCTGCCGAGCTCTCTATTTCCTAGTTATTGTAACATTCTTTATTTCCTTACTAGTTTTCCTCGCGCTGTGTGCAAACCTTTAAAAGTTACTTTAACCCCTTGAACGCGTGCTATTTAAAAAAAAAGAAAAAACAAAAACAGCGAGATAAGCGTTCCTCTGCACACCTTTGCTCCCAAAGTCGAGTTAATTTTATAAGATTAGCAGATCGTGGTTAAGCAGTTACAGAGAACAGTGTCCAGCTTACCTCTTTGTAAGTTGTGCAGAATCTTAGTTGAACGCTCCTAAGATGTCAATGTCCATGTATGTGAAATCTTTTAGGTGAAAAGTTCCTTCTATCGCTGTTTTATTTCGGAGACCCGCATCTGCCGATCATGTACGAGGGTTGTCATTTAAACAGATAATTGTCAGAATTACCTAAATTTAAGAATAAAGGCATGCTTCGGAAACTAGTCCACAGAGGGATTACTTTCAAATGGATGGCAATGTAAGCTGCCCTCTGCCTACCATAAATGAGATATCCGGCTCTGAAATGAGCAATATTGTGTTTAGTGGAACAGTGTATGTAGATCTCATACCACCGCTGATGCACAAGTAAGCCGAAATCTGCTCTGTTTATATTTAGTTGACCGTCAAACTGCTATATCATTCATTACTATAGATCTAAATAGTAAAGGATAAACTGAGCAGTTTAAGGGTGTAGGCCCCATCTTTCCCTACGGCTATGGTTCTTTTGTATGTTTCATCAATTTCAGATTATTACCTATTACTGGCTAACAAACACCAATTGGATTCCGGATGGAGTAAGTAATGCTGCAGATGGGATTCTTTGTTTATTAATGAAAAGGCAGACTTTTGAATCCAATTGGGAAGTCTATTTAAAAATGTAGACATTATTCCTCTCAGAATATTTAGTTGTATTAGATACGACATCTGCATAAGAAAGTCCTTTATAGGTTTTTCTGTAGCAATTTGGTGATTGTTAGAATATATATATAATAAGTGAAGTGAGATTGTCACCTTGACGTATGCCCTGACTAATGTATCATCGAACTGAGCATTGTCACAGCTTTATGTTGATGATTCTTCCTTTAATGAACTCATTGATAAAACCACCATTCATACTTTATATGAATCCCGCTGAATAACACTTACTAACGATAACAGTGACCAATTACTTGGCAAGATACACTTGTAAACCACTTCCTTCTCCAGAATATTCTTCAGGTTATCGATGGAACGTATTAACTATAAAATAGTACGTAGCAATCTCTTCCATAATGAAAAATTTTCCGTATCAATAAAAGGCCTTAAGGCCTAGGTCTTAACTCATATTTCTCCCCTTGCCTGGTTTTGTTGTTGACGGGCCACAAGTTTTCGGGTTCAAGTTGAAATTAAATTCAAAAATTAGCATTATTTTTAATTTTGTTGCGTATTATGCAACGTTTCTGTGACTTTAAATCCACCTCCAATCAGCGGTCTTTAAATTTTCTAGCACATTATATCAACTTCCATCATCTGATAGTTATGGAAAAACGGTGTGTGAGTTTGCACGACAAACTTTTTCTGCTTTCAATCCATTGTTGCAAGCAAGCAGCAATAATATCATTGCAATTGACATGTGTATCCGCTGGTCAATTTTCGCTTTAGCTCCGACAATCAAATGCAATGCTCGATCGCATCAATTGCAGTCGATACCGTTTCCCAGTGATGGTTTCGTTGGGTTTCAACAGTTTATAAAAAATAATACCGACCTGGTCAAACCAAATACATAGCACAACCTTTGCAGTGCGAATATTAGGCCCAGCCGACAAAGTAGAAGCATGACCAGGCAGTCCCCACGGCTTTCTTCTCTTTTTGCTGTTGTAATGAATCCATTTTTTATCACCCTTCACGATGTTATGAAGCAAAACTTTCCTTTCTTGCCGCTGGCCCTTGGCTTCAAATCATAAGGACCCAAAGTTCCTTGTTTTTTAATCATTCCCAACGCATGCAATCGCTTGGAAATGGCTTGGCGGGTAACTCCCAATGTTGAAGCAAGCTCTTTTTGCTTCTGGCACAGATCCTCATCGAGCAAGGCCTCTAATTCAGCGTTTTCGAAGGATTTTGGCCTTCCTTCAAGCGGACGGTTATCAACATCGAAATCACCGTCTTTGAAGCGACGGAACCAATGACGGCACGTTGTTTCACTAAAAGCAGCATCTCCCCTGTTTTCTTCGAATGAAAGAAGGAAATCAACACTTCCCTTAAATGACGATTATTTGACACAAAATCAGAAATTTTCACACAACCAAAAGTATATGACGACAAAATCACGTCAAAACGATTTGTATACCATGTCTAAGCTTGGTTCATGACCTTTTGGATATGTCAAAATCAACCAGCACTTACTGTTGAATTCAACAATTGATAAACTTAGTTGCGCACCTAAAATGTAACTACATCCCTTATCAACTGGTTTCATTTGTTCCTCTTCATTAAAATCAGAAAATGCTGAATCTAACTCATTTTTAAATTCTTCGTGCACAGTTGGCGCTGATCTTTCAAGAGCGTATCTATTTCGAATCTTTTTCATTAGCAACTTGATAGCCTCAGGTATCCCATTGCTGCACATTAATTCTATTCCCAGTCATCCTCGTGATTTAAAATATCCTGCTGTCGCTGTCCACTGTTCACAAGTAACATTTTCGATGGACTTATTATGCATTTACCAAAGCTCGCATCGCACCATCTCATTACTGCCTAGATTTCAATTGCCACATGAGTTTCCAGGTAGCGGTGCCAATATCGCATATTCTGGAGAATAACATGCTTTTCTTTAACTTCCTGTCAGTGACAGGAGAGATGAAAGGCCTTTGCCTTTTAGGTTCCGATTCTGTTACGGATATTCTCCGAATTTCGAGGATCGGCTAGTAAAGCTTTTGGATACATCTGCTACATTCTCTTAGAAGTGAGCGTACGACGTTGTTTAAACATCTTAGACTGCTATAGGTAAAATTTATGGGCTGCTGTAAGTGGGGAATGAAAAAATTAAATACGTTTTAGAACTGATTCACATTTTTGTGACAGTCTTCATTTATTCTTTATTTTTATCGTCGATACCATTCTCATTCGAGGGTTCTTCTTGTTTCTTGCCCTGAACAATGGTGTCAGCATCTGAGACACAAAACTGTTTGTGATCCTCATTTAAGCACTTTAGATCTATTTTCTGAATTTTAGATGCAAGCTCCATCCTTTCGTTTCTTATCAGTTCTCTTATAGCATCTTGAATTAAAAAATTACAAAGAGCATATTATTATGTCTTATTACTTACCAGCATCAAAAGTAGAAACCTTCACTTCATTACTTTTAGAATAGCTTTTTGTATTTGTCTTTTTTTCCCCATCTTCACCAAAATTGCTTTGAGCTTCCCTTAGATCATTTCGTAGACTCTCCAAATTTTCATTCAATTTTTGTCTTTTCTTTTCCAACTCTTGTAGTCTATTATGTTCATTTTCTAACGAATTACAAAGATTTTCGAACTTTCTCCACGCTGCTTGAAGTTCCGTCGAGCGGTCTCCTTCGCCATTGTTTTGCATTTTTTTTTTTTTTTTTTTAAATATTTAAAATATTAGCAAAATAAATCTGGTAGATAAAATATAGACTGACTAAAAGGAGAATGTGTTTTATTGATACCTAGAATGACTACTTTAATTAAAAAAAGAAAAAAGTTTCATTTGCAAGTTATTATGTTTTTAAAATTTGTGTTTTCGCATTGAATTCGATTAAAAACCAATGTCATTGTATAGGTAGTGTCTATTTGCTGAGCTTTCAAAGAGCTCCTTCCTGTTTGTGTCTCAAAGTATGGGCATAGAAAACAGAGTCTTAAATGAGTCGACACAAAAGTACTTTTGATAATAGTGAATAGCCCAGAAGACTTCCTAACCTGAAGCTAGCGTTGCTATTTCCTGAAAACCAAGTCACATTCAAAAGCACACTCTATGTTTAAGCTAAAAAAAAAAATTTAAATTTATTTCAATTATCAATCTTAATCAGACATAGAAAGCGCTGTTGTTTATAAATACTAAGTGGTAAAAACTTCATCTTTTCGATCACTTCTCAATCGATCGATTTCAAGTTTAAGCTTGTGCGCCTGCATAGCCATTAGTTTCCTTTGCATTTCCAGACACATTGTTTGTTTTTCAAAATATTCAGCCTTTCTTTGAAAATACTGTGTTTCGGCTTGTAATTTAAGAGCTTCAAGCGTTTTGAGATTGACCTTTTTCGCTTCTTGGGGATCTTCATAATTCCCACTGATATCATCTTCAAATTCTTCATCATCATCCTCGAAAGTGCAGTCTTGTGAGTCTTCGAGTATTGTACCATCCACAGGTGCGGTGTTATCCTTAAAACTATGGTCACCGTTCACTGTTTGCTTTTCGTGATCATCTATAGTGTCATCATCTAAACCATCGACGACTGGTTCTATATTGACAATTTTTGTTGATTCTTTTGGAGATTTTGATTTGCTTAAGGTACGCTTTCTTTTTCTGTTATCCTAGTAAAGAGAAATAAGAGAAAATAATTACTGAAATGTTTGCTGATGAAAAAGTTGTATTGTAATGTTGTGACTTGTGAGTTCAAAAGGCCGGCTCCACATACTCTTAAATAAAGAAACATGTTGATGAGAAAATTGAGATGGGCAGTGGAAATAGCGAAATCGATAATACGTCTTGAGTTAGACGTAGAGGTCGTAGCTAGAGCAGGTGCGATTGCAATAGAGACACTGTATCGGGGATTAGTAGAGACACCCTACTATGAACTATAGAAGAGGTGCAACGTGGAAGCAGAGGAAAATGAGTTAATATTTAGAAGATTGCGGCAGAAGGAAGAAAATACTCGAAACGGATTCAATTGCCGAGATATGTTATGCCTAATCTTGTTCCACTGTATAAAGGCACATTCGAAACGAGAAATGGCAAAAGCGATCAGTAAAACTAATGTCGCACACTATGAAAATAGATCGGAGAGTTCTAGACACTCCAAAGAGCAATACTGTTAAACTCCATGGCAATCGATTCGGATTTGTGGTAAGTCGACAAGAATCAAAATTCGCGGATAGAGATGAAGATGTAGAGATCTACATATCATCTTCATCAATTTTGGAGTAGAATTCGACAGAGTTTCCAAAAATCTATTTGAACAGCACATAGACCTAAAGATGACGTTAAAATGAAAGTTAAATGTACGGCAGAAATAACCAGAGAACCCAAAGTTACAAAGTCTGTTTCGTGTCCGTGCAAGATTTTCTATTGAAGCACACTTATAAGTCCGGAAAGACTTCTTGGCTTTTTCCTGTTGATAGGTCGAACAGAAGTAAAAAATTGTCAGCCCTTTGGGCAACTCTTAATATTTGATCACGGTGATAGAAAATAACTGGTTAAGAATCACGTTCCAGAACCGAATATCGGAATTCTGGTTTTTCTAAGTCCGCAATTCTAACTCCTGACTTATTTTTAGAAGGAGTCTTCGTACCTAAATTGAAACAAATTTAAATATAAGGACTATAGCTACTCACGAGCAGAAGATGAGAGACAAACTGGCTTCTCAGTCCGAAAAAGGGAGCATGAGAAACGCACGGTCGAGGAAATTGAGAGAGAGAGAGAAAGAAGACCCCCAACAACAGAGGCATTAGTCTTCTTAACATCACCTATATCACACATATCAGTGTGACCGATACACACCGCCCGTTCCAAGATTTTAAGGCCGCTTAGGAAAGCATCTATAAAGACGAGCTATATGTCTAGCTTTGGCATACCTGCCAAACTCGTCTGTTTGCGCAGGATTACAATGGAGCACGCACGCTGCTCCACCAAGGTCGGTAAAAAAACTCATTGAGACCTTTGATTTGGACAAGGCGGTGCGCTGTCTACGCTTTCTTGAACATCATTCTTAAACGAATAGCGCCAAACTCACGCGCCTACACAAGAGGCACAATCTTTCAAAAATTCGCCCAATTACTCGCATGCGCCGATGATATTGAAATAATCGGAAGAAAGCACGGTGATGTCAGTGGCGCTTTCGGAAGTTTTGAGGCAGAAGCGACTAAGATGGTTTCTATCTTAACATAAGATAGTTAAGGACTTTGTTTACTTAGGCTCAGCTATCAAATCAGATGAAACAGTTCTGAGATTAAAGGAGGAATAGAGGAATAACTTTTTCCAATATAAAACCTTAATAATCCCAGTCCTGCTCTATGGCGTAGCGGCCTTTTATATTGTTGTTACCAAAATATGAAAGCGTATGCGGATATCCGTGGCAGACCAAGACCACAGAAGAATTGTAAGGAATTCAAAGTCGAATAACTACAATCCCAAGACACCTATAGGCCTTTTTCGAATTGAGCTTCTCTTAATCTCACGATGAGTCTGATGCCGCTAGCATCCAGTGGCATCACTGTTAAGATCAATCGGAGAGGCCACCTCTAATGTATTAGGTTTCAACCTGCCCGAATAAAGAAAACCCTGGTTCAATGACGAATGCACACAGGCATATCTGGAAAGACAACAGATGTGCAGAGCGTCGCTACAGAAAATAACGAACCCCTCGTTCCTGAGCTTTATGAGCAGAAGAAATGGGAAGGACTTAGACTCCTCAGAAAAAAAACAAGAGAGGTGGTACCGGAAGAATGAAGTGTTTTATAAAAAAATAAAATAAAACGAACATGCCAAAGCTGTAAATTGCGAACAGAATTCTACAAGGATTGAGAAGGAAACCTCGTAATAGAACCGCAGTCGGTGCTGAGAACCTGGAAAGATTATTTCTGCATACTGTTAAACAGCGATGCCGAGTAACACCGCACCGTCAGGCAGAATGAACCAAGATGAAATCAGAAAATCCAAGCTTAAGTACAATAAAACTGATGAACCCATAGCTTAACTACCGAGCTATCTAAAGAAGCTCGAGATGATTGCATACGGTGCATACAGCAACTAATCTCCAAAATCTGGGTCTACGAAAGTATGATGAGTGGAAACTCAACTTTGTTTGCCCAATCTTAAAGGAAGATCTTTGTACTGCGCCAACTACGGAGGAATAAGACTCCTCAGCATCGAATATAAAATCCTGTCTGTCATGTTATGTGAACGCCTAATAGTTTGACATTCCCCTACCAGTGAGGTGTTAGGCCAAGAAAGTTCATTATATATCAAGTTTTCACATTACACACTTCTTCATCGATTTCAAAGAGGCATATGACAGCATCTATAGAGACGAACTACACTTAATCTGTCTAGTTTTTCATTCTTTGCCATGCTGTAATCAGTAATGACAAAACTCGAAAAGGACTTAAACAACTCGATGCGTAGTCATGCGATTTTTTCAACATCTTTCAACTCTAGAGGCACCATTTTCCAAAAGTCGGTTGCATACGCAGTTTGTTAGAAGCAGAAGCTTAAACACTAACGACAGCGAATGAGAGAAAAGTTCTTCCGGTAAATTTCGGTTGCATTTCCATCAATGGAAAATGGAGGATACATTTCAATAGCGAATGGTAGGGGCTGTAGAGATGCTGATATCGTCAGAAAAACTCAGAGCGCATGGACACCAACTCCGTGTTCGCAACTAGAGGCAGCTGGCAAAAGACTATGTCCTGAGCCATATCCATCTACTATGCCATCATCTAAGTAAGTAACCATCTTACTAAGTAAGAAGTAAGTTGAAGTTGTTGAAAATCAAATCCTACAACTAAAAAAGACATCAAACGATACTTACTGTACTCATGACGGGAACATAAACTGATGAGCGAAAATTAGCCAATCTGGGATCTTCTGGTTCGACAACAGTTGAAGCGGCTGCGAGTTCCTCCTCGTGCAATAAGTCCTCGAAAACTTTAAAGTACTCCCATTTTATCTGCTTGTTTGCCGAATGCCTTTTCCTCTCCTTTACCTGGCACAAAAACACCACAATTAAACAAATATTATGAAAACGTGAACAAAAAGCAAACAAAAAAGAAAATGGAGGGAAACGACAGCTGACAATGTCTACTCCCAAAGTCAACTTGTCACCCGTTTACCTGAAAATAGGTTGCCTTTAGATTACGGAATTTCTTATCTAGCAATTCGAATGGAATCTCATAGCCATTGTCACGGAACTTATCAGCTATTCTAATCCATAAATCCCTCTTCCGAATTGCAGGATCACGAAATTCTTCCTTGAATTCTAGGTAGCTATTTATTAAAAGCCAGTTCGCTGAATGTGTCCACTTAAATTCTGTATTTTCTGTGATGTACACGATTGGAAAATCAGTAAAAAACAGAGTATGGTTTTTCTCGAAGACAAAATTGGTATTGCAATGGACTTACGAAACGATCCGCAGTCGACGAATTGATTTGACATTTTTTTTTTTTTTTTTTGTAATTTACTGCTTACACGTTACACCTTTTGATACTTGCAATTGTTGACAAACAAATAAAAATTAACCAACAATTTGATGGAATTCACAATCTAACTCTGGCAAAGAAAAGCGCTAGCAAAACTGACATCTTCGCGTTTTTGGAGTCGTAGAAGTGACATTTCGAAAATTCGATGTTGTGGCGTTTGTGTGGTGCGATGTTTAAGTGCATAAGTGTCATAAGTTGTGAAGAACAAGTTTTTCTTTACAACTTGCTTGCATTAGCTTAAAATATAAATAGATAGGTCCCGTCTTGTTTTTTGGATAAAGCTTATGGCGTTTTCGTTTGGGCTTTTCTCTGTGCTCCGGAGAAGAAAAGTGACGTTATACCATTTCTCCTCATTTTTTCAGAAACAAAATTTTGTTTCTCGTTTTCATTTGAGTATCAAAATTTCTCTCCTGGATTTTATGTCAAAATGTATAAACGTCGCATAGTATTGTGTGTCAAACACGATTTTTATTTTTGTGCAATCGGCTGTTTTTGAGCAATTTATTATCCTTAAAAGTTCAAATTAATTCGCAAGCATAATATTTGAATAATAAAAGAAGATAATAATTCCGAAGAAATCATTAGTGTTATTTTGGAAATAAAATCGGAGTACACAAAAAAGGAGTCTGACTGCCCAAACGGAAACGCCATTAGAGAAACTTTTCTATTGCTGGCGAATACGTAATCGTACTCACGTTTCAGTTTTCCCCTTAGCTTGAGAGTTGCTAGTTTTAGGCCCTTTATCTTTGCTGAATTGCTTCCCACCTTGATTTGCATCCTTGTATTAAGTTAAGCACTGTAGATAGGTTTTCTCCAGATATCAAAAAAAAAAAAAAAAAAAAACACCAGATCTAGCTCAAATTTAAGCATTCGGCTAAGCGGAGGCGATGTCACAATATTCCGATTCTCCTTGAATGGTTTAAATCTCCATCTAACTATGCTGCGACGCTTACAACTTTACCGGCATTCAAACGATGACTGAAATGTTTGCGAAATACGGATATCCGCCCGAATATTGCTTTTAAATCTTTGGTAATTTGGGGGAGCATTGACATAAAACCCAAGAGAAAGAAGTTACAAATCGTTAGATTCCACGATCTTGCAAGCAAACCCACGGGTCCATTTACGAATTGTCCCTTCAATAAAATGATTGTTCGGTTTGATGGTTGGCATTTAGCGCCATCTTTTTCGAATCAAATATTCTTCAATTCAACTAATACGGTCAATAAAAAGTTTTCCAACTTGCTACCGTAGAGATTAGAAGTAATATCTTTCCCTTTACCATTTTCTACAAGACCCCATCAAAAACCGCATTAACCCAAATTGTTTTCAGGAGTACGTGCTTTACGTTACTGCTAGCGCTTATCGATATCTAAGAGAGCGTTGTTGTCCTCAAATAAACATGTAAAAAACGAAATATTGATTCTGGTGACTCGTTATTTTGGTAAATGGTTTTTCTTATAAATCAAAGGTTGAGCTCATTTGTAAGAAGCTATGGCTAAAATTTGATTGAATCAAACTGTCAAAATATTACTTTATACAGAGCTGAAAAACTGAAAAAAAAAAAAAACAAATCTAAGGCTTGTTCACATGTGCACGCGTTTCACGAATTTTCTGTCACTGGTTTGTAACTCACTGCTCGTAAAAGAAGCGATGTAATGATAACGACTTAAGTAGAAGGACACGCAATTGTCTTTCAACCGTTTCTTAAGTATCTCGGAGTTGATTGTGGCATAAGTTTTAAACATCGCCTAAAGCAGATATCAAAAAACAAAAAAAAAAAGTTGTATTGTATATCAATGTATACATATGAAATATGGTCAAGTTTTGTAAAGATCAAGTCTTGCGTGCGTATAGTCAGACACGTCCACTGTCTTAGCGCTCTAAGAGTCACCATGATGCTTTACTGGTCGTATTTCCAATGCTAACTGTCGACATTGCTGAAAAAATAGTAAGACTGAAAAGCGAGCGAGTCCAAAATGGCCGCAAAATGTATTGCAAAGTTGTCAATAACAATTGAACATATCCTTAAGAGGAAGATAATCATATCGTCTTTTACGAATGATGGATGAATGAATTAAAAAGCTTCAGAGTTTCAGAGAGTATCAGTTTTATCGCATATGTTACATAAAAACATCGCAAGCTGTCTTTATTGTTAAACTTTCTATGTAAACGCGGACTAAATGTTTTTTTATTGGCCTTGTGGAAACAATTCTGAGAGTGGCCCACACCGGATAATATCGTTTCGCACATGCTAAAAACTTGAATAGTACTCTATATTTTCATCGATCTTTAGAACGTCGACGTAAAGCAGGCAGATAAGATAATCAAATCGTATAGAGTATGATGTGAAGTAAGGTGTAAGTCATAACTTACAGCGGTATTAGGCACACATCCGTCTGGTCAGATAGCCGATAAAGATTCGGCACTATCAATGGGCTATGGACTAGTCTATAATTCCATTATTTATACCGGAATTGCATTTTATGTATAAGACCGATTTCGTTTCGCTGTCAGTTTTTATTTTGCATTTGTCGGGAGTGGCCTAAACATTTTCGAGTAAAAAAAACTTAATGAACAATGAGGCACACTTCGACTTGGTCCACTTTGTTAATCAACAAAATGCCCGCATTTGTGGTACTGAAAATGTATAATTTCTACACCAACAACTGTTACATAATCTAAGGAAGACTTTATACTACGGTGATCACCGGCATTATTGGTACATAATTATTTAAGGTTGTTAGAGGCATTAATGTAATATCACCAGTGATCGCTTTCGTGGTTTATTGAAAATGTTCCTGTTGCACGAATTGAGCACACTAGGTCTAACGCAACGCTGTCACTTAAACACGGAGCTAGTGCTACGGATGAGACTTAACTCACCTTTAAAGTGTTAGAGAGTGATGATATAAAATAACCCTCAATGATTTCATTGACGTACGCTGTGTACTTTAATAAATCAAACATGATCCTGAAGCTTAACACATTGTCTCCACTAGCTATGAAATCGAAGAATGCTATGTAGGACGATTCATTTATCGCAAATGGAGATGAAACCGTCATAATAGCTTTAAATCTGTAGCCTGTGATAACTTTTATCGCTGACAGGTATTATTCTTGTATGTTATATACAAGAAAATCTAATTTTTCGGGCATTTGCAATAGTCATTTTGACCAAAAAAGAATTCTATGACAGCTTTCTGTCTCTGATATATTTATCTGTGTCTGGTATGCAAAGTGTGTTAAGTCATAAATTTGGCTAAACAGCCCGAACCCGATGAAATACATCTTCTTGAAAATTGAATGCTTAAATTAAGTGAGAGAAGGAAAATGTTTTTTGTTGTCGATACATTTGTGCTTAAATATTATGAGTAAAATAAAGGCATAAAAAGCATTTACCTCAATGAAAAACCAATAAGTCGCATTGAGCGATCATCTCTGGAATGCGCGCTAAGTTAGATTGTCCTGGAATTCGTTCAAAATTTCAGCCTATAATGCAAACAGTGGGGTGAAAAGAAAATGAGATCATAAAAAGAACAGTATTCAGATAGATCAACGCCAAAATAGGGGCCAAACTTTCTAGTGTGAAAGATTTGGCTCATATTACACATTCAAGAGTGTTTCCTGAGAAATTACCTTTTCCCGACTTAACACACTTTGCACATCAGACACAGATATTTGCTATGAGTTCATTGCTACTGGAGACTCAGTGTAAGGACAACATTCGAAGAAAAAATGTGAAAATAACACCAAGAACTGAGAATATGCATACCATTTTACTGACTTTATTTTATACATAGTTTTAAGCACAATATTATAACAATATTAGCCTGGAACTTGAAACGAACTCATTACGTTGATCAGCTAGGGATCCTCCTATGCGCGAGATCTAAGACTAAAAAAATTGGGTAACCAATCTTGCCTTGGTGATTTTTTTCATTGAATCTTCAATATCAAAGTTAGAGTTGCAGTGTCATGCAACACAAATTGCTCTAGCATATGTATGTATCTTAGCTCAGTTCATATGAATCCTGGGAATAACTAAATTGATATGCTGCATGGCTTTTTTAGCAGTTTATTCAACAATATTCCGCAGATATTTCAATCAGCAATATTTTACCATGCACAATATTAAGGATTAGCTTATTGATTTCAATGTAGTTAGTAGCGCTAGAAGTTATTGAACGAGCAGAAGTACGCTGCTGGAATAAGAATTATTAAAGCGCTTTGTGTAGCCAAACGACAATTGATGCAAATCTTTTGAAACTATGATCTGTACGCTTTCCAACTAATATGCGATAGTCCAAACAGTAGGCCACTTTAATAAAGAATGTTAATGGTGAAATTAAAATGTCGGTTAAGGACAAAAGATAAGCCTTTCCAGCGTGGATTTAGTACAGATGAAATTAATTACTTTATAATGAACTACTAATACAAAAAATCAAGCAAAAAATTTAATTTTTTGAGTCAAGGTTATGTTAGGCTACAATAAATCTAGTTAAAGAGGACTTAAAAGAGTTGATGTCCCACTATACGCATGCTACTCCTGGAATTAACGAGGAGTGGTAACAGCGGGCAGCTGCAAAGGAAATGCTCTAAAAATTCGTTTTGCTCATTCCTGTGCTGTAAGGAATACTGAATGTCCTATGATTGCATATGTGAATTTGAAGATGTCTGTCTTTCTCGATACTCAAACAGTATTCCTTATTGCTAAGGACCATATAAGTCATCTTAGGACTACCCTTAGAGACTCCTTGTAAGTGTTGGATTTACTTGCCGTAGGATATTGGTGGCGTGGTGTTGTCAGGCTGACAATTATATATATAAATTGGGCCAGTGGATCAGCGACGCAATTCCCTGGGAGGTTGGGGTGTATCGGAACCCAACAGGAAGTGATATTGTGCTTCTCAAAAATGTAGTTAAGGGATACGTGGAGGTCTACATATAACTATTTTTATAGAGACTAAAACTTAAAATTACATACTTATGGCAACTCCTTTCAGTATTAATGTTTTGTCATATTTTAAGTTGACAGGGTTTGCTTTTTGCTTTGTTTTTTCCTCTTGAACTTTGTAATTGGCGGCTGTTATTATCTTCTAATGGTCCGAAATATCCTTTTTCATAATAACCATTCTTGAATATATGGTTTCTAGAGTTAAGGATATGATCCTTGGTTGATGACTAGCTGAGACTTCGGCTTGAAAAGCTATATGGTATGTGAATAGACTGAAGGACCATGTATACGTCAATGACTTGGGTGTTCATACAGCCGCCTATGAAGTTGTTGAAGTCACGCGATACAGCCCGAAAAGTCTGACATGCCTACATTTAGGTCTTTTCATTGCTGGGTGTCTATCAGCCTGAGGGCACAGTAAATTGAAATCTACATGCCGTAAATAAAAATAAATAAATAAAATTTGATTGGCCGCCCTCTCCAGTGAAGGGCTCCGAAGGGCGATACTATAAGTGAGAATTGGTCTAATGACAGTTGTGTAAGTTCAGCAAATGACTTTGGGTTCCAGACAGCACCTTGGGTCTGAAGCTCTCTGTAGTAGAGGGAGAGAGCATTTCTATTTTATCCTGTCACTTTTGCTATATAAAATGAGGCCTGGATCCCTAAAACTTGTGAAGAGGATTAGTTCTGTTTTGGTGGGATTTACGTCAAGGCAACAGCTATGTGTCTAAAAAAGCAGCAAGCATATAGCTAAAGAGTATCTGTGAGAGTTTGCCCAACATATGAAGAGTACGCAAATTTGACTGCTTAAACTATAACACCACATTTCGTGTCTTTTAATCTGAAAGGAAGCCTACCATGAAGCCTAGAAGTTCCATGGTATAAGAGAGGGTATATCCTTTTGGGGCATTCCCTTGTAGGGTTTTTATTTTCTTGTTCTTGTAGAGTTTGAACTAAACAGTTATTCAATTGTTGAGTAGTTTTGCCAAAAAACAAAAAAGTTCAAATATCATAATGTTTGAGGTTATGAAGGACAATCTCAGCTTTATACTGGAGTGGATCTGAAAGTGTTTATACGCTCTACATGTTGCAATCATCGTAGCCATTTTACTTTTACTCTCGGACTAGGTATGTCCCACTGAATTTGTCTTTTCCTCCATTCACCGTCTATGCAAAAGTGATGGAAAATCCCCAAAAATTGCTCATTAACAACAGCCTTGTGCAGCCTCATCCATTTTTGAGAAGCATCATGATTCAACATCACATAGAAGGACTGTTTTTGTCCCCACTTACTCAAAGAAATAACGACTGGCAACATTAATTTTTCAGTTGGTCTCAGCGTCTTAATCGATGTTTTTTTCGAAATGTTTGTGTAAGATGTTCCTTTTATGGACTAGGGATATTTGGTTTCGTCCTCTTTGATTGCTATACCCAACTTTGCCATTTTCGGTTCGTTAGACTGACATGGAAGTGTTTGTCAATATCGTCAGTTTATGCAAGTAAGGATTTGCAAAAATATTAGTAGAGTTTGCCATCTCAGTTAGTTCATATATGCGTTCCAACAACTGGCTAGTTCGCTTGTCGTTGCCATAAAGAACTAATGTTTCATAGCAAGCATTTGGGGGTGGCCGTGGTGTATGGTATATGCATAGACTCCTCAAGCAGAGGGTCACGGGTTCGAATCCCGTGGAAGGCAATTCTTTTCATAGAATTTGTATGTAGTTATATGAAAATCCCGTCGGCGTCAACTCTGACATGAATGCATAACACTGATGTTGGAGTTGTTGCTGGCTGGGCTAAAATGTAACGAACTAAGACCCACTGGTTGAGGATGCACTGGCTCATCCCGTCCAGTTTGACAACCACCTCTGGGTAAAATATCGAAACCTAATACACCTGAGTTTCAAACTACTACACCACCCGCCCGCACCCTGGAGAAAAGCCAGTAAAAGGGTATTCATATCCCATTGGTGCACGCGCGGGAATTCATATAAAAAAAGCAACCATTTGGCGAAAAATGGTTTCAATCGTTGACGACTGAGGTGAAACAATGACACTTAAAATCGATGCAATTTATTGCAAGAATGCGGAATCCATCTTTTCAACTCCTTCACATTATCGATTGCTTGAAGGTGATTCCAGATGGCACCAGAGGATACTCCGAACGTTTTAGCGAAGCTTTTGGAGAACGACCTATGGATTCAATTTCAAGGTTTAAATTTCCGCTATTAAAATTATTGAACTAACGGCGAACTGCTCTTTCATTGCAAGCATCCGCTGCCAAAGACCCGTTAATTTCTCTGCTTGCTGCTTTTGCAGACAATACTTTTTTAAATTAAAACAAGTATAGCACTCGTAAATCTCTTGGAGTAAGTGTATATTTTGCAGGAGTGAAAAAGAGAGACTTGGAGTGAAAATCAGGGGTCGAAGTTCTGATAAAATAATTGCTATTCACCCATATACTCATAAACTACACAACTTTTATAATTTTTTTTGCTAATAACTACAATAACGGGAGACCAGATAGCAATGATAGTTTTTCCTATTGTTATGTTTTAGTAGCTGTCAGAATTACCAACAACCTCCTGCTGTCAAAATACGAGTATTCAGTAAAGTTTGCTATTTTATCATACATCGTTCTACGAAGCCGAACATGCGGGACCTATTACAAAATATTATAAAAAAAAATATTGTAATAAAATATTTACCTTACCGTGAAAAAATTTGAACGTAATTACATTCCTTTGGGTTTTAAGCTACCAACCGAGATTGGTGCTAAGAAGATCCAGAAATGTTAATTCGGCGACGATCAGCTGAATTGGGCATCGCCAGAGAGTCAACCCGGTTTATTTTGCGGTTGGACTTGGGCCTACGAGGTGAGCTCAAAAATTAAGGTGACTTCATATTTTTACAATAAAAAAATATTTTTTCATCGATATTAATGTTGTAGCCTTCAAAGTAATCTTCCTCAGATATAATACATTTGTGGAAACGATTTCTCCAATCCTCGAAGCACTTTTTATAAGCACTTTTCGTAATAGCCTTGAGCTTTTCCAGTTGTAAGTCTCCGTTATTTCATAGGTCTCTTCAGTTTTGGGAACAGGAAAAAGTAGTATAGGGACGGTTATGACCCTTTTGAGCAAGTCAGGATTATCATTGATATCATTCAAGAGCTCCTGAGTGAAGCTAATGCTGCGGTTCTTCATATCTAAATTAAGAAGTTTCGAAACAAACTCCGCTGACACACATCTCATGACCAAAATATCCGAAAAAATTGCATGACACGAGCTGACCGATATGCCAACATCCTCAGCAACTTCTCTTATGGTAATTCTACGATTTCCCAAAACAATTTTCGTATGTCACTGTCTGCATTTCAGGTATTTTAGACTACTTGATTCCATTTTTTTTTTTACACAAAATTTGATGTGAATTCTATGCTCCATTTTTATAATAATTGAAAATCGCCGAACACGCCAAATGACGACTAACCTATCTATCTGTCAAAAACAAGACAAGTTTGCTATATACTTGAAACTGTAAACATATGTTAGGGACATGTGTACCAATACAGCAAAAAAAAAAAAAAAAATCGATAATTGAATGTACATTTCGCGCTTAATTTCAAGACACCTTACTTACTCAAAAAAATCATCTTCTCGGAAGAATCCCATTTTTGGCTCAGCGTCTATGGCAACAAGCAAAATTGCCGTTATTGGAGCGAACACAATGCACAAGTGTTCAACCAAGCATCAATGCATCCACAAAGATTGGTACGGTTTATGGCATGGCGGTATCATCGGACTTTATTTCGAAATGAAAAAGACTGCACCGTTGCCATCAATGGTCTCAGGTATGGAACGATGTTAATCAACTTTCTGTGGTCATCTCACGGCGAGCGTTCATCAATTGGTCGCCAATGCCATTTGATTCCAATTGATTATTTTCTCTGGGGCTATGTCAAGTCCCTAGCTATTGCCGGAATAACGGCGCACATATTGGACCGTGTCATTAAAAATTGAACCGACCACTTGAAGCACTGCCACATTATGGCATGAACGAAGCTTCAAAATAAAACCAAAATCAATTTTATATATCACACCGTTGTTGATTTATTTAAATTTTTGTTCGTATCGTTATCTGGTCACCCGTTATAATGTTTATCTTTTTTCTTTTATGACAGTGTCATAGTTTTCATGGGATAATCAAGGATGACAATTGTTTTCCACAAAAATCGACACATTGACATTTTAAACTGCTGGTACAAATGTTGTTGCCGTTATAAATCGTTTAAACGATAACTTCAGAGCACAATAAAATTCGTGTCGTTTGGAGATACGTTTAAGAAGTCTTGAATCTCTGAACATCACCGCTGAACTTATCAATACTGAAACAAGTTTTTCCCCATCAATTCATTGTGTATCAATTTCTTTTATTGACATTTGGTCAACCATGTAGAAACCATATTTTTTCTTTTCGATGTATACTCCAACCAAAAAGGTTTGAAAAAATAAATAATCTCTACAATACTCCCTACGACCTCGATGGTCGTATCTTTATTGCTCTTTAATATTAATATCTGAGCTGGATCCATTATCTTTGGAAAGAAGAAACAATAATGATTGTATTTCTAACTGTCTAAAAATGATTTCACTTTTCATTTTTTCCTGTTTCTAAATCTTTTTAAATTTTCTATTTCTAATTTTAACTTGGTAATCAACAACGGTTGCATTTTCTTCTCCTTTTCTATACAAACTGCCATATACTGTGACTTTTTTGTAAAGTATTCCGTTTCCGCACGAATTCGTTCAGCTTTTAAAGAAGCAAAATTAATGTCACCTTTGACAAGACTGCCATCGTCATCTCTGTTCAAATTTTGCTGATTATCGTCTATAAAAATATCGGGAGCATCTTCACAATGTAAATTAAAAGAATCTGAGCGGTCTTCTGTATCTTCGCATAAGTACTTGACATCTAAATACTCGTCAGCCATCTAAACAAGTCAAATTATCAAAAAATCTTTAATCGTATTTATGCACACACTCCAACTTACACCATCTTGATGTTTAATATCATTCTGTTCATAGTCGTAAAATACCTCCTCAATCTTTTCAAGGTTTTTTTCCTTATGCTCTTCAATCTGAGTTTGAAAATTCGATTTCGCTCTCTAAAACAATTGTCAAAAATTACATATGTACTGCCTTGCAAGTGTATTATAACTTACCTCCGCAATTGTCATGGGAGTTCGAAAGACAATAATGTCATCTAAAAAACTCATGGACTTGTACCAAGCCAGAACCGGTTCGTGAACGCACGATTCCAAGCCATCGCGGACTTTCTTTTCGCTGGCAATGACTTTTCTGCGTTCCAACAAATAAGTTGCTCTCAACGAGCGGATTTTACGTTTTATTTCACCAGAAGTGACGTTAAAGACTTTGGCAATTTTTGACAGTGCTGTTTGACGTTTCTCTTGGTTGCGGAATTCTGGCGATGAAATGTCCCAAAGACAGTGATTGTCTCTGTAGAGGTTGATTAATTTAACTATTTTCGGGTACGTAAAACTGCGATCTTTCATTTTCTTTCTCTTTACGAGAGTGTAAAAGGTTTTAATCACTGCTTTTGGTTGTGGATTTTCGTGGTTTTGGTCCATTTATGATGCGATATCGATAAAACGGAGGTGAATAATGCACCGTTTGGCTGCTGCTATGACAGTTGCTGTGAGGAAGTTAACTTCGAAAAGCTTAGGTACGTTCGTTTTGTGATAACATTCATTTGTGATTTCGAATTTTTAAACGATTTAAACGGCGTTACTTTAAAATGGGCAGTTGGTGAGTTGAAAATTGAATTTCAATAAATTATTTTGTTTTATTTACTTTACTATGTAGAATAGGCACTAGTCTAAAAGTGCTACTGGAGTTGTTAATATATGAAAAAATCTTCTTAAGGTAAAGTAGATATTTGTATATAACTGTGATATGGCACCGTCAATGGTTCGAAATAAAGAAACGGTTTTTAGAGAACTAACGATAGCAAAATCTGTTATCCGAATCAATGGTCTTGGTTTTATCAGAAAAAAACATTAACTGGGTTAAAAATCGCTTAGTAGTAAACTACATAAATTCAAGCTTTGGCGAATGTTGAGATCCAAGAGACTCTTAACGAGTGTGACACGTAAGTGAGAATTGGACGCATTACGGCTGTACTTACGTACAAGACTATTTTGTTGAATTCCCTAATTCTTCCAAAGGTTTTGCAACAGGTAAAGAAGGAGACACTTGCCTTCCTTACTCTGTGTTCGATGTTTTGCTTCCAGTTTTGCTGCCAATATTTTTCTCTCTTAGGAAAACTAATAGCTTATCGGAGGTCTACCTAGCGTTCCTCAGATTTGTCTGTATGGTCTTTAGCATTATCCGTTTTGTCAGCAATTACCAGGTTTTCCAACAACTTGTCGATTTTGTCGATGTCCACATCATTCTCAGCACACACTGATGGGAAAACCTTAAGCTTGGCGTGCCTGAAGCCAGACCAAAGCTCGTGGGCTGTTTTCGCGAGTGCTGCCAGGCATTCGTTACTGAATGAAGAGCAGAAAGGACATAGTGTTTTTAGGGGGTTTTCCGTCTTAATGATTGTTTAGTCATCTACTAGAATCGCCGGCTTGCGGAGTTTAAGACATTTCAGAAGCCTTCACCCGTCTGTCTACATATTGCGCCCTAAGTTTCCTTGGGATGTCATTAGCTGGGATAAGCATGAGCTTGAAGCCATCTTAGGTGTCGCTAACCCTTGTAACGTATTCATCAAGGAATTTCTTCCTAAATTGGTCCTAGCGTTTTATTACCCGATATCCCTTAACCGTCTCGACGGAGTCAAAGCTATTCAGAGGGCTATCCCATTGTTGATGGGGTGATTCATCACCATGTTGAAAAGCTTGGCCTCAGTTCTTCTCCCACCTCGGCCTGGTTTTCTCGTAAATGGAAAGCTCGTTCACTACCTCGGTGAGGGGCCGCTTTTGGACTGTACTAGCCGACGACGTGGTTGGTTTGGTTGTGGTTTTGGCAGCCGTATCTACGGAAGCTTTGGTTTTCTTCGGGGCTGGTCGTTAGAGGATCTCGTATAGAGTCTTGTTGCCTTTTGTTGCCTGACTTGGCTTATTCTCAGGTACTTGTACTCGTCAACGATTTGGTATTTCACCTTGTCTGCTTGTCAATCGTTTTATCCGTTTACTGACGATGCAGTCGTCAGTATGGGAGCCTCCACAATCTGGCTTAAAAGTGGCATTTTGAATTATGTTTACTCTCAGACCGTCCATGCCAACTGCTTGTTGTTGTTGTTATTATTCAGCACCTTTATATACAACGTTATTTCAAGTTTTTTGATTTGGAAGGCGAGTTTTTTTTTTTTTTTAAGGAACCTAACACTCAAGTGTCGTACCCGTCCACACTCATGATGCCAAAGCATGTGGTAAGTTTTTTGGAAAATGGGAAAGAAAGAGAAAGAAAGATGTTTGGGTTCAGTGGCTTTTTCGCGCTATGGGTGACATCCAACATGGCGGGACTGAATTATTTGTGTAATTGGACCTGTGTTGTATACTAGGCAACCACTCTTGTCGAAGATATGTTAGTCAATAAATGTATTAATAAAAAAAATATTATGATTGTGAGTTATTCTAATTGAGAAAAACGTCACAAATGTCAATGTCACTTCTTGTAACATGTTTAGCAACATAGCCAATGAAACATTTTTAACATCAATGTAGGAATGTATAATTTACATTTGTTACCTTTTATATTTTATTACTGTCGTATTGATTCTATTCTCAGTTTACTTTTGGATTGTTTAGTCATAACATACAGTTTATATTGTATTATCTTACTTTGTCTGCTTTCGGATCGTCGACCGTTGTCCTAATCACCATGATGAGACATCGTACTCTCGTTAGTCGAACATAATGACCTGAATTCGTTTCGTTCTTTAAGCCACAACTGTGGAGGTGTGGAATCGATTGCATGGATTCATCATGAATCGAATACATTTGTTGACCTAGATAAATGGTCATAAAAGGCAAAGATACGCGATCATTTTTTTAGCAATACAATGGCTCTGCTGAAGATAGCATTGGTTATATTGACAGTGTGTGGCGAATGGATTACGCTATCGTTCATTTTAAAATTGTGGACTTGGCACCAAGTTCTGAATTCGTTTGTCCTATGAAATTGGCTGGGATGAGGGTGAGGAGTCAACGAGCGAGCAATGGTCAGAAAAACGGATGAGTATTCATTGCTCAGAGTCGGAGTACGGTCGACGGTTCGCGTTGAATTTTAATAAAGTCTAAATTTAAAATTAAATTGTACATTGTTATTTACCTATTTAAAATAAAGTTTAAAAAAGCTTTTCTGTATTTTATAACGTTTCAAAGAAAATACATAGTTGTTTTATTTAAAATATACAGTCCAACGTTATACGATTTTAGTTGGGATTGAACGCCGAACCTTTCGATTGGGTAGCAAATGCATTACGACTTGAGCCACGGGCGCTCACGGGTTGTTCCTCTTCCGAAATAAACAGTTTTCCGTGCAGTCCTTTAAATGACCGTCCTGCTGTTGCACCTATTTGGTGCTTCTTCAGCCTTCAGTTACGCTTGTCTCATCGTACACTATGCTGCACTTATTTTGTCTTTATGCGGTACTGGACTTCTAATTCAAGGCATTCTGCTGCTAATGCCGCTGTAATTCGTGCTTTGAGTTCAATACGTTCATCAATTCGTTTTCAGCTGTCTGCTGTCAGACATTTTCTTTGGTTTTTTCATGCTTTACCGACAATGGTATCTGTAAAAGCATTTTGCACAGAGCTCGAGTTCTTCATTTGTGGCCCTTATCTATTGGATTACAATAAACTTATCAAGTTGGATAGGTTACTGTTAACACGAATAACGCAACGTTTGTTACGGGCGTCTTACGTCGATCTGATTGGGCATATTTTGTTAGGCCTAGCTAATGTTCTGACAGTTCCTATGATCAAATAATGGTTTAAGTTACAAACCTTTCGCCATTTTAATATTTCTGGACTGTGTAGTCCCATAATATGTTTGAACGTGGTATGACGATGCATAACTTCTTGTTAAAGACTTCCATCACGTTGACGATATCTAAAGGGTGAGCCAACAGTTAGTGCAAAAGTTTTCATTAAATAAAATACACACTTGCTATGAAATTAATGTAGAATTTTTTTGATTAATAAAGCCCGATCAATGGCAATTAAGAATAAAGCACAACATCGTTCACGTGATTGCCACGGCTTTTGTTCCTAGCGACCGTCCGAAAGTTGAAATTATCGATGACTTTCTAAAGAACAAGTGATCCAAATGGCCGCAATTTCAGTTTGAATGTTATGTTTTTGATTCTGAATTATCGATAGGTTATTGGCATAGACCTTATCTTCAAATAACTCCACAATAACATGTCTAAAGGTGTCAAATTGCATGACTTTGGAAGCCAATCAACTTCTCCTCCAACCGAAATAATGTTAACTTCAAATTTCTTACTCAATAAATTGTTTGATTGATGGCTTGTGTGGACGGTAGCAATATCCTGTTGAAACCATAAATTGTCCAGAAAGAATTAAGTTTTGGAAAAAAAAAAAAATAGCCGGTCAACATTTAACGTTCTTCATTCACTTCATTCTCTCTAGCGTCATCTTCGAAAATACAATTTAATTCGATCACAAAAGTTACTGGCGATTAAACATCCAGTTAATAAATCGGCGACGTCAAAGATAGTCCAAAGGCTTCCATTTTTGAAATTGTGTAATTTGAATTTTTTAGGCGTGCAAATGAAGATCGACTTTTTAAATTCGTCTTAAAGCGCCATAACGGTTTCACTTATTGTTAACTACTGCGACGAATTGATTGAGTGCTGATGTTTGACCCAGTATCGAAACAGCTTCTTTATAACGCTTTAACATTGCACGAATTCAGGACTCACTAGGGCCGACAAAATTTACGAATTTTACGAAATGTTACTTTTATAGATCGTCCATTCTCGTAATAAGGTTGAATAACATTACTAAAATTGTCAACGATTGTATGATATCTGTCAAAAACATTAATCATTTTGAATTCAGTAAATGACAGGAATTGACAGCCAACATCCACACCATCTGTTGGCTCAGTCAGAGCGTAGTTTGGAAGAGTGTTGCACTGAATAATACTGATGTTCCTGACCCCACCCTTTAACTTCGCCATCAATGTTAAGGTTTATATTAGGACCTTAACTCATATTCACGAATGGTGTTGATTTATTTCGAAAAATAGGTCAGGAAGCTGTAGGAATTCGTCTGCAAAGGCATCAACTGCTTTATTTTTTTATTTTTAGGGAACCAGTATTCACTGCTAGTCTGCCGCATAACATGACTCCAAAAGGTTCCTAGTTTAAAAACTACAGCTTGGTTCCCATTGGGGATCATCGTGGTTTCTATGATTTAAACTTACTATTTAGGGGGGGGGGGGGTATTTCGGCTTGTTAACTACTCCAAATTTGTATCTAATACAGGGCGATAGCCTCAGGTTGATGGAAGTTTTAGATAGATAGGCATCATTTTTGATTGGAGTTGATCGATAAATGGGTATCTTTCCCCATTTGAAATTAACCGAGTTGATTAGTTTGAATCCCTTGGGTTCAAGCCGTCAAGGCATGGCCCAATTTGTTTGTAGGTTTTGTCATGCGGTTCGTCGAAACAAACTTTGGTATCATTACGCCACCTGCTGATATTGGTAAATTGAGCTGTTATAACGATTGCTACATATCACTTATTCACATACCGATGGCTTAAGGCTTCTTACCTCAGCCTCCTTTAACATTTAATCCGCACCGGCGGTATATGCGACGTTTTTTTATCCTTCTTCACTACTTGTCCGGTTACACGGGGTCTTTCAAGTGTACAAATCTCCCATGCGTAAATTTGAGTATCGTTATGAATCCCATTTTTATCCGGGGCATTCGTCGGTAAGTATTGAAGCTTATAATTTGTTAATCAGTTGAAGTTTCAGTCCCCCTCTGGGTAAACCTAGTGAAAAAATGATGTTTTGCAACTCCGACCTAGTTGTTTTAAATACAAATCAGAAATACCTCAGATAAATCGGATTTCGACAAGTGAAAAGTCTGTAATTTGCTTAAAATGTCTTCTTTCAGGCCACATTAATTCTAGCATACCATACATTTAATCATAGCTCAATAGGTATATGTATCGAGTATAACGAATTTCATTCGCCACAGATTCACCTATCAATGAAACGCGCATTTAATTATTCAGTTGAATGATTTATCAAATTATTAATTATTGGACTGGCGATGTTGTGAATGGAAATTGTATCTGATTATCGTATTTCAGCTCTAACTAAATATGAATGAGAATTAAAGGCGGGCTTATAGGCGTTATCCTAGGTGACAACAGAAGCAGGTTTAATTTGATTTCACATGAAACCCAAATACACGATAACAGTGTGATTTTATCGCGTCACAAATTGAAAATACATACATACATACGTGAGTTGAGGATAAGGGACCGGTAAAAGTACGCATAAGCTCACAAATCTCTTAGTTTACGATTGCACTAATTAGTAGAAAAAGGTAAGCTTAACAATGAACAAAAGATACTTTCCAAACGAAGTTAAAATGCTTAAGATACGAATACTATATTTCGCGCAGCATAACCAATAAGAATCTTGATCTTCATAGATACACATTCGAGTACGAGGATTGGAAGAGTATTTAACAAGGAACAATTGTTCTTCGTACATAGCATTTGGGGTAAAACGTTACGTCTATTCGTTGCAACGTCACACTCTGGTATTTCATATTGTCGAGTATGTTGTTTGGAATTTTTCAATATACGAGTACTCGAATTTCGGTAGCAGTAGTAGATACACATCTACATATATCTATAGATACTTGGAAAAACGGCGGAGCTCGACAACAATAAGAAACGTTGCATGCATAGCTACTATGGTGGCTATGAGTATTTGAAATGCATTACCAAGGGTTAAGGTGGTTCTTAATATTTTACCCAGGTGGAGGTTGTGTAAGACATTCACATTACAGCCAAAGATTACTATACAACGACTACTATTTCGCGATTTTTATGATAAACCAAACATGGTTGGTCTGTTCTCAGTTCTGACAAAGGAAATATGAGCGCGCTGTGATTTCTAAGGTATTTGGAACACTGAAACTGTATTCACTTTGAAAATTAATTCTCAATAACGAGTTAGTGTCAGACTTAGGAAAAAGGTAGTGCGTTTGCCTACCGGGTATCTTCAGAATCATTCACTTTATATACATATATTAGACTGCAAAATGCTGAAGAACTCCTGAAAATTGTTTGTTGATTCAATGTCTTCTACTGAATTCTTTCAAGTATCGCCATACGATTTAAGTTGAAGTGCCTAAACTCAATGAAATTTATGCTTTGTAGACAATTTTTTGTGGTTTTCGGTTAGATTTAGATCTTTTTCCTTTAGATCTACGGTTGCGGATACTGAAAGTGGTGCGTAGGAATTTGTTAATGTTTTTTGTGCACCTATGTATATAGCACGAAATCGGCTTTGGAGCGGAACTGTCGTAGCTTAACGTATAAGCTGATAGAATTGGGCTGCTATAAAAATATTTTCAACATTATTTTGAACACAGATTTAGATTTATTTACTTTCTTTCTTCCATTGATAGAGTCCATCTCATTCTATGAAAAAATTTGCATAAAGTATCGCTGTTAATCAATAAAAATAGGATTTTAGTGTCAAAATGTACTCCATATTGTATTTCAAACTCGTTTCTTAACTTGCCTTTATTAAAACGCAACATTTGAGTGTATACCTTAAGCAGAAACTTCTGCCCCTACCTCACTCAACAATGGATAACTACCACCCTTCTCTTCTTCTTTCGTTTTCTCATAACTCTTCGTTCCAGTATACTCCCCCCACAACTCTCTCATTCTACGATTTTCATAAAGCAAACTTACACAAAATTAGTGACTGTCATCAGATCGCTCTTTAATTTTTACAAACTAACTATAAATAATGCCTTATCAATTTTTTATATACAAATATTTAATTCTTTTTCCTTTTACGTTCCGTTTTCCTCCCTTAATCCTTTTTTTAAATTTTTAACTACAAAAGAAACTCTGGTGATTACCCTCCTTCGCTCTCTTCCAATAACAGGTCATCAACCGATCAACTCACCATTTGCCACCTTTTCTTAATAATCCTTTACTAACGAATCCTTTCTACCGGATCCATCCTATTTTAGTGACCCACTGAACTTCTCTCTTAAACCAAGGACCCATTTTATATGGAATATAAGTTACACCAACTTAATGAAGAATTCATACGCATAAGGCCCAGGTGGCCTCCCTGCCATATTTCTTAAAAAATGTTCTTCCTCTCTTTCTTTTATCCTTTCTAATCCCTTTCGTTTGTCTTCTTCACAAGGGAAATCTCCTCACACATGGAAAACGTTCTTCATAATCCCGATCCACAAAAATCGTCCATCGCTAAAAGCTCTAAGCTAGGTAAGGGTAGGTCGAACACCACAAATCTAGATTAATTCGTGTGTTTTGCCCTCTCTGCCCTAGATAATGGTAACGCAGTCGATGTACTTGCAGTCGATTTTAGCAAAGCTTTCGATAAAATCTCTCATCGATTAACACTCATCAAATTGTCTGCCCTCGGCTTTGAACCCATATTATTAAAATGGATATCCTCTTACCTGAAAAACCGTTTTTATATTGTTCATTTCAATGCAGCCCACTCAGCTCCTTTTTTTACCACCTTTAGAGTTCAACAAGGTAGCTATCTCGGTCCTCTTTTTTATGTTAACCATAAATGATCAAATGATCTCGATAGGATCATCGAACACTCGTCTGTCTCTCTTAACGCCGACAATACTAAATTTTCCAAAACTATTTGCTCATTCTATGATTCCTTCCTCCTTGTCTACAACAACCTATCTCCTCCGTGCAGTCTCCTCGCGATCTCGGCATTCTGTGTGATAGGGAGCTTAACTTCCGTTTACATGAGATAATCCTTTAAGAACACGCTGTACTAGGTCTTATAAAACGGTGGTCCAAAGTATTTACCAACCCATACGTAACCAGGTCTCTCTATATTACCTTTGTTCGCTACCTCCTAGAACCAGTCAAATTTGGTCCACATATCATCGTGTTCATATTTCTAGAATCGAAATATCTTTATTCATCGCCTCCCTTTAGATCATGTTGAATGTGCGTCCCTTCACAACCTTATTTTCCTCAACACAAACCCTCGTAATATACGTACCCTCGTCTCTTCTATCTACCAACCCACCATACCTCTATGGTCCCATCTTCAGTTTCCCGTATGCTACGAAAGATCAATTCCAATCTTACCGCCTTTGGCTTTCACCGTACCACTCCCAACTTAAAATCTGTTCTCCTACACCACTCCAGCTATCCGTTGTTTTAAGTTTAAAGTCTCCACCAAAATTAAATTCAAACCTCTAACACTTCCTGACGTACTTTAAAACAGCTTCCAGGGTATTCCAATGAACTTAATTAGTTGGACCTCGGAAAGGATGGGTCACTATTTTTGAGCGCAGTAATGTTTAGTCTATCGACAACCTGTTGACTAGTGTGGTACAGTAATGGTTCATATGCTAATTGTGTATTTCGGACCGCCAGGAAAATTTTTCTTAATCGGTGATTGATGGAAAGGTTGTTAATTTAATTAAATGTCGCTTTTCTGTCAAATTGTTGGTCGATCTTAGTGTTGATCTCTGTAAGGAATCAAAAAGTATTTCAACAGAGTGATTGCGGTGTCAGTGGATTTCCCCATTCAGAACGACTATGTTTTTCTTTGGCGTGGCGAAGATAGCTCCCTTTTGTCCTCAGACAAGACGTGACACTATATGATCCTTTTATCATAAGATTGACGGAAGTGTAGATATTTGGTTGGTGCCAGAGTTAGCAGTAATCTTACTCTATATTGGCGTGGACTCTCCCAGCATATAGTATTGGATGCTGCGTAGGCTAACTTTCTTTATGCGGGCAGGATATGCTGCTTGACAGCTATTTTCTAATTAATTAATGAACATATGCATAACAATCTTGAGTATGTCATGACATTTAAGCTTTTGGAACTGCTCTTTTCTGTCAGGCTGAAAAAGTATGTGAATTGTGAAATCTTATTTCGCTAATTCCAGTTTAATCAATCCGATGAACTTATTTCTCACCCAAAACTTTTTATCGCTAACGCGCCTTTTTTATTGCTGACCTACTAGTCTGTTAGATTCGCGACAGCGCATTTAGTGCATTTTTTATTCATTTTCTCCGCATTTATTTTTTGTGTTGCTTTTTGTTTTCCTGGTTCTTCTTGTGGATTAACTAGCTACTCCATTATCGACAATATTACTGACTTTGTTGCCTGTAATGGGATCTGATGCAAAATATTCCATGATATTAGTGTCGGCCTTAATAAAAGAAACACGGTTTTCTTTAAAGAATTTTCGGAAATGTGCTCCTTGCAATCAAGTTCCTCAGTGACTCCAATGAATCCAATCATAACTCATTCGTCAGACTGATAACGGGCAAACTATCAATCTTTGAACAAAGTGTAAGATGTAATGAAAAACAGAAAAACAGAAAGTGCAAGAACCAAAAATAAAGAAACATCCAAGCGCCACCTCTATAAAGTGTTGAGCGAAGTTATATCTATCGGCTCCGCAATGATGGTTTTCAACAAGAAAACGTGTTGTTCCATCAACTTTCTCCGTGATGACGTGGATATTCTTCTCCAGTTATCCAATCTCCATCTCAAATCTGCAATTTTTCCATGCTAATCTTTATATTTGACAAAATCAATGAGCTTAAATGTGAGATCACTACGAACAATGTTGAATGATTTGGAAACCCTCATTGAAACAGTATGCCACAAAATTGACGGTCTTCCAATCCATCACCCGCCGCACAACAGTTACAACACTTCAATTTTGGCTGAATTGTTACAAACCGGAACCGAATCACTGTCACATTCAGTGCCGACAACACAACCTCCAAATCCTCGCATCAGCCCTTCGATCCAAAAATCCTATAGTGATATAATTGTTTCAAGATCAACTTCTACTGTCGCCGCCCCACGGAACCTTGTTACACAATTTAACATTACGTAGACCTCTTCAGAGTGGCAAAGCAGGCTAGACCGACTCCGCAAAACGAATCAGATGTTCATCACCGTACACTTCAAAGATGCCCCCAATTACGTAGATTTTGTTGGGATTTCTGTATTTTTCAGAAAAAGGCACAATATTCCCAACATCTCCTCATAAAAACAAACGCATATTTGAGCTTAACTTACCGGCCAGATATGAATGGTTATTTGTTAACACATCAAACATTAATCTTAACCTCGGAAAAATGCGGGTCTCCAAATGGACGGATCGACCAACCGAAGAAACAACAACGTCGCATCTATTAAAGCTAATTATAAATCGCCCAGATCTATTTCGAATCCACATCCTAAACCTGATCCCAACTGGAGCCTTAAAACCGAAATATTTCCCTCCCGTCTACATCCCTAAGCCACTCACTTAACGTCTTTCCACACCCTCTCTTCCAACCAAGCTCCAACTCGTTTTTTTTTTAATTTAACCCCTGCCCCTGATGCCACTTTCTACGAATACTAACAACTGCTTTCCCAATTTCGATCTTATATATTAGCTGGAGCCAAATATCCAAATTTTATCAGCTCGCATATCTTACATCCCGGTTCTAGCTCGCCTCATTTTTTGATCCCTTTTCGTCACCTAACGTTAAATTGACTCAATAGAATATAGACACCACGGAATGCCATTATGCGCTCTTCAAATTAAGGGATAGAAGGATAAACGAAAATATACGTATCTTTGCTTTGAGTTTTATGTGTCAGGGTCTTCTTCCAACAGGAAGGCCTTCCTACTGATATAATTAGTCCCAGGAAACTTTACAACAGGTACTATGAAGTTTTTAACAAACCTCTCCAAAAGGTTGCGGATGACCTCACAATTTTCCGCAGTTATATGTATTGCATCTCATCTACACTCCCCTACTCCTCCACGCAACAAGCTATAAATGTACCTCTTACATTTTACTAACAAAACGTAAGAGACTTGCGCTCTAAATTTCGTGCTGTCTAAATTTCATAGCCTCTCTTTCGATGTCTATGCTCATACAGAAACCAATCTGATCCCCGACATAAAGCGCCAGGAACTATTCCCATCCAATTATAATGTTTTCTGAGATAATGATCACTCTCTCCCTATGGTTAATGATCCTGCCCTATTTATAGTTGATTCTCCATGCGAAGGCGTCGTACTTGCCGTTCGCAAAAGAGATGATCTTCTCTTATCATCATCTCTTCTTTTGTCAAACATAACTTTTTTTTTAATTAAAATAACATTTCCCAGTATGTTCCTGTTTGTTATGTGTTGTTATGATACATTATCCCTGCTCGACCTGTCGAATCCAACAATCTTGCTATTAAAGCGATTAACAATTTTATTGGCCTAAGTGATTCCATCGACGATATCCTTATCTTTAGTGACTTTAATCTGCCTCTGTTGAAGTGGATTCCAACGGATGATCACCACTTTTTTACCGTGTCAAACGCTAGTTCATCTAAAGAATGTCTATTCATTGATCGTTTAACGGTAGGCAACTAGACCTTATCGCTAGGGAAAGATTCCATTAACTCCACAGTAAAGTTTTGTTCCTTAACCCTATAAACTATCGACAAAATTCATCCCCCTCTTCTTCTTTCATTTTTCCTTTACTCACCGCTCCAGACCACTTCTTCCCCTACTCGCTCTTTTTACAACTTACATAAAGCTAAAAAAAAAACAATCACAGGAGCATACTACATCAATTTATTGGGCCGATTCAACGTCGGTTTAAAGAAAAAACGAACACGTTTGGCGAAGATAAAGTGCTCTTCCACCATGATAACAGCGAAAAACTTGACCGGCTAATTTTTTACCATCAAGAGAGTTTTGCAAAGACCGAAAAAAATGGTAATTAGAGGGTGCAAGGTCCGGGCTATACGGTGGTGTGTGGCCTAGCATTGTCATGATGGAAGACAACTCCCTTTCTGTTCTGTTAAAAGCTTCATTCAAACGGTCGAGTAGAGGATCGACAATTCCCTTCCAATCCCACCAAACACTCAACATAACCTTGTTTGCCGTCAATCCAGACTTCTAAGTCGTTTATAGTCGGTCACCGCCTTTGATCATGATCGCTTGCGTTGGATATTCTCGTGTTTAATCCATTTTTCATCGCCCGTAATGAATCGCTTCAAAAATGGTTACATTTCATCACGTTTCAGCAGCGTTTCACTGATGGTTATTCGGTCAATTAAATTTCTTTACGATATTTCATGTGGCACCCGAACATCGTGCTTTTTTGGGTAGCCTGCTCATTTAATATGATTCCAAACAGTCATACGGTTGATGTTTAGTGCCTCCTCTCTCTCCGTTGCCGGTCTTGCTCCATCAGTTACAAAATTTCATCGACTTTTACAGGTCGACCAGTGCGAGGTGCATCTCTTACATCACATAGCGTTTTTCTTCAGATATTTCACTCATATTCAAATCAGTATAACTTTTAACACGAACAACGAATTACACAGTTGTCTTCAAAAAAAAAGTAGTCTGACATGTCATCTTTCAAACATGTGTTCTTTTGACACAATCAGATTAGTGTTAAAAGATAAATGGACACCAACACCATCTAGTAACAAAACACCGCGGAGACTTTTTATATGACCATATATAGGGCGATTCATCGTAAGGTTTGATTTATAATGTAAAATAAAGCCCATAAATTTGAAAGTGAACTTAGAATTTTTATTATCGATTAAAAGATAATGGCATTTTCATGGCATTTACTTTTTGAAAATGATATCATGTAAATGTTGGCCACGACTACGTCTGAGGTGGTCCATTTGGAAGGTTCAATTTTGGACGACTCTTTCGAGCATGGCGACTCGAATCTCGCGGATAATACGAGTAATGTTGTCTTTCAAAGCGTCAATCTTAGCTAGCTTATTTTCAAAGACCTTACATATAGGCGGCCAAGTTACCGTAACAAAACGTGAAATTAAGTGCTCACCAAAATGATTTCTCAACAAGCCCACAAGTTCACGCGCTGTGTGGCTCGTAGCGCCGTCTTGTTCAAACCAGAGCTCAACGAGACCATGTGCTTGAATTTCAGGGAGCACATGGTCCGTTAACATGGCGCGATAACGATTACCATTGAAGGTAATATTCTAATTTGCCTAATTTTTGAAGAAATATGGACCAATGATTCCACCAGCTCATAAACCACACCATACAGTTGTTTTTAATTTATGTAATGGTAGCTCTTGGTACCTAGCTTCACTTCTTGCACAAGTTTAATTTTGTACGCTTTAAGGTCGAGGTATAAGCTGGGACTGTTGTGGTGTGAGTCTTTCCATGATGACTTGCCAAACGATACTGAACAAAAATTACAAAACAGTTTGAGGAGTCACGTGCGATCTGTCAAAAAAAGCCTATTGAAAATCAAACCTCACGATGAATCATCCCTTATAAGGTGTACCGGTATGAAGTGGTCGTTTTTTTTGTGAAAATAAAACACTAATTTTTAATGAAAAAGTAAAAAATATTTTATTCAAATTATTGGCCATTGCTAGCTACACATTTTTCTAATCTTTCAGGCAATTTATGGATTCCACGCCAATAAAACTGTTCGTCTTTTGAAGCAAACCAAAAAGTCACCCAATTTTCGACTTCCTCGTAGGACTCGAAGTGCTGCTCAGCTGATGCGTGTCCCATCGATGAAAACAAATGGTAGAAGGAGTCAAGTCTGGTGAATACGGCGGGTGGAAAAGCAGCTCAAAGCCAAGTGCTTTGGTTGTACCTTGAACCAGTTTTGCTTTGAGTGCAGGTGCATTGTCATGAAGCAAAATTCCCTTGCCGTGTCTTCTGGCCCATTCTGGTCATTTTTCGATCAATGCATGGTTCAAATTCATAATTTGTTGTCGGTAGCGATCTGTATTAACGGTGTCACCAGGTTTTAGGAGCTCGTGGTACACCACACCTTTCTGGTCCCACCAGACACACAGCATTCCCCTCTTGCTGAATCTATCTGGTTTTGCAGTCGAAGTTGATGGTTGTTCCGGATTAACCCATGATTTTTTCCGCTTAGAATTCTGAAAATAAATCCATTTTTCATCTCCAGTAACAATTCGATGCAAAACTGATTTTTATCGTGTCTTTGAAGTAAAACTTCACAAGAGGTTTTTCGGTTTTCCATCTGTCTTTCATTCAATTCATGTAGCACCCATTTTCCAGACTTTTTGATCTTTCCCATAGCTTTTAAACGGACAAAAATTGTTTGTTGTGCAACATTTAACATTTCTGCCATTTGTTTCTGACTCAAAGTGTCATCTTCATCCAATATTCTTTGAAATTCGGCCTCTTCAAACTTTTTTGGTGGTCTTCCACGTTCTTCATTTCTCACATCAAAATCGTTATCTCTGAACCGTTGACACCATTTTTTGCATGTTTGATAGAGCATGATCACCATATGCCTCGCAAGCATTCGATACGACTCTGCAGCACTTTTCTTCAAATGAAAACAAAAAATTAATGCTTTCTGCAAGTCATCATTTTCTGGTACAAAATTCGACATTTTTAACACGATGAAAAAATATGATGTTGTTTGCTCAATGACTTGATGTATACCAAATATGTTTGACAGGTGTCATAGCAACCAAAAAAAAAAAAACAAAAACAATAAATGTTACCGCTCATATTTGATAGAATATACGAGTACGAGTACGATTACGTTTAGGATAAATTATTTCAGACGTTTGCATGCACGCGCAGTACAGCGCCAAAAATATTGTAAGAGAGTTTGTCATTGGAGTGCAAGAATCACAGGAGATCACAAGAGACTTAGCGATCGCATTCCCTTTAACCTCTCTGCCTTCTATTACTGATGAATATAATCGCGGCGCAAAGAAAGATGTATCAAAGAAAGATCTTAATGGCAACACCGTCAACTTCATAAACGTCAAAGCCAAAGGAGGAAACATTTTTTTTTACCTTTTTTAAAGCAATAATAAGGTTCCAAAAGTGTGTCGATATTCTTCTTGTACTAGTATAATCGGTGGTCCAATTACAAGTATCTCTTTGAATCATACTTTATTTAGACACTGAAAGATCTTTTCTTGCCTGTCAGTCAGTATCATACCTTCGCCGAAAGAAATGAATCGCTTTACGCTTGAACAACGTTTGGGAAAGATTGAAAACCTATTTCAATCAAAAAAGTGAGTGGAAATAAAAAATCCACTGCGCCTGCTGTACGCAAGTTTGTGCAAAAAGTTCATAAGACGTACTGTACTAACGAGAATGTGGCCGAGAGACTCGATTCGCAATCGTTCTCAACAATTCAACAATTCACGCACCAGTTTGATGAGAATTTTACAAAAATATCTCGGATATTTTTTCACTTGCAAATTCTTATTGACTCAGCAATTGAAGGCAAACGACCATCCGTTTCGTTATCGCTTCTCAATTTGGGCCTTACAGCAGCTCGGTTGAATTTGGCCGAAAAATCATTTTCTTGCCGAATCTGTGATTGTCGAAAAGTCAATGCATTCGTAGAAAGTGGTTTTGTTTGCGCCTTTGCTTTTGTGGGTGTGTTGTGTGGTGGGTGTTGCAGAGAGTTCCAGACAGTCCGCCTGCTATAGACAACTGGTGTGGCTTCAGGTGTTTCATCTACACAGAGGGTTCAAAACCGTTCATCTGGCTTTAGGCGTATGTTCAGAGTGTTCCAGGCCGTCCAAATGACTTTGTCTTTTCCGAGAGGACCTACTGTTTGTTACCTCCGAGTAGCGTAAAGGCAGAAATCTGGGATTGGAAGATTCCACAGGTGCTTTCCTCAAATACGTTCCTCCAAAGTGACAACGGATATAACAGACAAAGCGAGTCAAAAAAAAAAAAAAAAAAAAAAAAAAAAAATGAAGGGATTAGTAGCTGGAGGGACGGAAAAGACGGAGTGCCTTGGCTCTACACAAGGCTGGAGACTACCCATCAGGGATAATCCCTTGCAAAAAAATGACCTATATAGCGCTTTTCTAGCGCTATTGTAGCAGGCCGCCCGCCTGTTCTGCTGGCATTTTTCCTTGGAGCTTTTTACAGTCCATGATACCTGTTTATGTTGTGCTTTCAAGATACTGGGAGAGTGCACCGATGGTTGATGCGCCCATAGCTGCCTATCACTTTCTCAGGATGTTGGAAGAACAACTACCATATTCAGAGGGCTGAGGAAAACAGTCCAGCTTGTTGTGGTAAATTTTACCGCAACAAAGATAACTTTTTTGGGCGGATTCTATAGACGCATGAGCCTCAATTCACCATCGATATAATCACTGATTTCTACAATTAACATACCTGGACAGAAAACAACATCCACTCCATGAAACACAGCAAAAGTTCAACGTCAATGTGTGGGTTGATAAGCTGATCGGACCCTGTCGGCTTCCTCCAAGGCTTAATGCAAATCTCTACCCGGATTTTTTGTGAAACAAATTACCAGAATTATTAGTTAATACATCACTGCAACAAAGAATAGCCATTGTGTACCAGCAGGATGGCGCCTCCGCACATGCACATGGCCATGCAGTAGAGAGTGGTTAGATTGCGTGTATGAAAACTAGTGGATAGGGCGTGAGGGACCCATTCTGTGGCCACCTTTATGGGGCGGATGAGGATTTTGTTCAATCATTAAAAATATCAACATTGGATGTCTTGAACAATAGGACGAGGCAGCTGCTAAAGTCTAAGAAGAACAGTAACGAATGGACATTGTTAGAGCCTTTCAGGGACGACAATTGATGTGATACAAGGTTTGATGAAAAAAATAAAATCAAAATTTGCAAGTTAATAAGATATTTTTCTCAAAAAAATCAAGCTGTTAAGTTTTTTTTTTTTTAAAAAACTCTTGTAGTACTCGTAAGAAAAATGCATGATATACATAAATTGGTAGCACTGAACAACGAATAAAAATTATAAAGTGATAACACTATATGAGAGCCTGTCAGAAGACAGGGGGTAGTTGTAATTTAGCTTTAGAGTGAATCGGATCGTAAGTCGAATAAAGTGAACCCTCATATTACACTTTTGTTCTTCAACAATTTTTGACACATTATTTTTAGGACAACAGTTATAGTATTCGTATTTACTATTACGAGTTCAAAGATACTCTATTTGTATCGAAATTTGAAACAGGATAATTCTAATAGGAATCAAAACAGGTTAGCATATGGCTTTACTTAAAACTCCTGTATATAGACTCCACCTCACCAACAAATTTTTTTGTCAAAATATGCCAAGGAAGCTCCCCTTAACGTTGTCGACATATTATCCAGAAACACCCTGTATATTGTAGATTGATCAGGAGTGGAAAAGACTGCAGGAATCTATGTATATTAATCAGTAGGGGGATAACGGCCAGCATATCTGGCATTGGGCATTAGAAACACTAGCTCGATCAGTGATTCCTGCTGTAGCTGTCCCTCTATTACTCATCTTCTGATCAATTATCCAGCACTGGTTAACCCGTGAAATAAAAGAATACGCTGGAGTAATGAAAGTCACACAAAGAGGCCTCATTTTCTTTCAAGAAGCATGTCATAGTTTAGAGAATTCGATATCTGTTTGAAACTTACGAAATATTCATGCGAATGGAAGTTTTTAAGGTAGGTCGTAGGTACATAAGTAGTCTACCGGGAGTATCATTCTAATAACAATTTTCATCGTCTTCTTTCGCTTTATTCTCATTTTTCACTGTTTGCTTCTTCACTTAATAGTGAATTCAAGAAGTTAAACTTCCTAATGTGCCTCTAACCAAGTCCCTTCCAAAAAAGTTTTCGTTGTCCCGTCAGATAACGAAATTGTTTCTTTCGGTGCATCACGCCGTTCATTCCTCTTTCGTTTTCTTATCCAGCAAGCTACCGAGCTTTGTAGAATAAATATTTTTTCTTCTTTGAAATGCTTTACCAAAGCTTGGAAAATTCTCAAACATAAAAAGGACGAAAAATTGTCGGAATGAAGCAAATATAGGTACTTTACCAATAAAAAAAAAAAAGGACGAAGGAGAATCCTACATAAAAACGGGTGATGGGGGCATGTACGTGTATGTAGTATTGTACATCTTTTGTAAGGAAAAAGAAAAGCAATTCAATTTATAAACGCTGCGCGCTTCTTTACGTAGCTTTGGATGTCTGCACATAGACGTACGAGTACCAAACATTTGTATATGGTGCAGCATTCGAAATGACATCTAGGACTGGGACCAATGTTTCTGCTACTGCCGTATGATTCCGATACAGCAACAGCTGGCAATTGTGGCAGTAGCAGGACCTACTTGGTGGTCCTTTTTTTTCTGTGGCTGTTGACTTGTGTCTTTGCCTTTGTTTTTGCTTTTGCTTTTGCTTTGCCTCGCTTATTTTACTATCAGTATGCTTACGTCTTTATGGTTGAGAAAATTTATTGGTTTTCTTTAAGTGCGCGACAAGGATAAGGAAAGGACAACTAAAATGAATGGTTTTGTTAATACATGCTCATTTTTGAATGGAAGACTGGGATACAACAGGAACAGTACATATCCGTCGAATTACCGTCGGGTTAGGGACATGTCATCGAACTTGCTTAACGTGTTGTAGCAAGTGGGTAAGCTGGAGCTTATGTTCATGTTAGACGTGACATAAAAACAGAAACTTAGGATATAGGGGCTTCAACATTTAAAAATAAATATAAGAGTATAAGAACGTACGTATCTTTGGATATGGTAATTTCTGGATTCATTGCTCCATGATACCTTGTTCCTGTTCTAAACTATTAGTCCAGTCAAATTATTCTGTTCACTTCCCACAACGAGGAAAGCACCGAGTTTGCCTCATAGCGTACGGCCAAGGTGCTATGAACAAAGAATAAAGGAAGAAATATCGGTGTGTGTTGGTTTTGAAGGTTTGCAGGTTTCAATAACTAGGAAGTAAAGAGCTCGACAGGATATTCCATAAGCGCGCAGTTCGTTTGAAAATGGGCTTGAGGGTAGAATAATTCATAACGAGACTGGTGTTAAGGTTGAAGGTTTGAGGAGGTGGAATGCTACCGGAAATATATGTGGAGCACTGGAAGTGGAAATAGAGACAAAATAAAGTAAAGCAGAAGACATTGCGTCTGTGTTTGAGGGTGTTTATTGACTGTAAAACATTAGCATCACATGTTTTTGAATCCTACCTAGCAAGTAAAGATTAGCACCTGAACATGTATACGTGGGGATTGTAGTCCAATTTTAAGTGAAAATTACCTATATATTGAGGTCTGATCAGACGGGATCAAAAAAATAGACACTTCGGAGCATTTTTCGCGATATAGATTTCGTAGTCATTCCAAAGTAGCTTGTCATTGACACAACGAGATTGAAATGTATAGTGATCTTGAACTTTTTTTGGACAGTGTGGCAAGATTGACGTTTCTTCTTCCTTCCTTCCTTCTTGAAAAGAAGGGGGTGGGTACAATTAGAATCTACGAGGAGAGAGAAAAAATTCGCTTTTTCTTAAGGGCTGGACAAATGCTGCTTTCCATCTTCTCGAAAAGAGTCCTAAATAAAATATTTGATGAAAAAATTCAGGCAGTGGCTAGGCCAACGTCAGAGAACACCATTTTAGCAAAAGGGAAGAGATATCATCCATAACAGTGGACTTGAACATCTTTGAGTACTTTCGTAAATGTCGGCCGGTCCCCATAGAAAGTTTGACGCGCTCGAGTGTAGGTAGAGATATGATATAATCTAGCAGCTTTGAGTTACCCATGAAGTTCATCACATGTTTGAACTGCTTTCGGTTTCCTCTTGTCGGATTAGTCTTGTAAGATTGAAGAAACAGTCACTTTATAGATCGAGCTGTATCGCGCCTTTTTTTCATCAAACTAATTAAATTAATAAAATTAATTAAATATCGAGTTGGAGTCTAGTTTCGGGCTCTGTAAATAAAGCAGCAGTGGAATGGCGAGACCGCAAAGAGAAAAGAATTATGAGATTAGTACCTATCCAAGTACTTCCATACCTGAGTGAAACGAAAGACAAGAAGGGGATCTACCTGTGCCTACCTGTGTTCGTACGCAGAGAGTAGTACACCCGTATATTTGTTATTTACAAAATGAATTCCTTGCTCCTTGAAGTGTGAATAGCTGTGCTAACTTCTTCGTACTAGAAAGGTTAATTGCCTTTTTATTGACTACAAATTGTGATGGTTCAACTATTAACCTCTCAACTTATTTATTCATCAGCAGCTGAAAATGCTTATTGAGTACATCTAAAATCCTTTGTCTATTAGTACTTATGTTCACTTCGCTATTTCATAGAACCAGTGCTCCTCTTCACTAATACGTCGGGTGTTCTTTGCTCTTGAGAGACTGTTCTTGCTTACTGTATTGTACAACATTCCTTAGTAAAATTTCTCGCACCTTCTGGTAGTAGCTGGGAGCCTATAGACCTCTTAACTACTTCCTTGAAGATGTTGCAATACAATGAGCTCACATACTGCTTTAGGTATAATATATATAGGGTCTTCTAATAACGATTTGACAACTTTTTTTTTAAATAAAAGGCAAACCATTTGAGATATTCCAAAAGCTTTCTTATTGGCTTGAAGTACAATCAAAACATTTATGAATGGAATTCGACTTCGTTCATATGGCCACCTCGGGCACGTTTGCAGCGGTCGATTCGTTGGACTCAATTTTCAACGACTCGGCCACACATTCCGGCCGAAACGGGCGGCCAATCGACTGGCCCATGTCCTGAGATAACACGCTCACCATACTCACTCTTCGATAAATCGATTGTAGCGTGTGCTGTGTGGCTTGTGGCACCATTCTGTTGAAACCATATGTCGTCCAAGTCCATATCTTCCAATTCGGGCCAAAAATAATTGGTGATCATGGCGCGATAACGCTGACCATTCACAGTAACGTGACGATCGTGACGACGTGGCCCAATAACGCCGCCGGCATGTAAACCGCACCAAACAGTTATTTTTTGTGAATGAAGAGGTGATTCATGAAGCACATGTGGGTTTTCACCCGACCAATAACGCATACTTTGCTTATTGACGAACCCATTGAGCCAAAAATGAGCTTCGTCACTGGAGATGATTTTGCGATGAAATTCTTCATCTTGGCGCATCTTCTCCAGAACCCAATCGGAGAACGTCGCTTCAAATGGTCCATCGCCTTCAATTCTTGAGTCATCTTGATCTTGTATAGGTGTAAACCAAGATCCTTACGCAAAATACGCCATAATGTTGTCTTAGCGATGCCCAATTCTTGAGAACGCCGTGGAATTGACTGATTTGGATCATTTGCTACGGACGTCTGAACTACAGCGGTATTTTCTACACTTCGACCAACCCGTTATCTCACTGACACGGCAACATCACACAACGAATATGTAGACTCAAATTTTTGAACTAAACTAGTTATTGCCTGTCTACTAGGGCGAGAATTACGACCGAAAATTGGAGTTAACGCTCTTAAGGTTGCAGTCACCGACTCCGAATATCTGTAGAAAATTTTTATCAGACGTTGCTCGTTAGTGTACTTTACCATGATGAAAATATTGAGTTTACTGAATAAATTGACAGTGACAGTTTGGTGATTAGTGAAAGAGTGCGTTCACAAATTAAATTCAAAGTTGTCAAGTCCCTATTGGAAAACCCTATAGAATCTTTAAATCGAACTTCTTTTACATTCTTGCTCGTTTTACAAGGAAAGTGGGATACGTATTGCAGGCTTTATTTTTTTTTTTTTAATTGGTAGGAAAGTTAATCTGACGAAAATAATTTTAGAACAGTTTTTCCTTGTTGTCCTTGGAACGCGTGACTTGTGTAAACTTGTATCAGTACTCCATTGCATGCATATGAGCATTGTCGTTACCCATAAGTATCTGATCAATACAATCTCTACTCGAGGAACCCTAACGTATCATATGTAGTTCGTGGTGACCTTTTTTTTTCTATTGGAACAGAGCACGCGAATGGAGAACTGAAGCTTCATGTTACTATAATACTTGAGTAGAAAGATGGTTAAACTCTTCCTTTAAATCATCAAGACATTCACGAATCATCGTTATCATTCTCAAGTAAGCACCTTGTTGGTCACCACAAAAGCCTAGCATCGAGTTGACGGTAAGCAGCTGGATTCTCGAAATATCTTGAAAGAAGTGACAGGGTTCAGCATTAACTCTGCCTAGAAACGCAAACTCTTTTCCCCTCTTTACCGATTCTGCACTATATTGCGTTATTGCCACCAGGATTGCGTACATTTGAGCTTGGAAGATACTCGTATATAGATGTAAGTTTTCCTAACGAGGAGTAAAATCTAGCTAGATTCTGACTGAGGCCATTCTTGTGCACAGGAAAAATTCTTTTACGCAGCAGATGTTCATCATTGCAAGACAATAAGGTCAGCGCCAAAACACATTCACTTAAACTTCAGTTCGTGTTGTGCCAAAAACCACTTGTTTTAAATAGGAGATGATTTTGAGAGTGCAGCTTATGATGTGAATAGTGGAGAAAGATTTATCAGTGCTTCTAGAGCAGATCGGTGCGTGCTGGAAAAAGCCTCCATGTAGACATAGCAAATCGTCTTTTAGATTCTCTCAAATTTTATGAAAGCTTGTTCCACTGGATAACCAGCATCAAGTAGATCGAAATGGCCCTCCTTGGTGACAAGCGCCATGTCTTGGCCAAAATTCTTTTACACTGCTAGAAAACCGACAAACCGTCGATGAAACACGTTTATTCCAAACAATTTTGTTATTCTGGATGATGTCTTACTTAGCTTCGTTATAAAAAAGAATGCAGATGTCCTTAGATGAGTTAGTTCAGAATTGTAAATCTATTACTTGTGTAACGAAGTTTTCGGCTAGGAGTGCCAGTGCTTTGGAACAGACAGTCAATACGCATATTCTAACATACGGGAGAGCCACATCATCTGCATATGCCTGAGCATAGATTTTAGAAGTAATGAAAGCGCTCATGAGTAAGTCGCCCGTCTTGCGGGCAATTTCAGTTTACATCATAATTTCTGACTTCTTGTCATAATAATTACATTCCAGCTTAGCACTTTAGGTAATGCCAATCTGCTTGCTGCACACTTCACCACTTCACGGTCAGCTCAACATTTCCAGATTGTACTTTTTCTCCACCTACAATTTAATGTGTTGAATCTTGAATGGGACGAATCCTCTTTCGCACTCGTGTGCAAGAGTACTTAAACATTTCGAAATACATGAACCTGCTGGTCCAGATGGTATATCTCTCTTTCTTCTAAAGGGATGTTCTTCCACACTGGAAAAATCACTTCGTAAGCTTTTCCGTCAATCCTACTCTCTTTCCGAGCAGATGGCAGGCAAACCCATTGCACTTACTTTCATTGCACTCTTTCCAAGATCATGGAAACACTGATAAAAAACCCTCTGGGAACACGAAAACTTCTCAATGACAGGCAGAGAAGTTCTCGTAGCAACAAGTGTTTCACCGAAATGTGAAACAAAAGTGTACATCAACCCGGCGAAAACAAGACGGTTGCACTTGATATTCCTAAGAATTTGATGGAGCTTGGCTCTTCTGTTGAAAATGCGTGCTTTTGGGATCTACGACCCTCTTCTTCATTGGATTAGAAATTACCTATTCATTCATGTATTCATATGTATTCACAAAATAAATGCTGGTGTGCCCCAGGGCTTCGTTCTATCTCCGACACTCTTATTAATTTTCATCAACGATCTACTGTCTACTACTTCTAAGCCAATATATTTCTATGTTGTCAGATGTCACCATCTGACTCCTGCTACTGCTCTTCGGCTGTAGAATGGAAACTGCAGCGTATGCTAAGTTCATTTAAATTCCAATATAAACTACGTCACTGGGGAACCATCAACAGAGTAGAATTTTATGCTTCCAAAACACAATTAGTTCTGCTGTTTCACCGGTTTTGATCTAACCTTAATAATATATAAGTCCGTCCAAAATGGGAGTACAATGCTCTGGTCATCTCTGGACCAAATGGATAGGATTCAAAGCCGTGCGATAAAACTCTAATAGGTGATGTTATATACTCCTTGTCGACTGTGTCTTTAATTCTGTCAAGCAGATTTTAAAGCTCACAGGATCATTTCACATCTTGGAGCATAAGGTCGGAAGATCTTGGATAGTGCGTTATCATCTTTTTCGATTTTCGGTACAAAGGTTACCCTTACTGTTCACTAGAGTCTCGCCCAGGACTAGTTTCGGCCAGAAATGGGATGTAGTCGAATCTTCACGCATAGCTCCGAAATCGATCTGGAAGACGATCTGGAATCGATTTTGGAAGACGACAACTCTGGATTTCATTCCTTGTTTCGGTCTTCCAAGTGGAGATATACGCAATCCTTATGGCAACTGATTCTGAAGAATCAGTGGAGGGGCGAAGCATTTGCATCTATAGTGACAGATATGCTACATTTAATCCTTTGCTGAATCGTGTTATGATCTTCAAGCTAGCTCGAGCATGCAAAACTTCGCTATGAACTTGCTAGGCAAGGCTCAGAGGAGAGCCTTTTAAGACATGAACCTACGTCAGTTCTGGCTGCGTCATTGGTTAGGGCTCAATAGGAAAAACTGCAGGTTGCTTACAGCCATCATGATGGTGCATTATACTTTTGTTAAGCATTTAGGTAAGTGTGTTCTGCATACATAAGTAAGAAAACATCCTGTGACGCTTATTGTGAAAGTGATGATGACACCGCGGAGCACACTCTCTGTGAATGTTCTTAGCCTGAGTGCTCTTTTCCGACAGAAAATAAGGTTGCCAGGTTTGCGAGTAAAACTCTCTTCAGAATTGCCAGTACCTTGTCTATTCCTTCTTTTTGGTGGTATAACTGTTGCAGCGGCCTTAAACCATTAACGCAGCAACAACGTATTTGATTATCTCATTCGGTACCACAACTGATGACAAATACCAGTTACAGCGGTTTGATTATCCAGCAAAAACTTGAAGCTTAAGTGCTGGTAAGGAGTTGGTTCTAGGAAGTGAGTCTCAAGCATAAGCCTTTGCTCTCTACTCAGTGTAGATGTGTCCGATTAAAGCCTTTGCAAGAGGTATAATTTGTGTGCTTCGATCTCCAAAGATTCCTGTCATCCTTAAAATTAGTCTTTAGTGACTTTTTTTTACAACGTTTCGGGTTTTCTGACGTAGTCGCTTCAAATATTCGTTCCACCACGTATCGAGTGATCTGCCGGGTTTTTTCTTGGCTAAACTTACTTATTACTTAAGGTGGTGCTATGGCTCGGGATGGACCTGGGCATGAACCAAAAAACATTTCCAACCATTTTGATTTTTCAAACCGAAGCGTTGGTGTCCATTCAGGGTTTTTCTCAAGATCTGCGTAGTGTGAATATTTGGTTGATGGTGAGTTTCCCTGCCCTGAAGCTACACTGGTATGGATCAGTCATGTTTTTACGAACGGGTTCATGCGTTTACGCAATAGGATCTTGTAAGCGTTTTTTTTTTTGAGAATTGGACAAACAATCTCGAGATATTATTTATCGTGCATATTTTCGTTGAAGCATATTTTACAGATGAGTTTGTATGCTCCATACTAGGTCATCGTCTGCCACTTTGAAGAACTCGGCGGTCAGGCCGTCCGCTCCAGCATCTTTGTTGGATTTAAGCTTAGATATGTCTATTTTCACTTCACTTCTACATCGTCCAGATTCAAAGGTTCATTCTGCCTGACAGTGGTTTTTGGTTCGTCATCGCCATTTTACAGTCTAATGGTCTTTCCAAATCTTCAGCATCAACTGCGACTGTACTACTATGCACGCTAGTTCGTCTCTACAGGCTTCGGTTAGGGGTTTATGTGCGTGGCATGTTTTTTCTTTTACATTTTGGTAAAACTTTCGAATTTTATCCCTGGGGTAGCATTTCTCAATTTAATCGACTGGGCGTTTCTCATGCTCCTACTTTTTCTTCCTGGGAAGCCGATGTTCGTCTTTCCTGTTATGTTCGTAGAGCTCGTGAGCAGCTGTAGTATTTTTATGCGGCGGCGCTTTGTATGTATCTTAACTAGCTGCATGTGGTTGCCGGTAGTCGTCTTCAAACCAGGGGTTTCGTTGTGGTGGCCGAAGGAAACCCAGCACATCAGAGGAGCATCTCTAGCGGCTTTTTGGCAATATTACCACTGGTCTTCGATACTTGATGCATAGGACCACTCAAGAGTTTAAGGGGATTGAAAAAGGATTTGGCGATCTCTTGAGATTGTAGCCGACGGATGTCAAACTTCCTCATTCGGGATATTCGCAACCGAACTGGTTGGTCTAAGTCGATGTTGGCCCCTCGGCATGTTCGGACATACATAATACTGAATGAGTGCCTTGCGTCGATCACAATGTGGTTAATTTGGCTAATGGTTGACTGCTTTTCAAGTCTCCTTATGAATATCGAGATGCAAGAGCTGCGTGCTACCTGGGACAATGTTTCGCCTCGCCGCAGAGTCGATAAGCCTGAATCCTTCATCGGAGCTGATGTCATGCAGGCTATACTTTCCGACAGGACTACCATAGATACCCTCTTCTTTTAGCTTTGCATTTAAGTCGCCAAGGACAAGTTTAAATTCGTAGCAAGGGCACTGTTCATAAGTCTTACCCAAGAGCTCGAGAAGCTAAATTTCGTCATCCTTCTCCTCTGTTCGGGCAAGAGTGCATACAATTCTAATGTTGGCAAATTTAGCCTTAATATGCTCATTCACTTGATGAAAACTCAAGACTTCTTACATAAGTTTTCATATAATCACGAATCCGTATGCAAATAAACGCTGCTATTGCTGTCGATAAGAATCGCCTAAGTATTAGGTGCTCAACTAAGTTCACTGTTTGTCAATAGATGGCTCCAGCAGTAAGTGCTGGTAGATTTTGACATGTCCAAAACGTCATAAACCAAGCTTAGACATATGGTAAACAAACCGTTTTGTTTTTTTGAAAACGGCGGCTGAAGCACATTGAGAGCTTCAAAGAGTTTACGGATATGATTCTGTAAGTGAAACAACGATGTTGACGACCATCCGCGTGAATTAAGGTAAAAATTCTTTGAAAACGCTGAATTGAAGGCATTGCTCGATGAGGTTCCGTGCCAAATGCAAGAAGAGCTTGCTTTAGCGACTGCATGCGTTGGGAATGATTTAAAAGCAAGGAACTTGGGTTCCTTATGATTTGAAGCCAAGAGACGTTTTTCATCGCATCGTGACGGGTGATGAAAAATAGATTCGTTACAGCAACTCAAAAAGAAGAAAGTCATGGGGTTTCTCGGCCGAATATTGTGGGATTAGGTTGGTGTTATTTATTATGAACTGTTGAAACCCAACAAAACCATCACTGGGGAACAGTATCGACTTCAATTGATGCGATTGAGTCAAGTACTGCGCGAAAAACGGCAACATTACGAGCAGAGGCATGAAAAGTTGATTCTACAGCACTACAATGCTCGGCCTCACGTTGCCAAACCCGTTAAATCTTACCTGGAAACGCTCAAATGGGAAGTGCTTCCTCAACCGTCATGTTCCGTTCGATGGCACATGGTCGGGCTGATCAGCAGTTCCGCTCATATAAAGATTTATCATGGAATGGGAAAAAGCTGTAGCTAGCGATTGGCAATACTTTGAATGATTCATTTGTAACAATTTTTTCACAATAAAGTTGCATTTTCATCAGTTGCTCTAAGTTGCGCACCTAACACATGTCGCAGTTTTCATTCTCATTTTGTTCGGCCTATCCCACTTCATATCTTGAACGGTGGGGACATCTGCTTTGCAGCTATTTGTTTGGCTGCATGCGGTTTATGTTTTAAGTGCAGATCCGAAGGTCGTTGTCCTTCTCTCGTTTGCAGGGGTTATCAACACTAAAACCGTCTGCATCCAAGCCTTGTTATTGCTTCGTAACTTAGTTTATTTTTTCCAGTTACTCCGGTGGAACAAACTCCAACATTGAGGTCCATTTTCATTATAGATACCCCTGGAACGAGGGATCCGTTAGACCGAAGCCATTTACCCGTTCGGGGATGAGAGCGCTGCCATTAGTCTATTAAGGACTCGTTGGCCACCATAATTTTTCTAGTATCCGATAGATAGTTTCTTCGGAACATTGACAGACTTACCGAGCTCCATCGTAATCGATTGGCACCGGGAAAAGTACCGACCGAAGGCATACAAGAAGATCCCAAGGAAAGAAGAGAGCTTATGTAACCGAGGTATGAATCTTAGAATTTTTTTTAATAAAATCAAACTCCATAAGTTCCTAAGGATGCTAACCCTTAAGGTTGTTCGGAAGCATCTTAAACTTGATTCGACTTCCGGATCAGATTAATTTTCAAGTGATTATTTTTTTCTTGTCTCGGTACAGATAGTACGCAGGGTAAACGTAAACATCGGATGAAACGCACGGGTATAACTTTTGGCACCATGAACATTGTACTCGAATGCAACATTCCAAAGTGATCTCTTCTAGAGGCGATGAGGATTCCATTGTCAAATGTCATCTAAATGGAGAAAATTAATTTAAACACTGAAACCGAAGGAACTCTTCTTTAAACTGAAATAATTGTTGCACCGTAAAATTTCAAAATCCTCAAAGTGTTCTCTTAATCGGAGTTAGGGTGAACCAAGGATGCATCTGTTCGTCGACGAGTATGCTCCAACTCTTGTCAGGAAAAACAAGTGTGAAAGTATTCGTAACTGGAACCTGCATGGTGCATGGTGGATTGTTTAATATGTCCCCAAACGAAAAAGCGCTACTGAGGACAACATTTCTCGCATATTTAAAAGGCTTATGTCCAGTCGCTACCAAGTCCCGACAAACTTTCGTAATTAAGTTGAGAGGACTCGGCGGAAGGTCGAACTCCATGGGCGGAAAAAGCCATCTTTTCGTTTTTAGTTGGGAACTATTATTTTCCTTCTAGGAGAATAAATTTCCCTCACAAAACCAGATAGACAGAGAAAGACGGAAAATAGAAAGAACCTTTCATGAAAGGACACTGCCTTGTGGTTAAAGTTTTGTAATTTTTCGCAATTAGTCTCATGAGACACGTACCTACCATCAAGAAAAACTAACCACTAAAGAAGTAATTCCACAGCGTTGTCGTCGTCTCGATAGAACCACTTGAGTTAGTCTTCGCGTGGAGTTCTCAAGTGGTTGTCCTACGTCTTGCAGAGGAGTAGTATGTTGGTAGTGGTGTACACAAATTGCGTTAAGTTATGCCATGCCACAGATTGATGTCCTTTATGTGATTTCATTAGGAAAATTCATTGAAACTATATTTTCAGTTGTGTTTACTCCTCGTCTCTTGCCCTTTTGGTTGAAATTCTTAGTTCTATGCTCTGGATCTTCTCGAAAACACAAATCCTTTACCATTGGAAATGTGGGATTTAGGGGATGGAAGGAAAACTACTTTTTTTTTAGAAGTCAAGTGCATTAGAAATGAAAATAAATAAATGAGAGGGCCATTACCGTATGACTTGACGATGACGATAGATACAGTAAACACTTCTGACGCTGGGCACATAGTCATGTATTGTAGTTTTGGCAAATTAATGGCTTGTACATTGGCCACTCCGAGTGTGTGAGTAACCTGGGCTTCTATCAAAATCGTCTTCCACTTTCGGGGGTTAGGTAGTGAGCTATTTGGCTGTACCTACAAGCGGTAGTGTTGTGGCCTGTTGTGGTCAGTAGTCTAAGGCTGGGTTATTGGTGAAATAGCTCACATGGCTAAAGTCATTTACTCGAGGATTAATGGCCCAGTTATAAGTGAAATGGTTTATGTTGCTGTTAATTACTGCCCTGAGTGATGTTTGGATAAGATTTAATGGATTCCTTTGAAGGGCTTATGTGACGTGAGATAGAGTCACTTGAGCGTATTAGACGGTTCTAATTTATTGACGTTACGTCTACATCCAGGAATTAGGCAACTCGAAGTGCCAAAACGTATCGTGTTTAGGAGTATTCTCCAATTCAAGAATTGATAGGGTAAATGACGACATTTACTTTAGAACTTTTATGACATTTCATCAACAAGTCCGTTGATTCAAACAGCAAAAAGTTGTACGAGAGGTACAGTCAAAGGATATGTGTACATAGAAAAAGAAAAATTTTAGACAAAACAACAAAAGAAGGTGCCAAATGAAAAAAATGAAAGAACATCAGCAAACACTTACAAGGTGATTCAAAATAGATTAACCTGTAAAATGTTACAGAGATTGCCCGTTCGATAGTGGAATGCAGATCAGCAGTGGTTACGTAAAGAATCCAGAAAACTAGATCAGACAAATCACTTAATTTAATTCGCAGAACAAATGGAATCGTAACAGATCTACGTTTTGTAGAAAAAATGTTAGGGTTTTGAAGAGTGTCAACTTTAAGGTCTTTTGCTGTCCATTGTCATCGGTTATATCGGATATAATGACCAATTAATTTATTATGTTATATTTTCTTCACTGCTAGCCTGTAGGCTAAACAGAAACTCTAGCAAACAGTGAGAGTGAAATTTCAATGAGAATTGAATAGTTGAATTTCATTAGCATAAACATAAACAGCTTCAGAACCATAGATTGCATAACTCTCAAGCTATAGACTACTTACTGGTCCCACACGACTTTTGCCGATTATCAACATGTTCTAGGGACAAAGGATATCAATTCCTGCGACGATTGCTGTAACCCAGTTTATTCAACAAATCTTGACCGTTTTTCTTTCGGATCATTGCCATAGCGTGTACTAACTTGGAATCAAACAACTTAAGGTAGTCAGTACTGGGAGGTAAATGGATTGGGACCATGTTAAGATGAAGATTTTTTGAACCAAAGATAGAAGGACGAAGTAGCAAAAGAAAACCAGACTTAAAGTGGAGCTTGCAATCGACAATAGCGTGTCGAATGTTGGCTTCTAGCTCATCTAAAGTTATAGACTTGTAAGCTTAGACTAAGGACTAATTAATCAAATCGCATGATCGCGGTGGTCAATTGATAAACGCTAGCGGTGAAATGACCCAGTCGCCAAATATATTCTTTACAACTTTGAGCGTTGCGTCGCTTGTATATTATGTAGCGCCGTCTTGTTGGAACCACAGCTCGGATATATCGATGTTGTCGAGCTCTGACCACAGAAAGTCGGTTAACATCGTTCTTTACCTGAGACTATTTACGGTAACCGTGTCTCCTTCCATATTCCAAAAGAAATATGATAAGGTCCGATGATGCCGCCGAAGCAGTCAATTTTTGTGGATGCATTGATGCTTGGCGGAAAACGTGTGGATTATGTTCGCTCCAATAATGGAAATTTTTCTTATTGACATAGCCTGTGAGCCAAAAATAGGCCTCGTCCGAAAAGGTGATTATTTGGTCAAAATCTGGATCTTTGCGTTCAATTCTTGCGTCAGCCAAATCAGCTGATCGATATTTATGGGTCTTCTTTGATATTGGCTGCTACAGCAGCTTTGTTTTCTTTATTTCGCACCAATCTCTGTTTGGTTGGTGGCTTAAGATCCAAAAGAGTGTAGTTAGGCTCCATTTTTTCCACGGTGTGACGAATGGCTTGCACACTGAAGTCGACGACGACGAAAATTTCTTTGCGTATTTACAACTGAGCCGGAATTTCGATATTTTTAATTAGTTTCGCAACGTTCGTCAACCGTAAAACGATGAATGATGAACTGGTAAACTTTACTGAATATTTTGACAGCTGGATGTCATTGGTAGCTTTGGCAGCTGCTGAAACTTAACAATTGGAAAAATTATCATTGCTATTAGGTTACTGGTCACAACTGTATGTAGTGATAGATTGGCTGGTTGAGAATTGATCCACCCCAGATTTTATTGACATCAAAGGTAAGGACAATAAAGTTATGAAACTTTATGATGATAATTTACGATAAAAGAAACTGCCCGTTGCTTTTTCTGGTCCTTCGTAATAAATCAACTTTTCACCATATTCCTAGTTATGGTGAAAGATGCTCTGTTCATATTGAAACATCTTATCGATATGTCGATTGATACGACGACATTTTATTTTTGAAGTCAGATCAGCTATTTCACTGTATCTTTAGGTTAACTTTTCCTAGGTGAAGTTTGCTTTCAAGAAGAATATATGTATAAGTGGCAGTTCGCTTTGTATTTCAGTTGCAGTTATTGCCAACGTTTTAACCACGGGTGTAATCTACTTTTAAGACATCAAAGCAGACCCGCTTTAAGCTGCAGTTTACAACTTACTAAGCAATTCTTACTCATCTTATCCTAAAATCCTAGTGCAAGGCTCGAAGTCGTGACTAGGAAGGATATTCCTAACAGGCCTGGAATCTGCACCTGGATACCAGCCGAACCCTCCACTCTAGAAAGTATAATGGAGATCATCAGGCTCAGTAATCTGACCTTTCCGATTCATGACTGGAAAGTCGCGAAACTGGAGGAGTGAAGGGGCTCTTATAAATGCGCTTTGATTGTGATCAATAAGGAATCCCTTAACCCTCTAGTGTAGACTAAAGGCATAATACGGTTCGGATTCGAGGCAATAAACCTAAGGGTCTACAAAAAGGATGAGATGCTGATAAGTAATGTCCTCCTCCTTTAAACGAAAATTCAAATTTAGCTTTGGATCTGGGTGCGTTCGTATCCTTTCCTGTAATGGACAGCGACGACTGCATATCATCCAAGGCGACTATTAAGTCGTCGCTCTCCTCTTTTGACACTCTGTCGGAAATGGAAACCAACAACGAAACAAAAAGAGATCCTACACGATGATACGGTTTCTCCAGATTAATCTCATCCACTCAAAAAAGGCTCCGGTCGCACACATTCTACATCTCTTCAAAAACGTAGAAGATATCAACCTAATCCAAGAACTATGGATCGTCCAAGAAGTGATTCGTGGACTTGGAACATCTTTATACGCTCCACTTTATACAAAAGACAAAGGTAAGATTAGAATTTGTATACTAGTGAAACGTAGCCTTAATGTATTTTTACTTCCTAACCTCAGCGACTCCAACTTAACCGTTGCCTGGCTGGAGACTGCCAAAGCTTCCTACTGGCTGGCATCGGTATATCTTGGCCACGATCAGGTGGGCCCTATCCCTGGTGATAACCTAGGCTTCTTCTTCTGGCCGCACTGCTGGATTTCAGCAATAAGAACGCTTAGAAAGACCTGCAGAAAACTTTTTAACCTTGCAAGAAAAGTAACTGACTGGGACTCATACGAAGAATCATTCAAAATATATAAAAAAAGAACTGAGGAAAGCAAAGCGTCAATCTTGGAGATCTTGGCTAAGAAAATCCTCTCTACAAGTCTTATGATGCCTAATTGTTTGAAAAAAACCGATGGCTCCTGGACAACCTCAAGTGACAAATCACTCAACTACTACTACTAGTACTACTACTACTACTGCTACTACTACTACTACTACTGCTACTGGATACCCATTTTCCAGGTAGTTTCTCATTCGCGACCAACAGTAACCAAAACAAGACTACTGCAACCGTGAACAAAATTGATGGTCTGATAACAAGAGACAAACTACTTTTGTCGCTACATAGCTTCAAACCATACAGATCTGCAGGTCCGGACGATATAACACCGGCCGAACTTCAAAGTCCTTAGATATTATCTTACCCAAGCAAGAGAATATCATGAGGAGCTGTGTAGAATTGATCCTAATTCCACTGTTATGGAGAGAATGTATATGTAGTTTTCATTCCCAAGGTCGGAAAATGCTCTCATGATGTCTCAAAGGACCTCAGACCTACCTTTAAGTCTATCATATTTCCTTCTGAAAACTGTAGAACGACTGATTGATATCCATATTCGAGCTAAAATTGATCCAAGACTTTTGTTAACGGCTCAATGTGCTTACTGTAAAGGAAAATCGGTGGAAACGGCCCTGCATTCGCTAACTAGCCACATCGAACGATCCTACAATACAGAGAGTACACAATGGTTGCTTTCCTAGACATAGAGGGCGCCTTTAAAAACGTCGATGCAACCGCAATCACGACTGCGCTATCACATCTGCATGTAGATGACTCATTTGGGGGGTTGATCAGTCTTATGCTAACTACCAGGATAATCAACTCCAAACTGGGTGGGACCTCTGCTAAAAGATGTGTTAGTAGAGGTACGCTGCAAGGCGGTGTCCTTTCTTCCCTTCTTGGGAACTTAGTGGTAAACTAACTGCTAATATACTTGGAATCGGGGGGGGGGGGGAACAGGGTCATTAGACCGATACTCACTTACGTTGTGGTCATCTGGTGGATGGCCTAATCCAAAGAACAGCATGTCTATGCATAAGCGGAGCTCTACGCTCCACTCCCTCCGCGGTGCTAGACATTCTGTTTCACTTGACACCCATAGACATTTTCAGCAGGAAAGTAGGTGCGACTACAGCTATTCGCCTTAAAGCGACTACACAGTGGACAAATAATTTATTTGGCCACGCTAATATTCTTAATATATTAGGAATCCATTTAGAGAACATCGATTACACCATACCTAAACTTTGGTTTGAGAAAGACTTTCATGCGAGTTTTCCCTCTAGATCCTTCTGGGAGGAAGATGTTTTCATGGAGGACAAGTCTATCCATTTCTATACAGATGGATCTAAAACCGATAGCGGGGTTGTTGGAGGTGTTTTCTCGGATAAGCTTAATCTAAGCCTCTCCTTCCGTTTTCCAAACAACTGTAGCGTGTTCCAGGCGAAAATTTTAGCTATTAAGGAAGCTCTGTCCTGGCCGAAGAAAAACGTGATATCTGCAAAAGGATATCCGCATCTTTTCGGATAGTCAGGCAGCTATCAAGTCCCTGGACTCGATCTCATTTAATTCTAAAACCGCCCTTGAATGCCGATCATCTCTTACGGAAATGGCTGAACATTTCAACTTTCACCTTTGTTCGGTGCCGAGCCACAGAGACAGAGTAGGGCCGACGAACTCGCCAAAACTGGAACCACTCTACCTATTCTACCGGAAAAGGGTAGCATATGTGCTACGTGCAAATTATTATTTACGCTGGATACTAATAAAAGAACAGACCATAGATGGATCGTTGGGCCAACATGTCTAGCGACTTAACAGATCTGTCTAGAGGAGGATCTGAATTGCTCTGAGTCTGATTCTTCTAAATAGGAAACATCACAGCGCCATTATAGGTATCATCATTGGAAACTGCCTTATAGGCAAGCATGCAAGAAGTCTTGGCGCTTTTACAAACGATTTCTGTAGAAGCTTCATGGACGAGGAGGAAGAGGAGACAGTCCTCCACCATCTCTGTACATGTCCAGCTCTTTCCCAGAGAAAAAAACTCCACCTAGGAGTCTTCTGCTACAACGACTTAAACGATCTAAAAAACTCAATTTGGTTCCATAAGTGAGGGGATCATAGATCCACGTGGCAGCACAACGAACCAATAGGCCTAAGTGGGTTGGTTTTCCAATCGCCACTCTAACCTAACTTAACCGATCCTATAATCGAGTAGATAAAGTTATATAAAACGCAGAAAAGTGGCTACTTTGTGAGCTCTGCCTATTACTAATGACCTTGTTATCGAAAGCTTTCCAGCTCTTTTTAACAATGTATCAGGATTATTGTCTTGAGGTTGTTAAAACTTTTGAATCTAAAGTTCAATGTGAATCAACTGGCTTGTGTCTTTTAAAAACGCTGAAATTGTTCTTTCTAAGGTTGAGGCTGCCGTTGAAAGCAAGATATTTACAGATGGGCATAGCAACTTTATTCATCCAATTTAAAGACGTCGTTGAGTCTTGAAGTCTTACGGAAAAGAAAAAACGAAGAAGGTAACTTGCTTACACTTTCATCGCTCAAAAACATACATATATGTGCCTAAAAGAATTACAACCCTGTGGAAACTTTTAACAGACAAGTGATATTAATCTAGTGATTCAAGGCGGTGATAAAAATTTATACGTTCACCCCAATACTTTGTAAGTTGTTAATTACTACTGAGTCCTATGTAAAGTACAAACCTGCCAGCTTTCTCTTTCTCCTCCAAATTTCAATTCCTCAACGTTGTTATTACACTACAAGAATGAAAGTATGGAGCTTTGCAGACAATTACAGTAGTTACCTTCTAGTTTCGCCAACATAGCAAAACTTTTTCCGCAACACTAACATTCAACTGAATTAGCATTTATTTGCATAAGCGCCACTCCTCCTCCGGCGTGCCTATTTCCATTTTCTATGGCCTGAAATTTAATTATGAAATGAAAAGCAGCAAAGAAGAGGTACAAAAAAAAAAAAAAAAAAAACACCAAAGCCAACTTTCTAATTTGAATACAAAAATTGACCCAATTCCCTTGAACTTGCCGTCAAAGTTGCCGGTGTAGGGTAAATATTTTTTGCTGTTGTTGTTTTTCTACCCCCAAACCACTAAAACTACCCGAATCGTCCATTCCATTAAGAAGACACTATCATATTCCATAGAGATAGTGAGAATGCTTTGCTTGCAGCACTTTTACTTAAGGGGCCAACTTTGAATATGAATTTCACTATTGATATCTGTGTGTTTGTATCTCTGTGCAAGGAATTATAATACGAGTAAAACTCAGGAAGGCTTCTCACTATCAGATCCTCTAAGGGGTGAAAATTCATGCAATTCAGGTGCCAGATGTCAGGTACTAGAATGTGTTTCATTTAAAAATGCACTCATTAACATTTTAATATTTTTCCTATCTTCTCTCATTGGTAGTGGATATAATAGTCTACTACTAGGACGAGGGAAAACTTCATTCATAAAACGTAGATATAGAAATACGATAGATTTTAATTAACAATTTCTCTTGGCTATTCCTTTGGTGTTTCAAGCACAGCTCATTTCATTTCATTCATGCAGGTATAAAACCGTGCCATACAAATCGAGTATCTATATACGAGTATCTGTAGGCTCATACTCGTATCTTATAGCAAATGTATCTCAATTTTCCCCAATTCACCTAGGGCTATATAAAACAATCAGAAAAGACTCGAAAGAGAATAAAGAAAAGAAAATCCTTTCCCACTGAGGACATTTAGTTTCGAACTATACTACCAGTTCATCATTCGACCAAAAACAAATAGGATATCAGGATCTGTACCCCTCTCAAGGACACACCACACACGATAGCACAATGGCAGCAAAAGCAATTTCAAAGGTTCATTTATAGGCAATGGAAGAAGCCTTTAATTTAAGGCCTTTCTCTTAAGGCTGCAATGTGAAATCCAAATAGGGAATACTTGTTGTTGTTTACTTAAGAGTCCACATCAACCTAATATGTATGTTGGTTTCAAATTCAAGCTCAAAATTTGCAGATGCTTCGGAAGGATGCTTGTAGATTTTTTTTTTTTAATTCTATCTACCGGTCTCTGTGTCATATGCAAATTTTCCGACGACGTACATAAGCCAGAAAAGAAAATTGGGTTTCTAGAAAAATGGACCGTTGATCTGCTACAAGAATCAGCTTTCATGGAGGGTAGTTCCAGTAGGTACAACACATTTCATAGTCTACTAATCCTCTTCGAGGAAATGCCTAGGTGGCATTATGTACTTTGCTGATGCTTATGATATATCTCATATGATTAAGATACTATCCTTTGGGATGGTTTTTCTTTTTTTGAAAGGAAGAGGTGAGAGTCCTTTTGTCTAAACCTCTTTTTAAGTTTGAAAGGTCCGTTTTCTAATAAAAGTTTAACATCGAATAAAAAAATAGCAGTGTTTCGACAAATTTAATTTTATTAGCACTCTTTGTGGATAAACAATAGTAAAAGGAAATATGTATTGTAGATATCAGTTTATTCAGTTGAGAAAACAGAAATTTCATATGAAGATACTTCTTGTTTCCTTCACTTCAACTGATAACTAGCCGTATTATAGGGTTGCCAGAATAAAGTTCATACTACTTTTCCTTTTTCCTGCTCTGCTACTGCAAAAAAGGTTATGGTGCCTTGAAGTCCGTTCATATTTAGGCAGACATGCCAAATTTCAGGTCGATACTGTCTTTAGTTTTGTTTTGACAGCTGATTGTTGTTGACGTGTTTGGCATCATGTTGAGTATGGACAAAAACGATTTTCATTCTCTCATAAAACATTATTTTTTAAGAGGCAAAACGGCGAAGGAAACAGAAGAAAAGTTGGATAAATATATTATGGGGCTAATGCTCCGTCAGATTACATCGTCAAATATTGGTTTCAAGAGTTTCGTGGTGGCCGCAACTTGACAGAGGACAATGTCAAAAAAATATATAAAATGATGTTGGCTGACCGGAAAGTGAAGGTGCGCGAGCTAGCAGATACCACAAAGATTAGTACTGAGCGCACATACCATATTTTGGGCAATATTCTGCATATGAAAAAGTTATCCTGCCTCTGGGTGCCGCGCATACTCACTCCTGACCAAAAACATGAACGCGAGAGCACTTTAAAAGAGTGTTTGGATTTGCTGATGCGGAATCAGGCGGACTTTTGGCGTCGATTGGTAAATGTTGATGAAACTTGGATCCACTATTAAACACCAGCGAACAAAATGAGTGCCCGGTAATGGACTGAAGCCGGCACGAGTGCTCCGATGCGGCCGAGGGAGGCTCGATGGGTCGGAAAGGTTATGGCGTCGGTTTTCTGGGATTGTCATGGCATACTCTTCGTGGACTACCTCGAAAAAGGAAAAACCATCAACAGCGAGTATTACTGTGCATTATTGGAGCGATTGAAGGCCGAAATCGCTGCGAAACGGCCTCACATGAAGCAAAAAAAAATTTGTTTTTGCAAGACATTGCACCGGCATACAAGAGAATCGCAACCACGGCTAAAATTAATAACTTACGGCTCCAATTACTGTCGTATCCACAGTTTTCGCCCGATTTGGCTCCCTCGGACTATTATCTCTTCCCAAACCTCAAAAGATGGCTCATCAATAAAAAATTCAGCTCACGCTAGGAAATCATCGACGCCACGGAGGAGTATTTTGCAGACCTTTCGGAAAATTACTTTTCAGACGGGATCAAGAAGTTGGAAAATCGCTGGAATAAGTGTATTAAACTAAAAGGCGACTATGTATATTAAATAAAAAAAAAAAAAAACATTTAAAAAAATTTTTTTTCATTCCCAAGGAGGTTACTTTTCACCCCACCTAGTACCTCTCTGATCACCCATTTCCACTTTACTTCTTATAGAAATGGATTCACTCTTGATGACCCTTACAAACGTTTAAAGGACAAAGGAGCCTTTTGGCAACGCCGGAACCAACTGACAACTAATTGATTTTTTCTATTAAACTTTTACTGCAGTGCATCAGGAATCGTACAGGATAGTCGTTAATTCTACACCGTTTGCTCTGAACGGTGCGCAGACAGTAAATAAAAACGATTTAGGCGTGTGTGCCGCAACATGTCCCGAGATGTTACGAGATGATTCAGGCGGCTAAAGGGTCGCTAAGTGAGCAGGTATTATTTGATTTATGGGTTTCACATCTACCTCAGTCAGTACACGCGGTGATCGTTATTGTGAATGACTTCGCAGCCGACAAAACGCAGATCCCCGACACAGTCATGAAGAATGTCGAGCTCTGCCATCTAAATACAGTAGTACCCATTGCATTGACTCACACATCCGACAACTGCCAAGCCGCCAATGAGCCCTCGGCCGCATCCGATGTCGCACAGTTGCAGCTAGCGCAGATGAGAGCAATCTATCGAACAATTTGAAGACTGTTGGTTCCATCGCGATTTCGGCAATAGGAGGGTATTCATTGCCGTCCACCATGCTGCCTTCGTCGATTGCCAGTCACATCGGCCTTGCACCAATACTCATGACTTTACTCGACGTCCGCGGACGCTGCGGCAGAACGCTAACGCACCTCAGTCTCAATCAATCGACTCTATTTACGTGTACATAACACCAATCTTTTCTTATCGGTATGGGTGCTGAAATTTCATGCATTCCACATTCTTCACCCATAAAAATGTTCATCCAACAACCTTGCAGCTATTTGCTGTGAAGTGCTCACCCATTAAAGTCTACGGAAAGGTCTCTCACGAGCTCAAACTTGGTCTCCACTGTTAATTCGTTAGGACGTTCAACGTCACCGACGTTTCCTCTTCAATTATCGGGGCGGATTTCCTCCAGCATCACGACCTAATGGTGGACGTAAAAAAGGCCCGCCTAATCGATTCATGGACTATCTCACTATCAATGCTATAGCAATCAGCCGTCTCCGCAGCTCATCGAACGAAACGCATCTTTTGCCGACATCATAATGGCCCTCCCCAACATCACTCACTCACCGAGAGTATCGACCAACTCAGAAGCAGTGCACCACGTCGCCTACCGCCAGACAGGCTGACCGCAGCACGACAAGAATTTGACCTGATCATGTGCGCAGGGATATGCCGACCGTCAGAGTTAAATTGGTCGAGTGCGCTCAACATGGTCCGTAAAGCAGACGGTACTTGGAGGACCTGCGGGGACACCAGAAGCCTCAATGCTAGGCGATCACTACCTAGCATTCGCCTTCTAGCAACGAGCAGAAAAATCTTTACCGGGACAAATGGATTTCATCATGTCGATATATCAAGGGCGAGGATAACTACGCAGCTGAACTTCAGAAGCTACTCAAAGATAACACTATGCACTCGATGCAAATAATATTGTTATCCTTCCCTCATTTAGGCAATCGCATTTATTGTGATGTGTCGCACAACTGAGTCTGACCGTTCATCACTTCAACGCTACGCTACTCCCGATGAGCGCTTCGCTAACATCAACATCAACATCTTAGGACCATTCTCACCCTCCGGGGGGTACCACTACCTCTCGACGGTCATTGAGCCATACACTAGATGGCTAGAAGCATACCCAATGTTTAACATGTACGCGGTCAATTGTGCAAGCGCCCTTGCAAATCACATCGGAAGGCAATTTAGCTCTTCCGTCTTTACGGAACTATGTAAGTTGCTCGGAGTGAACCACAAAATGACGACCCGCAGTCAAACGGATTCATCGAGCGCTTTCATCTATCGCTGAAGGCTGCAATAAACTGCAACGATTTCACGAAATGGCTCAAGCGCTTGCCACTCATACTACTCGATCTCCAAGCAACTCTGAAGGAAAAGATTATCCCCACTATAGAGGAGTTAGTATACGACATAACCCTCAGGCTCCCGGCCGATTTACTGGCACCAACGCTCGGCAATCGCTCGCAAATCGGAAACACTAAAGACCTTCGAAACAAGATGCGCCCGTCGACGCCCCAGCAGATATCCTGGCACCACCTCTCTCAACAAATCTTGTACCGCTAGCATTAAGTATTGAAGACCAGTAGCAACGCTGTCAATTAGAGACGCCCGTAGTGTAGTGTGAATACGTTCGGTGACAACGTAAGCAAGGTTTCGAATGTTACGGTAACCTAGGTGTAACCTGACAGTGTTTTCTCAAATAAGCTAAGTCTAACCCTTTTCTTCCGTCTTCTTGAACACTGTAAGTGTTCCATAAAAGAAGCTTTGTCTTGGCTGAAAAGAAACGTGATATTTGCATAGGATATCCGCATCTTTTAGAATAGTCGGGCCACTATCAAGTCCCTGGACTCAGTCTCGTTAAATTCTAGAGCCGCTCTTGAATACCGATCATATCTTACGGAGATGGCAGAGCAGTTCTTCCTTCAACTTTGTTGAGTGCCGGGTCACAAGGACATTCCAGGGAATTGTAGGGCCGACGAACTCGCCAAAATTGGAACCACTCTACCTATTCTACCGGAAAAGGGTAGCTTTGGTATACCAATCGCTACGTGCAAATTAATATTAAAGCTGAATGCTAACAAAAGAATAGACCTTAGGTGGACTGTTGGACCAACATATCTATCGACTAAACAGATCTGGTTATAGTTGGATTTAAATCGCTCTAATCCTTCGAAATAGAAACATCTATCTTACACTATCTAATAGGAAATAAAGCAAGAAGGCTTGGCGCCTTTACAAACGATTTCTTTAAGATCTGAATGGACAAGGAGAAACAGGAGACAATCTTCCATCTACTCTGTACATGTTCACCTCTCTCTGAAAAAAGAAAACTTCACTTAGGAGCTTTCTTAACAGTTTCCTACGCTTCATCATAAGCTCAAATTAGTTCTAAGAGTGGGAGAATCACAGATCCACGTAGCATCATAATGGGCCAATACGTCTAAGTGCGTTGGTCTTTCCAGCAGCCACTTTTACCTACCTACCTACCCAGCATCGATCCCAGCGAGCAACATTATCAAAATGACTGATAGGACCATAGGACGGCCAAGTCCAAATCCTTCAATTTTTGGCCATAAAAAATCGGTTAGCACATCTCGGTAGCGCTCCCAATTGACTGTAACGTTTCTTCCGTGGATAAATGGGCCAAAAATGCCGCCACTGCAAAAAAATGCATTAGCTTCTATGTGTGGATTTCCGAGCCATAAATTCGGCAACTTTACTTGTTTACAGAGAGCGATAAGGAAGCAGGTGGTCATTTTGCTTCAATTTAATTGAATCAATTGGAGCTTGCTAGTGAATAATTCGAAATCTTTATGCAGATCTGTACGGGCCATACAGCGACATCAGTCGAGTCAGACGTCAACAGATCTAACGAATGATATGAGCTAATGAATGTCACAGCTCCGGCCCCAAAAAGTCTTCGATTCTAACCTAGAGGAACGACGCAGCAAGGGACGATCATATCTAAGGTGACACACGCAAGTGGAAGAGAACCTTAATAGACTTGAAGTGCAGCAGTAGAGACAGCTGGCGAGAATGGAGAGGCCAAGACTGTGAGTAAGTAAGCAATAGTACGGCGCTGCAAAGATAGGCTTAAACTGTTCAAAAAATCTAAAAGTAATGAAGTCGGGAAGAGCATTAGCTTCCCACAAAGGAATATGAAAAAAAAAAAAACAAAATTCGCTCCTTCCTTTGAACTGAGTCCACGCATATTTTTGGCATGGAATAATTGGCTTTCCAAAAACCGAAAAAGATGCCATTGATTACTTCAAAAGAAAAGTTCTTCGAATGATACGCTGATAATATGGTAAAGCCTTTTTCAAAGACTTTAATACTTTTTAAGCTGATTTCAGTTCATATATGTAGCGTTTTATGCATGAAAATATTAATATAGTGCCCATCGTTGCCAAACACACTGTACACGCACACATGTTGCGCTCATATTTTACATAGTGCGGTGCTTAGTGCGGTTTTTTTTGCTCAACCTGATAGTCTGAATTTCTTTCGTTGTAAAGTATTTTTACATTGTATAAAAGGCAGAAGTTGTGGCGAGTCGTGAAATAAAGAAGTCGGTCTCATACCAGAAGGTGTTGTTTTTCTCTCATTTTGATCTCGTTCAACTTTTGTCTTACATATACGCGAAGCCCTTCCAAAATAGCAAACCACAATCCTCAGCAGCTCTTATATCAACAAAAATTTTATCTAACTGTCACCGCCTTTCATCAGTTATTACTTGTTGTCATTAACCGTCACGAATTGCAACAAATTCTCATGAACCCTCAAAATTTCTCCCCGTAGTGTTTATTTTCAGCATCCACCGTCCATCCACACTTATTTACTTTTTATTTTTTTTTAAAGTTTCTTCCTCAAACTTCAATTATTTCGCACATTCATTTTTTATTAAAAAAAACAAAGTTCCAAGGTTATTTTTTCCGAAACTTTATCTAAAAACAAAACACGTCTCCGTTGCATCCAATGAACATTTTAACACGTAACATAGAATAAAACCCAGCTACAACAAAAATTTCTGATTATAAAAGTTCACTTAACTTTGACTGCACCGGTGCTTATAATCACCAAGTCATGCGAAACAGGTGTTCCATTCTCATCAAAAATACACCAACTTGAGGGATCAATTATTAACCATCTTATATCGCTGGGGAATACTTGAGCTCTCGAGAACATGCCAAGAACCTAAACAAAAGCTGAAACATCAGATTATGACCCCAGCTGCTGAGGACGACTCTGTACGAGAATGTATGTACTTAGCTTGCACATACCATACATATTCCTGTGGTTTGCCCTTTCCTATTCACAAAGTAAAAATCCAATTTGTCTCCAAGTTGTGCACTATAAACTATGTATAGCCCCAAATGTGGCAGCACAAAACATCTAATGAGGAAACTTTAAAAGTTCCTTGAGACCAAGCCAAGCGCCACAAGCCCCAACCACATCATCAGCTATAATGGTACTGATATTCGTGGTGGAGATGATGCTGGTACTACTCGCATAGCATTACTCCATGTGATTATATCCAATAGTGCACCCATACCAAGACGAAAGTTCACTTCATGATGACTCATTTGCGAGTGAGAAGGGAAGAGCTAGAGCAGTAGCAGGAATCATAAAATATTTATTTACATCATACTCACCGGTCGTATCCTTGAGATACGAATACAAATACAAATACAAATACATGCTCCAATACAATATGACTACGTAGAGCTAAAGCTAGAAAGCTCCAAAGCAACGGCAACAACTACGACAAGGACGACAACCATGATTACGATGCTGATGACTATGATGACTATGATACGAACTGGGGTTTCAGTCTTGATGATGATCACATGGCTGGATACATGTCTTTGTTGAAATAGTTTAAATGACGCAAATAGGGACCAAAACAGTGGATGAAACCCCACAGCAAGGAGTAACAAAGCCAAATTTATGACGACCACCAGACCGTAAAAGCGTTCCCCAGTGCAAAATAATCGGCTTTAATTAACGTACGGCCTGGTCTAGACGCAGGCCGCTTTACAGGCGATTTAATGCACAGCATCCAGTACAGCACAACCGATAAAGATAGGTAGCATTTCTTCTCGACCGAGTCCTCCTCAGGAAATGTTAAATTGTAATGAACCACGAAATTGAGGTCACACCAACATCGACTACCCCGTGCAGTTGGAAGTTGGATGGAAAAATAAAAACACACATTCCATAGCGCATGTGACTGCCAGATGGTTCCTTTAGGTTGTTCTCCATGCTCGACCATAAATAATTGGTAGGATAGGTTCTATCTACAATGTGAAATATTTGTGCGACGCCAGTTACGAGTACTGAGCAGTTAGTGTTTTCCAAGTGTAATTTAAATTCATTACCAGCATTAGAAAACACTTGCTCCCGCTTAAGTACTAGGTAAAGTGGAATTTGCGGTGGAAAATAGGAGTACTGCCGTTTAGGTAGGCCTTATTGTTGGAGTTATTCCTTGGATTACCTTCATAGTCTGTATTCCCTTCGTACTTTGTTGTAACAGATAATCACTCAGAGATTTTGTTCGCTATTCTTTCGAAAATCGTTAAAATTAATGACTTTACGGGGGCAGAAAGGCTGGTAATGACCCCCTCTCGATGAATAATCACGAGTAATTCCGAAATAGGCTTTTCAATGTGCTTTTCAACGAGTGCAAATTAGCTCACGCATCCACTTTCTATTTGAAATAAATCATCAACTTCCAGAGTGTGAGAGAAATAATCGTATTCCAGATACAACTGCAACTCGTTTTGATTAGTATCTTCTTCTTGTTAGCCTAACTTTTGGCATCAGATACACCATTTCGACTTGCCGATAAAATCAAAATCCACATACAGTCCACACTTAAGATCTCGTCGGATATACTCAAAACTTTTTAAGTAGTCTCGTAGTAGAAGTTAGAAATTTTAAGATATTACGGGCATTGTAATTTACCATGTCTGAGAGTTCCTGGTAAAAAAATTCTTTTGGAATCCACTTCATCGACTTTACTGAGGCCTAAGCTAACATGCCCCTCATGGGGTGCCAAGAGTAGACAAGCTCTTCGCTCTGCAGCCTGGATGCCGCTTAAAGTCTATTCATATTTGGATGGTGAACATTTTCAATCAGATCCGAACCCTCGGCAATTGTAATAAGGAGAAGTTCTTTAGTATTCAACGTATTAACATCCATAACCTCTCATATGCATTTTTTGTCTGTACGCACTCACACAGACGATACTTTTCAGCGCCGTTTGACTAGATATATAGGACCTTCTATTAGTGTCTGCCAATTTACGCAGGACATTGAAAGAAAATGACATTGATGTGGTATTTCTGGAAGAAACTCACTACGTAAATGAATGAACAGACTCGCATCGAGGTAAACTAAGCGGTTTCTCGTTCTTCGTTTAAGTGATGTTGATAGATGGCCATAAAATAGTTAATATTTAAAAACCTACCAGTAGCCTGGATTCTAGTGTACGAACAGCTCGTCTTATACGCCGAAGATTTTAACAGCCACCACACTCTCTAGAAATACCACGCGGATGAAGATGATGGCGCAAAATTGCCAGACTGGGCTCACATAAATCGTTTGATATTAATCTTCGATGCCAAGGACACAGAAACCTTTCACATTTGACGTTGAAACTGTAACTACAATCAAGATTAATGCTGCGCTGGATCAAATTGCGCCGAACGTGAACAACAACTGTCTACACGGGTCTTACTTGATTTTCCTCGAAGCCAACATCTATTTTATCCTTGAACCCGAGATAAAAAATTATATCCAGCGGCCAAGGTGTAGCTTTCAAAAGGCGCAATGGTAAGATTTTACCAAACATCTCGAGTCAATTGTCCGCTAGATCTCTTCACCTACCAAAAACTATTGGTGCTTTGCTGGCATCGTAATAGTCACAGCAAATAAGCATATCCCACGTGGTTATCGGAAAGAATACGTTCCCGGCTGAAGTATTGGCAGCAACCCATTTCATTAAGAATTTCAGGAGAATTGGGGCCGCACTCTCAGAAGATCTCAGGTCCCTGGGACAATACTTTAAGAAATGGAGGTTAACACTCAGCACGGCTAAAACTGAGTCAGCCTGCTTTCATCTGAATAGTCAACTTGCGCATATGCCGCTTGAAATTGACTTCAACGGTCCTGTCTCGAGAGATAGTAAGAGTCCCAAGTATCTCTCCAATGATAGATCCCTAACCTTTAAACATTACTGTCACAACACTGAAAACAAGAAACAACCAGCTTTAAAGACTTGTGTCTAGCTTCTAGGGATCCTCACCCAGAACTCTTGCAACTGTTGCTCTAAGAGTTGAAATTGAAATCTAACTCCACGATTCAATGTGCCCAGTCTCACTCAAACTCTATGTCTCCCAGTCTTGAGCATTATTGCCCCACCATAGCTTAGACGAAAGAACACTCTCGTTAGAGAATTTACCAAAATTCAAAACAACCCGAACCTTTGTATCCACATATACTCCAACGAAAAGGACCCATATCGGTTGAAATCGCGAAATCCACTTTTGAGTACAGCTACTAGACTGCAGATGCGAAACTTTAAGTTCAATGAAGACTTGGTAAAAGTGGAGGGATTTAGTCTCAAATACAGGTAGTACATGTGCCTCTGTGTTCTTCTTGAACACCTGTCGTGTAAACTTAATGGGGTCAGGATATGCCTGGCCAGCGCTCTTCGTCACTTCTTTGATACCAATCGGAACCGGTGTTGAGAGCAAAAAGTTCCTATTTTAGTTTGAGTCGGGACCTAAACCCTCCTGTCGATCTTAGCGTTTAGACATCCTTTACTTATTGCAACTCTGCATCGATATAACCGAACATGGAAGACTCTTCCACGGCTTAAACCACAACCACCATGATGCTCCCCTTAGTGGCTATCTCTTTCAAGTAAGGCCCGGACCGAAGTTCGATTGGGCGCAGACTCCTATGGTACCGAGATTCAGGTTACCACCAGTGGTGCTGCAACCTTACAGAATCTATGACCGGCCGTGAAAGTAATCTTCATTTGCGTTAGAATCTAAAAATCAATAAATAAGATCAGCATTACTCTACCTCCATTTATTGTTAGACTACGTCATTAAAGAGCGTAGCCTTGGTAAACAGGCGGGGGCCCAACCACCAATACAATAGTTAACCCTACCATACAAGGGTTCAACCTACCCCGACAAATGTGGAAACAACTAAATAGGATAAGGATTGAGCACGGCCACACACTGGGACAGAATATCTCAACTGGTGACAAAAAATCATTTAAAATACTCGTAGCTGTGGGGTGATTCATCGAGAGGTTTGATTTTCAATACGCTCTTTTTAACAGATCACGCGTGACTCCTATCAAACTGCTTCATTATTTTTGTTTATTATCATTTGGCAAGTTATCATGGAAAGACTCACACTACAACAGTCCTAGCTTATATTTGTGGATGATACTCGATCGGTTAGACCACATCCAGCACGTAGTGAAGAGACTTTAGCAGCTGTTCTCAGCAGCTTGGCTTGGTGTATTCGACAACTTGGTGTATTTTACGTGAGGATCTAGACCTAAAAGCGTATAAAATTCAACTTGTTCAAGGCGACTTGAATTTGCGTCATATTTTCAGTGAAAGGACTAACTAACTAAATGAAAATCCGGTGTTTTATCGAGAAATTTTGTTCAGTAATGAAGCCCATTTCTGGCTCAATGAATACGTTGATAAATAAAATTGTCGTATTTGGGCTGATGAGGAACCCGAAGAGTACCAAGAGCTACCATTACATCCACTAAAAACAACGGTATGGTGTGGTTCATGGGCTGGTGGATTCATTGGTCCATATTTCTTCAAAAATGAGGCAAATCAGAATGTTACCGTCAATGGTAATCATTATCGCGCCATGTAAACGGACTATGTTCTTCCTGAAATTCAAGCACATGGTCTCAGTGAGCTCTGGTTTCAACAAGACGGCGCTAAAAGCCATACAGCGCGTGAAACAATGGACTTGTTGAGAAATCACTTTGGTGAGCACTTAATTTCACGTTTTGCTACGTTAAATTGGCCGCCTAGATCACACCCTTGGATAATTTTCTCTGGGGATTGTAAAGTCTCAGGTTTTCAGGAATAAGCGGTTACGATTGACGCATTGAACGTCAATATTACTCGTGTTATCCGCGAGATGCCAGTCGCTATGCTCGAACGAGTCGCCCAAAATTGGACCTTCCGAATGGAACACCTCAGACGTAGTCGTGGCCAACATTTATTGGGTCTATAACTTAATTCATGCCGTTTGCTAAGAGATGGCGTAACTTGTATTATTCCATTGTTATTATTCCATTGGAACATGCGTTGGAAAGCTACTGTCATTGTACGTCATTTCAGTATATGTCATTCATTTGAAGCGTAAACAACAATAATTTTTTTTTTTACTCATATATGTCGAACTTTATGCCGGAAAAAGTGTTTTTGCGGGGAGTTCTTCTTCAGTACTGAAAACTGCTCCCGAAAGTCATCGTATTTTGGTGGAAGTTTATGGTGAACATGCGCTAGCTGAGCGAACGTGCCAAAAGTGGTTTGCACGATTTAAAAGTGGTGATTTTGGCTTGGAAGACGATGAACGTCCTGGGCAGTCAAAAAAGTTTGAAAATGAAGAACTGGAAGCAGTACTCTATGAAGATTGTTGCCAAACACAAGAAGAGCTCGCAGAATCTTTGGGTGTCACTCAAGCAGCCATTTCAAAAGGTTTAAGAGCAGCTGGATATATTCAAAAGCAAGGAAATTGGGTTCCACATGAACTCAAGCCGAGAGACGTCGAAAGGCGGATTTGCTTGTCCGAAATGCTGCTGGAACGCTACAAAAGGAAGTCATTTTTACATCGGATTGTTACTGGTGATGAAAAATGTATCCATTACGATAACCCCAAGCGCAAAAAATCATATGTGAAACCCGACCAACCAGCCAAATCAACGGCAAAGCCGAATATCCATGGCGCGAAGGTAATGCTCTGTATTTGGTGGGATCAGACGGGTGTGCTGTATTATGAGCTGCCGGGTGAAACCATCAATAGACAACGCTACTGAACATAATTAATCCGTTTGAAGAGAGCAATAGCCGAAAAACGCTTGGAATATGCGACCAGACACGAGGCAATAATTTTCCATCATGACAACGCTCGGCCCCACGTTGCTAATCCGGTTAAGAACTATTTAGAAAATAGTGGATCGGAAGTCTTACCCCACCCGCTTTATAGCCCAGACCTTGCCCCTTCTGACTACCATTTGTTCCGGTCGATGCAGAAGACCCTCACTGAAATACGGTTCACATCAGAGCAGAATATCAAAAATTGGCTTGATTCATTCTTGCCTGCCAAGCCGGCGCAGTTCTTTTGGGATGGGATCCAAAAATTGCCAGAAAAATAGGAAAAAGTCATAGTTTCAGATGGGCAATACCTTGAATAATACTATTGTATATGTTTTTTTTTTTTTAAGTAAACGTATAAATTTTGAAAAAAAAAACCGCACGAATTAAATTACATACCTAATACATGATATCATTTTCAAAAAGTAGATGCAATTAATTGTTCTTTTCAAATTTATGTGTTTTATTTTACATTATAAATCAAACCTCACGATGAATCACCCTATACAAACTTCAAAATTTCAGCAAATTTTATTACAATTAAGCTATTGATATTTTTAAGTTCAAAACGCCTACGTTTTTTCGCTTCACACTCTAGGGTATTCAAGAAATTGATGTTTTTTATTGCTTTTTAATGGTCCCTTAGGAGCTCAGAAATAATATTCCAAAAGATTATGACCGGGAAATATGTCGAAGTACGTGTTTTTTCAAACTATAGTCCAAAGCTGCCAGGTATTTATTTCTATTACTTAAAATTTTAAACGCGTTTATCTCAAATCCACATTTTTCAAGTTGGCCGCACCCATAACTTAAGCAATTTTTAACCAATCCACTTCAGATTAAGAGAGGGCACCACTTGAATTAAATCCATACCATTTTCAGTTAGTACCTACCTTCAAAAGATACGTGTTTAAATTTGACAGCTGTCGAAAGATTAGTTCTCGAGATATGGCGTTGTAAGTGAAGCAACTTTTGTTATTGTGAAAAAAAAAATGGATTCAAAGCAATTTCGTGTGTTGATTTATTATTGCTTTTTGATGAGAAAAAATGCAGCCGATGCAAGGATAAGATAAGTGTTACCCGGAATCTGAACCAGCCGAAAGAACCATTCGCAAGTGGATTGAAAAATTTAAAAGTGGTCATACAAGCACCGAAGATGATGCACGCAGTCGACGTCCAAAAGAGGCTGTTTCAGATGAAAACATCAAAAAAGTCCACAAAATGATTACGAATGACCGTAAAGTGAAGTTGATCGAGATAGCTGAGGCTCTGAAGATATCAAAAGAGCGTGTTGGATATATCATACACGAATATTTAGACATGCGGAAGCTCTGTTCAAAGTGCGTGCCGCGTTTGCTCACAGTCGACCAAAAACAACAACGTGTTGATGATTCAGACGAGCGTTTAAACTTGGTTCAGCCGCATTAAAGCCGAATTTTTGCATTGGGATGTGACAATGGATGAAACTTGGCTCCATCACTTCACACCAGAGTCAAGTCAGGCGACGACCAAAAATTCAACAGTCGGCTGCCAAGGTTATGGCATCCGTATTTTGGGATACACATGGAATAATTTTCATCGACTATCTCCAAAAGGGGCAGACTATCAACAGCGACTATTACATTGCGTTGTTGGAGCGTTTGAAGGACGAAATCGCAGAAAAACGGTCGCATTTGAAGAAAAAGAAAGTGCTGTTTCATCAAGACAATGCACCGTGTCACAAGTCGATGAAAACGATGGCAAAATTGAATAAATTCGGCTACGAATTGCTTCTCCACCCACCGTATTCTCCAGATTTGGCCCCCAGCGACTATTTTCTATTCGCAGACCTCAAAAGAATGCTCGCCGGAAAGAGATTTAAGACCGATGAAGAAGTTATCACCCAAAAGAGGCCTATTTTGAGGCTAAACCGAAATCGTACTACAAAACTGGTATCGAAAGAGTGAAAAATCGTTTCAATCAGTGTATCGCTCTCGAAGGCAACTATATTGATAAATAAAGTTGAATTTTTCAAAAATTTTGTGTTTTACTATAAAACGGCACTGACTTTTCAGCCCACGTGTTATATTGTCTAAATAAGTATGTAGCATGTTTTTTTATATGGCATAGTTCATTTGTTATTAACAGTTTCCTGGCGAATTTGGCAAGTTTTTACTGTGGAAGTGCGCCGACCAAAAATCAATATATCAAAAAAATTTAGTTACTCATCATAATTTAAAATTTATAGGAGCTGTTGGTATGGCCGTAAACTCTTCAAAAAAAAAAAGTAATCTAAGAAACGCTGCACAGCCGCCATTTTTAAATAAATTATGAAAAAAATTTTTTATGGAAATTATGTGTTACAGTCAATCATATGTACAATAAACTTATAAATAAAAAAATCACGAAATAGCCTATTTTTACGGCCTCTAGAGTTTCCTCTTATGAAACGCGGGCAAAAGCACCTACAAACCCTTTGTTTGAATATCCTCTGTAATAAATTAATTTTTGTTTTTTTAATAAAAACAGAACAGCAAAAAATTTTAATTATGAAAATTATTAACAAAAATTCCATGATTTCCGGTCGACTTTGGTTTAATTTAAAACAAAGCTGTCGATAGTGCTATCCTCACTTATGCTATCTTCTTCAGAATCATCGATTTGTTAAACAGGAGGAGCTTTAAGCAAACTCAGTGCTTCCACGGGTGGGAATTATTCTTTTTTTTAGGCAACTTTCTCATGCTAGTTATTAAGGGATAAAAACTTAATAAAAAAAGAGCCAAAAATGTCTATACTAGTAGTTTACCTGCTTGATTTCTGGTAATGATGGTATTTATAGCTTTTGAGATCTTTGTTTCGTGACGCTTGAGCTTTTTCAGTATGTTGGCCATTCGGTAATAGCGTATGGACTATTATTTCCGGTTCATGAATAAAATATTTATGAAGGGTAGGTGACTCCACGGATACTTTCCAACATAACATTTAGCAGTTATAATGAGGGCGCATTCAAGGGATTAAAATATTTGTACAGGGCACGGACGAAGGAAATTTAGAGACGAAAACAAGTGAGTTACCGATGTACATTGGTTTTAAATGTTTGCAAGCTATAACGACGAGGGAATAGAGAGCTCGGTAGGGAACTCCACAAGCGAGTTGTTCGGCTTAGGAACGAATCACGATATTTCAGAGTACCTCCGAAAGTGGATTTGAGGGTATACTATACTGATGAACATTCATTGAGAGGCGAGTTTTGCGGTCGAAAGTTCGAAGTGGCGAATAGCTGCTTGCGATTTCTCTGGAGAATTGGTGGTGGAAGTAGCGATAAATCAAAGTGAGACAGGAGACATTATGTCAGAGTTTGAGGATGTCAATTGACCGACTAATATTACGGTTTTAATCCTATCTAACAGGTGCAGACACATGCCGAGAATGGAAAGTTTTTCAGTTTCGACGATATTCGATTCATGAATAATGGCTGGGAATTTATTGAGTTTTGGTTGCATAAAATTCCATTATGTTGATTGTTCTCCAATTGGTTATACTTTTAAAATCGGAATTAAATGAGCTTAACATACGCTGCCGTTCCTGTTTTATAGCCGAAGAGCAGAAGCGTGAGCCTGGGAACGAATGTAAAAAGCAAAGAGTACTGTCGTCAGCAAAGGAATATATTGGATTAGAAGAAGCAGATGAGATTATTAATGAAAATTAAAAAGAGTGACGGAGACAGAACAGAGCCCTGTGGCACACCATTGCTTATTTTGTGAATATCAGACTTGAAACCGTTCAAGACAATTTAAAACGAAAGGTAATTTCTAATCTTCGACAAAGGAGCCTGATGCCAAATTCTGTCAAAAGATATAAAGCGCAACCATCATGCTTTCTACCTATTGATGTACGCTTTGGTTCCACTTTTCGGTGGGACCTGCCGTCAGATCACCAGTATACCTGTTCCTAAAAAAACCATACCGCCGGTACATTAAAAAGTTTTCGCATTTCGAGATATTTCATGAGCTGACGGTTTATCAGCGTTTCCATGACCCTAGAAAGAAGGGACGTAAGTACAATGGGTCTGTACCACAAGGAAGAAGAAGGTTCGGCTTTTTTAGGGACGGGCTGGACAAATGCTGTTTTCTTTCCATCGAAAAGAGTATTAAAAGTAGGATTAATGAAAAAAGCTTACGTAGTCGTTTTGATAGTGTGGAAGACTACTTTTTCAGTAGAAGGGGAGATATACCATCTGGATCAGCGGATTTGTGTATATTAAGATCTATAAGTACACTTGCTTCTACGCAAGTGCGAAAGTGGATTCATCCCATTGAAGACTTGAGGTATTTAAGTGCAGGCGGGGACAAAGCATAATGTGAAAGTGTTGAGTTGGTCGCAAAATGTGCAGCAAGCAGTTTGGCCTTTTTCAAAGATCTGACAGCTGGAATGTCATTGTAAATGAGCATTGGGATGGAGGAGGAGGCAGAATTTCTAATGTTTTTGACGAATAGCCAAAAATTGTTACTGCCTTTGTGGCATTGGAGTATTTTTTGCTTCAGTTTTTGGTCGTGTTGGAATTTCACACATCTGAGATAGAGTTTGCAGTCATTCGCGATTCGTTTGAACATTTTTTGATTTTCCTCTGTAGATTGGGTCTTGTAGGACGGAAAAACATCTCGCTAACCCTGACAGCCTTTTCACAGCTCGAGTCGTACCACGTCTTTTCTTTTGGTTTGATAGTCTTCATCCCATGAGCGATAAAGGATCTTATTTCAAAGAGAATAGTGTCTGTGATCATATCACGGCTTCCAGATCGTTATCGAGGAAACATATCGTAAAGGTTTATTCATAAGGAAGCTTTTGAGTCCGCTCCAATTGGCTTTCTCGTATTGCCATACGATTCTTTTAGGAATCTTTTTTCTAACTGTGTAGTCGATGTACGAGAAATTAGCTGATATGACACAATGGTCCCACGAGCCTTGATAGGAGAGCACATTTACTGTGTACTTATCACGGTGTGAGATTTAAAACAAGTCCAGGGTGTTAGCGGCATGACTATCAACATCTGGTATACGCGAGGGCCCTTATACGAGCTGTGTCGAGTTTTCCGCAGCGAAGATCTCAACATATCTTTGAGGCGGTAGTCAACAGTCAACAGACGGATAATGGAGTGGAGGATTTTTGGTGTGTTGCATGCAAAACTGTCAAATCCCCACTTGGAAAGTCGACACAAGTTTTTCATTTCTTAGTTTATTACTAAATTTTTCTAAAAACTAAAACTTTCTTCTGTGATTCTAGCAAACGCTTTGCTCTGAAATTCGGCTCTGCCTGAAGGGTAATCTCTACTAAAGTTTGGATAACTTTCATGCGTTCGCGGGTGGTTATCATTAGTTTTTTAAACCTTGGACGATGTTATTTGCACAAAATATTATCGGTGCACTCATTTTTATAATATTATATTGGTGACGAGAAAGCTGCGCTCCCACTGTAACCCCTAGTCCTTCTTGACCCGACATTTTCTAATTACTTCGACATATTGTGCGATTGCGAGCTAAACACTGTACGCATAACGTTTGTCATAATAAACGGTTGTCATTACCGCCTATTCATATCTCTGTGAGGTCGTTGACCTAACTGAGTAATTGTTCCGAAAACCTCTAGCTGCCAGGGTATAAAAGATGTGACATATGTAAGACAGGGAGAGTGGTAATAAACTTGTCAAAGTGGGTTTGAGGTGTTTTTTTTTACCATATTCTTTCTACGCGCACTTCCTACAAGCTTTATTTCCGTTCGCATACAGATAAGATGATCCTTAAAGCCAACTCATCTCACGGCTTTATTAAACTGTTGTCCAAGGAATTTTACAACCCGTATATAACTAGATCTCTCTATGTTACCTTTGTTTGTCCCATGCTTGAGTATGCCAGTCAAGCTTGGTCCCCGTTTCACCGAGTTCAAGTTTCCTGAATCGAGAATATTCAACGTCGATTTCTCGGATTTACTCTCCGTGGTCTGCACTGGATATACTCTTTAATCTACCTATAAGGACTGCCTCAAACTTCTCAATATGAATACGTTAGAAGAATGTAGGAATATTGTTGATATTCTTTTCAATCACCGTCTGCTCTCAGATTCTATCGATGTCTATCCTTCAAAACTAACCTATGTAATGGTTAGGTGGTACCCAAGCATCAGGACATTCCGTTTGAAACTAAGCTTTTTCAAGACTAGACAAGTGTCATATAGATCATACCAGCACGGGTTGTACAACAGCTTGAATACAGGCTGATAAAGCGGAGTGGTAGGCAAGTAAGGTAGGTTGAAAGGATGATGATATAGCTTCTTCATGTCGACAAATTCGACCCTCACCTAGAGGTCGTTAATCAGTTCAAATACCATCGACCACACCATGTTAATTTTAAACCACTTAAAATATAAAAAAATAAAAAACCAGCGATTCATAAAGATAAACAAGTTATTGTGACGCAATTCAACATATAAATTTTACACACTCAAACATTTTCAGAACTCGAAATTAAAATTATGCATAAGCACGTCCACAGCATCCAGCAAGGACATCTCTTTTAACGTTCAACAATAATTTGCATTAAAACAGTGATTAAGAGCTTTAAATTTTGAATTTCTATTGCTCTCGGCAACAATTAAATTTCATCTCATGTTTCAATTTCATTGCAATAATTATACTCGTATATCTCACGCTTATACACTCTGGTATACACATTATCGGAATGACAGCTGTCACTGGGGGTTTACTCGGTCTTACAAAGACACACCCTCATGACAATTATTTAAATGACATCCTTCTTATGACACCTGCCCACATGGCGCCATCTCTTATCATTTGTTGAACATACTTAGACAGCTATGTGAGTTGTAAGTGCTATTAATCAAACTGGACATTGTATCCTGGTTGTTACTCGTGTAAACCGTTATCCTTTCGCACACAACACACGCATATTTTCCACAGAGTTGAAACGTTAATTATACTCTGTAATTTAGCTTGACAGACAAACAACGGTACGCGTGGCGGCAGCAACAACTGTGACGTTTTGGTCCTCTCACACATAGTCCTATATTCTTTGTTCGCTCGAATGAACTAACAGCAATGACAGCGGCAACAAATTTCGCACATGAATAACAAAATATGGCGGCCAGCATCCTCGTAAATAATTCACGCTGATTTGTCACTTCTGGGGCGCGCAACAATGTCAATTTTACGCAGCAGCTAAAGCTGCAGCACAACATCATTGAAGGTCGTTTGTATGAATACGTGAACGTTTTCGTCCTTCCTTCGGGTACTTTTGGTAGTGTGCGTTTGTTTGTGTTGCCAAGCGTGCATTATTATGATGAACTAATTAAAATGAAATGTAATTTTTTGGTCGCTTGACACAGACTGTAGTACTTGTATGCAGAGATAAACGACAACTGAGAGACGCATACCCACACAATGATGATGGAAGACTACAACCGGGGGAGACAATTTATTTTATCGCTCTGGCGAAATTTCTGTTGCAAATTAAATGAGTAAACAGGAAAACTTTTCGAAACGGAATTACGTATTCACTGAATTAAAATTCTTAAATGTGGGGAGGGGTGTAATATTTTCTTTTTAAAACGAACATATTTTCTACAAGATAAATTGTAATTTTTTTTAAATGACCCAAATCGGAAGACATGTTCCAGGGAAGAAGCTTCGCAAACATTTTGGCAAGGAAAATGTGGTAAGTTTTATTGCTGCAGCTTATGATTTTGTGATGATGTTGTCTTGTCTCCCAATACAGATTCTTAGGGAAGTCCCTGCTTTTTCGTACCAAGCCTTGCAAACGAATACAACAGTTGTACCACCAGAGAGGTAAGATCTAAATATTCCTAAGGCATTGAGGGTTTGACCTAGCCTGTTTCATTGTATAAATATTGTATGAGTGTATACAACTTGTCAGGTGTAAAATATTCTAGGTAACAACGGCACGATTCAATATTAAAGTCTTCCTCGTTTACTCCTTTGCCACGATCAAGGATTCAAAATTCAAAATTCACGGATATTCGTGTTTGCCATTAAATGAAGTTTAGATTTGAAATTTGAGATTTTAGATATGCTACCAAGCTGCTTGCTTGACTTAAAAAACGATAATAGGGAGGGTCATTAAGCTAACGAAATATATCTAAAAAATTCTATGGTTATAGTGACATAGACAGTTATGTCTACTGATTCGGAGGAAGGTGCACTTATTGCTGCAGAATGTTTATTAAAAAGGACTGTAGGAAAGTCATTCACATTTTAGAGACGTCGGAAAGCATTCGTTTGATCTGTTAGCTTTCCGAAGATTCACGCATTCTGCTCATACGAAATCGAATTGCTAATGGAAGCGCTAACTGAGGACTTGGGCAATTCTAAAGTAGGCTCTGTTCCCAATGACTTTCCCCTGAGACCCAAATAAGCCTCGGTAAATAAGTCTTCCGATAATAAGCTTTGTATTCTCGAACATAGGTTCTGAGTATGCTGCAGATGCAAATGTGTCGCCCCTTCCACTGATTCTTCACAATGTAGTTGGTTACTATCAGGATTATGTATATCTTTACTAAGAAGGGAAGCGCAACTTTTCCTAACGAGGGATAACATCTGATGTCATTGTCCTGCAGAAAGAAAGGCACCAGCGCCGTATCCTAAATCAGTCTGGAAGGCATCCATGAAGATCCCACTATATTTCTCTCCTGTCCGAAATCATTCTTCTTCACAGGAAAAGTTAGTTTCGTATTCTTTCTGCAGCAGGAATTCTGGTGTCATTGCATCAGATGGCATGCTCATTAGACCAGACTCAATAAACTGCCGGCTTCCAAGGTTATCAAAGCTTCAGTGCGTGACTACTTCTTTTTAAACGGAAGATGGATTTGAGAGTGCAGCTTATGATATCAATATCAAGGGTGGAAAATTCGTATAGAGCAGAGCCAGAAGGGAAAAGGAAATGGGAAAAGTTTCCATGCAGCCGATACAGGCCGTAAATCAACAGAATTGGATGGTAATACCTTCAAGCACTAGTTGAGTCCCTAGTTTTAAGAGAATTGACTGAAAGTCTATTTCTAATGCACCAATCGTCGATCACGTCTGAGGCTGACTGTGCTATATGCGTTGTCCGGTCGTGCTAGACATGCCGTCAAAAATTGCGTCGTCGAAAGTACCTTCAATGTCGATGAAAATGCCCAACGCGTATTCCTTCTTGTCGAGTGCGTCATCAATTATCTACCAGATTTTGAAGCGCACTCTCGCCATATTTTTCGCGTTGGTTACATCGCGTTGGGGGCATCACAAAGCATTTTGAGCCAATGGAGCTTGACCATTATATCCATGCTCTTCAACATGAAGGAAGCCAGACTTATAGGTTTGAAGCCATTGGCGTGTGACTGCTCTCACTGTTCGCCAGGGTTTCGGTGTGAATGCCTTGACTTGACATTCACTTGACTTAAACCTATCATAGGGAGCAACAGCTTGTTCAATGGCCTCACCCGTCAACACAATCGATGAAATATGTAGCAGGTTGTAAGCTGATTCTGATTAAGTGAGTGAGGGAAGTGAGATTCAAGCATAAGATAGATGGTCTGCGCCATCAGATTTCCTGAGTAATTCTAGCCTGGTTAACTTTCATTTTTGACTAGTCTTTTGGTTTCACCGACTCTTTGAAGTCCGACTTAGCTTTTTATACACTTTTATGTTCGATCTGTAAAGACCCCAGTCTTCCTACAAATTAGTTTGTGACCTGTTTAGGAGTTTGCTGCTTTCTTTACGAAGACGCTGCACATTTGCGTTAAATCAAGGAACTGGCGATTCGCAGTCTTGCTTTCTAGAGGACATGCCAGTTCAAAACACTCGGCGAAGGTACCGTTCAAGTTCTTTACAGCTTTCCTCTTTCCTGTAGATTTAGTTTTGCACTGTTGGACTTGCCGAGCTCCTCCCTAAATCGTGTGCAGTTGGTTTTCCGTGGATTCTTCCTCGCATCCGATTCTGAATTCGATGTCCCTATGGTCTGACATAGAGACCTGTGATAGAACTTTTCAGCCTGAGATAGTACTTTCATAGTATACCGGTTGAGTAACGTTATGTCATTCTGAGCATTAACATCATAGCATACGATGAGTCTCATCTTCCTGGAATCAGAGTATTTAATGATTTAAACTACCACTCATGGTGGTAATAAGGAATTATTTTGGCTGTTCTTCGTTCGTTTCCTGGCTCATGTCTTCAGCAACTAAATCTTGGTTGCAAAATAGTCCAAGTTCAGATGTCGAGAGTGAGTTCAGCACATAAAAATAAATTCTCGGTCTTTCTGATTCCATGGTTTATATAGGGTGATTCGTGGGGTTTGATTTTTAATAGGCTTTTTTTGACAGATCACGTGTGACTCCTATCAAACTGCTTTGTCATTTTTGTTCAGTATCATTTGGCAAATCATCATGGAAAGACTTACACCACAACAGTCCCAGCTTATATTTGTGGATGATACTCGACCGGTTGGACCACATCCAGCACGTAGTGAAGAGACTTTAGCAGCTGTAACTGAAAGTGTACGCGAAGACCGTGACGAATTGATTCCTTGTCGTTCTCAGTAGCTTGGCTTGGCGTATTCAGCAACTTGGCGTATTATACGTGAGGATCTCGCCTTGAAAGCGTACAAAACTCAACTTGTTTAAGAATTGAACACAGGCGACTTGAATTTGCGTCATATTTTCAGTGAATGGGCTTTGGAAAAACTCACGGAAAATCCGTCCATATTCTTCAAAAATGAGGCAAATAAGAATGTTACCGTCAATGATCACCGTTATCGCGCCATGTTAACAGACTATGTACTTCCTGAAATTCAAGCACATGGTTTCGGTGAGCTCTGGTTTTATCAAGCAGCGCTACGAGTCATACATCACGTGAAACAATGGACTTGTTGAGAAGTCATTTTGGTGTGCCTTGATCGTGCGATATCACACCTTTGCACTTATTTCACTGGTGATATGTAAAGTCTCAGGTCTTCAGGAATAAGCCAGCTACGATTGACACTTTCGAAGCCAACATTACTCGTGTTATCCACGAGACACCAATCGCTATGCTCGAACGAGTCGTCCAAAATTGGACCTTCCGAATGGACCACCTTAGACGTAATCGCGACCAATATATACATGATATCATTTTTAAAAATAAATGTCATGAATTGTTCCTTTCACTGATAATAAAAATTTTATGTTCACTTTCAAATTTATGGATTTTATTTTGCATTATAAATCAAACCTCACGATGAACCACCCTTTATATGGATATCGTGTGGGGTTTTGCATTCAACACGGAAGCCTCCTACATAGAGATCCAGTAGCGGATTTGGAATGTTGAAGGTTGATCCAAAGAGAATAAAATATAATAGATATGTAAGTACTGGGGTGGCCGTCTCTTATCTGCACTCATTTAGAAACAAAATGGAAATTAACCCTTCCCTTGGTTCAACTTATTTTACGATTCTTTCTCTCCTTATGAGAGTAGATTTTCCACTTTTCAGTGTCGAGTCCAGGGTTCTGAGTATGAAGACGCATCAGCACATCCTCCGTTTTTCTGAGTTGCCGGTGGTCTGAAAATGTCGAAGGTCTTAGTTTCCATCGGAGCGATTTTCTGCACATACTTGTTCAACCATTCAAGATTTAGCCCTCTGTTTCAACGTAAACATTCTCTGCTTTAGCTAGCTTTCCCAGTTGATCAACACAGTGTGTTTGCATTTTGCTATTTTCTTGGAGTTGTTTTTCCAGTAACATTAAGGTTTCGTTCATCCGAACTGCAACTTTTGCTTGTTGCAGTACAGATTTCAGCCGGATCTTATGCTCGGGGAAAGCCACCACTAGAATAGTTTCTCGGTGTGGATTTCACAACTGGTTGTAGAGTCGGCCTTATCTTGATATTGTGTGGGGGTAAAACTACCCCTGTTTTTGTCGATAGATTTAGCCGCTTTATTCGATTTTCTTCCTCTGGAATTCCAGCCTTTGTTGATTGCAGCAGCGATTTCATCCGGGTGCCGGAAACTCTTTTCCTCATGTCCCTATTCGGAAGAAGAGAGTGCAGTTTCAGTTCTACAGGGTTGCTGAGCTTCAGTGATTGTCACTTCCCTCGACCTTTTTCTCTTCTTTGTCACCGCTGGAGCTATGAGACTTTTATCTCTCTTGACTTCGACAGCACTTGTTGTTCCTTTGCGGCGTGTGTCTGCCCACGTCTTTTTTCCTTTTATTGCCCCTGAGATTATGTTATTTCAAAAACAACACTTCGACCAACCACTTGTCTAGTCTGATAGAGTTTAACCGTGTCAGGCAGATCTACTTTAGTAACCTTTCCGTCGGTTAAGGCCAATCTGCCGAACGTATTTAAGAAGAAAGAACCGCAGCAGACATCGGATCAAAGTGATTTAACAACTTCTTCGACTTAATCGGCGAGGTATGAGTGTATTGGTTGGTGCCCCAGAATTCATGCTCCCGCTGCGGCTGAGAGGACTTTGGGTGGATTGTCGCTAATACGAGTACCAAATGGAGTTATATCCAAAGGACTTACCTTAACAACTTATGTTTAGTTTAGATGTTTTTGGCGCTTAGTACGACATTTTACTTCGGTTCTTTCAGAATCTTATAATCGTTGAGTGAAGAAACAAACGTGTTACCATTAGCTAGATGGTATATAGTAGATACTCCAACGATGGGACGTCTAGAAATGACGTGTTGTATCGGAGGGGTTGTATCTTGATACATTTTTCTGCTCTTGCTTCAAATAAAGGAATGGACTTAGAGATCAGAGGTTCGGGAGAAGCTTCCAGTTAATAACCGGATCTTAATCATTTCTTTTTATACATACACTTTGCATTAGCCTCCACCTAACCAGATCGGTGACAGTTCTAAAGAAGTCCACCGAGGTCTGATTCTGACATACCACAAGTTTCATGAAATTATTGTGCCAGCCAACTTCCTTTAAGATGAGAGGTAGTACGGGTGTTTTTTGAAGTACTATCACTATCACATATGCGAGCGGTATCATCATGCTCACAGCGGATGTCGCAGGAGCTTGTCTCGCTTATATTAAGTACACTTAGGTGCTTAGTAAAAGAGTATATTTACAAACAAGGGACATCTGTTTGTAACCAGCCACTGATATCTTGATACTTTAATGGCTAGAAATATTCACTTGGTCAATCTGACATTTTTCGTTCTAATCAAAAGAAACCAAATTGTCTATGGAGGACCTAACCGAAGACGCAGGCAATCCCAACGCAGGTTCAGGTCTCGAGGGTTGCTTAACAAGTTCATTGATAGTTTTATCTTTTATTGTAACCTGAGATCTATAAATGGTTCAGTGTGTTCCAGTGAAAATTTATTTAAAGACTAGTGAAGCTTAGCTTCACAAAGACTTTTTGGCCGAAGCCTATCACAAAAATAGGGAAAGGACATTCCGTGTTTCCGTAACAACCAGAGTTTTGGTAGTCAGACATCATGTCCATGGGATAAGGGTCAAATGGCAATCGGGGCGTAAGGTTCACGACTACTTAGTGCGAGCAATACTAAACATCACTTCACTTTCCGAAAAGAGACTTTAGGATCTACTTGTATCAATCAGTTCACATGCAGTTTCAATGCATCTGGTTTTCAGCAAGTTTTGATTGACTGATATGTTCTGAATGTATCTAACCTGGGTGATTTGCCCTTTTTTGGAAATTTGAGCAGTCTGTTCATTTCAACGAGTGTTTCGGTGAGGAGGCACTCCTTACGTAGTCGCCGCAATTTTGTATTCTACGATGGAACGAGTGGTATGCAAGGCAAGTCTGTTTAGATTAGAATAGCTTCCTAAGCTTATTGTTTCGTTCCGAGCTACGAGGATGTTTTGAACAATTTGCCAAGCTCCTTCTTAAAAGTATTCCGGAGTCACCCATTTTTACTATTTTTGAGGCTCAAAATAGCTCAGAGTTATTCCTCATAGTCGTACTTGTAAACTTTTACACCGTCCTAACTGACTGGCTTTTCCGGCGTTATAAATGACCGCAGGTGGTTATGTTGCGCCTTTTGCAGTAATTGTATCGAGATGGTAATGATAGTATTAATGAAACCTTGACTTGTGTAAGAAGCTTAACACTTCTTCGATACTAGTCCGCATAGAACGTGAAATCCACGTTCAAATTACTGCACTCCAATATGTAGGAGTATCTTCGAGTTGATCGATATTGTAAGGCCGTCACACGCGAAAAGAGGTACAAAATAAACAAAAATTCTGAAACAAGAACGCAGCTCTAAATTACTCATCATAAAGATTGCGTGCTAATGCGGTTATCGCCCTGCATAATATTGTTCTAATTTTTCATCATAAATGCTTAGAAATTCTCCTCATGAAACCGTTCTCTCAATTATCTCGAATCCGGGTTGTTGTGAAGAATCCTCTTGATGTCTAATGCTCGATTCACATTCTAATGCTTTAACTGAGTTAAGTTAATTTTAATCCAAAATTACATCAAGTTGAAAAATTCCCATTTCCTGGTTAGGAAAAATCTAAAGGCAAGTTCATCCTTCTGACGAGTGGATATACAACTAGCAAGCGGAATACAATTATTTCATTTTTACTGATTGGATTGCAGTTAGGGTGCTCCACGTGCAAAAATCCATGTCATCTTGAGGGTCTACACTGTTTATGCTCTATGACAATGCTTCCTCCACGAAACAGCTCGTTCTCGTGACTTGAGGGTCTACACTGTTTATGCTCCATGAAAATACTTCCTTCCATGAAGAAGCACAGAGAAGCACCTGCTATCGTGACTCACGTCGCATGGCTTGTGTATATAGAGATCTCATGTGTGGGGTATACCATATCTCCTGACGGCATGTACTTATCCTTTATAAAATTATTTTCCAAATCCCTCTAATTGAAAGCGCAATAATTGAAATTGCAACTGAAATTGAAATTGAAATCAGCTTTGTATTCTCGTTTGTGTTTTTGTAGGATTTACCTCTTTACACCAAGACCGTCGAAGAAGACATTTTTCCGGACGTACTTTGAACGAGGTGACATTCCTGTATGCAGCATTGGACCACCCATTAAGTTGAATAATCCGAAAAAGAAATTCCCAATTAAGTGGTACTGTGATCCGGACAAATTGGACTATTGTTACTATTTGCCAATTTTTGTGGATGGGTATGTCCATGACCCGACATTCGTACTAAATGTTTTGTTCTTTTTTCCGGGTCGTTGATTGCCATTGATTTTTTTCTATTTTCAGTCTGGCAGAGTTCAATTCAGAACTGCAACATCTTGCACAGTACGCTGCAATGGATTTAATTTTACGAGGAAGGAAGAAGGTAAGTTCAAAGATGGTTTGGCTTTTTGTTCATTTCGAATTTAACCTTGTAACTTTGCCCTTAATTTGTCAAGATATCATTGTGACTATGTTTTTTGGGTTTACTCAGGGAATCTCTTTTGAGTATAGACGTCAGGTGGGTGAGAAATCTACAATCTGGACGGATTCCTAAATGTGATTTGTGATGAGCTATAGCACATCCAACCCTTCTTTCGATTCTTCAAGGTTTTGACCGTGTATCTGCTGATCTTCGACCTTCATCATGACTTCATCATAGATATACTTAAAGATCTTGTTGCCTTAAAGGTCTATATGACCGACAGAAACTCCTTTTAATTTCCAGATGTCTTGCTTCATGTGGGTATGAGAGACCTCCATTTTTTTTTTCAGAATTTGCATCCTGATGCAAGCGTAAGCTGGAAAATTGGCCACATTCGCCGTCGTCAATCTATTTACCTGCCTAGATCATGGTGCAATCCTTGATAGACCTGGGCCTCAACCAATAGACCAATAACCGCTGTTTTTGACCAAATACCTTCAGTTGTGGTTGCGCGTTTCAAATTGGGTGAGGTCCCCTTCCGCCGGTGAATGATCAGGCCGATGTTTTCCTCTTTTAAAGCCTGTTAACACAAATGCGTAAAACAACCACTCAAAAAACATTTTGTTGAAAACGAGCAAAGGTATTTCCAACTGTCATCGCTTGCAGTTCTCGCGCATAGAGCATAGATCGGCGCTTAGATATAAGGATCTCTTTAGTATTTTCTCACAAAATCTTACTAGTCTTCAGTCAAAGAAATTGATGATGTTGAAAAAGCTAAATAACAACACATCACCTTGGCTACATCCTTATTTGACATCAAAGAGATTTTCTCTGATCTTTACCGGGCAGCGTATGTTCTTCATCGGCATTCTGCTCAATCTGACAAGTTTGGTAGAGAAGCTAAAGGGTGACCAGATAAGAACGACAGAAAAAAAAATTTGAATAAAACAACAAGGGTGTGAGGTAGCACATCATTCAAATGGGCCCCTTGGCTTCACTGGCAGTGCTTCAGGCCGTCGGTCCAATTTTTAATGACTCGGTTCTAGCCTCGAGTGGTTGTCTTGCTAGCGTAGACTAACGACTTGACGTAGCCACAGAGAAAATAATCGAGTGATGTCAAATCGCTTGATCGCGGCTACCAATCGCCGAATTTCTCCTTCACAACTTCAAGCGTTGCGTCACTTGTATGGGTTATAGCGCTATCTTGTTGGAACCACAGGCAGTTGTCGAGCTCTGGCCGCAGAAAGTCGGTAAACATAGCTTTCCACTACGGAGATGGATGAACACGACGCATGCTACTAAATACCTGGAATCTACGTACCATACGTCTGTACACTCTTTTAAAACGTAGTCCTTTCCTTACAAAGATCGCAATGCCTTTTCCTTAAATGGAGTTGGATCGGTTTCTTATTTTATATTTTTTGTGCTTCATTTTGTTTCTTTTGGTAAACTTAGTTTAGCTAACAAAAAGTACATCAGAGGCCTGGTCTTTAAGCAAGTTAAATAGTGAGGCTCTTCGATCGAACCTAATCAGTGAATTAACATTCACTGCAAGGACCTTCAGGGTTTGCTCCGCCATGTTCCATACGTGTAGCTTGTTCAGTTATCTGACATTAGAGCTGAGTCATCTGCCAAGTAGCTAGCATGTCAGATACAGGTTCCGGTGCTCTACGCACTAGGGTCTGAGAAGCAACCTCCGCTTAACCCTACCTGCCACCATTTGGGCGTAGTGGAGTAACGGCTAGAGTTTGTGTATGCAGGGATGGACGTTTAACTTTCGCTTTCTACTGCGAAGGCAGATTTACTCTTTTTACGAATTGGAATTTGGGGCAAATCCGATAGTTTGTTCTGTGACCCATGTTCCTACATAAGGCACAAGACATTTGGGTTTTCTCTGACTCTTCGTTCTCTTTGCATTTAATTCGTCGAGGATGTAAACACATTGTAAAATGTTATCGCTCCTATTTATTCTTTCCCATAACACAACTTGGTGGTCTAGGAATTTTACACTCCTTAGACCATCCAGTTTGCTGTTGGGAGTTAACTGAACCAGGAAGAATGACAGTTTCCGATTTTCCCTTTTGGCTCTACCTGTGGTGAAGGCTTGACTCCTGAGAATTTGAGTTCATCGAACCCCTTTGCAGTGCAATGAGTTCTTCTGGATCCGTAAACGGTTCCTACTCCCTCAGCAGAATTGTTTACATCATAGATGAACTAACCTAGATGTCAAACTCTTCTTATCCTTTTGCAAGCCCTTAACTCCTTACATACACACTGTAACTGAATAACCAACACTTTTACTTCTCTATAACTTGCCAGAATTCGGTAGAATGAAAGCAAGTTACAAGTAAATTTGCTAGAATGACAGGTTTTTTTTAGTAAAATGGGCGGGTTTTGTGTAAAAAGAGATTGAAATTGCCATTGATGACAATTGACATGTATTCACAGACAGTGTCACACGGTAGAGGCGATCAGTAGAAAACCGGTTCTGATTTTCCAATATCTGGAAAGCTTGCCATCGACATATGTTAGTTCATCTATGGCTTACATCTTTTCACAGCCTATGGCCGACTGACATAGCACTATTGTATCCTTCAATTCGACTACATACGTGCTGATTGGAGATACCTTCTGTCTGTTGTTTTCTATTGCTGTTGCGTTGCTGTTGTTGTTGCTGTTGTTGTTGCTTCTGCTGCTTCTGCTACTGTTGCTATTGATGATCCTACTGCTGTTGTTGCTGCTTATGTTGCACTGATTTTTGTTGTTGTATTTTCTGTTTATGCTTTTGTTGTGGTTGTGGATCTTCCTTTGTTAATTCTTTTGTTGGTTTCGGTATTTTTTCTTGTTGTGGTAGCTCCACGCTTATATTTTGTTGCTGAGAGCTCTGGAGTTGTTGTTGTAGCTTCTTGTCCCTCCTTGCCACTTGTTTTGCTTTATTGGAAAACAGTTTTTGCTGTAGGTGACTGATGCTTCGAAATTTCCCGGTCTTTTTTAAGATCTGCTGGTGGCTGACAGCATTTTCTTTACTATCATCGCCGTTAAACCGTCTGCAGACATAGGATTTCCATGCTTTCAGTATCGACTGTGACTCTACTAATTTTTTCTCTCTTAGTTATTTGTTCATCTTCGCAAGTTTTCATTTTGACTTTGTAGCATTGGCACATTATTTTTTCTCTGATAAAACGCTCGAACGTCATTTCTTCAGTAATACCCTTGATTGCACCCTTTTCGTTCTGTGCTCTTCCTTCTTTTCTGCTCGTAGAGCTCACGAGCAGCTCTCGTTATTCGATGCAGAAGGACAGATCAATCAGAAGGAACTTCTTCAGTGGCACATTGACAACTTCCATTGGTGTTCAATGGTTTATGTATGGGGATTAGCATTTTGAAAGAGCTCGAGGGAAACGTCCTCGTCCTTTTGTGACTGCAGCTTTGCAACTTGTTTCATCCTAGTTAGTTCCGCTGCGCCTGTGGTATCCGCACACCTACCTTGGAAATCTAGAATGCTGGAGCAGAATCTTTTTTCCTAAACATCAAGATAACAATTGTCTTCCTTCTTTGTAGCAGTCGCTGTAGTAGATGTTTTCGTTTTTTATCTGCTTTTTTCCCGTTCCAACCCTCCGCACTTCTGGGAATGTGGCAATATCTGCTTTATTGTTTGTTGTTTATTGCTGTTGGTTGTTCTTTTGTTTTATAAGGTAGGGAAGCTGCCTCCATGCGCAACCTCCAAGCTAGAGGGCTAGGTCCTTAGTAAGATATATGGACAAAGGGTCCGATACTAGTATCCTCGCTGAGATTTTTAGAGCCGTAGTTGATCTATTCGGACTTCCGGCGCCGCCGTCTCTACTCCAGGATCCCGGCATAACCATGGATCTACTTTTAACTCTTAAAATAAATGTGCACCAAGTAGTTCAAACTGACTACATCCATGGATGTCCTTGTTGATCCGTACGGGTATATGGGAGAAGTGCCCTTGCTCGAAAACTGTCCTCTTTATGTCGTCTGTAGCCGCTAATGACCTTCTCCAAAAGCTAGGTATCCTACCTTAAGTCAAAGGTACTAGGCTCCAGCTTTCATTACGTGGAGGTAAGAGAGTTGATTGTCAGAGGCTGGATACTTAATCCACGCTAGTATCTAAATGTATATCTGGATATCTGAACAACATCGTACGCTAAAGTTATATCTCCTTTCAAACAAAAAAAATAATTTCATGTCGTCCAATTAGATCGTTTTATATAAACGAAATCTGAACTTGATGTCAACTTCTAGTCTCAAAATAGGGGAGAGCTACTGTGATTTCAGAAAGGAGCACGAAAAACTGTCAAAATGAGACTTTGAGATGGAGATTAGGAGTTCAATCGGTTGAATAGATGCTCGTACCTTATTTCTTTAGTTTCATCATTCATCATTCTGTAAGAATATTCAGTTAAAAGAATTTAGATATGCGTAAACTCTGATGAAGTGTTCTTCATGAAGGCTTTTCTATTTGAAATTGGAAAATCCCTTTAACTTCATCACTAACATTCACTCACATCATTATCAGAAGGACAAACTAACCTTGATACTCGTATTAAATTTGTTGCTCTTGCAGGTCCTTCCAGTCATTCCGAAGCTGATTCTACCTCTAAAACGAGCATTCAACACTAGAGTCAAAAGAATCATCATAGCTGCACTCAAGGTCCTTCAACTGATGGTAATCGTAGGTAATTAACAAGCACACATGTCCTTAACATTTACATAATTGTAAGTCACCGTAAAATGGCAATCATGTCGTTAAATAGGTCCTTGTGTGGGACAAGCGTTGGTGCCCTACTTTCGACAGCTTTTACCCGTGTGTAACTTGTATAAACAAATCAATGTCAACCTTGCCGATGGTATTGATCCTGACCGTGATGTGCGAATCGGTGATGTTATTGAGGATACTCTGCAGTCACTTGAACGATGTGGTGGTCCCGATGCGTACATTAACATCAAGTACATGATTCCTACCTACGAGAGCTGTGTGATGAACTAGAACACGGGACCCAGAACACAAAACACAGAACATTGTATCCTGCCCGCCCCAAAATAAATAGTTACAGGGACTGGGAGTGGGTAAAACAAAAACAAAAAAAAAAAACAAATAAATATATTTTTGTAATTCCTTTTTTCCAGCTCAGACTGTTGTTGTTTGTTTGTTTGTATCTCTATTATGGGTTCGTTCTGAACCAACATGTATCTTGAACGGCACAAGGCAAAATTAAAATCTAGCAAAGCTCTCTGCTTGGGCTTTAGCAATAAATTCGGAGATTTATACGGAAGCTAGGAGATAATAACCAAAAAGGAATGCCCACCAGCCGAATATTAACTGCCGGGAGCAGACTATATTAAGTCCTGCAACAGCGAGTCACAGGAAATTGAGTTCAGGGTGGCCTGGATACTTTTTATTGGTAACTGGATACCGGATAGCTCTTCGCCATTCATTGTGGCGCTGGAATTTATCTACACGACAAATAATTCCACTTTTAAGAGGCCAATAAATTATTTTGTTTGTCTGGCAAACATTGCCCTTCAGTAGGCTTGCCGCTGTGCTCTCAGCCAATTGGAGGATCTCCGATACATGTGTGACCATGTCCTTAAGCTTTTCATGAGAGGGTGCAGAGACTAAAATGAATATGAGCAACATACTTTTGTAGACTGAAGTGATGTATCCTGGCCGAGCAGCAATAACTGTGTGAAGCACGGACGATAGTAGTTTCAGGTGTTATGTACATAAATTTGCATCCATCCACAAAGAGAATGGACAGCGATTTCGCAAGAAGGTAATAAAAACCAAGGTGTGCCACCATTTGTAGACATAGGGATATCTGAGCAAAATGAGATTTAATGTGAAGAAAGGTACTGTCCTGGAAATGACCGAAGTTAATATTTATAAAGAACTTGATAGAATTTATAGTGACAGGTTTTTTTTATTGATAAAGGTAGTAAGGGACAGGAGTCATTTGAAATGAAATAAAATTGCTTCAGGATGGTCATTTCAAAAGAAGCTTCTACCCTCGTAGTTATTCACATAAAATCCAGCTGTACCCTTCCCATTCATCACTGACTGTGACCTGTTATGAAACTACCAAGATTCCCATAGGTACACAAATCTTAAAGGTCTTCAGGAACGGGTTTTGTCTTTTTCTTAGCTTGGACTCGTAGTTGGTATGTTGAATTCCGAATTGATATCGACAAGAAGTCGTTATTTGAACACCTAACGACGGTTTGTCCCATTACGAATATTCCACCGGGCGCTGGCTAGCTTATTGACGAGTTAGTTTTCGCACGTGCTAGTCGAGAAAAGCCCAGCCACCGGTTTTGTGCCCAGTATGTAGAGCATAGAATACTGTGTGGCTGCTGTAATTTACCTATGACTGGCTTTCATGCCTTAAGTGCAACTATGTTGTCTGTATAGTTAACAATATTCTTAGTTGATATTCATCTCTTCATAACCAGACTTCCTTAGCATAGAAGGTATTCAGGAAGACCTTACGGTGTAAATATGGCAGAGGCCGGCCCTTTAGTTGTCTTAGATTCATCTGCACTATCATATACCATAAGTAGTGATAACGCCATCCATTCCATCCAAAAGAATATCGAATTCATTCCCAAGCAGAATGTTTCTATGGAGTTACTGTTAATAAATGAAACAGTGCGATACAGAGATATTCTCAAAGAATTTGACAAAACGTGGCGAACAGGTTGAAAAGGGAGGAAAAGAATATCCTGCATAGAAACAAGAGAGCATTTTAAAAAAATCTTCCTCAATCTAACATCTGAATGTTCTTAAATAAAAAAACAGCAACTGGTTTGATAATTGGGGCTCTTCGTAATAGTGATCTAAATCTAGTCACCTAAGTAAGGGGTGATTTTTAAAGCTTTTAGTTCTTAATTGTCAAAAAAACCACATATTTGTGTCCAAATGTGTATAAAATTTTTATTTGAGTTGATAAATCAATGCTTGCCAATTATTTTTTAGAGATTATTTCATGTAAATTTGAAAATGACTATGATACAAATGGTCCATATTGGGGGCCCAATTTTAAATCACTTATTCGAGCATATTGGCTGGTATTTCGCTAATAACTCGTAAAATTTTGTCTTCCAAAACTGCTATTGAAGCTGGCTTATCGGTATAGACGAGTGATTTGACGTATCCCCATAAATAATAGTCTAAAAGCATCAAATCGGACATTTCACCGTTCCAAAACGAGAGATAAATTTCTCACCGAACTTATTTCTTAAACGATTCACGCATTTTGGGCAAAATAAAGTTCGAAATTATTGAACGATCAATACTACTGGCGGTAACGTTTTTCTCACGCTCATGTTTGAAAAAGTATGAATGATTTTGCCGATTCATAAACCGCACCAAACAGTGCATTCTGGGTGCATTGATAGCTCTGATAAAGCCTGAGGTTGCTCATGGGACCAAATATGGCAGTCTTGTTTATATAAGCTTCGTCGCTGAAGACAAAATTCGACACTATGGTAGGTCGTTCTGCTTCAGTTCTTGCACGAGCTGTATTTTGTAAGGTTTTAGACAAAGATCTTCCACGTAGTCGAGTAACACAATCCCAATTACTGCGATCAGCAACGAGTGGACAAATCACGGTCTTTATCAACACTGGCGGATGCACCAGTAATATTTTCCTCTGTATGAACTCAATGCATACGGGTAGATGGGTTGATGTCCAATAGGGTGGAATGCTTGCTCAGTACATTGATTGTGACGACTGTAAAATGTGCCCAAAAAACATCTTTCACAGAATTTTGAATATAAATTTTGATAATAAAATTCAATAATTTGTAAGCGTTCTTCGCGTGTACGTCTTTCCATGATAAAATGCCAAAACTAACTGAGTATGAATGACTTTAACACATGTCACAAATCACGCGTTGACAGCTCACGCGTATATGACGCAAATATGACACTAAAAAACTAAACAACAAAAAAATCACCCTTTATAAATTAATTTTTTTTGTGGTGCAGTATATGACCCCCCAGGCGCAGATATTTTAGTGTTTTGAAATCTTGACCGGTTACTTTTCGAAAGAAAATTTTTGTGTGCATAATATGACCCCAGCAGACGCTTAGTTTAGAAGATACAGCCATATTAGTGTTTTAAAGTCTTGACCGGCTTCTTTTCAAAAAAAAAAATTGTTTGTGCATAATATGACCCCCGTAGACTCTCAACTTAGGAGATAGAGCCAGTTTAGTTTTTTGAAATGTGGAACGGCTACTTTTTGAAAAAATTTTTTCTGTGCACGATATGACATACATATGAGATACAGCCATTTTAGTTTTTTGAAGTCTTGACCGGCTACTTTTCAATAAAAAAAAAAAAAAAAGCATAAAAGTATCCGGATGGTACCTAGGTTGAATTGTCGGATCTTCTTCGGAGCAGTTATCAGGTTGCAACATAACAATATTGAGCGTTTTTTTTTTTTGCTGAAACCGCTATTGAAATTACTATTTAGCATATATTGCCCATTTATTTTGCAAAGTTCGATATGTTAACATTACGACTGCTGTTTGATGAGTTCGCAGATTGGAAAATAGGTGGCGCTACTGAGCTAAAATGAGTATATCATCATTTAGTATAACCTCTTTTAACCCGCTTAGTTTTGTTTTGACACCCATTTCAAAACATCGTGTTAGTGTTTTTTGCGACCATGGGAAAAGAGCAGAATCGCTACGTGATCCGATTCTTGTTCTAGAGTTTCAGGGTCTGCGAGAAAATCAAGCCCATTCTCGATGGTGTGTATGGGACCCATTCACTTTCCCGTTTACCATTGGTTCGTAGTTTCGCCGTGGCCGCACGTCGTTTGATGAACCGCGCCCAGGTGGTTACCACAGTGGAAACCGTGGACAAGTGAAAATTCACGATCTGGCTGAAATAGCAGACATCTCAACTGAACGCTTTAGCGTGATATTTTGTGTTGAGGAAGATGTCATCGTGTTGGATGTCGCGTTTGCTCACACCGGCCAACAAGCGCAATCGTGTGACCCATCAAAGACGTGCTTAGCCCTGTTTAATCGAAGTTCAAAGGAGTTTCTGCGTGATTTGGTGACGAGACATGGATTTATTGGTACACACCAGAGGCCTAAGAAGAATAGAGAAAATGGGTCTTACTCAGTGAACGTGCTCCAAAGAAGGCGAAGACCGTGCCTTCGACCGGAAAGGTGATGGCCTCGGTTTTTTTGGAACACGCGAAGTGTGATCAACGTTGAATATGTGGAGAGAAAAACAATCAAAAGAGCATACTACGTCGATTTATTGGGCCGATTCAACGCCAATTTGAAGAAAAAACTACCACATTTGGCGAAAAAAAAAGTTCTCTTCCACCACCATAACACACCGTCTCAAATCTCCATAGTCGCCACAGCCAAATTGGTTGAATTGCACTACGAACTGCATCCCCTATATTCTCCGGATTTGGCTCCTTGCGACTTTTCTTTGTTCCCGAACCTTAAAAGATCGCACGCTGGAAAGAAGTACGGGTCGAACGAAGAAGTCATCGCCGCCGCGGAGGAGTATTTTGCAGGCCAATAAAAGTCGTACAATACGGAGGGGTTAAAAAAGTTGCAGCACCGCTGGGAAAAGTGCATCGAGTTGAAAGGGGATTATATTGAAAAATAAATTGTCAAATAGCCCTCGTATTGTAGACATTTTTAAGTGAATTTCGAAATATATGCATCGAAAGAGTATATTCGGTATACTTTATACTTTATAGTTTAGAATGAAAGCGATGGAAATCCAAATTGTGTATGAGAAAGGTATACTCAACGAGTGCAAGTGTCGGCGATGGATTGCAAAGATTAGAAATGACAATTATGAACCCCGCTTAGGTAGACCAGAAGAGCTAGACGATGAACTCCTGTGGTTCGAAAGAAGTCCCGTAAGGCCAGGTCTTTTTAATCAAAGGGGTGTTTTATTCCATCAGGATAACGCTCCAAGCTAGAACTACCTGCACATAGTTACAGAAGTTCGGTTGAGTAAAAATGCTGTATCCGCCTTATTCTCCAGATTTTCACTTATTCGGACATCTGCAAAACTTGTTTAATTAAAAAAATTTTAGATCTTGGGATGGTGTCCAACTGCATTTTTGTGTTTGCTGCGAGTTATATAACAATAAACAGTTATTCAAAAATCGCACAATACGAGTACTTTTGTTAAAACCATTCTTTCCTGGCTGTATTTCCGCAGCCAACCTCAAACCTAATCTGAGAAAATCTACCCATTTCCAGATCAACCAAATCAGATGCAGTCCTTAACAGTTACTACTTCTGTCTATTTAACAGATGGGCTGAAAAGTCCGTTTTATAGTAAAACACAAAATTTTTGCAAAATTCAGCTTTATTTATCAATATAGTTGCCTTCGAGGGCGATACACTGTTTGAAACGATTTTTCAATCTTTCGATACCAGTTTTGTAGTACGATTTCGGTTTAGCCTCAAAATAGGCCTCTGTTTCGGCGATTACTTCTTCATCGGTCTTAAATCTCTTTCCGGCGAGCATTCTTTTGAGGTCTGCGAACAGGAAATAGTCGCTGGGGGCCAAATCTGGAGAATACGGTGGGTGGGGAAGCAATTCGTAGCCGAATTCATTAAATTTTGCCATCGTTTTCATCGACTTGTGACACGGTGCATTGTCTTGATGAAACAGCACTTTCTTTTTCTACAAATGCGGCCGTTTTTCTGCGATTTCGTCCTTCAAACGCTCCAACAACGCAATGTAATAGTCGTTGTTGATAGTCTGCCCCTTTTGGAGATAGTCGATGAAAATTATTCCATGTGTATCCCAAAATATGGATGCCATAATCTTGCCAGCCGACTGTTGAGTTTTTGGTCGTTTTGGACGAGGTTTGTCGTCCGCTTGCCACTCAACTGACTGCCGACTTGACTCTGGTGTGAAGTGATGTAGCCAAGTTTCATCCATTGTCACATATCGACGTAAAACTTCGGCTTTATTGCGGTTGAACAGCTTTAAAATCTTCCTCTGAATCATCAACACGTTGTTGTTTTTGGTCGACTGTGAGCAAACGCGGCACGCACTTTGAACAGAGCATTCGCATGTCTAAATATTCGTGTATGATATATCCAACACGCTCTCTTGATATCTTCAGAGCCTCAGCTATCTCGATCAACTACACTTTACGGTCATTCGTCATCATTTTGTGGACTTTTTTGATGTTTTCATCTGAAACAGCCTCTTTTGGACGTCCACTGCGTGCATCATCTTCGGTGCTTGTATGACCACTTTTAAATTTTTCAGTCCACTTTCGAATGGTTCGTTTGGCTCGTGCAGAGTCCGGGTAACACTTATCAAGCCATTTCTTTGCATCGGCTGCATTTTTTCCCATCAAATGATAAATCAACACACGAAATTGCTTTGAATCCATTTTTTTTTTCCACAATAACAAAAGTTGCTTCACTCACAACGCTATATCTCGAGAACTAATCGTCCGATAGCTGTCAAATTTATACGCGTATTTTTTGAAGGTAGGTACTAACTGAAAATGGTATGGATTTAATTCAAGTGGTGCCCTATCTTGGAAACGGCACGGCCCATGTATTATGCTATTATTATGGTATTTGTGTTTTATCTGTTTATTTGTGATTATGATTCAAAGTGGACGTAGCTAATATACACGGGCTAGAAAGTAATCACATTTAATGAAACACAAGTAGATTCCCGCCCACACCTTTCAGATCACTCCGATCTGAAGCTACCTGACTACGAACTAGTGTCACTATTCTTTTTTCATTACGGTCTCGCCATTTATGTGCGTAGCGATGTAGTTCACCAAACCTTTTACGAGTATCCCTGTATCCTCATTCTGAAATCATTATTACGGGCGATTCTTATATACACAATTCTAGGTGGTTTCAACATTCTAGACAGACAACACCCGAAGGACAGGTATTGAGAGCGCTACGGAAAACAACTTGATTCAGCTTGTAAATGAGTCCACCCGAATACTAGATGTTGATAGTCATGCCGCCAATACCCCGAAGTTGGTTCTAACTTCTCACAGTGATAAGTATACCGTTAATGTGCTCTATCCTCTAGGCTCGTCGGACTTTTGTGTTATATAAGCTAATTTTTCGTACACCCGTCACACAGCTAGCGAAAAAATTCCTACAAGAACCATATAGCAATACCAGAAAGCCATATGGGACAGACTTAACAGCTTCTTTAGGAGTTTTAACCCTTACGTTATGTTTCCTTGATAACGACGTGGATGGCGTTACTGATATAATCACAGACACTATTCTCTTTATAATGAGATCCTATATTCCTAATCAGATGAAGGGTATCAAATCAAAAGAAAAGAGCGTGGTGCGACTCGAGCTGCAAAGATGCTGGTGGTTAGAAAAATGTTTTTTCAGTCCTACAAGATCAACCCAATAGAGGAAAATCAAAAAAATTCAAATTCAGGAATTACTAGCGCGTAAAATTCCAATATGACCAAAAAACTGAGGCAAAAAATACCACAATGTCCCAATGATAATAAAAATTGTTGATCGTTCGTCAAAAACATTGAAAATTCTGCATCATCCTCCACCCCAACGCTCATTTACAATAATATTCCAGTTGTCAGCTCTTTGGACAAGGCCAACCTGCTTACCACACACTTTGCGGCCAGCTCAACACTTCCAGATTGTGCTTTGTCCCCACCTTCCTTTGAGTGCGTCGAATCTTCAATGGGACGAATCCACGTTCGCATTTTTGTAGTAGTAAGTATGCTTAAAAACCTAAATATACACATACCCACTGGTCCAATTGGTATATCTCCCCGTTTTCTAAAGGGTGTTGTTCCTCACTGGAAAAACCACTGCGTTAGCTTTGCCATCATTCCTATTTTTAGGACCCTTTCCAAGCAGACGGAAAACAGCATTTTTCCAGCCCTTCCCTAAAAAAGCCGAACCTTCTTCTCTCTTCTCTTACAGACCCATTGCACTACGTCCCTTCTTTCCAGGGTCATGGAAACGCTTATAAACCATCAGCTCATGAAATATCTCGAAATACGAAAACTTCTCAATGACCTGCAGTATGGTTTTTGTAGGAACAGGTCCACTGGTTATCTGACGGCAGGTCTCACCGAAAAGTGGAACCAATTTGTACATCAATATGGTGAAAGCAAGATGGTTGCACTTGATATTTCTAAGGCATTTGACAGAGTTTGACATCAGGTTCTTTTGTCGAAAATGCGTGCATTAGGGATTGACGACTTTTTTCTTCAATGGATTAGAAATTACATTTACAGAAAGTTCAATTCAAGTTAACTTGGACGGTTTCAAGTCTGATATTCACAAAATAAATGCTGGTGTGCCACAGGGCTCTATTCTGTTTCCGACTCTCTTTTTAATTTTCATTAATTATCTCATGTCTGCTGTTTCTAATTCAATATACCATATTTCTTTGCTGATGATAGTACTGTCTGCTTTTCATATTCGTTCCCGGACTGCTCCTTGGCTGTAGAAAGTGAACGCCGGCGTATGTTAAGTACATTAAATTCCGATATAAACAGCATAACCAATTGGAGAATTCCCAACAGACTGGAATTTAATGCTTCCAAAACTCTATGCTGTCTTCTGTCATTAAAGCGAAATTTAAATACGCAGCTATGAATGGTACTTACATCGTCGACACCGAAAAACTTTCCATTCTCGGTATGTTTGTCAGTGACAACTTACGTTGTTGTCCTCAAAATGCTGCGAAATGTTTAGATTTCATCAAGTGATGAATTCTCATTAGTTTACTCTTAAGCCCCCTTTCGAACGTACGAGTATTCTTAAATACCGTGATTCTTTCCTAAGCCGTACAACTTGCTCATGGAATGCCCTGCCGAGCTCTCTATTTCTTGGTCGTTATACCTTGCAAACATTTAAAAACAATGTACATCGGTACTTATTTTTTCTTTCTCCCTAAATTTTAATCGCCCGCGCTCTGTGAAAACATTTTAAGGGTAAACAAATCCCTTGAGTGCGCGCTTATTATAAAAAAAAAAATAAATAGTTTTGTTCAAGAAGAAGCTACTGAAGCGCCCTTCTTCGTTCACCCAGTATTCAATGGACTTAACATATAATTGGTTTGAGTGTACTTCACCCGGACGGCTCTAACTATGTGATTTCATTGATCTTGTACTGGAGTAGATTATGCGCACCGTAATGGTAAGCACAGTGAGCAATACCTTGACCAACTTGGGTAGTTAATGGGGCATGCGAAGAATATCGACATCATCGGTCGTTGGCAAAAGAATGAGCCTAAGACTTGGATTTTAGGAAGACGCAATGTGAGCTCTATAAAAGGCTAGTCGATCTTTTTTAGTCATAGATCCTCCCTAATCACGAATGATGTTAGAGCGCTTGCTTAGACATATTTTTGCATATTTTCTGGTTGCTTACTTAATGTGGCTCTACAGTTCGGGGTGGACTTAGGCCTCAACCCACAAGCGCCCCCCTTCCAGTTCGATCTTTAACTAGGTGTCTCCAGTTTCGCAAGCTAAATTGGCTGAGGTTCCCTTCCGCTTGCGTGCGCCACCTGAGTCGTTGTCTTGAAGCTCTAAATGATCCAGCCACCTCAGTCTTTGGAGCTACACTCCATCTACACAGTACATCGTTGTATCTCCTCCACTCACTGTCTATGCAGACGGGATCGAAAATCACTCGAAGAGTGTTCTTTTCAAAACAGCAAAGAGCAAACTCATTCATTTTTGATAAAGTCTATGCCTCTGCGCATAGACTCCCGTAGGATCGGGATTATTAAGGTGTTGTATCGGGTCACTTCTGTTGTTCGAGATAGAGTTTTCTAGTCGAGTTATTATTCGTTTGATTTCAGCGCTGCTGCCGTTGCCTGAATTGATAACGGAGCCTAGGTAGCCAAAGTCCTTAACTACGTTAAAGTTATATTTGTCGAGGGTAACGTTCTGTCCGAGACGTCGGTGTTGGGTGTCCTTTCTTGTTGATAGCAGGTACTTGGTTTTGCTTTCATTGACCGTTTAACCAATCTTCGCCGCTTCTGTCTGAATACTTGCAAAACCGCTACTGACATCACGCTACTTTCTTCCGATTATGTCAATACCATCGACATATTTGAGCAATTTCACGGACTTTTGAAAGGTTGTGCCTCTTGTGTGTGTTGACCATGATTACGTTTTAAGTGGTCCATACGGAGAGTCTAGGTTTGCCACTGCCTCGAAATGTGTTTTGAGCGTTAACATGTGAAAAGTCCTCTAGACTATCAGTATTCAATGAGTTCGATTACTTATTTACAACTACTACCTAAGGTAGTTCGTTTCGGAGCTTATCTCTGCAGCAGGTAATTCTATGTCGCAGAAATGCCCAGATTTAGATAATTGGAACGAATCGCCATCTTTCCAATCGCTCGTCATGTAGCGGTGTGAAACCTCTCAAGCATCCAAAATCAGAAGTTTTTCACACCCACGGTTTCTGTATGAACATGGTGTGGTATCATATCCACCTATGCTTAGATCTGTCAGATATGTGGTTCAAATGCCGTGGTGGCACCACTGAGGATACTTGCCACTCTCATTCTTTCACCTTAAAACCCTCAAAAATTTTAAACAACGAATTCTTCAAATCAACGTTCGGACACTCACAGTCCAACAAAGCTCCTGCTGCAGTCAACAAATTATTCGTACATCAAGAAACTGCATAACTTCACCCGAAGGATAAAGTTTCTCCATCCGGCCCGTTTGACTGTATAATTTTACAAAACTGGAAAAAATTCGAAACTAAAAAACGGTGTGGTGAAAAGATACGAAAACGGATAAATTGTGAGAACAAAAAATAACCGACATTGCATCTAAAACGATACAACCATTATCGTTTGTTATCGTTTGCTTAACACTAAGACTTATTAGCATCACATCCGGAGAAGTTCGCACCAACGCTTCTCGAATGCAGGGAAAACTTTTAACAAGATTAACAGAGAGACTTGCAACATTGTGAGTTGGTTTGGCTGACTCATGAGTTGAAAGGTAGAGGGTAGTGTCTATCGCATCAGCAGCCAACTGTCTGGATAAATTTTCGCGAAAAGCAGTTTTCACACAATGTTGACGTAAGAGCGAACTTTTGAGCAAAATTGATGAATGCCTAACGATGATTGTTCCTTAGGGTGTTGGAGCTTTTTTTTTTTTTTATTTTGTTTTTGAAACCTCATCCTGGAAATGGTTTACCTTTGCTGTTTGAAGTTTTTAAAGAGTTGGCGAATCGGGTACACAAAAATAGTTAACTAGAACTTTTGAAAATATTGTATAATATAGCAACGACTTTTTTGGATGACAAACGACTTTAGGGAGCCTTCTAGAACTGACACTTCCCGACAGGTGTTGGTTAATGATAGGAAAGAACAACTAAAACAGGATATCTTAAATCCCTACCAGCCAGTCGTGATGGGGAGGGGAGGGGTAGCTTGTGTGAGGCCAAGATTCGTAAATGCTTTTATATAAGTAGTTGACATGTACTATATATCGAACGGAGGTATGTTTTGGAGTACGTTAAGTGAGTCCTTGTGTGGTGGCGATGGCGTGATGGTTAGCTCACTGGCTGTCACGCCAACCTACCTGAGGTCGAATCCCGGTAGGAGCTTCATCAAATCGTCATCACTCTTGGCATTGGTAAACCTCCGAAAGTCAAATTCTGCCTACAAAAAGCTTCTCAGGAGAGCTGTTCGGAACCGGCAATAAGCAGTAGAGTAGGCCCTGCTCAGGAGTGTAAAAATTCAAAAAGTGAGAAACACAAATGAGTGCGGGAAGTTAGTCCTTATTTATTTATTATTATTAACCAACTTTTTTTTTCGTATGATAAAAACCTGTACATATCTACAAAACGGGACAATCTTCATATTGCAAATGTCAGCATACAGTACATTAGGACTTCATACTGTGATAGATCATGCAACCCATGTTTCAAACCCAACTGGATGAGGTCTATATCTGAGAACGTGCACCACCTAAGCTATGAATAATTGAACATTCTGCCGGGTTGTGCAACTTGACTAGACAAGAAGGGGGAGACGAATCACTAGTCTGTGGATCAGAGAAATGGTGGTAAATAGGACACTGATTGCGGATGCTGACTGCGGCCAATAGTGTGGACGGGGGTAATTACGAGATGTACGCAAGGCAGTATCCTGTCTCTTTGTAATGCACTGTATGTATGTAAGTCGACTTACTGCTTAACACTCTCAATAGTTCTCATGTCTCTGCTCAGTAATGTGCGTCTGTCTGCCCTTAAGCGAAGGTTTAACTCTAGACGTGGTCGACGATTGGTGCAAATTCTTTGGGTTAAACATCTTGAGTCGAAAACCTCCAAGGTGCTCTCGGCTTTCTGGCAGTGTAAAGAGCTTTCAGTGAGACAAGGGGCTCGTCATAGAGAAAGCTCCTCTGGATCTATGATTATGTAAATTATATTCTATGCGATGGTTGTCTGTTGGAACAGCTTTTAACCAAATACGTTACTCCTGCTTTTAGCAGACTGAAAAGCCTAGTCTGTCTGGGCTTTCCCTAGCTAGCCTGGTTCTACTCTAGACATACTAATGAATCTCCCTCCCCTTGATGTCCATATAGTGGCCTGCACTATCAAAGCCATCTTCTGTTTAAAGAGATGTGGTCTTTGCTGGAAAAATGTATTTTGATTTTAGTTTTATTTATCACATCTGCAGCAATAACACCAGAACTCCTGTTGCTGAAAGAATACGAGATCGATTTTCCCTGTGCCAAGGAATGGTTTCAGCCAAAATCTAATCTTGCTGCAAAGTAATGTAGTCGACTTTTTTGAAATAGCTCCAAGACGAATTTAGGGTATGAGGCTGGTGCCTCTCTGAAGGATAACAATGTTAGATTTCACTGCTCGTTGAGAAAACGTCGTCTTATTCCAAATACACGGAATCCTGATGACAAGGAACTATTGTATACATTTATATTGTGAACAATCAGCTGAGAGGAAGGAGGGTCTGAGTTTGCATAGACAGCCAAGCTGTGTTTAAATCCTTAACCCACTCTTATCATGTGGTGACCATGATCGTGGTGTTCGATCCTCAAACTTCATTTTTTAAGTTAACGAAAATCAACTTAGATGAGTGGTTGTCTGGAAATTAACAAACAAGCCAACTTTCACTAAAAATTTAGTCTCCCCCCTTTAAATGTTGGATGCCACCTGTGGAGCGAAATAACCACTGAGCTCAAAAACCTATTTTTCCAGATCACAATGTGATGACGGGAAAGGTGAAAAGTAACCTCCTTGGGAATGAAAAAAAGTTTTTTTTAAATGTTTTTTTTATTTTATTCAATATAGTCCCCTTTTAGTTTGATACACTTATTCCAGCGATTTTCCAACTTCTTGCTCCCTTCCGAAAAGTAATTTTCTGGAAGGTCTGCAAAATACTCCCCCGTGTTTCCTCGCGTGAGCTGAAGTTTTTATTGATGAGCCATCTTTTGAGGTTTGGGAAGAAATAAAAGTACAAGTGAGCCAAATCGGGCGAATACGGTGGAAGCGACAGCAATTGGAGCCGTAAGTCATTGATTTTAGCCATGGTTGCGATGCTCTTGTGCGCTGGTGCATTGTCCTGCAAAAACAAAATTTTTTTTCGCTTCATGTGAGGCCGTTTTGCAACGATTTCGGCCTTCAATCGTTCCAATAATGCACAGTTATACTCGCTGTTGATGGTTTTTCCTTTTTCGAGGTAGTCCACGAAGAGTATGCCATGACAATCCCAGAAAACCAACGCCATAGCCTTTCCGACCCATCGAGCCTCCCTCGGCAGCTTCGGAGCACTCGTGCCGGCTTCAGTCCATTGTCGGGCACTCATTCGGGTCAAAAGTTCGCCCGATTCTGCATCAGCAAGTCTAAAAACTCTTTCGAAGTGCTCTCGCGTTCGTGTTTTTGGTCAGGAGTGAGTATGCGCGGCACCCAGCGGCAGGTTAACTTTTTCATATGCAGAATATTGCCCAAAATATGGCGTGTGCGCTCAGTACTAATCTTTGTGGTATCTGCTAGCTCGCGCACCTTCACTTTCCGGTCAGCCAACACCATTTCATGTATTTTTTTTGATATTGTCCTCTGTAACCGCATCGGTGGGCCTGCCGCTGCGGACTTGATCAGTAGTGGAGTTGCGGCCACCACGAAACTCTCGAAACCAATATTTGACGGTGTAATCTGACGGAGCATTAGCCCTATAATATTTAGAGAGAGAGAATGAAAATTGTTTTTGTCCATACTCAACATGATGCCAAACACGTCAACAACAATCAGCTGTCAAAACAAAACTAAAGACAGTATCGAACTAAAATTTCGCATGTCTGCCTAAATATGAACGGACTTCAAGGCACCATAACCTTTTTTGCAGTAGCAGCGCATTCTGGCGATCAAGGAGGTTACCTTTCATCATAGTAAATCTTAGAAAATCGCCGATAAATTTGCAAGGCAAAACTCAAAGGTAAGTTTCTTAGGACCTTGGGTCAGAAGTGCCTGCAATATGGCTAAGCTTCATACAAATGGGCATAGCTTCAGATGACATGACCCTTTAGGTAGCCAGCAGGCGAAACGAATACTTTTAAACTTCTCTAAGAAGTCCACTATTACGGAAGAACACAGACTACTTTCTTCCGTCGTATGACAGGGCGCTACGTTTTTGCTAAGCTGGATAGTTTCCACATGCTTCTCACATGTAAAATATTAAATTAAATATTGTATTAGAGTGGAACATTCGGAGCTGTGTGTTTAAGTTTATTGCATTGCGTCTCCATATTTTGGGCAAGATTACAAGGGCTGGCTTAGCTTTCCATATACATACCACTGACAGTATTCTGCTTGGTTCCTCAGTCAGGTGTGAAAGCATTTTCAAGCTCACTGTCATCTGTACTGTTCGTCCATCAATGCAAACTCGAACAGGTGAGGAAGCACTGAGACTGAAATTTTTTTTCTTTGCCGAGTTAACTTCTAGCCTGACGACGCATGCCCTTTTTTCCACTCTTGATGTCATTTCATGAATGTCCATAACTCTGTGAAAAAGTAAGTATATTTCATCAGCATAGTCCAGATGTTTGTGATGTGATGTTAGAGCTCACCAAAGTCCTCCATTATCCGTCAATAAGAAGGCATGCAACAGACCAAATTACCGATGAAAACAATATTGGTGATGGTATGCAGGCTTGCCTCATCGGATTTTGTATTCAGAACTCGTTCAATAACTTTCCTCGACATGTTGTAAGCGGCCCAATAGCTGAACTCTCTGTTGAGTTCCGATAATAATCACCGCTTCTTTCAGTAGATAAGACTATAGAAAAGGGGCAAAAGAAAAACCACACCTAAGGAAGATATTTGGGACGCAACGAGCTTGTTTCCACACTGGATGCTCCTGTTCTGCACTTCATATGATTAACTTCCACTTTCTGGAAACAATTTCTCCCAAGCTCTATCCATAAATGGATAAAAAAGCTTTATTGTTGTCGGTGCTCGCAAATGTTTCGCGGTCTTACTGCCTACTGCTGTTCTTAAGTGTTATTATCGGGCAGATCAACCTGACATAGCACCATTAAAGGCGTTACAGGATGTTGGGTACAACGATGACAACCTGTCAGCTCTCTGGCGATTCTGTTGTCGATTTTACTATCACACCTCCTTGTTGCTTACTGTGCTTCGGTAGTTAGCGCGTTAATGTATGTAAGGGGTGTTCCATGGTGAGGTTTGGTTTTTTAATAGGCTTTTTTTGACAGATCACGTTAATCACGATCAAACTGCTTTGTCATTTTTCTTTGGTATCGTTTGGCAAGTCATTATGGAAAGACTTACACCACAACAGCTTCTCCAAATTGTTCAGCTGTGTTACTAAAATCAGTGTTCTGTGAGAATTGTTTTTCGTAAGATTCAAGGAACTTACGGTGCGCATAATCGACCTACTGAAACCACTATTGCCAATACAATTCGCAAATTTGAGTCCCAGTTTACATTAGTGGATAATACTCGACCGGTTAGAAAACATCCAGCAAGTAGTGAAGAGACAATAGCAGCTGTAGCTGAGAGTATACGCGAAGACCATGACGAATCGATTCGTCGTCGTTCTCAGCAGCTTGGCTTGGCTTATTCGAAGAAAAGCTCTAGAAAAACTCAATGAAAATCCGGTGTTTTATCGTGAAATTTTGTTCAGTAATGAACTGACTCAATCGATATATTAATAAACAAAATTGCCGTATTTGGGCTGATGAGCAACCCGAAGAGTACCAAGAGCTACCATTACATCCATTAAAAACAACGGTATGGTGTGGCTTATGGGCTGGTGGAATCATTGGTCCATATTTCTTCAAAAATGAGTCAAATCAGAATGTTACAGTCAATGGTAATCGTTATCGCGCCATGTTAACGGACTATGTACTTCCTGAAATTCAAGCATATTGGCTCGCTGAGCTCTGGTTTCAAAAAGACGGAGCTACGAGCCATACAGCGTAAGTATAGTAAGTAATGGACTTGTTGAGAAATCACTTTGGTGAGCACTTAATTTCTCGCTTTGCTACGGTAAATTGGCCCCCTAGATCGCGCGATATCACACCTTTGGACTATTTTCTCTGAGGATATGTAAAGTCTCAGGTCTTTGAGGAATAAGCTAGTTACGATTGATGCTTTGGAAGCCAACATTGCTCGTGTTATCCGCGAGATAACAGTCGCCATGCTCGAACAAGTCGCCCAAAATTGGACCTTCCAAATGGACCACCTCAGACGTAGTCATGGCCAACATTTATATGATATTATTTTTAAGAAGTAAATGAAATGAACTGTTCTTTTAACCGATGATAAAAATTTTAAGTTTTCTTTCAAATTTATGTTTTTTATTTTACATTATAAATCAAACATTATGATGAATCACCCCTTAGTTGCTGTTGTCACATTATAGTCTTTTTTACCTTTCTAGCAGCAACATGGGCCAATACATGGTGGCTTACGTTCTCCAGGTATCCTCAGTGCCAACGGTAGTGTCATCCCGATGATCAAACATTCCAGAGCACTTCAATAATTTTTAATGTTGGCGGGCTTCTAGCTGCTGACTTTTTCAACACATTGTCTGCAATGGTACCTTAATTTTAAGTGCACAGAGGTATCATTTAGACTGTCAGTGGTGTTCCTCCTGGTAAAACTGCAGCTATATACAGTTGGACTGTAGGTACTCATAATAATATCATGCCATTGTCATATCAGTTGATTGTCCATTCTTGGCGTCAAGGAGACGGTGCGAAAGCGACCACAGCTGGAAAAATGGCCAGCTTGGTGAGAGGTTACTTATTTATTAGTTGAAAGTCAACTGACCTTGTGGCAGATATTCTGATTTGACACGGCACCATCTATGATAAGGTGATTTGCATTGAAGAAATCAATAAGCTGCTCTTCATTGTGATTGAAGTCTCCTAGCTCATGCTTTACGATAAAATGGTTGCATTTAAGAACCGCATTACCAGCTTTTGCAAAGACCAGACGACAACTGTTTTTGGGTGTATCACTATACTGCACTGCATTAAGTTGCCCCTTGGGGTTAGATCAGATAAGATAACGTTGGCGTATTCTATACGTCATCACACTTAGGTCTATGTAGACCTATTGTGATGCACAGATGGTGGAATTGGATGGGGATAAGGTTGGTTTTCGTTTTCCGTTACGCGTTGGTTGTCGTCGTCGTAAGTCATCCTGTCGCATCCGCAAATCTGAAAAAAAACTATAAGTGAAGCCGATAGCTCTGAAAGAACTTTGCCTTAAATTACTGAGCCTAGGATAGTTGCACACAAACCGGGGTGTAGCCTCCCGTAGCCTATGTCTGCACAGCCTTTGCAAAGGTCGTCCTCGGTAAGGCACAGCTTTGTTCCGCGAGCTCTCAGAAGATTATTGCCTCGAAGCAATCCAACAAGCGTAGATAGCTCAGCTCTGCTTTTCAAGAGAATCCTACTTATGCTGGATTTGCTGAGTTCCGGTCATAGTTGTCTTGAAATTTGTTGGGAGGTTTTTCCACTTTTAATTGGCTTTTGTTTGCATTGTTCGCTCCACTTATATTCTTAAAGTGCAGAGTGGGGGTTTGATATTTTGATCTGTCAGTTTTCTTTCGAGAAAGAATCCTTTTCGAGTTAGCTCATTTGCATGTTCATAGCCTGCTACTCCTTTGTGATCAGGGATCCAGCATCGCGTAACATTATGCTGAACGTCTTGACATATAGACATATCCACGTGGGATATTGGCTTCAGCTAGAGCCAATATCTCAGCCGGGAAGACACTACTGTAGTCCGGCAGGCGTCGTGATCATCGTAAGTTCATTTAATCGGAAAGGATCCCGGCACCGGCTTCTGTCTCTATTTTTGATCCATTCGTAAAAATGGATATCCAGTGTGGTACTTTCTGGTTCCTTTCCCATTCCTCTCTGCTTGTGAAAATCCAGGCGAATGGTGTTTTGAAGTATGTATTTCGTATTGCAATATAAACCCAGTTTACTTGTAAGGACCACCCACTAAGCTGACTCAGTCTTAAAACGATATTCGTTGCAGATTCTTGCATGTACAGTTCTAGGAGCAGTAGGTCAAATATATTCCCCAGTCCCGCTGTTGGTGTCCTTCTCATGACATGAGTCGTACCTGTACATGCAATCTCTGTCATAACCCTAAGGTTGCTAGTGTTATTTGTGGATTGCCACCTTACTAAGCTCCCATAGGTTAAGTATGGGTCTATAGATAGCCTTGTACATCCACAGGATAGTCTTGGCGATCGTTGCATTCTTTACTCGTTCTTCGCCATTGAGCTTCCAACTCAGGATTGCCCTTGAGGGGGTTGCACTCAATTCGTGTTAGAGTTGCATTGATACTCCCGTTGCAGAGCATACAGATTTTCAGATTCGTTAACACAGGATAAATTCCAGCATTAATTCAGTTTCTACCTAAAGCGGGAATGTTGACATTGTTGAAGGCTCCTTCGATGTCAAGAAGGACCGCTAATGTGTGCTTTTTGTCGTATAGTCTTTTTTCAATTATGCTGATAACTGCATCCGATTTCGCTTCATACCGCTGGCGAAAACTTGGAAATATTGACGTTTTCAGGAAATGTATCTCATCTACTCTTTACTACTTCCACATCTAACTATCTATATTTCGAACAAATTAACCATCAGATGCAATTCCATTCTCATTTGTTGCAATGAGGTCAACAATATTTATGAGTCCTAAAGCAGAAGAAAACGGGTCCATCTATCACTCGATTGTTGTCATTCTCACAAAATCAATATCAAAAAGTGAAGATGCGACTGAAGTTTCAATCCCTAAAATATCTGAAGGGTATTTCAATTTGTCTTTTATGTATTGAAAGTATTTCTCATCTTATTCGGGAATGTATTTTGTGTCCAATCTCGGAAGTGTCTTCCAAATCATGGTTCGGAAGTAAAGTACATCACAAGTTACACAATACGAATCCAAGTACAATAATATAAAAAAGCATCTAAAGGAGTACATACTCGCACTCGCATGTAATGATGGCTCGTTTACTAACGCAAAAGATAGAAGCAGATACAACTCCTCTTTCGTAAATTAAATTTCCGCAATATCAAATGACAATTGACGAAGGACCAAATATCAGTGTTAAGAGTTGGATTTCTCTGTAATAGACCAATTCAAGCAGCAAATCCAAGACGAAAATACAGCAAACAGCATAGTTGGTACTTGAATGGATGGTTTGTCTTTATGGGTGGCTTTCTATTCTTTAGTACTCGACTACCATACAAGGATATACGACTTTATCAAACTTAAAAAATTTCATCCTTCATTTATTGCTTACAGTAAAACTCTGCAAAAGTTTCGTTCCCCTGTATTTTGTCACCCTACTCTAGGGTGACATTTTCTTGTGTGACCTGCTGTAGGGTATGTTCGTCTGGTGCAGCCAGTCTCTGCATTAATTTAAGAAAATTAACTTTAGATAGACAGTAGATGCATGCTTAAGGAATTTTCGATACAAAAGCATGGCATATTTTTTTATATCTTCATCGTTTTGATTTCAAATGAGTGAGTCTATCGATTTTATGTTTCAGAAGCACATATTTTTATTTTTGTGAGATTGTTCCATTACTTCCCAAAAGAATGCTGACTTCAAATGTAAATGATCCGCTTCTCATTATATTTGTTAGATGTATCGCTTCGATCATGAGTCAGAACGAGGTTTGAAAGAAAAGTAATTAAATTTTGAGAGGTATATCTTGGGAGCGGACCTACAGATAATTGAAAATTTATCCAATAAATGGAGCTCGTCAAATACTTGCTGGAAAATCTGCCTTCAAATTAGCCCCTTATCCAAACTACGGAAAAGCAACGGAGGCTATAAAATGGATATTTACCAGTCTGTAATAATTCTACATCTTCCAGTCAACAAATCAATATCTCGTTGGGGCTTACTATCGCCCACTTTAACAAGAGATCTGCAAACAGAATAGAATAGAAGATTCCTTAATATGGAGAAAGGCATTGCCATCAGGAATTACTTTGTTTCCAGATCATGGCTCCACTTCTAGATTTGAATCTTCAGCATACAACTATTGCCACGATTACAAGATTTGTACCCAGATCAATAATTATCACTCGTTGTGATAATCAAAAAGTTCCCGATGGCGTCAAGTGTGGCGCTCCCATTGTTTCGAATTGAGTTCTGTTTTTTTTGTTAAGTTGGTACATCTGTTGTTGTCATTCCCTCTAAATCTTAGCGTCATAGCTTGATATTTTCAAAAGTTACATAGCCAAGAGTAAATATATCTCTGTATGTGTTGGCGATTTTTTTTTTACAATTTTAGAAATGGATTTACATTGCAACAATGAATTTGTATTTAATTTTGCGTAAAAAACGTATTTAATGGTGCACGAACGTTGGAAATGTTGGAAAAGTGTTTCGGCAATGATTTTCTAAAGAAAGTGGTCGTGAGTCAATCGAAGATGATGAACGCAGTGGCAGACCATCGACATCAAAAACTGATGAACAAATTGATGAAGTAAAAGAAATGTTGGTCAATAACCGCAAATTAACCATAAGAGAGATAACGGAATACTTGAACATTGCCTATAGATCCGTCTATGACATTTTGGTTAATGATTTCGGTTTCCATCGTGTAGCAGCAAAGTTGGTGCCAAAAGACCTCAATTTCATGCCAAAAAGAGACCGTGTTGACGTCGCAAAAGAGATGATCTGCGAAGCTGAATCCAATCCCACATTCATCAAAAGGATCATTACTGGAGACGAGACTTGGGTTTATGAGTATGACACGCAATCCAGACATCAGGCAAGTGAATGGCGTTCACCAAATGAGCCGAGACCAAAAAAAAAACCAAGTCGTTTTCAGTCAAAAAAGAAGGAAATGCTCAAGGTTTTTATGGATTACAACGGTGTAGGGCACCATGAATTTTTGCCAGAAGGCCAGACAGTAAACAAAGAGAATTATTTGGGCGTTATGAGACGTTTGAGTGAAGCAATTCGCCGAGACCAGAATTCTGGACAGAAAACTCGTGGATTTTGTACCATGATATCGCATCGTCGCACAGTACCATCATTATTCGTAATTTTTTGACAAAAAATGCAACAAATACCATCCAACAGCCACCGTATTTACCTGATTGGGCTCCCTGTGACTTTTTTCTGTTCATTCGAGTTAAAAAAACATTACGGGGAACGCGTTTCAGCAGCCGAGAGGAAGTAATGAAAAAATCGCAGAAAGCACTGAAAACCGAAAACCGAATATAAAAAATGTTTCAAGGATTGGATCAAGCGCTGGCATAAGTGTGTTGCAGTCGATGGGAATTATTTTGAAGGAGACAATATAGATTTAGATGAATAAACTTAATTTTCCGAATAAATTCCGGAAATTTTGATCAAGGTGGTAGATATGTCATCAATCTAGATTCAGCAGATTTTTCACTTTCACGGATCAGAGTGTTTGTGCACAGGCAGCCAACATTGGTATAGATATCAAAGTGTGGTGGACCTTGGTGATTTAGAAAGCCCATACACTGACAGAGAAAGTGCTTTGCAGTGTCATAATCAATCTAATAGCGATCGTTGCAGGATGTTATGCCTAGTAGACCTAGGTGGTTAGCATTTCAACGCCATTAAGCAATCTATAGCCTTTGTTACTGAGGAACAGCAGGAAAGTAGCTAACCTATAAGATACGTCGGCATGCATTCGTTAATGCTACTCAGTTATGTTCTCAAGTAACTCTACTATCAATGAAAGCCCTCATAACAAAAGTCGGGTAATAAGGAAGTTTTTTTTGATCGTTGTATAGCAACCTAATCAGCGATATCGTTGTGGCCTTAGTGCTAAAGAAGGCTCAGTAAATTCTGCTCTTTATTCCCTCCAGGGATTGTCCACAATATTTTGTAGTTCATTTCAATCAGGATGGAGAAGGAGTATATCTCCGCTAGGAAGACAGACGTGGATACAATTAGTTTATTAGTTTTTCCATAGTCTCCCAGTTTCAGAGGACCTACGTGTTAAGCGTAATGTCTTGCCGAATGCTACGCAACGTTGACAAAAAGTCAAAGTATCGTAAAAGTTTTTGACTTAACATGAGATGAATCAGACCAGTCAAGTTCCTCCTTTTCGTAAAGAGTAAAACCTCAGCAGTGAGAAGTTTGATTGGTAGGCCCTTTATTATAGGCCCTTTAGCATCAATCATCGATTAGGTCTGGAGATGCCTGCGCTTTAAAGCAGAGAGTTGCTAAACATAATCCAACAGACATTACAACTACATCATACGCATGCAGTGTAGACGTTAGAATCATTGATCGCGTAAAGCAATGAATCGACCAACAAGTACCATAACGATGGTGACATGATTCTACGCCATAGACATTCCCAGTATAATTTAAAAAAATTGGCCTCAGACAGTATCTGCAATCAAAATTCTATTCACTAGCATTGCCTCAAGCCACGAAACTAATGATCCATCTACGCGTGGATGCAGCTAAGTTGCAGATGTTGTCAAATGTTGCATTGTCGGAAGTACTCCCAATTTCAATAAGGTTGCCAGCGCACATTCTCGAGTGCGCCTTTAAAGCACAGTCTCGAAGGGTCTTCCTCTTTGGTAGACAAGCTGCACTTTTGACTGAGGAGATATTTTCAATACATTTTTGTGTACATGTAGGTTCTCTTCAGGATGGAGAAAGTCGGCTTATGGGATTTAATCGATTGGCGAGCATGTCGTCTTTTCTAATCGGTATCTAGGCTACTGTTCCCGTTCTAGAATTGTTCGGTATGTATGCCACTTTCAGACTAGCTCTGAAGATTCTCTTAAAGGTTGTCAAAAGGTAGTCTATACTTTTTTGTAGCAAAGTGTACGGTAGCATTAGATGTATGCTTAAGAAGGTACAGTTTTACTTCTTCTCTCACTTGCAGCTTCAGTAATAGGAGCTTAATTTAAGATAGTTTTAAACAATTTGCTTGGTAAATGAGAATCGCGCATGAGGCAAATACTCTTTGCTTTTGATTTTGTCTAGCACCTTTTTCGCAGACGTGTTTTTTACAACGGTGGAATGCAAAAAGTCTTTGATAAGACTAGCTCCCACTGTTGTCAGTGCTAGGCATCCTGACCGAGAGGAGCCATACAGGTAAGACGGTCTTGTCCCCTTTGGCATTTTTGAAGTGAAACTACTTATGGGACATTGGGTTGTATTTCCAATTTTCGAAGAAATAAAAGTGATTCCGAACTGCAATGAAACGAAAAGCGACATGAAGTGAAAGTTTTTATGGCTCGTTGGCTAATACTATTCCAAAATCCTATGGAACGAAAAAGCGACAGGCCCTTAGCACCAGCGCTTTCAACATTCGCATTCACTTTACGATATGGGTTTGGTCAACGTATTATTTTTCTTTTTAATTGTACCTTAGGCGATAGTCTTATGGAGTTTGACTCTTTTCGAGCTTGTTCAACTTTTTGGTTTCGCAGGACATCCAATCAAAATGAGCATTCTGAGCAGTTACTAACTTATTCTGATAAGGAGTCATTGGAATCTAAAGGTCCAACACTTCTTTGGTCAGTTGCTAATTCGTGGAGAGATTTGTATATTAGTAGGGCTCCAGAACCCGGCCATTGACGAGATCTATAACCAGCCTACAACAGGGTTGGGATAAGGGGCGCCATTTAAAATAAAATAAGTCAAAGGTGCAATACTACTAGAGACTTTATTCGCACACTAACGTGAAAGAGTGAGCAAAGACACAAGTGCGGCCTTGTAGTGCTAAAGATCTAAAAGAACAGTCAAGTAAGCTCTTAGGTTAAAACTGCATTCACTAAAAGACAAAAACAAAACACTGCACACAAAAAATGTGAAGGAACGACCATAGTATCTTTTCTACTCTTAAAACCTAATATGTTCATTGCTGCGAGTATCCAATTAAATATTTTTGACAATACAATGGGGCAAATAATTTCAAATGGAATCCCCAGTAAATGGAATTGAAGTCTCCTTAATGTCGCGTAGACAATAACTACAATCAAAAGTATTGTGTAAACGTTTAAACTTACCGTAAATTACCTAGTTGATCCTTATTCGTACTATTTTAGACCGGTGTATTCTGCCACCAATAGGTATTCAAGCTGCCACGTGACCTGTGAGACACTCTTCCACTATTGCTATTGAGCTTATATCAGCTTTAACATTTTTCTTTCTTTAATTCGTGCTCATACTTTAGATCAGTCGTGACGTAAAACGTAAAAAGGTAAAGTATAGGGTTTTCTAATAACGACTTGACAACTTTCGATTCGTTGGACCCAATTTTCAACGACTTGGCCACACATTTCGGCCGAAACGGCCGCTATTTCGCGTTCAATGGTGGCTCTGAGCTCTTTCAACGTCGTCGACGTGTTGGCATAAACCCATTACTTAACGTAGCCCTACAGAAAATAGTCAAGCGGTGTTAAATCGCACGAACGAAGCGCCCAATCGACTGGCCCATGTCTTGAGGTAACACGCTCAGTATACTTATTCTTCAATAAATCGATTGTAGCGTGTGCTGTGTGGATTGTGGAACCATCCTGTTGAAACCACATGTCCTCCAAGTCGGCCGCCGGGATGCAAACCGCACCAAACAGTTGTTTTTTGTGGATGAAGTGGTGATTCATGAAGCACGTGTGGGTTTTCACTCGACCAATAACGCATATTTTGCTTATTGACGAACCCATTAAGCCAAAAATGAGCCTCGTCACTGAAGATGATTTTGCGATGAAATTCATCATCTTGGCGCATATTCTCCAGAACCCAATCGGAGAACGTACGTCGCTTCAAATGGTCCATCGGCTTCAATTCTTGAGTCAATTTGATCTTGTATGGGTGCAAACTAAGATCCTTACGCAAAATACGCCATAATGTGGTCTGAGCGATGCCCAATTCTTGAGAACACCGTGGAATTGACTGATTTGGATCGTTTGCTACGGACGTCTGAGCAGCAGCGATATTTTCGACACTTCGAGGAACCCGTTGTCTCACTGACACGGCAACATCACACAACGAATATGTAGACTCAAATTTTTGCACTAAACTTGTTATTGCCTGTCTACTAGGGCGAGAACTACGAGCGAAAATTGGATTTAACGCTATTTAACGCTATTAAAGTGTGCTTTATCATGATGAAAATGTTGAGCTTACTGAATAAATTGACAGTGACAGTTTGATGATTAGTGAAAAAGTGCGTACACAAATTAAGTTCAAAGTTGTCAAGTCCCTTTTGGAAAACCCTATATTTGGACACCCCCCAATCAAAGAATATATTCTCATATGGATCCTTCTTATTGTATAAGTTATCTCATAAATATCTCTGAACCATATCAGTATTTCCTATATGTTTTTGCGTCCCAAAGGATATGACGAAAGTTTATTGTTATGGATCAACGGACTAAACACACTCAAACTCAATTACCAATGACAGCGAGTGTGAAGTAAACACTAAAAGTGTAAACAGTCTGATTGGCAAGCTGATGACACGTACTCATAACCAGTAAGTTGGTCTATCCGTCAACCTTTCCCACTATAATCTGTGACATGTCACTTTGAAATGCTAACAAAACGAATGCAGAAGATACTTCTCCATCTGCTGACAAAACCATTAAAGATCCTCTCAAAGACGCTTCACAAAAGGAATTTACAAAATCTCAGAAACCAAAAGGAAAAACTGCACACAAATCTCCATTTTCGTCTTTTTTTTCCAATCTCCAACCTCATAGGTTTTTTCTAAAAGGACTCGTAACAATCCCAACCGCACAGACCTGAAAACGTGGCATGATTTTCTACCCTTGTTTTTGTTGGTCAGAAAAGTAATCTCGACGTTTGCTCCCTTTTGGACGTAGAAAGAGACTCTTCCCAGTTGCAATAACCAAGCTAAAGGATTTTGAAACAAAAAATAAAAATAAAAGAACTGCACAGCTCCCAGCATAACAACAATAAATGCATACAAAAAAAGAGTCATCCTTTGTGCTTATTTTGCACCTAATACCCTCATTTACTGTAGCTGGTGGTTCCCGATAGTGGAGCTAGAGCTGGTGAGCAGTTGCAGGGAGAGAAAGGAGGATGGAGAAAACATTTCCGCACTGCGTCTTCCTAGCAGTGTATTTAATTAAATAATTACAATTTATGCTTCGCTTGCTTATGCATTTTTGGTTAAACACATTTTTCATGGAAGTCCTTTAAGACATAGTATCATACAAACACATGAATCCGAAGGCCGAGTACCTATTCATATGGTGTGGCTTTTTAATTAGAGACACTTTCGGATTGATATCTTTATTTTTCAATTAGATGCTTCGAAATAAATGGCTTTAAGGGAGACATTAAGTCGGTATACAGGTTAGGTTAGAATGGTTTTCATTTGAGGTGCACTTAGACCAGTTGTAGATCCTTTGTGATATCACTAAAAAGAAGATGCCCAGGCTACTCATGAAACCATAGAGATTTCTCGACAAAGGTGATCATTGTAGAACAAAGATAATTAACATACTATAGATTGTGTTCCAATCCTAAAGCAGGGCAGTTGCCCTCATTTATCATCATGAGGAATACTCACTGGGCCTTTCTACTGTAGCACAATATCTCATGATTGCATGAGTGAATTTTGAGATGTCTTCTTCCCTGGGATTGATCAGCTCTACATACAGTTTTCTCAATGAGTTACAGGACCAGAGAGCGCTTGAGAATATGTCATTTGTTTTTCGTAGGACAATGTTGTATTAGAACCCTGGAGTAGGGGCTAAAAGCCAACTGCTGCTCACATCTGGAGCTGGACACTTTATTTAGTGGAAAAAAAAAAAAACAGAGAAAACTAGTAACCTCGCATACGGACGGATATATGTATGTTTAAGTTGACGATCCCAGCAAACGTCTTAAGGACAACGAATTTCGGCTTTGGACATAGAATGTAGGGACCCTTAATAGACAACGTGTCGCCGAAAAACTTTCGGGGGCCTTAGATTGCTACAAAGTGTATAACATAGTTACATATTACCGCTATCTTGAGATAGAAGGGTCGTGTTGAGCGAATGTAGGCCATAGCTATGGCCCAAAAAGCCTTTGAGTCGAATCCGAAGCAGCGGATGACCGCATCTAAGGTAGTGCTACTAAGTTGGAGCTCAACAAACATAGAATGCGGACTGGAGGCACCTGGCGAGTAATCTAGCTGGAATGGCCTTTCCGAACTGTACCGCTACCTAAGAAGAAGAACAATGTTAATGTCTGTCTTTCTTAATGAAAGACGTAGAGCATCAGGCGAATATGCCATAGATGAGAATTGCTTTAAAAATTGTAGTGTGGACAGTACAAGGTTAAATATCCCACTTTGGGCCTACAGAATTCATACATAACTGGAGGGCAACTAGAATTCTTTTTGATGTTGCAGCATTTATTTTTCACCTCGGCCTGTTATCCAGAATGAGTTCAAGTTTCATACTTGGGATCTTTGGAAAACTCAGACCAATGCAACTTAGCTTGGGTAGGGCGATTCATTTTTGTTTCGTTTGTGAAGAGGACCAGTTCTGTTTTGAAGCAATTGGCGATAAGGTTACGTATGTCTGTCCAAGAACAAAAAGTTCTTAAGTAGTCTTAGGTGGAGCAGTCACTAAAAGTTGCATTTGAAGTGATGGGAGGCCCATATTGCTTACTGCTCCTTGAGAGTAGTGATTCTTCAATGCATGATAAGAGAGTATCCCAACCAATTTTGTTTTGGCAGGTGTGCTAGGAGTTAGACAGCCTTTTTGATTATGGCTGCACTTTCCTTAAGGTATGAAAACTGCTACTGTTCAGTTTAGGCAGGCATGATGTCTCTGATTTTCTGAATGATACCATTCATAAAAGCCTACCTTTCTTCATGTTTATAGATCTTTAATGTGATCTTGTTCCTACGGAGTTCCTGGAGGTTTTTGGTCATCCATTGCGGGCTCACACCCTCTGCCTTCCCTACGCTAAAAGCGCAATTTAGAAAGCAAGTGAGTTTGGTTCTAAGTTCGTCAAGATTTAGCTTTGATATCGGAATGTAATTTTCGAATTTGCTATAGAGGATACCATTGATGCGGGTGGAATACAATAGGTTTTTCGATATGTTGAATTGCAAATATCGGTGGTCAGAGAAAGATGGTTCATGAATGGATCGTCTAATAAGAAATATTATTGCGAACAAAGGTGGTTTCAAAGACTTCTTGTTGGTACTTACGTCTCGTAGATGATACATGTCTATAGCTAACCTAAGGTAAACAAAATTCCTTACTAACTTAACGTTAAATCCATCACTCATCAGCATATGCAAATAGTTGCACAGACTATTGGGATATTGGATCTCTGATGTTAGCTTGCAAGTTTCGCCTTTCTCAACTTCGATTTTAAAGAAGATATACAAAGAAGACATCGTCTCAATTTGTTTTTGAATCAAAGGCTTCGGTTCGATTGCTTTCAATCCTTACGAAGAATAGAACGTTTGATAACGTCATCTACTGATTTGTTTAGCACGGATGCGAAATTAGTCATACTCGTGTCTTTATTTGAAGATGCTCCAGCCTTGTATCGAGAGCAAGGTAGTGGATATCGACATGCACTTCTTGGGTTTTCTCTAACCATACTGATAAGGCCTAATCCAATCAGATCTGATGGTTTCAGATAATTAAGAAATACTGAAGACAATATCTTTTACACGGTTTTAAAGAAGCGCATGCCTTTATTTTTGTTCAAAGGCTTGACTCTACGATTGGACTACAGAACATGACAGTCTTCTCTCTATTGACGTAAAGATTACAAAAAAATATTTTAATGTCGATGTTGAGACAGCAGCGTAAGAACATTTTTTGTCCAGCAACACTCTTTTCTATGTGACCATGTGCTTATATTCTGTTGTTGGCGGATTAAGTCGTAGTTATTCGATGCAGTCTAAAGCATCCAGTAATTATTCAGCTACGCTTGGTCTAATAATTGATTTAGGCTCGTCAACTGAAATAGGTTGTTATTTGACCATTGTTATGTAGCACGCAGGGTGGTAGAGGCTGAGTAAGGTCTCCAGATGACTGATGACTGCAACTGAAAGATGCTTATCCTTTTCCTCTCCTCTTAATTCCATACGATTCTTGCCGAGAGTCCAGTATCTCCAAAAATAGGTCAGTCGTAAACGGAGTATCCGGATACCTGATGAACTCCAGATTAGCCAGCTTTATCTGTATACAGCGGATCTCTGTAGGTACAGATGGACCACCCTTTACCCGCTTTTCACGGGATAATCTTAATCTCTCTAAAAACAAACCCGAGACCGGTACTCCTTTAATACCGGGAGGTAATACGGTGACTGCACCGACCACCGGCAAGGCTCCTGCTATTTCGGGCCATCATGCAACTTCTAAAGACACCTTCTAGAGCCAAAATCCAAATATTTAAGGAGTGCCAAGAATATAGCAAGCCATGGTCCTACCACTTACTCCTACTTAGCAGTAGCGAATTTGTGGCAAACTGCGATCTTCCTGCAACTAATAAAATTATTTTCTCATTTCTCAAAAGGGGAATCAGAGTGTCAGCTGCGTCGGCAAGCCCCGTTTAAGGCGCTCTACATCCACATGGACGTTGGAGGAAACCGTGCCTGTTTCCAAAAGGCCTAAAATTAAAAACGTCAAAACACTCCCTGGTCTTCCCAATGTCACATTTACAAGTTCTTTTAGCAAAGTCCTAAAGGACAAAATGAGGTTCACGCTGATCGATAGAGATGACGCTGATGAATCAATAACAGCTGAGCTGTGGCAGTTGGTCAAGTTTCTGGGCCATCATGCGGGAAAACCCCGGATCTTTCGATATTTACACCAAAACCATAGGTGGATTAAGAGAGATTTAGCCGGGTGAAAAGCTTAAGGTCATGGTTAAGAAGAATATCCTTAGCGGACCTTGAATTCGCACATAGGACTCAGCCGAACCTTTCTCCCCAGAATGCATTCTGGAGATCATCAGGCTCAGCAAACCAAACAATTCCGACTTATGACTGGAAAATCGCGAAACTGGAAAAACTAAGGGGCCCTTATAGGAATCTCTTAACTCTCTAGCGCAGACCAAAGATATGATTCGGTTTGGTTTCGAGACAATAAATCTAAGTGTTTACAAAACGGATGAGATAAATGCTGATAAGCAACCTCCTTCTCCTTTAACTGAAATTGTAAATTTGCTCTCGGATCCTGGAGAGTCGATATCTTTTCCTGAACTGGAAAGCGATGACTCTCCATCTCTGATAACCTGTGGGAAATGGAAACCGACGACGAATAAGATGATAAAGATGAGTTGATGAAGACGAGCTCTTGGGCACATGTTCAAAATCGAATGACACGAATAACACCGTAGTGGAGGGTTGTCTGATAGACTGTAGCAGTAATATTACAATTTTTTCAGATTAATCTCCAACACTGCAAAAAGGTCTAAGCTGTATTCATTCTGCATCTATCCTAAATTGTAGAAGGCGTCTGTCGTGGACTTGGGACACCCGAATACGTTCCGCTCTATACAAGAGACAACGGTAAGGTTACAAATTATATATTTATGAAACGTAGCTTTAATGTGATCTTACTTCCTAACATCAGTGATCCGAACATAACCGTAGCCAGACTGGAGATAGCCAAAGACATTTACTGGTTGCCATCGAGATATCTTGGTCACAACTATGGATGCCCTCTCCCTGGTGATAGCCTAGAAAGGGTGGTACTATAAGGTGAAAGGCTAAAAACTCATCATCGCGTATGGGGAGGTACCGACATCAACGATAGAGGTGAGTTACTTTTTAATTACATTAAGTGCAAACCTCATTATTTGCAACATTGACAATGAGCCCACTTTTATAACTAAAAACCGACAATTGCTAGATATCCATTTTGTCTCCGACAGCATCACTCAAATGATAACGAACTGGATGTTATCGCTATCAGCCAAAATACAGAATGCTTTCCTCCGAACTCTTAAGTCCCCTGTCGAACACCAACGAGCTTGACATGAACGTCAGCGATTTCACCCTGGATTTCAATCAGACAATGAAGAGAAGTTAATGTAATTCTATTCCTCATCCACGACTTTTTTCTACGGCTCAACATGTCTACTTTAAATGAAAGTTTGTGTAAACGGCTCTAAGTTCACTGGCTAGCTCCATTGAACGATCCCTATATTATAGATTACACAATGATCGCATTCCTGGACATAGAAGGTGCCTTTAACAACATCAACGCATCCACAATTACGACTGCGCTGTCAACTCTGAAGGCAAATGACTCAACTGGGCAGTTGGATCAGTTTTATTCTACAATAAATAGCAGGATAATCAAATACAAACTGGATGGGGCTTCATTGCTCTTTCACTCCTTCTTAGTGGTCAATGAACTGTTGATATACCTTAAGTGGGTAGATGACATTACTAATGCCTTAGATAAGCATCTTCTGGATGAAGAAAATCGTGATATCTATCATAGGTGTCATCACTAGAAACTGTCTGATATTATGCCAGAAGGCTAGGCATCTTGACAAATGATTCTGTAGAAGTTGCGTGTACGAGGAGGAGGAAGAGAAAATTCTCCACCTACTGTGTACATGTCCAGCTCTATCCCAAAGAAGGAAACTCTACTAAATAACTTTCTTTCTTCTACAATCACTTAAGCGATCTAAACGATCTAAACGCTTTATCAGAATCTCAAAATTCTTTCAAGACTAGAAGAATTTTGTCATCACAACGGTCCAATTTATTTATTTTGTTTTTGTAGCTTCGCCAATTGCGGAGTAAGGCACTATGACCTTAACCCATTTACGCCCAAATAAAACTCCGCGGTGGAAATAAAAAAAATTTCTTTATTAATTTGTAAAAACTATTAATCTTAACAGAAAAAAATAAAGAAACCTTGGCTTAAACGGTATGAAAAATTTCGAAGCATCATAATGTTTGTTCACATTTTTTGCATTGCCAACGTGCTTTCTTATGACACACTGTACATCTGAGCTGCTGGAACAGTTTTTTTGGGTAATAACCGGTCCCATCATACTGCAAACTTGAAACCGCAGATGATGTTGGACGCAAATTTTCACTTCTTGTATGCCTTAAATAGTGACGAGCAATGTAGCGATGAAATTGAAGCTGATCTAACTTGTTATCATTCGTCAAAATGTGAAGGCGCCACGCATTTGCCATAGCTAGATCCAGCATGTACGTGAACAAAACCCACCACCATTTTTTGTCACGTATAGCAGTGCGGTACAAGGAAATTGACTGATCAGCTTGATCTACACCACCCATACCCTTGTTATAGCTTTGGAAAACTCCATCGCTTACATTCCATCTTTTTACTTTCCCCAGAGGGAGAACGCTATCATAATTCGACCCCATGGTACAGACACTGTTGTCAAGCCAAAGCACGAATAAAATTTGGTCGAAACGATAGTCAAAATCAGCACGGTTTTTCTTTTTCATTTCCTTTACTCCAGTCAGAGAGCACTTCTTGGTTCTACCTTCGCGAACGGTACTTGTTGCCACTACATGGTCTTTAGCACTTTTTTCTAATTTGTCGAGTAATAGCTTCACCACTCTTGTTCCCAGTGTCTCTTTAGGATTGGCTTCTGGAGATTTTCCGCAATACAAGTCGAATGCGTAACAGTACCCGTCCGAACTTGTAACCATCCAATTTTTGTAGCCGAATCGAACCGGCTTGCTCCGTATGAATTGTTTCGCCGGATGACGCCCAAAGTACTTCACCATTGACTCGTCCATTGACAAAACTTGATGAAAAACACTTCACTACATAAATTTCTTCATAAGTATATATGCAAGCGGTCGCACCTTATACATTTTGTCCGACGATTTAACTGCGATAATATTGTCATAGAAATGAAGATATTTTTTTATTTCTTTAAACTGATTTCTTGGCATTGCTCTTGAAACGATAGACACATTGTAGTCTTCGTCCAAGGACCAGTACAAACATTCTCGAGGCAATGATTGATAACCAGCCAATAAAAGAATACCGAAGAATGTTTTGAGCTCATCGACAGATACTTTGAATTGCAAAAACTTCCTCGTTAAATATTTTTTTCAAAAATTTGCATTGGATTGTGATTTCTCATTTCATCCAATAATTTATCTAGATGCGCTCTTGCACATTACTTTCAGTGGAACCTATAGGCTCTGTTTTACGCCAGCGTGGTTTAAAATTGTTTTTTCGTTTCTTGATTTCAACCTGGTATGTCTCGCGGAAAAGCATTGCCCTGAATGTTGTCCTCATACCCTTCTTTCTCATCAGTTAGCAGACTTGGGTCTGGTGGAAGTGCAACCAATTCTATTTCTGTACCATCGTCTTCCTCAAGCATTACAGCTTCAAGTGCTTCTTGAAGTCCGAGGTAGTCGTTATGACTGTAAAATGTGCGTTTAGCTATTGTTCATACAGCAGTTACTTTTGAAAAAAAAAAAAAAATTACCTCTAATGTGCACACTGGCCCAAATTGTTGAGACCGTTCCAAAACTTTACCTTTGTTACCAATGCTATATTTTTTTTTGCTACATGAAATTTTCTTTTATAGTCTGTAGTTTTTGTAATTTTTGTAATTTTTGTAAAAAAACTAACAAACTTAGTTGAAAAACGTACAAATAAGAAAGTTTTACTGAATATATTTCCTGATCACTTTAAACTAATTCGGATTATTCCTTTGTCCAAAAACACGTCAACATGTATCCTTATCATTAAATGCCAACAAAAGGAAGAAGAAAAAACCAGAAATTATAAAGAGTTAACGGTAATTCTTTAGGTGCTTTGGGAACGGCTCTCGTATATGGGTTTAACATCTTTTGTATCATTTAGCCAGAATGAAGTTAATAACACTGCTATCCGAATTCTTCCCTGAATAAAATATTTTATCTAAAACTGTTGAGGGCTAGACATCACATAAGATACTAGGTGGGGTGAAAAGTAACCTCCTTGGGAATGAATTTTTTTTTTTTTTAAATTTTTCTTTTATTTTATTTAATATACATAGTCCGCTTTTAGTTTGATACACTTATTCCAGCGATTTTTCAACTTCTTGCTCCCTTCAGAAAAGTAATAAAATACTCCTCCGTGGCGTCGATGATTTCTTCGCGTGAGCTGAATTTTTTTTTTGATGAGCCATCTTTTGAGATTTGGGAAGAGATAATAGTCCACCGAATACGGTGGATGTGACAGCAATTGGAGCCGTAAGTCATTGATTTTAGCCGTGGTTGCGATACTTTTGTGCGCCGGTGCATTGTCTTGCAAAAACAAAATTTTTTTTTCGCTTCATGTGAGGCCGTTTTGCAGCCATTGCTGCTCCAATAATTCACAGTAATACTCGCTGTTGATGGTTTTTCCTTTTTCGAGGTAGTCCACAAAGAGCATGCCATGACAATCCCAAAAAAACCGACGCCATAGCCTTTCCCACCCATCGAGCCTCCCTCGGCCGCTTTGGAGCACTTGTCCATTGCCGGGCACTCATTCTGTTCTCTGGTTTTCAACAGTTACCAATCGACGCCAAAAGTCCGCCTGATTCCGCATCAGCAAGTCCAAACACTTTTTCGAAGTGCTTTCGCGTTAGTGTTTTGGTCAGGAGTGAGTATGCGCGGCACCCAGCGGCAGGATAACTTTTTCATATGCAGAATATTGCTCAAAATATGGCGTGTGTGCTCAGTACTAATCTTTTTGGTATCAAAAAATAATGTTTTATGAGAGAACGAAAATCGTTTTTGTCCATACTTAACATGATGCCAAATACGTCAACAACAATCAGCTGTCAAAACAAAACTAAAGACAGTATCGCACTGAAATTTGGCATGTCTGCCTAAATATGAATGGACTTCAAGATACCATAATCTTTTTTGTAGTAGCAGCGCATTCTGGCAGTCAAGGAGGTTACTTTGACTAGTATGTTCAGCTATTACAGCTTCTTCAAGACAAAATCGAGGTGGTATCTTAAACCTTGGTCTTCTGCGAGGGAAAGTTTTTAATATTGTGCCGACTTAGACTTAGACATCTATTGGCATTCTTATTAAAGAGCTTGTCTTAGAACTGAGATATTCTCGCAATAGGAAATACGTCTCGATTGCTCCCAGCTATTAATAGCTGAATTGATGAATGACTTGGAGTCAATGGTGTTCGAGCTAAGGGCATTTATAGCTGATTGATTGGTAGTGAATATATGGATGTTTGCGTCCTTGATACCAGAGTTGTAAACTGGCACATACTTGAATGGCGTGGAGTTCCGCCTGGTAACATTGTTACTTTTGCTCAAAGGTATGGCTATATTTAGGTTTATTCCGGGTATTTCAGCTTCCACTCTCGATTCCATTTTAGAACCATTCATATACCACTTTATGCCATTTTGGCTGTTTGGTTCGTATTGATTACTTATGCTTCTTTGCTTGGAATCTCCGTAAAGATCTGTTTGTTACGGCGCAGATCACATTAAGTTCCGGTATTCCAGAAAGCAGCTTTGTAAATGTATAAGTGTATGGGCGTTAGTCCTATTACTGCTTCTATCGAGCTATGAGGCAGGTTCGAAGGGGTCCGAACGGACTTTTGTGTAACTTTATTCCACCATACTATTTATACAAGTAAATGTTATGATGGACGTGATCATCATTGTATAAATCCAGTGAGTGATCTTTGGAGAGATCCCCCATGTGCTGCTATACATGCGACGGCAGGCCCACAAAGCGTTGGTTGCTTTAGTTATTTTACCTAAGTTTATGTTTCTTCTTTTAGTTAAAGGAACCACGACAGTCTTTATTGGGTTTATGGAGAATTTCTCTCTGGTGCACCAGTTTAGTACTGTCTTAAGGGCGTTTTCCATACGTGCAGTGAATTTGTTAATCTCTTTGCCTCTAATAGTGATAACTAGCTCATAGGCATAACCAACAACTAACAACGGACCAAAAGCCCTAAGTGGGTTTGTTTCTCCAACAGTCACTCTTATCTAAACTTAACCTAACTCCCAAGAAAGTCAGCCCTGATTGATCACGTTTTGTACTTAGGGAAACCTAGGCCAGGTTAGGTATTTAATAAGGACATTCAGCAAAATTTGTGGTAGGCGTTTTACGGAAATATGATCCGTCGATTGTTTTCATTCCATTGAACCTCATAAAATGCATAAGTGTTTGGTTTCTATGCTTTTTCGTTGTCTAGATACCTCTTCGCGATATCTTTCCTTGGTGCTGTATTCTTATCTGGGCATATCAGTGTTTGTTTTCGTCAAGATTTTACAAAGTAGCTGGTTGGGAAGATCTTTTCATAATGAAGCTGTCAAAAGAATAAACATCTTAAGGTCTGCCCTTAGACGTCATGAATTGTTCCAGAATAGGGTAATGACAGTTTTATAGCTTGGTCTCAATTCTTAGACACGTCCAGTTTGTAAAAAATGACTTCAAGTTCCATTTCGGGAATTACAAATTTTCAGGAAGGTGTCGTGACATTACCAAGAATGTTTTCAGCGGAATTCTGTTATACAAATGCTTTAAAAATGGATTGGAGTTACAATGAAACAAAAAAATGCTTATGCAGTCTTCTACCTCTGTGATATTGAAATGTCCTGCAAACGAAATATCGAAGTTTTCGATTTAGATACTGAAGAATACCAAGTAAGCAAACTATTTTTAATTGGACGAAAGCTATGACATGATCATCATCATTGTGTCGCATCATCGATCAAGATGAAGCTTTAGAGGTTGAGGATGGCATACCCTGTATAAATGCCGACCAAATTGCATGATCGCGAACCTTTTTATAACAAATAGACTCAAAACTCCTTACATAGAAAAAAAAAGGAAAAATTATCACAAATAATAGGAAGGTACTTTGGGCCATCTTCAAATAGTAGCGTGATTATTTGCTTTTTCTCAAAAATGTGTTCCTAATTCATCTCTGTCAGTAAGAGTTGGGATATACTAAATCAATGATCCTTCCTTATGCTATATTTTCGTCACAGATTTATTAGCCTACTGCGTTTTTTCGAAGGCACTATCAGCAACTATTATCTGAATAAGTTTTCAGCCCTTTTTTTGAGCAAAGATTTCGGGGTGAATGATAAATTAATAAGACAAACATACTAATAGGTACGCTTGATGTATAAAGGCACCTGTAGCTAAGTTAGAATCTGGTGGAAGTAGATACATAAGTAATTTTGTAACTCAAACTTGCCAACATAATAAAAGAAAAATAAATTCCATCCACCTTAATCGAAAAAAGGTCTGCTCAAAGATTTACTAAAAAGATTTATTAAATAATTTTCTTTTGCTAATTTATACCAACAATACCGATATGTTAAAGTTGCTACTAACTGACGCACCGCACGTCTCTACGAGTATTTTTATGAGCACAATTCCATTTAACCACCTAACAGTACGGTGCTTGATCCATTAGTCATGCTTAGCCCTACAAAATCCTAAACTACTTCCATTATCCTCATCTGGAACAGAATAGTTACAATCCACACCCTCAGCCACTGCCATCCACAACAACATGATGCATCTGTTTCAATATAAAGTAGCGCTTATTGCCGTGGTTCGTTTTGTTCTATCCAGTTACGACTTTACGTCAGAAAGTTATGCTGCATCCACAAAATGGGAACTTACTACCAAAAGCAGGACAAGACTTTTTCGCAATCCACTACTACGACTATGACTATGAGAATCCGTCGCCGTCTACCCATCGACCCATCCACCCACCCACCAACTTTAACCTTCAACAAAACAAAAGATAAATAGAGAACCTGACAAGCGTATTCAGGATAACAGAACAGGACAACGACTAGTACGCGCCAGTTACTCGTTCCTCGTTATTCGTACTTCTGTTGCATGTCGCCTCTAATAAGAATTTATAGTTGACAGAACTTAATAAAGTTAAAGGTAAATTCAATTTAAAAACTTCATTCCGCTAGGATTCAGATTTCGCTGTGGTTCACAAAGAATGAATGCGACTGCGAAAGCAGTTGCATACTACGAGTATAACAGTGTACGAGTACATAATATACGAACACACCCCGGACCAACTGAATGAACTCTCTTCTTGATGGTGCACAGTTTCTAGTTTCACATTTTGTGAAAATTAAAACGAAAAATACGTAAATAAAAAGAAAATAGTGAAACGGAAGCTTTTCACAACTTCGAAAGAAGGGACACCCTTGCGTTTCGTTTATATTTTTCCGAAATGCATGAAGGAATCCAAATCTGAATTGTCGTAGTCGGTGTCGTTGTCGTTGACTTTGTCGTCATCGTAGCCTTGCAGTTGTAGGCACAACACAAGGCGAACAAGAAAGAGGGAGAGAGAGAGAGAGAGAGAATAGGAGAAACGGAAATTGTATAGCTTTTTTCACGGTCAGCGGTCCTTTAAGGCTTTTTGCAGTAATAGTCCCGTAGGTTTGCATTCTAAATATTTTCATGGATGCTGACTTACATAAGTATACGTGTGATGGATGGGGGACATTTTTACGAGTACTCGTACCCTCATTTAGGATCCGGCCTGAAAGAGTGAACGACTACTTTTTAACTACATTTTAAAGGATTCGCTATTTTTTTAAATTTCTGAACGCTGACACTTCACATGCCAACCAATTGTGAGGCGGTATTTCTACGGATCAATTAGTCGGTGAATTTTCGAAGTTCCTGCGTTGCAGTCATTTTGTCAAATTTTGAGCAAACGGCATTATAGAGTTTGTGTGTGTCCAGCCGTTGAAAGTAGACAACTGTGTGAATTTTGGCGAAAACGGAAAACAGTGAATTTCCTGTGACAACTTTGAAGGTATTGGTGTCGTTCAATTTGCAATATTAACGAGTTTTACAGCATTTTATAATTTTGGACGAAGCATGTAGAAAGTTTCGGCGAACCGGCGCCGAAGAAGGTGCTAAAAAGATGCCAAACTATGTCAAATGCCTTAGAAATACCAAGTGCAGCTATCTTGCTTTCGCCAGATTGATGTACGTTTTAGTTTTACTTTTCGCTGAGACATTCAATCAGATCAGCAGTGGACTTGCTGCTACGAAACTACTGTAGGTCATTGAGAAGTTTTCATGTTTCAAAAAATTTCATGAGCTGACGATTTATCAACGTTTTCATGATCTTGGAAAAAAGGGACGTTAGTGCAATGGGTCTGTAGGAGGAGAGAAAAGAAGATTCGCCTTTTTTATGGACGGGCTGGACAAATGCTGTTTTCTATCCGCTTGGAAGTGGTCCTAAAGGGTAGGATTAATGAAAAAGCTTACGCAGTGGTTTGTTCAGAAGAAGGGGGGATATACCATCTGGACCAGCGAATTTGTGTACACGTAAGATCTTTAAGTGCACTTGATACTTTATGAGTGCGAAAGTGAATTCGTCCCATTGAAGTTCGATACACTCAATTACATGGCGGGAGAAAGCGCAATCTGGAAGTGTTGAACTGGCGGCAAAGCGTGCAGCAAGCAGATTGGCCTCGTCCAAAGAACTGGCAGCTGGAATGTCATTGTAAATGAGTGTTGGGATGAAGGATGAGACAGAGTACCTAATGTTTTTAACGAATGACCAAACGCATTGTAGTATTTGGAACATTGTAAAATTTTTTTGCCTAAGCTTTTGGTCATATTTCGCACGCTTAAGAGAGACTTTCAGTCATCCCTGGTTTTTTTCTGTCAGGTTGGTCTTAAAGGATCAAAAAAACATTTCTCTAACACTGACAGCATCTTTACAGTTGGAGTTGTAATATGCTTTTTTTTTGGTTTGATAATCTTCATCCAATGAAGGATAAAGGATCTCATTCCAGAGAGAATAGATTATATCAGCAGCGGCAGCTGCTAACACAATCTTCTGACGAGCCTAGAGGAGAGTGCAAATCAACAGTGTACTTATCAGAGTGAGAAGTTAAAAACAAGTACAGAGTGTTGGCGGTATGACTATTAACGTTTGGTATTCGCGTGGGCTCATTTACAAGCGAACATCTCAATACACCGTCCTTCGGTTGTTGTTTAAAGTCACCCAGAATTGTGTTTATTGAAATCGGACGTAATAACGATTTCAGTATGATGATACAGGGATACAATTCTTTGAATGGAATCAGACAGCGCATCGAACTCGTTAGAGGTCGAATTGCTGTCCCGTTTGGGACTTCTGTAAGTAGAGCAATAGTGAAAAAATTTTCTTACGGAGATGGAATTTTATTCCCATGAAGTTGAATTCCAGATTGTAACAGGGACTACATTGTAGTGGAAATTGGTAAACTAAACCATTACGCACGTAAATGGCGGGACTGCGGTGAGAAAAGAATAATGGCACTAGCTAGTAGCCACTCTAGTCACTCTAAAAAATTAACACAAAAAACACAAACACTGACGACGCTAAGCAAGGCTGCAAAGTGAAAATTCAGACGGTGGTTTACCGAATCAAATTATTGTAGGTGTTATGCCTTTACAACTAAACGAAACAGTGCACCAACAAAATTTACACTTGTAACCCGCTATTCATCGGTTGTTACATGCACTCAGTTATTGTGCGATAGAGTTATACAGCAACTGCAGTGACTCGGTGCAAAAAACAGTACCTTGACCAGCGGCTGGAGATAAGCGAAGCCTAATCGTATGAGGAGGACCCACTGTGCACCGCTACTGATGGTATGAAACCTTGGAGGCGAAAGATTAAACAGGATGGCCGAATGTAGGATTCGGTAAAAGGACGACAGGCGACATTATGACGACAATGACAAACCCGCCACCAAAACAATACAGATACACGACGTCTGGACGCAATATGAGCGAATTGCGATGGTACGCAAGAAAAAAACACGATGGCAGTAAGGACACTTTAACTTTGTCTTATGGTCCATGGATCGATTACAGATCGAACTCTTATTTTTCAAACGTTGGACGTGTGATCTCCGGAGGTGGCACCGGATCGATAGCCAATATCATTTCGATGCTTTTCCGGATGCCCATTCACAGCTTTGTTGTTTCTTGTAAACGGCGCTGCAGTAATGGAGTGACAAGGTGTAAAGAAATTCGCTTCTGGCTTTCTCTTGCAGATGGTTTCTGTTCTATCTTCTCTTCATGATGCATCGTATGATACGTATGAAGAATGCGACTGTTAATTGCTACTTGATCGAGCATTCGAAGGAAAAATCTTTGTGGCCAAAGCTTTGTGCCCTGAATGACACTATAAAAGTGAAACAATTTTTCGAAAATATCCGTTCCTCCTTTAGTGTTTTTGTAGTGTTTGACTATCTCGGGTTTCACCGATCAGGTATCAATTTCCGACGACCTTGTACTATAAATGAAGATGCTTCCAAAACAATTTTGTTCTTCTTTGGTGTCCAAGAGAGTTGCGCGATATAAAACAGTACTTTGTGATTTCTCGTCTCCTGCTATTTTCATTTCTATTGGGATTTCGTGTTTGTTCTTCCTGATACGGGTCACCCAGCGCGTTTTCTATCTGAGTGAGCCAATTATCACAAGTTACGCTACGATCCGTTCATGAATCGGTTTGGTTTAAGAATACATGTTCAGGAACAAGTGATCCTTTCTCGACGGTTATTTTGCTCGTATATGGAATAGCATTTATATGGCTCTCTGAAGCCGAAATAATTGCATTTCCAAATACCAAAATAGTAAAGTAATCCAATGAAACGGTTTATTTCAACCAAATCTGTTAAGTGATGATAAGATTGGAGGACGCCACCTCTGTCGGTTACAGCGCGTTTTGTTAACTCAATTTTCGTGTTAAAAATGTATGTCACGATCAATTCGCGCATTTCAATGGTGAATAACGTCTCCCAAAATTCGAAAATGTCCTCGCATAGTAGAGCGTTCATTGAACCTGGTACGTGAATTTGAACCGATGGCGCAAAATTAATCACCCTTTCGGAAGAAGGTATAATTTTTGCAAGTAGGATCTTACGTCGTTTATCAGATAAACAGAAAAGCAATGGAGCGCTATACTATACAAGAGCGTGGAATAATTGTGTCGATGTTTTTGAACAATAATCGGTCGGTGGTGTTAGCGTAGCGTAAATTTCGACATCGATTTCATAAGCAAGTCGCGCCAACTGTGTAGATATTCCGGTGCTTAGCTACTCGACTCGAACAGAGTGGAGCCACAGGAGACCATGAAGAGTGTGTGAAGCGCCACCGAACTGATCGTTCAGCCGAGAATATCGCGGTAATGGCTGCCGATGTCGCTGAAAACGAAGAAACATCAACCAGACGACGGGCCACGCAACATCAGACGGACCCTACAGTGAATTTTAGTAAAAAACTTACACATGTTTCAATACAAAGTGAAAACAGTGCATCAGTTAATACCTCCTGACCGTCAGTCGTGTGTGAATTACTGTAAAGACATCCTCAAACTCAAAAACGAGGAGGACGATGTTGTGTCGAAAATCATCATGAGTGACGAGGCGCATTTCCACTTACTCGGTTACGTCAATAAGCAAAATCTTTGTTTCTGGGGCATTGCAAATCCGCGTGTGATGCACGAAATTCCACTACATCTACTCAAAGCCACTTGGTGAACATGTAGTTTTAACAATACTGCGCAACAGCACACACATCACGAGCCTCAAGGGATTTTGTGGAGGAAGCGTTTCCTGGTCGCGTAATTTTCTTCATTGGGGCTACTTGAAGTCGCGAGTTTATGTCAATAAGCCTCAGACAATTGCAGCCCTTAAGGAGAATATTCGACATAAATGCGAACAGTTGTCACCGGAAATCTTGCGGAAAGTCATGGAAAATGCGATTAAACGGGCACTGGCACTGGCACTGGCATCCGCACTGGCGGATATTATTTTTTCCACTTAACAGAAACAATTGTAAAGGTCCAAATAAAAATTTCCATCACTCAAAATTATTTTTTTTTTTGTTTTTTAGTAAAAAAGTAATTCAAAAACAAAATTGGATGATGAATTTTTGGCAACCTTTTATACTATACATAAATATAGTAAGCAAATGTTATAGACCGGTACGCAGAGGTAAATATGTTTGTTTATCCTTAGCTGACAGCCGACCGGGTGCTTTATTTTTCCACACGAGACCCTTTGTTTCCCCTCATAGTCGATGAAGATCTTCTCCGCGCTTGCTGTAATCGCCTTTCTCGTCGCTGCTCTGATGTAGTTAAATGGCTTCGCTCTCTGAAATTTCGCCATTTGAAGACCTATTAGTCTTCTCTTCTGATACTTCTTCGACGAAGTCATCATCATTCATCGTTTGTTCTACCAGCATCCCCAACGCTCCGCGGCCATAAATCATCTGACATTTCTATATATGTACGAGTATAACTTATATATATTAGATTAAAGAAAAAAAAAAAAAAAAAACTACACAATTCACGTTTACATTTGCCTACCTGTAGTGCAAGCTGATAAGATTAACGTGGAACCAAAAGTCACTAAAATATCTTAGCTGTGCACACTGGCGGTCAATTTGACCCCACGGTGTTTTGTTCGGCTGCTACGACTGGCTATGCTCCACACTTTTAGGGAAGGTATAACGGTTCCTTAATAATAGGCATTTAATGCCCGGGACTCTTACCTGTAAACGCTATTCAGGTAAGAAAAAAAATTTGGTTAACTTATTGGGTATGTAATTTAATTCGTGCGGTTTTTTTTTTTCAAAATTTGAACGTTTATTTAAGAAAAAACATGTACAATAGTATTATTCAAAGTATTGCCCGTCTGAAGCTATGACTTTTTCCTATCTTTCTGGCAATTTTTGAATCCCATCCCAAAAGAACTGCGCCGGCTTGGCAGCCAAGAATGAATCAAGCCAATTTTTGATAATCTGCTTTGATGTGAACCGTATTTCAGTGAGGGTGTTCTGTATCGACCGAAACAAATGGTAGTCAGAAGGGGCAAGGCCTGGGCTATAAAGCGGGTGGGGTAAGACTTTATATCCACTGTTTTTCAAAGAGTTTTTAACCGGAATAGCAACGTGGGGCTGAGCGTTGTCATGATAGAAAATTATTGCCTCGTGTCTGGTCGCATATTCCGGACGTTTTTCGGCTACTGCTCTCTTCAAACGGATTAATTGCGTTCGGTAGCGTTGTCCATTGATGGTTTCAGCCGGTTTTAGCAGCCCATAATACAGCACACCCATCTGATCCCATCAAATACAGAGCATTACCTTCGCGCCATGGATATTCGGCTTTGCCGTTGATTTGGCTGGTTGGCCGGGTTTCAAATATGACTTTTTGCGCTTGGGGTTATCGTAATGGATCTATTTTTCATCACCAGTAACAATCCGATGCAAAAATGACTTCCTTTTGTGGCGTTCCAGCAGCATTTCAAACAAGCAAAACTGCCTTTCGACGTCTCTCGGCTTGAGTTCATGTGGAACCCAATTTCCTTGCTTTTGAATATATCCAGCTGCTTTTAAACGTTTTGAAATGGCTGCTTGAGTGACACCCAAAGATTCTGCGAGCTCTTCTTGTGTTTGGTAACAATCTTCATAGAGTAATGCTTCCAGTTCTTCATTTTCAAATTTTTTGGCTGACCAGGACGTTCATCGTCTTCCAAGCCAAAATCACCTCTTTTAAATCGTGCAAACCACTTTTGGCACGTTCGCTCAGCTAGCGCATGTTCACCATAAACTTCCACCAAAATACGATGACTTTCGGGAGCAGTTTTCAGTACTAAAGAAGAACTCCCCGCAAAAACACTTTTTCAGGCACAAATTTCGACATATTTGAGTGTTTACACTTCAAATGAATGACATATACTGAAATGACGTACAATGACAGTAGCTTTCCAACGCATGTTCCAATGGAATAATAGCAATGGAATAATACAAGTTACGCCATCTCTTAGCAAACCGCACGAATTAAGTTATAGACCCAATAACTTAACACTGCATTATCACAAACTTCAATGCGTTAACAACTAAAAATCCTTAACAAATGAAATGTCAAGTACCAATTATGATTTTTAAACATTAACTCGCACAGTTATACAAAATCATTTACATTATCTTGTAGATAAATCTTTTTTGTGGTGGTCTTTTCAAACGAATTCAGTATTATGGTCGACGTTCCACTCAGCATCTTGGTTTCGTTTCCATGCGTTAGATTTGCTCAGAAGTGTTTTTGATTTGGGACTTGTGGACCTTTTTGCCAGTTTTGGTAGGGACCGTAACTTTATTATCCCGTTGTACTATTTTGTTTTTTTGTGCAAAAGGGTTTTTGTTTGCCATCGCGTAGTTTGATGGCTGCTTATGGGATTTCCCTGGGCTGATATATCTTTGTGATGTTCCTTTTTTTGTTTTTTCAGCTGATTTCCCTTTTCTGGTTTCTTTTGATGAGTTCGGTAAGATCCTCGTTCACTAAAGCTTGGAAATAAATAAGATTTTGGTAATTGATTCGTGGGTTTCTTCCTAAAAATACATCACTAGGCTTCTTCTCGGTAACCGAATAGATTGAATTGTTAAATCAGTATAAGGGCATTTCCTTCATTGTAAGATCTTGATATTCTTTCCTCTGGCACATCTCCTTATGAGATTGAAGAAGGAAGGAATGGAGGAAGGAAGAAATCAAGTAGGTTTTTATGTCAAGTGCCTTATTGTTATTTGAGATGATGGGACTGAAGATAAGTTGGAGCAATGACAAGTAGTGAAGAATCTTCATTATTTGTTTGCTTAAATAAAAGTCCGGCTTCTCTTTGATATGTAAGAACTTCGAAAACCTAGAGAATTTGTCAATACACGTTATAAGCTTTCCTCGGTCTATAATTTGAAAATATCCATATGTATTATTTCAGTGGCATGAGTGGAATTGGTGTATTTAGAGAGTTGCAGGTTTCGAAGTGTTTCGTAAATTTTTTTATCAATGGTTTTATTGTGTATTGTATAAGTATTGTGCTCTTCTTGAATGATTTTGATATTCAACTAGCCTCTGTGTTATTCTGATTTCGAATTAAGAAAAACATTTTTTAAATATGACCCGAAGGAGTGAAATGAATACTTCAGGGATCTATACCCAATTTGGATTTATTTTCTCCTTTAGGGTCAAAGTTGGATGCGGTTCCTCGGATTGGAATAATTTTCGTCCTTCTAAGGACTCATTTAAATGAGCATCACAGTGTGGTATTAGGTCTTCTTAGCATTAAGCATGGTCTGTAAATGGGACATTGATAAATTATTGTCTTCTAACTTGAGTCTGGATAAGGCGTCGGCTACGAGCTTTGTTTGCCTTCCACTCTTTCGGCTTGCCATTAACACCCTGACTGACTCGAACTGCAACTTTTTAAAATGCTATAATTCTTTTATTTTTTGACAAATTTTATTGTGGCAAAGCAAAAAATGTTGGAAAATACGTCAATTTTCAAATTGTTTTAGTAGTTTTCAATATGTCCACCTTTGGCGCGAATAATGGCCTTGAGACGGCCGAAGAAAGCATCGCACGCTGCACGCAAGTGGTTCTGCGGTATTTTGACCCATTCCCGGCGAAGTGCTTCAAAATACCCCAGACAGAGAAATCTAACGGATTTGCATCCGGAGAACTTGTAATCTATTGTGTCGAAGAAATGAAGTGTGGAACATTGTTTCTTAAATATTCAAAATATTCAAAATAATACAAATATAAACCAGGACCCCTTTAAAAATGCTCAAGGGTCACGAGATCTCCATCACGCGAATCGCTAGGATTCGCGAAAGCAAAGACCAAACACAGTTAGCTCAGGGCAATAGCATTACACCAAATAAGCTACAAAATCTCGAACGCGAAAATTCTGATCTCCGCGCCAAACTCCAAAATATGGAATTGCTCTGTGCCGAACTAAAAACTAAATAAACTAGATGCCATTAAGCAATCTAAATCTGAGTCTGTTTCGCTACTTGACCGCCCCGAAAACTCGAGTTTTCACACGGACGAAGAAGAGCTAGTCCGCGAAACGAACTGGATACTTTAAAAAAAGCTAGGTAAGAAGCGCAAAGCTACTTCCCCGCCTGATATTGAACAAACAAAGAAGCAAGCCAGCTTTAACACTGCTGAGGTCGATAAGGCAACAGAGCAACCCAAACAAAGACCGCCGCCGCCAATAAACGTTTTTGGAATCTCGGATTACAACAAGTTGCACATAATCCTGAAATCACTGTGCCCAACCTATTATAAAGTAAGATCTCGCAATAATGATACATGGACTATTAATGTCCTTAATACAGACAACTACCGTTCGCTTTTGCAAAAATTAAATGCCGAGAAGATTCAATGGCATACCTATGAAAATAAAACGGAAAGACCCATACGCGTTGTAGCTAAAGGATTGCATCCCTCTTGCCTTAAAGAAAACATCGTAAATGACCTTAAAAATAAAGATTTTAAGATAATCGACGCAAGTAATATACTTGCGCAAAAACAGCGCAATGTTGAAATCGAGAGGACGACCCCAAGACGCGGCCTTCCCCTCTTTAGGCTAACTTTCGACAAAACCGAAAGCCTAGAAAGAATTTATGCCATAAATTCAATTTTGGGGCTTGTTGTCAAAATTGAACCTCCGCGGAAAAACTCTAGGCTGATTCCCCAATGTACACGTTGCCAGAGATTCAGCCATACTCAGGCCTACTGCCAGAAGGAACCTCGCTGTGTAAAATGCGCTGGCAAACATCTGACTCGAGAGTGCAATGCCGCGAAAGAACCCCCAGCGATATGCATTAACTGCAAGGGAAAATATCCAACTAATTATCGAGGCTGCGAAGTCGCAAAGGAGTTGCAAAGGCTACGAGATCAATCAAAAACGAAGCCTTTGAAAAACGCAGGGACAGCTAGAATGAGAAATAACAACAGCGGTCCTACTCCAAAGCCTTTAAAGAAGGTAATAGTGTCAAACGCTAAAATCACCAATAACAACAACGACAAAAATAACAATGCGCAAGTGGAAAGTGGAAAAACTTACGCGCAAATAGCGGCGCGAGTTAATATGACTAACTGTACATTACCGCATCCTGCCTCAAATGTGTTATCAGCAATTCTCGAGAGACTAGAAGAACAGACTAAAATAAATAAGATAATAGTCGAACGGCTTCTTAAGTTCGAAGCCAATTTCTGTAACTAATTATGGCAACAGAAAAGGCTTGATGAACTAAATATTTTCATGCAGGAAAAAGAAATTGACATATGTTTAATTTCTAAAACTCACCTGGCAACAGAATCGCGCGTGGAACTAAAAGGTTACCGCGACTACCACGCATCATCCATCGGGAAACGCAAGACGCGGGTCATCCCTATTCATAAGAGACTGCATTGAACATACTTTGGAAGCAATAATTGAACTTGACAAATTTAAAAATTTAATATATCCTCAATCTATTGCCAATAGAAAAACAAGAATTTATTGACCTATTCAACTCTCTTGGACCAATCTTCATTATTGGTGGCGACTTTAACGCGAAGCACACCTTTTGGGGCTCAAGATGTTTCTCTCAAAAAGGCAAAACTCTTTACAGGGCTGGTATGGAATGTGGTTGCTATTTTTACTCAACAGGCAAGCCCACATATTGGCCCTCGGATGTCGCCAAAATACCCGATCTAATAGACTTTTTTATCGAAAAAGGAGTAAACGCTAGTTACGTCAAAGTTGAAGAGGAATTCGATCTTTCCTCCGATCATTCTCCAGTTATCCTCTCACTGTGCGAATCCTTGGTTAAGAAACAAAGACTACCCAGATTAACTAACGGCAAAACTCACTGAAAGTTGAAAGTAGCACTTAGAACGCCGTATTAACTTGAAAAAGAAGTTAAACGTTTCGTTGAAGTCATACAGCAAGCGGCCTGGAAGAACACTCCCCGCGAATCGAATAAAGTTCCCAAAGTCGGCATAAGATATCCACCTGAAATCAAAGAAATGATAAGGAAGAAACGAAGAGCGCGGAAAAAGTGGCATGAAACCCGGGCACCACAAGATAAAACGTCCTTCAATAGGCTCTGCAACTTGTTGAAAAAATCGTTCAAGGACTTCAATAATAAAGGTATTAATAACTACCTTGAAAGACTCACAGCAACAAAGGATACCAACTACTCCATATGGAGAGCCGTTAAAAGTATTCGAAAGCCCCAAATACACGTGGCGCCGATCTTGTAGTAACGTTTAAACCATTCGACGGGGAAGTGCTTCCAGAGAATGTCAATACGCTAGACGTGACGACAAACTTTCCAGTAGAAAAGGCTACACTTAGGGAACTTAGACATGTTATAGACACGCTTAAGCCCAACAAAGCCCCAGGCTATGACTTAATAACGGGAGAGATACTTAAAGCGTTGCCGAAAAAAGGTTTGCTAAAGCTGCTCTGTCTTATAAATTGCAGCGTTAGATTAGAGCACGTACCGCACCAGTGGAAAGTAGCCGAAGTCATTATGGTTCCGAAACCCGGTAAACCGCTGACTGAAGTCAAGTCATATAGACCAATATCGCTTCTCCCGATTACATCGAAGGTCTTTGAGCGAATCCTTCTTAATCGTCTTAAACCAATTACCGACACAAATTCCCTCTTGCCTGATCATCAATTTGGCTTTAGAAGCCAACACTCTACAGTTGACCAAGTGCATCGAATAACCAATGTAATTGAACGAACAATCGAGTGTAAGTTAGTCAGTTCAAGCGCATTCCTTTACGTTTCCCAAGCCTTTGATAAGGTGTGGCATGAAGACCTAAAATATAAACTCCGACAAGCCCTACCCCATTAATTGTCTTGTATTTTAGGTTCATACCTGGAAGACCGACTCTTCCGTGTGAGACACTGAAACGAATATTCCACTTTTAAGACAATAAAGGCGGGGGTGCCGCAAGGAAGTGTACTTGACCCTCTGCTATATTTGCTTTTTACCCGCGATATACCGCAAACAGACGACACTGTCCTAGCCACATTTGCTGATGACACTGCCATTTTGGCAACGGCTAAAACAATCGAAGAAGCAACTGCCAAGTTGCAACGTTCCCTTACACGGATTAACAATTGGACAAAGACTTGGCGAATCGCGCTTAGTGAAAACAAGTCTGTCCACGTGAACTTCACTCTCAAGAAAATTGAGAATCCACCGGTGTTTATCAACGCAGTACGAATTCCTTACGCGAACGAGGCCAAATATCTCGGTATGACATTCGACGCTAAACTAAAATGGAGAGCACACGTCAAGAAAAAACGTGAAGAGCTTGAAATCAAATATAGAGAGATTTACTGGCTTATTGGAAAGTATGCCAGAGAACTAAGTATGCTTAGAGAACAAACTGCTGTTATACAAGCAAGTGCTAAAACCGATCTGGACATATGGTGTACAACTTTGGGGTTGTACTAAAAATAGTAACGTTAATGTATTACAGACATTCCAAAACAAAGTTCTTCGAGGTATTGTTAATGCGCCGTGGTACATTAGAAACGATGATATCCGCAGAGACTTAGGAGTCGAAAACGTTCAGAACGTAATTAAATTGTTTGCGCGAAAACATAATAATCGATTACAAGGTCATACGAATATTTCTGTTCAACAGATGCTCGACGAGAGAAATTTATTGCGCCGTCTGAAAAGGACCAAGCCTCTCGATCTAGCGCGGTGATTAGCCACGCGTCATTTTTCTAAAGTACACAGGAATTTTCAATGGAAAATCGCCTGCAGGATATCTAATAAAAACAAAGTAAAGTGCAATAGAAGAACTGCTTGTTGAGTGTGAACTCAGTCGTGGTTTGCATAAGGGAGGTGTTTTTTAGTGAGTAAGAATCTCACACTACTATAGGCTCCGGGCATATAGTGTCTATGAAGATTTCTAACCTTCGCATGAAAACAAAAAAAAAAAAAAAAAAAAATTGTTTCTTAACCAATCTTGGTTAACGCGCGCTTTGTGAGACAGTGCCGAGTCTTGTTGAAATGTCCACGGTCTCCGACCGAAATGATTGTTTGCCCAAGGCTTCAATACTGCCTCCAAGACAGTTTCACGGTATATGGATCTACAATTCGTGCGGTTTGCTAAGAGATGGCGTTACTACTAAGCTACTGTCATTGTACGTCATTTCAGTATATGTCATTCATTTGGAGCGTAAACAACAATAATTTTTTTTTCACTCAAATATGTCGAATTTTGTGCCTGAAAAAGTGTTTTTGCGGGGAGTTCTTCTTCATTACTTTAATATGAAGAAAACTGCTGCTGAAAGTCATGGTATTTTGGTGGAAGTTTATGGTGAACATACGCTAGCTGAGCGAATGTGCCAAAAGTGGTTTGCACGATTTAAAAGTGGTGATTTTGATTTGAAAGACGATGGACGTCCTGGGCACCCAAAAAAGTTTGAAGATGCAGAACTGGAAGCATTACTCTATGAAGATTGTTGCCAAACACAAGAAGAGCTCGCAGAATCTTTGGGTGTCACTCAAGCAGTCATTTCAAAACGTTTAAAAGCAGCTGGATATATTCAGAAGCAAGGAAATCGGGTTCCACATGAACTCAAGCCGAGAGACGTCGAAAGGCGGTTTTGCATGTCCGAAATGCCAGGATGGAACGCCACAAAAGGAAGTCATTTTTGCATCGGATTGTTACTGGTGATGCAAAATGGATCTATTACTACAACCCCAAGCACAAAAAATCATATCTGAAACCCGGCCAACCAGCCAAATCAACGGTAAAGTCGAATATCCATGGCGCGAAGATAATGCTCTGTATTTGGTGCGACTAGATGGGTGTGCTGTATTATGAGCTGCTAAAACCGAACACAATTAATCCGTTTGTAGTCAAAAACACCCGGAATATGCGACCAGACACGAGGCAATAATTTTCCATCATGACAACGCTCGGCCCCACACTGCTATTCCGGTTAAGAACTGTTTGGAGAACAGTGGATGGGAAGTCTTACCCCACCCGCCCAGACCTTGCCCCTTCTGACTACCATTTGTTCCGGTCGATGCAGAACGCCCTCACTGAAATACGGTTCACATCGGAGAAGAATATCAAAAATTGGCTTGATTCATTCTTGGCTGCCAAGCCGGCTCAGTTCTTTTGGGATGGGATCCACAAATTGCCAGAAAGATGGGAAAAAGTCATAGCTTCAGATGGGCAATACTGTGAATAATACTATTGTACATGTTTTTTTTAAACAAACGTTCAAATTTTGAAAAAAAAAACCGCACGAATTAAAATATATACCCAATACGATCGCATTAATTTTGACGCCACGGTCTAAAAATACGAGTGAGCGAAAAATACGAAAGAGCGACTATCGGCGGTTATGGTATCCCAAACCATCAACATCGGTGCTGCCTACTTTTTGGTGGCCGTCCGAAAGTGTAAATTTTCGAAGGACCTCTCTGGCAAGTAAACTCGGTCATTTTGTTTGTTGACATATTGCTCGATAAAAAATGGCGACTCATCAGAAAAAACCAAATTCAGCAATTCATCACTTTCGTGCAAGCGTAGCAACTCCTTCGCTCTTTCGACTCTAACTTTTTTTTGTTGCGGTGTAAGATCGTGTGCTTTATGGAACTTGAGCCCAAGCTCATTTTTCAGTATCTGTTGCATCCGTTCCAACGATATGTTGAGGTCACGAGCCATTTTTCTTCCACTTCGACGCGGATTTCGCTCAATTCGAGCCTTCACTTTCCGAACCATTTCTGCCGATGTTGCTGTTTTCTTATGACCACCTCCATGGCGTTTTGCAACGCTGCCAATATCACGGTAACGATCTATGGTTCGAGACACAAATGATTTATTCACGTTGAGGTGCTGGAGGGCTCTAACGATAGCTACTTGTGCTTTTCCAGCCAAATATAAAGCAATCACACTATTATGTTTGAATTCAAGACGCAAATCGTTTGAAAGGCTTATAAATAATAAAATTATCTGTCATGAGTTAAAATTTGACCTCACTGTCATGAATGGTTTGGAAATTATAGCAGTCTGAAATTGGTTGCAGTTTGAGTCATTCAGGGTGTATATTACGGTTGCTCAAACCAAAAGTCAGTGGCTGATGGTCCGTCAAAATTCGTATTTTCTTCGCTCCATATACTCGTAAATACATGCTTTATGAGCAAAAAGCTCTTAAAAGAATTTCAAGCTGGTTTTAGGTCTGAATACTCAACGGTTGATCACATTTTTGTATGGAAAAACATATCAGAGATATTCATAGAACAAAAAAGAAGGCTTAACGCTTTTTTGTGGGTTTTTAGACGGTCTTCGATTGCATGAATCGAAACGCTTCATCCTATAAATTGTATGGAATGGGAATCTCGACGAAATTTGGAACAAAACTTCTACGAATATGCCGAATCAGCTGTGTGGAACGGTGAAGCGTTATCGGAATAGTTGAAACCGGAGTCAGGAGTAAATCAGAGGTGTTCTCTGAGTCCAACCTTATTTGGCTTCTTTATAGACGATATGGTTGACTTTCTTCCGGGTGGCGTAGAATTGGCAGAGGCTCACATTAAAGCCCTTTGCAGATGACTTTGTCGACATATGAGTATTCGCCGGAATCCTTGCAAACGATGATAAATCGATTATATGAGTACTGCATATTATGGAGTCTGATAGTAAACTCGGATAAGTCCAGGATGATAATATTCAAAACAGGAGGAGGTAGATCTTCTCACAATAAAAAGTGGCACTAAAGCGGGTAGTAGAAGTAGTATAATGTCAGAACAGAGCACTCAGACAAAGAACAAGTCCATTGTACCTTTTGTAAGCTCCTTTAAATGAAATCTTTCAGTCGTACGAAGAAAGATGCGTAAGCGCTTCAGTGATAAGGTGCCTACAGTAGCAGCACCCACCACATCAGCGCCGAGTACCTGCAACCTAATGCGAGCATAAGCCGGACATTTACAGAGAAAGTGCTCCACGATGTCGTCATGACTTTCACAGGTAGCATAGCAAGATGTTGTATCACTTATGCCAGCACATTTAAGTGCTTTACAAAACCTCTGTCACGACGCCAATCCCATCCCATACAAACGTCGAGAAGCATTAGTTTGGTCTGCCTGCAATCTAGGGAGTTATGCCATCTGGAGTTGTGATCATATGTGACCCAACTGTTCCCTAATCCCTTACCGAGGACGCAAGCAGAACCAACGTAAGTTCGGGTTATGGAAGACTCTCCTCTGAGCCTTGTCTGGCAAGTTCATCGTCAATTTCATTTCCCGTGATCTCATTGTAATCTAGGACCCAGACAAGGGTCACTGAATTTAGAATTCCGACTACATTCAGTAATATTTTGAACTCTTCAGCTATCTTAGAAATCATAAGAGGATTCAGCAAGGCTCTAGGCCCAACTTGACTGTCGCTTTAGATGTAAATGCTTTGCTCTCTCCACTGGTTCCTCGCAATATAGTTCGCTGACAATAGGATTGCCAGACAAATGAGAGCTTTCCTAACGTGCATTGCAATCTTACGTTGTTGTCCTCCAGAAAGACATCAGCGCCACATCCTATATTGGTTTTAGAGCCGTCCGTGAAGACCCGATTGCATTCCTTTCCTGGCTCAGATATTTTTTTCCGCAACAGGAATTCTGGTATCATTGCATCGGACGGCATGTCTATAAGACCGTAGTCGTAAGACAGTCGACGCGCAAGGTCATTAAATCTCCAGTGCGTGTAGTACCGAGCACCACTACTTTTTAAACAGAGGATGGCTTTGAGAGTGCAGCCCATGATATGAATATCAAGGGGATTCATCAATGCTTCAAGAGCGATGCCAGGAGTGCTGGGGAAAGCCCCCATGCATCCGACAGAAGCAGTAGAATTAGTAAAGGCATATAAGTATCTTGCAATTCTTTTGTCCGGTAAACTTAGCATGAAAAGACATCTAAATGAAAAACTCGTAAAATCTTAGTAGTGGACGCAGTAGTTAATTCAAGGAATTTGAAGCCGTTGTCGTGGCTGTAATGCTCTACGGGGGCTATAGGCCATACATATAGAGATCGAAAAGCTGTTCCGTTTTTTTATTAAGAAAACTTTTCACCTCCCAGCAAATACGCCGAACTACATGCTTGTGCTTGAAACGGGCTTATCTCTGCTATGTACATATAAAAACCGTTAAGCTGCACATGAACTACATACTAATGGTGTTAAGCATGCCAAACAATCGTCTACCAGAGATAGTGTGCAACTGTTTCAAGTGTGGATGGAATTAGCTCGTGGGTATGGCGTTGAATTAAAGGACACAATTGGAAAAACGTATTATACTTCGTAAGAACGAAGTCCCTAGATAAAGCGTCGGGATCGCTACATCGTACTGCATACAGTCGGCTTTAGCACCTTCTGGAGGCCAGAAACTATTTTAAAGACATTCATACCATGCAGGATGTCTCAATTATGTTTAAAATCCGTGGAAAGTTTCTAAGAATTAATTTTGTCCCCCATAAAGAAGATCTTTCTGTACTATGCAGCATATGCAATTTTGATGGAAAGGCATCACTAAAAATAGTTAACACAAGTCAGGAGCTGCAATCTCGACCACGGTTATAGCGGACTGCTTAAAAAAAAGGAAAAATGCGTGGTAATTTTGCAGGCTTCTCTCAGGTCGCTTCTATCCGGTGGCTGTCACTTGAGAGCGGTGTACTGCTATCTTTTTTATCAATATTGATTTCTAGTAATATTTTCAACTTGGCAGATGGCAAGGGCATGTTAAATTCAACTGGATTTTAACCTTTTTTGACGCATTAACCTTTACCTGTGCTCTCTTTACTCTTATAAGATTCGTCAAAAGCTCCTGGAATGGTCACTTAAGAATCATTTGTAGTAGGAGGTGAGTCCAAGAAATCCTTTCTGGCTTTAGATTGCGAATGGCTTCTACTTTCTTTCTATCGAATTTTATATCTTTGTTTGTTCTAAAGTACCGTGAAAATTCGGTTTCCAGCTTAAAGAATAGTGTTTTCTCCAGGTTTACTTTGAGGTTCGCTGCTTCCAGTGTGGCTAGCACCGTTTCAACGTTCTAAGGTTGTTCTTCCCAATGTTTGCCATGTATAATTGTGTCGTCGATGTAGTCATAACATATTAGGCCGATATAGTGTATCAGAACGTCATCTTTAGTTTTTTGGAAGATAGCCGGTGCTGAGTTCAAATGGGAGCCTAGTTAACTCATATCTCCAACTTATGGCGAAGGCTGTCTTCGGGATGTCAACTTCCTTCATTCTTATTTTGTAAAAGTTCGAAGTTAGGTCAAGGAGCTCAAGGTTTTTTGGAGCCTGCGACTGTTTTTAGTTTTTTGAAGTCAATTACCACTCTATACTTCCTCTCTCCAGTTGAAGGAGAGTTGTACAGGGTCTTTGATGGCCTTTGTTGGGGTGTGTAGGGTTAAAACTTTGTGTTGTTACGTGTGGGCCTTAACAGATGCAATGAGATCGGCCTTAACAGATGCCCTCACTGTGCTCTTGCATCGTCTACCGCTTGACCTTCACAGTGACCTACAGTGCTATAAGACTCAAGGAGTCTGGATGCTGAACTGCAAGACTATATGGCCATAGTAAATAACATCCTGGATTCGTTACCAAACGACATGGTCACGTCTCCAACTAACTACAGCACACCCAAAGTAAACTTCACAAAAGTCTTCTACGTCGGTTTCCCAACAAGGGCTCAGTGGAGGAGAGATGAAGTAGTATGACCGACACGGTCATATGTGTTGGGGCCGGTGTCTACTCGGAATTACCGAAAATATCAATTTCAGTCTGCTTACCGGATTTTACTGGCGTTTTCCAGGCGGAATTACTGGCCAACCGAGAAGCATGCAGGCAACTGGGGCGGGACACAACTGGACACACAAATAATGCATTGCCATTCTTATAGATAGCAAAGCCGCTATCAAAGCCATCGACTCGGCTACCATATTATCCATACTGGTGCAGGAGTGTCGGAACGAGCTTGCCAGCCCGAGCGAACGTTTCAGAGTCACATTTCTGTGGGTCCCAGGGCAGAAAGCCATTGGCAAACTGCGTCATATCAAGAAAGATATGGACTACCTACGATCAAAATAAAACGAAGAACCTATTAAACAGAATCACGGGGCATTGGCCAATTGGAGACCATGCGGATAATCATCAGGCATCCCATACAATCCTCACTGCCGGAAATGCCTAAATACAAACGAGAAAGAAACTCTCTTTCTCTTCCTCTGCAAATGTCCAACTCTAGCAAGAGCCAGACCGCGCGCACTTTACTAACCATTCTTTGACGACCTTAGAGACATCTCGGGTAAAGGGATACAGGATCTTATCCGTTTTCTCAAATTTACAGGTTTGTTATAGGCACCGACCGGACCACATTCTTAACAACCATCACAAAATAGGTTTCATGAGGCGTGGTAACAAAACGGCACATCCTAGTGCTAATTGGGTTCAATGGCATGAACCGCCACTTCTACCTAGCTACCATATACGAACAGCCTTATCTTGCCATCTTGCAATATCTTTTGAATCTGCGATTCTACTTCCGACCTCAGATTGATTTCGTATATATAGACCCGGCTGTTGTCGTTTTGATTTCTGCTCTTATGTTTGTATCTATGAGCTCATCATAGCTGATTGAGCCAAATACTTTCTTGTGTCTGTTAATTATGTTTTGAAGAAGTATCCTTGTTTCATTGGATAGATGTTCCTTCTTAATTTTGATGTTATTGACTTGAACTTGAACCGATAAAATATGGTTTTTTCTATCTACGATTGCCTCTAACTGTTTGAGAGTATCGTCGCCAGAAAAACAAAAAATCAAATGTTTTTAAGCTGTTTTTAAGTGACTCTACTACAAGGTTTTCTGCTTCATCTTTACAGGATTCTGAACGGGGTTTCTACTTGTTGGTTAAACTTCCGCGAGCTATTCTTGTAGTACAGCTTTACAATATCTTCGGTAAAGCATTTCTCGTGATCCTTTTTCGTTTTCTGGAGAAGCCGATGGTCCTCCAGTTAAAAGTTCACCCTCGGCTCTCGTGTTTAATTGCAGCACCGCTTTGTACGCGTTTTGTTTAACTGCATGTGCTTGTCGGTATTCTTCATCAAACTTTCATCATCTCGGTGGTGGTCGGGCGGAACTCAGCACATCAGTTGATGGATGTTGGCAGCGTTACCATCATATTCATGCCGCTTAATATTTAAAAAATACTTTCATGTTCCAGTTTTCAGGAACCTTTACGAGAAATTGGGGCGCATTTTGGGCATTAAGAGAACAATATTTTGGCCGAAAACGCTAGTCGTGTTTTCTTCTTCTTTCTTCTTCAGCGGACGTTTAACCAAAAAATGAGCCTCATCATTTTCAAGATTAAGTCAGGGTCTCGGAATAGAGATGGTGGCAGATGAGCTTTTATTGTACCAACGGCAGCGCTCACATTTCAGAACGGGTTGCTGGCTTCAGTCTAACTGACCTCTCATTCTAGGCGTGTTTTAACTGAACTGGCCTTCAAGGTGTCCGGTTGAGCCACTGATCTAATTGCCCGGTAAATAAAAAAAAAAAATGTTGTTACGACGTAACAAAAAGCCTCGGATATGGATGGATCCGCTGTTGGCAATCCTTGCAAATGAAAGAAGGACAAAAAACTTCGGATACTCTGGCCTCTGCTGCACAACAGATATTAGCGCCATCCAAGGAATGCGATGGGATGGGCCGTACAAAAAGAGAATGAAAAACTGTCATCTACTATGACAACTGTTATTGACGGCAAAAGCAGCGCTTATTTGGATCCCAAAATTAGCCTTATATGTGCGCTACCCCATAAAGGAGAAAGAAGACGACACCAAAGATGGCTTCTACAAGCACTGAGACACTTATGACGTTCAAATTGTCGTCGGCGATTTTTATGCAAAGCTAGGAAGAGAGTGCATCTTTGGTACGAATGTAGGAATATATAGCAGATTGACCACATCGAAAGGTATGACATCGCAAAGGCAAGCTTATACTGTGAGGAAGTCAAACGTTGGACAGCTACAACTATAACATCACAGATGATCCTCCGATCATTAGTTTCACTTGGCCACCACAACGGAACCCCTGGCTTGATGACAAGTGCTGACAAGCACATGTAGCTAAACCAGATGCATATTAAGCGGCGATTCATAGCAAGACGAGAGCTGTTCACGAGTTCTACGAGTATTAGAAAGATGAACACCGGATTCTCAGTATCAAAGAGAAGGAGTATAAGAAGCGCATGGTCGAGGAAATTGAGAGATGCGAACATGCGAATAAGGGAAGGTAGTGGTAGATGCTGAGCATCTTGAAAGAACATTTCTCCAGGCTATGCAACGGCGGTGACGAACCAAATACCGATATCAGGTAGAATGAACCTTTCAACCTGGATGATGTATCTATATCAGTATATAGAGCAATGTATCTTTCAAAAATATCTTTCAAAAGTCCGTCCAACTACTCTTATATGTCCATGATATTGACATAATCGAAAAAAAAAACATGATGCCAATGGCGCTTTCGCGAGTATTGAGGTGGAAGCGACGAGGACACCTAACACCGACGTCTCGGACAGAACCTCAGCCTCGACAGATATATTTTTGAGGTAGTTAACGACTTTGTTTACCTATCAATTCTATCAATTTTGCTATCAATTCAGACAATGACACCAGCGCTGAGACAAAGGAATAACTCTTGCCAATAGCTGTTTCTTTGGGTTAAGATGGCAATTGACCAAGAAAGCCCTCTGTGGAACAAAAAAAGTGCCGTGTATAAGAGAGGTACGCTTGGATGGCTTAAAAGGAAAATTGTCCTACATTCGGTGAATGTAGGAGGAGATGCAACGATGAACTGTATGCGCTGTATAGTACAGTGAGGTGGCTGAGTCATCTAAAGCGGATGGACACCGACACTCAGGTCGCGCACGCAAGTGGAAGGGGACCCCAGCCAACTTAGCGTACGTAACTGAAGCTTGGCTGGAGACGCCTATTGGTTGAGACCCAGGTCCATTCCGGACAGCAGCGCCACTTCAAGTAAGTAAGTAAGAGCCTCATTACTATACAAAATTTGACGGCTTTATTAAATTTCACGCGGCTTTAGCTATTGCATCAATAGCGTCTTATAAGACTTGAGACGAAGATCTTTAGCTTCCACACTGCGACATTTTCTTCTAAATGCCCAGCTCTCGTGCGTGAGTATCTAATAGAGTGAATTGGGCGCGAAATTTTTCAATAAGTTGATAAAAAGTATGCTCAGATGGCCGATGATGTCTATCGTAAAATTGAGGAAGTGCTCTTTACTATAAGTGTCACCAACAGAGTTGCGATCGGGAAATAAAGATTATTCCCGGATTAGAACCCCTATGGTTACAGGTACTCAAATGAGTGTTTAAATGAGAGGACTTAATGGTCGATGACATCCTGTCATTTTCTAAAAATAAAAAACTGCGATGTCATGCATTGAATGTGAATATCACCGAGGACCGACACATCAGACTAAAGCAATTGAGGTGACTGATGCATAATTAATCAAAACTGAGTGGAATCTTTATCAACACTACTGTTGTGGCATAATCGAGCATCGAATGCATCTTAATAAATGACAATCCTTTCGAATCAACTATCTATCAGCCATGCAATCAAAAAGCCATGAATACGTGATGTCATCTTTCTCATACGGTATGCCAATCACCTCATAGATACACTAACTAAGCTATCGATGTGTTTTTAATTTAATCAATGGACACGAGTATCTACTTCTATCCACATACGAGTACTCGTCAAATGCTTTTCAATGGCCCAAAAATTTGTTTGGACAGAAACCAATAGATACATTCTAGATCCTGGTAACCAGAAACGAGTAACAAGAAACCGGAAATCCTCACACACAGAAAGTAATTAGATAAAAGTAATTTTGCAGCTCTTCTCATGGTACTGGGGTCTGGGTCTGGTGCTGGTGTTGCTATTGCTGGTGTTATTGTAGAAAGCTGTAGCTTTAGATGTTGGCTGTATAACTGGTGTTGGTTTCATTTGGAGCTCTGGTGTTAGAACACGGTGTAATCCTTTACTCGACAATCAGATACTGTGAAAGTAGGTGGATGGTGTAGATCCACTAAAGCACGGAGCGTGTACTGTGATCTATGCAAATGATGTCCTGGGGTGAAATAAATTAAGTAGGTGTTGCCAAATGGCGTCGGATGAGCTGTGAAGTTAGTGCCTTGTTTATGTGTAGTCATATATCGTCGACAGGGAGCTGTATAGTGAAAAGTCAAGCCAAGAGCAGCAGCAAAGGAGCACCAGCACCAGAACCAGCACCGGCATAAGAGCGGCAGAAGGCAGACTGGGTGTGGCTACTTAACGATGTTAATTCCATTCGAAACATTGCGAATGGAATCGTTGTCGATGTTCAGGGGTCGTGTTTTCTGAATTCTGATTTAGAAATAGAAATAGAAATTGTAATGAAGTTTTGGCGTGTGCTATCCTGTTTATAGTACAAGCAAGCAAGCAGCATGGTTTGTTTAGATTGGGCTGTGTGAGTTGAATTAACATTAAAAGCAGTTAGCTGCTTCAATGCTGGAACTATGGCAGTTTTAGCACTGCCATTGCCATTGCCATTGCCCCTGATGCTGCCGTTGATTCTGCCTCTGCTTCAATTTACTAAGATTTATGGGAAGTCAGAGTCATGTTTGAATTCATTTCAATTTGTTTGCGTAGAGTGCTTTATTCGAAGATTATTCGGAATTGTGTGGAACGAATGCAGTGAAGGATTTCTTTTACTATCTGAGTAGATGTGTGTGGTGTCAAAAATTGCCAGAGTGATGTATTGTTTAGGGAATTCGAAAGGATTTCAATAAAGGGTTGCTCAACAGGGTTGTGCTATGCTACAGATGTATTCATATAACCTCATCGTTACGGAAGCATACAGCATTGTATTCGAATTTCTGTAACACGTATCTGCGTACTCCTATGTATAGCTATACTTAACTAATTTTGGATTTCAAATTTCAATCCATTTGCTGAAAATTTCAGGACCTGGAAACAGAAACACATCATTGTCACCGTAAAGATCGAGTCGTTAAGCTTGTTCTAACCCGATGTTGGCAGCGTTTCATAGAGCTATTTTATTGTGTGTTACTTAGAATTCAAACTATCAGAAGGGGACATTCTGTTTTCCCTTTTTATCACTTGTCGTATGGTTAATTCTTAATAATTGTAGATTCCAACAAATCTATCCTGAGACTTCCAAAAATGGCAAAGTCGTCTTAGATCGACGTAATCCTCGTAAAACAAGAATCAAAGACAGTGCCAAAGACATTTCTCCATCAGGTTACTACCTTACTAGTGGTAAAATCGTCTGCGGTCAAGAATAGACGAAGTTTGTAAGTCACAAGGAATAACGACTTCCAAGGCAGCAATTGTCGATTCTATGATGCCTTCAAAAATGGATAAGCCGCTGGTTGCTTTGGCAAATTGACGAAGGAAAGACTTGACTCAGATGAAGTATGCTTCTGTTGATAGTATTTAATCTCCTTTAAGAAATGTAAGCGCGGCAGGTAAGAGATCCGGTTTGGCAGCCTCCTTATTCTTAAGTTCGATGTTTCTCATCTTTATTACAGCTCAGTATCCTTTTTTGTTACATGGCTTGTTTGAAGATTTTATGCTTAAACCAGCTGTTTCGTTAGAGTGGTCGACTGAACATCAATACGTTAGTGGCACCGATGATTCTCATAGCTCAGCTTAAATCGTTCTTTCTGCCAAACGATTTGCAGAAGTGGTTTATTTATATCCTATAACTTCATGCTTTTGGTACAATTTCTTAATGTTATTCCTGGACTGGAACAACTCCATTTCCCCGATCACATATTTTAAATGACATTTCTTTCCCCCCAAAGGCAAGATGTTCTTCACTTCTGCCGTTCTCGTTCTTCAGTGCTCCTTTGTAGGCGAGGTGCTTGCTTTTACTTTTCATCTTTGAGTGTCATTAGAGGCATTTCTCAATATACCACTGAACTTCAGCATTTAAAACTGATTTTAAGGACAAGGGGTAAAACTTCTGGTGATTGTCACGATTGCAGCTTTGCTTACTTATTTACATGCTTCAGTTGCGTTACAGTCCGGGGTAAATCTACCCTCCAGGTGGCCCTAAGTTTTGCTTTCAGATTCGCACGCCAAATCGGTTATCCGTTTTTGACAAAGTTCATGTCTCTAAATTATAGAGGGAGACTGGAATAATCAATGTTTTATAGACCGAAGCAATCAATGAGTTCAATAAAAAACAGCGATTGGCAAGAGTTACACTTCGAATGATCACTAAGGTGGTTTCATGATTTTGCTAACCGCAAAGCCTTAAATTAAAACAGAACCTCATGAAGCAGCGAGCCATATGCATTCCGTTGAGTTGTCTAAAAAATGCCATTGACGGCATTAAAATTGACAAATTGGCAGTGGGAATTGGTTTGGAATTGCAGAGTCTTTTCCCAGGTCCGAAGTCATGCTGATAAGAATCAATCAATTGGTTAACACGAGCTCTAAAGCTGATTCAATGCTGAGGTACAATTTGTCTGGCTTTCTTTCATTCATTGACTTTCGAAAAGTCATCTTCCACCGTCTTGAACAGCTCGATAAGTAGGCCATCAGTACGGTAAATTTCTTGAACTTTCGTAAACAAACAAGTTCATTTAAATAATAAGCGGCTGCCAAAGTGCCTACAGTACCAGCACCCAACACGTAAGCGCCAACTATCTGCAACCTGATGCAACCATAAGAAGGACATTCACAGAGGTAGTGCTCGGCGATCACATTCACAGCAAGTGTCACAGGGTGTTGTATCACTTATGACTAGCACTTAGGCACTTAGGCACTTAGGCACTTAGGCACTTAGGCACTTAGCCCAACTGACGAACTCCAGGAAGACCGCTGACGTCTTAGAGACCGTCGGGAAGCATTGTTTGGTCTGCCGCAACTGAAACCCAATTGTCAATTAAAATCGTAGCCAAAGATGCAGGTAGACCTGCATTTCTCCTCTGACACTTGCCTGGCAAGCGATTTATTTTCCCGTGATCAAGTTGTGACCTGGGACCATGCAACACTCAGTGAATTTAACCCTTTCAACTGCGTTCAGTGATATCTTGCATTCTCGAACTAGTTTGGAGGTGACCACCGGACGACATCTCTTTCCTGGCTCAGATTCTGGACGAAAGTCGATTTCGTATTTTTAAAACAACAGAAGTTCTGCTTTCATTCCAATTAGACAGCATGTCCATAAGACCAAAATCAAAACAACAGTCGGCGCGGAAGGTCATCAAAGCTCCAGTGCTTTTTGTACCAAAGACCACTCTCTTTTTAAACGGAAGAAAGCTTTGAGAGTGCATGATATGCATATCCAGGGGAGGAAGATTCATCAATGCTTCATGGTTATCAATGCTTATTCCACCTGGCAACCAACGCCTAGGATATAATTGACCTTAACATAACCGTGTTGATTGAGATGACTTTTTTCGGTGACAGCTCCATGTCTTGCTGATAGCTCCTTTGTACTTCCGGAAGGCCGAAAGAGTATAAAAGGCATTCGATGTTACATGCTTAGTCCAGAGAAGTTTATTATCCAGGATGACATCCAAATACTTAGCTTCTTTGGAGAATTGAATGGTGATTCCTTTGAGCCCTAGATAAGGCAGATTCCTATTTCTCGTAAAGAGAACAATCTCAGTTTTGAGTTGTCGCTCACGTTTAGGGCGGCATGCACTTTTGAGCAGATAGTCGCTAGACACGATATAACAGACAGTATAGCTATATCATACGCGTAAGTTGCGCTTCAGTGAGTCAACCAACATGCACCATAGAAGTGTTTACCCAGCTGGGATTCATTGTCAAACCACGATTTCGCAGTTGTTGTTGGAAGAAACCTAGCACACCAGAGGATGCATTTGTGGTGGTTTGTTGACAGCTTTGTCCTCAGTTTCGGAACAAGATACTGGCGGCCCAGCACGTCGGGAAAGGTTAAGTGACTCCTGCCCGGCAAAGCCTCTGTCAGTTTCTTTTGATTGCAACCTTCATATATTTGGCTAATATTGGCGAATTTGGACTTGCAAAATTCCAAATGCAAATTGTCACACAAACTTGACTACCTGGCATATCTATGCCTGAATGACAAATACGCCTCCAAAGAGCCACTTCTTGTTCTTTGGGTAGCAATCGCCGTGGTATGTGTCGCAGTTTTTTATCTTTCTTAGGCTAGGTCTATTCCATTGCACTTGTTGGATCGCAATTATACCTTCTTGGTAGTAGTTTTGCGTATCCTATTGTCCGGCTGCACGTAGTCAGTCGAAGGATACAACATTCCACGTGCAGTAACTAAAATCGTTTGCCTTTTCGACCAGCGTGGAACGTCAACGACGACGACTTACCCAACCAAGGTGGGCCATACTCTTTGTGGCATTATCTTGAGCTTAATGGGCCGACTATATCGGCCCATCTGCAAAACTAAGGCAGTGATATGCGTATTGATCGCAACGTGGTCGATATGACGATATGCTGGTTGGATAAAGTCATATACCTCTGTGAACATTGAGATGAGAAAACCGTGTCTTAGTTGCAGATATGATTAGCCCACCTCAGAGCTAAGAGCTATACCCAAATATACATGCAACTATATTGTGACGAAAAGGTGAATGAGGCGAAACATCTTAGTCCACGAAGGTTTGAGAATTTAAGATTTTTAAGTTGAATTTACTGAGCCTTGTCACATGGGATCGAGCTTACTACCTAGTCTAGTCAAATACTGATACAAAGAAAAAATTGTGCCAAATGATATTTTTATTTGTCAAATCCTGTCAAAGCTACAAGCTATGGAAGACTTCAATCGAAATGGCCGCCATTTGCCTTAAAGCAGGATCTGTGACGTACTTGCCAATCATCAATCGCATTATGGATCTCATTCATCGGAAAGCTGTCGTCAGCGCGGACAATTAATCGCTTAAAAGACTAAATTTCTCGGTGGTGAATAGAGCAAGCCATTCCCTCTAAAACGGATCACAACTTGCAATCCAAAGGGTTGAGGTCCAGACTGCCAAGAGGTCAGGTCCGGACATCCAGTGATATAAAGTAGGGTAAATTTTTTTAGCCACTCTTGAGTGGTTTTCGTCTTGCTGACTGGGGCATAATCTTATTGGAATGTGCAGTGCTATTTTGGGAACATTGGTCGGCTTAGTGGCTTAACGAATTCTTCCAAAACAGAGCTTGCGAACTCGACTATAGCTTTCATTGACAGTTGCGTTTCTCATAAGCGCATCTTTTGGCGGCATAACTCCATAGGAGTTTTACTGGACTTAAGCCGATGAAATTGCAGTAATTCCAGAACCTAAGGCACATTGTGGTACACGTGGGATCTCTAGGGAATTTGTTGCTTAATCGTTGGGTTTCATCTCTGACAAAAACAAAAATCACTGAGACTTCCGTTTACTTCCTTTGTTCTGTAAGTTCTTGAGAATTTTTGAAACATTCTCACATCGCAGGCAAAATAAACTTTGCTGGCTAAGAATCATTCTATGCTATCTACAGCCTCTTTATAATTAACTCAAAGGGTAGAGAATATCTCCTTCAATTCTAAGAGCTTTAACTTTTTTAAAATTTCATAAAACACCGGTCTGTGGTTAGAATCAATTATATTAGTTTTGAAAGGACTTTTGCACAAATGTAGAATCTTTAGAACTATTACCTTTGAAAAAGTTTTTCATTTCGAAATGCAACTACGGATACGAATATTCAAAAGTGGGTCTTCCCTCTTCATGGTTTTCGTTTTTTGCTTTAGTTTTTGTTTCTCATTCTCTGGCTTGGTTTTCTTATTATCAGGAAACCAATTGGGCGAAATGAAGCAAAACTTGCTTCCATGGAAGTAGGTCAATTGTATTGCAGTGTTGTACGAATATCCGTACTAGATGTTCGTATATTTTGTTCGCTAATTACCAGTGGTGCTTAATTTCATAGAATTAAATATTTATAAGGATAAGAAGCATAGTATTAGCTACAGAGCTATCGGAAATTGTTTTCATCTGGTGGGTCATTAAAAATGTAACCACTAACAATTAACCACACGGCAAGGGCTTTCTCCGACTTGAAAAGCATGAACTGTGTGGTAAGAGGATTTAAGTAGTTTTACAGAGGGAAACTTGTAACTTCGACCAGGGCACATAGATATGATTAACAAATATACTCGTTTAAATAAACACTTATACTTCTCAAACTCATTAACCGACCTTTAGGTGAGAGTCTGGGAACGCCTGAATTGATTAAGGGTATAAGAATGGAAAAGGGTACATAACTAACGAGGCTTACCCTCACTTTGATAAGTGACCATAATTTGGTAGAGATTTAGTTCCAGTTTAAACATTTGACGCAATTTCTTCGGGATAAGTGTCACATCAGCATCGTAATGGTACAGTGCTCTAATGGTACAGAGACTTGCATAATTCATCACAGAAAATTATTCGAACTAAATCGTGAATATTTTCGATGATGATGAGGGATGATTTCTTCTGATTTTCGACATGGATTCACTCAACAATAGTGTGAAGATCATCGATGTGTCCGATGTGCAAGAAAACATCGATGCTGTGCGCGAACGGATATTCTAAGATGGTCGTGTAACTTATTGTAAAATTGACGATTGGTCCAAAAAAATGTTGAAAAAATTCTTTCACGTTGCTTCAAAAGATCTCTGGATGGTTAAGCATTGTTTTATGCTAAATTTCGATTTTCAAGAAAGAAATGCTCGCCAATTTTTAATGAGACCAATCATGCACTTAACATGAAGAAAGCCAGTATGCAACTGATGGGTTACTACAAACTGTGATTGAATGACAATGTGATTAGTAAAAGTTGATTTTTAGAGTTGTCATATTAAAACGAATGATTATACTTTGTTTCTACTCTGAACATCCTCCGCCCTTGAAGGTTAATCGATTGGCAGAACGCATTACTTTGTAACAGCGCGCTTTGATATACCAATGCTTGTTCGCACTACTGCCATCCGAACAACGTCGTCTGCTACTTTAAGGGTTTCGATAACTCTGAATAGAGGCCACTTCAAAGGTGAAAGATTTTCATTTCTCAGCAATACCATATTTCCAACAGCAGCATGTTGCAGGTTGATGAGCGCCACTTGCTTCGTTGCTGTAGAGTAGTCAAGTATTCGGTGCTCCACTTCTTCCAAAAAAGCTGATCAATTAAGATCATCTACTGAGGCGACTGATTGATTGTTTGAACTTCCTCAGGCTCAACTGTAGATGTGATTGGCGCAGGAGTAAGAATCTCGAGATCATCAAGATTATCTGTAATGGAACATGAAGGTCGTGAATTTATGGCTGCAGAAATTTGACAAACTATTGTTCTGAGTTCTACAAAATTCAAAGTTACAAAAGCTACTGTGTGCCAAAAATGGTACTTGGCAAGGTATAAACTTCTAATCGATCCCATCCTCGAGACATTGCTGTTGAACTGCTTGGTTGTGACTGTCACTCAGGAATAAGTTTCGAAAATCAGCTAGCTTGTTTTTTGCATCAAGAAAATTTGTAGGGTTGTCGGCTCAAATGCATTTCGGCCGGCGTTGAAAATGCCTTTACCAGCTCTAAATGCACAGCTTTGGTTGCGAAGCGAATAAACAAGCACATTTAGCATTGTGTAGGAGGCCTCCCTCTTTCTTTTGATTGATAGTAAAATGGCCAACAAAAGTCGACTCCAGTAGCAAAACAAAACTCTGTTGAATTGCACCCATTCAATTGGTAGATTCCCCATTAAATGTTGCGCTATTCTTGGCTTTAGCCGAAAACCGGTTTTTTCTGTTGTGTATTTAACGCAGCGTTCTAATGGCTAAAGCACTCGTGCAGATAACTTGCATGCAGTGCTGCTGTCAGATCTGCTTGTGAAAGAAAGTAAGTTTCGGCGTTCCTGTCGCTCCTGCAACCAACCAGCGGTGGTTTGACATGCACATGACGTGCGGACGTGCTCTAATCGACGGAAGTTGGCCAAAACGATGAAACCGGCTGAAACCGGTGTTGCAACCAACACAAGTTGCATCTTTGGCGGACGGAACTTTGACGTCCCTGAAAAAAGTAAGAAAAAAAAGCGTGCGAAACCGGTGCACCTATAAAAATGCTGTCTGCTATCACCTTTCTGGCGTGCAAACACTGTATCGATCAACTGTGAGAGCTAACCAAAACTTAGAATATTTGCGTTCAACTTCACACTGAAAAGTGAATTTCTACTTTCACAAGGAGAAAAAGAATCGGGAAATCTCTTGTTATGGGAATAAACAAAGTTTCTGTCGAGACCATTAAGTCATTAAGACACTTTTTGGGGCAATAGCCAATGCCATCGTCTGACCTGATTGTCAACAATGTTGGCTCTCAGCCAATCGGAACCAGCTCACAATTAGCTCCTATCAACGAAGCTGCCAGTGAGGTGAACAACACAACACGCCGTAGCTGGTGCTTTCTTTGATGGCTTAAAGTTGCCTGGCACCGATGACGTGCGCGGGCAGACGTAGACATGAAGAAGTGGGCTATCAGTCAACCATCTCTAAATTGAGGTTATTCTCTTTACAAGAAGGAGGAAGCTGTCTAGTCTTAGTCATCTAGTGCTTAAAGGTATCACCATCCAGAACTCCTATTACGGAAAAAATGTGAAATCAACTTTCCCTGTGCCCTGGACTGGTTTCGGTCAAAACAAAACAACGTTAGATTTCACTTCACGTTAGGATAGCTTGAATCTGTGTTCCAAGCGAAGATTTACGAAAACCTGACGCCACCGAACTATATTGCGGAGAACCGGTGGTGAGGCGAAGCATTTGTAGCACTTGCGACAGCCAAGCCTTATTGCTTAAAGCCTTGCTGAACACACTTATGACTTCCAAGCTAGGTAAAGATAGCAAGAGATCGTTTGACGCAGTCGCAAGGCTAACTTTAGGGGCCCAAGTCACAATGGTTTCACGAGTAATGAATCGCCGATGAACTTACCAGGTATGGTTCAGAGGAAAGTTTTTCAGGACACGAGACTACGTTGGGTCTGCCCGCGTCCTTGGTTTTGCCTTCAATGAACAGTTTGTTCTCATATGAGCACAAAAAATGCAGATGGCATAGCTCCCCGGGATGCAGGCAGACCAAACGAATGCTTCCCGACGTCTCTAGGAAGTAAGTGGTCTTTCTGCTGTCGTGACACGGCATAAGACTTTTGCAAAGCACTTAAATGTGCTGAGAATAAGTGACACAACATCCGAATGATGATGACACCGCGGAGCACTATCTCGGAGTTGGCATTAGGCTGCTGGTACTCGGCGCTGACAGATTTTTTTTTTTTTTCATCACATTTTCGCAAAATAGCGGCTATATTTCGGGGATAACAGCTCTGATATTCTCATTAGGTGCACGAGTTGTTGGGAGAGCATTGGAGGATAATATATATTTAACGTAGCGCCAACGGAAAAATGGTGTTGAATGGTACGAGCTCGGTGGCCAATTCAAGTCTCCATTTCGAGAAAACGTCCAGGAAATTTGTCAGCCAACAGAGTCATTATTTCATTAGCTGTGCTTCATGTGGCGCGATTCTGCTGAAAATCAACGTTATACACGTACATAACATTAATTTCAGGCAAGATGGTCAGTCAGTATCGTTTGGTAACCCAATCCGTTTACTGAAACAATGACACCCCCAGTTCAAAAAGGGCACCAAACTGTCACTCGTTGTGGATGAAGAGGTTGTTCCACAATTTCTCTTGGGTTCTCGAGGCGACAGTTTTGTCTGTTTACGTACCCAGATAAATGGAAATAAGTCATAATTTTGTGCAAAAGTACGGAGTTGTGTGGGGTCTGCTGACTTTAACTCCCGTGCCAATTCGACCTTATAAGCATGTAAGCGAATATCTTTATGCAAAATGAGGTGCAAAGTGGCTGCGAATAGGCCCAATTTATGTGATCATATTGAACTGGACACACCTGCGTTTTCAGTTACACTCTCAGTGGCGGCAATATTTTCAACTGACCTTGCAAACTCGTAGTCTTTACATCTTTACAACTACATTTTCATCGTTTTGTAGTACATTTTTACTATGTTAATAACCTCCTTATTTTTTACAGTTGCGTGTTGACAATTCAAAAATAATATGAGATCTAAATTGACACCTCTTGTTGGATTACTCTCTGCCGGGTGTTTTTTTTATAAGTATAGAATTTTTTTTTAAATGAACTACAAAAAGGTGAACGAAATGACCAATGTTTTGACTTTATTAGCTTTGAAACTTTATTCCATTTTACATTTAGAAACAATTTTGCATATTTAGATACCACACCTGTGTCTTATGAAGGTCTTCTTATCGGTCCGATTTTGCAGTTCTTTTTCCACAATAGCCGGCCTTATTTCGGCAATAACACACCGAATGTAAGCTTCTTAGTCATCAACTGTAGCTGTTATTTCAACATACACAAGTGAATTCACATATCTCCACAAAAACAAGTCCAAATGAGTCAAATCACATGACCTAGACGGCCAATTGGCAGGTCCATTTCTTGAGATGATTCTCCCACCAAATGTTTATCCCAATAAAGTGATGGTTTGACCCGCTGTATGGTATGTTACGCCATTCTGCTGAAATCATTTGTCTCTTAGACGATTGTTATTGATACAGGGAATCAAAAAGTCGCAATCATTTACATGTGATGCTCGGAATTGACGGTAATGTTGGCTCCATTTTCAGATTTGAAAATAAATGGGCCAATTACGAGTATGTCTCCGACATTCAAACCGCACCAAACAATGATTTTTTGCGGGATGTAATGGAGTTTCGGGAGTCTTGTTAAGATTGTGTCTACTCCAAAATACCAATTTTACTTGTTTACAAAGCCATTAAACCAGAAATGAGCCTCATCACAGAATGTGATTGGACGGTGAAAATTTAGTTCAATTTCCAGTTGATTTTCATCCCAATCACTGAAAGATGGTCCATTGGCTTTAATTGTTGTATCAGTACGGCCTTCGTCCAATTATCAACGCTGCGCCCATAAATGACGTTTTTTAATAAAAAGCAGGAGCAGAACAAAGTACTGCTCTTATTGTAAAGGTTTTCAGAAGACGCCACCAAAGGTTTGTAGTTACAAGCGACCGGCCATAGGTACTGTTCGGCAGGACCATTGGTAGTCCCTATCAGCACTTTATTCATGGTACCATGGCAGTCAGGAGCTTCCGGATCTCGGTCCGGGCCTGACTTGTTGAGATAAGACTTGTGGGAGCATAATGGCAGCTGTGGCTTAAGCCCAAACCGCGGGAAGGGTCTTAAATCCGTTGAAGAGTAGAAAATAAGTACTGGGTGCTAGAGGTTTTACATCGGGCTTGATCCATACCAAGGATGTAGTTCACGCCTCGAAAACAAGTTCTGCTTTGGTATTAGATACCACAGGGTGACTACATAGTTTTTTCAATTATTATGTTTCAGCAGCTGTCAAAAGTACAAATGACATTTAGCTATAAAAATATTCAGTAAGGTTTGCCATGTCTTCATGAATCGCTTTATGCTTGCCGAACGTGCGGAAATTATAAAAAGATAGAATATTATCGAAATTCCGGCTCAGTTGCTCATACGCAACGTGAATTTCGTCGTGAGGTCGGTCGTCATAATGGTTTTAGTGTGCAGGCAATTTGTCACACCATGGAAAAGTTTGAACGTGTATACACTCTTTTGGATCTTAAGCCACCACCGGAGAAGACCTGGAAATGTTGAATCGGCGCCGACCAGCTGGAATTGGCATCAACTAGAGAGTCGACCCGGCTTATTTTGGGATTGGATTTGGAATCATATGGATTCAAGAATAGAAACTGAACGACCATAGCCAATGCTATGAGGCATTGCGACTATGCCAACAGCAAAATTGCCATTATTGGAGCGAACACAATCCACAAGTGTTTGGCTAAGCAGTAATGCACCCAATCTTTGTGCGGTTTTTTGGATGGCGGCATTTCTTTCGAAGTGAGGAAGGAAATACCATCACAGTCAATAGTCTCATGTATATGGTAGAGCGATACTATCTGACTTTGTGTGATCAGAGCTCGCTAACATCGATATATCCGAGTTGTGGTTCCAACAAAACCGCACTACACACTACTCTAAGTTCGGCGACTGGATGAACTCACGGAGAGCATTCATCAATTGACCGCCGCGATCATGCGATTTGACACCACCCGATTATTTTCTCTTTTGAGCTACGTCAAGTCCTTAGTCAATGTTTACAAGCCAACCATTTTGGACGAGCTCAAGGCTAACATTCGACACACTATTGCCGGAATAACGCCGCACATATTGGCCCGAGTCGTCAAAAATTGGACCAACCGCTTGAAGCACTGCCAGCAATCAATAATCAATTTTATATCTCACACCATTGCTGTTTTAATCACATTTTTTGCTTCCGTTCTTATCTGGACACCCTATACTATTACTGTAGGTAGATGCTGGCAAGGCGTATCCTTGCTCTCATGGATGTATGGGCATCCCGCGAAATTTAGTCTTCTAGACAGGTGTTCACGTTTAATCCAAGAGCCGTTCTGTACCAGTTGGATCTTATACGAGTGTAGACCAAGACTTTTCCTCAAAATTTTGCACTTAGTGGACGGGCACAGGCCGAGTTGTTGGGAATGTCAAGACAAGGTTTGCCCGAGAACGTTAGTAGACTGATGCCTCTATATTTGGCACAATTGGCGGTTTATTTATTTATTTTTTTTGAATCACACAAACAATGCCTCGTGTCTGGTCGCATATTCCGGGCGTTTTTCGGCTACTGCTCTCTTCAAACGGATTAATTGTGTTCGGTAGCGTTGTCCATAGATGGTTTCAGCCGGTTTTAGCAGCCCATAATACAGCACACCTATCTGATCCCGCCAAATACAGAGCATTACCTACGCTCCATGGATATTCGGCTTTCCCGTTGATTTGGCTGGTTGGCCGGGTTTCACATCTGATTTTTTGCGCTTGGGGTTGTCGTAATGGATCCATTTTTCACCACCAGTAACAATTCGATGCAAAAATGACTTCCTTTTGTGGCGTTCCAACAGCATTTCGGACATGCAAAACCGCCTTTCGACGTCTCTCGGCTTGAGTTCATGTGAAACCCAATTTCTTTGCTTTTGAATATATCCAGCTGCTTTTAAACATTTTGAAATGTCTGCTTGAGTGACACCCAAAGATTCCGCGAGCTCTTCTTGTATTTGGCAACAGTAATGCTTCCAGTTCTTCATCTTCAAACTTTTTTGGCTGTCCAGGACGTTCATCGTCTTCCAAGCCAAAATCACCACTTTTAAATTATGCAAACCACTTTTGGCACGTTCGCTCAGCAAGCACATATTCACCATAAACTTCCACCAAAATACGGTGACTTTCGACAGCAGTTTTCTTCATATTAAAGTAATGAAGAAGAACTCCCCGCAAAAACACTTTTTCAGGCACCAAGTTGGAAATATTTGAGTGAAAAAAAATTATTGTTGCTTACGCTTCAAATGAATGACATATACTGAAATGACGTACAATGACAGTAGCTTTCTAACGCATGTTCCAATGGAATAATACAAGTTACGCCATCTCTCAGCAAACCGCACGAATTTAGTTATGTACACAATACATTCGTTGGAAACATTTTTCGCCTAAGTTGCATGGTTAATTGTGCCTAAAAGCAGGACTCTGGTAATCTGCGCTATCCCCAGTACCGACGTACATATCCTCAACGAACTCAGTTCCGATCATCTACCTGTTAAGTGTTGTGTGAAAGCTTCTCCAGTGCAGTGCTTAAATCAAGTCTATGACTTCAACAATGCCAACTGGAACTTATTTAGAAGAATAATAAGAACTAATCTTGAAAACTCTCTGGTTCAAAACAGCAACATATCTGAAGTCGAACAAAATGTAGAAGCTTTTACCTCCGCGATGTTAGAAAGCCTAGAATATTCAGTGCCAAAGAAAACGGTCGCAAGATGTGCATTCAATGTTCTTCCCTAATTTATTCTCCAGATGATAAAACTAAGAAACACCTTAGGTCCTTAGATCCAGGTGGAAACGTACAAGAAATGTGTCTCATCTCGAGGATTACAATAAAATAAATTCTTTTGTAAAATATGCATGAAGAACCATAGAAACCAATCGTGGAACGATCGTCAACAAGGTCTAAATATAATACATTCCTCCACTTAAGGTTGGCAATTCCTCGTTGGCTTCTTGTTGTGATAAAGCTAATGCGCTGGTAGTCAACTTTTTCAAAAGTCATTCGATTGGTAGAAACGTAATTCCAGTCACACATATCGAATCTTCCGTAGAACAATCACTAAAAATCCTCAATTCACAGTCATTATTTACCAACATTAAGCTTATACATCTTAATGAATTGAAGGGTATTATACATAGTTTGAAGACTAGAAAATCGTCTGGCTCAGATGGGATTAAGAATCAGTGCCTCAAAAATCTCCCTGATTTTGCTAGTTTTCAGTTTTATATGCATTTTTTCTTAATCAATAACTCTTACATACTAACAAAAAATGCTTAAATGCTGGCTTAAAATTACTTAATAATCTTATACTAACTTACTGGCCCCACACAGGCACTCTAAGCTACTCTAAATTCTTATATCTATGTCCTTCGACTTTATTTACATTTTATTTTATTTTATAATATTTATTTTCTATACTTAAAGCTAAGAAAAACATTGTTAACAAAAAACTTAGCATATAGACATTATTTTTATGAAAACTATTTACAGTGCAAATAGACTGGTTAGCTCTGCCCCATTAGTGAGGCTGGTCCGTAATTGACGGAAACGACGACGAACGATCTTCTCCATCATTTAACCACCAGGAATGCTGGTTCTGCCGAACGACATCCCTCTTATCGCGGTTTCCCACCGCCTTACTGAACCTGAGACGATCCACACTGCTGTGTGCGACGCCTCTATTGTAGTTGAGTCGCCTGTCACCAGCTGTCCGAGCGACATGGAAGATTAACGGGACCGCTGCTCTATCCTGGATCAACCCTATCTGATCTAGGTAGAGGAATGCTCCCGGCGGAATGAAGCCGTCAGAGCTTACATTCTCGTGGTAAAGGTAATTGGGGTAGTAAGCCCCAGATATAAGGTTATTCGTCGAGGTCATTGCTCTTGCAATGTGTCTTCGAGTTAGCTTAATTTCGAAGTTGTCCACTCGTATTAGGTTCGCTATGTTGTAAAGGACCTCATTGGGATAAAATTTTTTGTACTCCGACTCTGGTGTTCTGTACAAGCCAAGGCAAGCAATCTCAAACAACCGAATCTTTTCCATTAAGCTTGCTCGTACATTGAACCACACGGGACATCCGAATACCAACATGGACCTGATAAGGGCCATGTAGCAGATTACCTTTACCTCTTTATCTCTCAGTCTCAGTCTCTCAGCTAAAGCGCCTTTAGCTCTGGCCAGAGCAGCATCTACATTTTTGTCAAAATACAGAAACTGATCTAGCCAGATCCCAAGATATCTGACTACATTCGGCAGGTAAGAGGCTGTTCGTGTTGTCCAATGATCGAGAACTTTCGCCAATTTCTTCTGGTATCCCTAGAGGCTCCAGACAACGGCGTCCTAAAGAGAATGGTTTCCGACTTCTGAAAGTTGATTTTCAACTTCCAGTCATCGCAAAATCAAGAGTGTATTAATGACCTCGATTTTTGGACCTGTTCTGTACGCTATCAATTCGTCTGCGTACGCAATAGTATGGGAAAGTGAACCTATCAAGTCGCTTGTATAAATGTTGAACAGGATCGGCGAATTGACCGCGTCTTGCTGAAGACCATTGTCTGTTGGTTAGCATATTATAAGGAATGTACAAGAGTGGTTTACTGATCTCCAGCCTAGTCAGCTTATAGAAAAGACCCTCTAACCATACGGTGTGGAAGGCCTTCTCCAAGTCAACAAGGCAGGCACCAGTACATTGGTTTTTGCCTTTATTCCATTGTATATCGGACACCAGTTTAGACCCGGCATGTGAGATATCATGTTCCGCCTTAAAACTGAATTGATTATCCGGAACTATATGTTTGTCCTTAACCCACCTAGTCAGAGCTCTATTGATTACCTTTTCAAACACCTTACTGATATTCGGAAGGAGACTTATCGACCGGAGATTCGCCGGATTGATTATACTATATCCCTTCCCTTTTTGGGGATAGGTTGAACCACCGCCGTTTTCCAATGCGTTGGATAATGTGCATTATTCATTGCATTATTAAACAGGGTGGTGTGAATGTCCACCGCTTCTAGAGGAAGATGTCGTAGCACGATGTTCGGAATACGATCGGTCTCCACTGATTTCTTACTCCTGATTGTGTCATTCATCTCATGGAGTCCTTCCTTCAAAATGAATGAGGGTAAGTCATCCTCTCTGGCGAAGCCATTATTTGCCATATTTTCATCGTTGAACTGGTTGAAACCAGAGCCCTCGGATCGCCAGTTCTCTACTTCATTTTGAAAGCCGAAGTCGTGCACCAAGACGCGATTGTTCAATTCATAGTTAGGACCAATGGTATCAGTGGCCTTGTATAGTTCCTGGAAAGTCTCCCCTATGGCCTCAACCTTCTCCTGTGGATCCCCGATCACAAAGAAGTCGTCATCATCAGCGGCCTCATTTGGATCAATACCTGCTTTTGTCAGTAACCGTCCGTTGTTTGTTGTCCAGGCTTTTTTAAGGCACTGAAGGTCATTTTGATACTTTCTCCGAAATAGTTTATTTATTTGCGGGAACATATTCGGGTTGCTGGTGTTTACAGCCCGAACCTTGTTGTTCCAATGCAAACTTACAGAAATTCTGTAATTCTCTTTTATTAGCGTTTGCAAACTTTTAATAGACGACTTCAGTGTCCTAATCTTCGGGACTTGTCTGTCAGTTAATTGTCTGTACAGGTTTTTGAGTCTTGACAAAAGTCTACTTTTCTGTCGGTGCAGTGCGTCAATAGTAGGATTGCGGAACAGGTCTTCGTTAGTTGTACGTTGATACCGCGGTATTGTAGTGTCCATAGTTTGTTTAATTGTCTCGTTCATTCGTTTTAGGTACTTGTCGATCTCTTCGATTGACAAATTCCTATTGGACTTTGGGTGAAGCGTGTTCGAGGAGAGTGCTCTTGTCAATGTTGCAGAGAAGCGTGTCCATCGAGTCTTACTGTAGTTGTAAGAATATCTTTGGACAAACTCTTCCAATTCCGCAATTTCGTTGGGAATTGTAATTTCTGTGCTAAAACCGTAATGTCGCTGTCATACACGAATGTGCGCAGACAGTTTAGCGTTTGTAAATTCGTACCTGTCAGTCGTATACGTTCGTCGTATAGCAGTAGATCCAAATAAGACCCGCCTTTGGGAAACGACTAGCTATCCGTCGCTTTAAGACCGAGTCTGTACATGACATCGTCTTGACCCCACCAATCGAATAGTAGGTTCCCTCTGGTATTTGGCAAATTATTTCCCCAATCTCTGTGTTTAGCATTGAAATCTTCGCCGATTATAAAATAATTCTCCCTCGATTCCAGCCTCAGAAGTTGAAAAAGCGCGTCGGGCTCTGTAATAAATAAAGTGGATTGTGAAGTCTCAGGTGCATAAGCAGAGGCCAAGTACAGCCGCTTTCCACTGCGGAGCGGGATTTACATGACGACTGCCTCCAAAACTCGGAACCTGCTCAACACTCTCTTGTACACTCTATGAAATTTTATATCTTGTTTATTGAAGATCGCGACACCACCTCAACTTTTGGATCTGGGCCGGTTTCTTCCTATAACAATATAATTATTGTACTCTAGTTTGTGCTTATCGGTTAGCTTAGTTTCGCTAGCAAAAAGCACATCAGGAGTTTGGTCTTGTAGCAATTTAAACATTTCGGCTCTTCGTTCGATCCTAATCAGTGAATTAAGATTCACCTCAAAGACCTTCAAAGTTTGCTCCACTATGTGCGTACCCATTACGATATGTGTTACGTTAGGCCCGGCAGCAGCGCGTAGATCTGGTCCACCCGTTCGGCCTGTTCTTGTACCTGCTGTTGCAGCTGAGCCATCTGCCAGCATGTTAGGTGCAGCTTCCGTTGTTCTCGGCATTAGCGCCGGAGAAGCAACATTCGATTGCTGTACCGTAGCCCCCTTACCTGACTCCATTTGGGCGTAGGAAATTTGGGACGTGACGTCCACGTTCCCACATAACACACAAGAGAGCTGTGTCCTATCGGATGCTCCGAATCTCCTGATTTTGCCATTATGAAGTTAATGGATTTGTTTAACAACTGTCTTAGATTGGCATACTTTCCAAATAAGTGGAAAGTAGCAAAGACAATTCCAATTTTGAAACCGGGAAAAGCTCCCAATTTACCTTGTAGCTACAGGATAATTAGTCTGCTAAGCTCTCTTAGTAAGTGCCTGGAAAAAATTATAAAAAAAAAGAATTGTATTTTTTGTTGATGAAAATGCAATTTTGCCCCCGGAGCAATTTGGGTTCAGGCCATTTCACAACACTACTCACCAAGTGTATCGTATCACAAAAGATATTAAAAATAACTTTTCAGAGGACAAAAGCACAGGTATGGTAATTTTGGACGTAAAAACAGCTTTCGACACCGTTTGGCATAATGCTTTAATACATAAACTTCTAAGATTTAATTTTCCGTTGTACATAGTTAAAATTATTCAATCGTTCCTGTCATCCCGAAGTTTCAATGTATTCTCAATCAAAGTCTTTCAAACAATCATTTGATTAATGTAGGTGTCCCACAAGGATCTGTTCTTGGTCCAGTACTCTTTAATAATATATACTTTCGATTTCCCCAACTTGACAAACTACTGTAACATTGCCTTTTTGGCTGACGATACTTGCATTTATTCTTCAGATGCAATTGGTTTTAACATTGAAACTAATTTGCAATCTGGTTTAGTGATTGGAAAATAAACATTAATGCTTCTAAGACTCAGGCTATCTTTTTTACCCGTAAAAGAAAAGCCTGCTTACTTCCTACTAAAAACTTTCTAATCAACGGTACTCAAGTTGAGTGGAAATCGACTGTTAAGTATCTTGGCATCTATTTAGATAAGCGACTTACATTCAATCTACATGTTTAACAAATAATTAAAAAGGTTAATTTGACAATAAGAGTTCTCTACCCATTTTACCAATTTATATGCGGGAATTCAAAATTGAGTGACGCCAACAAATTGATAATTTTTAAATCAGTATTCCAAGCAATTATGTTTTATGGATCTCCTGTTTGGGGTAAGTAAGTGAGCACAAAACAAATTGCTCAATATGATACTTAGTCTTGCCTGGTTTTTTTTCAACAGAGGAATTTCGTAAAATGGTTAACATTGAAATGGTTTGAGATAGAATTGACAAACTAAACCATCAATATAATATCTCTTGTTCTTCATCTGACAACTACTTGATTTCAAATTTAGTCTCGTAGAAGTGCAATATAAATTTGTTTCATATTCATATTTATTTAGTTATTTATATATTATATATAAATTCATTTATTTATTCATATATTGGGTCTATAACTTGCGGTTTGCTAAGAGATGGCGTAACTTGTGTTATTCCATAGCTATTATTCCATTGGAACATGCGTTGGAAAGCTACTGTCATTGTACGTCATTTCAGTATATGACATTCATTTGAAGCGTAAACAGCAATACTTTTTCTTCACTCAAATATGTTGAACTTTGTGCCTGAAAAAGTGTTTTTGCGGGAGTTCTTCTTTATTACTTTAATATGAAGAAAACTGCTGTCGAAAGTCATCGTATTTTGGTGGAAGTTTATGGTGAACGTGCGCTAGCTGAGCGAACGTGCTAAAAGTGCTTTGCACGATTTAAAAGTGGTGATTTGGTTTGGAAGACGTCCTGGGCTGCCAAAAAAGTTTGAAGATGAAGAACAGAATCATTACTCTATGGAGATTGTTACCAAACACAAGAAGAGCCCGCAGAAACTTTGGGTGTCACTCAAGCAGCCATTTCAAAACGTTTAAAAGCAGCTGGATATATTCAAAAGCAAGGAAATTGGGTTCCACATGAATTCAAGCCGAGAGACGTCGAAAGGCGGTTTTGCATGTCCGAAATGCTGCTGGAACGCCACAAAGGGAAGTCATTTTTGCATCGGATTGTTACTGGCGATGAAAAATGGATCCATTACGACAACCCCAAGTGCAAAAAATCATATGTGAAACCCGGCCAACCAGACAAATCAACGGCAAAGCCGAATATCCATGGCGCGAAGGTAATGCTCTGTATTTGATGGGATCAAATGGGTGTGCTGTATTATGAGCTACTAAAACCGGGTGAAACCATCAATGGACAACGCTACCGAACACAATTAATCCATTTGAAGAGAGCAGTAGCTGAAAAACGCCCGGAATATGCGACCAGACACGAAGCAATAATTTTCTATCATGACAACGCTCGGCCCCACGTTGTTATTCCGGCTAACAACTATTTGGAAAACAGTGGATGGGAAGTCTTACCCCACCCGCTTTATAGCCCAGTCCTTGCCCCTTCTGACTACCATTTGTTCCGGTTGATGCAGAACGCCCTCACTGAAATACGGTTCACATCAGAGCAGAATATCAAAAATTGGCTTGATTCATTCTTGGCTATCAAGGCGGCGCAGTTCTTTTGGGATGGGATCCACAAATTGCCAGAAAGATGGGAAAAAGTCATAGCTTCAGATGGGCAATACCTTGAATAATACTATTGTACATGTTTTTCTTAAATAAACGTTCAAATTTTGAAAAAAAACCGCACGAATTAAAATATATACCCAAATACTTATTTTTATTTGCTTATACAGGATGACTGACTCGAACTGCAACTTTTTAAAATGCTATAATTTTTTTATTTTTTGATTAATTTAATTGTGCCAAAGCAAAAAATGTTGGAAAATACATCAATTTTTAAATTGTGTCAGTAGTTTTCAATATGTCCACCTTTAACGCGAAAAATGGCCTTGAGACGGCCGAAGGAAGCATCGCACGCTACACGCGAGTGGCTCTGCGGTATTTCGGCCCATTCCCGGCTAAGGTCTTTATTAGCGCCAACCTTCGCCTCCAAAATACCCCAGACAGAGAAATCCAACGGATTTGTATCCGGAGAATTTGCAATCCATTATGTCGAAGAAATGAAGTGTGGAACATTGTTTTTTAACCAATCTTGGTTGACGCGTGCTTTGTGAGATGGTGCCGAGTCTTGTTGAAATGTCCACGGTCTCCGACCGAAATGATTGTTTTCTCAATGCTTCAATACTGTCTATAAGATAGTTTGACGGTATACGATCGCAGTAATTTTGACGCCACGGTCTGAAAATACGAGCGGAGAGCGACCATCGGCGGTTATGGCGGCCCAAACCATCATCGTCGGTGCTGCTTGTTTTCTGGTGGCCGTCCGAAGGTGTAAATTTTCAAAGGACCTCTCTGGCAAGTAAAATCGGTCATTTTATTTGTTGACATATTGCTCTAAAACAAATAGCGACTCATCGGAAAAAACCAAATCCGGCAACTCATCACTTTCGTGCAAGCGTAGTAACTCCTTCGCTCTTTCGACTCTAACTTTTTTCTGTTGCGGTGTAAGATCGTGTGCTTTATGGAACTTGAGCCCAAACTCATTTTTCAGTATGTGTTGGATCCGTTCCAACGATATGTTCAGCTCACGAGCCAGTTTTCTTTCACTTCGACGCGGGTTCCACTCGATTCGAGCCTTTACTTTCTGAACCATTTCTGCCGATTTTGCTGTTTTTTTATGACCACCTCCATGGCGTTTTGCAACGCTGCCAATATCATGGTAACGAGCTATGGTTCGAGACATAAATAATTTATTCACGTTGAGATGCTGGAGGGCTCTAACGATAGCTACTTGTGGTTTTCCAGCCAAATATAAAGCAATCACACTATCAGGTTTGAATTCCATCGCGGGTAAAAATTTTTCAACACAACTGAGACGCAAATCCTTCAAAAGGCTTATAAATAATAAAATTATCTGTCATGTGTCAAAATTTGTGCTCACAGTAATGAACGGTTTGGAATTTATAGCAGTCTGAAGTTGGTTGCAGTTCGAGTAAGCCAGGGTGTATATTTATTAACTTATTTATTATATTATACATTTATATTTATTTAATTACTTCTTTATTTATTTATTTGTTTCTCCTTCATTATAATTTTACCTGTTAATCATTTTATTTGTGTAACTTCTCACAAATTAATAATCTTTATTTTTGAAATCAAGTGTTGAAACCGCTTCTCCCTTCAAACTGCGATTTTTGTTTTAATGAAGGTTTTTAGTGGCTTTTCTTTCAAATCGTATGTTAATCTGTGATACAATATTATATTTAGTAAAAAATTGTACAAATATTTTAGAAGTAAGGTACCAAGCCAAATGTATGTATCCCTAGAATTGTATTCTAAAAATTATAATTTCTTGCCACAATAACGACTTTGACGTTACTGTTCATCCCTATAGATTTATCTGTTTTCTGTGGTTACCAAGTTTTGATAGGACTTCCTTGAGCGCTCGTTCGTGTTGTATTTCTTTTTTCTCCCAGGATGTTCTTGCCTCTCCAAAGGAGAGTTGTTTTGATATGTGCTTGCCTCCACTCTTGATCAAATCAAGGGTTGCGTACTGGTGGCCGAGTGAAATTCCTTACATCAATTGCGGCATTTTTGCTGGTTTTTTGCCATAAGTGGCAATCTTCAATGCAGGTTACTCTCTAAAAAATACGTTTGCCAATCGCATTTTATATATGATCATAGAAACATTGCTAGACATAGGTAGATGTGAGTGGCGTCACTCAATATATACCCTATTTTTACAAGGCACACTCACCATATCAAAACTAAAACTGCAGACACGAACGTAGGGTGGTACACCGATTTATACTTGAATGCGATGAGTCTTCTTGCGCAATTGTAATTCAAGTTATTGAACGGGGTGAAGGTTTGGACTTTATCAGCTTTTAGTTATTAATTTATAATACGCCACTCCTTTTAGGTCTAAGCCCTTCTCTCGAATTTCTCTCGAAGAATCAAATCTATCTCTTCGTTAAGGAATTTCGTTATAGCCCCTACTTATGTGTATAAAAGGACAGACTTCATACATTTCTAGCTGAGCCGACTGGCCGAGTTCCTTTCAGGCATTCTTAATAACAATTTATAAGATAAACTCTTGGAAAGTTGAAAGCATCCCAAAAATCTCGAGATTTCGTCAACTCTCCCTTAAAGATACTTCTTCTTACACGTTAATAGCCCAATAATTAATATAAGGCTTCCTTTTGGTTTAAAGGGATTATTATTAAATCATAAAATACCATTAATAATGGAGAAGGATAATGAAGCAAGTAAGCGCAAATTGGTATCCCTTTATCTATGAAATGAATGGCTGACCTCAACACCATCTATTGCATTGATATAAATTTTCGTTGAACTTTACTTTTGACCTTCATTGTTGAAAGAAAATCAATCAAATACGACTTTTTCCTGAACTTAGATATATTTGCCTTGAGCAAAACGCTTTGTTGTTGGCTGGACTTGAATTGCAGCTTCCACAAGGAGACGCACACTCTTCAAATGGCCATGTGGTATGTGCCACTGTCAGAAGCTATTAAAAAAATCCTAATGGCTTGAATTTATGTGGTTTAGCAACTTATGCCGTCATAAATAGTTAACATAACATAATAGGCGATTGATTAAAATTAATCGTGTCCGTTAGCAATTTGTTGTGAGAACGCAAAAGCCACACAGATGCTGTTTGTGTCTCATGAATAAACAAAATGTGCCAGCACGCGGTATCCATTAAAATTCACACACCATTATGTTTATGATCAAATCAAAACTTATACGTTTGCAATTAAAATTAAATGACCAGAGAGAGAAAGAGAGAAGGATCCGAACCCCAAAAGCCAGGTTAGAACAGCCCAGCCACATACTAAAATCACACATGAGCTCGAAATAAATTTCCATTCCATAAGGTCGTTTATCATTCTAGAATAGCATTTGTGTGCCCAGGAGTAATTGAAAGCGATAGCACAATAAATCATATCTCAAATTGTTTACTTAAACTATTAAAAACAATTCACACAGCCAACACACATATTCCGGCAGATGAATATCCTTTTTGTATGTCTAAAATCTCGACCAATGTTACCCAATAGGAATATATGAAATGTAAATATGTACAGAGATATTGTACAAATAGATACATGGTGGTACTGTGTGGGCTTCTGGTTCATTTCAAAGACCACCACCATCACTACTAAATATTTGGAATCTGAAATTCTTCCTGTTAATTGTGGAAAGATAAAGCACCAGGATACAGAGGTTCATCCTGATATGACATTTATTAGATTTTCAAATAAACTTACCATTCATGACGCACTCTAAGATACGAATTAAGTATGTGTTGAAAGTTTTTCTTGCTCCTTTCTTGTTTCAATTTAATCAGGATTGGGTGTAGAATAAGTTGAGAAGTGCTTTCCCATTAAGAACAGCTAGATACATGCTAAAGGAGTGGGTTGTTAAATAGTTTTAAAGGAAAATAATATACTTGGCAGTGTCGAAGCATTCCGTCCATCTTATGAAAATTAAGTAGGATTTCCACCATTTGGCAACGGAACTACAATACTTGTGAGATAGACATCTTAAATATGATAAATTAATCAAGAGTCCCGAACGATTTTTTTTTCCTTTCGCTGATGAAAGCGCTCTCATAAATTATGGAATCACACTCCTTTAGGCAACTCTTAGTTATGGGATTAGGACCCTTAAATAAAACGGGTTATGGTACATAAACCTTACTTTTGACATAGAGGGGTGGATAGTGGTATCCTTTGACGTTAATTTTTTCCGGATTCAATAGTCAACAATTAGGAACTATGTAAACAAATGCGTTGGCGTTAGAGCAATATTTGAAAAGCGGTGAATCAGTGATACGATATCGTCACGTCTCTTACACTCACTTCAATATTCGAGGATTTACTGCCTTACTACTTATGTGCCCACCACGCGACTGATCGGTTTGAGGGTGAAAAAATTCGGACAATTTTCAAAATAATTCCCTTGACATTCCGCAATCCTTTGACTCCAGAACATGTAGCAGTCAGTTGGAAAAAGAAACTAAAGTTCATCGCATATGGTAAGTTTGCAAATGTTGAAGAGTTTTAACGAATATGATTGTCTTTTGCGAGAAACCTTAGGAGACATTCATTGGGACCATCCTGTTCAATGACAAAGTAGATTTTCATATGTAAACAAACAGATCATGTCACTAGTGTCTCAACAACCATCAAAAATGTTTCCATTTCCCCGTGAAATTGCAGCCATTACCCGTACCAAACACTTTGCTCACAGATATGGTGTATACGAATGTAAGGGTCCGGCTGCAAGAATGCTTTGCAAGAAATGGTAGTCATTTAGACGTCTTTAAGAAAATATATTGAGGTACGAATTGTGTTTTTTAATTTTTTTTTTTTTTTTTTTTATTTTAAACTTTTCCGTTGGACACCCTTAATTTAGAAAGAAGTATGATGTCGAAGGGTGAACAATTTAAATTGCAATGACGAGTAAGCTTTCTGAAGCTTACATACCAGGTGTACCGGTATGAAGTGAAAATTTTTGTGAAAGTAAAAAAACATTTTATTCAAAGTATTGGCCATTTTTCCTATCTTTCAGGCAATTTATGGATTCCACGACAATAAAACTGTTCGTCTTTTGAAGCAAACCAAAAAGTCACCCACGCTCAGCTGATGCGTGTCCCATCGATGAAAACAAATGGTAGTCGGAAGGAGCCAAGTCTGGTGAATACGGCGGGTGGTGTAGCAGCTCCCAGCCAGGTGCTTTGGTTGTATCCTGAACCAGTTTTGCTTTTTGTGCAGGTGCGTTGTCATGGAGCAAAATTACCTTGTCGTATCTTCTGGCCCATTTTGGTCGTTTTTCGATCAATGCATGGTTCAAATTGATCATTTGTTATCGGTAGCGATCTGTTTTAACGGTTTCACCAGGTTTTAGGAGCTCGTGGTACACCACTCCTTTCTGGTCCCACCAGACACACAGCATTTTTTTTTTGCCGAATCTATCTGGTTTTGCAGTCGAAGTTGATGGTTGTTTCGGATTAACCCATGACTTTTTCCGTTTAGGATTCTGAAAATAAATCGATTTTTCATCACCAGTAACAATTCGACGCAAAACTGATTTTTTATCGTGTCTTTGAAGCAAAATTTTACAATTGGTGTTTCGGTTTTCCATCTGTCTTTCATTCAATTCATGTGGCACCCATTTTCCAGACTTTTGGATCTTTCCCATAGCATTTGTTTCTGACTCAAAGTGTCATCTTCATCCAGTCTTGTTTGCAATTCGGCGTTTTCAAACTTTTTTAGTGGTCTTCCACATTCTTCATTTCTCATATCAAAATAGTTATCTCTGAACCGTTGACACCATTTTTTGCATTTCGCTTCTGATAGAGCATGATCACCATATGCCTCGACAAGCATTCGATGCGACTCTGCAGCGCTTTCCACGATGAAAAATTATGATGTTGTTTGCTCAATGACTTGATGTATACTAAATATGTTTGACAGGTGGCATAGCAATCAAATAAAAAAATAAAAAAAAGGCCCGTTCACAATAAATGTTCCCTTGACGTTCACTTCATACTGGTACACATGGTATACGGCGCGATAGGTTTTTCTGTCATGCGTCCGCTTTCGTAGTATTTGACGATGCACGAGAAGTATACAAATTAAATGATAGAAACGATGATGAAAATGTAAGGAAAGCCAATACACGTGTCGAAAAAGTGCTCTCGCAACACAGCCATAGATGTTTTTGAGATATGGGCCGTTACTCCATCCTATTGAAATTGTATGTCCTCTAAGTCCATTTCACCCAGAGCAGACGCATGTTTGCGCGCCAAATGCCGCGGGAATCGCAAAGATTGCAACTCTTACTGCTTTGATGTTCTCAGATGTTCTGATGGGTCATGCGTCTCCTGTTCTTCGTTTTCGGTCCGAGGTAGACCTTAATGGCGCAATATTGCAAGGGACATTGAGTTGAAACCACCGAAAGGCAGGCCATTGGAAAAATTGTCCTCTGAGGCAAACGCCACTGCTCGTTACTCCAACACGGGTGAAACACAAGTCAACAACACATTAGGGTTCCTCTCTAAATGAGACCACCCATAGCCGCCTGGAACTTCCATCAGCTTCAGAACGCTCATTTTAAACTTCAAAGGAAATTATCTTGGCGCATCTTGTATAACTGGGTGGGTTTTAAGTATTGGGTGATTCATCGTGGGGTTTGATTTTCAATAGGCTTTTTTTGACTGATCACGCATGACTCCTATCAAACTAGTTTGTAATTTTTGTTCAATATCGTTTGGCAAGTCTTCATGGAAAGACTCACATCACAACAAATTGTTCCACTGTACTCGTAATACGAAAATCAGCGTTCTTTGAGAAATGTTTTTCGTGGGATTCGAGGAACTTACTGTGCGCGTATTCGACCTACTGAAATCAGTATTGCCTATACTATTCACAAATTGGCAATTATAACCGTTATCAAGCACATGGCCTCGGTGAGCTCTGGTTTCAAGACGGCGCTACGAGCCATACAGCGCGTGAAACAATGGACTTGTTGAGAAATCATTTTGGTGAGCACCTAATTTCACGTTTTGCTACGGTAAATTGGCCGCCTAGATCGTGCGATATCATACCTTTGGACTATGGAAATATATAAAGTCTCAGGTCTTTAGGAATAAGCCGTTGACGATTGACGCTTTGTAATCCAACATTACTCGTGTTATCCGCGAGATACCAGTCGCTATGCTCGAACGAGTCGCCAAAAATTGGACCTTCCGAATGGACCACCCCATTCGAAGTCGTAGCCAACATTTACATGATATCATTTTCAAAAGGTAAATGCCATGAATTGTTCTTTTAACCGATAATAAAAATTTTAAGTTCCCTTTCAAATTTATGTGTTTTATTTTACATTATACATAAATAAACTCTCACGATGAATCACCCTACATTAGAAAAAGAGTGATTTGGAACAGCTTGTTGTGACAAATTGTATCCCTAGTACGTAGAAGTAAACTAAATTCCTCTAATTTGAGGACCATCAAAAGCCAAAACCCAGAAACGAAACCATACTTGGAGGAGATGTATTTCTGTGAAATAAAACAACATTTTATACATTTTGTTAAAAAATATACTTAAGATATTAATTTTATTTAAAATAATTGGCCATTTTTTCATTTTTACAATTTTTATAATTTTTTTCCTTTTAGTTACTTTCTCATCTTGTTTTTTGTTTTTTTTTTCTTTTGTTGTTTTCTCTTGTTTTTGATAAAAAATAATTAAAACGCCAAAACTTGTTTTCCTTATAAGCACAGCAGTTTTTTTTTTTTTTAAGTATTTTTTAATTAATTTATTTTAAATTGTAAGTTAAGTATATTATTAATTTTTTTCCTCTTTTTAATTTAGTTGATTCGGTTTTGTTGTTATTTTATTAGAAATATATATAATATCAAAATTTACAGAACAAAAATAATTGAAATTAAGAAAATAACATAAATTTGGTAGTGGTTAGGTAAAGAGTTAGTTTTTCGTTTTGTTATAGAAATATATATATATTACAGAAATAATAATAATAAATTTTAAATTGCGGATGTAAGGGAAAAGTTTTAAAAAATATATTTGAGTTGTTAAGTAAGAAAATAAAATTCAAATCCAATTCTGATATCAATTCAATCCATGTGACACCATACATTTAATTGACACAAACATTATTCACTTTTAATGTTTAATATTTTTTTTTTTTTGTTTTAAGTTATTTTTATAATTACACATTCATATTACATATAAATTACATATTTTCTGTTTTATTTATTATTATTATTTTTTTTTTTTTTGCAAAATTATAACATAGAAGTAAAGTTTCTGCGTTTTTGAATAGAATTAATTGGAGAGTTTGTGTTTTTTTGGAAAAGGAACGGCGGACGGAAACAGCATGAAATTCGTAAGAGCGTTTTAAAGTTGAGTCTTAAAGATTTATAGTGGCGTCTGTTTAGGAAGAGGTTAAAATACAGTTTCAATCAGATGAGTAATATGTATTTTTAAGATCAGTAAAAGTTTTGTGCAATAAAATGCCTTGAAGTGTTCGTTTTTAAATAATTGCAACTAGACGTAAAAATCAATTATAGCTTTTTCTTGATAGGTTGTGATTGCCGTGAAAAGCTCCATCTCTTGCAATTGATTATAGCAGTCAGCTTTCGGAAGATACAAAAGGCAGAGCTCTGATACACGCCCGGATTTTTTAAAATAAAATATTGGCCGATATGATGCCGAGCAAAACTAAAAAGTGAAGATCTAGGCATCCATTCCGAGAGTGGATTATTTTAAAACAAAACTAGCCCTTTTATATGAATAGGCTAGTAACTCAAGAAGTACAATTGCCACATCATCGTCAAAAGATGGTAAAGCGTTCAGTGCTGCTCAGTTATGGACGGAAATGTTTAGTTGATTAAAGCTGAAAAGATATTCTGACTTCAAATAACATAAATCCGGCAGGAATTGGCAACCTAACATAATTTTTAATACAACGTATTTAACATCGCAACAGATTTGTTATTCCATCTTGGCAAAAGCACAACCAATGAATTATCAACACAAGTAGAGTGGCTCTTGAGATAGAGATATCTGATATCTGATCGAATCAGAAAGGAAACAAGGACGAGTTTGCCGATATTAATTGGAGACCTCTGCTGAAGCATTGGATTGATTGTAGCTTGCTTATTGCAAGGCGATTCATGGAAGAAACTAATTCAGGAAGTTTATGCTGAGGCATTGGATTAATTGAACCTTGCTTATTGTTGGTCGATTAAGGGATGAAACACTTATGAGTCTTTCGACTTTACTCTTGGAAACCTCTGCTGAAGCATTGGGTTGATTGAAGCTTGCTTTTTGATAGACGAGAATTACAGATATCTGATCGATTCAGGGATGAAACACAAGTCTTTTGACTCAAATCTTGGAGACCTTTGCTGAAGCATTGAATTGATTATAACTTGCTTATTGCTAGACGAGATTCACAGATATCTGGTCGATTCAGGGATGAAACACTTATGAGTCTTTCGACTTTACTCTTGGAAACCTCTGCTGAAGCATTGGGTTGATTGAAGCTTGCTTTTTGATAGACGAGAATTACAGATATCTGATCGATTCAGGGATGAAACACAAGTCTTTTGACTCAAATCTTGGAGACCTTTGCTGAAGCATTGAATTGATTATAACTTGCTTATTGCTAGACGAGATTCACAGATATCTGGTCGATTCAGGGATGAAACACTTATGAGTCTTTCGACTCTACTCTTGGGAACCTCTGTTGAAGCATTGGGTTGATTGTAGCTTGCTTTTTGATAGACGAGATTCACAGATATCTGATCAATTCTTTTGACTCTAATCTTGGAACCTCTACTGAAGTATTGAACTGATTGTAGCTTGTTCATTGCTAGACGAGATTCACAGATATCTGGTCGATTCAGGGATGAAACACTTATGAGTCTTTCGACTCTACTCTTGGGAACCTCTGTTGAAGCATTGGGTTCTTTTGATAGACGAGTTTCACAGAAATCTGGTCGATTCAGGGATGAAACACTTATGAGTCTTACCACTGTACTCTTGTAGATATTTCGACGATTTAAAGAAGAAATAGAAACTAGTCTCTCGATACTAATTCCCGAGTCTCCTGCTTCTATCTTTCTGATTTCTAGACGTTGTTTCCTATTGGAAAACTTACATGAAACTTTGGCCTGTGGGCCCATTACCACAGGTTTAGTGGTTTAAAACGTGATTGACAGCAGCATCGAGCTGATAGTATGTTGCATTGAGCTTATGAATAGCTAATCTTCAAACTAATTTTTATTCCGTGTAAATGCTTAAGTCAGGACAATCGCAACCAAAAGAGGAAAGATCATAGGTCTGGTTGTAGGGATACGACGAAAAGACAGTTGCTAGGCTAGCACAGATACGATATCTTCACCATAAGTGTGACCTTATGAGAGTGAGTGTCGTGGCAAAGCTATTACCATCGATAACATTATATGTGCTTCAAGTGTTTAGATAGTGACTAAAGCAAGGCATTTCGGATATGAAGTCTTGATCTAGTTTCGAAGTATCGAATGAGAATCTCAAAGGCGCTAAGTAAGCGATATCTTAAAAAAATTTGTGAGATCTAGTTATTAAGAAACGTCTTAATATTGCAAGGCTCGATTTTTAAAAAAAATTTCAACTCTCAAGAATCAAGCTGGAAGAAATAAATTGTTGACTGAAAATGTGCGAAGGCTGTGGATCCCTAACGAAGTATTTGATAAAAGTTTCTTATTTTTTTTTTTTTAAACAAATAAGTGGGATCAGATCTTGACTCTCGTGCTATAGTGGTATGCACGAGTACAAAAAGCTACACTAAGAGAACACAACCGTCACGAAAAAGTGAAACGCAGAATAAACTCAATAAATAAATATTTTTCTGAGATGTCGGCGGTAAGCAGAAAAATTAGTAAAATAACATTTATGGAGGACTGTATATGACAATGTAAGAGTGAGAGTGACGAGGATCACGAAAATGTGAAACGGCAAATTTAATTTAGTTTTGATTTAGGTTGATCCAAAACAGAGACTATAGAGAGGGAATAAGCATGCATATACGAATATATTTTAAAGATAAAATGCAACTTGAGGCATTCTTTTCTCTGATCTAACCTACAACAGAGGGAAAGTTCAACGTCAGGTCTCGAAAAGAAGTGTTTGAGGTGTAACCGCGGGTAAGATTGATTTCATAAAAAAAATTAAAGACTTAAAGACTGTACATCTGAAATCCGAATGATGTTTTAGCGAGCAGCGAACATAGATTCGAAGAAGAGCTTAAAGGGTAGTACTGAACTTGTCATTCGAGTAGCTATAGTAAAGATATTCAAAATATTTGTTCTGGGTAATATAGATGTTTGTCATGATATCAGTCGGGAATTAAGAAGCACTCTCCAATTAAACCTTTTCACATATAACAACTTATAACATTCATCCATAATTGTAATAAACTTCAAACTCACCGGTATAGCTTTGTCTAACTTACAAATGCTTCATAAGTGTTTCCCAAATGAAAAAAAAAAGAAAACCAAAGACAAAAAGAACTTACAGGATTGTAACCTTACCCCTAATGCAAAGTGTCCCCCAAAGAAAGTAAGAAAATTAAAAAAAAAAAAACTTTTAAAATCTACAAGTCCTAACTAACCAGATTCTCGACATCAGAGACCATAACTTCCAGGTCTGAGGGCAGTTGCTGTTGTTGTTGCTGTTGCAGTAGTTGTTGCTGGTGATGTTGATAATGCGGGTTAAATTGATGATGATGACTTGAAGACGCGCTACTACGACTACCTCTTCGGAATTGATCGTGCGAACTGTTACTGTTGCTACTATGACTACTAGGACCGCTGCTAGCCTGTTGCAACCAATCGAAGGCGGAACGCGGCGGCTTACTATTGATATTAATGTTGTCATCACAGGCGGCAGTTTGGGGGCGTGTACTACTAAAACTAGGATAATTGCTAAAACTATTAAAACTATTACTAGTATTGCTGCTACAAATAGGTTGATTTGAATTCGAAGAAGCTAGAGCGGCGGCAGGTGTCGAAGACTGACGCTGGAAATTAGCTGGCGTATTGAGGCTAGCACGGGGTATATTACTAAAACTACCCCGAGCTATTGAACCGCGATGTGGTGGTGGTATTTGATGCGGTACCGGTGGTGGTTGCTGTCCAGGCGGAGTATTATTGCTGGAGCTACGTTTTAAAGGCGGCGGCGGAGGCTGTTGTGGTGAGGGCGTCTTGGTGTCATTCGTTGTTGAGTTTTCACGGCGTAAATTCAAATTCGAATTGCTACGCTTCGTTGCAAGTTGGAGATTCCCCGCTGCCGCTGCGGATGAAGAGGTTTTTAAATTCAGACTACTGCGCTTTTTTGACTTGGAAAGGTTCGTCTGACTACTGCTGGGGTGGATTAAATTCTGAGTACTGCCAAAGTTTCGACTCAGATTAACGGAATTGTCGCTGTATTTACGGCTGGCTTGATGCTTCGCAGTGGATTGATTTGATATGGAATTACTGCGACTGTAGCTGTGTGGCTGTTGTTGGGTGCTGAGATTTGTGTTACTCGAGCTGCGAGACATGCGTCCCGTGGGTTTCGTTGTATTGGGTTTCGGATCTTTAGTGAGAGTGCTACCTGGGATGGATCCCTCGTTGGTTTTTTGCATATTCTCATACAAAGGAGAACTATCAGTTGGAATTTGGGATGGTGGATGCTTGGGATTCAGAGTCTCATAGTTTGGTTCACTATTTGTCAAGACTTGACTTTCTTCTTCTACATTGCGGCGTAATAGAAGAGCGGCACGTTTTCCTCGTTCACTACTCAATTTATCTGGTACTACTGCTGCGGCGTTAACTCGTTTCTTATCACCGGAGCGGCCTTTTCGTTTCATTTTATTAAGACCGCTTCCTATCACATGTGTCTTGACCGCAGAGTTTTTCGACAGTTTTAGAGATAATTTAAATGGCGGCTTATAGACTACCTGGAGTTTAACCTTCTCATTGCTGAGGTTACCCACAGATTTGGTTTTCTGAGGTGACTTCTGGACAAGTCGCTCGGGAGTGGATTGTGACTTGGACATAACTTTTCTAACTTTTGATGAGTGCTCAATGTGTGACAGTGGTTGGGAGACTATTGGTGATTCTAACAACCATTTTTGAACCTTGCCAAATGTATTCGTGTGTCCACTGGATGATATTCGAGAGTTATTCGAGTAGTCTATGATCTCCTTGTGCTTTTTGCTGGATTTGATCTTTTGTTTTGACTTTGCTTCGGTGGCTTTGGTGAGTACCGGGATGTCTTCTGTTCCATTGGGTGGAATTGCTTGTAGGGGGTTTGTGGTTATTCCAGGAATTGGAGCTGCAACACGATTTTTCTTGCGTTGGGTCTTCTTAATGACAGCATCCCGTTGTGGCTTAGAGTTGAAAATGTTTTGTGACTTTTGAGTGGTGCTAGCTATGCCGTTTGTAGTTTTGCCAATTATCTTTGTTTTCACAGATCTTTCGCCTCGGACCTTTTTTTTGAAGGGAACTTTCGTGCGGACGGCTGTATGTACGATAACCCCGTTATTGTCCTCCGGCAGACGTACTGTTTCTGTTGTTGCACTGTGAATTATTGTGACGGATTTCAGTTTCAAGTTGGATCTCTTGGCCAGAAGTTTCGTGCTGAGAATCTGTGAAGGAAAACAAAGTGCAATTAGTTGAAGTATGAACTGAGTAATATTGGAATGATATGCTAATATGCTATAGCGATACTTAAGAATTAATTGGGTGAAGCATTAAATGAACGATGTAAGTGAATGTGGAGAAAAATGGATGAACAAAACACTGATAAACTTTAACACAATTATTCATTAATCTACGTACACATATCGAAGCCGGTAAATGTTTTCAAAGTTTGGAGAGTTCTGTTAGCAACCTAGTCAAACATGACATTTTGTGATCGTGAACATTAAGCTGAGGTTAACATACGAGACTTTTGCATCACGAAAAAGTGAAACGATTGCAGATCCTTGCAGGCAATTTTCAAGGATTAGTAGTTTCAAAGGTGCATTGGAATCACTTTGTAGAATGGGAGAAAACTTATATTCTTCATTCTTTGTGAACTAATCAAGTTGGATAGTCCATCTATCTGTTAAACAGCGGTAGAACAATATAAGGCAAATACAAATTCATTAGACCATTATCGGCATCTACGGCTGTTGAAGTAGTCTGGATAATTAAATACGTAAAATTTGAATTTGATTTTGACACGACTTAGCTACTCATGGAGCATTACAATGTGGGATTACAATCATGGGATTACTGCTCGACTGTGCTTCTCCATGTAAGGTGGCCCACTCATCTATATGACATGGTAAGTGAATTCCATTGCATGGCGTACTTCGGATTGGAACTGCCTTTGCGTCGTAAAGTGCTACCTGTCCAGTGTCACTTTCTCCTTTGTATTTTGATGTCTATTAATTTTGGGATATCAACGCGTGTAACTCATCGTTTAACATACGATTTGACCAGAAAATTCTCAAGAGGTTTGCAGCTACCTTTTGTCTTTTCACAGATCCTACACCCATAAAGTAGCACTGTTTCCACGTTTATACGAAATTCTCTCAACGAGGTTTCTGTGCTAAAATCATTGCATCTGCAATTTAGTCCCATTATTCTCTGAGACCATACAATAGAAAGTTGATTACTTTCCCGACTTGCTTTCCGACAATGATGAATTGAGCGGTGCTGGTGTTATGCTTATTTATTTTCAATCAATTTAACTTGTTTCTGACTTCAAATTGTGGGATTGACAGGAACACATCATCAGTGTAGTGAAGATGTTTAAGATATTATGTCATCGTCATGAGTTGCTTTCAGACTCACCTGCCTAGATCAGATCACTGATTTTAAAAAGAAATAGCAGTGGTGAAGGAACGCAATTTTGCTATACCATACTCCGCTGCACCCTTGACACTTTATCGCATTGTAGACATGAAATTTACCGCCGTCATAGGTAGCTTTTAAAATAGCGATTAGTTTTCCGGTACAGATCTCCACTGCAAGGCTCGCCGGATAGTATGTCGATTTAATCGATTCTCGAAATCAATCAAGAGCAAATGTGTATTCGACACATTTTTCAAACACCGCAAGGTGTTGATGTGAAGAAGGTCTAGTTATTACGAGTAGTTTAGCTGCAGCTGATGAAACGTATATACCTCTCCAATTGCTACCTCCCATGAGGTTTTCATACATGGAAAACTTAACAGCCATTCTGCTCTTCTAATCTTTGAGGAAGGCTTCGGTTTCACATGCTTTCCCAAGAAGTGTTTTGGGTGGCGGCTTGATTGAAGGAGTTCCCTCGGGATTCCACATAAGCCAACTGCCTTATTTTTTTTTCAGGACCTTCATGATTGAAATTACTTTAGCGTTACTGGGTGAATGTACGAATACGGGTACTTTTTTCCTGCGAGAGAATCACCTGAACATGCCAGCTGTTCTTCATACGAAGTGATTGGACTTCCATCTAATCCGTTTTCTTGGAGCTTGGAATTGTGACTTTGATGATCCTGTTGAGGCACCTATTTGCTTCGTCTTTACCTTGGTGTCTATTGGGTTCGTATTACGCTAATCTCGTCGTACACTTCACTATAATTCTTTACTCTTCATCAGGTCCTGGACTTCTAATTGGGACCGAAATACTGCTGAGGCTGCTGCAATCAGCACTTTGCGTTTAATACCATCACGAATCCATCTTAAGCTTTTACTCTTTCTACTGACAATGGTGTCCGTAGGTACATTTACTCCAGCATTCCAGTGGTATCCGGTGGTTTCAAAAGCGATTTAGTTGATTCTGTCTGCATTTGGACAAGGCGGTCTCTTATCTTATCTTATCTTATCCGTTGGTGTACTTGGAGATAACGGAGCAAGTTGAAACAGTTTTTGTTGACATATTCAGTACGAAGAAGTATAGAAACCGTTCTACGAGTATTCCGATTTTTCCTCCACGTTTGCTAAAGACGTCTTGGACGTCATTTTCCAAATCGTCGCAAACTGATTGATCTGATTCCACGTTCGTTGGAGATGATGTTGGAAAAGTCAAAAAACCTTTTGTCATAGTCATCTCTTGTGTCCCAAATGAAAGTGTTGCTTTTGCGTTAAAACCTCTCATCACGATCACAACATCTCCGTTAGGCATTAGTTGGTGGCTTTAGAAGTCTAGTTTGCTCCCACGTAAGATGCATGCATTTAGAATGTTAGTGACCCCATTTCCTTTGTCTAGGAGAGTCCTTGTATTTCAGAATACAATCGTTGTCCATGATCGACATCTAATGGTGGTCAATAAAATATTGTAAATGAGCTGCGTATTCAGATTGTTTTCTTTACGAGATGAAGGAAGCTTATTGATCTGATTCATCTTCACCATCCGTGTTCCCAACCAACTAAGTTAAGTATCTGGTTTTCTAAAAAATAAACTTCTTTGCATTAATATGTGGCAAAAACCAGCAGGACACTGTCGGTTTTCTCCCCGTGTAATGGAATTTTGTGCAAAACATGGGGCATTTATCAAAGCGGCTCCTTTGGATATTCGTGGCCCTGAAAGTCTTATTTGCTTATTGTTAAGTGGAACAACAGCTTTCAACTGAATAAAGACTCTCCCCAGCAAGTCTAGCCCTGATCTAGGCCGAAAAGCGTATATTTCTCTTAGTGGCAGTTAAATAACAAGAAGAATTCAGTAAAAAGTGAACTATCTGCGTCTGTAGCGACAGCGTGGGGAATCATGCCCGACTTCCCTTACAAATTGGCTGCATTCTAAATAGTAATAAGTAGAGAACACATGGGCCCCCGCCCAATTATTATAGATTCATCCATTAATGCCGCAGTCTGATAAAAAACCGGGGTAGACCAATCACTGGTCTTATCGTAATAGTGTTCAGGATTTTAACGCCACTGAAGGTTGCTACGATTCGACCAGTTACAATCTACCAGTTGTAGATCATGTTTAGTGGGAATGGTAGTCCACACTAGGACTTTAAACGCGGTACCATAGAAGTCAGAGCCCCGCCGACTTCGATTCGGGCATGACTTTTTAGAGGCAGGCCCCCTAGAGAGAGAGTTACAGTGACTGTTTAAACTTAATACGCAGGAAGGGTCTCCCAGTTGGTTTTGACCTGATGTAGAGTTGCAAAAAGTACTGTGTGCCGTGGTCTTAAGATCGGCAAAAAGTCATAGGTTGGCCTGGACTCATACCAAGGCTGGAGCACCCACACTACTGATGTGGGTAAGCATAGGCTAGACGTATCCTGGCATCAATGCTTGTGTGATGATGTTGCAGAGAACTTCGTCTTGTATCACTTTAGCTTGCCACGAAAGACTAGAAAATGCGATAATGTAAGAATACCTGTAAACATTCGGAGTGCAAACTACAACTGTGAATGACTTAGACATTCTAAATAATGATGATTGCGATTCAGCCCTTCACTGGGATATCTGTAAAGATAGCCGGTTGTGAACGTAGATAGTGGACACTTAAGGGCCTCTTTGAAACATTTTTCTGACCAGATTTTGTTGGTGGATGCTCCCTAATCAGTTATTGATTTAGATTTGCCCTTACTTCCTTACTAAACGACGTGTAGTGTAGTCGTTCTGTTCACCAAAAGCTCTGTGACCATCCATATTTATGAAAATTTCTTTGCAAATTACCCTGAAATGATGCGAAAGTATCGAAAACCAAATGTGTGCCTCCAAACAAAAGACCTGCAATATACCTATACCACACATTCAATGCCTGATGATGCAAGCCTATTCAAAAATCTGTTAAATCGTCTTAACCAGCGATTACAAGATGTATTCTCCAATCTCTGTACATGCACTTCAAATACAACAATCAAAAGAATGACATAATAAACTACATACGAGTATGTACGAGTACATGTGCAAGTAAGCATCATAAGCAGCATTCTTACTACACATAATAAACACCATTGTGGCATGAATTCCTAGTATTCCATCCGCATCTGTAGTTTTACTTCGTTCCATACATAACCTACAAGGACATGAACATGAACGATAAGCTCAATTTTCCACACTCGACTAAACACATTCAATAGTCTCGATTCCCGATCATATAATCATCTCTTTGATTCCTCTTCCATCCGCAGTTGTCCACTCGTTAGTCTACAGCAGTTGAAAATAATTCTAGCGATACATAGATGCGAGTACGAATACACACATAACCGCTCAGCCTACATACGAGTACACCGGCAAACAACTTACTCCTTGGCTCCGCATCCGTTTCATCCTTTACCTTATCGCTCAGCATTTGGCCAATAATCCGAATAAACTGAAGCGACCATCATCAACAACAACAACAACGATGTTGGGCGAATGATAGAGATAGACAGAGATATAGAGCAAGAAAATTCAATCGGAAAACAAATAAATTTCCAGGGAAAGAGGAAATATAAGTAAAGACCAAGGATAAGGGAAAAGGATAACCGGATAGCCATGTAAAGGAAACGGAAATCCGACAACAAAATTCTATAAAAGGCTATTTCGCCACTAACCCACCGTAAGTGTGGTAGTGTGGTAAATGCAACTCCATTACTTACCAGCAATAGAAATACTCCAAGCACAGCCAGGACTACGGTATACCAGTTGGTCTGTATCCACTTCTTGAAGGATGCTATACTCTCTTCGGACAATAGCAACTTTCGTAGCGTAGCCAATGGACCGGAAGGATCAACTTCACGACATTTCTGGAAGACATCACAGTATCTGCAAGGAGACAAAGTGGATTTATTAACTTGAACAGGAAAGGTCTGCCGTACAGCTTTGAACGGTACTTACCCGTTGTAGTCATTGCATGGGGTTCCTGGCTTGGCGAACATATCTGGCACATCAAAGGGTGGCTCATTCCATTCGAAAGAACTGCGGCAAGGCTGTCCTTCGCCCGGTTGCTTACAGCACAACTCACAGGATTTTGTCTTCGGATCACTGGGTCCCGGTATGCATTGACACGATTCCAGTCCGTAGGCAAGACAAATGCTACCAGTGCATTCGCCCATGTAACACACGAATTCCTTGTTACAGATGGTCTTGTTGGGCTTGTACACCGAAGGTGGACACTGCGGCATGCGTCCATCACAAAAGCTTGGATCGCGGCATCCGTTGTCATCGCGACACTTGTCGCCGAACTTCAATTTACAATCGGTAGTGCAGCAGGGTCCTTGCGATGGACTGCACATAGCACGCGGAGTTAAGGTACAGGGCCGCTCATCAAGTCTGGCATGTCGGGACATGGGAAAACAACAGCTGTCCTTGCAGTCCTCCTCCCAGCCGCAATCGCACTGTTCACCCGGTTCGACGACACCATTTCCGCAAATGGACGTCTGCGGTTCGGTAAAGCAACCTTTAACGCTGCGTGCCTTTGCATTGAGGACGGGTTCAATAGATTTCAGGGAACATGGTGAGAATTTGTTGTTGTTACGTTTGTCACCCGAGGTGGCACGAGCGAACATGATGTAGTTGCCATCCTCTCCCCCTGGTGTACATTGTTCTGGGTCGTGCTGCAAAAGACAAACAAAAGAGGAAAAGCAAAATTAGTGACACTGACAGTGTGAGATAATGTACGAGTACAAGACAATTGAAAGAGGCGTGGTGCTGGCACTAGCAATAGTACTAACCGTCAGCACTGTCATCCTGACATGCCGCCGCAAACACTTTGAAAATGCATAAACATAAATGCACGCGTCAAGCACACATGAGCACTCACATGCAGCGCTCACCTGTGTAATGAATTGAATTTGTCAGTTTGATGTCATGTCAGCTTTATTGAATTTCCAACGTTCGGGCAGACACTCTCACCGGGAAGGTGGTGGTTGAGAATGTCTTTGGGAAATGTCACCTGCAATGGTACGACCTATGGGTGACGCATTGTGTGATGTTTTCTGTGTTCTGTTTGGTTCTGATCTGTGACCACCCTATGGGGCGGTGAGAATAATTGCCGACAGGAAATGCAATATGTTGCGTGTTGAATGCATTAATTGTTGATTCGAAAAGGCTTTTGTTCCGAAATGGGGACATGGAATGGAGACCAGCGGGCGGGAAATTGATTCAGCGTAAACAAAGGATTGTTTGCAGAGTTCCTTGAGAATGAAAAGTCAGCGGAGTGTGATTAGTAATTAAATTGGGTTGATGTATGCAAATATGCAAAGTCAATCCAATTATTTGTTTTTGTTTTTCTTTGTATTATATCTGACCCAATTATACGGACGCATTGAAATAGATAATGAGACATGGGTACGACGGGACAGAGTATTCAAATCAATTTATTTGATAATGGCCACCCAGCCTCTGATAGTGGGAAAGATACTCCTTCGAACAAATGTTTCCACAATTTCAGTTCTGGGGGCGATTGGTTTTGCACGAATGTAGTTTAGATGGATTTCTCAAGTCGTCAACTACTAGCCAGCAAGAGGGGATATTGACAGATATGTATCTCTAAGGAAATAGAAGAAAACTAGATGCATTTACATGAAGAAAAAAAACCCAAAAGTTATTACAAGAGCGGCAGAAGAGTAATCTCTATATCGTTACCTCCTCGCAATGGGTTCTGAATAGCTACTTACAGAGTTATACACCTTTTATTGTGGAAGCTCTTAAATACAAAAGGAGCCCTATAGATAGACCTGTCATACCATTTCTATACGCCTTAATGCAATAAATCATTAAGACATCAAGACCTTAAAGCGTGAAGGCCCTAAGGCAGACTTGGGTTGCTGAGAGTTTGATTTAGCAAACGGAGTCTACTAAATCTGTTAGTGTCCAAGCTTGACAAAATCGGAGAGTCAATTATGTGATAGGGACCACGTTCGAAGGTTGGAAAAGAAAGCCAGCTTATCGTCAGGAATTCAGACAGGATTCTGTGAGCTGCAGATAGACTAATGACTAGATGCCTTGAACATCTGTTAGATGTCAGGAGAACTGACTGTAGACGAACCAAAATGATCTATCATCCGATAATGCTTATGCGAAGCACTTGAATATACTAGAATCAGGCGACAGTGTTATCTGCTTCATTTTTAAATAACAGGGTAACACCGAATAATTTTTTTTTCTGTCGGAAGTTAGTCTTTTATAGAAAAGTAAGTAAACACGTTTTGTAAATTTCCTTAAGTCCGCCAATTCCTTAGCATAAAACTCAAAAAAACATTCCCGAAATAAGCACTGTAGCAATCGAAGAACTGGAAACAACAAGAAGGCAATGGACGTTGCATGCAATGTCTCGTGCCGAGTTAAAAAAAAACACTTCCCCCATGGTGAAATGAAGATCTCTCCAATCATAGTCAAATGACCAGAGCGGGTTTCAAAATCTGCTACAAACACAACTACTGACAGCCTAACAAGAAATTCATAAAGACATCGAGAAGCAGGCCTGGATGGACTATTGCCATTGAATAGAAACTGCTGTAAGCTTAGCAAAATTCTGCCCAAGGAACATTTTAACCCTTTTTTTCTAAGAACGTCAGATGGAAGATGGGGGAATTCTCTGCGGATACCCTAGGATACTTGAGGAAAATATACTTTCACGGATGCAGTGATGTAAGTACGTAACCCGAGAGTTCTTTGCAAGTACGACCTGCTTCCCACAGCTATATCAATTCAATCATTTTTAAAGAAAAGATTTCCTGGGATGTTGACAGCTTCTCCAGTTTCAAGTCTCCAGACCCTGACGGCATACTACCTGTCATGCTTCATAGAGCGCAAAATCTAAAAACATCTTGGTAAGCGTCAATCTTCAGAGCTGTTTAGTATAGAACCACGTTCGAGTGGTATTTATACCGGAGATAGGCAAACGCGGCCACGAGTCGTCGAAGGATTAAAGGAAAATTTGTACTTAAAATTCTTGAGCATATTTTAGACATCCACATGTAAAGCATCCCCATAGAATCATCGCTATCCAATTAACAGCACGCTTACATCAAGAAAAGATCTACGAAAACGGTTCACTACGAGGAGAGACTTTGGTAACGTACACATTGAAGTTATTCACAAATCTCTGATCAAGCTGGGCATAGAGGAAATTTTATAACCAATCGGTAGTGTCTATGCTCAGAACAAGAATTATCAGGCAACACTAGGTAACAGTCACTTAACCTAATTCACTCATAGAGGAACGCCACGGGACGGTGTTATTTCTCCTCTACACTGGCTTATATACGGTTTTTCATTAGGGACTTGACAACTTTGAATTTAATTTGTGAACGCACTCTTTCACTAATCATCAAACTGTCACTGTCAATTTATTCAGTAAACTCAACATGTTTATCTGCAACGTCTGCAAATTATAAAAATTTTCTACAAATATTCGGAGTCTGTGACTGTAACTTTATGAGCGTTAACTCCAATCGTAATTCTCGCCCTGGTAGACAGGCAATAACACGTTTAGTGCAAAAATTTGAGTCTACATATTCGTTGTGTAATGTTGCCGTGTCATTGAGACAACGGGTTGGTCGAAGTAACGAAAATATCGCTGCCTTTCAGACGTCCGTAGCAAACGATCCAAATCAGTCAATTCCACGGCGTTCTCAAGAATTGGGCATCGCTCCGACCACATTATGGCGTATTTTGCGTAAGGATCTTGGTTTACACCCATACAAGATCAAGCTGACTCAATAATTGAAGCCGATGGGCCATTTGAAGCGACGTACGTTCTCCGATTAGGTTCTAGAGAAGATGCGCCAAGATGACGAAGTTCATTTTTGGCTCAATGGGTTAGTCAATAAGCAAAATATGCGTTATTGGTTGGGTGAAAACCCACATGTGTTTCATGAATCACCGCTTCATCCACAAAAAATAACTGTTTGGTGCGGTTTGTATGCCGGCGGCGTTATTGGGCCATATTTTTTCGCCGACAATAACGATCGTCACGTTACTGTGAATGGTCAGCGTTATCGCGCCATAATCACCGATTATTTTTGGCCCGAATTGGAAGATATGGACTTGGACGAGATGTGGTTTCAACAGGATGGTGCCACAAGCCACACAGCACACGCTACAATCGATTTATTGGAGAGTAAGTAAGGTGAGCGTGTTATCTCAAGAAATGGGCCAGTCGATTGGCCGCCTCGTTCGTGTGATTTAACGCTGCTTGACTATTTTCTGTGGGGCTAGGTTAAGTCATTGTTTCATACCAACACGCCGACGACGTTGGAAGAGCTCAGAGCCACGACTGTGGCCGAGTCGTTGAAAATTGGGTCCAACGAAACGACCGCTGCAAACGTGCCCGCGGTGGCTATATGAACGAAGTCGAGTTCTATTCATAAATGTTTTGATTGTACTTCAACCCAATAATAAAGTTTTTGAAATATTTCAAATGGTTTGCCTTTTATTTAAAAAAAAAGTTGTCAAGTCGTTATTAGAAAACCCTTTAGTTATGAACAAAAGTTTTTCAAGACTAGGTAGAGAGGGGATTGAAGTGGTTTCCGTATTCGGATGATGTAGTCATATTAGTGTCAAGGATGTTACTTTACGTGATAAGTAAAATCGTGGAGGCTGCTCTAGATAAGTTAAAAACCAGATCCGCAAGTTGTAGCCTTGGTGTCAACCCGAGCCAAACTGAACTGATGCTATTCACTACCAAAACCAAAATACCTAATTTTACCTTTATCTGTCTTAATGGTCAACCGTTCACACTATCTTCCAGCTCCAGGTACTCGTATCTGGGTATCATGCTTCAGTCAAAACCTAACTGGAAGCAAAACATCGAACATAGAATAAGGAAGTCATGTCTCGCCTTCTATGCCTGCAGTAAAACCCTTAGAAAGAAGTGGGGATTTCAACTAATTCTCAAGTACGGGTCATTAGTATAGTGGCCCGCGTTGGGAAGAGAAATAAAAAAAGCCCCAAGGAACAGCCAGTATATGCATTGAGGTCGGCCCCAACGGGTACTCTTCTATCTTCTGCATTTCGACCTACACACAAAAAATACCGCACTATGCAGACTCAAAGAATCAGGGAGCTGGATTGCCTAAGCAACATCTTTGACTCGTTACCAAACGGCATGGTAACGTAGCAATCTACGTTTCGAATGGAGAGGTCAGTGAAAAATGATGAAGAAGCAAAGAACTCCAACAGGGTTATCTACACCGTGGGATCAAAGATGAACTGTCGGTTTCTACTCTACTCAATATCATAGCCCTTACCGGATTTGGAAGAGAGATCAAAGCTAGCCTATCCTCAAAATTAATGCAGGAGTGCCAGAACAAGAAATGTCTTTCGGACAAAGCTGGGAGCCACGGTCACCCATCAAGGATGATATTGCCGACCTCGCATTATGGCGATAATTACGAAGCATTGGATAATTGGAGATCATGTGGCAAAACTAGGTATCTCATACAACTCCCACTGCGACAATTGTGGGGATTAAAATGGAAGGAAACTCTCTGTTTTCTTCCAGCAAGAGCCAGATCCAAAAATGGACTGTTTTACTTCCTCAACAACACACAAGGTCACACAAGTTGTAGTAACAAAAGGTACATTCTAGTGCTACTTGGATTCAAGGATAACTACCACCTACCAGCTTTCACAACATCAGCGTCAAGTACCTGTGCAGGAAAGACATTTAAAGAGATAATGGTGTTCCACATCGTATTCAATCTCACAGTAAGCATCACAGGATGTTATGTTCAGTAACGATCCCAGTAAGCAATCTACAGTCTTTCGTAAAAAGCGACGGCAGAAAAATATTTATCACTAAGAGACATCATTAAGAATTCGTTTGGTTTACCAGAATATTAAAGAGTCATGCCATTTGCAGTTATGTTCATTAGAGATCCAACTGCCAATGGAAAATCCAACCGAGGACGAAGGCAGATTTATATCAGGTTCAAGTGATCCTATTTGGACCTGGAACCGAAAAAAAACGAAGAAAAATCAGCTTTACTGTCCTTAGAGCAATCTTGTAATTTAGCTTTGAATTAGTGACGCGGTCCAGCTAGGCTTAATCGCGGATTAGCTGTCTCAATTTTTTACACTACACGTATAGTTAAATGCCGTCATCCAGAAAGACACCAGCACTGCATCATAGCTCGCTTTTCCACTCATCCGTGAAGGCAACATTCCTTTCCTGGCTCAGATTCTTGGACGCGGGGAAAAGTCGACATCGTATTTTTAAGCAACATTTGTACTGCTTTCATTTATTAGACCGCATGTCTTATGCTGATGTGCTGAGTTGCCACTCGTTTCAACAAAGAAAATGCTGGTTACATAGATGAAAATTTCACATCACAACAGATCTATTTAAAAACTGCACATGGAAGCATCTATAGTTTTACAGAGCCTGGTCTAGTTTTTCCAAAGCTCATTCGTCTACACAAAATGACAGAAAAGGATTTAAGCAAGGCGATGCGTTGTCATAAAATTTCTTTAACATCGTTCTTCAAAGAATTGTGCGAAACTCACAAATCAACTCTAAAAGCACAATCTTTCAAAAGTCTGATTAGTTACTCGCGTATGCAGATCACACAAACATAATGGGAAGAACATAGCAAGCAAGAAGGGCGTTGCTACTATTGAAGGAGAAGCCACAAAGATGAGCCCAGCGGTCAATGAAGGCAAGACAGGATCGACACCTAGAACTACACACGATAGGCAGCTTAAATTTGGAGGCCGTAAGGGACATTATCTACCATTACACCGTCAGTTCTGACAATGACACCAGCGCGAAAATAATGCGAAAAATCATTCTTGCTAATCGCTGTTTAATTAGACTAAGAAGACAATTGAATAGGCGGTTCCAACAACAACAGCGAATTGTATCGCAATGCTGACCTTTTCAGAAAAGCTCGGACAACCCGTCTTAGATGGCTGGGTTACCTTAAATACATGGACACTAGTGCGATGGCCCGGAGAGCTTTCGATTCCAGCCCAGAGGGACGTCGTGCTGATATAGCACGGAAACAAACGTAATCTAGAAGAAAGGATTGACTGAAAGCCCAATTTTAGTGCACATCTGTGTGTGCCAGAGCGTAGATATTTGAACTATGGAGAGCATTAAGCAGTGAGTCAACCAAAATTTAACATAGCAGCTCTTCTTTGTAAAACTAATAAGTGTAATCAACCTCGAAAGTTGTGTTTTAGAAAACTTCCTCAATGTCGTAGAAAATGGCCAATATGTTGCAGATACATATGCCTTTCAGTATGCGTTAGAGAAGCATGTGGTTTTGGTATTTCCATACTAAACAGAAGCGTGTTATCAAGGTTATTTCCATTGAGCTTCAAGTGTATCCGAGAGAATGTGTTATCAAAAGACTAACAGGAAGGACAGATGTGCTTTATGAGGCTGGAACATAACAAGTGCTATTTGGATGATTCTTCGCTTTTCGATTATTTTGTTTCCTGGTTTTGATCGTCGTTTAGGGACTTCTTTCACCTCTTGCATGCTTGGCCTGATAACCACATATTAATTTGGCTAACAATAACGGGGGAGTTGAAATGAAGGAATTTTAGACTTTCCTAGTTTCTATGCTCGTAAAGGCTTGGGTGTTGCTGTTAGAAGTCTCAAAGATAAACCAAGAAACTTCGAAAGATAGAATGCCAATTTTCTGCGGATAACTAGAGGTGATTTCGATTAAGCGGGTAACTGGATCTTTGTTACCATTCCATGGGCCTCTAAACGTCTAGTAGTGTTTCTATTACAATTGTATCAGAGCTTAAGGTAAGTTTCTGATTTGTAATACCCACAATATTAATTTGGTTTTGCTTCCTTTCCTGGGTCTCATCTAGACACACCACATGACCCATCGCACATTTTTCATCAATTAAAACCAAGCACATTAGAGGATTTTATTTGGAATTTTATATGGAATGTCCTTGTATCCGACGTGATAAATAATTCTTGGTGCCAATTAGAGTTCCCACACATTTCCTTCTTTAGCCAGGATTCCCTACAGCAATACCCATAAAATAATATTAAATAAAATAAAAAAAAATATGCCAAATCTCAAGAGTCATATCAAACTGTGTCACATATTTTCTTGTTCTCATTTACTGCATGGATAGGAAAAGTTTTTAATTTACGATCTCATTAGGCATATCTAACAAGTACCCGCACAACATGTTCTCCACTTCTTCTTCTATCCTTCTTGTGCTCCTCCTTTGCCAACTAACTGAAACAAATTAAATAGCCGTGGTCTGGTCCACCGGAAATGAAAGTTTTCCCATCGTGTCCTTATTCTCTGACAGAAAACAGTACAAAAAGTTAAAAAAAAAAGAAAAAAATAACACAGAAGTCATCCTCCAACCAGATGGCGTTAGCAGTACATTGCCGTTCAAGTATCCTTGCAGTAGTCACCCATTTAGTCCAACAGATTCACCCAATTTTGTAGCGACTTAATGGCATACGACAAAACTGGGCTACAAACTTTCCTATGACCACCTCAAGACTCGCAATATGGATACTTCTGCAGCTCTTGTCTCCACTAAAAAGGACGACGGACTTTGTCTTTTCTCGAATTGTAGCACACGCCAGAGTCAGAGTAGAGCTTACACGGTCTGCAAACCGAATCTTATTTGTTATGTACTTAAGGACCATAAAAACAAGAACACAAAACTCATTTTCCTTTTGGAATGCTCAATTCTGAGGCTACGTATAAGTATGAGACTATTTCCACCAGTTGGGGGTGGTCAAACCTGACATAGAACGAAGAGATTGGAGTAAACTCCAGAACGTGCAATTTCCATTTCCCAAAGGAGCATTGCCGTAAGTCGTTGGAATCTAGTCTCTGTCTACTATTCCTACCACCAAAACATAACAGAACAAGGACATGTGTGTGATATTTGCTATTTTCGCAAGAAACTTTGAATATCCTTTTATTTATTTGATTTTTTGTTTTTTATATTGTTTCTCTCTTGCTTCCTTTACTTCTTCATTTGTGTTTGTTTTTGCTTGGAATTCTTCTGGAAACTGCTTCTAAGTTGAAGCTTCTTCAGGATATTTCCATTTATTCCGGATGCTCTCTATCAGTTGCATGAAAAAATTTAAGATGCTGTGACTGTACAACTTTTCACCAATTCCTAATGAGAAAAAGGACTTTAGGTACTTTGGAAACTTCTTTAGTTCAGGTCCTTCATCGAACTGTGAGCAATTCTTACTATTGATGTTGGTTTTGTTTTGGCTTCGAACGAAGAAGGAATACACCTGAGGATTGGCACTCTTTGTTAGATTTAGTTGAGCAATAAAACCCTCACCCTTACGGGTGGAAAGAACCACTTTCAGTATTTTTTTTTTTTTTAATTTTAATCGCCTCCAAATTTGATAAACGGAATTCCAATTCTTCGGAATCGATGTAGTTCTAACATTAATTTTTAATTATCGTGGAATTACAGATTGCCGGAAGTTGAGTTCAATTAGGCAAATGCAGTCGTCTGTCTGATGAATTGATAATTCTAAAGTTCTTTCCTAAATGGAAGGTCGGAAAGGGAGGCACTTTGTCCACGAGTATATACTTTTCGCTACTAATTAGGGTATCCTTGGAAAAAGTTCGAAATGCCATAAATACTCGTACCTTACACTTCAAATGACACTTTCTGTTAGCAAAGTGAGGCGATGAAAATGGCGCATTTCGGTTAGAAAAAACCGGAAGCCAAAGACTTCTTACCTAAGTCTGCCGCATGTGACAAATCTGCATCCTGCTACGATCTTGAAAGTTATAGAACAGTCAGCAGTTTCCCGAAAAATCACCGCTCAGATACCCCGTTTCACATGGTTTCCTCATAATTTTGCGATTACCCTCCAGTATTCTGGATGTTGGAACATTTCGGCCAGCCAACTTTGGCTCGGATTACTACCTTCTTTTAGCCAAGCGCCACAATATAGATGAACTACTTTGAGAAGATACAACGTAGAAAAGCTGCAGTCTTGAGAGACAGCCAGATTCTTCGCCGAACTTGTATACCGAAATCTTTAAACGACTGGCAACAAGCCATCAGAGACGGGTTTCACCCGACTACATCAAAAAATCCATGATTTGATTAAGAATGTTGACAAGCAGATGCTGCTTAACAAGAAGCGTACAAAGCGTCGCTGCGCTGCAACTAAGAACGAGAGGCGCTTGTTAACGACAAGCACGCGATTGAAGATATTGAGAATTTTTATTCCTTTTATCAAAATGTAAAAGGAAACGTAGCAAGGCAACAATACCGTAAACCTGTAAAAGTGAAGAATGAAACCTTTTAGGAAATAACAGTCGGCGCTGAAAATATAGAAGAACTTCTGTAGACTTTATAGCCGCGACGAAGTCAAATACCCCGCCATCCTGAAGAATAGACCATTCAATTTAGATGACGACATCCAAAACTTCTGTCCATCTGACCAAAACGATGAATACATGTTTGAATACATCAAGGATACTGCACTTGATGGCTTACAGGTCGACATATTCAAAGCTGCGGATGTGACTTTGTAGAGAGCATACACCGAATCATTTCTTAGATCTGGTCGGAAGAGTGTATGCCTGTTGATTGAATCTCAGCATGAGTTTAGGATATTGAGGACGGCACAACGGATTTTTTTCCTCTTAGGACTGTATTTTTTTTATTTTGTGCTTTCTCGAAAAGTATTTTAGTCCAACTTAGCTGTGCTCCCGAGGTCTCTGTGCAAATCGTCATTCCTTATGTACCACGGTACGTAAACAACGCCCCTTTGGCACTTAATTTTTAAAATTTTGCAGAATATTGGCATCCGTTTTCTTGAATACTTGTACACCAAAGGTCCACATCGGCTTCAAAATTTGTTTGGAATATTTTCAAAATAATCCGTACATTTCTCTATATTTGTTTACGAGTTCTTTACGTCTGTTTTTCACGCGCGACTGCATTACTAACTATGCGTCGAGTGTCGTTCCGAGCTATTTAACGTCGTTTGCGAACGAAATACAGAGGCAAGCAACCTGCTCGTTTGTCAAGTGAGGTTAAGTTTACTTTAAAAGGGCTTTTGCCATTTATTTATACCACTTAACGACTTTGTGGGTGTTTCTTAAATCTTTTACCTACTGTTAGTATAGCAGAGACAACAGCAAATGAAGCTAAGACGGTCCCATCTTCATGCGGGGTATCAAGGGTATTCGAATATTTTTTATAAATTTCTAACTCGCCAACTACGAAGAAAGGCACCTTAATCTAAAAGATCTTTTTTACCGTTTTGTAAGAACTGTGGTAAGGTAACTAGATATTCTATCCTCGAATGAAGTTGATAGCACTACCAAGAGAGGCACCCATTAATTTATCGGTTTCGAATTGCTTCCTGAAGAAAATATTCCATCTAATTCAGTGTATTGGTGGACAATCACATAAGATATGTTGAGCTGTTTCGTCTTCTTCAAGACAACGTCTGGTTTAGCACTATTCGCCAGCTCTTCGTTCACTCAAAAATTTTGTTCAGAGCTTGTTGAAGTTTTGCAGTCGAAGATTCAACTGTTTGTCCTGTGGCAAGGATCGCAGTATCATCCGCGAACGTGGCCACCACAGTCTCTTCATCTACAGGTATGTCTCTTTTGTACAGTAAAAATAGTTATGGCCCCAGAACGCTTCCTTGTGGAACGCCAGCTTGAATTTCCTTAAATTCAGAGTATTCAACCCCATATTTAACCCGAAACAGTCTATTTTCAAGATAAGATTCGAGTATTCGAGTGGAGTGAAGGTAACCTCCTTGGGAATGAAAAAAAGTTTTTTTTTTTATTAGTCCCCTGTTAGTTCGATACACTTATTCTAGCGATTTTCCAACTTTTTGATTCCGTCCGAAAAGTAATTTTCCGGAAGGTCTGCAAAATACTCCTCCGTGGCGTGGATGATTTCCTCGCGTGAGCTGAATTTTTTTTTGATGAGCCTTCTTCTGAGGTTTGGGAAGAGATAATAGTCCGAGGGAGCCAAATCGGAGGAACACGGTGGATGCGACAGCAATTGGAGCCATAAGTCATTGATTTTAGCCATGGTTGCTATGCTCTTGTGCGCCAGTGCATTGTCTTGCAAAAACAAAATTTTTCTTTGCTTTGTGTGAGGCCGTTTTGCAGTGATTTTGGCCTTCAATCTCTTCAATAATGCACAGTAATACTCGCTGTTAATGGTTTTTCCTTCGAGGTAGTCCACGAAGAGTATGCCATGACAATCCCGAAAAACCGACGCCATAACCTTTTCGACCCATCAAGCCTCCCTCGGCCGCTTCGGAGCACTCGTGCCGGCTACAGTCCACTGCCGGGCACTCATTATGTTCTCTGGTGTTCAACAGTTACCAGTCGACGCCAAAAGTCCGCCAGATTCCGCATCAGTAACCCCAAACACTCTTTCGAAGTGCTCTCGCGTTCGTATTTTTGGTCAGGAGTGAGTATGCGCGGCACCTAGCGGCAGGATAACTTATTCATATGCAGAATACTGCCAAAAATATGGCGTGTGCGCTCAGTACTAATCTGCTAGCTCGCGCACCTTCACTTTCCGGTCAGCCAACACCATTTCATATATTTTTTTGACATCGCTTCTGTAACTGCATCGGAGGCCGCGAAACTCTCGAAACCAATATTTGACGGAGTAAACTGACAGAGTATTAGCCCCCTAAATTTTTATCCAACTTTTCTTTTGTTTCCTTCGCCATTTTGCCTCTCAAAAAATAATGTCAGAGAACGAAAATCGTTTTTGTCCATACTCAACATGATGCCAAACACGTCAACAACAATCAGCTGTCAAAACAAAACTAAAGACAGTATCGCACTGAAATTTGGCATGTTTGCCTAAATATGAACGGACTTCAAGGCACAGCGCATTCTGGTGGTCAAGGAGGTTACTTTTCACTCCACCTAGCATTTATTTCTCTCGGTAAAATTTGTTGTAGCTTATATTTCAAGCCCTCGTGACTTACCTTGTCGAAGGCTTGCGATACATCGAGAAAAACGCCTTGACATATCTTTTTTCCCTTTAGTGCGTTTTCAATTAAATTTGTTATCCGATAGACCTGATCGATTGTGGAATGTTTGACCCTAAAGCCGAACTGGTGATCCGGGATCAATCGTCTTTCTTCAGTTATCGGTTTATCGGGTCTGTATGATTTTTTGTCGTTTGGACTTTTCTCCGGTTTTGGAACCATTATGACTTCTGCGACTTTAAATTGGCTTGGAACGTATAAAATTCTCATGGACGCATTTATAATATAGAGGAGTTTGACAAACGCTTTTCGGGGTAGCTCCTTTAGAATTTCACTTATAATCAAATCATATCCTGGAGCCTTATTATTTTTTAGGTTTTTTATTTTTTGCTGTAGCTCAGACAGTGATACGGATTTTATATTGTAGTTGTCGGATCCTGTTCTGAGATTAAGTTCTTGAGCTAATTGAAGTCCTTCGAACGTCCTTCGGTCGGCAAAAAAATTCGCTTTCTCTTTGTCGGCTGTTTTTATCGGTGCCAATTGCATAACAGGTTTCTTAGTCGACTTTACGGCTTTCCAGAACGAATAATTGGAACTCTTGTCCGCAGTCAAGCCTTCGAGGTAGTTAGAAGTCTCACGGTTCTTATATTCTTGCAGCATTTGCTTCAGCTTATTTGATAGGCGGTTCAAATAGGATTTATGCTGGGGCGCATGTGATTGTTGCCATCTCCTCCGTGCTTTCCTTTTTTCTCGTAGGAGGCCTTCTATATCGGGAGCGTATATTTGCTTTCCGTGTTTTATTCCTCTTGTTCGAAAGGAAGTGTTGTTCCACGCAGCTCTTTGGATGATTTCCACGAACTTGTCAACTTCGTCTTCTATTTGCAACGGCGTCGTAAGTGGAACTCTTAAAGCAATATTTTCCTTGCGATTTCTTCTGAATCCATCTGGCTTTCTTTCGGTTTTTGCTATGCTCCTGTCGATTTTAAAGATTACTGGCGAGTGATCTGAGCGGAGATCATACGATTCTCCTAAAGTCGTGAGATATTTGGGAACCCTTTTTGTAATGAAAAAATCAACCAGGTCAGGTATTTTATTTGTGTCGGTAGGCCAGTAGGTTGGCTTGGACTTTTTTTAATTTTCATACTTGCTTGGTACAACAGCGTGCTCTCCGTCGAAATGAATCCTGAACCCCAAAATGTATGCTTTGCGATGAAATCACCACCGAGAGTAGAGTTTGACCCAAGTTGGTAAAAAGGCGATCGAGGTCGTCGTCTGCCGTCTTATATTTCGGAGCTAAATAACAAGATGCTATATTATAGTCTATATGATTTATGTTTACGGAAACTGAACTTATTTGCATAGATTCAAGTTCTAGTGTCACGTTCTCGGCATGCTTAATGTCACTTAATATAAAGTGGGGATCCACCCTCACGTTTTCTGAGGGTTCCGAAATCCGAAATCCGAAATCAGGCATATGTCCTGATTCCATAGAAAAGATTCTAATTCGTTGATTTTTTTCAGAAGGTCATTTGAGATTTTTTACAAGCAACAAACTCAAGCTTGCTTAGTTTTTCAAACAAGAGCGTATTTATTTTTATTTGTTCATCTGGTTTTTCTAAGATGACTACGAGAATTTGAAGCAGCGGATCTGTAGTGCCTGAATCTATTTTGTTGGCTTTTGACGCGACCTCAGCGTATGAACTTGCGCGGACCGGTACAGGTTTTTTAATTGCACCTGATTCGGCAACGTTTTTTTGAGCAGGTTTATGCTTTTTCGTTACCGGTTTCTTCATTTTGACTCTCTTAGCTGAATGAATTTCGCGGGACTTTTTCGCCTCTTTTGTATTTCTTAGGTGATTTCGCAACCTCGGTAATTAGCTGGGTGATTTCTGCTGGGATTTGCTGATTTGTTTCGCACTCTTCCGATAAGTGTTTGCCTGCGCATTTTACGCATCGTGGATCTTTGTTGAGATGATATCTTAAACCAACTACGCCATCGGTCGCTATGCCGGTCCAAAGCCCTGACAAAGGGGGAGAGGTTAAGGTAATGGATGAATAATCCTATTCTTAGTAAATAACACTTAGCGCTCAGAGGTATAACTGAGCCACACAGTTTCAGGGGACATAAATATGAGTTTGGAGTTCGCCATACATCTAACAACCGCTTCACAATCGTCTCGGATAATGGATGAATCAAACAGTTGCAGACCCAGGAACCGAAATAAAGACAATGATTTCACTATCATAACATGGAATATTTGGACAATGTTACAGCCAGGTAAGATAAGAAACGCAAGCGAACTAATCCGATACAAAAGTAACATCACTGCCATACAAAAAATAAGATGGAAAGGTAGCGGACGAATAAACAAAAAAGATTTTACCTTGCTTTATAGTGGACATAAGGACAGAAGTGGACGATACGGGATTGGATTTATAATATATTGTATATGAAAACAAAGAAAAGTATTATAGAATTTGTAACTAAGTGAGAAGCGAAGCAGATGAAAGGAAAGCTTAACAACATTACATTATTATCTGCATATGCACATACGGAAGCTAGCGACGAACAGGAAAAGGACTTGAGAAATAATACGATATAATACGAAAATCATTCTAAAAGACTTCAACGCACAAAAACAGGGAAGGAAATTTTGTAAGGAGTGGACATCATTCTCTACATCAAAATACAAGTAACAATGGCATCAATTTTCAGAAGAAAACAATATGCGGATTAGGAGTACTTCATGCCCATGAAAAAGAATCCATAAAGGCATATGAAAAATACCAAGATCAATAAAGAGTGAGCCGACAGCTGGTGTGGCAGTTTTCATCAAAATAAACACACATTTATTGTGAAATTAATGTACGAGTAGAATTTCATTGCTAAATTTAATTTTTTATAAAATTATTATAACAATTACGAATAGAACACCACATCTTTCATGTGTTGCAAGCGACCATCCGAAGGTCGAAATTATCGATGACTTTTTGAAGAACAAGTTTGGATGTTATGTTTGAGATCCTGAATTGTAGCTGAGTTAGTGGCACAGATCTTTCTCTTGAAATAACACCACAGGAAGAAGTGTAAAGGTGTCAAATCGCATGACATTTGAGGCCAATCAACTTTTCCTCTAACCGAAATAATGCGATGTTCAAATTTCGTACGCAATAAATTGATAGACCTGTTGGACCCATATGGTAGATTGTCCAAACCCATTTTTTCTTTCTATTCATTGTAACTGTCTCTCCAACATCATTTTCGAAACAGTACAGGCCAATGATGCTGCCAACCCATAAGCCACATCATACATTGTCATTTTTTTTGATGCATTAATTTTTCATGAACCTCGTGTGGATTTTCCGGTCTCCAGAAACGGCAATTTTGTTTATTTACTCACCCGTTTCTGAATGAAACGGTCAAGAAATTTGCGGAGCAATTCTCAAACCAGGCTACAAAGAGTATGCATGTGTGTAATGTGAGAACATCAAACCATGAAAACTGGGAACTACAGCAAAGTATTTACGTAAAAGAAGCAACCGAAGCAGAAATTTATAAAACGATGTATCAATTGAACTGCAATAAATGTCCTGGAGCCGATAACATTAGACAAATTGATTTAAAAATAAATGCAGTGTATCTAGCTCCTGTTATAAAGACAATCGCTAACAAAGGTATAAATCAATGCATTGTTCCAAGGCTGATGAAAACAACGATTATTCGACCAATACACAAGGGAGGAACCAAAAATAACACTGAAAACTATAGGCCAATCGCAATTTTGTTAGTTGACTTTGTTTTGACTTAACAGTTTTATAACCAAGCACCAAATACTACATCCAAACCAATACGGTTTTCAGAAAAATAAAAGTACTGGAATATTACCAGGCGAGTTTACGAATACTGTTAATGCCGGCCTGAACAGAAATCACCATGTTATCGTGCAATTTATCGATTTCCGTAAAGCGTTCTATGCACTAATGCATGAAAAGCTAATCGAAAGCCTCAGTAAAATAGGTTTGAGAGGAATAATGGCAAACTGGCTTAGAAACTATTTGAAAAACAGAACCATAAAAGTTAAGGTCTGAGACAAAATGAGCGAGGAAAACCCAAGTGAATAAGGTGTACCACAAGGCTCCAAGCTATGCCCGTTGTTATTTATCCTCTAAACAAACGAACTCTTGCGCTTATTTAAAAAAAGTTCTGCCTATGCCTATGATGATTTGGTAAAACACAAATTTTTAAACTCTGCGGTGGAAATATTGCAAGAACTATGTTATTTAACACCGTCTCTAAATGGTGTCATGATAAAGGCCTTCTAATAAATGCGACCAAGACAAAAGTAATGCACATACGTACTCCCTCTAAGCGAGAAGATATTGTTCAAATATATCACCAAAACGAACACTGCCTATTGTCAGCCAACAATAAAGAAATTGAAGTAGTTAAAAGTATGAAATACCTCGGAATAATTATAGTTGAACAACTATTATGGCGAGAGAAAATAAATACCCTACCTCTTCAACTTAAGAGCGCGCTCTTTGCGATGGTATACCTTAAAAGATATTCCTATTTTGAAGTGCTACTCGCTAGCAGAATCAAAAATCAGATATGGGATTCTGGCTTGGGGAAACGCGGCGAAAGATATTGAAGATATTGAATCTTTACCATCGTTTTTAGACTTATTTTATTTTATATTTTAGACTTAGATGCTTACACATCTTTTTAAGTCTTAGATGCCAACGCACTATTTCAGATGACAACGCTCATACACTATACAGATGATCAGAGATTTCCGCAACCTATACGTCATACGCAAAACACTATAAAACGAGCCCAAGGAACGCTAGAAGTACCAGAAACATTCAACATCTATGGAAAACGAGAACTACGCTATGTTATTCCTCAATTTTTGAAATGTAGGGTTTTCCAATACGGACTTGACAACTTTGAATTTAATTTGTGAACACACTCTTTCACTAATCATCAAACTGTCACTGTCAATTTATTCAGTAAACATTTTCATCATGGTAAAGTACACTAACGAGCAACGTCTGCAAATTATAAAAATTTTCTACAGATATTCGGAGTCGGTGACTGCAACTTTAAGAGCGTTAACTCCAATTTTCGGTCGTAATTCTCGCCCTAGTAGACAGGCAATAACAAGTTTCCATGGCGTTCTCAAGAATCGGGCATCGCTCAGACCACCATATTATGGCGTATTTTGCGTAGGGATCTTGGTTTACACCCATACAAGATCAAGCTGACTCAAGAATTGAAGCGGCGTACGTTCTCCGATTGGGTTCTGGAGAAGATGCGCCAAGATGATGAATTTCATCGCAAAATAATCTTCAGTGACGAAGCTCATTTTTGGCTCAATGGGTTCGTCAATAAGCAAAATATGAGTTATTGGTCGGATGAAAACCAACCTGTGCTTCATGAATCACCACTTCATCCACAAAAAATAACTATTTGGTACGGTTTGCATGCCGGCGACGTTATTGGGCCATATTTTTTCGTCGACGATAACGATCGTCACGTTACTGTGAATGGTCGCGTCATGATCACTGATTATTTTTGGCCCGAATTGGAAGATATGGACTTGGACGACATGTGGTTTCAACAGGATGGTGCCACAAGCCACAGAGCACATGCTACAATCGTTTTATTGAAGAGTAAGTATGGTGAGCGTGTTATCTCAAGACATGGGCCAGCCGATTGGCCGCCTCGTTCGTGTGATTTAACGCCGCTTGACTATTTTCTGTGGAGCTACGTTAAGTCATTGGTTTATGCCAACACGCCGACGACGTTGGAAGAGCTCAGAGCCAACATTGAACGTTAAGTAGTGGCCGTTTTGGCCGAAATGTGTGGCCGAGTCGTTGAAAATTGGGTCCAAGGAATCGACCGCTGCAAACGTGCCCGCGATGGCCATATGAACGAAGTCGAGTTCCATTCATAAATGTTTTGATTGTAATAATAATAAAGTTTTTGAAATATCGCAAATGGTTTGCCTTTTATTTAAAAAAAAAGTTGTCAAGTCTTTATTAGAAAACCCTACACATTCCTAACTTTAGAAAACGAAAAAAAGAATTGAAAAAATTATTTTTTTCGAAATGGGCTTCATAGAAAAAGTTCAAATTCGATGACAAATTGTCCTGGCGATCTAACATCCAGTTTACACTGACTAGGGTCAGAGAAGCGTTGCGTGGAAGAAAAACGCAAATTATTCTAACAACGAGTAAAATCAAAGGTTTTTTTCCAAAGCGACATCATCGTCACATGCAAGATCGGTTTTGGAGCCATCTGTGAGGATTTGACTACATATCTTTTCTGCTCAAATTTTGGATGAAACTACTCCTGGGCACAGGGGAATTTCGATTTCGTATTTTCTCAGTAACAGGAGTTCTGGTGTCATTCTATTGGACATCTTGTCCAGACAAGACGGTCCAATTTTTTGTTATTCCGGCAAAAGCCTGTCGAATGTTGGCCTCGAACTTGTTCAAAAAGGTTGGCATGTTAGCGTTGACTAAGGACTTGACGTAGTTTCAGGGAAAATAATCTAGTGGTGTCAAATCGCATGATCGCGGTGGCCAATTGATGAACTCTCGCCGTGAGAAGTCCCAGTCGTCAAATTTCTCCTTCATTATCTCGAGCGTTACGTTGCTTTTATGACATGTAACGCCGTGCTTGTTAAAACCACAGATCAAGTATATCAATGTTGTCAAGTTCTGACTACACAAAGTCGGTTTTTATCGCTATATAACTGAGACCATTGCTGGTCTCGATTTCGAAAGAAATCAGATTCGATGATTTTTGTGCATGAATTGAAACTTGGCTGAAATCTTGTGGATTTTGTTCGCTCCAATAACGTCAATTTTGTTTATTGACATAGCCGTTGAGCCAAAAATGGGTCTCATCCGGAAAGATAGTTTTTTGGATACGGCTATGTTTTCTTCATCTCAAACCAATCTCTGTCTGGTTGGTGGCTTAAGATCCAAAAGAGTGTACTCAAACTCAAGTTTTTCCACGGTGAGACAAATTGCCTGCACACTGAAGCCATGATGACGACCTCACGGAATTTCGATAATATTGTATCTTTTAATAATTTTCGCACGTTCGGTAAGGGTAAACCGATGCATGATGAAATTGCAAACCTTAGTGAATAAGTTGACAGGCGGATGTCATTGGTAACTTTGGTAGCTGCTGAAACAGCAGAGAAAACTCTCATTGCTATCAGGCAAATACTTTCATTGGAAAGACGGATCGATACACTCAAGTATTAAGTGGGTCAGACTAACGAGCTTCAGTTTGAAGGGGATTAATTTAAAAGCACATTTGCAGTAAGAATCCGATTTCAGGGTCCTACACGCCAACTCTACTCTAATAGAGTGTATAGATCTTTTCGCAAAAGTCTTTATAAGATCAACTCCTCGGAATTCAAGAAATTGATTTGTAAGGATTTCAGGATTTCAAGTGACCTGCAGGAGATTTTCCTGACTGTACACATCGATCGGTTGGAAATGTTTGATAAGGACGAAGTTCGCCTTCTGAATATCTTCCTTTATCTCCTATTTTTTTCTTAGTTTAAGGCGAGCATTGACGGAATTGCCGATCTTCTTTTAAGGCGTACCCATTTGATTTTCTTGGATTTCTCCTCTTCAGCAATGTTGAGACCTCTTATCTGATTCAGATTTAGTTCAGAGCCAACATTATTGACCAGGTTAGACAAAAGTATAAAATACAGAAGATGATTACACTCCACGTTGCATTTGTTGCTGTATCAAAGAGTATTCTGAGCATTAGAATCAGAGCATATGATATATCCCATCTTCCTCGAATCACAAAATTGTCGGTAAGTCGAGCGGTAGTACCAAATCATTAAAATAAGTTGAGGTAGCGATGAGACATAACTTATGTCTTCAGCAACTATGATAGATTTTGGGTACAAAATTATCGAAGTTTAGATGGTAAGAGCGAAAAAAAAAAATAGAAAACCGTTTCTGTTTCAGACCACGTGCGTCTTTTTTTTGGTAGAATCTTAGAAGTGCCTAAGACTATGTCCTCCAGCGTTTCCAGATCTATGACTGCTAATACCTTATAGTGATCCTTTCGGTTGTTGAAAAGTACAAACAATTGACTACTTGACCCTCCGTATTTCAATTTTCTATAAAAAGATTCTGATTTACTACAGATACCACGACCAGACCCTCACAAATCAATTTTCCTTGAGTTATGTGTACGAGTATTTAGTTTTTTTATTTTTTAAGTCATGCCTCAATCAGGACATCTCACACGTGACAAATAAACGTTCATAGTACATTGTCACCCGTAATGCCAAACTCACCGGTGATCCAAAATTATGGCCAATTTCATGGGCCAAGGTGACATGTGACACAGCTGGAGGTACGTGCTTTCCATAGTTTAGCAGTGTAACGATTCCTGTATTCAGTGACTTCAGTGAGCCTCTATAGTGCTGAAAAGAGAAAAAAAAAAAAAAAAGACAAATTAATATTTCACTAGCTCGTAAAATATCCTCAAATGGTGCACATATTTACCCACACACACCCACAAAAATATGGAAAAAAAAAAAATAAATAAATAAAAATAGAAAGGGTTATGAAATTTCTCATGGGCTTTTACGTCATGTTCATGGCAACAAAACATAACTTGACCACGGACAGATTTTAATCGATTTTTAATCCACCCACACCCCTGCCAACACTAGAAATAAACAAACAAACATCAAATACAACTACTCAAGTCACACACATACGAGTACATTCATAAGTAATCACTGCATTTGGATGACCATGGCAACAGTCCTTTTATGGAAAAGGTCATTTCTGCTCCAGGAATGATGTATTCGTACATATGAGTACGGATTTAGCTACGGATACTGATGTAAAATGCACTGCTCACTTCCCATCCACGGGAGTCCTTCCGATTTATTTTAAATCCGAAAGAAGAGAAAAAAAAAAAAAATGCAAATTTCCCGATAAATATTTTAAAATTCCTTTTTAACAGTAAAAACGTGTGTGCATATTCAAAAGCATTTGTAAAATCGTGCTTGAGAAGTGGAGGTATTGCCAGGATTCTGACAAAAGTCACGACAAGAGATAACAACAAAAACAATAGGAAGGAGTGTCATGACAAAGAGTTTTCTCCTAGCTACCTACCAATGTCGAAAGACAAATTTATTCAGACATAATCCGCGGGGAGTACTCTTGCAGAAAATGGCGATTTGCAGATTGATGTTATAAATAATTCAAGCAATGTGTGCTTTTAATCCTTGGAAAAGGATTTCGATTTCTTAAACTTCCGCCAGCGGAGTACAGACATATGGTATGCGTAAACGAGTTAAAAAAAAAAAAAAACATCGATTTAGACAGAGAGAATTGGGGATGTGTTTTTGGGGTGGAAGTTTGGAAAATCCGTTTAATCCGACAAGGAAGAATATGGTCGGTTGGTGGGAAAAACTCTTTGAAATATTTAGATGCGCATATTTTGTTTGGATTAAGATTCACTTATCCATGAATTATTTATTATTTTTTTTTTTTTTGAAAAAAAAAAAAAACAATTTGAATAAGCATGCAAGCTTTGGAGATCAGCCATGGCAAAGATTTACATGCTACAAACCTTTCTGAAGGCCTTAGTCTTACTATTTGTAGCTCTCGTTTATTCGGAGCTACTGGTTGCTGGATGGATGGATTTCCGCAGATGTCTTGGCTTTTAACATGAAATCGAACCAATTGCTTTCACACAATGCTGCTTTATTTTAATGGCTTGGTGTAGAAGACAAGGACCCAGTGCATCACAGCGATAGCTTTAATCTATTAAGATCTAATAGAAACTAATTCATTGAACCATATTTTCTTTTTGAAAGCAAGTTTAACAACGTACGGTCAGATTTCTTTGCAAAACAGCTCCGGATTTCTCTGACATGAATAACGTCCCGTGCTCAGTGTGATACCAAAGGGCTGGAAACTAAATAGTAAGAACGATGAATCCGCACCTGTTAGTAACGCATGACCGTTATATGGTTCAACTCAACCAAAGAATGAATCTAGATCTTACGGTCTCCTCGTAAAAATTTATAAAAAAAATTCCAAGCTTTGCTACATCTTCCATTTCAATTTGTGGTTAGCAAATGTTGTTTATGGAGGGCGATTTTTTCTTGACTTCTCCCGGGTGGAGAGCGCGTGGACTTGTTTTTATTACATGTAGATGTAGGTAAGAAACAAACAGCAAATTAATTTACTTTATTTATCACCTATCACTTTGGTTGAGGTCCTTTCCACGCTACTTTAGATTCGCATATGTTCTGCTGTGTAGTCCCTCGTAGTGACAATCAAAGCCTCTTTGGACCGGAGCTGTGTTGTCCAGTCATCTCAGACGATGGATCCGTTAACACCTGACTAGACCGATGTCGACTGATTCAGCCCGTACAATTCGTGGTTGAATTTTTTCTTCCATTCCCTTTAAATATAAACGGAACCGAAACTCATACACTGTACTTTTCTCTCGAATCGGCCAATTGTTCCATTATCCGCTTTCGACAAGGCCCAAGGTTCTACACTATAGAGCAAGACCGAGATGATAAAGGCCAGTTTGGTCAAACGATAGAGGGCTCTGTTATTCAATTCCCTATTGACCCCAAAGAAAGAAACAGTGATTGGCAAGGCAAGAGTAATTGTGCGTCTGATTCTGTAAATATACCCATAAGTCTGATTAGCGAAATATTGAGACAACATCTTGGAAATTTTGTTAAACTGCGGAATGCTTAAGTCAGTTTCTATTGCAACAATCGGTATACGATTTATTGTTTTGCTCTCCAGAGTGATGAATTTGTACAAATGTGAAATTGCATCGATCTAAAAGAGCACTTCAACTGAAGCGGGACATTAGATTAAACAGCCAAATAAGTCTGTATAGGTCTGTATTGATGAACTTTTTGATTCTATATAGAAATTTGTGGAGCTCTTTGGTACTTATTATCGTGAATTTGCCCTCCTTAACCTACCTGTAAAAGATCCTACCGAAAACCCATATTAGGTTCAATTAGCAAGAAAAGGTTCATAAGACTCAATTACGTCTATAAAAGTGTACTGCTGGGGGTGGTTTTCACGGTGTTGACATCATCGGTACATATTTTTTCAGTGATTATTTCTTCGAATATATACTTATGTATCGTAGTTACTTACTTAGATGGCACTACAGTCCGGGATAGACTAGGTCCTATCATGCTTCTCTAGATAGAGCGATCTTTTGCCAGCTGCCTCCAGAACAAGCAGGAGTAGAATAATCAGTGTCTTGTATAATATCTATTTGGTTGTTTGAGTTAGGGTTTTACTATTCTATGGTCTTCCAAGTCCAAAGAAGTAGCGATAAGCATGCGTGATCATTCGCATGATTTCCGCGTCAATGTCGTTGTCAAAGTTGATAGCGCAGCCGAGGTAGATGGAGTCCCTCAAATGAGTGTGAATAATAGACAAGCTCCTCGCGGTGCCCCCTGGATAACGCTTAAAGTATATTCGCATTTGGATAGCAAGCATTTACAAAAAGAACCGAACTCAAGGTAAATGTAACAAGTAGAAACTCGTTGGCATCCAACGTATTACAATAATATCCACAACCTTTCACGATGTGTTTTAGTGCCCCATGACTAGAGATATAGGACCTTCTGCTAATTGAATATTGACGGTATCAGCAGAGCAAACTGTGACCACTTACACAGGACATTGGATGAATGACATTGACGTGCTATACCTGCAGGAAACTGACTGCCTCTCTCGTCTCGAGGTAAACTAAGCGGTTTCCACTTGATAGGCACCCTCTTTCCTCAGTCGAAAATTTGAGCCTAATTGAAACTAAGAAAAGCGACAACGTTTGCACTTTTCGAACACCCCGCCATAGATGCCGGGGATTTTAACAGCCACTAAACTCTTTGGAGATACCACGTAGATGACAATAACGGCGTGAAACTGGCAGAATCGGCTGACATAAATCGTGTGACAAAAACCTTCGATACCAAAGACAGAGGAACATTCTACTCTAGACAATTGGAATCGTGATTTTAACCCAGATCTGTGTTTTGATGCATCCAATGGAGTTGAAGGTGAACAAGAAGCATCTAGGCGGATCTTACCTGATTTTCCTCGAATCCAACACTGTGCAATTTTCGTAGAAATCAGAATAAAAACTCCGTTGGTGAACTCTACCTAGCGGTCAAGGTGGAACTTTCAGAAGTTGTCATGGAAAGAGTTCGCCAAAGATTTCGACCCCAAGATCAATTGCAAAGAACTATGAGCACTTTATTGGCATGTCATAGCTACAGCAAAGAAATATATTTCACGCGGTTATCGGAGAGTAAGCGTTCCCGGCTCGAGTAATGATAGTGACCGATTGTATCAAGGATTTCAGAATAGTGGTGATGCCGAAATTGAACAGTAACTCTAACTATCTTTAGACAAAGTACGAAAAGAAAAGTAGATAAAACAACAACACAAAATCTGAACTTTATCCGATCAAGCAGAAAGCCTTGAAGCCTTACTTCTCTTCATCTCACTAACTTAAGATTGATCGGATTGTTGAGGGTTCTAAACCAAAGTCGGACGCAACATGCTAAGAGTTGTTTTCACCTAATTGCCTGAAAGTAGTCACCAGCCTTAGCAAGCATGAAAAAGCTATTCGAGTTGATGGAATATGTTCTGAATTTGATAAGAAATTGCGAGAAAAACATTAAGATCAGGTATCTGGTTTCGAACATAATTGTCTACATGATACCGAAACTTAATTTTAATGATAATATCCAAGTTTACTTTCTGAAAAGGACGAAATGGAACAATATGGTATTTACCCCTATCGAAATACCAAGTAACGATCTTCACCAGGCGTCTTCTCTTCGGAACTGAACGTATTCAAATTGTACCACCTTTTAGACTCCTTGAGTGTATTTTATGCAGAGGTATTACCGATTAGAGAAACCTGTGAGCCTCAGCTTCATTACCATAAGCAGCATATGAATTTTTATTGACAGCCTCGCTGTAGTCAAAGCACTCGGCTCACTTATTTCGTTTTCTAAACTGGTAGAACAATACAAGGAAATTATGACGCAGGTTTAACATACTTCTCCGCTGTGTTCCCGGCCATAGTAACTAAGAGTTGAATGAGAGAACCAACGCGCTAACCATATGTGACAACACCTTCGATGTCTATCTTGTGAAGTAAATCTGCTTCCCGATGGGACTCATCAAGGTTGTAATTTTCCAACAGTTTCTCTCTATTGCCAACTCTGGGTGTACCATATTCAGATAAATATAGAAACCGGACGAATGATTTAGTCAACAGAACTCGCACCGAGCCAGGAAGAATAACAGCAATTAGCACGGGTCACTGGTCAATTATTTCACATTCACACAAGTTAGGCATTCCTTTTAACTCCTACTGCCGTAGCTGTCACAATACGAAATGGAAACCCTATTTCACTTTCTTTGTGACTGCCTGACACTATCCAGAATCAGATATCGTACACTTGGCAAACCCTTTATCAAGGGATTATCAGAGATTTCTGCAACATTATTAATTTCCTGAACCCTACAGGACATCTGTAAGCCACGCTCTTAGTAACACTCTTTAACATTCATGTCATGTGAGTTGTAGTATCAAAACGGCGTATCCGCGTTACATGTGTTTCTGGCAGGACCTTACCAGACAACCATCTACCTACCTACCCTGGATGTCAGCTTGTAAGTTTGACAGTAACCCTCATACTTATTTGCGAATAACTCAGGATTGAAATGGTGTACAACAACTCTTCGTTCCGTAATTAGCAGATAATCAAGTTTAGCCCATAACATCTCAACTTTTCTACAACCCGGCCAAAGATAACCTCTACAGGCCAACTAACTCAATGAGATATAATGATATTTGAGTTCTAGAGATAGATGCGCTCTTAAAAAAATAAGAAATGTTTGTATAATCTGCTGGCGGTCAATACTGATGTTGTGCATAAATTCACTGGTGTATCCGCACAAGACGTTTCTTTTGACACTTGAGTCCCCTATCCTATTACATCAGTGCCGAAGCGCCTATCACCCAGTTCAGCACATATGCAAACATGCCACTGATCCGTCGCACTAACTCACTCAAGTGCTAGCAATAAATGAACGAAAGATCACAAAATATTCACAAATGTCACAAATGTTAAGTATTCTTGCGACTAAACAAACAAGTGCAAGAATGCGTTACATTGATCGGATTACTTTGGTGACCTATTGAGCGAGCGAACGATGAGATATGATAGACGAAAGACATAGAGAATAAGGACAAGAAGAATTAAGAAAATTAAAGTTGCTATCTTAAAAACCTTAAGTAACTTCAGTTGCTATCTTGATGCTAGAATTCTTTTCCACAATGGCCCGTTTGACTGTTCATTTATAGCACGTATCCATAGATATGCACTTAGACCTCTACTCGCGGCAGGAATCATATAGGCGTTTCCGGATATTCAGGTACTTCTTGATGAGGCTGGATTTGAGCAAAGTTTACTAAGTTCTTTTCAGTTTGCCAAAATTTCAGTTTAAGCAAGTAGTCTCACAAAGGGATGTTTATACTATCACTGCGAATTGCAAAACTGTGTAAGTAATCCAAAAGGATCTCAAGAAGATGTTAAAAAGTAAAATAGAATTCGGAAAAAAATATTTAAAATCAAGGATGACGGCAAAATTCATAGTTGGTTCGAAAGGATTACAGCTCCTAAAATTCTTCGACTTAATCGAACTACCATCACCAAATCACGTGATATCAGTAAAATTTGCAGAGATAAAGCATTACTGACTCAACTACAGCTAAAGCTTATGAGTTTGCCAGATGTCTCATGAGATTATCGATATTTCCCCCCCCCCAAAAACATTGTATCGTGCTGTGTATGAAACCAAATTTGAAATGGGGACATGTTGTTAAAACGAAGCAATGAGCTTCCATCAACGAAATGTTGTTTCCGCATCCAATTCCATTTGAAATTAAACTTATAGATACGTTAGTCCCAACAGTTTCTTTATAGTTATGGTATTTTCCATTTCCACAAAACAACACATCCCTACTGTCGAGGATAAAAATACGATGGGTGATTTCCAATTCCAATAAAAAATGAGATACGAATTTATGCATCCTCTCATCCATCCACCATATGAACACAAAGCACACTGTATTATAAAAAATCGAAAACAACAAGATAAAAAAAAAAAAAAATAAAATAAAAAAATAAATGAAAAAATGAGAGGGAGAAAAAAAAAGTAATAACCAAGTACTACCCTGCACATCCGTACAATCGTTCGAATAGTGGATAGGTATGTATGAGTACTCCTTTATCCTTCATGATGAAGATGAGAGTGGTATTGAAATTGCTCAACAATATGGAACCCCCTTTCAGAAATAAGCGCGCGCTTTCACTTCTCAACATCCATCAATTCAAGTAATATCTGCTGTTCACTAGGCAAACTAGGAGTATTGAAGAACTTTTTCATTATGTGAAACGACGGCGGCATCCCGTTCATTCTCTAGCTATTGCCAAGTGATAAATTTCCAATTCCCACGGCTTCTTGTCAGTGTCCCAATAAATAGGAAAAACGGATCCTAGCCCTCATGATGGGGTGGAGGGTGAAGTGAAAAAGAAAGAAAAAAAACTTCCTGCGGTTATTAGAACCCAAAAACAAAAGTTCATCATCACATTCATCTTCGTCGTCGGTTTCTAACTGGTTCGGTTCGATTTTGAGTTCGGGAGACGACAAGAGAGTTAATTGAAAACCTATGTAGACATTAGGTACGCGGGCATGTGAGTATTCGTATACTCGTCTATCCTTTATCCTGGTCAGCTGCTATGAGCCACCATTGATGCTGGGCAAACATCAATTTGTGGGAAAACCTAATTTCTGTTTTCTGTTTCCTGTTTTCTAATAAACAACTACACAGCCTCCATTAAAATGTTTATTTGAAAAGCCCGTCTCCCAGGCAATCCTTTGGTGGTTTCTGGTTGTGTTCATCAGGACTGGCAGGCAACATTGCCTGGTTGAGAGTTGTGGCAGTCGCCTAAGGATACCAATAGGAGTTGCGGGTTCTCGATTTACTGGAAGTTTTGTTGGAGATGTTTATTAATGTTGCCTCTGGCAATGACGAAGAATCATTTCATTATATTCCGGGTGTTGATGTTGGTGAATATCCTTCGAAAGTTGATTGAAAATAATTTGCTTACGAGTATACGAGAGCCTGATGAATGAGAACTAATTATTATTTTTCTTTTCATTTCATCCTTGTCTTCGGTTGTTTGCGATGAGGAATTTCTGCTGAAAGACAATGCGAGTAGATGCTTTGGATGTTGTTGACTCGTATTTTGGGAAAAGTTTTAACGAAATTTGTTCACGCACTTTGGTGTATGTGAAACATTTTTTCATACTGTGATTGTCATTGGCAAAGTTTTGAGGGATAAAAATAAAAAAAATATACGCACGTGTTGCTTAAATCGAGATTTCGACCATGTACAAGTTGGCTAACACATCGGTTTATATTGTTGTTTGGTGAGGAGAGACGTGCCCTGCAGTGCAATATCTGATAGGGGAAAACCCTGGTTCTAGTAACCTATAATTTGGATAATTTTGGATTTGCAGGGAGGAGCCTGCATTGTACGGCTTCAACTCGGAGATTGTGGGTTGTGTAATAAGTACACCAAACTTGGTAAGCGTATTAAAGAATAAGGCGAACAAAAGATATAAAAAGAGGCTAGGGGTTGGAGAATTACTTAGACCAGTGCTTGGTTTTTTGGCAAAAAATCTCTCACAAGCAACAATGAATGAGCAGGTGCATTATTGTGCTGTAAAAGCCATAAATTGTTTTCCCACAATTCCGGACGTTTTTTTCGTATTGTTTCTCGCAAATGAGGCATAACTTCAAGGTAATACTTTATATTGACCGTATAACCTTGAGGTAAGAACTCCTAATGCAGTAACAACAACAGTGATCAAAACTTTGACATTTGATTGAACATGGTGTGCTTTTTTCGGCCTTGGCTCTCCTGGACGATTAGGCTTTAGTTCGACGTCATTACTATATGCCCATGAGTCGTCACCTGTTTTGACGTTTTTGAGCAAGTCAGGATCATCATTAACGTTCTTCAAAAGCTCCTGAGTGATGCTCATGTGACAAAACTTAAGAAGTTTTGAAACAAACTTCGCTTACTGCCCTAAGCATCCGAAAAAATTGCATGACACGAGCCAACCGATATGCTTACATCCTCAGTAACTTCTCTTTTGGTAGTTTGACGATTTTCCAAAACAATTTTACTTACAGCTTCCACATTATCATTTTTCTTGATGTGCTAGGCCGTCCAAAGCGAAGGTCGTCATTGACATCTTCTCAGGCATTTTGGAAGAACTTGTACCACTTGTAAATATTTTTTTTTAATTTTTAGCTGTCTAAAATGTCTAACCTTTTCATCAAAAACAAATTTAACATAGGTTCCAACACAGTAACAAAAAAATGTACGTTGCCTGCGAATTCACCTTAGTTTTTGAACATACCTCGTACGTATATGGGCTTTCATTCATTACCCTTACAACTGAGATATTTCACCTTACACGAAGAAGATAACTGACCCTTCTGACTCAGCTAGTGCAAAAATATGTCCACCTCTCCAAATAAACTAATGATTTTGTGTCAATATTTAGCAGTGCAAAAGGGCTCTTGCCAAAACATGAATCGAGAAGAGTCATCTGTATCTTCAAGGCTCAGGTAAGACCAATTCGATCCTATGCATCAGTTGTTTGACGTTAAATATCTTTCTGCGAAGACACGGTTTGTTCACCTTCAAAAAATGGTTTGTCTCGACTGCATGTCGCTTACGTGATTTCCCCTGAAATTCAATGAATTTCATACCATGGGCTGCACTCTTAAAATTACTTTCCATTTGAAAAGATGCCTTTTGTGACTTGCTATAACTCGCGCTGTGATTTCACATCAACCTCTATGCAGAGAGGAGCAATTTAAGTGGTATCAAACTCTTGATGAGCCTTCTGAGTTCTGAGTCCGCAGAATGCAATGCATTGCAGAAGGATAAAATAATAATACCGCCAATGAATTTATTAGGTTAGGCTTAGGAGAGAAGTTTATAATTATTGGAACAGTCCGCATCCTTAGGTAAGAGGGTCTTGAAGCGGTTGATTTTCTTGTGAGTACAAAGGCAGATGGCAAGACTCGCTTAATTGCCGAATGATTAAATATTGATCTACGTTACGAGTATTTAGAGAATATTCGTTCGGGGCTATTCGCTAAACACTTAATTTTGAAAAATAGACAAAGTATTTCATTTTAGAGTACTCGGCTAATGATAGCATCGGATTGCATGTACTGGGCAATGAAGTGGTAGGCGCTCGTACTTTAGACATTTTGCCGATGAAAGGTTTACTAATCTTTCTGCCAACAACGGAGGAACTCCAGTAAAAAGAACCATACAGGGAGTACAAAGGATTTATTTTTGCCGTAATGCTGGGTCTCAGCAGAAAGAAAACAAATTGTCTGCCAACCACGATCGCTTCGACTTTGTACCTATCGTTCACACCTGTCGCCGTAAAAAATATTTACTTTCAGGGTAAGGACCTTTAATTCCTTCCAAAAATTAGCTACTAATAGCGACATTTTGTTCTGAAGGTCAGAGTCAAAATTAACACTTTAAAAAAGGTTTACATTTATTAAGTTTTAGTAAGAGCCAGCAAATATCTCGTCGGCTGTGAAATGTCTAAAATGTTTCAAGTCAGTGAAATCCTTCTCAACAGTTGCACAAAAGCATCAAAAAGCGGTGTTTTGTTATCTTTGAGAATGTGGATAGAGAAGGTTTCGAAAACGGGTCTTGGATCTTAGAGTCAGCTGTTAGCTCTTGTAAGGCATGAGTTTAGTTGTCAATAAAATCCACTCCAGTACCAAACGCAATTACACAAAGTCAATGTACGTCGACGTCGGTTTATTTCGAGATGATTATTTGAATCCTTTTGAAAAACATAACTTGTGTAACCTTCTGCATTTCGGTTACGCGCCATCGTATGCAATTCTCCTCAACTATATGTTAGATTACTCTTTGACTGCCTTGAAATCGTCTAAATTAACCGTCTTCGGTTAGCGAATTCTTTTTCATTGCATTGTTGGCAATTTCTGTCGTTAGACAGTGTTGCCTTTCCTCTGATTAAGTTGTTTGTCGGAGATGTAGTAGTGCCAGAAAATGTTTAATATGCTCCGCAGATACTTATGGACGAATGTTTGCGGTATTCTTCTGGTAGTGGTGCGAACTTTTTACGGATTCATCGTTAAGGCCGAACAGATTGAACTTGGCCCTTACGCTTATTGCATTGCTTTCCTTTTAGCACTTCCAAGATATTGAAAGCTAAGAAAAGAGAAATCTACATTGGTTGGCCTGCAATGCAAACCGAACTGAAGATATACAATAGTACAGGGGCTGATAATTTCTATCGATTATCTGAGAACTGTAGTCGAAAGAAGAGTAAAAACCGTCTTTTTCTGCACAAATATGTTCATTAAGACAGTCTTGCTATTTTTAGTGTATTGATCGTGGTACTAGCCTAATCTTTAGCAGAATTCGGGTAATTTTTGCTTCAGGCTGAACAAACTGAGTTGGGTGCATATCACCTGCTAAGACTTTAACCAGCCGTTGGTTGAGTGTGACTACCTGTTAGCTGTTAGATAATAACGCACTTCCTCTGCTTCAGAACCCATCAAGTTGATGTATACAGATGCCCTTGCCACGTCGCATATAAAGGGATTTATGGTAAGCTCACCCCTCTCTACTGCTAGAATAGCATCCATCATCCATCTTTGATTCTGCAAAGCTTCCTGCACCAGATATTACAACACTTTTCACAACTCCAAAAATTAAGAATGTTACCGCGCAGTAAGTTGTTGATTATTTCAATCCTTTGTGCAATATAGTCTCTCAATAATCCCTTGGCACACTGCGGAATCCTTTAGCCTTTCGATATCTGTCCTGAGTATTGTATAGATTTAGTTTTACATAGTCGGACTCTAAGGCATAGATTGTGTGGACTTTCTATATCGGTTCTCATCTCCATCGAGTCTAGGAGATTATTTCTAAAGCGGCTACAGATAGTAAAGTGATTAACTTTGTTTTGGGGTAGCTTGTCTATTTCTTGCTTTAATATAGGGCCATGACATGGCATACAAGAGATTGAGAATGAGATTGGTAACTCAGAATTTAACAGAGCGAGCTTTATTGTCATATTACCACGATTTCTGTTGTCATTGGTTTAAAGTCCCTCAGTTTTGTTGAAAACAGCACCCAAAAAATCGTAGAAAGTGTCCTTTTTATCGTCAGGCGAGCGACACAGTAAAAAAGACTGTGTAATCGTGATGCGTTGTACTCTGGTCCGGAGTCAAACCGCCATAATCTAACACTCCAGCTTTCGGGGGCTATTGGATAGTTTTCCGGGATAATACAAAATATTGTAACTCGCTTAAAAGTCATACTCCCTTAACTCCAACCATCTTATTTGGCTCTATTCTTAGATATCGCATGTATTCTCTCTCGAGTTGAAGGAATGTAGCATTCGGGGTGTATTCACTTCCTGAGGAAAGAGACTTTAATAGTACCAACAGGTGCATTTGATTATTCTCGTCGTCAGCAAGGTTGACTAAGTTGATCGTCTTCGTAATGTATCATCCTATTACAAAGGTATTTAATAAAGGACGTTTAAAATTGTAGTTAGCCTTGAGTTCACAGTAGCGCTTTAAAGAAGCACACCTTTGCACCGAATCCCTTAAAAAAGTAGTGTTGTACGTTAATGAAATTACAAGAGTGCTGTAAAGTGGTAATTACGACGTTTGTTTCACGAGTTACCTTGAGCGAATATAAAATCCTAATACAAGCGTTTGCGTAATACACTCCTCCTTATTATATCATAACACTTAAACCTCCCACATGTCAGGGACTTTTACTTAATGCCAGAAATCTTCAGCATTTAACCTCAATGCAAACAGAATTGTTAAACTTTTCTATATTTAACTACAAGACTACCCGAAGGGATCACAAATTGTATGAAATTTTTGTACCCGAGTATTTGGGTCATTGGCTCCTTTGCATATCCCAGATCCATGTTCTCAGATCCCAGTACACTTACTCGTACTCATATACTCGTAGCAGTCGCAGTTGTATTCCCTTTTCGATACAATTACTCGTTTGAGTAGGTATTTTTCTTCATTTTCATTCTCTCTGCATACATAAATTAACAACGTTAGCTTGGTATCCCTTGGAATATACATAGAAATGGATATTTGCAACATTCCCTTTTACTAGTTGTTCTCGTCCTGTCACCCTGTTTCCACCCGTTACGTTAAAGTTAAAATGAAAAATGTCTTTTTCAGTTTTTCCATTTTAATTCTGTGGAAACCGACATTTTGCACGTTTCGTCCTTTTTCCCTTTTTTCTGTTTTTTTTTTTTTTTTTGAGAATTATTCGTTTTTGTTTTTTGAAGGGAAGAAAAACGTAAAATAAAGTTTATACAGAACACGGAGGCGGTGGGGGGAAAGAAAAACAGGGAAAAAAATATGCAAACTGCATAAGACATATTTTCGTCGATTAGTCAGAGCGTTTTCGTCCTGGCGTCGCCGTTAAGTTTGAGTTACTTCGTTTTTTTTTTTTTTTTGTTTTTTGATAAGGACATACAGGAGGAAAACTCAGCAGTGGAAATTGGAAAGTGAAACGTGATTTATGGACTTGTGTCACAATTTGCAAATGTCGCAATGTACGAGCATGCATTCACATTGATCTGGTGGCCTCATTTGATTGCCATTTCTCTTCAGCTTCGTGTTACTTTTGTATGTTTGCACTTAAACAGGAACACATGGCGCATAGTGAATGAACGAATACACTTAAACGGACACATGAATTTTTCGTATGTTGCACTTTCCGTTAGTGAATGTCCTTTATCCTGATGGAGTAGTTCGAGTTCCTCCTGCTCACGTTACTAAGGCTTATAGAGCGATTTCGGGGTTGTTACATTCAGAAGAAATACTTCAGAAACAGAATAGGGCTTATAGAGTTGAGAAGGTTTTCTCTTTTGAGGTATTTTCATGAACAGGCACAGGAATGTCCCTTTTTGGCATCCGTGATATGGCATTTAATATCATTACATGTGTTTTTGCAGCAAAGAGCTTAGCTGCTACGTTTTGCTAGTGATTAGAAAGAAAACCAGGATTTTGTGGTGCATGGTGAAACGGTGAAACGTTCTATTGAACTTTGGGATTCATCCCGCTCTAAATGATGCGGTCCATGAAGAATATGGTGCTGTCATGCTGATTTCCATGTGATTTGCTTTAAGAAGGACAAAAGTGCAAGAGGTATACATTAGGTGGTATTAAGTCAGTTCATTGACTGCACTTACTGAAAGTAAGTGATCGAACCCTTGTAAAAAATCCACATTTATCTGACTATGATGTGGCTTCTGAAGGTGTGTATGAGGGGGCCTGCAAAATCGTAGGAACATACGTCCATAAACACGACAATCACAAGGCAGAAAAACAAACAGACTTTCTCCAATATAATCGCACATATCCTAGAGATGTTTAAGATCAAATCACAGCTTGTCCTAGGTGAAACTTTAAAGTTACGAGTATGCTGGTCTTCAAAAGCTTCGCACATGAAAGTGTATTTCTGCTATTTTGTGCCTGATTTTCATAGACGAAGTACTTAACAAAGTTCCTGTCATTGTTATGTGGCGAGAAGTCATGTCAGTCACGGCAACAAAAATAAAACTTTTTCAAAAAGTTAAAAGTTCAGTAAGATGATTATTAATTTTTCTGCTGAGGCAAAACAGCAAGACAGCACTTTTTCCTGTTTGCCTAGTGAAACACAATTGTGCTGACGTTAGACGAAATTGACATTGCAAGCCTAACAATAGGAGAAGTCATGCGAAGTCCCATTCTGAACGTTTTCTAATCAGTTCGTCCGCGAACTTATTTTCCGTGATTCCGTTGTTACTTAGCAGATATACGTACACAAGGCACAATGAATTTTAACTACTGTGCTCTGATGTTTGGTAGTAGTGAGAACGTATAGTAAGGTCTTGAGCATAGCTTGGCTGTCAGATTAAATCTAAATTTATTGGCCTCCATATAAGCGAGAATGATAACATCAAGGTCATCAATGTGAATTTATGGCGAGTTTAGGAGTGGTGAAATCTTGCTACTGCTCAAGACGTAAACATTGACCAAACCAAATTTTTAATCAACGTGCCCTGCTAGAAAAAAACTCTTCCAGATTGCATTGGAATGCAGATCACCAGAAAACTTCCAAACAGATCAGTTTATATCTTGTTGGTAGAACTCTGAAGAGAATGCTTACTGCTGGTCTTACACTTTCCTATGCTCGGTCTACACCTTTTTGAAATATTAACTGACAAGTTCAAATTCATCCACCGGTTCAGATGAAATGCGCAAGAAATATGTAGGCTTTCAGTCAATCTTCTCAAAACTGTCCGGTCTAACTCATCTTCTAATGAAACTAAGGATTTTGCTGTCACTTTGGAAAGCAAATTTCTTTGGACTAAACATGTCACATCGAAAATCTCCAGTGTGTTTTAGAAGTAGGACCTTCCGGCAAGATATGAGGCTTGTCACCGAGGAAAGTCCTTTAGAACCACACGGTTATGATAAGACTATGTAAATAAAGGGTAAGCCGACAGATGGTGTGGATGTAGACTGTCATGATTGATATTTTTGACAGACATCATACAATCTTTGGCAATTTTTGCCATGGAGTCGTTTACTATGCAACAACGAATTTTAACTGGTTTGGTATCGGGTCAAATTTCATGTCAGCATCATCGGTCACCACGTAAATGCCAAATCATCACCACTGTTAGTGAAAGTTTTCAAAACCATCCAGGCACATCCATTCGTCGCCGAAGTCAAAATCTGGGACTCAGTTATGGCACATTACCTCGACTTTTAAAAGTTGATCTTCATTTGCAAGCCTAAAAAATCAAAATTACACTAAAATGGAAGTCTTTAGATCATCTACAACGTCGCTGATTTGTTAAGTGGATGTTAGACCGCCAGGACAATTTGTCATCAAATTTGATTTTTTCCGAGAAAGAGCTTATTTTTGGATGGGTGGGTACGTAAATTAACAAAATTGTAGTTTCTGTAGAGCGGAAAACCCATACGAGATTTACAAAAAAACCAATGCATCTCAAAAAAGTCACTGTATGATGCGAATTATGGGTTGGCGGCAACATTGGCCCGTACTTACTCGGCTGGAGAGATAGTTACAGTGTATGGCGAACGTTACCGCAACATGTTGACCGGCTATTTTTTTCCAAAATTGAATTGGGTCTGAACGATCTCTGGTTTCACCAAGATGGTGCTACCGTCCAAGGTATATACAAGCCATTGTATACGAAATTTGGAGATCACATTATTTCGGTTAGAGGATCTTTTTTAGCATGCTTCACTGTGCTCTAAACGCACTAGTGAATCTTTCTCCCTTTGATAGTTGCCTTGATTCTCTTCTGTACAACTAGCACTGAAGTTATTTTTACTTTGCGCATTGACTTTTTCTTGACTCTGTTGTTGCGAAAGTGTCAAATCGACTTTCCCTGAGCCAGGTAAGGAATGTAGTCGGGTCTTAAAAGGTGCCTTCCAAGTGAATTTAGAATCCAGAGCTGGTGCCTTTTCGAGGACGAAGTAAGGACGTTAAGTATACTTGCATCTGCTTTCTAAGTGGAGATATATGCAATCTTGATGGCAAAAACTTGCACTGTGAAGGATCGGTAGAGGGACGAAGTATGTACATATCTACCTCTGTAACCACCGCCAATTTACGTTTCAAGTTTCGTAGAACCCTCTCACTCAGGTCTCAGGTCACGGTGGGATCACAGGTTCAGATAAAAGGAGGAACAGAACATGAGTAAGGACTGCCTGCATCCTCGATTCGAGCTTTTTTTGACAGTTGGATTTCGTGTGAGTACAACCGGAGATAATATAACTCTCCAGGATGCCGGTAGATCAAACCAATGCCTCCCAAGGTCTGCGAACTTTCTGCTGCCTCTCCGAATAAGAAGTATAGACGTAATTTTTCAAGCTTTTGTTAAGCAGCTAAGTGTGCCAGGTAAAGAGAAACAATAACCTGTGAATGCATCGCATTAGAGTTTCGGAGGCACTTGGCGCTGGCACTGTTCAATAGCGGAACATCGAATCTGCGCATTCTCCGTGATTAAGTCAGATCCTATTGAGCGTCGACCACAGGTCGCGCGATAGGCCAGATTCGAAGGGTCGGATTTAAGAAGGTGTTATCAGCTTGCATTGATGCTCTCCATTCTGCTGACCAAGTAGTACTCACCTTGAAAGCGTCATACGCAAGCTTTTCAGCTAACTTTATGGTTGAGTGCCGAGATTTTAGTCTCTGTTGCTGTGCAGGAGCATAGGGATATTGTCGTGGATGAGTAGTTCAGTGTTTGTCAGTACGTTCCCTCGATAGTGTGCCCAAATGGCGCAGATGGAGTGGGGCAATGTTGCACATCACAGAAAGCCGTCGTGTTGGCATTGATAATGGTGCCGAAAATAAGTATCATGGTGTTGTTGAGTTGGGTATACACCTTGCGCATATGTGCACCACACTGGGGCAGAGCATACAGCCGTAAAGTATACGAGTGAAAATGCACTTGAACCCCAGGATGATAAAGTGAGTTTTTAGGTTATGCTGTTATAAGATTTGAGCTTTCCAGAAACATTTGTTAGGTTTTCTTTGTATGTAAGGGATCTGTTTAAGGTAACTCTTAGGTAATTTGGGTTTCGGCTGTGGTTATATGAAGTGTTTTACACATACTTGGGCATAGTCTCCATTGTCTAAAGTATAAATTGAGTTGCTCAACGTATAGGGTTAGAGTTCTTTGTGTATTCGCTATGCCAATGTCACTTTCTTTCTTTACTTTTATTACCATTGATGCAGACTTAAAACAGGTGGTTTGAAAATAAATTGTGGTTAATTCCATCCTTCCATAAGGTGTCGTACCCTGCGGTTAGGTCGACAAAAACAACGGATGTTTTAAGTTTGTCCTGAAATCCTGCCTCAACGTGTGAAGTTCATGACAGCACCTGGTCCGTACACTTTCTTGTACAGATACAGACAATATATATGACTAAACGATTATAGATAAGGCGTCCGAGCAAATACTCAAGAGTGGTATAGGACGGTAACTTACAGATGCGTTCATCTGAACGCCGTTGAGATCATGCCTGATTCAAGTACGTTGCTGTAGAATTCGACTAGACATCGCTTGTATTTATTCTGCTATGTGCAAGAAACTCCGTGTAGATAACTTCGAAACCTGCCGTCTTTCCTGTTTGTATTGCCAATAAAATAATTTGATGACTGAAGGGTATTGGTCTTGAGATCTCTTAGGGTCTGTTTCGTGGTGACTATATGTTTCTTCTTCACGGGGGCACAAGAAACATCCACTATGCCGTTAACCACGTTATTCAGGTCACTGCAGGACTTTGTGGTATTGGAGCTACTGCTTGCTCTGAGTTCGCGAGATACCTTGAAATTGTCGATCACTTTTTTCGGTGCATCCAGGAAAAGACTTTTTGCGAAAATTTCGAAGAATATGTATGTTTTTTGCGAGTTGCGTAGCCATTCCTACAAACCTATGAGTCAAATTAATGAGAAAAGCAATTCTAATCGGACTTAGTGAATTTCCAGCTTCCAGCGGCTTCTGTACGGAGCAGCAATCTGGATTCTGACATCTTTTAGGACGGTGTTAGCTATACGGTAAATTAGGCAAGACTGTTCGGGAAGTAGACAGGGATGGTGTTGTACATTACAGGTGAGGATTGTAGCCTCTTCATCACCTCCGAAAATAAAAAGTCGCTCTGTCCCTTCTCTCGAAGATTAGGTTAGGTTAAGTTAGGTGAGAGTGGCAGTTTGAGAATCCACCCACTTCGGGCTATTGGCCCCTTGTGCTGCCACGATCTATGATTCTTTTACTCATGAAACTAATTTGAGTTTATGATAAAGCGAAGAAGACTGTTAACGCCTATATTCTTTAGATCGTTTAAGTCATTGTAGAAGAAAACTTCTAAGTGAATGTACAGAGAAGGTTCAGATCTAGCTTTGGCCAGATTTGTTTAGTCCCTAGATATGGTGGCCCACCGGACCATCTATACCATCTATACGATTGGTATACTCTTTTCCGGTAGAATAGGTAGAGTGATTTCAATTTCGGCGAGTTCGTCGGTGGATAGACTTGTCCTCCATGAAAGTATCTTCACTAAACTAGTACCGATTATTGAGGGAGGGTCTATTATTGGAATTTTATATTTCCCTAGAGGACAAGATCAGTCTTATGGGGGGTTTACTCCCAATCCACAACGATCTGTCCAACTGGTTAATCTAATAAGATTTAGCTGAAGGAGTTCTTTGATGGTATTAAGATGTTTACCTGGGACGGCTATAGTAACGTCATTCGCATAGCAATCACCCTGCTACCATCTGCTTCCAGGTAAATCAGTAGTTCATTAATCACTAAGTCCCAAAGAAGGAGAGAAAGGATACCGTACCTCTGTTGACACATTATTTAGCAGAAGCCTAACCCAATTTGGAGTTGATTATTCTGGTAGTTAGCATAAGACTGATCAACTTCCCAAATGAGTCGTTTACTTGCAGAGTTGACAGCGCAGCAGTAATTGCAAATGTGTTGATGTTGTTATGTTATGTCCAAGTAAGCGACCATTGTATACTCTTAATGTCATATTTTAGGAATCGTTCGATGTGGCTAGTAAATGAATGCAGAACCGTTTCCAACGACTTTCCTTTGCAATAGGTCCTGTTGTGCTGTTGAAAAAAGTCGCGGATCAATTCTAGCTCGTATACGGATATCAATCAGTTCTTCTAGAGTTTTCAGAAGGAAAGATGATAAACATATAGGTCTGAGGTCCTTTGGAACAACATGAATGTATTTCCGGCCTTGGGAATGAAAACTACACTGATTTCTCTCCATGACAGTGGAATGTGGATAAGTTTTACACAGCTCAACATGATATCCTCTAGCGTGGGCAAGATAATATCTGAAGATCTTTGTAGTTCGGCCGGTATTATACCGTCCAGACCAGCAGACTTATGTGGTTTGAAACTCTGCAACGGGCAAAGCATTTTGGCTCTTTTAATGAATTTTGTTCACAAAGATTAGGTGCATGTGGTTTGCATCTGACCATTCCATTAGCATCTCACCATTGTCGTTGTTGTTTTCATACCTCAACATGTTATTGTAGCTGTTGATATCGCCAATGAAAACTTCGTGGACATTAGCCGGCCACGATGTTACAGGGGGTTTGTATATATTTACAATGTAAATGCCTCCAATTTAGGTTTTTATTATAAAGATGTTGTGCTGCAGCCTGCGCTAATCAGTTTTGCGTCCATTATACTGTTTCTGACGTAGGTTGCTATCCTGTATGATTAGTGGAAGATGATTCCGCTCCAAAGATAGTAGCCAAAGTTCTGTTCACAAAAAAAAAAAAAAAAAAAAAAAATCAGTGTGGATCACTTATCATTTTTGTTCTTAAGTAGAGGACCTACGGCTTCTTGCCAACTCCGAGCGATGAACTGGAGAATTGCAGCCACCACAACCACTATGTCACCTACGGTTAAATTTCCTTAATTTTTGGTCAATAAATCCCGAACACTAGTGGGGATGGCATCAAAAAATTTTGATAAATATGACAAACCTGTTGTGGCCAAGCGAACGTTTAACGAAGATCATTTACTCAAAATATTCTGACCTGGAAGGCATGTCGCATTTGGCGAGCATCCACATATAATGCCTAAAAATTGCTCATGCTCGTAAGAAAGGAAGTCGACTCACGGATTGGTCTGAAGCTTTTAGTAAATGAGTAGTCAACGTTTTAATTTTTGGTGGAAAAGCTACTCTCACTGTTCACCAGAGGCTTGTTTGGAAACTAATTTTTCTCAGAAGTAGTCTTAACCACCTTGTAGACTTAAACCCATAAAAGAAATGTTTTTCCTAGTCAAGCTTCGGTGCAGTTTCAGTGATAGGATATGATTGTTAGTTACTTAAGACCGGGTCACCTAGGACGTCAACTTCAAGCATGAGATTGAAACTTTTTGACTTTCCCTAGGTAAGGTATCAGCAAGTTATTCGAATTTTTCTGGTCTTTTAAGGACTTTGACTAGTTTTTTGGTTACACTGAGCATTTTCATCTGTTACAAAACGCCTTCAAGGTTCGAATTATACTTTTATATTTTCCTTACCGAGATCTGTAAAGATTTTGGTAAAACCGATATTACTCTATGGCTGGTACCTTACCTTACCACCGTTGCTATTATATAGAGTTAAGTCGATTACTTGTGGTCCTACTGCCAACATTGCTTACAATTGCAGAGGAAGGAATATTGATAGTTTATCTCTCATGTGTCACACAGCACTGGTGTTGTTGGCTATGGTGCTGGCTTACACTGCGAAATATTTAGCTAAGAGTACTTTTACATGGTGAAGAACAGAATACTTCATTTTAGGCCAAAAGTACAAGCGAGTGCTTCAGGCCAATTCAAAAACTTGTGAGGTGTTTTGCGAAAAACAACTATAAAAACCATAAAAGCAATCTTAGGATTCTTTTCCTGTCCTTTTCTTACCTTTAGCTTTGAGAAGTGATTCAAGTGAAAACCTAAAGGCAGGGGTTGAAACAATTTCTAAAAAATACGCCTTTAATCTCCTGGACATTCTTTTCAATTGGATTCTTCTTAAAAATTTTTTGGAATCGAAAATAACGATACCACTCTTTGATCAATTTCTCACTGACTCACTGTGTCGCCTGAAATCGAAATTAAAGAATCAAATTGGTCCCTGTCTAGCTATTTTCAGGAATTATTCAAGGGACCTACCGTCCTTTGTTGAAAGATTTCATTTCAATTAATTTTCTACCATGTCCACTTTATTACAGACTTTGTTGCATTCAAAATCTCCAAATCATGCCTCTGAACCGGACGGGCTCTTCCTAACTTTCGGTTGACAAGAATCAATTAAAATCTCTGAGGCAAAAGTCAAGTATGTACGTTTATCTGTGGCGTCCAAATGTCAAACTGTTAATCGAAAAGTAACCAACAATTTCAATTCTTGAAGAAGTCAACTACTTTGTCGTTAACGTATAGCAAAATCCAATAAAGTAACCAAGTTTCCGGCATCACCAAAAAAGGCTACGTTTGGAAGGGATACTAACTTATGTGCATATCTAAAATGTCTTTAAAAGTGGAGTCATGGGAAGTGAAATACACTCCTATGGCTTTTTGGTGTTTTCTCATGGGGGGGCAATAACAAAGGAAGTCAGTAGGTAGGGGGTGAGTTATTTGACTCCGAATGCACCCTGCCGAAAGTGGGAGAATTCAATACTTGGAATGACCCAATTTCCAAATGATTATTTGATGCACACTGTTGATAACGGCATTACGAAACTTCAATATGCATGTGCAGTCAGCCCTTGAATAGAAATGTACCTCCCCCGATTGTGTATAATTCCATGTACCCATGTACCTCCTGGCTTGATGCTTTTCATTTCGTTCGAATAATTCATGACAGTTGGATAATTGGAAAACGATGTTGTTCCTGGGATACGAATAATTTTAAATCGATTTTCAAATTTGGATTCCACGTGTTTGCTTTTTTTTTTTTTTTTTTATGTTTGAATATGGAATTGCATATGGAACGACTGTCGTAAAAATGACGATTTCGTAGAAAGCGATAAGGAGCATTTATTTAAAATTTGTCAATTTGTCATTGAATATTTGGTTTTGGTAAAATTATCAGAGTTTTTGAGTGGCAAACAAAATGTGAAAACGGAGATGAATCTAGTCCTGACCCACTGTATAATATTGTATTTATTTGCTCAGATATAAATGACCAAATTGGTCTAGGTTGTACGGGGGTGGTCCCAGAAGTAGCCGGCCTGACCAAGTTTGAAAATATCACTGTATTGGAAAGTACGCATTCTATAAAGCATATGTTTCAAGTTTGAATACGCTACGTTGTTTAATTGGTTTAGATGGTTAGTTTAGATGGTTTGGCAGCCATCAATAGTGAACATTGTCAGTAAATTTGTGAAAATGGAAAAAATTGGTCATCGTTATGCGATTCAATACCTTTATTTGAAAGGTCTCAGCACAACCAATATAAAAGCTGATCTGGATTCTACTCTATGTGATTCTGCTCCTTCATTTACAACAATAAAATTTTGGGTTGTTGAGTTTAAACGAGGCCGTACGAGCTGTCAGACGAGCATCGGAGTGGACGACCAAATGAGGTGACGACTCCAGAAATGGTGAAGAAAATCCACAAAACGGTACTGGATGATCGTCGACTGAAAGTGCGCGAGCTAACAAACATTGTAGGCATTTCAAAAAGTGCGCGGTACATCGCATATTATTTGAAAATTTGGACATGAGAAGGCTGTGTGCAAAATGGGTGCCGCGTTTGCTTACACTCGAGCAAAAACAGTGTCTTCAAGATGTTTTAAATGAGTGTTTAGCGAAGTTTCACAGCAACAAAGCAGAATTTTTGCGCCGCTTCATAACAATGGATGAAACATGGGTCCATCACTTTACACCCGAGACAAAAGAACAATCAAAACAATGGATTCAAAAGGGAGAACCGGCTCCAAAGACGGCGAAGACGGTTTTATCTGCAGGCAAGGTCATGGCATCGATTTTTTGGGATGCGCGTAGGATAATTTTCATTGACTATCTTGAAAAAGGAAAAACTGTGAACTTATTGCAACGTTTGAGCGAAGAAATCAAGCAAAAACATCCGCATTTGGCTAAGAAAAAAATGTTGTTTCATCAAGACAATGCAAGACCTCGCAAATCCGTTATTGCAATGGCCAAAATTAATGAATTAAAATTTTAATTGCTACCTCATGCACCCTTTTCGACAGATTTAGCCCCCTCGGATTATTTTCTGTTCCCAAACTTGAAAAAATGGCTCAGTGGTCAAAGATTTTCCAACGCTGAAAAAGTGATGTCGGCAGTTAATAGATATTTTGAGAAGCAAGACAGTTCTAATTATAAAAAGGGTATCGAACTTTTTGAACATCGCTGGGAAAAGTGCATAGAGCTGAAAGGCGATTATGTTGAAAAATAAATAAATTTTTTCCCAAAATGTTTGTGTTTTCTTCTTGGGTAGGGTACTTCTGGGACCGACATCGTATTTGTATTTTATTATTTCAAAATTGCTTACAAAGTAGGACATAAGTCTTATAAATTGTTGTAAGCCTTTATATAAACGCCACAATTTGTTCATCTAAATCTATATTGTCCCCTTCAAAGTAATCCCATTGACTGCAACACACTTATGCCAGCGCTTGATCCAATCCTCAAAACATTTTTTATATTCGGTTTTCGGTATGTCAATCAGTGCTTCCTGCGATTTTTCCATTACTTCCTCTCGGCTGCTGAAACGCGTTCCCCGTAATGGTTTTTTAACTCGAATGAACAGAAAAAAGTCACAGGGACCCCAATCAGGTAAATACGGTGGCTGTTGGATGGTATTTGTTGCATTTTTTGTCAAAAAATTACGAATAATGATGGTACTGTGCGACGGTGCGTTATCATAGTGCAAAATCCACGAGTTTTCTGAACACAATTCTGGTTTCTTTCGGCGAATTGCTTCACTCATAACGCAAAAATTCATGAGAATTTCCTTCTTTTTTGACTGAAAACGACTTGGTTTTTTTGGTCTCGGCTCATTTGGTGAACGCCATTCACTTGCCTGATGTCTGGATTGCGTGTCGTACTCATAAACCCACGTTTCGTCTCCAGTAATGATCCTTTTGATGAATGTGGGATCGGATTCAGCCTCGCAAATCATCTCTTTTGCGACGTCAACCCGGTCTTTTTTTGCATGAAATTAAGGTCTTTTGGCACCAACTCTACTACTACACGACGGAAACCCAAATCATTAACCAAAATGTCTTGGACGGATCCATAGGCAATGTTCGAATTCTGCGCTATCTCTCTGATGGTTAATTTGCGGACATTGACCAACATTTCTTTTACTTCATCAATGTTTTCGTCGGTTTTCAATGTCGATGGTCTGCCACAGCGTTTATCATTTTCGATTGACTCACGACCACTTTTGATCCTCGTATCATTGGTAAACGTGCGTTTTCTTTAGATAATCGTTACCGAAACACTTTTCTAACGTTCGCTCACCATTAAATCCGTTTTTTACGCAAAATTTAATAAAAGCTCGTTGTTGCAAATTTAAATCCATTTCTAAAATTGTAAAAAAAATAGCCAACACACACAGAGATAGATGTACTCTTGGCTACGTAACTTTTGAAAATGTATGGGAGGGAATGTCAATAGCAGATGTACCAACTTAACAAGTTTCCCAAATAAGTGAAAAGGACTCGTTTAAAAATTCTTGTGCTTCTGATTCCTCTCATCGCGATTGGCAGGGCGTTCCAAAGGCGTTCTATACAATATGAATAAAAAATTGACGTTGAGTGTTAAGATATTTAAATCGAGGTGGTATAAGTGCGAAAGACCTTGTTGATTGAAGAAAATTCAGCCTACTATGAAGGTAGTCAGGTTGTGTTTGAATGGTTTGATGTATGTAGCTTAGAGAACGAAATTTCAATAAATTTTCTAAACTGGTACCGCAAACTTGTATCGAGAAAAAGGATATATGGTCATATCGGCAATATTGTTATATACAACATTTAGTTTGCAGCTGGTCGCATAGTCCAAATCACATAAAACTTCACATCCATACAGTAAAACATGAAGTAAAAGCGTTTTTGCCAGTAACAGTTTAATTTTTTTAGGAATAAACATTTGAATTAGGCGAAAAAGACGAAGGCTTCCATAAACTTTTCCGATGACACTGTTTAGATGACCATGCCTATTGAAGGCATGGTCTATTGAAAATCATTCCTAGGTTTCAGGCGGAGCTGACATAGTCAATAGTTTCCTCCTCTAGCTTCAATGAGTTTAAAACTGATACATTTAACGCTTTACGATAGATGGACAGGGCTTTTGACTTGGCAGGATTTTGGTAGAGGTTGTTGTTTTTTGACCAGCTGGATATTAGAAACAAGTCCTTGTTCATTAAACCTACTGCTTTATTTTTTTCAGAGAAAGGTCGACTGATTAAAAGTTGTACATCATCAGCGTATAGATGAATTAGACAGTGTTTTACAACTTGCGGAAGCTCGTTGATATAAAGTGAAAAGAGGACCGGGCCAAGTATAGATTCTTGTGGCACACCTGTCAAAACATCCATAAAGCTGGATGAGCGAGCATTTGCGACAACGTATTGTTGTCTACCAATAAGATAGGGAAAGATCAACTTAAAGGACTCGAAAGTAAGAGTTTTGCAGCTTTTAACATAAAATTGAGTGGCTGACAGTGTCGTATGACTTAGAAAAGTCTAAGAGAGTTAAAAGCGCTATGTGATCGCTATCTATTGCGGTTCTTATTTCATCAGTTACTAGGAGTAAGGCGGATTAGCAACTTCGTTGTGGTCAAAAACCTCACTGGCAGGTGCTTAACAGATTGTTGGATGTCAAGTAATTTTGTATTTGCTTGAGAATTGCTTTTTGAAAAACCTTTGAAAGAACGATAGTATGGCTATTGGTCGGAACTCTGTCTCTATATCTGTGTTTCTTTTAAGAATAGGGATAATTTTAGCTTTCTTTTATTCCAAAGCAAACTTAGAGGTAGTCAATATACTATTAAAGATGTGTGTTATGAAGCGCAAAATGTACGGTAGTAAGAGTTTTATAAATTTTGGATGTATTAAGCCAAGGCTAATAGCATTCGATTTTATTGATAGAATTGCCTCAACAATGTCTTCCTCTTGTAATCCTATAAAGTTGAAAGTGCTACTAAATTAAGTTCATTTATCTTCAGTTAATGAGCTATTAGCGATTGCGATACCAGAGAACTGTGGCATTGGCGTGAACTTCTTGTTGAGAACATCGTAATCAGTATTGTCAGGTAGCACTTTAGACTGCCTCCCAATACCTATTTCCCCTAGGTTTTTCCAAACTTTTTTGCTAGAAACTGAAGAACCAAGTTTTTCTTCATAAAAGTGCATTTTTGCCAATCTTATCATTCCGACCACTTGATTTCGAAGTCTTCGATAAGGTTAGTGAAAATGTTCCATCTTGTTTCGTCTCCACTGACTGTAGGCAGCATCTCGTCGCGACATCAGAGCAGAGATGTCGATATTCAGTCAAGATGGAGCCGTATACTTCGCCACACATGTTTTTAAAGGAACATGCAAATCAAACAGGAAGTATAGTGAGTTCCAGTTTAGGCTATTATAGTCTCGCATCAGCTTATATATATTTATATTTTTGAGATCCCGATATTGGAATCCTTGCTGACTAACCTGACAAGCTATATCCAAGCATGTAATGATTAAATCGAGTTTGGAGAAACCAGACGTTTGAAGCTGACTATAAAGCAAAACTTTATCGACATTGCTTGTAAGAAAATGGTCTAGTAAAGAACTGGATAAATCAGTAAAGTGAGTATGTGAAGAGCGGTTTATGGGATTAAGAATAAGGGCCTCAAATGTACTTAGAAAGTCTTTTGATATATATTTGTCCAACAAATTACAATTAAAATCACCACATTAATATTGTATAAACCAACGGTACAGTGCTAATGTAGACCGATGCAACTAATACGCTTTCAGTGTTACTAACTAACTAACTAACGGCTCTCCGACGAAAATACAATATAAGTTGGCTTACTCACACTTCAATGTTCAAATTCCGGTTGGAGTTCAGTTAGTATCTTTATCTTCGGGTGCATATACGTTAGCTATACCGAGAATGTTAGTTAGTTTTTTCAACGCTGATTGGCAGGTGTTACGGTGGGGTTCATGATCTCTTGTTTAAGTAAAAGAAGACTAACTTAGTCACAGTTTCAGGAACTGTTCAATAAGATAGATTTTTCTACGTTCTACACTTTTACTTTTTAGCATGAAATATCTATAAGGAATCATGAGTGTGAAAATACGCATCACTGGATCTGAATATCTGACCAGTTTCACATATGACGAGTGATCTGAAGGACCGAAAACTTGTCTAATTATGACGACTTCAATTTCGGCCACAGTTCATCAACCAGTTATTGCCTGCTGGAGTCATGAAATATGTGATCAAAATATAAGGTGTCCCCTGAGCGGTCTTTTGAGCTTAGGGAATAGCTAAAACCACGAATACGGTGATGAGTTGATATAACTTTTGAGGCTTTCGAGATTGTTTGAGAAGACGGAAGTTCTGCAGCCAAAACACAACGGGAAAAATCGGCAATATATAAGCATATCTTGAATAATCCAGATAAACAGCACTGGATCCACTTCGATAATGAAAAGGTCTTAGCTCAGAGAAACTCACTGCATGCCTCGACTAGTTCGCGAAGTGTTTGAAATATGGTAAAACATCACAAAAATTTCAATCGTGATGACAGCTTCAGACTCTCTCGCTTCAGATCCCCTGATTAATATCACTCATCCACTCCAGTTCCCTGAAAAAAACCCCCAGTGATGTAGTGAGTACGGTTTGCTCACATCTGCGTGCACCTCAACAACAACAGGATGAGTTAGAACCATCTACGCACCGCTACAATTGAGCCAATCTAATCGTTAACACTTTCACAGCAGTTTCCCGGTGACCACGCTCAATGTAACTTGATGCGAAACGTTCGGGGTGAGTAAAGTATTCGACTCGTTAATGTTAATTTACGCAATTAATCCCAAAAATAATTAAAAATGATATCAGTTGAATTTTTGGCGAAATGATCTCGAAGAACCAATGCAAAGGAATTGAGTTTTTTTTGTGGAATCAAACGAGATTTGACTTTTTTCAGGCACAAAATATCTTTCATGGTTTGGAGTGGTCCAAATGATATCATCGATATCATCGAGGTATCTAATTGTCAATCAGCAATTCTTGAGTAACAAATCTTTGATTTCCTTGACTCCTTGTGCATCAATTTTTGTTTTGTTTTTTTTTTTTTTTTTGTTTTTCTATAATTGGCGCGCACACAAGGGGCTTATGCACGAGCGAGAGGAGGTTAGGGAGCGAAAAAAGGGAGATACCAATGTGCGTTGGTTTAAAATGTTTGCAAGTTATAGTGGCTAGGGAATAGAGAGCTCGACAGGGCATTCCATAAGCGAGTTTTACGGCTTAGGAACGAATCACTGATGAGCATTCATAGCGAGATGGGTGTTTCGGCTAAAATTTGGAAGGAGTGGAAAGCTACTGGACATTTCAGTGAAACGCTGGTGCTTAAAACAGCGATATAAAAAGCTGAGATAGGAAACATCATGCCGGTGTTTGAGGGTTTCGAATGACTGTGTGATATTGCCATCATCTATGAGTTTTCTCGCATGGTTTTGAATCTTATCTAGCAGCTGCAGAGATACTTTGGGCGTACTTGACCAAACGTGGGCATTGTACTCCAATTTTGGGTGGATAAATGCCTTATATATTGAGGAAAAATCAGAAGGGGTAAAGTATTTTTACATTGCTTAAGGAATTCCAGGCATTTCACAGCATTTTTGACGATACCGAATATGACACCGAATATGAAAACCGACAATGAAAAGTATTTCGGTTTCTACGATGGAAGTGCCATTCATGGATAATGGCTTGGTATTAAAACTTCGCTGTAACAACAGCAAACAGCATCGTGTTTTGGAATCATTAAATCCTACTCTGTTAGTGGTTTCCCAATTAGTTATGCTGTTAATATGAGAATTTAATGAGCTTAACATACGCTGCCGTTCCCGTTATACAGCCGAAGAGCAGGGGCTTGAGTTCAGGAACAAATTTGAAAATCAGAGAGTATTAGAAGTAGCAGACAAGAGATCACTGATGAAAATTAAAAGGAGTGTTGGGGAGAGAACAGAGCCCTAGGGCCCACCAGCATTTATCTTGTGGATATTAGACTTAAAACCATCTAAGACAGTCCCAAAAGCACGCATTTTCCGCAAAAGAGCCTGATGCCAAACCCTGTCAAATGCCTTGGAAATATCAAGTGTAACTATCTTTCTTTCGCCAAATTGGTGTAGACCTTCAGACGTTCAAGTCTGACTTTGTTCATGTTGAAGAGCACGGAGAGAATGGTCGAGACCCATGTAGCTATGTAACACTCGCGGATGATTTTGTGAGAGTGCATTTTAAAGTTTGGTAGGCAAGATTGAAGGTGCACTCGACAAGATAGAATACGCCCTGGGCATTTCCATCGATATTGAGGGTACTTTCAATAGCATGTGTAGCTTGGTCAAATCACACGGCGTAGACAAATCACTAGTTTTGTGGATAAAATCAATGCTGGTAAATAAGACGTTTATTGCAGATGCTGACTGTGGCTAATATGGTACCGGATGTAAGCAGAGTAAACGGTATTCTGTATCCACTACTGCGGTGCATGCTGGTCAGCTTACTGCTTAACATTCTAAATAGTTGTAACGTCTAAACTTCAGCATATATAGTAAGGTAACTATTTTGTCTGTTGGATTATGGTTAGCAATTTCACATGGTCAAAGTGTACTAGAAATTAACTTTCAGTCAATCCTCTCAAAACTGAGGTCGTTCTTTCTACGATACGGAGGAAGCTGAGGAGTAAGTCTGACTCATATAATGCTTAAGGGCAACTAAAATGTTGGATATCACTCCTCGTTAGGAGGAGTTTATTTTCCAAGAGATATATGCAATCATGATGACAATAAACTTTATTATGAAGAATCGGTGCACGGAGCGGGGTATATGCGTTATGGAATCACGGGAAATAAAATCGCCCGATGAACTTGCAGGTTAAAACTAGGGCTGCGAATGTTCTTGGCTAGAGCTACCATTGCCTGTGAGAGTCATATGGGCAAAATGGCATTACTCTGCAGGTTATCAGTAGAAACAAGTCTCTATTGGCCTCAGAGTCATAGTTAGCATAGTGCTATCTTATTCGACCATGTTTTTCTCCTTTCTTGCTGAAGCGTATAATTTTGTTTAAACACTTTTATGACATCTTAGGTCTTGGCGAGATTACTTCGATATATTACATTGTCAGTATGTACAATCTACCGAGTTTGACAGTATTGCCAAAACTGGTCTAGTTTTCATTGCTAAAGTGGAGCAGTTTGTTCTGTCTTCTAGTTGCGATTAGATAGTTCTTAACATTTTACAATCCCTGAAATTAAATTTTCTATATCTCCCGCATCGACTATGTCTATATTACTAAGCTTCTACCTCGTCTCTGTGGGTCTTATTGTCTCGAAATATTCTTTTTCCAAGCTTTGATAAAATTTCTTCACAGTGTTATTGAAGAAGTACCTGTCTATTAAATCGATCGTAAGTTTTTCATGTCCTTTCTTATTTTTTTAGAGAATAGAAGCTTGTTTGCGTTCTGCCATAAACTTACATTTTTGTCGAATGAAATACAACTCATAAGTTACATAGTTTCTGAAGAAATTTTTGATACCAACGCAACTGTTCTTTAGTGGCGATTGCAGTCGTTGAACGTTAAGTCTGAGATTCCACTGACGAACATTAGATGCAGCTAGGCTTAATAATAAATTCAATGAGCCGAAGAAAGAAGTGATGTCGTATAGACTTTCTGATTGTCCTGCCAAAGACGTGTTCTTTTCACCTTAACATTTTGTCGATAAACGAACTCCGAAGCATTCTTTGGAACTATCGGCTATGCTTTCTGTGAAGGTATGAGTGCGTATCAGTGCATATTTTTGACGAATTAAGCCTTGATGCCAGATATTACAATGTGTTCGCTCACATGCCATAATTTTTCCAAATCTGCACCCATCATTTTTCAGTGATGCCTATCAGCAATCTGTGTATATTCCGAGAGTTACTTGGTTGCACGCAGTCTGTTCTAGGCTCGTACATTTTTGATGTAAAATTGTCATTTCTGAGATAGCTTTGCAGCAGTAGTTTTTCCTTTACTATGTAGTTAATACCACCTGATACTTGAAAGGCCATGTCAGGTAAATCAAGCCCGCCTAGATGAAACTGTAGTATCCGTTGACTAACACGTGGAGGTAAAAAAATCACAATGGATGTATAGTTACAAAGATTGATGTCACTTTGTAGTATCTGCCTCAGTCGTATTCTTAAAATACAGACACCAGAGGAGAAGTTATTACAAAGACTTAATGACTATGATGCTGAAAATCACAAAAAACTTCGGGGATTCAGTCATCGTATACCATATATAGAATGACTGTACTGAAGAACACGAATAATATAAAAAAAGGTTTTTGAAAAACAAGTTGTAAAGCTTGACATTAATTATCATCCGTGCGAATCCCTCAACCTTTAACAAAAAACTTAATCCGTCCTAAAATCAAAAATAAACTTCACCAAACTGACATCAGCCCGGACTCTTCAAACGCTATAAACCTTAGTTGATCCAAATGAAAACTTGCTAAAGTATGTTCCCTCTCACCCTGCTATCCGTATCCCAAATGTATCCCTAAGATGAATTTAGGAACATCAGTGAATACCAAAAGTCTAAACTGCTGTGCTACTAATAAACATTTTATAGTAACTTAACACCATTAGTCATCTCTGGAGGACACTGGAGGCAGTTTTAATAAAACCCAACCTCCAGATATACGCTTTCAGTAGCTTAGCTAACTTCTTGACCCATCCTCCTTTGGCTGAAAAACAAAAGAGACATCTCTACTTCCAATTTCTTTACTTTAGACTTCACCCTTAGTTCTTCCAAGTCCCGAGTCGATCGTCCATTTCTTTATTTTCCACTTTTCATTTGACTCATCTAAAACGGGAAAACCATAAAAAGTCCATTTCAGGAGTTTATCCTAGTCGAAATGTTACATCGTCCATAAAAAATAATTTCCCTCTTTCCAAAATGAAAAAATAGGATAATTTATCTCAGTCTGACCACAGGCCTTCAGAACAAAAGGATGGTCGGTGGAATTCTCCACCCCTATTCACCATATGAGGCTTGTTAATCCAAGGCAATGGCCTTCGTCCTGTATAAATCCGTTGATATGTCCAGTGTCCATTCCGACCCGTACACATGTCCGCGCGAATTATTTATGATTTAAAATAAAAATTTATTTCAGACTAAGTATCCTTCAGTCAGGATATGTTGTACATCACTTTCACAAAAAAAAAATTATGAATTGTTACTTTTTTACACTGCTTACTTATGTAACATACATATGTACGTATGAGTATTGTACTCGTATGCTTTTGTATCGTATATATGTTAAGTATCTTTGGGTATTTACTCGTATTCATGGTTTTTGTGGACAGAGAAAAAGAAAAAAGATAAAATGAAAGTGAAGGATAAATCCTTGAAGTATGGCTCCGACATATGGTGCCAAGGGTAGCTTAATATCTTGCACATGAGCGGAGTAATAAAATTGGATAACAGAAAAAACATTAGCTGAAAGGACAATCAAGGAAAATTCACTGAAAAAAAAAAAAAAAAAAAAAAAAAAACACAACAATTCAGGAAATAATCCTCGAAATAGAAGAATGAACAACATGATGGGAATCGAATGAGAAACGATAAGCGACAAATGTGAAGGAAGTTCGCAAAAATACAATTTCTGGATTTTCTTTTTATTTTTCATAAAAGCTTGTTTATCATAGATACCTGGGTACAGGTACGGATGTATAATATTATTGTTTGTCTGTATTGTTAAGATGCAGGAAGAAAAACACCGCAGATAATAAACTTCTTCTTCAAGTATCCCTGGAGGCTGTTTGAGGAATGAGAAGTGCTTAATAATATTACAGATCAGACAATTACAATACAGTGGGTGTCGAAGGTTATGTAGTTTATTTTTAAAGGCGATTCTGTTTGACTTGGATCGAGGACTCTTTATGAGGTTTTCATTCTAACGAGCACGAGCAAAACCATAGATACGAGTGTTAATAGACTAATCTCGGTTTTATTTATAGATGGCATAACCTAGGTGTTTACGTATTTGCAGGATATTGAAATAGCTAATGCTCTTTAGGTAGATTTTGAAGACACTAAACGTTAAAATTAGGAAGGAACATGCCTAATTAGGTGATTGCTGGAGTTAGACGACAGGTGGTTTAGTCAAAGCTGAATGTTAGGTCATATAAACTAAACCAAACTGTCCTTTCCAAAGATGTCGTTAAGTATTCGATGTCCGTAAACTTGGAATCAGTTAGATGGTATGCCCTTTGGAAGGAGTAATCTTCACGTACGTTATACCACCTTGATCAAGCCACCGTGTGGCGCTTCCATTGTTCCCATTTGAGTTCTGTTTTTTTTTTTTTTTGTTAAGTTGGTACATCTGTTGCTGACATTCCCTCTAAATCTTGGCGTCATAGCTTGACATTTGCAAAAGTTACGTAGCCAAGAGTACATCTATCTCTGTGTGTGTTGGCGATTTTTTACAATTTCAAAAATGGATTTAAATTTGCAACAACGTGCTTTTATTAAATTTTGCGTAAAAAACGGATTTAATGATAAGCGAACGTTAGAAAAGTGTTTCGGCAACGATTCTCTAAAGAAAACGGACGTTTACCAGTGATACGGGCGCTACAAAAAGTGGTCGTGAGTCAATTGAAGATGATGAACGCAGTGGCAGACCATCGACATTGAAAACCGACGAAAACATTGATGAAGTAAAAGAAATGTTGGTCAATAACCGCAAATTAACCATCAGAGAGATAGCGGAGAATTTGAACATTGCCTATGGATCCGTCCAAGACATTTTGGTTAATGATTTGAGTTTGCGTTGTGTAGCAGCAGAGTTGGTGCCAAAAGACCTTAAATTCATGCAAAAAAAGACCGTGTTGACGTCGCAAAAGAGATGATCTGCGAGGCTGAATCCGATCCCACATTCATCAAAAGGATCATTACTGGAGACGAAACGTGAGTTTATGAGTACGACATGCAATCCAGACATCAGGCAAGTGAATGGCGTTCACCAAATGAGCCGAGACCAAAAAACCAAGTCGTTTTCAGTCAAAAAAGAAGGAAATGCTCACGGTTTTCAAGGATTACAACGGTGTAGTGCATCATGAAATTTTGCCAGAAGGCCAGACAGTAAACAAAGAGAATCATTTGGGCGTTATGAGACATTTACGTGAAGCAATTCGCCGAAAGAGACCAGAATTGTGGGCAAAAATCTCGTGGATTTTGCACCATGATAACGCATCGTCGCACAGTACCATCATTATTCGTCATTTTTTGACGAAAAATGTAAAAAATACCATCCAGCAGTCACCGAAATCCCTGTGACTTCTTTCCGTTCAATCGAGTTAAAAAACCAGTACGGGGAACGCGTTTCAGCAGCTGAGAGGAAGTAATGGAAAAATCGCAGGAAGCACCGTTTGACATACCGAAAACCGAATATAAAAAATGTTTCGAGGATTGGATCAAGCGCTGGCATAAGTGTGTTGCAGTCGATGGGGATTACTTAGAAGGGGATAAAATAGATTTAGTTGAATAAACTTTTTTGATCAAGGTAGTATTTTTTGTTAATGTTTTTCAGTGTATAAGTGTAAGACGAAAAATAAGTGTTGTGCTCGTTCCTAAGTACTTTCCTAGTCGCGACAAGGATCAATATTTTCTTAAGTAAATCATTCTCAAAGCTAATGAACGGGCAAAGTTCTTTGATAAGCATTGCTAGTACTGTGGCTAGTGTTTTATTTTAGTAAAACTGGCTTTTTTTAATAGATGGTTCCATCACACATTAGACCATAAGACGAATATTAAAAAAAAAAAAAAAAAAAAACAAAGATATAATTTACATCTGATGAGCACGAGCTTCAATGAAGAAACTCAACTATTTAAACTATTAGCTGAAAGGTCAATCAACCTGTTCGAGCTGGCAGACACATTCTTCTCTTCGATATATTAAACTTGAATCCCTGCCACTTCTGTTGTCGTATTCGCCTCATGACTTTAGGTTATCGCAAGAACTAGTAGATTTCGTCATAAAAACAATACCTCTCCCGATAGATGCGAACGGCTTTGAACGCTCCTTCATAAACGATAAGAAAATACTTGGGACGAAAATAACAAAAACCTATCAAGCTAAGGGACCAACATTGGTGACAAACAGGTTAAATGAGTCATTGGGTCTACCAGTAGCAATTAAAAATGTGATATTAGCCCGTCAACTGATTAACAAAGGCTCCCCATGCTGAGGAAGAATGCTAGATGTAGTATAAGAAGGATTCAACTTCTGATAATCTATCAACTGATTGTAGGGTAATCCGCCTTAGTCTTTAGAGATTATAAAGGCTACTATTATGGTGTCGAAATCCTGCACTAGTCAGGAAGACTAATGTGTAAAATGAAAGGTTCATTAAAGCGAAGATGTCTGCGATTGCTTTATCTCTCTATCCGTCTTCCAATAATTCCAAATCACTACCGCTACACAGTTCTGATTATTCAAGAACTGCGGCTTGACGTCAAATTAGGAGTTACGACCTATAGCCGCGAGCCAAAGTATGGATTCATCCTGGGATCAACTAGTCCAAGTCTAACTGAGGCTCGAAGTATTCCAGAATCTGGATGACTGGAAGTCCAACCATTGAGCCAAGCACATCTGGTAAATTAGGGTCTCAACCGATAAACAGAGAATTTCTTAGCAGGAACGCGTTTTAATTTTTTTTTTATGATAGGCGAGACGCATTCCTTCAGTGACAATAGTCAATCTAGGGTTCCCTAAAAGTATCATCTTCAACGGTATACAGTTCAACAGTTCAGAGTGATCCAAGTACGGAGACGGAGACTTGTAGCTTTTTATCGAGAATCGAGAGGATGTTCTATAATTTCATTAGTTGAAATTAATTTTCTGTTTTTTCTTAAATTGTTTGGGAATCGAACCCAGATATCTAAAACATTTTGCAGATCTATGCGTTTTAATTCATGACTCCTCACGTAGTTGCGTAGGAATATCTTTTTTGACTACGAAGTAAAGGAGATGAATAGCACCTGAAAGCAACAAGTGTCGGATGGTGCAAAAAAAGAACTCGTTTGTTCCAAAAAGACGAAAATAAAGATTGCTACTTTGCTACTTACTATGAATGATGATCAATGCATACAACGATGGAAACCTCGTTAGCTTTCAAGCCGCGAGAACAACATCCTTAACACGCCAGATTATTCTAAATGGATAGAACGCATCAGTAAAATAATGGGATGCGGGTGAAAGCTCTTTATAAAAGGTGGACATTGCCTTACTCTGGTCATTTGGCAGGCTAATGTTTATATTTAGTCCGACAGAAAGTTTATATTTACAGCAGCTGAACAATATATTTTAATTTCGTGCAAACTAATTAATAACCAGATCTACAACAAAAACATTGAACCACATAAACTCCATTGGGAGTAGCCTACGACTCAGATGCTATGAGGTAGCCCAGATAAGCATTAGAACTATTTGCGTAAGCAGCAATCTAGTCAGTGCCAACATTATTCTCGTTTACAAAATTCATAGAAGTTAAATACAATTTACGATATTTTAATTCAGGAGAATAGTTAGTGGCATTTTTATTAAATATATTTAATAATGAGTTATTTGGGTCTATAACTTTAGGTCATAACTTCGTGCGGTTTGCTAAGAGATGGCGTAACTTGTATTATTCCATTGTTATTATTCCATTGGAACATGCGTTGGAAACCTACTGTCATTGTACGTCATTTCAGTATATGTCATTCATTTGAAGCGTAAACAACAATAATTTTTTTTCACTCACAACTTTGTGCCTGAAAAAGTGTTTTTGCGGGGAGTTCTTCTTCCTTACTTTAATATGTAGAAAACTGCTGCCGAAAGTCATCGTATTTTGGTGAAAGTTTATGGTGAACATGCGCTAGTTGAGCGAACGTTCGAAAAGTGCTTTGCACGATTTAAAAGTGGTGATTTTGGCTTGTAAGACGATGAACGTCCTGGGCAGCTAAAAAAGTTTGAAGATGAAGAACTAGAAGCATTACTCTATGAAGATTGTTGCCAAACACAAAAAGAATCTTTGGGTGTCACTCACGCAGCCATTTCAAAACGTTTAAAAGCAGCTAGATATATTCAAAAGCAAGGAAATTGGGTTCCACATGAACTCAAGCCGAGAGACGTCGAAAGACGGTTTTGCATGTCCGAAATACTGCTGGAACGTCACAAAAGGAAGTCATTTTTGCATCGGATTGTTACTTCTGATGAAAAATGGATCCATTACAACAACCATAAGTGCAAAAAATCATATGTGAAACCCGGCCAACCAGCCAAATCAACGGCAAATCCGAATATACATGGCGCGAGGGTAATGCTCTGTATTTGATGGGATCAGATGGGTGTGCTGTATTATGAGCTGCTAAAACCGGGTGAAACCATCAACAGACAACGCTTCCAAACACAATTAATCCATTTGAAGAGAGCAGTAGCCGAAAAACGCCCGGAATATGCGACCTGACACGAGACAATAATTTTTCATCATAACAACGCTCGACCCCACGTTGCTGTTCCGGTTAAGAACTATTTGGAAAACAGTGGATGGGAAGTCTTACCCCACCCGCCTTATAGCCCAGACCTTGCCCCTTCTGACTACCATTTGTTCCGGTCGATGCAGAACGCACTCACTGAAATACGGTTCACATCAGAGCAAAATATCAAAAATTGGCTTGATTCATTCTTGGCTGCCAATCTGGCGCAGTTATTTTGGGATGGGATCCACAAATTTCCAGAAAGATGAGAAAAATTCATAGCTTCTCAGATGGGCAATGCTTTGAATAATACTATTGTACATGTTTTTCTTAAATAAACGTTCAAATTTTGAAAAAAAAACCGCACGAATTAAAATATATACCCTCTTAGCACGAATTTATAGACCCAGTTATAGACCCAATATAAAAAAAAAAGATTTTAAGAACTTTATAGTAAAATAAGTGTCGTACTGGCAATATCTTTTTTTTGACGAAATAACTCTATAGACTGAGCTAAGCGAGTAAAATTGCAAATTTTTCGTAAGGCACATTTCTGTAGGACAATCAAATTTTGCAGTAGATCCAAATAAGACCCGCCTCTGGGAAACGACGGCTTATCCATCGCTTTAAGACCGAGTCTGTACATCAAATCATGCTGACCCCACCAATCGAGTAGTAGGTTCCCTCTAGTATTTGACAAATTATTTCCCCAATTTCTGTGTCTAGCGTTGAAGTCCCCGCCGATTATAAAATAATTCTCCACCGATTGCAGCCTCAGAAGTCGAAAAAGCGTGTCGAGCTCTGTAATGAATAAAGGGGATTGTGGAGCCTCAGGTGCATAAACAGAGGCCAAGTACAGCCGCTTTCCACTGCGGAGCAGGATATAAATGGCGACTGCCTCCAACACCCGGAACCTACGCAACACTCCCTTGTACACTCTATGGAATGTTATACCTTGCTTAATGAAGATCGTGACACCGCCTCCACGTTTGGATCGGGACCGGTTTCTTCTTGTAACAATATAATTATTATACTCCAGTTTCTGCTTATCGGTTAGCTTGGTTTCACTAGCGAAAAGCACATCAGGAGTTTGGTCTTGTAGCAATTTAAGCATCGCGGCTCTTCGTTCGATCCTAATCAGTGAATTAACATTCACCGCAAGGACCTTTAAAGTTTGCTCCATCATGTGCGTACACATTACGACATGTGTTGCATAAGGCCCGGCAGCAGCGCGTAGATCTGGTTCACCCGCTTGGCCTGTTCTTGCACCTGCTTTTGCAACTGAGCCATCTGCCCTTGGATTGCGAGCAAGATGGCCAGCATGTTAGGTGCAACTTCCGTTGTTCTCTTCATTGGCGCTGGAAAAGCAACAGTAGCTTGCTGTACCGTAGCCCCCCTACCTGCTGCCATTTGGGCGTAGGAAATTTGGGACGTGATCGCTGGTATTTGAACCCTAACAGATGAACGTTTGACCTCCACCTTCTGCTGCTGAGCGAGTTTTGATTTTTTAATGTCAGCGAACTTAGGACAACCCCGATAGTTTGCGGTGTGCCCCACGTTAACACATAATACGCACGAGAGCTGCGTCCTATCGGACGCTCCGTCCCTGTCCAGAGCACACTTCTCGGAACTGTGGTTCTTTGCGCACTTCAGGCATCGAGGCTGCATTTGGCAGTTCAACGCGGCGTGCCCGAACGCATTGTATAACACCTTCGCTCCTTTTTAATTTTTCCCAGTGAACCACCTGGTAGTCTAGGACATTGATACTCCTTAGACTATCCAGACGGCTTTCGGGACTGAGCTGCACCAGGAAGATTGGCAGACTCCGTTTCTCCCGACACTTTTCCAACATTTCTAACGTTCGCGCACCATTAAATCAGTTTTTTACGCAAAATTTAATACAAGTTCCTTGTTGCAAATTTAAATCCATTTCTAAAATTGTAAAAAATCGCCAACACTCACAGAGATAGATGTACTCTTGGCTACGTAACTTTTGCAGATATCAAGCTATGACGCTAAGATTTAGAGGAAACAACAGATGTACCAACTTAACAAAAAAATAAAAAAAACAGAACTCAAATCGGAACAATGGGAGCGCCACACAGTGACGCAACCGGGAACTTTTTGATCAAGGTGGTATTCCCATTTCCTTACATATACTTCATCCCAAAGAAGTTCATTATTAAGTTTGCTATAACCAATTTTGGTCATTTGAAGTTCTCATATTGATTTATAGCGAACTGTATCTTTTAAGTTCTTGAAAACAACACCTGTCATGCAATGTTCTGTAATACCCAGATCAAAGACAATGCCTGAACAATCGTTTTTCGTTACCTTCGGGAGACGACTAAAAACGTAATCAAGACAAGTCCCTGCAACAGGTCTTGTGGGTTCATTAACAAAAGATGTTAGACCATTTTCTGAAAACAGAACGTTATATGAGTCCAGAGTATTATTCGAAGATAAAAGATCTAAATTCATGTAATCCTTATCGGAATTCTGTTTCTAAGTAGCGAATTCTCGAATATGCAAGGGCCCCAATACAGAGATTTCAACCGCGATCTGGGTCCAAAAAAAGACCAAGTCAGTGTGCATCAACGACATACGTTCGGAGTTTTTTTAAATCCCTTAAGTTCGTCCGCTGAGATCTTGAGGCCCATCTTAGGGAGAGTGAGCGCATGAGAAGAACAATGATTCAGGGAAAAACGGAATGACAGGATGATCGCTGGATTTAACTATCAAATTCTAACAAAAAGGCTTTCGCTCTGGCATGTAAGCTAGTTTTTATTAACTTAAAGTCTTCTTAGGCCCTCGACTAACGCGAGTGTGGAATTCATATAGCAGTTTTGCGCAGAAGGAGCGCTTCTGATATTGTCATCCCTGTTTTAAGAGCTATATATTACGGTATGATGAGACAAAATGTGGTATTCTACTCAATGAAAAACTGTCAAATGCTTTTGAATTCCTTTTATTTTACTATTTTACTTTAGATACTGCAATAGCCCTAATCTGGTCCCGAAGGCACTCTTAATCTAGTGCGATCTGGCGCTAATCGACCCCAGTTTCCTATACATTGTTGGCCGAGTACCCTTTTTATTTGGTCTTTAGTTTGATCTTCGCTATCCAGATTTTGTTTTGGTCGGGTGCATAAAGTTGATGTCAATCACCATCCACGTTGAATGGTTCATTGTGCCTAACTGAGGAGCGTTGACTGCTTTGGTCAAAATTGTCAGCATCGACATTGATTGCATTTTTATGTTGCCATCCATTCTTGGGTGCTCCAATTTTATATTTGTGCCCACATTTTTTGTAGAACTTCAGAGTACTATTTCTGTACAAGTACCTCACCATAGCCTCGATTGATCAATTCATTGTTTTCTTTCTTTTTGTTCTTCCTGTTACTAGTCTAGTCGTACTTCGCAGCGCTTTCTTGTTTATCTCTTATTTTATTGTATGAGCTTGACGAAGCTCTTGGTCAAACCAATTGTTTAGTTATGATGGTCAGGTGAAATAGAGCACATCTAGGCAGCTCTAATGGCTTATTAACACTGACGCTTGTGGCCTTCTCCCAAGGTTTTGGGAGACAGCATCACAAAGGGCTTTAGCAGTCTCATACGAATGTAGCCGTTCAACTTTTTTCATTGTTCTGTTGTCCGGTTGTTTGTGCAGTCGCACAAAATAATGGCCTAAGCCGAGGTTTTCTTCCCGAACCGACCGAACATCCAGAATACTGGAGCTGTATCTAACGTCGCGTCGATCGCAGTATAGTATGATCAATCTGATTGAAGTTTGTTTTTTGTGAAGTGACTGGCAGGTACCTTCATGGGTGTTAAGATATAGGAAACGTGTACTAGCAATGATAACATTTTGCCCGATCGCAAAATCTATTAGCAAATTCCATTATCGGAGTTGGTTTTCTACATCCTACATCCTTCTTTTGTTTTCCTCAGAAGCGATAAATATTCCCGGAACAAGGTTGACTTTCTTCGCAGTACAAGTCCTTTCGGTCCCCGTCTCATTTGAGTGGGGATACCGAGCTCTGGTGGAGGTGGAGGGTAGCCTTGGCCTTCCTTGGTAGTGATGCACCAACCCCAGTGTTATAAAAACTTCTCAAAGGAGAACGAAGAGATTCGGTCGCTGAAGTCGGTATGGAATTTCACGAAGAGCCAGGAATTTAAGGTTCACCAAGAACACCGTTGTTGGAGTCCGTAGGATAGATTGGAGACTTGCAATGTGCAGCGTCAGAGAGGATGTCTGGAAGTCGTCCAACACGATGATGATGGGTGGGGGAGAAAAGTCTCTACCGTTTATACTCCAACAAAAGTCAAGCAACATAAAGGCTTGCGAAACACCACATGTGGTGATGTGAATGCAGCTAACCAGGGAACGATCGGTAATTGCAGAATTATAGGTGCATCCCAATGGAGGAGCAACAGAGGAGCAACAGGGGGACGACCAGCGTAATTATAGAAACACACCACAAAGATGTAAGGTTTGATAGCTGAAGGGATGCTGAGGCCTATTTCAAGCTAGCACTCAACATATGAAGCACAGAAAGAGCAGAGTTTGTAGGCGGCAAACCCATATTTGGAATAAACGGGTTCCAGTGATATTTTTCATTAGGGGCAACGATTACAATCATTAAAACCCATCCCATCGCACTTTCGCTTTCAAGCAGCTTAGGGCTTACGCGAATTGTTCGAAGATTCGATATGCATAGCCAAAAGTTGTTGTCTATTTGCGTTTGCTATGGTCGTTTTATAATTGGAGCGCGCTGAATTGAATTTGAGTACCCTTGAAATGTTTGCAAACATAAAACATCTGGGGATAATAAACGGCGTTATCAACGCAGGACTGCTTGATAAAAACAGGTGCACTCTATGGCAATGACGTCGGCTGAAAAAACCTTAGCTTCGCTAACGATATCTATCTACTCATGTACGAGCATAAGATTTGTGCCATGGAAATATTAGTAACAAAATTCGAGCATCCAGAAAGACTCAAGACATATCTTTGTGAAAACGGGAGTCTTTTGTAGATACTCGTAAATGGCCAGACATTATATTGAGTGTAACCTAGCCGGATGGCATGTTAAATAAAAAGCTCTATTTTAGAGTAGGTCAGGAGCAACATTTTAAGGTAAAGTTAGCGGCAGTAGATGAGCTACACGTTGAGGCATGACAGCAACTCCATTCCCAATGACATTGTGCAATAGAATATAAGACATAGCGGAGAACAGTTGAAGAATAGAACCAGGCACACTTGTACATTTCAGGACTTGAAAAGAGCTAAAGCGCGCTACATGAAAACTTTATTGTGGAGATGAGTCGAAACGAAATCGATACACAGTATCTTGAAGAAAGGAAAACTACGAATTTTTACTGCACGACTTGCTAGATTACACAATGTGCTCTCGACGAAGACTTAGAACAAAAAAAAAAAAAAAAAAAATTAAGATCAGATTTGCTATCCATACACATCAGGCTTGGTGCTGAAAACATAACACCGGAGATGGTAAAATAATTTCCAGAGAATTAAAGCTAATTTTCTATTAGCTTAATTTCTTAAATAAACACCTTTAAGCCATTATTCCATTTTAAGATCCTCGGACAAGCTATTAAAGAACTTTCCCTGAAATCGCGTAAAAATGTTCATTAGAAATTTTTCTCAAATTCGCTTAGAAACTCTTAACTGAACTTCGTCACCATCGCACCGGACCATCACTTGAGTAAACAAATGACAAACTGTTCACTATTTTACTTGAAGCAAGTTTCAAATTAATTGTTGTCAGTTACCAGCGGCGGCGACTCCTTCAAGTAACTTCCCTAAGGACATAATTAGCAATCATTGCAAGTAGATACGGAGTATCTTTCGCAGCGAAGCGAAAAAAAAAAAAAAAAAAACAACGACTAGAGCACAACAAATAGACGAGGACTTTCAACAACAATTATCCGGCAAAACTTTCTTAATGAGCAATTCTTCCTATTCTCTGTCCAAGCAATGTTGTCGCCATCGCCCTACGATACTGAGTATCTCAGCCTAGATAATTCCTACTATTCCCATTGGCAATTTTAAGTCCGACAATCTGCGTGCTCTAGTTCTTTTGACGGAAGTTACGGATATTGGATTACTCAGTGACGCAAACACTTTCCATGTTAATTAACATTTTTTTTTTTAAGTGATTCACCCGCACTCAAAAAAAGGACACCAACAATGGCACAGTTGAATTTATCCCTTGACGACAATTAATTGACAGCACTTAGCGCGTTCATGACATCGCCTCCACTTGTATAATAGTATAATAGGCCAGCCCGTTTACGCCAATTATTGACAAATGACACAACGTCCTTTAAGGACATTCAATAATTTCTAATTGAGAAACATCGTTTTTAATAGGCTTTCCAAAAACCAGGCAACCAAGAGAGCAGGTTAATATTCTCATCAGGTTAACGACGATCGTTTTGATGTAGACCGAGCGGAGAAGGTTGAAGATACCATCTTGGACCTCTCACAGTCATTGGTCCTGGGTATTTCATTCGTACCCTGAACTGTGTTAATTAGTATAATTAGTCGCGACAGTCAATTTCAGATTGTGTATGCCGTATTCCGTGCAATTTGTTTGTTTGTAATTTAATTCGCTTCTTATTGTAACAAATAATTAATTTGTCCTGGTTTGGGTTGTTAATTAAGGGACTGGCTACCAGGAGGAGAGCAGAATTACCAGAATTATTGTTATTGTTAACATGAGCCACGAACAGAATGCAGCATAATCAATATTCAAGCATCACAAACTGTATCCTCATTATAGTACTGTTATCAGGCAAAATGATTATCCTTAATCAGTAAAATGTCAACTTAATTGCAATTAAGTTTCGGTTGTTTGCAACCTGTGTGGTCGTCTCGCAATTGGAGATTGTTTTTATCTAGTTGAGATACGCAGATGCAGTTGCGACAGTGGGGAGGTTTCCGGGCAACGCAAATGGATGGATAATTATTGGGGACCTGGTTCATAATTCAAGCATCTCATCGGTCATCATATGTTGGCATATGACTTCTTATTGCTGCATGAGTGACTAATTGCCAACCAATTGTGACTGTTAATTATGAGCAATTACATTTATTTAGTCGGCTATAATTCAGTTGTTTTTTTCCGTTGAGTGCTAGCACTTGTGTTGCTAGTCTACATAATGATTTAATGTTGCTGGGATGAGCTGAAGAGTCCTAGATATCTGGTTTTTATGTCGTCTATACATATACTTTGGCCAAAGTCTGCCGATGTGTACGTTTGTTAGAAATATTGTCACAACTATAGACTAGAAAATAAAGGAGTTAGACATTCCCCAAACCCATTCCCTACTAGACAAATCGACGATAATAGACAGACAGTACTTTTTGTAAATGAGGAAAAGATTTAATGAAAATTGAGGAAAATTATAGACATCGATGCAGCTAATATATTTACTTCTTTGAGCAGAAAAAGAACAAAATATTATTGGTATTAAGATTGTCTAGAAACCAAAAAAGAGAGAAAGAGAATTTAGCAACATTTAGTTAGGGTAGAACTAGTCAACTAACCTCCCAAGTTAACGCGGTATGAAACCGAGTACGCACTCCAAGATGTTTGAGTGTACTTTTCTCTCTCCATGCTTCTGCGCCATAGAGCAAGACTAGAATGAAGAGGATTCTTTACAGATTCAATTAAGTGGCTTTTGATCACTTAACTTTCTTCTTAGGTGAACGAAACAGCGATTGTCAAGTGAAGTTCTTTGTTTTATTTCTCACGAGATGTCATTCTAGAAATTTTGACTGTCTATTGTGCCATTCTGTCTGTCGAAGTTGTGCGTCTGTTCTTGTTCATAGTATTTACTTGATTTTCCCCACACTCACACTTAGATCCAGTTTTAGCGTTGAGTGATACCTCGCTACGTTCTATCAATGGAGTTAATGTCATGATGTCATGATGTCATCAGCGAATGCAAGTTGTTGCACCGACTTTTAGAAAGTTGTGCCCTTGATGTAGCCATTTGAGTTTCACACAATTATTTCTACTATGAAGGCAACAGCAGAGTACTGTATCTGTACAGAAAACAACAAGCATTCTCTAATCCAAACATAATCTGACGAGTTTAGAAGGTATGGCAATTTATCTAGCCGCGACTTAGCCGTCGGTCTCCGGTGACAAACTAAAAACAGATCACTGCAAGCGCATATTGTTGAAGTCAAGTTCCATTTAATGGGGCATACAATTTTTTTTCGATATCTCACATAGTTTGTTTTCTATTAGAAAGCGAAAATATGTAGTCCTTAATGGAAAACCCCATGTAAAGGCTTCAATTTGCAGTGGAGCAGGCTATTTTCGTAAAGTTAACGATAGGCGTAAAACTTTTCCATTTCTGTGTTCATATCAGTGCCCTAGGTTTGTTATTCCTATGAAGGAATGTGCTATTTTCATATTTCTGCAGAACTATATGATCAGTCTAAAAAGGAGTGTATGTTCATGACTCCATCTAATTTTAATTCCCCCATTTAAGCACCACAATAGGTCTATACAGGTCCAAATACGACGAGACATAGCGACCCTGTACGACGACTGTTACCCGATCAATTCACAAACCCAACTTTACTTAATTTTCAATCCGATGCTTAATTTGTTGTATTGGTGGATTCTGATACACAGCTCTTGTACTTTTCCATTCAATCTCCTCTTTTACTTACTTACGGGACTGAACCAGGGCCTCAGCTAACATGACTCTCATACTAGTAAGGTCTATTGCCATCTGCCTTCAGATCCGTACACGAAATTGATTGAGGTCGTCTTCCATTTGTGTGTGCCACTTAAGATGAGGTCGTCCTCTACTGCGCTGTTCCCTGTTAATTGGAGTCGAAAACTTTCTAGGCCGGGACATTGGTGGCCATGCACTCAAGGTTACACAGCCTTCTAATCCAGCTTTTCTGATGAGGTCGGCTGTCGATGTACAGCCCATACAGTTTGCTCTTGAAACGTCTTCTCCATTTTCCCTTGATGCAAACGGAACCGCAAATTATCCAAAATAAACTTTTCTCGAAGCGTCCGATAGCATTTTTTACCACGACGTCTTTTTGGTTGCTCGAAAGAGTACTTTACTACTCAGTTGAGTGTCGTTGTCGGAGTTGATATGGGAGTCGAGATAGATTAAGTCATTTACTAATTTAAAGTTGTAGCTGCATATCGTGACGTTTTGTCCTAGGCGACGATGAGGTATGATCCTCTTTGTTGACAGCATATAATTTGATTTTCCTTTATTCACCACTAAACCCGTCTTTGCCTCTTCTGCTTCAATATTTGCAAACGTTCTTCGTTGAACAGATTTTTGAAAGATCCTGACTCAGAATTTGACTTGTTGTGGTTGAAAAAATCGCATGACAAGGCATGGCCTTGCTTAAGCTATTTTCTAACATAGAAAGTTTTGAACAGATTGTATTCTCCATTCTTGATGCACAATCGAAAGAGCTTGGTAAGGATACCAAAACTGGACATGGTTGTTTATACCATAGTTCGGTTCATTGATTCCCTTGAAGTTGGCACAATTTAGGGGATCTGCCTTCTTAAGGATCAGATTAACAATGCTGAAGTTCCATTTTTCGAGCATACGTCAACCCATATTTTGACGACGTTAAGTCGTCGGGTCCAGCAGCTTTGTTGAACTTAAGTTTGTTTATAGCTGTTCTGATTTTATCTCAGTCGGGTGGAGGGAAATGATATTTGTCTTCATCCAAGTTGAATAGTTCATTCTGCCTGCACCGATTGTAGTTCTACTATGAGATTTCCTACATCAAAACTGCAGATTTCGGTTCCGGCTTTACGGTTTGGCATGTTCTTTTAATTTTTTTGGTAGAGCTTCGAGCACGCGTACTCATTTCTTTTTTTCTGAAGGGTGTACATCTGTTCTGTTTCATGTTGTGCCTGTCGGGATTCATTATAGAATCAGAGGTTTCTTTGTTTGGGGGAGTTAAAAGTGATGACAGTCATCTTATACATACGATCCTGACGGCATCGCAATCATCGAAATGTTAAGCAAAACTCGATTGAAAAAAACCGTGGTGGTCTTATGTGATTGTAGCCGTTCGATGTTGAACTTAATCACAATGGTTACTTGGCTTTGGGCTGTTACGGATATCTGCATACGTATCTAGCCTACAATAAGATAATGGTAAGAATCGATGTTAGTTGCTCGGATAGTTTGGACATCCGAAACACTGTAGGAGTGTCTTGCGTCGATCGCTATAAAGTCAATTTGGTTGACGGTTTGGTGATCAGGAGTCAGTCAGGTCACTTATGGATATCAAGGTACTGAAACCGTATAGTTACGCTTCATCCCGCCGTAAAATCAGCAAGCCTGTGTCTGTTTTGGTAGGTGCTATTGTAAAGTCTGTACTTTTCGACCGTATTACAAAAAATGTCCTGCTTGCCTTCCTCCATATTTAGGGCATCTCTTCGTGTATAAACCTTTATAGCAAATTGAGTCAACTGAGGAGCCTTTTTTTTTAAAACTGGCTGCTCTGTAAATATACAAGGTTCAGCAACCTAGAAACTAATTGTATCTTGTCATTTTGACCGATGTTAGGTGGCTCGATTTGAATTTGATATGACTTTCTTGAATCCAAATAAAAAGAGTTTTGTTGATTGAGATTGGGCGACCCCGTATTTCAAAAAGTATATACAATTTCAGGAATTGAATTCTCGGTAAAGGCGATAACTCAGGTATAATAATGCTATCTGTGAACACCCGGTGTGGCAACCACATAACTATTTCAAACCACTTCTAAGTGATGAAGGAATTTTGAGTATGTGATATATTGACTTGTCTGTTCTCATCGTTTGGCCAGTTTTATAAGACATACTGAACATACAGGTGTTCAGTCTATTTAAAAACCGTAAACATGTCCTTACCCGATATTTACATTAGTCGTAAACCTTTCTTCCCTTAGTTAACCCTTTTTGAGTTTAAATTGAAGTAAATTGCGTGATTTTGTGTTTAAATTTGAAAGCAGTGCAAACCAACTTTTCAGGTCGATCGTGCTTCTGCCATAAATTTTGACTAACCATTTGCACTCTACGGGTCAGCAGAGCGGACACATCAAAATATCTCTACAAATTCAAACGAAACCAAAGCAGATTAAATTTTACTTTGAATTCCTTTCATCGAATACAAGCAATAGATGTACTCCCAACATCAGGTACTCAATTACCTATTAGAGCCACTATAAGCTTTTCCTCCATCCATCAGCTGCACTCCAATGAATCCATGTGGATCTTAAAATATCCATCAAGGATGCAAGTTCTCACACATACAAACACAAAACAACAATGGGCTCGTTGTATTATATTGTACTTAGAACCGCATTGAATAGATAGAATTTTCACCTAAAATATGTTTGAAATCTTTCTCCTGCCACAGGATGTTCCAAGCTCTGCAGGTGAATTTGATGTCCATCACCCTGACTGACACAAGTTTACATCCCTCATCGTCGAACTTTGCTGTCCAATTAAAGACAACCATAATATTTCTAATCTTTCATAAATTACTGACTGAACTGCCCAGCCGGACTGTCCGGTTGTTTATTATGAAGGCCTAAGTAAAGACCTATGCATACACTCTCTCCGGCAATGCAATTCCGACATTAAAGCCACTTTATGGTACTTGCCAAACCGCACCCAGTCCTTATAACTGACCTGAAAAGCATCTCATCATTAAATTAGTTACTGCACCTTGGTCCTGTGAAAAACCGACGACGAGTCCTTGTTTATATTTGTACTCATGCCAGTGTAAAACAGTCGGCCTGACCGGGGTCGAGAAGTAGTTATATTATTACCTTTCAGGTAATATAGTATGATGCACCACTTCATGCTGTCAGTATTAACTGTCGAGCAGCAGGACGTATTCCTTAAAACACTCAGACTGTACATACTCGACAAACCTGGTTAATATTAATTCTGTAGACGGATGGTAGGACAACGCGGCGCAGTTACCTATTTTGTTTTATTGTTCGTTAGAATCAAGTCATCGTTCGACACAAGGACACTCTTTCACTGAGTAGCTCTGGCTGGAGTTGGTATATTCCTTTTTTTTTCCTATACACTAGCACCACCTATACATCATGATGGCATCAATCCAAACAAATCAGGATTAATTGAATTTCACAGAACATTGTGGACAGCAAAAAAAAAAAAAAAAACAAAGTACTCCGGTAAAGGAAAGGTAAATACTTTCAGTTGGCACGTGGGGTAGGTCAGGATGGTAATGGTATCCGGAGGACCGTTTTGCCATTCGTATTTCGAGTTTTTTACGCGTTCTGCCCCCAGGTGATGGAAATTTTATTTACATGTAAATGTGCATTTTTTTGCGTGGTGGCCAGGATCTATTCATTTCTGAAATGGGTTTTTGCGCGTTCGATTGTTGGAGCGGAAGTGTGAAAGTGTATGCAGTGACTACGTGGCTGGCCTAGTGTCATACCGACTTAGGCAAACCTAGGACAATACCCGAACTTGTGGGATGTTTTGCTAGTGAATTGGAAAATTACTCTCAATCGTGTTGACATATAAGTTTTCAACAACACACAGATACGTAAACACACACTTTGAAGACTCATTTTAGGATGTAGAAATACCGAAATACGTGTTTCTAGGTGTTTTGGTTAAAAGGAGTGTTGGAGGTTGGGGATAACAAATATTAGATGCCTTTCACATGTGTAGTCTCTGGTCGTTGTTCCTTAGTGGACATGGCAGTTTGAACATTATCCGAATGTTGCCCATGGCATATTGTGCATCTATAGGAGTAAACGCTGGTATACCATTAGAGAGCTTAAAATGCCAGTGAGACAAGGTTACAGTTGGCAATAGCTTGTGTGCTATGTGTGGTCATCTAAGGGCGAAACGGATAAGTCCATTGGGAAAAACGAGCTCCCAGTGGAAATTTTCGTGTTTTGTATACCGCCTTCGGGTAGCTTAACAGTCGGGGATAGTTGAATGACTGGATAGCTAGATGAAGGAAGGCATAGCTATCCCTGGATGACTGGATGACTGGAAAGCTGCAGCTGGTTGGCTTAGTCTTTTGCTTTGTTACAAAGATTTAGTGAATTTTGGTGAAACGAGACCGATGTTGCATTTCAACCCTACGAAATTGATACTATAGTTTTGTAGTTTTGGACTTTAGGATTCTGTTTTGCTTTTTTTTTTTTTTTTTTTTTTTTTTTAACAGCGACAATTTTGTCCAATGTGTCTCTGTACATGTCCGAAATAGAGATAAACATACGCGGATTCAACTGCAGGGTAATATGGGAACAACGAAACTTTTTGTGTTCATTTTTGCGAGCTGCAATATTTTCAATGTGTGGGCTAGCAATTTTCAGATAAATGTTAGTAGGTATTTCTTTGTTTTTGAAAATTGCTGTTTTTATTGTGACTAAAGCAAATTGGATTTCAGAAACGAATAAGGCGTAGGATGATGCTTAACTCAGCAAAATCCATAATCCTGGGTACTTTTATATCGACTGACACTTCTGGTGCTATTCACTGTGTTTTTTTCGACAGTTTTAGTGGAGAATTTATTTGACTAACCCTAAGCAGTGTTGTCTTTATCAGAAAAATGTTTGCAGAAATGTAAAGAATCATAATTCAAATAAGAGTAATTCAAATATTTAAGTGCTTTTAGTGGTTTATTTCTGGTAAATAAGATCACCAATGGATAACATATATATGCCAAATAAGTCTCTAAACCGAACAAGCGGTAGGATAGTAATCCTGCGTCCTCGGTTAGAGACTACAGGTTGAGCACAACTATGCAGGCTAAGGAAATGTTTTCATAACAGCGTCTCCAAATTGTTCAGCTGTAATACGAAAATTAGCGTTCTGTTAGAAATGTTTTTCGTGCGATTCGAGGAACTTACGGTGCGCATAATCGACCTACTGCAACCACTATTGCTAATACCATTCGTAAATTTGAGTCCCAGTTTACATAAGTGGATGATACTCGACTGGTTAGACCACATCTGGTACGTAGTAAAGAGACTATACAGCTGTAGCTGAGAGTGTACGCGAAGACCGTGACGAATCAACTCGTCTTCGTCCTCAGCAGCTTGGCTTGGCGTATTTTACGTAAGGATCTCGGCCTAAAATAGTACAGAATTAAACTTGTGCAAGAATTAAAGCCAGGCAACTTGAATTTGCGTCATATTTTCAGTGAATGGGAAACTCAATGAAAATCCGGTGTTTTTTCGTGAAATTTTGGTCAGTCATGAAGCCCATTTCTGGCTCAATGGATACGTTAATAAACAAAATTGCCGTATTTGGGCTGATGAGCAATCCCAAGAGTACCAAGAGCTACCATTACATCTATTAAAAACAACGGTATGGTGTGGTTTATGGGCTGATGGGAACATTAGTCCATATTTCTTCAAAAATGAGGCAAAGAAGAATGTTACCGTCAATGGTAACCGTTATCGCGCCATGTAAACGGACTTTGTGCTTCCTGAAATTCAAGCACATGGTCTCGATGAGCTCTAGTTTCAACAAGACGGCGCTACGAGCCATACAGCGCGTAAAACAATGGACTTCTTGAGAAATCATTTTGGTGAGCACTTAATTTAACCTTTTGCTACTGTAAATTGACCGCCTAGATCATGCGATATCACACCTTTGGACTATTTTCTCTGTGAATATGTAAAGTCTCAGGTCTTCAGAAATAAGCCAACTACGATTGACGCTTTGGAAGCCAACATTATTCGTGTTGTCCGTGAGATACGAATGAAAATTGGACCACCTCAGACGTAGTCATGGGCAACATTTACATGATATCATTCCAAAGAGTAGATGCCATGAATTATTCTTTTAAATTGCTTTCAAATTGATGTGTTTTAATTTACATTATATATTAAACCTCACGATAAATCACCCTATAATCATCTCTCTATTGACAGGGAAAAATTCGCTTCCAAAGGGCTCTACCAAAGTTGCGGCTTGAGTCATATAAAGGGTGACAAGATAGCAATGACAGTTTTTCCCAACTGTTATGGTTCAGCAGCTGTCAAAGATATCCAGCTGTTGAAATGTGCCATTTCGTCATGCAGTGTTTTACGCTTGCCGAACATGCGGAAATTATGAAAAAAAAACCCGGCTCAGTTGTCACCACGCAACGTGAATTTCGTCTTGAGGTCGTTCGTCATCATGACTTCAGTGTGCAGGCAATTCGTCTCACCCTGGAAAAGTTTAAGCGTGAGTATACTCTTTTGGATATAAGCTACCAACCAGATACAGATTGGTTGGCTATGAAGAAAATATAGTCGTCGTAGCGACCAGTATCGAAGAAGACATAGAAATGTGGATCGGCGCTAATTAGCTGAATTGGGCATCGCCAGATAGTCAACCCTGCTTATTTTGTAGGGCCTACAACCGTATAAGATTCTACTGACGCAAGAATTGAAGCCGGACGACCGTAGACAACGCCGTGAGTTCGCTAATTGGGCTCTAAAAATGTTGACCGAAGATCCGGATTTTGACCAAAAATCATCTTTTTGGATGAAGCCCATTTTTGGATCAGCAGCTATGTCAAAAAGCAAAATCTATAAGTGTTCGTCCAAGCATCAACGTATCCACAAAAAATGACTGTTTGGTGCGATTCATGACATGCTCGCATCATTGGAGCTTGTTTCTTTCGAAAAGAGGAAGGAGACATCGTTACCGTCAATGGCGTCTATTATCAGAAGAAGAAATTTGAAGACTGGGTCATCTCACGGTGAGTGTTCATTAATTTGCCGCCGCGCTCATGCGATTCAATACCACTCCTTAGTCCATAGTCTATGCGAAACAATAACACCGCACATATTGAATGTAGTTTTCAAAAATTGAATCGACCTCTTGAAGCACTGCCAGCGAAGGCGATGTAACCATTTCAATATGTGCTTTTCCACACATAATGGCATGAACGTAACTTCAAAGTAAAGCCAGAATCAATTTTATATCTCACACTATTGTTGTTTTTTCACTGACACACGTACTGAGAATTAAAATTTCTTTGGTTTTGACGATGCAGGTAGCATTTTTGGATAATGGCTGAGTGTTTAGATTTCAACAGACAGACGCAACAGACATCGTTGTGTTTTAGAAGCACTAAATTCCACTCTGATGCAGTTTATATCGGAATTTAAAGAGCTTAACATACGCTGCCGTTCTCGTTCTACAGTCAAAGAGCAGAGACGTGAGTCTGGAAACGAATATGACAAGCAGAGATTACAAGAGATGGTTGATGAAAATTAAAAAGAGTGTCGGACACAGAACGGAGCCCTGGGGCACACCAGCACTTATTTTGTGCAGAAGAACAGAGTCATCAATCTCAAATGATTCCAAACTCTGTCAAATGCCTTAGAAATATCAAGTGCAACTATTTTGCTTTCGCCAGAATAATGTAGACTTTGGTTCCACTTTTCGATCAAATATGCCATCAAATCACTGGTAGATCTGTTTCCACGAAAACTGTATTGCGTTTATTGAGAAGTTATCGTGTTTCGAGATGTTCTATGTGGTTGTAAGCGTTTCCATGACCTTGGCAAGAAGGTTCGTAAATCCAAGTCTGTAGGAGGACAAAGAGGAATATTCGTCATCATTAGGGACTCGGAAAGAGTCATAAAAAAGTAGAAATCATGAGAAAGCTTACACATTGGTTTCGCCAGTGTGAAAGAATATCTCTTCAAAAGCAGGAGAGATATACGAGTAGCATCTGGACCAGCGAATATATGTATATTAAGATCTTTAAGTACTCTTACTACTACATGAGTACGAAAGTGGATCCTAATAAAAATTCGACGCAGTCAAGTGTAGGTGGAGTTAAAGTACAATTTGGAAGTTTTAAGCTGGTCGCAAAGTGTGCAGCAAGCGGATTGGCCTTATTCAAAGAGCTGACAGTTAGAACGTGATTTTATATGGACATTGGGATGGAGGATAAGGCAAAATTTGTAATATTTATGGCAAACAACTAACAATTTTTACTACCTTTAGGACATAGTAGTATTTGTTGCCTTACACGTTACGTTCGTACATTTTTTGGTTTTCTTCTGTAAGTAGGACCGAAAAAAAAAATGTCACTAACTCTTACAGCCTTTTCACAGCTCGAGTACCACGCTTTTCCTTTCGGTCTGATAGTATTCATCCCATGGCGGATAAAGGATCTCATTCCAAAGAGAATAGTGTCTGTGATTATATCAGCAGCGACATCCATGTGATTATCGAGGTAACATAACGACCAGCTAAAATTCCAAAGGGAGTTGTTAATTCCGCTCTAATTGGCTTTCTCGTATTGCCACACGGTTCTTTTAGGAATCATTTTATCTAACTACGTGGTCAGTATACGAGAAATGAGCTGCTATGTCACAGTGGTCCGACGAGCTTAAAAGGAAGAGCATAACAATTTTTGTCTTTTTTTGGCAGCCAGTGACTGAGGGGGGCTTACACCACCATTTATTTGGCTTGATACATGCTTAATCTAACTTAAAAACTAACAAGGAAATAGGAGAATGGTGGAAGAGATCAAATTTAAGTCGTGAAGTGCTCAGGTTAAAATCAAAAATGGGGAGGTTTGAGTTGAGCTACGGAGCATGCGGGAGATTGGTTCGTTGCAATCATAATAGATGCGATGGGTTGGAATATAGAAGAGACGAGGACATCGTAAACGAGGGTTAGTGTTGAAGGAAATATAATTGTAAAGGGAGCCGCAATCCCCAGAACCAAAGAGCATTCGATGAATGAAGAGAATATCAGATACGTCTCTGGGAAGTTGGAGACGGTCACAATAGAGAAGTAAGATAAAAGGATCTCCCCAAGGTAGTCCTCGAAGGGCAAATCGAAAGAAATGACTTTGAATATTCTCGATTCGGGATATATGAACTCGCTTGAGAGGGGATCACATTTGGCTGCCGTATTTGAGAACTCGCCAGACAAGGGTATTGTAAGGTGACCTTGTCACATAAGGGTCGAAAAATTCTTTAGATCATCGTTTGATAAAACCAAGTGATGAGTTGGCTTTAAGGCTTATCTCATCAAGATGCGAACGGAAGTTTAACTCTCTATCGTATAACATTCCAAGGTTACGAAGGGATTGAACTTGGGTACTGGTTCGCCATGCAAGAAATTAAGTCGAAGAGGAGATTGATTGGCCTTACAATTTTTGACTTGCAATTTTTTAGACACCAAGTGGAAAACCTATTGAGGTCTTCATAAAGGAGAATAGAGTCTTGGGGTGAAGAAATAGTTTTGGAGAGCTTCGTGTCGTGGCGTGCGTCGGCGTAAATTGCGTAAAGGGCGCAGTGTTTAATAATCCTCTCAAGATCCTTTATATTTAAAATGAAAAAGAATAAACCTAGTTGCCTACCTTGTGGGACACCAGAATTGACTAAAAAATCAATAACATCGATTTCACTGCCATTTTCTAGAGCTGAAAGGCCAAAGGATACAAATTCAACTGAAATTGTAGTAGCTGAACAATATTTGTGAAATCCTTACTTCATTTTTTGATCTATTTTTGTGGACTTGGGGGAATTCCCTTTATGTGAGGGATAGATGAAATAGGGCGGAAAGTGGATGCGAAAGATTGGAGGCACATGTTTTGCGAAATATTGTCTGACGCGGGTAGAAATACTTTTGTTTTTGTAACTTTTCTTCGATAAACAACTGTGTACGAGTACTTTTCAGGATAAGAAGTAAAAAACAAATCAACGATGTTAACGGTATGACTATTCACGTCTAGTAAGCGCGTGGGCTCATTTACAAGCTGGGTCAAGTTGTTTTCCTCAGTCAAAATCTCTACACACCGTCCTTAGGGTGTCTACAATATTAAAGCCACCCGGAATTGTGTGTATTGAAATCGCCCGTAGGAACGATGTCAGTATCAGACTACAATGATGATGATACGCAATAAAAAGAGAAAGATTTCCTACCTAGTCCGGATATATGGTAGTTGGTAACTGAAAACTATATTTACCTACATTCATTCTTACATATGTTCTGGGTCCCAAATTTAGGTTTCCACGACAAAATCAAAACAATGGCAGGTTCAATACCGAAAGTGGTTCGACAAAATTTATAATATGTAACATGAGAGTCAGCACGGGACGCCACTTACAGTTGCTTTACTTATGCAAAAGGTGTTAAGTATTGTTGGGCTAATGATTGTTTTTTATATGTACATTGGGACTTGTAACTCATTTATTTCCGGCTGAGTGAGTCACCTGGTATTTGTAGAATATGTTAAACTTTATACTTATGCAGCATACTCTGATGAGTGTTGTATACATTCCAGAAGGGATAAAATTTTTTGTACGCGGTCTGACAGGGTTTTTAATGTTTTACAAGATTTCGTATTGCAGTAGCAAATTGTTGGTCAGAATGAGCTCTCTTCGTGTTGCTGATGATAGCTCTATCATAAGCAAGAACCTGACAGCGCTGCGGAAACTATTAGTAATTGGATCAGGGCGCTAGAGTAACATACAATAGTCGTACTAAAACCAACTCCTGCCATCTATTTAGAAGAATTCATCGTGTCTCGTGAAAAGCGCAAAGAATATGAAGACATACCTACAATACAACTCGATGTCACACATAGGGTCAGAGACATACAAATACCTCTTAAACTATGATTAGGGATTAGGTTAGAGTGGTGGTTGGAAAACCAACCCACTTAGGCCTATTGGCCTGTTGCGCTGCCACGTGGAACCAATTTGAGCTGACGATGAGGCGCAGGATACTGTTAACGTCTGTATTTTTTAGATTGCTTAAGTCGTTGTAGAAGGCTCTTTCTTCTCTGGGAGAGAGCTGGACATGTACAGAGAAGGTGGAGGATTGTCTCCTCTTCCTCCTCCTCCATGCAGCTTTTACAGAAATCGTTTGTAAAAGCGCCAAGCCTTCTTGCATGCTTGCCTATAAGGCAGTGTCTAGTGATGACACTTATCGGGTTTTCCAATAACAACTTGACAACTTTTTTTTTTAAATAAAAGGCAAACCATTTGAGATATTTCAAAAACTTTATTATGAATGGAACTCGACTTCATTCATATGGCCACCGCGGGCACGTTTGCAGCTGTCGATTCGTTGGACCCAATTTTCAACGACTCGGCCATACATTTTGGCCGAAACGGCCACTATTTCGCGTTCAATGTAGGCTCTGAGCTCTTCCAACGTCATCGGCGTGTTGGCATAAACCAATGACTTAGCCCCACAGAAAATAGTCAAGCGGCGTTAAATCGCACGAACGAGGCGGCTGATATACTGGTCCATATCTTGAGATAACACGCTCACCATACTTACTCTTCAATAAATCGATTGTAGCGTGTGCTGTGTGGCTTGTGGCATTATCTTGTTGAAACCACATGTCGTCCAAATCCATATTTTCCAACTCGGGCCAAAAATAATCGGTGATCATGGCGCGATAACGCTGACTATTCACAGTAACGTGACGATCGTTATCGTCGACGAAAAAATATGGCCCAATAACGCCCCCGGCATACAATCCGAACCAAACAGTTATTTTTTGTGGATGAAGTGGTGATTCATGAAGAACATGTGGGTTTTCATCCGACCAATAACGCATATTTTGCTTATTGACGAACTCATTGAGCCAAAAATGAGCTTCGTCACTGAAGATGATTTTGCGATGAAATTCATCATCTTGGCACATCTTCTCCAGAACCCAATCGGAGAACGTACGCCGCTTCAAATGGTCGATCGGCATAAATTCTTGAGTCAGCTTGATCTTGTATGGGTGTAAACCAAGATCCTTACGCAAAATACGCCATAATGTGGTCTGAGCGATGCCCAATTCTTGAGAACGCCGTGGAATTGACTGATTTGGATCGTTTGCTACGGACGTCTGAGCGGCAGCGATATTTTCGACACTTCGACCAACCCGTTGTTTCACTGACACGGCAACATTACACAACGAATATGTAGACTCAAATTGTTGCACTAAACTTGTTATTGCCTGTCTACTAGGGCGAGAATTACGACCGAAAATTGGAGTTAACGCTCTTAAAATTGCAGTCAACGACTCCGAGTATCTGTAGAAAATTTTTATAATTTGCAGACGTTGCTCGTTAGTGTACTTTATCATGATGAAAATGTTGAGTTTACTGATTAAATTGACAGTGACAGTTTGATGATTAGTAAAAGAGTGCGTTCACAAATTAAATTCAAATTTGTCAAGTCCCTATTGGAGAACACTTTATAATGGCGCTGATATGTTTCCTATTTAAAAGAATCAGACTCTTAGAGCGATTCAGATCCAGCTTTGGCCAGATCTGTTATCTGTTATTCGCTAGACATGTTGGCCCACCGGTACATCTAAGGTCTGTTCTTTTATTACCATCCAGCTTAAATAATCATTTGTATGTAGCAACTGGCATACCTATGCTGCCCTTTTCCTATTTTGACATCTCCGTAAGAGATGCTCGGCATTCAAGAGCGGTTTAAGAATTAAGTGAGACCGAGCCCGGGGACTTGATAGCGGCCTGACTATCCGAAAAAATACATACATTCGTTTACTCGGCTTTGGGCGACGCTATTCAGCGACGAAAAAAAAAAATTTTGCGAATGTCAGCGAACGTAACCAAACGTGATAATACGTGGGCTGCCGTTTCTAGGAGAGGGCACCACTTGAATTAAATCCATACCATTTTCAGTTAGTACCAACCTTCAAAAGATACGTGTATAAATTTGACAGCTGTCGGAAGATTAGTTTTCGAGATATAGCGTTGTGAGTAAAGCAACTTTTGTTATTGTGAAAAAAAAAAAAAAAATGGATTCAAAGCAATTTCGTGTGTTGATTTATCATTTGATGGGAAAAAATGCAGCCGATGCAAAGAAATGGCTTGATAAGTGTTACCCGGACTCTGCACGAGCCGAACGAACCATTCGCAAGTGGACTGAAAAATTTAAAAGTAGTCATACAAGCACCGAAGATGATGCACGTAGTGGACGTCCAAAAGAGGCTGTTTCAGATGAAAACATCAAACAAGTCCACAAAATGATTACGAATAGCTGAAGATATCAAAAGAGCGTGTTGGATATATCATACACGAATATTTAGATATGCGAAAGTCTGTTCAAAGTGGGTGCCGCGTTTGCTCACAGTCGACCAAAAACAACAACGTGTTGATGATTCAGAAGAGTGTTTAAAGCTGTTCAACCGCAATAAAGGCGTCGATATGTGACAATGGATGAAACTTGGCTCCCTCACTTCACACCAGAGTCAAGTCGGCAGTCAGCTGAGTGGCGAGCAGGTGACAAATCTCGTCCAATACGACCAAAAACTCAACAGTCGGCTGGCAAGGTTATGGCATCCGTATTTTGGGATACACATGGAATAATTTTCATCGACTATCTCCAAAAGGGGCAGACTATCAACAGCGTTATTACATTGCGTTTGAAGGACGAAATCGCAATTGCTTCCCCACCCACCGTATTGTGCAGATTTGGCCCCCAGCGACTATTTCGTTTTCGCAGACCTCAAAAGAATGCTCGCCGGAAAGAGATTTAAGACCGATGAAGAAGTAATCGCCGAAACAGAGGCCTATTTTGAGGCTAAACCGAAATCGTACTACAAAACTGGTATCGAAAGATTGAAATATAGTTTCAATCAGTGTATCGCCCTCGAAGGCAACTATATTGATAACTAAAGATGAATTTTGCAAAAATTTTGTGTTTTACTATAAAACGGCACTGTGTTATTATTAGAAGTGTTTGCATTCGCGAAATCTCAACAGATTGCGCAAATCAGTTGCAAATCTTTTATTTAAATTCAGATTTTTGAGTTATGCCGACTGATGTCTTTCTAAGTTTGCTGTAAACGTTTTTATCAAGGTATCCCTACTACTATTATTCTCACCACTAGTCTTTGTGGTTTTAAAATCGATTGCACTGATTAAACCGTGAGTTCTCACAATACATGGCTTACATACCCATACAATATTTGTTTGCAGTGTCCACCCAAGACCCGGCTTTATAATATAACATAAAACCCTATTTGAACTTTTTTGACGTTAGTTTAAAATGATATCCATTTTATTTTAGTCCTTTTGTTAACACATATAATATCTAGAGAGAGATACAGCCCCAGTTTTCAACGAATCACACCGAGTATATTTCTGACTAACTAAAATTTGATTAAATAAAAAAAAAAAACAGCTTCTCTGACTCTGATAACTCAGTTGGCGGCATGGAGATACCCTCATAGATACCTTCACTTCAGAAGTGATAAGATATACAGACATATACGTGTGTATCTACGAATATATATTTTAAATTTGAAAATTATTTCAATACCGGAAGCAATATATCAGAGCAATAGTAGAAATCATTTCCATAAATATAAACAATCATATTCGTATCTAAAAGTTATTCGTTTATTAGTGGTAGAGCCAGAGGTAGAGAAAGTGGCAGAAGGCAGAGGCTGAAAACACAAAGCAGAGCCTTCTCAATTACAACATATAATAATAGTACGAGAATGGTTCCATGAAAATTTGCAACACCCGCATACTTGTCCCCGCTTTAATAATAACTTTGATTTTCCATGTGTACGCAATTTGGTATTTCTCTGCCCCTGCTGTACCCGTTGGGTCTTTTCGAATAAATGAAATATGATAACGAGAGCAAATATCATCTTCTGTACCAATTATGGATACCGCATGAGTATGAGTATTATTTACATTCATCTAAAGTAGGTATGGGTACTGGCACTGATGTGGAACGACCATGGGGAAGCGGAATGTAAAGAATGAACACTGTTGCCCAAGAAAAAAAGTCAATTTTTCAATTTTGTAGTATATCTGTACATATTTAAGTTCTAACAACTTTTTGTATTGAGCGCTTATAAAGTTTACAAAACCAACATCAACAATTCATTAGTTTTAAAAATAAAAGAAAATAGGTCATTACATTGCTATTTGCAACTTGCATAAAACATATTTGAAAAGTTCTTTCTTGCTGGTAACAGTCCGGTATGACTCCGGTATGATGTGGGTAAGTTTAAGAACAGTAGTTTCGAACACGGTACGGTCCTAGCGGAGCTGATGCTAAGCAATCCAATTAAAACGGATGAAATTCCTTCCTTAGTCGACTTCGAAATTCCGTATGATACAATATATCCGGAGAGGGAGGACTGGTTAAAAAATGCAATAAACAGGTCAAAATAAATTTTAATTTTCATAGAGGGCTCGAAAACAGAGGACGAAACAGGTTCTAGTATCTGGTGCCTATAGACGGACACAAGCAGTGTCTTCCAATCAGAGGTTCTGGCTGACCTCAGGGCGGCTGAGCTTATGCAGATGAGATTGGTATCCGTAAGAGATATCGTTATGGAATCCATCAACAGCAATTCTGACACTGTCAGGTGATATCGCTCAGTGCTCAAGGCACTATGCAGTCAGAACAGGGAGAGACTGTGCTGGGTGCCAGGATACTGCAATATAAAGGAAAATGAACAAGCTGATAAGCCTGCAAGAAAAGGAGGGCTACTCGATAATAGTGAGGTTGCCAACATCAAACCACACCTTTGCATAGTAAGGGAAAAATAATCTACAATATAGGTACTTAGGTTGATGTGTTATATCATGCAAAAAAGATAGACAGCGGAAAACTAAGAGGTTGTCGAATGAGCAGCCGACGAGACCTTTTGAAGTCCATACACAAATCGAATGATATTGTTGTAGATTACATTAGGCCTTCTTTTACTTTCACAATCAACCTCACCATAAACCTCACATCCATATAGTAACGTTGGCAGTAAGAGTGTTTTTGTCAGCATTTTCCTTATTGTTAGTGGATACAATTTCACTGACCAGAGCAATCGAAGACCTTTTCGATAACAGCATTAATATGGTCATCCCAGGTAAATGTCTCATTAAAGATAAGTCCAAGCAGTTCTGACATATGGGACGATTTATTGACCAAGTTTGATCGACGGTAAGGGTGAAACGTCTAGTGCCTTCCTATTTATGGCTAGGACTTTCGATTTTATGTGGTTTAAGCTCAGGAAGTTACTTTTTGCCCAAAGCAAGACATCATTCAACTCTTCGTTAATTTGTGCAACGAGTTCGCGCAAAATATCAGCAGGACCACTCAAAGACAGTTGAACATCATCGGTAGACATATGGATCAGGGAACGTCGAGAAATAAGAGACAAATCGTTGATGTATTGTACATTGAAAACAAAATTGGCCCAAATATTGATCTTTGTGGAAGGCCACACGAAACTTTAAGGAAACTCGAAGACTTTGCGTTAACCACAACACATTGCGATCTCCTTACTAAGTAAGAGTACATTAACTTTCCGGACTCTTTTGAAAATTTGTACATGCTCTGAAGTTTTTGACATAGCAGAACATGATTCACCATATCGAAAGCTTTGGAAAAGTCTAAAAGGATCAAAAATGCTACAAATTTTTTATCCAGCGACTTCCTTATGTCATCAGCTTCGGACATAAAGGCAATTTTACAGCTGTGTTTAGGACGAAATCCCGACTGACAACTGCTAAGAAGTTTTTTTAATGTCAAATACGTTTGAATTGGTTTTAAAATAACTTTTTCGAAAACCTTACTCAAAAAAGGCAGAACTGCAATGGGTCTGTATTCACTACATATTTGCTTTTTTGGGGGTTGGAATAATTTTTGCCTTTTTCCATTCACGCGGATATTCAGAGGTGGTATAGATGTGATTAAAAATATGAGTCACGGACGGCTGAATATATGGAAGTAGAAGTTATATGAGCCTGGGATCGATTCCGTCGACACCTGTTGCATTTGACTTTATTGGTAATACAGCCTCAATAACGTTTGCGTCACTTACCCATATTAAGCCAAAAGATTCATTATGGGCATCAATTTCTGATGGCTCAAAGGTATTTTGTCCGGGTTACTTTGCGAGAGATGTTGGCATTGTGACAAATTTTTGATTAAGAAGGTCGCAATCAATCTCATCAGGCGCCTTAGAGTTCTTTTTCCAATTTTTAGCTCTCGTAAGGTTTCATATAAATTTTTCGTCGACTCAATTTTTTTTCGTAGTAGATCGTTTTCGCAGCTCTTATCTCTGACACTACTTTATTACGCAGACGGCAATACACACGATGCAATATTTCAAGTTTGTGTCTCCAAAGATTAAAAGATCTATCTCGCTCTTACATCAGTTGTATGATACTAGGAAAAGTAACCTCCCTGACTGCCAGAATGCGCTGCTACTGCAAAAAACGTTATGGTGCCTTGAAGTCCGTTCATATTTAGGCAGACATGCCAAATTTTAGTGCGATGCTGTCTTTAGTTTTGTTTTGACAGCTGATTGTTGTTGACGTGTTTGGCATCATGTTGAGTATGAACAAAAACGATTTTCGTTCTCTCGAGGCAAAACGGCGAAGGAAAAGTTGGATAAATATTATGGGGCTAGTGCTTCGTCAGATTACACTATCAAATATTGCTTTTGAGAGTTTCGTGGTGGCCACAACTCCACTACCGATCAAGTCCGAAGCAGCAGGGCCTCCGATGCGTTACAGACGACAATGTCAAAAAAATACATGAAATGGTGTTTGCTGACCGGAAAGTGAAGGTGCGCGAGCTAGCAGATTAGTACTGAGCGCACACGCCATATTTTGGGCAATATTCTGCATATGAAAAAGTTATCCTGCCGCTGGGTGCCGCGCATACTCAATCTTGACCAAAAACACGAACGCGAGAGCACTTCGAAAGAGTGTTTAAACTTACTGATGCGGAATCGGGCGAACACCAGAGAACAGAATGAGTGCCCAAAAATGGACTGAAGCCGGCACGAGTGCTCTGAAGCGGCCGAGGGAGCCTCGATGGGTCGGAAAGTTTATGGCGTCGGTTTTCTGGGATTTTAACGGCATACCCTTCGTGGACTACCTCGATAAAGGAAAAACCATCAACAGCGAGTATTACTGTGCATTATTGAATCGATTGAAGCCGAGATCGCTGCAAAACGGCTTCAAATGAAGCGAAAAAAATTTTGTTTTTGCAAGACAATGCACCGGCGCACAAGAGCATCGCAACCACGGCTAAAATCAATGACTTACGGCTCCAATTGCTGTGGCATCCACGGCGAGATTTGGCTCCCACGGACTATTATCTCTTCCCAAACCTCAAAAGATGGCTCATCAATAAAAAATTCAGTTCACAGAGGAGTATTTTGCAGACCTTCCGGAAAAACACTTTTAGGACGGGATCAAGAAGTTATAAAATCCCTAGATTAAGCGTATGAAACTAAAACGGGACTATATTGAATGAAATAAAAAAAACATTTAAAAAAAGATTTTTTTCATTCCCAAGGAGGTTACTTTACACCCCACCTAGTACTACTGCTGAACCAAGGTGGCGATAATCTACAAACAACCTTACACTTCACAGCAACGTTTTTATCAAAAAGAAATCTACTCTGCTCTTGAAGAGAACATTATTCCAGTGCACTAAACCTTGGTAATTGAGATTTTTAAAATCTCTGAACTGGTACTTAAATTCCGTCGGTTTATTTTGAAAATCGAAGGTTAAAAAGATCATATGGTGTCTGCAGAAGGCAGGGGAGATTTGATTGTAAAATATGACCTTATTTGTGTCGCTGACAAAAAAATGATCAATAAGTGTACTTGCGTCACCCTGGAAATGAGTAGGAGTACTTGTATTAACTGGAAACAAGTTAAAACCATTCACGAATTTCGACAAAAATCACCATAAAGAACAACATGCGAGGCGCTGCAAGAGTATTGTTTCAGTTCATTTATTATTGGAAAATAGTCCACTTGTCGGTCTGCTCTGTACGCAGTACCCAATAATTTTTTTCAGACTCGCTGCGCTGATTTACAAACTGGTGTTAAATGTAAACTTTCGCGAACATAAAAAGCAGAATAGCACTGTCTTGTTCAGTGTTAAGGACATAACACACATACTGTGTGAATGCGAGGCAATATCGCGTAGTCGAAGGAAATTTATGGGGAAATACTTTTTCGAAAACCTAGAGGAAATAGATGGCACGGACTTCAAAGGCCTTTTGGCTTTTGTAAATAAATTGGAAGTTTCACCAGGGAGATTGCTTAGATTGCTAGGTGCCTAGTGTCTGTGTAATGGCATATCCATCACACCTAACCTAATCTAACTTTCTTAAAATGGTTTTCTATGCTCATTATTTTGATGTTAATGGGAAGATTGTTCCAAAACCAAACTGCATGTATGCAAAATTGAAGACTGCTCATCAGGAACTTGTGTCTGGGAGGTATTATATTTATTTCTTTAATTTATCTACAGATGCAACGGTAACTCACTTATCGGGATCGAAAGAAGGATCAAGCTAAGCGAACGCCTAGATGCACTTTTGGTAAGCGAAACTAAGCTTAATCGGAACCGCAAAATTGGCTACAGTAGCTACAATGTATACAGAAGGAATGATTCTCACACCATACGAAGAGGTACTGTTGGTATCTTATTATGGATAAGGATGCACCATAGAGTCAGATATAGTAAAAACCAGTGAAAGTGAAGCACTTTATCTTTTTCAATTTATAACTGAGCTCGAAACACTTTTTCGTTGCCTTCAGCTTAAATTTGAAAAAAAATTATTACTTTTTGGGCGGAGATCTATTCGCCGAATAGTTGTTACTAGTTACACTACTGCTGGGGTCAACATATCACTGAGTACAGACTTGAGTTATAGGACACGAATATCCCATCCTTCCTTTCAGCTAGTTCTTTTTGGACATGTCACTAATAGGCAGACGGCTAGAACTGACTAACACGGATCGAAACACACGGAACTGTTTGCGAGCGTTCGATTACGAAAGTGATCACCATACGCCACAACACGGATTCCAACGGAACAAACGATGCTGGAGAATTACGACGAAGTATACTCACGATAGTCACGCTTCTCTAAAATCTAAAAGCGTAGTTTACTTTTGAGTGGAATTAATCCCTCGACTAAAAAAAACTTCAACAACTAAGAAATCGACCGTAACTAATTGACAATGGAAAACGTTGTCAAACGAACTGTGGAACATTCTCTTCCTTGGGTAGTATACGAGTACTCCGACGAAAACCAGATCGAAAAGTACAGAACTACACCAATCAAAGCATTACACGCACATAAAAGTAGACTGCTCTCGAGGCTTAAGCTGCAGTACACACTGCTTAATGACAGGAACGACCCAGAAATAAGAACGTTAAGGTCACCGCAACCTCAGACAAATAATTAAAGGAAATCACAAGAAGTCTGTAAGTCTGTAGGTAAGTCTATAAAATCCAGTAGTCCGAATTTGTTCCTGCAGATAAATAAATTGTTGCAGCGACAAGATCACAATGAAACTCAATTGGTCCGAATTCTACAGACGACAGAAAACAGGCAGACGATACTGACCGTTGGCATATGTTCAAAAAGTGACGAACCAGGCGGCTGTTTTTTCGTGGTCTGTGTCTTCGTCTGTGGAGAAAGTGGATTTCCGGTACGCCGTAATCAAGATATTTACAACAGGATCTACATAAATCACTATTATCTGCACAACGAACTTTTAAACTGGTAATCCGCGAATCATGTATTCGTTGAAGCAAACGCAGTAAATGTCATGCAAATCGCCTCGCATTTGTCAGTCTCTCTTTGTGTCTCTGAAATTATTTTTCAGTCGTCGTAAGCAATAGCAGATCCTATCACGGATAAAGTTAGAACTAACCCTGCTAATCTTCGGGTAGCTAATTAGTTAACTTTTTTTTACGTAGTAAGCTAGGGAAGATTGAAGAAAATGATGTAATTCTATGCTCTTCTACGTCAAAGCTGATCTCCGACATATTTACAATGGAATAAATGCAAGACCTAGTGTGCGATGTAGTTTGAAGGCGCTATAACGACGAAAACCCAAATATCTGCATCAATATCGAGATGTCCATAATTAAAGCTAAACAGCAGGTGCGTACTAAATTTGCAAAACAAAAACAAAATAGACATCCAAGCTGATCATATTTTCCTAGACGATACTGTAAGTAAACTATTGCTCTACAGTGTGAGCATCTGAATCAAAAATGTATGAAAATATTTATATTGCTCACTACGCTCTAGCAATACGGAGTACAGATAGTCACATTTCGTTTATAATGTTGATACAGAGTCCTTAAAATGGGTGGTAGGAAGCCAGATGGATACCTTTGTACTCAAATACTTTATTTGTGCATCTATGAATCCACCAGATTCAAGTACACATATGTACGAGTACATCTACATAAGTAGGAGTAAAATGTATCTAAATCTCTGCAATAAATTTATTTTCCAGCAATTTTATTTGCATGGCAAACGAAAAACCTATAAAGCCTCGCGTAGATGTTTAACGATATCAAATTTTTGGGCTTTGTTTCAGCGCTGGCATACCATGAAAACCTGAATCCATAATACGAATGGCACTGTGTAAGAAATACTGCATTGAACCAGGATGAAGGGGATAACTGCAATTTTGTGGGATATCGATGTAAATTGCCGACATTTTTATTTTATTTATTTATTTATTTTTTTTTTGATTTCTTTCTCATCCTGTTCAATTTTATCGCCTCCTATTCGCGTGTACAAATTTTTCGGCACTTCGAACAGAAATGAACAATTTCCCTACCAACCGTTGAATTGAAATTGCAAATGGAAATTCCAAAAAGCAGGAGTTGGCACCCCCTCCAGGGAAATATTGTCAGAGGTATATGTAGATACATTTATTCGGATAATACGAGTAAATATGTATATTGTATAGTACGAGTACCGTGTAGATATGATACAATTTATCGTACTTCGGCGTATACTGTAGATACAGCAGGAAGAGACGGGCAAAGTGTAGAGTTTTGAATTGGAAAATCGGGAAAACCTCCCTATGGCGAGGTTAAAAGATTCTCAGAATTTAAATCAAAATGAATATAAGCCCCTTGATATGAAATATGAACTCTACGTTTGCTGGAAATCCAGAAAGGCAAACTTTCACACAAGTTCTTCCAAAAAAATACATATAAATTCGTGAAATGAATTTTTAAGAATTAATTAACATATTCAACGTGTTCTGTCATACGGATAACAATGATTCCGCACGGACCTCTTTCGATGTTCAACTATTGTATTGCTGTTAGAAAGAAAGTTGTTTTTTTTTCTGAAAAGATAGATACAAAAACAGTTTGATGATTGTTTTGGATTAACTAATTCAAAGTCACTGGTGTCTTTAACATTTCCCCCAGGGTTTTGCCCCAGGAGGAGGAGTATGCTATACCAAAAATCAGACTGAAAATAAATAGCATGGGAGAAAGAACTGTTGTTGTAAGGGTAGATAACTCATTCTGAAAACAAAACTCTCAGCTGATGAGAAAAAACTTGCCTACATATCATGCAGGAACCCAAGGCCATTTAACTATATGACATCAACCTTCCAATGCTAGAAATACTATTATCAGCCGAAACATCCTTCCCCGTGACTACTGGAGGAAAATCAAACTCAGGGACTTTTCCCTCCTGAGACAGTTGAGATAATGTTTCATGTGGCGAAGGATATGGGTCAATAGACCAGTGTGCGATCATATGCAGGTAAGCCTCCATTAGCTTTTCACCGGATGCTTGTCACGGATCAAACTAAGCTGTTTTTTTTTTTTTTCAAAAACTTAACACTCAATTGGGTATTAATACTAAATACACGCATCTCAGCATGTGTTAAGTTTTTATAAAAAATGGGATAAAGATAGAAAGAAAGACGTTTGGGTTCAGAGATTATTTCTCTCCAACATTTAATGGGGAGACTCAATTCTTAGTGGAAATCTTACTTGATTTTTGTTTACTGAAAAAATCAATGTCTTTCGGGCGCGGTTGGGATTCGAACACCGAACCTTTTGATTTGGAAGTCAGTCCACTACCACTTGAGTCACGGCCACCCACAGCTGATACACAGTCATATTTTCATGCTTCCGGATACCTAATTCAACGACCATTTAGTTAATGAATTCACACTCGTCAAAGTTCAGAATTCAGTCGTCTAACTTCCTTCATATTGAAGAGCACGGAGAGAATAGTCTTCTTTTTCGTCTGCCTAAGAAACATCTCCATTAACGGGGAAAATCCTGTGAGAGTGCGTTTCAAAGGCTGGTGCATTCGTTGCGTTTTCTGTTGGACCAAGCCTAGTGACTATTTGCTCTATAGCGCTGGTAGCTCGATGAGTGGTTTACATAAAATAAGCTCGCGGTCAGTCCTCTAGAAACTGTGGTTGCCTGACTTATCTAGAGCTTAATGCATCAGTTTCTCCAATAAAAATTAAAAATTCGGTTGTCATTCTGGATAACAAATTTCTTTAGACTAAAAATGTCACGTCGGAAACTTCTAAGGCGGTGTCGGCCTTATTTTGGCAAGAAATTGGGCTTTTTACATCAACACGGCTATGATATGGTCAATTATATCCTATTGCCCACTGTCTGATGATACAAGCTTTCTCAAAAATATCGCCACTTATGCTTTACTTGACTCAAAATAATGGAGCTTTTAGTGCTGCCATTTTCTGTTTAAGGAAAAGTAGTCCTTGTTACAAGATGCTCTGAATTTGTTATAGCCTTGCGTGCTGACTTTTGGATATGCATACCAAAATAACTGTTACTGAAAAAATACGAGATCAGCTTTTTCTGTGAACAGTAATGGCTTCGGCCAGAATCTGGGAGAAGAATGTGGTTGAGTCTTAACGACTGGCTCAAAAACGGATCTAGATTGAGGCGCTTTTTTGTTTTTCGAGAACGACGACATCGTTTTTTTTGCGCCCCCAACGAATTTTGCGTATTCTTAAAAAGTTCGCATACAGCGTGGCCGAAGGAAAGTTAGGGAGAAAAGAAACAGAAAATCCGATGTCGTTGGTTCAGCAGGGCATTCTATTAACGAGTTGTACAGCTAAGGAACAAAACACGACATTTCAGGGGCGGAATGCTACTGGCATTTTCGATGGACACTGCTGGTGAGAATAGCTATAGGAAAAGGTAAGACAGTAGACACTTCGTCGGTGTTCGACGTTGTTGAATGATATTGGGATCATCTAAAATTTTTGTCGCATGGCTTTTGGAATAACTCACCAGATATAGGCATTGGACTCCATGTTTAGGTGGATGCCTTATTTAACGAGACCAGATCAAAGGGCGTGAACGATTTAATCCATCGGTTGAGGATACCTAGATATTTAGCAGCATTCTTGGCGGCATCTCCCAGAATGGAGAGTTTTTCGGTTTCAACGATGCAAGGACCATTCGTGGATAATGGCTGAGCGTTTAAATTTCGCTTTAACGACAGCAGACAGCATTGTGTTTTGGTAATGCTATTTATACAATATCAGCATGTAATGAGCTTAGCATAGGCTGCTGCTCCCGTTCTAGAGCCAAAGAGCAGGTACCTAAATCTGGGAACGTATATGAAAAGCATAGGGTACTGTCATACGTGGGAAATATTGAGAAAAAATATCTCTATTTCTGTATGTAATCTCCTATTAGTTCAATACACTTTTCTCAGCAATGTTCAGTAGTTTCAAGACCTTGTTTATAGTGAGAATTGTCGAGTTCCTTAAAATACCCATCAACCATGGACTCCACCTCTTCACTGTTGGCAAATTTTTTACCGCCGAGACATTTTCAGAGATAACAATTTCGATGTAAGAAATGAATAATGTGGAAGACCACTAAAAAAGTTTTAAGACTCTGAATTACAAACAATATTGGATGGAGATGACACTTTGAGTCAGAAACAAATGGCAGAAATGTTAAATGTTGCACAACAAACAATTTCTGACCGCTTAAAAGCTGTGGTAAAGATCCAAACTCTGGAAAATGGGTGCTACATGAATTGAATGAAAGACAGATGGAAAATAGAAATATCACTTGCGAAATTTTGCTTCAAAGACACGATAAAAAATCGGTTTTGCATCGAATTGTTGCTGGCGATGAAAAAAGGATTTTTTCATCAACCATCAACCATCAACTTCGACTGCAAAACCCGATCGATTTGGCAAGAAGACAATGCTGTATGTCTGGTGGGACCAGAAAGGTATAGTGTACCACGAGTTCTTAACCTGGTGAAACCGTTAATACAGATCGCTACCGACAGCAAATGATCAGTGAAAACGCGGCAAGGTAATTTTGCTCCATGAAACCTGCACACAAAGCAAAACTGGTTCAGGATACAACAAAAGCACTTGACTTTGAGCTGCTACCCCACCAGCCGTATTCACCAGACTTAGCTCCTTCCGACTACCATTTGTTTCCATCGATGGGATACGCATTAGCTGAGCAGCACTTCGAATTCTACGCGGAAGTCGAAAATTGGGTAACTTTTTGGTTTCCTTCAAAAGACGAACAGTTTTATTGGCGTGGAATCCATAAATTGCCGCTTCATACCAGGTATTTTATTGGTATAAACCAAGGAGCAGACTCTCGCCGAGAAGAATCTAGTTCCGTTTTGATGTTGGTTGGATTAAGGCCTTTGAAATGAAAGTATTGTGTCACATAATGATGACCAATTTTTTTTCCATATTTAAAAATTCATTGAGAGCGTTCACTATTGATGGCTGCTGAACAAATACTAAACAACGTAGCGTCTTTAAACTTCAAATCAAGCTGTATAATGTTAGTACTTTCTACAGCAGTCATAATTTTTAAAAAAAACAACCGCCATCTACATGTCAGATCGGGTAATTCTGGGACTACCCTTGTAAACAAGAGAAGTAGCAGACAAGAGATCGTTGGTGAAAATTAAAAAGAGTGCCGGAAACAAAACAGAGCCCTAGGACACACTTAAACTCATTTTTTGGATATCAGATTTGAAATCATCCAAGATAACTTGAATTAAACGTTTCGAAAGGTCAGAAGAACTCTGTCAAATGCCTTAGAAATATCAAGCGCAACTATCTTGCTTTCGGCAGATTGATTTACGCATTTGGTTCCACTTTTCGTTGTGACTTGTGACCAAATCACCAAAAAACCTGTAGTAGTCTGTCTTTCATGGGCGAATTACGTTGATGCAAGCCGAGCTGCGTCTAAGGCCGCCCTGAACGTAATTGGCGAGCTGAGTTCATTTAATATTATTCGGTTCCCAGCCTACGATTTGATCACAACATATGAAATCGCCGATGAAATTGTTTAGCATAGCTTAGAGGAGACTTTTTCAGGACCCGAACATGTATTAGAACAAATTCCAGGTTGCCGGCAGACTAAGAGAATGCTTCGCGATGTCAACGACTTTATGCTGTCCTGCAGTAGGAAAACTGTGGGCTGTGAACTGGCATCACGACTGAGCACTACGCTTTTTTTAACACCTAAAAGTGGTTAGCATAAGTGACACGACATCCTACGGCGCTTGCTGAGTAGTAGCTTTACGTATGTGTTCTCTACGCTAATGTGGTGGTTGCTGATACTGTTGAAATCTTATCACTGCAGCGCTTACTCATTTTTGATCGAAACAGAAACAGGCAAGGATTACAATGCATTAGTTCCTTGTCTGATTGCTGCATTCTGAAAAAAAGAAAAAAAAACTGAGATTGTGTGTCGGTCGTAAACTCTATAATATTTCGCAGAAAAATACAAGTGAGCACCTCGGGCAAGAACTTCGATTTCCAATGATGACAACGATTGACGATTTCCATTTATAATGTTCATATAGGTTTCTCTATCCGGTTAGAAAACATCCTCGTCAAATAGAAAGCAGCAATACAGAAGATAAGATAGATTGCGCCTCACACCGAAGAACGAACGGCTTGGCACATTCCCCGAAGCACTTTAATATCAATTTCTTTATGCTCACGATTTTAAGAATGAGAAAGGAAAAGTGACAAAGGATGCTTTTAAGGAGCCTTTCAGGCAAATACTTAAGATTTCGTGCCACAGTTTTTAAACTTTTCTTACATTTGTCCGTGATCAGTGATGTGTAATCCGAATATTTCACGTTGTTTCGCTTCCTTCGAAGAAACATTTGAATCGCATCTTATCTAATCAGAGTCAATGGAGAGTTGGAATTGACAAAGTATTTTGACCCGAATGTGCATGACCAGAGATAGTAATTCAATTTTTTCTTTTTCAATTGGAGTGGAAACGTTTGTAAATAATCCATGGAAACACTGTCATCTTTGAGACATTTTTACAAGAGAAACGAGAAAGAGGAAGTATTAACAGACGGGAGGTCCTGCCATCAAAAGTTTAAAATATAAACTGATATTCAAAGCTTATCAATGGCACATTATGGCAAAGATTTCCAGCAATCCCCCAAAGAACCGCAGCAATCAATATAAATAGTAATAAAGTAATGAAGAATCCCAAAGAATTTCAGAGTTACAGTTAAATTCAACCGACTTAAACAAATAAAACCTCTTAGCCAAGAAGAAATTTAAACTTCCATGTTCTTGCCAAAACCTATGTACGTACAAGGAAATGCTCTCTATGAATGAAGAGCTCCTAACATTTTAATGAGGCCCGAAACAAAGCAACACAGAGTCCATTTACACAAATGTATTCCAGAAGTTATTCCCACTAGTCCCAATAAAATGGGACCTCCGTCAAATAAGCTTAACATGTCAATCAAAGTTGTAGCTAAAGACGTACGAGTATATTCGTTTAAGCTCCAGGTAATGAACTCTAATGGCTTATGTCATGTGTCACTTTCGACAAAAATATTCAAACCCAACAATTCAGCTCATTTGTATCTGTCAACGAGACTCTTTCCCTTCAGTCCACCACAGGATCGAGATGTATATATCCCATTCTAGCACTTCACCACGTTCAAGAAAGCAACAAATGTTTTACATTTTCCACTTCGAAAATTTTTTTTTCGGGAACTGACGCAGCAAATTTTCGTCATTTGAAAACCTCAATTTATCTCATATGCATGTAGTTGGTTGATGTTTTAAATCACATCAAACAGTTGACAAGAAAATCATATATTCATTAGTCCAACCACACACACACCCGCCCTGAACTATGAAAAAGGAAGAAGCACTTCTCACAGTGTGATCTATGCCATTTATCACTTCGACGGAACTAGTTGTCTCATGCCATAGTTGTTGTTGGTGTATATTAAACGTCATACAGAACCAAAACACTACTAGATGACAAATAGAAAAAAAAGTGGGGGATAAAAAATAGGAGTATCTAGAACTAGAATCCATAGCAACAATTCTTCGTCATTTTCTCGTGCCATCCATGGCTAGAACTATTAATCATCTTCGGATGATTTATTGGGATTTCAGCAAACGACTTAACATACACACAGAGAACACGAACACAATTTTCCTATTAGCGGGAGGAGGACGTTACTTGTGGAATCCAAGACTAAAACCGGGACAGGGATGGGGAATGGAACCGAAACTGGGACCGGAAACCATAGTAATGCGATCCTGAACATCCTTCAGTCCAGTGGAGGAGAAATATTGAAACTATTTTCGTAATTTATTGTTGAGCGACTTATGAAAGATTTCGATTAGAGAATGTCTTTCTGTCGTATTCTATGATACTTCACAACAAATACTAGCACATTCGCTTCGTAAAAGTGATGAAATCGATAACTGTAAGGATGAGTGGAACTACGATAGTCCTAAAGACGGTAGGATGAGTATTCGCTATTATGTAGTCGAGATACCCGATAGTATTGGTGCAGTGAATTAAGACAATGCCATTGGATTTGGCTTTGGTTTCGATGATGAATTTTTCAGATCCTTTAAATATTTATACTCTTAGTGAGTTCAAAATTCTCACAATCTATTGCTTTAAGTGGAAAAAATTCAGGTTTATGTGGTGCTTAATCCGAAAAGCTCAGGGAACTTTGAATCAATATATGTAATCTGGCAGCTACTAGACAAAAAATACAACCATTCTCAGTCCACTAAGTTCACGAGCGAAGAAGTAAGTTAGCAGGAAGGACACATGTAGGAAGGAAATAAAGTAAAGTGCTTTCTATACACCAGACTTGTCAGATGCTGGTCAGATTCTGGTCATATCAGGCGGGACGGGATGTGTCAAGGAGGTATCGGTGAATATTCTACTTATACATATACTGCAACAAGGTAGAATACTCCACAATACGAATAGTTACATAGGATGACTGTACAAGAAGATTTCCGCGGACAGACGAAATGCCATATCCAAAGATTGGTTAAAAAATCGTCCATGAAACTTTGTGTCGTCAATGCCTTGCAAATATTTGTGAGGTAAGTACAACTCGTTGAGGAGGAACACTTAAATATTAAAAGCAGTAAGCTTGGGGTTGCAAACTTTAACTTAGCGATTTTGATTGGGATGCTTGACTGGTAGAAGTAGCAGAATTTTATTGAAAACTATTGAGGATGGTTTGCTATAAGCACCAACGAACTGGGAGATAGTAAATTTCAGGTTCCGTCAAAGGAATAGTGCAAGAACGATTGAAGCTACGAATTATTCGACAATCAGCGGCGTACTTCTACTCATCCACTGTAGTAAGAGACGAAAAGGACGGTTTATGGGTTCTTTACTTCAGGATGATAACGTCACTTAAAGGGTGGAAGTTCCTCAAGACACTGGCAATGACGTTGTGTACACAATACTAAGTGCATGAAAGGAGTTTGACTGTTTGAAGGCGTATTTCCAAGCTGTGATAAAAATTCAAGCGATGTAGTAATATTTTGTAACGACAGCATCATAACAAGCGTAACAGTGGACAAAGGTATCACTAGAAATAAATTTCCTGCTTACAATAAGGGATTATGCGTAAATGTGAGGAAGTGTGTCTTTTTCAAACCGAGGCACGAGTTGGAGAACGAAGGTCTGAAGCCCAGCCGGAGAAAAATAGAGTTGCTGGCGATAGCCTCAGTTCTTCAGAATAATCGAGATCTTTCTAAAATTCTTGAAAAACTGCCATATGCAATACTTCGGACTGAAAGTTTGTATGTGTAACCCAATAGACCGAATCTTGTTATTGGTTTACGCGATACCAAGCTGACTGTGATCCAGATGCAAAGAGAACGGAAGGATTTCGTGCGTTGTCAGGCTCTCTTCTAGAACATAGTGCATAGTGGCGCTATAGCCCGTATTGGACCAGGGCCTTGGCTAACATGCCTGATCAATCAGTGTGATCTTTTGCCAGCTGGCTTCAGTCGACCCAAGAAAGTCGGCTGAAATTCCCTTATAACAATGTGCGCCACCTCTAAAACTTTAAAGTGATTCATTGCATTTGTATATCTTTCGTATAGGGTTGTGAGTCATAAGACGGCACAGACTTATGCTACTAGTCGAGCAATTTTAGCCTTTATGTGTTAGTATTTACTCACGCTGTTACCGGAGACTACCACTGGGATTTTAGATAGGGACTGCGCGACGAACTTGATTGTTGTGCTGCTGACCCATTCTACGTTATAAGATAGCCAGACATTTTAGATTCTACCATGACGATGTAAGGCGCCTCGCTGAAAAGCGTTGACACGTATACGAGTGGCATTTTGGTTTCAGAGGATGAAGTTCTTCATCCGGAAATATTCCAAAGGAATGATGGAATGATCAAAGTAGTGTTATTGACATTTCACACGCCTCATCTTTACTATTCTCTTGAGGACAAACAGGAACCAGGTACTTCCTAGAGATGTTGGATGGGATTAGGAATTATGAGGGCTGTGAAGTATGAAAAATGCTCACACAAAATTTGTACCCAAAGTTCTAATATTTTTTTCTCTTAATGTTAATCAATAGCTCGACTAGTACAATATTTTAGCAGAGCAAATGGACAGGTTGATTGGTGCGTAGACGATTCAATTCGAAGCGAAAACTGCAACTGGAGCGAGAATATACGAGCAATTGTTTGCTAACATAACTAGAGGTATCGTTGGGAAAAAGGTCCAATCGAACGAGATAAACTTGTGCTGCGACAGAGGATTGTTCAAAAGGAACCGAATATGATTTATTACAAAGTAAAATATCAAAATTCATGATGGGTGACATGGTATATTGCAAATTGTAGCCACTTTACCATGCCCCACAGATTGTTTTGGCACATTAGTGATTTTGGTTCATATAATTTTGGTTTTGTGAAAATGGCATTTGCAGGACGTGTTGATTTTCTCCTTCAATTCGAAAAAAACGGCGGCTGAAGCGCATCGAAAGCTCCAAAAAGTTTACGGAGATGCTGCTGTAACTGAAACAACGCGCCGTGATTAGTTCCGTAGTTTCAAAGACGGTGATTTTGAAGTTGACAACTGTCCGCATGAAGAAAGACCAACATTTTTCGAAGACGCTGAATTAGAGGCATTACTCGATGAGGATCTGTGCCAAACATAAGAAGAGCATACTACAGTATTAGGAGTTACCCGTCAAGTCATTTCCAAGCACATTACGAGCAGAGGCAGGAAAAAGTGATTCTTCAACGCGACAACTCTTGGCCTCTTCGTTGCCAAACCTGTTAAACCATGGAAACGCTGAAATGGGAAGTTCTACATACCATGCTATATTCCCTAGATATTGCGCAGTGTGATTATTACTTGTTCCGCCCGATGGCACGTGGTTTGGCTGATCAGCAGTTCCGCTCATATGAAGACATCAAAAAATGGCTTGATTCGTAGATAGCCTCAAAAGATAGATAAACGCTTTTACCTTAATGGTATTTGACCTCTATCAGAAAGATGGGAAAAAATTGTAGCGATGGACAACACTTGTAACCATTTTTTCACAATAAAGTTGCATTTTCATTAAAACACAGGAATAACCAAGTTGTGCATCTAATATATTTTTACAAGGATTTGTTAAAAAGTTTTTTTGTTCCATGTTAACACCTATCCCAAGAACTACTCATTCCATCACTTAACTGAAAAAGCGAACGATTAGCGAGTCTCCTTGCCGAAACCGGAACATTGAGAATGATTTTTCAAACCCACAGCACGACCATGGTTTTAAGCGTAAAACGGAAGAACTGAATTAGTTATTCCAGGTTCCTGACTAATTGACTTCGAGAAAATGGATGCTTTCATATGCGATCTTAAATTCAATAAAGATATAGTGTATTTCGACTTGAAACTCATTGGTGCTTTCGGAGATATTTTTTGTGTAAAAATCTACAGTTGCCAGAAAGAAAGAAAGAAACTGGAAGCCACACCAGTAATAGTAGACGAGGGAATGAAAGTAATGCTTATCCCTACTTCAAGCGATTATGCACTTCCTAAAGGACTAAACTATTTTATGCACCCGTTTTATTTCTTCAATGTGGCAGCGGATTTTCATTACAAACTAAATTCTTTATCGAAGAAAGACCAGAATTGGGAGTTGCACCTTTAAAAGTGCGGGAAATTAGTATTTTAAAGACATGTCTTCCGCCTGGCCGTATCCGTACCTCGGTTTCTAGTAAAGGCAGAATCATTACTCTCAACAAAAACAAGATTATGGAATTTAGGGGCATTATAGCAGAACTTTTAAAACCACCGACAAAATCATCAGAGCCCCTATATCCACTGGTCGGGAGAGCCTGGTATGCCGATTTTTTTTGTCCAACGAGTGGAACTAGTACATTATCGTCAAAATAACAGAGAGGAAAAATTTTGAAGTGGATCCTTACAAGCTCCATTAAACTGATATATCGATTTTGAAAACCATCTGGAACAAACTTAGAGTGGAACCAAAACGTCGGCTCTTGATCTAAGAGATCTCCTGGATCATTTCGTAATCATGAGCAGCATACGATGAAGATGCTTGTGCCAAAGCAAAAAATGTTGGAAAATACATCAATTTTCAAATTGTATCAGTAATTTTCAATATTCCCACCTTTGGCACAAATAATGGCCTTGAGACGGCCGAAAAAAGCATCGCAAGTGTGGAACATTTTTTTTTAACCAATCATGGTTGACGCGAGCTTTATGAGACTGTGCCGAGTCTTGTTGAAATGTCCACGGTCTCCAACCGAAATGATTGTTTGCCCAAGACTTCAATACTGCCTCTAAGACAGTTTCACGGTATAGGATGGCATTAATTTTGACTCCACGGTCTAAAAATACGAGCGAGCGAAATAGCGACCATCGGCGGTTATGGTGGCCCAAACCATCACTATCGGTGATGCCTGCTTTCTGGTGGCCGTCCGAAGGTGTAAATTTTCGAAGGACCTCTCTTTCAAATAAACTCGGTCATTTTGTTTGTTGACATATTGCTCGATAAAAAATAGCGAATCATCGGAAAAAACAAAATTCGGCAACTCACCACTTTCGTGCAAGGGTAGCAACTCCTTCGCTCTTTCGACTCTCACTTTTTCCTGTTGCGGTGTAAGATTGTGTGCTTTTCAGTATGTGTTGCATCCGTTCCAACGATATGTTGAGCTAGAGTTCATAGAGTTCACTTTCCGAACCCTTTCTGCCGATGTTGGTGTTTTTTATGACCACCTCCATGGGGTTTTGCAACGCTGCTGGTTCGAGACACAAATGATTTATTCACGTTGAGGTGCTGGAGGGCTCTAACGATAGGTTTTCCAGCCAAATACAAATAAATCACACTATCACGTTTGAATTCCATCGCAGTTAAAAAGTTTTCAACACAACTGAGGCTTGTAAAAGGCTTGTAAATAATAAAATTGTCTGTTATGTGTCAAAATTTAAGCTCACTGTCATGAACGGTTTAGAAATTATAGCAGTCTGAAGTTGGTCGCAGTTCGAGTCAGGCAGGGTGTATATAATTTCCAATTTAGACTAACATACATTGAAAAAGTCTTCTTGCCTTCTAACAAAGTCCACAATTAAAGGGTACCCAGATAAGAAAAATAGGAAAAAAAAAATTAATTGAAACAACAACAGTGTGAGATATAAAATTGATTCTTACTTAATTTTGAAGCTACGTTCATTCCATAATATGTGGAATAGCACATCACTTAAATGGCCGCATTTTGCAACGAATGTTGCCCTAGAGCTCGTTAACTGCAGTTGGCTTGTTAGCGTAGACCAAGGATTTGAGGTAGCCCCAGAGAAAATAATCAAGTGTTGTCAACCATGGTGTCAATTGATGAACGCTTGCCGTGAAATGACCTAGTCACTTAACTTCTCCTTCACAGCGTCGAGCGTTGCGTCGCTTCTATGTCATATAGCGTCGTCTTGTTGAAGCCACAGCTCAGACATATCGATATTGTCGAGTTTTGACCAAAGAAAGTCGGTTAACATCGCTCTACACCAGAAACCATTGACGATTACAGTGCCTCCGTCCTCATTTCAATAGATATAAGGTCCGATGATGATGCCATTCCATAAACCGCACAAAACAGTCAATTTTTGTGGATGCGTACATGCGTGACCGAGCACTTGTGGATTTTATTCGCTCTAATAATGGCAATTTTGCTTGTTGACATAGCCGTTGAGCCAAATATGGACCTTATCCGGAAAGATAGTTTTCTGGGCAAAATCTGGATCTCCGGCCAACATTTCCAACGCCCAAAAGCCACACGCACGGAGTTGTCTATGGTCGTCCGGTTTCAATTCTTGCGTCAACACAATCTTGTGTGAATGTAAGCCTAAATCCAACTTCAAAATATGGCGCGAAAGCGACATTTCTATGATATTGGCCACTACGGTGGCTACGTTTTCTTTATTTCGCATCAATCTCTGGTTGGTGGTTCCAGATCCAAAAGAGTGTCCTCACGATTAAAATTTTTCACTGTAAGAACATTCGCCACGCTGTGTACTAGGTGGGTTGAAAAGTAACCACCGTGACCGCCAGAATGCGCTGGTATGCCTTGTCCGTTCATATTTAGGCCAAATTTCAATGCTATGCTGTTTTTTCGTTCTCTCATAAAACATTATTTTTTGAAAGGCAAAACGGCGAAGGAAACAAAAGAAAAGTTGGATAAATATTATGGGGCTAGTGCTCCATCAGATTACACCGTCAAACGTTGGTTTCAAAAGTTTCGTGGTGGCCGGTTACAATGTCAAAAAAAAAAAAAAAAAATACATGAAATGGTGTTGGCTGACCGGAAAGTGAAGGTGCGCGAGCTACCAGATATCACAAAGATTAGTACTGAGCGCACACGCCATATTTTGGGCAATATTCTGAATAGGAAAAAGTTATCCTGACGCTGGGTGCCGCGCATACTCAATCCTGACCAAAAAGACGAACGCGAGAGCACTTCGAAAGAGTGTTTGGACTTGCTGATGCGGAATCAAGCGGACTTTTGGGGTCGATTGGTAACTGTTTATGAAACTTGGATCCACTATTACACACCGGAGAACAGAATGATTTCCCGGCAATGGACTGAAGCCGGCACGAGTGTTCCGAAACGGGCGAGGGAGGCTCGATGGGTCGGAAAGGTTATGGCGTCGGTTTTCTGGGATTATTATTATCATGGAATACTCTTTGTGGACTTACTCGAAAAAGGAAAAACCCATCAACAGCAAGTATTACTGTGCATTATTGGAGCGATTGAAAGCTGAAATCGCTGCAAAACGGCCTCACATGAAGCGAAAAAAAATTTTGTTTTTGCAAGACAATGCACCGGCGCACAAGAGCATCACAAGCATCGCTAAAATCAATGACTTACGGCTCCAATTGCTGTCGCATCCACTGTATTCGCCCGATTTGGCTCCCTCGGACTATTATCTCTTCCCAAACCTCAAAAGATGGCTCATCAATAAATAAATTCAGCTCGCGCCAGGAAATCATTGATGCCACGGAGGAGTATTTTGCAGACCTTCCGGAAAATTACTTTTCTGAAGGGATCAAGAAGTTGGAAAATCGCTGGAATAAGTGTATCAAACTAAAATGGGACTGTATTGAATAAAATAAAAAAAATCTTTTTTTTTCATTCGCAAGGAGGTTACTTTTCGCCCAACCTAGTATTTACAACTGAGCCGGTATTTCGGTAATATTTTTTAATAACTTCCGCATGTTAGGCAAACGTAAGACAATGCGTGATTAAATGGCATACCTTACTAAATATTTTGACAGTTGGATGTCATTGGTAAATTTGACGGGTTACTTTTGGGAAACATTCCACTGATTCAACTAAAACATGGGCTGAAAAGTGCTGCCGTTTCTAAGAGAGGGGACACTTGAATTACATCCATAACATTTTCAGTTAGTACCAACCTTCAAAAGATACGTCTATAAATTTGACAGCTGTCGGACAATTAGTTTTCGAGATATAGCGTTGTAAGTGAAGCATTTTTTGTTATTGTGAAAAAAAAAATGGATTCAAAGCAATTTCGTGTGTTGATTTATCATTGCTTTTTGATGGGAAAAAATGCAGCCGATGCAAAGAAATGGCTTAATAAGTGTTAACTGAACTCTGCACCAGCCGAACGAACCATTCGCAAGTGGATTGAAAAATTTGAAAGTGGTCATACAAGCAGCGAAGATGATGCACGTAGTGGACGTCCAAAAGGGGCTGTTTCAGATAAAATATCAAAAAATTCCACATAATGATTACAAATGACCGTAAAGTGAAGTTGATCGAGATAGCTGAGGCTTTGAAGATATCAAAAGAGCCTGTTGGATATATCATACACGAATATTTAGATATGCGAAAGCTCTGTTCAAAGTGGGTGCTGCGTTTGCTCACAGTCGACCAAAAACAACATTGATTCAGAAGAGTGTTTAAAGCTGTTCAACCGCAATAAAGCCGTCGATATGTGACAATGGATGAAACTTGGCTCCCTCACTTCACACCAGAGTCAAGTCGGCAGTCAGCTGAGTGGCGAGCAGGTGACAAACCTCGTCCAATACGACCAAAAACTCAACAGTCGGCTGGCAAGGTTATGGCATCCGTATTTTGGGATACACATGGAATAATTTTCATCGATTATCTCCAAAAGGGACAGACTATCAACAGCGACTATTACATTACGTTGTTCGAGCGTTTAAGTCGATGTCACAAGTCGATGAAAACGATGGCAAAATTGAATGAATTCGCCTACCCCCCACCGATCGAAAGATTGAAAAATCGTTTCAATCAGTGTATCGCCCTCGAAGGCAACTATATTGATAACTAAAGATGAATTTTGCAAAAATTTTGTGTTTTACTATACAACGGCACTGAGTTTGCAGCCCATGTTTTAGGTTCATCATACTTCCACCAGGATGGTACTCCAGGCCATTTTGGTCGTGAGGATTAAAATTAATTAGATGAAGAGTACGGTAGTCGTTGAATAGAAATAAATGCACCAGTTCACTGGCCTGCAAGATCCCCTGAACTTACAGTATTAGATTTTTTTGTATGAGGGAGGGAATGAAAGAATTTTTTTTTAAATTAACCGAAATAGCAAATTTATATGAATTGGAAGAGCATATTATGGAAGCGTCATCAGAAGTGAGGCAGCAGATAGCATTAATAAGCATTCGAAATGGAATCCAAGAAGGGGCTCTAGCACCCTTACATAACCAAGGAGGACACCTTAAGTACCTGTTATAACTGGATTAGTACACACACAAAATCATTTTTTATTCATAGCCTTTGGAGCTTTAAGCAAAAAAAAAAAGAAAACGATTTTTTTTTAAATTTTACCAGCTGCTGGTTTTCCCAAGTATCATAAAATCGATGGATTTTTTCGCAAACTTGTGTTTATTACGCATTTTCCGGAGAAAGAAGGATGACTTCAAAATCAAAAAATTAGCATGGGCATGAAAAATGGAATAGGTTTACAAATTGGATTTCTGAGGACACTAACAAGGTATCAACTTTATTTAAACGCAGTAAGAAGGGATATAACTACTTCTTAAAACGAAGAAGTAAGCGATGTTTCTATCATTAGTAATAACAGAGCAATTTCTGTTAATATGTGTCAGGGTACATCAGAGTAAGCCTCTTCTTTAATCCTCGATAAATGATGTCAATATTGGAGTTAGATCCTTACTGTAATATCATTTTTCAAATTATTCCTGACGAATTAAGAGATAGCGCGTATAATAAGATTTTATTTTCAATGGACATTTCTGAATTATATCTTAACAACCAACAAAGTTTTTCATATCTAGTATAGGGTGATTCATCGTGAGGTTTGAATTTCAATAGGCTTTATTTGACAAATCACGCGTGACTCCTATCAAAATGCTTTGCTATATTTCTTCAGTATCGTTTGGCAAATCATTACGAAAAGACTCACACTACAAGAGCGTCTCTCCAAATTGTTCAGCTGTATTACGAAAATCAGTGTTCTGTGAGAAATGATTTTCGTGCGATTCGAGGAACGTACGTTGCGCATTATCGACCAACTAACTAACTGACCAACGACCCAGTTTACTTTAGTAGATGATACTCGACCGGTTAGACCACATTCAGCACGTAGTGAAGATATTATAGCAGCTATAGCGAAGACCGTGACGAATCGGTTTCTCGTCGTTCAAAGCAGCTTGGCTTGGCGTATTCCACAACTTGGCGTATTTTACGTGAGGATCTCCACCTAAAAGCGTACAACATTCAACTTTTATAAGAATTGAAGCCAGGTGACTTGAATTTGCGTCATATTTTCAGTGAATGGGCTTTGGAAAAATTCAATTAAAATCCGGTGTTTTATCGTAAAATTTTGTTCAGTGATGAAGCCCATTTCTGGCCCAATGAATAGGTTAATAAACAAAATTGCCATATTTGGGCTGATGAGCAACCCGGAAAGTACGAAGAGCTACCATAACATCCATTAAAAATAACGGTATGGTGTGGTTTATGGGCTGGTGGAATCATTGGTCTATATTTCTTCAAAAATGAGGTAAATCAGAATGTTACCGTCAATGGTAAATGTTATCGCGCCTTGTTAACGGACTATGTGCTCCCTGAAATTCAAGCACATGGTCTTGGTGAGCTCTGGTTTCAACAAGATGGCGCTACGAGCCATACAGAGCGTGAAACAATGGACTTGTTGAGAAATCATTTTGGTGAGCACTTAATTTTAAATTTTGCTACGATGAATTGGCCCTAGATCGTGCGATATTACACTTTTTGGCTATTTTCTCTGGGAATATGTAAAGTCTCAGGTCTTCAAGAATAAGTCAGCTACGGTTGACGATTTCGAAGTCAACATTACTTGTGTTATCCGCGAGATACCAGCCGTTATGCTTGAACGAAGCGCCCAAAATTGGACCTTCCGAATGGACTACCTCAGACGTAGTCGTGGCCAATTTTTGCATGATATTATTTTCAAAAAGAAAATGTCATGAATTGTTATTTTAACCGATAATAAAAAATGTATGTTCGCTTTCAAATTTATGTACTTTATTTTACATTATAAATCAAACCTGACGTTGAATCGCCCTTTATAAAGCTCTTCTGCTCTCTTATTCACATGTTCCTTCCATTTAGTATCTAGATTCATACCCAGATTCTTAACTGCATTAGAGAATAAATAACTACAAGAATATGCGTTATCTTTTTATTTGTAAAATTGAAATGGGTTGACTTTGACTCATTAAGTTTAATACGCCATCGTAGCGTCCAACCACCTACGAATATTTTGTTAACTGAATTTTGTAGCTTTAGCCACGCATCCATCAATTGAAAGAAGAGCAGTGTCGTATCATGTGCATGTAATATATCACTGATATTTAACAAATGTAGAGTGGGTCCTACGACACTTCCCTGTGGAACACCTGCTTGTATCGGGCTTTTCAATAAGGACATGACAATAACTACATCGAGCACGATTGTAGCAATTGATTCTTTGGCTTGTTGGCATAAACCAACAACTTAAAGTTACTCCACAAAAAGAAATCCAACAGCGTTTAATTGCAAGAGCAGATCAGTTCTCGAGATTATACGATTACCGAACTTCCCTTTCAATAGATCGATTGTTTGACCATCTGTATGGCACGTTACACTATTTTATTGGAACCACATATTACTGATATTAAGTCCATCCAGTTCTGGCCAGAAATAGCCTTCCAACATAGCACGACAACGAACTCCATTGATCGTAAATTGGCCACCATTTTCATTGACGTGAAGATATGGTACAATCACACTTCAGACATGAAATCCACATGTGTATACAACGGGGTCTCTTTAAGTACATGTGGGTTTTTTGCTGTGCAGAAACGTATATTTTGCTTAAGCCATTAAGCGAAAAACGAGCTTCATCGCTAAGAATGAATTTTCGAGTAAGTTCAAGATTTTCTTAAAACGTTTGCAGAGCCTAATCGGAGAAGATTCGGCATTTCAAATGATCAGGAGGTTTCAGTTCTCGACTTAGTTAGATCTTGTAAGGGTGTAGGTTAGGATTTTTATGCCACAATATGGGCTGAGAGATTCGCAATTCCTGTACACGGCGTGGAAACTACTGATTTTGATTTGGAACTGAAGCAATTACGGCTGGGTTATTTTCTGTACTTCGACCGGTGCACTGCCTGCCTGGCACAGGAACATTCAATAGTGAATATGTTGACTCAAATTTGTACACTCTTGGGACGATTATTACGACCGAAAATTGAAGTTAGTACTCTTAAAGTTGCGACCATCAACTCAGAATTTCGGTAGTAATTTTCGGTGAGCTTAAGGGTGTATTTGTATTAAAATACAAAACTGTTATGTCTCTATTGGAAAACCCTTTACAATCGTGAGCAATGCAAAGAGCAATGTTCGTTGTATTACGCTCGGATAGGAAAGAAGGACAGCTGGTAAGTACACCCTACACGACACCACGTCTGACAATAAACTTATGCTTTTTGACTTTGCAGCGGGACGAAATATTACTATAGTAACACATGGTTTAGTGCAAGAGATCACTGAAAGCATTCAGAAAGGTAAATTCAGTGATCTTGTCTGGGCCCCAGGTCACAATGTGATCACGGGAAATGAAATTGCCGACAAACTTGCCAGACTCGATTTAGAGGAGAGTTTTTCAGGGCAGGAACCTACGTTGGGTCTGCCTGCGTCCTCTGTTAAGGCTTCCATTGACAGTTGGGTCCCATACCAGCTTAACTGCAGATGGCACAGCTCCGCGGGATGTAGGCAGACCAAACGAATACTTCCCGACGTCTCTAGGAAGTCAGCGGCCTTTCTGCTGTCTCTCAGCAGGAAAGACTGCAGGTTGCATACTGGCGTCGTGACGGGACACTACTCTTTTGCAAAACATTTAAATTTGTTGAGTATAAGCGATACAACATCCTGCTGTGCTTGGCCCGAAAGCGATGACGACACCGCGGAGCATTATTTCTGTAAATATCCGGCTTACGCTCGAATCAGGATGCAGGTACTTGGCTTTAACGTGGTGGGTGCTGATACTGTAGGCACCTTATCACTGAAGAGCTTACTCATCTATCTTCGTAGGACTGAAAGATTCCGTTAAAAAGGAACCTTACAAGGAGTACAATGGACTAGTTCTTTGTCTGAGTGCTCTGTTCCGACGTTAAAAAAAAACACGGTTTTCTCATCTTAAAATATACCAAGCGACATGGAAGCTTCCAGATGATCAGGAAACGCTAAATTAAATTAATAACATTGTGACAGAGTAAAACGGAAGTCCGAACATACCGGGCAGCAAACATTGACTCAAATCATCGCCTCGTTGCAGACAAAGTTCAAATGCGGATTTCACAAGAGCACGAGAACCGCGTGAATGAAGATAAAGAGGTAAAAAGAACGTTTCGAGAAAAGAAGACCCGTACAGAAACCAATTCACACTCCATGGCGCTTAAACATGGACTCTATCGAAAGCAGATAAAGTTATTCTCAGTTGTTTCAAGAGAAAAATCCTTTGAAGGATAACGTTGCCGGGCTTTTAAGAAAAAGATTAAACGATGAGCTATACGAGCTGTACAGGGACATCGACGTAGTCAGAAAACTGCGGATCAGTCGCCTGAGATGGCTGTAACATGTTTTAGCGAATAAACACAATGCTTCGGCCCACAGAGTCTTTGAATCTTACCTGGAGTAACAGTGCAGTAGGTGGAGACCACACTTTAAGTGGCGCTTATTGGTAGAAGGGGACCTCATCGGCTTGGAGTGTACAAATAATTTTAGTTAGTTAGCTTAAAACCGAACTAACTGAAGAGGCTTATTAGTTGGGGCTCAGTTTCACCCCGACAAAAATTTTAATATTCTCTGCCTTTAATTTTTTTTCTCAATAAAACTACTCCTTTACTAACCCGCAAAAAGGAATACTTTGCACCCTGCATAACATATTATCGCGGTTACGTCGGTCATGTTCCACTAAACAACCCTTTCCTGTTTTCCGGGATAGCGCATAGCATAGCTTCTTATCCATATTTGTTTCATGTCACAGTTTGTTGCAAAAGAACTCCTCCATGAAGTATCTGCACAATATATGTGAATGTGCCAGAATACATTTATTATAAACAATGGCCTACTTGTTTGAAATTACCATGGTTTGGCTAGATTATTTTTAAACGCCCACAATTACTTGTTCATATTTCCACCCATTCAAAAACCCAAACACATTTATCTTAACTTATTCCCCTTTTCTTTGATATCTAGATGCATCAACTTACCCCATTCTTTTCACAGACACCACCGGCGTTCTTAAGATCACCCGTCCACGCAAGTCCTAACGTTCCCATTTCGAAATCACGATACGTAAACATGTACGCCAAGCAAAAAGCATCATAGTCCTCCTCTGCAAAGATACAATTCGAAATAAAGAAAGAATTAAAAAAAAAAAATAAGAAAATAAATAAATGAATAAACAAGAAAAGTCTGTATAACGACAAAATAATTAATAACAAAAATGCATTCCATTAGAGTAGGGTCCGCCCGACTGGAATAATAAGTTCATGTCACGCTGGACAATACAATGCCATTGTTGCGGATGGTTGAATTTCGAGCGCCTTTCTCACGATACCCATCAGACGATGCAGCACAATTCGAGTACATTGACTATAAATGCAGATAAGTTTCTCCCTCGACTTTGTAATACCATCCCTGTTTAACATTTAGGGCCGCACAAAAAAAAAAACCCACAACCTGACCATCATCAATTTTTCGCCCACCTGACAAAGAGTGGAACAAAAAAAAGTATCTACTCGTAAACTCATATATAAACGACCTGAACTAACAATTTTCCCTTTTCATATGCAAATCCATGCCAGTAAGGGATAATTTATCATGACAAATTCTGGAGGATGATATGCAGCACCAAAAGGAGACTTCAAAGTAGGGAGACCAAGTTATAGGTATCAAAAGAAGAGCGAGAGGCGGTGACTATGAATGAGAACGTGTAGCAACAATAAGCAGACAAATTTTGCGTTGCGACATCTCGTAAGTATCTGAAGAGGAAATGCGGTTTTATTTTGTGGCTGAATGAGTCCATTATGCTTAGCTACGAACCCAACCAGGTTTTTCGGTTATAAAGAAAATTTCAATTTCAGCTTCAGGATTTACGGATGAAAGTAGAAAGTAGAAGTACTCCTACGTAGAAATTTATATAATACGTCATATTTAGTACACAAATTTCCAGGATTAATTCAATAATGTCTCATGAGCATCAATCATGCAGGCAGAACCTCTGAAAGTGTGACACAAGTTTATGCAATCTATCACATCACATCGTGACAAAGCATAGCAGTGTAGCTTCGTATTGGTTTAGTGAAACTTGCAAAATGGATTTAGTTACTTTTATTTTCGAGGTTATATATTCCGAAATGTGTGGGAAATCTTACAAAGATTCGAGGTACTAAAATCGAAAGCCAGAAAGTTAAATGTGTTCATAATGAGAATGGTAATGACAGATTGTAGGTCTAGCGGTCAACGAGGGCAAAACCAAGTATATGCTGTCAACAAAAGCGACACCCAACATCGTAGAATCGAACAAAACGTCACGATCAACAGCTATAACAAAGTCACGAGGGACTTTGTCTACCTCGAATCTGCTATAAATTCTGACAATAACATCTCAGAGGAAATTAAACGAAGAATAACTTTTGCCAACTGCTGTTTCTTTGGGTTAAGAAGGCAATTGAGTAGTAGGGCCCTATCCCGAATATTTAAGGAGATTCTGTATAAGACCTTGATCATTCCAGTCCTGCTTTATCTCTACATCGATACATGTATTAATATCAAACCGTTGGCAATCCTCCACATGAAATTTTTTTTGACAAATGATCTTGTTAGGTACTCATATACTAAGCATGCGCTACAGTCTTGTGTGGCTCTGGCTATCAAACAGCAAGCTTTTCAACGAGCATTATCTTTCGCCTACTTTCTCCTACTGCCCCCTCACTTGGAGTTTATCTCGAAAATTCTTTGATATGGGATCCGTAGACACCTGACTAGTCAGTACAGTTCGCAGTTGAACATCTTCCTCTATTCCCCGAAAATCATATCTTTCTCACGCAGTGGCCGAGTGCTTCTTCATCCGCTTCCGACAAGATCCAATCTTTTGCGACGTAGAGTAGGACGAGAGAGGGCTTTTAAAGACACAGCAAGAGTAATAAGGCGTCAATGTCGTTGCTCCTTGTAACGGCAGGAACAAGGTACACAGTCTTTTACTTCCTCGAAGCTATAACTGACAATAGTGACGTCCTGGTCAAACCGTGGAGTATGTCTGTTCCTTTTTGATGATAGCATGTACTATACTTTGTTTTGCTTTCGTTTATCATCAGATCTATTTTGGTCGCTTCCGCCTCAATACTCTCGACAGCTTTACAGATAACTCACTGTGATTGTCCGATCATTATAGCCAGTGATTTGTCGCGATTCTGTTAAGGGCGATGTTAAAAAAATCACTCGATATTGCGTCGCCTTGTGTGAAGCCTTCTTTAACAACGCAGGACTTAGATAATTCAACACTGACCTTGATGGAGCAGCGATAATTCTCAATAATTACACTGCACTACTTGACAAATTGGACTACAATTAATCTTATGTACGCTGTCATATGAGACTCCAAAATCAACAAATAGATGGTGAGATGATGAGAGATTCTCGGGTCTTTTGCGACGAACACGTAATGCGTCAGAAAAAAATCTTATAGGCAATGTTTACGAGATTCTATGCTTCGGGTACTAAATGGTACATGACAAGGTGCATAATCCTATTCAGGTCATCTCCAGCTGCTTCTAATAGATCAGCAGGTAATCTGTTTATCGCAGCAAATATATTAGACTTTAGCTTCTTTTTTTGCTTCCTTAACTTTTGTCTAATTCAGAGGGATAGAATTCCGTCTTTTTCCAAGTACTGACTGCGACTCTACCTTGAAATCCGTGCTTTTTCTTTCTTTTCTTCACCAAGGGTTTCATTGTAGCGGCGCTTTGAAACCAATCGCCTTAGATGGAGCTTTTCTGATGGTTCATTGGTCAGTGATGGTTTCATGGTTTCATTCTCAGTGTAAGGGGGCTAGGTTTTGAAAAGGATTGGGGGAAACGCAATCTACAAGCATTCTTTTGGCATCAGATTCCGTTGTGCTTGTGATATCCGTGTCCGCATCCTGGTTGCACAAAGTAACAATTTGAATCGATTTTGGGTTCTTGGAAAGTTCGGGTTACGGAGTGCTCCAGGAGTGCTCCAGTCTGGCGTCAATCACAATATGATAAATTTGTTTGTATAAAAGGTCACAAAATTCGTCTTTGATGATGGATCATTAACGAAAATCAGGTCTTTACTTCCGTATTTTGTTCTGATGCGGATTGTTACATAGCGTTCGCTTTTAAGACGCTTTTTGTCCGACCCATCCCATCACACTTCTTGGATTGCGATAATATCTTGTTTAAGACCTCCATGAGGTTATGACTCCCGCCGTTGGCCTATTTAGACTTCTTTGGTCACCATCTTAACTCCAGAATTCCAATACAAATATTGAGGTCCATTTTGGTCTAAGCACCAAAAACTTCATTGTAGCTCATACCGATTAGAGCAGTGGATGCCACCGTTGATCCGAACATGGGACTCTTCACTCGTCGACAGCTTCCAAAGATGTTTTGCAGGGGTTTCATAGTCTACTTTCTGTCAGAGGTACTATGCTCCCAGGCTTCTACACATAGTAGTAAGAGTAGGAGTTGATGCAAAACGGCTTAAGTGTCGGGGTTTGTGTCTCCGTAAGGTACCTGATCACATTTCAAAACCTTGAACACCATTGAATACAAAACCTCATATTATATTCCAGAACCGTGGTTGTGTCTGTTGTTCCAGATGTTTAAGGGGCGGCACAGTACATAGTAAACGATGAGCGATAAGCAAGACCGAGTATTAGTCTTTTTGTACCAAGTTCTCTCCCACCATCCAGGTCTGCAAACAAGATTTAATTGCTGCAGATATATGCTACACAACGATTTGAGAATACCACGTAAGACAAATTTGTATGCGGAACACTTTTACCATAACAAAGACTTTTGTGAAAAGATTGAAACTCTCTGAAACCGGTGTCTGCTCAAAGTATTAAAGGGACAAATCAATTACACTAGAAACATTCAGAGGATATGATGGGCAAATACAATGAGTCCAAAGCAAAAACTCTGTCTTATGTTTGAAACTCATTTCAAGGCAATTTAATCAGAACCGATACATTTCCAGGTCTTATCAATGAGGAAATTAACTACGTGGTTCCTTCATTTGATGGGTTCAAGTGACCAGACGCCAGTGGCATATATTCAGCTGCTGGTACTCTTCAATAGTCTCTAAAATGGGTAAAGAATATAATTTTGAGTGGTTTTTATACGGAACACCGAAAACAATTATTATATGGTCGTCCAGAGCTTCAGACTAATTAGTCTGACTTTCTTAAAAACTGCTTTACGAATACATCCTCTCCACTGCTACGCTACATTTCAACCGTAGACAGACGTAATCAACGACTCAAAATTTAGACATTTTCTTTATGAAATGTAAGGAACTCGTGAGTTTTTAAAGGCATCACCATCCGTTCAACCAACAAAGTCACGTAATATATTTGGTGCCAACAAGGATAACAAATTTCGTTCTTTTGTGAAACACCCACCGGAGATTTAATGACCTTGCGCGCCGACTGATCTTATGGATAAAATGATACTAGAACTTCGGTTGCTTCGAAGAAACGAAATTGATGTTCCTTGTGACCTGAAACGGTTTTGGCCAGAATATGCGTCAAGAAAGGAATGAAGTCGTGTCCACACGGATGACGCTAAAACTGATATTGGTTTCGGCGCTTGTGTCGACAATATCGGATTTCACTCCTCATTAGACTTGCATCTGTTTTCCAGGCGATATACATACCATATACTTAATCCTGATGGTAATGAGCTACATTGAGAAGAATCTGTGGCAACGCGAGCTTGGTTTTGAGCGTTTCTGAACCATTTGACCATTTCTAAGTTAGTTGGGATAAGCAAACCTTCTCTACTGATAGTTGAGCTTATCTTGAGTTGGAGCTGCAGACTGCATAATATGCAATGTGAATGCAGATAAAAAGCGTCTCTAAATTGTAGGTCTTTTATATAATGACTCGGGAATGTACATAGAGTGGATATAGTCAATATTCGCGGGCTGAAAAGTAATCACTTTTCCACGTACGTCCACATCTGTAAATACAGACTACCTGTTTTGACACTTAGTGAAACACAGGTAGACCTCTGCACAGATTTCTCATATCACCCTGATCTGAAGCTACCTGGCTACGAAGTAGTGCCACTATTCTTTTCTCACCACGGTCTCGTAGTGATGTATCTTAAAAAACTCCACCACGATGTAGTTTCTATTCCAATCCGGAATTCAATTTTCTGTGGTTAAAATTCCATCTCCGTAAACAAATTATCCACTATTGCCTTAATTAAAAAATCCCCAAATTGGCCAACAACTCGACCTTTAACGAATTTGATGCGCTATCTGACTCCATGCAAAGAATTGTATCCGTGTATCACCATATTGAAATCGTCATTACTGGCGATTTCAATATACACAATTCTGGATTGCTTCGATATTCTGGACAGACAACACCCGAAGGACGGTGTGTTGAGACCATTGCTGCAGAAAACAACTTGACCCAACTTGTGAATGAGCCCACACGAGACTAGACGGTGATAGTCATACCGCCAACAACTTGGTCTTATTTTTAAACTTTCATACTGATAAGTTCATTGCTGATGTGCTTTCTCCTCTAAGTTCGTCAGACCATTGTGCCATATCAGCCAATTTCTCGTACATCGACCACGCAGTAAGGGGAACAGATTCCTAAAAGAACCGTATGGCAATACGAGATTGCCAATTGGATTGGACTTAACAACTTTTTAAGAATTTTAACTGGTCGTTATGTTTCCTCGATAAAGACTTGGATCTCGATGCCGATATAATCGCAGACACTATTCTCTTCGGAATGAGATCCTTTATCCTTCATTGGACGAAGAGTATCAAACAAACAAAAAAAAAAAAAAAAAGGTGTGGTACGGCTCGAGCACTCGCTGAAAAAAGGCTGTCAGTGTTAGAGAAATGTTTTATCAGAGGAAAACCAAAAAAATACAAACGTCACAAAAATTACTGCAACGCCTTTCTTAGACGCGTGAAATTCCAATACCACCAAAAACTAAGGCAATAAATACCATAATATTCTAAAGCTAATGAAAATTGTTAGTCGTTTGGCAAAAATATTAGAAATTCTGCCTAACCCTTCATCCCAATGACCATTTAAAATCAAATTCCAGCTCATAGCTTTTTAGATAAGGCCAAGCCGCTTGTTGCACGCTTTGCGACCAGGACAAAATTTCCACATATTGTGCCTTGCTTCCGCCTTCACTTGAGTGCGTCAAATTTTCAATGGGACGAATACACTTTTGCACTCGTGTAATAGCAAAAGTACTTAAAGATCTCAATATACACAAATACACTGCGTAGCTTTCTCATCATTCCTACTCTTTAGGACTCTTTCCGCGTTCCTAAAAATGTCGAATATTCTTCTTTCGACTCCTACAGATTTGCACTTACGACTCTTCTTGTCGAGGTCATGGAAATGCCAATAAGCTATATCTACACCGATATATCTATACCTATATCTGACCGAAAAGTGAAAAGTCTTCATTAATCTGTCAAAAGAAAGATAGTTGCACTTTCATATTTATAAGGCATTTGACAAAATTTGGCATCAGCCATTTTTGTTGAAAATGCGTGATTTTGGAATCGATGATTCTCTTCTGCAATGGATAAGAACCTTTCTGGTTTCAGGATGGGTGGTTTCAGGTCTGATATTCACAAAATAAATGCTGATGTGCCCCAAGGCTCTGTTCTATCTCCGACACTACTTCCAATCGAATATATTCCTTTAGTGACGACAGTACGTTCCCTAACTCACGTCCCTGCTGTTCGGCTGTAGAACGGGAACGGCAGAGAGTGCTAAGCTCATTTAATTCTGATATTAACAACATAACTAAATGGAGAACCACTCACAGAGTAGAATTTAATGCTTTCAAAACACAATGCTGTCCGCTGTCGTTAAAGCGTCCATAAGCCGTACAATTCGCTTATTTAATGCACTGCCGAGCTCTTTATTTCGTAGTCATTTAAGCCCTCAAACAAATTTTTTTCAAAATTCAGCTTTATTTATCAATATAGTTGCCTTCGAGGGCGATACACTGTTTGAAACGATTTTTCAATCTTTCGATACCAGTTTTGTAGTACGATTTCGGTTTAGCCTCAAAATAGGCCTCTGTTTCGGCGATTACTTCTTCATTGGTTTTAAATCTCTTTCCGGCGAGCATTATTTTGAGGTCTGCGAACAGGAAATAGTTGCTGGGGCCCAAATCTGGAGAATACGGTGGGTGGGGAAGCAATTCAAAGCCGAATTCATTCAATTTTGCCATCGTTTTCATCGACTTGTGACACCGTGCATTGTCTTGATGAAACAGCACTTTCTTTTCTTCAAATGCGGCCGTTTTTCTGCGATTTAGTCCAACGCAATGTAATAGTCGCTGTTGATAGTCTACCCCTTTTGGAGATAGTCGATGAAAATTATTCCATGTGTATCCCAAAATACGGATGCCAAAATACGGATGCCAGCCGACTGTTTTTGGACGAGGTTCGTCGCCTGCTCGCCACTCAGCTGACTGCCGACTTGACTCTGGTGTGAAGTGATGGAGCAAAGTTTCATCTATTGTCACATACTGATGCAAAAATTCGGCTTTATTGTGATGAAACAGCTTTAAACACTTCTCTGAATCATCAACACGTTGTTGTTTTTGGTCGACTGTGAGCAAACGCGGCACCCACTTTGAACAGAGCTTTCGTGTATGATATATCCAACACGCTCTTTTGGTATCTTCAGAGCCTCAGCTATCTCGATTAACTTCACTTTAGGTCATTCGTAATCATTTTGTGGACTTTTTTGATGTTTTCATCTGAAACAGCCTCTTTTGGACGTCCACTACGTGCATCATCTTCGGTGCTTGTATGACCACTTTTAATTTTTTCAGTCCACTTCAATCCACAGTTACCACTTGCGGGTAACACTTATCAAGCCATTTCTTTGCATCGGCTGCATTTTTTCCCATCACACACGAAATTGCTTTTTTTCACAATAACAAAAGTTGCTTTACTCACAACGCTATATCTCGAGAACAAATCTTCCGACAGCTATCAAATTTATACACGTGTCTTTTGAAGGTTGGTACTAACTGAAAATGGTATGGATGTAATTCAAGTAGTGCCCTCTCTTAGAAACGACAGCCAATGTATTAATTTAAGTTCCACCTTATCATGCAAACAACTTTTGGCTTCGAGGGATCCTCTAATAAGAGAGGCGTGAAACAGTGAAATGTGCAACACCACATTTTTCGAGACTAAGATCAAGTTGTTCGAGTCAATGGAAGGATCTCCATATTTCGGAAAGGCAGTAAGCACAGATTTGAGGCTACCCATTATACTTTCCATTCTATGCATCCAATAAAACCGCATCGCATTCATAAATGATGGTGAATCCTAGGCATTAAAAATCTACATTGCCCAATACTGTCAAGAAATATAAGCAAAGTTGTAGCAATGACCTATCTTATAGTAACCACGTTCACCAATCGCAGATTAACTACTTTTAACACGGTTTACTTTATTTTGTCAACCACTTCACAAGTCAGGGTGAACAATTTTGGATCAATAATAGCTATTGTGGGCTATTTTGGAGGAATACAGCGCTGAAAAGTGCTTTCATTTGTCATCTGATGTCCCCATAGAGGCAGATTACGTGACAGACTTCCAGGAGCGGAAAATTCTATATTATTGAATTTCTGGTAAATGCCGAGGCTAATAGCCGGATTTGCTACTAAAGGCGGCGTTCTAGGATGAGGATCACAGTCTGCATTTTTGTCAGTATCTCACGAGAGACTAATATTAACAGTCCGTCTATATAGAAACAAATACAAGTCATGTCAAGAATTAGAACAGCATTGATTCAATTTATATTACAACCATGTAAAGTCAAAGGATAACTTGAATGTTTACTCTTCAGGATTAATATTAATTTAATTTTTTTTTTTTTGAAGAAAAACATCAAACAAATAAGCTTCAATGCGGTTAGTTGGGTCGTAGGCCATGGGCTTAAAACATACATAATTAATTTTTGTTAGCTTTATCAAAATGAATTAAATTAAAAAAAAAAAAAAAAAAATGCCTACAGTCATTCGAATATTTGAATAATAATTTTTCAAAATCCCAATTTGAGGTTTTTTTCGTCGAAACCGTATATCTGCAATTCCAACGAAAGCCTAAATCAAAATCAAGGACTCACATTCCGACCTTATGGATTTGTTGGATATTCGATATTATGCAATTTCAAATGACTATTAAAAAAATATTTTTTATTATCATTATTTTGTTTTTAATTTAACCATAAATAATGAAAATAGGCAGAATAATATTTATTGCCACAGAAATTGTTCAATTTTGAGGTCATTGGGACGCGGCGGAGGGTTCACATTTGTTTGCGGATAAACAAATTTATGGTTCGGTGGTCACGTTTTTTCACTTAGTAGTGATCTGTGATGTGGTGACTGCACACATTTTCTGCTGATAAATATAATGCTGATGGCGAGCAGTGTCCAATCAGGACAGAATTTAAAGTAAAATTCATTGCATATTTGGGAGAAGTGTGTTTTTACGCGCACTTTTCTGAGAATGCTTTCAATGGGTGCGACTAGTCTTTATGTGAGATGAGAGTTCTGAAGTGAGTATAACATAATTCTCTTCAACTGAATTGAATTCTGTGGCACAACTTGTAATAGGACTTGGTGTGTATACCACTTATCACAATTTAGCAAATCTCCTCAACAATATAGGAGACAGTGCCACTCAGAAATGGTCACAAGGGTTGCCATCGAGATCTACTCGGGGCATTGGGCATCGGGGACAAGTGCTGGGGTTAACAATCTCCGGACATATTTGTTTACTATCTCTGCTTGCAATTGACTTTGCAACGAGTGCAACGAGTGCGAAACTTTAAAAATTATTACACATCTTTATCTCTTGCTTACTTGGAGGCGATTGGCAGTGAGTACGCTCGCTGAGTACTACCAAAGAGGTCAAAGTAATCTATTTCTTTGATTTCATACGCTTTCTATAGACAGTTGCAAAGTCTGCCACTTTCCTGCCGTTCGGAGTCGGCAAAGAATCGTAGGTCCCCTTGGATTTTGGTCCACACCGGACTGTTCGCATACGTTACTTACTTTTATCTTAGTTCCCTGAACGCATGTGCGCCATCGCGTTAGGAGTTCTGTAACCCCTATGAATGTCCTTCAAATCTTACTTAAAGATTTGAGTTCCCTCTTCAACTGTCATAATCCATGTCTGTCTAGGACGGTCTACTTGTTCGCAATTGCGAAAATTGCGAAAAATTTACTGTCATTTCCTCATCTTTGAATTGACGTCTAGAGGTTCTTTCGATATACAGTTCGGCCAGAAGATCCTGAGGGTGTTAATAAGCTGCCTATTATGAATAGCTTCCTTGAGACCCAATTGGTCATTTTACAGGTATTATACCCATAAAGTAGCGTTTGTTTGGAGCGTTCACAATTTGGTTTTAGTTTTAGATAGCATGTCGAACGGAATTTTGCTTTGCTAATTTTGGTATCCCCATTTAGTTCTGTAGCGCTATCTTCTTAGACCATATTTCCTAGATATAGAAAACTGGTTACTTTCTCGACTCGGCAATGTTGAGTAAAACGAAAGAAAGAGGATTGATCTTTAAATTCCTATGACACATTATGTAAGACATAAAATTTAGCGATATACCATCTTGATAAAAAAAGGAGCGTGTGGCGCTCCCATTGTTCCGATTTGAGTTCTGTTTTTTTTTTTTTGTTAAGTTGGAACATCTGTTGTTGACATTCTCTCTGTATCTTAGCGTCATAGCTTGACATTAGCAAAAGTTACGTAGCCAAGAGTACATCTCTCTCCGTGTGTGTTGGTGATTTTTTTTTTACAATTTTAGAAATGGATTTAAATTTGCAACAACATTTTTTGCGTTAAAAACGGATTTAATGTTGCGCGAACATTGGAAATGTTGGAAAAGTGTTTCGATTTTCTAAATAAAACGGTCGTTTACGGTTCAAAAATGGTCGTGAGTCCATCGAAGATGATGAACGCAGTGGCAGACCATCGACATCGAAAACTGACGAAAACATTGATGAAGTAAAAGAAATGTTGATCAATAACCGCAAATAAACCATCAGAGAGATAGCAGAGGACTTGAACATTGCCTATGGATCCGTCCAAGACATTTTGGTTAATGATTTGGGTTTCCGTCGTGTAGCAGCAAAGTTGGTGCCAAAAAGGATCATTACTGGAGACGACACACAATCCAGACATCAGGCAAGTGAATGGCGTTCATCAAATGAGCAGAGACCAAAAAAAAAAAAAAAAACACGTCGTTTTCAGTCAAAAAAGAAGGCAATGCTCACGGTTTTCATGGATTACAACGGTGTAGTGCATCATGAATTTTTGCCAGAATATTATTTGGGCGTTATAAGAAATTTGCGTGAAGCAATTCACCGAAAAAAACTAGAATTGTGGGCAGAAAACTCGTGGATTTTGCATCATGATAACGCACCGTCGCACAGTTCCATCATTATTAATAATTTTTTGACGAAAAATGCAACAAATACCATCCAACAGCCGAGAGAAAGTAATGGAAAAATCGCAGAAAGCACTGATGGAGATACAGAAAACCGAATATAAAAAATGTTTCGAGGATTGGATCAAGCGCTGGCATAAGTGTGTTGCAGTCGATGAGGACTACCTTGAAGGGGACAATATAGATTTAGATGAATAAACTTGTATTTTTAATTTTCTGAATAGATTCCGAAATTTTTTTGATCAAGGTAGTATATGCTCAACATTTCAACCAAAAGAATTTCGACGGGAACCATTCCCGTTATAACAATTGCAGCCTCCTCTATACATCCTATATATCCGATTCTATATGTTGACGATAATCTCCTTTTGGTCTCCGTCGTCCTCAGTGCTTGCGCCTAGATTAGGGCGGTATACAACAAAATTGATGTGACAACTCTGGAAAGTAGGTTTGTATCTAGGTTCACTAATGTTAGGCAGCATACGCGGAAGAGCTTGCTGCACTTGCGATGCTTTCTTGATTAAATGGTCTATATCCGTTTGGAACCGTAATCTGTTGTCCAGCATTACTCTCACATATTTAACCGTTTCTTATTGACCTGGTTATTTGGTTGCCAACCTTGAATTTGGTGAACTCTTTAGTTATTCGACTGATTATGAGGATAGCTTCTCTTTTATGGTAAGCTGGTTCTAGACTGGTGGCTGCTAGCCAATCCTTTATCCGGACAATTGCTTCGTTTGTAACAGATTACGAATCTGTTTACGTTATGTCACGACGACAATGTCATCAGCGAATCCATTTACGGTCACAACTTTAGGCAACGCCAATCATAGGACTCCATCGTTCATGATTATCTACAATAAGGGTCCTAAAACCGACCCCTGTGGAATTCCGGCAGTGACTTTGTAGTACTTTTCACCTTCATATATGTTATATCTCAACTTCCTGTTGTCGAAATAGCTCGTCACTATAAATGACGATGGTGTATCCATCCTGGCGAGTGATCTTCTAATGAACGGGCTTTCTTCAAAACCGAACTAGTTTTGATGTTACCAAAATTCTAATGGATGACTAGTTTTTTAAAATCACGGTAGTGATCTCTGAAATCTAGAGTTTGGTTTACGATTATCTGATGGATCCATGCAATGCTGTTGCAAAAGGCTTTCTATAGAAAGCTTTGTCTGTGACCACATTTTTTAAGACCCTCTCCTTAGTCTTTGAAAAAAGATCTACTGATGATTTTGAATTGAAGGAAAAAAAAAAAAAAAACTGTGGCAACTCGGCTGCAAAAGCCTCAACAGAACATCCTCTCCAATACTGATCCTGATTTTCAAGTTAAAATACCACATAAAGACATGAGTGCTTGAAAATACAGTGCTCGACCAAATTCCAATGCTCTTTTCAATAAGGAGTCTCAAAGGGAAAGGACTTTAGATTGCACATCGAAAGTCGATGGAGTACTTACAGCAGGAGCCTGCATATAAAAAACAATGCATTTTATTCAGAGAGATGCTGAAACACAAGGTCTGTTATCTAACTATAATTCCTTACGGGAGTGGGACACTCTGAAGTTATTTCTAAATATTTCCAATTATCTATGAAGGGCTTGAAGCATCAGACGTGAGTGAATGAGTCCTCGAGAGTAAAATACAGGACCAACTCAAGTAGAGAAGTGGCTCCCATGACCCTTTTATTTCAATTAATAAAAAAACCAAGTACACCAACACGTTCATCCTCATGGTCTTAAGAGAATATTCATATCGTGTACACCTTTTTGAGCTTCCTGATGCAAGTCATCGACTCGACATTGCAAAGCAATTTACTTTTTTTACTCTCACACGAAGGTGAATAATGCCCAGTCATCGATTCGTCGTTGTTTATTTTTTGTACGAATATCCGTACATACGAGTATGTTACATACTTTGATGTCATTTTGTAATGATGTACTACTACCCATGCATATCCTTGGAAGGAAATTTATTACCCAAAGGTGAGCAAAAGCAAAGGCTCGACTAACATGAGGGATATGAAAAAATCATCTTCAACTCCAGTTCACTCCATATCTTGTGTGTGATGGAATGGTTTCCCTCCTTATAAATAAAGTAATAAGGGCCTTGGTTCTCGGAAGGAATTTGTCATCTCCTTTTTTTTATTAATTCTTTAGAGAATTGGCTTGTGTGCCGCCTTTATATAAATATTTCCCACCCAAACCAGTCTATTTTTTTTTTATTTTTTAGAAGGAATAACGTTCTTATAGAAAGTTTGTCTGTCCTAACACGACAACAAAATAGCGGACGAAGGGAAAAACAAAAAAAAAAAAAAAAAAACTGGAGAACAAGTTTCTTTTCTTTTTCTGTTTTACCCAAGTGTGGGGATAAGTTAGTAGTTTTCTGGAGAAGCAGGATTTTGACAAGATTTAATAAGGAATGATGAACTAATAAAGGAGATGAGCAGAAACAAAGTTATTTCGTGCCCTTAGGTAGGGGATAGTGAAGCCATAAACACAGAAAAGTTTGAAATTCCTCAAATTATCCAAGGACTCTGATTGAAATGTCGTTGAGGGCTTGACGAAAGGAAACTCGGAATTAAAGAGAACAAACAAAAAAAGAAGGAAATACAAAAGTTTGAGCAAAGTAAATCTGCACTCTTAGGGGATTGCTGCAGATTGTGCAACGAAAGTACGTTTTGCTTTTTTGAGAGATTCATATGAACAAGATTTGAACATGGTTTTGAGTCGCTTCTGAGGGTTAATTGGAGGAGTTTTTTTTAACATCTTCTCTTGATTTTGAATAGAAGGATGCCTTCGAAATAAATTCCTTTGATTACAAGTGAGGGTTGTGCCGAAAAATATATAGATTAATTCAAGACATCTCTATTATCCTGATTTTTCTTTGGGATTTCTTCTCTACGTTGGACTTGTATGTGTACCTATATCGGATTTTTATGATAATAAAGGTGAAAAGAACAGCCAGCTAAGACAAGTAATTAACGTAGAATACGAACTCAATATTTGGAGTATCAAGCTCAGATAGATAAAAAGCAAGCCGACACTCATCTGATTATATCTCTAACCTAGGACTAAATTCTCCCAAAACTGGCTGGTTCTTGATCTATATTTTATCTACTGGCGGTGCGAAAATATACTTTTTTTTTGAAAGAACTATCCTGTGGTAATCTACAATTCATCTTTTTTGTGTATATATGGTCCCTAGGTACAAGAAAAATGTTGATGCAAATCCATTCGTTGGATGACAAGGTTACAAGTTCCTTGCCACAGAAGTAGGACAGATTTAATCCAGTCACCAGCAGAGTCATTATTCTCCTTATTTTTAAAGAATGGGTAATCACTTCGAAAATAAAGTGCCAACAGTACCTGATATGGTTAGAATCTTCTACCGGAAAGCATTTGTTTTTCTGCCTGCAACTTGAAGAGAGCCACCCATGACTATATTTACTTCGAAGCCAACTATCATCATGGAATTGGATTGGATGACTTTTCAAGCTAATTCTATAGCTTCCGCTCTACATATCCGATGAACACTGACTCTTTTAGCCAATTTCATGTTGCTGGAAAGCCTACACAATTATTGATTAAATCTCTGCCTCTTCCCCCCGTCAGTTTAGTAGGTTCGTAGATAACTCCAAGCACATTTCGAACGAAACAACATTTTGAATAAAGTCCATTCCTCTATGCTACAAAGAAGGACTTGAAGGTTAACGTTCTAAATGATGCTATTTTGGTTGTCTAATAGATGTTCTGCTCCTCAATTACCTACTAAGCCCAAGAAAAAACAGCTATTTTTCAGAGTTATTCTTGGAATGACCTCAAAGATGGTGTCCTTGTTTATATTCACTAAGGAATCTAGGTAGAGAAAGTCCAAGTAATGCCTGTGCGTGACGTACGTGGTACGTCCTTTCTCGATGGCCAAATATATAGTATACATTACTTCGTTTTTCACGCATTTACCGCAAAAAATAAATTTCCGGCTTCTATTTAGTACTTTCAAATGTCTTAAAAACAGCTTTCTGTGTTTTTCTGTGTCCTACGCATAAGCAAGTAGTTGTACAGGGTTTTAAAAGATTGTGACTCAGGTATTGGCTTGAGAGTTGCGCACAAAACTTTCCAGTATTCGACATCAAATGCTTCTGTAAAATAATTACTCATTTTGACAGAACAGCGAGCTTTCTTCATGGTCCTCCAGCAGAGCCAGATGTTGAGCTTAGACTACCAAGGGGATAAGCATGGTGGCAGATAACTGAACTGCATACAGATATATGGGTAAGCTGCGAGTAACCAATAACCGGTTCCCGACCAAGAGCGGAAAAAACGGAGGGTGTTTGATAAAAAAAAAACCAGGACGTGTAGATGTTACATGTAAATAAGTATTCGAGGTCCTAATAATTTTGGGGAGAGAAAATCTATACAGTATCGCTAACGGAACACAAATCGCCCGGACATAACGGCATCACGAATAAGGTGTTTCCCGTTTCCCGAAAAGTGGAAAATGAAACTGTTGGTCCTTCTACCAAAAGGAAAAAGCCTCTAGGAGAACATCGTCCTATCGCCTAATATGCTTATACGAAAGGTCCTTGAGAATCTACTGTACAATAGATTACTCGTAGTAGTAGATGGAAAAGGAACCCTCTCAAACTACCAAATTTGGTTTTAGAAAAATGTGATCTACTGTTGATACCATAAGAGCAGCACTTGATATCACAAAAGGCGCCATCGAAGGGGTAAAATGGTTAGTTCTACGGCACAAAAGAGTAAAGGAATAAAGCTGTACGTAAAAATGCTTTTAACTCGGCGAACTTGTCGTTCATTACGAAATTACTCGCTAGGATGGATACACCATACTACTTGCGGCGTATAGTGAAGAGCTATTTCGACAACAGGAAGTTGAGATATAACATATATGAAGGTGAAAACTACTACAAAGTCACTGCCGGAATTCCACAGGGGTCAGCTTAAGGGCCCTTATTGTAGATAATAATGTACGACGGAGTCCAACGATTGGCATTGCCTAAAGGTGTGACGGTAATTGGATTCGCCGATGACATTGTCGTCGTTACATAACGTAAACAGATTCGTAATCTGTTACAAACGAAGCAATTGCCTGGATAAAGGATTGGCTAGCAGCCACTAGTCTATAAAACAGAAGCTATCCTCATAATCAGTCGAAAAACTAAAGAGTTCACCAACTTCAAGGTTGGAAACCAAATAATCAGGTCACAAAGAAACGGTTAAATTTGTGAGAGTAATGCTGGACAACAGATTACGGTTCCAAATGTATATGGACCATTTAATCAAGAAAGCATCGCAAGTGTAGCAAGCTCTTCCGCGTATGCTGCCTAACATTCGTGAGTTGTCACATAAATTTTATTGTATACCGCCCTAATCTAGGCGCAAGCACTGAGGACGACGGGGATCAAAAGGAGTTTATCGTCAACATATAGACTCGGCCATATAAGGATATATAGACGAGGTTGCCATTGATATAACGGCAATGGTTCCCGTCGAAATTCTTTTGGTTGAAATGTTGAGCATATATAACAAAAGAGCCCTAAGGGGTTATACGCAGTTATACAGTTATACAGTTTTTTGATGTATCTCAGTAATGTACATATATTGGACAATATTCCCTGAAAATTTCAAATCGATCCGATTAGTACTTTCCGAGATATTGGGTCTATATATTCGTGCGGTTTGCTAAGAGATGGCGTAACTTGTATTATTTCATTGGAACATGCGTTAGAAAGCTACTGTCATTGTACGTCATTTCAGTACATGTCATTCATTTCAAGCGTAAACAACAATAATTTTTTTTCACTCAAATATGTCGAACTTTGTGCCTGAAAAAGTGTTTTTGCGGGGAGTTCTTCTTCATTACTTTAATATGAAGAAAACTGGTGCCGGAAGTCATCGTATTTTGGTGGAGGTTTATGGTGAATATGCACTAGTTGAGCGAACGTTCCAAAAGTGCTTTGCACGATTTAAAAGTGGTGATTTTGGCTTGGAAGACGATGAACGTCCTGGGCAGCCAAAAAAGTTTGAAGATGAAGAACTAGAAGCATTACTCTATGAAGATTGTTGCCAAACACAAACAGAATCTTTGGGTGTCACTCACGCAGCCATTTCAAAACGTTTAAAAGCAGCAAGGAAATTGGGTTCCACATAAACCCAAGCCGAGAGACGTCGAAAGGCGGTTTTGCATGTCCGAAATGCTGCTGGAACGCCACAAAAGGAAGTCATTTTTGCATCGGATTGTTACTGGTGATAAAAAATGGATCCATTACGACAACCCCAAGCGCAAAAAATCATATGTGAAACCCGGCCAACCAGCCAAATCAACGGCAAAGCCAAATATCCATGGCATGAAGGTAATGCTCTGTATTTGGTGGGATCAGAAGGGTGTGCTGTATTATGAGCTGCTAAAACCGGCTGAAACCATCAATGGACAACGCTACCGAACACAATTAATCCATTTGAAGAGAGCAGTAGCCGAAAAACGCCCGGAATATGCGACCAGACACGAGGCAATAATTTTCCATCATGACAAAGCTCGGCCCCACGTTGCTATTCCGGTTAAGAACTATTTGGAAAACAGTGGATAGGAAGTCTTACCTCACCCGCATTATAGCCTAGACTTTGCCCCTTCTGACTACCATTTGTTCCGGTCGATGCAGAACGCCCTCACTGAAATACGGTTCACATCAGAGCAGAATATCAAAAATTGGCTTGATTCATTCTTGGCTGCCAAGCCGGGGCAATTCTTTTAGGATGGGATCCACAAATTGCCAGAAAGATGGGAAAAAGTCATAGCTTCAGATGGGCAATACTTTGAATAATACTATTGTACATGTTTTTCTTAAATAAACGTTCAAATTTTGAAAAAAAACCGCACGAATTAAATTACATACCCAATAAATGTATATTTGTAAGGACGTTTCGGGCTGTTGAAAAAATAGGCAGAACACAAATCGGAACAGCAGTTGCTCTTTGTTTATTTGTGTTTCCAGTTATCAAATGACCTTAAGAATAGTCCATTTAATTTCTGATGAACTTCATTTCAAACAATTCTGCCAAGTTACAGAATAATAAGAGTTTCAACCAGTTGATAGGAAAATTAACTCCGGAAATAGTTCCGTGTGGCTCAAACATTGTTCAAAGAGCAGCTTACATCGCTGTTGGGATCTTCAATGAAGGTACAACTTCAATTTCATATTACATGAATGCAATGGGAATATCAATTGGGGCCAATGCCCATGTCTATATCGAGAAAGAGGACATAGAGCACGTCATGATCTCTGACTTGAGACGAAGAATGGCTCGTAGGCAACATCAACTCGAGGTTTTAGAAGCTGCTGATTCTACGGAGAGTCTATCTTATGGCCCTGGAATAGATTACTTCATGTAAATAAAAAAAAATATATCTATGTGACTTTTTTCGAAAATTGAAACGAGTTTTTGTCAAAATTATGTTTCCGAAGTCGATGATTAAGATTTCTAAAAAAAAAACGGCTCAACCAATCGGTCTGAAATTTTAACACAACCGTCTCAGATATATTCTTCAAATATTGATCGAAGGAATAAGATTTCGATAATTATTTCTTTTTTTTTAAACAATTTTACGTGGCAATTTTGGTCGATAGTTCGATTTTTTTTACGAAGCCGCAATTTTATCAAAAATCTAAATTTCGATTATTCCTTCGATCAATACTTAGTTTTATCAATCCACTGAAAGAATCTTCTGGGTTTTTTGATTTTAGATGGATAAAACCGGATCATGATCACCGCCGAACACCTGTTTTTAGAGGACCTTCAGGAGATTGTTTGCAGGAGCATACCAGATCGATATTTTTACACATCATTTGTGCCATTATAAACTTAGATTTTCGGAAAAAAGTCATAAAAAAAGTATTTTTTCGTTCTTGGAACTGCGTTTAACCCCTTATCAAAATTGAAGAAAAGGCAGCGTCAATAGCTCTGCTGCAACCTCGCCGGGATAATACAATGAAAGACAGATGGACATACAAATTTATACCGACAATTCATGACTGGGTAGAATGTAAACATGGAGATGGCAACTACAACCTTACGGAGTTCCTGTCTGACCACGGTGGTTGTCGCAAATATCTTCACCGTTTTAAGCACGACAGCTCACCATCTTGCCCCGAATGCCCAAATGAAGATGAAGTAATAGAGCACGTAGTATTTTATTGCCCACGCTTCATTGCATGGAGAACCACTCTGCCCAGTCGGAGGAGAGTTCAGCGGAATATAACAATTCCACAAAATGAACTATGGAAAATAGAAAGGCTAAGAAAAGCAACAGCAAAAGCCTTAGAAGCTGTAGGAACCTCAGAAGCAGATGACACAATACGAATATCTTGATTTGCTGTCCAACGGTGTCCAAAGGTGGTGTGGACTGTTGGATCATGACTGGAGACTATCTAAAGCGCTAGAATTTTCAGAGACAGAGAACTTTTAGTCAATCCTCTAAAGACCGAGATTTTTCCGAGAATGAGGTAACTGACTGGACTGAATTGTCTTGTTCGTAAGGAGATCACCATAAGTTTCTCCAGCGCAGCTTTCATTTTGGAAGTAATCGTAGAAAATAAACTTTTCGCATGTCACGTCGAGTGCTAGTGGGTTACTGTTGGCGTTCTGGTAATGTAAGGGAATTTCGGGAAGACATGGGGCTTTTCACAGGTCCTTTGGATCTACATTTCAAACATAAGCCCAAATATATTTTATTCGTCGGCTATCTGGTGCAGCAAGCTTTTACGAAATAACAGTCTTTGTCTGCTAATGGGTTTCTCTAGCAAGCTTTGCTCGGTTCTAAAGCAACTGATGTATCTCATATCAATGGCTGAACTCGTAAAGTCATACGAGTATTTCATTTAAAAATAATTTTTGATCAATACGCACTGGAGTATTGATAACCTTGTGCGTCAATTGTCTTTTCACTCTAGTGTAATGGAAATACTGATGCAATGAAGTACAAAATTGTCATTGCCTGTACTCAGGAAATGTTTTTGAAAGAATCTTAGCTATAAAAGGAATGTAGTTGCTTATGGAAGGATCCAAAATCGACCTACGATATAGCGGTGTTGTCTTTTTGGTGGAAGTAACCGTAAGATTCTATTATTCGTTAGAAAAACTTTCGTCTTCTTTTCAGGCAGAGCTGTACTCAATTTTGATTGAAATGAATTTTATCGTGATGAGGTAGAGGAGGTATAGTATCTTTGTCTATAGCGGCTGAGGCTATATTTGCTCAACCCTCACATCACTTTCTTGCTAGACCAATCAAAGAATCTCTGAACGAAGTCTACGAAAGAAAGAAAAATTCCAGTAAAAGGACAAATAAGGGAATGGATTAGCTCTCTATCTGAGAAAAAATGAGGTATAATGCTGAGCGGAAAACCTAAGTTTCTGTGTAGTTTTCGTTAGTCTTTTTCGATTTATTTTTGTTTTTCGAGAAGGTAAAGCTCCACGTTATATTCAGGATCGAACGTATTTATGTTATAACGCGGTAGCTTCTGAATAAGTTCTTCAACCCAGTGTGTTCTACTTCCCATAAGAAATTTTCATCGCCACATATGACAACACACAGGCTTCAATAACTCATGTGGTTACTGGATAAATGTTACATTGTTCAGAGGCATTTTTGGCGAACCAGTTTCTTTCAGTTAGTATCTCTTTAATATTTTGAGGTCTGAACGAAGTCAACTTAAGACAATTTGTAAAGCAATTCAAGTTTTTGCAGAGAAAGAACGCTACTACGAAGAAAGATAATCTTTCAGAAGATTCACTAGTGGCCACTTATGGTTGGAATAAATGAACTGATGTTACGAGCTCTTGATAAGGACTCTCAATAACTTTAAAGAATATATCTTTGCTCAGAGTGAGATTTTAAAAATTGGAACTACTTAATTCCATGGCCTAAGTGCTAATTATAATGCAAAATAGCACCGGTACTTTAGCTGTTTAAAGAACCTTCACCCATTGCGTCCAGAAAGATTTAAATTTAAACATTATAATTACTGTCTACTTCCAAAGATCACCATTAGGACAATGGGTACAAAACAAAGCAATTTCCTCGAAAACTCGTTAATGGCTACCACGGTACCACTTTTACGAACACAAGAAATTCTATTTAAAATTCATTTGCTCTAAATAACTTCACAATCTAGTTCTAAATTCATTTACCTTAGGAAAAAGCAAAAATAGCTTATCATTGTCTACTCTGTATACAGAGATAAAACCGTTTGCTTTTTTACCAACTTTCAATTAACCCCTTTTCTGAAGCTTTATATTCAAGAAGCATACACCTTAACTCGCCTCCGGATCCATTCTAATTGAATTTCAGCACAAAAAAGGAAAAGTCAACTCGATTACCATAATACGTACATAAATATGAGAAAATTGAACTTACGCGCCCACTTTTACGACTACAAATATGCCCTACCTAGTTCTGACATAAACTCAACTCCTTAGTTTTCAGGACATCCTCCTATATACCCCCTGTATCCTTACCGGATATGGATATGCTCTTTTAATATCTAATCTAAACCGAAACTGAATCTGAACTAAGACTCCATTAGCAAATACTCCACTATTGCTGTCATCTAATTGTTTGGAAATTTATTCATTATCCCGAGTGTTAAGAACGAATCTTATTCATGAATTTCGAATCAGGTATGGTTAAGGATACGGGTACGAGGACTAGTAGTTTATGTGATAGAAAAACTTTTAAACTTAAGGAGAAGGTATGTGAGTATCTGTGGGTAGCTTGTACATACTACTGGTACTATGGTGCAAAGTTCTTTTCACACATAAGATGCAAGTAGGTACTTCTTAAGATTCGATACTATATACTATGTAAAGATTTGACTCTCTACAAAAAAAAAAAAAAAAAAAACGAATCTGACATATCCAACCACATTCTTGCAAAAGAAAATATTTTCCAACCAATCCGTACCACTGAAATGGTATTTCTTAACGAAACGAATTTCCTTGCTGATATACGGGTTAAAGTATCGTAATAGTTCAGCCTTTACCGAACTCGTCGGGTCAAGGATTTCAATTACAGAAATTATGACCGTTGTTAACTTTTAATTACGTGGCAGAAGAAATCGATTGGTTTATCGTTGACTGTGGAAGTTGGAATGGGTAATTCTTTCCGCTTCACTGGAGCCAATACGGAGTGGAGAATAAGAATGAGGGTATGGGGTCTTTGAAGCAATCCCAGGTACCGAAGACTAATTGTTACTTTAAGCACAATGAAGCATGTATCATATAATTGAGGGAATGAGGAAAATTTTTAATTTCCAATTAAAGTTCAAGGGTTGAAAAATTATGAAAGTGAATTACTTTCTCAATAATATTTACCTTTTCATACTCAGACCTCAGACCAAAACGTTAATTAAAGCAAGGGGCCGACATTTGAGAATATACTTTTCTGAAGGCTATCAATAAGAAATGAGTTTAACTTAAGAGTTCCAATTATTTTAACCTAAAGGGGAAGATTATGGAAAGATGGGGATAAAATACTCATTAAACATTAAGACAAGGTGAAATTTGTCTTTTTGTTTTTAATTTGTTTATGCTTTAGTTAACGTGTCGAAAGTCATTAAGATAAATAGAACGGTTTAGATATTTTTGGGATCTTACAAAATATGTTTTCTATTGGAAAAGATGAAGGGTTTTACAAATAATAAGGGCCTTTGGCCACGCTGGCAATTTGAGTATAAAAGGTCAATAGCAGCTTGATGGGAATTTAAAAAGCAGATACAGACAATCTTGCCCTATAGCAAAGGGGGTCCACGGATCTCGAAGAACTGCACTGGAAAAGTAGGAAGACTTTCAACTGTCCCGAACTATCTAATTAAGAATGTGAGTGACTGGAAATAAAAGTAAGTGTGACCCAACGTAGGTCCCGTCGTAGTTTCTGCGAAATAATCATCAGAACAAGTGAGTCCTTGAGATTACAAGAAATCCTATCCTTTTCAGAGCGAATTCTGAGGGTACCTGGGTACCCGAATGCAAACTTGAATCATTTAAAAGAAGAATTTATCGACTTGCTTATAGAATACTCACTTCCCTGATTGCACTTCAGCAACCCACGTCAGATATTATAAGTGCTTATAGCCAAAGCAAAATCTTTCATATGACTCCATAAGTCTGTCACTATTCCAGCTAAAGACCCTCGAGATAATTATCAAGCTACACATCAATTTTGGTCTCAAACATATAAGACAAAAGATCCAGCATCCCTATCAACAATAGTACACTATTTGAGACTGTACTACACTCCCTTTTAGAAATCACAGAAAAAGGTGTGCTCCTACGGAACCTAGCAAATAAATGGTGCTGCTTACCAATTCAAAGGTCGCAGAGTGTGGTGTGATCGCTATCATAGACGACGTCACTTCAACATTCTCCATCAAGCTCTTCTTTTGGACACGTAGCTTTGGTCTTAGCGTGAATCTGGATTAGACAGAGCTGATCTTGTTCTCCTGAAAAGTTTAACGACACCTCTCGTAGTCGGCAGAAAACGTTGCAAAGATAAATAATAAAAAAAAAAACATTAGTTGGTCGGTTAAGCCATTTATGGCCTGTACTGGAAAACAGAAATAACATCAATCTATCACATCAAAAGAGCAACGAGCTCTCTATGTAAACATCAATGGGACATTAAGGCAATCTTAAAGCGCATATCTCCAAGCTTTGCTCCATTTGTCACCTATAGACTTGTCCAGCATGCAGTTTGCAATAAATTCTGCCCTCAGGTTGAATTCATTTTACTCATGTGCATTGCAGTATTTTACGAAGCGCATGTTTTCAGCCAATTTTAAGCCACACTTTCGAGCTTCAGCTGACAATAACGCGTTGAATATTGGCCCCCAAGGTTTGCTTAGTTTGCAATTTATTAGCATACACTAAAAACATTACATATCCGCAAAATAAATAATTGAGTGGGGTAAAATCGCACTATCTCTGTGGCCAATTCACTGGACCATTTCAGCACCATAGAGCTAAAACGATTTTTCGTCAAAAAGGCTCCACTTCAAGCAGCACAAGACCTTTATCTGTGAATTCCCGTCAGAAGTCACCATATCGCGTCTGTAGTTCATTCACCAGCAATAAAGGATAAGGTAATGTCCGAGATCTTTTCACAAAATTCGTCACATGATTTAGGGATAAAGGCCAAACCTTAGCAATTCTTGATTTTTTGCTACACTTTCTCTTACAGCGGCTATAGTTTCTTATGTATGTACACAGTGTTGATGCGTTGCGGCTTTGCGTCATGTAAAGTGCATGTGATATGAAATTTATCCACAGCACGACGAATAGTTTGTTCAGTTGGTCATTATGAGGACCACGAAAAACACGTAATCGGCTTTATGTTTCTCTTATCGATCGATCGAGAACGATCTTAACAATAAGTTTGTATGATAGGGAGCGTTATTCTCAAAATACTGTCAAAAATTACAGATAACACGCTTTAAAAGTTATCCCTATGGGAAGACCTGTAATGAAGCAAATTTCATAATATCCGCCGATTTAAGCAATGCCTTCCATTGAAGTTTTTATGAAAATATTCATCTCAAACTAAAGTATCATTCTGTCAGCCTCTGTCACTTTGCATGTGCCTCTCTTCCAATCTCTCTCAAGAATAATCTTACTTCCACCTATGCCTCACGTTTTCTTTGACCGCTCCCACCCTTTAGTTTTAAGTAAAATTCTTAGTTTTAAGATTACGTTTACAATAAACCCTCAAATCAAATCAAAACTTGTGAATTTTCTTTTGGAATACCACCAGGCACCCGTTTCAGTTCCTAATTATTCTTTTTCTTGAATACTGATACTAAAGGAGTACATACGAGTGTAAAGTATAGTTTTGATTCTTATCGCAGCAGGAAGATATGGATCGAGTATGTACTTGATTCCAAAAGAATTTATTTGGGGTAAATGAGACTAAAAGCCAAGAAATAAAATATGGTAAGTGCCTACTCGTATACACCTTTTAGTTCCGCTTAGTAATTACTTAATCTTTAGTTGGTCCATAATCTTTGTAACTGAACTTCTTTTTTTGATGTTCGTGTTCCGGACTGGCAAAGTTTGGTTACTTTGGACAGAATCTGTTTATTGCAGGTTTCTAAGTTAAAACTTACAATCGTACATATACTGATCGAAACTTGCAGTTTTACAGACTTTTCTGAGTGGCAACAAGTGACCTTTCCGTAGGTCGCGTTTTCGTTAATGCCATTGATAGTCGAATTCCAACAATAAAATACCTAAGGCTCGCTTCTTTTTCCTCATTCTCTACTGTGAGCAAATATAACGTAAAAAATCTGCAATCGCAAGAGACCGCCATCTATGCCATCAGTATAAAGTACCGAAGATCAGTGGCAATGCTGACAACGTGCCCTCAGAGATGCCACAACTGGTGTGCTGGGTTTCACCTGATAACCACCAAGAAATCCTAGCAAAAGAGATATGAAGAACATCGGCTTCTATTGGTATTGAGAGTTTGTTCTACAGGCAGTTTGTGTAAGGCAAGAAAACCCGTACCGAACCCTGTACAGATGAAGAAGGATTGATCTTCCCCATTGCTCGTAAGCGTCTGCTGATTGTTTTCCTGAGACACATGTAATGCTTCTATTAATTGCCGTTGAGTTTGAGTTGGGTCATCATTCATTAACTCCTGCAATTGCTCGTCTTCGCATTTTTGTGGTCTACCAGAGCGTACTCTGTCTTTCATATTGAAATCACAACTTTTAAATTGTCGAAACTATGTTCCACATGTTCTGTTTGATGGAGCGTGTTCACCATATGTGTTCACGATGACTTTCAACTGGCTTTTCTTTTGATTATATAAGAAAAGCGTGCCACAAATGTTCTTTTTAAGTTCTAAACTCGACACGATCACTGAACGATAAAACAAAGACGCTAGTTTTTGACAGACTCAACGTGTTTCTGTTTGTAGTTAAATGTCAGACAAACAGAATTCGCTGCGTACTTATCGCTTGCTTTATCTCTTAAGTAAGTTTCGTCGAAATCACATACAAATTCTTATCTGCCAGATTGTGTGGATCTCTGAAACCCTTCGTCAACAACCTAATTGGCTCCTATCAGTGCGGTTTCAGATCCACAATCGATCAAAACTTAACACGCCGACAGACCCTGGAGAAAACTCATCAAGTCCAAATCGATGCCAAATCATCGATTGTAAGGCCGCATATGACAGTATTTATGGAGATGAGCTAGGTATATAGAGTCGTATTAAGTTTTGGTATCTCTTCCGAGCTTGTCTGTCTGAGCGGAATCATGATGGAGAAAGCTCGTTCCTCCGTCAATGTCGGTAGTTACTTAATTGAGACCCTTGATGTCAAAAAATGTTTTAGATAAAGTAAAGCGCTGTCATGTGACTTCGTTAACATCATACAAGATGGGCAAAAGTAATGTCATACTGTCACAATTTTTACAAATATCATCAAGCGTCATTGTGCTTTGACCTTTATGTTGTAGACAGATAGGGAATTAGTTGGTATCGAGCAATGTTGGTTCCAGCAGGATGGATTAACCGCTCACACATCTCGGGCAACGATGGAGATATTGAATCACCAATTTATAGTACAGGCCGTGTGATCTCCCATTTTGGTGATTTGAACTGTGCTTGCAGATCACCAAATCTGACCACGCAATTTATCTTCATTTAGGGCTTTTAGCAACGAACCAAAAACTTTGCAAATCTTGAAAACCAGCATCACCAATTTACAGCCAAATTTTTTTGCGAGCAACAATTTAAAAAGCCGTAAAACGAGCATAAATGTACATCAACTCGGGCCATTTTAGACCTTCAAGTAAACTTTTCGTGAAAAGAGAGCCTCATTTATTTCCTTTCTAACAATATGGTAGCCAATTTACATAATGACATTTCTTTTGCCCCAGCTTGTATTTGAAAGAATTGTGCGTAGTTCACAAGCCAACACTGAATGAATAATCTTTCAACTTCAACTACTAGCCTATGCAGATTATGTCGAACTCAGAAGTCAACTGGCTGTCACCGGAGCGTTTGTTAGTATTGGAATGAAAGTTGCCAAAATGGGCTTAGAGCTACATGAGGGCAAATCCAAGTATATGCTGTCAACAAGAAAGGACGTACAACATCGACGAATTGAATTGAACAGAACATCACAGTCCACAGCGCCTACCTTGGCTCTGCTATAGACTGCCAACTCAGCAGAAATAAAACGAAGAATCATTCCTGCCAATAGCGGTTTCTTTGGACTATGAAAACAATTGAGTAGGTTATCACTATCTCAAACAACTAAGGTGACGGATGCAGATATCCTCAAACTATTCGAGAGAAAAATACTTCATTAGATATCTGGATCCATTTGCGTTGGCGGGCTTTGGAAAAGAAGATTCAACTACGAACTATACGATCGATCTAATCAGAAAATTGCGCATCAGTTGTCTAGCTAGGACAAGTAGAAAGTTCCGACCCGCAGAGTCTTTGAATTTAACCTGGATTGACAACGCAGTAGAGAAGACCACGATTTAGGTGGTGTGCACAAGAAAAAGGAGACCACAAAGTGAGTAACTGGAAGGAGTTAGCTAAGGATCGGGCTAACAGACTAACTAAGTATTTGACATATGACATTTATGCAACATTGCCGCGCAAAACTGTTTTGCTATAGTTGTTTACAGTCACGGAATGAGGTGATATCGAAAATTGTGCTCTTGTAAAGAACACAGATAAGAAAACAAATTTTTAAATAAAACAAAAGAATAATGGTGTGAGATTTAAAATTGGTTTTGGATTTGTTTTGAGGCTACGTTCATGCCATTATGTATGGAATAGCACATCATTCAAATGGCCGCCTCGGCGTTTCTGCGGTCAGGAAGGAAAGAAAGATAAGTACCGATGTGTGTTGTATTTAAATATCTGAATGTTACAATGACTGGTGAATAGAGAGCTCGGTGTCAATTGACTGAGTTATATAAGCATCATCTATGAGTTTTAATGCACGGTTTTGAATCCTATTTAGCAGGTGCAGAGAGATGTTTTTGGCGCACTGGACCAGATATGTGCATTGCACTCCATTGTACGCTTGGAATAATTCGTAGTTTTGAGAAGTTGTTCGAGGATACAGGAAGACTTGTCTTGATGGCATGTGTACTTTAAGGACTTCGAATGCAGTCCTCTATTCTAAAACTGAAAATTTCGAGAAACTCCATGTCTCGCATTGTAAAAAAATATTTAGCGCTCCCACCAAGCACCATAAAAAAGATTGGACGCTTACGAGGTATGATTCACTGCCGAGATCAAGCATCTTTTCGGTCATCAAGGGAAATGTCAGAATGTTGGATTATAATATTTTATCTGATTAAGAGAGAATATCCTGGTCTACAAAAAGCAAAATATTGTGTCTTCAAAGCAAGACCTTTTCAGATTTTAAACAATTTTCCCTGTGGTAAGTGATAGGTCAGAGCATCTCACGTGGTACTGCAAGGCAATCGACAATCGTCTCAAATAAGACCTTACCTTACCTCCCTTATGCAAACCACGACTGAGTTCACACTCAACAAGCAGTTCTTCTATCGCATTTTATTTTGTTTTTATAAGATATCCTGCAGGCGATTTTCCATTGAAAATTCCTGTGTACTTTAGGAAAATTTTGCGCTGCTAATCACCGCGCTAGATCGAGAGGCTTAGTCCTTTTCAGACGGCGCAATAAATTTGTCCCGTCGAGGATCTCTTGAACAGAAATATTCGTATGACCTTGTAATCGATTATTATGTTTTCGCGCAAACAATTTAATTACGTTCTGAACGTTTTCGACTCCTAAGTCTCTGTGGATATCATCGTTTCTTATGTACCACGGAGCATTAACAATACCTCGAAGAACTTTGTTTTGGAATGTCTGTAATACATTAACGTTACTATTTTTAGTACAACCCCAAAGTTGTACACCATATGTCCAGATCGGTTTTAGCACTTGCTTGTATAACAGCAGTTTGTTCTCTAAGCTAAGCTTGGAATACTTTCCAATAAGCCAGTAAATCTCTCTATATTTGATTTCAAGCTCTTCACGTTTTTTCTTGACGTGTGCTCTCCATTTTAGTTTAGCGTCGAGTGTCATAGCGAGATATTTGGCCTCGTTCGCGTAAGGAATTCGTACTGCGTTGATAAAAACCGGTGGATTCTCAATTTTCTTGAGAGTGAAGTTCACTTGGACAGACTTGTTTTTACTAAGCGCGATTCGCCAAGTCTTTGCCCAATTGTTAATCCGTGTAAGGGCACGTTGCAACTTGGCAGTTGCTTCTTCGATTGTTTTAGCCGTTGCCAAAATGGCAGTATCATCAGCAAATGTGGCTAGGACAGTGTCGTCTGTTTGCGGTATATCGCGGGTAAAAAGCAAATATAGCAGAGGGTCAAGTACACTTCCTTGCGGCACCCCCGCCTTTACTGTCTTAAAAGTGGAATATTCGTTTCCGTGTCTCACACGGAAGAGTCGATCTTCCAGGTATGAACCTAAAATACAAGACAATTGCTGGGGTAGGGCTTGTCGGAGTTTATATTTTAGGTCTTCATGCCACACCTTATCAAAGGCTTGCGAGACGTCAATGAATGCGCTTGAACAGACAAACTTACACTCGATTGTTCATTCAATTACATCGGTTATTCGATTCAATTGGTCAAATGTAGAGTATTGGCTTCTAAAGCCAAATTGATGATCAGGCAAGAGGGAATTTGTGTCGGTAATTGGTTTAAGACGATTAAGAAGGATTCGCTCAAAGACCTTCGATGTAATCGGGAGAAGCGATATTGGTCTATATGACTTGACTTCAGTCAGCGGTTTACCGGGTTTCGGAACCATAATGACTTCGGCTACTTTCCACTGATGCGGTACGTGCATTTATAAGATAGAGCAGCTTTAGCAAACCTTTTTTCGGCAACGCTTTAAGTATCTCTCCCGTTATTAAGTCATATCCTGGGGCTTTGTTGGGCTTAAGCGTGTCTATAACTTTTCTAAGTTCCCTAAGTGTAGCCTTTTCTACTGGAAAGTTTGTCGTCACGTCTAGCGTATTGACATTCTCTGGAAGCTTACTACAAGATCGGCGAAAACGTTAGCTTTTTCCTTATCTTCTTTCGCCCAGTCATTTTGGTTTCTTCTTATTGGCGCCACGTGTATTTGGGGCTTTCGAATACTTTTAACGGCTCTCCATATGGAGTAGTTGGTATCCTTTGTTGCTGTGAGTCTTTCAAGGTAGTTATTAATACCTTTATTATTGAAGTCCTTGAACGATTTTTTCAACAAGTTGCAGAGCCTATTGAAGGACGTTTTATCTTGTGGTGCCCGGGTTTCATGCCACTTTTTCCGCGCTCTTCGTTTCTTCCTTATCATTTCTTTGATTTCCGGTGGATATCTTATGCCGACTTTGGGAACTTTATTCAATTCGCGGGGAGTGTTCTTCCAGGCCGCTTGCTGTATGACTTCAACGAAACGTTTAACTTCTTTTTCAATTTAATACGGCGTTCTAAGTGCTACTTTCAACACAGTATTGTGTACAACGTCTATTCGGAAATCTTCCCAGTGAGTTTTGCTGTTAGTTAATCTAGGCGGTCTTTGTTTCTTAACCAAGGATTCGCACAGTAAGAGGATAACTAGAGAATGATCGGAGGAAAGATTGAAGCCCTCTTCAACATTGACGTAACTAGCGTTTACTCCTTTTGCGATAAAGAAGTCTATTAGATCGGGTGTTTTGGCGACATCCGAGGGCCAATATGTCGGCTTGCCTGTTGAGTAAAAATAGCAACCATATTCCATACCAGCCCTGTAAAGAGTTTTGCCTTTTTGAGAGATACATCTTGAGCCCCAAAAGGTGTGCTTCGCGTTAAAGTCGCCACCAATAATGAAGATTGGTCCAAGAGAGTTGAATAGGTCAATAAATTCTTGTTTTTCTATTGGCAATAGATTGAGGATATATTAAATTTTTAAATTTGTCAAGTTCAATTATTGCTTCCAAAGTATGTTCAATGCAGTCTCTTATGAATAGGGATGACCCGCCTCTTGTGTTTCCCGATGGATGATAAGCGTGGTAGTCGTGGTAACCTTCTAGTTCCACGCGTGATTCTGTTGCCAGGTGAGTTTCAGAAATTAAACATATGTCAATTTCTTTTTCCTGCATGAAAATATTTAGTTCATCAAGCCTTTTCTGTAGCCCGTTGGCATTCCACGCAAGTATATTGAGATTCTTTGCCATAATTAGTTACAGAAATTAGCTTCCAACTTAAGAAGCCGTTCGACTATTATCTTATTTATTTTAGTCTGTTCTTCTTGTCTCTCGAGAATTATTGATAACACATTTGAGGCAGGATCCGGTAATCAAGCTATTATCCGCTATTTGCGCGTAAGTTTTTCCACTTTCCACTTGCGCATTGTTATTTTTGTCGTTGTTGTTATTGGTGATTTTAGCGTTTGTCACTATTACCTTCTTTAAAGGCTTTGGAGTAGGACCGCTGTTGTTATTTCTCATTCTAGCTGTCCCTGCGTTTTTCAAAGGCTTCGTTTTTGATTGATCTCGTAGCCTTTGCAACTCCTTTGCGACTTCGCAGCCTCGATAATTAGCTGGATGTTTTCCCTTGCAGTTAATGCATATCGCTGGGGATTCTTTCGCGGCATTGCACTCTCGAGTCAGATGTTTGCCAGCGCATTTTACACAGCGAGGTTCCTTCTGGTAGTAGACCTGAGTATGGCTGAATCCCTGGCAACGTGTACATTGGGGAATCAGCCTAGAGTTTTTCCGCGGAGGTTCAATTTTGACAACAAGCCCCAAAATTGAATTTATGGCATAAATTCTTTCTAGGCTTTCGGTTTTGTCGAAAGTTAGCCTAAAGAGAGGAAGGCCGCGTCTTGGGGTCGTCCTCTCGATTTCAACATTGCGCTGTTTTTGCGAAAGTATATTAACTGCGTCGATTATCTTAAAATCTTTATTTTTAAGGTCATTTACGATGTTTTCTTTAAGGCAAGAGGGATGCAATCCTTTAGCTACAACGCGTATGGGTCTTTCCGTTTTATTTTCGTAGGTATGCCATTGAATCTTCTCGGCATTTAATTTTTGCAAAAGCGAACGGTAGTTGTCTGTATTAAGGACATTAATAGTCCATGTATCATTATTGCGAGATCTTACTTTATAATCTGTTGAGCACAGTGATTTCAGGATTATGTGCAATTTGTTGTAGTCCGAGATTCCAAAAACGTTTATTGGCGGCGGCGGTCTTTGTTTGGGTTGCTTTGTCGCCTTATCGACCTCAGCAGTTTTTTGCTTCTTTGTTTGTTCAATATCAGGCGGGGAAGTAACTTTGCGCTTCTTACCTGGTTTTTTTTTAAGTATCCAGTCAGTTTCGCAGACCAGCTCTTCTTCGTCCGTGTGAAAACTCGAGTTTTCGGGGCGGTCAAGTAGCGAAACAGACTCAGATTTAGATTGCAGCTTAATGGCATCTAGTTTATTTAGTTTTTAGTTCGGCACAGAGCAATTCCATATTTTGGAGTTTGGCGCGGAGATCAGAATTTTCGCATTCGAGATTTTGTAGCTTATTTGGTGTAATGCTATTGCCCTGAGCTACCCACTGTGTTTGGTCTTTGCTTTCGCATGATTTTCCTAGCGATTCGCGTGTTGGAGATCTCGTGACCCTTGAGCATTTTTTAAAGGGGTCCTGGTTTATATTTGTATTATTTTGAACATTATTTGAACTCATTTTAGTTCCCACGAATAGCGGAGAAAGGGTAGTCCGTCTGTCCAGAGATCCGCATTAGACAGATAAGGCTGGCTGATCCGGAGGTCGCCAAGTATCTGGATGCTCCGTTAGAGATTGAGCTATTTTTATACTGGGCCCCCAACCTGGTCGATTCTGGCACCTGTCGCTTAACACCTTAATCCGGCCCAGTGGATTTTAGTCGCCTCTTATGACAGGCATGCCTTACCTCGGGTATATTCTAACCCCTAACCCGAAGAAAAATTCCTAATAAGTGTCACAATAAATACAGCAAAAATTATTGAAAAACATTGACTGGTTCTCGTTTAACATCAGTTTTTCCTTGTACTTGTCCTTCTTTGTTTTTTATCTTTTATTTCCCTAAAAATTGGTTATGTTGGTCACGTTACAAATTCCCTTAAATCACCTTCCTTTTAAGCAGTATTGGTTCAGTAACAAAAAATTTTTCTCAACTTTTCCTTCAACAAACCTTTAACATTTACGTCACTTTTGTATTCAAAATTGACACAAACCTCCGCAACACTTTCAGCAATTAATTTAAATTAGTTAGAACCACTACTTTTGAGATAAAAAAAATAAATAAAAATAAAAATTATATCAAAACAATACCCGTACTTACCGGAAAAAAGTTCTAGAAACTTTTCCACACCATAGTTGCCGGGGAAACGATAGCCAGGATCCTTAAGTGCATTTGCATTGTGTACTTTAATCCGTTTTATCATAAACGTGATGTTGTCAGGCTTCCCGTCACCATTAAAGTCTGCAAATAGAAATCGGAAATTGTGCTGAAAACATTAAAACATCATTCAGGACGATTTTGTGTTGTGCATTTATATCAATTGTGTCCTAATGGCACCTGAATAAAATTGCAAACCAACCCAGACACGACACAAAGTTGCAATTCAAAGTTTTATTTTTATTTGCTTACCGTTCGGGGAAAGTGGACATATCCTGTCCACTAGCTTGCACTACTATATCTTATAAGCTTTCGCAATTGATTCTGGTACTGCTGATACTGCAAACTGAGTTTCCTGGCTATAATTGGGTCGTTTCCAATGATTTCAGGTTGGGATTCACTTAAATTGTCCATTGGACCTAAGTGAAATCAATATTGTCATATGCAGAAGCGGATATATGGAGGCTGATATGTAGAGAGAGGGTGTTATAGGAGAAAAACCAAGACTACGGTTGACGCATTAGGAGTGGTTTTCTCTTCATCATTGTGACATGAGATGAAACGATTCAATTTAACTTCGACATGATGTTTATTGAAATTGCAAAAGTTTATCGGATGCAATGAGCCGATGCATTAAACTATAACGACCAGGAATCAATTGGGGGTGGTGTTATCACAGGTTGCTAGGGAGGGAGCAAATCAAGGTTGTGGACATTATGGGGATGAAAGTAGATTGTATCCGAGTCCTTGAGTTCCAGCGACGTGATTGCTTAGAGTAGAGTTTAATATCCCATCAGGTAAGGGAAATCTGGTCATTAAATTTGATGTCTTCATTTATTTACAGATATGGGTTTCTTTTTTTCTTTTTTAATGGAGAACGTGATTCTCTGTAAAATGGTTTAGGTATAGAACGGGCATGGGCTTATGACAATTAACCTGGTGTCGTTATTGAAAACGAGAATATGGGATTAAGATGTCAGCTAAATCAAATCAAGTATCTTAAGCGTCGTTGAACGCAAAATCAGGAATCGTAAATTCTATTGGAAAATTTCTAATCTAAGAAACACCACACACTTGCAGTAGTATAGAAATGTAAGCCTATGATCCCCAAGTATATGTTTTTCTTTATAAAGAAAAGGTTATTTGCGACAAGCACGAAAGCAGATAAAAGTTTAGTGTAGTCACATCATCAGAGAATAGAGAGAATGTTCGAGTAAATATTCCTTTCATAAGTAATGAGCAAAACTGTTATCGCATGGTTCGATTACATTGTTTAGTAGGATTTCGATAGTCGAAGAAAAGTCAAAAAAGCTGAGGTTTCTTATGCTTTCCAAGATGTTACATTGTTGTGTCGATCGAACTGGATTAAAAAACCACTTATAGACCCGTACTAGTGTTGGCGTTTGGCAATTTTATGTAATATATTTGTGGAACATATTAGGTTTGCAACTAAGTTATCGATCGATACAAATGAATCATTCAAAGAATAGCCCATCGCTACAACTTTTCCCATTTTCCCCTATCCACCATGTGGCATCGAACGGAACAAATTATAATCGGACGGCACAATATCTGGGGATTATGGCGGGTGGGGTAGGACTTCCCATTTGACCGGTTCCAGGTAGGCTTTAACGGGTTTGGCAACGTGAGGCCGAGCGTTGTCATGTTGTATAATCACTTTTTCGTGCGTCTGCTCGTATTGTTGCCGTTTTTCGCGCAGTGCTCAGCTCAATCAAATCAATTAAAGTCGATACCGTTTCTCAGAGATGGTTTCGTTGGATTTCAATAGTTCATAATAAATAACACTGACCTGGTCCCACCAAATGCACAGCATAACCTTCTTAGCGTGAATATTTGGCCGAGTCTACGACGTAGCAGCATAACCGGGCAGTCTTCATGACTTTCTTCTCTTTGAGTTGCTGTAATAAATCCATTTTTCGTCACCCCTCACGATGCGATGAAGAAAACTTTTCCTATTTTGACGCTGGAGCAGTTATTCACAGGCGAAAAACGACCCTCGACGACGACGAGCCAAGGGACGTTGGCTTCAAATCATAAGGAACCCAAGTTCCTTGTTTTTGAATCATTCCCAACGCATGCAATCGCTTGGAAATGGCTTGGTGGGTAACTCCTAACGCTGAAGCAAGCTTTTCTTGCATTTGACACAGATCCTTTTCGAGCAATGCCTTCAATTCAGCGTCTTCGAAATATTTTGGCCTTCCTTCATGTGGACGATCATGAAAATCACCGTCTTTAAACCGACGGAACCAATCACGGCACATTGTTTCACTTAGAGTAGCATCACCGTAAATATTTGGGGATCTCGATGCGCTTCAGTCGCCGTGTTTTTCAAATAAAAGAAGAAAACCAAATCAAAACAGAAGTACGAGTATTTGACGTCAAAACAAAATCACTTTAACGTATGTATAAGCTTGATTCATGACGTTTTGGATATGTCAAAATCGACCAGCACTTACTCTTGGAGTTATCTATTGACTCAGAACTTAGTTTCGAACATAATATATTCCCTCTTCGAATAGTGTTCACGCTAGACATCTGCGGTGTTTTCACAAGTGCACGAGATAACTTTATTGCGAGATCAATGAATGGAAAACTAATGTAACGAATTAAGACCCTTCATGACCACTCTTGCATAGGAGCATCAGGGTGAACTTCAGTACATAAGACTGGTCTCCCTAATCCACACCAGAAAAGTTTCGACGAGGAATTCCCAGTACCTAGAAATATCAGTAAAAGAAATATCCAAAGACTGGATAATCAAGATAAAATCATTAAGCTACTAGGCAAAGACGTTTCCACATAAAAAAAAAACAACAAAATAATAATTCAAAATTAAAAAGTCGCAACCTGGGCTGTTAACGCTATGAAGACATTGAAGTTTGCCTGATTTCTAAAACCTAGGGGACAAAGATTATAATTCCTGGATACCTCTGTTACCACTCTCCCCATTTAGCTGATATGCAAAATATATTTTTGAGCCTTTCACATTGCCTAGAACCTATAACTTATCAAAACAAACTATGCGAAAGCAAAGAATTTAAGATAGCTGCCATACAGTGTAAACCCCTTCTCTCCTCCATAGATTAATTTTTTTTTTTTTTTCATATAACACCAACAATTCTATTATCCTCTTAGAAACCTCCTTCTTCTTCGACTTCAATTGGACTCAACGATTTTCTCAATATTGTTGACTCTAGTTGTAGTGTATACTCGATGAAAACACCTCTATTGATTTCGTCGTGTAAATCTTCTACGAAAAGAGAGAAATCCTTCATCATCTCTTTCATGGTATAACAAAGAACTATGCGCACTTCGCAACAAGTGAAATAAGTTATGGCTCGTGTATGTATGTACATAAAACTCGGTTCTCAATTTGACTATCGAAATTAACCACCATTTCTCCCAACTTTGTGATATCCGCTACAACAGATACTTCAGACGAATGTAATCTAGATTCATTTCTGACCATAAGAAGTTCTTTCGATTAGGTAATATGAAAAGAAAATCCGAAAGTTATCCTGCTGCTATATCTGCAAGTGTTAATGAAGACCGTGATTTCTCCGCTCGACGCCGTTCGCAGCAATGTTTAACTGCTTAACAATGTTCGGCTATGTTTAAGATTTTATTTAAGGATCTTGGTCTAAAACCGTACGAAATACAGTTCGTTCAAGAACTGAAACCGAATAACTTGACACAGCGTCAAATTTTTAGTGAGTGGCCCTTAGAAAAGCTGGAGGAAGATCCGCTTTTTTTTATTGAAAAATTGTCTTAAGTAACGAAGTTCATTTCTGGTTGAATGGGTAGGTTAATAAAAAAAATTGCATTATTTGGTCCGATGATGATGAGCAACCTCAGGCAATACAAGAGCTGTCAATGTAGCCAGAAAATGCCTTGATTAGTGTGTTTTATGATTCGGCGAAATCATTGGTCCGTATTTTTCCAAAGATGACCGTAAAAACTACGTATCTGGTTGACATGTGGCTCCATCAAGATGGCGATACATGCCACATAGCATTCGAATCGATGGACCAATTGAGAAATGATTTCGGTGAGCGATTTATCTCTCATTAGCTTTCAGATTATTTTTTATAGAGAAACGTTAAATCACTCGTCTATGCCGATAAACCATCAAAATTGGACTCTCCGTATGAACTACTTAAAACGTAGACGTAGTAAACATTTATATGAAATAATCTTTTAAAAAATAAATAGCAAGCACTGATATATCAACTCAAATAAAAATGTGATTACATTTTTGTAATTTATATGTGTGTTTTTTTTTGGCAATAAATTTAAAACCAAGTTACTTAAACCAATTCATAAAAAAGGACTCAAACAGGATATTAACAACTACCGACCCATTGCTAAGTTATCATACATTCTCAAGATCTTTGAGAGAGCATCATTTATGAAGCCATTTTCTTGCATCCTTGGACTGACTCAACATGGAATTCTTCAAGGCAAATAAACAATCTTATTGAGTTCGTTTCTAGTACATTATGTATCCTGGAGCAAGTGAAAGAAGTTGAAGTAATTACAAGTGATTTAAGCAAGGCCTTTGATAATATCGCACATTATCTTCTTATATAAACCCAATCCACTTGGTTTCCAACCTGGGCTGATTTCTTGGTACAAATCATTCTTTGAAGAACGCTGTTACTTAGTAAATTTCGTATTCGTTTGTCTTAACGAATTAAGGTCACAAAGAATGTGTTGTGGCTCAATGGGTTCTTCAATAAGAAAAATATGCGTTATTGGTCACGTGAAACCCACATGTACTTCATGAATCATCACTTCATCCACAAAAAAATAACTGTTTGGTGCGGTATGCATGATGGCGGCGTTATTGGGCCATATTTTTTCGTCGACGATAATGATCGTCACGTTACTGTGAATGGTCAGCGTTATCGCGCCATGATCACCGATTATTTTTGGCCTGAATCGGAAGATATAGACTTGGACGACATGTGGTTTCAACAGGAAGGTGCCACAAGCCACACAGTACACGCTACAATCGATTTATTGAAGAGTAAGTATGGTGAGCGTGTTATCTCAAGACATGGGCCAGTCGATTGGCCACCTCGTTCGTGCGATTTAACGCCGCTTGACTATTTTCTAGTTAAGTCATTGGTTTATGCCAACACGCCGACGACGTTGGAAGAGCTCAGAGCCAACATTGAACACGAAATAGCGGCCGTTTCGGCCGAAATGTGTGGCCAAATCGTTGAAAATTGGGTCCAACGCATCGACCGCTGTTCATAAATGTTTTGATTGTACTTCAAGCCAATAATAAAGTTTTTGAAATATCTCAAATGGTTTGCCTTTTATTTAAAAAAAAAAAAAGTTGTCAAGTCGTTATTGGAAAACCCGATAATTTACCGTAAATTGCTATTCAATCAAAATAGGATCAGTTGGCATCTGTGACATTCTCCCAACGTGATACAAGGGCAAATATTCCTTTTTCGTAGAAGTGCTGACTTTTTGAGGCAATGAAATCTTTAAAGGCTTTTATGATTATTGCTCGGTTCCGGAACACCTTTTGCCGGTAAAATGAATCCGGATTGCGGAAAAGATGGTAATAAGTTGGGGAAATATCAGGAGAGTACGGTGGATGCAGAAGAATTTCAAATCCCAACTGCAACAGTTTGTGCACCATCACTTGTGAGCTATGGGGCTTAGGATTGTCATGCAAAAGGATTGGACTGTGCCTATTGACCAATGCAGGTTGCTTTTCAGCCAATTTGGCATGCAATTTGTCGATTTCCTCACGATATTTGATAACGTTTATCGTGTCTCCTGGTTCAAGAAATGAGGATTGGTCCTTTCGATGTCCACCAAAATCGGGCTTGAGGTGTGTTTTTGTTTTTCATCTACATCCAACCGCTGCCCAGATCTTTTGCGATTATCGATTACAATATCCACTTTTTATCACAGGTGACTACCCGTTGCAAATATGGTTCAGTTTGGTTTCTTATTGTAAACGATGAGCAGATTTTCAGGCGCCGTAGTTTTTGGGATTCTTTCAGTTCATTGGGTACCCACTTATCAAATTTCTTTACCTTTTCTATGAGAGAAAGCTGTCGACTTATTGTCATTGGGGATACCCCCATGCTTTGTGCGATCTCCCGCACCGATTTCGTTGGGTTCGCATCCACCATTGCTCTTAAAACATTGTCGTCAACTAACGTCTACGGCTTCCAACGTGGTTCATTTTCGAGGCTGAAATCTCCCGAACGGAACTTTTCAAACCAACGTCGTATAATGCGTTCGTTTACCACAACATCTTTAAATGCGTCATAAATGTTTGTAATTGCCAATGACGCGTTATGTCCCATTTTAAATTCGTAAAGGAAGAGAGTTCGAATTTGAATTGCCGACAGCATGGTAAATAGTTCCTACAAAAATAAATGGTACTTGTAACGAACCCTAAAATTCTCACACGTACCACTTTATTTTATAAAATTTAACGTTCTGGCACAGATGTTCACTCAAGAACTTCTTATTTCCGACTGAGCGAAAATCGGCATAACCTAATATACAGACTATCCCCTAATTCGTCAAGGATAATTTGAGAAATAATTTTTGGGCATATTCTAAGAAAAAAATCATTGGTAAGGGTCTATCTCCAATTTTGACATCATTTATCGAAGATTGAGGAAAGGGCTTATTTTGCTGTACCCTGATCCATGTTGACGAAAATTGCTCTCTTAATACTAATGGTAGAAACTTCGTTTATGACTTTATTTTTAGAAGAAATACAAGGCTTTATAACACCGTTTAAATAAAGTTGATAACTTGTTTGTGTCTTCAGATATTCACTTTCTTAGTCTATTCCATTTTTCTTGGCCATGCTAACTTTTGACTTTGAGGCTAAACAACGTAACAATAATAAAAAAAAAGTCATCAACAAGTTTGCAGAAAAATCCATAGATTTTATGATACTTCAGAAGGTAAAAAAAGGAATTTATGATCTTTTATCTACGTTCTAAAAACAATTGACAATAACAGTCCTGTTGATGACACAAACAAAAAATATTTCGTTTTCTTTTATTATTCACTTTTACTGCTTAGGCTAACGATATTGGTATTTTCATATTTTGGCCAACATTTTTTTTTTGTTTTTCTTTGAACTTGCACCTTGTTGTGCTTTGCAATTCAATGTTTCCAGAAATAAAATTTCTAATGTACCGCATGGAGAAAATATTTATCCATACCACTATACAGCTGTGCAAGAACTTCTTACTTCTCGATGATTTGGAATAGAGACTTGAGTTTCCGAAATGGTTGATGAAGCGGAGATTTTTTTTTTTTTTTTTTTTTAAGAACCTAACCCTTAATTAGGTATGAGTACACTTACAATGCCTTAGCATGTGTTATATGGAAAATGGATTAAATAGAGAAAGAAAGACGTTTGGGCTCAGTGAATATTTTGCTCCATGGGTGGCATACAACATTTAATGGGGAGACTCAATTCTTAATGGAAACCTTACTTGATTTTTGTTAATTGAAAAAAAAAATCTATATTTTTCGGGCACGGCTGGAATTTGAACACCGAACCTTCTGATTTAGAAGTCAGTCTAGTACCGCTTGAGCCATGACCACACACTTGGCTTGGATGACAACGAGTTCATTAGTAAAATTCTTTAGATGGACGAATCTCAATTTACAAGAGATGGTATCACAAAATTTCTTTACATTCAGCCATGGGCTGCGGACAATCTACATGCAAGGAGACATAAATCATTTCAACACAAATTCAGCAGTCAGTATGTGGGCAGGTGCAATTGGAAACAAATAAGTTGGCCCCATTCATACTACCGCCTAGGCTGAATTGTAAGGGGTGACCAGATAAGAACGATAGGAAAAAAAAATTAAATTAAGCAACAACGGTGTGATATATAAAATTGATTCTGACTTTATTTTGAAGATACGTTCATGCCATTATGTGTGGAATAGTACATCACTCAAATGGCCGCTAAGTTATTCCAGCAATACCATGCCGAATGTTTTCCTAGAGCCTCGTTTTATGTAGTTGGCTTTTCAGCGTAGACCTCAAGGCTACCTCAAGCCTAAGAGAAAATAAAATAATGGTGTCAAATCGCATTATCATGGTGGCCAATTGATGAACGCTCGCCGTGAGATAACCCAGTCAGCAAACTTCTCCTTCACAACGTCGAGCATTGCGTCGCTTCTTTGTCATGTAGTGCAGCTTTGTTGGAGCCACAGCTCGGATTAATGGATGTGGTCGGGTCGTGACCATAGGTGTCTCCTTCCTCATTTTGAAAGAAATAAGGTCCGATGATGCTGCTATGCCATTAATCGCACCAAACAGTGGATAATTTTGGAGTGACCGAACGCTTGTGGATTGTGTTCGCTTCAATAATGGCAATTTTGTTTGGTGTCATAGCCGTTGAGCCAAAAATTGCCCTCGTCTGAGAAGATGATTTTGTGGCCAAAATTTGCATGTGCACCCAATATTTCCAGCGCCCAATTAATGAACTGACGACGTTGTTGTAGGCCCAAATCCAACCCCAAAATAAGCCCAAATAAGCAATGCCCAATTCAGTTGATTGGTGCAAAAGTGATATTTCTACGATCTACGTATCTACGATACGTTTTCTTTATTTCGCACCAATCTCTGTCTGATTGGTGGCTCCAGATCCAAAAGAGTGTACTCACGATCAAACTTTTTCACGGTAGGAACAATTGCATGCACACTGAAGCCATGATAATGACCTACCTCACGACAAGATTCATGTTGCATATTTACAACTGAGCCGGAATCTTTGTAATAATTTCTAATAGTTTCCGCACGTTTAGCAAGCGTAAAACGATACATGATGAAATGCCAAACTTTACTGAATATTTTGACGGGATGCCATTGGCAATTTTGACAGCTGGAGTTTTTGGGAAATTATTTTCCAGAATTATTTGGGGACATTTCATTTAGTCTACTATGTTCGTGAGGTTAAAAATTGGGTTGATAGGAAGAAATGGCTTGTAAGTTCTCCTGACCTTAAAGTATTGAATATGTTTGTGTGGAAAAAATGAAAGAACCTGTTTATTAAACTGAAATAGCAACTTTTTATTGAATTGGAATAGTTTATTCTCAAAGTGTCATCAAAAGTGAGGCAGCACTGAACTCCCAAAACGGGCAGGCATGCTAGCACACAAAACCAAGGAGGATACTTTGTCCAACTGTTATAACTGTTTTATTACTCAAATTAAATCAATATTATCTAAAGGGTCTATAACTTCGTGCGGTTTGCTAAGAGATGGCGTAACTTGTATTATTCCATTGTTATTATTCCAATGGAACATGCGTTGGAAAGCTACTGTCATTGTACGTCATTGCAGTATATGTCATTCATTTGAAGCGTAATCAACAATAATTTTTTTTTTTCACTCAAATATGTCGAACTTTGTGCCGGAAAAAGTGTTTTTGCGGGGAGTTCTTCTTCATTACTGAAAACTGCTCCCGAAAGTCATCGTATTTTGGTGGAAGCTTATGGTGAACATGCGCTAGCCGAGCGAACGTGCCAAAAGTGGTTTGCACGATTTAAAAGTGGTGATTTTGGCTTGGAAGACGATGAACGTTCTGGGCAGCCAAAAAAGTTTGAAAATGAAGAACTGGAAGCATTACTTTATGAAGATTGTTGCCAAACACAAGAAGAGCTCGCAGAATCTTTGGGTGTCACTCAAGCAGCCATTTCAAAACGTTTAAAAGCAGCTGGATATATTCAAAACCAAGGAAATTGGGTTCCACATGAACTCAAGCCGAGAGACGTCAAAAGGCGGTTGAAAAATTTATCCATTACGACAACCCCAAGCGCAAAAATCATGTGTGAAACTCGGCCAACCAGCCAAATCAACGCCAAAGCCGAATATCTATGGCGCGAAGGTAATGCTCTGTATTTGGTGGGATCCGAAGGGTATGCTGTATTATGAGCTGCTAAAACCGGCTGAAACCATCAATGGACAGAGCTACCCAACACAATTAATCCACTTGAAGAGAGCAGTAGCCGAAAAACGCCCGGAATATGCGACCAGACACGAGGCAATAATTTTCCATCATGACAACGTTCGACCCCACGTTGCTATTCTGGTTAAGAACTATTTGGAAAACAGTGGATGTTAAGTCTTACTCCACCCCTTCTGACTATCATTTGTTCCGGTCGATGCAGAACGCTTTCACTGAAATACGGTTCACATCAGAGCAGAATATCAAAAATTGGCTTCATTCATTCTTGGCTGCCAAGCCGGTGCAGTTCTTTTGGGATGGGATCCACAAATTGCCAGAAAGATGGGAAAAGTCATAGCTTCAGATGGGCAATACCTTGAAAAATACATGTTTTTCTTAAATAAACGTTCAAATTTTGAAAAAAAAAAAAAAACCGCACGAATTAAATTACATAATTCACAGAGCAATTTTCGTTAACTTGGGTCAGGGTACACCAAAGTAAGCCTTTTCATAAATCCTCGATGAATAATACCAATATTGAACAAAGATCCTTTTTTCAAAATATACCCACAAATCATTTTCCGAATTATCCTTGATGAACAGACAGTATATTGGTGGCACAATAATAAAAATATTTAACCCTTTTCCTTCGTCAAAACGACGACGCACTATTGTATTTTCTAGTTTTGATTGTTTGTTTCGATCTCAATTTTCGTGCAGCGCTAGTCGCTTGCAAGCTGTTGGTAGATGTAGACGAGAAGAGGGCTGCGCACATCCTAAGTTCTTGTTTGTTTTTTATTCGTTTTTTGGATGGCGTAGTCGAATTGACGAAGGATGACGTTTGTGTAACTTTTAAATTTGTGGGTGTATTTTTCTTTCTTCAATAACTGATATAGAAATTGAGCACTTCCTCTCCTGGGGCGATAAAATCGAAGAATTGCGGAGCGATCTGAGTGACATAGGTTCTGACATAGAAGTCGAACAAGACAAGTCAATTCAAAATACCAGTTCGTCAGAGGACGCAACTGATGTGGATGTAGTTGACATTCACTTTAATATTTTAAGAGTGAAGCCCAACATGACATCGTGTATTTAAGTTATATTTCGGGGGAAAAATGGTCATAAATGGTCTTCAGTCAAAGGTACGTCACATCACTATGGCCTTAATATCGTACATAACTCCCGAATATTTCAAGATGTTTATACGAGAAGATATCGTTGATTAAATTGTACAGTAGGCAAATATCGAGATAATTCAACGACTTCTAATTCTTGCTTGAAAATACGGATAAGACGTAAAGACGGATCACAAAACACTTATGTTTAGTTTGCGTTTCGACGATAAATCTATTCGTCTTCAAGTAGTTCGTGAGAAATGCGCTACCATCAAGGAAATACCATATGAGGAATGTTTGTTTAGAAATGCAGAGAAAGTTATAGCACTGGTAATTGTAATTGATAAGCAGGTACTGGCATTTAGAGGCAAGTGCAGTTTTCAGATGTATATCCCAAATAAGCCAGCCAAATATGGGCTAAAAATTATGGTATACTGTTGTGTGATAGTGGAACTAAGTAAAAGGTGATTCATCGTGAGGTTTGATTTGTAATGTAAAATAAAAAACATAAATTTGAAAGGGAACTTAAAATATTTTCTATTGGTTAAAAGAACAATTCATGGCATTTACTTTTTGAAAATAATATTATGTAAATGTTGCCCACAACTAAGTTTGAGGTGATCCATTCGAAAAGTCCAATTTTGGGCGCTTCGTTCGAGCATAGCGACTGGTATTTCGCGGATAACACGAAAATTGTTGGCTTTCAAAGCGTCAATCGTAGCTCGCTTATTCCTAAAAAAATGAGACTTTACACTTCCCCAGAGAAAATAGTCCAAAGGTGTGATATCGCACGATCTAGCTAACCAATTTACCGTAGAAAAACGTGAAAGTAAGTGCTCACCAAAATGATTTCTCAACGGTTCGTAGCGCAGTCTTGTTAAAACCAGAGCCCAGTGAGACCATATGCTTAAATTTCAGGAAGCACATAGTCTCTTCACATGGCGTGATAACGGTTACCATTGACGGTAACATTCTGATTTGCCTCATTTTTGAAGAAATATGGACCAATGATTTCAGCAGCTCATAAACCACACAATACCATTGTTTTTAATGGATGTAATGGTAGCTCTTCTTACTCTTCAGGTTGCTCATCCGTCTAAATATGGCAATTTTGTTTATTAACGTATTCATTGAGCCAGAAATAGGCTTCATTTCTGAACAAAATTTCACGATAAAACACCGTATTTTCATTGAGTTTCTCCAGAGCCCATTCACTGAAAATATGAAGCAAATTCAAGTCGCCTGATGACAATTCTTGCACAAGTTGAATTTTGTACACTTTTAAGCCGAGATCCTCACGTAAGATATGCCAAGTTGTCGAATACGCCAAGCCAAGCTGCTGAGATCGACGACGAATCGATTCATCACGGTTTTCGCGTACACTCTCAGCTACAGCTGCTATAGTCTCTTCGCTACGTGCTGGATGTGGTCTAATCGGTCGAGTATCACCTACTGTTGTAAACTGGGACTCAAATTTGCGAATAGTATTGGCAATAGTGGTTTCAGTATGTCGATTATGCGTACCGTAAGTTCCCCGAGTCGCACGAAAAACATTTCTCACAGAACGCTGATTTTCGTAATACAGCTGAACAATTTGGAGACGCTGTTATGGTGTGAGTCTTTCCACGATAATTTGCCAAACATTACTGAATAAAAATGACAAAACAGTTTGATAGAAGTCACGCGTGATCTGTCAAGAAAGCCTATTGAAAATCAAACCTCACGATGAATCACCCTTTACATGGTGGATGAATTACCACATTTGGTAAAGGCTGAAACACCATTAAAATGTCACTCGGAGGGTTCTCTATTAAAGCACTGACGAAAACTGTTCATAAAATGTAATGTAAAAATGTACAATTATTAGGAAAGCAACTGTACAATTTGTCAATTATGGCACTCTTCGGTCAAACAAAACGAAAATCCTAGCTGAGCCAAAAAGAAAAAAAAAGTCGTAAATGCGGTACGTCCATATCTTATAAACCAAAACCAAGGAAAATGCTTCATCTTTTGTCATTGTCCAACGAAAATGGGCACTGTCAATCCCATTTTAAATAAACCAAACACGGTAGAGTTTTACAAAAGAGGACTTGATACTTTCTTTCTGATGTGTAGCGTGATGAGCTGTTCAAGAAAGACGAACAGGTGGCCATTGTGCCAATTTACATAATTCATTCCCACAATAGGTTTCAAGCCGACAGAACTCTCTAAATTGCGTTAATTTCATGAAAAAACTTCTTCCAGGTCTTGCAAAAAATCATCTAAATGACAGGCTTGATATGCTAACAATAGTGTTGTTTCCATAGTGGTCATTATGTTTAGTCGCGATATTTTTTGTACGAGGATTTCAAATAGACCGTAGTCAAATCGACGAAGAATTGCGTTAGTGTACAGAAATTAAGGAAGACGATCTAGGGTTAAAAGCAAAGCTCTTCAGGGTATAGTAAATGCTCATGGTATATCAAAAATAATGACTTACATCGCCACAATGAGCGTCTGCAGATACGTGTAACTAGAGGACTTCTTAAAAATAATAATGTTCGTAGATTAAGAAGGACTAAACCTCACGTACTTATATTCTGACTTCAAATAAACTAAAACTGATTGACAAGACTCTGATGGTATAAAATGTGCTAACACTTTTATAAGCTATTTACACTGAATATGCTGCTAACGAGAGGGCAATCTATTCATCTAAATCAAATTGGAAAACCCAAACTTACCTGTGTTCTTATAAATGGAATTGGCTCGCTGCACATGTCTGGTTATGGCCTCGATACTCGACTCATCGGAACCCATTTTCTGGAAAAACGTATGATCCGCCTGCAGATACAGCATACAAGTGATTTTCCGATCATACATAGCCCGTGCTGCTACACTACTTCCAGCATCATGCATATCCTGACGACTACTCAGCATGCCATTGTAGTTCTGTGACATCACCACATCCGGATTGTAGTTGTTCACAATGATGTTTGGCTTCTTGGTAGCCCCATTCTTTGTAATTATCTCCACATGGGTCTTATGACTTGGACGGGATGACCCGCTGTTCGTATTGCTGTTACCCCCAAACATTGTCGTCCAATTGGTGTTAAAGAAATTATTAATGAAATTACCATCTGGTGACCCCGCCGAGGAATCATCCAAAGTTCGATTGTTAAAGCTACTCACAAGGATATTCTTGTGCTTAGTGAATGTCTTTCGAACACCATTGTTGTTGGTGTTGTAATTGTATGTGTAATTATTGCTAATATCACCACTGGGATTGTAGTTGCTCACTATGATATTACGATTACGATTTGAATTTGTCGTATAGGTGGGCATATTACTTCTCCATGTTACCTCCTGTTGTTCTGGTAATCTGGTATTTTCTGGAGATCGATAGTTGTTAGAGTTGTCGTTGGATGTCCTAGAGATATCCTCGCGACTTGTATCGTGACTTAATATACTATAATCATCGTTGTATGGTACATCCAGATCGAGTGGAAGTGGTGGATTTCTATCCTCTGCGACTTGCTGCAAAAGATTAAAAATAAATAAATAAAAAGTCAAAAAATTACGAATAAAAAAAATAATAAAAACTAAAACTGAAAAATTCAATTAGTTTCTTGTGGATAAAGCGGTTCGGGTGGCTTTCAAAAAAGTTTTAATTAAATTGCTTGTCCTACACATTGTATACATTCTTGGGATGGAACATCCAAGTGAACGTACAACGGAAGGGCTAGAGTGGTTTTTGCGTTTAAAAATCTATTTCATCAGGCTCACGGATACACGTTTGTGGGGTGTACAAAATAAAGTCCAAGGTCTTGTTGGGGTTTTGAAACACAAAATTGTTTGAAGTCTTTGATGGATGTTGTGGTAAAAGGGAAACTCTAAGAAAAAAAGAAAGTGGAGTTGTGTTCACAATAAAATACATATAGCAGAAATAAAGGCCATCTCATATATTCATTTGAATACATATTCAATAATCTGGTAGCTGCAGATGCGGTTTGCGATAGAATTCTATCGGTGGGACTCAAAAACTATTACTATTATCCACGTTAACATGGTGCTACAGTCCGTGGCGGACCAGAGTCTCTACCATTACACTTCTCAAGCTAGCGTGGTCTATGGGTAACAAGCACCAGTTACGTATTTCAAGATGTTTAAGTAAACCTTCCTCTACTAAGTTATCCATCCATATATGAATTGAAGATTCGCCGAACTGAAGAATTCATTCGCTTTCCATGTTCCAGCCATTTCACGCGACTGATGGGCATTTCTCTGACCTGGTCGATAGCTCGCATAGCTGTTCTGATTTTTTTTTTTTTAACACATATGGGACCATAAATCACTCGAAAGATATTGCGCTCATAACGACTACTTATTTTTATTCTTGTTAACACCCATGTATCTGCGCCAAGGAGCTCGATTGGGATGGTTAATGTGTTACATGAATTCCCTTAAATATTTATGGGCAAGCCTTTATTACCATTTTACTTTCTAAGGTAAAACAAGCGTAACTGTTCGTTTGATTTCTGTTAAGTTTTTATTATCAAAGGTCTTCATAACTGGAAGGCAGGCAGGGTAGACAAATCCTTTAACTATAGGGTTTTACAATAAGGACTTGACAACTTTGAATTTAATTTGTGAACGCACTCTTTCACAAATCATCAGACTGTCACTGTCAATTTATTCAGTAAACTAAAGATTTTCATCATGGTAAAGTACACTAACGAGCAACGTCTGCAAACGTTCTCCGATTGCGTTCTGGAGAAGATGCGCCAAGATGATGAATTTCATCGCAAAATCATTTTCAGTGACGAAGTTCATTTTTGATTCAATGGGTTAGTCAATATTGGGCCATATTTTTTCGTCGACGATAACGATCGTCACATTACTGTAAATGGTCAGCGTTATCGCGCCATGATCACCTATTATTTTTGGCCCGAATTGGAAGATATGGACTTGGATGACATGTGGTTTCAACAGGATGGTGCCACAAGCCACACAGCACACGCTACAATCGATTTATTGAAGAGAAAGTATGGTGAGCGTGTTATCTCAAGACATGGTCCAGTCGATTGGCCGCCTCGTTCGTGCGATTTAACGCCTCTTGACTATTTTCTGTGAGGCTACGTTAAGTCATTGGTTTATGCCAACACGCCGACGACGTTGGAAGAGCTCAGAGCCAACATTGAACGCAAAATAGCGGCCGTTTCGGCCGAAATGTGTGGCCGAGTCGTTGAAAATTGGGTCCAACGAATCGACCGATGCAAACGTGCCCGCGGTGGCCATATGAACGAAGTCGAGTTCCATTCATAAATGTTTTGATTGTACTTCAAACCAATAATAACGTTTTTAAAATATCTCAAATGGTTTGCCTTTTATTTAAAAAAAAAAGTTTTCAAGTCGTTATTACAATAGAAAACCCTATACTTCAAAGTTTAAGCTATTTGTTGTGACGTTTCATTCGATTTGTCGGTATCGTACATAACTTTTCATTGACAATATACATACGAGGGTTGTTTGATGAATACCGGATTAGAAATGACAACGCAACTTTCAATATAGTTCCCTTTCAACTCGATACACTTTTCCCAGCGGTGCTGCAACTTTTTTAACCCCTTCGTATAGTACGACTTTTGTTGGCCTGCAAATGACTTCCTCGTTCGACCCGTGCAACTTTCTGGCGAGCGGAAGATGGGGAAGCAATTCGTAGTGCAATTCGACCAATTTAGCTGTGGCGACTGCGGAGGTGTGAGACGGTGCGTTATCGTTGTCGAAAAGCATTTTTTTCTTTGCCAAATATGGTCGTTTTTTCTTCAAATCGTCGTTGAATGGGCCCAATAAATCGACGTTGTATGCTCTTGTGATTGTTTTTCTCTTCTACAAATAGTCAACGTGGATCACACCTTGTGCGTCCCAAAAAATCGGTGGCCATCACCTTTCCGGCCGAAGGCATTGTCTTCGCCTTCTTTGGAGAACGTTCATCGGGTGAAACCCATGACTTAGATTGTTCTTTGGTCTCTTGTGTGTACCAATTTATCCATGTCTCATCGACGGTCACAAACGACTCAGAAACTCTTTGATGTGAGCAAATGCGGCACCCATCACGCGGATAGCTTTCTCATGCCCAAAATCTCATACAGCATATGGCTAACGCGTCCAGTTGAGATGCTTTCTACCTCAGTCAACTCGCGAATTTTCACTCGGCGTGCCGGTCCACCAATATTTTGTCCACGGTTTCCTCTGTGGTAACCATTTTTGAGCCACTTGGGCGCGGTTATTCGAAAACCGACTTGCGACCACGGCGAAACTCTGTGAATCAATGGTAAACGGTTGTACAGGTCCCATACATACCATCGGGAATGGGCTTGATTTTCTCGCAGGCTTTGCCACTCAAAAACAAGAATCGGATCTCGCAGCGATACTGCTCTTTTTCCATGGTTGTAAAAAACACTAGCACGATGTTTTGAAATAGGTGTCAAAACAAAATTATGTGTCGGATTGTCACCAAATTTTGATAGGCGGACTAAAAGAGGTTATACTAAATGATGCTGCACTAATTTTAGCTCGGTAGCACAACCTATCTTCTAATCCGGCTACTCATCAAACAGCCCTCGTATATTTTGTTCTTCACTAATTTACAAACAAATCCATATTTGCCGCTTCTGTTCCAACACTTCAAAACGCATCAGTGACAGCTCTTAGTGCTCGTGTGCTATTTTTGACTTTTACACTTTGTTTTTACATCGAAGGTCCCGGTTAGATCGCTTTAGCCCTTTCAGAGTAGGTAGCCTTCTCCATTGCCATTCTAAGTGGGACTAAAACTAGACATGGCTCTGTATGGCTCTTTTTTATAAAGGAAGTGTTATGTGAACTTGAAATCGATAAAGAGTTGGTGAGAATCAATCAGGACGAGGCCTAAAACCTCATTGATAGGTTTTAGCCAATCCTGTAGCTGAAAGATAGGGTCAAACATTTGCATAATATGGTAGAGAAGACCTAGTACTCAATGTAAAGCAGGTTGATGTTTCTATAATTTTGACAGTCCTGATGATGACCTTTTTTGCAGATTAGGCACATGGTGCCGGGATTTGATCCGTTAGATATACTTTGCACTGAATAAATTTTGAAACGAGTTAGTGTATGTTCCTTTCCAAGTCATCGTTTTCTGCCTCAAATAGATCGGCTGGCAAACTGGACGTCTATTGTTTCGGCCAAGTAGGCGAAAATTTTGGCTTTCGTCGCTTAAGTCTAACGTGTCTTTCTCGACGTTCTCGACGTTTAACAGCATACAAAAGTTGGTTTTTCATATCTTCAGCACCTACTCCACTGTAGCACTTAATTTCCTTGCTCATTTGTACAAGTTTTCGTTTTACGCTTTGAACGTTTTTTTTTTTTTTTTTAATTTTTTCGATTGCTTGCTACTCCTTCTTCAATAATGGTACACAGGTGCCATTCTCGTACTTCTACGCAGTTCCAATTTATATGTAAATTGTTTTCTTTTTTGACACCGATGCATTTGATCTCTAAGGTTTGGCGAGAGGTTAAGCTTCATACATATATGCGACCGTCGTAGGTTTTTCTGCAGACGTACTTGGGCTGCAACTAAGCAGTGAATTGAACCTACATTGGTCGCTTGAACTGTTTGGAAATATATAGTACAAGAGGAGTGTCATGCGTCAATAGCAAGTGACATTTTGCCCCGCAAAAAAGACAATTAATCCAATTCTAACAAGTGGATTACGTTTTCGAGTGTACCAATTTCATGCCAATTGAAACTTAGAGTAATTCACTTAGGTTATGTGGAGATACGTTCGCTCAAGTACCTAAAGCGCGAGAAATTTTGCCTTAGACTCTGACTTTTTCAACAAACCCTTTCCTAAATAGACGATGCCCTGATCTCTGTAGCAATCACCACGCACTTTCTCTATGGCAGTGACATTTACTTTATGTTAGTTTAGGGACAACAGTCTAGTTGATCGGCTGCAGGTGCATGTTTAAAGCCCGAATATTCTTCGTTCATGTTTGAGCGTCTTTGTCCCATTATCGTTTTGCATACTGATCAACCGTAAATCTGTCGTTTTCTGAGGATATCGTTTATTTCTTCTAACCTATAACCTCACCAAGTGTCAATGTCAGTTGACCTTTCAAAATGTTGGGAATCGAAACACAAGTGTATCAAAATTCCATTGCGATTTAAATTAACAAGTACAAGGTGGCGCAAAATGAATCGCCCTATCGGAATATGGTATAATTTTTACAAATAGTGTCGTACGTTAAACATATTTGACATTTGTAAACTAGACAGCTGCAGTAAACAAACACAACAGCAATATAGCGCTATACTCCTCAAGAGCGTGGAATAATTGTGTCGATGTTTTTAACCAATAAACGGTAGGTGGTGTTAGCGCAGCGTGGATTTCGACGTTGATTTCCTAATCGTGTCGCGCTAAATGGGCAAACATTCCGGCGCTTAGCTACTTGACTCGAACAGAGTAGAACAATAGGAAACCATTCAGAGCGTGGACGCCACCGGACTGGTCGTTCAGCCAAGAATATCGCGGCTGTGACTGCCGATGTCGCTAAGAACAAAGAAACATCACCAGACGACGGGCATCACTGGTCCATCTGGTCTACAACGAATTTTAGTGAAAGACTTACACATGTTTCCGTACTAAGTGCAAACAGTGTTTCAGTTTATGCCTCCTGACCGTCAGTCACGTGCGAATTACTGTAAATCCATCCTCAATCTCAACAATGAAGTGGACGATTTTGTGTCGAAAATCATCATGAGCGATGAGGCGCACTTCCACTTAAACGGTTACGTCAATAAGCAAAATCATCATTTCTGCGGCACTGAAAATCCGCGTTTGATGGACGAAGAGCTATTACATCCACTCAAAGCTATTGTGTGGTGCGGTGTTCACGCGGGAGGAGTGATTGGGTTGTATTTTTTTTTTTTGAGGTTTTTTTTTGATAGTTTCAACAAGACGGTGCAAAGGCACACACAGCACGAGTCACAATAGATTTTGTGAATTAAGCGTTTCCTGGTCGCTAATCTCCCGTTTTGGGGATTTGGCATGGCAGCAAGATCGCCTTATTCCCATCCCAGACTTCTTTCTTTGGGGCTAAAAAGAAGTAACGGATTTATGACAGCAAGTCTCAGACAATCACGGCCCTTAAGGAGAATATTCAACAGGAACGCGAATAGTTATCACCGGATATTGCGGAAAGTCATGGAAAATGCGATAAAACGGGCACAAATGTGTATCAACACTGGCGGCAGCCACTTGGTGGATATTATCTTATCCACTTCGCAGAAACAATTGTAAGGGTTCAGTTAAAGATTTCGATCACTCAAAACCATTTTTTTTATTTAGTAAAAAAGTATTGGTTATATATTTTAATTCGTGCGGTTTTTTTTTCAAAATTTTAACGTTTATTTAAGAAAAACATGTAAATAGTATTATTCAAGGTATTGTCCATCTGAAGCTTTGACTTTTTCCCATCTTTCTGGTAATTTGTGGATCCCATCCCAAAAAAACTGCGCCGGCTTGATAGCCAAGAATGAATCAAGCCAATTTTTGGTATTCTGCTCTGATGTGAACCGTATTTCAGTGAGGGCTTTCTGTATCGACCGGAACAAATGGTAGTCAGAAGGGGCAAGGTCTGGGCTATAAGGCGGGTGAGGTAAGACTTCCCATCCACTGTTTTTCAAATAGTTCTTAACCGGAATAGCAACGTTAGGCCAAGCGTTGTCATGATGGAAAATTATTGCCTCGTGTCTGGTCGCATATTTTGGGCGTTTTTCGGCTACTGCTCTCTTCAAACGGATTAATTGTGTTCGGTAGCGTTGTTCATTGATGGCTTCACCCGGTTTTAGCAGCTCATAATACAGCACACCCATCTGATCCCACCAAATACAGAGCATTACCTTCGCGCCATGGCTTTGCCGTTGATTTGGCTGGTTGGCCGGGTTTCACATATGATTTTTTGCGCTTGGAGTTGTCGTAATGGATCCATTTTTCATCACCAGTAACAATCCGATGCAAAAATGACTTCATATTGCGGCGTTTCAGCAGTATTTCGTACATGCAAAACCGCCTTTCGTCGTCTCTCGGCTTGAGTTCATGTGGAACCCAATTTTCTTGCTTTTGAATATATCCAGCTGCTTTTAAACGTTTTGAAATGGCTGCTTGAGTGACACCCAAAGATTCTGCGAGCTCTTCTTGTGTTTGGCGACAATCTTCATAGAGTAATGCTTCCAGTTCTTCATCTTCAAACTTTATTGGCTGCCCAGGACGTTCGTCTTCCAAGCCAAAATCACCACTTTTAAATCGTGCAAACCACTTTTGGCACGTTCAATCAGCTGCATGTTCATCATAAACTTCCACCAAAATACGATGACTTTCGGCAGCAGTTTTCTTCATTTTAAAGTAATGAAGAAGAACTCCCCGCAAAAACACTTTTTCAGGCACCAAGTTCGACATATTTGAGTGAAAAGAAATTATTGTTGTTTACGCTTCAAATGAATGATATATACTGAAATGACGTACAATGACAGTCATTTAGCAAACTCTTAGCAAGCCGCATATACCCAATAATTCAAAAACAAAACTGGATGATTAATTTTGCACCACCTTGTACTCTCTTTCTTATGTTTGCATAATATGGCAGCGTCCTTTTTGTGAACGTTGTTTCGTACTGGTTTTTCCAACAGCACAGTACTGGAAGCTCTTAGACTCAGAAAAGCATCCTTCATGCAAACCAGTTGAACCTTATCGGCTTTAACATACAAACGATGAATTTGCTCCTAAAAAAGTTGCAGATATAGTAAAGTAATTACTACGTATGCTGTACCATTTCACTAACGAAATATTGCCTATGAAGGATCATGTGCTCTTGTTCGAAGTTGGGCATCTGTGAGGTGATTGATCGGTAAACTGCTTTCACAACAGTCAAATTCATAGCGTAGTGCTTGATTTACCTCACAGCGGTGGTCCCCGGTAACTATAAGTGTAAACTCTCACTTACGCAGGCTTAAATGGCAAGGACACGCTCGGCCAGTAGCATAATTCTTCCCTACGCTGTCATAGGGCACACAACTGTAATATACATATACTACGGTAATTGTTATAGGGAAATGAAATAGCGCTTATTCGGATGCGGATTTGGCATATCAGCAGCACTTAGGCAAGAAGTATTGAGCTACCGACACTTGAAAGAGCATCTTATAACAATCCGCACCAAGACTAAATTCGCTAACATAAATCTAATATGCTCCCATGCCTTAAAGGAAAAATTTTCTACGAGCTTCTCGACAAGACATACATATATATGTCTGATATACGAAGATAAAATTTTACTAGGCCATTGTAACGACAGGATAAGAAGGGAGTACATCTTTGGCAGGACAGCTTGTAAGCGCAGCCAACACGACACCATGTCTGGGAACGAACTTAGGCTTATCAGCTTTACGGCGAAATGAAATATCAAGAAATAGCAAGGACATGGGGCTGTCATCTCAATATAAAGAAGAGAACATGGTGGCCTCCAGATCATGAAACGCTAAATAACATTGCGATTACAAAAAAGAACTACTGTGAGAAGATAGTCAGACCGTCAAATAAAGGTTATCAGAATCTTCGCCGAATGCATATACCGAAATTTCTCAACAACTCCTAAGCCTCCAGCAAGAAGTACCGCAACGTTCCATCAGAGACGCTGCAACTGATATGCCGGGTTTTAGCCAACCGTCACCAGAAAATCCTTGGTTTGATGAAGAATGCCATCAAGCACTGCAGCTAAACAAATAGCATACAAAACGGCTCTGTAACGAAATACAAGAGCCGCTCGTGAGCTTTATGAGCTCAAGAGACGGGAAGAACATCAACTTCTCTACAAGAACATAAAACAGAACAAGAAGCACCAGATCAAGGATACTGAATGTTTTTACTCCAGGAATAGCGTACTACTGATAAAAAAAACACGCCTATAGTGATGAAGAAGGAAAGTCACAGTCAAAAAGTGAAAACTAGAGTCACATTCGACGCTGAGAATAAGGACTTTTTTTTTCTGCAGACTGTAAAATGGGGAAGAAGCCCAACATCCCATCATCAGGCAAAGTATATCATTTAACATAGCATGACCAAAACGAAATATCTAAAGTTTAATCCAACAAACCAATTAGATCTGATGCTGGAAATGACTTTGTGGAGAGCATACACGAACTCGTTTCTCAGGTCTTGTCAGTAGAGGGTATGTCTAGTGAATGAAATGAATTACAGTGTCGCTTGCCCGATTCACAAAAAGGGAGACCGATTCATCTGCATCAATTGTAGAAGTATAAGTCTATAAGGAACCTTTCGTCCCCATCAGATCAGGAAAATCGACAATCGACCAAATTTCCACTCCCCGGCAGATCTTGGAATAAAATCAAGAAATTCAAATCGGTACCCATCACCTTTTCAGCGGTTTTAAGGCCGCATATGACAGCATTTATAGCGATCAGCTTTATAGAGTGATGTCTACTTTTGGCATTCTTGCCAGGCTCGTCCGTCTGTGCAGAATGACAGAGGAGAACCCTCGTTGCTTCGTCAAAGTTAATAATAACTTACCCGAGACCTTTGATGTCAATAAAGGTTTTAGACACGATGACGCGCTGTCATTGTGACTTCTTTAATAACATCTTTGAAATATTTGTGCGCAACTCACAAGCGAAAACCGTGGCACAATCTTTCAAAAGTCTGTGCAACTACTAGCGTACGCCGAAGAAATGAAAGCTGCCAAAATTAGTTTATCGCTACATGAGGGTAAATAAAGTATATACTCGTATGCTGTCAACAAGAAAGGACATACAAAATCGACGAATTGGAGAGATCGTCACAGTCGACAGGTATTAAGAGACTTTATTAACCTTGGCTCTACTATGAATTCTGCCAACAACACTTCAGCAGAAGTAAAACGAAGAATCATTCTTGCAAATCGCTGTTTTTTTTTTTTGCCTAAGAAGGCAATTGAATAGTAAGGCTTTATCCGGAAACACTGTAGTCTTTCTTGGTCATCCAAGTCCTGCTTTCTGGCGCTGAAACATGGAATCTACCGAAAGCGAAAGAATACATCCTCAGTCGTTTCGTGAGAAAAATCCTTCGAAAAATATTTGACTCTGTTTGCGTTGTCGACCTTTTGTCGACCTTTGGAGGAGTAGATTTATCGACGAGCTATACGAGCAGTGCAGTGACATCGTTTTAGTCAGAGAGCCGCACATCAATCACTGAGATGGTTTGGATATATTGAGGGAATGGATTTTAATGCTCCGGCCCACATAGTCTTCGAATCTAAGCCGGAGGGACAACGGAATAGAGGAAGACCTATTTTTAGGTGACGGAGACAAGTAGAAAGGGAACTCAACTGACTTGGAATGCACAATTATGGGCAGTTACCCAGTAATAGGGCTAACTGGAGAGGCTTGTTAACTAAACTGTAGCACCATCTAAGTAAGTAAGTAAGTTCGAAGGTAGTAACAGTTCATACAAAGAAAATTAGTTTTGAGTTAATGAACAGTCACATTTTCGGTTAGAGGTCATTCGTTGTTGAAATGGGCAAAAAAACAATTTTGAAATTGGCAAAACTGTGGAAAAAAAATCATCCCAAGATGAGATTGTAACATATTGAGCTAGTCTTATCGATTGGCAACAGAATGTCAAACGTTGCGTCTTACTTATGTCCAAGTGGTAGAAAGATATTATACTTACAGCCGGCACGAGTCTGCTTATACGTACCAACCATCCGACCGGCATCGTCTCTCCCTCCTCCAATCCGGTCTAGCATGACAATTATAATTACTGCCGTACTCGTAAGCATCAAAAGTTTATTACTCAAATGTGTCATTTACTTTTTGACAATATCCTCTTGCCAGATACGTGCTTCACATAACAAATAGGCATTCTTTCAAGCATTTCGTTTATCTTCTCTTGCGTTCATTAATTACTCGAAAATGCTGGAGGAAAAAAGAAAAATCTCTCAAATGCTCAATTCAGAGATGAATTTTATTTCCTTTCTAGGAATACCACCCCAACTCAGCCCAAGCTGAACCAACGTCAAACCAGTAAACATCATAATACGGATAAACAGAAAATAGGAAATGACCTGTCAATCTCACACTGACATCCCTTAAATGGGGAAGATTCTACTTGCAACACGAAGACCATTAGTTAACTATCTCTCTCCCAACATGACTCAACGTTTCTTCAAACGCAAAACCCGTACTCTTACCCAATCTCATAACACGCGACATACACACATAAATGGCAACCTGACGTGGCACACAATGTGAATGCACGGGCACAAGTACAATATTTTGCAAAAACAGAGACCAACCAACACCGGATGGGGAAACATAACCATTTCAGAATTATTCCCGTTTGGAAAATAAAGAAATTTCCGCTCACTTGTTATGTATCTGTATCTGGATCTGTATTGCATTTAAACCAAATTGTGTTTACGAACGCAGAGAAGGATAAACGGGGCAAAAGCAACAGGGATCCATTTCAGTTATCCGCAGCATTATCCTTTCAAGCTAAAATCTTTTCTCAGCACACAATGAAAGCGAACGAAATAACTCTGCATCAACCCACGGACACCTATGAATATACCTATTCCTGGCAATCGAAAAAAAAAAAAAAAAATTAAAAAACACCCGTCTCTGACAGTCAGACAGATAGACAGACCGACATCATAAAAGGAAATGAATCCTGGATTTTATCGAATAGAAAGGACAAACAACAAAAGATTCATATGGATTCAGGAGAAAGACAGAATATGTGTAGTGTGTTTTCGTGTACGAGTTGAGATAACTAGGACATATGGTATGCAGTGAAATCCTTTGGCGTACTCACCTCATCCGGAAGCCACCTCTTCCGGCGGTTATGCGAAATCGATACATCATTTGAGTTATCGACTTTATTGCTATTGTCGCCTCTCAGTAAGATATCCTTTAGTATCGACATCGATGTCGACATTGATATCGACGATGGTTGCGACGACTTGACTTGCATTCGTTTTCGCCGCTTCAAGTCATCCAGCAACATACTGCGACGTAATCGTTCGCTGGCACAGTGTTCCGATTCTGCACCTGAATGTGATGATGACGACGACGATGATGTTGATCCTGATGCTCCTGCTGCTCCTGCTGCTGCTTTTGCTGTACCACCAGTACCAAAAGACGACGATGATGGCATATAGACATCGGTTAACTTATATACAATCGAATGGACACCGGATGCCAATAGATCTTTTGAATATCTATGCGATGGTTCTACATAAAATTGTTCGCAACTTGTTTCGATGGTGCCATCGAGAAGGTTATCACTAGTGAGTATGGCATGGACGTGAGAATTTTCATCATCTGCAAAGAGATACAAAAATAAAAAATTCTATATATTAGTGAATGGTTTAGTGAGTCGTGAAGATATTAGAAATGCACTATAACCAATTTTAGCTAGAATATCTTTTATGATCGTTTTCCGTTACGTGTGCAGACAGTTCGAAATGGATAAAAATTGCTTCTCGTAATGTTTCAGAGCCCCCGTAGCATGGGAGTAGGAGCATATTCCTTCCAAGTGGCCAGTGTAATGTACGGATAGATACGAGAATCTACCTAGCATTTACGAGTATGACTTGAATGGAAAATGTAATCTTTATTTCCTTTCAATTTTGAAGGAAATACCTTAATACAGATAGGTTACTTCTTACTCGTAAAAGATAATATGTATGAGTGGATCCATAAAGGCGATCCCTGAATAGAAGGGTTTCTGCACGAATGTGCTTTTAGTTCTTCATATTGTTGGCAACACGGGAAATTGACACTTCAGGAAGGAACTCGAAGAAGTTGGTATACGTTTGCATTACAAGTTTCTCAACTACTTACTCATATCCTGGAAAACGGCACAGTATCTCGAGACGAACATCGACTTATTAAACAAAGAACCATCGTTCTCATTATCTCTTCAAGTAAGTCTTACTTTTGCCACAGGACAACAATCAAACAAATACTCGTGCTCATAGGTGAAGAAGAAACAAAAATAAATTGCTCCCAAACTATTTTCATGGAACTTTTGGATTTCACGCTGTGGATTACAGCTTATATAAGGAGGATTCTTGACTTAGATGATAGGGTTAGAAAAGGCTTTATCTCCCCAACTAAATGAGTGTTTATGAGGCATGATATAGTCAAAGAAGCGCTTAGCGTTACCTCATGGTTCCCTTTGGGCAAACTAGCCAAAGATTTTTATGAGACCGATTTCAATATTATGTCAGGCCATCATGACATTTCAGATGAAACTGAACTGAAACTGAAATTGAAAATATATTATTGTAGGCCTTGTTGCCTTAATACTACATATATTAACAGAGATGTCCTGATGCTAATCTAGCATCAAAGGACGTCTGAATCACCCTAATAAGTACATTAGCTCGTCGGGCCGTTGTATCATATCAGCCAATTTTTTGTAGACGGACCACACAGTTAAGGAAAAAAGTCTATTCTCTTTGGATTGAGATCCATTATCTCACATCGGGTGAAGAGTATCAAACCAAAAGAAAAGACATACAATGATTCGAGCTGTGAAGGGGCTGCCAACGATGGAGAAATAGAGGAAACCCGAAAAAAGTTCAAACGCGACAGGAACGACTGCAACATCTTTCTTAAGCATGCACAATTTCACCAAACTGAGGCAAAAAATATTACAATGTCCCAAAGGTAGGAATAATTTTTAGTCATTCCTCAAAACTATTAGAAATTCTGCCCAACGTCCATCCCAACGCTCATTTGAAATGACATTCCAGCTCTCAGTTCTATGGATAAGGCCAGTCAGCTTGCTGCACACTTTAAGACCGGTTCAACACTTCCAGATTGTGATTTGTCTTCGCTCACACTTAAGCGTGAATCATCAATGGGACGAATTCACTTTCGCACTCGTGTAGTAGCAAGTGTACTTAAGGATCTTAAAATTCACAAAACCACTGGTTCAGAAGGTATATCGTCTCTTCATCCGAAGAGATTTTCTTCGCTGGCAAGATCAATGCGTAAGCTTTTTTTCCATTTTCCCTTCAAAACTCTTTCCAAAGAGAAGGAAAAGATCATTTTTCTAGCCCATGCGTATAAAAAAAACGAATCTTCTTCTCTCTTCCCCTACAGACCCGCTGCACTTACGACTTTTCTTTTTAAGGTCATGAAAACACCGATGAGCTGGCAGCTCATGAAATATCTCGAATGGCAGTATAGTTTTTGGGGCGAAAGGATCACTGGTGATCTGATGGCATGTCTCACCGAAAAGCGAAACCAAAGCGTACACCAACCTGGCGAAAGCAAGATAGTTGCACTTGATATTTCTAAGGCATTTGACAGACTTTCGCATCAGGCTTTTTTGTCGAAAATGCGTGCTTTTGGGATGGTTAAGTCTCTTCTCCAATGGATTAGAAATTACCAATTCAAGTTGTTCTGGATGGTTTAAAGATCACAATATTAATGCTGGTGTGTCCCAGGGCTAAGTCCTGTTCCCGACCCTCTTTTAAATTTGCATCAACGATCTCTTGTCTTCTACTATTTAATATATTCCATGACTCACGTCCCTGCTCTTCGGCTGTAGAACGGGAACGGCAGCGTATATTAAGCTCATTAAATTCTGATGTTAACCCCCCACAACTGTCGTTACAACCAACACAGACGTCTCGGACAGATTGGAACCCTCAACAGATATAACTTTGAGGTAATTAGGGACTTTATGTATTGAGCTGGTTAGAGACGCAGGTTAACCTCAGATTGTAGCGCCACCGTAAGTATGTAAGTCTGCTCTTATTAAAGCAAAATTTTAATTTCGAAATCGGAACACTATCAACTCTTGGTATGTGTTTCAATGATAAAATACGTTGGAACGACCACATGTCCGATATTATCAAAAGAGTTGCAAAACGTTTAGTTTTCCTCAAGCGATGTAAGAAATACTTCACTCCCTCTGATCAGGCCTCAACATAAAGGCGCTTATCCGCCCGAATTTGGAGTAAAATATTCGCATTTGGCCAGTAGCTCCTAAAACTTGATAGGTTCGGATTAAGGTGGAATCCCAGTATCTATAGATCTCCCGCTTGTTTAGGATGGCAATATAAAACGCTAGTTGCTCTATAAAGGTTTAAAATGGTACCACAATAACCTTTAAAGTAAAAAAAAAGATTTCGACAGGATAACAGCCAAGTGATTTTTTTCTCTTTGTCCTTGGATGAGTTATGAACGGCTGGTGCAGAACTGAGGTCAATGTCGTAAATTATTCAAAAGTTTGTACAACTTCTGGCATACACTGATGACATTGACATCATAAGAAGAGTTCAGCGGCCTGTTACAAGTGCGTTTGATACTTTCGAAACAAATCCGACGAAGTTCAACGAAGGTAAGTCAAAGCATATGCTATAAGCAACATGGGACACATATTGGCCATGGCAATCCTAAGCTTTGACTTGATAAAACAATAGCACCAAAGCAGAAACCAAATGAAGAATAACCTTTGATAATATAGGGTTTTCCAATAACGACTTGACAACTTTTTTTTAAAATATTTGAGATATTTCAAAAACTTTATTATTGGCTTGAAGTACAATCAAAACATTTATGAATAGAATACGACTTCGTTCATATGACCACCGCGGGCACCTTTGCAGCGGTCGATTCGTTGGACCCAATTTTTAACGACTCGGCACCACATTTCGGCCGAAACGGCCGCTATTTCGCGTTCAATGTTGGCTCTGAGCTCTTCCAACGTCGTCGTGGTGTTGGCATAAACCAATGACTTAACGTAGCCCTACAGAAAATAGTCAAGCGGCATTAAATCGCACGAAAGAGGCGGGCAATCGCCTGGTCCATGTCTTGAGATAACACGCTCACCATACTTACTCTTCAATAAATCGATTGTAGCGTGTGCTGTGTGGCTTGTGGTACCATCCTGTTGAAACCACATGTCGTCCAAGTCCATATCTTCCAATTCGGGTCAAAAATAATCGGTGATCATGGCGCGATAACGTCGACCATTCACAGTTACGTGACGATCGTTATCCGCGACGAAAAACGATCGATTGCACGCCGCCGGCATGCAAAACGCACCAAATAGTTATTTTTTGTGGATGAAGTATTGATTCATGAAGCACATGCGGGTTTTCACCCGACCAATAACGCATATTTTGCTTATTGACAAACCCATTTTTTGGGTTTTGCGATGAAATTCATCATCTTGGCGCATCTTCTCCAGAACCCAATCGGAGAACGTACGTCGCTTCAAATGGTCCATCGGCTTCAATTCTTAAGTCAGCTTGATCTTGTATGGGTGCAAACCAAAATCTTTACGCAATATACGCCATAATGTGGTCTGAGCGATGCCTAATTTTTGAGAACGCCATGGAATTGACTGATTTGGATCGTTTGCTACGGACGTCTGAGCGGCAGCGATATTTTCGACACTTCGACCAACCCGTTGTTTCACTGACACGGCAACATCACACAACGAATGTGTAGACCCAAATTTTTGCACTAAACTTGTTATCGCTTGTCTACTAGGGCGAGAATTACGACCGAAAATTGCAGTCACCGACTCCGAATATCTGTAGAATTTTTTTTATAATTTGCAGACTTTGCTCGTTAGTGTTGAGTTTACTGAATAAATTGACAGTGACAGTTTGATGAAAAGAAAGAGTGCGTTCACAAATTTAATTCAAAGTTGTCAAGCCCCTATTGGAAAACCCTATATAAAGGGTACTCCATTAGGTGCACCCCATTTTCCAATAGGATTTCTCAGAATATCATCTTTCTCCAGTAACGACTACATTATGTGCATTAACTTTGTAGGGCACAACGAAGTTTAGGTGATTGGATTCTATTGAGGATAGAAGATTCAGATGTTAACCCAAAAATCATCCTCGGTGACGAGGCACATATTTGGTTAAATAGCAATACTGCCGAATTGCCCTAGTAATCAGCCGAGAACTGTTTGGTGTGGTTATTACTTCTTCCGAGATGATTCCGACAAGTCGGTTACAGACAATGGCGATCCTTACTGCTCAATATTAATCAATCTTTTTTGTTTTGATAAGTTGCAGCTGAAAGCCTTGGAGGATATGTGGTTTTAGCGGGTCAGTTGCTACACAGCTCGTCTCATAATGGACTTATTGAAGACGAAGTTTTGTGATCTGCTTCTGGCCAGAAATGACCCTGTCCATTAACTGTCCCTCTTATGCCATTTAACCTCTAAGTTAATCACAGGTTTATGGCAACAAACCAGAAACTTTAGGCATGTCGTCCGATTGGCTTCCACAGCGTCAATCGTAGCTAGCTTATTCCTGAAGACCTGAGGGTTTACATATCCCTAGAGTCTAAAGGTTTGATATCGCACGATCTAGGCGGCCAATTTACCGTAGCAAAACTTGAAATTAAGTGCTCACCAAGGGTTCCATTGTTTCACGCGCTTTATGGCTAGTAGCGCCGTCTTCTTGAAACCAGAGCTCGCCGAGAGATTTCAGGAAGCACATAGTCCGTTAACATGACGCGATAATGGTTACCATTTACAGTAACATTCTGATTTGCCTCATTTTTGAAGAAATATGGAATAATGATTCCACAAGCCCATAAACTACACCATACCGTTAAGTAATGGTAGCTCTTGGTACTCTTCGGATTGCTCATTAGCCCAAATTAGGCAATTTTGTTTATTAACCTATCCATTGAGCCAGAAATGGGCTTCATCACTGAACAAAATTTCACGATAAGACACCGGATTTTCATTGAGTTTTTCCAGAGCCCATTCACTGAAATTATGACGCAAATTCAAGTCGCCTGTCTGTGGTCTAACCGATCGAGTATCATTCACTAATGTAAGCTGGGACTTAAATTTGCGAATGGTATTGGCAATAATGATTTCAGTAGGTCTATTATGCGCACCGTAAATTCCTTAAATCGCACGAAAAACATTTCTCACAGAACGCTGGTTTTCGTAATACAACTGAAAAATTTGGAGATGCTGTTGTGGTGTGAGTCTTTCCATGATGACTTGCCAAATGATACTGAATAAAAATAATAAAGTAGTTTAATTGGAGTCATGCGTAATCTGTTAAAAAAGGCCTATTAAAAATTAAACCTTACGATGAATCACCCCTTATTAGAAAAAAGCCCAGCTCATTCAGCTCACCCTACTACTGATGGAACGGCGAAATATGATCCCTGAGAACTATCGATCTGAGAGCGATATGAAAGGCCTAGCTCGGGAAGACTGAATTTTATCAGGATCTGGTTACCTTTAAATAAGCGAGAAGATCCTTTTAAAAAAAGAGAAGCTTCGAAAAGCTGCTGGACATAGCCAATATAAACACTTGGGCAACTACCTACAGGATGGTCATGACAAAAGTAAAAAGACATGGAGCACTTCAACTAGCATGCTCGACAATACTGGAAAATATTTTTAAGACACTATTTCTAGAAAAATCACCGAACCATTTCCGCGAAGCCGTAAAAATTGCAGATGAAGAGATCCCACCTGTTACAAAAACAAATGGCGTGCAAAAAGATTTTCGATAGGAAAACACCAGTCCCGCATGGAATACCAAACAGAGTCTTAAAAGCAGTCTTAAAGAGGGGACAGATCACTGGAAGCTTTTGCGTTTGTCCTTTTTTCCAAAGGAAATAAGCCTCCAGGAGTTCCCTCATCGTATCGCCCCATGCGCTTTTGGATTTCATAGGAAAAATTGTAGAAAAGGTCTTTACAACAGACTGGTGACAATAGCAGAAGAAAGCAGTGCACTGTCAGAATACCAGTTTGGGTTCCGAAAATCTCACCCACAGTGTACGCAATCAAAACATTAATTGATATAACAACCAGAGCCACCGAAGGACGCCGAGGCGACTTCGTAAAAAGGAATACTGTGCAGTGGTCATATAAGACATCAAAAATGCTTTCAATTCAGCAAACTAGAAGTTTATAATGAATTCTCTTGCTAGAATGGACGTACCAAACTACATCCTCAGAACTATATCTTATTACTTTAGGAACAGAAAGCTAAGCTGTGATACTGACGAGGTTATCAAACACTACAACGTTACAGGAGGTTGGAACATTATGACGGTGTTCTCAGGTCCCAAAGTCCATACACGTGAATGTTACAGGCCTTGCGAAAGATACCACCATCGACCGTATCCACGAAGTAGAACCGGATTCAAACGAAGCGATCTCCCGAATTAAAACTTGACCTGAGACAGCAAGCCATCAAAAGATAAAACAGAAACAGTTCTTGTCAGCAGGCGCAATGCCGTTGAATACGTTGAAAACCTGCATTAAGGTACCTAGTTCTTATGATTAGTAATAGGCTTGGCGTTAAGAGTCACGTAGACTCCTAGCATCGATCACTCAATCCTTGCTGACGAGATTAATCCCAAACATAGGTGGACCCACATACAGCCCCAGATTATTACTGTTGAATGTACATATTTAGATCAGTTGTAATGTACGAATCTTCAGTATGGACGGGCGCACTGATAATAAAAGAATCTAAAAGAGGGATACTGCGAATATAATGACTAATCGTTATGGAGACAATCTGCGAGTTCCGGACCATCTCAGAGGAAGCAGCTATCGTTTAAGGTGGTATGATGCCCATTGACATAATAGCCGAGGAAATGAGACGCGTACACACGGGAATACTTTCTTGTCCACCCAATAGATCGATTGGGGAGATTCATAAGGAGGAAAGGGATATTTCAGTTCAAAAGGTGCAGAACTGATGGGACAAGCAAGCCCATGTTTTCTAGCCAAAGGCTAGATTCCATTCGTGTGTTCCGCGGGGCGAAGTGATGGAGGTAAGTTCTAGTAAGTAGGAGTCTAACACTGACACCTTCATGGATGCGGACATTATTAGTTTCCCCTCTGAACCAAAAAAAAAAAAATCTTGGAAGTAAACATTCAACGTGAAATCTGTGCAATATCGCCAGAATTATGTATAAAAAGCGGTTTTATGGAGAACATTTGGATGATAACATATTTCGTAACTAACCGTACCAATTATATTTCAGCGATACCTTTTATAGAACGACCTGCTGCGCATCTAATGAAAAAGTCAACTGGAAAGTAAATACTTTCCACGAACAATTAAGACCGCAATTGAACAAGATCCTGAAAGTTCTCTTGGTTCGATTGAGTAATATTTATTTTTAACTATAACAGAAATGTCGGTGCTCAACTGTTACGATATCTAAAATCATGTTGAGTGGTGAACACAATCACTCCGGTCCGGTAAGTCTTCGAATACAAGCCGGCTACAATGCGGTAAAGCAAAAACTCTTAATCTCGAACTCGAACGCAAAGGAATTTTAACTAAATTGGAAAGCGCAATTGAAGAAAAGTACGAATTGTTGTAGATCTTTCTCTGTACTGTACCGTCCAGCTGGTGCTCATCCACTTTGCATGTTTCAAATATAGTAGTCATTGTGTAAGGACTCTTCTGGACAGGTTGTCGTCGCTATATAGCCCTGAAAATTCATCGCTTTATCCTCTATTCACCATCTATGCAGTCAATCAAACAGAACTCCAAGAATTTTCCCTTTAAACTAGCATAGGACGGTCTCAACCATTCTCAATAGAATTTATGCTTCTCCGTCATAGAGCGGATGTTGAAATTTGTATAAAATTACTTTAGTTATTCGAGTGAGGACTGTGCTCCTCTTTTAGGCCAAAGATACAGAAATTGGCCAAAGATATTCTTTGTGTAATCTGATGGCTGATGCCGTTTATCTACCGGAGTCAAGGCAGGTTGCTTTATCTATGTGAGGTGACGTACTTTCCAAGATACCTGTTTTGCGAATGCAGACAGCTTTAACATGGACTGTCTTGCTCTCGTGGACTGAATAGGCCCATTTTTGTAGCGCCTAAATCGATACTCACGATCGTTTATTACTTACATTTATCACAATGTGTTCTTCTACTTACATATGTATGTATATCAATATCAACGGGGTATGTCAATTCATTCAAGAAGGATACACAAAAAATGCGTGACAGCGTGTCATTTTGCCGAAATTCTTGTTTGACTTGAAGGTCTTAGGTCTTTACTGAAGCTTGCGTTCTTTATCACAGACATTGCTCTGTGTAATTCTTCTCTTTTCTGGGCTTAAGACACCCTGTTACGAGTATGGAACCAGGTCAGGTTGTTGACAAAGGGAACAGTGTGCCAAAACATTACAACGGATAAGATCGTGTGTTGATATTCAAGGAACTTTTACCTGTCACGGTTGGCAATGAATTACATCATTCAATCATATTTTGGAAATTACTTAGTGTATGATCCTTACCACATCTTCTCTCGTTGTTTTTAAGAGCTTGGCGACTAGGACATCAGTTCCGTCAGCTTTGTTGGGCATACGATTAGACATGACTATTTCTACTTTATCCACGATAAGTGGTACTTTTAGTCGTGCAATAGCATCTCTTCATATCTTTCATATCCTCCAGTCCAGTATACAATACATCACGTTTCTCCTGTTTGCAAAGCTGCTCTGCTGATCTGTTCGCTGCAAGTGTTGGTGGCGGAAGGAATGCCAGTATATCAGAAGAGTCAACTCTGATGGATACTTGGCAGCCCTGTTACTGGTCGTCAGTAATACTGGCAGTATAGAATCACTTAGGAGATTTAAGGGCACATAGTTGGCAAATGTTCTGGTCAGTATTTTTTGGTTTGGAATGTTCAAGGTATTTGCAGCTATACCGTGACTACAACAAAGCAATGATTGAGGATTGCCTCTTCGAACACTTGGATCATTCTGCAGGGGTGGCTTCAAAGTCAAGCCGTATTAAACCAGACCAGTATCTCAAGACTTTAAGTCTTCATCCACATAGAATTGCATCAATAAATTGGAGCTAATCATACCTTTTTACTTCCGCGGTTGTTCGACTTGAAAAACTTGAAGTATGTTTTGGCTTAGATTTTTTGGCAATTACCTCGGCTTAAAAAGCCGGTGGTTATGTCGCAGATTTTCGAATGTTAAAGAGCACACTTAAGTTTATCTTGCTGCTCTAATAATTGTTACATAAGTTGGTTTGTTGCATTAGTGTGCTGATGACATTGCATAACACGATACATGGCTTCAATTTAATTATTTTTTAAACGACGTTTCCCCCTATTTTACTAAACATTTGCTGCATACACAAAGTGAATACATCTCTCAGGCCATGTACACATAATTTTGAAGTCTTAAAAAGGAACACTGAAACTTCTACAAAATAGTAAGCCCGGAAATGTTCTTAAGAAATCTATTCATGCTTCTTACTTAAAGTATAAAACTGTCCCACTGATAAAAAAAAAAAAATGCTTCTGAAGCCTTGCAAACCTGCAATCATCGTGGCGGTTTGTGTGTCGCGCTATTTTTTCTCTGAGAAAGACCGCCTGGCGCTATGTAAAACCATTCCAAAGCTATTTCAACGTCTAAGTTCACGAAACAAGAACATTGAAATGGATTTATATCCTCGCAATTTTATAAAAGGATATTTGTGGTTTCAACATACGCAGACCATGGTATTCACAAAACTGTTTTGTTCTCATGAAAAAAGCGATCCTTTGTCGGAGTTTACCCTACAAAGCCAATCAAAAACGCAATGTCTGCTTTAAGCATGAATCTGTATCCGACTTTGTGCAGGTATTTCGAATAAATATAAAAAGACTTAGACACAAAGTTGGCAAAACTAATTAGGAATGACACACAACAAGGTGTCAGATTAAGGAAGTACTTAATTCAAATGCCAATGCATAGGTTAGCTCTAGACCTGCAGCAAATAGCCGTTATTAAAATTATTAAATTCTCTGCGGTTATCTAACAAAAGTTTTATGAGGCACGGTATGATGTGTTGCAAGATATCCTTAAGGATTCCTTAAATAAATCAGGAAGTAGTCGCAAAGTTTAAGTGCGAGCAGATTAACGCCATGGAATATGCTTCACAGACACTTTGCTTTTAATTGTGAATATAAAATTTAACCATAAATAGAGGAAACGAATTTCTCCAAGGACATCCAGCAGTTTATTAGCAGGCCAACTGGTTTTAATAGTCCTTTGACATGGCATTTCAGGAAGATAAACTTAATGCCTACCCGTTATGTGGTTATGTGTGAGTCAAGATGTCTGGGAATTCTATCAAATTGAATTAGTCGGCTGGGAAGTGTAGATTTCCTGAAAAGGGAATGCAAGAAGGGTTAAGAAACTTCATCAAGATAGGAAGAAGTCATTCAAGTGGTTGAAAGGTTATCCGAGTTATAGAACATTTTATTGATGTTACCTTATGGCTGACCCATTGTAAGGTCGGAAAAAAGTGTACATTTTTGCTGATTGCGGAAAGCAGCAAATTCATTGACCTCTTGATACAGCATTCGTTCGGTCTACAGGGATCTTGGACAGTCATGCCATCAGTTGTTATTCTCACATAAATTACGGCGATGGCGGCTTCACTGTTAGTTTTCAGAGATGGAAACAGTCCAAAGAAAGCAATTAAACAGTGTTAAGCTGAACGATCTTGGCGGGCAAAAGGTGTCCTCGAAAAGCGAAATTATGCATCCTTATCCTCTACCGTAACGCTCATGGGCCCCTGCCCAAACATCTATGCTTTGCCCATCAATGATGTTGTCTAATAAAAAGCAGAGGGAGAGCAAAATACTGGTCTTGTCGTAACGGTTATCAGTTGACGCCACCTATGGCCGGCCATAGGTCTTGTTAGCGACATGATCACCCTACCAGGACTTAAAGAACGGTACCATGGTAGTCAGGAGCTCCCCGGATCTCTGTCCGAACCTGACTTGTTGAAGTAGGTCCCCCTGTAGGAGCGTCATGCTAGCTGTTTAAACCCAAATCGCGAGAAGGGTCTTCTAGTTGGTTTGACCCATTTTAGAGTTACAAATCAGTACTAAGTGTTGTGAACCTAAGATCAGCAAGCGGTTTTAGGTCGGCCTCGACTCATAAAACAGGTGGAAGTTGTGTCTACAACACAACACAAGACAAGGAAATGTCTCCTGTCTAATCTAGTTCTATCGATATTTTTGCCTTTGAAATTGCCAGCAGCATTCCGCCCTACCAAACTTTTAACTGGAACGCCCATTCAGCTACGAATGCTCACCGGTATACCCTCAAGTCCACTTTCGGACGTACTCCGAAACATTGTGCGAGCCGTACAACTCGCTTATTGGGCTGTCGAGCTACTTATTTCTTATCCATTACCACCATCAAACATTTAAAACCAACAAACGTTAGTACCCCTTTCTTTCTTCCCCGATTTTCTTTCGCTCGTGCTACATTTAAATATTTTAAGGGGGTTTGCCAAAAAAGTATAAAAATAAAAACAAATCGATTGTTCCTTGACTTGTAGTACATCCTGCTAAAACTAGAGGTCTTCTGTATCCTCAAACTCCGGACACCTCTGATCCATAAAATGCCACAAACAGTTACTAGTTTTGGGAGCATTGGCATCTCCTGAGTCACTCGTGGATTTCTGGTGCCCTAGATGTGGCAATTTTGCTTATTAACGTAGCCGCCAATGTGAAATTAGGCCTCATCCGAAAACACGATTTTAATGCAAAAATCAATGTCAGCGTGCATCTTTTCTGGGGCCCAATCCAGTTTCAGTTGTTGCATTAATTGGACCTTGTACGCATAGAGAATCAAATTCTTTAGTCAAAATTCGTGGCTGCAAGCTCCCTGGGGTCAAACTCCCGAAAACGGTGACGAATGGAGATTTTTCGGTCGTTTTCAACACTTTCCATTACTTTGGCGATATTTGCCATTGAATATCTACGACAACTCTTTAAGTTCGAATCCGACCACAATAACCGAAGCCACTATACTTTGTTTATACCATCATTTCGAAACTATACAGATACTAGCCCTTTCAAGGTGCAGATATTGATGTGAGTCATACTTTGGCTCGAATTTCGTCTAAACTCGAAACAACCTTGTTTTTGCGGATCTGCTTTTTTGTAAGAATACATTATCCATTTATTTTGTCGGCCCTTTTCCTAAGCTGCCCCGTGATTCAGGATACACATTGCGCAGTCGAAATTTTCTAGAATGAGAACCGCAAAAATTATAGATTTCACAAGAGAGAAGGTATTGTACTATTGAGACAAAATATCTAAGTCCCTTAGTGTTAACTGTAAAGGATCTGTAGTTTCCTTTGCTTAGATACAAAACTTCAGTGCTTTAGCTAGTTTCTATAGTTTATTTCCAGAGCTTTTGTGCTCCATATCTTCGACTAATTTGCCTTAATATAGGTTTCACTTGAGTGTAATGCGCTGAAAACGTACAGAACAGCTTAAAAGGGATTAAGCAAGACTACTTTCGACTACTATACTTTAATTAGAGTGAAGAAGCTGGCCCACGGTGTCTTTTAGCCTGTGTACCTTCGACCAGCGACCTGTAAGTGACTTGCAATTTGTGCCTGTTTTAAGCTTTCCTTTTTTAATTGAGTACTGCTGGGCCGGCCACCGCCCGATTTGAAGCTGCAAACATGTGCAGGGTGCCGTGAGCCTAAGATCGTAAAAAGATTCTAGATCAGTCTCGACTCAAACCAAGGGTGGAGCTTGTGTTCTCAAAACAGGTTCCAACTTTGGTGTTACTGAAATATGGTAAGCGATAACCAAGGGAATATCCTGGTCCCTATAGATGTATGGACATAACGTGAGCTTAAGTCTCCACGGCATGTGTTCACTTAAAACACAGATTTGAACTGTGCCAAAACAAAGAAATACAAGACCAGAGCAGGGTGAATCCGCTGCTTTTGTCTTGGGAACGGCGTGGTAGATTACCATCTTAAGGAGAATATTTGCCGTCGCAGTAAACCAGAGGACTATAATTTCGAGTGCTGAAAGCTGCGCTGCAGTGCAGAAACTGCAAACGAGCCAATAGAACCCTTCATTGTACTTTGTACAAACCCTAAAGGATCCTCCTCAGTGTAGTTTAGCAAGGCTTCTAGGTAATCGCCCGGTAATATATATTTACGTTCGATGCGATGGGTAGGAGTTGGTAGGAGTGGCATTGAAGCATGAAACAGCTACCAGAGTTAGTTTTAAGTGGAATGTTGTCATCAGAACTGAATTTGACTTAAGGTCACACGATTCAGAAGCTGGAAAACAATTTCCGAAAAGAGGTGAAATATGGGAAATGTCGACTGGAATGTTGATTTTGTCTGTGTGTGAGGTAACTTCGTTATCAGGAGTATTGAAGCTATTATGTCGATCAACTGATTGCGTACATTAACGATTGCATTACATGAACCAACGATAATCCCTCACGATGGTGGAATCGAATTTAGATTGACAAGCGGAGGGTGTTCCGGAAACTGAGAAAGAAATCAATAGCTCGGGCTGGGTTCAACCTACCGGCGTTTCCTTGCTGAGTACAAGGACAAACGAGTCCGATTGCAAGAATTTTGTGGAAAGGATCATGGTAGAAAGGCGTTCGAAGAGCATGATCGGTACAAGGTTTTCTAAGGACCCTTCAATTTGGCTTCAAGAATGGTAAGAGTACCGAAGACACGTGGCTTCTTCTGAAAGAAAGAGTATCCTAACCAGGTTATGTGAAAAAGGCTCCCAGGAATTGGGATATGTTTGTGGAAGCAACATTTCTTGCACACGAGTGTTAAAATGAGTGTGGAGCGTCAATTTGCAGTCCACATGGAATATCATGTTGGATCCGCTTCTGGGGCGATTGAACCAGCTCTGTGGATGTTGCGCATATGCGGATTATCTGCTTCTTACTGCAGAAGGAGAGTCTAGAGCTGTGGTGGAAAGACTAGGAGAGAGGACACTGCCAGTTTTCGCTTAATGGGAATAAAGTGTGTGTGTTGTTGGAAATAATTCGATAGCTGTCAATCCAGGCCTAAAAGTGAACTGAAAGTGACAGTAAGATTGTGAGCTCGACCTTAGACTATATTCGGGAACCACTGGAAGGAAAGGAGCTGTGGAACTTACGTTCCAGCCTATCCTGTAGAGGTAGGTAACCTTGTGGGGCATCGTAAAGACTGTGGGGAGGGTAAGACAGATTGAAGCTTGATCATCTCATGGTAGAAAATAGATTGTAGCTTGCTATGAAAGATGCTGAACTAAGCCACAGCTACTATATTAATTGGTCTGCTTAGTGTAAAGATGAACTGAAACTGGGTGCTATGATCCATTGAATGACTGAGGTATTTGATAGGCCTCGACGCTCACCAAGCCGAAAGTTTGTGCCCTGCACACGACTTTGAATCTAGTACTGATGCTACTTAAAAGGTAGCTGATCAACGCTTTGTTTTGATATCTCATACGAAGACGTACCGTAGGAATGAGTCTTCACGGCAGGTACCTACGGTAAACACTTGAGATACCTGTCGAACGACAAGCCTTCCGTCGGAGGCATGTCCACATTGATCTAGTTCGATGTCGTGTCATAAATGGAACCACTGGTGTTATCGGAACCGAAAAACTTACCGAACCAGGCCTTAAAACGCCATACAGTAAGTTATCACTTTTAATTGAGAGAACATGTGTTCTTAATTTCAACCGTTTGTCCTCTGTACTCGTGTAATTCTTCAAAATTCAGGTCTTTAACGTATGTTCTATGTCCTACCTGGGATGCTTCAGTATCTTGTAAAACATAGTTTCAAAGCCTTCCTCTCACGGGGATGACCTTTGAAACGATTTTAAAGTGACCGATTTAAGCCGAAACGTTGCAAAATAGACGTCTATATATGAGATTCTGACATAAAGTTAAAAAATTTAAAAAAATCTCTCTTCTCTCATTGAGGGCCAATTGAATCCTTGCTGGTATTCGTATATTTTGTATCTTCATGCTTTTATTCCCCTCACTGGTCTAGTTTACTTTGGAGATTATTTTTCACATTGAAAACGGACAAACATTTGAAGAAACATACAAACAATAAGGACAACGACATACGAACAGACACTTACGAATAAGAGAAAAAAAAAAAAAATAAATAAATAAATAAAATCTCCTGAAGGGTATTGATATCACCGGAAATATGCTGCCTCATTTCATTTCGCCAAAATTTTGGTTTAAATTTTAATTTTATTTTTTTTTTTTATCTAAGAGCTCCCACAAAGAATTGTACGTACGAGTACCACTAGTGTGTTTGCGTAATGGAATTGAATTGAATATTTTGTGCGAAGCTCATGTTGGTGATAAGGACTTTTTTTATGCATTCATCATACCATGGAGATTCGTTTCATGTTACGTCACAAAAAAAAAGAAGAAAAACAGGCGGCCATGTGCGTATTGCGGGCATATAATTCATACTCGGTCGCATTTGTGTGGGAAAGGATATTAAAATTATTCCTTTTTTAGTGATAAGTCGGTTTTTATTTACAGGATATTAATTTTTACTGAGATATGTACGTACAGAGGAAGTCTTTATTTACTGCTGTTTATTCTGCATGTGCTCATTGAGTTGTGTGCGGCTGTGTGTGAATGGAAAATCGTTCGTAAGAGACTCCGTCTGGGAGAGCAATATTAATAGTCAAAGCTCCGGAAAAATGCTCAGAATCAAGGAACTGAAGACCCATAAAGTGCTTTACGATTATAAAAATAATACTATTGACAGATACTCGTATTTTGCCTTCATATATTTACGAATACATAGGTACGATCTGAAAGGGATTAATAAAAATTAAATTGCCAATGGGACAGCGGTGGATGCTTTTAAAGAAACATTTTCTCCTCAAAAGAGTGCGCTTAGATATATAAACTACAAAGTGAGATGTTAGAGGAAAATAAAAAAAATTTAAGGATGGTGTTGAATAGAATTCCTCAGAAGCATATTTTAATGACTCAGGACTCAGTACTTCTGGTCGAAGTCTTTAATTTACATAATAAGTAGAAGCTTACAAGATTCCAGGGAACAATTTTCCCCAATTACGTCTCAACAACGGCCTTAAATAATCATAAATACTGTGCTCTGTTCAGTAGGACTTTCTTTTCCATTGGTATTCATACCATACAGTTAGCATCAAAGTCATTTTCTTGTTTCGGCAGAACTTGGGCTTAAATTTTGATAACTATCTTTTAAACAGTCATATACGTCGCTTGATAAAGAAGTCCGACAGTCCCAAATCTAGTTTAAGGAGGAATAGGGATTATATTCTTACCGTCAAGAAACCTCCAACACGAGTTCAGTGTATCTCTCTATAAGATTCAACAACGACGTCAGAGTTTGATTTCGTAGTTACCATTAAGTACTCCGATATATTCGGAAATCAAGTCATTTATTAGTTTTTCAGTATCAAGCAACACAGTCCTGTCAGAGAGACCCGCAGGACGATTGATCGGGAAACTGCTGGGTGTTCTCTAACTTGGATTGGGCCAGCAGCACAAAAATCATAGCGAAATACTTGGCTTACCTAAACGTGGTGATCTCCGGTAACAGCATAAGTAGACTCTTACTCATGAAGGTAAAAGTGGTAAGGGCATGCTCGGCCAATAACATAACTGGTCTACGTCATCATAAGGATCAGGACCCTATACGGAAAAAATTTAAAAGATGTAAGGAACCAACTTACTATTGACCTACTACGCATGGAATATTCTGACCCTTAACAGACTGTGTGCAGCATAACAATTAGCAGAGACCCTTGATTGCTATCAAGCACCGCTATTCAGGCTTCTACCATTAATAAAATTGTCTTACAAAAAGCGAGGATAGAGCAAATACTGGTTTTATCGTAGCGCTTTTCAAAACTTAACACTGTTGAACACTACGATTTGACCAGTTACAAGCAGCCGGTCATAAGCTCCTGTTGGGTGGCAGGACTACCAGTAGTTCATTCCAGTTACTTTACTTCTCTGATTGGTAAAGAGAAAAGAAACAGTCCTTATTCGGATGTGGAGTTACCATATCCGGCAGTAAGTCTGCCATATCTGGCAAAAAGTCTTGTGTTTCCGACATGTAAGCGAGCGTCTTATGACAATCCGCATCAAAGCTAAAATCGCTAGCATATGCCTAATATGCGTCCATGTCCCTGCGGCGGACAAGGGCAACGTCAACAAAGAATGTTTCTACGAGCTCTTCTATACATAGTATGAGAAATGTCTTATATTTCAGACATTCAAAATCGTATTCGGCGATTTTAGCGCTAGAATAGGAAAGAAGGACATCTTTATTAGGGCAGTTGGTAAGCACAGCCGACATTGGCATATTGACTTTAACGAAATATTACTTTGGGAGCCACGCGCTTTGCTCATCTCAATAGACACAAAGGGACATAGCGGTTTTCGGATCGTGGAACGCTAAATTAATTTGATCAAATTGCAATGGACGTCCGAATGTTCCAAGCGTCCTCGACTCGAATCAACAGCTTGTTTCACCCAAGGTGCGAGTGCTTATTTCCCAAGCTTCATAACGAAGAAAAAACTGTGAGAAGATATAACGTAGAAAAGCTGCAATCGGAAGAGACCGAAAGAATCTTAGCCGAGCGCATATCACGAAATCCCTCAACAAGACCTATGCCGACAGCATCAAGTACCGCAGACAAGTGGCAACGTGCGATTAGGGACGACGCAGGTGATGTTTTTGGTTTTACCAGACCACTTCTAAGAAATCTCTGGTTTGATGAAGAGTGCTGGCAAGCACATGCAACTAAACTAGAAAAATACAAAACGGTTTTGCAACGAAGGACAAGTGACACTCGTGAGCTAAACGAGCAGAAGAGATGGGAAGGACATCAGCTTTTCAAGAAGAAGAAGAAAGGTCACGAGAAGCGCTCGATCGGAAATAGCGAGAGGTTTTACTCCAGGAATAACAAACGGGAAAACGTGTCAAGGTAAGAAGTCTGTAGAGATGAAGAAGTAAATCTTGTAGTAGAGTAACAGTCGGTGCTGAAAATATAGCGAAGAAGCCCAACATCTCGCCATTAGGGAGAATAGACAATTTAACTTAGACGAAGACAGCCAAAACTTTCGTCCATCTGACCAAAATAAAGTAAGTATAGTAGTATCTCCCTTAAGCTGAAAACCAACTATTCCGTTGAACTTGATGGCTTACCGGCTAATGTATTTAAATCTGCTGGAAATAACTTCGTGGAGAGCATATTCGTATACCAACTCCTTTCTCAGATCTGTTCGCAAATGATGGAATGAATGGAATCTCATTATCGTTTGCCTGATCCACAAAAAAGGAGACCGCCTCAACCAAGTCAACTGTAGAGGTAAAAGTCTCCTTAATAGTGCATACAAGACAAACATCTGATTTCTTCACCATCATCCTTAAAAAAATTGCGCGAAACATACAAGCGAACAGCGGAGGAACAATAATTCAAAAGTTGTGCAACTACTAACCGATAATATTGACATAATTGTCAATAAATGTAACGAGAAACTATACGAGCTGTACACTGACATAGACTTGGTCAGAACCAGTCGTCTGAGATGGCTAGGACATGTAGAGGGAGTGCAAGTCTTCGGATCTAACCCGGAGGGATAACGCAATAGATAGAGAACTCACTTTTAGTGCCGCGCACAACCGACTTGGAATGCGCAAGTGGAGGCAGTTAGCTAAGGACCGAGCTAACTGGAGAGGTTTGTGAGTTCTCCAGTTACACCCGAACTTTAGCGCACCTACTATAAGTAAGCAAGTCAGCTACACAGTCAAAGTAGAGAAACTAATGAAAGAATTTCCAGAAAATCACAGTCAGCGCTCATACTCATGTCACGAGTTATCTGCCCGACCAAGAAAATTATAAATTTTTCTTTAAAGCGACAGCAATGAATATGAATAAATTAACAAGCAGTTGTCAGATCATATGCTGCTAAGTTATGTTGTGGTGATATTAGCAATCCAAGAATTGCAATCGATTGTACGAGGGTGAACAACTGTAACAGGTATCATGGTATATACTACAAAGAGAAAAATGAGGATCTGTCATCAGAGAAATAATAATCAAAGAAGCCTTCAGCATGGAGAAGAACGCCTTTGCCAAGGGTTGGTACAGTGAACTCTTTTCCTAAACACGCAAACAAATTTCAATGTAAAATAAACTGTGAGAACTACGTATTTTAAGAAACTAAAGCAATACACTGTGGTAAAGTGGAGAAAGATGAGAGCTATTTGCGAACTTTACGAAAAACTTGTCTTTCTGATAAAAGAAAGTGCTTCATTGATGTCATTGGCATACTTTCACCAGAGATTAAAACGATGATAACGCCGAATCAAAAACCTGAAAGAATAAGGATAGGATCGAAGAAGCAATCTCAGTGCCAGGGAGTTTAACCATTCGAATCCTAACAGAATCGTAGACAACTCCGACCCCCATCATAAGCAGAATTCTGGATAACCAAACAAAAGGATAAAAATGCTTCTATATCAGTTGCACTTTGTCGGTAAGAAATTTTAAAGTGAATGTATGTTCAGGATTTGAATCTCAACATTGTTTCCTCCCCCGATCTTTAGAAAAAGGAGATCCTTCTTACTATACCACATCCAGATAAATCATGCTCCTCAATAACGTGTAGCACTCTGCGCCGAATGCAAATGAAAAACGCGATCTGCCTTGAAGAGGTTGATAACGATGCCAATGACACTTTTGATGTCGACAAACAGTTTTGACAAAATGAGCCTTCATATGTTTTTGCATACTTGAAAGTATTGTGCGAAATGCAGACGCTAGTTTCAGAGACACAATAATTCAGAAGACAACTGCTTGCATGCGCTGACGTTATGCCCACTTCTAGTGCATTTGTAGCTTTTGAAAAAGAAGCGGTAAAGATAGGTTTAGTCATAAACAATGGTCAGAAGGTTCAAAATTTATTTATTCCATGGTAAGGACATATTAAGAGAACCAACACCGGTTCTATGAGTCGAAGAGTCTTATGAGACATAACGCGATTAGAGCAAATATTTTCGAAAATTGGGCTGCAGACGAATCAAGCTAATGGGCAAAATAATTTTGTCTTTTTTTTTTTTTTTGGATTGCAGAAAAAATATGCATCTACGATATCATTAGCTTTGAGTGAATCCACAACAGACTAAGCTCTGTATTCTAAGAGAGAATCCTTTACTATATGTAAACAAGTATAGAAGGTATCCACAGCCCCGATAAACGTTCATCTTCGTAGATTTGACCAAGCAAAGAAAAGATAACTTGCCTCCAATGGCGTTATATTGTTGCTCCCATCATTGATTGATTGATTGATGGATCGTATGATAATGAGTTCTCCAAAAATGCCTAATTACATCAGATCGTAAGAGTTTTTTCCCATACTAATGAAGGGTATTCCCCATAGCGGAGTTCGGCCTCGTATTCAGTGCAAAAAAAAAAATCAGTTTGAATTGAGTTGTGACGGTGACAAGTAAAAAAAAGTGAAATGTCTGGTAAATATCATCAACTGACTTGGGACGAAAAAGTTCAAGTATTGACTTTAGTCGAAGAAGGGCTTGGCTATCGTGAGATTGCGTTTAACAAAGGATGCTGTCATTCAACTATCGTACGACTGATGAAGAAAAAAGAAAATTTGGATCCACTGAAAAGGAAAGAAGGTTCGGGACGAAAACGTAAAACAACCCAAAAGACGGACAATGTATTACAACGAATTAGCATGAAAGATCGCTTTAAAAGTGCTGTCCGTATAAGAGCAGAGCTGAGTGAATTTCATCAAGTCGATCTAAGCGCCGAAACCATATATGGAAGACGCCCAACGAAAAAACCTCTCCTAACCACAAAAATGAAAAAAGCTCGCTTGACGTGGGCAAAAAAGTACGAAGATTGGACGCAAGATGATTGGCGATGTGTGATATGGTCCGATGAAAGTAAATTTAATTTGTTGTGTGCCGACAATTTGCCATACGTACGACGGTCAGCAGGTGAAAGGTTCAAGGACGAGTGCATAGTCAAAGCAGTGAAGTTTCCTTTTTACGTTTTGGGCCCTTTGCACTTTTCTAATAGAACTATGAACTCTCAAAAGTATGGAGAAGTAGTAAGGGAGTTTTTGGTACCGGCAATTGAACAGCATCATTCGTATACTGACGAGTGCATTTTTCAAGATGATTCTGCACTTTGCCACCGCGCCAAATCCTTAAGTAAAGTGTTATAAATCAACTTCTAGATGTCTACTTTATAAGTAATAAACAGACAAGTAACTAGAGTCTTTCAATAATTTTCAGTTTATGACAACGTTTGATGACCTCGGAATAACCCGACTAGACTGGCCACCTAATTCGCCCGATTTAAACCCAATCGAACACTTGTGGCATGTAATGAAACGTAAGGTGGCGGAACATAAACCAGAGAGTAAAAAAAAGCTAAATGAAGTTCTAGAACATGTATGGAATACTGAAATTTCAAGGGTTATTACTGAACTTCTAGTAAACTCGATGCCTTCTAGAATAAAAGCGGTTATAACCGCCAAAGGAGGAGCAACTCGGTATTGATAATTTTTTTGGTAAAAGTGGCATATCTAAACATCTTATATACACATACACATCTTATATATACATGACTGTATTAAAATATTTTTAAAAAATAAGAAAATTAACTGGTTTTTCTTTCTTTGTTAATATCTTTTTTCAAACATTCAATAAACAGATGGAAATTAGATAGAAATACTTATAAACTACTGCGGAGTACTCAACATTTCATTATAAAAATTATTATCGTAGTTAATAACAATTTTTCAATCATTTTGATATGGTGCGGTTTTTATGACCGCAAGTATATGTCTATCACCATGAAAGTCAATTCTATGGGCATACCTGTGTCAACACACCTAATTTGAGCCATCACTTTGTGAACGAACGGTTTGAGAGTTGAACCGGCTTATAATTTGGCCCCTGTATGTTTACTAAGCAAGAAGCATAGTAACAGCAAGGAGTAGAACTACTTGCTTTCCTAAAATCTTCCTCCATCAGGAATCTTTTCTTGGCTTATGTAAGACACACCTTCTAAGTTTTTCGGTACCCATAACGTAGTAAATTTATCGATTAAGAGGTCCTTTAATTTTGTTGCTCCGTTTGGTCGTTGAGTATTGTTATGGATTCTCAAAAGATTCTCAAAATTTCATTACAACACTTGTTTATCAGGTGGTTATTCAAGATATTTAGAAGCTTCATCGATAAATTTAAGGCTCTTTTCGTTATGTCGTATTCTAATGGAAGCGTTCTAGTTTCCATGCAAACTGTCGTTTGAATAACTTCAATTTTATGCCCAGCTTCCTGACCCCATATCTCTACATAGTAAAGTGTAGTCGATTCAAACACTTTGATTCGTCTATCACAATTTTTTATATAAGAGGTCGTCATAGCCTTTTCAGTTAATGCTGCAGCTGTTCTTGCTTTTGTTCTAAAAATATTTATGGCTTCACTCCAAGAACTAGTGCGGATCACGTTTACTCCCAGATAATTGAAATTATCTGCAACTTCAATCCAATTTCTTTCCGGGCAAGGTATGCCTTTTCTTTTAGCAGGATTCTAACCTTTCGATTTCTCTGGGTTGAATATCATATCCTTTGTTGCGGAATATTTATCCAGCGATTCTGAACATTTTTCTAGTTCCGATTCCAATTTTGCGCAGACAGCAACCTATCAGCATACCTATACACTCCCGTGAGTCCTTCGCTTCGTAGGAATGTTTCAAGATCATTTGTACTTATATAGGTTAAATAGTAGGACACTTGATGAATCAACATGTAGCACATCCCTTGTGGTATTTGACTTTTCTATCAGGCTATTTGTAGTTTTAATAGCAAACCTGCCTTTCAAATAAATATTTTGAAACACACGGATCCTTTTTCCACTTGCTCCAGTAGACCTAAGGTGAGCCCATTATACTTCGTGATTCACACTGTCGAATGCTCCTTTTAGGTCAACAAAGCCTACAGAAAAAAATTGCAATTGCGGTAAGAAAAAACAAATTATCAACACATCCTCGCCCTTTTCTGGAACCGGTTTGAAAGTCAAAGATAGGAGCGCCGATATTCGGCTTTGTTGTTGCGGTAAACCAATTACTACTGGACTGTTTGTTTATCAGTGAGTCTGAATACTCGTAGATCTATTAAAGCTATCAAGTACCAATGATATAGGTACTCATCGGAGCCAATCAATGTTAATCTAGAACCTGCTTAGAATTCCTTAAGGATGTCGGTAGTTTTGTAATATATTTGCTGAACATAAACTAGGTGTCTTGTCAACGTTGTGTCCTATATCAGTCCATTAGTAACTGATTTTCACAATTTGCCACAATTATTAGAGCTTTATATACCTGTAGCCTGAAACATAACCTCTCTTGTGTCCAGAAACTTACCTGTATAGTAGTGCTACAGGCTGCTAGTGAGACTGAGAACATGGATATATCGGAACAGTGTTTGCTGGTGCCTTAAGATAAATTTGTTACGAGAATGTGGTTGTTGAGTCTACTTCTTACCGCCAAAGTAAGGATAACTAGTTAAATGAGAAGAAAATAACCGCAGCAACTATGATTTGCTTTATTCGATAACTAAAAGGCTTCAATCTGAATCTGAGAAAATTACTGGCTCAATATTTAATTGCGGTTTAACTGTCCCATGCTATTAGAGTTTTGAATACCAATCTGAGGTTGTGTGCCTACCAGTTTCAACAAGGTATTAACAGACTGCTGGTAAAAGTCATGGAAATTTCCGTAGCCATATAAATTAAAAAGTCCTCTAAGGAATCTTGTAGATAGTGTTCTTACTCATGTATATATACAACAAATTATCCTTTTTTTGACTTGCATGAGCATCATATGCCCAGTTGACAGGTAAGAAACTCCAGCAAAAAAAAAACTTCCACGAGAACTGAACTGGTCTACGAAACTTGTGCGAAGAATGATGACAATATCGTACTCGATGGCTTCAATGCTATACTTGGTAATGAACAGTAGGTTTCATGCTCATTTGGATAGCCAAATGGGAAAAAATCATTCTCGAAGAATTAGTACTCTCAATTAACATAGGAGAAATCGGCACAGCAAGAAATAAGTTAAAAACATTATGGTAAAGGCACGGCTATTGAAGGCCAACTCTTTCAGCTTTTAAGGGTTAATGGCAATGTTCATTTGCAAATCTATAACACTTACTATACACTATTGATCTCATTCCTGATAAATGTCGTCTGTTCCCTTTTCACAACTCACGAATCCGAAAATATCAGTACGGCTTTCGGCCCGGTAAATCGAGAATATGGTAAATTCCATGTTCAGACATTCGGAGCAGCTGGAAAACACTAATCCATTTCACATCGCCATAAACCATCTTTTCATCGACATTAAAGACTTATAAAAGAGCATTCATCGCTGCGAGCTCCATAAAGTGATGATCGACTTTGGTAAAGTAAAGCTCTTTATTGGCCTCGGGACTAATGTAAATTCCACAAACTACACTTTGATGTAAATTCAACGGAGAATAACACCAGACAACCGACAAATCACAAATCTTACCAGCAAAATACTTCATTGGATATGTAATCCCATCTACTAGGAAGACGTATGGATGAGAAGATGGGAGCAAGAACTTTGAGCTGTTTAAGAATGTGGATATAGTCATCGTAGGGAGGATAAAAACTACAACAAACCTTCCGTTCGAACATCATATATCAGAGAGTTCCTTTTAACAAATTCAAAGCATTCCCCCCGAGACTGTATAGGATGGAATAGGTATATAGAACCCAGACTATCTGAAGGATAGATGATACACATATTGTCCTTGTATCATTCACTGGTTATAAGATGATGTCGATCATAAATACGCACCCAAACTGTACGAAATGACAAACGCAATTACATCAGTTATGCGGCAGTAGCATAACTTACTGAATTACCAACAATCACCAAAGAGCTGACAAGTGGCTGTAGTTCCAGATAGGCATCAGATAAAACCTCAAACTACTTTGGGATGAAGGCCAGCTTAAACGATGTAAGGGGCATTTGGGCACTTGGATTCAATGTGTGTACCGGTCTAGGTGACTTATGTCCTATGGAGTTAAATAAGACTTATGTCTGGCCCTGAGAAATCATTTTTGTGGTCTGAGTTCCATTTTTTATGACCCACTCGAAGCCAAGAGTCATCCTTTATGATGGGTTAATGCATATCTTAGACCTTTGCTAATCTTGACTTCATTTTTCACGGTTATTTAACACATATCAAACGAATTGACAAGACGAAAGACTTTTTCTGTAGTCGAATGTAGTCCGAGATTCCACGACATTCTTACGAGACGTTTCTCTAAAAATACTGCTGAAACCGGTATTTAAGGGCTTCTAACTTTCCTGATACATTCGTATACATTCGTATACGCTTGCACCAACTTCAGTACGGCTTCCGAATTGGTTGCTCTTACATAAAAATAAATATGTTTGACCAAGTACATGAGTTACAGATGTTTTTTAGGTCTGAACACCGTTCAACAAGACTGCTGTGCCTACGACCGATTTATTGAACAGACGTTGTATGAAGAATAAGCCTTGATATGCATTTGAGTCAGACCAAGGTGCTTCTATGGACACAAATGTCTAAATAGCTACCCAAACATAAGACAGTAGGACTCAATGGAATTCTTACGAGCAGCACAAATAATATCAGTCACGGTTAACTGGACTCACTTGAGATAGAATTGTGGGATACAGACGAATAGAAAAACAAGAATATAATCGTCAATACTCCTGAGAAAGAAGTTCTAATCCAGCTTGATAACTACGGAGGTAATTTCAGTAAATAAAATAGCCCCGTAACGAATCAAGTAACATCTGGAAAATGCTATCGATGACAACCAGGCAGCCTTTCACTCTGTACACATCAACTCGCTGCAAATCGTCAATGACCAGTGGGTTGAAAATCTGTACCATATGTCTTGACAGATGAAAGAACCCTTTAGAACATAGCCACGTGAATCGGCGAATCAAAGTCTGTGTCTGGAATATTATCAGTTGATTTTATGACAGACTTAAGCAATTATATGAGTTCAGCACTACATTTATCACCAATTTCTCGCTCAAATATTGTCCCTATTGAAGGATTTTGCCAGAAAGAAATGGATGTGGAGTGGACATACTTTCCAAACAGTGAAAGCTCCATATTCTGTCAAGTTATGCTATGTAATCAATTAGCCCAGGATGACTGAATACGTGTCGGACATTGAAAGCCATGCCACATATTTGTTGTTAAAGAGGTACGGCAACTAAGGAACGATTGAAGAGGGTTTATGCCAGCCATACACGATGACTCGTAGGCATATTAAAGACTCAAGAACCCATATGGAGAATCAAAGCATTAAGAGTCTCCTTTATATATCGAAGACCATCTTCAATTGATGACACATAATCCACCAATTCTCATAAGAAATCACATGAACATACTGTTGTATGACATACAAGTAACATTCTCATCCTTTAATGAGGATTCTCTCAAAGTATTCCACTACAATTCCCAAGTACATAATCTTATCTCCTTAATCGAATTATTTATCCTCTCAGAAGAAGAAGGACGAACATAAAGACAACATTAAACGACGACTTTATTAAATTTCTCTTATGCTAGAAAAATAGTAAACAGATAAAAGAAGAAATTTTTTTAAATTACATCAAGCTCAGGGATTGAAAGTGAAACCACTAATTCGAAACGATAGAATAGAGGAAGGAAATAAGAAAAGAAAAATAGAGGATACAAAAAAGGCAAACCAATTCGAAATCACAAATTGATCGACACAGCTCACTTTGAAAAGGAGTTCAAATCGTCCCCAGAGATGGAATTAAATTACTGTCATAAACTTCAATCGACAAGTTATCATAGTTATTCTCGATATTCCCCCAATTGTTATCTCCTGAAGGAATATTTCCCTTTTACCATAACCAACCAAAGGACTAGATATCCAAAGAAAATAGAAGAACAGATTTCGTCCTTTTTTTCTTTTTTTTTTTTTTTGTTATTTCCTTGGAATCGGAAAAGCTAATCATTCAACCCATAAACCTCGAAGTTCCATCTCTCTATTGATACCTTGCGAGTAAATCTCCTTTCAATTCTCCCATGGGATATACTCGTGCTCATAAATTGCCTTTTAGTCTTTTTCCTTTCTATCTATCTATCTATCCTAAAGTTGGTTTCCCCTTTCTCTTAGAAAAGATTTTAGTTCAAATGAGAATGGTAAGAAGCATAAGAAATATTCCTGTCAATGAGATTTAGCAAACATAATAACTCACAGTTAAAGGATGTGGAAGGATATCTTGATATTTTTTTTTTTTGGAATCTCACGACATTCAACGCCAAACGAAGCAAAGTTTTCCCCAAAAACCAGAAACACCGACAATGGCAGCCAAGAAGCAATAGCGCAACAGCGCCGGGGAACTATTCGAAGCACAACGACGTTCTATCGTGGTTCCATGGAAACAGAAACAACAACTCTCAAAGAAAGTCAAGTCAAATTGAACGAAAACTCAATTATTTTCATGTTCCAAGGATCTTGCCAGTTTTCGAGTGTTAAATTGGTACGAGTATCTCTGTTAGGGTAACTCACATAGCATTGTATACAAATAGATGGTGAGATATACGTACGATTTTGTGGATTCACAATTCACGATTCACACGCCCTCTTTTGATTTATTTCCCAAGTGAACCTTGAAATTCAGTGTACGCGCGCGAATTCTCCAAATTCGTATTCATTCTTGTAGCCGTACTGATACTCGTATACCGGAGCAGAGGAGTAAACGAACGTCGTTCATGCCATGGCAAACAAAACACAAAGGATATACAAAGGATTGAGACAAGTGAATTGGAAGACAGGTGACGGCTCGTACACTTTGTATCGCACCCCATCGATTACACAGGAGAGTTTTGAATCGATGTGTGTTGCCATACCACCATTCTACCAACTAAAGGGATAAAAGATACTCTTCTTACTATTTTTATGGCTTAAAGATATTTCGATTCCCTCCAAGGATTGATTTACAGTTTTTTTTTTTTTTTTTTTTTTTCGCGCACATAAAATCAGAAAAAGAAAATAGAAATGAAAGAAATCGGAAGCTGATTGACAAACGATTCACCTCAATGAATTCGCAAAGGATCTAGAACTGAATCTAGATCCAGAGCTAAATTCCATTATGAGGTACTCGTGCTTGCACAGATACGAGTACTCGTACTTAGAAACTGGTGCTTCCATGAACCTGTCAAGTGGAAGATGGATTTTTAGTTGTAATGATACTTTAAAGGATTTCTTTTCAGCATCGCCTTTGCTATCAATTATTAACACTCTGTCGGTGAGGGTAATCTCCACATGTATATAAGTATTTCTTGTGATTTTCACAAGTATAACAAGCACACGAGCTTGCCAAAAGGATTAATCTAAATTTAAAAGTGTTTCTATTAGATCCCAAGATACGAACGAGTACTTACCGTCTCTCCGATTAGCATATTGATTTAGAGATGATGATGTACACATGTCGAGTTGTTGATAACTTGAGTTAGTAAATGGAAATCTGGCAAGGATTATGTACCAGCTGAAGCACATCCCAAAGGACAGACATTGACACTGTGGAAAATTCACAGATGTTCCAAAGGTGGATTGTTATTATGTGCAGTGTGGCAAAGGATTAAAGATTAAAATTACGAAATTTCAGTTACATACTTACAACCACACCACAAATTACATCTGCAGGAGTACAGTGTTATAGTAAATTATGTAGGCACAACCCGCAGGATAACCAATTGTGAAAATTGCTAATGTATAACGCCACCAGACATCATTAAACAACTACCATGCCTTCATTAATCAAATCGAACTGCATGGATATCGGAACGGCATAGCTACTCAGACATACATACATACATACGTATAACATGGTTCTGATCAATTGCGCTTTGGGTCTAATTTGAGTCAAGTGTTTACGAGATTTACGATATGACTTAGAACAATTGCCTGTGAATTGTGAAATTATCATTACATACTCGAACGGGTAAAATTGCTGGAATACTTGCACCAGACCACCAGATATCGGGATCAAGGATTTAGTTTTAAATTTAATCGAGTTTTTTCACCAGATATCGGGATCAAGGATTTAGTTTTAAATTTAATCGAGTATTTCATGTTTATGATAATCATGTGTTTGACCATCCAACTGGACAGGAAGATGATTAGAAAATTACAAAGTAGACTGAACCTAAAAGATAAAGAAGAACCTTTTATGAGAATCCCTCAAAAACTGATATGTCTTCATTCGTTCTTTCATTGTTGAAGAACTGTGCTTCGGTTGCTCGTTTTATGAATATGTAACAATCAACAACAACAACAATTTAAATGAACCTCTGGATCCTCCTGAGTTGTCCACATCAAAAATTTTGATATTATCATTGAACATCATATGGTCAGTAGAGGCTCAATTTCCATAATGAATTCCTTTTGTGACGATATCTTTCGGTTCCTCAGTTCCTATGATTTGCTAGACAAAAAACTATCTCACTACACCGGATGGAGCGATACAATATCAAATTGGTATGTTCTGCAACTCTGTCGTTACAAGCCAGTCTGCTGATATCATCCTTACCGACAGCTTTAATTTGCTTTAATTTACATGAATCTGTCGATTATCCTGGACGATACTCCTAAGATTAATATTGATTCAATAGTTAAATTTACTTCAGAGTTCGTGGTGCAACACAAGGTTTCTGGGGCATTGAATGAATCACCAGAACCATTTTTAGCCAATTTGATGGTACTCACCAGAGCCTTTGCTCATTTCTTTGAGATAGGATATTGAACCAGTGTAACATATTGCTTAAACGAGTATATCACCTTGATTAAAACGTTCCCGGTGGCGTCACCGTGTTGCGCTCCCATTATTCCGATTTGAGTTCTGTTTCTTTTGTTAAGTGGTACATCTGTTGTTGACATTCCCTCTAAATCTTTTGCGTCATAGCTTGACATTTGCAAAAGTTACGTAGCCATCGACTTCGAAAACCGACGAAAACATTGATAAAGTAAAAGAAATGTTGGTCAATAACCGTAAATTAACCATCAGAGAGATAGCGGGTGATAGGAACATTTACCTATGGATCCGTCCAAGACATTTTGGGTAATGAATTGGATTTCCGTCGTGTAGCAGCAGAGTTGGTGCCAAATGACTTCAATTTCATGCAAAAAAAAAGAGACCGTGTTGACGTCGCAAAAGAGATGATTTGCGAGGCTGAATCCGATCCAACATTCATCAAAAGGATCATTACTGGAGACGAGACGTGGGTTTATAAGTATGACACGCAACTCAGACATCAGGCAAGTGAATGGCGTTCACCAAATGAGCCGAGACAAAAAAAAAAAAAACATGTCGTTTTCAGTTAAAAAAGAAGGCAAAGCTCACGGTTTTCATGGATTACAACGGTGTAGTATATCATATATTTTTGCCAGAAGGCCAGACAGTAAACAAAGAGTATTATTTGGGCGTTATAAGAAAGAGACTAGAATTGTGGGCAGAAATCTAGTGGATTTTGCATCATGATAACGCATCATCGCATAGTGCTATCATTATTCATAATTTTTTGACGAAAAATGCAACAAATACTATCCAACAGCCACCGAATTCACCTGATTGCGCTCCCTGTGACTTTTTTCTGTTCAATCGAGTTAAAAAACCATTACGGGGGACGCGTTTCCCCTCCTCTTCAGCAGCCGAGAGGAAGTAATGGAAAAATGTTTCGAGGATTGGATCAAGCATAAGTGTGTTGCAGTCGATGGGAATTACTTTGAAGGGGACAATATAGATTTACGTGAATAAATTTGTATTTTAAATTGTCTGAATAATAATCCGGGAAATTATTGATCAAGGTAGTATTGTGTTACAGTCACACAGATATAAGACTAAAGTTTTCAATACAGCTGCTGAATTAATGGACGGAAGTTAATTTTTGGGATACTTTGCATTTTTAGAATGATGATGCGTAGAACGCACGGTGTTAAGAAGGGGCAGATGTTACAACCAGAAACGGTCGTAAATCTGGTCGATGAACGTCGATTGATGAGGTGAATTCGCTGAAAAACAACTTTGGTGGTGGCTTCCTGCGCGATAGATCCGTTTGAAATAGCCTTTAACAAAACCCCAAACCGCCAAAAGCGACGAGATCGGTATACTATACCTCACTAAACTGAGGCTTGGAATTGCGAAGGTTGGAAATAACATAAGTCAAATGTGGGAACTATCTAAAGCAGAGAATGTTTGCATTCAAGCAGAGAGCTGTAATATGGAAAACAGAATGCTTAGAGTGAATGAACTCCATGGAAAGATTTTCAGGACACCAAAACTGACGTGGAATCGACATTGAAAAGTGGAAAATCTATTCTCACAGAGAGGAAATCAAACAAGAACGGCTCTTCTCTCGTTGCAGGCTTAGACAAAGCTTCTGGTGAAGCGAATTTCGGCAACCTCTGAGCCTTGGAAGGGTTATTTTCCACTTCCAAATCTAAATGAAGGCAACCTGCGCGGTGACTGATCGGGTAACTGCTGATTGTCCTAAAGGGTGAGTCATCGTGAGGTTTGATGTATATTGTAAAATAAAACACATAAATTTGAAAGTGAACTTAAAATTTTTATCATCGGATAAAAGAACAATTCTTGGCATTTACTTTTAAAAATGACATTATGCAAATATTGTCCACGACTACGTCTGAAGTGATCCATTCGGAAGGTCAAATTTTGGGCGACTCGTTCGAGCATAGCGACTGGTATCTCGCGGATAGTACGAGTAATGTTGGCTTCCAAAACGTCAATCGTAGCTGGCTTATTCCTAAAGAAATGAGACTTTACATACCGCCAGAGAAAATAGTCCAAATGTATGATATCGCACGATCTAGGCGGCCAATTTCTCGCAGTAAAACGTGAAATTAAGTGGTCACCAAAATGATTTCTCAACAAATCCATCCAAATCCGCGCTGTATGGGTTGTAGCGACGTCTTGTTAAAACCAGAGCTCACCGAGTTTGAATTTCAGGAAGCACATAGTCCCCTAACATGGCGCGATAACGGTTACGATTGACAGTAACAATCTGATTTGCCTCATTTTTGAAGAAATATGGACCAATGATTCCACCAGCCCATAAACCACACTACAGCGTTGTTTTTAATGAATGTAATGGTAGCTCTTGGTACTCTTCGGGTTGCTCATCAGCTCAAATATGGCAAATTTGTTATAAACGTATCCATTGAGCCAGAAATATACTTCATCACTGAACAAAATTTCACGATAAAACAACGGATTTTAAGTGAGTTTTTTCAGAGTCCATCACATCGTTTTGTCACGGTCTTTGCGTACACGTCTCTTCACTACGTGCTGGATGCGGTCTAACCGGTCGAGTATCATCCACTAATGTAAACTGGGACTGAAATTTTCGAATAGTATTGGTAATAGTGGTTGTAGTAGGTCGATTATGCGCTCCGTAAGTTTCTCGAATAGCACGAAAAACATTCCTCACAGAACGCTGATTTTCGTAATACAGATGAAAAATTTGTAGACGCTGCTGTGATGTCAGTCTCTCCATTATGATATGCCAAACGATGCTTAATAAAAATGAAGAAGCGGTTTGATAGAAGTCATGTACGACCTGTCAAAAAAGCCTATTAAAAATCAAACCTCACGATGAATCACCTCTTATAGCTTGGATACAACCAGCAGCGCATCGATCAAGTTAGTAGCAAAATGCTAACTTTACCTCCCAGTCGGGGTTCCCGGTAACTGTAACGGTAAATCCTTACTCATACAACCCTTTAGGGAAGAGACTAGAAAGATTAGACGAACCAATTAATGCACCCAGACAGAAATGGACTCACTGTTCACGACCCTTATAGGACAAATACCTATAGATCTGCACGTGCAATGTTTGGACCCTTAACAATCCACCTGCAGTCGAGTAATTAGCAGAGGCCCATAACTATTATCACGCTAGACATGAGGACTATGAAGGACTATATGGAGGACTACATGTTCTATGGTGATTGCTAAGGGAAAAGAAATACCGCTTATTCGAATTCGGTTTATGCGGTAGACGTAGGCAAGAAGTGTTGAGCTTCTGACATGCGAGCTGACGTCCTAAAACAATCTGCATCAAAGCTTAATTCACTGCCATAAGCCTATGCATCTACAGAAGAAGAGGACGACGTGACCAAAGAATATTTCTACGAGCTCCTCGACAAAACATATGTTTTAGAAGGACAGGAAAAAAGGATATTTTTGATAAGGCAGCTAGTGGGCATAGTCTACACGACACCAGGTCTGGTGACGGTCTTGGCCTTATTTACTTTGCAGAGGGACGAAATGTCACTATAACAAGCACACGGTTTCCTCATCTCAATATACAAAAGTGGGCATGGCTCCATAATTATGAAACGCTAAATAAAATTGATCACATTGCTATAGACGTACGTCTTTTCCGGCACGTTCGTACGTTCCGGGCTGCCAATATTGACTAGAATCACCACTTTCTGCAGCCAAGATGCGAATGCTGGTTTACCAAGCACGGCAATAAGGAGAAACTTCTGTGAAATGATAAAACGAAGAAAATCTGCAATCACAAGAGACCTCCGAAATCTTCAATGATCGCGTATCCCGAAACCTTTCAAGTCCTCTTTTGCCGCCAGCATCAAGTGCCAAACACCAGTGGCAAAGCTGTCAACGTGCCATCAGAGATGTTGCAACTGATGGACTGCGCTTCGCCCAATCACAACCAAGAAATCCTTGGTTTGACGAGGAAAACCGCCAAGCAAGGACGGAAGTCATTCACGAGCTCAGGGGCTCTTTGAGCAGAAGAGCCGGTGGGAAAATATCGGCTTCTTCAGAAGAAAAAAAAAGTTGAGTGTTTGTGCTTCAGGAATAACATACAGAAGTTTTACCAACAGGTAAAAATAACGTATCAAGACAAGAAGACACGTACAAATGAAGAAAGACACCTTGTAGCATAGTCACAGTCAGTGCTGAGAATATGGATAAACGTTTTCTGGAGATTGTATAACGGCGAAGAAACCCAACATCCTACCGTCAGATAGAAAAGACCATTCGACTTAGATGATGATATTCAAAAGTTCCATCCATTTATCCAAAACGAAGTAAGGATGGCAACATCTAAACTGAAATCCAACAATTCAGCTGGACCTGACGACTTACCAGCCTAGGAATTTAAAATTGCTGCAAATGACTTTGTGCAGAGTATACTCCAACTCATTTCCCTGATGAATGGAATATAAGAATTGCTTGCCGATCCATAAAAAAGGAGACACCATCAACTATAGGCATAAGGCTCCACCACATCGCATACAAGATCATATCTGCCATATTGTGCGAACGTCTGAAACCCATCATCAGCAACCTGATTTTCCCCTACCAGTGCGGTTTCAGACCAAAAGTCAACCAAGTCTTCATACTTTAGCAGATCATGGAAAAAACTCAAGAATTCCAAATCGATACCCAGCATCTTTTCATCGGTTTTAAGGCCGCATATAACAACATTTATAGAGATAAGCTTTATACTCGTAGAGTCATGTTTAGTTTTGATATCCCTGCCGAGCTCTTCATTTATGCAGAATGACGAAGGGGAATGTTTGTTGCTCCGTCAAAGTCGGCAACAACTTACCCGAGACCTTTGTGCTTAGACTAGATGACACGATGTTATGTAATTTCTTTAACATCATCCTTTAAAGAATTGCGCGGAAATAACAAACGAACACTGAAAGCACAATCTTTCAAAAGCCTGTGCAACAACTAGCGTACGCCGATGACAACCACAAAATTGCGAGAACACAGCGGGCTGTCACCGTTGCGTTTGCTAGCATTGAAATGGATACTGCCACAAAGAAATTCTTCACAACTAGCTTAGAAGGGTAGTCGAAACAACGAAAAGATAACTACACTCTGAGCAAGACCTTCAGAATTATTAGTCTGACTAACTTAATTCTGAGCACAGAGAGAATGCTTGGGCTTCATGTGCATAAAAGTTTTTCTAAAATGCATCCTCTGTTCAAGATGACATATAATAAACAATGTAAAAGATCCTATGAAATTCAAATACCCAGCCATTATCTATGAAGGACACTTGCATCGTTTAACCTGCAAAAGTTTCCACTTCCACGAAGAACTTTACTTTGTGTTTTTTGTGTTCGTCTTTTTTATAATGACTCGGAAATTTAGAGTGGATAAAGCCAATATTCGCAGGATTTTTTCTGCATACGTCCACGTTTGTAAATACAGACCAGCTGTTTTGGCACTTAGTGAAACACAGGTAGATCTTTGCCCACACCTCTCATATCACTCCCATCTGAAGCTACCTTGCTTTGAACTGGTGCCAATATTCTTTTCTCATCACGTCTCGCCATTTACGTGCGTAGTGATGTAGCTTACCAAACTCCACCACAATGTAGTCCATGTTCCAATTTGGAATTTAATTTCGTGTGGTTAAAATTTCATCTCCGTAAGCAAATTATCCCCTACTGCTTTACTTAGAGAAGCCCTAAACTGGACAGCAATTAGACTTTTAACAAGTTCGATACGCTGTGTGACTCCACACAAAGAATCATACTGAAATTGTGATTACCGGCGATTTCATCCGAAGGACGGTGTGTTGAGATCTTCGATGCGGAAAACAATTTGACCCAACTTGTAAATGAGCCCACACGAATACCAGACATTGAGAGTCATACCACCAACACCTTGGACTCGTTTTTAACTTCTCACCCTGATAAGTACACAGTTGATGTGCTCTCCCCCCTAGGCTCGTCGCACCATTGTGTTATATCAGCTAATTTCTCGTACCCTCAACCACACAGTTAGAGAAAAGATTCTTAAAAGAATCGTACGGCAATATGAGAAAGCTACTTGGAGCGGACTTAACAGCACCATAGGAATTTTAACTGGTCGTTATGTTTCTACGATATGATCACAGACACTATTTTCTTTGGAATGTGATCATTTATCCCTCACCGGATGAAAAGTATCAAAAAGCGTGCTACGACTCGAGCTGCAAAGACCAAGCCGTCAGAGGAAAACCGGAAAAAGCTTAACCGATTCAGGAATGACTGCAACGCCTTTCTTGACCGTGTGAAATACCATAACGACCAAAAACTTAGGAAAAGGTAGTAAACGTTCGTTAAAAACATTATAAATGCTACTTCATCCTCCATCACAACGCTCATTTACAATGACGTTCCAGCTGTTAGTTCTGTCCAGTTCAACACTCCCAGATTATACATTCACAAATCCGCTGGTCCACACGGTATATTTCCCTTTGTTTTGTATAGGTGTTCTTCCTCGCTGGTAAAACCACTGCGTAAGCTTTGGTTTTTTTTTAGAATTTTTCTCGAGTGAATGGAAAACAGCAATTGTCCTGCCCGTCCCTAAAAAGGGAAAATCTTCTTCTCTTTCCTACTACAGATCAATTGCACTTATTTCCAAGGTCATGGAAACGCTGATAAGCCAAAAGCTCATGAAATATCTCGAAACATGAAAACTTTTTAATGACTGGCAGTATGGTTTTCGTAGCAAGAGGTGCACTGGTGTGGAAGCAACACGTACATTGCAAGATAGTTGCATTTGATATTTCTAAGACATTTGACAGAGTTTTGAGGCTCTTTTGTGCTTTTGGGATCGATGAGTCTCTTCTCCAATGGATGGTTTCATTCTGATGTTCACAAAATAAATGCTGGTGTGCCCCAGGGCTAAGTCCTCTTTCCGACACTCTTTTAAACGTGTAAAGTATGTAAAGCTCAATAAATTCTGATATATTGGGTCTATAACTTAATTCGTGCGGTTTGATAAGAGATCGCGTAAGTTGTATTATTTCATTGGAACATGCGTTGGAAACCTACTGTCATTGTACCTCATTTCAGTATATGTCATTCATTTGAAGCGTAAACAACAATAATTTTTTTTTTTTCACTCAAATATTTGTGCCTGAAAAAGTGTTTTTGCGGGAAGTTCTTCTTCATTACTTAAATATGTAGAAAACTGCTGCCGAAAGTCATAGTATTTTGGTGCAAGTTTATGGTGAACATGCGCTAGCTGAGCGAACGTGCCAAAAGTGCTTTGTACGATTTAAAAGTGGTGATTTTGGCTTGGAAGACGATGAACATCCTGGGCAACCAAAAAAGTTTGAAGATAAAGAACTAGAAGCATTACTCTATGAAGATTGTTGCCAAACACAAGAAAAGTTTGCGGAATCTTTGGGTGTCACTCAAGCAGCCATTTCAAAACGTTTAAAAGCAGCTGGATATATTCAAAAGCAAGGAAATTGGGTTCCACATGAACTCAAGCCGAGAGACGTCGAAAGGCGGTTTTGCATGTCCGAAATGCTGCTGGAACGCCACAAAATGAAGTCATTTTTGCATCGGATTGTTACTGGTGATGAAAAATGTATCCATTACGATAACCCCAAGCGCAAAAAATCATATGTGAAACCCGGCCAACCAGCCAAATCAACGGCAAAGCCATGGCGCGAAGGTAATGCTCTGTATTTGGTGGGATCAGATGGGTGTGCTGTATTATGAGCTGCTAAAACCGGGTGAAACCATCAATGGACAACGCTAATGAATACAATTAATCCATTTGAAGAGAGCAGTAGCCGAAAAACGCCCGGAATCGCCCCGGGGGCAATAATTTTCCATCATGACAACGCTCGGCCCCACGTTGCTATTCCGGTTAAGAACTATTTGGAAAACAGTGTATGGGAAGTCTTACCCCCACCCGCCTTATAACCCAGACCTTGCCCCTTCTGGCTACCATTTGTTCCGGTCGATACAGAAAGCCCTCACTGAAATACGGTTCACATCAGAGCAGAATACCAAAAATTGGCTTGATTCATTCTTGGCTATCAAGCCGGCGCAGTTCTTTTGGGATGGGATCCACAAATTGCCAAAAAGATGGGAAAAAGTCATAGCTTCACATGGGCAATATTTTGAACAATACTATTGTACAAGTTTTTCTTAAATAAACGTTCAAATTTTGAAAAAAAAAACCGCACGAATTAAAATATATACCCAATAATAACAGCATAACTGTTATGTGTAACTAGTGCGAGAACCACTATTTTAGTTTAATGTTTTCCAAAACACAATGCTGTCTGCTGTCGTTAAAGCGGAAGTTAAACACCCAGTCCATGAATAGTACTTACATCGTCGAAACCGAAAAACTTTCCATTCTCGGTGTCGTCAAAAATGCTGTGAAATGTCTAGGATTCCTTAAGCGATGTAAAAAATACTTTACCCCCTCTTATTTGTCCTCAATATATCTCTCCCCAAACAATCTCTGCATCTGCTAGATATGACCAATGTACCTAGTCCTGCCATAAGTTTTGTTACAAATATAAAACGCTTTAAAAAAAAAAAAAAAACAGTAAACATATTGTATTCAAAATTGTTTCACTTATTAGACCACAATATTGATTATTAAATAAAATTGAATTCACTCGAAATGACTGCCTTTTGCTTTAACACAAGCTTCCAAACAGTGTGTCCATTGGGCTAGGCGGTGAGTACGGTTTTCAGGGAGATCGTGTACGCTGCTCTGGTTAATGCTGTTTAAGGCTTTCTAAATTTCTGTGGGAAGTCTTGCACAATTCTGATAACAAACCATAATCTGGATTTTGGATTCAGATCTGCACTCAGCGATAGCCAATCTTCTGCTGCTGAGCCACTCCTGCGTGGTTTTGTCTTTATGCGCTGGAGCAGAATCCTATTGTAGAATACCTATTGGTATTAATCAAACCCTTTACAACACGCTATAGCACATCTTCTTGGTAAGTCTTTGCACCAGTTTTTACGTCTTTTTTTACAGAAATTGAGGGTTTTGACACCATGGTGAGAGACTGCCCACCAAAATATTACGGAAACATTATGATGTCTATGTTGAACCCTTGTAACAACTTTTTGCGCTTCCTTAGATGAAGTGGCATATATTTTGAAATTGTTTGTTGAAAACTACTTCCACGGTAAAAATTTTCTCCCCCGTAAACATAATGATTTCATGGCAATTGTCCGCGTGACACTGCTATAATCGCTTGCATCTTTCCAACCTAATTTTTTTTAGTTGAGGAGTTAGAAGATGACCCGTGGACCGACGATAGGCTTTCATATGTAGATCAGGCCGAATCAGCCTAGACCTGCATCTGGTTGATATATACAATTCCTTCGACATGATAGCTTCTTCCTAAGGGGATTTCTCCGAATACGTCCACGCACTGCCACGCACGAGTGACCAATTCTTGGTCTGTCCTCTACTCCAGACAATTAGCCAAAGCGAGCAATTGATGATCAACGAATATTCTCGATATTCCAAATGGTTTAAGCAACTCGAAAATTTAGCCAGCATTCTTTTCGCGATTCAATTCTCTTTAACGCCCCACTCCATGTTAATAGTTTGCAAACTGAAATCAAATCGACTTGTATTCTTCACTGATCAGTGCATGAAGGGTACTCAAATTCCTTGAAAATTGGGTTGACAGGAAGCGCTACTGCAGCTACTGCGAAGCCACATGAATGAAGTCGTATACCGTAGCTAATGGGAATATACCGTCTTTCTAATAAAGCCATAGCATACCGAAAGTATTTAATTTTTGTTCATTTTGTTTTATTTCTAAAAAGAAACTTGTATTCGGACCACCAACGGATTTTTGTCTGTGCTAGGAACCATCTATCCAACCTGTTCTTCATTTCAGGCAGCTCGGTCATAACAGTCTGCATCTTGACTGTATACTGAGTTATTTATTTATTTTTTTTTTAAGGATCTAATACGCCATCTGCGGGGCCACTGCAACTTAATTGTACTACGTATACCACATAGGGTTGTTTTAGATACACCGTATCTTTTCGCAATTGCCGTCCCGCACACCTTTATTAATGTTAAAAAACAACATAACAACCTGGAATAACCTGATGCATTTATAGTACCTTTAGACAATTTTTCTAAAACTTTTTCAGAAATTCTAACCTACCCTCTGCCCTTCAAAGCAACACTCCATTGATTTTTAAATACCGTACAAAATCCACAACAGAACAAAAAGTCCTCTTGAAACTGGACCAAACTAAAAAATACCTCTCAAGAGAGCAGGAAGTGGATTATTTGTTTGTCCTCTTCAACCTTTTGATAAGGGATGGCAGCTTAATCGCCATTCTTAATTCTTTCCCTGTACCGCATGAATGGAAATATTATACAAATTTTCGAGAAATGAAACAAGTTCCTTATTAAATTCGTAATCCCCCCCCCTCTCCCCCACCGACGCCCAACCAACCCACCACACAATGTGCAACCCCAGTAGAAAAAGAAAAAAGGAAAGAAAAAAAAAAATTATTAAGAAAACTTTTAAATTTACAAATTAATCTTAAATGACCATAGACGGATGCTTTTGAGGGTGGTTGCTGGTTAAGAGGGCGACGAAGAAGCTAAGGATAATGAAAAGCTTCACAATGTAGCCATAGCCGGATTCGAGCCTTGTTATTTCTTCCTCAGGTCTTCGCTTCGGACTTATTGTTTTGTTTCACTGGCGCGACTATTCAATAACGCCCGAGAGGACCTGCTTAATGAATAATGAATGTGGCCTGAAATGGAAAAACGAACCTGAATCTCATTCCATCCCATCAGTTTGGCATTCATCTGCCACCGCCACAATCACTTTCGAGGATTATCTGCTGCTGAAGAGGGTAGCTTGTGTAGGGGTAAGGCTGTAGTACGCCAGAGTTGGCCCAAGTGATTTTTAAACAAGAAAACATGAATAAATTTGCATTTAAATCATTGGGGTCGCTTCCGACGCCCCCTTGATGACAATTTAATTGAAACTCTATTGTCCTTATGGTAAAATGGCGCCCAACATGGAAATGAAATGGATTGTAGAGGATATGAGACGATGGGGGATGTGTTGATAGTAATAGGGTGCATGAACCTTTGAAAAACACTTACGTGGAGGACACACACCCTCGTAAGTGTACAGTAAGTACAACAATGTTGGGGATACACTTTGAATTGGCATTAAAGCGCAATTATGTAGATTTCTTTCGTTTCCAGCTTCTACTTTTTACCCCGAATCCAACCATGATTTCATTTCAACTGACAGTTCGCGGATCTTTCGCGCTTTCGCATCGACAAGCCAAACCAAGCAAAAACCAATTGTGGTGAAATCTAATTCAATGCGAATGCAACGAACGAGAGAAAATAAGAATGGGTTGTGGCAGCAGGATTAGGTGACGCTTTAGATTGGCGGGAAAATAAGAATAAAGAAAAAACTTCAACTCCCCGATTCACTTGTTGTAGGAAAGTTAAATTTTTTTTTCTTCTGCCGTCTTGCAAGGGAAAAAATTGCCCCCGATGGAAGGCGTGGTCGAGGGATGGTGGAGGAAATTTTATTTTTCCGCCAGTTGATGGTTTAATGGAAAAAGTTGACAAAGGATTTCTCGCAAAGAAACTGCCTGCTTCTGCGGTAGCTGCTTCACATTTCGATGAACGCATTAAACAAATTTTTTCCTTTTTCCATTTTTTTTTCTCTCTTTTGGTATCCTTGGGTTAATATCTGACTTGGGGCACCTACCACATGCCTGCGGTGTATTCGGTGATATTTTGGGCTTGATCTTCTCCATTGTTTTGGTATTCGTATATAAGTATTTGATTTTGCTGAGAGATAATCCTTAATGCCATGAAATTGATTAATTTTCTGCACGAAAATGCGTACGTGCGTTTGTATGTACGAGTGGTATTTGCCACTATGGTATACGATAATAGTCGTAGAAATATCCTTTCTGAGGCAAATTGTATTGAACAAAGTGGAACAAGGACACTGGTACTAAATAGACAGCTAACGTTCGTGTTGGGAAATCGAAAGTACGAAAGTACAAAAATACTCGTACTTGTGTACATATGTGTGTATATAAGGACACATACTAGGAGTTTGTTCAGTCGTTGCAAGGGCGAAAGTGGACGCGAAAAAGGGGAGGGAAATAAAAACTAATTACGTGTTCTCATCAAAAATGGACCAACACTATGCTTTGCCATTAAACGAGAACCAACAGGACTAGGATGGAGAGGAGATTAAAGCAAAATAGAACATGGACTGCCAGAAAGGGAGGTCACTTTCGATGTGATACTTGAGTATTTGAGTGTGTGAAGGACTTTTATAATCAGTTTAAGGATATAGGGTCATCAGCGAATTTGCCCTGCAATTAAAGTGTTTTTTTCCCCCATCGTCCTACTTTTTCTTCTTTTCATTTCGACTGTTGGGATAGATAAAGTGGATGCGATAATTGTCAGAGAATTTCAATTAAAAATCGCCATGTGTTTGCAGAGAACTTTTTCAATTCGCTTCCTTTTTTTCGTTGCTTATTTTTCAAAATTGTTTTTTTTTTTTTTTCTATTTTAGATCTGGGCAATTAGTTTCCCAATTAGTTTGAGAGTACCAAGTTGTGCGAAATGACAGTCCTTTGAATATCGTCGGGCACTTTACCATCAAAACCATCAAATCGCATTTGGTTAGCGTTATTACAGCGAATTAGAAAGCTCAGTGGAATAGTTTGTCAGTTGAACAGGTTGAAATACGGTGAAACTACGCCCTGGATAATCCAAGAGTGAATGAGATACAGGTTATCGATGCTTTGAGCACAAGCGAAACAAGATTGTAAGAAGCGGACTAGTATTAGTCGAAATCCCGAAGCAAAGCTAAACTACTCGTACTGGGGAGCTGCGTGGCGATTGATTGGAAACTGCTGACTTGGATTGGCAACCAAGTTTTTTTATTTCGCAGTGTTGGTCTCAGGTAACTAAAGTGACAAGGGCATGATCAGCTAGAAGATTAAAACGATGTGACGAACCAGTTAATGACATCAAATAGAAATTGATTTACTGTTTAAAGGATAACGAACTTTGGATCTGCATGTGGAATTTTAGGACCCTTAGCTGGGCACGTACATCTGAATAAATAACAGAGGCCCTTGACTGCCTTCACGCAAATATCACCGTCATCTAAGAAGAGCGATAGAATAAGCTGAGCAAATAGATGTAGATAAGCTATGATATCTACACGGGTGATTACTATAGGGAATAGCGATTATTCGGATGCGGATTTGCAATATACGGCAGAGTTAAGCAAGAAGTCTTGAGCTTCTTGTAGTTAGGCTTGGTTTAGTTTTAGTTGCCTGAAAAAAGAAATGTCTTTCGAGCGCGATCTGGAATGAACCCCGAACACTACCATTTGCACTACGACTCTATATACGGCTGATATGCGTCCATGCTTCCAAGGAAGACAAGGAATACGCCACAAGAGAATGTTCCTACGAGCTCAGCAGCAAGACATATAAGCAATGCCCGAAGTATTGTACGGTTTCGTTATAAGGCCCGTATGGAAGCCTGTAAAAATGAATAAGGAAATCTTGTAGTACGAAACGTTGCAGATTGTACAACGACAAAACGCTCGCTGCTCCATCAAATTCGGTAAAGACTTAACAGAGAGCTTGGGTGTCAAAAAAGGTTTCAGACAAGAAAGAATTGCGTGGAACTCATAATTGAACTCCGCAAGCACAATCTTTCAAAAATCTGTACAACTGCTTCCGTACGCCAATGAAATTGGCGTGATTTGCAGAACTCAGCGGCTTGTTTACTTTGCGTTCGCTGGTATTGAAGCGCAATTTTCCAGAATGGGTTTAGAGGTAAGTAGAGACAAAACCAAGAATATTATGTCAACAAGAAGAGGCACACCACATCGGCCAATTGAACAGAAGCTGACAGCTATAATTTCAGGGTAGTACTGAAGTACGAAGACTCACTTTTGCCAATCGTTGTTTCTTTGGGCAGAGAGAGACCAGATCGAGCGCATTACTAAGAGCGGACTTCAATCAACTTGGAGTGAGTAACTGGAGACAGTTAGCTAAAGACCGGGGTAATTGGAGAGGATTGTGATTTGAGGCACAGGTTCACCCCGAACTGCAACGCCACTTTATTATGTAAGTAAGCTACTGGTGACATTGGAGCGAATCTAAAAACATGTAAAGCATGCGATAATAGGGCCAAAAACCTCGCGGGTCATCACTAACTTCTGTTTATCAGCTGTGTTATTCAGGGATATATGTGTAATAGATATCAAGAATTTGGCGACCACCTAACTTAAATACAGTCAACCACGTTCATCATGTTCAGATTAACACAAGGCATTTCTCCAGTGTCACAGATGTCGAGATTTTAGATGCCATAACAACCAAGAAATACTGTGAGGAGATTTAACTTTGAGCGGTTGCAGTTGTAGCAAACCGTCACAACCATTTCCGATGTTAGTAGTGCTGACGATCAGAAATTTCAATTTCAACAAGCAGTCCGAAATGCGGCAATTGATGATCTGGATTTGATAAAGAGTGCAAGACATGTAGCTTACTAACTAAAGTGGACCTGAGCCTCAACCAAAAAGTGTCTCCAGTCAGTTTGACCTTAAGCTAGCTGCCTCCAGCTTCGTAGTTTATGTTGCCTGAGGTCTCTTCCCACTTGCGTGTGCCATCTGAGCTGCTGTCTTCCTCTATGCTGTCCCTGGTGGCGAATTTAAAGAACAGACAGAACATGATGAAGCCAACTCAGTAGTTAGAATTAATCCTCGCTACCCCATATAAATCAACTAAGATCCATGATTTTAGGAATGGCTAAGACAAAGTGTAGCTCTATTCCTTCTTTAACAGCAAGCAATACTTAAGGTGCGGAAACATAGTAATTCTAAAAAACCTGTGTTTACCTCGAATCGTGCGACACCGTATTAGAAATCAAAGAGTTAAAATGGCCAACCGCTGTTTCTTTGGGCTTCTGAGATATATTTACTATCCCAGCCCAATGGGTCGATGGAATAATGAACGCTACTCAAGATATCCTTAGTCGTCTTGAACGTGACTCTATGTGAGCTGTACTAGGACACTAAGCTGATAAAAAAAGTGCGCATCAGTCGCTTGAGGATGGTAACGATATGGCAGCTTCTCAGGCCCCAGCGCCTAGAGCACCAGAACCTGTACCTGACATGCTGGCTATCTTGCTCTCTATTCAGGAGCAGATGGCTCAGCTTCAGCGTCAAATACAAGAACAGGATACGCGGGTAGTTCAAATATACACGCTGCTGCCGGGCCTAACGCACCTCCAGTCATAATGGGTACGTACATGGCGGAGCAAACCCTGAAGGTCCTTGTAGTGAATGTTAATTCACTGATAAGATTCGAACGAAGGGCCACACTATTTAAGTTGCTTAAAGACCAAGTCCCAAAATGAGGCACAGAAAATATAAAGTATTACGAAGAAACCGACCCAACTTCATTCAATGAGGAGGTGTTGCAATCATTGTAAGAAAAGGACTGCATTCAAAAAGAGTATACAGTCGTGTAGTACGTAGGTTTCAGGTGCTAGAAGCATGCGTCATGTACATCCCTCTCCGTAGTGGAAAGCGGCTGTACATGGTGTCTGTCTATGCACCTAAGTCTACTCAATCCACCTTATTCATCTCAGAGCTCGAGCCTCTTTTCGATTCCTGAGGCTGGAATTGGAAGACAACTATTTTATTATCGGCGGAGATTTTAACTCCAAACATAGAGATTAGAGAAATAATACTCCAAATACTAGAGGTAAACTACTATTCAATTGGTGGGGTCAGCACAGTATAACGTATCGACTCGGGCTTAAGGCGACAGATAGTCCGTCATTTCCCAGACATGGGTCATATTTGGATCTTCTTCTGTTCGACTCACAAACCAACAAACTACAAACTGTCTACGCACTTTCGTGTATGACAGTGACTATTGCGGTTTCAGCACCGAAATAACTATTCCCAACGAAACTGCGGAATTGGAAGAGCTTGTTCAAAGGCATTCCTACAATTATAGTAGGGTGCGTTGGACATACTTCTCCAGAATACTGACAAGGGCACTCTCCTCGAATTCGCTCTACCCGCCGTCCAGCAGAAATCTGTCAAATGAGTAGATTGACGGATATCTAAAACTAATGGGCGAGACAATTAAACGAACTATGGACAAAACGATAAAACGATCGGTATCAACACACAGACAACGAAGACATATTCCGCAACGAAACTATTGACGCACTGCACCGACATAAAAGTATACTTCTGTCAAGACTAAAAACCTTGTACAGACAGTTTACTGACAGACATAACCCGGAGATCATGACATTGAAGTCGTCGATTAAAAACCTCCAGATATTAATAAAGGAAAATTACAGAAATTCTGTAAGTTTGTATTGGAACAATAAAATTCGGGCTGTAAACAGCAGCAACCCGAATATGATCCCGCAAATAAATATAATATTTCGGAGAAATAATCAAAACGACCTTCCATGTCTCAAAATCGCCCGAACGACGAGCAACGAACAAATACTTGTAGCAGCGGGTATCGATCCAAATGAGGCAGTTGATGATGACAACTTCTTTGTGATCGAGGATGCGCAGGAGAAGGTAGAGGCTATAGGAGCGACTTTCCAGAAAGTGTACAAGGCGAATGACATCATTGGCCCGAACCACGACCTGGAGAGTCCTTGTGCACAATATCTGCCTTCGAAATGAAATTGTGAATTGGCGATTCGAGAGCTCGAGTTTCACCCAGTTCAGTGACGAGAACATGGCAAATAATGTCATCACCAACGAAAGGGTATTGCCACTGTTCATTTCGAAGGAAGAGCTCCAAACGATCTTCGAATCACTTAGAAGTAAGAAATCAGTGGGAACCAATGAAATACCGAAAATTGTGCTTCGACATCTCCCTCTAAAAGCGGTGGACATTTATACTACCTTAAACAGGGTATGCAATGAATAATGCATATTATCCAGCGCATTGGAAAACTGCGGTGGTACATCCCATTCCCATAAAGATACTTCCAATCCGGCGAATCTCCGCTCGATCAGTCTTCTTCCAAACATCAGTAAAGTTTTCGAGAAGGTGATCAATAGAGTCCTTACTATGATATCATTGTCAGTCTCATAATCATCATGGTGCCTGTCTGATTGACTTGTAAAGGGCCTTCAATACAGTATGGTTAGAGGGACTCTTCTTCAAGCTTGACAGGTTGGGCATTAGTAAGCCACTACTGTATATTCTTTTTGATATGCTCTCCAGTAGACAGTTCATTGTGAAGAATTGCGATGTGACTTCTGCTGAAACATTTATGATTAAGAACGGTCTGCAACAAGGTGCAGTAAATTCGCCGATCCTGTTCAACATTTACACAAGTGATCTGATAGGTTCACTTCACCATGCCATAGCGTACGCAGACGACTTAATCGCGTACAGATCGGATCCAAAGATTGAGGTCATTAATACACTTTTGCAATGTTACTTCGACAAAATGAAGCGATATTGCGACGACTGGAAGTTGAAAATTAACTTTTAGAAGTCGGAAACCATTCTGTTTAGGACGCCTTTGTCTGGGGCCTCTAGGGATACCAGAAAGAATTGGCGAAAGTTCTCTATCGTAGGACAACTTGGACAGCCACTTGTTTGTCGAAATGTAGTCAGATACCTTGGGATTTGGCTAGACCAATATCTGTATTTTAACAAACAAAGGTTAAAGGTGCTTTTGCCCTTACAAAGAGACTGTTTTATAACAGCCAACTTGATGCGAGGGTGAAGATGATTTGCTACATGGCCCTTATCCGGTCCATGCTCGTATTTGGATGTCCTGTGTGGTTCAACGTGAGAGCAAGTTTATTGGAAAAGATTCGGGTGTTTGAGAGGGCTTGTCTTAGGACTTGTCTTCGCTTATACAGAACATCAGAATCTGAGTATATAAAATTCTATCGTAATGAGGTCTTGTACAATAGGGCGAACATAATAAGAGTCGACAAATTCGTCATTAAGTTGACTCGAAAGCATATTGCAAGAGCAATGACCTCATCGAACAACCTGATCTCCGAGGCTTACTACCCTAATTATATGTATCACGAGAGTGTTCGCTTTAACGGCCTTATTCCTCCAGAAGCGTTTCTCTACCTAGATAGTAAAGGTCTGATCCAGAACAGATTGGCTGTGCCGCTAATCTTCCACGTCGCTCGAACAGCTGCGGACAGGCGACTCAACTACGACAGAGACGTCGCACACGGCAGTGCAGAGCCGAAAGAGCTGAAAAACTGATGGTAACGATATGTGGAGTCAATGGATATTAACGCTCCATCTTCAAAAGTCTCCAATTCTTATCCGAAGGCAGTAAAGGAGAACCTAACCTAAGGTAGCACGAATAAGTTGAAGGGCTCCTCAAACATCTTGAAGTGCGCAACTGCAGGCAATTATCTAAGAACCTCGCTTAGTTGGGAGGGTTTTTGATTGAAGTTAGGTCCACTCTGGTCTGTAACATCGTTTAAGTTGGTGAGGTAAATCAAATCAGCGATGTGCTTGAAATATTTGGAAAGACTCTTGCATCTATAATTAAACATCTTAACTACGATGAAGATAAATCAGACGAGTAATCGTTGTTGGTTTACGTTGTAGAGAAGAAAAAAGACAAAACCGGTCCAAAAATTAACATGGCGCAATAAAAGTGATGAATGGTAGATAAAGTATGATATAGGTAATTTGTAGTGCTCAAGGCGAATTGTCCCGGCCGGTGACGACGTGCAAAAAAAAATTAAACATCACAAAGTGTAAGAGGTGACAACTGGCAAGTGTTATAACAGAAACGCTTTAGCTACACAAGCGAAAGATCTAACAAACTGATACAAAAGTATCTTATTCCATTCCTGTTATAATCGAGAAGCTCTTCGGGAAGAGTATCTTGTGTTGATATCGAATAGATATCATCACCTTCGCTTCAATGCGACTATTCCTAATCCTTATCAAATCTATTTTATGATACAAGAAGTTTGATACAACAAATTTCATCTTAGAAAAAACGTTAGATCGCAAACCTGATAGCATTATAATTTTGGTTAAATTCGAGGCCAAACAGCCATTCTTTAAATTTTTTGTAGAATTAAGAGGGTTGTTCAAGGCAATGAACTTCAAACAGAAGCTTACTGAAAAGCCTTGGTGCTAAAAATTGATGTGTGTTGTACATTAGAATAAAGGCCACACATCCTTCTACACTTTCGGTATCCGTGTCTCTTTGGTTTAATAGATTGCAATTTCTCAAGAAGATTTTCCAGACAGTAGATAGAAGTGCTTCAATGGAAGAATTTTTGAACTAATAAGAAGTAGAAAACTATGTTTACGATGCAACCAATTGAAAATGCTTCTCCAAAATGTGAGTCCGTATTGTAACTTGAATTATTGGACTATAGCAAACCGTTTCCAATAGTCTTCTAAAACAAACATGATAGATAGGTTGCTACATAACGTATGTACGTTTTACCAATTCATTTCCGAATCTATTTCAAGCTGTAGGTTTTTAAACTTTAACATTCTCAATAAAAAAACATTTAGGAGAGCACGCGATACCATCATAGTATGTTGTAAAAACACGTGACCAGATAGCAATGAGAGTTTTTCCAATTATTATATTTCAGCAGCTGTCAAAGTAACCAATGACATCCAGCTGTCAAAATATTTACTGAGGTTTGCCATTTCACCATTCATCGTTTTACGTTTGCCGAACGTGCGGAAATTATTAAAAAATTTTCTCGGACGAGGGCCATTTTTGGCTCAACGGCTGTGTCACAAGTGTTCAGTCAAGCATCAATGCATACACAAGATTGATTATTTGGTGCGGTTTATGGCATGGTGCCATCATCGGAACTTATTTCTTCCGAAATCAGAAAGGAGACACCGTTATAAAGCCATGTTAACCGACTCTCTATGGTCAGAGCTCGACAATCAATATATCCGAGCTGTGATTCCAACAAGACGGCGACTGGGTCATCTCACTGCAAGCCCTGATCATTTGACCACCGCATTCATGAGATTTGACTACACTCGATTATTTTCTCGGGGGCTACGTCAAGTCCTTAGTCTACGCTAACAAGCCAACTACCAAGTGTACCGGTATGAGCGTTTCCACGCCAATAGAACTGTTCGTCTTTTGAAGCAAACCAAAAAGTCACCCAATTTTCGACTTCCTCGTAGGATTCGAAGTGCTGCTCAGCTAATGTGTGTCTCATCGATAAAAACAAATGGTAGTCGGAAGGAACCAAGTCTGGTGAATACGGGGGGTGGGGTTGCAGCTCCCCGCCAAGTGCTTTGAACCAGTTTTGCTCTGTGTGCAGGTGCATTGTCATGGAGCAAAATAACTCGCCGTGTTTTCTGGCCCAATCTGGTCATTTTTTCGATCAATGCATGGTTCAAATTGATCATTTGTTATCGGTGGCGATCTGTTTTAGGAGCTCGTGGTACACCACTCCTTTCTGGTCCCACCAGACACACAGCATTGTCTTCTTGCCGAATTGATCTGGTTTTGCAGTCAAATTTGATGTTTGTCCCGGATTAAACCAGGATTTTTTCCGTTTAGAATTCTGAAAATAAATCCATTTTTCATCGCCAGTAACAATTCGATGCAAAACTTATTTTTTATGGTGTCTTTGAAGCAAAATTTCACAAGTGATTTTTCGGTTTTCCATCTGTTTTTCATTCAATTCATGTGGCACTAATTTTCCAGACTTTTGAATCTTTCCCATAGCTTTTAAGCTGTCAGAAATTGTTTGTTGTGCAACATTTAACATTTCTACCATTGACTAAAAGTGTCATCTTCATCCAATATTGTTTGAAATTCGGCCTCTTCAAAATTTTTTTGGTGATCTTCCACATCAAAATCGTTATTTCTGAACCATTGAAACCATATTTTGCATGTTGCTTCTGATAGAACATGATCACCATATGCCTTAGACAAGCATTCGATTCGACTCTGCAGCACTTCTCTTCAAATGAAAACAAAAAAATAATGCTTTCCGCAAGTCATCATTTTCTGGTACAAAATTCGACATTCTTAACACGATGAAGAAATATGATGTTGTTTGCTCAATGACTTGATGTATACTAAATATGTTTGACAGGTTTCATAGCAACCAAACAAAAAAAAAAAAAAGAAAAAAATTAAGGCCCGTTTACAATAAATGTTTCCTATCGAGACATTTGTATCTTGACGCTCACTTTATATCGGTACACCTGATATACCTGGGACCATTGCGGTACACCTGGTATTTTTGACGAGCTCGAGGACAATATTCGACACGCTATTACCGCAATAATGCCGCACATATTGAACTGTATCATAAAAAATTGGACCGACCATTTGAATGATGTACTATCCCTTACATAATGGCATGAACGTAGCTTCAAAATTAGGCCAGAATCAATTTTATTTCTGACACCGTTGTTGTTTTATTTAAAAAAAAAATTTTTTTGTCGTTCTTATCTAGACATTCTTTACCATAAAATAAATTTAATCGACCGACTGATAATACAGTTTTATTTAAAAATTAATTATATTTACCAAACTTACAAATTCATAGCGTCACGATCACAAAATCGGCTTGAGACTTACCTGAAAAAAAAAATTATTGTTAAATCAAATTGTACAAAAGTATAAAACAATTATTTTATATAAATATTTTTTATTTTTATATTCTGTGAGAAATTCGGGAAAAGTTGGCCCAACAAAAGTACGAAATATGTTCAAAGAGTAAAGTGACTTTGTATTTTTATAAAAAAATTATTGATTTTTTTATCAATATTAATGTTGTCCCCTCCAAAGTAATCCCCTTCAGATATAATAAACTTGTGCCAACGGTTTTTCTCATCCTCGAAGCACTTTTCATGAGCACTTCTTGGTATAATCTTAAGCTCTTCAAGCGATGCAAATCTCCGTCCCTTCACAGGTCTCTTCAGTTTTGGGAACAGGAAAAAGTTAAACGGGGCCAGATCCGGTAAGTATGATGCCTAAGGCATGATTGTCGTGTTGTTTTTGGCCAAAAAATCTCTCACAAGGAACAATAAATGAGCAGGTGCTTTATCGTGATGCAAAAGCCATAAATTGTTTTTCCACAATTCTATTTTAATAGTATTGCTTCTCGCAAACGCCGCATAACTTGAACGTAATACTCCTTACTGACCGTACGACCTTGAGGTAAAAACTCCTGATGCACTACGCCACGGTAATCGAAAACAACAGTGATCAAAATTTTGATCGAAATTGGCATACTTTTTCCGGTCTTTGCTCTCCTGGGTGCTTCCTATATACCTATAATTTGTTACCAGCTATGACCCTTTTGAGCAAGTCAGAAGCTCCTGACGTCATTCAAGAGCTCCTGAGCGATGCTCTTGCGACGGTTCTTCTGATCAAAATTAAGAAATTTCGGAACAAACTTCGCTGACACATGTTTAATGCCCAGAACATCTGAAAAAATTGCATAACACGAGCCGACCGATATGGCAACATCCTCAGCACCTTTTTTTATGGTAATTCGACGATTTTCCGAAACAATCTTCTTCACAGCTTCAACGTTTTCATCCAGAGCGAGGTTCGTCATTGACATCTTCTGGAAGAGCTTGTAATATTTTTTTTTTTTAACTTAAAGCAGAGCACTTGATTCCATTTTTTACACAAAATTTGATGCAAATTTTTTGCTCCATTTTTTATAAAAATTGAAAATCGTCATGAAAACCGAAACACGTCTAAGTATGCCATAAACTTGAAACTGTGAACATATGTGTACCAACACAGCAAAAAAAAAAAAAAAAAAAAATGGATAATCGAATGTACGTTGTCCGCAAAATTTTAAAATTCAACTTACTATTTGAACGCACTTCGTATATTGAATTGGCTTTGCCTCATACATTATTGATTATGACAATCTTTGTTATTTTTATAAATCCAAACAATTAGCCTAGTATCTCGTAGAATATAAAAAATAACACTCTCCAAGTCTCCATTTCTACAATTTCACTTTATCAGAACATTTTGTTAATTTCAAGCAAAGGCCATCGAATGTTTCTAATGACACGTTTTCCTCCATAGCTACTCCTCTAAAAATGAGTTTCACCGAAAAACTACTCCATACTCTACGTGAAGGTCCGTATAAGTGCTACTATGTTAAGATCCTTGTAAGTCATTTACACAAACCCATCATGAATGATACCTGCAATACATGTCACACATATTTCCATTATCCCTGTAACATAAATTTTTATGGTGGCCATATTACAGGACATTTATTTACTCCTTACCAACACGTGGAGAGTACATTTAAGTGCAAACATTTACTTAAGTTCTCCCTTCATCCTCTACATTCACATCACCCATCTTCATCATGACATGATGAAATACTCGTTTCTAATACGAGGAATTAGAAGTAAAGAAAATGAACAAACAAAAAAGAAAAAAAAAAAAAAAAAACCCGACAAAGTATACAAGTAAACGAGAGTCGAGTATGAAGTCTAGAACACCAATAACGTGCTCGCCAAGCACCTGACAGTAATTCTGACATGAAAACCTCTCTATCTTCCTCCCTTTTAGTTTGAGCAGAGCTTACAAAATGTCTGATGATGTATTTTCATCCCTAAATTTTGACATGCAACAGAAGACAACCTAATAACAACGTGTCCATCTCAAGGTAAACAGAAGAAAAAACCAAAACGGAAAAACATAAAGTCATAAACAAAGTCCTAAACGTTGTTTAGTAAATGAATCTACATCATCTCCTCCAGCACCACCTACACAGAATAACCCAAAGCTCTTGGAATAACAAGTTCACATGCAAATAAGAGTTCCAAAATAACTACGTGTTCCTACGTACATCTTCACTTAGTATTTTATTAATAGCAGGTAATTTCCACAAAATCTATCTAAGAGTACGTATTTGTAATTTGTAGTATGCAAATACCTATAGTTGCAGGCCCACCTTAATCCTTCGTCACCGGAATGATTATTTCGAATTTATTCAATCTCTACATCCCATTTCTGTGATATTATAATATCAAGCATGACTCAGAATTTGAGGTGGACTCCTTTCTAGCCCTCCTTCCATTATCCTTGCTACAGTAAGACATTTCTTTCAACTTCCAAAGCTATAAAGCCAAACGGATAATTGTGCAAAAACCCAAAAAAAAAAAAAAAAAAACAAAAACTGTTGCTTTCTCGTATGTTTACTTCCTTATTATACATTTATACAATTTGTTCGCTCCTTCCCAGTTCATGGATGGCTCTATACAACCGTATAACAGCATAGGATAACAGGAGAAGCATGAATTTTAGAAGTATGTGTACTCAAATTCGTATTTATCCACGTAACAGGAGATGTGCGTTTCATGTTTATTTATTTTGTTCTTCATCACGATGAAAAGAGGAAATAAATAAGGACTTTCCGTAAAGTCCTTCCCAACGGGATGTTTGATGAGAAAATATTTTTTTATTATATTTGCTCATTTCCTTTCGTAATTTTCCAGGAATAGTTTTATTACATAAAACCGATGAATACGAGGAGAAAGCAACCGAAAAGATATTCTTGAATCGAGAAACTTGCTAAAGAAAAACTACTCACTGCTATCGACTTAGCAGCCACATTCCGACCTAGCTACCTTAAGCTGATTTATAATCAGTGTTGCCACTCTACTAAGTGTGTTAAGAGGGTGAGGAAGCTCTTCCACATTAGTTCTTCGAATCGATGTACATTAATGGTATACTGGGAGTTAAAAATACAGAAAAATAGAAGGATTATCACGCTTAGTTAATGGATGTCAACTGTTAGGATCATATTTTAAGGTCTTCGTCAGGAAAGGGGATGACTGCTTGCAGCGAAGTCAACTCAACAAGCTATCCTTAAAAAACGTATTTTTCTCTACTAACGTCTCTCGTCGTAGTCGTCGTAGTTATCAGTTAATTTTGTTAATTTTAAACATCAACAGTATTTAAGTTGTAACAAACTTTAATAAATCTGTCCGGGATTGAACCCACCCTATGAAGTGCAGAGAAAACCCAAATAAAAAAATGAAGAACGGAGCCTCACGAAATCAGCTGCCTTCAAGAAAAGCACTACCAAAGCGCACCCCCTACTAATCGTATTTCTAAAAGCGCTCTCACACGAAAAATAAGACCGAAAAAGAATATATATGTATTTTCTGTCAAAAGAGTTAGATATCCGGAAGTTGTGGTTAAATGATTAGACTAAGCCACAAATCCATACCACCACTGCTCAAAATCAACTACAAGGTCCAGTTCGGGATAAGTCGATAAACTAAGAAGGAAGTCAAAGCGCCATTCTGAGGATAGTACAAATAAATCTTCACCAAAATAAGGCTTCCAGCGCCGATCTTATCTGCCTTATGACTAAAGAAGATATCGACATCGCCTCCATCCAGGAACCTCAGTAAACTTAAGCCAAAATAAGAGGGCTGAAGTCATAGGAATTGGCCGAATCAAGTAATGAAAGAAGAATTAGGGCCTGTGTAGTTGCAAAGTCTTATGTTAAATTATCTACCTCAAGGCCAGTTCATTGCTTACACGGTACAGTAGACAGCTATGAGCGATCGAATATATATACCACCTTGATCAAAAAGCTCCCGGAATTTGTTCAAAAAATTAAAAAAAAAAACAAGTTTATTCGTCTAAATCTACATTGTCCCGTTTAAAGTATTCCCCATCGACTGCAACACACTTATCCCAGCGCTGGATCCAATCCTTGAAACATTTTTTTTTTTTTTAAATTCGGTTTTCGGTATGTCCATCAGTGCTCCCTGCGATTATTCATTAATTCTTCTCTGCTGCTGAAACTCGTTCCCCGTAGTGGTTTTTTAATTCGATTGAACAGAGAGAGGTCACAGGGAGCCAAATCAGGTGAATTCGGTGGCTGTTGGATGGTATTTGTTGCATTTTTCTTCAAAAAATGATGGCACTGTGCGACGATGCGTTATCATGGTGCCAAATCCACGAGTTTTCTATCCACAATTCTGGTTTCTTTCGGCGAATTGCTTCACCCAAACGTCTCCTAATGCCCAAATAATACTCTTTATTTACTGTCTGGCTTTGGCAAAAATGCAGAATGATGTATGATGCAATTGCCTTCTTTTTTGACTGAAAACGACGTGGTTTTTTTTGGTTTCGGCTCATTTGGTGATGTCTGGATTGAGTGACGTACTCATAAACCCACGTCTCGTCGTCAGTAATGATCCTTTTGATGAATGTGGGATCGGATTCAGCTTCGGAAATCATTTCTTTTGCAGACCGTGTTGACGTCGCAATGCATGAAATTGAGTTCTTTTGGCCCAAATCATTAACCAAAATGTCTTTGACAGATCCATAAGCAATGTTCAAGTCCTTCGCTATCTCTCTGATGGTTAATTTGCGGTTATTGATCAACATTTCTTTTACTTCATCAATGTTTTCGTCAGTTTTTGATGTCGATAGTCTGCCACTGCGTTCATCTTCGTTTTCTTTAGAGAATTATTGCCGAAATCCGTTTTTTACGTAAAATTTAATACAAGTTCCTTGTAAATCCATTTCTAAAATTGTAAAAAATCGCCAACACATACTGAAATAGATGTACTCTTGGCTACGTAACTTTTGCAAATGTCAAGCTATGACGCTAAGATTTAGAGGGAATGTCAGCAACAGATGTACCAACTTAACAAAAAAACTCAAATCGGAACAATGGAAGTGCCACACGGTGACGCCACCGGAAACTTTTTGATCAAGGTGATACATACAGTATGAATCCTAATATATGGTTTTCCAATAGAGAATTGACAACTTTGAATTTAATTTGTGAACGCACTCTTTCACTAATCATCAAACTGTTACTGTTAATTTATTCAATTAATTAATTAATTACTCAACATTTTTATCGTGGTAAAGTACACTAACGAGCTACGTTCTCCGATTGGGTTCTGGAGAAGATGCGCCAAGATGATGAATTTCATCGCAAAATCATCTTCAGTGACGAAGCTCATTTTTGGCTCAATGGGCTCGTTAATAAGTAAAATATGCGTTATTAGTCGGGTGAAAACCCACATGTGCTTCATGAATCACCACTTCATCCACAAAAAATAACTGTTTGGTGCGGTTTGCATGCCGGCGGCGTTTTTGGACCATCTTTTTTCGTCGACGATAACGATCGTCACGTTACTGTGAATGGTCGGCGTTATCGCGCCATGATCATCGATTATTTTTAGCCTGAATTGGAAGATATGGACTTGAACGACATGTGGTTTCAACAGGATGGTGCCACAAGCCACACAGCACACGCTACAATCGATTTATTGAAGAGTAAGTATGGTGAGCGTGTTATCTCAAGACATGGGCAATTCGATTGGCCGCCTCGTTCGGGCGATTTAACGCCGCTTGAATATTTTCTGTGAGGCTACGTTAAGTCATTGGTTTATGGTAACACGCCGACGACGTTAGAAGAGCTCAGAGCCAACATTGAAAGCGAAATAGCGGCAGTTTCGGCCAAAATGTGTGGCCGAGTCGTTGAAAATTGGGTCCAACGAATCGACCGCTGCAAACGTGCCCGCGGTGGCCATATGAACGAAGTCGAGTTCCATTCATAAATGCTTTGATTGTACTTCAAGCCAATAATAAAGTTTTTGAAATATCTCAAATGGTTTGCCTTTGATTTAAAAAAAATATCTATCGTCAAATCGTTATTAGAAAACCCTATACTTAGCTCACTTATCAACAAAGTAAAGCAGCAAAAGTCCGATGTGATCATTGGATGTGTCGCTAACTCGCATCATATACAATGGGGTAGTACAGAATTGATTATAATATATAATAACAGCTGTAATGAACCAACGTTTATCGTTAAAAATATGTGGACGGCAAGTGTTAGATATCATCCTAATGAGTAAACCTGAAACCCTTACTGCTGCAACTGAAAGGTATCTGTTCATATTTTTCTTTTAATAAAATGATCAAATTCAATGCCAAGGACATACCCATACCTTCGATGACTTTTTGGAAGACGACAACTTTAAAGACCACAACAGACTGGCGTCTGTCTTCTAATTGTATATAGAGTACATGCAATCCATATGGCGATGCATTATATTGTGAGAATCAGAAGCAGTCATTTTACTGAACACTTCATCTACTTCGAAGCTTCGAGAACGAAGAGCTTTCCTATACGCGAATTTACAGAGCTAGGTTTGGGTTCTAGGTCACAAGCACGGCATTTAAGACAGTGCTCACAGGACGACTTTAAAAGGTGAAACTATTGGGTTGTTCAATAAGTTCTGTCGTTGTTTTTAGGATTAAAGTTAAACACACATTTTTGGTATAAAAGCTTATATTGATTCCATCAGATACTGTCCACCATGGGCTATTACTTTCTTCCAACGTTTTGGAAGATACATTAGGTCTGCTTTGTAAAAGTCAGCAGATTTGTGGATAAAAAAAGGTTTCCAGAGGCGTTTTGATCTCATCTTCATAGATGATTTGCCTTTCGTCCAAATTGTTTTGGAGAGAGCGGAGCAGATGGTAATCTGAAGGTGCAAGGTCTGGAGAGAAATAGCAATATTTAACGAAATTTATTGTCTGATTGCGTGGAAGCAACTCGAAGTAAAGGATACCTCGCCAGTCCCATCAAATGCTCAACATGACACTTTTGGAATCAAAATCCTGTTTACCGACCGATTGCGGTTTTTCGCCAGGAGCGCATCATGACCTCTTACGCCGAATGTTGTTGTATATCACCAATTTTTCATCTCCTAATCTTTTCAGGAAGCCTCAAGCGAGTTCCATCCCAGACCATTATGCGATCCATAATGTTTCTTTCACTGAGTTCGTGAGGAACCCAAACATCTACAGTCTCTGCGATTGGGTTGTATGGGCGATGTTAGGCCGCTGAGCGATCACCTGTGTCATCCAATGCCTGTCAATGGTAACAGAAGCCAAGATTTGATTGACGTCTGTAGTTTGTGGAAGTCCAGAGCGAATAGCATCAGAAAGGTCTGTATTTCCTGAACAAAAGCGTGTAAACCAACTCTGACAAATGTCAGCACTTATAGTTAAATCTCCATACACGCTGCAAGTCCCCGATGCTCCACTGACGCTTTAACACCTTTTTTAAAGAAAAAAAGCAAAATTTGCCGAAAATGCACTTTCTTATCCTCCATTTAAAGGAAAAATATTGAAACGATAAACACTACCTCTAAGAAAAAAAAAAAAAAAAAAACGCAGAACTTATTGAACAACCCAATATATTGGGGCTAATTGCATTCTTATTGACAGTTTGGTTTTTTGTGAACAGAGATGCAGGTGGGGAAAAATTGTATACTGCTTACTGGCTTTTATTTTTGGAGTGAACATAACAACGCAGAGCACTTTTTCTGTGTGTTGCAGCCCTACGCTCGCATCAGGCTGTAGGTACATGGCGTTAATGTGCTCGTACTGTAGCGTTTACTAATCTTCCTATAACGCTGTAGATGCATACCATCAGTTTATAGCCCTAAATGATTCGGATTGTTGTAGACTGAGATAATATGTGAGATTAACATCTCGCCGAGAACTATATTTTTTCTGAATCCATCTCCGGGATATAAAGTTGACCAACGTGTAAAAGGTGTAAACCTCTTTTTTCAAAATCTACCAGAATAGCCATCATTTACTGACCAACTTCACTCAATTTCACCTCTGGGAGGGTCATTTCGTTAAGAATCGCGTTTGTCAAGTTTGTGCCTGGACTTCTGAAGCATGGGCGGTGAAAAATTGCTTGGTGTGTATCCTCCTTCTGGTTCGGACAGGATGGACAGATTGGAGAGGAGTCATGTCTGAATTTGTGCAGATATTTTTTGAACACACCATGAGCAGTTAGAAATTGTGTGATTAAAGTTTAGTTTTCCAGTTCTTCTTTCCATTCAAGGTTCTATGCTGTGTATAAGTTGGTTTTGAACTGAGATATCCTTTTCCTCCTTTCCTCCTTCAATTGATCCGTTGGGTGGCCAATAATGTATTCTCGTATGTAGGCGTCTCTGAGACGGTCCGGAAAGCGCAGATTATTCTCAAAGCAATTAGTCTATAAATACGCGATATCCTTTTCCTCGATTCTGCTTCCTCCAGTTCCCCCACCCATACTGGAGGCGTTTACAGTATAAATGAGTTAAGTATTGTACTTTCGACAGTTATATCTGAATCCACCGACGCTTGGCATCGTTAATGACGATTGGGTGACCAATGGTTTTTTCTCACACTGTAGTCTCGGTGAGCCTAAGAACTAATTCTATTATCAATCATATTAGTCTCCTGCGTGTAAATCTTTGCATTCAGAGGCCTTGCGGCTGGTGATTAGATCTGCTTCTGTTTTATGTGATTCTAAAATCAGACAGCAATTAAGCCAAGTTTTGACTCGGAAGATCGCTTTGTTTTTTGACAATTCTACTTCGTGGATAAGGTCGATGGCGATCTCGTCCACTAATACTAATACATTCACGTTTGGAAGCTAAGGGGCTTCTAAAGACACCGTGATATATAAGGAAAAAGCCCTTAGGACGGATCCTTGTGGCATACCTGATGTAACGTTGTAGTATTTGATAACCTGAGTATGTAGTTTGGTACGTCTATTTTAGTAAGAGCATTCATTACAAAGGTCCAATGAATTGATAACATTTCTGATGTCTATTCTTGACCGCTGCAGAGTACGGCGTATCTCTTTTGCTATATAAATTGCTGTTTTGATTGGGTCTATTGTGGAGCGGGATTTTCGGAGTCTAAACTGGTATCCTGACATTGTACTGCTTTCTTCCGCTATTGTCACCAGAAGGCAAATGGGGCGATACGCCGGAGGAGCTTTACTTGAGAATGTCCGCTTTTTAAGACAGCAGTTAATTATTTCTATAAAAATGTCCGATCTGGATCTCATTTCTGGTTTAAGGGCTCTGTTTGGTATATTATCCAGGACCGATAACAAAAGAGGCCGCAAATCTACTTCGCCGTAGAAGCAGGTTTTATATTAGAATAGCAAAGGTAAGCAGTGGCAACACTGTATTTTAATTTTTGTACACAGCTATATCATGCGCGTATTAGGACTTACTCAAACCCAAAACCTCCAACCTCTGACACAGCCGCCCTTAATAGAGTGTATCCTTCAAAAATAAATTGCCTAAAGTTGGGAGTATCTTTATGTACAATACATTCTCGTCTGTGTATATGTAAGCATGACGTTCATATGTATGATAGATAGATGATGATAGACCAAATCGTTAAAAAAGGAATTCTGGCCCAAATTATGGTACAAGAGCCTTCAGGTTGGATATTCGTATGCGTATTTGGAGATACCCTGCGCACGTTAGTCATGTCTCATTTTTGTAATATAAGGCAGGATACTCGTCCCATAAAGAAGTTCTCATTTCCTTTTTTTTTTATTAAATGTTGCAACTAATACCACTAGCCAGGAAGAGCCTACACGTAAGGTTACCGGAACGAATCCAGGATATCTGTGCATATATAAATCAAAATAAATATCATCATGAATTCATTATGCATTGTTACCCCGGATGGAGCTATGATGGGCCAAAACAATTCGGAATGGGTTCTCAGATGGTGGATCCCTTTTTGACTCTTTCCGTGTTGGATGGTCGTGATGGGTGTGTGTATGTAGATTTGAACTTAATAATAATTTACCGGCTGAGTCCTATGAGCTGTCGTTCATCGTAGAAGTCGTAAACGTCGTCCTAGTCATCGTCATCGTGGTTGTGTCAGAAATAATAGAGTTTTCTATGCTGCTGATGATGATGATGTTGATGTTGGTGATGGTTGGTTCGTCCTTTCCGTCGCGTAGTTTGTACCTATGTATTCTTAGTTATTTTCGATGCGACGACAACGGATACGGATACCAATCCGTACGACCGACGACAGCAAAGCCGATCTAACTGGCTTCGGGTGGGAGAAGTATAAATTATGTTTGTTGTTTGGAATATGAATGGGATTACGTTCCGCTTGTTATTATGTTGAGCAAGGTTGCTGGGTATGCTTCGGGGTTGATGGTTAGGGAAGCTTTTCATAAAATGAGGTGAAAAAGGTATGTCCATTTGGAGAAGGTGAAAATTGTAAAGAAGAGTGGTTAGAAGGATGAAACGAAACCGAAACGACATTTCAGAAACGAAGCCTTTTTTCAATCAAATATTAATAAAATTTCTGACTGTTTGCTAGTCAGTGGAATTCAAATAAAATACCAGAGAAACGGCTGCTGCTGCTGTTATTGTTGTTGTTGTTATGGTTATTTGCTGTTATTTCGCAACCGAAATTGTTGTTTATTTGAGGGAGAAGTTTAAACGTTCGGAATTCTCGAAATTACTGAAATATGCTGACTTTAATGAGGTAGAACATTATGATTTGACATGAAGGCAGGAGAAGTTCCTTTATTATGAGTGTGTAAGCCATTGAAGGGAAGTACTGGAATGATGCAATGGTTTAATGCCTGAAAATAGATTCGGGTTCAATACCCCGGGGTGGATGTTTATTGTCAAAACAGAAAGAGAAACGAAGCAGGAAATGGGTAACATTGTTTACGACGAAAATTTCTTTGAAGTATTAAATAAGTTGGAATTGCTCACTATGGATACCACCTACATAACTTGACAGTTACAAATGAATTTGATTTTGTTGAACTACTATTATTTGTCAATATTAAGTGTTACTGTCAAAAGGGGCGCCCTAATGTTAACAACATCAATAAAATCGTCACTTACCGGAACTTATATGTGAGTGAGGACCGAGGTATGCTGGGAGCAATGTATACGTTGAAGGATAATTAATAAAAGAAAATGCTTAGCTTCCTTTGTAGAATATACGATTTATAGAAAAATGAGCAGCAACAGTGTATCCATTCTCATTTTTCATACGGACCCAGAAGAAGAAAGTTCTGATTCTTCGACAATAATTCGAAGTCTTTAAGTTGAAACAGCAGGAGTTTTATACTTATTCAATATGTTAACTGGTAAGCATATCAGAAAGCTCTACATCAAGGAAACTATGATACACAAGACCTGTCTTTCCAGTCTGATCCACATGACAAACTGAGCTTTCTTTTAGATGAAAAAACCAACTCAAAATAACCTAGAAATCCGTAAAACTGAAACTTGTTTCGCAACATAACCTAGTAAATTACGATTTAATTTGACATAGCTTGGAGTTGTTCTACTAAATGGTACCTGAGGTGGAGAGAGATAAGCACATGTCCTCAGTTTTAAATTGAAGGCTAAGGCAAGTTTGACATTAAGAGTCTTTGTATCCAAACAAGGAATGATTCGAGGACAGGCAAAAAAGAAAGAGCGTGTTTATGCATTACCCAACTCGATGAAATCAACCGTAGCAGCAAGGCAAAGCCAGTATTATGTATGTTGTCCACCTACTGGCCTCCAAATCACACATATAGGCTGAGGTGTCTTTCAACTTGAGGGCTCCACCTAAGGCTAGGGATTAATTTGCTGGATTATCTCTCAGCAATAGAGTCGAAGATGGAGCCAGAGTGGTCATTCATCAGAGTCATTCTCACCACGTCAATATCGCAGCATAGTTAGTTTTTCTTTTTCTTCTTCGAGGCTGACTGTTCTATAACTTGGATTGGGCCAGCAGTTCAACAAGGCCACGTACAGCTGAAAAATAAGCAGAGGCCCTTAACCAAATATCAGTGTCATCTAGGAAGTGCGATGGGATGAGCCGAGAAAACAGATGATGATAAGCTGGGATATCTTCAATGACGATTACAAGCTTCCGACACGTGAACGAAGGTTTTTTTTTTTTTTAATTGCGCGTGTTCAAGGGATTTCTTTCGCGGCCGAAGAAAAGTTAGGGAATAAGGATATATAGGTACCAATGTACATTGGTTTTAAATATCTGGGCATTCCACAAGCGAGTTGTTCGGCTTAGGAATAATCACGATATTTCAGAGTACGTCCGAAAGTCGGCTTAATAGTATACTGATGAGCAGTCATAACGAGGCGAGTGTTATAATTGAAGGCTTGAAGGCGTGGAATGCTATTGCTGCTTTCTATGAAGCACTAGTTGTGGAGATAGCAATAGAAAAAAGTGAGACACGAGACATTTCGTCGATGGTCAAGGGTTTCCATTAATTGAATGATGTTGCAAACACGCGATGGACATGGTGGTGTCCGGATCACGAAATGCTAAATCAAATTGACCACATTGCGATAGACGTAAGGTACGACTTCAGTATTCTGGACGTCCGAACGTTGCAGGCAACCAAAATTGACTCGGATCACCATCTTGTTGGTGCTATGTTGCGACTGCTGATTTCCCAAAGGCCACAATGTGGAAAAGCTGCAAGTGAAGAATTTTCGCCAAATGCGTATCCCGAAATCTCTCAACAACACAAATCAATGGCAACGCTGGGCTGTATTTCACCCGGGCACCGCTTACAAATCCCTAATTTGATGAAGAATGCCGGCAAGCACATGCAGCTGAATAAGACGTGTACAAAGTGATGCTGCAACTAAGAACGAGAACTGCTCCTGAGCTCTACGAGCAGAAGAGATGGGAAGAACATTGGCTTCTACAAAAGAACAAAAAAGAGCACGAGAAACGCATGATCGAAAATATTGAGTTTATACTTCAGGAATAACGTACAGAAGTCAGAAGTAAAAAGAACATTTCAAGACAATAGGACTCATACATAAACCTGTAGATATGAAGAAGGAAACCTTGTAGTAGAGTCACAGTCCATGCTGAGAATATTTAACAACATTTTATGTAGATTACATAGCTGCGATGAAGCTCAAAATCCCGCCGTGGGCCAGAAAAGAGCATTCAACTTAGACGGTGATAGCCAAAACTTCCATCCACCTGGCCAAAATGAAGTAAGGATAGCAATATCTAAGCTAAAATGCAATAAATCAGCTGGACTTAACGGCTCACCGGCCGATGAATTCAAATCTGCTTTAAATGACTTTGTGGAGAGCATACACCAACTAATTTCTTAAACCTGATTCGAATAGTGCATTCATGGAGAATGTAATCTCAGCATCGTTTGCCCAAAAAAGGAGACCACTCAATTGCACCGAATTTAGAGGTATAGGTCTCCTGGGAAAAAACTTAACAAGTCTAAATCGATACCCATCACCTTTTTATTAATTTTAAGGCCGCATGTGACAGTATTTAGAGAGACGAGTTTCTAGAGCATGTCTTGTGTTGGTATCCCTACCATGCTCATCCGTCTGTGTAGAATGACGATGGAGAACACTCTCTGCTTCGCCAAAGTCGGTAACGATTTACCCAAAAAAAATTGTTTTAGACAAGGTAACGCGCTGTCATGTGACTTCTTTACCATCGCCACCAGCGAATACTGGAAGCACAATTTCTCAAAATCTTTTAAACTACTAGCATACGCCGATGATATCGACATAACTGGGACTTTGTCTACTCTGGCTCTGCTATAAATTTAGGCAACAACACCGCTGCAGAAATAAAACCAAGAATCACTCTTTCCAATCGGTGTTTTCTTTGGGCTAAGAAGTTAATTCAGTAGTGGGATCCCATATTGAATAACTAAGGAGCATTTATAAAAGACCTTGATCATGCTGGTCCTACTTCATGGTGGCAAGGCATGAGCTTTATAGAAAGCGGATGAATGTATCCTCAGTCGTTTTGAGACGAAAATCCTTCGAAAAATATTCGGGTCCTGATTGGATTGAGGAGTAGATTCAGCGCCAATCTATACGAGCAGTGCAGCGACATCGTCCTAGTCAGAAAACTGCACATCAGTCTCTTGTGTTGACTTGGACATGTAGACGGAATGGATATCAATGCTCTGGCATTGGCGCGCGTAAGTAGATGGTGATCTTCACCAAATAAGAGTGCCCAACTGGAGGCATTAAGGTAAAGACCGGACTAACTGGAGGGGTTTGTTAGTTGAAACCAAGAGCACCACTTCAGTACGAGTAGTTAACTTTCTTTTAAAGCAAAGTCATTTTTTGTCCATTTTAACATAGTTGCTGGTTCTGCGAGATATAGTAAGACTGGGACGAAAAGGATCTTAACAGGTGATTTCTTCTTTGCTCTTGAGAATATTATTTTTCTTAGTTAAAAAAGGATTGGCAAGAATGATCTGTACGGTTGTGTCATTGCCTAAATCTACAACAAACGCCAGATGGACCAAATCTTTAAACTCGTTAAAGTTATAGTTTGCGCAAATATTGATGTTGGATGTCATTTACAACTTAACCCATTTTGTCTGCTTCAAAAAAACTTACGGGTTTTGTGCTATATTGCCAGAATACCCTGGAGGGGATGCCTCAACTCCTGTCTGTGATAGCATATATAGGTATATGCGGCCTAAAAATCATTAAACGAGTGGCGGATATCGACTTGAAGTTCATCGGTTTTTTCCAAGATCTATCAGGTCGTTGACGGGCTTACCAGGCAAACGATGAGGGCCTATCAAATTACCGATGTGGCTATGATGATTGATGGACTGAATTTAGAAAATAGAGCTAACGATGGTGGGTTTCGTTTTACAGGGCTTAATTCCGTGTGAACATACAATATTTTACAGACGAGTTTTTGTTGACTGAATCCCAGTCTTAAATTAGTTCGTCTTCTCCTGCAGTCTTACTGATACCTAGTTTATTTCTATTTGGTATTTAAGTCCTCAGCCAATTCCTTTTTTTCAAGTACCTCCGATAGGTTTCAATATGGAGATATTCTCTGCCTCTTTGTTCAGTCGTAGACTTTGTGAGCAGGTCTCGTCCTTGTTTGCAGCCGCCTTGTATGACTTTTATTATGTTTCATGCGCTTAGCACAGCTTTACGTCAAACAAAGGTGTTTGTTGTGGTGCAGGCTATGTTTTTCAACATTAAACCCTCCAAGTAAGATTTTAAGGTCTTGCTCACGACATTCTGATTGAGGAACTCGCAAAAGTGGTCGTTTTGCCCTGTTTATATGTGCGGGAATATCAGGACTATGTGGATTTCAATCAGGCGTCCGTTTAGAACTTATTGTCTAAATATTCCTTTAATGGGAAAGGCACATCCAAAAGGTACTGCTTGTGCTCTCTTTAGGTGTCACCATAGTGACACCTTTGTTCGAAGTTTTCGGTTATACGTACTGTACAAGGGTAAGGAACATTCCGCGTGTATAGCCGAAAGTCGTTGTTCGTGTAGTTAAATCGTCAGTATTAAGTTAATTTATGCCCGAGGCTGTTTGTTGCTTCGCAGCATATAGTATTTTAAGTGATAAGACCCACCCTTCAAAGGATAGCGCCAGTAACCAACCGTTGGTTCGATTGAAATTCCTTCCGTAAGTTCATTCTTCATTTACCGGTTTGAGGTCACCATAGAGCATTAATTTTTGTTAGATTGGGATGAAGTTGGGTTGATTCTTTAAAATGTGAGCAGAGCGCTCCAAAACAAATGTTCCTACCAGACTGCTGAATATACTACTCCTTGATGACGACGTTGTAGATAAGTCGACATGTAGACAGTCGCTTGCTTCAGGCTGCCAGTTATAGGCTTCTGTGTGGTACTCATATTTAATTTTTTCTTATGTTAGTCTTGCGGGCTTACCATGTCGAGTAAAGTTGATTCGGGGATTAGGTAACCAACTCTAATAGCAAAGAACCATCCAACAAAGGGTCTCATTTTAAATTTCGAGCTATTATTGAACAATCAACTGACCATCCTGACCATCTGTCCACTGTGCCATTCGTATCTTACATGTCTTTACATTCTGTACATATAGCTTTCTGCCTTCTCTCTATCATTTGCAATTCCATTCATTAACACAATCAATATTAACTTCATAGGCAAATCAAAAATAATTCTATAGTTTTTCTGAATTTCAATAAATCAGAAAAGATAGCGCCTGCCAATTTAAAAGCACACCGGTCCTGTCAAGATAAAGAATATCATCAACATTACATCATTCTAGATGAAGCAGAGTCATCTCCTATTACTCGTATCTGTCGCGAAAAGGTTGTCTTCTACATTTCACGTGCGAATGCACTCGACTGATTTTTTCCTCACACACATTTCCGTTTTCGTTTTTCCTATTTTCGAAATTACGTTCACTTTTTGATCTTCAGCCACATTCCTCGAAGAAAAGAAGAAAATCAATCGAATGAGCACATCGAAGTCATTTCGATTTGAGCTCAAGTACAACACCCGTATCTTGTTAACCCTCACACCAAGCAGCACCGGCGCGGCGCGGCGTCGACGCTCAGCTCAGAGCGCTACAACGAATTTATAAAGTTAATCTTTTAGAAAATCGAAATTTTAGAAAATTTCTCGTAGGTACCCTAACTAGGCAACGGATATTGATGATTAAGGTAAAGGAGGGAAGGACAGGGTAGGATTCGAGAAGTATCCACGTATATTTGATTTCTATGACTGATGGTAATGTGGGCGATAGCATGTGCTCTGAGTTTGAATAAGTTGATGGGGGATAACATACAGAAGCACATTGCATTACGTTGCGGTTCAGTGAATCCATTAGGAGGGTTGCTATTTTAGGTGAATAATATGAAGGTGGCATTTATGGTGATACACGGTTATTGGAATGTATGATACTTTGTCATGTTAGTGTTGTATGTGGGTTATATATTATGCTGACAAGAGTATTTTTTTTTTTTTTTGACAAAAATCATAAACTGACAAGAGTGCAAAAATCCTGGAGATACGGATATAAAAATATACTTACTACAAGAGAAAAGATATAAAGCTGTCATTTAAGCAGATCGTTGGACAGTTAATTCGATAAAACCTTTCAAGTACAAAGAAATAAAAAAGTTCAAACAGTCCAAGTCCAAATCAAGATAGGGCTCAAGAGGATGGACATTCAATTTAAGCTGAATTGTTTCTTGATTAGACAATACGATATGGAATGACAGTTATATAGGGTGATTCATCGTGAGGTTTGATTTACAATGTAAAATAAAACACATTAACTTGAAAGTATTCTCAAAATTTTTATTATCGGTTAAAAGAACAATTAATGGCATTTACCCTTCGAAAATGATATCATGTAAATGTTGGCCACGACTGCGTCTGAGGTGGTGCATTAGAAAGGTCCAATTTTGGGCGACTCGTTCGAGCATAGCGACTGGTATCTCGCGGATAACACGGGTAATATTGGCTTTCAAAGCGTCAATCGTAGCTGGCTTATTCCTGAAGACCTGAGACTTTACATATATCCAGAGAAAATAGTCCAAAGGTGTGATATCGCACAATCTAGACGGCCAATTTACCGTAGTAAAACGTGAAATTGTTAACAAGTTCAGTGTTTCACGCGCTGTATGGCTCGTAGCACCGTCTTGTTGAAACCAGAGCTCACCGAGACCATGTGCTTGAATTTCAGGAAGCACATAGTAGGTTTACAAAGCGCGATAACGGTTACCATTGACGGTAATATTCTGATTTGCCTCATTTTTGGAGAAATATGGACCAATGAATCCACCAGCCCATAAACCACTCCATACCTATGTTTTTAATGGATGTAATGGTTGCTCATCAGCCCAAATACGGCAATTTTATTTATTAACGTGTCCATTGAGCCAGAAATGGGCTTCATCACTGAACAAACACCGGATTTTCATTGAGTTTTTCCAGAGCCCATTCACTGAAAATATGACGCAAATTCAAGTCGACTGGCTTCAATTCTTGCACAAGTTGAATTTTTTACGCTTTTAGGCCGAGATCCTCACGTTAAATACGCCAATTTGTTGAATACGACAAACCAAGCAGCTGAGAACGACGACGAATCGATTCGTCACGGTCATCGTCTAACCGGTCGAGTATCATAAACTGGGACTCAAATTTGCGAATGGTATTAGCAATAGTGGTTTCAGTAGGTCGATTATACGCACCGTAAGTTCCTCGAATCGCACAAAAAACATTTCTCACAGAACGCTGATTTTCGTAATACAGCTGAACAATTTGGAGACACTGTTGTGGTGTGAGTCTTTCCGTGATGACTTGCCAAACGATGCTGAACAAAAATAACAAAGCAGTTTGATAGAAGTCACGCGTGATCTGTCAAAATGAGCCTATTGAAAATCAAAGCTCACGATGCTTCAACCTATACAATAAATTAGGGAGTTTTGGGGAGATTATTATTAACGGTCCTTCAGAGTCCTCACATAATATCTAAACAGGAACCATGGGTTTGAAATGAACGCATCTGTGGTATTCAGATATTTTAGGGTTTAAGGATACGTCCAAGATCTTGTATTTTTGTGCCGAATTCACTCTCACCATCCAAGCTCGGGCAGTTTTGCACCCAAGATTATGTTGCTGCAGACATAGGCTTCGACACATACAGAGAATGGCACAAATTCGTCGTTGCGTTAACTTATTTTCCATATTATTCTGTACTACCACCATCACCGAAGGCGGTAGCTGAACTTATAGAATTGAAATATCATATGCTGTGGTGTTAATGCTCTCAATACCTTACAGGGCAGTAGCAATTGCAACATGGGAGGAGGCAATGTCTTTAACCAAAATTTGCTACAAAGAAAGTAATCGACTTAATGCTATCCAAAAGGTAAATTAAAGACATTACCAGCTGGAGGTCTCCATGTCAAACCATAGGTTTATCGAATTCAGAACCGGATGCAAACGTCTCGATTTTAGTTAATGAAGAGGAGAAATCCACAGGAAACCAACTAGACACGATTTAACGATAACCTTAACAAGTCACACTGTGCCTGTCCCCTCAACACAGGACAAAACAAAGAAAGCTAAAGGAATCTGAACGGTCTCCTGGAATTGACGTATTCATTTCATTTAACATATTGTCTAACAAAAAGAAGATTTAACAATCTGATTAGAATATTTGCAAACCCTTACACATTAATATTTTAAAAGTATTAAAGCGGGAGCAGTTGATATACTGATATAGAAAATTTCAGGAAGATAATTCATGTACATGCTCGTATGTAAAAGAGAAAAAAAAAAAAAAATAAAGAAAGAAACAAGGAAAGATGCTGGAAATTCAAGAAAGGAAGATTTTAACTTATTCGTACTTACCATTATCCTCTGATCTGTAGGCAAATAGTTCCACGGACGGGCAGTTTGGACAAAAAATTGACGCTCGGATAAAAAGCATGGATATCAGGGTTGAACAAGAAGTAGATGAAGCGCGATTGCAAGAAGCTATTGAGGCTATTTTAGATTGGTTTGCAGATATTCGTGAAACAAATTTGGCAATATAAGAACTTTTGCCACAAGAAGTTTCGTTTTAGTAATAAGAAAGTATTGTGTAACCCATAGGGAACTAAGTCCATCATAAACCTTGTCGATAGAATTGTTAATGAGTGTGTCCCAGCTAAAAGTCACACCAGGGTTTTTAGCGGAGGCAGCCCACTCTGTGGGTTCATTAAATCTTCAATGAATGACAAACACCTTAGATGTGTCACCGTTAAGTCGAACGTGGTGATTTATTGAGACCAGTCATAAATACGAGCAAGATCTTCACGTATGAGCTCAATTGTATGGTTCGTCTTGTTTAGAAGACGACTTATTGCACATCATCTGCGTACATATGTACTTTACAGTGAATTACAAGGTTTTAACATACAGAAAGATAAAAATAGGCCCGAGGATAGATCCTTATGGTACGCCACTTTTTCCATTAAGAAAGTTGGAGAAATTCTAACCAACACACAACATGACCAATTCAATAGATGAAGTGGAAACGGTGGAACAGCTTTTGCGTTTCGTGTGTCGAAGGTCTTTGAAAAGTCAACCAAATTTAAGAATGTTGGATGATTTTTATTCAAATACTTACGGATTTCTTCAACTACCAATAGTATCGCTGTATTGTAGCACCTAATGGGTTAGAAACCAGATTCAAACCTGCATTGCCTGCCTTTCTATTGAGATACTGATTGATTTGTTTTTGTGCTAATTCTTCGAAGGCCTTTGACAGCTATGGCAGGAATGAGCCTGTGTTCAGTTGCATTCCATCAATCCCTTCTTATCGATTAGGATGAAGTTTACTTTTTTCCATTGGAAAGGATAGTTTGAAGTTGTAAGTAAGCAATTAAGGATATAGGCCACATAAGGCAGCATATACGGTAGAAAAATTTTCACAAATCTTGTGTTAGGACAATCGATGCCAGAAGAATTACACTTAACTGCAAAAAGGGCTTCCACATCAATTACTTCGCTTACTCTGCGTAAAAGAAAGGCATTTTCGATGTTGATCAATGGATAAAACTGGAGACCGTCCATACTCCTAAATGGATTACCATAGGATGATGCGACATTCTTGTTAAGCTCATCGCAGTTATTCCATATTGACTTTCCCAGGGCATCTTCTAAGCAAGTCTACAGATCTCAGTCTCTACAGATCGCAGAAGAAAAATAAAAAAGTTGAGCTTCAGATCTATAAGTCTGATTGTTAAAGAGCACGGAAAGGTTGGTTGAGTGGTTCCTTTGCCCAAGATTTAATACCTGGTGGGTAGAATTTTTAGGCACACTCGATACCGAGAATTACGCACTGGGCATTTTCATCGGCATAAGTGTGATTTCGATAACCTACAAGACATGAATACGGAATCCGAATACGGATTTACACGGCTATGATAAGGCCAATTACATCCATGTGTTGAGTGTCTGGTTAAACTAGCTCTCACGAAAATATGGTATGTCATTGCTGCTTTTACAAGACTCAAAAAAAAAAAAACAAATAGTCTCTCTCGGCTGCATGAGGCTTTCCTAGAACGCTCTCTTTCCTTCACTTTAGACGCATAGATGAATATCTCTCCCCTTGATATGCATAAAATAACCTGCACTCTCAAGCCCATCTTCGATTTAAAATACGACAGTACGACAAGTGCAGAAGTTTTGAAGAACTTGAGCGCCGACTTTCTTTGATTCTGTTCTTATGCATGTCTTTTTTGACACCAGAATTCCTGCTGCGGAAAAAATACAATACAATATAAATTCAATACAAAAATACATTGTGGGAATGTAGTCGGGTCTTTCCTGATGGCTCCAAAACCATCCATCTGGAGAACAATTTCATTCTTTGTTAGGAAAAGTTTCTTTCAATTGGAAATATATGGAATCCTGATGGCAACAAACTATATCGTTAATAATTAGTGAAATTAGCAGTTCAACCTGTAGCTGAACACTCTAACGACTTCCCAGCTAGTTCGAGAATGCAAATCGGAAGGCTAAATTCACTGAGTCCTGTCTTTTTTTTTATAATTCCGCGCGCGCACCAAGGGGATACGAATACTCTTTTATTGGCTTTTCACCAGAACGCGGGCGGGTGATCTAGTAGTTTTGAAACTCAGGTGTTAGGTGGTTGTCAAACTGGAGATAGTGCATCCTCAACCAGTGGGTCTTAGTACGTGCTAGATGTTAGTTCGTTACATTTAGCGCAGTCAGCAACCACTCCAACATCAATGTTATGCCTTCATGTCAGAGTTGACGTCAACGGGATTTACATATAACTGCATACAAATTCCATCAAAAGACTTTTTCAGAGACTTACCTCGCACGGGATTCGAACCCATGACCCTCTGCTTGAGGAGTCTATGCAAATACCACTACACCACGGCCACCCCCAGGTCTGGGTCCTAGATCTCAATAGAAACACGGGAAATGAAATCTCCTTTCTTTTTAGGATCCGAGTCTACATTGGGTCTGCCTGCGCCCAGGTTAGGGCTTTCATTATAATTGGGTACATGAGACCTGTAACTTTGTAACTGCAGATGGCATGGCTCTCCAGGATACCCGCAGATCAAACGAATGCTTTCTGACATCCCTAAGATGTCAAGGGCTTTCGTGCTGTCTAATACTAGGAAGGATTGTAGGCTGGGTACTGGGCAAAAGTGATACAACATCATGTGATGTTGACTGTAGAAGTGATGATAATACCGCGGAGCACTACATTTGTGATTGTCTGGCCTACACTCGCATCAAGGTCCAAGTAATCGGTGTTGACTTGATAGGTAGCGGTTCCGTACCCACTTTGTCATTGATGCGCTTACACATCATTATTCGAAAGACAGAAATTTAAGTAAATGGAAATTACAAGAAGTACAATGGAACACTGTAGTGCCCTGGCCTTAAGCTTAAATTGACTGACGCTACAATTGTTTAATCGTTTTATCTTCCAATTGTTTAATCTGCCAGGTGAAATCAGCAGAAGTTGCAATCTTAAGACCTGGCTCCAGAAAAGTTGAAGATTTCGGATCCTTAGATTGAAAAGGTCAATAGTTACATTCCGGAAGTCCACAGTTTTGAGTAATTCTTTGGATAGTCCTCATCCACATGTTGGCATTCATATAAAGTGAAAAAACTTAAGAAACAAAAAGATTACTTGAATCAGACTATAAGTTAAGCCAAATGATATAAAAAGATTCGAGAGACTCAACCTATGAAACATACTTGTAGTGCCAAACTCCCATAACGGCTGTTAGTATGCAAAATTGATCGGAAAAACTTCTAACCATTTGGAAGCTTTTTTTGGAACAGAGTTCATTCAGTAAGACGTGTGTATTACTATGTGAAGTCTTGCTAAAACAAGAGCTACCCTTCACTTCTACTCCGCCCTTCACTTTCTCTACTTTTGGAGACATTCTAAGCCTTCTGTCCTCTGTGACACAGAACTGCATAAGCCCTAAATCGAAAAATTCAGGATTACGTTTGTATTATGACAAAACAAAAAGCGATTAACGGATTGTAGGATTAATTGTGGGAAAAAGTCAAATGGGTTTTTAATATACTGCATCTTGTAGTGCATATTGTACTCCTATTGTTGCAACCCAAAGAAATTACCATAATACCACAGACAAAATGCCACGAAAAAACCCCCATATTTCCCAAATTGGTTAAGAAATTAAGCCAAGTACCACTTAATCCTATATACGAGAATGATATCTACCTTCATTTCAAAATGTACTTCCTCTTTTCTGAATTACTTTTCCGCAAGTTGAAGAAGTTCCTACGTTGGAAATGTTCCCTTACGAAAGAGTATTACAGTCAAACTACCCCCAACTCTCATTGTCAAAAACATCCAAACGTATCTTCCGTTTCACCTTCTTCCATCCAAGAACCATTCATACTTCTAGAAATTCAAACAAAAACCCATTTCTTGAAATGGCAATCTCAAATTTCTTTGTAACTGAACCGGAATCTATTACCCTTTGTAGTTCGGGGTAAATATAGAGGTAATGGGAAATTTTTAGTGCAACTTCAACTAAAATTTCTCTATATTATCATTTATTCTCTCTGTCTCTGTGCACGAATACAAGTCGTCGTATCTGTATCTATCTATCCCTGTGTTTCTTCCTCCGTTAAATTTCTATTCATTGGAAAAGGAATAATGTTCGCGTGCGTTATGCTTCATAAATTTCTTGGTACTTTTTGTATTATACATCCGGCCAGGCCGATACTGGCCTGGTGGTCTACCAAGGATGTGCACAAGTAACATAAGACCGTGCACTTGTTTAGTTTAGAAATAGGTTTTGAGGGTAAAATATGAGCAGGTAAGTCCAATGACGAAACCATAATAACTCATGCGATTTTTAGTCATAATTCTAATGCTACCCTTACTATCTAAGGGGTGGTGAGGCGTATGGTGGTGGTTTTAGTGCGGTTATAATGGCCTCCTTATGTTGTTTTGTATGAGAACCACTTTTTTAATAGAAGTAAACCATTTGAAGTGGTTTACAGTTCATATCGTTGCAATTACACAAAAAACTCCACATAAGGATACTAGGGCGTATGAGTACTTAAATCATTTCACAAGGGTAGGTTGGAATGTTATTTCAGAGTGCATTTAGTGTTGTTGAATGTGATTATAGTGTAATGTTAGCAGTTGGCATGCTATGGAGAGCACAAAAAGACATACTTGGCAATCCTATCCTGGTCAACTACGAGTTAATTTGGATCCTAGATTCGATAAATAATAATAATATATCCTGGCCCAATGTTACACCATAACCTAGATCAACACTCCTTAATAACTCAGAATAAAATGTGATTAAAGTGACTATAAATCCCTAACTAGTCCCATGGTTTGAAACGTGAAGAGATACTAAATGTCATTCATATGAATAGAGGACAACACTCGCTACAATATATTAGCTTCCAGTTCTACAATAACTTACCAGGGAACATTAAAAAATCCGGCTACTTGCATGAATTTAAAAGAACAATCTAAGTGTACCCTTAACATATTTGTACACAGTGCAGGCGAAGGAAACTTTTTTAGGAAGAAAAGAGAGGTACCGATGTAGATTGGTCTTAAATATTTGCAAGTTATAACGACCAAAAAATAGGGAACTCGGCAGGGCATCCAAAAGCAAGTTGAACAAGACGGGTGTTACGCTTGAAGGTTTGAAGCGGCGAAATGCTACTGGCGTTTTCTACGGAGCAGTGGTGGTGGAAGTGGCGATAACGCAAATTGGGACAGGAGAAAATACTTCGATATTTGAGGGTGTCAAATGATCGACTGATATTAGTATCACCTATAAGTTTTATCGTACGGTTTTGCGATATTTGCTTATGTTATAGCAGGTGCAGATATGTTATAGGAACACCTGATCTGATATGGGCATTGTAATTCAATTTTGGGCGAATGCATGCCTTATATATTGAGGCCAGACCAGAGGGGGTGAAATATTTCTTACATCGTTTCAGAAAACCTAGATATTTCGCCGCATTTTTGGCGATATCGCATATATAGGGTGTCATTGATACTCATACCGAGAATAAAAAGTTTTTCGGTTTCGACGATGCAAGTGCCATTCATGGATAATGACTCGAATTGAATTTGTTCTCTATTGTTCCTTATTTACTTAAGGTACTACAGTCCTCCGAGGTGGACCTGAGCCTCAACCAACAAGCGTATCCAGCCAACTCGATCTTTAGCCAGTTGCCTTCAGTTTCGCATGCTAGTTGAGGTCCCCTTCCACCTACGTGTGCCACCTGAAACGAGGTCTTCTTCTGTTGCGAAGGTCTTTTGGACCGAAACATTGGTGTTCAACCGCTCTACACAACCTACCTACTTCTGTTGTTGGACCTTACCTCTTCTAGCTTAGCCGGTATAGATGTATGTTAATCGTTGTATCACCTCCTCCATTCTGCGTTTATGTAGGGACTGAAAATCACCCGAAGAATTTTCCTTTCAAAACAGCCACGTGCACCCTCATCCATATTTGATAAAGTCCATGCCTCTCAATTATTAGCCCAAGCAGTAACGATTGGTAAGCGTTATTCTTCGTTTGATCTCAGCCCTAATGTCGTTGTCTGAATTATTGGCGGAGCCTAGGTGGACAAAATCCTTTACTGCCTACAAATTTTTGGAGGATGATGTTTTTATGATGAGACGTCGGTATTGGGTGTCTTTTCTTGTCAAAAACATATACTTAGTCTTGCCCTCACGGACTGTTAAGCCTAATACTCGCAAAAGCGATACTGACATCACGTTTTTTTCTTGAACGGACTTTTTAAAGATTGTGCCTCTTGTGTTTGCGCGTGAGTTTTGCACTATTCTTTCAAGAAAAATGTTAAAGAAATCCCATGAAAACATATCGCCTTATCTATATCCGTTTCTACATTAAAAGTATCGGTGAGTTCTTAACTGACCTTGATGGAGCAGAGTGTATTCTCCACCGTCATGCTTTCGTCCGACCATATTTTACAGATATTTTACAACTCATTGCCCACCGCTCTGAAGAGCTTGGCATTATACCGCCCGCTCCATCAGCTTTGTTATACTTTAGCCTAGATATGGCTATTATCACTTCATCCAGGTTGGATGGATGAAATTGATGGTCTACATCGTACAAGTTAAAAGGTTCATTCAAACTGACATCTCCGGAAATGCTCCACTCCACTATTACGTTCCCTTGTTCACATGTATAGGCTTCGATTCCGTGGCAAGTCTTTTGACCTTCTGATAACATTTTCAAATCTCATCCCTCGAGTAGCATCTCTCAAATTCCTAGGTCGCGCGCTTCCCATGATTCTTCTTTTTCCTCCTCTAGTCCTTCCATGCACTGTCGCTTTATGTGCATCTTGTTTAATCGCATGCGCAATTCGTCGTCCAACCAGCTGTTTTACTGGGGTGGGCGAGTGAAACCGAGCACATCAGAGACGTCATATCTGATAGCTTTGAGGCAATGTTGCCACTGGTCTTCGAGACTTGATGCTGGCGGCATAGAACCTCTTAAGAGATTAAGAGAGACTCAATCGGAAAAGAATTTGACGATCCCCTGCGATTGTAGCCATTTGATGTTGAAGGAAATAGTATTAACTTGCCTTTGCGATGTTCGGGATACTCGCACCCGTACCTTGGCCCCTCGGAACGTTCCGACACACATAATACTGAAAATGTGCCTTGCACTTATCGTACTGCGGTCAATCTTCTTCTTCTTCTTCTTCTTCTTCTTCTTCTTCTTCTTCTTATTATTATTATTATTATTATTATTAATATCGAAATGTGAGAACCACGTGATAGCTACGACAATGCTTCGCCCCGCTGCAAAGTCAATTAGCCTGAATGCGTTATCGGAGGTGGTAAAGAGGTGGAGGAGGCTATAACTTCCGACTACCAAAGTACTACCAAAGATGCCCTCCATTCTATTATTATCTATCACCATCTGGCTTTTCAATGAAACTAGGTATTTGGGTATTATCCTGGATAGCATGTCACGTCGAAAAATTCAATGCCGTTGTCGGCTTTCTGACTATGTAAGCGAGCTTTTGGTCCAAGACATGGGGATTGTCACAAAAAATAATTCTCTGGAACTTCAGATATGGTTATGATAGGACCAATCTTGCCCTTACTTTCACAAAAATTCATCATTGCTCTTTTACAAATCACCAAGGAATGATCCGTCTCGACTAAATGGAGACTTTAAGACTTCTTGCTCTGCTTTAGGTGCACTGATGAATCTCCTTCGGGTTGATATTCATATCATGGGTTCCTGTCTCAGATCCATTTTCTGTTTCAAAAGCAATAATCTTTGGTATAATATCCACTGTAGTTCTGATTACCTTGTGCGTCGACTTTCTTTCGAATCTGGTCTTGTGTTTAGATGCCGTTTAAAGAAATGACATCAGAATTCCAACTTCACACCAGTCAGCATCATAACCAGCAAAGAAGTGTGGTCGAGACTTTACGAATGGCTCACACATCTATGTAGTTTACGTTGCTGGTGTCTTTCTGAAGGACGCCAACATTCAATTTCGCTCTTTGTTAGAGAAACTTGCGTTTGTCTTCCAAGTGGATATATATGCATTCCTGATGGCGATAAACTACATACATATGGTACATTCTAGTCTTGTCACAGAGTAGAGTTCACAGAACTCTGTTAGCGATTCCATACACATTTGGGTTTCATATAATAATACAACAAGTGGCTTGGCCCTCCACGATGCATAACGAATGCTTGCCGACATCTTTAAGAGATTTTCAGCTTTTCAGCTGTCTCTCAGTAGGAAAGACTTTAGACTGCTTACTGGCGCCGTAGCGCAACACGACACTTTTGCAAAAGACCAAAGTATGATAACCTGTTGTGAAAGTGAGCACTTTCTCTGTAAGTTGGCCGTATTCTCAAGTACTCACCGCTGATGTAGTGCGTCCTGGTACTCTAGATACTATATATAAAATTACAACGTTTACACATCTTTCAACGAGAGACTGAGAGAGAATGTCTGTAAAAGAAGTTGCAGCTAAATGAAAATTCACTTCTTCAAACTTGCGCTCGACTTGTTCGCATTCTTAAGCTTCTGGATTTTTTAGGTCTCCTTCTGATATTTTGTGAATGTTGACTTTTAATTTACTACTTCTTGTGTGGCATACCACCATCCCGTAAATGTAAACAAATGAGAAATGAAAATTAGGCAAACTTTGCTCATGCCACATCTAAAGAGATTTATCATCACACGTTTGCGTCCGTTGAGTATATAATCAGCTTTTGAGTCTCATAAAAACTGAGTACGTTAAATTCGTGTCATTAAAAATGTGCAAAAGAAAAAATAAAAAATCAAACACAAAAAAAAATTGGAAAAACATGAACAAGAAAACAACCCCATCCCCATGTACCAATTCAAAAGTCTAAACATTTTCACTTTTCATTCCACTTAATTTAATTTTTATCCACAGGGCCAACAAAAGGGTTGGAAGGGGGACACAATCAAAAGAACAGAAAATAACACCAACGTAACACAGAAAAACACAAGTAAAAAACACGAAATTCTATGAAAGAGGAAGGTGAGTGGCAGCGTAGTTGTGGAGGAGGATAACCAACTGCCTAAAGCTAAACTCTCAGTGCTGCGTCGACAATTATTCTTCACATTATTAATGGCACCGCAAATACGAGTATGCAGTGCAAAGGCATAGAGTATATGTTGATGGTCCTTCAATTATGTCACCTCCTGCCAGCCCTCACAGTCCTTCTACCATCATAATTCAAAATCTAGTGCCGTCATTAGTCCTATCCAACGGATAAAAGCTTTTCTGAGGCTGTACTACCTACTCCTGTGTACCTGTACGCATAAGCTTGCCTACTGCGACTCGTCACCATCATCTGGCTCGTGCTCAATTATTCTGCATTACTGTGTTTCGTGTTTTTTTTTTTTTTTTTTTTTTTTTCTACATCGCTTTGTCCTCCCCTTTTGGTATTTTTCTTCGCGAATCCTTTTCCTTGCACACGGGGGAACGAATACGGTTACTGGCACTGGTACCGAGTTGAAGCGCTCTCACATCTTGACGATAAATACTCATTCAGCGGAGCATTTCTATTATCCTTGAATAACTGAGCGCAAACAACAAACACAGAGGGCGGTGATTATAGTGGCGATGGTGGTTGTGGGTGGTTGCCTTTGGCAACCAAAGTACTGAAGGAGCATGGACAAAACGAAAAAGAAAAAATATCCTTCCACAGGGAATCTGAGGAAAATCCTTTTATTGTAAACCATTTGCTTATCACATTCGACATGACGGCACGATGGTGGTAGGTGCCAGTATGCAATTTATCTCCTTCTTTTGTCCCATATTTTCTCTGCACCTTCGACCAGCGTCCTTTGCGTTCATTTTTTTATTATTTTTTGCCCTTCACTGTTTCTTTCTCTGTTATCCTTGCCATTTATAACAATATTTGCGGTAGCTGTAATTTTTTCCCCCATTTTAATGCATTGTTCCCTGGAGAAAAGAAAGGATACCTAATGCCTGTGTGGCAGCAGTTGTAGGTGGGTAGGTGGCATTTTTTTTTTTTTTTTTTTTTTACTTTACTTGCATTTGTTTGCTGCAGAACTCGTGACATTTCGGCTTGCCCAGTGTTTTTTTTTTTTTTCCAGTTGTTTCCCCCAGTCATGTCCTTTTGGAAAGAAATGTTTTTTTCTTTGTTTTCTATTGCCATTGTCATTCGAGCAGTGCGAAAATTATGAGACCAGAAGAAAAAATAAGTTTTTCTTCGTTTTGTTTTGGACATTTTTTATTTGTTCCCTTTTTCACGAGTCACGAGTCGTCCTTTTGTTGCAAAAGCGTATTGTCCTTTTGATTTACTTGGTGTCTGGTGTTAAGAAGGGATTTCAAGGTTGCGAGTGAGATGATGTAACAAAAGAGGATTTAATGGACAATTAAGGATAGTGCGTTGTTTTTTTCTTTTCTCCTGTCGTTTTCAGATTTGCTGCTGAGGGATCCTTGGCTGAAGTGAGCTAGGTGGATTTGTCAAATATTTTTACTATGGGGGATGAAAGTGTGTACGGTTTTTATCTTCCAGTTTCGACTAAAAGCTTTATGAAGCTAAGTAAAGATGTCCTAAACGATGATGGCCAATGATGAGATTTTTTTGGAAAGAGTTCTTTTGCTGATGGGACGATAATCTTAAGGAAACAAGGAAGTAGACAATGAGTGGAGGGGACTTATGTTTTATGATTAGGATTTCCGAGAAAGACGACTACGTTGCGAAACGAATTTTTTCTATTTTCATGATCTTGTCAATGGTCACCTTAGAAATGGGATTTTGTCATAAAAAGAAAATAGCAAGGAAGCAGTTTGAAGATTGCTCACTGAACCACGATTTGAGGGGTCGGTTTTCTAGGAATAATACTGTTTGAACTTGTTTTTTATTTTGCTCTGTACTACCTACAGTCTTTGTGAATAAAGGTAGCCTGTAGTGACGCTTTTAGCGATATTTTGCTTTGATAGCTTTGGTTCTGGCCACTACGGAAACGGCGCACACTGGATTTGGCGCGCTGGTGTTGTTTTCAATATAGACATCTACAACTCCAGTAGTGAAAGATGGGGTAGTATGTAAGGGAAAGAATACTCACTCTAGCACTTCGTGGCTTCGAAATATGGAATAAATATTCGTCCCCTCAAAGCCTGAGAAAATCTCTGCTAGTCTTGTTGACATGTGACTCTATTTGCCAACAAAAACGCATGAATTGTGTAGTATAGATGTAGCATGTATTTCATTATACAGGAGAATGTGAAGGAAAAGTGTCGAACAACCAAAGAGTGAACAATCTGTGCATGCAACGACACAAAATCAATTGAATTTCAAAAACAGCACAAATGATAATATCTATTCCATGAATAAGACAATAACGTAAAAATGCAACTTGTGGCTTGTGGGTTATCTGCACTCGCATATAGTGTGTACATAGTATATAAACAAGCTATGGAAAGAGCCGCAACAAATCTGTTATGTGATGACGTTGACATTCACATTAAGATCGAACCCTACAGTATAGCTCAAACTTTAGTATGGAAATCAAACTGGAAGATTTCTCAAACAACGGACTCTTCTAGCATTCTGTTACCTTTGATAACAGGAGTAAATTCATGTAAGAATAGCTGCTGCTTCCCGCTCAAACCTTGGCAGACCTCAAATTGAGTTCTACATATGTATGTACAATATATTAGATACATTATTATTGAGCTGGTGGTGTAGCTCTAAAAATTATGTGTTTTTGCTTAGCAACAAGCTAAATCTGAAGTAACACCTCTCGCAAGGTCTTCCAAAATATTCATACTATCCCTAGGTGACCCCAGAACCATCGAAACCTCCCAAAACCTCTTCTAACCACTAAGCGTAACTTAAATTCTATTTGCATCGAAGAGTCGAATAAAAGGCGACCCAAATGTATTTGAATATGTCTTAGCCCAAAGATGGAATGAAACACCAAAGCGACATTGACGCTTCTGACAACACATCTATTTGCTTTCATGCTCTTGCTTTCTAATGCAAAAAATGGAGGATGGAAACAGCGAATGCAAAACAATGGCAGAATAGTACTGTCATAAAATATTACAAAAAAAAAAAAAAAAATCTTGGGTGGCTTGGGATGTTCGAGCGAACGCACCCATTGTAGAAATCACATATCAAGATCTGAACGCGCGATCATATGCGAAAAGAAAAGTAGAAAATAGGACAGTAGTTCGAAGACACCCAAGTCTCAGCCACGCCGCCAGGAAATATCAAGTAAAAATCAAAAAATGAAAACGTTAATACCTATGTACAAATTACACCCTGCCTGACTCGAACTGCAACTTTTTAAAATGCTATAATTTTTTTTATTTTTTGATAAATTTTATTGTGCCGAAGCAAAAACTGTTGGAAAATACATCAATTTTCAAATTGTATCAGTAGTTTTGAATATGTCCACCTTTGGCGCGAATAATGTTTGAATAAGTTTCACAGTTTCACGGTATACGATCGCATTAATTTTGACTTCACGGTCTAAAAATACGAGCGGAGAGCGACCATAGGCGGTTATGGCGGCTCAAACCATCACCATCGGTGCTGCCTGCTTTCTGGTGGCTGTCCGAAGGTGTACATTTTCGAAGGACCTCTTTTGGCAAGTAAGCTCAGTCATTTTGTTTGTTGACATATTGCTTGATAAAAAATGGCTACTCATCGGGAAAAATCAAATTCGGCAACTCACCACTTTCGTGCAAGGGTAGCAACTCCTTCGCTCTTTCGACTCTAACTCTTTTCTGTTGCGGTGTAAGATCGTGAGCTTTTTGGCACTTCAATGGTTTGAGCCAAAGCTCATTTTTCAGTATGTGTTGCATCCGTTCCAACTATATGTTGAGCTCTTGATCCATTTTTCTTCCACATCGACGCGGATTTCGCTCAATTCGAGCCTTCACTTTCCGAACCATTTCTGCCGATGTTGATGTTTTTTTATGACCATCTCCATGGCGTTTTGCAACGCTGCCAGTATCACGTTAACGAGCTATGGTTCGAGACACAAATGATTTATTCACGTTGAGGTGCTGGAGGGCTTTAACGATAGCTACTTGTGATTTTCCAGCCAAATATAAAGCAATCACACTATCACGTTTGAATTCCATCGCGGATAAAAATTTTTCAACACAACTGAGACGCAAATCGTTTAAAAATCGAATAAAAGCCAGGTCCCGCTAGTAGCTGCACGTAGGGAGAAGCCATCTGCCATAGCTAGCGTTAAATCTAGCAAGCCAAGTCGCGCTAATAGCGACATTTAGAGAAGCCATCTGTCGTAGCCAGTAGTAATTTTAGCCAGCCAAGCCCCGTTAGTGGCGGCACATAAATAGCCGTCGAATAATAAATTTGCACCCAGCATTGAACGGTAGCCATTGTCCATGACGTTAAAGTAAGAAGAAGTTCTCGCCTAAAAAGAAGATAAACTAATGTGTCTGCAAGAAGAGGGTAATAGTGACTCTGACATGAACGCTACCATGTTGGAAATTATTAGCCAGCCAGGTAACCAGTCACATAAATACAGCTGATTCAGAAGCCATCCAGGAAAGTGGAATTTTGACGACGGTTACAACAACAGCCATATGTACAGGTATGCACCGAACACAACTTCATCGTTGCAACAGCCGTTGCTTATACCAGCAGTCACGTGTGTCAATTCCGATAATCCCCAGTACGCACCCCTGTCCTGACGATTGCCGCCACAATGCGGTCAGTCAGCTGCTAGTGTTATCTCAGGTGTTGACTTAAACCAACAGCAGTTTCTGCCACAACACTCTACGTCAGTGCCAATGAACACAATGCAGACACATCTCTATGAGAACGGTTGAAAATTACATGACCTACCCACCTTCACACGACGGACAGAGAAATGGTCAATGTTCTGTACCACCTTTTGGGAATCCACTGCTATTTTTGGGTATTCAAAGGTGGAAATCCTATTCCGTCTTCAGAAGAACATCAGAGGGGATGCGAACTTCGTCGTGGAAGCCCTGCTAATACATCCAGACAACATAGACCGAATTATGGCAGCTCTGGAGTTCCGCACTGGTCTTCCGGAGTGAGGGAGATTGCTCCGATAGCAGAAGGCAAACTGTAAATGCTTATTCTCTTTGCCACAAGGGTGCAAAACCTCTCCACCTTTCTCGAATCCAGAGGAATGCATCAGCACCTAACCAACCACACATTTATCGACTAACTTGTTAGCAACCTTCCAATGAGCAAAGATTGGAATGGGCGCAGAGTAGCATCAACATAAAGCCTTATCCTTCCGTGAGGAATTTTGACGAATAATTGAGTGAAATTGCCCGTCTGGTATGTATGATCACTGCTAAAACCAACTCCAAGATGAAGTCAAGGAACATTCTTCAGTCATCTGAATAGCATTCACCAGACGAGTACATATGCCAATACCAATGCCGTATTGGCAAGAAGTCGCATCCCGTAGCCAACTTTAAAAGTTTCGTCAACCTGGACGCCGCAGCGAAATGGAACTTCGTCAAGAAAAATCGGCTTTGTTTCTCGTGCTTGAGATATGGTCACAACGTCGCTTCTTTTAGACAACGGAATGTCTGTGGAATCGATGATTGTTCCAGAGTTCATCACCCTTCACTTCACGAGCCACATGTACTGCACACGTCATCGCAACCCCCAGATAGCGAGCAAGTACCAAGAGCTTTGTTGAGTTGCAACACAAACGTAAATCCATCAATTTTCTTTCGAGTGCTACCAGAGAGGCTCTATAATGAGGACATCAGCTGAGGACATTTGCGCTTTCAGATGAAGGCTCATCCGTGACAATTATGGATTCTGATCTAGCAACGCAACTTCGTTTAAGTGGTTATCAGAGGTCGTTAAATCTACAGTGGTTCGGCCAGGAGATATCGACAAATGATTCAGTAGTTGTGGACCTACAAATTAGTGCAGACAAAGACAAAACTTAAAAGTTTTCGTTTGAAAACTTCTTCGCCAGGATGGATCGTCTATGGATATTGAAATGGCGACTTTATTCTCCACAGTAGAGCAGTTGTTGAAGAGGAAGAAGAAAGTTTGGAACAGGTCGCTAGCGAATTCATTGACCTGGATAGTTTCGGTGTTCAGAAACCAACCAAAAAATCCATCCCGTTTGCCGAAGCAAGGGCGTGTCATATTCTTGCCGATACAACGAAGAGAAATGGGGGTCGCTATGAGAAGGGATTGCTGTGGAAGGCTGACGAGGTTACAGTGCGATCAAGTTACGATATGGCCAAGTAGAGACTAGAAAGTCGAGAATGTAAGATAATTAGGGATCTTGAATTTGGTGCAGCTTGCCAAGCCATTATCAAAAGGTATCTAGAATCGAGGTACGCAAGGAAGCTAACGACCGAAATAAGTGCAAACACGAAGAGGGCTTGGTACCTTTTTCATTTTGGTGTCTAAAACCCTCAAAAACCATGAAAAGTTCGGCTGGTTTTTGACGCAGCTGCTAAGCTCAATAACATTTCTTTAAATGACCTTTTACTCGAAGGCCCAGACGAACTCAAGCTACTTGTCGCCATAATCTTCAACTTTTGAATGCGATCAGTTGCAGTCAACGGCAACATTAAAGAAATGTTTCACCAGATTTTGATACGACGGAAAGATCAGGACTTTCAACGATTTCTTTGGGGGGATCAGAGGAATCAGCAAATCGACGTTTACGTCATGAGCTCAGCCCTGACGGCTGGTGCCAGCCGTTCTACATGTTCGGAGAACTTTGTGAAGAACTTCAGCGCTGAGAGGTTCGTTTAAGGGTATCCGAGGGCAGTTGAAGCAATACTGGACCATCATCATCAGAACAGAAGCATCCGAAGTAATAAAGGCTGTCATCTTAATCCACTAAAGCGGAGAGTTCCAGCTACGAAATTTTACTTCGAACTTTAAGAAGGTGCTGCTAGATATTTCGATGACAGAAGAAGAGCCTGTGCAGAAACAGGAGGTCGACATGAATATCGAGGCTGAAGTAGAGAAGGTGCTAGGGATGCGCTGGCAGCCAACTGAAGAAGTGTTCACCTTTAAAATTAAGTTTGCTCGAGTTAAGAAAAATATCATCAATCGGGAATTCTTGAATGTAGCGATGTCAATACTTGACACATTGGGGATGATTGCCAATTTCGTCATCCACCTCAAGTTGCTGCTTCGAACACTCTGGAAGTAAGACATAGCATGGGACAAGCAAATCCCCGTTGAGGTTTACAAGAAGTGGGCATTATGGAAAGCAGAACTTCCAACTCTAGTCAGCTGTAAAGTTCATGGTGCTACAGTCAATCCATCTCGTCAGCTACCCGCACGACTCTTTATATATTCATCGATGCTAGTGAAGAAGCATTTAGTGCGGTTGCTTACCTACGTGTCGAAGAAGGCGAAACGATCAAGGTGTCCTTCGTATGCGGAAAGACTAAGATCGTTCCGAAGAAGCTTATGGAGCGACTCTAGGATGGTTTTAAGTTGGCTTCGATCGGACCCTCGCCGACATAAAGTGTTCGTTGCATTTCTAATAGCTGAAGTTCAAGGAAGTAGTAAGTGTAACCAGTGGCGGTGGATACCAACGAGATTCAATCCGGCAGATGACGCGAGCCGTGCACGATACCCTCCTAAGTACAAGGCGGACAACAGTTGGCTATGTGGGCCCTCCTTCCTTCAACAGTTGGAGTTAGCTTGGCTAAGACTCGGTCTCTGAGAAGAAATTGCGGCCCAACTATCTTCTTCACGTCAACGCGGTAAGTAGCTCTGTTTTCGACTTCTCCAGGTTCACAAAATATTCAAAACTGCGAAGGACAGAAGCCTGGCTAATAAGGTTTATCGAAATGTGCCGGCTCATGCTCGATGGTGCTGAGCAAGTACTCTGTTCGGAAGCCCAACACGATACTTTCGCCGACGAAATTGCCCAATTAATCTGTCAAAACCAGCAGGATCTATAAGCTAAATCCGTATGTCGATGACAATATCCTCCTGCGTATTAATGGACGCATAGATGCCGCCAGTACAATACGATTTGCCGCCAGGCGCTCCATCATCTTGCCTAAGGACAACAGGTTGACGAAGCTGGTCATTGATCACTTACATCGCCGCCTCTATCCCCAGAACAATGAAATGAAACGAAGTTCGCCAAAAGTTCTGGGTGGCAAGTCTCCGATCTGTCGTCAGAAAAAATAAAAATAATTGCCAGTTCTGCCGAATACGATCTGCCTAACCATTGCCGCCGCTAATTGGAGACAGCTTCCGGAGGATCGCCTAACTCCGCTCGTGAGACCATTGACCTATATAGGGTTAGACTACTTCGGCCCAGTTCTCATAACCTGGGAGGCATTGAGTGGGTTTTCAATTGTCCATTCAATCCCCATGCTGGCGGATTTTGGGAAAGACTTGTCTAGTCCGTGAAGAGAGTGCTTGCATACTTCCTACGTGAATTAGCTATAAGGCTCGAAACACTGAGGAGTGTTCTCATCGAAACCGAGTGCATCATCAAAAGTCGACCGCTCACGCACTTGCCAGTGTCAACCCAGGACGAAGACACCTTGACGCCGAACCATTTTTTTTCGGATGTTTCAAACTCGACCCAAACTCCAGGCCAAGTCGACGAAAGAGCTCTCTGCCTCCTTAAACAGTGGCGTTATACATCCGCTCTACATGTCCCAGACACCTAAGCTGATGAATGTTAACTATCAGTCGATGGAAATACGGTACCTAATTTTGAAGCACTTTCCTTTCGAAATGGTCAATAGCCTCCTTATCCATTTCTTTTGATAAAGTCCATGCCTCTGCGCCGTAGAGAAGGGCTTGGACGATCAACTTTTCATTCAGCGTTGTTCTGGTTGTCCGAAAGAGAGCTCCGCAACTAAATGCATGTACAGGAAGAAATATAACAAGAATTACTCTTGCCCGAGACGACGATGTTATGTATCCTTTCTTGGTGACAGCATGTATTTTGTTTTTCTTTCCCTTAATGCCAGACTCGTGTTAGCCGCTTCCACTTTAAACAGATCGCTGAGTTCTGGCTGTCTATGTTGATGTCACATTCCTAAGTGCGATGTTCAAGAAATTGCATGACAGTTTACCGCCTTCTCGAATGCCTTTTTGATAAAAAAGTCTCGGTAAAATCATTAACAACCCTCAAGGAGTAGCAAGCTTCTCCAATGGCCGTCCTGCAGAGCAAGACAATTTTAAGGGGTACGTCGAAACCTGACATCGCATCTTTAAATTTTTCTTACCAACGCTGTCACAGGTAGCTTTGATATCAACAAATAAGTGATTGGTGTCGTTTTGGAATGCATTTTCCTAAGCTGAAACCACACAGGTACTGATGCAAAAGGAGACAGATGCCTTAATATGTTCTTCACTAAGTCAACCCCCTACGTAACGAACATGTAACAGCCTTGTTGTACTTACGGGTCCTAGAGCTATTATAATGGAACAGGCATTCCATGTTGAGAGTTTGGGGGTGACTCCACTGGGCGTGCCGTCGGGGTAACTGCGCGACAATGGAAAAAAAAATACAAGCCTCGGATACGAACGGATCTGCTGTTGACAACCAATGCAAACGAAACAAGGATAGAGTCTCTAGTGTTTTTCGTGAGCTCCTGCCTTGTAGACTTAAATTCATTGGGAATGCCCATACATCCATAGGAGCAAGTATACGCCTTGCCATCGCTCACCGTCAATTCTTTGATACTAAAGCAGAACTCGTGTTAGAGGCAAAAAGTTCCACTCTTTGTAAGAGTCGAGGCCGACCTAAAACCTCTTATTGCTCTTAGGGTCATAGCATCCAGTATCTTGCAACCCTACATTGGGTCAAAGATCCTTCCCGCGACTTTGGGGGGGCCTACCTCAACAAGTCAGGCCCGGACCGAAATCCGGGGGCTCCTGACTCCCATGGTACCGTGTTTTAAGTCCTGGTAGGACCTAAACAACAGGGCCTCCGACCAGCCGCTTGTAACTGGTCAAATCGTAGCAGCATTTGGAGGCGTAAAATACCGAAAACCTTTACAATAAGACCAGTACATTTTTCTCTGCCCCCGCTTTTTATTAGACAACGTCATTGATGGGCGAAGCCTTGATAATTGGGTGGGGGCCCACGAAACAAGGACAACGAACTTTAGATCTGCACGTGGCATGTTAGGTCCCTGCCGAACAAATAGCAGAGACCATAGATATATAATAAGCAGGGTTTTACTAGGCAACCACAACGAAACACAAACTCACGCTAAATAAAAGTACTAGAGCTGCTCTCGAGCTCTTTGAGGAGAAGAGGTAAATAAAGGGGCATGAGAAGTGCGCGGTCCAGGAATGAGATTTGGAAGTAAGAAGAACATGTCGCATTGCCAAAGCGTGTAAGAATGGATGAAGTGAAGAAAGCCATATTTAGGCTTAAGTCCAACAAAACTCCTAGAAATAACGGCCTGACTGATAATCTTTTGAAAGCGGCAAGCGACGATTTGATAAGGAGTATACGTCAACTAGTCTGTTAAATATAGTCGGACGAAAGTTTTCCCGATGAATGGAACCTCAACGTTGTTGGTCCGATCTTCTAGAAAGGAGATTCTCTGAACTGCGTCAACGTCAAATGCATAAGTCTTCTAAATACCGCTTATAACAAACTCTCTGCCGACAACCTGATTGATTCACATCAGTTTGGCGTCAGGCCAGGAAAGTTCATCGCCGAAAAAATATTCGCACTAGCGAAGATCTTAGAAAAACACATGACCTCCAAGACGATATAAACCACCTGATCATCCATTTTAAGATCGGATATGATAGAGACTATAGAGATGAACTACACGGAGCAAAGTCTAGTGTCGGTATCCCAGCCCTTTGTACATTGACGATTGAGAGTGCACGCTGTTCCATCAAGGTCGGTAAAAAAGGACCTCAACTAACTTAGCGTTTGAAACTGGAGGCAGCTGGATAAAAATCGAGCTGGCTGGATACGCTAGTTGGTCGAGACCAAGGTCTACTCTGTGCTGTATGTAGTGTCACCAGGTAGGTAAGTAAGGTGACAGTTTCTCTTTCGAGGTACCCAAAAGTCTTTAATCCATTACTGACACTAATAATAATGTCGGCCTAAAAACTAAGAGAAGAGCAGACAATAGATGTGACTTTGAGCTCAGTAGTTATTTTAAAAGAAGAACCCTCTATCGATGAACGAAAATAACGTTTCACAAATCATTTCTTCCCATTATATTGCATGATTCTGAATAGCGGCAGATGACCTTTGTGACGATATAAGGAACTTTCAAATGGAAATTTCTTTGCATAATCTGCGATTTGATCTACCCAGATGAAGTGTGTATATCGAATTAGATAGAACTACGAGTTGTAGGATGACATTAACATCGCACCCACAAAATTTCATTGATTAGGGGGACCTCGAAAAAGTTCTACTCTCCTTCGAAAGGACTAAGTTAACAAGCTAACAGCAAAGATAATGAAGAACATATTCATAAGAATAATATTCACTTGCCCAACAACTATAAAAAAATGGAAGCACAGTACAGAATTTACATTTGCTTTGTGACACTGTTCCCATAACCGATAGTAGTAACACTTCTTATCTTAAATTAAACTGAACCTTAAACCCAAATTTACTTTTCTTTTTCTTCGCTGTACTTATTCCAGAGACGCGATCACCACAAACTCTTCAAAGTTGCCTAGCTCATCCACCAAACCAAATTTTTTTTGGTCCACCCAACAATTTCGACACTTGCGTAAAAAGTGCATGAAATTACCGACTCAGTTATCTTGCAATTTTCCAAAAAAAAAAAAAAAGGATAAATCTCTCACGAAAGTTAAACCCTCAGAGTCAAGTTTCAGTCCCTCTTACAACCATAAAACAGAATCCTTTTCCCCAAAATTCAAACTAAAACCCAAAGTAACAACACTCCAAGAGCTCTGAGCACGAAGTAAAAGTAAAAGAACTTTTCTTTTTTATTGTTTTCGCGAATCCACCATAATTTTCCAGATACCACCATCAGTAGCAGGAATCCTATTACCAAGCGCTTTAAACGAATTCAACAATAAAAAGCTTAAAAAAGAAGAAAGATAAAAAAAAAAAAAAAAAAAACAAATCCTTTCCAGCTGCAAGTCGTTTCCTCCGGCACTTCTCACTCACCCCTTTGTGTGTCTGAATATGTACACTCGTACATATGCCTGTACTTTTTTATTTCATGCTACGAAATCCTTTTAACAAATTTCTACCAGAACCTTTGTAATCTTATTTTCTTGCAATTTACTTTGGTATCCTTAAGAGAACACCGTTATATATAAAAATATTTAAAGCGAGCGCAGCAAAACGTCAGGAAAGTGAGGTACGGGTGGCTTATTTGGAAAGTTCCTTTCGCATCATTTGTTTCACTAGCATTTCGAAAAATTCTCTAACTTTGTTTCAACAGTAGCTGAAGGAGTAGTAGTAGCAATAGCACATGAACAACGTATGCTTTGCAACGAAGGCGAATGCATTCTTTCTATCTTAATTCACCTGGAATGGGATCAAGTCAAGAGTGCCCCAAGATCAAAGAAACTCCTAGCAATAGAGATGTCAATTTAGCAGGAGCAGTTCGTAATCGTAAAACATTTGCTACTCACCGTGACAGCGGCGTTATCGATGCAATTTGATAGTAGTTCTAACACTATTGTCACAGTTGTGACAAATGTCTTTAAGAACAAATTTAAAACTAAGAAGGCCGCCGTTTAAAACGAGACTTAATAGCATCCGAAGAACAATCCTGAACTCTAGGTGCTTAAATTACCACAACAGAATATATCTATGCATACACTGGTTGAATTTTAATTTATGCAAAGCTTTACAAGCAGAAATGCTGTCAAGTCTATTCAAAGCATTAAATTGTCACTGTTTAAATGGCGTGCCGCAAGGGTCTCGACTAGAATCTTTACTATTGACCCTTTGATAATCCTGCTTTTGAAATGCCACAACTATGTGGTTTAGATATTACGATAGTTGTCAATCTAAGGTTGAAAAGTTAGTTACGCAACTAAGACGAGACAGAATTTTGAGAATAAGTTGAGGAGAATGCGTTGAGAAGAACAATTTTGAAAGAAAGCATGCTGCAACGCATGTATAATTTAATTAACTGCCTAGAAGTCGAAAGATTGGCACTAAAGTTGCAACACAGGCTGCAAAAGGATCTTAAGAAAGAATCATCACCGATTAAAGATCAAACAAAAGGAAAATTAAGTCACGTCTCAGATGGAATAGAAGTGCAACAACACCTGTCTGACATTGTCTTCAGGTATTTTTAGTTATTTATCAGTTTTTTTCAGTCAGACATGCATCTTCGAAACCACAAATCGAAATTGCCTCATTTGAAGAGCAGCAAATGCAAACGGAAACTCATGACCAACTACAGCAACCAAATAGGTTAGTAACCTTGTAAACAGTACAATAATGGAGAGAATTAGCCTTATTCAATTGTACAGTTCAATCCGAAATGCTTACTTGTTATAAGCAAGCTGATGGTCTTAGTTTTGGTAGAGTTAATCTTCAGCGCAACGAGTCATGCAAGCCTATCCTTGATCTGCTTTTCTGAAATGGATAGCGACAACTCTAATCTTTCCGAGGTGATAACCCAATCGACGGTTTCCACCTATGGTACTTTGTTGGATATGGTCAGAGGATGAAGATGAGCTTTTGGGCATATTTTCAAAATCTCTTAAGCAACCGAAACTTTTCTACTAAGCTGGCTCCCACAGCCACATTTAACAACAGGGAACATCCAAATACAAGCAAACGCCGGATAAGGGTCATGCTGCTTCACCCTCGCATTAGGTTGGCTGCTATAACACAGTCTCCATGTAAGGGCAAAAGCGCTTTTAATTTGTTAAAATACAGATATTGACCAAGCCATATCCTGACTATGTATATTTCGACAAGCAAGTCATTGCCCGTGTTATCCCACGATGTTGGAGCTCAGTAGTAATTTAGCTCCATGGGTGGCATCGTACATTTAGTGATCTTAGTTGCCTGAAAAAATTAATGCATTTCGGGCAGAAAGACTCTTCCAAAATTCGTTCCAAACCAAGCTAACTAACAATTGTTTATCACCATGAATTGAATTGTCATGGACGAGTTTCAACAAAAGGGCGGTAATATAGAAGAGCAATTGGGTATATCTTGTTGAAAAAGCCGGTAAGCCCTTCACTTGCGATGTGAGACCCTCCTTGATATAGAAGGAACCTTCAATAACGAGCCATTAAAAGCGCTCTAGTAGAGGCAAATATTGAATAGAGCATTACAAATTTGGTTGGAAGGAAAATAAACTATTCAATTGGAATATCGTCAATTCATACCGCCTTACCTGTTGGTACTGGCTATCAATAACATTCTTTAAGAGGTTAGTGCAATAGATATAAGTGCCACGTCATACGCTGATAACGTGATCATAATAGTGCAAGGAAAATACTTAAATATTTTAAGCGACGTTATGGAGGTTACCCAGAAAACGATTAGCATTTGACCAAAAAGCTGTGGTTTTAAAGCCAACTATTCGAAAACGGAACTGGTTCTTTTCACAAGAAAGTACAAAATGCCGCCAAGTATTGTTGTGTAATTCTGAAAAAATCTGGAATCCTAACGTAGCGGAAAAATCAAAAAGGCATACAATGCTGTTTTTATCTGCAAAAAAAAAAGAAACGATAGGAAAAAATTGGGGCTTAAAACCTGCTTTGATGTACTGGCTGTACATGATGGTGGAAGGAGCTATACTTACATATGGCGCACTAGTATGGTGGAAAGAAACGATTAAGAAAACGGCTTACGAACAATTAGCGGCGGTTTAAAGACAGCTTTCATGTGCGCTCCGTACCACCCCTACGGCAGCATTTTTGCACCTAACATCGCTTGATTTACAAATCAAAACACTTGCTGGCAACAGTGCAATACGACTCATTAATCTGGGTTATTTTAAGAGCAGTAGTTTCGGACCAGGCACAGTCCTACTGCCAGGTAATCCAATCTAACGGATGAAATTCCTTGTTTAGTCTACTTCGACATTCCATATGATAAAGTATATCCGGAGAGAGAGGAAAAAAATCCAATTTTCACAGACGGATCGCAAACAGAAGAAGGAACAGGTTCTGGTATCTTCTCAGAAGACCCATAACTAAGAATTTCCACATATAGACTACTGTCTTCCAATCAGAGCTTCTGGCTGTCCTCGAGGCGGCTAGGCTAATGCAGATGAGATCGGAATCCGTTAGAGATATCGCTATCCACATCGATAGCCAGGCCCCACTCCAGGCAAGGGAATCGACCAACATTAATTCTGATATAGTCAGTGGCTGTCGCACAGTGCTCAAGGCATAAAACAGTAAGAACTAAGTGAGACTATGCTGGGTGCTAGTACACTGCGGGCTACTCGATAATGCTGATCCTGCTAACATCTAAAAAAAATCATAAAGACTGCCAACCTAAGGTGGTCAAGTGTTGAAGGACCCAGGGTATCCAAGGCTCCCTGGCCACTTTTTGATGGCAAAAGGTCTAGGGAGTTAATAAAATTGAATAGGGCTGAGCTAGGGAAAATAACGGAAATATTAACAGGACACTAAAGAGACTCAAATTGTCAGATACGGATATTTGCAGATTCTGCAATGATCTACAAGCAGATCATACATCCTGTGTGAGTGCGAAGCAATATCGCAATATCCTTCGGAAACCTAGAGGAAAAAGACGGCACGAACTTCAAAGGCCTTCTTGGCTTTTGCAAAAAAAAAAATTGGTTGTTTCACCAGGGAGATTGTTTTTGCCCTTTGAATATAAATTCAACTGGTTCCACAGGAATCGCGATGAGACCGTTTTGGTGTCTAGTGTCTGTGTGATGGCGTGACCATCACATCCCAATTTTAACTTAACCTAACCTGCCTAAGTCTATCATTTGAACTATGGTTCCAACCAATCTTCTATATGCTCCGAACGTTCAATTCGAACCTTTCCGTTTTTTATTCCAACCTGAGCACTCCGTTTCAACACTATCAATCGCATCGGTGACAACCCATTGAGTTCAGTCCCTCCAGTGTTCAGTTGTGAGTTCCGCACAATTTGGAGAATGATGACGTGGAGAACTCACATGATATGAAAACTTTTTTAGCACGAACAGTCAGATCGTTATTAAACTCAGCGATTGAAGCCGTTTCCATTCATTTCAATGAGGATTTTTCAGCTGTTTTTACCATTCGGGTCCGAGTATATAAGCCTATGTTATGTACGTCGATTTCGGAATCTATCATGAAGCTTTGTGTTTGTGCCTCTTGATCCACCAACTAACTATCATGCTACCCTTGTATCCATAGTTATTGTTTTTGCAGCGAAATAGTTTGCAGCAACCTATGTTTTTAAATTGAGAAAGTCGATGAATTTGAGTATCCTGGAATCTTTCAGCCGATATTTTCGATCCTTATGAGATCGAGTATTGAGGAGGAGAAAATCGAAAACAATGCATTCGCTCATGTGTCGAAAGCTTTAAATTTATTGCTTTAGTCTGCCACTTGCAAGAAATCAAATGGGCGTTGTTTCTGTTCTCTGTGGTAGTTAGCGTATTATGTGTCACATCCCAACGCACTTGTTAGATTGCGGCTAGGATATCTATTAGTTATTGGCTTGCAAGTGGCTTGTTTTAGGTCCGAGCGCTCGATGGACAATCCTGAATATTATTGTCCCTCTTTCGTAAAAAGTAAATCCGTGCATATTTGACGTTATTGGTTGGTTACGACAGTGCAAAATGCTTCAATGATTACCTGCACAGGTGGTATTTTGTCAACGTAATAATCTAAACAACTTGTTGTACAATAACAACAGCAACAACCCATACAACAACCTACATTCTACTTATAACATCAACAGTTACGAATGTTAAAGTTACAGTTACGGTTCCTGTAGCGAACCCAAAATAACTAAAATCCCAGTAACAGTAACAACAATTAAGCAATCAATATCGGTTGATGCAGCAGTATCAGCAACAGCTTAAGCTACAGAAATAATAAAGACTGCAACAACAGCAGCATCAACAACAATAACAAGCCGCTCTACCACCACAACAGCAACAAACTATCGTAGTAAAAAATTTTACCCCACTTAGTGCACCAACTGGGTATCCTGGTCAACCCCCAATACCACGAGTTGCTGATCATGTAATTGCGGTAAATGACGGCATTTTAGGCGGCCGCGGCCATAGCAAAAATGAAGACAATACGTCGAATTTTATTCCAGCTGCAACGGGGATCTTACAGAAGGACATTGCCCCAACATTCGCCGAAGACATCATCAATTCACTTACACTCGAAGGTCTAGACAATAATGAAAAATTCGATTAAAACTCCCATGATCTCTTCAATGGATTCGATTCAACACCACCACTATCTTTAGAGTCAACAACCCAACAAACTTCTTCTAATAACAATAGCAATACAATTTCATAACAAATCCCCGCCAATGAAATGCGAAACTACTTCAACGTCGAGTAGTACGAGGGGTGTTTGATAAGTATCCGGATTAAAAGATAGGTGGCACTACTGTGTGTGTAGTGTACCAACAGTGTAGTATAACTTCTGTTAGCCCTCCTGTCAAAATTTGGTGACAATCCGACGCTTAATTTGTTTTGCCGCCCATTTCAAACATCGTGTTAGTGTTTTTTGCAAACCTGTGAGGAAATCAAGCCCACTCTCGATCATGTGAATGAGGCCCATTCACCTTCTCGTACGACCGTTTACCATTGGTTCGCTGAGTTTCGCCGTCGCCGCATGTCGGTTTTTGATGAATCGTGTCCAGCTGGCCCAAAAACGGTTACCACAGAGGAAACCGTGGACAAAATAAATGATCTCGTATTGGCGGACCGCCGAGTAAAAATTCGCGAGTTGGCTGAGATAGCAGGCATCTCAACTGAATGCGTTAGCCATATCCTGCACGAGATTTTGGGCATAAGAAAGCTGTCCACATCCGGAGGAGTTACTGCGTCGTTTCGTGACCGTCAATGACAATGGGTTACCCGGCTAACGTTCTCCAAATAAGGCGGAGACCATGCTTTCGGCCGGAAAGCTGATGATCACCGTTTTTGGGGCGCGCGAGGTGTGATCCACGTTGACTATTTCGAGAAGGGAAAAACAATCACAGGAGCATACTACGTCGAGATATTGAGCTGATTTGAAGAAAAAACGACCACATTTGACGAAGAAAAAAGTGTTCTTCGACCCCGATAACGCACCGATACACATCTCTGCAGTCGTCACAGCCAAATTGGTCGAATCGCACTACTAATTGCTTCCCATCTTCTGTATTCTCCGGATTTGGCTCCGTGCGATTTCTTTTTGTTCCCAAACCTTAAAAGTCATCACCGCCTCAAATCAGTATTTTGCAGACCAACAAAAGTCGTATTATATGGAGGGGCTAAAAAATTTGCAGCACTGCAGCACATTGGAAAATAAATTGTCAAAACTTAATAAAGTTGCGGTTTGTTATTCATCAAACAGCCCTCATAATAGCGTAAGCGATACGAGTAGGGACATAGACAGTTTTCTGTCGTCGAATGTCGGTGCAGACATAGATGTCCGGGTTAAGCTGGAGAAAACCTTTCGAGACGATGACGAGCTGCCAAAATTTCAAATTCGAATGAGAGCAAAGGTATTGCATATTAGTACAGTACCACCACATTGTTTAGTGTTGTATATTGGTGCACTACAGTAATCACCTCCTAATTGCCCACCATAACGTTTGACCAAAGAGCAACTTTTGCCTCCGACCGACGCCGTCTGTGCATTTGTAGCAAAAAACTTGCGTTTTCTCCGAATTTGCAGGAGTTTTGTTTAAAGCATCCGATAGCGGTTGTGAGTGGTTTAGCTGATGCGTTAAAATTGGATTTGGGTTTATTTTTAACTAAAACCTTGATTGAAGCGAATCCGAGTCATAGTGTTGAAATGCGAATGCAAGCACATCAGTCACCCGATGAGGTGAAACGCGTTTTGTGTGGATTTCGTTTGCATGCGACTATAGCAAAAATTAACAATATCAGGGCCTAGCTTTCGAGATAGTTTGAAGGAGGAACGTGAGATAGCATCAGCCGGTGCACACAGAATTTTTGATTCAGACTCCAAAACTCAATGAGCAGTTAAACAGTGAATAGCAAACGGAAACGGATGGAGAATGGAAGAAAGAAATTGATTCCTCAGAGGAGCGTAAATAGTTACCGCAACTAGCCGAACAGCAAAATCTCCCCGCTTTAGCTCGTGTGATATTAGCAGCAAATATGCTATCACATGTCAACTATGTTATCTTCGGAATGAACACTGTCCAGTTGTACATGAAAATTCTGGGTAGTCGGAGGTAGTCATCAAGAGAACAACATTGGACCGGGGGGTGTAAAAGGGTTGCAGTGCATGACGTCTATTTGGGTGGAATCCATAATCTGTGCGAGAGGAACAATATAAGTTATTTGATATTGAAAATATGTTTGCTGCAGACTCTTAAGAATGTTTTTCACACAATGTATTTCCATGGTCGTGGAAAGAACGAACGTCGGATTACTGCAGTCAGTGCGAAATGGAAGTCTTCAACATACCTATCATACGTAAACAAGAAAAACGTCACTTTGTTCATTCATGTGCTCGCAGACAAGCGCCGTCCTTCTAAGACATAATCTATCGGAATTGTGCCAGATATATGATCAATTCACACTATTCAAACCACCAGCTCCACCGAGACCTCTGATGAAAGTATAACATTGATGGATCGTATTGGGTCTATAACTTAGAGGTTTGCTAAGAGATGGCGTAACTTGTATTATTCCATTGGAACATGCGTTTGAAAGTTACTGTCATTGTACGTCATTTCAGTATATGTCATTCATTTGAAGCGTTAACAACAATAATTTTATTTTTACTCAAATATGTCGAACTTTGTGCCTGAAAAAGTGTTTTTGCGGGAAGTTCTTCTTCATTACTTTAATATGTAGAAAACTGCTGCCGAAAGTCATCGTATTTTGGTGAAAGTTTATGGTGAACATGCGCTAGCTGAGCGAACGTGCCAAAAGTGCTTTGCACGATTTAACAGTGGTGATTTTGGCTTGAAAGACGATGAACGTCCTGGGCAGCCAAAAAAGTTTGAAGATGAAGAACTGGAAGCATTACTCTATGAAGATTGTTGCCAAACACAAGAAGAGAATCTTTGGGTGTCACTCAAGCAGCCATTTCAAAACGTTTAAAAGCAGCTGGATATATTCAAAAGGAAGGAAATTGGGTTCCACATGAACTCAAGCTGAGAGACGTCGAAAGGCGGTTTTGCATGTCCGAAATGCTGCTGGAACGCCACAAAAAGAAGTAATTTTTGCATCGGATTGTTACTGGTGATGAAAAATGGATCCATTACAACAACCCCAAGCGCAAAAAAGCATATGTGAAGCTCGGGCAACCAGCCAAATCAACGGCAAAGCCGAATATCCATGGCGCAAAGGTAATGCTCTGTATTTGGTGGGATCAGATTGGTGTGCTGTATTATGAGCTGCTAAAACCGGGTGAAACCATCAATGGACAACGCTACCGAACACAATTAATCCGATTGAAGAGAGCAGTAGCCGAAAAACGCCCGGAATATGCGACCAGACACGAGGCAATAATTTTCCAACATGACAACGCTCGGCCCCACGTTGCTATTCCGGTTAAGAACTATTTGGAAAACAGTGGATGGGAAGTCTTATCCCACCCGCCTTATAGCTCAGACCTTGCCCCTTCTGACTACCATTTGTTCCGGTCGATGCAGAACGCCCTCACTGAAATACGGTTCACATCAAAGCAGAATATCAAAAATTGGGTTGATTCATTCTTGGCTGACAAGCCGGAGCAGTTCTTTTGGAATAGGATCCACAAATTGCAAGAAAGATGGGAAAAAGTCATAGCTTCAGATGGGCAATACTTTGAATAATCCTATTGTACATGTTTTTCTTAAATACACGTTAAAATTTTGAAAAAAAAACCGCACGAATGAAGTTATATACCCAATAGTTAATTTTTTTGTATTATTATTTTATTAGGCCCGCAACTAAGTTATCGCTGTGTTTATTGCGAAAAAACGGTTACAAATGAATCATTTAAAGTATAGCTCATTGCTAGCTACAACTTCTTCCTATCTTTTTGGCAGAGCGCGAATACCGAATCAAGCCATTTTTGATGTCTTCATATGAGCGGCACTGCTGATCAGTCAGATCATGTGCCGTCGAACGAAAAAAGTAATAATCGGACAGCGCAATAATTGGGGAATATGTCGGGTGGAATAGGACTTCCATTTGAGCGTTTTCAGGTAGGTTTTGACGAGTTTGTCAACGTGAACCCGAGCGTTTCGCGCAATGCTCAGCTCAATCGCATCAATTGAAGTCGATACTGTTCACCAGTGATGGTTTCGTTGGATTTCAGCAGTTTGTAATAAACAACACCGACCTAGTCCCACCAAATACAAGGCATAACCTTCGCAGCGGGAATATTCGGCCTAGCCGACCACGTAGCACCGGGAAATCCCCATAACTTTCTTCTCTTTGAGTTGCTGTAATGATGCCGTTGGAGCAGTTAATCACAGGCGAAAAAACGACCCTCAACGTCCCTTGAATTCAAATCAAAAGGAACCTAAGTTCCTTGTTTATGTATCATTCCCAACGCATGTAATCGTTTTAAAATGGCTTGATGGGTAACTCCTAATGCTGAAGCAAGCTCTCCTTGCGTTTGCCATAGATCCTTATCGAGCAATGCCTCCAATTCAGAGTCTTCGAAGGATTATAGCGCCTTCCTTTACGCGAAGGGTCGTCAACATCGAAATCACCATCTTTGAAGCGACAGAACCAATCACGGCACGTTTTTGAGCTCTCGATGTGCTTCAGTCTCTATTTATACTAATGCGTCAAAACGGTTTGTTTACCATGTGCCTATGCATGATTAATGACGTTTTGGATATGTCAAAATCAACCATCACTTACTGCTGGAGCCATCTATTTACAGAACTTAGTTGCACACCTAATATTTTTATTATTTTCCTAAGCCCAAATCTAGAATATTTTGATAGTCCGTCATCTCTTACATTTTTGATATGGTCTATGTTTGGGGATCTATCCTTGCTCTGAGTGATTATATTATCCTATTTTTGCATTACTCCCTGCTATGATACATTTACAATTATGTTTCCTTTCAATTTCGGTTCATCTTCAAAGTCCTGTTTTTGTATATGAGATAGTGCTTTCAACGTATCTATATACTTTAAATAGCATTGTTATAATGCACGAAACTTGATGATCGTATTTCTTAGAATATTGACTCTGCGTTATTTGGGATATCTAAAAAGCTCGTTCATCAAAACAAAAAGTAAATCGGATAACTATCCACCACTATCCACCATCTCTAAATGCAAATCTCTTCAAAGATGATTATTCTACTGGACCTGATGATCTTCCTATGTGAAAGGCAGCTCTCTGTCACTCAGGGATTATTTGTCCCAACTTGGAAAAAGTCTTTTATTATGCTCCTACTTAAAAAGACCGAAAATATGATATTTTCAGGTATCGACCAATTTCTAAATTGACCTAAATAGCTAAGCATTTTGAGAGCATTATCCACAACATAATACTTTTCTATTGAAAATATATTGTTTCTCAAACCCAGCACAGATTTCTCAAAAGTAAATCCACAGCAAACAACCTAACAGAATTCATATTAAGCACTCTATGTGCACTAGAGTCTGGAAATAAAGTTGACGTGAGGGCCACTGATTTCACATAGAATTTCTTATGGTATAATCCATGGTTTCATGGCTTCAAATAAGCTTTATAAAATGGGTTCAATTATATTTGAATGAATGACATTACCATGTTCTATTTAGAACATCAATCAAAGCCTCTTCTGGTGTCCCTCAAGGCAGCCACCTTAGTCCCCTATTATTTCTTCTGACAATTAATGAAGTATATTGCACAGTTAAAAAACAAACATATCTGCTTACGTCAATTATATGAATATGATTATGATATGATATGATGAGATATACATATGCACATAGTCTTCTGCAGGAAGCCCATGATGAAAAGTAACTTCCTTGGGAATGAAGAAAAATTTTTTTTAAATGTTTTTTTATCTTATTCAATATAGTCCTCTTTTAGTTTGATACACTTATTCCAGCGATTTTCCAAATTCTTGATCCCGTCCGAAAAGTAATTCTCCGGAAGATCTGCAAAATACTCCTCCGTGGCGTCGATGATTTGCTCGCGTGAGCTGAATTTTTTATTGATGAGCCATCTTTTGAGATTTGGGAAGAGATAATAGCCCGAGGGAGCCAAATTCGGGCGAATACAGTGAATGCGACAGCGATTGGAGCCGTAAGTCATTGATTTTAGTCGTGGTTGCAATGTTCTTGTGCGCCGGTGCATTGTCTTGCAAAAACAAAATTTTTTTCACTTCATGTGAGCCCGTTTTGAAGCGATTTCGGCCTTTAATCGCTCCAGTAATGCACAGTAATACTCGCTGTTGATGTTTTTTTTTTTTTTTTTTCGAGGTAGTCCACGAAGAGTATGCCATGACAATCCCAAAAAATCGACGCCATAACCTTTCCGACCCATCGAACCTCCCTCGGCCGCTTCGGAGCACTCGTGCCGGCTTTAGTCCATTGCCAGGCACTCAATTTGTTCTCTGGTGTTCAAAAGTTACCAATCGACGCCAAAAGTCTGCCCGATTTCGCATCAGCAAGCACTTTCGAAGTGCTCTCGCGTTCGTGTTTTTGGTCAGGAGTGAGTATGCGCGGCACCCAGCTGCAGGATAACTTTTTCATATGCAGAATACTGCCAAAAATATGGCGTGTGCGCTCAGTACTAATCTGCTAGCTCGCGCACCTTCACTTTCCGGTCAGCCAACACTATTTCATATATTTTTTTGACATTGTTCTCTGTAACTGCATCGGAGGGCCTGCCGCTGCGGTTTGATCGGTAGTGGAGTTGCGCCCACCACAAAACTCTCGAAACCAATATTTGACGGTGTAATCTCACGGAGCATTAGCCCCATAATATATATCCAAAATAATGTTTTTGTCCATACTCAACATGATGCCAAACACGTCAAGAACAATCAGCTGTCAAAACAAAATTGAAGACAGTATCGCACTGAAATTTGGCATGTCTGCCTTAATATGAACGGACTTCAGGGCACCATAACCTTTTTTGCAGTAGCAGCGCATTCTGGCGGTCAATGAGGTTACTTTTCACCCCATCTAGTAAACAGATTTTGTACTTCGTGTCAGAAGAATTTCCTTGAGTTTAAAGTCAATAAGTGTCAGGCTACAACTTTATTTCTTTATTTTTTAATCTACAACCAACAAATATGCTAACAGATTTTATGAGGTATACAAATCTTATTTATAAGTGTACAATGTTTTTAACAATTTTCTTGACGAAAAATAAATGATAAAAAAAAAAACTTAAGCCCGTAAACGCTCTCCTTCACCTCACTGCTATGTAATATTCAATCTGCCTATTGCCTTAGTGAATAAGTTGCACAATTTAGATATTATCTGTGATAAGGAACTTAATTTCCAATTGCAACTGTGCCCTTGGCTTAATCAAGCGCTTGTCTAAGGAGTTTTCCAATCCTTTTGTTACCAAATCCCTTTACATAACCTTTGTTAGGCCTCTTCTTGAATATGTAAGCTAAGTTTTTTCATCCTACTACAGAACTCACATCCTTCAGATAAAAGCTGTTCAACGCAAGTTTTTACGATTTGCTTTACGTGATCTTCCCTGGAATGATTGTTTACTGTTGTTGTCATTGTGAAGCCAAGTCTACCGAGCGTATACAGGTGACAAGGCTTGGCAAGCACCTTCTTCATTACACAGGTAGTTGGACTTGCTAAGATGTTAGCCATCAATGATGCTACACACTCACATGACAAGTTAAATCCATTCTCCGTTGTTAAGGAAGTCGGTCGGTTGCCAAATCATGTGTCACAGATTTCGAAGAATCAGACCAAGCGCAGAATCACTATTTAGTGATTCTTTCTTTTCTTGCACATTCCATACTGTTGTGACAGAGAGTGTCAAATAGGGACTAATTATAGAGCTGAAGTCTGGCCAATATCCTTCTTGCATTGTTCAACCCATTAAGAGAAAATCGGAGATTAGTCAATGACAGTTGCAAATTGTTTTGTTATATTCAGATATGGCATTGGAACTGAAACTGAAAGGCGATAAGACAGCAAACCATCCAACATACCTAAGAAGAGTCATTTGATATCAGCTTGAAGTCCTTGAAGAAGAATACAAAATTATTTGAACTGCTGGCGAATGCCACACATGTCATAAGTACCTTTTTTAGCTTTCACTTAAAACAAAGAAATAATTTCGAGTTTTCGTGACATGTGGAAGATTAGAGCTGTCGAATAGAAGATTCTTAAATATATGTAAGTATACTCGTATGTATGGACGGTGCTATGAAAATATCAGTTTTCATTTCGAGGCAATATCGTGGGTTCCTCTACGGCACTTAATCTATCCAAGTTGCCTGCAAAGCCGCCAACCCAGCTGTTTCCTTAGCTGCCCGTAAATTGCATGTCGTATCACATTTGCGCAGCGATTTCACACAGGATTTCATTAAGGAAGAAAGGATATTAGGAGTTGTGTTGCGAACAACATCCAAGCCGACGTTTTTAAGATTGTGTTGGTGGTTGTATATTTGGTAACAATAATCTGATGAAACGGAGTGATATTGACAAATTTTTTGGTTATGTTGTTGATGCTCTGGGTAACCCAATTGATAATATACGACCAATCTATACCAAGAATCGCATACGTGTGAGCATCAAGGCTCTCGAGCATACCCGAGCTATACCTTGCTCCATTGTAATAATCGGCCTCAAAGTCTGACTGCGTCATAGGCGAGTATTTCCGTGACAAAACCAAGCATGCCTCAATCATCTATCATATATTTGTCCATGATAGTTGTAGCGTAATGTCATACGTCTCTATTTTTGCATTGTCCGCCAGATCGTGAAGCCTACGCCAATAATGTATTCTACTCGCATTCTCTTATATGTCCGCTTATATTCCAACCAATGTCATTTCTATCATTCAGTATCAGATCTTCTTGGAAGCAAGAGTGTCCGATCAGCCATCCGATCTCGTATTACGTTACAGTTCAGCTGCTCAGGAAAAAACCAGGAAAGAGAGGCTACATGAAGATGGAACTATGTAGATGCTTTCGCTTAATTCGGTTCCAATTAGGATTGGTCACCATATTCGTCGAACTTAATTGTTGAAACAAGGACACAACGTGGCAATACCCTATTAAGAAAAGGTTTCTGTAATCTACTGCAATGTCCGCGGTCAATTAAACAAAACGAATATGGCTAAGATCATAACGTTTGAAAAGTAATTTCTTACAACAAGGCAAAACCACCGAACAAGGTCTTCCTAGACAAATCACTTTGACAGGCAAAATCTCCGACAGTGTAGATGCAAAACTTAAGAATGTTGTAACAAAATTGTTTTCAATACTCAGCGATTAAATTGTTCTTCATCGTGTTTCACCGTCTTGAGTAACACCTACATAAGAGCCAAAGCTGTTTATGTCTTACCACTGCCCTGAGTTATACGTAGCTGTTTTCACATCACATCAACTACTGCAAAAATGGCTTAGTGAATTAAGGGAATTGGCATTAGAGTATCTATATGAGGTAACTACTAACCAAGTTATCACTTAAGTTTTTTAAAGCTCAGCTTTGATCAATCTCGGGAAACCGTATTTTGTCAGTGGAGGCCCTTACCATAACTTCAAATTCTCCCTGTAATGTGGCTGCAAAACAACATAATTTTTTTCTTGTTTTTTGTATGCAGGCTAGACATTGAACCCATGACCTCTTGCATTGTAGTTAACTTAACTTAACCACTGACCACACCAACCAGGTGGGTAAAGATATTCAAGATCAATTGAGGATCAATATTAGATTGATAACTAAGAAAAAAGATTTCTTCTCTTTGCCATAATCTTTGGATTAGTTAAACTTGAAACTCGACGAAATGTAGTCCTGTCATATCGCACAATGCTTTCACACCAACAATGGTTTCCCCAAAGATATGTAAGCTCGCATGCCATCTATTATTTCTGGATGAATTTATCCAGGTCGAAGGACCAAAACTATTTTTTGTTCTCATAAGCTTTTCCATTTCTGATTTATTGACTCAAATGTTGGACAGAATGCAAGATAACATAGGTCCACAGTCCATATATGATACTACAATGCTAAAGTTCAAAGGATAATTGAACAGCAGTCACCTCAGAGGTATCAGTGGATAATGATTTAAGTAATCTTGGACGTAAAAACATCATTTCTACGAAGTGATAGAAAGGAGTTCTAGCTTATCCTGCTTTTTTCTAAAAAAGCAACGAAGAGGTATAATTTCTGAGGAACAAGCGAGACTCTGGAGCACATGTAAACAAGTGTCTCGCCAAACCTATATGAACAACCCGATAATGCCAAAGAGTAGTATAATATCAGGATGATTCCAAGAGCACTTCAATAGTACTACAAGCGGCAACACCAAGCACAGCCAGATTTAAAAATAAAGCTGGGAAAAGGACCTCTTAAATGCAAATACACTTGTTCCGAATTTACAGAGAAATAAAAGTCGAAGTAAAAGATATAGAAAAGAGAACCGAAAATGGAATTGTTGTTGTCGTTACGGTAATTTTCAACCCTTTTACATGAGTGGCTTGGCCGCGCTGGATGACTATTACATCTTTTTTATTCCCAGCCATTTACGAATGTGAAATGTGTTGAAACAAAAAGAGGATGTGTAGTGAAACGAAAAGGAACAAAATGTCACCCACCCTCCTTGTGCTACTCCTGCTTTTTATCTTTAAGTGTACGACGACAATATTGATGGCACTCGTACCCTCTAGTTTGTCAAAAAGCTCCACATGATCCCGAAAAGGATAAAAGAAGAATGCCCTTTTGGCAGCATTTACAATTTCATTATATTCTAGTGTGTGTCGGTGTTGTACTTTTGGTCGTTTTACTGCATTCGACAAGTATTCGTATGCAGCATATCCTGCACATGGCCACAGAATCCCTTTTCGACATCAGTGCATTCGCTTTCGCTTTCGCTTTCCTTTTCGGCATGTCCCTTTGTTTCTTAACGATAGGTGGCATGTGACTTAACCTTGTTGAACACAAGGAGCGTTCCTTGCTTTTGGCTGGGGTTAAACAAAGCCCCTGGTTGTAGATGTTGCCTCTGGAGTGTTATGGAGCATGAGATAGGGTAGAGGGAGAATGGAGACTGGCGACATCATCATCGCGGACGCGGGAAGGATACGACGTTTTGTTAATTCTTTACCATGTGCCTTGTGCTGCATGTACATATGTATGTAGTCGTATGTAAATCCTATGTTATATAGTTGCTCCTTCATCTTATGTGATTCTGACTCTAACTCCGACTCTGGAGTCAGAGTCGACTCCAATCCAGTTTTCGGTTTTGAAATTGAAAAAGGGTTGGTGAAAGGTTTTTGAAGTGCTTGTACTAAGACGTACATACTCGTACGTGGTAAGGTACATAAGTGCCGCTTGTACGAATTTATGATGCATGTAGTCAAGGCATTGTTGCATATGGTAATTCATGTGAATCGTTCAAGTGACGGGCAATTGAATGTTTGCCAACAAAATTTGCGATGATGGAATAATTAAGTTGTATACGGCTGTTGTACTTGGATGTGTATGTGGGGGTATGTGTATTTGTTTTTCCTGAAAAGTTAAGTGGAAACGTCAAGAAAAAGGATGAATGATGTATAGAAATTTCATTTTTTTGTCAAGGACTTGGTGAAGCTTTCGTATTTGAGTAGCTTTGATGTATTGCAGAGACAGAATCGTTTACTTGAGAAGTGTACGTCTACTAAGTACTTTGTGGTAAATGAGTTTTAGCTTAGTGAAGTGGAAACTTGGTCTTAAAGCCTCTTAAGACCTTTTGAGAGGGGTTTCGGTTAATGTCTTGGGAAATTGTATTCATTTTGAATTCAAAGAATGGCGTTTTGATGGCGTTTGCTATTGAAATTAATTTGGAACGAGGAAAAAAAGAATTGGAGTATACCAAGTTAAGTGATTAATAAATGTTGAAAGTCATGAACCAGGATAGGATACATATGTACCTACTATTTGAAGAATGATTTTAGAAGTTTCTGGAGAGCTGACGTAAGTGCCTCATACTTGGAATCTTAAAAGTTAGGGGGCAGGAAAGAGTGTATATGACTAAACAACTGGAACGTATTATCTGCACGATTTGCACTGATCGACTTCTAAATTATCGGTCGGCAATCTATTTAACATTAAGCAAATGTACAAACGCAGCTTTTCAAGAGCTCCTACAATTTTCAAAACTGAAATTACAAAAACACGAACTAAATCTTAGAGAATTTTCTTGACTTCGCGAAACTTTCATCTTTGATTCAACCTCTTCCGGCCATTTGGTCAAGCCAAGACTGGACCTCCTTTAGTTAAGAATATTCTACGCAGCTTGTTTACGCACCGAAAATGGGTTAGATCATAAACGGATGCCATCTTTCCGATACAGATTTTTACTATGAAGCAAAAATCTGTCTATGTCCAGTGTTGGCTTACATTCCCATCTGGTGGACGGAGTGAAACGTAGTTTTCATATCTTAAGCAAATAGAACATCTCATATTAGTCCAAATCTACTCAGCTGAGAAGTTAGCTTCTCAACAGAAGGATCAACAACATAAAAAATTCGCTCTACTCTTTAACAGACTTCTTAGACTGCAAGTGTCTTACGCCCCAGTTCCAAAAGCTTGTTTAGTTTTCAACCTACATAACTTGGAACTACTGAAGAGTCTCATCTATAACAGTACGTACTCTACCTGGAAACAACCGAGTTTCTGAGAACAGTTCTAGACAGCAAATTGAATTTGATGTCAAATAATCACAATCGTGTAAGCAAAAAGAAGTCGATTGAACTAATGCGGTGCCATATATTGCCATTAAAACGTGAAATTAGATAAGGTGGAAAGATCGGTCTACATGTGCATCAGTAGTGCTTTAAGATCTACACCCACAGCTAAACTAGATAGATATGCCATTCCATCTTCTACCTCTAGAGTTATATGTAAATAATGCCATTCACCTGAAAGCTGTCCCGCTATGGACCTGTGTCAACATAAGCCATTTCAACATCCTTCAAAAGGAAGCCCACAAAATGAAATCTTCGTTCATCGACAAACGATTGATTGTTACAATCCCGAGTAGTCATGATTGGATTAGCAAAGCCAAAATATGACGACATATTCGACGTTTCCATTGGATTCTGCACTAAGGCAGAAGCAGTACTATCTAACACTTAAATCTGGAGTTAGCCCTCGTTTTAAGGCTAAGCGACCGATGCCATATGCAATGACATATAAAGGGATACAACGCCTGGAACAACAGCGTTACAAAAAGAGTGAATTTCGCTCAAAAGGCAGTACCCATAGTAGCAGTTTGCGAAACTAATGGAGGCGTGAGTATCTGTAGTGATTTCTCAGCTGGAATCAAAGGAGCAATTACCCAATAACATTTTTAGTACACTCGCAGGAGGTAAATATTTTCCACAATCGACCTGTGCGATGCTTACTTCCAGATTAAAGTTACCCAAGAATCCCAACTAATGTGCAGTGAAAACGCACCGAGTATTGTTCCAATATCAGCGTCTGCACTGGAAATTTTTCAGAAAATTATGAGTACGACGCTGACAGGTTGAACTGGGTTAGTATGTTATCTCGAAGACGTAATCATGGTCACATGGGCCATACAAGAGCACAGTAATAATCCTGATCAAACATTTCAACGCCAAAATAAGTAGCGATTCCACATAAAGTATGAAAAATGTGCATTCTTCCAGGACAAGGTAAGTTGTGGATCAAAATGGGAGTAGAACTGACCCGAAAATAACGACAGCAACTGGAAACATGCCGCAACCAAAGGACTCTACCGTGGTACGAGTATTTATGGGCATGCCAAACATTTAATCGCAGTTCATACATACGCGAGCTTCGTGACGTATTATTTTATAGATTGACAGATTGCTGCACTGCATTTAAGAAGGATAAAGAAGTGTTGCAATCTAAACTTCTTCTCGTACATTTTGCCCCTAAGCAGGAAATTATAGTGGCTGGAGATACTTCAGAAAATGGTATTGTCGGTGTCATTATGCCTCCATTTCTGGATGGCTTCATAAGGCCAGTTCAACTATTAAGGACTATCAACTCCTCTTGGTTAAAGAAAAAAGAATTTCTATCTATACAACAGATCGGTTGCAGTGGTGGGTACTAACTCTGCTTATAATTATATGATTTCAGTATTGAATACGTCGACCCATCGAAATTTAGATATGCTAATGCATTATCTCGGCTAATAAATGGATAAGCCTATCGAGAAGAGGATTTTTCATCGCCGCTATCCAAATTGAGAATGAAGTCAATGGAGTGTAATAAGATACTCTTGAACACTTACAGTAGCTTTCTAGGTGGTGTAAATAGAGACAAATTCGAAGTTATATGAAAACAATATGGTTAGAGCAAATCAAGAATGTCAACCCATAAATGTTTATCGCCGCCGTGATGCTATTAGGGAAGCACAAGGTTGTATCATGTTGCATACCTGACACTCTGATATTGTGCGACCGAAAGAATAAGCGCGTAGCTATGTCTATGGACTCAATATCGACAAGAATATAAAGGGAGCTGTCTGGGAGTGATTGGCATGTACAGAAGCGACACCAGCACCTATCGAGGCATCTTCAGCATCTAAGCCCTTGCCAACAAATCCCTGGTCGCGAATTCATCTGGACTATGCCGAGCCATTTCAGAAACAAACCTATCTCTTCATTTTCGACCCATATTTTAAGTGGACTCAAATTTTTTGCATGAAATCCACTACAGCAGTTGCTGCTATCGGAATCTAACGAGAGGTGTTTGCAAGATTGGGATTACCAGACGTCATTGTATCAGACAGCGGCATGTACTTTGCATCAGAAGAATTTGCGGAAAGTGCGAAAAGTGGTATTGACCATATGAATATAGTCACACTCCAATGAGGCGGAGAAGTTCGTCAACATTAAGGAATGAAAAAGCCAAGTAGATTATTGATGTGCTATCGCTCAATACCAAATGCCCAATTAGCCAAGAACATCACACTAGCGGAAGCCATACTAGAACGCAAAATCAAAAAAAAAAAACCTCTGCACTTATTACACCCTACATCACATGAAGACCAACAAAGGGATCTCCATATGGAACAACAATTTAAACGAGAGCATGGTACACGACAAAAGGAGTTTCAGTTTATGACATTATTTACGCAAGAAACTATACCCGCAATCAAAACACTTGGATACTTGGAACTGTCATGTAGGCTGTACACGTCGGCATCGAAGCATGACGACGACATGCAATCCAACTTAAACCGAGGTGTTTTGCCAATGAAAGAAATAATTCTTATCTGTTATTCCACTTCCAGGATTTGAATGCATCACGACCTGTAGTAGACCCATTAGATAAAGGCGAACAAGTTCAAGCAACAGGGTCTAGAAATTCGAAAGACCATAACAATGTGAATACAAACCAACGCAGTCGGAACGTCTTGTTCTAATTCAAATGCCAATAAAATGACTGGACCTCTCCAAAAAAAATTGCAGGGCGATGTTTGTAGAAAAAATTAAAGGAGCCGATATTATATAGAGCGAAAATATGAGTATGTTTGTTCACGGGAACCTGTCAGCTGTCAGCGACGACAGGTGGTTCTGGGAAAACTGTCAGGTTTATTTAAGTTCCCTGTTGGACTTTGTATAAAATAAATGTGTTGAACTGAAACTCTTAGTTTGCGAGAATTATGTTTTCCGTGGGAATCTGATCAGAACAATCTCAAAAGCAGCTTTAACTACAAAACTGCAATTGAGCTGAGTAACAAACACAACCCGCGCCAGCTGGTATCTGTCTATCTAGTTTTGATGACGAACTAGGCCTTCAAATAGGTAGTTGCTTCCTTCGATGGCTTCAAGTTGCCTAGCACCTATGGCATATATCCAGTTATACTACAAATAAGTTCAGATCATTTGCTGGCAACTCTAAAGAGGATCATTTTCTTCCTGGTAACAGGGTTAACAAATCCACTTTTATCAATTCTGTAATTGAGGAGGTACTTGACCTTACCATCTCGTATCCCTTTCTTAATATTTTTATCAATGATTGGTATATACCAGATGAGGTATCCCTATCGAAATATAAGCACAAAAGGATGCAATATCGGATAGGGTCAAACAAGATACATGAAGAAACTGGAGTACTGGAGTACTTTAAAGAAAATCTCGCTATTAAAGCTGACTCATTGCCTTCAGCTCTACAGTCTATTGGGGGCGTAAGTGAGGCAAAACAAACAATCAAAAAAATGGAAATGGAAAAATTGATAGCAATCTCGCGTCTCCCAAAAGTTCTAGAAAAGAACTCTTCAAGTGCTATTTGATGCAGACTGGCTTAAAGATATTCAACGACTAGTGTGTTGGAAAAAATCTCTCAAACAACCCGAGTAGAGCTCTGACTGACAACTGACAACTGACAACTGACAAGTTCTCACTTAACGGTATAGAAATTGTGCACTCTAACGAAGCAAAATGTTGGAATGGTTCTCGATAAAAAACAAGAATTCACATAATAAAATTACCAAACCAACTAAGGCCATGTGAGCTTGCCGACGTATACATGGTAAGAGCTAGGAATTAGCCCAAAGCTCACCCATTGGGTATAAACAATGATGATACGACCCATCATCACCCACTCATCATGTGTTGATGAAACAAGACAAAAGAGAAAACTGTCATACAAAAGCTGCAGCGTCTACAAAGACTTGCATCCATCGTCATCGACGGCGAAATGTACACATTCCCCACCACAGCTACTCCATCTCTTTATAAAAAAAAAAAAATGGCAATTCACAGCACAGTCAGGCTACTACAATACCAACAGAAGAGATTGATCAGATCACATGAATCAAAGAATCCTCGAGCTTGACATGATCTGCGCGGTAAAAGACCGTCTACCTAAGGTTATATGCTTTAGCAGAAACTTCTGTATAGTGATCCCAATTTAGAAAGCAAGGAACTACGAAAACCTCACTTCAAACTTATAAGGTATCAAGTGGTATACGGATGGATCAAAAATGAACATCGGAATTAGATGCTGGTAGATTTGGCCAAAACACCAGAATTTCGCAACCAATGGGGAAAAGTGTATTTTAAGCGGAAACACGTGCTACATAGGTGTGCGCAAATCTTATCTTCGATAAAGGAATGATGGGCGTCCCCATCCATATACCCACGGTATTGACTCCAAATCAATCTTGCACTGCTTCAATACACTACAGAGCCTCTCCCAAAAGAACAAAGTAAATTTTTGGTGGGTGTCTGGTCAAAAAGGTATCGTCAGAAATAAAATAGCCGACGAACAGACAACAACACAGTTCCGCTGGTTCTTTCATCGATCTTGAGCCGTTCTGTAATATTAAAAATTTAGCAATTAACTCAAATTTAGGGAAATGGGAGAACAAAAGATGCTTTGCCAGGCTAAAGCCCTATCACAAAAAATCAAAAGAATCTCCACAACTGAATAGGGATGATATCAGAAGACTGGTTGAATTTCTAACCGGAAACTGAACGTCCTTCGACGTTCCTTTGAGAAATTTTAATCCTAGAGAAACTCACAAAACCTCACCAGAGAGATTTTCAATTTCATCAAAAGAATTGAATCTCTCCATTGGCTTCTTAATACTGCTCCTGTGGTATAAAAATCTTTTATGGCATCCTCAAGATGATCCTTTAAATGTATAGTTTAGCGTCCTCAATCTTACCTTCGGACCAACATTGTTCTTTATGCAGGCTGTCTAGACCGACTTACAGTCTTACACAACAAAGCAAACCTTCTAAATACACTAAAACAAAGAATTGACCCACTTTTAACAATCAGGACAAGTTAGAATTTTCGCTCTCCATGTATCCTAAGGACAAGTTCATCAAATACAATACAAAAAACAAAAACCCAAAAAACCCCTACAAAAGCTATTGTATTTAGGATGAATTATTAAATAAAATCCATTAGCTGTCTAGATGCTAAATGTGCCTCCTTTTCAGTTTACTTTCATGTAAATCACATGCCCACAAACAGTGCTATCCACTTTAAACCACCACGTCCATTCTCGATAATTTTCATGTGCGAATGCCTAGCTGAAATCCCGGCTCGTTTTAAGCACCGGCATTAACAACAACGACAACCATAACAAGTTGTCTGCCATCACAGATGTTCTAACATCAAGCTGATTTGCATTATTTACGCCAACAAAACACATCTTACAACATGACACCATCAAGGACATCATCCCCATCTGAGCCTTAAATAGGGTATACAATCAAACGAAGGCGGGCAATGTTTAGTTTTCTTTAATCAAAGTTTGTTGCCAAATTCGAGGTTGCCATTGTTGTTTCTCTTTTTTTTTTTTTTTTTTTTTTCATTTCTGTACATTTGTTGCCCTCCAAATGTATCTACACTTCCCTACATGAGAATACTTACACTACTCACACCTTTTTGAGGACTTATCCAAACTAGGCAATTCTCAAACAAACACAAATAGCTCAGGGAAAATCAAGTTTATCCTTGTAAAGGAGGATGGAAGTAGTATGTAGTTGATTCTACTCAAACAGTTATGAGGCTTTTCGGATCAAAATGATCTAGAATTTTCTAATAAGGTTAAATTGCTGTAGGTTGGAGTGTTGTATATATATTGTACGAGTACAAGTATCTACGTGTAGATATCACCTAACCAGGTGGATATAACGGTGGCACATTTTCGCTTAAAGGAAATCCAAATACAAAATTGAAATGGAATTCACATTTGTTGCTGTTCGGATACAGATTCAAAAGTAGAAGCAAAACTAAAATCATCCAATGGGAGGGTGGCGCTGAAGCAGATGATGTTTTGCTTCTGATTCTTGTGATGGTTTTGGTGTTGGTTTGATTCTAGTACTTGGTTTGGAGATGTTCTCTGTTATATGTAGAGACTAGGTACGGGCACGTTGATGTTTGCTGATTATTAGAATGTGATGGCAATACCTAGATGTAAGGATAAATTGAAAGATTATACGATTTGTCGATGGTAATTGAATATCGATGAGAGCAATCGATTTTCGAATCTTCCCAACGACTACCCCAACGAATTGGCAGGCAATGGCAATAAGGAAATTAAATGTTTAACAGGTAAAAGGTAAATGGTAGTTAGATTTGCAAGCATGTAACCATCCCCCTGACAAATGGCAAAAAGGATAACTACATTTTGATGAGAGAGAAAATTGTTTACATACCTTGATTAATTTTAAACGAATTTATTGGGAAAAACTTCATTTATATGCAAGGCTGGGCTTCAATCAAGTTAAGAATACTGATGTCGATTGACCTTCCTGGGGGAAGATACAAGGTGATGCAAATACGTAAGAAGGAGTTTGGAAATTAAATTAAACATTTACATTTATTTGCCTGTCGGATATGTGGCAATTTGTCTTGAAAAATCAATCTCCAATCGAAAATTGCTGCTTCTGAAGTATACCATAAGTTATAAAATAATGGCGAAGGAATGTTACATGACGTGTTCGGTCTGCTAAATAGGTAAGCTCGGAAACATAAAAGTGATATTCAAAAAAATTTACGAAATCATACAGTTCAACTTAACACATCTTAGCCATTGTACTCAGATCCTCCCATACCAACAATGATGAAGAACACATGACTACGTTGCTGTCACTTTAAGGGAAGAGCTTATATTTCTTTTGCATTCATACAGCTTGTCACTTTCAAGAAGCAGTAACCGCTGAAGAAAAAGGTATTTCCTGATAAATCTGTCAAGGTCGGTCATCTTCTTAGAGCAGAGGTCAGTTAGATCTCGGAAGCGGCATTGCCTAGGAGTTGCATCGTCTCCGTAGCTATTGCAGAAAACTTTTTTGGGAATATTAAACATATCTTCCAAAGATACAGGGTTTTTTCTTATTCTGAGAAATAGCTTTGGGACGAGTTGGCCTTAGAGAACGCGTAAAACTATTTGAGTACCCTGAAAATGCTTGCACACAGCATGCGCGAGGAAAGAAAGAGAGGTACCGATTAACCTTGGTTTTAAGTGTTTGAAGGTTATGATGACTAGAAAATAAAGAGCTTGACAGGGTATTCCATAATCAAGTTATACGGTTTAACAACAGATCACAATATTTTAGAGAACGTCCGAGTGTGGGCTTGAAGGTGTACTTATAACACGACACAAGTGTTACAGTTAAAAGTAGCCAGAAAACTGAGTTGGAGTCTTAACGTAGGGAAAAGAATCAAAATGGCATATAGTGCTCTTTTTATCTGCAAAAGAACAGTAGGAAAAAATTGGGGCTTAAAACCTGCTATGGTGTACTGGCTGTACATGGTGGTGGTAGGACCCATACTCACATATGGCGCACTAGTATGGTGGAAAGCAACAATAATGAAAACGGTTTACGAAAACTAAGCGGCGGCTTAAAGAACGGCTTTCAAAGCCATTACATGTGCGCTTCGTACCACCTCTACGTCAGCATTGGGCAACTTTCCGCTTAATTTACAAATCGAAAAACTTTCTGGCAACAATGCGATACGACTCAATAATCTGGGTTACTTTAAGAGCAGTGGTTTCGGAAACGGCACGGGCCTAGCGGTCAGGCAATCCAACTCTAACGGATGAAATTACTTCCTTAGCCAACTTCGACATCACGTATAATGTTAAGTATCCGGAGGGAGAGGACTGAGAAAAAAATTGCAATAATCAGATCAAATGAAATTGCAATTTTCACAGACGGCTCGAAAACAGAGGAAAGAATAGGTTCCGGTAACTTTTTAGAAGACCCATAACTAAAAGTGTCTTTGAGACTACCGGACGTAATCAGGGTCTTCCAATCAGATATGATGGCTCAGGGCAGCTGAGCTTATGCATATAGGTATCCGAGCGAGAGATATCGCCATCTACATCGATATCCAAGCCGCACTTGAGGCAATGGAATCAACCAACATCAATTCCGACACAGTCAAAAAGAGTGTGGTTGCCAACATCAAACCACCCCTCTGCATAGTAAGGAGCACTATTTTTATCGAGGTAAAAATCCCAAAGACTGCCAACCTAAAGTGCTCAAGCCTTGAAGGACACACGGTATCCAATGCTCTCTGGCCGCTTTTTGACACCAAAAAAATCCAGAAAGTTAATAAAATTAAACATGGATAACCTTAGGACAGCAATAAAGACTCTGCGGTGATCTGCAAGCAGTTGAGGACATTTTATACATCCTGTGTAAATGTGAGGCAATATCAAGTAGTCAAAGGAGATTTTTAGGGAAATGCTTTTTCGAAAACGGCAAATAGAAATAGACGGCACGAACTTCAAAGGTCTCCTTGGCTTTTGCAAAGAAATTGGATGTGTAACCAGGGAGATTGTTTTGGTTTTTGCCTGTTTTACCTAACCTAGCCTTCGGTTAAAGGTTTATAGGGCCGGAATGCTACTAGTGATTGTTATGGAGCATTGGTAGCAGAAATATCGATAAAACGAAGGGAGACGGTATTCGAGGATTTCAATTGACTCACTGATATTAGTATCACCTATGAGTTTTGTCGCACGGTTTTGAATCCTATCTAGCAGGTACAGAGGTGTTTTGGGCATTGTACTCCAATTTCGGGCGGGAAAATGCCTTAACATATATAGGGTTTTCCAATAGGGACTTGACAACTTTGAATTTAATTTGTGAACGCACCTTTTCACTAATCATTAAACTGTTACTGTCAATTTATTCAGTAAACTCAACATTTTCATCGTGGTAAAGAACACTAACAAGCAACGTCTGCAAATTATAAAAGTTGTCTACATATATTCGGAGTCGCTGACTGCAACTTTAAGAGCGTTAACTCCAATTTTCGGTACTAATTCTCGCCCTAGCAGACAGGCAATAACAAATTTAGTGCAAAAATTTGAGTCTACATATTCGTTGTGTGATGTTGCCGTGTCAGTGAAACAACGGGTTGGTCGAAGTGTCGAAAATATCGCTGCCGTTCAGAGCCCGTAGCAAACGATCCAAATCAGTCAATTCCACGGCGTTCTCAAGAATTGGGCATCGCTCAGACCATATTATGGCGTATTTTGCGTAAGGATCTTGGTTTACACCCATACAAGATCAATCTGACTCAAGAATTGAAGCCGATGGACCATTTGATGAATTTCATCGCAAAATCATCTTCAGTGACGAAACTCATTTTTGGCTCAATGAGTTCGTCAGTACGCAAAATATGCGTAATTGGTCAGGTGAAAACCCACATGTGCTTCATTAACTACCACTTCATCCACAAAAAATAACTGTTTGGTGCGGTTTGCATGCCGGCGGCGTTATTGGGCCATTTTTTTCGTCGACGGTAACGATCGTCACGTTACTGTGATTGGTCAGCGTTATCACGCCATGATCACTGAATATTTTTGACCCGAATTGGAAGATATGGACTTGGACAACATGTGGTTTCAACATAATGGTACCAAAAGCCACACAGCACACGCTACAATCGATTTATTGAAGAGTAAGTATGGTGAGCGTGTTATCTCAAGACACGGGCCAGTAGATTGGCCGCCCCGTTCGTGCGATTTAACGCCGCTTGACTATTTTCTGTGGGGCGCGAAATAGCGGCCGTTTCGGCCGAAATGTGTGGCCGAGTCGTTGAAAATTGGGTCCAACGAATCGACCCTTGCAAACGTGCCCACGGTGGCCATATGAACGAAGTCGAGTTCCATTCATAAATGTTTTGATTGTACTTCAAGCTAATAATAAAGTTTTTGAAATATCTCAAATAGTTTGCCTTTTATTTATAAAAAAATTTGTCAAGTCGTTATTAGAAAACCCTATATATTGAGGCATAAGGGGTGAAGTATTTCTTACAGCGCTTGAAGAAACCTAGATGTGTTGCTGCAGTTTTGACGTCATCGAATATGTGGTCATTCAAACATTGACAAACATTCCGAAAATAAAAAGTTTTCCAGTTTCGACGATGCAAGTGCCATTCATGGACAATGGCTGGGTGTTTTAATTTTGCTTTAAGGAAGACAGTTGGATATGATGGGCTTATAACTCTTAAGCTGCCTATCATTTGCTTCTAGCGATCCAAGTCGGGCCAGTTCATTATTGGCACAGTTCCATGGGACATATCCGAATAGACTTCGGCTTGGAAGATGGTACTGTATGTGGGTAGACTGAAGAATATGTGTAAGTAAAAGGCGATTTATAAAGATGAAAATTGAGTTACTTTAAAAGACTTGTCTCTATTCGGTTCTCTCGTACGAGTTCATTGAAGTGGCTTTCATGCAATTTGCATATGGAAAAAGAAGAAGCAGATGAAGAAAATTTTGAAGTGCCACCGTTTGAAAGGTTCCTAATGCGTCAGTAATTCTTTTACAGACAACTCGTTGCGCATGCTCCTATAGTTTCTCTTAATCTGAATTTCCAGTGCATGCTACCAAACAGCTATACCATAGATGGTATATGGACAAATGGTCTCACGACTGTGGCATAGACCCACTGCATGACTTTAGGATATAGGTCCTTGATTTTGCTCCGGAATATTTTTTCTTCACCTCAGCGTGTTCTCCAGGCAGAAGCCCATATATGTTACATGGCACTCCTCAAGGGTATCATTTAGATTTTTTTAATTTTTTGTGAAAAGGATCGACTCCGTTTTGCCTGGACCTACTGTAAGGCCGATACTACGTGTCAAAGAGATAAAGAGTCCCATTGAGGATTTGGTTCCCTTTCTTTCTTTCCTCGAAACAAAATCATATTTAGTCGGTCGTTAGAGGCAGTGTAGTGCGGTATTTAACGATTTTCTTTTTTGAGAGGTATGCTGCCAAATTAACAGTTTTCTGTGATTGATACTGCGCTTTATGTGAAAATCGGGGATTGTGATGATGAAAATCGAGAATCAAAGACTCACAAAACTGATATCCTTCGGGATAGGATGTTTAAAACTATCCATTTAAGCTGTTTCACATATGTTTGTGGATCACGTCTAGATAGATCAGTGTTTGTTTGTGGTAGGTTTAAGGCGAGTTGCTGAAATGCAACCAAGTAAGTTGGTGTTAATGAGCGTAGTTTCAACACGCTTGAAATTTGTGATGTTTTGAACAGAGCTTGCCGTAGTCTCGAGGATTAACTTGAGTTGGTGATTCTTTCATAAAAACTACGCCAGGACATACTTTGGATTTTCCTGACTTCTCGTTTGAAGATGCTTAACAATGCGTTGTAGGTTTCTTGTTCACGTTTAAACTCAGATAATTCAGCCGAGTTAGAATTCTCGCTAATCTTACATCGTCGGTATTGGAGATGAGTGACTTACTGCTTCGTTTTCCGACGCTACGATAGATGGTAGAGGGAGCCAATTGCTAGTTTGATACGCTGAATTGTAAGTGTCAGTTTCATTTTAGTCCGAGGTTAGCCGCCAGTTTATTGGCTTTTTCGTGAAAGACTTTATTACTACCTGAAACTGAGATGGACACTAGCTTTAATTCACTTCATGGCTATTTCAAGAGGCATTCGGCGCAGGGGTGTGGATTGAAACTTAAATACAAAACATCTAACCGTAGTACCATCAGCGTTGAAGGGATCTGAATTTAGGACCAAGTTACGTTCGAAAAGAAATGATAAACTGTTTAGTGTAAAACGTGACAAGTATAATCACAGCAAATGCTTTACTTATACAAGCCAAAGATCCAACAAACTGGTCATCCCTTAAAAATCTTAGATAGTTCCTTGCTCATATCGGATGATGATTAGCTCAGGAAATGAAGAAAACACTTCGAGATGAGAAACAGAAAATTCGATAAGTCTACAGGACCCAACAGTAATAAAGAGACTGCAACTGCAATCGAGGCTTCCAAAAAAACAAGGTCTCATGCATTGATTCAGGCGGAATTGTTGTAAACTGCGCCAAGTAGTCTACGATATTTTGCCCGAAAATGAAAAAATATTTTTCTAAGCAAAAGTAGCAAGTAATCGACAAACTAACCCATAGAAGAATCAATACCGTTTCTGAAGATAGCCTCCTTTACAAATGTGAAAACTGGTGTCACAATCAACGCCCTCACAAATATGATATCTGATGGATTCTGTAGTTACTAGTTGAAGTAAGGTTGAAAGGAATAGTGACCCATGACAACCTGGAATCGGTAGGTATGTAGAAATATCCAGAAAAGAGGAATACTTTCAATACTGCTATGAAGATAATGGTAAAGTAAACACCAAAAATTCATTGCGATGCAACAAACGCTGTCGTGACTATAAACACTACCAACGGACCAAGTGAATTGGCTGTCAAATCAATCAATCTTTCAAAATTGGTTCAGGAAGAAGGCCTTATACATAAATTTAAGAAAACTTTTATGAAATAGGTTATGAAAAAAGATTTAAAAACTCCAATAGAACAAATGTTCAACCAAGACACCACTTATTTATCTGATGGCGGTTGTAGCTTTTTTATGATAAAAATTTTTGCTACCGAAACCAGGTTAGAAAAAACGTCTTGATCACCTTTTTCTGTGCTAGGTTGGTAGATTTGGCAAAAGTGTCGCCTAACATTTTGGAAAACGGTGTTGCTGTAGTGCAAGTAAGATAATGTCACTACAAACTCAAAGAAGCTGGAGTTCTCACAAGAGGAGATAAGGTTCCATATTTGGAATTATCAAAACTTTCTTACAAGTCGAAGAACCGTAACTTACAAGATGATAATTTGTCATTCAATACTCCACTAGTGTTTATAGAGAAGCAAAATCAGCAACGCTTTAACAAAGCTGAAACCGCTCACTTATTTACTTGCTTTAGGTGGTGCTACATTCCAGCGTGGACCAGGGCCTCAACCAACAATCGTTTTAAGTCAGTTCGATCTTTAGCTATCCCACAGTGTCGTACGATAAGTTGGTTGAGGTCCTCTTCCACTTGCGTGCGCAACCTTCTTCCTTCCTTCCTTCTTCCTATATCCACTACTATGCTGTCCTTCTTCCGTGGATTTAAAAAATTTTCAAACTGGAACATTGGTGTTCAACCGCCGTACACAACCCAGACCTTCACTTTTCTGACTAGGTGGCTTTACAGGGTGTTGGATCATACTGATATTGTTCGCTATTATTACTTACTAACTTTAGGTGGTACTACAGTCCGAGATGAACAGGCGTTTCCAGCCAGCATTCCTCCAGTATCGCATGCTAAGTCAGTTGAGGTCCCGTTCCATATACGTGCGCCACCGTCGCGGTCTTCCTTTTGTGCGCTGTGCCTTGGGGGCGGATTCGAAGATTTTTCGGACCAAAGTATTGGTGTTTATCCGCTTACTAACATGAATTAGTTACCTCAGTGGTTGGACATTCCCTCTTCTGGCTAAGTCGATGTCAATGTACAGCCAGTACAGTCGCCGTTTTATCTCCTCTCTTACTCACCGTCTATGAAGACCAAAAATCAACCGAAGAATTTTCTTCTTAAAGCAGCCAGAAGTATCCTCATCCATTTTTGATGAAGTCCATACCTCTGCGCCAGAGAGCAAGACTGGGATTATTAAGGTCTTGTATAGGGTCACTTTTTTTGTTGGTAAATTGCCTTCTTAGCTCAAAGAAGTAGCGATTGGCAAGACTTATTCTTCGTTTGATCTCAGCGCTGGTGTCGTTGTTCAAATTGAGAACGGAGGCTAGGAAGAAGAAGTCCTTAGCTAAAGCGCCACTGAAATCATGCTGCTTTCTTCCGATTTTATCAATATCATCGGCGTAGACGAGTAATTGGATGGGCTTTTGAAAGATTGTGCCTCTTGTGTTGTTGAAATATTCTTTCAAAAGTGATGTTAAAGATATCGCAAGACAGCGCATCGCTTTGTTTAAATTCTTTTTGACATCAAGGGTCTCGATGAGTTCTATACCGACCTGGATGAAGCAGCGTGCATTCTCCATCATCTTACTTCACAAATAGACAAGTCTCTACAGATGCTATCACACGCGTCCTTAAAATCGATGAATAGGCGGTGTGCAGCCATTTGGAGTTCATGAGTTTTTTCCAAGATCTATCGTAGTGTAAATATTTGGTCGATAGTGAACTTTTCTGTTCTAAAGCCACACTGATACGAAACAGTCTTGTTGTTAAAGAATGTCTTCAGGCGTTCACACAATACGACAGAGAGGATCTTGTAGGGGGTATTAAGAAGACTGGTGCCTCTATAGCTGGAGCAATTCAGAAGGTCATCTTTCTGAGAATCTGATAAAAAATGCTGAGGTTCCATTCATCGGGCATATTTTCGTCCGAACTTATTGCAACCAACAGATGAGTTGGTGTATGCTCCTTATCAAGTCATCAGCTGCCACTTTGAAGTGCTCGCCAGTCAGGCCGTCCACAACAGCAGCATTATTGGACTCAAGCTTAGATATGGTTATCTTCACTTCATCTAGGTCGGGTGGACGGAATATTTGGTCTACGAGTACATCGTTCAGGTTGAAAGTTTTATTCTGCCTGACAACGGTGTTTGGTTCATCATGACTTTTATTCAGTCTACAAAAATGATTTCTCTAAGTCCTCAACATTGGTACTGGGGCTTTGCTACTGTGTTCCCTTATTCGTCTCCTTACGCTCTTTTTACCTTTTGGTAAAACTTCAAAAGCGGCTCTATTCACGTGCAAGGAAGCCATAAGGAAAATAAGTTGACCACTGGCTCTACACCTTGGTTGTATTAATATATGATGTAGCAGGTTTGGAGAAACCTATGAATTGCTTAAAACTACGGGAGTATTTTTTAACTATTTTTGGAGCAGCCGCAATAACTGTAGGGATGACGATGAAGGGGAAATCGTTCTTTATTTGGAAAGGTTATCTAACATAGGAAAAAGGTTATCTGCTCAATTTATTTTCCGTCCGATATAAAGGTCAGAAAACTACTTTGCTAAAAGTATCAATTTTTTTTTTTCAATTTTCTACATGGCTCTGAAGAACCTCAATCCAAAGGGATAATTGTGCCAGAAATTCTATGCACAACTGTCAAAAGATTCGAAAAGAAAAACATCCTTAAAGTGCCAAGTTAAAAATACATAAATTTCCAGTAATGTGTCTATTTATAAATTGTCATTTTAAAGAAATCACTTAACACCGTAATATATCCATTCAAACCAAGAAACTTACGTCAATAGATCCATGCCATAGATATACTTTCACTTTAATCCGTTTGAAGGGGAGAAGATAAAAAGGAGGAGAAAAGAAGTCCCATTACTCGCGTAGGTTTTTTAAACTGCACGCCAGAGTTCAAGGAATTAACATTTTCTAAAAAAAAAAATTATTTTTTCTCCTTTCAAATGTGGAAATATGCGAGTATTCCTACGTACGAATGTATGGAACAGCTCCATAACCTAGAATTTTTTATGAACACATGTCTCTCCCATTAAAGTCATAGACACGCTGTTCCCTCAGTGCTCGCACACACTCTCGGCATTACACCGTATTACGTCCGTCAGTTATTCAAAAAAACTTACAAAAAAAAAAAAAGAACAAAAAAAAAAAATTATCGTCTAATAAGAGCCAATCTGGCGCCTCCATTTGCAAGTCCTTGAATCTGAATGGCCAGCATTAAGACTTCTTCTTCACTTCAAATAGCATAGGGATACCAACAATAACACCATCACCATCACCACCATCTGACTATATCAACATACTCGGTTTGACCTTTTCGTCGGCCTATTCTGTTTCGTGGTGCCTGCCAGTTTCACGTTTCACATGCCCTTATCTGTTAAAGCAAGAAGCACGCTCTTTACATGTTTCCAACAGACACGGAGCACGAACCAACATACATATGTATATATAGATACAAGGTGGTCGTACAAAAGAATCTATGGCCACCCGCCTCTTCGTTTGTCCTCATCAAATCACAATTTGGACGAAATTAAAGTTTTATCACGTCCAGGACATTCATTCATTCGCTTAGGATTCATGTAGTGTGTTCGTTCGCTTACTACCAAGAATAGTCTTTTTGAAATGAAGCAGGTGGATGCTGTATTGGATAGATACGATTATTCTCTCACATCTCATATACCATACACATAGTAGTCCAAAAGAGGTCCTCTAACCTGCCAAAAGGATATTCACTTCAATTCGATTCTTTTGTCGAATGGATCCTGGTTCTGATTCGAGCCCTAGTGTCAGTGCTAGTCATTTGTTTCCAAGCAAAACAATATCAAGTGTGAACATTTGTTATCCTGTGAGGATGTGTGAGTCTACTACATACCCACATGTCCTCTCGAAAGCTGTCAACATTCAGACTTCTTTTCAATTTTTTGTTTTTTTGTTTTTTGTTATACAAGAAGGTCAAGGGACAAATCTATGTATGTCACTTTGCAGTCGAGTCTTCAGAAATTTATCTAAATCTCAGTACGCCTTCAGATGTTCTTGCAGAAAAAGAGAGAGGGAAATGGTAAGATAGCATGTGTTAATGTTTGTTTCTTTTTACAGCAGGACGAAATTCCAAAGGATGTTATGTTTTCTTGGACACATTTACACGCAGGATGAATGCCTTTACGGAAACAGGAAGTATTCATTATGCTTCTGGTTCCTTCGTCCTGCTTCCCATTCTTGTGTAAATGAGATAATTTTTCGGATGCTTGTGCTTATCCTCTACCAGTGTTCGTGTCGAAAAGAAAACATATACTCGTACCAAGAAACTAATAAAAAAAAAAAACACGTTATACCATAGATTGGTTAAGGAAATTTTATTTTCGCTTTCTCACACTTAAGCTCCTAACCTCTTGGTAGTCGACTCCTTTGTCAAGATAGTGACAATGTCCATGTGCAGGGCGGAATTGGAGGCGTTGAGTGATTGGAATAAGTAAATCTCATGTCTAAAGTTATACTCTTGATAAATGAAGTTCTTTCGAAGCACGACTTGAATTTTTCTAGATGCTCATACCAAGGGTGTCAACAAGAGGACGTCTCCTATTAAGACAAAGCGTCAAAGTACCACTTTGTCAAGGTTAATGAAATGTGTGCCAATTTTTCAATACAGATACAATGTCTGTCTGTTTGTATGAATGTGTGCCATTAGATTATTCCGCAGTTCTTGAGTTTTTCACCAAAAGATTCGTCTTGAGATATATGGCGGACATAACTTTATTTAAGTATTTGACAATTGAAGTCAGTGCTGGGACAAGAAGCTCTTTAGAAAATGTTGCTGAAGTAGGCAGGAATTTTCGTGGCAAGGAATGTTTTGAATTCGTGCCAAGTTTTGAAGGATGGCTAATTTTTAAAGTGAAGTACGTACTCCATGAGAGGAAGACTCTGAGAAACTTGTTATCTTTCTGTTTGCCTTCTTTGATTGGTAATGAATGGGACATAAGACTAGGACCAGAACGACATTGTTGATTGATGCTTAAGTGTATCATTATACTTTTGTTAGAAGTTACAATACGACGACTGGGCTTTTGAGGTTTGATTTGTTTGCTCAGAAAATGAAATGTTTTTGTGATGAAAAACAATTTTAAAATATATAATAGGTGTAACTCCGACACAATCTATTTTTTATTTATTTTTTTTGTAACATGGAGAAAGCAAATGGAAGGTATCTAGAAGCAATTGTATCCGATTGGCTGTTTTAAACTTTGTAGTGCAACAACCGGTTTACATTTCTAAGGTGGATCAACTCTAAGTAAACCTAAACACCCCATTTTTGAGCTTATTGTAACAGTCTATAAATTTCAAATGAAGTGTACTCTGCAATAGTTTTCTAACAACAAAATGTTTTTACTGTTTCCGGTGCTGCATTTGTTCTTGGTTGGTGTGACTACCCATTTAACTACCCATTACTTGTGTTTATTTAACCACTTTGTGGTAGCAAAGTGATACTGGTATCAAGAGTAATATATTACTTAGTCCGAAATGGCCAACTTTAGAATCAGGACATAGAGCAGATGAATCTACATGATCTATCTAATCTTGAAGGAGTCATAGGGAATTTTTGGAAAAATTTAAGAGCTCAGATACAAATGGTGGCGAATGAACCCCTAACGTGGGCTGCTGGTTCTCGAAAATTCTAGTTTTTCGTTTAAGGTGTACCAGAAAGAAGTCGATCTCCAGATTGGGGTTGTCTGTGTTAGTAAACAACCAATTCCTTGACTCTGCAATACACCATAAGGACAATGATGAGGTTTGAATCTACATGTGAAAGCGCAACAGTACAGAGGCAGAATAAGGATAAATAGCTGTGACTTCTCCTATAGTGATTGCTATTAAGCGCTTAAACAACGCCTAGTTGAATGTGGAATTCACCAATATCAGGTTGATATGCTTATATCGAATTCAATACAATAATAGAAAATATACTTTTCACGAGCAGTTTCTTAAGTACGCCGAAATATGTAGGAAAGGACCTTTGGTAATACTGTCGAAAAATATAACCTAACTGACATCATGTTTGGGAACGCATTGATGAGGTTAGTTGACTTTGTCGGCCGAATATCACTATGGCAAGCACACGGTTTCTAAATTTCAGCAGAAAAAGAGTGATGCGTTTGCTCGTATCATTTATTATTTACGGTATAGTTACATGAAATATCTGTAAATCTCATGCGCTGCATCAATGGTAGTAAATTTAACTTGTTGCACAGTGCAGTCAGAACCCTTGACGATCGAGTGTCTGTAAGCTGCATCCAGAAAACCAGTGTTTCCGATTCCAAAATACAGTCAGAAACTTATATTCACACGAGCTTAAGGAATGCCGACACACTCTTCGTTGAGCGCATCTAGTTTGGTTTTCATTCGTTGACCATTAAGCCCATCCTTGTCGCTTCTACTTCAATAGTAGCAAATGCTCCATTGACAGCTCTGTGTCCGTCCGATTATGTCGATTTTTAATAGATGGTATCTTTGGAAAAAATCACATGACAATGTATCGCTTTGTTTAAGTCCTTTCTGAAATTGATTCTGAAAATTTTTGATCTGAAATTTTTTGAAACCGACCTTGACAGAGTAGCGTGCGTTCTCCATCTTCATCTTCCATAGTCTCTCGATTCATGATCGCGGTACGGATGCAAAAACGTGAACTTGCTTTGTATAGCTCACCTCTACAGATGCTGTCATATGCAGCTTCGAAATCAATGAAGAGGTATTGTGCGTCGATTTGGAACTCCTAAGTTTTTTTTTTCCAAGATTTGCCGTGATGTATGGTGGATTTTCATGGCCTAAACAACACGGATGCCAGCCAGTCAAACTTTTTACGAAGGGTCTTAACCGTTCATAGAATGTGGCAGAGAAATATTTATATACGATGTTCAGGGGATATATTTGCCTGTAGTTGACCCAGATTAGGGGTGAGATCAGGTGCGATCACTTCCATAAGATCGGAAAAATAATGCTAAGGTTCCATTCTTCGAACATACTTTCATCGACTGGATAATACATACTATAGAGATGTTTGCTCCATTTGGAATCTTCACTGAGGTAATGCGAATGTTGGTGCCTAGATCCAGCCTGTGAAGTTAAGAAAAGGTATTCGTGTTCGTATTCTTTACCCGAGATGTTGTTAAGGTTTTCGAAGAATGGTTGGTTTAATGCACACAATCTAGCTCTTGCTAGCACCGATAATTTTCTGAGTAAATGAGAGAGAGTTTCCTTTACATTTTCATTCCTGCAACAGTGGCAGTTGTAAGGAATACTTAGTTTGGCCGCATGGTCTCCAATTGGCCAAGGCCCATGATTCTTGCTTTATCACAGTGTGTTCTGTTCAGTAGATCTCTTGTTATATTCCTGTTATAGGTCGGCCGTTTCATACTTAATATGGGGAAGTTACTTAACCCCCCTCCTTTTGAGGTTGACCTTCTGAATAAAATGTAAATGGATTTGCCCTTTAACACACTCGTTTCCTTTTATGTCATTGTGACTTGGAACCCAGATCAGTGTGACTCTAAACTGTTCGCCCAGGAGGGCATCACTTTGGAAGATAGAGTAGCCGAGTAGACAGTTTTGATAGGCTCTTGGCTAACTATAAGGATAGCAATGCTGTGTTTGTGCGTTGTATTATGCCCAAGTTTGGTGCAAGCCTTCCGTATTTCGAGCAGTTCCGCCTGGAAGTCGCAGACAAAATCCAGAAGGTGGCATAGTATTCATATTTTCAGAGTAGATACTGGCCCCCACATCACAGTTTCTCTTTGATCTGTCGGTGTAGATGACTGAGTCAAAGTTCTTTACTACTTCGTCCTTTCTTCCACTGAGTTTTCTGTTTTTGTCTAAGTTAAATGGTTCATTCGGCGTGATGGTGGGATGTTGTCCGCTATCACCATTTGGCAGACTGCAGAAATAATCATTCAGATTCTTACCACCGACTGTAGTTTTATAATACTAAGAGAACTTTTTCAGCTTCTACATTCTTGTAGGTTTTTATTCGAACTTTACAGCTTTGGTAAAACTTCCGAATTTCATCCTTCTGGTAGCACCTCTTTAAGATCTCGGCCGAGCACTTCTTATGGCCTTAGTTTTTTCTTCTGGGGAGCCTATATACTTCCTTTTTTTCTGCAGGACCGCTCTATACATCCGCTCCAGATTTGCCTATCTGCATTCGTCATCGAACCAGGTGTTTCTGTTTTGGTGCGATTTGATACCCAGTATATCAGGGACGACCTCTCTGATTGCTCTTTTGTAACGATGTCACTCGTCTTCATTGTTATATGCTGGCGGTATTGGACTCTTCGAGCGGTTGAGGGAAACTTGATTGGAAAACACCATGGCAATGGATCGCTGGTTTTGAGCTATTCGTATACGTATTTTGGCAGCGACAAAATAATGGTCCGAGTCGATGTTTACTGCTCGGACCATTTAGATATTCAAAACACTGGAATAGTGCCTTGCGTCGATCCAAATATGATCAACTTGGCCGACGATTTGTTGACTAGGAGTCAGTTAGGTCACTGGTATGAAAACCATGTGCCGGTTAAAGTACCATTATGTCCCGTCTCAAAATTATTAAGACTGTGTCCAGAGATAATCACGTGGGAGCTGTTCCTTCCGACTGGATTAAGGTATAAAGCTTTATACGAATTCTCGTTAGGCGTTCGTTTTCATGGCTAAAGTTTTGGACCTGTTTCCTAGGTATTTCGCATCCCAGTAAACAGTTTTTTATCAGTTCAGTTCAGTTTTTCCGGCCCATCCCATCGCGCTTCCTGGATTATAGTTATATCTGATAATACTGGTCTGGTGTAGACCAGTATTATGTCCTTGCTGGCTACATAAGAGAAGGCGAACAAGACATACATTTATCTACGTTGAGAAACTTTGAACAAAGAGATATGACAGCGAACTTTACTTTCTGCACAGCAAAATCAATCTGATTAGAAATGTGTGCTTAAGTGATCTGGAATTGAAAGGATATGTTAAAGAGCCGATACCATGGATCTAGGCTGAAAAGTTTGAGCTTTAGAGCTGAAAGAACAACACACTAAAGGTATTTAGTTTAGTTTGCTCGTACAAGGGTCATATACCAAGTTGGAGAAACATAAGTTCTATTCGAATCAGCTCAAAATTAAATTGAATATGGATGCGATGTCATGATGAATAGTATTACTGGCAACGTGGACAGGGGACCATGATGATTATTCATGGTCTTCGGGTCAGCTTATCATTGGACTGTGACTTTCTAAACTATTAACTACGGAATATTTCGAAAATGAAGTCCTAATTCAAACATCCAGGTAAGTCCCTGATAGCCCACGTTTTGTTATCCTTTTGGGTTTAGAAAAAATTAGGCCAAATTAGCAAAAAAAAACGATTATCATTCGACCACGTCTATAGGTTTAAATCTTGCAGTCTCCACATACTCAAAAACTATATGGAGATTCTGCTGAACACCTTAACAGTAGCATGGACATACCTTAACCTACATCATTAGTTGATTCCATAAGAACTTTTTTGATTTAAGTTCTAATTCCACAAAATAGTTCTTCAATTCCAAAACAACCATTAACGTCTGCTTTCCTAAATCTGACAAAACGCCAGCTTAAGTCGTTTTCCTTTGTCTAGCTACAATGAGAGGAGTGCACACATCTAAATGTAAGTCGGACAATCGGACCAATTGTACACATTATGATCACCATCCACAGAACTACCTTCTGTTCGTGTATACTTCTCTAGCTTCGGTTCCAGCTCAAGTTCCATTTCTAGACTTCATATCTCGAATATACTTATTACATTTTCCTCTTCCAATGATGAATAGAAATTGAAATCCACACACACACACAGAAAAGCAGAGAAAATAACTAAAACCTTGAAGGAATCCTTGGCTTGCCATTGTTCGTGGTAGCCAATTAAGGAAACAAAAGTCTTCCAGTTCGCAGAGGAGAAATAGCTACAGTAACCACATCGTTGGTATAGAATCTCCGAAAAAGTACTTCAAAGATTAAGACCACGTATGCCACAATATTGTTCGTTCTCCATTCAATTGTCATTCAATTGTAACTTCGCTCAGATACTCAGATACTACATGAAAAACCAAACACATACACACACTGCATAAGGCCAGGATACTCTGTTTCTGATTGTGTTTCTCTCGTAAGTGACAGCTGTCAGCTCATTAGGGTGCAACCGCAAGTGAATTTCATTCGAAAGGAATAGGGGTACTCGTACGAGTATCTATACAAATATAAGCGAAAAAATAAAAAATAAACATGACTGTAACTTACCTTCTAACGAACCAGTGTATATCCTTGAGATGTCATAATCCATTGGTCCGAGGGTGTTCTCGATTTCGACATCTGTAGCAAATACAGAGAGCGGATCTTGACGCAGAACAAGTCGAAACTCCCTGTAACAAGAGAAGATTTTTATTATTAGTCAGCAATGGCAACAATTGTCCAAGGACCAACAACAGTAACACCAACAGTAACAACGTCAGTAATAGAGTGTATCTTTGCGTAATTTGAAACCCATCGACAATGTCTAAGAACAACTGGTAGAGACTGAAGCAGACAACACAAGGAGCAGAACAATACTGTGTACAGTACAGAAGACCCATATAACCGAACGACGCTCTTGGCCATAGCGGCGGAACCATCTGAACCATCTTAGGCATTCCAACTGTATGAATTGACGTAGTCATTGCCGCTGCCGCTTCGAATGCAAATCGAGACACGACAAGGAGGCGGTAGAGATGTACTTAAGTGTTGGTTGATCCAGAGGATTCCATGAAGCCAACCATGTGAAACAGTGTGATGATGGCATCGCCATGGTCATACTCACAACCACAGACATAGCGATAGCCATAGTCGACCTTACTCAAGGGCGCTCTTGACTCAACCGTCGTCGACTGAATGAGGTGTAGGCGGTGGTTAAGTGCAAATCAATGTTCTTCAAACGCTGTCTCTGTGTACATAAGTATGACCGTACCACACTATGAGTAATGGAAACTGCGACATGGTTTCAGGATGGTTACGAGAGTATACCATGCCTGTACTCTGGTTGTATGGCTACTTTGAGTCTGATTATGGTTCTGGTTTCAGCATAGCTGCACTACGAATGCAAAAAGATGACAACATCGAGGGCAAGAAATCCATTCCAAGTCAGTCGTCTTCGGTGTTGCAATTTCAATTGAAACGACTAGTAGGCCAGAAAATTAATTGCCATTGACAGCTTTGCGCCCGCCGCACTTGGGGGTCTTTGTCAATATCGGTCGTTGTAGATTTTACATTCGTATGTACACAAGTATACACCATACATACGTATATACTTATTTTTATATGAAGGTTACGATGGTTAAGCAGATGACGGCGTTAGTCAAGGGTGAGTGGTAGAGGAAAACCTTTGGAAATCCACGAGTATTCCGCGGCCTTGAAATGCCTTTCTTTCTTAATGGTGGGCTGGCATTTATTGATTTTTAACTCCCACCCGCAATGAGGGTTAAATGCCGTAATAAGGGCAAGTGCTACTATTTACGTTTTTTTGCATAGCGAGCAAAAAAAGCGAAAAGATGTGAAAAAGTAGAGGAAATCATTTTTTGAGAGATTTAGGTGCTTTTACTGTAAAAGCCTGGTAATGGTATCTGAGACATTTAACATTAACACCCTCTGGGGTGTGGTGTTTTTATGTTTTTTTTTTTCTTTTTTTCTGACTGTTGTTTCTGTGTTTTTGCGGCTTACGGAGAAGGGTAGATGTGTGAGTAAATATTTCATCAGAACTAGATACTCAATATTGTCAGAATGTTACTTCAAAAAATAAAAGCACACGAATGTGAGTAAAAAAAAAGCATTTGAAGGCCTGGGAGAAGTATTCATGTAGAGGCAATCAGAAGCACTTAACAGAAGGGAACAGTTCAATGAACAGAAGCGAACAATTTAGATGTTAGCTATGTGATTTTCTTCTATTTTTTCTAACCAAAATCAGTCTTACTTTGGGTGATGTTTATTAAACAACTGTTCTTTGATTGCCATCATGGTGATTCATTTCAGTGTCTATGTGCGCTTCAATCAGCGAGCTTATGGTATATTTAAAGCTTAGTTCTTAGCAAACTCTTGTTAGTAGCTCCGTTTTATTTAGAGAATTGCGTATGGTGTTTTAACCGCGGCGTGTTTATAGGGAATACTCTCCACTGGAAGTATACTTACAATATATTCGTTCTACATACATTTCGTTTAAGTTTCAAACTGTACTCTGGAAGAGCAGGAGGTCAACAACGTCTGTGTGACATTTAACCCAAAGTTAAGCAATACTATACAACATTCGTCCAGATATACTGACCTTTAAGCATAAATGTAAACTTTTTTAGATCTTCGATAACATACTAAGCGCTATTTTTACCTCTGCGGTTTTGCTGCCGAACCGGAACCGTAATAGTTAGAAATCGTACGCAACTAACATACTAGATGCGCAACGAAGTCTTCGCTCTTTGTCAATAAATGGCTCCAGCTTTGTTTTTTTTATAACTCCGCGCGCGCACTAAGGGGATATGAATACCCTTTTACTGGCTTTTTCACCATGGCTCGGGCGGGTGGTGTAGAAGTTTGAAACTCAGGTGTATTAGGTTTCGATATTTTTCCAGAGGTGGTTGTCAAACTGGAGCTAGTGCATCCTCAATCAGTGGGTCTTAGTACGTACTGGTTGTTCGTTCGTTACATTTAGCCCAGCCAGCAACCACTCCAACATCAGAGTGGTTGTCAGAGTTGACGCCGACGGGATTTACATATAACTGCATACAAATTCCATGAATAGACTTTTTCAGAGAATTGCCTTACATGGGATTCAAACCCGCGACTCTCTGATTGAGGAGTCTATGCATATACCACTACACCACGGCCACCCCATAGTGAAGTGAAGTTATTTTGGCGCCATACACTTCTGGTTGCGTGAAAATGTCTGATTTTGTTCCAAATAGTCCTCATTTGCGGGAAGTAGTGTTTTTCTTCTTTCATTCGACGAAAACGGTGGCTGAATCGCATAAAGAAGTTTACGGAGATGCTGCTCTGAATAAAACAACTGCCGTGGTTGGTTCCGTCGCTTCAAAGACGGTGATTTCGATGTTGACGACCGTCTGCGTGGAGGAAGACTAAAATCCTTCGAAGACGCTGAATTGGAGGCATTGCTTTAATATTAGAAGTTACCCGCCAGGCCATTTCCAAGGGATTGCATGCGTTGGGAAAAATTCAAAAACAATTGACTTCAATTGATGCGACTAAACCGAGCACTGCGCGAAAAAGGGCCACAATATGAACAGAGGCACGAAAAAGTGATTCTACAGCGTAACAACGCTCGGCCTCACTTTGCCAAACCGTTAAAACCTACATGGAAACGCTTAAATGGGAAGTTCTAACTCACCCGCTATGTTCACCAGTTATTGCGCTGTCTGATTATTACTTGTTAAGTTCGATGATACATGGTCTGGCTGATCCTCCGCAGCTCCGCTCAAATGAAGGTATCAAAATATGGATAGGATAGACACTTTTACCGTAATGGTATTCGAGCTATACCAGAAAGATGGGAAAAAGTTGTAGCTAGCGAAAAGCAACACTTTGAATGATTCATTTGTAACAATTTTTATCATAGCAAAGTTGAATTTTCATCAAAAAAGCAGCGATAACTTAGTTGCGCACCTAATATTTGACTTAGGACATTTGGCTTCGACTTATTTACCTTCAGCTCTACTTTACACAATCCTGTGTGATAACAAACTGATATCACTACGCAGGTAGATTATGAGCTAGATTTTCTAGGCTCCTTGCTTCTTTCTAGCTCCTTGCGATCCTAGATCTAAGTCTTGTGATTTAAGCCTGAAATTAAGAACCAAGTTTACGGTGTTGAAACTCTAGCCCATGAGTGGAGCCTCAAAGTTTTAGGCTACAATCGCAGCTCCCGATTTAAGGCCTGAAGTTTTGGCTTACTATCACACCCTTAAATGTAAAGCCTTGAAATTCTATCCATAGATCTGCAGTATAAAGGTTTAGAACCTTAAGAAGAATGGCTACAGTTTCTCGGTAGAAGATTTGAAGGCTTCCAATTTAGCCTCACATTTACAACTTTGTGATTTAAGCCTGGCAATTCTCAATACAATTACAGACATTGAGATTCAAGCACTAGGCCTTGATTTACATTCTTTAAATTTTACGTTGAAGTTCTAACGTTTTCCGGTTTTGAGTTGAAACCCTGCAACCCAAGCACTAGATTTACAGTCTTAAATTTTGTACTTACACTCTGACTCTCTAGACTATCGATCTTGGAATTTAGCAGAGACCTGGATATACAATTTGGCGATTTAGCCTGTAATATCAGTCCAACACTTAGAAGGCTTGAGATTAAAATCGTTCTTAACTCAGACTTTAAATTTTGGGATTTAAGTTGGCAATTCTGATCCAAGATTTCCGGTCTTCAAATTTAAGCTGGACAATCAAGCCCTAGATTAAAAGCTTTGATTTGCGATCTTGAGATATAACCTTGTAACTGTAGCAATAAATTTGGACACAGGCTATACATTTAAGCCTGAAATAGAGGTCTAGACTCACAGTTGGGAGATTAAGCCTGCAGTCTTAATTCATACTTACCACTCTTGAGATTCAAGCGAGTAATTCTAGCACTAGAATCACGGTTTTTAGATTCTAGGCCTAGATCTTCGCCGTGAGCCGTACATTAAAATTCAAAGCCTGCAATCTGCCTTTATCTTAAGATTGATGGTATAGGGTGATTCATAGTGAGGTTTGATTTTCAATAGGCTTTTTTGGCAGATCACGCGTGACTCCTATCAAACTGCTTTGTTATTTCTGTTCAGTATCGTTTGGTAAGTCATCTTGGAAAGCCTCACAGTACAACAGCGTGCCCAAATTGTTCAGCTGTATTAAAAAAATCAGCGTTCTGTGAGAAATGTTTTTCGTGCGATTCAAGGAACTTACGCAAATTTGAGTCCCAGTTTACATCAGTGGATGATACTCGACCGGTTAGACCACATCCAGTACGTTGTGAAGAGACTGTAGTAGCTGTAATTGAGAGTGTACGGTAAGACCGTGACGAATCAATTCGTCGTCGTTCTCAGCAGCTCGGCTTGGCGTATTCGACAACTTGGCGTATTTTACATGAGGATCTCGGCCCAAAAGCGTACAAAATTCAACTTGTGCAAGATTTGAAGCCAAGCGACTTGAATTTGCTTCATATTTCTAGTGAATGGGCTCTGGAAAAACTCAATGAAAATCCAGTGTTTTATCGTGAAATTTTGTTCAGTGACGAAGCCCATTTCTGGCTCAATGGATACGTTAATAAACAAAACTGCCGTATTTGGCTGATGTGCAATCCGAAGAGTACCAAGAGCTACCATTATAATTAATTAAAAACAACGGTATGGTGTGGTTTATGGGCTGGTGGAATCATTGGTCCATATTTCTTTAAAAATGAGGCAAATCGGAATGTTACCGTCAATGGTAACCGTTATCGCGCCATGTTAACGAGACAATGTGCTTCCTGAAATTCAAGCACATGGTCTCGTTGAGCTCTAGTTTCAACAAGACGGCGCTACGAGTCATAAAGCGCGTGAAACAATGGACCCTTTGGTGAGCACTTAATTTCACGTTTTGCTACGGTAAATTGGCCGCCTAGATCTCGCGATATCACACCTTTAGACTCTGAGGATATGCAAAGTGTCAGGTCTTCAGGAATAAGCTATCTACGATTGACGCTGTGGAAGCCAACAATACTCGCGTTATCTGCGAGATACCAGTCGCTATGCTCGAACTAGTCGCCCAAAATTTAAGTTCATTTTCAAGTTCATGTATTTTATTTTACATTATAAATTAAACCTCACGATGAATCACATTTTATTAAGGTTCTAACCCTAGATTCATGGTCTTGCAGTTCAAGTCTTAGATTTACGCCTTGAAAAATTAATTTGAATCGCATTTTGGTTAACAACTCTAAGCTTAGACTTAAGTTTCTCAGACACTAGCATGTACTTCTGAGCCTGTATTTACGATCTTAAGGCTTAAGTCAACAATTCTTGCCAATATTGAGATGTATGCTCATAATTCTGACCCTAAATTTACAAACATTAAATTATTCAACGGAGAAAGTGTCATGTTATTGGAGAACATTGATCGATGTCAACGAGAATACCGCATAAGAAAGTGTGGTAGAGCAACGTGATTTTTATAATCAGAATAGTGACGCAGAGCATCTGACATTGAGGCTGAGCAGACAATAACCGACCAAACTGATGATTTAGTGAGTACCATGTTCTTTGGGACATCAGAGTAAGTTCACATATGCAACTATTTCGACCATCTAACTAAAACAATAAGGGTGCTGTGCCCTAAAACAGCGAACAGCAACAAGTATAGCTATCAAATGTAGAATATGCAGATTCGATTACTTAGGAAACATCACTTGTATGGGCAGATAGGTTGAACTCGTGTCATCTAGTCATACAAAAAGCATTGCAAACCGAATATTAGTGAGTTAAGTGGAAAAAAGTAACAGTCAGCAGGATGAAAGTGTTGTCGGAATAACTGTATTGTTAAATAAATTCACTGTAACAGTCAGTTCAAAAACTTCACGGGAAAACCCGACCCCAATTTTGATCAACATCAGCACCAGAAAGATCGTTTGAGCTTAATACCTTAAATATTTATTCAGTAGGTTATTGGGATTGAAATACATCAAAAACACCATTCGACATAGATTGAGAAGGAGTCAGATAGATTTGAATTTTGGAGCATATGTGAAAGAATTGAAAAATACTCGCTGGCTGGGTTCGATCACATTACAAAATTCGCATCTTTCGATTTCAAACGTCTTCTGCGTACCTTTATGTTATTCCATTAAGCCAATCGAAACCTTGTCAAATATCAATTTCGTGACATTCCAAAAGTTAATCTATTTAATCAATTGTCAATGTGTATGGAACGTCTTGTTTAGTACGACTCGGAGGAGTAACTAAACTCCTACTTGATATTAAATCCTTAAATTCGAACAATGCCCACACAACAAAGTGAACCACGATAACCACAAATCCCAATCCAAAACTGATTTCGCATTATTTACTGTTAGTTTGATACGCTTTTGTGATAAACTTTTGAATTAAATATTTGCTATCCAACAAAATGTCAAAGTATCGAGACCAAGGATCCCACTTCAATACCATCGCATGTACGACGTACGATTATATCCTCACTGATGTAACCGCACTAACAAACTGCAAACTGTTTCCTGCTACCCCAGGACATTTTCAATTTGGGCAAAATTCAGCCAAAGCTTTAAATACGGATACCATATCTCAAATGATCAAAATGAAGAGAAGGAAAATTCATCCTTTTTCTTTGATATTGCGAGGATTTGAAACTTTACCGTCTGCACTGAAGGAAAGTATGATTTGAGAAAAGTTTTCTTCCAGCATACACAATGAGAAGGATTCTTTTCTAGATTTAATGTGCCAGGATATACAGCTAGGGAAGGACGGATTGCAAATTATGATGGAAAACTTTTTTTCTGGTATGCACACACAAACTCTTATGCAAAGAGGACTTGGTTGGAATAAAGTTGTTTTCAATACTTTTTTTTTACATCCCTGCAAAGAGGTGGATCCTTGCGACAAATCACGCACAAATGCTTAGCCCAGTCCCTATGGTTTCCATGATTAAATGTTGTCAAAAAAAAAAAAAACTGCTCACTTCTGGATCAATAGTAGTTTATCCTATAATCATGAAGAAGGTGGAAAAACAGACTAAGAAAAAATGTTTTCTGCAGGTAAGGCCGGCATCCTGGTATCTTCATATGCAAAGTTGAAGGCAGGCGAAGACGTTTGCTCTTTGGTATACTCCACTGCAAAGCAATAGTTGCATCTGGATAATGCTTTCAATACCATGCGGTGCAGATATGCATTGAACTGCCCGTGTCCAGAGAGAGCCTGGGTAACATTGTAATTCTAGCCACGGGCTCAGCTCTATTATGAGTCGATGTTTCCACCTGCCCATAAACTCGTTTTTCCATTCCCGCTGCTAGCACGCCATTATTGTATTTCTGTTCTTGCTATCTTGTTCGGACTCCAGTGACACAAATTTATACGAGCAGGGTTTTCAGGATCACCATAACGGCTGTGTCGGGGACTGTGCGGTAAGCGCAGAGAGACCCTTTCTAGAATTTTAATTTAATTTTGGTGGAGGCTGAGGCCACCATTTATTGGCTTAATATAGATTTTTCTAATAACGACTTGACAACTTTTTTTTTAAATAAAAGGCAAACAATTTGAGATATTTCAAAAACTTTGTTATTGGCTTGAAGTACAATCAAAACATTTATGAATGGAACTCGACTTCGTTCATATGGCTTCCGCGGACACGTTTACAGCAGTCGATTCGTTGGATCCAATTTTCAACGACTCGACCGCTATTTCGCGTTCAATGTTGGCTCTGAGCTCTTCCAACGTCGTCGGCTTGTTGGCATAAGCCAATGACTTAACGTAGCCCCACAGAAAATAGTCAAGCGGCGTTAAATCGTACGAACGAGGCGTCCAATCGACTGGCCCATGTCTTGAGATAGCACATTCACCATACTTACTCTTCAATAAATCGATTGTAGCGTGTGCTGTGTGGCTTGTGGCACCATCCTGTTGAAACCACATGTCGTTCAAGTCCATATCTTCCAATTCGGGCCAAAAATAATCGGTGACCATGGCGCGATAACGCTGACCATTCACAGTAACGTGACGATTGTTATCGTCGACGAAAAAATATGGCCCAATAACGCCGGCGGCATGCAAACCGCACCAAACAGTTATTTTTTGTGGATGAAGTGGTGATTCATGAAGCACATGTGGGTTTTCACCCGACCAATAACGCATATTTTGCTTATTGACGAATGAGCTTCGTCACCGAAGATAATTTTTCGACTCCGAATATCTGTAGAAAATTTTTATAATTTGCAGACGTTGCTCGTTACTTGTTACGTTGCTTTACCATGATGAAAATGTTGAGCTTACTGAATAAATTGACAGTGACAGTTTGATGATTAATGAAAGAGTGCGTTCACAAATTAAATTCAAAGTTGTCAAGTCCCTATTAGAAAACCCTATACAAGCTTAATCTAATTTAAAAACTAACAGAAAGACTTAGAACTACGGACCAAGGAAGTGAATGAATGAATGAATGAGATCTTGTTTGAGACGATGGAGAGGTTTGAGTTGACTTTTCGGAGCATTCGGGAGATTGGTTCGTTGGAGCTATAAGAGGTGCGGTGGACCGGTAGATTGAAGAGACGAGGACAACCTAGATTGCGGGGGTTGGTATTGAAGGTAATGGAGTTCAAAATGGATGCACAGTCGTTGGAACCTGAGAGAAGTCGATGAATGTCAGCAGTATTCCTACGTTCTTCTAACGAGTTCATATTTAGCAGTTTGAGGCGGTCCTGATAGGGAAGTAAGATTAAATCGGAGGAATCAACGTTGAATACCCTCGATTCAGGAAACAGGAATCTGATGAAAGGGGGACCAAGATTGACTGGCATACTCAAGCGGGGGGCCAAAAAAGGTAATATAGAGAAATCTAGTTATATACGGGTTGGAAAGTTCCTTGAACCGCCGTTTAATAAAGCCAAATGATGAGTTTGTTTTGAGGATCATCTTATCGATATGCGAACGGAAATTAAGCTCACAGTCGAATTATATGCCAAGGTCTTGAAAAGACTAAACTAAGGTTGCATTTACGTAAGAAGGTTATAGATTGACATTTGGCTATATTAAGTTCTCTGCAGTTTTTGAGGTTCCAGATCGAAAACCGATCGAGGTCTTCTTTAAGAAGGGCAGAGTCCTTGGGAGAGGAAATAGTTTTAAAAAATTTTGTGTCGTCAGCGTAAAGGGAGAGGGAGGAGTTTTTAGAGTTTTAGTGACCCTCTCAACATCGTTGAGAGTAAGAATAAAGAGAAAAGGGCCAAAATGACTACCTTGTAGAACTCCAGATGAAGTCGAAAGGGCGCATCTGAACCGAAGACTAAAATCTGGGCTTACCAGGTAAGAACAAATCCATTTTAATAAGAGAGACTCAAAGCCGAAAGCAGACAATTTGAAGAAGATCAATTGATGAGATATCTTATCAAACGCTTTAGTTAAATCCGTTCCGATAGCATCGATTCCGTTGCCATTTTCTAAGGCTGAGAGAACAAAAGACACAAATTCAACTAGATTTGTGGTGGATGACCTACCTTTTAGAAAACCATGTTGTTGGGGTGAAATAAAAGGCTTGCATTTGAAGCTTAGGGCTTCGTATAAAATGCTTTCAAACCGTTTCGGTATATGAGAGAGTTTAGCAATGGGACGATAATTGGTAACTTCATGCTTAGATCCCTTTTTGTGCATCGGCATTTTAAAAGAGGTCTTCTAAATCTGGGAAAATTGTCGATATATATGGGATATACGAAAAATGTAGAAAAGGGGAAAAGACAGGCTAGAAAAGCATTTTCAAAGAAATACATCGGGGAGTCTTTCTGGGCCAGGTACAATTTTTTAGATCATTGAAGTAAGCAGGATCTGTTGCGAAGGAGTTGTTGGCAAATGATTGTCTGAAATATGTAGCATAAAGTTGGCGATGGTAGGAGGATTACTTTAAGATTTGGTTTCGAAAGCGAGGAAGGAAGAATAACCATCAGTCTTCAATTTCAATTGACAAATTGAAAAAGGACTTGGGGTCATTTATGAGATTGAGTTCAATTGAGAGTTATAGAGTTCAATGAAATGAAGATATATACCTAAATAATTTGAATAGTTGGTGCGAAGGAAGAGTGAGTGCAGTGGAATACCGCCCATAACTTGTTTCTTTTGTTTCGTAGAGAGCGAAGTCTACGATTATATCAAGGAGAGGATGTAAAAGAAGTTTTATGGCTAGAACAAGGCACATAAAGGGAGATGGATTTGAATATTTCTCTGAAAAAAATGAAGAGGGCAGCAACCAGAGATAGATTGGTAAACTCAAAAGAAGCCCTACTTAGATAGGTATTGATTTTTCGGAAATTAGCTTCATGAAAATTGTAAGAAAATAGAAATATAATAACATACCTTTGATATATGAGGGCTGTTTGATGAATACAAGGATTATAAATGACAACGCAAGTTTTTTAGGTTTTGACAATTTATTTTTCAATATCTTCCAATCCGGGTACTCATCAAACAGACCTCGTGACGGAAAGGTCTCAGGTGGCAGATAGTTAGATATAACTGTGACTGTATGGCTTTGTCGAAAAATAATCAGATACTGTTAGCCTTATCAGCCAACAATGTCCTTGAATATTCAGAAGCACGATCGACTTGCCTAGTTAGTTTCTATACCATGGCTTTTAGATTGAAAATATGTTATTTCAGCAGTTAGCTCCTCGGACAAGGCCAATCTGAATGTTGTGCGCTTCACAGACAGCCCAGCGGTTCTAGAATTTGTGATGTCTATACCCAAGTTAGAGTATGTCGAACTTTTTGTGGCATCAATCCAATTCTATGTAATAACAAGTACTGGTTTTTCCTAACATCTTTCATCAACCCTACTCATTAGGACTCCTTCTGGAAAGATAAACAAAGCATTTGCTCAGCTCGTCCCTGAAAAATGTGAATCTTTTTCTTCCGCTTTCTACAGACATATTGCAATTTGTAATCCCTTTTTTCCCAGTTCATGGAAACGCTGGTGAGCTCATGCAATATTCGTATGTGCAATATACGAAAACTTCTTAACTTAAGTCAGTTTCAGTAGCAGCAGGTCTACCGGTGATTTTTCGGTTTATCTCATCAACAAGTGGAACCAAATCTAGCAAAAGCGTGAGCGTTGCACTGGGTGTTTTAAAGGCGTTCGAACGAGTTTGGCATCTGACTTTTTTGGAACGTTTAAATTGAATTTTCTTGGATAGTTTCAAACCTGATATCCACAAAATAATGCTGGTGTGCCACTTCACCTACTCCAGTATATTCTGCTACTGATAATAGTACTCTATGTTTCTCATATTCATACCTGGACCAACAGAGCAAAATTGAATGCTTCGAAATGAATGGTACGTCGTCGAAACCGAAATTTTTTTCATTCTGGGTGTATATTTATGTCAACAGCCTACTTTAAAACGACCACGTATGTAGGCAAAGATGCTGTGTTAGATATTTTTTTCTCCTTCAAATCTGACCACAATACACTTTGGGGAGACCCTTGATCTCAAGTCTCTCCGGTTATCCTGATCCTTAGATAACTCATTTCAGTTGTGTCGGTTGAGGTCCTCTTCTACTTATATACGTGTGCCGCCTAAGGTGACGTTTTCCTTTACCGTGTTGTCCCTTTGGATCACATTCAAAGACTATGCGGCCCGGAGCATTGGTGTTCACTCTCTTTACATGTTCTAGCAATCTTAGATAACTAATTTGCAGTTTTCTGACTAGGCCGCTGCCGTTGTACAGTCGTCGTATTGTTTGTCGTTAAATCTTCTCCTCCAAAATCCAAAATCAACGGAAACTTGATTGAATATCTTTCAAATGATTTTTCTTCCGACACGACTGAAGATATCTTCGTCCACTTTTGAGTTCGTGCTTCAGCGTCATAAAGTAATACCGGAATGATCAAGTCTTATATAGAATCACCTTAGTTATTTGTAAGACTTTCTTAACCCAAAGAAAAGAAACAGCGATTGGCAAGAATGATTCTTCCTTTTATATTTGCTGAGGTTTTGTTAGCAGAATCGATAGCAAAGCCAAGGCGCACAAAGTCCCTTACTACCTTGAAGTTACAGCTGTCGACTGTCTTTTCTTATCGACAGCATATAGTTGAATATGCTCTCATTTAGCGCTAAACCCATTTTGGCAGCTTCTGTTTCAATACTAACAAACGCCTCTGTGAAGGTTCGCTGAGTTACATAGTTACAGACAAGAGATTAATTATTGGTAAAAATTAGAAATAGTGTCGGAGACAGAACAGAGCCTTGCAGCACACCAGCATTTATTTTGTGAATATCATATCATATCAGACCTGAAACCACCAAAGGCAACATTAATTGAATGTTTCGAACGATAGTTTATAATCCATTGAAGAAGAGAATCATCAATTCCAAAAGTACGCATTTCCGACAAAAGAATCTGTAGTTAAGCTCTGTCAAATGCCTTAGGAATATCAAGTGCATCAAGAAGGGACGTAAATGCAATGAGTCTGTAGGAAAAGAAAGAAGAAGATTCGCCTTCTTTAGGGACGGGCTTGACAAATGCTGTTTTCTATCTGCTTAGATAGAGAGAATAGGATTGAGGATGAAGCTTAAGCAGTGGTTTTGCCAGCGAGTTAGAACACCTCTTTAGAAGAAGGGGAGGTATACCATCTGGACCAGCGGACTTGAGAATGTTAAGATCTTTAAATACTCTTGCTACTCTTGCTTGCTTGCTCAAACAGATTGGCCTTGTCAAAATAGCTAACAGCCGGAATGGGATTGTAAATGAGTGTTGAGATGGAGGATAAGACAGAATCTTTAATGTTTTTGACAAAAGACCAAAGATTTTTACTATTGGGTGTGAGATATACTTAAAATTGATTGTGTCTTTGTTTTGAGGCTACGTTCATGCCATTACGTGTGGAAATGGCCGCCTCGGCTCCGCAAGCAGTGCTTAGTTATTCTGGCAATAGCGTATCGAATGTTGGCCTCGAGTTCGTCCAAAGTAATTGGCTGGTAAGCGTAGACTAAGATTTTAAGGTAGCTCCAGAAAAAAACAATTGATTGGTGTTAAATCGCATGATCGCCGACCATTTAATAAACGCTCGCCTTAAGATGACCCAGTCTCCAAATTTCTCTTCCACAACTTGGATAATTGCGTCGCTTGTAAGGCATGTAGCGCCATCCATGGAACCATAACTTAAATATATTTATACTTTCGAGCTCTGATCACAGAAAGTCAGTTAACATCGCTCTATACCTTTGACCATTGTCGGTAACGGTGTCTTCTTTCTCATTTCGAAAGAAGTAAGGTACGTCGACGCCGCCATGCCGTAAACCGCACCAAATAGTCAATCTTTCTGGATGCATTGATGTTTGGCTAAGCACTTGTAAATTGCGTTCGCTGCAATAACGGCAATTCAAATTGTTAAGGCGCTCAGCCGCTGAGACAGAAATGGATTTCGTCCGAGAAGAAGACTTGTAGCAAAAATTCAGATCTCCGGCCAACATTTCCAGCGCCCAATTAGTGAACTCACGGCGTTGTCTATGGTCATTCTGGGTCAATTCTTGCGTAAGTACAATCTTATACGGATCCAAATCCAACCGCAAAATAACCCGGGCGATGCCCTATTCAGCTGAATTTACATTGCGTATAATATTCTTTTCATGATTTGCGCACGTTTGACAAACGTTGTCATGAATCGTTTCATTTCTATCTGGTCACCCTTTCCAATCCCAAAAACTACTAAGGTGGTCCTAAATCTTCTCTGCACATGCTAGATAGAATTCAACATTGTTCGACATAGTTTGCTAGGTAATGTCAATATTGCCTAGTCAATTCACATTTTCCAACATCATCGGAATGTCGATTGACTTTGTTTAATCACTGTTTCTAGCATCAGTGCTCCATTGAAATTACTATTTGCATTCCGCATTTTCAAATCTTTAGTCGTAACACCCAATTCGCTATGAATATATAGGGCGATTCATCGTGAGTTTTGATTTTCAATAAGCTTTTTTGACAAACTGCTTTGTTATTTTTGTTCAGTATCATTTGGCAAGTCACTATGGAAAGACTCACATACCAAATTGTTCAGCTGTATCACGAAAATCAGCGTTCTGGGAGAAATGTTTTTCGTGCGCTTCAAGGAACTTACGGTACGCATAATCGACCTACTGAATCCACTATTGCCAATACCATTCGCAAATTTGAGTCTCAGTTTACATTAGTGGATGATACTCAACCGATAAGACCACATCCAGCACGTAGTGAAGAGACTATAGCAGCTGTTTTCAGCAGCTTGGCTTTGCGTATTCGACAACTAGGAGTATTTTAATTGAGGATCTCGGCCTAAAAGCATACAAAGTTCAACTTGTGCAAGAATTGAAGCCAGGCGACTTGAATTTGCGTCATATTTTCAGTGAATGGGCTCTGGAAAAACTCGATGAAAATCCGGTGTGAAAATCGTGAAATTTTGTTCAGTGTTCAGACTTTTTGAGAAATCATTTTGGTGCGCATTTAATTTCACGTTTTGCTACGGTGAATTGGCCGCATAGATCGTTCGATATTACACTCTTGGACTATTTTGTTTGGGGATATGTAAAGTCCCAGGTCTTCAGGAATTAGTCAGCTACGATTGGCGCTTTGGAAGTCAATATCACTCGTGTTATTCGCGAGATACCAGTCGCTATGTTCGAACGAGTCGCCCAAAATTAGACCTCCCGAATGGACCACCTCAGACGTAGTCATGGCAAATATTTACATGATGTTATTTCCAAGAAATAAATGCCATAAATTGTTCTTTTAACCAATAATAAAAATTATGAATTCGCTTTCAAATTTATGTATTTTATTTTACATTGTAAATCAAACCTCATGATGAATCACCCTATATAACTTTTTACCGAGATATTTATTTCCTACGCACAGCATTATCTCTCTTGCTTTCCTCAATATTTCCCTTCTGGTCGTATTGCACGTGTGTGTTCAAAATAAAAATAAAACAAACAAAAGTAATTAAGGCTGCTAGTTGCGTTTGTAAGTTGCTACCAAATTTAGCTGCCTTGAACTATGATAGTATTATCCTTATTCAAAGGCTCCTTGAATGCCGGGAAATGCTGCACTTCCAACTTTTGTATGCAGAGAATGGTCACAGATGAATATTTGAAGAATCATTTAACAAACAAACAATATGGTGTATGCGCCGTCAATACGACAGACGTGTGATGTCGTTTAACGAAGCCACCCCCCAGTTTCTACGATGGGGTCATCGAATCCCGTTTTCACGCGAGAAATGGGTCAAAACATCAGCAAAAGTGTATCAAATGGACGTTTCACAGAACGCTGTGGAGCTCCTCAGCAAAACACTATTCGCAAATAAACCTTGAACCTTTCAACAAGACTCAGCTCCAGGTCATAAGGCAAAAACAACTCAAACATGGTTCAAAAATCACGTCCCGAACTTCATTTCCAAGAATAATTGGTCATCTGGTAACCCAGACCTCAATCTATTAGACTACAAACTTTGTCCGAGCAGTAAAAAATTTTGCAATGCATGAGTTGCGTACTGCAAACCGACTTCGGCGTTCCTGGAAGTGAAATTGGGTCCATTTCGAATAGGTTATTCCACAATTTGTAGCCATTAAGTGACCCGATAAATAGAAATAAAAAAGTTTTGAAAAATGTTCCTTCGTTTTCATTTTATTATACAAAAACCGTGTACCACAATATTTGGTAGTACCAGATGCAATCAATCATTGAAAGCCGTGGTAGCTACACAAGGGCGAATTGCAGAATGCACCACAGAAAAAGGATCAAAGATGAGGACAAGGTCGATATTGTTGCAATTACTATCGGACGTTCTACTTCCAACTCCGCTCTGTGAGTTACTCGTACGTTCTAACATCCACAACTGCAACTGATATGGTACACTAGGACAGGAGAACCGATTTCATATTCATAGCCGAAAGCTTAAAGAAGTTTAGCAATGACAACAAGACAAATTCAGAGAGTATCACTGCTCTTATCACCCATTAATGTCCATGAACAGTGAAACCCTATTAGGAAATGAATCCAAATGATAGTGAATAGTCGCAGATGTGCTTCTGGAGTCCATATCAATGATGTACTGCACAAATTTTAAAAATGTGTATATAATGGTAGCACTTACGTCACGGTTTGCTCAATCTCAACGTTTGTGATTTAGAAAAATGGAGAATAACACTTCGAACTTACGGTCTGTTGAACTCTCTAATGCATTGCAGATGCTTATGTCCGCATGATAGTTCCTCCCATTCTACATTGCTTCCCAGAATCAAATTCGTGTGCCATTCCCTTTTTTCGCGAATACAAGCATTGTCTCACCCACTTCATTAAGGACTCTTAGAAAAAGATGTGGATTTTGGGTTGAAATATCCTAAACTAAAGGTTGAATTGTGTTCTAGACTCAAGAAGACGTTTCGAATACTTAATTGATTAATGAAGGCCTTTTCCTCGTATATGTAGTTTTCTTGGATATTTCTTGAGCCTTCGCGTTTAGTTTTTTAATTGTTTTAAGTAACATACGTGACGTACGTAGATCAAAACCCTAAAATTGCTGTGGATTACACTGCTTTTCTACGTTCTATTATGAAATTTCCTGGAATCAACCAGATCTACTTCTGGTTAGTTTTGCTCGAATGCCTTCTATATTAGATTAGGGTATATGGGCATCAGTTGTAAAAAGAGATTTGAATGGTTTTGAAAGTACATCTACTAGCTGGGGCATAATGTAAGACCCTATCGGAAAGTGCCATAGATGGCGTCGGATATCAATTTGGTTTTGACACATGTGAAACAAACAGAATTGGAGCTTGCGTGAACTTGCAATAAAACGCTATAGTATCCTGAAGAACGTGGATACTCGTCACAAGGTTTTGATAAACAATCGTCAGTGATTTTGGCTCAAATTGCATTTCGTGGCCGTTTTCCTTTTTCGCACTGGTTGTTTAATGGGGCGTTTAGCCGCACGACTTTTAGAGACTGGAAAAACATGGAACTGCATAAGCCCTTTAGGGCTTTATACGTCGGTCGAGGTCGACCATATGATTGTCACGCAATTGGCCATTCCACTCACGTCTCTGCGGCGCATTTTGTTGAATGACTTCAAGGTGTAATGCACGGAGAGCCATTACATCTACTCGAAGTCACTGTATGGTATGCGGTTTACGCTGTGAAAGTCTTTGGACCGTTTTTATTTAGAACGTCGAGGACCACACGTTCACTATGGCAGGGTAGTGCTACAGACCCATGATTAACGAATTTGGCTGCAGGACATATGACTCCAGCAATTCGGAGCGACGGCGCATACTGCAAGAGCCACAACTGACATTCTAGAGCAGTCATTTCTCGGTCGTTTGATATTGATTTTTGGCGTTTTTCGCTGGCCCTAGACTTCTTTCTAAAGGGTTATTTAAAGTCACAGGTTTATGTGTACAAGCCATAAGCTCTGGTAGCCCTCCAGGAGAATATCCGTCAAAAAATGGAGAACCTATCGTCTGATGTTCAGAAGAAAACCATGGAAGAACCATGTGGTAATTCACAATATCGGCGGCCACTTAAGCGATATCATAACTCCACTTGGATGCCTGTATGCAAGTGACACTCAAGTCACTGCCGGTCTCAAGCCCGGGTAAAGAAAAAGAGGCGTCCCAATGGGGACAAAAATCCCTCACCCAGTGGTGGAACAGCAAGCGCCGATGAATGCATGGCTAAGAAGGTGCTTAGTTGTTAGTTTACGAACTTCGGGTACCAGGCGACCTCCGACTTAAGGATAGCTTTCGTGTGGTCAGACGGTTAAATAATGGGCGGCAGATTATCTCGGACACACTTAAGAGTCAAAATAGATTATTTTAACCCAAAAATAACAGAGAATGATGCCTCTAAAAGGGCATCATCAAGTAGGGATGTTTCAAAACACCCTGTCGATGCCGACTTGATATCTCTCATTTGGGCAGAGTCATTAAGCACCGTCTCGGAGATGGAAAACCTAGAAGAAAACTTGTTTGTACTTAGCGACTCCGTCTCAGAGACCAGTACCTTGTGCAACAGTGTACTATCAGACGAACTACATACCGATGAGATAGATGTACGCAAGGCTTCTGGAAAATCGGCTCAAACTAAGTTTAAGTTCTGAACAACGCAGATTAAAGCGTGCGTACGAGCAACTTCGTATTTATGCGAAAGCAAATGAAAAGGATTTCTAGGTGAAGCGAATACGATCCGAGGACAACACCTCTCTTCAAGTTCGCACTGGGAACACAACCGTCGACATAGGCTCGTATAGCGATAAAACGAGCTATGTCAGACTGGGAGTCGTACCAGTCGACCTCGATTGTAAACCTCTAACAAATGAACAAATAATTCAGATACCAGAGAGGATTATGGATATCACGATCGAGTTACGTGATGAGAAAAAGAAGCCAAAATTCCGCGACGCGACCTTCAAAGCCGGTTGGCTTTTGATCGTCTGTGCGGATGACTTTACTGCAAAGTGGATGAGGAACAACTTCGAGAAATGTGAGTTAAAGGTGATGCTTGTCGAGGAGGGAAATCTTCCAAAATCGCGTGTCATCAGAGGGTTCTTCCCACAACGTATCGGGACTGGCTAGCGAAAGAATACTGGCAATTCTTGATGGTCAAAACAAAGAATTCATCACAAGAACGTGAAATATTTTAGAGAGATCAAATAAAAGAGATCTGGCCCACATGGTCCTTTCAATAAATAAAAGCTTTATGAAGCGCCTCGTAGAGCTGAAGGGTCTGGTCTCGTAATGATTTGGTCAGACTAAGCTAATTTTCAAAAGCTCGGACAAGACAACCATCCAGACTTCTAAAGCGACCCAAAACACGACGAGCACGACATCAGTGGCAGCTGACCGAAGTGTAAGCGAAATCTCACCTTGGGCTGGCGTCAGCGCTAGAACCAAAAAGTGGACAAGCTGCACCCGCAGCTACAGAAACCACAATACACCCGCAGCTACAGAAACCACAATACAGAGCGGCACAATGGCAAAAAAAAAACACCAACCAGAAGCGTTTGAGGCCTAATCCAACGGCGATTTGAGCAGGTGATCAACGGTACGAAAGGAGTTATAAATGCCTCGGACACCTTTAACCAGCGATGTGCTGAAAGGACTATCGCTATTGTCCATCCAAGAGCCATGGGCAAATCAAAAGTCTTTTTATACCGAGGGCAGCCCTCTTTATTAAGATATAAAATACTCTCTCATTACTGGTTTCGTAACAACGACGCATCGGCGTACTTTTCTGGAGACACTGAGGAAGAACCTCCAACACCAGTACAGGAATTTCCCGTTAATATAAAAACAAGCATCGGTTGCAACGCCAACGTACACTTTGCTCCATAGGAACATCTATCAACCTGTCATCAACTGAGTCAAAGTGATGCTTAAAAGCCAAATGCTTACCAATTCATCAGGGCCAACTTCTGTATCAATATCAGTCGTAAGGGGATGCCCGCAGGGAGGCTTATTATCGCCCCCCCCCCCCCCCCTATTGTCTTTGGTCATAGATGATCTGCTTCATGAATTAAACAAGTTAGCCTACAACGCAATTGGTTATGCCAATGACCTAGTCATCATCATTAGGAGCAGAGAGACTAATGAAATCACTGCACGTATGCAAGATGCCCTTAAGACAGTCCTAGACTGTTGCACCAGAGAGAATCCCCCCAAAAACCCAAATAAGACTGTCATAGTTACTTCCACTAAAAAAAAAAAAAAAGCATAAACTACGGTATAGTTTCACTTCACGGCACAATCGTTGAGTATTCCGACGAGGTCAAATGTCTGGGGGTAATCCCAGACAAAAGGCTCAACTGGAAATCTCATTTGAACAACGCTTTGTACCCCTGCCGTCGCATGTATGGCAGTACATGAGGGATCCCTCCAAACACTGCTCACTGGATCTATACAACGATGTTCAGGCCCATAACAACATATGCTTCTATAGTACGAGGACTAAAGTCACGCAAAAGACCGTCATTTTAAAGCTTAATAGAGTACAATAGGACTAACATCCCTACACTGATATACAATACAGCAAAGTGGCATTACGCAGCACAGCAAGTCTGGTACAAATTAAAGAATTAAGTCTTGGCGAACACCCTGACTTAAGCACACTGCTTTTTAAAATACCAGAGCTTGATATGATCTGCACGGTGCCTTCAAAAAACAATATGCCACAATAAAGGTTTATACAGGGAGATTCCCAGTAAAGAAGCATGGGTTGGCAATAGTCCACCAAACAGCCATATTGGCATAAAGTACAAAAGTATACAGTTGATTCTAAAATGGTATCGGGAGTGGGAGCTGGAATACACAGACTAAACTTAGATATAACCCTAGCAAAAGTCTCAGTGTATTCTAGACAGAACTCCGCGCCATTCAAATATGTGCCAACCATATTTACAATTCTGATATAAAAGGTGCAAACATCCATATATACACGGACTGTCAAGCAGCTATAAATGCCCTTAGCAAGCACACCACTGACTCCATATCATTCAAGTATTGTTTCAAGCTCCAGAAACAAAACCAAACTGTGTGGGGTTCCTGGTTATGAGGGCATTAATGGGAATGAAAAGGCGACGAACAGGCCAGAAAGGGCTCAGCAACTTCTTTTAATGAATCTGAGCCCTTTTACTGTACTTCTACATCAACAGTCTATTTAGCTATTGATAGTTGTGAGCATTCGATATGCATTCCATATTGGGAGAATAGCTCAGGTCTAAGACATGCCAAACGATCCATCCTTCCCTTCAACAAAAATGCCAAAAAATGTCTAAATCTAAGGCGGCACGATATCAAAAACTAATTAGTTTACCTCACAGGACACAATGATTTAAGATAGCATCTCAATAAAATGAATCAAGTCGACTCTCCGGAGTGCTGACTGTCTCTTGAAGAAGACGAAACTGCTGAACACATCTTATATGAATGTCCAGCCCTAACCCGAATAAGACGAAAGGTTTTCTTCAGGAAACAACTCAGCTCCAACGAACTAATGAATTCCACTGCTAGTAGTGTAATCAACTTCATTTGGAAGGAGGAGGAAAGAAGGAACTAGCCTAACTATAGTTCTGACTAAATGGTACAAAAGATCTTTTAGGTGACTTACCTCGCAATTGACGAGTACAAGGTGTTCCGGATAGTATGTCGAAGGCTTTAAGAGGAGATTCCTTGGCATATTCTAAGAAAAAATCGTATGGCTAGGGGTGTCGGAATTACATCCCCCCGGAGAAACAGAGGTTTTAAACAAAGGTAACGCTGCCCTGTTTTGACTAGAATTGAATGCGTGTATGTCTATTCTTTCCAATTCTTCTTGAACAAACACTTATATACATTAGAATCACCACTACAAACTTTCTTGAATCAATGGTTATGACCCATTTAAAAATGAATTCGAAAAGTAGGGAAACATGGCCTTCTGGTTTAAGGGAAATGGTCATAAACATCTGCTTCTTCAGATGATCCCTTCAAGGGATCAGAGCGTTTTCAATTTCTGACCCTAGAATCACAAATTTCTAAAATAGAAAAAAATGTCATCTGTTCCAACTATCTCACTATCCCAAGAGACTAGTTTCTTAAATTCTTGACACTTTCTTGTTCAAAATATTGTATGAGTGCCACATTTTCCATTAAATTCATGGCTCCTTCTTATTACATTTTAAAATTTAAATTTATTTTAGCTCAAGTTTATTGCAAAATTCTCTCTAGCTGGCTCCAAGGACAGGCGACAGCAAAAGAAAAAATAAATTTTGACGGGAAAAAGGACGAAAATTAACAAAATAACTTGTCATCCCCTGCTAGCAGCCCTAGGTATTCCTACTACTCTGTGCTCAGAGATATGAAACACACTTGCTGCAGTCCCATTCTTCTATCTCTAGTAATAAGCGCCAACAGATGTATCTCGTATCTTTCCACTCCACGGAAAGAGACTACAAGCGCACTCTGTGTGTCTGTCTAAATGTAAGGTGATGCATGTAGTATTTTCGGGCAGCTAAAACTTAACCGATTCACCTCTGCCATGTGGAATCCAAACCACTGAGACTTTCCACTAACTCCCAGCTCTATCAGGCCACAGAGGTTACTTTAAGTACACCGAAATAAATTTTCCTTCCAAATGGATGAATCCAAACTCTGGGTATGTGGGTAGATGGTTAGATAGGTTAGTACTCGTAAATAGGTGAATAGGGCGTAGAAAGCCTGCTATCGTTGTTTTTAATGTCACTCCATGTTCCTACGGGTAGATGGTGATGAAGATAATGTTTAAGGTGGGTACACTTTCAAATGAATGTGAAGTAACAGGTAAGGGGTTGTTATTTAGCTAAAGGACATAAAAGGAATCTGCACTAAGAGGACGGAGCGTTGAGCACCCAAAGTGCTTCAATTCAAGCATATCTCACGGCTTTACTTCAAAGATACTTCATGTGTTCCTAGTTAAGTGCTTTGGAACTTTTCCACATTTTCTAAATAATGCGGATGTCTTAAAGTTGAATGTTGAAAGAGTTTAGGAAATTGACCCTATTTTTTCAGGCAAGTGGTATTCGGTGATAAATATCTTTTAGGGCCACTGCAGTCTCAGCACATACAAATACACCTACACTGGGCTGTGTGAAGTAAAAGGAAGATTCTTTACGGAAAGGAACAAACGAACTAAGGTAGTAAATAACTTTTTCGTTTTTACGTAAAAAAAGGATGTTTGATTATTATGGAGAGTTATCAGTAAAAAGGAACCTTACCTTGCTCTTATAAAGATACTCAGAAAACTATTAAAGTAATAGAAATCGTTTCCGTTGCGCTTTGATTTTGAAAAGTTCCCAAACTCAACTGACCGTGAACCAAATCATTCAAGGCAATTTTAAGCAGTGCACTCAAACGAAAAAACTCCAATGTACTCCATTTCTTGGAATTTCTTGAACTTTTGTAGAAAAATGAGTAAGCGCTCCAGTGATAAAATGCTTAGAGCAGCAACATCTACTACTACTACGAGCATTAGCCGGACATTTACACGCATAGTGCTCCGCGATGTCGCCATAACTCTTACAGTAGGAGTGCCATTTGCAATATGGTATGCCTACCTTATTTGGGTGTTTGGAGCGCGGAAAAGTCGGTGAAATCCTAAAAACGTCGGGAAGCATTCGCTTATTCGGTATCTTGGAGAGTCGCGCCATCTGCAGTTATGCTCACATGAAACCCAACTTCCAAAACAATTGTCTAACTATGAACACCCCTATTGCTACAGTAGGTTCGGGTCCTGAGAAACTTGTTTCTCATTACACGTGATGTCATTGGATAGTAGCCTGGGACCAAATAACACTCAATGAATTCAAGGTCCACTAGCGTGGAGAAGGCAAAAGTAAGCATTTAAGCCTTAAGCGCAGCTTGGGTATGGCTATACAAGTCGATACTTCTCCATCTCAATAGATTCTTCGCAATATACTCGTAGTTCATTGCCATCAGGATTGATAATATCTCTGTTTAGAACAAAAGTCGTAAGTTTTTCTTACCAACAGTGAAATTTTATGCTGTCATCTTACGGAAAGCCGAAACTATTTCTGCGAATATGGGAAAAATCGCAGCTAAAGGAGTTTAGAGTCAGAAGGCAGATGGCGTGCATTTTAACCGAAATTAAAACGAAATTATTATAAAGGCTACAACCTGTGCATAATATAAGGCGTTGTATCATAGCTGAGAAGATAGGCGAAAAAGCGACGCGCATGTTCAGTCCAAAGACTTTATTATCCTGAGTAACACCGACATACCTAGCTTCGGTTGACAAACGGGTGATGATGAGTCAAGGATTGACTGAAGACTCATTTCTAGTGCACCAAACGCCGATCATAAGTAGGCCTGTCCGCACTTCAAAGCTAAGTACAGTACAGTTTATGCACATGCATAAACAAAGTCCTTAGAACTATAGAGAGCGTTAAGCAGGAGGTGTTTTCCGTGATATATAGGTCGAAGTCTTTACTCCTGACACCATGTGAAGACGACCGCTGATACGATGTAAAAATGTATTTACGTCTGAGACAGGCATTAATGTCTGTAGAAGGAGAAAAAGCCAAAAAAAACATGCCTGAAAGCAGACACTTGGAGCGTCCTCAGTACTAGGGCATCCGGAAGCTAAAGTCAAGTACTGAATGAAGGGAAAAAAAGTGTAGTGCACTAGTCACCAGGACCGTAGAAGGAAGAAATAAGTGCGATAACAGAACCGTCTGCGGTTGTATAAAGGAACTCATTGGTAGTCAAAAGGCTACATGGAAATATACTGGCTTCAGATGAGGAACAGCTTCCAAGATGGCGGTAACATTTAGCACCAGTGAACTTTCCGTATCAACAAAATACCTGTATTCACAGACTCTCCACCTTAGTAAATTTAAAAAAAAAAAACGTCGGCAATAAGGGCCTTGAGGAGAAGCAATATGGTTGGCATAGACTGCATCTTGTCACAATTATTCTATTTATAAATAAAGAATGTGAATCCGAAGCCTTCCCCAAAGATAGAAAGAGGGAAAAAATTGCTAAGCCGCTCAATAAGGGAATTCTGACGGAGTGCGGCGACTGCATTCCCTCAGTCATGACTAAACTTATAGACAACTACAATAATACTGGAAAGAGGGAAAGAACATCTCGATATAAAACAGGCAGGCTTACGAGTTAGATTCTTCTGGATCGAGAACATCTTCATCATTGAAAAATGCGTCAAGTACAGATATCCGCAACATTTAGTTTTCAAAGATTTTAAAAACGTTCTCGGTAGTTAAAATCGAGATGTTATATGGCGTGTCTTGCACAGGAGAGAAATTGCTGCAAAACTAGTCGTTGCAGTGTAATACACTTATTCAATCAGGTAGACGAATGGACAGCCCTGACAGACACGTAGAGAAACAGCCGATAAGGAATCCAAATCTTGTGGATTGACTTAAAAAGGCCTTCCGTGCGTTGCAAAATTCCGAACAAGATGGCAAGCTAATGTTACTGACGCCCTAAGCCCTACGAGGGGTCAAAAACCGAAATAAGTACTTTTGCAATGCACCAAACCTCTATTATATCTAAGGCCATCACCATCGCAACCACCGTTGAGAGTTTGAGCGTGGGTACACTCTTTTGGATCTTATGCCACCAACCAGACAGAAATTGTTGCGAAATGAAGAAAACCCAGAAATATCGATCCGGCTTATTTTGCGGTTGAATTTAGACCTACATCCGTATAGGATTGTGCCGATTCAAGAATTGAAGCCATTGGAAACGCCGTGAGTTCGCTAATTGGGCGTTGAAAATGTTGGCCGAAGATTCAGATTTTGGCTATATCAACAAGCAAAATTGCCATTATTGGAGCGTACACGATACACAAATGTACGTCCAAGTATCAATCCACAAAAATTGACTGTTTGGTGCGGTTTATTGCATCATCGAACCTTTAAAATGAAGAAAGAGACAGCGTTACCGTCAATGGTCAATGGTATTGAACGATGTTAACCGATTTTCTGTGGTCAGAGCTCGACAACGTCGACATATCCGAGCTTTGGTTCCAACTAGCGCTACATGCCACAAAAGCAACGCTCGAAGTTTTGAAGCAAAAATTTGGTGACTAGATGGCTAGCGTTCATCAATTAGTGCGATTATGCGATTTGACGCAACTTAATTATTTTTTCTGAGACTACGTCAAGTCCTAGTCTACGCTAACTAGCCAACCACTTTGGACGAGCTCAAGGACAACATTCGACACGCCGCACATATTGGGCCGAGTCATCAAAAATTCGACAGACTGCTTGGAGTACTGCAAGCAAAGCCGAGGCGGTCATTGGAATGATGTGCTATTCCATATATAATGGCATGAACGTAGCTTCAAAATAAAGGCAGAATCAATTTTATATCTTACAAAATCATGGGATCCTTCAGAAGTGGCAATTTGACGATGTAACCCCCTGTTTCATCCCGGTTGTGTGTCATTTGGTAGTGATTCTTGCACATTTCGTCTTTTGAATACTTTATCTTTGCACATGGGACTTCTTCTAATTCCCAATATTTCTTCAAGTCTTCATTGTTACTGCACACATTGTTGCAAGCTGTGAGTATATTAACTTATGTCTTCTTCCTTGAATTTAAGATGGTGCTGACTGGTCCCGATTGTATCCAGCCAAACCTTATGTGTTGTGCGATTGGAGTATTAGCTGGACCCTTAACTAGTCCATGCTTCAAAAATTGTAGCAAAATATCTGATTCAATCAGTAATTCAATCTCCTTTGGTTGATCGTATTGTACCATGGACCTGCTACTTCAACTATAACTGGCGTAACTACAGCATCTACTTCCAACTTGATTGTGATGGTAAAGCTCGTAAGAGTCTTACTTGTAACTGTCTAGATATGATATGCGGTAGCGATTCGTGTCGATGTTGAGGCTTCTTGACCTGATCTTCTTCTTATTACCGAAACTGTTGTACTCTCACCTCGATGGAAATGAAGTAAGGAATTATGCTGTTATGTGCATTTTTTCAGCTCCTCTTCATTCCACATTTCTTGCGGTATGTCCATCTCACAAACACAGCTTTGACCTTTGGACTAGGTCCATCTTCATACTTAAAAATCTTTTGCAGTTACCATATACAATAGATGAGACTCACTGCACACAACGCATTTCGACTCTGTGTCTGTAGTCAAATGGTTTTTTTTGCCGCTACTCGTGCTTGCGGATGGTGTTCACGGTTCACGGTTGTTAATTTTCTGAATCTGCCCTTGATGAAGTCAAAAAATTCGCTTAGTTTAGGAATTTCTGCTGAAGTTCCTCTGATTGGTGATAGAATTTCTTTGATATGGGGTCAAGTTTCGGACATAACAATTGAATCGCTAATGGATCCCAGGAGCTTAACTGATTTGAAAGTAAGCGATTCTTGGATGTATATGTTGACTAATGCTGCTGAATTTTGGAACCGTTTTATGCTGTTGTATAATTGCTTGAAGTTGGTGCCAAATGATCAATAATCCTTGGTGCTTCTCAGAATCGACATCGCTTAAAAATCCGTTCTAGAAAGCAAATCGACTAAACAGTTCCTAAAAAGATCTCCACTCTTCATACTTACCGCAGAATGAGCGTATACTTATTGGTAGAAGTTTGATTTCCCGATGTGTTGCAGCTTGAGGAGTTACTGCCTCTGGTTGGTGTTGTCGTTGTTCTAATTCTTTACTTTTGGATATAAGCATCTTGATATATCTGCTTCCAACTCAATGAATTCTTTGTTGGACATATACTCCTGGTTATTGCCACCAGTTTTGTCCAGTATTCCCTAATCGGATTCAATTTGAATGTTAGGTAAATTGTATTCAGATTCAACTTCCTAAATCTGCGAATTGCAAGTGGAAGCGAGTTTAATCCTTTGGCATAGTTGTTATTTTGCCTCGGAAGTGTGAGATAAAGTGGATCCATTGCAATCTCAAATCCTTCACCTGTTCAATAAGCATGTGCTCTTAAAAAAAGTGATGTTGCGCAATAAAAGTATACATCGGAGATTCAGAATACCATTAAAGTTCGTTAGAAACTCTTTTCGAAGTGAAAGCGGTCTGAATTGGAAAAACTTCAGCTTCTATCACGAGACTCTCTAAGAAATGATATTTTTTATCTAAACTGGGAGCGGATCAAAATTCCAAAAAGCTCTGGAGCAACTAACGCTCGGTTGTTGTTCGTAAATATGATGTTGTAAGCTGCTTGCCTGATCTTGTTGATCTTTTTTATACAGCTTAATAGAAAATACACCTTCTCTATCTAACCTTCGACATTTTTCTGAGCCACTCACAGTTTTTAAATTCGAAGCTGTATCAGAAGTTGATGTCATTAATATCATTCGATCTCCTAAATTTGTGGTGATGGCGTTCCTATTCAGTTTGTCAAAATGATATTAATCCGCATTCTTCGTGTAATTACGCACGTTATTCATTTTTGTATAACGTCATCATCATTTCAGTCTACTTGGAAGCTGCCCAAAATCATTCCTGTCCCGAAAAAGGCTTTACCGTCTTTGGCTGCCGACTTTTGACTCATCAGTATATTAGCTTGCCTATCAAAAGTTTTAGAAAAAGTTCAACTTCGCCAGGCAAATTTCAAATCATTTAGATCAGCATAAGCTACTTGCTTCGGTCTAGTCTGGTTTTCGAGCCCAAACATAGTGCTCTACAGCTATGGTAAAAATTCTCGATTGTTATTAATTATTTATTTTTTATTATTTTTTTAAAAGAACTTAACACTTAAGAGGGTTTAACTACTTTAAAAATGCCGGAGCACATGCTAAGTTTTTCGAAAAATTGGATAGAGGGAGAGAAAGATGTTTGGGCTCAGTGGTTATTTCGCTCCATTGGTGGCATCCAACATTTAATGGGAAGATTACATTATTAGTGAAAGTTGGCTTGTTGTTGACTTCTATTCAACTACTCATCTTACTTGATTTTTGTTAAATGAAAAAAACGAATGTCTTTCGAACGAGGCTGGAATTCGAACACCGAACCTTCCGATTTAGAAGCCAGTCCACTACCACTGCTATGACGCAGATTCCTCACTATACTTTGCCTCTTTGATTTTTCAAAAGTTTTAAACACACTCAACAACTTATTTCTTTCTGAGAAACTAAGAAGGTATTTTTGATTTAGTGAAAGTTCGGCGCATCTCATTACATGCAGGAGTACCGCAGGGCTCAATACTGGGTCAAATATTGTTTTGCATATTTACTAGGTGGCGTGAAAAGTAACCTCCTTGGGAATGTTTTTTTTTATTTTATTCAATATTCCTTCTTCGAGGTAGTCCACGAAGAGTATGCCATGACACTCCCAGAAAACCGACGCCATAACCTTTCCGACCCATCGAACCTCCCTCGGCCGCTTCGGAGCACTTGTGCCGGCTTCAGTCCAGTCCAGTCCGCCCGATTCCGCATCAGCAAGTACAAACACTCTTTCGAAGTGCTCTCGCGTTCGTGTTTTTGGTCAAGAGTGAGTATGCGCGGCACTCAGCGGTAGGATAACTTTTTCATATGCAGAATATTGCTCAAAATATGGCGTATTCGCTTAGTACTAATCTTTGTGGTATCTGCTAGCTTGCGCACTTTCACTTTCCGGTCAGCCAACACCATTTCATGTATTTTTTTGACATTGTCCTCTGTAATCGCATCGGAGGGTCTGTTGCTACGGACTTGATCGGTAGTGGAGTTGCGGCCACCACGAAACTATCGAAACCAATATTTGACGGTGCAATCTGACGGAGCATTAGCCCCATAATATTTATCCAACTTTCTTTTGTTTCCCTCGCCGTTTTGCCTCTCAAAAAATAATGTTGTATGAGAGAACGAAAATCGTTTTTGTCCATACTCAATATGATGCCAAACACGTCAACAACAATCAGCTGTCAAAACAAAACTGAAGACAGTATCGCACTAAAATTTGGCATGTCTGTCTAAATATGAACGCACCTTAAGCTTTTTTGCAGTAGCAGCGCATTCTGGCGGTCAAGGAGGTTACTTTTCACTCCACCTAGTATTAATAACTTCCCTAAAGTTTGCTCAAACGCTAGCCTACACCTTTATGCGGATGATATACTTATCTAGACCTGCTGGTCTAGTCGTTGATCTTGTTTGCTGGTTGAATGAGGATCTATTAATGGTCGTTACGTAATTGTTTGACCCTAAACTCAACAAAGTGTTAGTTGATTTTAATATCAAAAAACTTTACAATATTGAACTATTGCCGCCCATTTACCTCAGCGACACTCAAATACATTTCGTGAAGACTGTAACCAACCTAGGTTTTAAGATAAGCCGCTAGCTCTCCTCTGTAAGCCACATTAATTACACTGTGGGACAAATTTACGGAGGTCTACGCAAACTTTGACTACTCTCTAAATACAAGGCTGAGACTTATTAAAACTAATTCCGTTGATTATTCATCAGCAGTGTATTGCAAACTCGACTCCCTTTCTCAGCATAAGCTTATTGGCGCATTTAATGATATAGTTAGGTATGTGTATGAGCTTCATTGATATGACCACATATTCAATTATCATAAAAGTATCTTGGTTGTAGACTCCAGCACTAGTTGGATGTTAGGTGCTGTATCTTCTTGCTAAAAACTATTTAGAATTGGTCGTCACCATACCTGTTTGAAAAACTTCAATTCGCTCGTCTGGCTAGAATGTATTTTGAAATGGGCAGGCAGCATAACATCGATGAATAAAAGCACACCTTTACCCACCAGGTATTCCCTTGAGCTTATTTCTTTCAGTTGATGAGATTTAATGACAGTTCTACCAATTCTACCGATTATGGCCACTTAATTACCACTATAATAGCTTTCTTTGTCTGATTAATGTTTTTGTTAAGAAACCATCACCGACCTCATCGTCGTCAAAATGTATCAGAAGTCCAACATTTCACTTATTTTCTGCAGTTGAAATCTTTTTTAATTACTTTCAACAATAAACGATGGCAATGCACCCCAACAAGCTCTGTTAACCTTCAGTAACCCCTATCAATATACTCGTAATAACCAATCTCAGTTACCCTCAACAACTAATTTAATTTCGTTTAAATTGCTAAATGCTTACAACAAAAAGTGATTTACTAGAGCCATTTTGCCTCCCTGTTAAATTTCAACGAATTAAACGCATCCCACTGTTATATTTCAACTACAGCCATGCTCCATGTCAACTATACCTTAGGTACATCCCAGTTATATCCCAGTAGCCCGTAAATCTGTTCAATCCCGACCCATGACCCGCTCACATTTTCAATATTATATAATAATATCCTTCGTTCATAACTAGTTCATAAATCCTGGCAAAGTACCATGTAGAGCAAAACTATTTAAAGAGCTTCCTGCTGCTGCTCCCCAAATCCCAGATTCCAGCTTGCAACTCTAGTTCTATTCGCAACACTTGGACCGCCAACAGCCTCCTGACAATCCCCCAGTTTCTCCATAGTCAAAACGAAGGATGCAGCACGCAGCGTTCGTCGTATGGGATCAGGCAGCTTACACATGTTCGTGCTCCTGTTACGGGTATTGTAGGGTGGTTGGGTAGTGCTGAAGGAAGTACAAGGACGAAGCTACAAAATGGAAAAATAATAGAAAATCCTTTCTAAGTTTTCTATTTTTCTTTATGTACTTTTCATTTTTTACCATTTTTGTCGTTCTTGTCGTTTGGCCTGATTAACCTGGCCTGTAGGGTGCATACGAATAGTACATTGCCACGGGTAACATGGGACATGAGAGGCCGCTTAGTAGTCTTTTTCACATAAAGGGGTGACCAGCATTATTGTCTGGGTTACTACTGGTTCTACTAAGAGACGACAAGTGAAATTTGAATGCACAATCACGTGGTGGAGTGCATTAGTAAGGGAAGCAAACGAATCAAGATTGGGTACAGCAGGGCAACTACGAATATCTGTACTACTACCAGTTTATCGATCTACTCCGGGAGTTACCCTCACTGTCTTTTCTGAGCGAACGCAGTTAAATTTTAATTGATTGCACTCGACACACAATGGGTAGCAAGCTATGAGTATGGTCCTTTTGGTGCCCGGCTGGATAGCTACGATGATTAATTTTGATTACCCAGCCGTTATGCAATAATGCTGCGAGTATCTTTATCCATGTCCTACTGCAGCTGGTCTTGACGATACAGGATACAAGAGATTCTGCTTTTCTGTACATCTGTGGCACATGCCTGTACACTGGTAATTAAGGTCACAGCACGTGAGGCGTTACACATAGGATCTACAATACTATGTTCATGCAATTAGCGTTGAATGTTCACTGACTGGTTGAAGACCATCTCCAAAACATAATCAACCTTGAGCTTAATCACACTGAATGTCTACCTCTGCGTTACGCATACGAATATATTAAGAAAGGTTCTGTGGATTAGATGGAGCCTACCCAATAATTCCTCGGTAAGGATATGTAAGCCATGACTCATGTAAGTCGGATCATATTCGAAGTAGTCTCGAGCGCTTGATTCCTATGCGTCGTTTCCATGAATTGTTTTTATGAGCTATTGCTCATGAGCGATCTAATTACGTCTCGCCTGGATGAATATTAAATTGCAAATTAAGTGTGAATCAAGGTCAAAGGGAACACATTCCAACGAGATCCTTACTGTGTAAACGATTACTCAGTGAAATTAATTTTTCCAAGCGTAAAGAAACCCATTTCACAGTTCAAACATCAAACGTTCTCAAGTACACCAGCTAGAGGGATGAGATGGTTTTAAAATGAAATGCCTTGCGGCAGAAATGGAATTAATTATCTTAAAGGATTGTGTCGATATGATTGCAAGGACTTCTTCAATTTCACCCCACCTGGGGTCACGTTAGCGAAGGATCAATGAAAGAATCAAAATCGATTGTGAAATTGCCGAAAATTTGATCGCCAAACCGGGTGGATGAGACGAGAAGATAAATTCCAAGACTTCCAAGGATACTTATGTGTCCCTTGTTGTATTTTCAATTGAACGTCTATAACCCTTTTGTTCTGGAAATTTGTTGAAAACTCTAATGGAGAATTCTTTTGTAAAGAATTTTAGCCATGTTCCGGTGATGATTTTATTGGAGAGCGGAAGTACCAATGGATTCTTGAAATAGCCTCCGGACGAACAAACTATACTGGTGGACAATTAATTGAAGTAAAGTTTCAGTTTTTTTGTTCCTTCCGCTCCTTACTGACAGGGGAATTGTAAGAAAATTGTTCGATACAATTGAAAATTTGAATGGAATTCGATTCAATTAAAATGTGAAATCTGGTGGTGCTGGGAGAACTTGTTAAAATCTGCAACTTTACCGGACTGTAGCTTGTAAAGCCATACATAAAACGAATTCATACTTTGACTTAAAACAGCAGAGGTGTTCATACCATACACGTTGTTGGTGTATACCTTTTACTGGTAAATCCCTAAAATATAATTAATTTTCGGTTTAAAAAGTTTCAAAAATTCATTCATTTTGTAAACAGGAACACGTATGGCACACGTGGATCCCTTATGCGGTTGAATTTCCCAGAATACTATATTGTAGGAGCCCTTTCAATTACTTGTTTGCCTGGCTTTGTAATGTAATGAAACAATTTTCACAACAATGGGCTTTTGTTGTTTACGCGCAAATGTATCTAATTCAATTTGAGAACAAAGCGTCACTGAAATGGTAATGAAAAACATGGTTTCAATGTATTCAGATTGGAAAGGGATAAACTAAATTGAATCTGTATCTGTTTGGAAATACGCTTCAGATATTCATATGAAAACTAAATGCCCTTCATATCAAACACATCACACATCTACACTTGAAGACCATAGGCCGGAGCGTTATAAGGCGCTGGTTTTGACAAAAAATTATGGACAAGTAAATGTCAGAGTTTCTTTTTGTATTACTAGAAGAAAGAGCTGATTGGCATGTGAAATATTTGAGCTACAGGAAGGGAATAGAATGGATTCCGCTTAAGAAGACGAATAACGATCATAGGAAGTTTTTCCAGAGAGTAAGAACAGCTTTCGAAGAGGAACAGGAACTGGATAATATAAAGTTTTGCCCTCGTTTAGCATCTGAGCGATTCACAAAAACTTCATTGACGGCTCGCTGTATTCGTTCACTCACATGAATGTCATCTCCGTGCGCAAGTAAATGTGCGGATTTAAAGCAGGTCGTGCTCAACTTGACAAGCTTGCAATATCAGTGGCAAAAAAAAAAAACTAGACATGGCCTAGTATAGCTTGTCTAAAGCGCCTTTAAAGTAGAAGTAGATGCTAAATCTCGGATTTACCAAAATTTGCAATATTGTAAATATTTGATCCATTGCGAACTTTTCTGGCTTGAAACCGCACTGGTATGAACCCACCAGGTTGTTAAATTCTGGTGGGGGTTGATGTCCCCATTTATTTCGCTTAATATCAGCGAAACTTAAAATGAAGCTTAAAAACTAGGACCAAAAGCTAACAGAAAGAGATAGGAACCAAGAAAATGATGGAACAGATCTTGTGTCAAACGAAGTGTGCTCAAGATGAAATCAAAAACGGAGAGGTTTGAGTTGATTTTTTGGAGTATCCAGGAGATTGGTCCGTTTGAGTCATTAAAGGTGCGGTGGACTAGTAGATAGAAGAAACGAGAACAATGTTAGGAAATAGAGTTGAAAAAGAATACGCAGTCGATGGAACCTGATGATGAATGAAAAGAATCTCAAAAATATTCCTACGTTGTTCTAACGAATTCGTAATGAGAAACTTGAAACGGTCCTGATAGGAAGGTAAGATTAAAGGGTTATTTTTGGGTAGACCACGGAATAACCTCGATTCGCGAAACATGAACTCAGTGAAAGGGGGACCAAGCTTGACTGGCATACTCAAGCAGGGGGCCAACAAAGGAAACCGTATAATAACACCAAGTGATGAGTTGGCTTTAAGGATTATCTTATCGATGTGTGAACGAAAATTAAGATCACAGGGCAATGTTAAGTTTCAAATATTGAGTAAAAGATCAATTGTATATCTCCAAGACTACAGATGCCATCCATGAGGAGCGTAAAAATACCTCAACATCGCAAATTATGCTTGCCATAAAATTCCCCAAGCGACCCTTAAGTCATATTTTCCGTCTATTGTTCACACTCTTAGTGCCTTAAGATCTGATCTGGATATTTATTTCCATCCCATCTACTTCTAGTCGATATCGTTGATGACATTATAACGACGCCCAACAAAATTGACGATCTTCCTAAACGCAGATTTAAAATCACCATAGACAAGCCAGAGAATCAAAGTATTCTCGTTTCAAATTCAACATTTCTTGCAAATACGAATGGCTGTTTGGTACCCCATCCTCAGAGATCTTCCATTCCTAAAGACAACCAGATCAAGTACAAAAGGACCCTTAAGTCTAGGTTTAACTCCGCTCATACCCCTAATTCTCAAAAACAACCCAAATCCCCTGAAAACCACAACCATATAGATGCACTTAAACGCACTAATGCGATGAGATGTCCTAGAGTTTTAAGGTTGGCTTATAGAACCATTTGCTTTCCCCTCCTCATGTCATCCACTCAAAAAGAGCGTAAATATGTCTCTCTCCCCACATAATCTTTCCCATCTAAACGTGTCTCTTTAATTATAATTACACCCATCCATCTTCCACAAAAATCCAAACCTAACATCCTGACCTTCCCTCACTTTTCGCCCTTTATCCGATTTCATCCGCTCCCACTCACTTAATCCTTCTTCATCCACGTTGGCTGCTGACCATTATTCTTCTAATAATCTTGAAATCCCATCCTCTACAATTCTTGGTTCCTTGCTTCCACCAGCAGTTAAGCTTACCAAGAAGTTAGCCGATGTGGGAAATGACGGTCGTTATGTACTTTCCCGCCTGAGAGACCGTCCTCTATATCAACACGTGGGAATTTACCTTGTTTATTTGCACGGTAAGCCTGATTCTATCGGCATCGATGGTGCAGCAATTCGTACAAATTTCATGGTTTCAATCCAACAGATTGAAAGACCCCAAAGATCTTCGACGAATTTTTGCCAATTTTCACAACAATTTTAATATCTCTCTTGTCCCTCAAAAAAACGCGCTCTAGTTTAAAAAACTGTTATCGTTTCTAATACGCCTCATAATCCAGCAAACAATCGTTTATCACTCTGCTACCAAAATCTTCTATTTATCTTAACTCTCAAAAGCTTCCATATGATATACCGAAAGTAATACCAAGGATTCGGAACTATTGACAACTGAATTCCGTTTATTTCGCAACGATAGAAGTGAAAACAGTAATGATTCTATATGACGAGATATCCTTTCTCGTTCATTTGAACCCTGAGCCTGTTAAAAAGTCATCTACTGGCGACTTCGAATTCATTTGTGTTAAAGTTACAACCTCCAAATATAAACTTTGCTTTTGTCGCCCCTTCCAACCTTTACACAATTATCAGCTCACGACAAATTTGATCGATTGCCTCTTTGAAAGCACAGGTCCCTGTGATGAAATCATCTTCTTCATCTCCAATCGACTCACTTGGGTGAAGACTCCTATCTTCTTGCCACAAATGTAGCTTCTGACAAAGATATTCTCTTCAAAGATTTTCTCACAAGCTCTGGCCTTTTTCAAATAAACCCATTTTCTAACTTCGTAAACTTCGATATTAGACCGTCTCCAACAACTTCTCCTCGTTATTTATTCATATGATAACAATAAATCCTTGAGGCTTTATTCCTTCCAATTACACTAAGCTCAACGATTTTCTCAAAAATGTTGAAAACAGTAGCTTAGCTGCAATTTCTGCTGTAGTTATCTTCTACGATAAGAACTTTCCTGTTATAACAAAGAACTTCCTGCACTTCGTAATAAGGGAAACAGGTTATGGCACCAGTACGTTAAATCTGATTCTGACTTTGACCAACGAAACTACCTTCTAGCTTACAATCACTTCTCTCTAGTAGCTGAATCACTTTAATAAAGATATCTCAGCCAAATACAATCTACCATCATCTCAGACCCTGAAAAATTCTATCAATTTATTAACATAGACTCACACTCAACAACCATCACTAATCTACAATATTTGCGAATTTCTTAAGTCAATAGTTTTCGACCCAATCTGAAAAACCAAATCTGAATACTTTTGTTACCTAAACAACTGTTGTTAAATATCTTCCTCGTCAATTGAAATTACTTCAGTGCAGTTACTAAACAAAATACAACTGAAAGACGATTTTTCTCCAGATCCTGAGGGATTACCCGCAGTTGTCTTGAAAAAATGCGCTGATAATCTAGTTCATCCCCTAACTAGTATTTTCAGACTATCTTTGTTTGAAGAGCTCTCTCCTTATCTTTTGAAAAGCACTTTTATAACCCCTATTCACAAAAAAGGGCCAAAGCACAATATCACTAATTATTGCCCCATTGCTAAACTTTCCTGCATCCCCAAGGTTTTGAAAAGTCATGTTTATGATGCACTACTATATATTTTCAATGTGAATCTATATTTGCAACCAACCTCATTGAGTTTGTTTCTAGTACACTGTGCATTGTAGAGCAATTTCTTGGTTTCGAACCTAGACTGACCTCTTGGATTAGTTCCCACATTAAAAAATGTTCGTTTCCTTTTTTCTGACCAAATTCTTGCCACTTCGGGTGTTCCACAAGGCAGTCATCTTGGTCCATTAATTTTTATCTTAACTTATCTTGACTGTCGTTAACATCATAAAGCACTCCCAACTATCTATCTATGCCGATAATATGAAAACCTATTGACAATTTTCAAGCCTCTCTGACTCTCAACTTTTACAAGACGATCTAGAAGACGATCTCGATATGGTGACATAAAAACTTTTTCGACCTCATCATAGAAAATGCCAAGCCAATTCTTACAACTAAACTTTATCTTTATCTTATCAAAGAGTAGCTGCAGTTACTTCAATGCGGGATTTGGGTGTCATTTCGCACCCAAATCGCCCAGATTTGTTAAACGATGGTCTAAAGAATTCTTCGACCCCTATGTCATCAAATCCCTGTACATAACATTTGTTCATCTACTTCTCGAGTATGCCAAAGAGATATGGTCCCCTTACTAAGATTTATATATTCTGCGCATTGAAGCTGTTAAAGGGAGATTTCTACGTTTCCCATTACGCGGGCTACCATTGCCTCCCCACGATATTCTACCCCCCTACGTTAATCGACTCAAACTATTCGGTCTCCTGTCTTTGGAAAAACGTCGCGAGTCCGCCGATATTCTCTTCACCCATAAATTCTTAACCAGCATCATCGACTGTCCCACAATGCTCTCCAAAATCCCATTTGATACAAACCTGTGTTTGGTATCTGTCTACCTTTTTCATCCGAATAATCACAGGACTACTTATGGTCTTAACGAAGCACTGTGTTGAATGCTACGTGAAACAAATCGGATGCGTCAAGTGTTCGATTTTCACTGCAGTAGTTTAGCCCTTCGAAATTGCCTGAACAACGATTTTGCCCGTCATTAGAACTTAGCGTAAGTAAAATTAATTTTTAGTTACAAGTAATAGTTTTAAGTTTAGTTTGCTAAGTTAACATATATTTTTGTATTAAACCTTTCAATAAACTTCTGGGACTGACCGGTGCCTCAGGTTTACCAAGTAAGAAGAAATCCATTTTAATAAAAGAGTTTAGCAATGGGATTGGTAACTTCATTCTTTGATCCCTTTTTGCGTATCGGGATTACGAAAAAGGTCTTTCAAATCGAGGGAAATTCTTCCTTTGTAACGGATAGACAAAATAAGTAGGAAGGAATTTTTTTTGTGAAAAACGGTGGGGAGACCATCTTGGCCAGGTAAAAATTCATTTTTAAGTTTTAGTAACTTTTCTTCAATAACTGCAGGATTAAAATTTTAAGTGAAAAAAGGGCGAACGGAGAAATTTGGTAGGACATTGAAGTAAGAGAGATCTGCTACGTAGGAGTTGTTGGCAAATGTTTATTTGAAAAGTGTAGAAAAAAAAGTTGGCGTGGGTAGAAGGATTACTTGAAGATTTAGTTTCGAAAGCAAGAGAGAAAGGATAACCATTGGTTATCAATATCCTGAAAAATCGAATAAAGTCATTAGAAAGCTCTCCATACTTGCAAATGCTTTAACCTATGAAGAGAAGTGCTATTGAAGCCGAAGATGCTATTTAATTCAGAAAAGATCACCACATTCCAACAACCCAACAACATGTGACAATTATGCGAAGTTCGATGCCAGTCGTCGTCGTTAAACATTCCCCCAAAAAGTAAACGAGACCGAATATTTTTCGAAAGATTTTCCGTCGAAACGACTGAGGATATTTTCATCCACTTTCAATATAATTCATTCTTCAGAGCCATAAAGTAGGACTAGGATAGTCAAGGTCTTATATAGACCATTATTATGTTGAAACGTTCTATCCAATTCATCGATGAGGCCCTTCTTGTTGACAACATAAATAGTACTTGGTTATGTCCCCATTTACCCCATCACCAGTGTATGCTAGTATTTGTACAGAACTTTTAAAGATTGTGTCTCTAATGTTCACTTATGAGTTCTGCACAATTTTTTCAAGTTTGTTGTTAAAGAAGTTACATGACAGTGCGTCATCTTGTCAAAAACCTTTTTTCACATCAAAAAAGATGTCAAGAACTAGACATAGCTCCATATAGCTCGCCTTATTAAATGCTATCGTACGCGGCCTTAAGATCGATGAAAAGATGGTGGGTATCGATTTAAACTTCTTGAGGAGTGTGAATATTTGGTCGACTGTATCCAATGAAAAACGTTATCAATAGTTTCAACATTTACGTTCAGACATATGAAGATGATGTAGAGTACAACCACAACTAGTGTATAGAGTCTAAAGCACATGAAATCGTACATGTAATCAACGCTTGGTGGCCTAGAAATAGATTTACAGTCAATCCACTTAAAAGTAAGGAACGAGGAAGCCGACTACACACCATTTCCTCTAAAAGCCATCATCATCCGTTTATCTAGGAACACTAAGTATGTATGTTTATGGTTGTCATCACGGATAACAAACTTCTTTAGACAAAACACGCGTTATCAGAGCTTTCGGCAATACAAGTGTCATATCAGCTTATTTCTCGTACACCCTCCCACACCCACGCAATTGTCCAGCCCATCTATATAAGAGGCTAATCTTCTTCTCTTTCTTCCTACAGACTCATTGCAATTACGTCCCTAATTGCCAAGGTCATGGAAACGCTGATAAACCATCAGCTCATGAAATATCTCGAAACACGAAAACTTCTCAATGACCGGCAGTAAGACTTTTGTAGCAACAGGTCCACAGGTGATTTGATAGCATGTCTCACCGACAAATGCAAACAAAGCGTAGATAAATCTGGCGAAAGCAAGATAGTTGCACTTTATATTTATAAGGCATTTGACAGAGTTTGGCATTAGGCTCTTTTGTCTTAAATGCGTGCTTTTGGAATCGATGACTCTCTTCTTCAATGGATTAGAAATTACCTCTCGGAACGTTCAATTTAAGTTGTCTTAGAGGGTTTCAAGTCTTAAATACATAACATAAATGCTGGTATGCCCCAGGACTCCATTCTATCTCCGAAACTCTTTTTAATTTAATAATGATCTCTTGTCTGCTACTTCTAATTCAATATATTCCTTTGCTGATGACAGTACTCTCTGCTTTTCATATTCGTTCCCCAGACTGTCGTCCCTGCTCTTCGGCTGTAGACAGGAACGCCGGCTTATGTAAAGTACATTCAATTCCGATATCCACAGCATAACCAATAGGGGAGCTATCAACATAGGGGAATTAAATGCTTCCAAAATTCAATGCTGTTTGCTGTCTTTAAATTTAAATACCCAGCTAATATCCATGAATGTATATCGTTAACACCGAAAAACTTTCCATTCTCGGTATGTACGTCAGTGACAACTTACGTTGAATCAGCAGTTTACCCTTAAGCTCACTTCCAGACATACTCTAAACTATCTTGATTCTTTCCTAAGCCGTACAACTCGCTTATGGAATGCCCTATTGAGCTCTCTATTTCCTGGTCGTTACAACTTGCACACATTTAAAAACAATGTACATCGGTACCTCTCTTTTCTTCCTTCTTAATTTCCCATCGCCAGCGCTGTGTGCAAACATTTAAGGGGTACACAAATCTCTTGTGCGCGCGCTCATTATGGTAAAAAAAGGGACTTGAAACAGAGGAAGGTCCTTTCGATCTACACGGCTGATATAAGACCAATCATGTATATCCTGTGCGTCGGTTGTTTGGTAGAACAAACTTTCACGAAAATACGTCACAGATGCTTATACCAGAGTACAAAATACGGTCTGTTTTGGCGGCATGAGGCCCTTTCCTAGCACGATTGACACTCGAAATAACTTAGGTTAGAATCTGACCCTTGCTCAGGAATGTTGTTGTATTTTGACAGATAAACCAATTTAGGATGTCTTCTTTGTTTACCAAGTAGAGATATACGCAGTTTGGAAGGCGGTGAACTTTATTGTGAATAATAATAATAATGCTGAGTAGTCTCACCACTTCCAAGTTATTTGGAGAATGCAAACCTTTTCTGAACGCAGTCGGAGGGCTGAATTCATTAAGTCTTGTTTGGGTATCAGGTTACAGTGAGATTACGAGAAATTATATTCCGATGAATTTTCTGAGCAAGGTTCAGAGGAGAATTTTTTTAGAATTTAAAGCTGTAGTGGAACTGCCTGTGTTTTCGGTTGGTTTCATATGATCATAGCAACAGACGCGCTACTAATGCTTTTCGACGTCAATAAGCGGTCAGCGACTTTTGTACCGTCTCTCAGTAAAAACGATGATGATCTGCTTACTGGCGACATATGGACCACCATGATCTTGCTAAGTACGCTTACCGTAGTGGGATTCCTCGCTGATTGTCCGGACTACACTCGCATCAGGATACATGTACTAATGAAGAATTCCATTTAAAGAAACATTTAATTTGTACAATGGACTAGTTCTTTGTCTGAGTGCTCTGTTCCGAAATATTAAACTCTATATCATGTTACAATAAAGTCAAAACTTAGTCATTTAACTTCATACAGCAGTAAAGTTCAAAATGTCATAGTTCTCACCACAATATAATAACTCTCGCACTCAAGTCAGATTAAGGAAAACCTTTAGACCGAGATAAGATAAATCGTCTTTTATTTTATTTTTCTTCTTCCATTATCCCCCAAACGTAAACAGAGTCTTTAATTTCAATTTCCATTGCCTCCTTGTAGTTGTTTGTTCACTGACTCATGCATAGTATACCCTAGATTCCTTGGTAACCTCTCAACTTCAGCCAATAAGATATGAACAGACCAGACTTCTTTCATTACTTCAAACTCTAACCTCTTCACCTTTTCTCAGAATCAAAATACGAGTATGTCGCGGACAGTCACAAAAATTCTCTCATAAAACAATTTATCCTTGTTAGGGTGGAATTTCTTTCAATTAACCCTCATCAGAGTCCTTAATAAATCTCAAAAACAAAAACAAAAACAAACTCGCTTCAAAATATTCAATTATACGTTGCTGCTTTTCCGGTCTTTATGAACCGCCAAAATGTGATTTCATCTTGAGCCCAGGCACACTTGGCCTGAGTAAATTCATTACCAGTGAGCTCGTGCAACATTATGCCTCCAACACCCAGACGAATCGGAAAATCTCCCAACTACCGAAATCGGGCGTTCGTTGTAAAGGAATGAAAACTCTATTGCCCCGCAACCGTAATAAAGCGAATACACAAACCATTCAGCAGCCAAACAACCAACAACAGTTATTAATAACAATAACTCTAGTAATTTTTTTGTTCCTTGTTCAGTGTAGATACTTAAACATTGACCTTACGCACTACGAGCAAAATTCTACGATTCGCTCGCAGAAAGGATATTCCCTCCAATATGCCAAAAAAAGAAAAACAAAAATGTATGAGACTCCATCTAAATATTTAAATTTAAATTTAAATTAATGACTTAAATTTATATTGTGCTTGCTCCTGGCTGTTTGGCGTTGGGGAAGAGATATTTTTCATACCCCATACCGCCGCGACGGAGCAGATTCGATTTAGCTGAAAGGATAGTTTACAGTGGGCGAGGATGGCCCGGAGGATAGAGGCACCAGCCGTTTTTTCTAGGATTCAATTTATGGAACACAAATTATTGGCAAACGCGGAACACAATTTCATTTTCCTTTCTTTTTCTTTCACACAGAATACAGTTTTGGGGTATTGTTGTTGTTTTTGGGGTTTTGATATTTGCACTTTGATAGGGAGTAATTGAATTTTTTTTCAACGGGGGAGTAGGAATGTACATAGCAGCAATAACGAATAGCACTTACCTATCGTGAGCGAAAAAATTCAGTTTGATGGTATGCGAAGGTCCGTATTCGCCAGAATGGAGGTCTCGTTTTTTTCGATGTCGCTTTTGTTCGATGTGCTTTTGGTGGGCGGTATGTAACTGTTCTTGATCAAAGTTCGCCGCTTCCCAGTGCCGTATAAAGGGGCTGATATGCTGTGTGTGTCCTGGAACAGAGAGAATACACATATTTTAAGTGATTGAAGTTGGAAAGAAGTATAGCACTATAAAAAAAATAAAAAATAAAAATAAAAAATGGTCCTTCGAGCCGGAAATTTTGAGATTTGTTCAAAAATTAAAACATTGTCATTAATTCGTATCTAGGAATTGTTATAAGAGGCTTTACTGAAAAAAATTAGATGTGAAGTCATATATATTGGTAAAAGCAGCTAGAGATTGCTAAAGAATGACTGACTCCTTGACCCAAAGACGCATAAGTAATAAGATCTGGTGAATACCGAAACACTAAGAACGAATAACATATTCGAAATATGAAAACCATACAAATTATATGCTAAGGCAGACTCTTCTTGGGTCGATACACTGAGAGTAATGCCATTAGTGCTCATGCATAATCATGACCTATTTATTGCCCACAACTAGGGCAGGATACGAAGAATTATGTGTAATTTGTCCGAAGATTTTATGTACAATAACTAACCACAATTAAGCAGTTAATGTTGTGAAGTAATGATATGTACACTCTATTGAGCTCTAGTGATAAATGAAACAGTGTCTCTGTTTGTTATGTCTGATAGTCAATAATTAGATGAGTATCACCTTGTCACAAACTGTTCGTACTTACATTTTGTCATTTACTTGATTTGTAATCAAAAAGATATTTAGGGAAAGCTTGCTAAGAAATTGCTTTTAATGTCGTATACTACGTCGTTCTATACTGTTACGTTCTGGATGAGCAATTAATACTTTTCATCAATAGTTTTACTATTAACTGCAATCACATGTGCGATGATACTTCTGCAAAAGATACGCTTTCTTAAATGATGTGTTTCAATAGAAAAAAAAAGAAGTGATATACTAAACGATGGCTCATAATAACATATCTCTACAGGAAGTATGGGTGTGGAGTAAGCGCATCTGTGGCTTCGGATTATTAGGTTTCAAAAACTATATACCGAACGATTGGAAAGATCGAGATCTTGTCTTAATGCGCCAAACTCATTCTTACCATCTAAACTTGTGAAATTTTATAACGAAGATTTAGTGGCTGCAGACATAAGCTACGAAACGAATGCGACAGATTCGTCGTAACATCTGCTTATCTTCCCTATGATTCGTTTATGCCACCACTACAGAGGTGGTAGCAGAGCTCATTTAATATTGTTATTCCAGGGAGATGGGACTTATCATATGCTGCGATTTGAATGCTCAGAACACTTTTTGGAGCAGCAGCAAATTTTTTCTCAGAGCCAACTTTATTTACGAGAGTCAGAGAGCAAGTAATCGACTTAACATTATCCCAACAGGTATGCTAAGGAGATAACTAACTAGAAAGCACTATCGAAGATCTCCATGTAAGATCATAGATACATTGAATTCAGAATCGGATACGAGGTTTCGACCTTGTTGAAGAGGAGGAATCCGCATAATACAACTGGACACGATTCAAGGAGGAGCTTGATAAGTACAACAGTGCTGGTTCTAAGCTCAAGATAAAACAAAAGGTAGAGGAAGTTGTTCAGAACCTGAATGGTATCTTCACTAGATGTTTCGAAATGGCTTGTCCAGCTAGTAAGCAATGCTGCAGATCTCCCGTTCCTCGGTGGAATGCAGACTTGCAGCGTCGTCGCAAAGAAAACTTTTAAACTGGTCACCTAAAACTTATTTGGAAAAAGATTGGAATCTTTACAGATGGAAGTAAAAAAATTTAAAAGGCTTACTCTTACAAAGCTTTTTGCAAAAAGATCAAAAGTGGAAGATCAACCAGGCTGGAATTATTCAGAAAATCTGACGGTACCTATACTTAGTCGAAAGCAGAGACTCTTTATCTCATGATTAAGTCACACTTCTTAGGTAACCTAATCGGAACCAGCTCACAACTAGCCCCTAACAATGAAGCTGTTCGTTAGCTGATTACCACAACACGCTGTGCCTGGTATATCTCATCAGTTGCGGTGATGAATAAGGCCATTAGAACTGCTGTTGCTTCCTTTGTTGCCTGACACCGAAGGCATATACCCGGTTATGTTACAAAAAGGTATAGAGTAGTTGCTGGCAACTCTAAAGAGGATCTTCAATATTAGCCTGGCACTTGCATACATGCCGGAACCCTGGTAAACAGTGAGAGTGGCCTTTATCCTCCATGCTGAAGAGCATCAAGAGAATGGTCGAGATCCGTATGCACAAAACCGTCTTGTGAATGCATCCTCTGTCCGCGATGGGTTAAAGCAATGCTGGTGTATAGGACGGACATTGGTTGCATATGGTGGCTGCGTCTAATATGTGGTGGCGGATGTAAACAAGACTTGCCCACAAGGCAGTGTTCTGTCTTCACTGTTATGGGGTATGTTGGTCGATTCAATGCACAACGCGCTCAATAGTTCTAACGTCTATGCACAAGCATACGTAGATCATGTAACTGTACTGTCTGTTGAATCTTGTCTGACGACTGGTGCACTAGTAATGGGCTTCCAGTCAATCCTCTCAAAACTGAGATTGTTCTCTTCACGAGAAGAAGGAAGATGTCTGGTCTGATTCATCTAGTGCTTAAAGGCATCACCATTCAATTCTCAAAGAAGCTAAGTATCTGAGTGCTATCCTGGATAACAAACTTCTCTCTGGACTAAACATGTTACGTCGCAAGCCTCTTAAGTTTTTATCAGGCTCCAAAAACGGTGTATCTTGCTTGCATTGGGGCTTTTCCTAGAATACCTGGCTCCGCTCTAGATGCATTGATGAATCTCCTTGCCTTTGATATTCATATCTCAAAGCCATCTTCCTTTGTGGTACAACACGAACTGAACCTTTGTGCCCCGGCTGTCTTATGACTTGTTGCGAAAAAAATATGTTTTGGTCAGAATCTAAGCCACGAAAGGAGCGCAGTCCGAATCACGGGCGACACCAAACCAATATAGGATATCAAGCCGGTGTCTTTCTGGAGGACGACAACGTTATATTTCACTTTACATTAGGAAAGCTTGCATCTGTCTTCCAAGCGGAAATTTACGTAATTCTGAATGCAGCGAACTATATTGTGGAGAACTGGTGGAAGGGCGAAGCGTTTGCATCTGTTGCGATAGCCAAACTGCGCTTAGGGCTTTGCTAAATAATCTTACGACTTCCAAGCTAGTTGAAAGTTGCGAGAGAACACTGAATTCAGTGACCCTTGTCTGGGTCCCTGGTCACAATGGAAATGAAATCGCCGAATAACTTACCAAGCACGGTTCAGAGAAGAGTTTTTCAGAACACGAAACTACGTTGTGCCTGTCTGCGTCCTCGGTTAAGGCTTCCATTGACAGTTGGAACTCATTAGAGCACAACTGCAGATGGCATAACTGCTCAGGCTGCAGACAGAGCAAATAAATGTTTCCCGACGTATTACATTTTCACTAAGCACTTAAATGTGCTGGATGTAAGTGACACAACATTCTGCGATGCTTGCCTTGAAAGTGATGACGACACTGCGGACCACTATGTCTGTAAATGCCGGACTTACGCTCGCTTCAGGCTGCAGTTACTCGGCTCTGACCTGGTGGCTGCTGGTACAGTAGGTACCTTATCACTGAAGCGCTTACTCGTATTTCTTCGAAATTCTAAAAAATTCCATAAAGATTAACTTAGAAAGAGTACAAAGGAATAATTCTTTGTCTGAGTGCTCTGTTCCGACAGGATGCCAGACAATATGAGTTTATCCTTTCTAACTTTTTTCTAACTCTATATTTTAGTTGGCTTACCATCAGTTAACCCAGGTCTTGCAATAATTATTAGTATTACCTAGGAGGCGATACTCGTATCGTTTTACTTTCTAGACGTTTCCTGGTTGATGTTAAAAACGGTCCGCCAGAACATCGTTCCTTATACAAGCATTCCAGTCTTCTTAGCCGCCCGATGCACAGTGTTTTTTACTACATTGAATCTCCTCCACCGTTATTTGTCAACATCGGGGAGACCTATTCCAAAGAACTACTAATTCAGATTCTTTTTAATTATGTTTCTTGCTCGAGTAAGACTCTATTTCACAGTTACTGACTAAAGAAGTAGTGGAGCCTGGTTAAATACATGTAAATCCTCTTACTCCCTCAAAGTTAAGGTTGAAAATATTGGAAGGGTTGTTCGAATTTTAATTGCCCAATTTATTCCATCACACTTCAAGTACCTTTGTGATCCTAATGCGGCTTCATAGAATCCCAACATTCGAAGTGCAAATCTAGACATCTCAGGTATTTTGCCAGGGGCTCTGTACAGCGTTTTTGTCGGTTTTCAAAAGCCTAATCTCAAGCATAAGAGCAGATTTACCATTGCTTATATATATTTTCATACATCTGCATACTTATGCGGCCCAGAGGGACAATTAGAAGTTCATTTAGGAGAATGCTTTGAATTCACCAGTGTTTCTGGTGAGCTGCCACACCTGGCCGAATCGGCTTTTTTGTGTTTTTTTTTTTTTAGATTTTTAAGATTTTGCACATGGGCGCCGATTAACAGTGGTTTGTTAGCCTTAATTGAACATCCACTATCCAACAATATTTAATAGGCATCACAGGTTTCCGTGTCAGGCCATATGAACGATGTAAAGGGCTATTTCAGATGTAGGGGCCTTACAAGGGGTGTTTTTTCACAAACACTCTACATGACTTAAAGCCAGTAACGCGTCAATATTACGGCAAAGGGAAACTGTAGCCATTGCAAGTGAAAATGTGGCGGAAGTCCAACGGAAGTTGGGCCGCTGTCCGTCCACCATGGGGACAATTGTTCAAAAATGTATCGACATACACCGTTTGAAGATCCAGCTCCATAGCACCCACGAAAGCAAACTTTTGCTATGGTCTTCAAGCTGGTGAACATAATCGCTCCAATTTTTTATCAAAAGTGAAACCGAAAAAAGCATTACAGTCATTGAACAATGTTACCATATAATGATCAGTGATTATTTCCTAAAAACTGTTGATGACATTAGTCCGACGTGCCATATTGCCCACATATCGCGAAATGGATTTATTTGGTTCCACTCGAATACTTCCTTTAGGGCTATGTAAAGTCTTTGGTGTATGTATACTTATATTCGAGAAAAAATATTCAGGCCTTGTAAGTCAATATTTAGTACTTTATTGATTAGATAAGGCTTCAAGTCCTCAAAAGAATGACGCAAAATTAAACCGACGATACTCTCATCAATAGCAGTTGAAGAAGACATACATATACCCAAAGTCGTGTACAAAACTTACTAACATAATAAACAAAGATTTTTGAAGCAAACTGTATTCCTATCGTTCAACTGCTCCTAAGAAAATACCCTCGATAAACCTTTTGCGAAGGTCATTTGTGATTTGGCAAATTTGTGAAGGAGCAAATCTGCCATAGAAGAAACCTATTAAAAAAATTCAGCGGACCTACACTGGGTCGCAAGCGCGAGTCTTGAAACTCACTTAAAAAGCAACCAGATCATCTGGACCTGTAAGTAAGCTAGATTATTAAAACAACCCGACAGATGCGGTTGTAGAAAAAAAAAATGTTTGCAAGACACCATTGTATCATACCATATCGTACCATACTAACCAACGGACTGAAAAAATATCCAGATACAACGTCACCCGTTAGAAGTTCAAGATGTTCAAGAGTGAGGACGACAAAAAAATTGCAGGAACGTAGACCACCCTAAAAAAACAGATGTTTCTGCGCTTCCCTAAATACTCGGACAAAAAGCTATACAAAATCGTAACATAGCACTGTTTGCTGGCAATGGCTTCAAACTAAAAACCTGCCAAACCGAAACTCATGAGCATTGTGAAGTAAATTTCGATTTTCCGGAAAAAACAGTTATGGATACCACTGGCTTCTACTTGTCTTGAAAAGCAATTAACTTATTTTGTAATGTGAAATCAAAGGACTTCATAAAAGTTTTCTGGAGAGGAATTAGCATCGCTAAACAGCGCGAGTACGACTTTAACATCGTATTCCAATCACTATAATATAATCTAACTCATTCAGCTGCTTTGCAAGACCTCGACGACTGTGTCAAGAAAAGCAAAGCGATGTAAGGGCTCATTAACCCAAGGAATACTCCAACCGTCGATAAGTAACTAGGCCAGCCCATTACATATGGTGAAGAATAGGGTGTGGACGGATCCCTTGGCGATTACCATGTTTTGAACAGCCTGACAGACAGCGATCCCGTACTATACTGATTTTGTTAAGAAGTCACATGGAAAACAATATTCTCCTTCTTTGTAAGTGTAATCTTAAAATAAATATTGTATATGCGGATACGGGTACCTGTTTTTTTTTTTTTTTTGGAAAATCAAAAGTAAGATTCCTGAAACCTAGCCTCACCAATATCTCAAATCAAGCTCTCTTGCATAGTAAGTAACAAATGGGAACAGAATAGACGTCACCAATTCAACAGCTTGAACATCAAAAATAGCCGGTGCCCTCGAAAAGTGCAAAGACGATGAAACGTTCGCCTCACTTCTTGCTAATGCTATGCCAAATACTTTATCTATATACTGATGCTGTAGTGAACGAAGTACGTGATTATTGTCGCAACCTATTGGATTTTTTCGAGAAAGCTACGCAATTAAAATGCAATACGTACAATCAAAAGCTACTCGCTGTCTATAAAAGCATAACACATTGCTGGCACTTTTTGAAAAGAAAATCGTTTTCCACATTCATACACCATATACCGCAGATCACAGAACTAAGTAGCTTGTTTCCTTTCAAGGACAAATGTGATCGGTACATTGAAACCTGTTAAATTTCAAGAGAAGGCAAAGAAACAAGATGATTATGAGTGAAAAATATTTGATGGAACGAGGTAACACATTTGGAAGCTTAAGATTAAGACTTTTGGTATTTCCGGAAACAACACATTTATGTGGAACACTACACAAAAGTGTAGTGCCCCGTCACGAAACCAGTAAGCTTCATGAAGTATTTCCTTCGAGAAGATCGCAAACCTCTTAGAGACGTTGGAAAGCATTCGTTTGGTTTGCCAGCGACCTGGAGAGTCAATCCATCGGCAGTTGTGCTCAATTAAAATCTAATAGTCAACCAAGGATGCAGGCAGATTTAACCTAGGTTCGAGACCTGAAAAACCCTTCTTTGAGCCATACCTAGAAAATTCATAGGCGATTTCATTTTCCGTGATCGCATTGTGACCTGGGACCCAGACAAGACTTAGGGAATTTAGCCCTCCGACAGCGTTCCATGATGTCTTTTATTCTCGAACTATCTTGGAAATCATGAGAGTATTCTACAACGCCATGTCTAGTTTTGTCATTTCTAACTTTGGAGAATCCCCACTTCTCTATTGAGGTCGGTAGTGTAAAGACCGATACCTTCAATGTCAAGATTTTAGACAAGATGACACGCTTTCATCAGTTACAATCTTTCTTAAGTCCGCATAAATATTTGATTGGGCGAAGACATCGAGATGTCAATATAAAGCTACAAAAAATGGGTATGACGGTAATCGAAGGTAAAACAAAGTATTTGGTGTCATCAGATAATGACTTATAATACCGACGGCGTGGCCAGAACGTAACCATTGACAGTTATAACTTCAAATTAGTTAAGGACTGCATCTACCTTGGCTCCGCAGTTAAAAGCAGCAAGGAAATTAGCACAGAAATCCGACAAAGAATCACTCTTGTCAATCGCTGTTTATAAGAAGAATAACAGTGGACTGTCTCGAAAGACCAAACTTGCTTTATACAGGACTCTTATTGTCCCGGTTCTAGTCTATGGCGCAGAGTTTTGAACCTGCCTGTGATGTTATATCGCTTTTGTATTGAGGAGCTTCAACCATGAACTGTACGGGCTGTAAAGCGACATCGGTCTAGTCATGTGTCTACGGATTCAGCCTTTAAATCGGAGCGTCATGCTGAATGAAAAGACACCACAGCTCTGGCGCAAATAGTTTTCGTTTGTAGATCCTTTTAATTAAATATGTCATATAGGTATCATTCTCCAAGGAATAGTCTAGGCCTACTGTTAATTCTCTATCTCCACGATATTGATGGCTCTCAAAGCCATTTTTCTTTTAAAAGGGAATAGTCTTTATCATAGCTCGAACAGGCGTTTCGAAACCTTGCACTCCTTCTTTCGTTTCTTGCTGGTCTTACAGGCATTCCATCTGATGCAATATCACCGGAGTCCCTGTAAGTTTCTTATGCAAAGTCAGCATTGCCTGTACTCAAACCTGGCTTCGGCAGAAATCTAGACAAGGAACAGAATGTAGTTTTGGAACTTTGAATATATTAAAGGCAGTCTACCAGCACGACACTTTGAATACTTAGATTTCTGATTTTTTTTTTCCAATATTCCCATCAAGGACCACTCAAATGGACTGGACACCCACAAATCTTATCACTGTGTCACTAAACCACGAATATCTTTTATTTACCACATGATCACCCAAGCAAGCGACCATTTAACGTAAACTCTAACGTAAACTCTTGCCTTGATTTCTCTTTTAACCTTCAAATCTTTTCGGAAAATATTTAGTTTTTAATTGTTAATTGCAAATTAAAACTAAATTAATTTCTTCTGGTTACAGTTGATTTTTTCCTCGTTTTAACTTCAATCGTAAGACACCTATTCCATTTCAAACTAAATTACAAATGAGAATTAGTTGCATTTGATGATTAACAATAGGTTAATTGCCATCTAAACTAAATCTGCTAATTTACAAATTAATTTGTAGGCAACACTGCAGACAAGATCATCCTATGGAGCACCAGAAATATCTCATGTCCGAGATCGATGACTCTACTTTGATCAACGGATAATTTGTTCAAATACTGGCCTCCCTGACAAAGAAGATGCAATTTCTAAAAATGTAAATTGCTTGTCTGAAGGAAGATACTTTGAAAAATTCCATAACACCGATGATGGTGTGAAATTTCTTTCTTCTACGAAAAACCACTTGAAAATGTATTCGCCTTGAAATAATCTTCTTTTTCTTCCTCTTTGTCTTCTTCTTCTGACAAAGATACAACTTTACTCTCCCGGCAGAAGTTTGCAACTTGATTTCATAATAATTCTTATCAAAAGAAAAACTTATGTAGCTGGAACAATTACAATTTATCAGCTCCTCTCATTCGCAAATTACGAAGTATCACACGAAAAGTTATGACAACTTACACTTTGGTACTGGCGCTGCTGCCGCTGCCGCTGCCGCTGCTGGTGGTGGTAATTGAATTTTAAAAGAAAAAAGAAAAACATGAAAGTTATGCCACTGGCTGTTCATGCAACGCATTTACGTGCGTCGAATCCGATTACAGCGTCGTTTCCTTTTGGTTCTGAAAGCAAAAGAACGATTTCTATTGTCGTCGACAGCGACGATAACAGATAACAAAATGGCAGAGCCGACGATGGTGGCAACATCGCCTACAGTGAAAACTTCTTGGCTACCAGAAATGCACTCTCTTTGTTGTAGCGCTGTTGTAACGTCATCGTCACCATCGCCACTGAAATTGCTTTAGACATCGCCATCGTCATCGCCATCGCCATCGCCATCGCCATCATCATCACCAATGCCATCACCATCGCGACTATTGTCGTTGTCAGAGTTGGAAGCACTTAAAGACTCCATAAGTAGCTTTGACGCCAAATATAGTAGGGAACTGGAATTCGATGACCCCTTTTCACAATTAACTATTCAAAAAGGGGAATCGCAGTGTTGGAATCATGAGCATGACAGGTCTGGCCAATGTTGCAGTCGTTCGTTTACTTTTGCCGGTCTCCCTATCTCCCTATTAACATGGACATCCACATCGACATCCATACCATCATCGACATCAACATCAACATCAACATCGACATCGAAATCTTCTGGCGAATCACCAGCGACACCTGTTCCAGTGAGAATCCCTCTTTAGCGACAATTACAATGGAAATTTATTCAGGTGAGCAAATGAAAAATGCAATCAAATAGCACACCTTTCGATGGATGGATGGTTGGTCGGTTACCTAGTATCATATGGATAAAGCAGTACTCGCTGCAAAATAGCACGCATTTACCCTCTTTCTAGGAGTACACCAAGCACGTTTGCTTGAACGATTTCCCCATGAGTAGTGCTGCACAATGCAACACGCCTTGCACTCTTGAAAAACTCAACATATCCCTGATTCCTGTCACAATGCCAGTGGCAGCTAACACATGAGGGATGCAGTCATCCCCATTTCCAAAGCCATCTATTCGTATAGCCAAGTTTAGATGCCAATGCTTGGATGTAACCGTACCTGTGCACGTGCAACCAGCTGCTATAGTGTGCGCATAGGAAGACTCTTATCTACTGCTTGCATGCATTCATTCATTCCATACTCTGTATCCTTGGATGCATGCTACATACATATTTCTGTGATCACGTTTTGCGGGTTTGGCCAACACGCATAAGGAATGTGAGTTCCCTGTCAAGCCAAGAAGTGAAATAAGAAAAAGAAAAAAAAAAAAAAGGAACGGAAAAACGAAAACAAGCAACACAATCGACGCCAGCGACAACAATGACAATGATGACAAACTAATTCGCCAACACACACGGAGACGACAGGCGATGTCGTCTGCCAAAAATGGAAACTTGTACCGCGATACTATAAAAGCAGCAAGTCCAAGAACAAAAATTCGCTAACAAGTTTTTCGCTTTTAATTTCTAAAACAAACTCATCGACAACGACCATTCTATGATGGCGGATGGTTTCGTATCTATTTCCTAATGACAATTTTGTTTGTGCCGCCAGAATGTGCCTGTCAATGACCAAGAATATCTCAAAAACATAACCATCATGAAGATGAACTAAGACGATAAACTGGCAACGACTTCCAATTGACTCTGAATCTAACTCTGCTTTCGCCTCTAGTTCCTACTCTTACTCCTACTCCTACTCCACATTCAAAAAATTGGTTTACTTTTTTGTTTCCTTAAGTTTTGAGAAAGTTTAATTGAGAATTGTGACATCACGTAGTTCTCTCGAGTTAGCAGCGGTGTGAGCGTAGGAGTGGGCCTTTCCCTAAACTGGCAATCAAGCACATGGAGAAGAAACTTTGTTCAATGGTTTGAAGAGTTGGAGTTCATTGAAGTTCACTTTTGGTGTTTTTTTGGTGGTTGGCAAAAGTGGTGTGTTATGGTTTCAGTGTATAACCAATATATTTCCTAGAGATGCCGCATTTCACGACGCTGGAAGATGATGAAACGTCACTGCTCACTTCCATTGTCCCTTTTTCACAAGTCCATTGAGCCCAAATGACGGTTGGATTAGTATTAAGTGGAACCTCTGGTCTAAATCTCTGGAGGTTTATTAGCTCAATATTTCTTCAGTCGCCCTGTTCTGCAAGGAAGTTATTACAAAGAGTCCTTCTTATCTCAGAGACCTCAAGACCCGCAACTTAATTCGTTCTGGTGCATAAACAAGTCTCCACATGGATGCCTTTAACAAAGTGTCCAGCGGTGATACTAAAAACGGTTCATTCATCCAAGAGGCCAATTCTATATAGCGACCGCGATGTTTTCTTAGTATACGAGTACGCCGAAAAATGGGTTATAGCTATTGTACTATACACGTACCATGTTCTATCCAGCTTGATAGAACACTTTTTGATGCCTTTTGGTCTTCATAGAACTACGAAGAAGAGAATTCTGATTATATATGCATCGCCAACCACACTTCAGCCCATCCATGTAACTTTGTATCTAGCATATGGTATGGACACTGTAATCGCACTCGGATTTCGAATTCAGAAGATTCCCGTACGCTTCTTTAATTTTTGATCTGATTACTACGGATTCCCGAGGATAAAAACGCTTCATCCATATTTTATTTTGAAAGAGCGGTTAACTCATGATCAGAAGACTGCAGGTTCCGCATTTGATTATTCCTCCACCCATATCCTTCGAGAATTCCGATAGACTGTAAAGAAGCAGTCTTGAAATCTTGTTTTAAATAAAATTGCCACAATCATGAAGCGAGAGAGAAGAGAGGGGTGGGTGGCTTTAGGTCGTGGGTGCATATGTGTCCTTCCCGCAACCTAATAGCCGTTTTGATTGCAAAACTAATTCAGTGAAATTAAGCTGAGCATGATATATAATGCTGCTGAAGAGCTTGTCCAGATTAGTTTCGGTTTCTTATGTATGCTTTCCTATGTATTTTTGTGAGTAAGACAACTAGGGACTCTTGATATGCTCCTCCAGTTCAATTTGGAACCTTAAATCTCGGTATTTTAACAACCTTTAAGGGACTAGAAAATAGGAAATGATCTCTTGTTTGTAAACTAAAAAAAAATATATATGTTTTTGAAGGATTACGTGTCAGCATTAATGCGTAATTGAACCTTTAACTATGAACTGAAATTGCACGTTATCAAGATGCACATATTGTCAAACGTACGCTGTTGAAATAAGGCAATTGTCATCGTGAAATACTAAAATGAAATGCAGAATGGATTAAACAACTATACGCGGGCTAAAAAGCAGACACTTCTCCGCATACGTATAATGTTTAAAAATACAGGCCAGCATTTAGTGAAACACAGGTAGATCGCCGCCCACACATCTAAGATCACTCATATCGGAAAAAAAGACCTGACAACTTACTAGAGCTATTATACTTTTGTCACCGCGGTGTCGCTACCAAACTATCCTTTATCCCTCATCAGACGTGGTCCAACTGGAGCTATCAGGTTGAGAGAACTAATTTTTCGGTATAACGAAACCAACATGGCAGATCAAACGTGCAAGGAATGACTGCAACTCCTTTCTTAAGGACTTAAACTGCAGCATGACCTAAAATCGGTGCAAATAATGAAGTAAAAACTGTTGGTCGCTCCTCAAAAACATTAAAAATTCTGCGTTATTCTCTATCTCAACGCTCTCTTATAATGGGATTCCAGCTGTCATCTCTTTGAGTAAAGCCAATCTACTTGCTGCACACTTTAGAGTCCCCTACACTTGAAAGCCTCGAATATTTAATAGCACGATTCCACTTTCGTACTCGTGTAGTCGCAAGGGTACGTACTTAAACATCTCAACATTCATAAACCCGCTGATCCAGATGGTAAATATTTCTCCCCTTCTTCTGAAAAGGTGTCCTTCCACGATGGTAATACCATTGCGTAAGCTTTTTAATCATTCCAACTCTTAGGAACTCTTTCCAAGAAGATGGAAACCCATTGCACTTCCTTCATTCCAACGTCGTAAAAAAGCTGATAAACCCTTAGCTTATGAAATATCTGGAAATACGAAAACTTTTCCATGACCAGCAGTACGGTTTTCGTAGCAACAGGTGTAGTGATTTTATGGCATGTTTCCCCGAAAAGTGAACCCAAAACGTATTGGGTCTTAAACTTAATTTGCGGTTTGCTAAGAGATGGCGTAACTTGTATTATTCCATTGTTACTTTTCCATGTGGAACATGCGTTGGAAAGCTACTGTCATTGTACGTCATTTCAGTATATGTCATTCATTTGAAACATGAACAACAATACATTTTTTTTTAGTCAAATATGTCGAACTTTGTGCCTGAAAAAGTGTTTTTGCGGGGAGTTCTTCTTCATAACTTTAATATGAAGAAAACTGCTGCCGAAAGTCATCGTATTTTGGTGTAAGTTTATCGTGAACATGCGCTAGCTGAGCGAACGTGCCAAAAGTGATTTGCACGATTTAAAAGTGGTGATTTTGGCTTGGAAAACGATGAACGTCCTGGGCAGCCAAAAAAGTTTGAAGATGAAGAACTGGAAGCATTACTCTATGAAGATTGTTGCCAAACACAAGAAGAGCTCGCATAATCTTTGGGAGTCACTCAAGCAGCCATTTTAAAACGTTTAAGAACAGCTGGATATATTCAAAAGTAAGGAAATTGGGTTATACATGAACTCAAGCCGAGAGACGTCGAAAGGCGGTTTTGCATGTCCGAAATGCTGCTGGAACGCCAAAAAAGGAAGTCATTTTTGCATCGGATTGTTACTGGTGATGAAAAATGGATCCATTACGAAAACCCCAAGCGCAAAAAATCATATGTGAAAACCGGCCAACCAGCCAAATCAATGGCAAAGCCGAATATCCATGGCGCGAAGGTAATACTCTGTATTTGGTGGGATCAGATGGGTGTTCTGTATTATGAGCTGCTAAGAACACAATTAATCCGTTTGAAGAGAGCAGTAGCCAAAGAACGCCCGGAATATGCGACCAGACACGAGACAATAATTTTCCATCATGACAACGCTCAGCCCCACGTTGCTGTTCCGGTTAAAAACTATTTGGAAAACCGTGGATGAGAAGTCTTACCCCACCCGCTTTATAGCCCAGACCTTGCCCCTTCTGACTACCATTTTTTCCGGCCGATGCAGAACGCCCTCACTGAAATACGGTTCACATCAGAGCAAAATATCAAAAATTGGCTAGATTCATTCTTGGCTGCCAAGCCGGCGCAGTTCTTTTGAGATGGGATTCACAAATTGCCAGAAAGATGGGAAAAAGTCATAGCTTCAAATGGGCAATACTTTGAATAATATTAGTGTACATGTTTTTCCTAAATAAACGTTCAAATTTTGAAAAAAAAACCACACGAATTAAATTACATACCCAATACATTGCGATAGAGGTATTCTGGATGTCCAAAAGAACTACTATGGGAAGATATAATGTAGAAAATCTGCAATTGCAGGAGACACCCAGATTATTCGCCGAACGCGTATGTCGAGTTCTCCCAACAACTACTATGCCGCCGGCATCAAATACCGAAGACCAGTGTCAATGCTGCTAACGTGCCAGTGGAGACGCCCTACCTGATTCGATGGGTTCCACCCGACCACCACCAAGAAATTCCTAACGATGATAGCCAACACTTTCATCTGCATGACCAAAATAAAGTAGGGATAACAATATTTAAGCTAATATCCAACAAAACTGGTGTACGTGACGGTTGGCAAGCCCTGGTATTCAAAGCTAGTCGTAATAACTTTGTGGATAGTAAACACAAACTTATTTTTAAGACCTGGTGAAGAGAGTATATGTCTGATGAATGGAATCTCAATATTGTTTGCCCGATCCACGTAACGTGAGACCGCCTCAATTGCTCCAATTACATAGACATAAGTCTCATCAGCATCGCATACAAGATCTTATCTGTCATCGTCATATCAAAGATAGTTAATTGACGAAGGGTTTCAGACCAGTAAGGTCCGCAGTCCGCCAAATGTGTACACCTCGGCAGATACTGGAAAAAAATTAAGAAGTCCAAATTGATAGCCACCATCTTTTCATCGATTTTAAAGCCGCATATGACAGAATTTATGGAGACGAGCTTTATAGAGCCATGTCTAATTTTGGCATCCCTACCAAGCTCACCTGTCTGTGCAGAAACAGTATGGAAAACCCTCGCTGCTCCGCCAAGGTCGGTAACGACTTTTAAGGTCAAAAATGCTTTTTAGATACGATGACCCGCTGTCATTATTTCTTCCTTAACATCGTCCTTGAAAGAATTGTGCAGAATAGCATAGGAAAATTATTTTTAAAAGTCTGTGCAATTGTTAACGTGCGCCGATGATATTGCCATAATTGTCAGAACTCAGCAGGCTGTCACCATTGCGTTCGCTTATATTGAAACGGAAGCTGCCAAAATGGGTTTAGCGATAAACGAGAGAAAAACCAAGTACACTACATCAACAAATTGGAGAAAACGTCACAAGAACGGCTAAGAAGGAAATTGAGCAGAAAAGCCCTATCACGAAAAACTAAGGAGACATAAAGAGCGATTAGACACCAATAAAACCGAGGTTTTGTCGAAGAGAAGCGCCATCTAAGTAAGTAGGCAAGTAAGTGCCAATGACTTTAGAAATACCATATATTCTATGTGGCCAAGAATGCTGCGCAATGTTTTTCCTCCAGCGATGGGAGAAATATTTTTCCTCCTCTTATCAGGTTCCAATATATAAGCCATTTATCTGCCCAAAAATTTGTGCACAATGCATACATTTGGTCAGACCTGCAAACATCTCTGCACTTGCAAGATAGAATTCAAAAGCGTACGATAGGATTCTATGACTCGTAGGTAATACTAATATCTATCAGTCAATTGACAACATTGAACACCGACGCAGTGTCTCCTGTTCCAGTTTATGCCCCAGTGCTCCTCTGAAATTGGAAGTATCGTTCCGCTCCTTCTAACTAACCTTCAATTATAGCACTGGTCTCGATTTGAATGTATTGTACATCGATATAAACTCAAGCTGGTTTTCGGACGTATTCTGAAGTAGTTTGAATGTATAACGTTCTTACGGCATGGTCTGCCTAGCTTCTTATGGCCTAGCCATTATAGCTTGCAAACATTCATGACCAACGTACATAGGAAACTCTCTCTTTTTCCTCCCTAACCTCCATATCCATAAATCCCTTGTTATATGGTGTCCAGCTGAGCTCTGGGTGGAATCGCTTCTATTCTTACGCCTATTCTTGAACCACGATAGTGAATTCCTTTTAGTGGGGATATATCTCTATCGTCGATACTACTTATGAAGTGATACGGCACTACCAACCTGTAGTCATGTCATATTTACATTTTGAAATTTGAAAAGATATTTATAGCCACTCACTTCTCTAATATACGACCACTCTAGAATCATTAGCAGATAAGACCATAAATTCATAGGTCTGTAGTCCTTTAAAGTTGTTTGAAATACTTCAAATTATTCAAGGTCAGTTTGCTTGAGACTTTGAATATTGGTTTTCGCAGGCTCTTGCACAATCAGTCCAATGATGTCATTTCTGGTGCCTTAACAGGAGAAAAGAATTGTGTTATCCCCAAACAAATCCACTATTATTGTGTAGAAAGGGGAATTTGTTGCATTATTACCACATTGATAAGTTTGTGCAATAACCCATTAGGTAATTTCAAAACTGTTTGCATTCAAAGATATCTGTGTCATATTGTAAACCAACTACCGCAGTTCATATGCTGCATTAGTACGCCTAAATAATTCACTGAACGAAGGGTGCTTCATTTACCCTTCCCATGAAGTTGTCATTGGTGGCTTGGCCCCGGTCTGGTTCTTGGTCTCGGTCTTGGTCTTCCTTCTATACAACGTTGGAGTGAGGTGCGTACTAACCGCAAGATAATATTCAGTTTCCATGAAATCTATTCGACCGTTCGCCCTTTTGGCACTATACGTTTGACTAAATCAATAAGGGCGCTGAATACGCGACTGAGGAAGAGCTCTTGTGCCCTGGTGGTCTGTCTGGTCAATCGCAAATAATTAACTTCGCATTACATCTGCTTTAGCTAACCGCATCGATTACTTGCGGAAAGCTGACACAGACAATGTTTGTTTTGTTTAAGGTAAACCCTGGATATGTGTGTGTGGATATTTGGTTTATTTATGAGACAATTATACTGTTTCAGTGTGCGAGTATCTTAAGAGCTTCCGGCAGATTGCGAGAATGGCTGAGCGAGGTAAGCGATGTTTACGTCAGAATGAAAAATGCAAAAAACTATTGTTCTTCATAACAGAGTGAAACGTTATAGAAAACATATCACTCGTTTTTTTTTTTTTTGTAGAGGAAATATAGAAACACTTGCAACAGCTAGATGGGAACCTCCTAGAAAGCGGGATTCAAAGAATACTTTCAACTCTAGGCATGCATAAATATTGTACAATACCTATACCTTTCTAATGCTTTACAAGTACGTATATTTTGCCCACGTACTTGTATATGTAATCAACATCACCATCTAGGTACCACAGATACCAGACACCCCCGGTATTAGTTACCCAAATAATGAGAAAGAACCTCTGCCCGCTAACACTTCACAGCTCTGTTAGTAAGTATATGGTATTTACGTCTTCCGAAGATTGTGGAATACTGGTAGGTACCTTTCTCTGGTAGGGAACATTGTCTCACCATAAGCTAGCTGGAAACATGTGACAGTATATAGTGAGGCTAATGTTAACGCCAGCAGGACAGAGCAGCTTAATATTGTGAAGATCTTGAAGTACCCGAGTATTGATGCTTCGAAACAAATCTTGAGTTTGTACTGCCTACAATTTAATATCTAAAAGTGGTACCGTAATTTTCATGGACAATTTCAACTCCAAGGTAGTATAGGACAACACCGCGCTCAAATATGAAATTAACTTTTCGATATGGAGGGTAGCCTCTATCTAATTGAGCCAAAAGTGACCTTCGTGTCAGACCAGTATATAGAACTTAAAAACCTCTAGAGACATCAGAAAAATATTTTCACATCCTAAAGACGGATACATGTTGTTTAGTTGAAAAGGAACCACGTCAAATTGTATTAGCAAAATTAATCATCCAATTTTGTATGAATAACTTTTTTTTATTAAATAAAAAAACAACGATTTGGAGTAATGGACATCTTTATTTGGACCTTTACAATTGTTTGTGTTGCGTGGAAAATATGATATCCGCCAAGTGGCTGCCGCCAGTGTTAATACACATTTGTGCCCGTTTTATCGCATTTTCCATGACTTTCTGCAAGATTTCCGATGATAGCTGTTCGCATTCCTGTGGAATATTCTTCTTAAGGGCTAAAATTGTCTGAGGCTTGTTGATATAAACCCGCGACTTCAAGTAGCCTCAAAAAAAGAAATCTGAGATGGTTAAATCGAGCGATCTTGCTGGACATAACGCGACCAGAGGACGCTTCCTTCACAATATCCTTGTTTGCTAAAAACACCTGTTCACTAGGCCCTACTTATCCAATTCCGGCAGTAAGAAGTCGACCTTAAATTTCTAAAGTTTAAGTAGATCGCAAGAGGGAGCCGGCGTCGCTCAAACGTCAGCAGAAAATAAGAAAAATTGCGCTAACAAACATTCGCATTATTGTCACTGCACATACCGGATGCAGATAAGAAATCGTAGAAATATTGTAAATAACGAATAACTAAGTAAATTAATGTATTAAGTAGTGAAGAGTGCTGAAATTATTATTATATTGTTTGAATTATATTATTGAACTAATCCCAAACCGAGTAAGTAATTGTAATGAATTAACTGAACTATGTGTACTAATAGTTACACCAATAAAGGTTTGAAACGCGAGAGCTAAAATCTAAAATGTTTGCCTTCCCGTTATACAAATAGGTTTGGTTGCTTCCAAAACTGTCGCAACATTTTTCAAACTCAGGTGACTACAGTTATATCAGAATGCCGAGGAAACAAAGGAACCAATACACGGAATGAAGGAAGAAGAGATCCGGAGATGAATCGCTCAATTTTTTTTCCTGTAGCCAACCTGATTCAGCGGGGGACATGGTCCAGTGTGACGAGTGTGACTCGTGGACTCAATTCGAGTGCGCCATTGTGGACAACTTCATGCAGAACGAGACCTACGTATGTTATGCGTGTGCAGGTAAGTGCAGTAGCTTCACTAGCTTTTCAGAGGTGGTAATCTCACCCGCGTTAACCACCGTTGCTGCTACTAAAACTGCTCCCAGTAGCAAGGATTTCCATTCCAGCCTGTCAAACATTCAGCCATTTCCAACAATAACTCACGCCACCCCAATTGCAGAGCTCTTTGTGTCAGGTTAGGCCAAAGTTGCTGCTAAATGTAAAGACTCCAGCACCATATGGATTAACGCTCGTACAACGGGCACAACAGTGAATGTAATAAATGAATCAGTGCTTTTTGAGCCGACAGCGGCCGAAGTAGCTGCCAATCGTGAAGACACTGCTTGTACATCTTCAAGCACCTCAACGCTGTTTGCGCCAACCACCACTAACGAAGGCTTTGTTTCCGCGCCAAAACAAGGACTGATGCTGCTGCTGGACATGCGGCCCGAGGCCCTTAATTTAACTTCGCTCCACCAATATCCCTTATAACAGACTCGATATGCGCTTATCCGCCCCCGTAACCGTCCGCAGTAAGTACCAGCCGATTTTTCTCGCGAGTCTGTGCAGTACAATTTGCACAAACCGACAACGGATCAGCATATAAACGTCATTGGACGTGCCACCGTCGCTTCTTCGGGGTTTATACAAGAAAGCCAACCAAGGAACTAGTTCGCAAACGTACAGTCTACCGGAGTTCACAGAGTTCGAACTCTTCCAAAATGTCAACGAAGAGATTACAAGTAGAACTGCAGAAGATTGAGGAGCAGAAAGTATTAAGTGAAGTTCGTGAAGAGAAGGAACTGGAATAACAAAGGGCGCGAGAGGAGGATTATATCGATAATAAATACCAAATCCTGAGTCAAACCTTTAATTCGAATGAAGAGGAGGACTTCGCATCAGAAACGGAGGATGCCGTTACTGTCAAGGCTTAAACGAGTAGTTGGGTGCATAGGATTACCAAATGGAACGAACATAACTCCACTACTGAAGCGGGATTTCGCTCTGCAGCTTTTTCATCGGAACCAGTCCAATTTTAGGCTACCTAAAGAAAAGGGACCGAAAGAGTGGAGTTTCGAACGAATTCAGAAATGCAGATTCCTGGTGTGCAGATTAACCAGTTTCAATTCTATTCCAGTCAATTTCCTGCCTCTCCAGCCAAGTAAGCAGACCAGGATTCCAAGCAGCGCTCCATATTTTAGCCAACAAGACATGGTGACAACGGGCTTAACTAAAAATCAAATTGCAGAACGACATTTAAGATCGCGAGACTTGCCTACCTTTGACGGGAATCCTGCAGACTGGCCGCTGTTCACTGCTAGTTTTCAGAGGAGCTCCAAGCTGGGAGGATTTGTGGATGAGGAGAACCTTATTCGGCTGCATAAGGTGCTCAAGGGCGACGCTCTGGAAGCCGTTAATAGCCTACTTATCCAGACGAACTGTCTTCAACGCTTGATCGAGACCCTGTAAATGATATTAGGTAGACCGGAACTGGTTATTAGAACCATCGTTAGTTTTGCCATGGCTGTGCAGAGCTTGTGCACTGGACTGTCTGGACTGGAACACCATCTCAACAGCCCAGTGTTGTTGCGAGAATTTATGGATAAGGTCCCACCATCTCTGTGCCTCAAGTGGGCGATTCACAAGCAAACTCTAGCAAGGGGTACACTAGCCAACTATAGTTCATGGATGTGGGGTATGGCTGAAGCAGCAAATGGGTTTCTGTCTTCGCCACCAAGTTGTCAAGCTGATACCAAAGAGGATCGTGGCAAAAGATGGAAGAGTCCAGGTCTTCTGAATGCTCACCACGATGGAAGTAAGCGGTACGACGACAACACTGAAAAGAGGTGCCGAGTTTGTAACGGTAGGTGCGCTACGGTAGCTGAGTGTAAACGTTTTATCGAAATGAGTAGCATTGGAAGGTGTGAAGAAGTGAGGAAGCAGAACTTCTGTAGGCGATACTTAACGAAGCACAATTACCCCAAGTGCGAAATAGATGCTGTGTGTGGGAAGAACAACTGCGCACGCAAACACCATCCAGTGCTGCACAATGACCTCATCGATGCTACGACGCGACGGTCAGGGACTGTCAGCATTCATCACACGAAGTTTGGCGACTTATGATCCAAGACAGCTTCGCTCCAATTTCGTGTCGCACCGGTTCTATTATACGGAAATAGCGTTCAACTGAAAGCACATGCCTAGATTGATGACGGATCCTTAGTGACTTTAATAGATGAAGAGAATTTGAGTTGAATCCGCGGATTCTCGGATTCTTGCTTAAGTCCAGAGAAGGTGGACCTCAGGAACCGGTAGCTACCAAGACTCGACTAGGATGGATTGTCCACGGCAACTATGAGGGACCAGCCTACGCAAATAGTAAAAGTCGCATCTTTCATACTTGCGATTGCGGCGATGCAAAGGTAAACAGTCTGGTGGAGACATTTCTACGCGATGACAACTTCGGCACATCGCCCTCCGCAATTAATACCATGTCCAGTGATGATGTCCGTGCAATGAACTTATTATATATACGAACGGTCTACAAAATAGGACGTTTTGAGACAGGGCTCCTTTGGAAGTTCGACGACATCATGTTGCCAGATAGCTACCGATGACCAAGAGAAAACTGGGGTGCCTCCAAAAGAGGGTGCTTTAAGACCAACCCTTAGCGGAAAAACTCAACAAGAAAATCTAAGAGTATGTGGAAAAGGGATATCCGAATGGCAATTCAGCTTGTTTACATAGCCGCTGATTCAAAAATGGACTTCCGCCGAAATGATTTTTGGGCGGTTTACCTTCCAACATTTGCAGCGAACTCACGGCGTTGTCTATGGTCTCCCGGTTACAATTCTTACTGGTTGACTGACGATGCCGTGATCGGCGCCGAATTAACATTTAGACGCTATGACGGCTATGTTTTCTTTATTTCGCACCAATCTTTGTCTGGTTGGTGGCTTAAGATCCAGAAGAGTGTACTCATGTTCAATCTTTTCCAGGGTGCGACGAATTGCCTGCACACAAAAACCATGATGACAATCGACCTGACAACGAAATTTACGTTGCGTATTTACGTAAAACGATGCATGATGAAATGACAAACCTTACTGAATATTTTGACAGCTGGATGTCGTTGGTAACTTTGACAGTTTCTGAAACATTCAATTAGAAAAACTATCATTGCTATCTAGACACCCCAAAAGACCACTACAAACATGAAACCTATGGTATGATTCAGTAATTAACGCCGGCGATCACCTCCGTCCAAGAAAGAGATATGGTATACCATCTTGAAATTATTCAGAAAATTAAATATACAATTTTATTCATCTAAATCTATTGTCCCCTTCAAAGTAATCCCCATCGACTGCAACACATTTATGCCAGCGCTTGATCCAATCCTCGAAACATTTTTTTATATTCAGTTTTCGATATGTCCATCAGTACTTCCTGCGATTTTTCCATTACTTTCTCTCGGCTGCTGAAACGCGTTCCCTGTACTGGTTTTTTAACTCTATTGAACGGAAAGAAGTCACAGGGAGCTAAATTAGGTGAATTCGGTGGCTATTGGGTGGTATTTGTTGCATTTTTCGTTAAAAAATTACGAATAATTATGGCACTGTTCGTTATCATGGTGTAAAATCCACGGGTTTTCTGCCCACAATTCTGGTCTCTTTCGGGGAATTGCTTCACGCAAACGTCTCATAACGCCCAAATAGTACTCTTTGTTTACTGTCTGGCCTTCTGGCAAAAATCCATGACGAACTACACCGTTGTAATCCTTGAAAACCGTGAGCATTGCCTTTTGACTGAAAACGACGTGGTTTTTTTGGTCTCGGCTCATTTGATGAACGACATTCACTTGCCTGATGTCTGGATTGCGTGTCAGAAATCATACCAAAAGGTAGGCAGGAAATGTTGAAGCAACTAAAGCTGAATCAAAGATAACAAATACTACCACATGGACGTTGTAATAGAAACGCATTTGTCAACATTAATTCGAAGCAATACGTAATTATTGAAAAAGTAAGAATTCGAGCATCATTCACGGCGCGGCGCTTAGAACTAGAGAAACGGCGAGGTAGTTTGACGTCGGATGGCTGAAATCTCAATAAACCGTAATCCCCTTTGCCGATCAAGTGTCCCTTAACTTCACCCAGTGGCAAAGCTGTCAACAAGATATTACAGATGGATGCCGCTTCGATACAGGTTTCGATTGATCACCACTCCGCTACACGTGGTTTGATGCTGAATTCGCCAAGAGCAATAGGAAACCCAAATGCGTATAAAGCAATTCTGTAACAGGGGAGCATTTGTGTGGCGAGTAAAAATGAAAGTACGTCACAAAAGAAAAAAAAAAAAAAGAACCGCAACATCGAAGAAATTGAGAACTATTATAGCAAAAAAGGAGAAAATTCACCAAAAGGTAAAAAGAGCATTTCAAGTCCAAAAAAGAAGAACGAAAACGAACAAGGGAACTTAGGAATAGATTTACTTACTTACTTACTTAACGGACCCCGAGCAGTGAATAATCGGTGCCTGAGGCATAGCAGCCTTTCACTCTCTTCGATCCGGGGCGCCCTACTTCCAGTTGTCTAGACCAAGTACTCTGGCATGCACGATGCTTTGGTGCTTAAAACAGAAGCTCGGTCCTGAAGGCTATGATTCGAAGACTCTGTTTGCTTAAGCATAATTATCCATCCGGACGATATGTCCAAGTCAGTGTAGCTTTCTAGACTACATCCACATAATGATACAGCTCATTGAGTTAGCGGTTGTATCTTCTTCTTTATTCGCCCTCCACGCAAAAATTTGGTTTCGAAAATTTTTTCTCTCGAAAATGTTCAGTATCTGCTTTGCTTTCATCCAGAACTCGACTCCATAGAGTAGAACTGGTATGTAAAGCATGCATTTCCTATTCCAAATAAGGAGTTTTGAAACCATATGTTTCGCCAAACGAAAGTAGCAATGGTTTCCTTGAGAAAGTCTTCCCTGAATCTCCACTCGGGTGTCATTCGTGGAGTTGATGTTTCCTCCGAGGTAGGTAAACCCATCAAAAATTTCGAAGTTACTGTTGTCAACACTGACGTTTTGTTTCAATCGGTGGACAGATGTTTCTTTGTCTGCACTTGTTTTTATCCCACTCAGTTCGCTTGTTCTCCGATTGTCGTTAAAATCTCTACGACGCTAGGAGCAACTGATGATATCGATATCGTCTGGATATTCCAGCAGCTGGACAGATTTGTTGAAAAAAGTGCCTTCCGTCTATGTTTGAAAAGTTCCGCTGGTAAGCCATCAGACCCAGCGGCCTTGTTGTACTTCTAATGCTGAGTTTTTTTTTTTTTTTTGGACGGTTGGCAGCTTTATCTGTTTGATAGCTGAACTCCGAATTTGGCTGCAACCAGAAAGTAGTCAGAAACGACGTTTGCCCCTCAGAGTAAGATAGGTACCGAGGATAGTATTATAATCAGTAGAGACATAGCATCAAGTAGAAAGACCACAGGGACTATAGGAAGAGATTTTGACATTGAAGGCAGGGAAAATGAAATTAGGGAACTATGTAGAGATACCTGAGCAAGGTAGGACTACAATCTCCGACGGCGAGATGTTCAATACCTCCCGAACGAATTAGTATGATGGCAAAAATTCGTGTTGACTGACGCATCTAACTAATAACTGGGACGATACAGGATCCACAGACCTGTGTCAGCGTAGACACACGATTTGGTGAATGCAAATGGTCAAAACAAAGGTACCTGACACACTATGCACCTTAAAATCTATATAGAAGAGAATTAAGTCCCATTATGATGGATTAGTTTAAAGGACATGTTGAGTCGAAAATTGATTTTGTCTTGCAGAGACTGATGGTATAAAGTTTTCCAATAGGGACTTGACAACTTTGAATTTAATTTGTGAACGAACTCTTTCACTAATCATCAAACTGTCACTGTCAATTTATTCAATGAACTCAACATTTTCATCATGACAAAGTACACTAACGAGCAACGTCTGCAAATTATAAAAATATTCTACAGATTTTCGGAGTCGGTGACTGCAACTTTAAGAGCGTTAACTCCAATTTTCGGTCGTAATTCTCGCCCTAGAAGACAGCCAATAACAAGTTTAGTGCAGAAATTTGAGTCTACATATTCGTTGTGTGATGTTGCCGTGTCAGTGACACAACGGGTTGGTCGAAGTGTCGAAAATATAGCTACCGTTTAGACGTCCGTAGCAAACGATCCAAATCAGTCAATTCCATGGCGTTTTCAAGAATTGGGCATCGCTCAGACAACATTATGGCGTATTTTGCGTAAGGATCTTGGTTTACACCTATACAAGATCAAGCTGACTCAAGAATTGAAGCCGATGAACCATTTGAAGCGACGTACGACGTTCTCCGATTGGGTTCTGGAGAAGATGCGCCAAGATGATGAATTTCATCGCAAAATCATCTTCAGTGACGAAGCTCATTTTTGGCTCAAAGAGTTCGTCAATAAGCAAAATATGCGTTATTGGTCGGGTGAAAACCCCCATGTGCTTCATGAACCACCACTTCATCCACAAAAAATAACTTTTTGGTGCGGTTTGCATGCCGGCGGCGTTATTGGGCCATATTTTTTCGTCGACGATAACAATCGTCACGTTACTGTGAATGGTCAGCGTTATCGTGCCATGATCAACGATTATTTTTGACCCGAATTGGAAGATATGGACTTGGACGACATGTGGTTTCAACAGGATGGTACCACAAGCCACACAGCACACGCTACAATCGATTTATTGAAGAGTAAGTATGGTGAGCGTGTTATCTCAAGACATGGACCAGGCGATTGCCCGCCTCTTTCGTGCGATTTAATGCCGCTTGACTATTTTCTGTAGGGCTACGTTAAGTCATTGGTTTATGCCAACACGTCGACGACGTTGGAAGAGCTCAGAGCCAACATTGAACACGAAATAGCGACCGTTTCGGCCGAAATGTGTGGCCGAGTATGAACGAAGTCGAATTCCATGTGCTTTGATTGTACTTCAAGCCAATAATAAAGTTTTTGAAATATCTCAAATGGTTTGCCTTTTATTCAAAAAAAAAAAAAAAAAATTGTCAAGTCGTTATTAGAAAACCCTATATTTGCCTTGATGGAGATTTCTTTGCGCTTGTGAGGAATGCAAGCTTGTTAAGAATGCGGTAAAACGGTCTGTTTTTACTGTACGAGGCATAAAAAAGTTACCACTCTGACATTTCACAAAATCTTAAGGTAGTGGATCTGATTTGTTCTTTCAACGATCTCCATCTGCATAAACGTCCATCGAAAAATATGCAACGGTTAAAAAACAGTTACATTATTGTGTCACTGTTCATTATTTGAAGTTAAGTTCAGTCCAATTTCATTTTTAATACAGTACACTACATGTGTGTGTGTTTAACAACTTTCTAGTGAAAAAAAGGTTTCATTAAATTTTTGCATTGCGGCCCTTCAAACATTCAGCCATAACAATCTTTTCGCTATGAATACTCATCGGTATATTCTTAAGCTAACGTCCGAGCAAAGCCCTGCAAAGCTCTATATTTCCTAGTCGTTATAATTTACAAACATTTAAGACCAATGTGCATCTTCCTTACTAAGTTTTCTTCGCCCGCGCTATGTACACACATTTAAAGCATACACAAATCCTTGAGCGCGCGAGTTATATGTACACATTCATACCGAAGTGTACATCAACGAATCCCAAGACAACAACCACCACCCACAACAGAGCTGATTGCAAATCTTCTATTTTGGGAATTATCAACAGGTCGGCTTGGGAAAAACAAACAGGATAGAAATTCAAGCTTGGGATATTTTTTCTTTGTTGAAGAGGGCGTCATGTTCGAACATTGTTAAGATTGGATCATTCATTCTGTAACCAACCTTTGAATAGTAAAGACTAATAAATTTAAACTGTTTGTTTTTTATTACAAACAATAACTCGCGCTAATTATAAAAAAATAGCAATCGTACGGCCACCAGAAGACTGAATTTAATTGGATTGTTAGCCGGAAGGCCAAGAAAAAAAGCCCTCTTTGACATTAAAAATGAAAACCGCATGATTGGAAATTGCCAGAACTTATCAAAATTGGACCGAAAATTGTTAGAAAGCTTTTGTTTTTACTAAAGAATGAAAATGAAAGTGAAATCCAATTGAGGATCATATCCACTAGTTTATTCCCGAATGGCGGCAAATAGTTATTCAGAATTTGCGTACAGTGATGGAACTCAATATAGGGCCCCAAATCAACTAGCCACTGACCGTGCTCCACCACTCCCTTATGCATATCCCGCAGCTCCGTATCATGCAACAAATCCACCGCCTCCACCGTATCCCGGCTACGATTGTGGTCATAACAACAAACAAAAATTCATTATTCTGCACCTCCTACACGAAGTATACCACCAGTAGCGAGTGCCCAAAATCACCATCACATAAAGAACGCCAAAAAAGCAGCCACCACGTCCCAAGCCAGTGCACTACTGTGAAGTATGTAAAATCTCGTGTTCGTGCCCCCGTGTATATATTGAAAATTCAACATCGAAAGGCGGGCAGTCGTGCTTTTTTGCAATGTGACTTGTGGAACTTGGTGACTTCGAAATGGGGCCGAGCGGAATGCTCTCACGTGGAATGCTCTCACGCGCAATGCCACCGTCGAATATGCGTGGTGGTCCTGGAGGTGGCAAACTATTCATGGATTTTGGGGAGGATTCGTCGGCATTATGCCTTATGTTTGTCCAGAAGGCGTCAATGACTTTTATACGATTGCTCGTTACTCAGAGATTTACTCAAAGATGTCCGATGTATTAGCTGCATTTGGAGAATCGACAGACCAGATGCCAGTGGAAGTGCAGAGCAAACCACCGGGAACAAAAATGACTTCAACAACGGCATGGTTAAAGTTTCACTCTAACAACTTAGTGACAATAGAAAGGTACGTGTGTTACAAAGTGTTATGCATGTTGGGCTCCTGGTAAGGGCTTTCAATTGCAGAGAGACACTTGTGTGCAGTTAGTGGTGTAATGCTTACTCAAACTCTCGCTGCTGGAACAAGTCGCTTCTGAATTGACTATTCAGCTACAGCATCTGTCAATTCGCAACAAGACGTACATAGTATCGGTTATTGAGGATGGTACTGTGTCTATGACCGATGGCACGATGACGATAAAAGTTTCTTTGAATTTGCCACTTTTTCGCGAAGAAAATGTAGTACGCAATGTGGTTACGCAAGAATAAGAAGCATAATAAGCTCCTGCTGATCTATGCCACTCAGAGTGGTTTCAAGCAAAAGCATCAACTATGCCTTCATTTGTGCTTGTTATAGCACACGTGTCATGCGTGAAATTTGTCAGCAATTCGTTTCGTAAAGGTCATTTCCACTGGGCCCCTCGAATAGTTTGCGATGCATTATGAAGGCGGTTTCGTCAGGACTACTTTTAAACGCACCCGGTTTGTTGGATCCCTGTTAAAAAGAACCACGAGATTTTATTCAGAGTCTAAGTCCACAGCAACGTGAAGATAACATTCACAGCGCTCTTTTGCGATTAATTGCTTTCAAACAAATCTACAAAATGAAACAATACAATGGAACACCTCCAAGCTAAAGTGAAAATTCTGGCTGCTCAACAGAGCAACCTGCTCAAGACAACAACAGCCTGACGTCAAATATTCCAAAGAACACAAACAAACATCCCAACACAAACTGGTGCAAGATTAAGACTTCAATCCATAAGTAATGTTATTACTTATACAGGGTGATTCATCGTCAGGTTTGATTTACAACGTAAAATAGAAGACATAAATTTGAAAGTAAACTTACAATTTTTATTACTAGTTAAAAGAATAATTCATGGCATTTACTATTTCAAAACGGTGTGATGTAAATATTGGCTGTGACTACCTCTGAGGTGGTCTATTCGGTGGGTTCAATTTTGGGCGACTCGTTCGAGCATAGCGACTGGTATCTCGCGGATAACACGAGAAATAATGGCTTACACAGCTTCAATCGTAGATGTCTTATTCCTGAAGACCTGAGACTTTACATATCCCCAGAGAAAATAGTGCAAAGGTGTTATATCGCACGATCTAGGCGGCCAAAATGATTTCCATCAAGTCCATTGTTTCACGCGCTGTATGGCTTGTAGAGCCGACTTGTTGAGACCAGAGCTCAGCGAGACCATGTGCTTGAATTTCAGAAAGCGCATTGTCCGTTAACATAGCGCAATAGTTGTTACCATTGACGGTAACATTCTGATTTGCCTCATTTTTGAAAAAATATGGACCAATGATTCCACCAGCCCATAAACCACATCATACCGTTGTTTTTAATGGATGCAATGGTTGCTCTTGGTACTCTTCGGGTTGCTCATCAGCCCAAATACCGCAATTTTGTTTATTAACGTATCCATTGAGCCAGAAATGGGCCTCATCACTGAACAAAATTTCACGATAAAACATCGAGTTTTTCCAAAGCCCATTCACTGAAAATATGACGCAAATTCAAGTCGCCTGGCTTCAATTCTTGCACAAGTTGAACTTTGTACGCTTTTAGGCCGAGATCCTCAATTAAAATACGCCAAGTTGTCGAATATGCCAAGCCAAGCCGCTGAAAACGACGACGAATCGATTCGTCACGGTCTTCGTCTACACTCTCAGCTACAGCTGCTATAGTCTCTTCACTATGTGCTGGAATTGGTCTAACAGGGCGAGTATCATCCAATAATGTAAACTGGGACTCAAATTTGCGAATGGTATTGGAAATAATTGTTGCAGTAGGTCGTTTTAGCGCGCTGTAAGTTCCTTAAATCGCACGAAAAACATTTCTCACAGAATGCTGATTTTCGTAATACAGCTGAACAATTTGGAGACGCTGTTGTGGTGTGAGTCTTTCCATGATGACTTGCCAAACGATACTAAACAAAAATTGCAAAGCAGTTTGATAAAATGAAGACTTTTTAAAAATTCTGATGTGGTATGTGGGATATATTGTATATGCACATATATGTATGGACAAGAAACGTTCGTGTAGTGTTACCAGAAGGTAGCCTACTCATGTATGTTTTGTTATTTCAGCTTTAGTTTAGCTTTTCAAAAGTCTCAGGTTTTTGGTTTTTATGAAAAAAGTTCATTCATTAACTTTCACTTCAATTTGATGAAACTCGTAGATACTCATAACGTAGAGCTACAACATATTCATATTCACTCTTCATAAAACCGGAAGTGCTCATGCATCAACCGACCGTTTCGGACGTACTTTTGGATGGAATATCCCGAAAATAAAATAACAATCTATAAATTCCATATGAAGAGGAGTCGGATTTTTGCAATCCCCCATCCGGAATGTCTACAAGCAATAGAAACACTCCTACAGGATGCTTCACCCGACAACGGATATATACATGTACATACTCACATGTATATCCGTGTGTATTCGTATCCAGGGAAATTTTCAGTTTATTACCGCTTCCATTTGATACAAGTTTGGAGAGTTGCTAGTGCCTGATTTTTTTTTTTTTTTTAATTTATATGGGCTTACTGAGCATACAAATTACCTCCTCGGACCGACAATTTTAAAGTTTTTTTTTTCGAGTATTTCCTTTCGCACAAAATACCTAGAATCCATCTGTGTTTTATTCAAAACGAACTTTCGCTTAAATGTGGTTCTGTTTGGATTTTTTTCCTCAGCTTTCTGCAAGTGTTGGCTTATAGGAGGCATCTCTCACCCACATGGTGTAATTCATTTAGGTCACTTCCACTACAGATCACAGGAACGGCTCGTCGGTTCTAGGGATACGATATACAATACATACAATGCACTGCTGGGGCTATGGCATAAGTGCTCTGTAGCTGGAATAATAAACTCGGTCCGTCCAGTGTGTTTTCATAAAACTCATTCGAGGATATTATTCCATCTATACACAATACAATACAGACATAGGTATACAGATGAATACAAAGATGAAAAATGGCGTGCCATTGCTACGAGTACTCATATTTCCATCAAAAAGATCCTTTTATGTGAGTTTTGTTTACACTTTACTATTCGGTTTCGGTTTCGGATTCAGTTCGACTTGGTAAAAGACTCTTGCGGGGATGAATCCCGCAAGTTTTTCTTTATGATCGTTCTTTGGAGCAATTCAAAAAATTTAATGATGCACATAAACCGTCATACAAAGAGAGAAAACCCCGAAACCAGTCCTCAATGCTGATGTATTCAAATCAAATTAGCGTTTATGAGTAGATTCACCGAGGAAAACGGAGACGCAGAGGAGGAGATTGAAGTGCATTAACAACAACTTCACAAAGCTATACAAATTTGGTCCTTTCGAATTATAGTATACCTATCCACACCAATCGCGGAGTAATCAAATTAAGAACCACATCATGTCCAGCCTGTATGGTGCTGATGCCACCGACCAACTGATGGAAATTTTGGAATCCCACTAATCGGGAAATGTTATCCTGATGAAAGCTACCCAGAATGTCGAATCCATTTTCATTAATTTCTCCGGATTAAGTGAGGGAACTGGAGGCGAATTAGAAATTTTCACTCAGCGTTAATTTGAAATTTTGTATCTATTTTGATGTGGTTGCCGGATTGAAAACTTTTCTCCACTGATATAGATAGTTTCGCATGTTGGGGGGTTGATAGATAAACGAGGTGCAGCCACAAAAGTGGGAGAAATACGCATTAGCAGATTTTTTGGAAAATGCATATGTGGAATCGAATTATTATTTCATTCCCATTAATTTGCTAATTGTGCTTTACAAAATGGATTAAATTATTTAGGCTGTTGTAAGATTTTAGGATTATGGATTTATTTACTGTTACCAGTAAAAAAGGTGTCATTTAAAAAAAAAAAAAATAGAAATAGGCATAATTTTTATGGAAAACTCTGAGGTTAGGAATGGAATACAATATTTACCATATATCCACTATTTCTCCGATTACAAATATCTTGTCATACTTTTCATTACATTTTCGCATAATTGCGACTGTATTTCACGAATAACAGCTCTGATATTGCCTTTTAGTGCATAAATCGTTGGTGGAGTATTGGCGTAGACTTTATCTTTAACATAGCCAAAGAAAAAAGTCGGATCGTGTTGAGTCGCACAATCACAGCAACCATTTGAAGTCTGCATATCGAGAAATCACATGTCAGGGAAATTTGTCACGAAATAGAGCTTCATGTGGCATGTGGCGTCGTTCTGCTGAAAATAAACATCGTCCATACCCATAGCATCAATTCCAGCTAAAAAAGTCAAATCAATATCATTGAGTAACGCAATTCATTCACTGAACAGTCGCGACAGCAACATTTTCGAAAAATACTACAGCCCAAAAAATGCACACCCAACTATCAATCAATGTGGATGGAGAACAAGAGGCTGTTATACTATTTCATTAGGTTACGTACTCAAACAAGAGGAAAATAGCCTTATCACGATCTTGTTCATTCATATCCAACATCAAGTCAGCGAAAGTACGGCACTATGCTTTTTGGTCTGCTGGTCTCAAATCCTGTGTCCGTTGAACGTTATAACTACCAAGATCTTTATGCAAAGTATGTAGTTTCAGATAGGCCCAATTCTTGAGATAGTCCCAATCTGGAGAAACCTGGGTTTTCAATCACACTCACAGCCACAGCGGTGATGTTTTCATCTCACCTTACCGGTTGAACATCAGTTATTACTAACCTTTCCAAGATGTTCAAATTTATCGATTAAATTTCCTATAGCTGTGCGAGATGATAACGAAAAACGCTATATTTCCACTATTACCACACATTCTGCGGATGTATATCGATCCATATTTAATAACTCGTTTTCACTTATCAAAAGTCATCACAATAATTGTTGAATATTGGCAGTTTAACCATGGGCCAAAATTTAAAATGACACTTCTTATTGGATGACCCTCTACTGAGGCCAGTTGAGCACGAGATAGCACCTAAACTAAAATTATCTTTCGGATGGTAGGCTTTTCCCAAACTACCAAAAGAGACACTATTCACTTTTTTGTTTCTGTAGTATCTTTTTCCCATGTCAAAGTGATGAGTTTCTCCTTAGGTCTGTAAATATGACCAGAAAATCTGGTAGTCGGGTCATAGTCACATGAAAAAATCTTTTCGGCAGACGCAATTTCTGCTCTGAGTAATAAAAGCCAAGAATTCTGTTTATGCGACCAAAATGATATTAATTTCATCATTTGCTAACGCAGGATACCCACCTGCCGAGCTGACTAAGTTAAGGACATATACCAGCTTATGGTCGAAAGAAAGGATGCCCGATGAATGTAAATTGTTTAACCGATCGCCAGGAAAGGAGATTCCTTAAACTTCCCCAACAACAGAGTATAGGTCAACATCGCCTACAACATATTATCAACCTGGTAAATCCAAATTCCAAACACGACGGCAGATCTTGAAGAAACACCATAATCAATAAACCTTGTTTCAAAGCCTTTATAGAGACGAGTTCAGATGCCACTACAAAAAATTAATTGCGATTAGTGTCAGTTAATCACAATTCATCGAGTTGAAGTTATTAAATTCGGCAGGAAGTTTCCCATGGTCATTACAATAAGAAAAAAAAAAAACCTGACATGACGTAGCTTTGTTACAACTTGTTGGCAGTACATTCGTATCCCATATGGCACGAAACATATGTATGTTACTTGCAACTGCCATTATTTTCGAATCATTGCATTGTAATGGCACATAAAAAGTTGCCCATAACTCTAAGTGGATCATCTCCTTCACTTCATTTAAGGTTTTTAAATTATCCGTTCACAAAACACATACTATTGTATGTACCACTGCATAGCGGATTAAATGAAATAGTTCTCATGAAATAAAAAACAAACATACACTCAATCTCACAATCTCATGGTTTCATCGTTTCAATAATTTAACACGACACTGCTGACAGAAAATGTATAAAAATTGTACACGACAGCGCTACACACAAGGCGACCCAATTAAATAAAAATTGCCATATCGGGTGAATGTTATCATTAAAATTGTCCTCGTCGTATCCTATAGGTCCTACGTTCTACATACATCCGTCCAATGCCCTACGTTCTACGGCCTACATCCTGCGTCTGTCGTGCGTTCATATCGTTCAATATGGGATCAACTCGTCTCTTGTTTTGTGGGTTTTTTTATTTTTTATTTTTTTTTTTAAACTGCTGCACCATGCAATTGCATTAATTTTTCACAGACCAGGTATGCGTTTTTCTGCTGAACAAACACGCAACAAAATAAGGCGTGGTCATCGGTGTGATAATTAATTATTGCTGCAAACGAAAGGACGACGACGAGAACATTGAGGACAACCAAGAGAAGCTTTTGTATAATTTTTGCCCACTATACTATGTATTTACGCACCTGAGGCGGTATTCTCATACTGAGTATAGAGTATTAAACGCATGGATTTCCTGATTGTGTCTGTATGTAAATACATTTAAATAAACGTTTAAATTTTTTGAAAACAAAAAATACAAAAACAACAAAAGGGATTAAACTGTGAGTTAATTAAAAATATTGCTTGCACTTTTGTTAATGGAATATGTCACGCACCAGACTGTGTCACAATGGTGTCAGAGGCATGTTGATGTTTTCTATCGATACAATTTTGTTTTGACGTTGAAGTATCCGGATGAGTATAGGCTGGGAATATGTCATATTGAACTCTTACAGTTCTTAATAAACAACCACTTACCTGAGTGCAAGGATAACATTTCACTCATTATGCTGCAATAACGGCAATGCATTGCAATTTCGTGACTTACTCCGATTTTGAGAATATGTAAGAGGATATTGTAAATAAACACGTATCCGACCCAAATGCAGAAGACACGATAACTGCAGGGTGACCATCAGATCCTTTGTTCTGAAAGCTCTCGAGCACATTCTCACTAATCATCTTCAATTCGTAGCATATCTCAAAGGAAGATCCAAAAAATAGGCTCTCAACGAAATGATTTACTATGCTTTCTAGTTCAAAGAAGATCTAATTTGAGATCTAGGATACACCAACATCCTGGGAAATTAGCAAACTGATAAATTGAGAAGTCAGAATTCAGTCCCTTACTGCTCACTTGCAGATATCGCAAAAGTAACAACGGACACCTGATGATGCAGTAAAATAAATAATTCCACAAAACACATTGTAGCAGCTGCAACGGCGTATCTATTGTAATTGGTTCTTACTTTATACCTAAGCCAAACCATTATTCGTACCTGCCTGTCGTTTCGTATTGACTTACTTCTTATAATCAAGGATCGAGGGTACCTACATGGGAGTTCTATAATCTGACGAGAACAGCAACTGGAACCAAAACTTCATTTAAAATCAAGGATCAACTGTTGACAATCGGTATTTTATCAAACTAAGACGATAACTTTAGTTCTTATTGTCTGAGCAGTTGGTTAAAGAGATTTAAATCGGATAACGTCAGCACTCAGACCTTGAGTCGAGACTTTTTAATTCCAACTCTGAGGGTCAACATGGAAAAGGAAAAATTCATATTTTTTATAAAATAAGAACATGTGACATATACAAAAAATACACTTAACATACCTTGGAGTGTGTTACTACATGTTGGTGACAATTCTGAGTATCACTAAAGAAAAGTTCGGAAGTTGTTCTAGGAAATGAAACTAATAAATCTAAAATTAGGCAAAATGTACAAACACAATCATTCAATTTCAGATCAAAATGTTCTTTATCAACTTCTTCAACGTTTAGGTATACTATATCTGAAAGATGCCGTTCAGCCGACACGTCCCCGAGGGTGCAACAGCCCAAAAAATACAGACCACATTCAAAGCTACAAAAGCGCACAGATGTGGTTAAGACGATAGGACTTCCCGGAAAACCTAATGCACCAAGGCAAGGTGAGAACTATAACTCTCACACTAAGCCTCGCTCAGGTTCTAATAAAGGACCCAGGGAGGAGGTAAGTAAGAGCAGGCACCCGAACGAACGCTAAGACCGCCACACAATAGCCGGACCACCAATATCAGAGCTGTCCTATAATGGCGCATTAACTCAATGCAAGCTTGCTATAATGCATGAAATGACGAATCACTTTCAATGTAATAAATTCACCGACAAAAGATTGGCTCATGTCGACGATAAAGAAGATAAAGCCATGGCCAGAAGTTAAATTCACAAACTGTACACCTTTAAAGTATAACTTTTTTCATAGACGGTGAGAAAATGCCCAAGGAAGTCTTCTTGTCAAGGATCGTCGAGCAGAATCCTGGCATTTACACAATAGGTTGCCGTGTTCTCAGGGTCTCAAAGGAAAGGAGAGGAGCGACTTTGATACTGTGATACAGCGACTTTCTCTATTGATGAAAAGTTTGAGAAATACTTGATGGAGCACAAGTGCAAGCCATTTCTTAATTTCTTGTAGATACAGATCAACATCAAAGGACTACAACAAGCAAAAAAACACACTGCCATTCCGAAAAACACAGCCCTTTAATCTCGGATGAGCGCACAAGCAACACTTCTTGATGCAAGAAAAATAAAACAAATTTGGGCACATAGAGCGCAAATAGATTGCAAGCCTACAACAAAAAGTGGTACAGACAGCTCAATGGTTATAAACAAAAGCTCTGATGCCGGAACGTCAGAAGATATTATTTCTATGCCAAGACCATTAAATGTCATTTCAAGACCTGAGCTGTCTCCGAATACTGGCAACTCTGCTAGTACCACCCAACAATGATTAACATGGGACTTAGGTACATCCAAGTTAATCTACAAGATGTTAAGGCCGCCTCGGCAGGATCACCTAGACGTCGCCTTAAAGATCAGGTAAAGAGACTCTCAGGTGAATTATTATACGATTCCACTAACCCTGAATAATTCAGAGCATGTATCCTAACTAATAACAATACAAAACTCTTTCCAATTCCAGAATAGAGAAACAAGGATCTGATAGGTGCAAAAGCTCAGCTGCATTCCATTGCAGAAAAGACAGGAGTCCTTGTATGCTCAGCTTACCTGCCCGGTAACTCCAGCGACTTCTCGCCGCTGATGGGACTAGTAGACTACTGTGTTAAGAACCTGCAACTAATTGTAGGTCGAGATCACACGGTCTGGAAAAGCTCAAACATAAACAAACGAGATGAGTTTCTACCAGAATTTCTAAATTCAAATAATATACAAATTCTAAGCCAGGGAAACAACCTAACATTTATAATTAGCATTACGACAGAGGTCCTAGATCTTACCCTATGCATTACTTTTATTAAAAAAAAATTAGAAGGAATTGGCGTGTATTAACGGAAGTGTCAAAGTCTGACAATCGCCACAACCTATTTGAGATTGAATTAGATACTTTCATATCTTGAAAAATACAGACAATCCAAATCCACATACTGGGACATATACCACACTGCCACAAACATCAGAGATATAGACAATATTGAGCTAATGTGTGATAATCTCAATATGACCTCTATAATCAGGCAATCAAATTACACCCTGGTGGAACAAAAAATCAACCAAACTTAAAACAGGGACGAGAAAGCTTTTCAACCGAGCTAAACGTAATGGTGAATGGGAAATATATATACAGCAAAACCCTCACCATGGCCATGGAGAAATTTCTATCATACAATCGATCATATCATAAAATACTCTCTATGCAGCACACTGATCCTATTGGTTCAATAAAAAAAACCTGATGATACATACGCCTAAAACGGACTTCAAACGGTTCAGCTACTAGCCGAAACACACTTCCCAATAAAACCGTCCCCAGAGAAGGATAAACAGACCTATCAGAGAGAACTGGAACAGAGCAAAGGAAATTTTTCATGAAATCAAAATAATTTGAGCAATCAACTCTTTACTACAAAAGAGTATCCGCCAATTCCTACCTGTACTAATTAACTTATTCAGAGCTAGCTACGCGGGGGGATACATACCTAAGGTAGGACGCAGACCATCTGAACTACCAAAGCAATATAGACCAATCAGCTTCACTTCTTTTTTACTCAAAATTATGGAAAAATGGTAAAAAAATCCCCGACAGACATATCAGAGATGGAGCACTTTAAATGAACCTCCTCAAAGTCAATCCAAACAAAAGTATTTTTGTTAGATTCACTAAGAGAAGAAGGCGAGGAAGACTCAGAATTTTTTGTTGAAACAATAGAGTTCTCAACGGAAATCAAATTTCTTGGAATCATAATCGATGAAAAACTTACGTTGAATACTTATCTTTTTAAAACTTTTGACAAGGTCAGGGCCTCACTACAGACCAACAAAACTCTGATCGGAAAAAATTGAGGACTTATTTCCAAGATGACATTGTGGGTGTACATGGCAATACCAAGAGCTATCATCACGTATGTAGCCGCCGTTTGGTGGCATAAAGCAACGCAAAGGTCAACACAGCCTAAACTCAATAAATTACATAGACTACCCTGTATCTGTGCAACTGTTGCAATGAAAACCGCACTAACAGCTGCGCTTAAAGTTGTCTTAAACATCCCACTACTTTGTCTATCATAGAACTCATGAAAGAAACAATGGTAAATGCATTCATACTAATCACAGAAGATGCATCAAATTTCAAACTAGCTCATACTCCAATCCTTCATGAATTCAGGAAAAACGAACTACCATACTTGGAATACACTTAAAAGACAAATGTCTACCACATGTCTGTACAACTTTAAGGTTACATTTCCAGATCGTCTTAACTGGAAACGCAAAAAACCAACATTTGCCAAGGACTCATATTTATCGTACACAGACGAATCCAAAACAAATAAAGGAGTTGAGTTGGAGTCGGGGTATACGGTCCTCACATCCGTAGATGGATACTAGCAACTCCGTATTTCAGGCTGAAATCCATGCAATAGAGTTTTGCATTCGAGAGAATCTTAACAGAGGTATTACAAACAAAAACATTTACATTCTCTCCAACAGCAGAGAAGCCCTACTTCCGATTAACGCTGTTGAAATAAAATCAAAACTGATCTGGGATTGCCTTCAACTTCTACAACTACTGGCTACCACATATAAAGTCCATCTGATTTGAGTGCCAGGATATGAATGCTATGTTAAAGCAGACGAACTAGACAGTAAAGGATTCGCATCTCAATTCATGATGCCAAGACCATTCTGTGGGTCATCAATTAACAAGATAAAAGTGAGTATTAAAAGCTGGATAAAGGAAAATGAGCTTCATTTCTGGAAAGAAACCTAAGGAAACAGACACGCCAAAGACTCAATGCCAAGCAGTTGCCACAAAAAAAAAAAAAAATAAATAAATAAAAATAAAACAACTACAATTGAGTATAAGTCAGATTCGACTCATCACAGGTTTTCTCACTCACAGGCACTGCCATGGACAAAGCACAAGACTATACATGGAGATTGTGCATCGAAGACGTAGAAACAGCAGAACACATGCTATGTGACTGTAATCGTTAAATCGAAACACTCCAACGTTACCTAGGTAGATTCTACCTTGAATCGGTAGACATAGCTGCCAGTTCACCTAAAGACTTAGCCGCCTTTCTCACAAATTGCGGTTTCATACTCGTAGATGAGCTTTAAATTGAGGACATTATAATAGGCCCTTCTGTGGCCGCAGTGATCTAGGTTTCATTATACCACCTTCCCCAACAATCTAAATCAAAATCTAATCTCTAAAACTTAATTCTGTCAAATTTATAAAAATTTTGAGTTTAAAATCAGCCAAAGCGCTCGATCTTAGACCAGCAACGACCTTCAAGATTTAGCCAGTCCCTTAAAAAAGAGATAGAGACAAAAGAGCCCTCTATTGACCATTATCAGCGCTTACCTCCACGGATGTCTTACGGATTTTGTTATCCTCTAGGTTGGGCGTTATGCCCTAAGCACTGACGTATTATCTCTTAGGAGATCATGAAAAACGCTCCATTGCCAGTATGTGTGTCACATACCATTACATTGAAATGACTACATACTCGATGTCGCCAAAAATGCTGCGAAATGTCTAGGTTTCCTAAGCGATGTTACAAATATTTCATCCTCTCTGATCTGCCCTCAACATTCATGCGCCCAAAATTGGAGTACAACGCCCTGCACCCACTAGATAGGGTCTTAGGATAGGATTTGCTTGTGGAGTTCTCTTTTTCATTGTAACATTCAGACATTTAAAACCAACGTACAGCGGTACCTATCTATCTTACTTCTCTAACTTTTCTTCATCCGCGATGTGTGCGAACATTTTTGGGGTACTTTAAGCCCTTAAGCGCTTGCTATTAAAAAAAAATGACTACAGTATAGCAACATAATTAAAGAGATAGCCGAGCCTGCTTTTTAACAGCCACCCTCGAAAAAATACCCGCGATTTGGTGATGTCTGCCAATACCGGAAAGAATCGAAGAGAAAATTCGCATTCTATGGCGACAGATTGGCAGATAAAAGCAGTCCGAGAAGTGTATCGAAACTCGAAGAAGGGAGGAAAAAGAACAAGAGCATACGGGTTCAGCTCAACCTAACCCCAGACTCATTCAATAGAATCAACAGTTCTAGAGAAAGGCTAACAGTTTGGCAACAAAATTGTAGAAGGAATTGTCTATGCCTTGGTAAAGTGCAAGCAACAATCGATCATATTACAGTGTATGGATAGACGAAAGTATGTTCGATGAACAGACAATTTATTCTCATAAGTTCCATCAACAAAAAGGCAATCGTCTGCCTTTTAAGAACTACAGATACACATTCCTGCAAAACATTTGACAGATCCTATCCAGTGTAATTTGTTGCCCTTCTGCTTGACACCACTATTCGGCAAGTGTGCCTCTAAGCCCAACAGTTCGAAGATGAGTTGATGATTTCAAGTCGAAACTCAACATCTATTTATCATCTTTAAAGTCAAATACGAATAATGAAAATGCCTAGTATCGGCGTCGTAGAAATAAAATCCTCCAGTAGCGGGTGCTGGTTCGTTAAAAAAACGAGAAAAAGCCTCTACAGCCGAACACCTTGCAAATTTGCTGGTAAGCCCTACTTCATGCCTTCTCGTGGAGCCATCTGCAAAACTTTCCGAAAATTGCGAAGTGGAATGTACAAATGCCAAGTCTACTGCCCCACAAAACGAAACAAGTACCGGTTCACATGTGGCCCAGCAAGCCGTAATCATAAAGAAAAATTATCTTGCTCCGAAACGGAAACAGATTACTCGGATAATTTCTTGGCAACCAGACTCCTCTAGACCCTCCACAACTCTCGAGAGGAAGCTCCTCGGAACGCCAGATTCCTCCAACTAGAGAGAGTAAAGTTGGTCATCTTGGATGGATGAAATAAGATAGTGGGACCGCAGATCGTGGTGTCCTTATAATGACCGGATATCAACGGCCAAATTACAGAGTACTGTAATAAAGGTTATCATCATCCAGTGATACGCACCGACAGAATGTTCGATCAAGGACCAAAAGGACAACTTCGACGATTAACTAGGTGCCACCTACCATTTAACGGTTACATCGTGCTAGTGATGGAACCTACATTGCAGACTGAAAATAACAATGGCAAGCGGTAAGTCGATTTTTGCAAAGTAAACCACATAGTCAATGGACTGATTAAGCACCGGACCTGCCACAAGATCGTTTTGGTCTTATCTGATAGGCAGTGAACATCAAACCAGATAGACTACATCGCTATTAACTGACGATTTAGAAACCGTCTTTATGACGTCCGTAACAGGATAGATCCGACATCGGAATGAAGTGCGACCACCATTTTACGGTAGCTTAAATACGCCTTCGCACTGAATGCGTAACTAAATGTTGTTAACATAGTCACTATACCCAGATTCAATACTGCCAGATTCCAGGATCTTGCAGTGCGCCAACAATTCGGGGACCATCTCAGTTTAGGAGCAATGACAGTCAACAGATATGAGCAAACAACTCTGGATGAACGCTGGAGATATGTGAAAAACGTTTTCATATTCGGGGCGCAGAGGCTTATCGTTAGAAGGCAGAGAAACCATGATTCGTGATTATCAACTGACTCCTGGACGAATCGAAATTCGAATGCTTAGAATGCATCAGCCGCAGTAGTAGATAAATCTGAACGCACTAAGCGCACCCACATCAATAAATTCGCTGGACAAGACGAAGTGGCAGTAGAGCGAGGCGAGACTAGGACCGTTTATACTGGAACCAAGGAGCTAACAGGGGGACGCTGCACCAAATATGTATTATCCTGTAAAAAATGTGGACGATACATTTACTTAATCGTATGGTGGATGAGGACCAGTTCAGCAGATAGAGGGAGCACTTCGCGATGGTAACCATATAGACGCCAGCACGAGTGTCCCGAATCAAAATGAAAGATCTAAATTAGCAAATTCCCGAATTTGCACTAGCCCCCATAGCCATATAGGGATTGCAACCACGATCATAGCTTTCAAAAAGAACAAAATGGTAGGCATTAATGGAATTTCCGCGGAATTTTACCAAGCTGCGACGAATACATCAGCAGGGATACTGAGACCAATATAATATCATACACAATGCATGATGTTATCGGAGTTTTCCGGATGAGTGGAATCAGGAGATAGCTATCCAATTGCAAAACAAGGCAATCTGATGGACCGCGGAAGTTGACGGAGGATATGCATACGTTGGCAATAGTCGAATAAGCAGGTTTTCGCTCTGGATACTCCTGCACCGAGTTTATATGAAAAGCTTTGCGCAGCTAAAATCGCTGCTGTTATAAAGACTACATACGAAAGTGCAAAATATCATGTTCTACGTAACGGTAGGTTATCAGGAGCCTTTGAAGTCCAAAACGGAGTTCGGCAGGGTTGTGTTTTGTCACCGCTTTTTTTCCACGTGACAATAAGCGATGTTATCCCCGCAGCACTGTCGGAGGAAAGCAAAGATGTTCAATGGATAATGACATCTTACCTGAAACATTCTGATTACGCTGATGATATCTGCTCGCTCGCGCCCAGGGTTTTGGATCTACACAAGATGGGTCAGAACCTGGAAGCTGAAAACACCAGAGAGGGTCTTAAAATAGCTCCTTCTCCCAACTTAACATTGCTGTGACAGAGTGCAGAGTGTTACATATTTGTTAAGCACTATCTCGACTGATGGCAGCATCTTCCGAATATTGAATTAAAAATTTGCTTTCTGAATGTTGTTTAAGGTTTGGAAAAGCAGTCTTTACAGCCCAAAAACCAAGCTGCGCCTGTTTTGCTCCAACGTCGAATCGGTGCTGTTGTATGGGTGCAATACTTGGAAGGGGACCATAGCGATCACTCGAAAGCTTGAGTTTTCCGTTAACAGATATCTACACATCATGTTGAAAATAATTTGGCCCAACCAAATCTCAAATGCAGAGCTCCAGGGCAGAGAACAGGGCAGGAGCCAATCGACATCAATATAAGAAGAAGAACATGGTTATGGATTGGCAATGGAACCCGCTTAAGTTAAGGAGGAGTCGAGGACACTTGGGAAGAAGTTGGAGAGAGTTAAATCAGAAACTGCTCAATTAGGTAGTTAATGAATGATACTCCAAATATTCGTGAAGAATAACACCCTAGTGGAGACTCATCAAACCACTTGCCATAGAAATCGGCTGCTTCTTCGATTTCGCAATACAAATGTATTCGAATCCCTGAATCTGTAACATGAAATCCATGGTCAGTCTTACTCTATAGTGCCTGGTGCTGAACAATTCTGAGAAACAGATACTTTATAGTATATTGGATTTCGTTTTCAAGAAGAAGAATTGGAGGAGAACACATAATTTTGAATGCAATTGCCCGAAAAACTTCATTGGTTCGAATATGTATAGGATTTGGAAAATTATACTCCAGATGAACTTTTGGTAAGAGCAACTTCAAAGTGAAGAGACAGCAAGAAAGACCAAATGTCCTTTTTGAAGGACCATCCGAAAACTGCGTGCATAGTATAGAAAAATATAAAAGACTACCGTATATAAGATAAATATACAATACTTCAGGGATTAAAATCCCGTTAAGAAATATAGTTACCCAGTCCTAACTTTATCTAGATGACACATTTCAGTCTTGGTGACCAGATGTGCTTTCGTAGGTTCTCACATATTCATGCGCTATTTTTTAACAAACTTTCTGAGTATTTATCATCTAAATATAGATTTAATCTCTCATCAGCATTTTAATATGTTCATATCATCCAGATATTGCTAAGTGGCGCAGAAGCCGATACGAACGTCCACACAGACTTGAACATGATGCAAAATAGCTAGGCAATGTCTTGACGGCAACTGCCCGGTACCGAAAATTGTAGAGTCGGTATACGAGGATTACAACCAACTTTCGGTACGCAACAGGTCGTGTATGTATAAGTCTAATTAGATCTTTCTTGGCAACATTATGATGATTCCTTTATCTGTCGGTTGGATTATGCATAGAGAATGACTTCCTTAAACCGCAGACACCCATAGAGTCGATCGACGATTGGCGCACTAGAAATGGGCTTTCAGTCCTCTCAAAACTGAGGTTGTTCTTTTTCGATAGCCGACTGGCCTGACTTATCTACAATAATATCCAAAGTAATCACTATCTGTTTCATCGACAAAGCTAAGAGCTTTAGGTGTCATCGTAAATAACAATCTTCTTTGGACTTAACATGTTGCGTTGAAAACCTCCAAGGTGTTTTCGGCTTTCTGGCAGTGTAGGCTTATCTCTGAGTAGGATCTTTTGAATATATGCGTGTTTGTTTGTTTGAACAAGTTTTCATAAAAACATGTAACTGCTGCTTTAGCTATGCTTCTTGATATTCACATTATGGGCTGCAATTTCAAAGCCTTCTTCCATTGTTGCCGCGAAAGAATAAAATCGACTTTCTCTGTGCCATGGAATGGTTTCGGTCAAAATATGAAGGGTTTGGGACTTCTGTAAAATCAACAACGCGACAGCTTTGGATTTCACTCCTCCGTTAAGAAAACTTGTAGCTTAAAATATTACTACACCTTTTCACAAAAAAAAAAAAGCAAGATGTGTACAACTGATTCGATCACCCCAACTCTATTTTAAGCGACTCAACTCGCGAATACGCTAGAAATAAAGGAAGTCTTGGAACAATTGACACCGACATACCTGTAGAGATGCTATTTCTTCATGTCGATGAAACTTGCTCTACATCCATGTCTGCATCAATTCGAAAAAAAAAAATACCGACCAGCAGGGACGTGACTTTATCAAACATTTAATAGAAAGAGCGACCCCATTTCTCGCACTTTAAAAGAACCCAATATAGAAGTCGCGAGTGAGAGAGCTCCGATGAAAATACATATACATGTGTCCTTATCGAACCCGCCGACAGGATTAAACGCCGAAGACCCTGGTGCTTTGTGCTGTTTGTGATATAACTCAAGAGTGAATGAGCCTATTGCTCATATGAACCTCTATACGGAAAACTTTGACAGTAAAAAGCACCAGAGGAGCACAATCACAGTCCTGCTTCACGTTATATACTAGGGTCAATGAGTCTATTGCTCATACCTTGAAGAAAACGGCATGTAGCTAAAACCATCCGGGACACGGAGCATATTGAAGTGGATAGATCCCATTCCTTCAATTAATCAACCTTATGATGTGAATGATCTCATTGTCCGTACTTTTTTGGAGAAAAAAAGTCGGACAGTCGACGGAACTCTCGAAGGTCTCTTCGAACCTCGCAAACTTCACTATGGAAGGTACAGAGGACAATAACTCAAAAATGACAGGGGAACAGAGACTCGACATTAGATAATGTCTTTAATAGAGATCCTGTCGACGAAAACAGCGTAGACAACACATTACCCGATTTGAACCAACTCCACCCAATCAACGTGCAAGGACACTGCTTAGGCGTTTTGAAAATCTTCACCGTAACTCTATAACGCAAAAGGCAGCGATTATGGTAGAACTCGCAAAATAGTTAGAGAAACTGGAGCGGCATGGTGAAAGCAACATCTTTCCGGCGATTGTTGCTGTGCAATCATCAATAGTCATAAACGAGGACTCTTCCAAATCTGAGTCGGTAACTGGCAGCTCAAAAAGAAAACGGCTAAATGGCACAACATAATCAGAATGGCACCGTGACCAAAAGACGAACTAAGTAATGTCAATAGGAAAGAACTCCTAAATTTTGAACATTCCGCGTCCTTACATACCTAAGGTTAAGATTGAACACAACCTTAGACATTTCAATCCCGAACTTAACACCAGGGGATGAGAAATTATTGAGACGGGTAACCACACCAAAGACGGCATGGAAATTGTGGTCAAACATACCCACACCTACTACGCAAAACATCAAACAAGGTAAGGGGCAGGATAACCCGATGCAAAATCATACTTTTCACAGTCGCCCTGCGTAGGAAGCTGTAAAAAAATGTGAATGGCCATGGTGGAGATCATACAAGTAAATCTTCATCACAGTAAGCCAGTCTACCGATTCGCATTTCCTCCCAATTATCTCACCGGGACATCACAATGGATGATGTGGTGTAGGGCGATGCAGTCGGCTCCAGATACCACATCAACCCGCAAACATATACCTTCTCACTTAGGTCTTAAAGTACAGAACAGAACAGAGTTTCTCTGAATTTGTTAGTTCAATGTTCAAGTCCAGCCAATAGTTGGATTTCTCCAGGATTCCGGTAGACCAAACAAATTGTTTCAGGTGTCTTTAAGTTGTTAACGTTTTTCCTGCAAACTGCTTGCTGGCATTGTATCGGGGCACAATTCTTATATCCTGTGACGATTGCTGTGAGAGTGATGATGACACCGCGGAGCACTCTATGTGCTTCCGGCCTAAGGAAGTACTTGCTGCCAACACGGTAAGTCGTTCTACTTCTACCAATGTCTACGCCATGGACTAATTTTTTTTTCTCCGAGTGGTCTGTTCCTAACGATTAGGTATTCAGATATATACTTTGGATTGGTAGCGTGATAGTATAATTTTTTTTTTCCACACTTAAACTCAAAAAAGTCTCAAAAGATCTCTTTCTAGTCATTCCAACGATTGAATAAAAAATTCTTCAAAAATAAATCAGCTTGACCTTAACGCTTCAAAAAACATTGCGTTTGATGGGTACACAAAGCACGTCTACAACATTTTCCATCCAAAATAAATTGGCATAAGCAACAGCGAAAATAAAAAAATTTAAAAAAAAAAAAAACATTCACCAAAGATGATACTTAAATGGAATACTCCATGCGGAAGATACACATCGCGTGTCTAAGATTTTTCGATGAAAAATTTGAAAACATCTTAAGCCTGGCATTGAAAATAACTTATTTTCCCTCTCCAAAGTGTATTCTGTGTTATTAGTTAATCCCTGCTAAGGTACGGTCGGATTTGTAAAGGAAACTCAGCAGCTTTGGCTTTTTTTGGTTTTTCTTGATTTCAGCCTAAATTGGCACTTAGCTAGCCCACACTCAAAAAAAAATCGAAAAAACTGACTACAAACAGCTTTCACCACCCGTTTCCTGGACGAAGGACTGTATAATGACTGTCATCATACCCGAGGCATAAAATCTCATCTGTATACCATCCATTGAAGTAATGAGGTTTATTGTGTCGTCATCATTGTCATTATGAGGCGACCCAAAAACTTAACCTTAAATGTATTCTATGGTCCTGGTCCATCATTTACCACCTGAGTACCATCGGCATAATGACATGTAACCAATAAAACACATTCTCACATTGAACAAACAACAGACAACAATTTTACTTGGAATTATGTATTTCCGGAAGTGACAAGGGCAAGTACAATAAAAAAAAAAAAAAAAAAAAAAAAAAAAAAAAACAAACAAAGAACAAGTAAGCCCCGAGGTTATAACCGAGCTCGTAATTAACATCGCCATTGTCTGAACAGGGAACAACAATTGCGTCTAAACGAAGCTGAAGGCTGCAAAAATATTTAAGACGTCTCAATTTTATTTTTTCCCCTTTGTTGACTTCCTGCCTTTAGTCGTCCCTAATGTATGGTATATGAGTATAGCGTGAAACGAATTCATCTTCCCCTGGGACGTTACATTACACTTATACAATTGCTTTACGTAATCGATTTTTTGTTGTCTTCTTCTGAACTGCAGTAGCACTTGCTACAGCTTGTTATGGATCTGGAAGTTGGAACTCCTAATCCCTATATGTATAAGCCGTATGTTCGTAAGATTCAATCAATGACTTCTTAGACAGAGAAAGTAGATTGTGAAGAATGTAATTACCATGGCTGGCCCCAGGGAACGCTGTGAGTATTTTCTGGATAAATTTTATTATACAGTTAACGCACCCGTATTCATTCCTCAGCGCGTCCTTGTCCTCGTACTTGTACCCGTACTCATACTCCAAATCGAATCTCTTTGTATGCATTATTAGCTTTCGGTTTTTTTTTTTTTCTATTTAGGGAATCAAAGGAAGGATGGGCAATGGAGTTTTCTTGTTCCATGTCGATGTAGGATGAATGGACCGAGCATAATGGACCCAAAGATGTCGGTCGACTCCTAATGTTTTATGTCTGGGTGATGCTCCAACTAATTTGCCTTTTTTCGGGCTACAGCATCGGAATAACAAATGATGTTGTCGAAGATATTTTTGTTAGGGTGGGACCGGGCGTCGCACCCGGCCTGAAATAGATTCGACCTGCTTTACAAAGTTCTGACGAAATCTTCTACTCTGGGTCCCGTATTGATGTTTTAATTTTGCTTTTACAGTTTCGTCGATGAGACAATGATTTCGGTTGAAAGTCCCATTTTCAGTGACAGTATTATAGTATCATAGATGAAGGACGAATTTGACACCTTTGGGAGATAGTTAGGCTCTGTGACATGATGGCGTTAGAAGGGAAGTTAATTTCCTGAATGAAAAAGAGATTCCTCAACGTGTCGTCAATGGGTTTATGGGCTATTAAGGTTTGACGAAAGGTATAACACAGATTGGGTTGGAATTGTAATGAGTGAATGGCTATTTATATGAAATTATCAAAAGTTTTAATGGAATCCAGGATTAAATTAATCTCTCTACTTGTTGATGAGTTTTTATACGTGTTGATGTTACACTATAAGAGAGAACGTATTGGCGTTAGGTATTAATTTTAATTTTAATTTTAAAAAGTTCACACAAATCGCGAGATCCTGGATGATATCTTTTTAAGGAAATATGAATGTAACGGATATGAATGTTATTTTTAACTGTACAAAATATATTATTAAAGATATTTAAAAACAAATATTTGACGGCTGTCTAAAAAAATACATTTTCCTGTGAGGGGAAAACCCTCAGGTTAGGTGAGGTTATTGGATTTTCTCAGAGACAGGCCATAGTACACTGAAACAATAAAAATTTCATACTCTATCACCAGGTTGGTTATCTTTTACGATTGCCACTATTCCCTGAAGTTAATTATTGACCCATTAAATAAGAATTAATATACCATTTATTTTTTTAAGCAGTTTCAGTGATGAAGACTCCCAAGTGCTAGGCCCTTGAAGCAAAAATATCGTTTTGTTTTGTCCTCTCCTCTACAGAAGAAGCAGTTACTAGTGTCTAGCACTCTTGAGTGATTTCGCAATACGTATTGGCCAAAAAAATACCAGATGCATGGTTTAAGTGCGCCATAGACACAGATAGTCCTAAAGCTAGTTTAGGATAATCATTTTTTCCACTGAAATAATGATGATAGTATTTTGCAACATTTTAAGGCAAAGCCCAATGAGATATGTGCGTCTTCTGATAAGATTCGAACGCCTAATACTCGTATGCAGACTGACCCAGAGGCTGATTAAATTCATACGACTCTTTATTCACACAATGTCGAGGAAATAGGTTTTGTTTCTTTGTAAGGTCGAAAACTTTTCAAATAACCCTCATATGGCACTTTCGAATTTTTCTACTCGACGTGTCTAAACCAAAGAAATACATTATTCTTTCGGAGTGAAAGAAAGGTCGAATTTACATTAACACATTCACGCATGAGCATAAGAGCAAATTAATACGAAAATATGGCATAATGCATTACACATCCGGCCACATCTTGCATACAGCGGAGGAGGTATCACGGGTCGAATAGAAATATTTATATCAGAGTTCAAAGACTTCCTGAGTCAAGCGATATGATGCTATCAAAAACTGTATGGTAAGGCACAGCATGAGAAGATTGATGGGTAAGCCATTGACCAAGGGCAAAGATGTGGAGGAGGCCCAGCTAAGATGATGAAAGTGCTGCAGATAAACCTTCACCAGGAGTACAATACATCACCATACAGGATGCCAAGCAGTGCTCATACAAGAGCCCTGGATCAATAAGGACAACAATATTCAGGGCCTTTGGCTGAAGAATTACGCGTTGTTCTACAAGGCAGAAGGTAAGATCCTAATCCTAATCCCAGCTCAGGAGACCTAATGGCGGCAACTTGTGAAAGGGAGTGTGGCAAACCATTTTGTCTGACCTCGACCTACTTCCCCTACGACTTCGAGGTAGTTACCTCGGAGAAACTAAAGGATTTGACAAGGCGAAAAGATTGGGTGCTGGTGCTGGATTTCGAGAAAGCTCGTCCGGCTAACAGATCACGTCAAATGGCTCAACCAAAATGGTGGAATAGGAAGATGTTAGGAAACTCTATAACAGAGCGAAGCTTTTCAAAAGTGACAATACATGGAATGAGTACTACGAACGTAAGAAATAATTCAAGTAACGAGTTAGAAAGTTAAAAAGGGCTTCATGACAGAAGTACTGTGAATCTATCGTGGTTAAAACGAGGCTTCGTGGTTACGCACAATGCTTTCAAAGAAAGCGAGCGTTCCTTGTTATCTCAGGAAAAATGACAGAACCTGAAAATAGCCAAGAGGTTCTGGCAACACTGATGGAAACTCATTTTCCTGGATCAACATTATCAGACGACTCTGGCATGCGACTGGACACAAAGAACATTCATTTCTTCCTCTCTCTTTGAATAGGGCAATTCAGTCCTTTAAGCCGTACAAGTTTCCCGGTCCAGATGGTATTCTATTTATTATGCTACAGAAAATACCACAAAAAAATTATGGAAATTCTTCGAAACAGTTCAAAAATAGGGTGCATACCAATAGCTTGGAGGGACGTTAAAGTGGTTTTTATACCTAAAACTGGCAAACAGGGGCATATAACAGCAAAAGATTTCAGACCAATTAGCCTGTCATCATTTATGCTTAAAACCCTAGAGCGATTATTGGAGATTTATTTTAGGAACAGATGCAGTCATGGCTTCTTGATGGAGTCACAGCATGCATATAAGAAAAGAAAATCTGTAGAAACCGTCCCGCACTTCGGTGAGTTTACGATCACGGCCTTCCTCGATATGGCCATTAAAAATTCAGGGTTTTACAAACTGTTTTTGCAACATGCTTGCAAGTAGAAAAAAAACTCTTCCATTAGGCAAAGCTCGGTTAGAATGTCTGTAATCAGGAGAACCCCTCAAGGGGGTGCTGATTATCAATGACAACCTTAAAGAGCTTAGTACAAGTGCCACGGCATACGCAAATGACATGGTCACAATATTGCAGGGAAAATACTTAAATACTTCAAGCGACATTATAGGGATTGCTCTGAAGATATTCAACACTTGGGCAAAAAGGTGTGTTCTCAATACCAACTCTTTCAAAACGGAACTGGTTAGTTTTATCAGAAAGTACAAGATACCTCAATTTAGACTCCCAAAATTCCCTCTCGAAGTATCTGAGTGTAATTCTGGCCAAAAAATTAAATCAAAATGTTAACGTAGCGGAAGGAATCAAAAAGGCGTTTAATGCTCTTTTTATCTGTACAAGAACGGTAGGAAAAACTTGGGACTTAAACCTGCTATAGTGCAGGTGGTGGTAAGACCCATGCTTTCTTACGGTTTACGGAAAAGAACGGCTTTTATAGCCATTACAGGTGCTCTCCGTATAACACTTATGGCAGCATTCTTCAACTTTCTGCAACTAATACCGCTTGATTTACAAATCAAATCTCAAATTTACTGGAACCAGTGAGATGCGACTCACTAATTTGGGTCACTTCAAGAAGAGCAGTTCCGGACACGACGCGGTCTTAGCGGAGCTACTGCCAGGCAATTCAATTCTAACGGATGAAATTCCTTCCTTGGTCTGGCAAAAAAATGCAATAATCAGGTCACATAAAATTACAATTTTCACAGACAGCTCGAAAACAGAGGAATAACAGATTCTGGTATCTTCTCAGAACTAGGAGTGTCTATAAGGCTACCGGACGCAAGTAGTGTCTTCCCATCAGAGGTTCTAGCTGCCCCAATGCAGATGAGATCGATATCCGAAAGATATATCGCTATCTACATCGATAGCTGTCAGTCAGGAGGTGTCGGACAGTCCTCAAGGCATTATTCAGTAAGAAACGCGTTAGACTGTGCTGGGTGCCAGGACACTGCGGTATTGAAGGTAATGAACAAGCGGATGAGCTCACAAGAAAATGAGGACTATTTTCAATAAGTTTGGGGCATTATCGAGGAAAATATCACAAAGACTGCCAACCTAAGGTGGCATTCTGATTCTGCGGTGATCTGCAAGGACATAATACACATAGGCAAAGAAAATTTTTCTGGAAATACTTTTTCAAAAATTTAGAGGTAATAGACGGCACGAACTTCAAAGACCTTCTTGGCTCTCAAAAGCAAATTGGATGTTTCACCAGGGAGATTGTTTAAGTTTTTGATATTTTTAGATAAATTCAACCGGTTCCACAGCGATCGCGATGGGCCCGATTTGGGGCCTGGTGTTTGATGACATACCCATCATATCCCAGTTTTAATTTAACCTAACATATCGCAAGTTGGGACATCGGGACAATGTCGAAGTAAGAAACCAAGTGGCGAAATGCCTGAACAGGGGCCTAATCATTCAAAATGTACCAAACAGAACACTATAAGGATTTAGTTGTGATAGCTTAACTCCTAGACAAAATCGAGCGCAAAGAATTTTAGAAAAAGAGGCTTTGGAAATACTAACCAAAGTCGTACAAGTCACACGGTCTTACTCTACCATATAAGTTTGTTATTAAACAACAAAGCCACTTGATAATATATTGCAGTGGTGAACAACAAATTCAGAGAGATTGCCATCTATGTAAGAATAGCACGCGGGGACGAGAAACAGATTCTAAAGTTATTTTGGTCAAACCAGAAGCAACTCAACACCGACATTTGCTACTAAAATTCTCCGTGATAAAAACGCCCATCAACGACAATAAGAAAAGAGGCCAGCATCAAGCGCTCAATTTGCGAGAATGGCTTCAGAATGGCATAAACCAAGTTAAAGAACTAAGCATACACGGTATGTGGAACAACTCTGAGAGAAATGGAAAAAAAATATGAAAAAATTCTGTACGGTATTTCAAAAGGCCGGGCCCATATATACAGGTACATGCAGAACGAGCTTTTCAGTTTCACTGTGTGGAAGTAAAGTCAGGAAGAGTAAACTACCAATCTATGAAAAACTGTCACATACTCGAACTATGAAAATATGGACAATCGAAAACGCTATATAATTAAACGACAAGGCAGTCAATGTAATGATGGAGATCCATCCATCGCCACACTTCGAAAGATCTGCATCTACGAGGATGGGTCAATAAATCCCTTAAAATTGAAATAAAGAGTACCCTCATCAGCACTTTTTATTTTTCAACATAATCTTCTTTTACCTCGATACACTTCGTCCAACTTCGACTTCAAAAAGCTCTCAAAATAGGCGATTACTTCAAATGGTTGTCACAACAAAACTATTTGACAGATCTGTCTGAAAATTTTGGTGCCTTCTTTCAAGGGATGCTTTTTAACGAGCAAAATGTTGGTTTTGAAGTGGCAATGCCATCTATTTTAATTTTCATTGACTTATTGACCCACCCTCGTACTTGGAAGAAGTGTTTACTGGAGCGCTTGGATTTCAAAATATACCCGCAACCTTATAATAACACGCGGTCAAAAGGAAAGTTGAATATGCAGTGGGAATGACTGGAGAGTTCGAAGTTAAAGTTGGAGTACACCAAGGCAGTGTAAAAGGTTTTTAACTTTTTATATAATAAGGGGCCGACTTATGTTCTTTTCGCCTATGAAAGCCCAATATTTTTGTTGCTGAATATATGCCCAGTGCTCCAGCTGTAACACCAAAATTCAGCTAGGATATTTTAATTCAAGGCTTTCTTAGGAAGCCCCCGCTACAATAGATTATTTTAGCAGTCAGTATGCGGTTCCACATATCAACATAAAAAAAAGGGACCTGTCTAACGATATTGCGTTCGACGCCAGCCATTCATCTAGCATTCTAGGTTTCCTAGGCTCGGATTATTACCTTGTTGGAGCCAGAGTATGAATCACTGGCACAACAGAGTCAAGTCAGAATATCAAAGTTTGACGTCGAAAAGCTGAAATCACAACAAAATCCTGAAATCTTTTCCGGCACCTTTCCCTCAAGCTCTCTCAAAATCCTAGGCGCATTTAAACGAACAGAAGATCACCAATGGGAATGTTTTCAACGAACCCTCAGAAAAGCAAATAGAGCTGCATTGTATCGAACGATTGAAGCTGTTTGTGGGCTCTTCGAGCAGAAAGGAAAACGAGAGGACGTTTGAAATTTAAATTAAGGAATAACACAAACATTCAAGGTTTACAAAGCTAAAATGGAAAGTTGCAAAAATAAATATGCGAAACTAGTAGCAAAGTTGCAGTCGGAGTTGGTTTCAGGTCAGGACGACAGATCTAGGGAATCTCCTGAGATTTCAGATTGACAATCTGAAATCTGTGCTGACTTCAAAGCCGCATACGACAGCATGCATAAGGAAGAACTATACTACGCTTTGTCTTATTTTGACATTCCTGCTAAACTCATGATGAGTGTACGATGATTTTAGAGAGTCCTCGCATATCCACTAAGGTTTGTAATGAATTTAACGAGACCTTGAAGGTCAGAAAAGGTCTTAGACAGGTCGGCGCGCTGTAATGTGAAATTTTTACTATATTTTTTAAGGTACGATAAATGAGTACAACACAAATTTTCTTACATGCTAGCGAGAAAGGCTTGTTTGTTGAAACCCAAACTGTAGTGTCGCCTAAGAAACTAAGTATCCAACAACCCCGTGTAGCGACTTATGCCTTAGGAGCATTGTCATATGAGTTATCAATATATTTCATTTGAAACCCAAATTGCTAAAAAATAAAAACATTTCTCATCTCTGACAGTATAATTACCATTTTATTCGATTGTCGTCCTAAAAGTTATCGAAGTTCAATGTGCCCCATATGCATTGAACCACAACACTCCCTTTTACGTGGCTCTTGAACCCTTTGTCTGCAATAATTGGGCCAAAAAATATGTGCGCCTACGTTTCTACGATTATCGTTTTCGATTAACACCTCGTGACAAAATTCCACTGCAGTATTACATCTTTAATAGCACAGCAACTACAGTGATAGAAGGGTGAACAGGAAAAAAATTCCGACAATTTCTGCATGAATTCCTGCCGGAACTAAATACAGTAATCGTGGTTCCATTCTGATAACTCCACGTCTGACACAATCATCTCACGCGGAACCTAGTACCAGCGAAATGTTCCCCCTGAAAAAGCCTCCGCCCGCATTCATTTTGTTGTAAACACTCGTATACCGCTGTATCATGCCATAGCAGCCATGTCACAGTCTCGAACACACACATCCGAATAAACAAAGCCCTAACCCATTGCGAACTAATTTTCCACGTAAGTAATCACGAGACCGAAAATGTTTTGTGCAAAAAGAAGGGTTCACGGTCTTGGTCCCGAGACGACAATAGTGCTACAACCACAGTACATTGCCTGCTTAGGTGGTTGATAAAACTTTGTACCCCTAAAGCATTGGCCCTTACAACTTAGTCGTGCTTGATGCTACTACCACTCCTAATGCAGGTGCTGACTCCAATCCATGAAAATTAGAGATGTGAAAGTTTGAAGTTCAGTTAGATACAGTTTCACGCGAGTTGTGGCAGGTGCACAAGCTGCAGCCCCATTCTCAATATTAAGACGTGCATCATCTACATGAGGTGCTCCATTATTAAGCAGTTTAACCATAGTACGGATAGCTTATGAGCAATAACCGATCAACCACGAAGGTGCTTCTCTGAGAGTCGAAATTGATTGAAACTATTTTGTGGAGGTTTTGTACGACAGATAAAACTGTGGAAGGGGAAGCTATTGGGGGTTAAGCCGCAAGATAAATGAATTTTAATAATCAGATGGAAGGTATGTAATCACTTTGGCAGTTCTGACGAAATCGAGGTTTTGTTTTGAGGTCAGGCAATTACTTTTACGAATACGAATAGAAGTTAAAACCAGTTACTGACGGCACTGACTGGCAAAATAATGAAGTTCATATCGGTGTACAGGGTTGGGTACCTTATGGTTTTTTGGTTGAGAGGCAAATGAAAATGTCTGGGATCTTTGTTCTACGGGCGTACATTGTACATTTTTGAGTCATGATTGCCTCAGGTGGTACACTGAGTCATGGTGGACTTTGTTAGAAAGGTTAACAACGTAGTTATTTAGGTAGATGGATGTTAAATGTGCGCAAAATGGATGCGGATACGAAATGTTGGGTTGAAAATATGAAACGTACTTCTCCTTGTCGAGAAAGTAAAGTGAGTTTTCACTATCTCATCTCAATTGTTGGGTGGTATCTTATCACAAGGTTACAATTTGTTTGTGTTCTCAATTGTCGTTCGCAAAATACCCAAAGGAATAAGTTAAGGGTTAAACAACTTCAGGTTTGTTGAAGTCCAAACTTAAATCATCGCCTCCTTGCCAGATACCTGATTAACAGCTATCAAATTAAAAGTGAGCAAATGGTAAATAAGTAAAGTAGTAAGACCGGACAAGCAGATGTGTACTTGTCAATGTAGCACAAAAATACCACGAGATGAGCTTGAAAAAAGAAGGACTACGATCTCCAGCATTTATGTTATTTACAAAGCTAGCATAATACATCTTAACAAACTGAGAAAGCGAAACCTAAAGGACCCTGACCGGACCCTGACCGGACCCTGATCGTACGCCGGATTGTTGTAAGTGATTTAAATTGACTCGGATCAGTACCTTGTTGCCTGTCAAAGTATGAAGGCGAAACTGCTAAACTCTTTGATCTGAGTAATAAAGCCTCATGTAATTTGCAGTAGAGGTACTAGTCAAACATGTAAAATTGAAGAGCCTCAGCCTTAGCGAAGGTGCTCGGACGCTAGAGGGAAGAAAACCCTTCTAATAATCGGACACGACCCTTGTTGAATATCGATTTGGAGAAGCCATCCCAACCTATTAAATCTTGTGTCTGCTTCCAGGACCGTCATGTTCAAATTGGTTTTACAACCAGCAGTGCTCGAATAACCTTATGAGGTCCAACTTAAGTACGATATATGAAACCTATAAATGTGAAGCCCAAACTCTGACCCGCGGTAGCCTATTGCATCTATAAAAGCCACAGAACCGTCCCTGAATTGTTCAACGCCTTAAATAAAGCGAAGTTGGATAAAACCTCCTCCTGTTTCATCATCCACCACTGTTCCTTTTAGAAACCACTGCAATAGGTAGTTAAGAGTTTCGGATCTTACAAGACCCGATAGTATCCTCTCCATACAATTACAGAAGGCTTTCCAGAATGTTAATCTGAAAGATTGATAACCCATCGGTACAGTGCCCTATTTCTGTAATTTCTATACCCAGTAAAGCAAATCATATATATATCCTTGACGGAGCCTTGATGATGGGTATCATCCATCCTTCCCACTACATCAGGTATTGTCTGGATACCAAAAATGTTACGACCCATTGCAAAATCACTCTTTCTAAATGAATATAGAACAATATCGTTCCTTGATATTGGGGCAGCATTCTAAAGTCATCACCTCCTCAATCATCTACTCTCTTCACTTCTGAATATAAATGACTCTGTCTGCAACTTGACGCACTTCATTCTCAACAGAAGAGGCTTAAATGCAAGTTTTGGCCGATGATCTGCAAAAAGAAACCTCACTGAACGTTCCCAGAGGATATTCCTCCTTCTCACTAATTAAACCTAGCCCTAGAGTGATAGTTTATGCAGATCCTTTATATTTTCCTACAAATACCCCCAAACCTCTATAACTTTCTCCAGAGGTCCGTTCAAAAAGGAGCTACTCTTATTCACAAGAAAAATCAAGATACCCTCCAACATCATCACGTTATATGACATCCTTCTCTGTTTCTTCAGAAGGCCTTATTCTGGCAGCGTACTAAGTTAGACGGAAAGTGATATGAAGCAAAACAAGCTGACTTTAAAATTAAATTGGTGCGTTAAGTACCTCTTCAGCAGCGGCCTTCCATGTAATTCCATGTTCTACCTATAGACTTTCCAGCATAAATATTCTAAAAGAAGGGCATTCCAATCTATTCACATGCTCCTCCGATTAACACAATTGTCTGAGATTGACTTCAATAACCCAACTCCTGAAAGGAGCAAATGGAGACAGCACGAAGTCTTTGTTAGTAAGTTGATTTAAATCTTCATAGAAGGTTATAGGACAGCCAAATATCTTAGTGCATGGACACGGACCCTTCAGTTTACCGAGGTACTGTACAGTTTACAGTCTTCCAGCTTACCAATGTCAATCCACAAACGTGAGCTCTTCAAGACCCCTTAGTCATACTATCAAAACAAATGTGAAATATCTGGGGAAATATGTCCATATGTGGATCCTAAACGATTAGGAGAGCTAATCACCTTTAGAAGAAGAAATATCTCCAAACTCACAAATATAATCACTTGATACTCTGGGACTGGAAGACTTTTTCAGCGATTGCGTATTGCTCTTAACAATTTTAAGATAAAAATTTTGACCAACTCATCGACTTTGCGGTATCAAAAAGAGGAACTAGAAGAATTTGTTCTTTGTAAAACATCATCTTGGTCTTTCAAACTTAGTCGTTTTGCCAAACTAGAGTAGCAGATATTAAATTTCCTGAGATAAGTTTTCGACGTAAACAAACGCCTGACTACGATTTGTCATAAAAGCCCACTCCCCGAGAGAGAATAAGGACGACATTAGCAAAGACTACTTCAATTAGCAATAAACCTTACGAGCAATGCCCTAAGTATGACGTGAAAATCGTTCTTTGAAAATATGGTGAGGAAGTATAGCCTCCATGCCGTCAGCCCCGGGAACGCTCACAGGCTTATTGATTTTGTTACGGGACGTAATGTAACTATAGCCAGCACACGATATGCACACCTTGACATCCATAAAAAGACCTGTGTGTCGCCTCATCAACAACCAAATTGATCATATTGCAATAGACGCAAAGCACTCTTCGAATGTTTTGGTTGTGTCCGAACGTTCCGAGAACCTAGCACCGACTCGAAATATTACGTTGTTATAGCTACAATTGTTATAAGACGGCTACAATTGCAAGAGCCCGCAAAGTTTTTTTCGACCAAATATCCCTGAACTTCTCAAGAAATCCGGTGCCGCCAGCAGAGAGGCCGGCTCTGATGTGTTGGGTATGAATTCACACAGAAAAACATACACCTGGTTCAATGACTGCTTTACGAACAGAAAAGAAGGCTAGGCTCCCTAGGCTTAAGAAAAAAAGAAAGAGCACGAAAAACGTTCGATCGAGGCCTTACAGAACAGCTGTCCAAACAATGAAGTTCGGAAGTTTTGTCTAAGCTGTAAAATCCGAATAAAAATCCGCAACGATGGGGAAAAAATCTCATAGTATAGGGTTTTCTAATAACGACTTGACAACTTTTTTTTTTACATAAAAGGCAAACCATTTGAGATATTTTAAAAACTTTATTATGAATGGAACTCGACTTCGTTCATATGGCCACCGCGGGCACGTTTGCAGCGGTCGATTCGTTGGACCCAATTTTCGACGACTCGGCCACACATTTCGGCCGATGTTGGCTCTGAGCTCTTCCAACGTCGTCGGTGTGTTGGCATAAACCAATGACTTAACGTAGTCCCACAGAAAATAGTCAAACGGCGTTAAATCGAACGAACGAGGTCTAAGAATCTGGAAAGATTATTTCTGCACGCTGTTAAAATGGTGATGGCGAACAATATTCCACTGTCGGGCAGAATGAACCATTCAACTTGGACAAAGACAGGCAAGATTGCCATCCACCCGACCAAAACGAAGTAATTACTAACTCAACACAGTCATTTCCAAGCTTACCTGTATAAAACAGCACGTGGCGACTGAACACGGAGCATACATCAGCCTATCTTCAAAGTATGTACGACGAATAGAACCCCAGCATTGTTTGTTGGATCCTAAAGAGGAGAGAACGCCTGAACTGTGCCAACTACATCGAAATAAGTCTCCTCTACATCGCCTATAAAATCCTGTTTGCCGTATTATATGTCCGCATAAAACCCATGATTTAGACCAGAAAATTCCAAAGTTCCAAATCAAAACATACAACTTCCTTATCGATTTCAAAGCCACATATGACGGTATCTATAGAGTTGAACTACTTTTTTTTGGCAAGCTCATTTGACTATACAGGATGACGATGGAGTATGCACGCTGCTCCGGTAATGACAAAAACCGAGATCTCGAATGTCAGAAAAGGACTTAAACAAAACGATGCGTTGGCATGTAATTCTTTAATAACGTTCTTGAAAAAGTTGTGCGAAACTCACAAGTTGACTCGAGAGGCAGCATCTTTCAAAGATCTATTCAGTTAACGTAATGGGAATAACACAGCGACAGAGCGAGCTATCAATGGAGTATTTGTGACTACTGAAACAGAAGCGGCAAAGATGGATTTACGGGTTAATGAAGGAGGAACAAAGTATATTATATCAAAAGTGAAGGACACACAACATCAACGCATAGGACAACACGTCACGATATGCAGCTGAAGCTTTGAGGTAGTAAAAGTCTTCATCTGGCTCGGTTCCGGTTCGAAAAGTTTTCGACTGCGGCTTAGAAGGACAACGACTTTGAGGATGACTTTATTTTAGGTTGCGCACACAAGTGGAAGAGGACCTTACTCAATATAGTGTGCGCAACTCAAGGCAGCTTACAAAAGATCCCGCTGGCTGGAGAGGCATGTTAACTGAGGCCCTGGTCTACCCCAGACTGTAGGTAAGATACCAATTTTTCGTCGAATGTGCACTAGGTTGTCATTCTCCTCGGCTACTTTGCCACTACTATGGTGATACATGTGCATGTTTCTTGTTCACAACACGTCGATATCATCTTCGTGTACAAACACAGCCTTAGCACAAGGCTAATGAAATTACATTTAAGCCGAAATCATAGTCATAGTCTCATAACGACTTAAAAGCTTTTTGAAGGGTTGTTATAAATTCTATGATCCACTCACCAAAATCACGCGGTGAATATGGTTAGTTTCCTTGGTTTCCGAGTTGAGGTCAAGTCGATGAAAGATACTCCAGAACAATTTATTAGTTATCTTAGCGACTTGAAACTGGTCGATGTTATTTTGGGTCAGAAGCGACAATAGTAAGAGCTAATAAAGGCGTTCCATGAAAACCTCAGTCCGATCCTATAAATTGTATATCTCGAGAGTTTTCACATACAGAATTGCGGGTGCTTTGCACCTCCAATCCATATTCAAAAATCTTGTTGTGGACGTAGACTCTACTTCGACGAATGGTTTTCCTTCACAAGAGGATTAGATGTTTCGAATTTGAAGTCACCTGTCAGTTGTGGAAAATCCACATGTTTTTTCGGTATCCCTGAGTTATAGAACTAAGGATATCCTCCTATTCTTTCCTTCTGATTCCATGTTGTTCCAAAGGTTAGCATTTGGAATACACCAAAATATGAGTATAAGTACTTCAGTTACTAGAAGTTTTCCACATCGTTATTCCCAACAATGAGGTATTTTATTTTATTTATACTCTCATTAGTTACCACCAAAATATGTCCTGTCAATTACTATGTCCAACACGACCATAAATACTGCCAACAAAATTTCACTACTGGCCTAAGTCCTTCCTGATATTTATTGAATCCAAGTTATATGACAAAATGTCACGCTAAAAACGAAAGGTATCCCCTTAACCTATCTGAAGCTTGCAATAAATAACTTAACCTATCCGCTACGAATGATATTGTGTCCAACAAATGAATAACCACAAGATAGCAGTACAAAACCCCTGCAATACTACGAAAAAGCGCAAAAAAAAACTGTCAAATAATTTATACACCCATATATGACCCCCGAACTGGTTCTCATAAAATATGGAACTGCGAGGAGTGCGTTAACACTGAAAAAGTGTAACACTTAAAAAACAAAAGTCACCATGCGCCGTAAAACATGCTGACCTATAAAAGCGTAAGTAATGTCGGCGAGAAATACACCACTCCGAGCACTTAAAACCAAATTTACTTGCCAAGAACTCATGGTGGTTCTACCTCAATAGTCAGTTGATTTCCACCATCGGATGTCGCTGGCTTTTTTTTATATTTATGGAGTTTTTAAAGCCCCCAAAGTGACGGTGCAAAATTGGCATTAAAACGAAGAAAAAATCACCTTTTCCACTTGACTGCTAAGGACGTGATTTATGATTCAAAAAACGGCAGCGATAAAAATTTGACTGATGGCTAAGAAGCCAGTAATACAGGTTGTGCGCACTTTCGCCTTTGAAGAGCCACTAATTTGTCTGTAACCTTGAGGTTAACACCACTGAGGTCAAGATAGTATAACAGGAATCCAACAAACTCACAAAAATAGTAAAATTTAACCCAAAAGCACCACTTTGTCAATTGTAACTTGCGGAGATCATAATTAACCAAATTGATTGGTGGTCGTTGCAGCCACAATTCAAACTCCAAAAACCCGGGTAGGCCTACAGAGTTTGAGTCTCTGTCTATTTTGTGTATTTGTCAACAGATTTGTTCGTGCTGAAATATTAATGTTCAATTACCATGTCAATTGGTAGAGGCTGAGAGGATTGGCCTTGTAATTGAGTTACAATCCACTAACTCCGTAATGGACAGAGGGAGCAACGAAGTGATATTGATTTTGATGAAGATGGTGCAGTAATAACATTTCGATTGACCGAGTTATCGTTAGTTACAATTGAATTTAGAATGAATACAAGCCAACCATAGAACTTATGTATTCGTACGGATAGCAGTCCTTTACAGAGTGGTTGAGTTATGAAACTTTGGTTTGTTTGATTATTTCATTAAGCAACAAGGGCTTTCCATCCATACGTGCTATGCCTTCGTTGACATGAACAATAAGAGTGCCTAGGTTTGATGGTTTGTGATTGACGGTTGACAGATTTAAGGGACTGAGGTGTTCCTACTGACAGAAACGGAGAATTCTATATGACAACTGAATAGCTGGAGAACGATTAAGGCTTTATCATCATCAACTCAAATCAAATCAAATGATCAGGACTCATCTCATGCAAGATTTCACAATTTCACAGTTAAGCACAAGTGAGACAAATCCGTCAGTAACACAATTCTTCTGAAGAGAATATACTAAGACATATTGAAATCCCAGCCGAATGTTGGTTGCCTTTAGCAGTTCCTGCTCTAAGAAACAAAGAGACACTAGAAGGCCTTTAGAACTTCAACAAGGTAATAGAAACCGAAAAATCTTCCATAAATTTGATACAAATTTAGAAATGAAAAATAGAGGGTACACCAGATAGCTCTAAGACCCAGTAAATGTGCTGTAGGCCTTTTAAATTGAGATCTGAGTGCACACCTACTCCAACACCAATAGCAACTATAGACTCATTCTTCCCTGGCAAATATGAATTCCTAGAGGTCGTACCAAAACCTGGGTTATAGACTCATTCTCCGCTTACAAATAACCTGGCCTGATTTCAATTATACCAATCATGCTTCAAAAAACAGAGTAGGCTATGATATCATTCCTAAAAAGACTATTTAGCAATAACATCAAATAAGTCCAGCTATACCTATCTTAAAGCCAGCCATACCTACCCAGACCCATACGCCCAATATCATACATTTCAAAAACTTTAGAAAAACTGCTTGACATTCATATTCGAAATAATCTGCACCTTAAAGACTTAGCCTCAACCCAGCATACCTATGCAGAAGTTGTCAGCACGATTGAAAAATGTCTGCACGATAAAGAACACACATTAGCGTTCTTCTCTGACATTGAAGGAGCCTTCAACAATATTAACGTCCACGTTATAAGTAAAAACTTAAGAAATATTGGAGTTCATCATACACGAACGAACCTAATAACTGTATGCTCCGCAAGAGGAACATTAATATAACACTAGGTAATACGGTATTGAAGGTCACCACCTCGAGGGGAACCCTGTGGACCCTAGACTAATGAAATACTTCTGAATCCAAAGGGGGAATATAAGCCACCTCACACGCGGATGATATTACCGACAAATTCAATTTCATGGTCAGTCAATTTCTAAACTATACCTTAGAATCCTTGGAGACTGGGCCGAGCTCTATAACATAAGTTGTGAATCAACCCGCAAAAAGCAGAGCTCGTTCTCTTCGTACATAAAAGGATAACGCCACAATTTGACCTTCTTTCCATAGATGGGATAACTCTCTGATTATTGAATAGTGCTAAATACCTTGGCATTGTACGAGTACTAGATAGTAAGCTAAGTTAGAAGCTTAATTTCAAAGAACAAGTAAAGAAAGCAACGATGGCCTTAAATGCTTGTAGCCGTATATTTCAGAGCAAATGGGGACTTGGTTTCAAGACAAGCCTATAGATGTACACGGCTATCGTCAGACCCATCTTATCCTACGGCAGCTTAGTGGCAGTCAACAAATTAAACTAGCAGCCATAGGATGCCTACGGATGTAGGCCCAAATCCAACCGCGATGCTCAATTCAGCTGATCGGCGCCGAATCGACATTTCTGGGTCTTCTTTGATACTGGCTACGGCGGCCAATAGGACGCTTGAAGAAAATTATCACATCATCAGCATACATGTACATTTTACAGTTTTTAACGATGCGCGGGATGTCATTATTAAAAAGATAAAATAACAGTGGACCTTAAACTGAACCTTGTGGAACACCTCCACTTATAGTTTTAGGGTTAGGGTTCTGTTACTACAATTTTAGCTCTTTTACTATTTAAGTAATAGAGAGTGACCAATGCAGTCAAACGCTTTGAAAAGTCTAGCAAAACTACAATGCCAATTTCATTAGAATTTAAAGCAAACCGAATGTCACTTTTCACTTTTAAAACAGCAGATTCACAAATGTGTTTAGTGCGAAAACCGGACTGCCATTTCGATATTTTATTATTGACACATAAGTACTGCTGCATTTGATAAAATAATATTTTTTCAAACGCTTTTGACAGAAAAAACAAAATACTGATAGGTCTCAAATCAGCTGCTCGACTAGGATTTGACTATAGGTATAGGTGCAATGTAAGCTACCTTCCATTTATCAGAAAATCTAGAACTTTAGATACAATGATTGAATATGTGATGTATATAAGGTATAATTTGATGCTAAATAAGTGAAGTGAAATACCATCCGGTCCAATGGCATTAAACCTCACTGACTGAATTGCATTAAATACATCAAACTTGTCGATACACTGGAAACAAAAACTTGACTTCCACGATTCAAAAACGACGATTCAGATACATTCAGACTAAATGTATTTGGGGATGTATCTAAAACCGGTATAAAAAGTGAACTCATTTCATTTGGAGATATCGAACATTTAGATGCTTTTTTACCAGTTGTTACTCCTAAAGCTTTTAGATTTTTCTAAAGTTTTCTTAAATCTATTTTAGAGTTTCAAGTTTACAAAGAAAATAAGCTCTTTTGGAATTCCGAATTAGGGTGTTAGCTTCGTTACGAGAAATACAGTATCTTAGTCTGTAATTCAGTGTAGGATACCGTTCTCTCTCAATAATTTTACATTGAATTTCATAGTTATACCACGGACAAGTTAAAGACTTAATACGCTTAGTGATAGTAGGGACAAAATTATCAAACAAAAAGTTGACTAAATTATTAAAGATTTCAATATTCTCGTTTACATTTGGTGTTAGATAAATATCATACCAGTTTAAACCATAAAGTACCTTGGTTAGTTCAAATAGGTTAATGTCTTCATAAGATCTCTAGTTTATTATATTATCACAGTTGGATCTACCTACATTAAATTAAAAAAAAAAAAAATTTTACTTCGGTGTTATAGGTTTCAAAGATTTGGATATTCCGGTGAATGTTGCGTCCTATGTGGTGAGTCTCATGATTCAGAAGGATGCATTGCATCATTTTAAATGAGAAAGAAGACAAACCAGTTCCTACTCTTAGGTGTGTAAATTGTAACAAAATTGGGGATGCTGCCAGTTATCACGGCTGTCCATCCTACCTAAAGCATAAAGAAAAACAAGATTTATTAACTCAAAAGGCATGTTGCGAACAAATATAGATCTATAGTACAAGGTGCCATAAATTCATTGACCAACCAACATGTGTTATATGCCGACAAGGCTAAAATGGATTGCTCTGACCGCATGAATAACAATCAAGGTACGTTAACCGAAAATCAGCATAAAAACAAACAGATATTTACGACAAACAAACAATTTGGTGTTCTTAACAATTTTTTTTTCAATGAGTCGAAGAATCTTTTCAACATTCCGTTTAAGGAGTTGCTAACAAAAATTAGACAATTTCGGCAGGTTCGGAGTTTTTAGCCACTAAGCTCAAATATGTCTCCTAAATGAAACAAGACTATCCTCGAACCATAAGCTCATTTTTGATAGCTTTGATCTAATCCCTTGCTACTCAGCTAAAAGAACAAATGTTATCTTAGACCAAAGGTATAAATTTATTGTTATTTAGTGACAGGTTTTCCGTTTGCCTAGTATCAATATGTAGTAGCTCCGGCTTTCGAAAAAATATTTTAATAGGAAGCACGATTAGCCAACGAGCTTGAAAGACTTTACACTCTTATCGCTTCATTTGATACTTGGAGAAGATTACAATGCACACCATACAGAATGTGGGGGCACAGTCCACAACTAAAATGGGAACGTAACACATAACTGGTTCTACTACAACGGGCCGTACCTAAATGTAGACATAGTTTCTCCCAATAGCTCTACATTTCACAGATCTTTATCTGTGCTTGACTTTTTTCTAATATCTACTTCCCTCATTTGTTATAGCCTTTCTAACAAATTCTGATCATTTTGGGATTAGGTTACATCTTAGAGTGGTCGAGTTTATGCCAATTTTACAACCACCGGCTGCGTACAGATGTTTCAAAAGTACTGATTGGAAAGCTTTTAGAACAGAAGAACTGAAAGGAATATCTCAAATGTGGAAGTAGATATTTGTATATCGAAATGAAAAAAAACAACGTCAGTATTCAGATACATTCTTCTATTCTTAAGGTGAAACATTTAAAATACCTTAATGTATCAGAGATTACTAAATCAAAAAGACAATACCACCGAAATCTTAACAGTGTTTATAATGAATATCGGCAACTTCATGCTAAGATTCAGTGTTTAAATAAAATTATTTAAGACAAAGTGCGGATAGATAACACACAATAAATGTACGAAAAAATTGAATTAAATAAGACCTTTGCCTCAAATATTTAAGGAAATTGATAAGATAACCGGACGGAAATTCTTTGGAATTAATACCTTCAAAGACCCACAAGTCCACAAAGGAGAAAATCTTAAAATATAAAAGACTTTCTACCAATCCCTTGCTATCTAATATAGGAAAACTGTTCGAGAGTCATATACAGGATGCGGCAATTGAGCAGTTTGGAGGGGCACCGTCCGAACGGCCGGTGATGGGGGTAGGCAGCTGCACTAGGTTTCATTTTGTTCTGTCGGCATTCCCATTTAATAGCAAACATAGTTTGGACCTGAGTACATCGTGGCTTAATCGTGCGTTTTATGACAACAACCGATCTGTAATTGCGACGCAAAGAGTTTTTCAGCGACGCTTTAACATTCTGCGCAATAATGCTGTTTCTATTGCGAACATAATTCCGTCCTGGATTTGGCAGTTGGAGGAAACTGGTAGCACACTAAGAATAGATGCACATGGCCCACGAAGATCTATCAGAAGACCAAAAAATGTGGAGCTGGTGAGAGCGGCGCTCGAGCAATCGCCAAGCTGAATTTTAAATTTTCATCCCTTCTAAATAATAACGACTCAAGAATTGAACCCAGCAGACTACGCCAACCGCCAAATTCTGTGTGAGGAAATGAAATCCTGAGGCAGCATTTCTCAGCAGCGACGAGGCACATTTTCACATGAGCGGGGTTGTGAATAAATAAAATTTTCGCTACTGGGCTGTAGACAACCCCCAAATTGTTCACGAAAAACCGCTACATTCTCCTAAACTGACGATGTGGTGTTGCATACCACAATTCGGCGTTATTAGCCTGTATTTCTTTAAAGAAGGAGGCGTGACCGTGACCTTCAATATTACAAAATTTTCTGCAGCCCCGACTGGAAGTGGTTGTTGAAGAAGAGGGATTAGGGAATGTTTGGTTCCAACAGGATGGAGCTACAGCCCACACAGCCCGATATTCTCTAAATGCTTTAAGAAAAATGTTTCTTGGACGTCTAGTTTCTTTGAGAGGTGACATGGGGTGGCCTGCGTGGTCGCCGGATTTAAACATATGCGACTTCTTTCTTTGGGGATATATTAGGGAGTGCTTAAACGTCGCCCCCAAAACCTGCTAGAACTAAAGGAGCGCCCTATCCTTTCAGGTATGGTTAAAAGCTCAATCCTAGGACCGATTTTATCTTACAGTACAAGACAGTAAGTCCTTGAAACACAAGATCAATGGAAGAAATATTTCCATAAGAGATGAAGTAAAGTTACTCGGTATTAACTTTCATAAGAGTCTCAGTTTCAACAAACATGCCCGAAAAGTGTTAAACAAAGCAAAAATGATCACAACAACTCTGAAGTCACTGCTTAACTCTTAACAAGTGTCTTCGAATACCAAATTGCTAATGTACAAGACCAGTTATCACATGCCGCTCACTCCTTTCAACAACTTCATATCTCAAAAATTGAAGATTTATAGTTATTTCTGTTTTCAGAATGCCGTGAAAGAGTGGTAATACCTGCATATATCTTTAATTCAATATTAACTCAGAAGTGTCGTTTCTGCATAATAAAATATGTTTATGTCGTTTGGTGCAAGAGTGTATTATTTCTTCACAAAACAGTATTTCGCAAAAGGTAAAAGCATTTTTCATTCTTAGTTTAGTACCAAAAAAATATTATTTTGTTTTGTCAGTTTTGTATGGGAATCTGTATGCTGCAGGAATCCATCGTTTTGGATTCAGGTCTGACGAGTCAAGCTGCCCATGTTCTTCATTGGCATCAAGCAGTTCCAGTGATTCAAGTGATGGAAACGATTCTAAATATATACTGATGAGTATAGATGATACTGATGCAGACAAAAATTATAACCTTGCATCTGTCGAAAAAACCAGTGAAGATGAATTCCAGAAAAACATTAACCGTGCTGTTATCATGGCCTAAACACCTTCAAGCAATGATGTTAGTAAGGTAAATGCAACTTTCAACACTCAAGATGTCCCTCATTCAGCCCATCAGGGGCTGCACAGTTAGAGAAACTGCTAACCTAACTGTAACTACAAGGTGGCGTACAATTTATCACCCTATCGGAAGATGGTATAATTTTAGCAAATGGCGTCGTACGTCGATCATATTTGACATCTATGAACTAGACAGCTGCGGTATACAAACAGACAAGTAATGGAGCGCTATACTCCGCAAGGGAGTAGAATAATTGTGTCGATGTTTTTGTCCAGTAATTGGTCGATGGTGTTAGCGCAGCGTGAATTTCGACGTCGATTTCCTTAACGTGTCCCGGAAACTGGGCAAACATTCCAGCGCTTAGCTACTTGACTCGAACAGAGTGGAACCACAGGACACCATGCCGAGAATATCGCAGCTGTGGTTGCCGATGTCGCTGAGAAAGAAGTAACATCAACCAGACGACGGGCTATACAAATGGGCATCACCAGACGGACCCTAAAGCGAATTTTAGTGAAAGACTTACACATGTTCCCGCTGAAAGTGCAAACAGTGCATCAGCTAATTCCTTCTGACCGTCAGTCGAGTGTGAATTACTATAAAGCCATCCTCAATCTCAACAATGAAGAGGACGATTTTGTGTCGAAAATCATCATGAGCGACGAGGCGCATTTCCACTTAAGGGGTTACGTCAATAAGCAAAATCTTCGTTTCTGGGACACTGATCCGGGGCATCTGCGTGTGATGCACAAAAAGCCATTACATCCACTCAAAGCCACTGTGTGCTGCGGCATTCACGCAGGAGGAGTGATTGGGCCTCATTTTTTGAAGATGCCATCGACAATACGGTCAATATTACTGGCGAACGCTACAGTGCCATGAATAAGAAGTCGTTTATTTCTTACTGCCGGAATTGGATGAGTGGGGCTTAGTGAGCACGAGCAGGATCGCCCGACTTAATCATTCGAGACTTCTTGTCGCGGGTTTATACCAACTTGAAGTCGCGGGTTTATACCAACTTGAAGTCGCGGGTTTATACCAACAAGCCTCACACAATTGCAGCCCTAAAGGACAATATTCGACAGGAATGCAAACAGTTATCACTGAAAATCTTGCGGAAAGTCATGGAAAATGCGATGAAACGGGCACAAATGTGTATCAACACTGGCGGCAGCCACTTGGCGGATATCATCTTTTCCACTCAACACAAACAATTGTTAAGGTCCAAACAAAGATTTCCATCACTCAAAATCTTTTTTTTTATTTATTAAAAAAGTAATTCAAAAACAAAATTGGATGATTAATTTTCCGCCACCATGTAGTACCCCTTTCTCAAGCAGCAATGCTGTTCCAAATACTCCTGACCTACAACCAATAATGCAGAAACCTCCGTTGCTACTAAAGTTGATATTCTGAGTCCAGTTAAAAAATGTAAACGAATAGAAATGAATCCAGCTGTAAAAGGAACATGTTGAAGGCAGCTAGAAATAGTGAGAAAGTGTACGAAAGTCACCCAAAGAAACCTGAAAAACGTGTAAAAGAAGCAAGAAAAATTAAACCTCCTCGCAAAGATAAATGCCGATTAAAGTGCTCCGAAAAAAATAACTGAAGTTGAGAGGAAGAGTGCTTTTGATGCGTATTGGAACCGAGGAGGGAGTTTATTCATAACTGTACAACAGAAATTAAGCCTTAATATCGTTACGTGCGCGAAGGTGGACAAAGGCCACGAAGAAATCATAATGCTGCGTTCTTTTTTAATCTTGGTGACAGACGCATTCGTGTTTGTAAGTTGTTATTCAGAAATACCTTAGATATCAATGACCGCCCTATTCGCACTGTCTTTGAGAAGAAAGATAAATTGGCAAGTGCCGTTCTGGCCGAAAATAAAAGACGAAAGCACGATAATCCAAGATGAACGAAGCTGTGAGAAATAGAGTTGCAGACCATATTGCCAGATTTCCGTGAATTGAAAGTCATTTAACGCGCAAAAACACCACGAAACAGTATATTGAAGAGGATAGAACCATAACTGACATTTACAACAATAACGTGAGCGACAACGATTACGACGAACTTCAATTACTTCTATAATATTTTCACTAATAACCTTAATTTAAGCTTTTTTAAGCCCAAAAAAAGATCAATGCAAAACAAGTGTTGCTTACGAGAATGCCTCAGAGACAGAGAATGTGGACTTAAAGACAAGTTATGATCAGCATTTGGTTGAAAAAGAGCTATCAAGAAAGGAGAAGGAGAATGGCAAATAGGCACTAGTGCATAAAGCTTTATTAGCAGTTTACGGTTTGCAGGCATTTATGCCATTGCCAAAAGGCGACTGCTGAGCTTTTTACTATTTATCCATCTATCTTCCTAAAATAAAAATAAAAACACTGAATGTTATGTTTGGGATGAATCAAAAGGCCACCGTGGAGCAAATAAACTCAGTTCATGTGTTTTTTTAAATAAATTGAGAAAAATATTGGAACATACAAGGATGTAACTTTTTATTTCAATAATTGTAGCGGACAGCAAATGAATCACTTCATGTTAGCCACATACATTTTTACTGTCCGAAAAAACAACCTTAACTCCATCACTCACAAAATTTGTAATCAAAGGCCATACCCAAAATGAAAGGGATTCCGTTCACTCTTTGATTGAAAGAAAAAACGAAACAAGCTCTTAAAAGAGGTCTAATTTATACGCCAGAAGGTTTTATTGATCAAACCAACAACAAGAACGGGTCAACTATTTTCAGTAAATGAACTTTCCCATGAAGACTTCTTCGATTTGAAAATTTCAGCTTGTAATATTGGTCCGGCGCGTATCGTAAAAAAATGCACAAAATCAATCTGTTCAATTTAAAGAGATCTAAGTGATTTTCCAAATTCGTTTTTTTATAAGCATTCTTATGGGGATTCAGACTTTATGGAGGCCAAAATTATAAGAAAAGCCAAGCAATGTAATGATGACGTACCACCTTGATCAAAAAATTAAAAATACAAGTGCTAGGTGGAGTGAAAAGTAACCTCCTTGACTGAGTGCGATATTGTCCTTAGTTTTGTTTTGACAGCTGATTGTTGTTGACGTGTTTGGCAACACGATTTTTTGAGAGGCAAAACGGCGAAGGAAACAAAAAAAAAGTTGGATAAATATTATTGGGCTAATGCTCCGTCAGATTAAACCGTTAAATATTGGTTTCGAGAGTTACGTGGTGGCCGCGACTCCACTACCGATCAAGTCCGCAGCGACAGGCCTTCCGATGAGGTTACAGAGGACAGAAAGTGAAGGTGCGCAAGCTAGCAGATACCAAAAAGATTAGTACTAAGCGCATACGCCATGTTTTGAGCAATATTCTGCATATGAAAAAGTTATCCTGCCACTGAGTGCCGCGCATACTCACTCCTGACCAAAAACACGAACGCGAGAGCACTTCGAAAGAGTGTTTGGACTTGCTGGTGCGGAATCAGGCGGACTTTTAGCGTCGATTGGTAACTGTTGAACACCAGAGAACAGAATGAGTGCCCAGCAATGGACTGAAGCCGGCACAAGTGCTCCGAAGCGGCCGAGGGAGGCTCGATGGGTCGGAAAGGTTATAACGTCGGTTTTCTGGGATTGTCATGGCATACCCTTCGTGGACTACCTCGAAAAAGGAAAAACCATCAACAGCGTATATTACTGTGAATTATTGGAGCTATTGAAGGCCGCGATCGATGCGAAACGGCTTTACATGAAGCGAGAAAAAATTTTGTTTTTGCAAGACAATGCACTGGCGCACAAAAGCAACGCAACCATGGGTAAAATCAAAGACTTACGGCTCCATTTGCTGTCGCATCCACCATATTCACCCGATTTGGCTCCCTCGGACTATTATCTCTTCCCAAACCTCAAAAGATGGCTCATCAATAAAAAATTCAGCTCACGCGAGGAAATCATCGACGCCTTTTGCAGACCTTCCGGAAAATTCAAGAAGTTGGAAAATCGCTGGAATAAGTGTATCAAACTAAAAGGGGACTATATTGAATAAAATAAAAAAACATTTAAAAAACAATTTTTGTCATTCCCAAGGAGATTACTTTTCACCCCACCTATCATAGTATATTCATCTAAATCTTCCCCTTCAAAGTAATCCCCATCGACTGCAACACACTTATGCCAGCGCTTGATCCAATCCTCGAAACATTTTTTATATTCGGTTTTCAGTATGTCCATCAGTGCTTCCTGCGATTTTTCCATTACTTCCTCTCAGCTGCTGAAATGCGTTCCCCGTACTGGTTTTTTAACTCGATTGAACGGAAAGAAGTCACAGGGAATTCGGTGGCTGTTGGATGGCATTTGTTGCATTTTTCGTCAAAAAATTACGAATAATGATGGCACTGTACTACGGTGCGTTAACATGGTGCAAAATCCACCAGTTTTCTGCCCACAATTCTGGTCTCTTTTGGCAAATTGATTCACGCAAACGTCTCATAACCCGCAAATAATACTCTTTGCTTACTGTCTGGCCTTTTGGCAAAAATTCATGATGCACCACACCGTTGTAATCCATGAAAACCGTGAGCATTACCTTCTTTTTTGACTGATAACGACGTGGTTTTTTTGGTCTCGGCTCATTTGGTGAACACCATTCACTTGTCTGATGTATGGATTGCGTGTCGCACTCATAAACCCACGTCTCGTGTCCAGTAATGATCCTTTTCATGAATGTGGGATCGGACTCAGCCTCGCAAATCATCTCTTTTGCGACGTCAACACGGTCTTTTTTTGAATGAAATTGAGGTCTTTTGGCATCAACTTTGCTGCTACACGACGGAAACCCAAATCATTAACCAAAATGTCTTGGACGGATCCATAGACAATGTTCAAGTTCTCCGTATCTTTCTCAAATTGGAACAACGGGAGCACCACACGGTAGTTATTTTTTTTTTTTTTTTTGATCAAGGTGGTAGCTCAAGTATTTTGAGATTTCCAAATTGTATTATTATAGAAAAATTAACGAGATAATTTGACACACTAGGAGCACCATCAATGAAATTTTAAACAAGAACGTCATAAATCCAAAGAAAGCATTTAAAATTTAAATTTTTTATACTTATTCTTCCTCAAACAGAGAAAAAATGTCAGGTTTTAACTAAAACGATCCGCTGCATTGTAAAAAGTTTAATCGCTGCATTCAAATCTTCAACTTTTAAAATTTAAAATCACTCTCCTGAAAAATCACGTTTTTTGAGATATAACGTTCTTGAAAGGAGTGAGCAATATGGCTCATATCCAGATTTTCGAAAGAAAAATTCTAAGATTCCGCTGTGGTAAATTTAGAAGACCGGACAAAAAATGGTTTTCGAAAAAAATCTTGTATTCCAAAACTAAGATTAAACCTATGTATTACGACATACCAAACCGAACTCTGTAAAAAAAAAAGAAAAAACTAGAACGTATGCGTGATCATTCTAGTTCACTGAATAAATCTTTGTGGGACTCTGGTCACACCAGATCCGAACCGAAACCTTTCAGTTCCTTTCTACGAAAAAGCGTCCCCGTTAAACTTATGCGGATAACCTTTTCTTTGTTTTCTTTTTGTTCTATGACCACTGTGGTTTTTGTTCTGCTTTTGTCTATATGGTATAATATATAACCTTTAAACAGACCACAAGCTTTGAGTGAATAACTATGTATAAATGTTTATATATTCTTACTATTAGAATTTGCATAACCTATGCTACTTACTTAAGAATTATTGAAAATTCTTTTCATTTTATTTTGTCTAATCATTTTTTGTGTGCTCTGTGAAGCAATGTCGATGAAATATGCCGGGAGCAAGCATATACCAAACTTTAGAATTATAAATCTATTCATATGAATACATTAACCTAAATTTAATTGTTCAAAAAACGGTTATTTACTTTTAAGCAATACATAATATTATCTCTAGCTCTTAAGAAAAATATTTTGATATGTACTGCTTCGAATAAGTCCCAATACAGGATAATTGTAATTGTAAAATTGTGCTTATCTGCCTATATTTAGACATTGCATCGTTCCAAGTCCCTGCACAATGCCCTTACTGTTACCGCATATTCTCGAGCCACCAATTTTTAACTTTTCTACACTCTTTCTAATCTCTAGCGCTCAGCCCATGCTCTTTTCGTTCCACCTGCATGTATCCTTATTCATATGGATTCGGCCTCTTTAAGCCTGGAGCCTAGCTTTTGCACTATTCTAAGATTTTTCATTACAGTTCCTCTTAAATGTTGAAGACATCCTCTCGCTAGCAAAATTTGATGTTTTGGGTCTAATAAGCAGTTTTGTAGCTAGTTTTCATCGAACCCTGACTTGTAGTAATAACGTTATTTTATTAGGTTCAGCTACATCATTATTTTATCATCATCATTAATATTTAAAAATTTTATTGATCACATGGATGTAATTGTTCTTGATTGTTACCCACATCCTATAGTTTGATAGAGAAATGTTGATGAACACCGATGAAACTAAAATAGTCAAAGTGTTCCGATTGCTTGGTAAAAGTGTCACCGCTGGAGTTATAAGTGCGATGACAGTATCATGTATTGGGTCATATAAATAGTCTCCTCGGTTTTTTTGGTAAATTTTTGAAAAAAAAAATTTTTTTATTCAAAATCAATTTCAATCAAGTACATATTGGCCATTATTATCTATGACCTTTTGAAAATTTCCGGGAAACTTCACAATTCCATCGGTGTAGAACTTCTGTGGTTTATCAGCAAAAAAACTTGGCCAAGTGATTTTCAGCGACTCTTCGGTCGGCCAATTTTTTAAACTCAAGAGAGTTTTGCAAAGACCGAAACAAATGGTAATCAGAGGGTGCAAGTTTAGGGCTATACGGTGGATGCATCGAAACTTCCCAACCAAACTCCGTCAATTTGTTCCGGGTCAACAAACATGTGTTTGGCTCATAACGAAAGACAAGTGCCTTTCTCTTGGCCAATTCTGATAGCTTCATTTAAATGGTCGAATTGTGCGCAGTAGAGGATCGAATTGACCTTTTCACCACGTACTAGCAGTGCATAACAGACACTTCCCTTAAAATACCACCAAACACTCAACATAACTTTGTTTGCCGTCAATCCAGGCTTTAAAGTCGTTTGTGGTCGTCACCGGCCTTTGACCATGATAGCTTGCATTGGATGTTCTCATATTTAATCCATTTGTTATCGCCCGTAATGACAAAATGGTTCCATTTCGTTAAGTTTCAGCAGCATTTCACTGATTTCAATTTCTTTGCGTTAATTCATGTGGCACCCAAACATCGAGCTTCTTTAAGTAGCCTGCTCATTTTAGATGATTCCAAACCGCCATACGGTTAATGTTTAGTGCCTCTGCTATCTCCAGACAGCGTCCGTACCGATCTTGCTTCATCAGTTGCAAAATTTCACCGACTTTTTCAGTGACCGTAATCTGCACAAATTTTTCGGCATGTTTTTGCAGCGTTTTTTTTTTTATTTTTATAGTATTGGGTATATAATTTAATTTGTGCGGTTTTTTTTTCAAAATTTGAACGTTTATTTATGAAAAACATGTACAATATTATTATTCAAAGTATCGCCCATCTGAACCTATGACTTTTTCTCATCTTTCTGGCAATTTGTGGATCCCATCCCAAAAGAACTGCGCCGGCTTGGCAGCCAAGAATGAATTAAGCCAGTTTTTGATATTCTGCTCTGATGTGAACCGTATTTCAGTGAGGGCATTCTGCATCGACCGGAACAAATGGTAGTCAGAAGGGGCAAGGTCTGGGCTATAAAGCGGGTGGGGTAACACTTCCCATCCACTGTTTTCCAAATAGTTCTTCACTGGAATAACAACGTGGGGCCGAGCGTTGTCATGATGGAAAGTTATTGCCTCGTGTCTGGTCGCATATTACGGGCGTTTTTCGGCTAATGCTCTCTTCAAACGGATTAATTGTGTTCGGTAGCATTGTCCATTGATATTTTCACCCGGGTTTAGCATCTCATAATACAGCACACCCATCTGATCCCACTAAATACAGAGCAATACCTTTGCGCCATAGATATTCGGCTTTGCCGTTGATTTGGCTGGTTGGCCGGGTTTCACATATGATTTTTTGCGCTTGGGGTTGTCGTTATGGATCTATTTTTCATCACCAGTAACAATTCGATGCAAAAATGACTTCCTTTTGTGGCGTTCCAGCAGCATTTCGGACATGCAAATGTGGAACCCAATTTCCTTGCTTTTAAATATATCCAGCTGCTTTTAAACGTTTTGAAATGGCTGCTTGAGTGACACCCAAAGATTCAGCGAGCTCTTCTTGTGTTTGGCAACAATCTTCATAGAGTAATGCTTCCAGTTCCTCATCTTCAAACTTTTTTGGCTGTCCAGGACGTTCATCGTCTTCCAAGCCAAAATCACCACCTTCAAATCGTGCAAACCACTTTTGGCACTTTCGCTCAGCTAGCACATGTTCACCATAAACTTCCACCAAAATACGATGACTTTCGGCAGCAGTTTTCTTCATATTAAAGTAATGAAGAAGAACTTCCCGCAAAAACACTTTTTCAGGCACAAAGTTCGACATATTTGAGTGAAAAAAAATTATTGTTGTTTACGCTTCAAATGAATGGCATATACTAAAATGAGGTACAATGACAGTAGCTCTCCAACACATGTTCAAACGGAATAATAACAATGGAACAATACAAGTTACGCCATCTCTTAGCAAACCGCACGAATTAAGTTATAGACCCAATAAAAAAGCATCACATAGCGTATTTCTTCAGATATGTTACTCATATTCAAATAAGTATAACTTTTAGCCCGAGCAACACATTACACAGCTGTCTTCACAAAAAATATAGCCTGACATGTCAAATACGTGTTCGTTTGACATAATCAGATAAGTGTTTAAAGATAAATGGACACCAACACCATCTAGCGACAAAAGACCACGGAGACTTTTTATATGACCCAATATATTAGGGGTGTTTCATCGTGAGGTTTGATTTTAAATGGACTTTTTCTGACAAAGCAATTTGATAGGAGTCATGCGTGATCTATCATTTTTGTTAAGTATCGTTTGGTAAGTCATCATGGAAAGAATTACATCACAACAGCGTCTCTAAATTGTTCAGCAGTATTACAAAAATCAGCGTTCTGTGAGAAATGTTTTTCGTGCGATTCGGGGAACTTACGGTGCGCATAATCGACATAATGAAACCACAAGTGCTAATACTATTTGCAAATTTGAGACTCAGTTTACATCCAGCACGTAGTGAAGAGACTATAGCAGCTGTAGCTGAGAGTGTACGCGAAGACCGCAACGAATCGATTCGTCGTCGTTCTCAGCAGCTTGGCTTGGCGTATTAGACAACTTGGCGTATTTTGCGTGAGGATCTCGGCCTAAAAGCCCACAAAATTTAACTTGTGCAAGAATTGAAGGCAGGCGACCTAAATTTGCGTCATATTTTCAATAAATGTGCTCTAGAAAAACTCAAATAAAAACCCAGTGTTTTATCGTGAAATTTTGTTCAGTGATGAAGCAAATTTCTGGCTCAATGGATACGTTAATAAACAAAATTGCCATATTTGGTCTGATGAGTAATCCAAAGAGTACCAATAGCTTTCATTACATCCACTCAAAACAACGGTATGATGTGGTTTATGGGCTGGTGGAATCATTAGTCCATATTTCTTCAAAAATGAGGCAAATAAGAATGTTACCGTCAATGGTAACTGTTATCGGGCCATGTTAACGGACTATGTGCTTCCTTAAATTCAAGTGAGCTCTGATTTAACAAGACGGCGCTACGAGCTATGCAGTGCGTCATACAATGGACTTGTTGAGAAATCATATTGGTGAGCACTTAATTTCACGTTTTGCTACGGTAAATTGGCCGCCTAGATCGTGCGATATCACACCTTTGGACTATTTTCTCTGGGAATATGTAAAGTCTTAGGTTTTCAGGAATAAGCCAGCTACGATTGACGCTTTGGAAGCCAACATTACTCGTGTTATCTGCGAGATACAAGTCGCTATTCTCGAACCAGTCTCAGAAAATTAGACCTTCCAAGTAGACCAACTCAGACGTAGTCGTGGCCAATGTTTACATGATATCGTTTTCAAAAAGTCAATGCCATGAATTGTTCTTTTAACCGATAATAAAAATTGTAAGTCTACTTTCAAACTTATGTGTTTTATTTTACATTATAAATCAAAAGTCACGATGAATCACCCTATATTCATACGAGTAAATAGAACCGTCTCTGTATGGTATATGCCTAAATATCGTCAACTGACCTGTGCTTCAAATATGTATGTATGTGCAAGTCACTTAAATCAGGGTAAACCTCACGTCATCGTTAACTTCATCCACAATAACGTATGATCGTAACACCGTAATAAACCAAAAGAAGTCCAATGATTAAAAAGATTACATCACCAAAGGATTTTAAATTACAAAGAACCTCAATGTACACACAGATACAATACATTTATCCACCACCCTTACCGAGTATAACTATGAAGTTTTCACTTTCCGACCCGCATACGAACTTTCAATCTCTGACAAACAACAATACTTTCTTAAATCGATCTCAATCGAGAAATTGCTTTGACTACGTTGTTTCCTCTACATCCAAGCACCTTAAAAAGTGGGCGTCAAGACCTTAGTTAAAAGCAGACAAAATCAATTGTCTTTTACTTTCATTTTGGTTTTGAGTAATGAGTCAGATTCTAGATACAAAGCAACAATAAATGATGTTTTGCTTTTTGTGTGTCGCACCCATTAATCCCAACAGAGATACAAAGATACAACGATGCCAAGATGCATCTCAAACGACAGAGTCAAATGTAAATATTTATTCATAAAACAGTCTGCCAGTCAAACCTCTAAAAAAAAAAATCCATTTCAACACAAATCCACCGGCGGCGACGTCGTCGCACCTATCCAGTCGTAAAGGTATGCACAACGAACAATTAAATAAAATCGTCTCTCTGATCTGTGTTCGGGCGAAAGACAACAATAATAAGTCGCGGTAAAAGAAAAATCCTCAACCAGAAGGTTGGAAATTAAATCCTGATAACCGAGGTTCTTTGTGTCCATCTTCAGCACCTGCCGTAGATGTATTCGTATCTTGAAGGATTCAGGTGAAATGATACCAGATTTAGCGGATTTGTTTTTTCTTGCAACAGTAAAACATTGTGTTTCTTTGCTCTGTAACTTGTATCTAGTGTTGTCGATGGTATAGCGAAAGTACATTTCATGGAATAGTAGTAATGGGTAACAATACAGGACTATGTAGCTAGTACTACCAAATGTTATGGTTCTCGGTTTCTTTGTTTCTATTTATTGGGTCGCTCAATAGCTACAAATTGTAATAGAACGACTTATTCGAAATGGCCCCCAATTACCTTGTAGCAACGGCGAAATCGATCTGGCCACTCATCAATTGAGGAACATTTTTCACTTTGACAAGGGCGCGCTTCAAAGACTCAATTCTTGGATGTCTAGTCCTCCAGAATTGGTTTTGTAGTCTAATAGATTGACATCTGGGCTACAAGATGATCATGGAAATGAAGTTCGGAACGCAGTTTTAGAGTCATGTTTGAGCCGTTCTTGTTTTACGAGCTGGAGCTGAGTCTTGTAGTCCACGGATTGTGTGCGAATAGTTGTTTTGTTGAGGGTCTCCACAACGTTATCTAAAACGTCCGTTTGATATTTTTCGAATCATTCTTCAACGGTGAACATTTTCGCGTCAGTAAAAATCATTCGTCTGTGACTGAAAGCTTATGTAACTTGGGTTCTACATAGGACCATCTGGTGTGGCACGTCTTGTATTGTTTCTTTCTATTTTAGAAGAAAATCACCGACACAATGTGTAGCAAAAAATCACCAAGGACTATGGTATACTGCTGGTTCCATGAATTAATATCACTCTATCACTCACCTGTGGTGAGCCTCGCCTTTTCGAACTAACTTGAAAGCGGTGAGACTGTTCAGGAAGGCCTAAGAGAAACATAATAGGTTAAGATAGGTTAAGTCGATTTCATATTGTGCAGCAGTGTAGTGCAGTCCACGTTTCAACGGGAGAAACGTTTATCAAGCATCTGGAGCATAGCTAGCCATATAAGGAAAAGCTTTCTTGCAACCAAGAGAGATCGGTCTTTGAAATCTGTAAAAAACCGCAGTAAAGTATAAGGTGGCGCAAAAGGTATCACCCGATGTTCTTTGACTGTCATTTTTTTTATAAATGAAAAACGTTGTTTACTTGATATCTTAAATTTTTTTTCACTAAGTCGATGTAATGATATAGCTGCCGCCAAAATTGGTGACCATTCGAGCCCAATTTGTAGCATTTTCCATCACTCTTGTCAGAACTTCCGGCGATAGGTTATCGTATTCTTGACAGATATTTTCTTTAAGTGCTTCAAGAGTCTGGGGCTTGTTGACATAGGACCCAAAAAAAAAAAATAGTTTAAAACGGTTAAATCATTCGATCCTTCCGGCTAGTTCAAATCGCCAAAACCAGAGATAAGGCGAGCCAGAAATGCAGCCCTCAGAATTTCGTTTGTGACTCGTGCAGTATGCGCCGTTGCTCCTTCCTGTTGAAATCATATATTCTTCAGTCCCAATTCATCCAATTGAGGGAGGAGAAAGTCATTGAGCATAACTCTGTAGTCAATAGTAGTCGTTTGGCCCGTGGCGTTTTCGAAAAAGTAAGGTCTGATGATGCTTTGAGTGGGTGTAATGGCTCTTCGTGGCATATACGCAGATGTTCGGTGACCCAGACACCTTATTCACATATCCACTGATATGGAAATGGGCCTTGTCAGTCATGATAATTTTCGATGAATAGTTGTCTCCCTCGTGGTCGAGATCCGGGATAGCTTGAGCGTATGTTACACGCGCTTGGCGGTCAACAGCTAACAGCTGATGCACTGTCTGCACTTTATAAGGGAACGAACATCTTACCGTATTTCATCAAAATTCTCTCTAAAGTTCGCCGATTAATGCCTAATTGCGTAGCCCGTTGTCTGTTTGATACTCCGGGGTCTTCTGCGAAGTCTTCAATTATAGCTGCGATATTCTCAGCAGAACGGCTGCTCTGGGGCCGGCCAGACTAGGCAATATCTCGTGTTGTCCCATAGTCTTCTATGCGAGCGGCTAAACGTCATGATAGAATCCATGTTTTTCCGAAAGTTCATTTTTACTGATCGAAAGCCGGCAGCGACTTGGATATTTTGCTGCATGGCATGCGTTGTCCGAATAAGTTTGTAATCCAGGACGATGTCCAATAGTTACTTTTTTGGAGAAATTCATGTTCTTGCTTTTAAACACTAGATGAATCTGATGAGTTAGTCTTATCTTTCTCATAAAAAGAATAACCTCAGTTGTGAGAGAATTTTCTTAAAGCCTATTTCTGGAGCAACAATCGTTGACCACCTCTAGTAATAACTTTGCTTTAAAGGAAACAGTCGATAGGTGTGATACAAGAGACAGTACAGCCACGTCGTCTTTTTATGCCTAAGAGTAGACGTTGTGATTATTGAGCGGTAAAGTTTGGATCAATTAGGGTCCTTTAGCTTTTGTCGACAAAACTAGTGAACACGGTCTATAGTGTTGTTTGAACGACCATCAGAAGTTGAATTGTCAAAAGTACCCTCAATGTCGACAAAAATGCTTGAAGCGTATTACTTCTTGTCGAGTTGGCCTTTTATTCTGCCAACTATATGTTAACCGCATGATCCTCGATGCTGGTGGGTATGTTGTATTTTGGACAGAGTATGCATTTGTGAAGCAGTTTTGCTCACATGAATCTCTATCATTAGTGTGCTTCAGCATGGGGGCAGTTAGAATGAAACCCACATCCAATGAAAGGTACCACCTACGGCGTGTTGTCTTACTCAGCTCACTTGAAGGTTCAGTGATAGTTGCTGGTTCTAATCAGGATACGAGAAAATATCAATGTCTGCTTTCCGCCATAGAACAGACGATCTACAGGACAGCTTCGTCAACTTTTTGTTCGATCTGAGTTAAGAGCATTGATGATTGATTTTCTATAGATTCCTCCTGTTAAACTTGATAGAGACCGGTTCTGAATTAGATATAACATATATGGTTTGACATCCAAACCTCTGATAGTATTGTACTTTAGGGTTCCTGTGGGAAAGTCCTAATTCGATTTCTTGTCTTCATGTCTTACTTTATTAAAAAAAATGTTCACTGAGAGCAAAATGTTTGTGCCGAAAACCGAACTGATTTCTTCTCATATTTCTTCGGCAATGTCCTTAGGGTTTACAGTAAGAAGTACTGTCTGTGGTGTTCTTCATTTTATTTCATCAGTGGCTTCGTTACCAAAACGCAAACAGGTTACCCATCAATATAGTATGGCTTATTGTCACCGTGGGAATGGTTATATAGTGTCCTTCACTGTGGGTTTATCCTTCTTGGAGTTGGACCGGCAGTGGGTAAATCTTGACTTTATCCTGCTATTGACTGACTGAATTTTCTGTTCTCTTGGCTTTGGTTTTGTTGTCAGCTGAGGCGCTGCAGCTCATTACTTTGCATTCATCGTCTACTGGAGGACTCTAAATAATTGACAGTTGCTTCGACCTTCGACGGTGGTTGTCGATAACAAGAAATTGTGAGATGGATTTTTTTGGCTTCTCACGGTTTTTAAAAAAGACCCCCATAGGATACAACAATTTGCACCTCACTTCCATAAGTCTGACCAACAATGACAATGAATAGATTACACAGTGTCCTTGTTTCTGACGCTCTTATTGCATTCAAAACGTCGATTCGTGTATTCAATATAAACAGATTTTTTGTTATTTGATAAGATACTATAAGAAGTTTTGGAAAGGAGTCCACTTTCACACATCATAGTCTAGAGTTTTTATGATAGCCAAAAAATTGGTACTTACATAGTCGGCAGTTATGATATCGGCACCTGCCTTGTATGTCGAGCCCTAAAGTTGAAGATAGGCAGCTAAATTGAACTGAATGAGACTGGTTCTTGAATGATACCCACCAAGAGTGGATACTTCTATAGGACTCCTATTTATGTTAGCTCCCTTAGGCTCAGTCCTTGTTACTGTGCTCCATCGAATGCGTTTCATATCGATAGCGCATCTAGCAGAAATCTATATGATGCTCTGACGAAACCACTATATTTAAGAAACATATACTCAGTATCATGGTTCATCCCGATGCTTTTGATGCTACATAGTCCTGTGTCTGATTAAAACAATGAAAAAATATGTTCTGCTTTCCGTGAGCTGAGCAGAAGAAATCTGACAGAGGCTTTTTGGCCTCTCTGGCCAAAAATCAGAGGGCGAAGGTATACGAATTTCGCATACTAGTGTCCAAGCGCCGTCTTAAAAATGCATCCACATTCTTTAAGGTTGAAAAGAGGATTGAGGGACAGTTACAGAAGGAAGAGAGGTAGATTTTCACCAAGAATGCGTCATTTATATTTAACTCAATCGACGGTAAAGCTACTGCTCAATCTGTTGAGCAGTTTAATTTGTACGAATCCTTAATTAAGATTGCAGTTGTTACTTACAAGGACTTTCGTGTCAAAGATTCTATGACCAAAAACAACGCCTAACTAGAATATGCATTGCACCCTTGATCACAAGAGCGCGATTCAGTCATCGGCTCCAATGGAAATCTCTATTATCCGCTTTTGGAATGGATTCTACATCCATATAAGGACAGAATAATCCCCTTTCTCATACGCATACAAATCACATCAGCATCATTGTTGGTCATGCGCAGAAGTTCTTAAACTGATGTGCAATGTCTTTGAAGATTTCATTTGAGGTACAAACGACTTTTTATATTTAATAGGCTCCCTTTGCAGCAACAAATGCCAAAATACCCTCCTTCTGTCATAGGTTACGTTTCTTTGTAACAAAATTGACATCAATAACCTCCACCTTTAAAGTAATTTCTTGCATCAGGCAATTTGGTTTTTTTCGATTACCATAACCATATTCTTCTGGTAAATCTGCAAAGTGAGAGGTGCCACCTCGTAACCTTCAATTTCAGAACCAGCTTTCTTAACCTTCATGGAAATTTTATGGACGTACTCCATCGACTGGCAATAAAATCGACGTGACGACTGATACCAGTGTATTCAAAAACAAATTGACATTCAATTCTAGCGGAAAAGTAAAATAAGCCACAGCTGTCAAATTTGGAAGTTTACAGGGTTAAACAACGCGTGCAAATTATCAAACTTTCCGAACAAAATGAGGGCTCAGTTCAAGGTAATGTTTCGCACGTTGGTGCACACAATCCTCCCGTTGAATCATGGTTTGGTGGACAAATTCGAATCAACTTGCTCAGTAAATAATTAAACACCCGTTCGTCGTCAAAACGGGAAGTCTGAGGAAAACATTGCTGCAGTGAATGGGAATGTGCAGTATAACTGGAGGCAGTCAATTTCTCGACGCACCTAAGAGCTTGGCTTTTCACAGACCTCAACTTGGCGAATTTTGCATCGGGACTCGTATAAAATTTAATTGATCAAGAACAGGAAGTAAACTACTACTTCAAGTAGCCCCAAAGGAAGAAGTTTGGGCTTGGCATACCAAATCGCCAAGCGGGAGATTACGTGAAAAGGAAACGCTTCCTTCACAATATCCATTATGGCTCGTGCTGTGTGTGCGATTGCACCGTCTTGTTGAAACTACATGTTCACCAAGCCCCGCTCATTCAGTTCCGGCAGTAAGAAGTCGTTTATCATGGTCCTGTAGCGTTCGCCAGTAACAGTGACCGCATTGCCGATGTCGTGAATGCCGCACTGCACAGTGGCTTTGAGTGGTTGTCATTGCTCTAAGTGCATCGCATGCGGATTTTCAGTGTCCCAGAAACGAAGATTTTGCTTATTGACGTAACCGCAAGTGTAAATGCGCCTCGTCGCAAATGATGATTTTCGACACAAAATCGTCCTCTTCGTCGTTGAGAATAAGAATGGCTTCACAGTAATTCAAACGCGACTGACGGTCAGAAGGCATTAACTGATGCAGTGTTTGCACTGTTTGCACTTTGTACGGAAACATGTGTAAGTTTTTCATCAAAATTCACTGTAGGGTCCTGGTGATGACCAATTGTGTGGCCCGTCGTCTGGTTGATGTTTCTTCGTTCTCAGCGACTTCTGCAACCACAACCGCGATATTCTCGGCCAAACGATCAGTCCGGTGGCGGTCACGCCCTGCATGGTCTCCTGTGGTTCCACTCTGTTCGAATCAAGTATCTAAGCGCCGGAATGTTTGCCCAGTTGATGCCACACTATTAGGAAATCGATTGGTCGGAGCGGAGTATAGTGCTCTGTTGCTTGTCTGTTTGTATACTGTAGCTGTCTAGTTCACAAATGCCAAATATGATTGACGTATGAAGCCATTTGCAAAAATTGTACCATCTTCCGATAGGTTGATTAATTTTGCGCCACCTTGTATATGCTGATCTTCTCCACTGTTTTCTGGAATCCTAACTCTGATCAATGCAAAGTTTATTGTCATAAGATGGACTAACACATTCATCCAGTTGGTTGTATAATAAGACTGGAATTAGAAAATATTTACAGCATTCCACTTTATTTTTTGGCCTTATGAGACCCTATTGCGCTTCGATTGAGTTACGAAACAGCAAGACCCGTCAAAAGATTGTTTTTGCAGACACAACAGTCGCTTTGAACTCTAGAGCTCTGGGCTCTGGAGCAGTTCAAAGTAGACTGCGAAATCGGACGGGCCACGAGGTCCATGTGGACATTTTGGTTCGGTGTATTATTGGCCGGTACTTCTTCCAAAAGTAATTCATGCCAACTATTTGGAGATCCGCAATGTACTCAGCGTTGACAATGAATGCGTCATTGATACAGCTATTCAAATTATGAACATTCGACTGGGACGGCATATATGCAAAGAAAGTCTGATGTGCTGGTACTACAGACGTTGCGAGTAATTACAAAGGAGAAGATACTCACGGAGATATACACAAATAGAAACCAAAGAAAGCTAATTACGTCTGGCCCTCTGCAAAGTTAAATGTTTTCGTAAATGACTGGTTATAAAATATCTTCTCAAGGAAGCTTAAATGGCGAAGAAGCAGTTCAATTATGAGTTTCTTTGGGTGCGACGTAACAAAATCATGATGAAACGATCAAATGGGTCTGAGGAGTTTAGAAGAAAACGAAGTTTATAATTTGTCTATTCCCGGTTATTCACAAATTCCCGGGCATTCACAAGTCCGCTGGTTCAGACAGTATATCTCCACTTTTCTGAGGAAGTGTTCTTCCTCGCTGGCAAAACCACTGGGTAAGCTTTTCTATCAATTCTACTCTTTAAGAGATGGAAACCAGCATTTGTCCAGCCCGTCCCTAAAAGAGACGAACCTTCTTCTCTCTCTTCCTACACTGCACTTGCAGTCCCTTTTTTTCAAGGTCATGGAAACGCTGATAAGCCATCAGCTAATGAAATATCTCCAAATACGAAAATTTCTCAATTACCGGCAGTACGGTTTTCGTAGCAACAGGTCCACTAGTGATAGGAGGATAGTTGCACTTGATATTTTTAAAGTATTTAACAGAGTTTGGCATCAGGTTGTTTTGTCGAAAATGCATGCTTTTGGGATCGATGACTCTTTTCTTCAATGGATTAGAAATCATCTTTCAGAACGTATTCAAGTTGTTTTGGATGGTTTCAAGTCTGATGTTCACAAAATAAATGCTCGTGTTCCCAAGGGTTCCGTTCTGTCTCCGACACTCTTTTTAATTTTCGTCAACGATCTCTTGTCTTCTACTTCTAATCCAATTATTGGTATTCCTTTACTGACTAAAGTAATCTCTGCGTTTCATATTCGTTCCCTGACTCACATTCCTCCTCTTTGGCTGTAGAACGGGAACAACAGCATATGTTAAGCTCATTAAATTCTGATATTAACAGCATTAACAATTGGGGAACCACTAACGAAGTAGAATTTAATGCTTTTAAAACACAATGCTGCGAAATGTCTAGGATTTCTCTCTGATCTGGCCCGAAATTGGAGTGCGATAAAACTCATATGTGATAATAATACCGCACAGATAATGCACACCTTTGAGCACCGACGACGTGCTGTTTTATTGCTATTTCCACCACCAGTGATCCACAGAAATCGAAAATAGCACTCCGCCCTTTCAAACTCTTAACCGTAACACCCGTCTCGCTATGGATGCTCATCAGTGTACCCTCAAGCCCACTTTCTGAATAATCCCTAAAATATCGTGATTCATTCCTAGCCACACAACTCGCTTATGGAATGTCCTGCCTAGCTCTTTATTTCCTAGTCATTATAACATTCAAACATTTAAAACCAACGTTCATCGGCACCTCTCTTTCCATCCCCCCAGATTTTCGTTTGCCCGCGCTGTTTACAAGCATTTTAAAGATACTCAAATCCCTTCCAATGAATTATGGAGGAACAGTTGTGTTTATTAAAAATAAGCTCGGATTAGAAGAGGTCTCCAGATATTGAAAGTGCAAAAGTGCAGAAAAATTCAAACTAAATCTGGGTAAGCATTTTTTTGTGACTTTTGTTTCTGTTTGAAACTTGAACGTTTGTTGTACTCTATTAAGTGTGAGCAATATACCTAATTTTCCAAGGGAATGTGAAGACTATATGCTTATGTTATCTTCATAAGGTTTTCAAGCTCTCATCAACAACTCGGTGAAAAACAAAATTTATGCACCGACCACACATTTCTCAAGTCTAGAGATTTCACAAATATTTTTTCCCTTCATTTTTGAAATTTGTATAACTGACCATTGTTCGAATGATATATGTAGTTCTAAACAATTCTGATGAAAACAGTTCAGACCAGTATCCCAATACCTAATATCCCAAGAAGCATTACAAATAAATTATTCAAATCTGCATCAGCGTCATCATTAGAAACGTTTGATTCTGATTATAGCAAGAATTGTCCCTGCAGTGCCTTCTCAGTTTTACCGGAAAAACTTATAGCTGGGTCATTCCACAATTAATCGCCGAAGCTATATGGGGAGCTCTGAACGACATCCCTCCGATTTGGCTGAAAAGAGGTAAAAATACACATTGGAGTGGTGCGATTCACGTTTTGCAAAATTCTATATAGTTTACGTGTAACGGAACTTCAAAAATTGGCAAAAATCAAAATTTATGCTTTCTTTTATATTTAAAAAAAAATCATAACTTTGGCTCTGCTCATCAGAATTTGATAATTTTGTTGAATTCAGGAAAAGGTGAACTTTCGAAGATTTAGAATATTTTTTTTTTTTTAAGGACGAAGGATATTCCAGAATATCCTTTTTACATATATCCTTGAATAACTCAAAAAATGGTATTTTTTTATATATATATATATCATAGAGAGATTCGTCCTCTATTTCCATTTCAAATTTCAAGTTGGAATCTCTATGGGTTCGGCCAAAATAATGTTTTATAGGCGGCTAAATCGAAAAACTAAATATTTATTACGTTACTCCTCTTATCTTCCTTACATATAACCCGAGTGCGCATACATAAGTACATAGCTGTTTTTTTTTTTAGAAATAAAAACGTCACTGTGCTTGTTTTATTTCTTCAATAACTAGTAACTGCACATTTCCCATTTCCGAGGATTTTAGAAGTTAGGCTTAATTTATTTGCACTCACTTGATGTCAATCAGTCGTGAGCTCGGGATTTATTTTAGATTGTATCGTAATAAGAGTTGGGAGTAATATAAATTTATAATGAGTGCTTTTGTGTGGAAATCGTGCTGCAATCCTCTGGATTTACCACCTCATCAACCCAGTGCTCGTGATTTGCGGCCTGTACGACCATGGATGGTTAAGATGCAGCCAAAATTGAACACAAAGTTGGTAATTTGCTCTACGTGTAGGAAAAATTGATTCAGATCCGAAATTCTGATACAACGCCATCATTGCTAGAGGTTGAAGATCAAATTGAAGTTGATGAAATGTATTTCGATAAAGACATTGCATTCAATTTGATTAATGAATGCATACAGTATATTGGAGAAGATACATTCGAAAAGAGAAGACTTGGTGACTTAAAATATGTGCAGTCAAAATTGAAAAAGTCTATGTTAAAAATTGCAGAGAAAATTTTCTCTGTTACTATAGATAATGATGAAGATAATTCCAGAGAGGAAGAATATTTCGTAGGGAAAATAAAAGAAAATTTCCATAAAACTACAAGCAAACTTGTTTTGTTGTCTTTACTTTCAAGAAAATGGAGCTTGGAGGAGATGTATTATAAGTTCAAAGAAGTTCATAATACTGTTAAGATTGGATTTTCCAAACTGCATTTTAACTGGGGCATCAGGAACTCATTTTTACTTGGGCAAATGCCTTAATTGCCCAAACTAATATACTATACTATAGTATTCTAAATTAAGAGGAATCTTTGACACTGCTTTTAGTAATCACTTCATAGAAGACATAACATACTATCAGTGGACCCACACAGACCTATCAAAATTGGAAGTGAGAATTGAAAACTCTGAGGATTTCATTGAAACGGCTTGGTGTTTTCATTCGTCATGTTTTTATAACTGATCAACAAAACAGGTACATAAAGGAAGTCAAAACTCTCTTCACGAAAACGGACATACTTGTTTTATTGGACTTTTCCGAAAATTATTGGGTATGTAATTTAATTCGTGCGGTTTTTTTTTTTCAAAATTTGAACGTTTATTTAAGAAAAACATGTACAATAGTATTATTCAAAGTATTGCCCATCTGAACCTATGACTTTTCCCTATCTTTCTGGCAATTTGTGGATCCCATCCTAAAAGAATTGTCCCGGCTTGGCAGCCAAGAATGAATCAAGCCAATTTTTGATATTCTGCTCTGATGTGAACCGTATTTCAGTGAGGGCGTTCTGCATCGACCGGAACAAATGGTAGTCAGAAGGGGCAAGGTCTGGGCTATAAAGCGGGTGGGGTAAGACTTCCCATCCACTGTTTTCCAAATAATTCTTAACCGGAATAGCAACGTGGGGCCGTGCGTTGTCATGATGGAAAATTATTGCCTCGTGTCTGGTCGCATATTCCGGGCGTTTTTTGGCTACTGCTCTCTTTAAACGGATTAATTGTGTTCGGTAGCGTTGCCCATTGATGGTTTCACCCGGTTTCATCAGCTCATAATGCAGCACACCCATCTGATCCCACCAAATACAGAGCATTACCTTCGCACCATGGATATTCGGCTTTGCCGTTGATTTGGCTGGTAAGCCGGGTTTCACATATGATTTTTTGCGCTTGGGGTTGTCGTAATTGATCAATTTTTCATCACCAGTAACAATCCGATGAAAAAATGACTTCCTTTTGTGGCGTTCCAGCAGCATTTCGGACATGCAAAACCGCCTTTCGACGTCTCTCGACTTGAGTTCATGTGGAATCCAATTTCCTTGCTTTTGAGTATATTCAGCTGCTCTTAAACGTTTTGAAATGGCTGCTTGAGTGACACCCGAAGATTCTGCGATCTTTTCTTGTGTTTGGCAACAATCTTCATAGAGTAATGCTTCCAGTTCTTCATCTTCAAACTTTTTGGCTGCTCAGGACGTTCATCGTCTTCCAAGCCAAAATTATCACTTTTAAATCGTGCAAATCACTTTTGGCACGTTTGCTCAGCTAGCGCATGTTCACTATAAACTTCCAAAAATACGATGACTTTCGGGAGCAGTTTTCAGTAATGAAGAAGAACTCCCCGCAAAAACACTTTTTCAGGCACAAAGTTCGACATATTTGAGTGAAAAAAAAAAAAAATTGTTGTTTACGCTTCAAATGAATGACATAATACTGAAATGACGTACAATGACAGTAGCTTTCCAACGCATGTTCCAATGGAATAACACAAGTTACGCCAACTCTAAGCAAACCGCACGAATTAAGTTATAGACCCAATATGGTTTTGTTGTGAAAGATGCAGTACAGGGATACCACTGGACTAACGAACAGGCGACGATTCACCCTTTTGCAATATATTACCGGCACCAGATGGAAGATATTAAAAATGAAAGTTTTGTTGTAATCAGTGACTGCTTAAAACATGATACTATCGCAGTACACTTATTTCAGCGACATCCCTAAGAGTTCCTGCACAAGAAATGCTGCGCAGTACAAAAAGAGAATTTTTTTTAATTTAACATTGCATGAACAGGATTTTGGAGTGAATGCTGAATGGAACTTCTTTGCGACCTCTCATGGTAATGGATTTCTCCTACGTGACCACACAGGAGTATAATGAAGAAAAATTATTGATAGAATTGAGATTTTCTAATTTAAGAATTGTGCCCGAAACAAGAAAACTTCATCATATTTCATTTGTTTCGCAAGGAGTAATTAAAGGAAAATATTTTTCCTTTTCATCGGAAAGATAATAAATAATGATTTTTTTAGTTTTTAAGGCCTTGGGGTACAAAGGCCCCAGTGTGACTTTTTTTTAAATGAAAATATTTATTACAGAATATTTAGCCGCCTATAAAATATTATTTTGACCAAAACCATAGAGATCCCAACTTGAAGTTTGAAATAGAAATAGAGGAAGAATCTCCCTATATATATATATACAGGGTGAGTTTTTTAACTTGAGACATCCAAATTACTCGAAAAATACGAAATATCACGAAAAAATTTTCAGACAAAAGTCACAAGGTTCTGAAGGGGAAATAAGATGGTGACCAAGAGTTTGACCCATTTTCAAGGTCAAACGAAGGTCACTTTTCAAAAGATAATTCCTGATTTTCATTGCTCAGTCGTATTGCTCATAGGCTTGTCATTTGTTTTTACATACTGCGTTTAGCATAACCCAGAAACAACAACGTGGACGTAGCAGTATTTTGTTTCCTTCGGGGTGTTTAATTAGAGTGGGTCCCCTTGCCTCCCACTGTTGAATCATTGAATTCTTCCCATTTCGACGTTTATTTCCCGAGACAAATGCTCGAAAATGTGACAATTCACTTCAATACACATGTCTATCCGCGCTCTAAATGAGCCAACAGAACTGAGAAGTATTTCTGGCGTAATCTTCAGGCAAGCTTCAGTTTTTCGTCTTTTCATGTCATCACGGGTTGTTGGCTTTTTTCTGTAAACCTCACTTTTTAAGGAGCCCCACAAGAAGAAATCAAGTGACATAAAACCAGGTGATCTAGCAGGCCATTGCCTCGGACCATCTCGTCTGATCCATCGTTGATGGTAAACATTGTTAAATATGCCCCGGGCTACTTGAGAATAAAGGTCTGGACAACCATCATGTTGAAACCACATTGTTTGTCGCAACTCCAATGGCAATTCTTCTAGTAATACTGGAAGATGGTCCCGCAAAAAGTTTGCATACTTTTCGCCATTTAAGTTGCCTTCAATAAAATATGGACCTATTAATTTATCCCCAATAATTCCAAGGGCGCTGGCGTTCAACTTGTCACAACGAAAAAGGGTTTTCGGTAGCCCAGTAATGCATATTATGTTGATTGACCGTACCGTGATTGGTGAAAGTCAACTCATCAGAGAATAACACCTTGGCGAAGAAAAGGGGGTCTCGTTCAATTTGCTGAAGTGCCCATTGACAAAAGGAAACCCGGTTGCGAAAATCCTCACTAGAAAGTTCTTGATGCATTGAAACATGATAAAGATGGTATTTATGCCGATGTAATATCTCAAACAGACAGTCGTTTGAGAAATTCCCGATTCACGACTTATTTGGCGAGTGCTAATGTGAGGATCATTGCTATTTCATTGTCCTCAACAGCCACCCTATCGGAACGATTCCTTTTCTTTGGTTGCACACTTCCTTCACCAGTTAATTGTTGGATGACCCGATAAAAGAAAGTGCTCGATCGTATCTGGTCTGGGAAACGTTGAGCTTAAAGAGCAACAGCACCATCGATGTTCCTTCCACTTTCTCCATAAATCAATATCATTTCAATTTTCTCTTGAATAGAAATAGCCTGCATTATTAATCTCGAAAACGTTACTAATAATAATTAGTTCCTCAAAACAAATATCGAACTTCTAAATGAAGTACAGTTCCGTTCAAGTAGAAAAAAAGGGCAGAATGCACATCATACACTCTCAGATAAGTTTAGGACAATTTGTCTCTATCTGCAATTTCTTTTAAGTTTTAACTTCACTCGAGGCAATAATGACTTCCTCAAAACAAATCCCGACCTTCTAACACCCTAACAACGTTGGAAACCGATTAATGACTTAGGCGTGCCAGTGCAGTGGTATCTAGCACTGAATGAATAAGACCTTTGAGACAAAGTCGTGTGTCCCAGTGAGGAATACGACTGAGTAATGAAAATCAGGAATTATCATTTGAAAAATCAGAAGTGACTTTCGTTTGACCTTGAAAATGGGTATCAAAGTCAAACTCGTGGTCACCATCTTATGTCCCATTCAGAGCTTGTGACTTTTGTCTGAAACATTTTTCCCGATATTTCGTACTTTTTGAGTAATTTTGATGTCTTAAGTTTTATGGCGCCCTCTGACGGGAAAAGAACTCATTTTTGAAAAAAGTGTTTCATGTAAAAGAATTGTAATTTTTCACGCAGATTACGAATCTGTCAAAAGAATAGGGGTTCCCATTAAAAAATCAAAAGTGAACTTCGTTTAACCTTGAAAATGGGGCTCAAGGCCAAACTCGTGGTCACCATCTTATGTCCCCTTTAGAACCGTGTGACTTTTGTCTGAAACATTTTTCGTGATATCGCCTATTTTTCGAGTAATTTGGATGTCTCAATTTAAAAAACTCACCCGGTATATAAAAAATACCATTTTTTGAGTTATTCAAGGATATATTGTATGTAAAAGGGATATTCTGGAATATCCTTCGTCCTTGAAAATAAAAATTATTCCAAATCTTCGAAAGTTCACCTTTTCCTGAATTCAACAAAATTATCAAATTCTGATGAGCAGAGCCAAATTTATTTTTTTTTTTAAATATAAAAGAAAGCATAAATTTTGATTTTTTACCAATTTTTGGAGTTTTATTACACGCAAACTATATCGAGTTCAGCAAAACTTTTTTTGCCTTATAGTTCGTACCACTCCAATGAGTATTTTTACCTCTTTTAAACCAAATCGGAGGGATGTCGTTGAGAACGTCGGTCGATCCTTCATGGAATGACTCAGCTGTTAAGCAAGGAAGTAGGTTCAATGGATAAATAAAAGTTCTGCGCAAAATAGCAAGAAAAAAATTTTATTCAAAAAATAAGAACAAAATTCGCCAGCCTTTAGTTAAACATGCATACAAAAAACTCAAAAATAATGTGCGCAATCTTATAGTCAAGCAAACAATTGAATTCTACAGCAATAAATTTACTGAAAGTCGATATACCATAGTCCCAAAGAGCAATAGTGTATTGTCAATAATATTTTAGGCAGGGACAAAAAAGAAACTGATTTATGTATCCAAATGAATAAAAGTAAAAAGAGATACCTACTTAATGAATCTAGTCCACGCTCGTTCTACTACGGACCAATTAGCAATTCAGAGCTTCTTAACATAATTAACTGCATAAAAGCTAAGAGCTCATGTGAGATAGATGGCATAAGCAATATCATCATTTAGAAGATAGAAATGTCAATATTAAATTCTTTGAAGTACCTATATCATTAATCTTAGCTTTCACTGTGGAATATTCCCCGATTGCCACAAATCCACGTTAATTATTCTTGTATTCAAAAATGTGATCGAAGTGACCATAACAACTGCAAGTCAATATGCTTATTATCAGTATTTTCAAAGATTTGGACTTCTTTTCGACGGGTAAACCAATATATTTGCCCACCGATACAAATAACATTCCTGACCTCGTCGACTTCTTTATTGCAAAAGGGGTACCTACAGTGACTCAACTTTTTGATCACATTATTAGCAGAATTACAGACTTTTGTTCGTAACTTTTTTATTTCTGCTTATAATTGATCGAAATTTTAACAAAAAAAATAATGAGATCCAAATTCATCTTTTAACATAATTTAATACAACAAAAGTAAAAATAGGGCATTTGATCAATTTGTTGACTTTTGCAAAACTATTCCTACTTAGTACTTCGGGTGACCTCCTTTTTCTTTGAGGACCGCTTTTATTCTCCTTGGCATAGATTTTTTTAACTTTTCACATTAATTTGCGGTGATATTTTGCGAAGCAGTTTGAGTGCGGTGCCATAATTTATACAAATTCTGACAATCTCCAGGCAAATCCGAATTATCACGTTTAACCTCAACCCAAATATGTTCGAAAGGATTGAGGTCTAGAGATGGTGGTAGACGATCAAGTCTTTGAAATTGCTGTTTTGCAGCCACGCTTTTGTAAATTTGGCTGTGTGTTTCGGATCATTATCTTGCTGTAAGATAATGTCTGACACATCTTTATGCCATTTTTTAAATTTGTAAAAATTCCGTCTACAAGGATTTTGATGTCTTGGGTGGCATTCATGCGACCCATTACTCTAATGCATTCACCAACCCCTTCCATGCATATGCGTCCCAAAATTATAGGATTTCCTGCTCCAAGTTGGTCTGATATGGCGATCGCTGATTGGCTCATCTGGCTTTTTCCAAGTCCATTGGCTCCAATCGGAACCTAGACAATTTATTTTTGTTTCATCCGACCAAATTACCCTTGCCAAGTCATTAACACAATAATCCTTATATATTTGGGCAAATTGTAGCCTTAATTTCTTATGGCGGTCAGTCAATAGGGGCTTTTTTATTTTAGTGCGTTCATAAATACCGTTTCTGCGCAAAATTTTTCAGTACAGCCTCAGTTGTTACATTAATCCCATCGCACCCATGGACCGCATTTTCATATACGCCATATTTAATCTGCCGCACAATACGCCTTTGTATATTTGAATTTAAAATTGGCTTTCTTCCAGACTTATTTTGTTCAGCTTTAAGCTTCAAATTTTTGCCTGTTATAATACATGGGCTGAAAAGTCCGTTTCTAAGAGAGGGCACCACTTGAATTAAATTCATACCAACCTTCAAAAGATACGTTTATAAATTTGACGGCTGTCGGACGATTAGTTCTCGAGATATAGCTTTGTGAGTGAAGCAACTTTTGTTATTGTGAAAAAAATGGATTCAAAGCAATTTCGTGTGTTGATTTATCACTGCTTTTTGATGGGAAAAAATGCAGCCGATGCAAAGAAATGGCTTGATAAGTGTTACCCGGACTCTGCACCAGTCGAACGAACCATTCGCAAGTGGATTGAAAAATTTAAAAGTGGTCATACAAGCACCGAAGATGATGCACGCAGTAGACGTCCAAAAGAGGCTGTTTCAGATGAAAACATTAAAAAAGTCCACAAAATGATTGCGAATGACCGTAAAGTGAAGTTGATCGAGATAGCTGAGGCTCTGAAGATATCAAAAGAGCGTTATGGATATATCATACACGAATATTTTGACATGCGAAAGCTCTGTTCAAAGTGGGTGCCGCGTTTGCTCACAGTCGACCAAAAACAACAACGTGTTGATGATTCAGAGGAGTGTTTAAAGCTGTTCAACCTCAATAAAGCCGAATTTTTGCATCGGTGTGTGACAATGGGTGAAACTTGGCTCCATCACTTTACACCAGAGGCAAGTCGGCAGTCAGCTGAGTGGCGAGCATTCGACGAACCTCGTTCAAAACGACCAAAAACTCAACAGTCGACTGGAAAGGTTATGCCATCCGTATTTTGGGATACACATGGAATAATTTTCATCGACTATCTCCAAAAGGGACAGACTATCAACAGCGTTTGAAAGACGAAATCGCAGGAAAACGGCCGCATTTGAAGAAAAAGAAAGTTCTGTTTCACCATGACAATGCACCGTGTCACAAATCGATGAAAACGATGACAAAATTGAATGAATTCGGCTACGAATTGCTTCCCCACCCACCGTATTCTCCAGATTTGACCCCCAGCGACTATTTCCTGTTCCCAGACCTCAAAAGAATGCTCGCCGGAAAGAGATTTAAGACCGATGAAGAAGTAATCGCCGAAACAGAGGCCTATTTTGAGGATAAACCGAAATCGTACTACAAAACTGGTATAGAAAGATTGAAATATCGTTTCAATCAGTGAATCGCCCTCGAAGGCAACTATATTGATAGCTGAAGATGAATTTTGCAAAAATTTTGTATTTTACTATACGGACTTTTCAGCCCATTTGTTAGATACAATTCCCACTGAAACTCCAGGTTTTCGAGAAATTTCTCGACCTCGACCCGTGTACTGTAAAATTTTAAGTTATCGTGCACCTGGGCACTCAGTGCCCTATAAAATAAGTATGGAAGATTGCATTTTTTATATGTGATCAAAGTAAAAAAAATTTTTTATTTAAATTTAAATTATATACAATACATACTTAAAAAACATAAATATAAATATATTTTGTATAGTTGATTGTTCAGGTCGGTGATTGATTTCTGCTGCGCTTTGGTTTTGATGTAGAAGCGAATGTTTCACCAACATCATCCCGATTAGGAACGTCGACAGTTTCAGCAGGTGATTCATCTTTTATACAACATCGTTCGCAAATTCTTATGTAGTGCTTTGTGCAGGTGGGAACATCACACAAATCGCAAAATAGCAGTTATTTTGTTTTCCTTCTTTTGCGCTTTGCAGGATTCACATCTTTGCTTTTTTATATTTTGCCATTGTAAAAGGAGTGGCATAATCGTTACTTTTTTACATCCTATCACCGCCATCGCCGTTTTCATAGAATTTCGCAAACTTGGTTTTAAAATTTTTTTCTATAAATGTTTAGCGGCTAATTCTAATGACAGTTATTTGATAAAGGCTTTTCTTTTTTCCCGATCTTTTCTAAGTTGTATACCATTCCGGTTGGCTTATATCATATGATCTGTAGGCAGCTATGGCTGTAGTGTCTATGATGTTGTAAAATAATGTGTCTGACCAACGCACATAGGAATATTTGTCTCAAAAAACCGCTCATAAATCTATGTTTCAAAATGTAGTGTTGGGAAGTATTTCAGCATCAGTTGAAAGTCATCGATCATAAGCTTGCATTGTAAATCTGTTGATTTGTGTGAAAAATCCCACTGCTAAATAATTAAGTTTTTATTGTTTTTAATATTGTGTACAGTCTTTTTTGCTATGGAAGAATCAGCTGTAGGTGTATACTTTATTATGAAGCTATTTCTGGCAATTTTTATTTTTTTTTTAATGGACCTTTTGTTATATAATTTGGTGTTGTTCGGTAACTTTTTTAGTATCAGCTTATAGAGAAAGATGTCAGGAAGCAGTAGCAAAAAAAAAATAAATTGCTTCCCATAACTGCCATTCTAGATTTTATCGTCGCTTATGTGTGTCTAGTTTAATGAAAATTAGAAAATTGCTTATCATAAAATGAATTCTTTTACTTGAAGGATCGTCTGGCTTCTGTATTTTAACACTAAAAAGCAGTTATATGATGTTATGAATGAGTATGAAGAGAATGATTTTGAAGCTAAATTAGATCACTTTCAGAGCTATTTTCTCAATAAAGCGTCTTGCACGGAGGAAAAACTTAAAGATTTTAAGCTTAAAATTGGACGTATAAGGTATTAGACTTAGCTCAACTTTATTTGTATTGGTAGTTTTAACTTACAATCTTTTTAATTAAAATAAATTAAGGCATGAGTTTTAGTTAAGATGGTTAAGTTCACAACGGACAAATGTTAGATTTTTAATAAAAAATGCAATTTGGCTTCAGGGAGTTTTTGAGGTATCAATTTTCAATGGACGTCGCCGTCGAAAGCTTTCACAGAACTTAGTGTACAGAGCAAGAGAAGAAGAACTCAGAGGTTACGTAATAGTAATAAAACAGAGGAACAGGAAAATCGCAAGCTTCAAAAGTACTAAAAGAAATCATCGAATCTCCTGGGATGACAAAGAGGTATAAGAAAGCATTGTCCGATAGTTTCCAACATAAGAAACTAAGAAACATAAGAAAAAAAAAACTTTTTCCTTGCTACAGTATTCTTCAAAAAGCAAAAAAACAATGCTACCCTATCCCTGAGTCATATACTGTAACAGAAACTTTAGCTGAGATAAACTTACAGGACTTATTAAACCATACAGCTGAACGCTTATTGTTGTATTTGGATGACGTACTACAAGCTTTAAATGAAAACGAGTGCAATTCTTTAGAACTTAATTCAAAATGGGGATGTGATGGTTCGCAACAAACGCAATTCAAGCAAAATTTTGAAAACATCTCTGATTCAGATGCAAACATCTTCCAATGTTCATTTGTGCCCATTACGTTTGTTTTGCAGTTCAACCAACAAAATTATTTGGCAAAATTCAACGCCATCCTCGCCACGCTATTGTCGTCCAATAAAAATAAGTTTTGTAAAAGAAACTCTTGTTGTTACGCAAAGTGAAATAGCCTATATTGAATCCAAAATAAATACATTGAACAAAACTTTCATAGAAGGCGATAGAATATTAGAAGTAAAGCACAAGTTAGTTTTTACAATGGTCGATGGTAAAGTTTGCAACGCAGCAACTAACACTAAATCTACAATTTGTGGAGCAACTTCGAAAGATTTTAATAATCTTTCCAGAACAAAAGAAGTTGATAAAGATGCGATAAAATTTGGTTTGTCAATTTTGCATGCCAGGATACGGATTTTTGAAAGTATTCTTCATCTTGCTTACAAGATTCCGTTAAAAAAATGGCAGCTAAGAACGCTTTCAGAAAAAATTATTCTAAAAGAAAGAAAAACTGAGCTCCAAGAAAAGTTTAAAACTAGGACTACTTTTTGATGTACTAATTAGTTTCGGGAACACTAATGATGGCAATACAAGCCGCAGGTTTTCCAACAATCCGGAAGTAGTTGCTGAAATAACTGGTGTTGATGTGCAACTTATTTTTAGATTAAAAGTCATATTAGAAGTACTTTCTAGTGGATTTGAAATCGATGTCCTAAAATTTGAAGGATTTGCTTATGATACGGCTAAGTTGTATGTTGAGCTCTATCCGTGGCATCCCATGACTCCAACGATGCACAAAATTCTTCTGCATGGATCAGAAGTTAATCGAAATACTCTCTTACCGATTGAACAGCTATCCGAAGAAGCAGCAGAAGCATTTCAGGTTATACCAGTTAAATTTTGCGAGAAAGTTTTCTAGGACAGAGTGCAACATGGATGTTCTTAACAGGTTGGTTGGTTTTTCGTTTGCAGCTGTAGAGTGTAACTATTTGGTCAAAAGTGTCTACGCCTCCCTTATTTCTATTATAGTCTATAATATTGTAATAACAGGCTTCTACGATTCCTCATCAATGTCCTCGCCGTGGTGTTAAGTTGACAACAAAAGAACGTTTTTTTTTTCTTTGTGTTACTCGCATAGCTAACAAAAAATTGAACTAAATTTTTCCCGAGTTCTTTTGAATTCCCTGTCATTTTTTGTAAACTCCATTGGTAATTCTGGTTTGTCGCCTCTTATTGTGCCCACTAGTGTTGTCTTTCTACTTGCCAGCTCTAAGCCCAATGGCACAGATGTAAAAAAATTGTCGGTGGTAACGTTAAAATTGTCATCCAAAAAGCCTTCTAAAAGATGCATCACAAGGCCGTGTGCTATGCTATCCGAAAGATCGTCAGCAGGTTGCTGTACTTAATAAATTTTTCACTAAGAGGATATTTGTTTTTGGCATCTACAACCCAAAATATTTTTAAACCATATCTGTCAGGTTTATTAGGCATATATTGCCGAAATGAACATCTGCCTCTGGTAACTACTAGTTGTTCGTCTATAGTAAGCTCTTTTGATGGATGATAGAGTGCAGTGAGATTTGATTGAAATACGTCCCAAATATATCTAAAAGCTGCCAGATTATCAGTTTGCATGCGGAATGCTCTAGCTCTTGAATCTTCGAACCAAACGAAACGGGATATTTGTTCAAATCGTTCTAAAAACATGGTAGCTCTATAAAAAGGCATATTGTGTTGATCAAATAAGTCCTTAGCTTCTTCTTTTGACAATTTTTCGGCAATTTCATACAGTAATACTACATTATATGTAAACATCTCATCTGCATCCGTATCATACCATCGACGAAGTATCTTTGGTGTTGCTGACAAACTGACAAACGATTTTCTTCTTCGCTTTCCTATTTGTGTCAAGAACCATAGTACCAATAATTTCTGGGCTTATCAAACATCTAAAAGCATCGGCTTTTTTTGAAAATATTGTTTTGCATTTTGGCCTCTTTTGTTCGTTTTGATCATTTATTGCCCCGGATTTCTGAAATTCATGTGGCATAGACCATCAAATATCAGAATGATGGACGTTCCTAGCCATGTAGCGCATTCCTTTGTTTGGTCCAACAGGTTCACCCTCCTGACGCCGCACGTAGGAGTATTCCGACTGTAAACCTGGACAAAATTATTTTTTTAAGTAAAACAACTTATTTTTGTTAGAATTGAATATTTATGCAATGAAAAACAAATTTCAGATATATTTCAAAAGGTTTTATGTAAATAATTTGGAAAAAAGAAAGAAATGTATTCAATTGCTGTATTCAGACTCTTCATTATCTTCATCTTCATTGTCACCACTTTCTTTACTATTTTCATCATGAAAAGATGAACATCTACCATCAGCGGCATTTATGTCCATTGGAAGAAGCATTTCCATAGTTTCCTTTGCAAACTTCTTTTGAGTCTTTGAAGACGATTTTCTGAGGCAACTTAAAAGAGGATCAGAACTCAAAAGCAGCCTATTAAGTATATCGAGGTTGCAGTCTCTCCTAGAAAATTTGCCTGCATAGTTTAGCCGGTACAGTCTGTGTTTAAAACTTGTAATACAATGTATTTGGTAAAAATCATAACTTTTTAAGATTGAAAAAGAAAAAGTTTATACACAAACCTGAAATGTTTATTTCTAGCTTCTGCCGCTTCTTCAGATAGTTCCCCAATTGGAAACAGAGGTTTTTTAATTATGACAGATCCATGAACTAATATTTTATGCAATGTGGGAGTCATTGGATACCATGAGTATAACTTCACATAAAGTTTTGCTGTTTCCATTGCAAATGACTCAAATTTCAATAGGTTAAATTTGTATTCACTTGAAATAGTTTCTAAAATTATTTTAAAACGAAATATCAGATTAAAATCGGAGGAAACTTCAGGGTTTTCAAAAAATCTTCTACTTGTTGTGCCGTCATTGGTGTTTCCAAAACCAGCTCGTGGGAAATCAACAATAAGTCCAGGTTTATATTTTACATATATCCCTTTCATCGTTCGATCTTAATTGCCATTTTTTAAAGGTAGTTTGTAGGAAATATGTAATAGGCTCTCAAAAACTCTAATATGAGCATGTAGAATTGAAAGTCCAAACTCAAGAGCTGTTACATTGATTTCCTTCCTTTCCATGCTCAAATTATTGAAATATTTTGAAGTCAATCCGCACTTTTGAGTTGACGTAGTTTCTGTTATGGCATTACATATTTTTCCATCTACCATAGTGAAGAGTAAGGTAAGTTTAACCTCTATACTAGAAAACTCTGTTTTTTTTCAATAATGCAATTTTGTTCTTAATGCAAATCACTTCACTTCTTGTAATGTCTGTGGTTTCTTTCACAAAATTAATTCTTATGGGCCGGCAGCAATCGAGGAGAAGATGGAGTTGGATTTTGCCAAATTAATTTTGGGCCACAAACCAACCGCAATGGCACAAGTGAACTTTGGAAAATGGAAGCATCTGAATCAGAACTATCTTCAAATTATTCTTTGTATTGGACTTGTTGGAACCCATCACATCTCCATTTAGTTATAAGTTTAAGGAAGGTTTGAGTTACCTCCTGCAAACTCATTAGCAATCGATGAGCGGTGTGGTCCAACAAATCCTGAACAAATTGACCTCGGCTAAGGTTTCAGTCACAGTAAATGGCTCTTCAACTGGGTAGCAATCTTTTCTTGCTTTTTGAAGCAAACTGTAGCACGGAAAAAATTTCTTACCGGTAGCTGCAATAATTTCATATTATTATCTGAATAGTTTTGCTTCCACGAACATGAAAAGTGCTTCAAGTATGGGAAGTTTTTCGTATTTGGCCGTAAGAGAATCGCTATAAGCTTTTTTATATTTCATCGCTCTTTGAGGACTTTTCAAGATTTCCGTAAAAATTGTTGATGCCGCAATTTTTCCCGATTCTCTCAACTTCATTTGAACTGCATAAGCTAATTCCTCAATTTGAGCAGTTTTCCGTTTTACTTCGTTTACTCCTGTCGCATAATTCATCAAACGATTTTTCGGGACGCCCAGGTTTGTTACAAGAGGTGGGAATTGTCAATAAGAATAAAACTTTTTTAGAACTGGCTTCCAACCATTTTTTTTTAAAATCGTACAAAAGTTTAGCAACTTTTGGCTTATAGGTTCGAAGTTGTTCTTGCGATAAAGGACCAGAAAGTAAATAGCTTTTGAGATAATTTAATTTTTCATTTATATTCCCGCTACAATTTTCTTCCATAATATTATATAGATAGTCTCTAGTCACAACTCTTGAACCTGATGATCCTAATAGAAAAAAATGTTTGTTTTAAGTTTTTTAACGCCTATTTTTGACTTATTACACAAAAACTAAACACTCACAATATATAACGAATAAACTGCTTCCCAAGTTACACAAAATAATTCACTTAAAACAATTCAATAACATTAAACATATTGTATAATAATTTAAAAAAAAAAAAAAAAACGGATGGCGTATGAGGGTTTTTCTCTAAAAGTGACAATTGCATTCGCGCATTATTTTGCTAGTCGGAAATAATCGGAAACGATTTCTTTGGAATAAGTTAAAAGAAGAGTGAAATTTACCATAAACCTATAAATTAACGCGGAATGAAAGGGTATAGTATAACAAAACACTTAGATTTTAAAAAAAAAAAAGTAAAAACTAACAAATTGTTGCAGAGTATTGTAATTAAAACAAACAAAAAAACAATTAATATTTCCGCAATTACTATTTAATTATTATTTAATACCTGCAATTGAATTTTCCATTTAAAAATTTTATGTTTGTCAACACACCCACTCACAATCACTCCTCAAACAATACTCACCAAATTACCAAAAATTACAAAAAAAAATGCAAGTAAATAAACAGTTGACTTTGGTCTTGTTTTGTCACGCCACACACTTTGTTTATTTGCTGTCCGCTATGCACAGCATTTACATCAGAATTTTACTTTTTAGAAAATCCATTTTTGTCCAGGTTTTCGGTCGGAATACTCTATGTGCGCCGCTCACCAGATTGAATCTGCATTTATATTTCTTCTTCTTGTCGCATGTCATCTGGAACATAATCAGGGTCTGAAAGTTCTCCATCATCAATATCTGCTTCAGAATCTTCAGAATCCTCTGAAAAAGCACTTTGTTGATCAAGTGCATGTAGATTGTTATCTAAAAACTCCTGTTCAACATCATTTAATGAACACATCATTTCGATCCATTTTTCTTGAGCAAACCAAAAACAATGTTCACATTCCTTGAAACAACAAAACACAACAGAAAAACAAAATAGCAAAAGCAACCAATAATATAGGGTTTTCCAATAGGGACTTGACAACTTTGAATTTAATTTGTGAACGCACTCTTTCACTAACCATCAAACTGTCACTGTCAATTTATTTAGTAAAAATTTTCATCATGGTAAAGTACACTAACGAGCAACGTCTGCAAATTATAAAAATTTTCTACAGATATTCGGAGTCGATGACTGCGACTTTAAGAGCGTTAACTGCAATTTTCGGTCGAAATTCTCGTCCCAGTAGACAGGCAATAATAAGTTTAGTGCAAAAATTTGAGTCTACATATTCGTTGTGTGATGCTGCCGTGTCAGTGAGATAACGGGTTGGTCGAAAATATCGCTGTCGTTTAGACGTCCGTAATAAACGATCCAAATTAGTCAATTCCACGGCGTTCTTAAAAATTGGGCATCGCTCAGACCACATTATGGCGTATTTTGCGTAAGGATCTTGGTTTTCACCCATACAAGATCAAACTGACTAAAGAATTGAAGCCGATGGACCATTTGAAGCGACGTACGTTCTCCGATTGGGTTCTGGACAAGATGCGCTAAGATGATGAATTTCATCGCAAAATCATCTTCAGTGACGAAGCTCATTTTTGGCTCAATGAGTTCGTCAATAAGCAAAATATGCGTTATTGGTCGAGTGAAAACCCACATGTGCTTCATGAATCACCACTTCATCCACAAAAAATAACTGTTTGGTGCGGTTTGCATGAAGGCGGCGTTATTTGACCATATTTTAACGATCGTCACGTTTATGTAAATGGTCAGCGTAATCGCGTCATGATCACCGATTATTTTTGGCCCGAATTGTAAGATATAGATTTGGACGATATGTGGTGCCACAAGAGACACAACACACGCTACAATCGATTTATTGAAGAGTAAGTATGGTGAGCGTGTTATCTCAAGACATGGGCCAGTCGATTGGCCGTCTCGTTCGTGCGATTTACCGCCGCTTGACTATTTTCTGTGGGGCTACGTCAAGTCATTGATTTATGCCAACCAACATGCGTTCAGAGCCAACATTGAACGCAAAATAGCGGCCGTTTCGTCCTAAATGTGTTGCCGAGTCGTTGAAAATTGGGTCCAACGAATCGACCACTGCAAACGTGCCCACGGTGGCCATATGGACGAAGTCGAGTTCCATTCATATATGTTTTGATTGCACTTCAAGCCAATAATAAAGTTTTTGAAATATCTCAAATCATAAGCTAACGGTTTCAAAAGATGTATAGTGATATTCAAAATAATTGGCCTGCGCCACTTGCGAAGGGAGAGTTAGGTAATAAAAATTAATGGGTATGCAGGTCCTTTTTCATTTTGTTTCTATTTCAGCGATTATTTTCGTATATTTGTGTTGTAAATATCATTTTTTTTTTTTCAAGAAATTGAATTTCTGTAAGAGCAAATCTCGAAAATCATTTTACTGAAAAATACTGGGAAATCCTATAGCTCCAAGATATGAAAACTAAATACAACATCAATTCAATTGTTGTTTTTTATGTACTTGGGCTTCGTATTGTTTGGGAAATCATCCCTTTTGTGGATGTCATAGACCAATAAATACTTTAAACTTCGATTTGAAATTACACGGGTCCAGGTTTCATTTTGGAGATAATGAATTCTTTCATCTACCATCAAATTTAAAGCATTAAAATGCCTGTTTAAAATGAAATTTAAATTTACCTTATGGAGGATTCTTATTTTAATATTTTAAATATTTTTATTTTTAACAAAAAACAAGGAGAAAACTCCACACTTAGCCAACATGCAATTGCGACATGTGTTGGCTAAGAACTTTTACAATGCATTTTCGATTGCTTTTGCTGTTCTGATTAACAATCACTCCATTTACGAGGGCGGTCCCAGTACCCGGCGTGACCAAGACATGGCGGTAGTTGTTTGAAAATATCACTGTATTGGACAGTACGTAGTCTATAAAGTTTCAATATGTTTCAAGTTTGAAAGCGCCACGTTGTTTAGTATATGTTTGGCAGCCATCAATAGTGAACATTGTCAGTAAATTTGTGAAAATGGAAAAAATTGGTCATCGTTACGTGATACATTACTTTTATTTGAAAGCCCTTAGCCCAACTAATATAAAAGCTGAACAGGATTCTACTCTGGGTGAGTATACTCCTTTCTTTACAACAGTAAAATTTTGAGTTACTGAGTTTAAACGAGGACGTACGAGCTGCCAAGACGAGCATCGCAGCTGTCGACCAAATGAGGTGACGACTCCAGAAATGGTGAAGAAAGTCCACAAAGCGGTAGGCATTTCAAAAAGTGCGCTGTACATCGCATATTATTTAAAAATTTGGACATGAGAAAGCTGTGTGCAAGATGGGTGCCGCGTTTGCTCACAGTCGAGCAAAAACAGTGTCGTAAAGACGTTTCAATTGAGTGTTTAGCGAAGTTTCACAGCAAAAAAGGAGAATTTTTGCGCCGTTTCACAACAATGGATGAAACATGGATCCATCACTTTACAACCAAGAGAAAAGAACAATCAAAACAATGGATTCAAAAGGGATAACCGGCTCGAAGGCGAAGACCGTTTCATTTGCAGGCAAAATCATGGCGTTGGTTTTTTTGGAATACGCGTGGGATAATTTCCATTGAATATCTTGAAAAAGGAAAAACTACCCACGGCCAGTATTATGCGAACTTATTGCAACGTTTGAGCGAAGAAATCAAGCAAAAACGGCGGCATTTGGCTAAGAAGAAAATGTTGTTTCATCAAGACAATGCACCAGCTCACAAATCCGTTATTGCAATGGCCAAAATTAATGAATTAAAGTTTGAATTGCTACCTCATGCACCCTATTCGCCAGATTTAACCCCCTCGGATTAATTTCTGTTCCCAAACTTGAAAAAATGGCACAGTGGTCAAAAATTTCCCAACGACGTAGAAGTGATATCAGCAGTTAATGGCTATTTTGAGGAGCAAGACAGTTCTTATTATAAAAAGGGTATTGAACTTTTTGAACATCGCTGGGAAAAGTGTATAGAGCCGAAAGGCGATTATGTTGAGAAATAAATAATTTTTTTCCAAAAAAATTTTTTTTTTTTTTTTGTTTGCTGGGTCGGGTACTTCTGGGACTGGACTCGTACCTCACGAATATTATAGAATGCTATGACCTCTGATCAGATCATTCTATAGTAGTTCTAAAAATCGTCAGGAGTATTGCTAAAATCGAAAGAGCACCTAGATTGACGAATAAGGAAACGAACTGGGACGGCTTAAGAAAAAACCGCAAAGGAAACATTGTCCCAAGCGTACCACTTACGACTACCATTGAGGTAGAAAACAAGTCGATAAGTTCGTGGAGGCTATTCAAAGGGCTTCGTGGAATAACGCATCTTTTTTTATACGAGGAAGGATACGAAATAAAAAGCAAATACATCCGCCCGACATAGAGGATCTTCTACATGAGAAAAGGAAAGCACGAAAAAGGTGGCAAAAATCACGTGCGCCCTTACACAAATCGTACTTAAATTACCTTTCAAATAAGCTAAGGTAAATGCTGCAGGATTTCAGGAATCGTGTAACATCACGTTACCTTGAAAGTTTGACAGCCGACAAAACATCAAATTACTCGCTCTGGGAAAAGTGTAAAATCTACCAAGAAACCGATAATGCACAGAAAGCAATATTATTTGCCGAACACTTGGAAGAAACTTTCCAACCGTTCGAAGGACGACAACTTACTGTAGATCACGATGTCAGAACAGGACCTGACAATTATATGAAAAATCTTGAGGACAAAAATCGTATAGACCAAATTTGCTCCTCCCGATGGCTTCAGAAGTATTCGAAATTATTTTACCTAAACGGTTGACACGTATAAGTGAAGAGACACGACTTATTCCTGATCCTCAGTTCGGCTTTAGGGTCAAGTATTCGACAATAGATCAGGAATATCGGATTACAAATGAAATTGAAAACGCTTTAGAAAAAAAAACAAATATGCTCTAGCGAGTGACTAGCGAGTGACTAGTGAGTGACTAGCGAATGACTCTCGATGAGTCACAAGCCTTCGACAAGGTATGGCACGAGGGCCTGAGGTATAAGCTAAGGCAAATCTTACCTGACAAATTATGCAAAATAATAAATTCATACCTTAAAAACCGGCTGTTTCGTTTTAGAAATGGGTCTGAATACTCGGAATTGAAAGAAATTCACTCTAGTGTGCCACAAGGAAGTGTTCTTGGTCCGTACTTATTCCTACTGTAAACAAGAAATATACCTCAGGATGACGAGACAGTATTAGCCACGTTCGCGGACGATACAGCTATTCTTGCCACAGGCCAAACGGTAGGATCTTCGACGATAAAACTCCAACGAGCCCTAAACAAGTTGTTTGAGTGGACGAAGACCTGGAGAATCGTGCTAAACGAGATCAAAGTAGATAATTTACCTTTATTTATTAATTCTATAAAAAATCCGTATGCAAATGAGGCAAAATACGATATTTACGAATAACTCTAGACGCAAAGCTGAAGTGGAAATCACACGTTAAAAAGAAACGTGAAGAGCTCAACATTAGGCTTAGAGAAATGTATTGGCTTGTTGGAAGCCATTCCAAACTAAGCTTATATAACAAACTGCTTTTATATAAGCAAGTGCTTAAACCGTATTGGACGTATTGTATACAACTTTGGGGTTGTACTACACCAAGTAAAATTCTAGAGAAGTTTCAGAACAAAGCGCTAAGAGCAATCGTGAATTCTCCATGGTATCTAAGGAATAGCGATATTCACCGTGACCTAGGATTTGCTACTGTAAAAGCTCTATTAGAAATATTCGTACTCGTCTCGTGCATCACTGCAACCCAGAAAAAATCCGGACATTGGATGAGACCAACCTTGTGCGTCGACTTCGTAGAATAAGACCGTTCGACTTAGCGCCGTAAGGACAAACCATTTGAATTAATGGAAATAGTAGGTGCCTTCGCTGGAGGGCTACCTAAAAACATTTTACAGAAGGTGGAACTATTTTTTAAGGAAACTAAGTCGTAGTCTAGAAGAAAATGGAAGGTTTTCTAGTGATTAGGAATTTCACACTTCCTTGAGTCCGTGCTTATGATGGGCGCTAGTTGACTGGAGGCAATATGATATATCCGATTGATTTTAGTCAGCGAAAACAGCGTATTAAAATAAATGGATTTGTAACCAGGGAAGAAGTGTGTCATAATACCAAAGTACCACAAGTCTCAGCTCTAGGGCCAATCCTTTTCCTTGTTTACACAAAATCAATATTTAATCTTCCTGTCAAGGACAACTTAATTCACTACGCTGGTGATGTAACATTATCATATGTAGACAATTTTTTAGCTATGATTTGTAATCATGATCTCCATTTACTCAGTATTTGCCTCAATTACCATCAACTTTTACTTAGCACAAAGTCTAAGGCTATGTTCTCTTTCTTATCTAATCCAAACATTCTAATTGAAGGCATTATATTCCTTGCGACAAACTGAATTGCAAAAGCAAATGCTTTATCTTTGACATCGTAAATGAGTTTAAGTATCTAGGGGTCAAAATAGACAAAAAATTGAAGTGGAAGTCACACAAAATGTCTCTTAAAAACATGCTATATCTTCAATATCACTGAACAAAATATACCATCTTCGTGTAAACTACAACAGAAATAAAAGTATAATGCAAAATATTGTTGTTGCTGTTTACTGTAATCCCTTTACAGGATGGTACTTAATTGGCAGTCCGAAAAGTTTCCTGTTTTTGGTATTTTATGGTCCCTACATCCATTTATGTTATTATGTATAGTATACATGCATAGGATTCCCTTGTTGTTTGCTTCCCTTGTCGGTGTATTTTTTAGGCTATTATTGGTATACGAATGACCTTTTATAGCGATTCTTTGTCTTCATCCTTTTGCATTTAATTGCATTTGATTAGTTCTAATACTTATTCTTTGGTTGTTTGCGTAGGGTTTGAATGAAGATCGTAGATTTGTTGGCATTGTCCTTTTCAAAAGAAAAACGTAATGGGGGGACAGTATGCCAGCGCATTACTAGTCTTCTATGCGAATGAAAATCTCATTTAGTAGTTAGTTTTCATACAATAAAGTTGGTAGTCGTTCTTCGTAAAAATGAAATAAGTGGACAGAGAAGACAATTAGTGAGTTAATCACTGAGTATTTCTCAGCTAGTTATTTGTTTGTTATTTACTTGAATTAATGAATACTTTTAGAGTAATCACTGGGTCTTTCTTGGTAGTTTACAGTAGTGTTCACTTATAACGGATCGAAGGGATCGGCCAAATTAATTCGGTATAACCGAAGTTCGTTATAAGTGATATGCTAAAAAAAACATCAACTTTTGCTTAGAAAACCAAATAAAAAGAAGAAAAATAGGAAAACTAATAAATAAAAATACTAAAAACAGTATTTCAGTTCACAAGCATTATACTTTTATTTAAATTCTATTTAAAAAACTCATAAATTTTGAAATGTTATGTTTGGAAAAATTTAAATCGTTTAAAAACAATTCGACGTTTGCAAGTAGATTCAAAATCCTTTAGGGAGTGTTTTTTGACTGAAGGAAAGCATAACGCGTCCGATGTGGATACTGGAGCTGCTACAAATTCCACGTTCTCACTCCCTTCGTCGTTTTCATTCTCGTCAACATTTTCACTACCACAATTGCATCATCATCCAGAAGTTCTACAGTAATAAGGTTATCATCAAAGCGCACATATCTATTCCTCAAAATCTTCGCTGTTGATAGCAGTTTTTGATGCAATTTGAGATCCTATGTCTTCATCGTGATTTAATCTGAGCCAGTCAACTAAGAATAAATTGTCCTCCGAATCGAAATTTTCTACATTTCTGATGAATCCGCCATGTCGAAAACATTTTAAAATATTTTTTTGTGCAACTTTTTGACATGCCATATGAACTAAGTTTATAGCTTCCAATAGATTAACTGTAAAGTTTCCTTCTTTCTTATCAATTGAATTTATCATCTGCATGAGAAGCAAATGCCGATAATTGCTCTTTAAACCATGAATGACACCTTGGTCCATAGGCTGCTGTCTTCAGATTGTGTTGAGAGGCATAAACACTAACTTGATTGACTCCAAATCCTTAAAGTCGGGATGAGCCGGACAGTTATCCACCAGCAATAGAATTTTTCTATTTTTACAACATAATTCATTGTCCCACCGTCTTAACTCATTTAAAAAAAAAAAATTTCAGAAGTCATCCAAGCCCCCCAATTAGATTTGTAGTTCACCGGCAATTGTTTAACGTTTTTGAAGCACCTGGGATTTTTTAGTTTTCTATGACCAGCAGTCTTCTTCTTTCTGTTACCAAAAAAATTTGTCACCACCAAAACGATTATACGTTCTTTCGGTGTCAGTTTATAAAATAAGCCAGTCTCGTCACCGTTAAATATGTTCTCATCCTTAAAGTTTCCCTTAAAACTTAGCCATTTGTTTTGCAACCAATCATTAACAATACCCATGTCAACCCAACAATTTTTCCGGTGCTAACCAACTTTAGCTAAGATTGCATTCCTGATTCATAAATTTTCAACCAAGCTCTTCGGCCTTTTTCTGTGATATAGTACTATTCACAGTAACATTGTTAATCCTTTGTTGGCAAAACCACTTTAACATTATCCACTCTTTCGTTTGTAGGTTTTTTTACTTTTTTTACCTTCGAATTTTGAAGTGGTCCAGGATCTCCTCCCTTTTCTTCCAAGTTATGCTAACAGTCGATTTATTTAGTCCCATTTCCATGCATATATCGGTTTGCCTTGCACTTTCTTGTAAACACTTTATTATATCGTGTTTGTCTTTTAATGAGATACATTTTCTCTTTTTATTTCATACTGTATCTCCCATTTTATTTAATTGATTTTAAAATGCGCAGTACCCTTCCTCTATGCACTTTGGAACTCAACTAATTGGTGCTACCTTTGAAATTTATCCTTTGATGCACACATAATGTAACTCGGGGAAGTACCGAAAAAATTATATTCAAGGACAAGATTTTGTTGTTTCAGCTATACACTATACAGTTCTCTGGAAATCTAAATGACAATGTAAAGTGAAACAGTCTTGGTTCGTTATAACCGGACATTTTCTTCATTTAACGCGCAAAAAAGTTTCATTAAATGCGAAAGTTCGCTTCAAGCGTGTTCACTTTAAGCAGTCACTACGGTATATATTTTTTTATTTTTTATGTAAAATATAAAATAAATATATTTATTTATTATTTGATGTTATTTTGTATGACGGAGCTGTCGGATGAAGGAAGAAGGATATGCGTGTATTTAATTTTCTGTTAATTGTGTGTAATGGAGTAGCAGGATCCACTCTTTTACGCGAATGGTGGAACGGGGATATACCTCTCCATTCGTTGCTCATGAAGTTGGCGGTGCCTTCCATAAGCATATTTAGTTGAAAGGACTTGTCGTTGTTTTGCGCTTGTCCATCCGTGTAAAAATCTCAAAATGGTTAAGATAGATCAAGAGTGCGTGAACTTAGATGCTAGCTACTTATTCATCCTTTTTTTAGATACTTGGAGTGTGCGGTGTTTCATGCTCCGAGTATTGCAATCGGATTGCCATTTTTATTTTTTTTTTCCCGGAATTTATTCAGAAAATTAAAAATAAAAGTTTATTCATCTAAATCTATATAGTCCCCTTCAAAGTCATCTCCATCGACTGCAACACACTTATGCCAGCGCTTGATCCAATCCTCAAAACATTTTTTATATTCGGTTTTCGGTATGTCGGTATTCGGTATGTTTTCGATTGAACAGAAAGTATTCACAGGGAGCTAAATCAGGTGAATTCGGTGGCTTTTGGATGGTATTTGTTGCATTTTTCGTCAAAAAATTACGAATAATGATGGCACTGTAAGACGGTGCGTTATCATGGTGCAAAATTCACGAGTTTTCTGCCCACAATTCTGGTCTCTTTCGACAAATTGCTTCACGCAAACGCCCAAATAATGCTCTTTGTTTACTATCTGGCTTTCTGGCAAAAAATCATGATGCACTACACCGTTTTAATCCATGAAAACCGTGAGCATTGCATCCTTTTTGGACTGAAAACGACGTGTTTTTTTTGGTCTCGGCTCATTTGGTGAACGCCATTCACTTACCTGATGTCTGGATTGCGTGTCGTACTCATAAACCCACGTCTCGTCTCCAGTAATGATCCTTTTAATGAATGTAGGATCGGATTCAGCCTCGCAAAATATCTCTATTGCGACGTCAACATGGTCTTTTGAAATTGAAATTGAGGTCTTTTGGCATCAACTTTGCTGCTACACGACGGAAACCCAAATTATTAACCAAAATGTCTTGGACGGATCCATAGGCAATGTTCAATTCCTCCGCTATCTCCCTGATGGTTAATTTGCGGTTATTGACCAACATTTCTTTTACTTCATTAATGTTTTCGTCGGTTTTCGATGGTCTGCCATTGCGTTCATCATCTTCGATTGACTCACTACCACTTTTGAACCGCTCGTGCCACTGGTAATCGTTGATAATCGTTGCCGAAACATTTTCCTACATTTCCAACTTTCGCGCAACACTTAATCCGTTTTTTACGCAAAATTTAATACAAGTACGTTGTTGCAAATTTAAATCCATTTCTGAAATTGTAAAAAATTGCCAACACACACAGAGATAGATGTCGTAACTTTTGCAAATGTCAAGCTATGACGCTAAGATTTAGAGGGAATGTAAACATTAGATGTACCAACTTACCAAAAAAAAAAAAAAAAAACAGAACTCAAATCGGAACAATGGGAGCGCAACACGGTGGTTATTCCGGGATCAAGTGTATATGGCTTTGCATATTGGGGCTGTGCATGTACTATATTTGCACCACATAAAAAAAATGATTACTGCTATTTGAAAACAGATTTGAGCCTTCAATACCTTTATTTCAAACAGCGAAACTACTACCACTACGTTACTTATTGTATTTATATACAAAGCTCTTAAATTTCTAAGTTTTTTCATTGGAAGTGGTAATATTCATTTTAGAAGAAATGGGGTACATTCTTTGAGAAATTGGTCTACGGATGATGTTCAGGGTACAGAGCATAATAGATTCTTAACGTCTGTAGTACCTTATATATTTAACAAACTGCCATGTGATATATCCAATCTTCTATCACAGAGTAATCAATTCCTAAAAAAACTTGGAAAATGGCTGCTCTCAAGATCGGACGTGGAGTCTCTACTTCAAGTTATATCTTAACGTACTATTCATGTAAGGTATAATTATTTCTACATTCGCCTATTTTTGATGTGTTTCATCCATCTGTTGTTTCTTTTTTTATTTTTTGCTGAATAGAAAGACATTTGCCCTCTACAGTATATCGTGGTTTCCTCTCCAAAATTTCCTTTTTCGGTTTTATTGTCATACACTTGGCACTGGTTGTATTATACCACAAAGTGTATCATTATTATTTTCTTTTTTTTTACCCAGAATTTTGTCTTAGTATTTATGAATTTCGTCTATGTAATAAACTCCATCAGGAAATTTCTATAATGCTAAGTTGTTCAAGAGAACTGAAATGGTAAACAAATTTTTGTGCTGTAAAAAAAAAAAGCTGGTAACGCGGTAGCTGTCACCCGCATGAGGTACAGAGCATCACTTGTGTTTTACGTGAACACCGGTCTTGAAGATTTAATTTCATGAGATGTCCTTACCATTGCTTACCTACATTAATAGTATAATACCAAAATAGAACTTGCGTTGGAGGGTGATCTTTGGATCGCAGCACCCAGTACTTATTTGCTACTCTACAAGTGGTCAAGGATTCTTCTAACGATTCGGGTTTAAACCACAGCCACCATGACACTCCAACAAAGGGGCCTACCTCAAAAATGCAGGCCCTGATTCGCATGGTACCGTGATTTTAGTCCTGGTAAAGACTACCGGTGGTCCTGCCGGCGACAAGACTTGTAATCAACCGCTTGCAACTGGTCGGTGGAACCATCTGAAAACCATTACGATAGGTCTAGTACTTTGCTCTGCCAACGCTTTTTATTAGACAACTTCATTAATGGGCGAAGTCTTGATAATTGGGTGGGGGCCCCGATAAGAGGTACAGATCGATGTTAACCACTTTTGTGTGGCCCAAATTTGAAGGTTTGGATCTCAATGACATGTGGTTTCGACAGGATGACGCTACCTGTCACACAGCGCAATCATCAATGGATCTTCTGCACGACAAATTCTACGCCCTTAAACATTTTCTGGGGGAGCTATGTTAAATCGCCGGTCTATGCGAAAAAGCCGCAGAGAATTGAAGTCTTAAAAGTTAACAGAACTAATGCCAAAGTCTGATTTTTGCGGTCGAGTCATCGAAAATTGGACCCCTGGGAAGGTGCCGCCCAGCGAAGTCGGGCCACCGATTTATATCTCATGCTCAATTTGTTTTATTTTAGGAAAACCACATAATAGCTTTACACCTCCCTCCCTTTGTATAAAATGTAGATAACAAAAGAAAATTTTGCACTTGTTCTGGCAAAAAAGTCTTATTGTGGTCCGTTTCGTGTAGGCTTTCCTAGCAACATTTTATAGAACGATCAGGCTAATAGCCCTCTAACTTTTGGCATGTCCTAGGACCGAAGACCGTCTAAGCATTTCGACATAAAAATAGATTTTGAATACAATGTCAAAGTTAATTCCAAAGTTCATTCTTAAAACATGAAAAGAGACGAATTCAACGATTTATAGTATGTTGTACCTAATCCTTCGAGAAATTGCTCTATCCAGTGATTTACGTTAATCTTTGTACCTCCTCCTGCTCCTGTTACGAAATGAAAGGGAGTATCCAAAGTAGTAAATTTAAGATTCCTTTAGTAGTAATAGTAACACTACTATGGACTGTTGACTATGGACTACAAACGACTCTTTAAGATGGATGCATTTTTATGGTTCTTTCTGCTTTCATTTCCCCATTATGTCTTCTTGCTCGTGTCAAAATTATCACACCCACACTTATTCCGTTTTTTCTTCGCAATAACACTGCCTCCTTATTTTGACGGTCTACAGCGCTCCAGCTTTCAGCATCGCGCATAATAAGGAGCTATGTGCAGAGAAACTAATGCAAGAAGCACGGATAAGAAAGTAATTTCGTTTGGTATGGATTTTTTTTTCTCACTCTCCGTCCTTTTGTTTGGAGTGTTTTTCTTTCTTGGTTATGATTTTGAGATGTTTTCTTATTTTTCTGCGCTGTTTCCTCTATTCGTTAACTTAATTTATATGCGATGGGGTTCAGCGTTTAGGAGGTAAAGCAACAAAAAAATAAAAAATAACACAAAACCGTGTGCAAGGAAAAGTATCCAGAGCATGACGGTACGGAAGCTTTATTAAGGATAATGGCAATTTCATTTTCTGTCTACCTATACCTCTGTTCGTTGTTATTTATATTTGCGCTTATTTCTTTTTTGTTTTCTTTTTTTCTTTATTTTTTGTTGTCTACGTACTCGTATTTATAGAATTCAGATGCTAGGAGCAGAAGCAAATTACTTGTGCAATGGAATAAAAACAACAAAAAATGAGTCATCGCAGATGTCGTACCTTTAAAGTAGGATTATGACGAACAATTCTTAAGAGTATAGCAGAAGACTTTAACAGACATTCGATTGGAGTTTTCGCTTTCAATAAATACTAACGTTGACTTGTTTAATGTTGCCTGAAGGTTTCATCGAAATGTTTGTTGTGAGTTTAAATCATTTGAAACAATTCGTGTTTGGGGAGAGCTACAATTTATGACGACTACCGGAAAGGATAACAAATTTCAGAAGAAAATATTGCAAGAAAACTCGGTAAGTATCCGACAAGGACTAGAGAGATCGGTATTAAATATGGTCCTGGAATAAATACGAGTATGTTTACCTATGTTTTAAATCCCTGTTGAAAAATAAGTCTCACCTTGTATGTATCAGGAACTTTTTTGGGTACCAAAACTCTGTCATAAACAACTTCAATTGAGTTCTTGAAAGTATAGATAAACCTATATATGCTGCCAGACCTTTCAAAATCTGTTTTGAAAACATATCTTCACCTTCATTTGAAGCCATCCGGGAGTGTCGACTGATTGATACAGGTATAAAATAAAAACAATTTCGAAGTTTTGGATACTTTTATAGAACTCTTTGACGGCATTTAGCTTTAGATAGAAGACAGGGCTATGATTTTGCTGGGTAAAGAGCCTTCCTAATGACGTCCAAAGAAGGAGGACATTTGAAGGCACTCAGCGCGGGCGAACAAAATTTAGGGAGGACGAAACGATAGGTATCAATGTTCATTGGTCTTAAATGTTTGTAATTTATAACGAATAGGAAATAGAGAGCTCAGCCGGGTATTCGATAAGCGAGTTTCACGGCTTAGGAAGGAATCGCAATATTTTGGAGTACGTCTGAATGTGGAATTGAGGGTGTACATAAATAGCGAGACGGGTGTTATGGTCAAAAGTTTAAAGGGACGTAATGCTACTTGCGATTTCTATGGAGCAATATAACCCATATTTTACCCTGCTTATGGAAATTACGTCCACTCAGGGCCAGATATCCAAAAGAATGGACGGTAAGACTCCAGAGCAATGCAACGAAAACCACCAAAATAAGGCATCGGACTTTATTTTTCGGTCAACACAAAGCACTTAAACAAAAAAAAAAGAAAAAAAAAATAGTTTATTGCAGATACTTCTTGTAAGTTCCCTTTAATAAAATTAAACAGTCTTTCGCAAAAAGATGAGTAAGCATTTCAATAATAAAGCGGCTATAGAATCGCTCGGCTGACGAAGCTGTCAAGCAAGGCTCAAGTATCACCACACCGCGATCTGTTAAAGTAACATTTCGTAAAATTCGCGAATTTTTCGATTAACATAATCGCCCTAGTAAGGCCGGAGTTCGTGCAATGGTGAAGCGTTTTGAAGAAACCGGTTCGGCATCGAGTCAAATTCCATATCAGCATGCACTTCAATTTGTCGTCGAAGTCAACAATTGGGCCTCACTTATGGCACTTTACGATGAATTTTAAAAGTTGATCTTTATTTGTACGCCCAAAAAATCCAAACTACACTACAATTTAAGCCTTTGGACCATCTACGACGTCTCCGATTTGTTAATTGGATGTTGGATTGGCAGGAAAGCTTGTCATCGAATTTGATCTTTTCTGATGAAATCCGTTTTGGTATAGATGGGTACGTAAATAAACAAAATTGTCATTTCATCCGAAAATAGTTACTGTATGGTGCGGATTATGGATTGGCGGCATCATTGGGAATCATCCAGTTATAGTGTATGGAGAATGTTACCGCAGCATGTTGACCGGCTATTTTTTTTTTCCAAAATTGAGTGAATTGGGTCTGGACAATCTCTAGTTTCAACAAGATAGTGCTACTGCTCACATGAGGTATCTATCAATAATTTTTTTCCGTACGATATTCGAAGATCACATTATTTCGGTTAGAGGAGAAGTTGGCTGGCCTCCAAGGTCATGTGATTTGACTCCTTTAAATTTCTTCATGTGGGGTTATTTGAAAAATAAGGTCTATGCCAATACTTCCAAACTGAAGTTGCGACCATTGACAAACTTATTCTTCAAAAAATCATCGATAATTTTGACCCTCGTATGATCGCTTGTAACAAAAGCCGTGGTGATCACGTGATCGATGTTGTCTTCCATTTATATTTGACATGATTTTACAATAAATGTGTGTTTAATTTTATGAAAACTTCCAGACTTTACTTATTATTCAAAGTACAACTTGAGGCTTATTTCGGTAGAAAAAACACGTGGCCACGTCTGGACAACTCAAACAACTTACGACTTTTTCAGATAATGATTGAATTGTTAAATAGACCGATTACCCATTGCGAATGTCCGCCCAACATAGCTTACTTCCTTGTATTTTTAAGGTAATTCAAATGTTTTCAGGTGTAGTTTCTAATATTGATCTAAATAGATACGTTTTCAGAATTATTAAACTTGTCTAGTCTAATTCTTTCTTTTAAGGTTCAGAATTATGAGCATCTGGAGCCTCTGTATAGAAACTTTTAATTAATTTGACAATTCTCAACCGACCGGCTATAGTAATCACGATTTGGAAACGTCAATTAGTTTACACCGTAAGAACGCAAAGAAATACTGCCACTTTACAGTGAAAATAATCGATCAGTTCTTTTAAATAAGCGTGAATATCGTGGAAAATATCGTGGTTCTTCTGCGCCTTCCGACAAAATAATTCGTCATTCGACCTAAAATTTTAAAGAGCACGAGTCTGTTGTTAGACAGCATCCACGTCGTTCCAATGAAGCTGTTAGAGGGAGTGTCGCTGAAAGTCCACATGTCTCGTAACGCCGCCGATCACAGCTACAAAACATCAGTGGGACCACTTTAAGGAGGATAAAGGATTTTGAAAACAGATAAGCCGCATCTCTTGGCTTACGCGAATGGTGTCATTCGAATGATAGAAACTGAGCCAAACTTTAAGGAGCGATTTCTGATGAAAGACGTCGCTTCCTCTCTGGCGGAGTAAACAAAAAAATTGTTACTTTTGGGGAACCGACAATTCTCGCATACCATTGTATGATGAGCAAATGACTTAATATTTTCTCCAAAACCATCATTGCGGCATTTTTCTTTAAAATAGGAGAAGCGGTCTATGGAAATCGGTATCGATTGATGTTGGCGCATTTTGTATGCCCGCAAATGCGTGAAAAAGATCTACCAATATCTTCTTCAAAACGAAGCGCCATACCATACTGCGTGTCAAACAATGAACTTCTTGAGGCAAAAATTTTAGGGACGTTGACCCAAACATTTCCAGATTTGACTCCTTCGGAATTTTTTCAGGGGGCTATTTAAAAAGCTAAGTTTATTCCAACAAGCTGAAGACTATAGCTGAACTCGAGAACAATATTCGTGCCGAAATAGCCGGGGTATTACTTGAGACGTTGGCCAAGGCCAGGAAAAGGACCCAACTTTGCATCAGCAATGAAACTGATTACTTACCCGAAATTGTGTTAAAAAAAAATAGCTCACTTAAACTATAAAGGATCAAACTAAATAAAAACTCACCACATTGTGAAAACTATTGTTTTTTCTTAAAGTTATTAAACATTTTTCTACCGAAGCCCCAGAAGCGAAATGTCGCAACTACCTACTTCTTTCTACAACTTGACTTTTAAAATGTTAATTAAACACCAATTGTAGAAGGAAAAATAGTGCATGTTTCTTTTGGAGTGTCAAATCTGCTGATATATTAAACTGACAAGCTTCGTTTATTTTCAGTATTTTTTCCGATTTCATCGTTAAAAGATTAACGCCACAATAACGATTCTAAATCGTTGTGATGTATTTTCAAAATAAAAGATTGGCTCGCGAAACTTATAGAGCACATCATCTACATTACGGTAGATGTCATCGGCCATCCAATCGTGCTATTTACCGAATTATTGAAACATTTTGCACCTAATTCACGGTATTAGATACTCAAACACCAACAAGAATGAGAGTAGTGTGTTCGGAAAAAAATATCGCGACACCCTAATTTATCCATTCGTCGTCGTTCGCAGTAATTTGACTTTTTCCATCCATTATCTGGCGATTTTTGGTGTAAAGATCTTAGTTTTTAGGCTTATAAAATCCAATGTCGAAGCACAAGTTACTGTCAATAGACACCTGTATAATTTGATCATTAGTGAGTGATTATTTGCTCCAAAATTTTTGTGATACTCCACCCCACGCTGTCAATATTGTCATTTCAATAAATTGACCAATTGGCCAAGATCGTACTATATCACGTCATTGGATTATTTCCTGTAATGATGTTATGATAGATCGCCTCCTCGCGGAACACTCTGGATAACGCTAAATGATTTATCGCTTAAGGAAGTCAAAAAAGAAGATAACCCTCCTGGTCTTACTATTAATTAACCAATTGCAAACAAAGTAACAACAGTAACGCAAATAACGACGCTAATATTTTTATTTTCACCATGGGCAATACAACCGGCACTTTTCAACGCCAACTGACAAGGCGTACCAGACCTTCTGTTCGAATATGCCAACTTAGCGTCGAAGATATAAGCAAATCCAAAAGTGACTACTTGTCTAAACTAACTGTTACTGACTAACAACATGGACGTACCCGTCATGCAAGAGACACATACTGCATCGGACGATGCTCAAAGGCTAGAGGAATTGTCGACGGCTACTATTGGACCGAAACCACCTTTCACTAATCATACGGGACATCAACTTACGTCAGAATCAGCATAGTGGACGCAAAACTGATTAACGCGGACTCCAGCAACAACATATTTACAACAACGATCCAAACTGGTTGCGTTTACATTGTAAACATATACAAACCCTCCACAATATCGTGGCCGCCTAATATCCTCAAAGTTCTGAATCAACCCACAGATTTTATTGGCAATTTCAACAGCCACCATAACAGGTGGAGATATGAAAACAACGACGACAATGATGACATGCTAATGGAATGGATAGAATCAAACCATCTGCCACTAATTTTCGAAGCCAAGGACAGGCCAACCCTTTACTCTCGGAGATGGCGAAATAGTTACAAACCGGATTTGTTATCCACCACTCTCTGCCTGCTTCGGAAGTCCTGCCCGATTTTCTGCAAAACCAACACCATCCAGTCCTAATCAATGTCGAAATCCCAATTCCTCTAAGGAACTTCACTTCTCTCACGAGCTAGAGTCATGTTAAAGGTTTATTCTGCCGCTGACCCCGAACTACGAAAGATTTGTATGAGTGATTACGCAACTGCGAAATAAAGTACTTCCTGAGTGAACGACTAAACGACAATTTCAAGGTATCTGGAGACCCCAAAACTGGCAAAAATCTAATTAGATTGCTCGACAAGACCCGCAAAAATAAATGGATATCAACGAACAATAGCTTTGCCCACTCTAGCAGGAAAGCGTGGAGACTCATTCGCATACTCGGATTAAGCAGTAGCTTCAACACCAGAAAGACTTGCATGAACAGTGGATGTTTCTAATGCACTCATGGACAAGGAACATACAGTCACCATAAAATGGACTATGAGAAACTTCAAAGCCAATACCCCACATCTTCACATCGGTCATTTTTACACCTGAAGAGATTAGCACCGCTTTTTTGGAAGTAAAAATATGAAAGACCGCGGGTTTACGCGTGGCTGCTATCAAATTGCTTTGTCAGTTTTGTTCAGTATTGTTTTGCAAGTCATTATGAAAAGACAGCTGTATTACGAAAATCAGCGTTATGTGAGAAATGTTTTTCGTGCGATTCGAGGAACTTACGGTGTCCATAATGGACCTAACGAAACCACTTTTGCCAATACCATTCGCAAATTTGAGTCCCAGTTTACATAAGTGGATGATACTCGACCGGTTAGACCACATCCAGCACGTAGTGAAGAGGCTATAGCAGCTGTAGCTGAGAGTGTACGCGAAGACCATGACGAACCGATTCGTAATCGTAATCAACTTGTGCATGGGATCTGAAAAACTCAATGAAAATCCGGTGTTTTTTCGTAAAATTTTGTTCAGTGATGAAGTCTATTTCTGGCTCATGGATACGTTAATAAAAAAAAATTCCATATTTGGGCTGATGAGCAACCCGAACATCCATTAAAAACAACGGTAGGGTGTGGTTAATAATTTTTTCAAAAATGAGGCAAATCAGAATGTTACCGTCAATAGTAACAATTATCGCGCCAAGTTAATGGACCATGTGCTTCCTGAAATACAAGCACATGGTCTCGGTGAGCTCTGGTTTCGACAAGACGTCGCCACGAGCCATAAAGCGCATGAAACAATGGACTTGTTGAGAAATCATTTTGGTAAGCACTTAGTTTCACGTTTCGCTACGGTAAATTGGCCGCCTAGATCGTGCGATATCACACCTTAGGACTATTTTTTTTGGGATATGTAAAGTCTCAGGTTTTCAGGAATAAGCCAGCTACGATTAATGCTTTGGAAGCCAAGATTACTCGTGTTATCCGCGAGATACCAGTCGCTATGCTCAAACAAATCGCCTAAAATGGATCATCTCAGACGTAGTCGTGGCCAATATTTACATGATATTATTTTCAAGAAGTAAATGCCATAAATCGTTCTTTTAATCGATAATAAAAATTTTAAGTTCGCCTTCAAATTTATGTGCTTTAATTTACATTATAAATCAAACCTCACGATGAATCACCCTTTACATGGTGCATCGCACCAAAAAGGTAGAGTCCTATAGCACTCTTAAGTACTTACTACAAATCACTCGACCGCCTTATCTATATTCGATTAAACCCTTCCATCAACGAGCTTTTAGCTATCGAACAAGCCGGATTATATGAACCAGGATTTGGGGAAAGGATTAAGACATCCGTTGCTTTTGTTGACTTAGGCGCAGCGTATGACACTATCTGTAAGTGATCTCGTGCCTGAAGACATCGCTTCTTATCAGCAAGCTACTTTTAAACCGCCTGTTCGAAGTCTTCAACAATAATAACAAAAGCAAAGAGAGAAAGCTGACAACGGTTTGCCCTCGATCCTTTGCTCTTTGATCTTTACATCTGAAATGTACATACCTGCGACCATATCGCAGGAAGTCTGCTACTTTTACCTTGTCAGCCTCAAAACACGCAAAAATATACTCGTAATCTTAAAACTTACTGGTTCATCATGGAATCTCAATGCATCCAAGCTTCGTACTGCTGAACTTACACCCACAGCGGAATAATGCGCTCCACACCCAACTCACCCACACCATGAGATTCATTTGCGGCACCATAAGATCAAACCCAGTACGATGGTTTCCTATAGTATCCAGCTGGCAAACACTGAACTGCCCATCCATGACGACATTGCTATTATCCTGACACGGAAGGAGAGAGAATAAAGTTCCTCTGATTTGCTCAGCAGAATGGACAGCATCATACCAAGGTGATAATATTATCTTGAACCCCCAACTACTCGAAATTGGTTGAAAATTTGACCCGTAGAATGAGCTTTGTACGACATATGGCCGAAACTATTTTCAAATATTTACTTTTTTACTTATCCGGCCAGCGACCTTTAGAGGGTCTGAGCCTGAGCTAATACCGGGCACGTTGGGCATTCTCTCCCATTCGTTCGATGTGGCCAAGCCAGTGCAGTCGACGAATTTTTGCCTTCCTGTTTCCAAGTTGCACGGTGCATTATCAGTTCTCCAGCGTATTGCAACACAATCGGATTAGTTTTATCAGAATCCCGGATTCAGCCATCGCATTATATAAATTAGTGCGATGAATGCTACTGTACGCGGCTTTGAAGTCGATGAAGAGATGATGAGTATCGATTTGGAACTCATTGGTCTTCTCCAGTGTGAAGATTTGGTCTATCGTCGATTTGTTGGACCGGAAGCTACAGTAGCAGGTGGCGATAAGTGTGGTACAAAACGGTTTTAGGCTACTATAAGCAGGAATATGTCTCGGTAGTTCATACAGGACATAGGAATACCTGATATATAGGATAGAGCTGACAGTCCTGTCGTCGGGTATGCTTTCGTCCTCCCATACTTTGCAGATGATTTCGTGCATGCTCCTTACTAAAACATCACCACCAGCTTGAAGAGGTCTAACGGCAATTTGTCCGAGCCTGCGGTCTTATTGTTCTTTAGCTTTTTAATGGCTGCTCCGACTTCGACTTAATCGACTGGAGTTGAGTTTTCTTCATACCCGATCAATCTCCCCTGGTCATGCCCATCAAGCAGCTGTAAGTAATGCTGTTTAAGTACATTCAGAATTCCCTACGGCTCGATGACAAGATTACTCTCAGATTTTCGAAGGGCCTGAGTTCCTGCTCTGTTTCCTGCAGCCAGGCTTTTAGCTTTTGTATAAAAGTTTCACATCTTGTTATTAATCCTCCACTCTTCGATATCCTTGAGCTGGAGACTGCGAAGGGTGTTTCATTTTTTCTGGCTATCTACAGTATGCTTAGGGATCCAATGCTGCACCTCGGTGCAGTTTTTTTTTTCATTGGATAGTCGAGCTCTAAACTGAGCTGAAACTAAATATTGATCAGAGTCAACATTTGTCCCCCAAAAATTTTCACATTTAGGATGTTTGACTAGTGTCTTACATTAATTATCACGTGGTCAATTTGGTTGGTGATTCTACCGTCCGGAGTAAGCTAGGTTGCTGTGTGGATTCCTTATGAAGGAATCGTGTGCTACTAATCACCGTATTGCTACTGCCGCAATACTGAAAGCCGTTATCTGTTGTTATTTCGTGCAGGTTATGTTTTCTGACACTCCGCCAAAAATGCCCTCCTCACAAATTTTTGCATTGATGTCCCCGAGCACGATTTTACAACGAACAGCCTCCATAGGCTTCGTCAAAGAGGTCATTTTCCTTGGAAAATTGCCAATTAGCCAAGCGGTCGCTTATTGGTTTGAAATCGATAATCTTCGATCTCAGCCGCTTTCCCACGACGAATCCGCATCCTAATATTGGCAGCTGTAATATCGCACTCCTTTCTTTTCGTCATTCCTGATCCTATCCAGCACTTCCTGGATCGCAGTAATGTCCACTTTATACTACGTGAGGATATTTTCCAGTTTTCGGACCGTATAATGTTCTAACTTTCCAGGGGCATACTCTAAATCATTGTTCAAATATTTAATGGCATGAAATAACTTTTCAAATGAATTTAATAAATCGACATCAGGTTAATTCATTTTTGTATTTAATTTAAACAAAGAGTCTGAACCTCTTATAAAAAAAAAACACTCTTTACCTAAATAGCTCTTGAACTTGTTAAGCTATCCTCAAAAAACTGTAAGGAATATACAAATGGACGATATTTTGACTTTGGAGTAATACTAAGTCGTAGATCCTTAGACCACTTTGGATTGAATAAACCCTCTTCAAAATAAAAGAGCTCGAATCAGATTTATTCCATAAAATTGTTCAGTCCTTTTTACACTTTGCAAAAGCGGGCCATATCAACATCGTAATTACTCCAAGATTCTCAAGCCCATTCAATTAACCACTTTTCTAAATAATCCAGCAAATAACTCTTAAAAAACTGGACGTTCCACTTGACTTGCTCTTCTCTACGTAGATGTAGAAGTAATTGATCTATTAAAAAAAGGACCCCATTCTCACTCATAGAATCAACTAATTTACTCCTGTCGCAGTTAAACTACCCCGATATTAGAGAGCCTTGTAAATTGCACTCGTATTTGTTCCTATTTTCATCCCTCGTCTTTGGTGCGTTGAATCCGAAAAACATTTGCCAGACTTGTCATCACCTCTACGGACAGGATATGCATTCCAGGGCACATAAAATAAATGTCAAATGCAGCGAACTATGAATGGTTTACTGCGAATTACTGAATCGAGCATCGACTTGAACCGTGTAATTCCCAGTGCTACCAATTAGCGCATAGACATAAAGTCCTTAGTGTACTCTATCTGATTCCGGTAGTCCCGACTGCCATTCGTCTTCTAGTTGATGAGCAAATATTTCCCGAATTTTTGCGAAAACACTAGAAAATTTGGTGTACGCTAATTAAGAGCAAACAAAACTATGGATACATACGGATATTCTGGTACTCCGGTCATGCCATGGCATTTCACTTTCGATAGGCGGGGGCGAAAATTGATTCTTTCACAGATTGATCTCCTGGAGGATTATTCTTTGTGGTGCAATTGAAGTCCTCTGCACACCTAGACTCCTCTTTGGCTGCAACTAATTACTAACAGGTCCACAGAGCCTGCATACAAAGGAAAACCACATGAAAGATTGTATCTTTTGCAAATACCCAACGTTCCAAAGATGCTCGGCAAAACAGGATGCAAAAGGGTTAAAAATGATGATGAGGAAGGAAGAAAAGTGAAAAGTGTAGAAAAAAAATTCTCATGTTCCACATAAACTGAACAAATTTTTGGGGTAAATTCCTTTAAATTGTACAACCATGATGCCGACAGCAATGTCGACAGCTCTAAGACAACCAAACCCAGATAGGAGCTGAAGCCAGTAGACGCAAGAAAATGCCTTCATCTGAGCAGTTGAGAATCCTTATACTGCAGCTGGAATGTAGGCATACTGATAGATACGCGTAGTTACATATGTACTGTACATGTACATGTACATATGTTTTTGTGAAGAGATGTTCTTGCAAGTGGTTGTGTTCTGGGTTGTTACAGAGGTTGTACTTTTTACGTCTTTTATTTTTCGGTTCTGCTTTTTGTAGGTTAAACGAACAAATCTGCTCGTTTGAATTCATGTCCTTTCTAATTGCTTTCGCAAAGATAATGATGGTAGGTGGCTGGTGGATGATTGGAGGAGGTTAAAGACAATGGAGCTTTCGGTAATGTTTAATCAAGTGGGTCATGTGAATGAAATTTTGCATGCATGTTCAAACATAAGTTTCAATGACAATGACATGCGGCAGGGAGGAGCACGAAATTGTGGTGCTGATAGTGGTGTAGTTTTTGGAATTTTAAAACCCGCCACACTACATAACTTTGTCTGAGGTTTGTTATTGGGCGTACTTGTGGAAATTCTTCGTTATTACGTACTAGACCCTCAAGTATTGAAACGTTACAACATTACAACATGTCTTACTAATAGATACACTTCGTTTGTCTTCGCGTATTTAATGGAAAATTTTTCACAAGAATGTAAGCACATGTTTGGATTGCAGTAAAATTTTAAGGATGTCTTTCCCCTGGCAAGTTGGCACCTAACACACATAGTAGTTCTGGCTGATTTTGCCTATCTTCTGCTTTCATATTACAAAAGAGACCCATTTAAAGTTTGAGCTTCCTTAATGTTGTTCTTTCGTGTACGTGAAATATTATAGTCATATTAAGCGATTGTTTGTTTGCCGCCGTGCTGGGAATATGCTGAGCGGCATGCTAAAATCCTGAAATCTTGCATCTTATGCAGTATGACGATTCTGCAAATTAAGCAGAATATTCAAGTACCATAAGAATAGAGTATAGAAGCATACAGTTCGCTAGCATAAAGTCTCTGCTCTGCTCTGCCAGATGGCTACCTCCAATTAGTCGAATGATGACTCAGTGGCTCCTCCACTCTAAGGCTGACATCTAAAATTTAGTGCGGAGATTAATTTGACTTGTTTTCAATTTCGAAGTCTGTCTACCTAGAATTATAAACAAGTAACCGCGAGCGAAGACCAAACCACTTTTATTAAGGAGCAATGACTTGTCAATTCGTGCCCATCCGAAAAGAACTGCGCCGGCTTGGCAGCCAAGAATGAATCAAGCCAATTTTTGATATTCTGCTCTGATGTGAACCGTACTTCAGTGAGGACGTTCGTTGATTTGGCTGGTTGGCCGGGTCTCACATATGATTTTTTGCGCTTGAGGTTGTCGTAATGGATCCATTTTTCATCACCAGCAACAATCCGATGCAAAAATGACTTCCTTTTGTGGCGTACCAGCAGCATTTCGGACATGCAAAACCGCCTTTCGACGTCTCTCGGCTTGAGATCATGTGGAACCCAATTTGCTTGCTTTTGAATATATCCAGCTGCTTTTAAACGTTTTGAAATGGCTGCTTGAGTGACACCCAAAGATTCTGCGAACTCTTCTTGTGTTTGGCAACAATCTTCATAGAATAATGCTTCCAGTTCTTCATCTTCAAACTTTTTTGGCTACCCAGGACGTTCATCGTCTTCCAAGCCAAAATCACCACTTTTAAATCGTGCAAACTACTTTTGGCACGTTCGCTCAGCTAGCGCATGTTCACCATAAACTTCCACCAAAATACGATGACTTTCGGCAGCAGTTTTTTTCATATTAAAGTAATGAAGAAGAACTCCCCGCAAAAACACTTTTCCAGGTACAAAGTTCTACATATTTGAGTGAAAAAAAAATTATTGTTGTTTACGCTTCAAATGTATAACATATACTAAGATGACGTACAATGACAGTAGCTTTCCAACGCATGTTCCAATGGAATAATACAAGTTACGCCATCTCTTAGCAAATCGCACTAAATTATAGACCCAATATATAGAAAACGTATACCTGTCTATTAAGCTCTAGATCTACTAATGAGGAATTTTTTTCACAGAATATCAACCAAGAAAAAACTAAAATCTGGATTTTGCAGTATAGTACAAAACACTAAGATAGAGTTGTTCCTGCAATACTATAACGAGTGACCAGATAGCAATGACAGTTTTTCTAATTGTTATGGTTCCGCAGCTGTCAATAACATCCAGCTGTTAAAATATTTAGTTAGGTTTGCCATTTCATCACGCATCGTTTCACGCTTGCCGAACATGCGGATATTATTTAAAAATTCCGAAATTCCGTTTCACTTGTAAATTTGGTCGTGAGGCCAGTCATAACCATGGTTTCAGTGTGCTGGCAATTCGTCGCTCCGTGAAAAAGTTTGAACGTGAGCACACTCTTTTGGATCTTAAGCCACCAATCAGACAGAGATTGGTACCAAATGAAGAAAATATAGCCACCGTAGTGACAAGTATCGAAGAAGACCCAGAAATGTCGATTCAGCGCCGATCAGCTGAATTGCGCATCGCCAGAGAGTCAACCCGGCTTATTTTTCAGTTGGATTTGGGCCTACAATCAAATAATATTATGATAATGCAAAAACTTAAACCGGACAACCATAGACAACCCGTTCTCTAATTGGGTGTTGGAAATGTTGGCCGGAGATCCGGATTTTGGCCAAAAAATCATCAAGCGAAATTGCCGTTGTCGGAGCGAACATAATATACAAATGTTCGGCGCCAAGCATCAATGCATCCAGAAAAATTGACTGTTTGGTGCGGTTTATGGCATGGCGGTATCGTCGGACAATATTTCTTTCGAAATGAGGAAAGAGACATCGCAATGGTCCCAGGTATACTAGGTGTACCGATATAAAGTGAGCGTCAAGATACAAATGTCTCGAAAGGGAACATTTATTGCGAACGGGTCTTAATTTTTTTTTTTTTTTGGTTGCTATGACACCTGTCATACATATTAAGTATACATCAAGTTATTGAGCAAACAACATCATATTTCTTCATTGTGTTAAGAATGTCGAATTTTGTACCAGAAAATGATGACAAGCGGAAAGCATTATTTTTTTGAAAAGTGCTAAACAGTACCATCGAATGCTTGTCGAGGCATATGGTGATCTTGCTCTATCAGAAGCCACATGCAAAGGATGGTTTCAACAGTTCAGAGACAACGATTTTGATGTGAGAAATAAAGAACGTGGAAGACCACCAAAAAAGTTTGAAGACGCCAAATTTCAAACAATATTGGATGAAAATGACACTTTGAGTCAGAAAAATATGGCAAAAATGTTAAATGTTGCACAACAAACAATTTCTGACCGTTTAAAAGCTATGGGAAAGATCAAAAAATCTGGAAAATGGGTGCCACATGAATTGAATGAAAGACAGCTGGAAAACCGAAAAACCACTTGTGAAATTTTGCCTCAAAGACACGATAAAAAATCAGTTTTGCATTGAATTGTTACTGGCGATGAAAAATTGATTTATTTTCAGAATCCTAAAAGGAAAAAATCATGGGTTAATCCGGAACAACCATCAACTTCGACTGCAAAACCAGATCGATTCGGCAAGAAGACAATGCTGTATGTCTGGTGGGACCAGAACGGTGTGGTGTACCACGAGCTCTTAAAACCTGGTGTAAAAAATGATCAATTTGAACCACGCATTGATCGAAAAACTACCAGAATGTACCAGAAGACACGGCAAGGTAACTTTGCTCCATGACAACGCACCTGCACACAAAGTAAAACTGGTTCAGGATACAACCAAAGCACCTGGCTAGGAGCTAAGCTGAGCAGCACTTTGAACTCTACCAGGAAGTCGAAAATTGGGTGATTTTTTGTCGAACAGTTTTATTGGCGTGGAATCCATAAATTGCCTGAAAGATGAGAAAAATGTGTAGCTAGCAATGGCCAATACTTTGAATAAAATGTTTTTAACTTTTCCATCAAAAATTAGTGTTTTATTTTCACTTCATACCGGTACACATGGTAGAGCAATGTTAACCGATTTTCTGTGGTCAGAGCTTGACAACATCGATATATCCGAGCTGTGGTTCTAACATGTCATACAAGCGACGCAACGCTCGAAGTTGTGAAGAAGAAATTTTGCGACTTGGTCATCTCATCGTTCATCAATTAGCCGCCTCGATTATGTGATTTGACACCATTCGATTATTTTGTCTGAGTCTACGTCAAGTCCTTAGTCTACGCTACCAGGCCAACCACTTTTGACGAGCTCGAGGTGAACGTAGCTTCAAAATAAAGCCAGAACCAATTTTATATATGACATCGTAGTGGTTTTATTTAAATTTTTATTTATCAGGTAGTAGGTAGTATAAAGGAAATGAAAATTTGTGATACTATCTCTTGTAAATTGAGATTCGTCCGTCTAAAAAATTCTACTAATGAACTCGTTGTCATTCAAGCCAAGCAAGTGGCTTGAAATTGGTTTTCGAATCCCAACTCCACCTGAAAGACATTCATTTTTTCAGTTAACAAAAATCAAGTAGGATGAGTAGTTGACTAGAAATCAGCAACAAGCCAACTTCCACTAAGAACTGAGTCTCCCTATTAAATGTTGTATGCCACCCATGGAGCAAAATATTCACTGAGCTCAAGCTCCTTTCTTTTGCTCTTTATCCCATTTTTGAGAGAACTTAATATATCCTGAGGCATTGTAAGTGTACTTATACCCACTTGAATGTTAAGCTCTTTAAAAAATAAATTCTCCGCTTCATCAACCAATTAAAAAACTGAAGTCTCTTTTCCAAATCATCGGGAAGTAGTTCTTGCACAGATGTATGGTGGTATGTATAAAGATTTTTTCCATGCAGTACTTTAGAAATTTTATGTTGTATTTCATTGGTTCGGATAAAGCTCAAAGTATCTTTGCCGCGCTCTAGTTGAAGTTCCATTGAACAATATGTTTGTTTGATAAATTTTTCAAATATGCCTTCATACCCCAAACCTATATCTTTCTGAGAACTTTAAAGAAACAGGATAAGAAAATGAGGATTTTGACAAGTAGTAATCAAATGAACGAACGCGCTTAAAAAAATTGTAAAGACGATGCAATTTTAAAAAAAAATTATTGGAAAATTATTATTCTTTGGATAACCACTCTTTTTGTCAACTGTTGTTAGAAACGTAAGTAAAAAAATCATAAAATCCTTTTTCTACCTGCTGCAGATTCTCCCAAGTATCACAAAATCTGTAGGTTTTCTGCAAACTTGGTGATGATTTTTTTTTTTTATTATTTTTACGTTCATAAGAAAAAAAAATAGTAAAACGGTGTGTCTATTACGTATTTTCTGGGGAAAGAAATTGGATATCTTAAGATTTAAACAAGATATCAACTTTATTTAAACGCAGTTACAAGGGGTGGTATTTCTTTTAAAAATATACCTAGTCCTAAGCGAAGTTTCTACCATTGGTATTAACAGAGCAATTTCCATTAACATGGGTCAGGGTACATCAAAGTAAGCCTTTTGTTAAATCCTGGATAAATGATGTCAACGTTGAATTTCTTAGAATAATCCCAAAAATTATTTCTCAAATTATCCTTGACGAATTAGGGGACAGCCTGTATAATAAGATGTTATTCTCAGTGGACATTTCTGAACTGTATCTTAACCAGAAAAAAAGTTTTTTTATATCTAATATTTAGGTCTTCTGCTTTGCTCTTCACATACTCCTTCAGTTTAGCATCTAGATTCATACCCAGATACTTAGCTGCGTCAGGATAAGTAACTGCAAGAACATTCGTAATTTTTTTGTTAAATTGATATGGGTGCACTTTTTCTCATTTTTGTAGGCTTTCTGTTGCATTCATAAGTGGTTAGAAGAGCAGTTTCGTATCATTCTCAAGTGGTATATAACTGATATAATATAGGGCGATTCATCGTCAGGTTTAATTTTGAATAGGCTTTTTTTGACAGATCACGTGTGATTCCTATCAAACTGCTTTGTTACTTTTGTTCAGTGTCGTTTGGCAAGCATATCATGAAAGACTCACACGACAACAGCATCTCCAAATTGTTCGGCTGTGTTACGAAAATCAGCGTTCTGTGAGAAATGTTTTCGAGTAACTTACGGTGTGCATAATGGACCTAACGAAACCACTTTTGCCAATACCATTCGCAAATTTAAGTCCCAGTTTACATAAATGGATGATACTTGACCGGTTAGACCACATCCAGCAAGTTGCGAAGAGACTATAGCAGCTGTAGCTGAGAGTGTACTCGAAGACGTGACGTAAATGACGAAACGATTGGCCGCCTAGATCGTGCCATATCACACCTTTGGACTATTTTTCCTGAGGATATGTAAAGTCTTAGGTCTTCACGAATAAGCCAGCTACGATTGACACTTTGGAAGTCAACATTACTCGTGTTATCTGCGAAATACCAGTCGCTATGCTCAAACGAGACGCTCAAAATTGAACCTTCCGAATGGACCACCTCAAACGTAGTCGTGGTAATGATTTACATAATATCATTTTCAAAAAATAAATGCCATGAATTATTCTTTTAATCGATAATAAAAATTTTAAATTCACTATCAAATTTATGTGTCTTATTTTACATTTCAAACCAAACAGCATGATGAATCACCCCACACAATAAATAGAGGTTGGATCCTAGGACACATCCCAGTGAAACACCTGCTAGTATCGGGATTTTCAATAATTCCATGACTTTGACATGGCTGATATTTATTCCAGGTGTAGTACACATGTTGAATTTAAGCATGGAATTCGACCTCGTTCCTATGACTAACGCGAGCACATGTGTAGCGATCGATTCTTTGAAGCTAATTTTGCACCACTCTTCCACATCGACTGGAATGTTAGCAATTTTGCATCTTGAGCCCCTCAAATGTTGTTGGTTTGTTGACATAAGCTAACGACTTAATGTATCGCATGAGCGAGGTTCGATTTCTCGAAATAACACGATTACAGAACTTCTCGTTCTGTGAGGCATTTGGCACCATCTTATGTATTAGGTACGCAACTTAGTTCTGTTTGTCAATAGATGGCTCCAGCAGTAAGTGCTTGTCGATCTTGTCATATCTAAAACATCATGAACTAAGCTTAGACATATAGTAAACAAACCGTTTTGACGTCATATGCTTTTGGTTGTGTGAAAATGTCTGATTTTGTGCCAAATAATCTTCATTTGCGGGCATTATAGATTTTCTTCTTTTATTCGAAAAAAACGGCAGCTGAAGCTCCAAAAAGTTTACGGGGATGCTGCTCTAAGAGAAACAATGTACCGTGATTGGTTTCGTCGCTTCAAAGACAGTGGTTTTAATGTTGATGACCGTTCGCGTGAAGGAAGGCCAAAATCCTTCCAAAACCCTGAATTGGAGGCATTGCTCGATGAGAATCCATCCCAACGGAAGAAGAGCTTGCTTCTGCATTAGAATTCATCCGTGAAGCCATTTCCAAGCGATTGCATGCTGAGAGTTATTCAAAAACAAGGAACTTGGGTTCCCTATGATTTGAAGCCAAAGGACGTTGAGCATCGTTTTTTAGCCTGTGAACAACTGTTCCAGCGGCAAAAAATAAGGGCTTTTCTTTATCGCATCGTGACGGGTGATGAAAAACTGATTTATTACAGCAACTCCAGGTTATGCGTCTACGTCGTCAGCTCGGCCGAATATTCACGCTCTGAAGGTTATGCTGTGTATTTATTGGTACTAGGTCGATGTTGTTTACTATGAACTGTTGAAACCCAACCAAACCATCGCTGAGAAACGGTATCGACTTCAATCGATGCGATTGAGGCGATCACTACGCGAAAAACGGCCACAATATGAGCAAAGGCATGAAAAAGTTATTCTACAGCATGACAACGCTCGGTCTCACATTGTCGAACGAGTTAAAACCTACCGGGAAACGCTCGAATGGGAAGTCCTACCCCACCGGTCATATTCCCGAGATATTGCGCCGTCCGAAACGTCATGTTTCGTTCTATGGAACATGATGTGGCTGATCAGCAGTTCCGCTCATATGAAACCTCATGGATAGCCTCAAAAGATTAACACTTCTACCGTAACGTTATTCGAGCTCTGCCAGAAAGATGGGAAAAAGTTGTAGCTAGTGAAGGGCAATACTTTAAATGATTCATTTGTAACCTTTTTTTCACAATAAAGTTGCAATATTCTTTTAAAAAAAAAAACAGCGATACTTAGTTACACACCTACCATAATATAAAGAGAATATCGGCGAATTTGCGACGTTTTTCCAGTGATAGTAAACCCAGTAATTTGAGTTGGTTATTATAGGACGGAAAGATGTAGTGATCAGTCCATAGGAGGTTGTGTAAAGCGAAACGTGGAAGTATGCGTTGGACAGCTTCAATACGTAGAATATGGTTTTCATAGTAAGGAGACCATACCTGGCTAGCATATTCGAGAAGGTGATATTTTCGTACAAGGATTTTGTACCATAAGGGTTAGAAAACTTTTTGGACCATCGTTTAACAAAGCCAAGCGCAGAATTAGCTCTGCTAATTATAGAATCAATGTGGGTGCAGAAATTTAGTTTCGTATCATGGATAACCCCCAGGCTCTGCATTGAATCCTTCATCCCTACATAGCTTGGGATGTAGTAAGTTCTGTCAGGAAGTACTTAACACTTAAGGGCGTATGAGATGTCTTGGGATCTCTTTATGTTAAGCTCAAGAAAGTGGGACCATAGAACCAGAAAATTTCGAAATTTCTCTATAGATTCTCACATCATATGTGTGACATCCTTAAAAGTCAGAATGAAAATTAATGGCTAAGGTGACTGCCTTGTAGAAAACCCGAAGGACCACATCACATCATCAATTTTTTATTTTTTATTTATTTTTTTTTTCAATATGAGAAGGATGCTACTGGTAATTTTACTTTGCTTGACTTAGTATACTTTTACGGATATTCTGCAAAGCGGTATCTAAGCGACCTTCAGCAACAGTGGAAATACCGAAATGTGAAGAAGATCGAAACTAAGCTCATCCTGATTGTAAGCTTATTGCACTGTTATTTGCCAAATTAGTAACTAAAGCGTTCCTCAGATGGGGATGGCCCTGGTGTAGGGGTATATGCATAGATTCCTCAAGCAGAAGGTCGTGGGTTCGAATCCCGTGCAAGGGAATTCTCTGAAAAAGTCTTTTCATAGAATTCGTATGTAGTTATATGAAAATCCCTTCGACGTAGGCATAACACTAATGTTGGAGTGGTTGCTGGCTGGCCTAAATGTAACGAGCTAACAACTAGCACGTACTAAGACCTATTGGTTGAGGATGCACTGGCTCGTCCCGTCCAATTTGACAACCACCACCTCTGGGAAAAATATCAAAACTTAATACACTTGAGTTTCGAACTACTACACCACCCGCCCGCGTCCTGGAGAAAAGACAATAAAAGGGTATTTATATACCCCTGGTGCGCACTCGGGATCGTTAACAGAAAAAAAAATAATAATAAAAATCCATCATAGTGATCTGAAGCTCAACGAAGAGTTATCCCCGTTCTTCCTGCTACTAGAAGGAAGAAAAATCTGCCTCACTGACGACATCTTGAAATGAACATAAATCACTTCTGTCGATACTTTAAAATCTGGCTTCTTATTGTGGTGATTTCAATTAGTCATTATCCCCTGATGAAGCCCGGTTTTTCCATTCTTTTTAGTCGCTAAGTGGGAGATTTAAAAAAAATTCGAAAACTAATTTTTTGAATTGCGTTGTGTTACAATTTATTATGTACCACTCTTGTACACCTTGTTCCAGAAGGCGCATTTGTGTGGTTTCTCAAAATCCTCGCTCACTCCGCTATCAGCGAACACTTGAATTATAAATTTCATTACGTACTCCGTATTTTCATAGTTAAGCTTCGCAGTAATTACCTGAAAACATGAAAACATGGAAACATAAAAACTTCTCCCCGGGAAAATGAAAATAACGAGTTAGTTCAACATCAATTTTAAGCGGATTCCATTAGGTCCCCGTAATGGCTTCTCACTCCCAATATGAATTGCGGAGTTCTATCCATCCGGGGGTACCTAACCTACAATACCATGTACTCGTACTACCACCACCTACCATCATTTGTGTACAACCAACCCTTTTCGCGAGTTTGGTTGTTTGGATGTTTGGATGTTTGGATGGATCGCTTGTTTTGAAGGGATTTAAGCGGGAGGAAGTGGTATAGATGCAGCAAAACTTTTCGCGTTTCCACTTTATAAAGCAGATGCTATTAATTATGTCAGATGAAACGCGCGCGACACCCTTTCGGGCGTCTCTATCGTGCGGCGTAATATCTAAATGGCCGCTGTAACAATAAACCACACGATGTGGCACTCAACAGACTGAGCGAAAATTTCTCGCTCTAATTATTTAATTAAAATTATGATCGAGCGGGTGTTATTACATTTTTGTTGCTGTCGTTGTCTCATTGCTGTTGAACGACGTTGTCGTTGGTGTTGTAGATGTTCAATTCGTTTGATACACTTGGTAACATAGGACTAAGTGAGTTGATATTCGGGTATATCAATTGTGTGATTTCCATATGTGGTAGGTCTACTTTGTTGACGCGGAGTGTATATGTAAGCATTCCTTCGTAGAACGCGTGTCATGGCACTAATGTCGCCAATGATACGTTCTCAGATACACTTTAGAGATTCGATTTCGTATCCAGTTTTATGACCATGTTGTGCGAAATTGTGCGATGGTTTCTGAGAAAATTAAAAAAATAAAAAATACCCACAAATTAGAATGAAGAAATCTGAAAGGAAAAAATCGGGCGCAATAGATTGTTTGTGTTCGTATCCAATTCGATGGCAACAATAGCAACCGGCAATGGCAATATGAGTATTATGCAACTAGGCGGCTGTGAAACAAAGGGAAAGATGCAAAAGCCTTTGTTGAGAATTGAGTTGATGCGATGGCACGATTGTGAGATTGTATGACTGTGTGGATTGTACGACTGCAAATTGTGGAACGCAAATTGCAATTGTGGATTACGTAAGTCTTGAATGCATCAAGGGTTACAGGTTAGTTGGTAAATCGGCACAGCTGGGTCCTTTGATATTTAATTGGCATATAAGGTAAGTGGCACGTGAATAGATTTGTTTCATGGATTCGTTAGTGCCAACATGGTAGGTATATGTGAAGTTTGCATTGGCTCTAGTACTTGGAGCAAGAACTAATGCTTTTTGGCAACGCATCCAGAATCAGAGTTTAACGAAAGCAGCAATTAGTTGTTATTTGTTGGAAAACAAAGAAGACATTGATCTGAGGGACAAGAGGTGCTCGTGAGCTCTACAATTAGAAAGGAAGGGCAGACCACAGGCTTTTCAGAAAAAAAAGAGCATGTGAGGCACACGATTGGGGAAATAGAGATGTAATACCGCATGAATGGAATTCCGTCCACCTGCCCTAGACGAAGTTAAGCTAGCAATATAGAAGTTGAAGCCTTTAAAAAAAAACTGCTTGGACAGACGGACTGCTTTCTGAGTTAATTAAAGCAGCTAATCATCTGTAATATAGGGCCCAAAGGAAGCCCCTTTCACTTTGCCAACTATAGAGGAATAAATCTCCTAAACATCGTCTTTAAAATATTTTCTGTCATATTCTGTGTATCCGAAAGCAATCTGCTTGTTCCATAACAGTGCGGTTTCAGACCGGGAAAGACAAATGTTTAAACTACGACAGATTGTGGATTTCAAAGCAGCATATTACAGCGCGCATAAGGACGAGTTATATAACACCACGTCTAATCTTACCCACTCAAAAAATCATAAGAGTTGTGCAAGATGAATATGGAGGTTTCTCGATAGTCTAACAAAGACAGTAATGTATTAACCTAAACTTCACATGTTAAGAAAGGTTTCAGACAAGACGACGCGATTGATCGGGAAACTGTTGACATGTCCAGCTTGTGCTTTGTCTCCGTCTACACTTGAGTACGTCAAATCTTCAATGAGACAAGTCCACTTTCGCTCTAGTGTAGTAGCATGAGTTCTTAAAGATTTTATAATTCACAAATCCCCTGGTCCATATGACATATCTCCACTTCTTCTGAAGAGGTATTCTTCCACGCTGGCAAGACCACTGCGGAAACTTTTTCATCAATGCTACTCATTATGATTCTTTCCAAGTAGATCTACAAAAGTCGAATTTTTTTCTCTAACCTCCTCCAGACACTTTGTGCTCGAAACACGAAAATGTACGGTTTTTTTAGCAATAGGTCCACAGTTGATCTGATAGCATGTCTCACCGAAAAGTGAGATCACCTATGCGAAAAAATTCATAGGTGATACTAATATCATTTAGTTAGTTGACACCTTCAAACACCGATGTAATGTCTCATATCTCAGTCTTTTTCATCCATATTTCCACCACCGTTTCCATAGAAATCGCCAGTAGCACCCCCCCCCCCTTCAAGCTTTAAACCATAACATCCGTCTCACAATGAATGCTCATCAGTATACCCTCAAGTCCACTTTTGGACGTACCCTGAAATATCGTGATTCGTTCCTAAGCCGTACAACTCGCTTATGGAATGCCCTGATTAGCTGTTTTTTTCCTATCCATTATTACCTTCAAACATTTAAAACCAATATTCATCCGTATCTCTCTCTTTCCTCCCTTATTTTCCTTCGCCAACGCTGTGTAAAAGCGTTTTAAGGGTATACAACCTTTTATGGAACAGATTAAGAAGATATGACGAACTAACTAATGACAACTGTTGACGACCTTTGCTAACGTTTTACGGACAACGCCCTTCGCTTCTGCACGTGAAATGTTCGGGGTCTTAAGCCAAACAGCTACCACGTAAATATGTATCACCGCCATCTAGGAAGTGCGATGGGATAGGGATGGGCTGGACATAAGGAAGATGAAAAACTGTATGGGAAAAGACTTAGGCAAGAGGCCTTGAGCTTCTGACGCATCAGCGAACATCTAATGACAATTAATGACAGAATCTGGACAATAGGACATCGTTCGTAAGAAAGTTGATTATCATAACCTATACGACATCAGATTTGGCAACGAACTTAGGCTTACTGACATTGCGGCGGGACGGAATATTACTATAACATGCAATATAAACAAAGGGACACATCGGTCTCCGGATCAGGAAACGCTAAATCAAATTGACTAACACATATCACAGCAGTGATATGAAACCATTTGGAGTTCTCAAAGTCAAAGTAAAGTTGGAAAATAAAATTAGATTTGAAGATCTGCATATCAAAGACAAAAATTTAGCACGTATTCTGCACGATTATTCAGACTTATTCGGTGATACGCTAGACATATTTACCAAAACGAAAGTTACATCAAAAATCATAAAATGGTCTTCTTCAAAAATTGTTAAGGCCCGTAGACTTCCATTCCACACCAAAGAAAAAGTAGAAGTTGAGATCGAGTTTAGGGGTACTTGAACAAGTAGACCACAACAAGTGGGGGACGCCAATAGTCCCCATACTTATCGTTCGGTGCGTATCTGTGGTGATTACAAAATCACTTTAAACCAAGATCTTCTAGTTGACCAGTACGCATTACTCATGCCATTTTCCAAAGAAGGACTAGTTTAAGTTGTAGAAAGATTGAAGAGTGCAGATCATTAAATAGCTAGAGAGAAATGCGAATTTTTTTCTGAATCAAGATGCTTTTTAAGCCACTCATCGATAAACAGGAGTTGCATAAGGATGCAAAAGAGTCGACGACATTATGAAATTACAAAGTCCAAATTTAGTCGCAGGACTGCAAACCTTTTTGGGTGTTTTTAGTCTGTATAGAGTATTTATTGCAGACTTGGCTACAACATAAGTCCAATGGTGACCATTCTGGGTGACCAGATAAGGACGATAGGAAAAACAATTTGAATAAAACTACGACAGTGTGAGATATAAAATTGATTCTGGCTTTATTTTAAAGCTACGTTCATGCCATAATGTGTGGAATAGTACATCATCAAAATTGCCGTCTTGACTTCGCTGGCAGTGCTTTAAGCGGTTTGTCCAACTTTTGATGTCTCGACCCAATGTGTGCAGTGTTATTCCGGCAATAGCGTGCTGAACATTAGCTTCAAGTTCATCCAAAGTGTTAGCATAGACTAAGAACTTGACATGGCTATAGAGAAAATAATCGATTGGTGTCAAACTACATGATCGCGACGGTCAATTTTTGAACGCTTGCTTCACAATTTCGAGCGTTGCGTCGCTTTTATGGCATTTAGCGATGCCTTGTTGGAACCACAGCTCGGATATATCGATGTTGTCGAGCCATAAACCACATTAAACAATCAATGTGATGTTTGATGTGTTCGCTCCAATAACGGAAATTTAGCTTGTTAATATAGCCGCTGAGCTAAAAATGCACCTCGTCCGAAAAGAAGATTTCTTAGCCAAAATTCGGATCTTCAGCCAACACTTTTAGCTCCCAATTAGCGAATCAACGGTTTTGGCTATGGTCTTCTGGCTTCAATTCTTGCATCTGCACAATCTTATATAGATGTAGGCCCAAATCCTACGGCGGCGAGGCTACACAAGGCCCTTGCTAAGTCGGGAGGAGTGTCAACCTCGCTTAAGAAACCAGACGGCAGCTACACGTAAAATGATGTCGAGAGGGCACTGCTACATCTACGAACTCATTTTCCAGGAATCTCACCTAGAACTGCCTTTGAAACAAAACAATTTTATCTCAACCTCGGAAGGATGACTGGGAAATCGCATCAGGTATCTGCTCTAGGGCAAGGCGGGAATAGGCAATAAGTTCCTTTCACCCCTTCAAGTCCCCAGGTGTGGATGGTATTACGCGAGATCTACTACAGAAATGGCAAAACGTATTACTACCACACCTTGCAAAATAAGCGAAAAGTAGTATGGATGTACATAGCGATTGTAAGACCAATGATCACATATGGTGCAGTAGCATGGCAGAACGAACCAATCTGGTCACGACGCGAGAATCTCTCAAAAAGGTGCAGGGAATGGCATGCCTATGCTTTACCGCCCAACTGCATACATGCCCAACTGGTGCAATGGCGGTGCAGTCTCAGAAGCGGCGGACAAAACTAGTCTAAGAATAGCAAAAGAAGGAACTGGAAAGGGGAAATGCATAAATTCGAAAGAATATAATGCACTACTCAGAAAACTTCCACTTGTGCCTATTCCAAAAGATGACAGTATTAGGAAATATAACTTTGGAAAGAATTTCTTAACGAAGCTCAGCGATAAGAAAGAATAAAGCGATGAATCCACAATCTATGGACTAAGCAACCACACGATAAAGTGATATGCAGACGGCTCGAGAACTGATGAAGGAACTGGTGCAGGAATGTTTGGGCCAAGAACAAAACACCATGAATCTATGTCAAAGAGTACAAGAAACTTTCAAGCAGAAATATGAGCCATAGAAAGATGCGTTTGAATAAATTTTGAAAAGAATTACAGGAACTATCAAAACACTGGACTCCTTTGTCACTAAATCCAAACTTATATGGGAATACCTACAAAGTCTCAACAAGTTGGCCAAGAAAAATAGATTATCTGTCTGCTGGATACCAGGCTATGTGGCCATTATTGGTACTCAGGCGGCAGACTCTCTAGCGAGAAAAGGGGCAGCAGAACTCTTTATATAACCTTAACCATTCTTTGGGATAGGGATTCACACCCTACGCGAAGAATTCAGGAAATCCGAAAACGAGAAAAGCGCTTGAACCTTTCGGGATCTCCAAAGTCTGAGACAAGCCAAAGCGTATCCTAAATTTTTCCCTAATGGAGCATTGCAAATTCAGGGAACACCTAAGGAAGATAGGGATATCAGCGATATTCTCTGCAGATTCTGCAATGAATCCACAGAAACTCCAGAAGACATACTGGAATCCTGTGGGGCACTGAGCCAAAAAAGGTTTAAATATTTGGGAAAATACCAAATTCAAGAAAAGGATCTATCAATGACGGATAGACTACTCATCCTCAGATCCATAAAAGAAACTAGACTGGATGATGTGTTTTGAGTAGGTTTTCCTTGAAAAGGTTAAAGCCAGTGCATAAGCACTCCAACATAATTTCTGGTGAGGGATCAAACCTCTCCAAGGTATAAGTAGGGGGCACAATAGACCACAAGGTTGCAGTGTACTACACCCTATGTACCATATTATTATTATTATTAGTCCCAAATCCAACCGCAAAATAAGTCGACATTTTTTGGGCCTTTTTCGATACTGACCGCTACGGCGGCTATGTTTTCTTCATTTTGTACAAATCTCTGTCTAGTTCAATTCAAAGGAATGTACCCACGCTCAAACTTTTCCACTGTGCGACGAATTGCCTGAACACTGAAGCCATGAAAGCATGTTAACAAATCTTATGAAATAAAAAAAAAAAAAAAATAAATAAAAAAACAAGAAAAGAAAATATTCCCCTTAAGGAGGGCAGAATTACGTCTGCTAAACATATTTGAGAACATGCCTGGATTCTTCTAGGCACAACATTATTCCTTATATCAATTTATTTGTAATTAATCTACTACTTTTGTACATTATTTGTGAAAACCTAACCTTCATGTTCACAACATCCTCATAGACTTACTAATTACGTAGGTACATTAGTTTTAGATGCACCTTTAAGAACTTAAAACCAAACTCACCTGAAAATAAAAAGAAAAGATAATTTACTATAATTATACGGTTGTATTAAAAGTTATATTATTTATTAATTTAAGGTAAATGAATGTATTCTACAGTTAAAAAAACATTAATATATTCCCGCTTCGTCATAACGTATTGACCCACATCTTTAACTGCGAAAAGATGTTTTCTTCAAATACATCGCTCAGCATGAATTCGATTTTAATTACACGTTAACTGTTCAAATGTATGCCACCTAACAATTTATATATACGAGTCAAGTACCGTAATGAATAGAATCAAATGAGATACGAATGTAAGACGGTCAAGATAAAGTAGTAGCCCCAGGTGTGAAATCAGTAAGCTGCCTAATCCGTCATTACGTTTTTTCTTCTATAAATCAAAAAAAAAAAAAAAAAAAAAAATCAAAAGTATCTCATTTATCTTAAAAACTTTTCCTTCTTTATTCTTCAAATGCCTAATCATGTACACAAATGTAAGCACAATTAAACTTTCACTTTCGGGAGGTTTACAAACGAGAGATAAACACAAATAAATTTTTTCAAGTAGAAGTATAGGAATGGTAAGATATTATACACACATATACATACGCATGCAACTGGGATGAGTTGGGATGTTTTCTACTAAACGGAAAATAATAAAAGCATACACATTCAGATGTTGCTGAAAAACAATACTCAAATATGCTCATAAAATAGATCATTTGTATTCCTGAACCTTTCCTGAAAATAGGGAAAAAGTCGGTTGCGAAGGATGACATCTACATAACATAAGCTTACATCGTTCGTATAAAGACTAAGAAAAGCAGAAAGATACAGACTTGCTCTACCGCTAAATGAGCCTAACCTTCAACTTCACTAAATCATCTAAATTCGAGGAACTGCCGAGCAGCATCACCACTTCCTATCGTGTGTGACATGTCTATCGACACAAAAATTTGTCCGGGATCAGCTCTTTGTTATCAAAATAGAGCAATACCTCTTAAGGAATGAAGCCGTTAAAGCCCACATTTTCATGATTTGGGTAATTGAGGTAATTCGCCCAGGAAATAAGGTTGTTAGTGAAACGCATACCTCTTAAAAATTACTCAATTGCACTGGGCAACAATGAAAAATACTCGGACATACTAAATAGTGTTTCTTATAGTACTCGACCTGTAGATAATGTAAAAAATAATATTTTGCTCAAGTCACGTACAGCAACCTAACGGCACACACTTTTACATCTTTATCGAACGAGGTAAGTTCTAATAGAATCGCACATCGTTTAAATCGGTTTTTCTGTTAGTAATTTAAAAAAATAAACTAATTTGCGTAAGAAGAATATTAGAAGTGCATTAAGGTGATAAAATGCCACGATCTTGTGTTAATTGTCCAGATTTATTCTGCTATATTTGTGGAGAATATACACCAATGTTTCCGAAAAAAGAAAATAACACCATTTATTGAAAAGTGTTACTTTTCTTATTTTTAATTTAAAATAAACCATCAGGATAAACTCTGGGCACCACACATTTGCCGCCTAAGGTGTCACCGACAGCTAACCGGTTGGTTTAACGTGTCTTTTTCTGCAATGCCTTTTGGAATGCCTATAATATGGAGAGAGCTCCAGAGTCACACAGATTGTTACTTTTGTTGCACCAATGTGAAGGGATTTTCTTGAAGATCAAAGCATTCCATAAAATATGCAGATGTCTCTTCTGTAACAAGAACAGCACCTCATACAGAAATTCTGCCAGTTCCAAAGCCACCTTCCGGACGCCTTTCGAACACAGAAATAAGTTCGCCATATTGTTCAGAAGAAATCATGGATGATCCCAAATTTGAGCTCCCTACATTTTCTGATGCACCACATCTCATCAGTCAGATTGACCTTAATAACCTCGTCAGAGACTTGGATTTGTCAAAATAAAAGTCTGAAACAATGAGCTCAGGGTTAAAGCAGTGAAATCTGCTCAAGCCTGAGATAAAATTACAGAGTACCGTACGCGACAAAGTGAATTTGTTTGTTATTTTTCGAAAGCTGATAACTTAGTGTATTGTAATGATATTAATGGCTTAATGCTGTCACTAGGTTATGAGCACAAAACCAAAGAATGGCGGCTATTCATCGACGCATCAAAGGATAGTTTGAAAGCTGTACTGCTTCATAATGGTAATAAGTTTCCTTCAATACCTCTAGCGCATGGTGTGAATTTAAAAAAAACCTACGATGTTATGAAATTTATATTGGAAAAAATTGAATATAAAAAATATAACTGGTCGATATGTTCGGATTTAAAAGTTGTTGCTCTACTTCTTGGACTACAACTAGGTTACACTAAATTTTGTTGTTTTTTATGTGAGTGGGATAGTAGAGCACGATCGGAGCACTTTGTGAGATTAGATTGACCTATAAGAACAAACTTTATTTGTGGAGAAAAAAATATAAGGAATCCTTCATTGATCGAACCACAACGTGTTATTCTACCACCATTACATATCAAATTGGGTCTTATAAAAAACTTTGTGAGGGCGATGAAGAAAGACCAACCTGGTTTCAATTTTTTGAAACAAAAGTTCCCATCACTAAGCGAAGCAAAAATTAAAGAAGGTATTTTTGTGGGTCCAGACATTAGAAAGCTTATAAAAGATACAGCTTTCATTCCTACTCTGGATTCATTGGAAAAACAGGCCTGCTGTTCATTTGTGAAAGTAGCAGAAAACTTCCTAGGTAACAATAAGATTCCATGTTATGCAGATGATGTAAAGAACATGCTGGATGCTTATCATAAAATGGGATGCAACATGTCGCTAAAACATGTTTCATTTTTTGCTTTCATTTCTTTCCTGAAAATATGGGTGATGTAAGCGATGAGCACGGCGAGAGATTCCACCAAGCCATTGCTTTTTTTTTTATAATATCGAGCGCACACCAAGGGGATATGAATACCCTTTTACTGGCTTTTTCTCCAGGGCGCGGGCGGATGGTTTAGTAGTTTCTAACTCAGGTGTATTAGGTTTCGATATTTTTCCCAGAGGTGGTTGTCAAACTGGACGGGACGAGCTAGTACATCCTCAATCAGTGGGTCTTAAGTACGTGCTAGTTGTTAGTTCGTTACATTAAACCCAGCCAGCAACCACTCCAACATCAGTGTTATGCCATTTATGTCAGAGTTGACGTTATATTTTCAAATAACTACATACAAATTCTATGAAAGAGACCTTTTCACAGAATTGCCTCGCACGGGATTCGAACCCGCGACCCTCTGCTTGAGGAGTCTATGCATATACCACTACACCACGGCCACCCACCCCACGTTGCTGCAATAGAGCAACGGTACCAAGGAAAATGGGAGCCATCAATGTTGGCAGATTACTGCTGGTCGCTTATAAGAGAGACTCCGAGGTGTTCTTATAAACGGCATACAGATGCTTCCAAAAAAACAACAAAATTTTACAACAGATAACATTTTTCGGTAATATTTTTGGTTGCATTCTTAAATTCAAAAAAGCGTTTTCTCACGAAATCGCGATGTAACCTGGCTATTTTATATAGTTTTCCTGATCTATAAACCCCAATGATTACGAATCACATAATTTTTTTTTGGTGCCAGTGCTATTACTGTATATTCTTTCAAATACTTATCTTACATACTAACTTGTACACCCTATTACAATTATCAGCATACACCATTCACCTCTCTCTGACAAGACTGTCAAAGGTAGTACTAACATTCCCACCACTATTACCATCGTATACCCCATTGGCAGCCCAAAGGCACATATGCGAATGGCAAATATACATTCATATGTATGTGCATTCCAGCAACTTGCGCAATGTGTTTAACACAAAACTTAGCTTCCTATGACGATTCCAATGTAATGAGGTCAAGGTGCCGTATGGATGCGCTGCTAACAAAACCTTGTCATTCCAGAGCACTTCGACACAAAATCGCGTTTCCTTTCCTACAACCTTGATTGTGTTAAATAATATAACGGTCATATAAAAAGTCACCGCGGTTTTTTGGTACGGTTTTTTGTTCAAAATTATTTTCAATCAAGTACATATTGGCCATTATTATCTATTTCATTTTCAGTGGCTCTTCAGTCGGCCAATTTTTTACAATCAAGAGAGTTTTGCAAAGACCGAAACAAATGGTAGTCAGAGGGTGCAAAGTCCGGGCTACGGTGGATGCACCAAAACTTCCCAACCAAATTTCATCAATTTGTTATGGGTCATCAAAGATGTGTGTGGTCAGTATTGTCATGATGAAAGACAACTCCCTTTCTATTGGCCGATTCTGTTGGCTTTTTTTTGATAGCTTCCTTCAAAAGGTCGAGTTGTGCACAGTAGAGGATCGAATTGACCGTTTTGCCACGTTCTAGCAGCTCATAAATGGCAATTCCATTCCAATCCCACCAAACACTCAACATAACCTTGTTTGCCGTCAATCCAGGCTTTGAAGTCGTTTGTGGTCGGTTACTGGCCTTTGACCATGATCGCTTCCATCCATTTTTCATCGCCCGTAATGAATCGCTTCAAAAATGGTTCCATTTCGTTACGTTTCAGCAGTGTTTCACTGATTTAAATTTCTTTGCATTAATTCATGTGGCACCCAAACATCGAGCTTTTTTGAGTAGCCTCCTCGTTTAAGATGATTCCAAACTATCATACGATTGATGTTTAGTGCCTCCACTATCTCCAGACAGCTTCCGTGCCGGTCTTTCTCCATCAGTTTTAAAATTTCATCGACTTTTTCAATAACAAGCCGACCAGTGCGAGGTTCAGCGTTCACTCACAGCATTCTCACCGTAAACTGCACAAATTTTTCGGCATGTTTTTGCAGCGTTTTTCCCTTTTTATAGTAAAAAGGCATCACATAGCGCATTTCTTCAGATATTTTACTCATATTCAAATCAGTATAACTCTTAACACGAGTTTGACATAATCAGATTAGTGTTTCCAGATAAATGGACACCAACACCATCTAGTGACAAAAAACCGCGGAGACTTTTTATATGACCCATAATCGTATAAGACAGAACATTTTAGGATAAATTTACTTGTTAAAAGATAAGCACAAGATACGGTGTTATAATTGAATACGAGTAAGCTACGAGGCGCAAAATGTCCCTATGCAGCAATGTCAATTCAATGATACTTTGACATTTGTGAAGTAAACAGATAAAAAATACACATCAGGACATATACTTCTGAAGAAGCGAAATAATTATTACGATTTTTTTGTAATTCCAACGTCCGACACCAACTGAGCAAACACTACGATGTTTTGCCGCCTGCCTAGAAGAGTATGGGACAACATGAGATGCCGCCAGGTCTGGCCAGCTCCGGAGCTATAGCTCTGCTGAGAATATCACAGCTGTGGTTGAAGATGTCGCAGAGGACCCCGGAGTATCGACCAGACAATGTGTCACGCAATTGGGCATCAATCGCCAGTCTTTACAAAGAATTTTAGTGAAACACTGTAAGATGTTCCCTTACAAAACTAAGGCACCGAAAATCCGCTCAAAGTTACTGCATAGTGTGGTGTTTATGCTGGACACGTCATCGGGCTAAATATTTTCGAAAACGCTGTGGACAACGAGCGCTACAGAGCCATTTCCAAAGACTTTCTCCTTCCTCAATTGTATAAATTGAGACTGGACAACATATATTTTCAACAGGATGGAGCAACGGAGCATACTGCATACCTAAACTCTCGTTTTGGCAATTTGCATTTGGCGGCAGGATCGTATAATTTAGCCATTCTAGACGTCTTTTCAGACTCTTGCAGCCTTCAAAAAGAGAATATCTATCAACAATGCAAGGTCCTATCGCCGTATGCTCTGACAAGAGTTTATCACACGAATGGTCATCAAGTAAATATATTCCAAAAGCATAACCAACGTTTTTCATTCACAAAAGATTTACCGCCAAAGAACATCGGATGACAACCTTAGCGCTACTTTGTACAATACTTTGGTGTACTGGTTTATATGCCTTTATATCGCCCTCACTATTGACAAGTTTATGTGTTTGGCGAATTAAATTTATTTTTGGGAACCAAAATAGGTTCTCAGAACATTTGGTGACCCCGACCAGAGGTAAGAAGCAAACAACTCAAACATGTCAGAGTTAAAAAAATAAAAATTGTGTTGTACTTTTTGCTACCTTTCCCTTAGTGGTAAGGTTGTACGAAACAAAAAACAGAAACCCGATAAACACATCGCAGAAACTTTAATTCAAAGGAACATAGAAGTAGAAATCTAAAAGATCATCTCTACTATAGATAGAACGATATGTTAGATGATGTTGAACAAACTCAAAATAAATCTCAGTAAAGACGGTCCACAGCGATAAACCGCTGAGTACCGAGATGAAAGACTGCGAAGAATCAATTTAATTTGGTCAGAGTTTAAGGCCAATCGCCAGAGCCTTGAAGCGATAATGAAAGCAGATACCCCTTACATACAAGGCAACACAAGAGGAAAGATTGAAAAGCTGTTCCCCGAACTATCCTAGACTATCCTAGAAGCGATTGCTCCAGAAGAGGAAAAGGAAAATCTACAGCAGCGAGCATATCGACACAAAAGCCAACAGATGCTAAGCCGAAACGACTTAAACGAGTCCCACAAGAAGCTGCAACTCATAAGAAGGCAAAAATTAATATCCGATGCATTGACGAGACTTATCACCAGTGTTGATACAACAACCCAATTAATTACAAGTATTCGTTTAGCTATCCAACAAATTGGAAGCGCCCTCGGCCACTCACCAACAAGCCCTGCAATGCACTTCATCTATGTTACAGCTGCCAAAAATCACGATTCCAGAATTTGGTAGAGACTATGCAAGGTGGCGCCAACATGGAATCGCCTCCAAGTGCCAATTTAGGGGATGCAAGAAATGCTCCTATAAACATAACACATTGCTACATGATGATCACATTGTTCAACGGCCAACGCCAAAAGGCTGTGCACACAGAAGCCTGTAAAGCCAACGTCTGCACTCATCACGAAAAATCATGCGAAGAACAAATTCATCATTCTCGGTACTGCGAGAGTAAACTAGACTCTCGGACCCAGATTAACATAATCAGCGATTATGCCTTAAAAGGCTTGGTTTAACATCATAATTTATCATCATGCGCATTTAAGGCATCGTCCAAGGCCAACTGAAGTCTCAAAGAAGTGTTAATGAAACAATAAGTTCCAAACGCAATGCCTTCTTAACCAAACTCGAGGCATACGTACTTAGTAAATTATATCAACGCAGACAAGCAAAACATTAGATACGTTTTCCTGAAGTATACCGCATAATATTCATCTAGCAGATCCTACTTTCCACGAAGCAGATCGTATTGATGTTCTTAACGGAACCGAATTATTTTTCCAACTCCTCTCTATTGGGAGTAAACCTACCCACTTTGAACAAAATAGTTTTCGATTCGATTGTAGAATGAGGAGTAAAGAAACTTTCTACGAAAATGACTACATGTGGTAGCTGCTCAGAAGAAAAAGAAGAAGATCAAAAAGTTTCTGGAATTTATTTATAAAATTAAAAATACAAGTTTATTCATCTAAATCTATATTGTCCCCTTCAAAGTAGTCCCCATCAACTGCAACACACTTATGACAGCGCTTGATTCAATCCTCAAAACATTTTTTATATTCGGTTTTCGGTATGTCGGTATTCGGTATTCGGTATGTCGGTATGTTTTCGATTAAACAGAAAGTATTCACAGGGAGCTAAATCAGGTGAATTCGGTGGCTGTTGGATGGTATTTGTTGCATTTTTCGTCAAAAAATTACGAATAATGATGGCACTGTAAGACGGTGCGTTATCATGGTGCAAAATCCACGAGTTTTCTGCCCACAATTCTGGTCTCTTTCGACAAATTGCTTCATGCAAACGCCCAAATAATACTCTTTGTTTACTATCTGGCTTTCTGGCAAAAAATCATGATGCATTACACTGTTATAATCCATGAAAACTGTGAGCATTGCCTTCTTTTTTAGATGAAAACAACGTGGTTTTTTTGGTCTCGGCTCATTTGGTGAACGCCATTCACTTGCCTAAGGTCTGAATTGCGTGTCGTAATCATAAACCCACGTCTCGTCTCTAGTAATAATCCTTTTGATGAATGTGGGATCGGATTTATCCTCGCAAATCATCTCCTTTGCGACGTCAACACGGTCTCTTTTTTGCATGAAATGAAGGTCTTTTGGCACCAACTTTGCTGCTACACGACTGAAACCCGAATCATTACCCAAAATGTCTTGGATGGATCCATAGGCAATGTTTCAAGTCCTCTGCTTTCTCTCTGATGGTTAATTTGCGGTTATCGACCAACATTTCTTTTACTTCATCAATGTTTTCGTCGGTTTTCGATGTCGATGGTCTGCCACGACTACTTTTGAACCGCTTGTGCCACTGGTAAACGAACGTTTTCTTTGGAGAATCGTTGCCGAAACATTTTATAACATTTCCAACGTTCGTACACCATTAAATCCGTTTTTTACGCAAAATTTAATAGAAGTTCGTTGTTGCAAATTTAAATCCATTTCTAAAATTGTAAAAAATCGCCAACACACACAGAGATAGATGTACTCTTGGCTACGTAACTTTTGCAAATGCCAAGCTATGACGCTAAGATTAAGAGAGAATGCCAACAACAGATGAACCAACTTAACAAAAGAAAAAACAGAACTCAAATCGGAGCAATGAGAGCGCCACACGGTGGTTATTTCGTTTTTGATCAATGTAGTAAGCACAACAATAATTCGACTCCGGGACATCGAAAAACCGGGAACTCAAGCAAAAGAACAAACAAGGCCAGTCGAAGCATATAGCTCTCCGGCGATTTCTATCAATCGAAAGAAGGCTGATGAAACAACCACACCTGCGGCAGCAATATACAGCTTTAATAGAAGAATATCAGAAACTTTGAATCATGCAGGAAGTCAGTAACAACTCTATACCACTAAGTCACTGCTTTCTTTCACATCATTGCGTAATGAAGTAGTATAGCAGTTCTACAAAGTTGAGAGTAGTGTTCGATACCTCCGCAAAAACCACAACTAATATTTCACTAAACAACACTCTACATATGGGACCAGTTCTTTATGATGAACTTTTTAACATACTTCTTCGATTCCGGCCACCCCGCTTTGTTTTTACGGCTGACATTGGAAAGATGTACCGGAAAATTTATGTTGATGGTAAAAAATTTCTGGTAGCGAAATAACCAAGATCGGCATTTGATGCTTTCGGTTAAATACTATCACATATGGAACGTCGGCCGCCCCATACTTGCAATGAAATGCCTGGAGCGATTAGCTTGGAATAACGCTGTCAGATATCCCCTAGAAGATGATGTTCTACAGCACAACTTCTACGTCGACGATGCCATGACAGAAACGGACAGCATAATCACAGCCCGTGATACACAGTCACAACGTGTCTCATTGCTTTACACGGCAGGCTTCAATTAACAAAAATGGTGTGCTATTCATCCTCAATTACTTAACGGTATCGTACCAGAAGCACAAGAAGTGTAATTAAATTTCTCCGAAGAAAAAGATTATACAGTTAAGACAGTTTTTGCTTAAAAATTATTTACTAACTTAACTAAAACCTTCCATCCATTACGGTCTAGTTTGTGCTGCTTCCAGTTGGAAAGACTAAGTTGCCTTATATGCGGAGATTCGGTCTTCCTCTTCTTCTCGAACCTGGTGACTTGGATTTGAAGACCCTCTTAGTTGGAGGACTATTGTCTATCTAAGTCGACTTATTTTTATTTTCCCTAATATATCCTCTTCGTTGTACAGCTCATTGTGTCCACGGTTGTGCATTCCTCTCTATAAGCTCTTCACACAGACAGGACCAGGACGAAGGATTTTTCTTTCAAAAGAGCCTACAAAATTAACTTAAATCAAAACCACTAATAGAACCTGGCATCTGGCATAGCGCAGCTATCTGAGCCTCTTGGACTATTCGTTCTAGTGATAGTCACTGCCAAAATATGCTTACAAGAATTGTGGGCACTTTAGCAGGATTGGGATGGCGCTATAAGACTCGAGCTATATACATGATGGACAAGATTCCGAAAAAGTTTTCTCTTCCTGGAAGGGATCCCTCTTCCTTTACCTTTGGGAGCATTGCTAGACACTCCTCTTAGTTACATGCATTTGCTGACGCTTCCGAAAAAGCATATGGCGCTGCAATCTACGTATGCTCTATGGATGTTAATGGAAACGGGCCACCATTCTTAAATGGCAGTGACACAATTTGGTGTCCTCCATACATAAACCGCACCAAAAAGTCAATCTTTGTGGATGCATTGATGCTTGTCCAAATACTTGAAGATTGTGATCGCTTCGACGGCTTGTTGACACAGCCGCTGTGCCAAAAAAGGGCCTCGTCCGAGAAGATGATTTTTTTGGCCAAAATACGGATCTCCGGCCAATATATCCAGCGCAAAGTTGGCAAATTCAATGCGTTGTCTATGGTCGTATGACTTCAATTCTTGCGTCAGCACAATCTTATACGGATGTAGGCCAAAATCCATTCGCAAAATAAGCCGGGTTGATTTTCTGGCTATGCCTAATTCACCTTATCGACTCCGATTCGATATTTCTGGGTCTTCTTTGATACTGGCCGCTTCAGCGTCTGTTTTCGCCATTTTACACCAATCTCTATCTGGTTGGTGGTTTAAGATCCAAAAGAGTGTACTATACTCATGCTCAAACTTTTCTACGGTGCAATGAATTGCCTGCATATTAAAAACATGATTACGATCAACATCGCGACGAAATTCACGTGGCTTATTTACAACTGAATCGGCATTTGACAAGCGTTGTCATGAGTCGTATGATGAAATGGCAAACCTTACTGAATATTTTGACAGCTGGTTATCATTGGTAATTTTGACAGCTGCTGAAATATAAAAATTTGAAAAACTATCATTGCTATACGGTCACCCGTTACTTTAAAATTGTTGCTGCTTATCGTGGCATATTCTACTAGGTGTCGATGTTGGGTATATACCTTGGTTTTCCTTCGTTGATCGCTAAACCCACCTTTGCCACTTCTGCTTCAATAGTCAAAGTGTTCCTCTGAATATGAATTATATCGTCTACGTTTCCAAGTGACTGAACCGAATTTTGAACGAAAGTGCCTCTAAACCTAACTTGTGAACTTCGCACAATCCTTTTAAGAATAATGTTGAAAAGATCAAATGACAAACGCATCGCCTTGCTTTCGCGCTTTTCTGACACTGAAGGTCTTGGCTTCAGTGACGAAGCAGCGTGCATTCTCCACTGTCATCCTCCCAAAAGTAGTTCTTTAAAGTTCGTCTCTACAGATGTTGTCATAAGAGGCCTTGAAATCTATGAAGAAGTCATTTGTACAGATGTGGAAATCTTGGGTCTTTTTTCAGAATCTGAAAATTTGATCTATGGCGGCCTTCCCTGGTGAGACTGTCGATGAAAGATCGTAGGTGTTCACATACTACGGCAGACAGGACTTTTTATGCGGTTTTCAAGACACCTATTGTCCTATAGTTGGCGGTCTTTACCGACTTTGACGAAGCAGCGTGCATTCTCCACTGTCATCCTCCCAAAAGTAGTTCTTTAAAGTTCGTCTCTACAGATGTTGTCATAAGAGGCCTTGAAATCTATGAAGAAGTCATTTGTACAGATGTGGAAATCTTGGGTCTTTTTTCAGAATCTGAAAATTTGATCTATGGTGGCCTTCCCTGGTGAGACTGTCGATGAAAGGTCGTAGGTGTTCACATACTACGGCAGACAGGACTTTTTATGCGGTGTTCAAGACACCTATTGTCCTATAGTTGGCGTAGTTCAGGGGATTTCTCTTCTTTAGAATCGATCAAACAATGTGACCCAAATTTAAGTGAGAAGTTGATGTATACTCCGAATCCACATAAACTTGCTGCTTCAGACAGCTCGGCAGTTAAGCCATCGATTCCAGTATCTCTGTTAGACTTAAACTGGAAATTTTTTATTCTGACGGTTGGATGGACAGAAATATTGGTTCATTCTGCCATCACCGTTAAACGGTCTGCAGTATACACTTGACACCTCAGCCATTTCAATCACTGCCACCTCTTACAAGTAGGGCAAGCGCTAGGCTACGAACTTGATTGTTGCGCTGTTAGCCCAATTGAAATTACAGGTCAGTCAACAGATTCTGTTCTGTATGTAGAACTCTACGTATAAACTTTTTCACCCGTGAATGTCTGAACCACACTAAAAGTCCGGCATAAGCAAATGATGTATGCCAAATTAAAATTAAAATTAAAGCACTTTAGACACCTCGGCTTCTGCAATGCAGACACAAGTCGAAAAACATTAATTTGAAAAAACTATCATTGAATGATATTTCAATACGGCTTGCGGATAAAACTCCTACATCTGCCATCTGAAGGCAAATAGTCACTGGTGACCCTTAAAAGAAAGAAAGTTGGAACAGCTTCCAGTATCTTCCTGAGTAAAACAAGAATATTCCAATTTTTGATTGTGTTTGTCTTCTTTCAAAGTAGCGATATATCGCCCTCCACCTTAAAATTTTAGCTTCTGAATAGTGCAAATGAAATTTCGGGACAACGAAAGAAATGCCTTTCTACAAAGGGTTCATCGATTTCGAGATGACATCCACGTCATATCAAATGAACAACACTAACATCTATGAAAGTTCTATTTAAGATAAATAACTCACAAACTATATACTAACGCCATCTATCGCATCCTTTACAGAAACCAAAAACATAATGCTATCAAAATGCTTGCCACTTTAGTGCGCCTCAAAGAGGGTATGAGGACCATTGCCAATTTTAATATAAACAAGGCGATCAAGAGCAAATATCTTATGGCTATGAGTAATGGAGATGAGGAGAATGGAAAATTTCATAAATATGTTTCCTTAGTTCAACCGTATATATGATAATGGACCATGTTATTGTATACTGCGAAATAAGATCCAGTATCCGTAGGTTAAAGAAGCTCACTGCTATTATTCTAATTTTGATAAAAGTTACCTTCCTCTTTAGCCATCTTTCTTTCAATCAACTAAATCCTTTTCTAATTATGTTAAAGGTCCAGCTTCAGCAGTCAATTGAACTTCTTACAACTTGATTTCACACAGAAATCAGTCAATTACTACACTAATCCTCTTCCCCACGTAATGGAACATCACAATTTACATAAATCTAGAAAATAGCCCAGCTAACCCTTAAATACTTGTATCAACAAACCTTTCGCTTGACTGTATAATATGGTAAGCTTCCAGCTGCAAGAACCTTCCTGCATACCATATTCATTTTATTCGTTCAATTCGCACACACCTCTTCCTATGAACTTGCATACGCCATCACTTCCTTCTTCCGCTGTTCCATAGTAATGCAACATGGAATGGAATTTAGAATTTCAGACGGAAGTGAAATGGAGAAAAAGAAAATAATATAAAATATTGCAAGCTAGAAAAATACCATGATTCCCCCTTTCGACACCATCGACGTATTAAATCGATGGATGAGAACCGGCCATTAACCCTGAAGAGCCCACTTTCAGTTGCTCAAGCTCAAAAATGATAAGAACGCTACCAGGGGAGGGTTTGCTCCGAATGGTGTGTGTTTGTGTAGAGGTGGGTGAGGAAAATAAAATGATTTCAGCCACCATGTCTGGCAATTCTTTCCATTTTGCCACCCATTTACATTTTCACTCAGACGTATATAGTTTCCCCCGTCGTTTGAAGTTGGAGATCCTTATTCTCGCATACTTGTAGATACTCGCATGAGTCATACTCGTTACAATAATTGATAAATTTGCTCCCTTTTATGTGGTGTACATATGGATGTATACCAACAACAAGAAACATTGGCAGACATAACCTCAGCCCTTAATGTCACCCTCTAAATGGTAATTTATTATCCTGTCATTCGCAGCCACAAACTGAAGAAATAAAAACCAAAAATGAAAGCGAAATGTTTTTCTTCGTTTAGGCTGCAATATGTGCGAGTATTTACAACGCCATCGTCGCCGCCGCACCACCGCTTTTTCTTCACTTCACGTTCATATTCGTATTCATCACCATTGGATGCGGTGTGAATTTAGAAATGCATCAGACGATAGTTGTTCCACCCTGTTGCACGTTCGGATTGGTTATTGTTCTTTTCTTTTTTTTTGATAGTGGATGTTGCAATTGGTTTTATTTATTCACGCCGACCGTCAAAACATAAAGACTTTGGGACACCAGGACAAGACACAAGCCACGTCCGAGTCCAATTATTTTTTTTTTCTTTTTTTTGTCTGACTCATTAACTAACGGGGAAAACCATCCTTAGGGAGCTGGGGAACCCAAACAAATCAACATTCCCGGCCTCCTGAACACTTACGTATGTATACCATATACGAGTATGTGCGAATAAATATTTCATTTCATGTTACTTAACCTAGCAGACATACCAGGGCACTCGTACCATTCAAACTACTGATATCCCTAGTCATGGGACAAAATAACTGCATTTCTAAGAGGAGACAGAAGAGGACGCCGTCCTTTGATTTCCATTAATAACACTAACCACCACCAGCCCTTAGTCTGGGTTATGTCTTCCAATTCTTAGTCACATTTCTGTAGGTTTATCCATGGCATTCGTACAAAGAGTTCCTTACCACTATTCGCCACATCTATTCACCACACATCCAAAAAATCCCAGGACGATTTTATTGATTAAATTCCATGATTCATGGGACTGTTCGGGGTTATTTTCTTTATTTCTGTCTGTTCTTCCCTTTTTCCTATTTGTCGTACCATGAAACTTTTTCGAACCCACTTTTACCATTATCGCTTGGGGCTTTGTCCTCGATGGAGGGTGGTTATGGTTAATGGGGTCTGGTATAGCAATGTGCTAGAAAAACAATGACATTTCTCTACTTTGTTTAACTCTTCTCTGCGCGGTCTTCTTTCTTTCGCTAACTTCGCCCTTTTTGCAAGGCGTATAGCCGTATGTTGCTTGTCCCGTCAGTCACGATATATTTTTAGAAAAATCCCATTAATACATGCATATACCATAAACGTAGGAGTATCTTTGGCAGTGTGACCATATTTATATTTTACTGTTATACGAGTACGATTAAACTTGATTTCTAATGCAAGTTCAAGTTTATTTACCTACAATCTCCCTTTGCAACCCATCTTCCGGATTATTTCGCAATGGATCGCAGTTGTGCCTTAAGTTTGGACAGATTCCTTCGCCTTAAAGGAATATCTATGTCGACGAAATATACCTAACAAGTAAAATAGGCCAGCAACGCAACATCCAATTTTGCATCGCTTGCTTGACTAGTAGCATAATTCTTCCCTACACCGTTATAGGCCTCGCAACCCTAAATGGAGAAGATATAAAAATACAATAGCGAACCAGCTTATAACCTCGGAAAATAACGGATTTTGATAACCCTTACTTATTTATCCGGCTCTTGGACGGTCTTAGTCTGAGCTAATGCCTCATTTTATTCTTCACAGTCTTGAGCACGTTGCTTCCAGTTTACTAGACCAAGGCTTCTGGCGTCCGCTATTACTTGAACTTTAAATCGGAGGTTCGGTCTTCCTTTACTTCATGAACTAGGTGGCTGGGATTTGAAATTCTTGCCCATTCGTTCGATGTAGCCGAGCCAGTGCAGTCGACGGAATTTAGCTTTCCTGCGACTCGTAGAGTTCGCGCTTATATCTTCTCCTCCATTAGCCCTCCTCGCAGACAGGACCAAATATTCGACGTAAAAGTTTTCTTTCGAAGGATCTCAAAATCTGCTCCGCTGACTTGCTTATCGTACAGCATTCAGCTCCCTAAATCAAGACTGACAAGATCAAGGTCGAAGCAGAAGCGGTTGCCTAAGGTTATTCTTCGGCGAATCTCCACTAGGGTGTCATTTGTAGAGTTTATATTGTATTTACCCCGAGTTAGATAAACTCCTTCTATACCTCAAATAGCTATCGCTTGTTAGGGTCTATCTTAGACGGCGTTTGTCAAATCGGTTTTTGGTCGACAGCATGTACTTTGGTTTATCTTCATTTATCATTAGACCAACTGGTTTGGCTTGTTCTTCTATGGCAGTAAAATCCTCAATAATGGCGCGCTGGGAACGGGCGATGATGTCGATATCGTCTGTATCCCAGCAGCTGGATGGATTTGTTAAATATATGGTAGTGCCTTCTGTGTAAGCGCAGGCCTTTCACACTGTCGACGACGGCGTGTATCCTTGCCGGAATCCGGTGAATGTTTGGAATAATTGGGAGATTTTGTTTCCAAGTTACAAGGTGCATTGCGAGTTCTCTAGCGTCGACATTTTTCCGAATTCCACCATCGCGTTATACAATTTAGTGCGATGAATGCTATCGTATGCGGCTTTGAAATCAAGATTTGGTATATCGTCGATTTGCCGGGCTGGAAATCACACTGAGTGCCAATGAGTATGGTATGAGAGTATGCTTCGGTATTTTCTACAAGACATAGAATCGCCTTTATTGAAGATTTGTCAGATAAAGCTGATTGTCCCGGGCATGCTTTCGGCCAATCACACTTTGCATATATTCTTTTGCATGTTTCTTACCAAAATTCTCTTCATACCCATCAAGCAGCTGTTGGAAATACAGTTTAAATGCATCCACAATTCCCTGCCTGTCGGTAACAAGACTGCCGTCAATGTTCCGAAGGGCCTGAGTTCTTGGTCTATAGCCTGCAGATACGCTTTTAGTTTTTTTTTTTATAAAAGTATCGCATTTTGTTATTACTCCTGCACACTTCAATATCCCTGAGATCTTTCCTTTTTTCGCAGTAACTTTTCCTCCTCCCTCCTTCTAGCTCTGTACTCATTCCACGTTGCCCAGGTTGTGCTTTGCAGCGTCTTCTTATACGAGTCAGTTTTACCTTTTTTTTATAACACCGCGAGCGCACCAAGGGGATATGAATACCCTTTTACTGGATTTTTCTCCAGGGCGCGGGCCGGTGCTGTAGTAGTTTGAAACTCAGGTGTATTAGGTTTCGATATTTTTCATAGAGGTAAGTAAGACGCTAGTACATCCTCGACCAGTGGGTCTTAAGTACGTGCAAGTTGTTAGTTCGTTACATTTAGCCCAGCCAGCAACCACTCCAACATCAGTGTTATGCCTTCATGTCAGACTTTTTCACAGAATTGCCTCGCACGGGATTCGAACCCACGACCCTCTGCTTGAGGAGTCTATGCATATACCACCACACCACGGACACCCCCACCCACTACCTGTTGCCTTCTTCGTCTACATGCAGTACATCATACCATAGATTTCTTATCGGGGGTGACTGGTAGCATAGAGTTGCTTCGGCTACTTTCTGAATAGTAGTGCAACATTATAAAAAAACAACGACCGCCAGATCTGCAAGTGGAACATTGAGACTCTTAACACGCCACGAGCAGCCAATCAGTTAGCAGAGCCCATTGACTGCTATCATGCAGATATCACGGCCGTCCAAGATAAGCGATGGTATGTGCCGGACCAAAAGAGGATAGTAAACTGCGACAACTACTAGGGCTACAGCGTCTATTTAGATGCGGATTTGTTATTAAAGACAGACTTAGCCAAGAAAAATTGAGTTGCAGACATGTTATAGACTGCCTCCGTTTAAAGGCTAAATTTCCCAATATAAGCTTTTTATACACGTACATCCCCACAAAGAAGAATGATATCTTCTACGAGCTCTTGGATTAAACCTACGAGCTGTATAGTAGCTAGTAACATTCAAATTGACGTCGGCGAACTTAATGAAAAGATAGGAACCGTCAACAGTTGCGGATATCCAAAACATCTCAAAGATAAGCTATGAGGAAGTTTGATGTCGAACGACTACAATCACAAGAGATCGCCAAATCTTTTCTGCCGAAACCATCAAGTATCGATCAGAGACAACATTACGAAAAAGCCATCAGAGATACCGCCTCTGATGTACTTGGTTTCACTTAGTCAGCAAAACCAAAACCAGGTTTGACGAAGACTGATAGTAAGTAAACGCAGCTAAGCAAGATGCATACAATGCGATGCTGCATAAAAGGATTAGAATTACTCACGAACTCTATGAGCGGAAGAGGACTGATTAACACCGACTTCTCAAGAGGAAAAAGAATGACCATGAGAAGCGCGCAGTTGAGGAAAATGAGTCACAGTCGATGCTAAGGATTTGCAAAGAGCAAATAGCGATGTTAGGCAGAATGATCTTTTCAACCTGGACGACGTAGACCAATAATTCCGTCTAACCGGCTTGGCCTGGATGAAATGAAGATAGCTTAATAAATCCAGGCTTAAGTCCAACAAAGCTGCTGGAGGGGACAGTCTGAATGCCGAGCTCTTTTAAAGCAGCAGGCAATGACTTGATAAGGAGTATACACCACTCATCTGTGAAACATAATCGGACGAAAGTATGAGCGTTGAATAACACTGCTTATCCTATCTTCAAGAAAGGTAACCCTTTGAACTGCGTCAATTACACAAACATGAGTCTTCTTCACATCGCTTATAACATCCTCTATGTCGTATTGTGTGAACGCCTGAAGCCATTCGTCAACGACCTTATTGGTCCCTATCAGTGTGGTTTTAGGCCAGGAAAGTCCACCTTCGATCAAATATTCACATTACGGCAAATCTTGGAAAAAAAAAAAAAAACAGTTGAGCTCCAAATCGATACACACAACCTCTTCACTTAATTTAAGGCCGCTTATGTCAGCATGAATAGAAACGAGCTATATAGAGCAATGTTTAGTTTTGGAATCAATGCCAAACTCGCCCGCTTATGCAGGATGACGATGGAGAACGAACGCTGTTCCATGAAGATCGCTAAAGAACTCACCGAGACCTTTGGTGTCAAAAAAGGATTTAGACAAGTAGACGTGCTGTCATGCGATTTCTTTAACATAATTCTTGAAAGAAAATTCAATGGAGCTTTCGTGATTTAGATAGAAGTGCCGAAAATGGGCCTAACGATCTTTGGGCTGAGAAAACAAAAACCTCTCTGGAACAACAAAAGTGATCTTCTGTAAGACTTTAATAATCCCAGTCCTACTCTAATATAACTATGTCGCAGAGGCATTAAATTTGTCAAAATTGGATGAGGGTTCTCTTCGCTGATTGCAAAGGAAAATTCTTTGGAAGATTTTGCGATCCCCTCGTCATAGGCGGTGAGTGGAGGAGGAGATACAACGAACTATACGGGCGGTACAGCGACATCGACTTAGCCAGAAGAGCAAAGGTCCAACGACTGAGGTAGCTAGCTCTCGAGGGACAGTAGTGGATGACCGCCAATCAAGTGGCGCACGCAAGTGGAAGGGGACCTCAAACAATTCAGCGTGCGAAACTGGAGGCAGCTAGCTAAAGACCTAGTTTGCTGGAGACGCTCGTGGGTTGAGGGCCAGGTCTAGCGCCATCTTAAAGTAAAGCCAATTATTATGGAATTCCTGAAGCCATTTCATAATAATATGAGTTTCTAACAAATTACTGGTTTATTTATTACTATGAATGCAGTCCAGTTATGGCAGATGGATGAAGATATCCTTGGTCTATTTGGACGCAAAATTAATCGTCGGTGCCTTTGCGTTGATACTGCGGAGAAGGATATTGAATATCGAACTCTGGAATCTATACAGTTCTATCGATGCTTTAAAAGTGCACGTCAGTAGCCTGACTTGGCTAGGACATGCCCAAAGAATCTTTGATTATTACTCGGACGGACAATGCCAGAAAGAAATAACCCGCCGTAGGTGGCGCGCACAAGTCGATGGGATCACAAACGTATTTGAGTATGCAAATAGAGGTGACTGTCCACAAACTGTGCTGTGGAAGCCAAGGTTCATCCGAGATGGTAGCGCCATCTAAGTAACTCAGTAAGATATGAATATTGAATGGTCAAAACTGCGAGGTAATAATATGTTACCAGTTAATCTTTCTTTGATCTAGAGTGGATGACACAACGCATAAAAAAACTCACAGAAATGATCTTCACATAATCCTTTAGGATGCAACACCCGGAAATGTGAAATGGAGTCAAACAGGAGAACAGAAACAGAATCACAGAATTTTCTCTGAGAGCATTTGGTCACACTGTTCAATAAATACATCTATCTAAAGGTATTGCTAAGCTTCGTGGTTGACTTTTATGTCTGTCAGTTTACTTGTGGACAGTAGAAGGAAAAGTTATGTTCCATGGTCAACAGCTGGACCTGTTTATTGTCTCTGTTGCTTTCTGTTTTGTTTCTTTTAATTGAAAGGTATTAGAAGTTCTTTTCGAAAGACAGCAACATGCTTTGAATTTTGCAACACATCTCCTTAGACTCTACCATAGAGTCCGGGTTAGACCAGAAATACACTGTAAGACCTCCAACGAATGCTGCTGAACGTATTGAATTTTAAATTTGAAACTTCGAACATTAACTCGTAAATGAATGCAGTGGAAAAGAACTTCTACACAAAAACAGTCGTAGCAATATTGTTTCGGAATTATTTATGAAGTGCGACAGGATGTTAGGAAGAAGACATAGGTTAGTGGAATTTACAACATTTGAAATAGAAAGTTTGTTCTACTGTGCATAATTCCAGAAAGTTAAATACGCGAAAGTTTGCAGCAGGTGGAGGAAAAGTAAAGATGCGATGGTAAAAGTTATCCCACCGAAACTTGGATAAGTAACTTTGGCGTACATAAAAAATGACAAGCATCATTTGATGGGTGTCCTTTCACCCTAGTGTAATCCGAGCTAACATTCTTGTGTGACATTAATCGATTCGAAGAGCAAATAAAAATCGACTTTCGACGGGTCTCTGGTTATAATGGTATTTACTTGTAAAATATGAATCACTGGCCTTAAACGCCTACTTCATTTGCTCTGCAGTCCTTGGTCTACCAACATCTCTTAATGACTTTCATAATAGGCTTTTGCAATTAAAAATTCATCCAACATGCCCTGTGGCGGAGTAAATTTTACATTTTTCACAAAGAAAAAGTCCCCACACCAATTCTTTCACAATTTAAGGACACTTTGGCAGTAAATACGTGTAAATATTCGTAATGAAAGGACGAATTTTCTTTTGTTTTTTTTTTTTTTTTTTTTCATTAAATCATGACTTCCTGTCAGTGTCATGTAATCGCCATCATCAACTTACAATCACAATGTCGCGTCTCGTCGCGTCATCACCATTATCACCATATCGAAAGTAGGTCTTGAATTTTTACGAGGTATTAGTGTTATAGCAGCCTCATGTACAATATTCCATCAGAAATCACTATGCAACCGACCAAACCGAACGGCACGACCACCTACACCGCAACAGTTACAATAATTAACTGCGGGTTGTGTGTGCACATAGTGCAGTCCAGATTCGTGCCCTGTTTGTGTAAATATTTAATTATCTTCTCTGCAACTCATTAATACCACCCCCCGGCATGTCCTTTTTCCAATAATGTCAACCGTAGGAAAATTTCTTTCATCGTTGGTGCAGGATTTTATCCGTTTCGTCTCCTTTTTTTTTTTTTTTTGCCTCATTTGGTATTCAAAAAGTGCAGCCAACTTCATTTATCATCGTCAACAACAGTGGTACCAGCTGTAAGACACAAACAACAAGGATCACAGTGAATGGCATATTATTATGCCCAATGCTTTTGTTATTCACTTGTAAGTAGGACTAGGACTCAACTGAAGTATTGCTCCAATTTGATTTCTTTTTTTCGCTCTCCTTCCTCTTCATCTGGTTGCTGCTGTAACAGTGTCATAACAAGCAAGAACTCCCGTCAAGGATAACAAAAGATTGAATTGCATAGACCTTAGATTACTGGGCTTAAAAATGTTTTTTTCTTTTTTCTAAAAAAAAAAACAAAAAAAAAAAAAAAATCCGACAACACACCCTGTGATAGAAGAGAGAGAAAGGAAACTTAGTAAAATACGTAGGAACACGTTCATGTGAACGTGCAATAAAAGCCGGACGAGTCAGAAGCTTTCTCCACTATGCGAACAGCTGTAGGTAAAACAGGATAATAAAGTACAAGCTAACAAAACGCAGTTGCAGGTATAGTTGCCTCAGGGTGCATAATACATTTATTCATTCATTCACTCATTCATTCATTCATGCATAGGTTCCTTCTTGTAATGTGCTAACAATGGTGTAAAGTTCAAAGTAAACAGTGTGGCATGCAAGGACGATTTCAACAACTTTTACAATAAAACTTTGTTCCTACTGTTTTAAATGACTTTATCTTATCATCATACAATTTTAAGTTTTCGAACTGTTGAACTGAATATCAGTCAAATATACAAGCCATATACTATACAAGCCATACATACACTAAACAACATATATGTAACTCTGCTGAACGCGGTCAAACAGCTGACATGTATTTGCCCTGCCAGTGGTCCTGAAAAAATTAAAATAAGATGCAACTCCAACATACTCGTATATTTTTAATAACATTTCCTGTCCCAATAGCAAATGACAGTTGATAGTTATCAAAAGCTTGTTTGAGGTGGTCCAAACTTTGGTATTTTTTAGTGCTAACCTTCGCCTTCAAAATACCCCAGACAGAGAAATCCAACGGATTTGTATCCGGAGAATTAGCAATCCATTGTATCGAAGAAATGAAGTGTGGAACATTGTTTTTTAACCAATCTTGGCTGACGCGCGCTTTGTGAGACGGTGCCGAGTCTTGTTTAAATGTCCACGGTCTCTGACCGAAATCATTGTTTGCACAAGGCTTCAATACTGCCTCTAAGACAGTTTCGCGGTATACGATCGCATAAACTATCGGCGGTTATGGCGGCCCAAATCATCACCATCGGTGCTGCCTGCTTTCTGGTGGCCGTCCGAAGGTGTAAATTTTCGAAGGACCTCTCTGGTAAGTAAACTTGGTCATTTTGTTTGTTGACATATTGCTCGATAACAAACGGCGACTCATCGGAAAAAACAAAATTCGGCAACTTACCACTTTCGTGCAAGCGTAGCAACTCCTTCGCTCTTTCGACTCTAACTTTTTTCTGTTGAGGTGTAAGATCGTGTGCTTTTTGAAACTTCAATAGCTTGAGACCAAGCTCATTTTTTAGTATGTGTTGCATCCGTTCCAACGATATGTTGAGCTCACCAGCCATTTTCCTTCCACTTCGAGGCGGATTTCGCTCAATTGGAGCCTTCACTTTCCGAACCATTTCTGCCGATGTTGCTGTTTTTTTTTTACCACCTCCATAGCGTTTTGCAACGCTGCCAGTTTCACGGTAACGAGCTATGGTTCGAGACACAAATGATTTATTCACGTGGAGATGCTGGAGGGCTCTCACGATAGCTACTTGTAGTTTTCCAGCCAAATATAAAGCAATTACATTATCACGTTTGAATGCCATCGCGGATAAAAATTTTTCAACACAACTGAGACGCAAATCGTTTAAAATGTAAATAATTATCTGTCATGTGTCAAAATTTGAGCTCACTGTCATGAACGGTTTAGAAATTATAGCTGTTTGAAGTTGGTTGCAGTTCGAGTCAGGCAGAGTGTATGTAAATTTGCCCAGGCATATCGGTCCTTCTGATATTCTGGAGACAAATAATCCACTGTATTTCTTGTAGACTTTGTTTACCGGAACTTCTCCGTTGACGAGTTCACACTTTAGTGCATACAGTATCAGCAATAAGTAGTTTAAAGTCTTTCCCACAACAACAGTAAAGTCGCTGACATTTTAAGAACATTACAAGGCACTCGTCTGCTGGAGAACCATGTCATCTGCAATAACGCTCGAATGAAAGCCTACTTCCAATGGAAGCCCTAACCGAGAATACAAGCAGTTATAATGCAGTTTCGATTGTTGGGAAACACTTCTCTGATACCTGTCAAGTATGGTCATCAGCTATTTCATTTCTAGTAAATATAACAGATGACCAGATAGCAATGCTAGTTTTTCAAATTGTTATGTTTCAGCAGCTGTAAAAGTTACCAATGACATCCAGATGTCAAAATATTCAGTAAGATTTGTTATTTCATCATACTATTCATGACAACGCTTGCCAAACGTGCGGAAATTATTAAAAAGATAGAAATGCCGGCTCAGTTGTAAATAAGCAATGTGAATTTTGTCGCGATGTCGGTTTATATCATGTCTTCAATATGAGCGTGAGTACATTCTTTTGGATCTTAAGCCACCAACCAGACAGAGATTGGTGCAAAATAAGGAAAACATAGCCGCCGGAGCGGACAGTATCGAATAAGACCCAGAAATGTCGATTCGCCGCCGATCAGCTGGATTGGGCATCGCCAGAGAGTCTAGCCGGCTTATTTTCCAGCTGGATTTAGGCCTATAGATTGTTCGGCCAATCATCAATGCGTTCACAAAGATTGACTATTTGGTGAAGTTTATTGCATGGTGACATCATCGGACCTTATTTCTTTCGAAATGAAAAAGGAGACACCGTTACCGTCAATGGTCTCAGGTATAGAGCACTGTTTACCGATTTCTGGGTCAGAGGTCGACAATATTATCCTTTTTTGAAAAGATATCGAAAGATTATCGAAATAGTGAAATTGTGGTGCGCACTTTAAGCTTACATGTAATCGAATTAATTATTAAAAATAAAACTTAAAGGAAAGAGAGAGTACTTTGATTGTACTTGGCCAAATGTTTTGAACGGCATGAAGCTCTAATCTTAACTTGTCCGATGCTAAGCACGACGGCCAAGTCAGCAATGAATGAGTTCTCAGCTTCGCCTGTCCTGTGCGATGCCATTGTACACCAACCGTTGCTCTTCGCAAGCAAATGTACCTTGATCTATTTGGTGACGGTACCGATTTGGTTGACCTTTAACAGCAAGCAGTTGCAGGCCTTCTTCTTGACAGCGGTGGCAATACGCTTGGGATTGGTGACATTAAAATCATCGCTGACAGTTTGAGTTGGCATATTGGCAGCCATATTAGTCCAGGCATAACAATGATCCTGATCGAAGGGATCTTCCATAATGGGGAATTTCTTGATGAATTCTAGCTAAATTTTGGTCAATTTGTCTGGGGTAAACCACAATGACTTATCACTTTTGGGGCTCTTGAAGTCCAAATCTTATAGACAGTCCTTGTGGAATTCAGAAGCAGCAACATCCATGCCGATTTCGACTTTGCTGGTGTATTCATCCTTGGTGATGCCATCCTGGCATCCTAACCGAACTCATCCTTAATGACCTTCTTCAAGTGATGATACACTTCAGAGGTGATTTTTATGGTCTCAGTGAAGGAGCTAGCACCAAATGGCAAAATCATGTCCAATTTGTTGCCTGTATGACTGCCACCGTTGATGACATTGAAAGCTGAAACTGACAGAATGATGTTCTTGTTGCCAGCCAAATTGGTGTTTGTACAACGGTACTCTCTTCTTAGCAGCGCCAGCCTTAGCAACAGCCAATGAAATACCCAAGATAGCATAGGCTCCAAACTTGGACTTGTTCTCGATACCATTGAGCTTAATCATGAAATTATCGATCTCCTTCTGTTGGATACCTTCCAAATTACTCTTCAAGACTTCTGAGGATAACAACTTGTTGCCATGGCAGCTGTTCTTCTCCTCATCATGGAGCTCTACAGCCTAATGCAAGCCAGTGGATGCTCTAAAAGGTACAGCTGCAGGGAAAAGTCCCAATTCAGTGGTGAGATCAACTACCTCGGTGGGGTTGTCACGAGAGTCATAGATTTGACGACTTAAGATCGACTTGATTAGCATCTTGCTGAGACTCTTAATGATATTATGAAAGTGTATGAAAGTTATTTCTCCAAAAAAATTATCTGCACCTAAAAAACCTTTCCCACCAGATTTCTCGAGTACTAGTGGCGAACGACTGTCGCTGTTGCTGTTTGTTTAGATCTTGAGAAGCTAACGTTCTACCATTCAAGAAATTTTGCAAGGAAGAAATAAGTGGAAGTCTGAAACCGCAAGATCTGCGCTATACGGTGGATTTGGCAACACATCCCAACTAAGCTGCAACAATTTTTGCCGAGTGAGCAGACTTGTGTATGGTCTCGAATGGTTGTTGTGAAACACCACACCCGTACGATTTATCAGCTTGGGACTTTTCTGTGGGATGGCATCACTTAATTTCTGTAGCTGCTCCCAGTAGACATCAGGATTAATCGTTTTGTTCTTTGAAAGTAGCAGATAGAAAGCTGGTCCCTTCTAATCCCAATAGATTGACAGCATCACCTTCTTTTGGACTTTGCTTGCCTTTTCGATATCACATCTCACTCTCACCTACTCCAACAGTTTAATCAGCTGACATTGTTGTAGACAAATTGCTTTTCATCGCCTCCGAGTTTATTTAGTCGATCTCGGACGTTTATGGGCTTCGTAAGATGAATTTCTTTCAACGCATGGGGTACCCATATCCTTTACGAAGCCCAGGCAGTGCCTGACCACTTCCAATGAACACTTTTCGAGCGATGGCAAGATCCCGAATTGTTGAATTCTTATTTGCCAGCACAAATGCTTTGATTTTATCATCGTCAATGAGAATTATTATCGAATCAATACATTTGTTTTTGTAAAGCATCTGTTTCTTAAGTCCTTTACGTCGGAATGCCTGGCACTGGCGTTTTTGAATTCATTTCTCATGTAAACTGTACGCAACATTTCCCTTGCCTCAGTTGCTTTTTTCTCTTTTTTGAAGTAATAAAGCAAAATATGGACAGCATACTGTTCAAAATTCTCCATATTCGAACCACAATTGCATGCACAAAATCCAACCGAATTGCGTCAACTTTTGTTTTGCTTTTAGGTTAAGTATCTACAACAAGACAAGCGCTAACATTTGATATATATGTTATGCTCAATTGACGTAACGAATTTTTTAACAACTTAATATTTTCAGCCCTATAAACATTTAAAAGGCTCCAACCCTATTCTTTTTATTGGAAAAATTTTGTTATTGTGCCAACTTTCCTTGTTGATCGACTCTTTTCTTGTAAAACACAGTGTACCTTTGAATCGGAACAAAAGAAATAAACGCGTACGAGAGTTGAGCTTGCCATTACGAGACAACTTCCGTTTCCTGTTACCGTGCACAAATCTGTTTTTTATTCTCGCCTTTAAAATTTCGCTGTTTGCATACAAAGTAACTGGCAAGTAGAGGCTTTTTCTCTACAGTCACACTTGCTGCAAGACCACCCAGCAGTCAGTCAACAAGGACTAGAAGTAGGACTCCTCTCTCAAACTTTGGCATGCATACTCGTACACTCCACATCAACATGTTTTAATAGAGTGCAGGCCATAGGGACGGTAAATATAAAAAAAAGAGGGAAAATCCACATTTCAAGACATATAATGACGAAGGCGCACAGGCACATACTCGTACTGAAATACAAAGGACCACACGAGCACACAAAAGCCGTTCTCGGCCTCCTAGAAATAGGACACGCTTCAATGGCCATCATCGTGCTCCACTCCGTCAAACTGCTGTCATTGTGTTGAAGCTACAAGGACTTTTTTTCTCCTATCTCGTGTCTGCTGTCTCATGTCTTTAACGGATACATGCATCTACTATGTTACAATACATAGCAACAATGATAATGACGTTCATGTCATTCATTGTTGGAAATCATAATAAAGTTTGATTTACAAAGTAATTACCACGTTTACGAGCGGAAGCCCGATTTTTATGGTGCGTACCCTCCGTTACCCGTACTCAATATGTAACCGATGTATCTGCCACCCTCGAGCAGTTACTTACTACGCTCGGTGTTGGAGAGGAGCAAGCATGATCCGAACAGCAAGCCTGCCCCAACTAACCGATTTAAATGTTCTGTCTGCACACAGTTCATGTGGAACACGTGCTAAAAGGGTTCGAATGGCTCCCAGAATGCTGACAAAGACTGCCTAGAGATTGCCAAGAATGCAAAGAACGAGCTGAACGAGCTGAACGAGCTGAACGAGGTGAATGAGATGGTCCTGAGGAGGCCCATTAGGGCCACATTTGGATGAATGATTATTTTTATGGGTGATTTGTTTTGGGTGAAATTGTTTTTGTGTTGCCTCGGCTTTCAGTGACGCCGACGACGGAAAAGGGGTGGCAAATTTGTTGAAGCTTTTATCAATGCAATCTGGAGTGAGGAGAATGATTTATTGAAGAGGAAGAATACGGTTACTTTATTATTCTTTATTTTCTTCTGTTTTCAGGGGTATTTCGACAGCAATTACGAAAAGTACAATCGCAAAATTATGTATGTATTACTGGAGCACACCGTTATGATAAATTTGATTTCTTAATTGGTGTGCATTTTGTTTGTCAAGTCGGTCCATGGTGGTGGTGGTGGTGGTAGTGGGTACTAATAAAATTCAACCGTCAGCCGCCGCTATTATTTACTTTGAACCATGAACATGGACACTGAATTTCGGAGTTTCCTTTTGAACACCAAACGGGACAGAATGATAACATTAAAATAGCGAAATGGAAATTTCAAAACCAAATGTTGAATTTCGAATTCAAATGCAAACATTGCTTGATCGATTCGACAATGGGGTTGACGCGGAAGTTGGCATGAATTTTATGCTACTGCGGCAGGTTGTTGGTTTTGTAACCGTTAGGAGGAATGTGAGCGTATGTTTGTAAATTGTCAATTTGGTTGCTATGCAATGTTATGCGATTGGCAGTGGTTTTATGGGGGGAAAAAGTGACAAAAAAAAAAAACGCCTATACCCATATACGGCCTGCAGGATGGTTCTATTTAAATTTTCCAGGATATTGAGGTTTGTGTGAAACGAGCTGTTAAAGCAAGTGAATATTTAAAGCAGGGTGGTAACATTTTGATTTTATAGCAAAGCCTTTAAATTTGCATCTATTTTAAAAGATACAAATGTTAGGTATTCAGAGTTGTTAACCATTAATGCCAATGGCTTTCGGTTTCAGTTTTTATTTTTAATTAATTTTTCAATTTTCAATAAACATAAAAAATTTTGCATTTAAATACAATTTTATAATTACTGAATTATTAATCAAAACAAATTTTGAAAAAAGGACAATTGTATAGTACAGTGCCCATAAGCGCTCTTAAAGTTGCGACCATCGACTCAAAATTTCAGTAGTAATGTTCAATAGCTATCAAACGTTGCTCGTTCGTGAACTTCAAAATGATAAAAATGTAAACCTTAATTGACGTTTTGACATTGACAAATCATAAAAAACGTTTAAAGGTGCGTTTGTATTAAAATACAAAATTGTTATGTCTTAATTGAAAAACACTTTAACGTAAAGCAAATATAGGGTTTTCTAATAACGACTTGACAATTTTTTTTTTTTTTTTTAAATAAAAGGCAAATCATTTGAGATATTTCAAAAACTTTATTATTGGCTTGAAATACAATCAAAACATTTATAAATGTAACTCGACTTCGTTCATATGGCCACCGCGGGCACGTTTGCAGCGGTCGATTTGTTGGACGCAATTTTCAACGACTCGGCCACACATTTCGGCCGAAACAGCCGCTATTTCGCTTTCAATGTTGGCTCTGAGCTCTTCCAACGTCGTCGGCGTGTTGGCATAAACCAATGACTTAACGTAGCCCCACAGAGAATAGTCAAGCGGCGTTAAATCGCAGGAACGAGGCGGCCAATCGACTGGCCCATGTCTTGAGATAACACGCTCACCATACTTACTCTTCAATAAATCGATTGTAGCGTGTGTTGTGTCTCTTGTGGCACCACATATCGTCCAAGTCTATATCTTACAATTCGGGCCAAAAATAATCGGTGATCATAACGCGATAACGCTGACCATTTACATAAACGTGACGATCGTTAAAATATGGTCAAATAACGCCGCCTTCATGCCCCTTCCTGATTTGCGCGTTGAACAAGTACGCGATGAAATGCGACAAGAAGAAGAAATATAAATGCAGATTCAATCTGGTGAGCGGCGCACATAGGAGTATTCCGACCGAAAACCTGGACAAAAATCGATTTTCTAAAAAGTAAAATTCTTATGTAAATGCTGTGCATAGCGGACAGCAAATAAACAAAGTGTGTGGCGTGACAAAACAAGACCAAAGTCAACTGTTTATTTACTTGCATTTTTTTTTTTTGTAATTTTTGGTAAATTGGTGAGTATTGTTTGAGGAGTGATTGTGAGTGGGTGTGTTGACAAACATAAAATTTTTAAATGGAAAAATCAATTGCAGGTATTAAATAATAATTAAATAGTAATTGCGGAAATATTAATTGTTTTTTTGTTTGTTTTAATTACAATGGGAAAATACTCTGCAACATTTTGTTAGTTTTCACTTTTTTTTTTTTAAAAGTCCAAGTGTTTTGTTACACTATACCCTTTCATTCCGCGTTAATTTATAGGTTTATGGTAAAGTTCACCATTCTTTTAACTAATTCCAAAGAAATCGTTTCCGATTATTTCCGACTAGCAAAATAATGCGCGAATGCAATTGTCACTTTTAGAGAAAAACCCTCATACGCCATCCGTTTTTTTTTTTTTTAAATTATTATACAATATGTTTAATGTTATTGAATTGTTTTAAGTAAATTATTTTGTGTAACTTGGGAAGCAGTTTATTCGTTATATATTGTGAGTGTTTAGTTTTTGTGTAATAAGTCAAAAATAGGCGTTAAAAAACTTAAAACAAACATTTTTTTCTATTAGGATCATCAGGTTCAAGAGTTGTGACTAGAGACTATCTATATAATATTATGGAAGAAAATTGTAGCGGGAATATAAATGAAAAATTAAATTATCTTAAAAGCTATTTACTTTCTGGTCTTTTATCGCAAGAACAACTGCGAACCTATAAGCCAAAAGTTGCTAAACTTTTGTACGATTTTAAGAAAAAATGGTTGGAAGCCAGTTCTAAAAAAGTTTTATTCTTATTGACAATTCCCACCTCTTGTAACAAACCTGGGCGTCCCGAAAAATCGTTTGATGAATTATGCGACAGGGGTAAACGAAGGAAAACGGAAAAATGCTCAAATTGAGGAATTAGCTTATGCAGTTCAAATGAAGTTGAGAGAATCGGGAAAAATTACGGCATCAAAAGTTTTGACGGAAATCTTGAAAAGTCCTCAAAGAGCGATGAAATATAAAAAGGCTTATAGCGATTCTTTTACGGCCAACAACGAAAAACTTCCCATACTTGAAGCACTTTTCATGTGCGTGAAAGCAAAACTATTCAGATATTAATATAAAATTATTGCAGCTACCGGTAAGATGATGATTAGTGAAAGAGTGCGTTCACAAATTAAATTCAAAGTTGTTGGAAAACCCTATATATGTATAGTTAAACTGCGTTTAAACTTTTTACACACAGGTGTGACACCCATACTAAATTTTTCGTTTTTTCGGACGAAATTACGAAAAAGCAAATTTTTGATATTTGCATCTGTAAAGTAAAAATTAAGCGCTTAGATGCTGTTTTTTCTTTTGTTATAGGTTGCTTTAGTAATGTTTCATTTTCCGAAGCAGCAATAAAGTCAGTTAAACTAATCTTAAAAACTTTATGTTTGAGATTTGATTTTTGGCAAAGAGAGCGCTTCGAAAATACAAATACCGTGTGGCTAAATGAAAGCTTAACACTCCCACAACATGTTTTAGACGAAATGCCTTCATTATCTCATTCAACTAGAGTAGTAAGACCGAGGAAAAGCTTTGATGAGTGCTGTGAAAAAAGCAAGAAGAGAAAGGTAGAAACCATTTTAGATTCTCGTAGTGTTGAAGAAATTGCATTGGCTCATGAAATGGGACTTAGAAAAAATGGAAAAAGAAATACTGCTATCGCAGTGAAGCGATTATTAATGAGTTGTCCAAACCGAAGTTTAATTGTTTTTCTACTAAGGTTCAATTGTGAGGAAAACACTGTTAAAAATACACACTTCTGAGTTTTTACCAATATCTGCAGATGATGCGTTATCACTGATCACGGACATACATCTTTCCACTCATCAGTACAAAATATTACGTCAAAAAATCAACAAGACTGTTCAAAATTTGCTACCATTGTATTACAAATGTTTTCTAAGTTTTCTATGAGATGGCGTAACTTGTATAATAATATTGTTATTGTTCCAATAGAACATGCGTTAGAAAGCTTCTGTCATTGTACGTCATTTCAATATATGTCGTTCATTTGAAGCGTAAACAACAATAACTTTTTTTTCACTCAAATATGTCGAACTTTGTGCCTAAAAAAGTGTTTTCGCGGGGAGTTCTTCTTCATTACTTCATCGTATTTTGGTCGAAGTTTATGGCGAACATGCTCTAGCTGAGCGAACGTGCCAAAAGGGTTTGTACGATTTAAAAGTCGTGATTTTGGCTAGGAAGACGATGAACGTCCTAGACAGCCAAAAAAATTTGAAGATGAAGAACTGGAAGCATTACTCTATGAAGATTGTTGCCAAACACAAGAAGAGCTCACAGAATCTTTGGGTGTCACTCAAGCAGCCATTTCAAAACGTTTAAAAGCAGATGGATATATTCAAAAGCAAGGAAATTGTGTTCCACATGAACTCAAGACGAGAGACGTCGAAAGGCAGTTTTTCATGTCCGAAATGCTGCTGGAACGCCACAAAGGGAAGTCATTTTTGCATCGGATTGTTACTGGTGATGAAAAATGGATCCATTACGACAACCCCAAGCGCAAAAAAACATATGTGACACCCGGCCAACCAGCCAAATCAACGGCAAAGGCGAATATCCATGGCGCGAAGGTAATGCTCTGTATTTGGTGGGATCAGATGGGTGTGCTGTATTATGAGCTGCTAAAACCGGGTGAAACTAACAATGGACAACGCTACCGAACACAATTAATCCGTTTGAAGAGAGCAGTAGCCGAAAAACGCCCGGAATATGCGACCCGACACGAGGCAATAATTTTCCATCATGACAACGCTCGGCCCCACGTTGCTATTCCGGTTAAGAACTATTTGGAAAACAGTGAATGGGAAGTCTTACCCCACCCGCCTTATAGCCCAGAATTTGCCCCTTCTGACTACCATTTGTTCCGGTCGATGCAGAACGCCCTCACTGAAATACGGTTCACATCAGAGCAGAATATCAAAAATTGGCTTGATTCATTCTTGGCTGCCAAGCCGGCGCAGTTCTTTTGGAATGGGATCCACAAATTTCCGGAAAGATGGGAAAAAGTCATAGCTTTAGATGGGCAATACCTTGAATATTACTATTGTACATGTATTTCTTAAATAAACGTTCATATTTTGAAAAAAAACCGCACGAATTAAATTACATACCCAATAAAGAAACTAAGACGAAATGCTACCCAAATTATAAAACTGTTAGCGAATCCTCTGCAGAATGTCGATTACAAAGTTTAGTAAATCACAGCGTTGAGCGTTTGTGTTTAGCTCAAAAAGATGCTTTAAATTCTGTTGGTGATTTAAAAACGGGTCTAAAAGAACTATCCGTGATTATTAAATGGGGTTGGGATGATGCTCAACAGAAATCTTATAAACAAAAATTTTCGCCTGAAAAGCTTTTTTGCATCTCTATGGTTCAAATCCAGATGTACAATATTTCTTAAAGGATGAAACTAAAAGAGTACTTTGGGTAAGCCCAGACTCCTCATCATCTAGATATTGTCGAAATTTTGCTAAGAAAACAACTGAACTGATCAAATTTAAGGTAAAATCAATTTAACAGCAAATTAAGACCATACTACCTGTCATAATCCAACCGATTTTTTGATTAACTATGATTGATGGAAAAGTTTGCACTGCTTTATCTTCTATAACGTCTTCATCACAAACCTGTTACTTTTGTGCTGCCAAACCCTTCGAAATGAACAATTTAGGTAATCCTGCAAGAAAACATGTGAGCCAAGAAGCAATATCCTTTGGATTAAGTCCGCTTCACTCATGGATACGATTTATGGAATGTATCCTACACATAGCGTACAAATTAGATGTAAACGTATGGCAGGTTAGAGACCAGGAAAGTAAAGAAAAGGTCAAACCCAGAAAAAAATTAATCCAAGAAAGTTTTAGGAACGAAACTTATTGGTTGATATGCCAATTCAAGAGTCTGGTAATACTCATGATGGAAACACGGCTAGAAGATTCTTTAGAGATGAAAAAAAAAAACTACCCAGGTTACAAGAATAGGTAAAGAAGTCATCAAAAAGTTTCGTACGATTTTAGAGGATCTTAGGTCTGGGTTTCCAATTAATACAAATGCATTTAAGAGCCATGCAAAAGAAACACGGGAACTGTATCTTAAAAATTATGCCTGGTATTATATGCCAGTGCGCAAAATCTTGTTTCATGGAAAAGAAATAATTTCTTCTTATATACTTCCAATCGGACAACTTTCGGAAGAAGCCCAAGGAGCAAGAAACAAAGAAAATAGAAACTTTAGGGAATTATTTACCAGGAAAATTTCGCGTGTAGATACGAACACTGACCTTCTTAATCGATTATTAATAACCTCGGATCCATTTTTAGCAAGTTTAAGATGTCTTCCGGAAAGAAAAGAAAGTGTTATTGAACATGAAGTTGTGCAACTTTTACATATACCAAATGAGTAAAAAAATTTAAAATTGCCTGTTTTTATGTATTAATGTCTCGAAAATTGTGCTACCAATAAAAAAAAACAACCTACTTGAACAAACTCATTTATTTGTGAGCACTAATAATTTAATCATGCTAAATCAGCGATTTGTCACACTGTGCAGTGCTTCAAGTGGTTGGTTTAATTTTTGATAATTCTGGCAATACCATGTCGAATGTTGATCTCGAGCTCTTCCAAAGTAGTTGGCTTGTCAGCGTCGAGTAAGAACTTGGTATAGCCCCAGAGAAAATGATCGAGTGGTGTCATATCTCACGATCGCGGCGGCCAAATAAAGAACTTCGTGAGATGACCAAGTCGCCAAACAAGCGTTGCGTCGCTTGTATGGCATGTATTGCCGCCTTGTTGGAACCGCAGCTCGGATACATCGAGCTCTGACCACAAGAAATCGATTAACTTCACTCTATACCTCAGACTATTGACAAAAACGGTGTCTTCTTTTTCAATTCAGAAAAAAAAGGACGGATGGTTCCGCCATGCCATAAACCGCACCAAACTTGTAGAATACTTGTAGATTGTGTTCGCTTCAATAATGGCAATTTTGCTTGCTTACAAAACTATTGAGCCAAAGATGGGTCTCTTCCAAGTAGATAATTTTTTGACCAAAATCCGGATGTCTGTCCAACATTTCCAGCGCCCAATTAGGAAACTCACGGCATTGTCTATGGTCGTCCAGCTTCAGTTCTTGCGTAAGCACAATATTATACGGAAGAAGGTCAAAATCCAACCTCAAATTAAGTCGAGTTAACTCTCTGGCAATACCCAATTCAGCTGAATTTTGGGTTTTCTGTGTATTCTTCGATACTGGCCGAAACCAAAGCACACCAAGTTCAATCAATTTTTTTTCGATAACCGTGGCATCAGGAGTTTTTGCCTTAAGGTCGTACGGTCAATAAGGAGTATTGTCTTGAGTTATGCGCCGGAATTGTGGTAAAACAATTCATGGCTTTTGCATCACGATAATGCACCATCGTATTCATCGTAGCTTGTGATAGATATGTTGGCCAAAAACAGCACGACAATTATGCCTCAGCCACCATATTCACCAGATTTGGCTCCAAAACTGAAGAGACCTATGAAAGGACGGCGATTTGCAACGATTAAGGAAATAAAAACGGCATCGCTGGAAGAGTTCGAGGCCTTGAGGATTGAAAAAAGCGTTGGCACAAGTCAATCACCGGAAAACCTTACCCCCGAAAGAAGTCTGGTGTCTTCTCCAATGGTATTGGCAAAAACTATAGAGTTACGCAACATCAAGTTTTGCACATTCAGAAAAATACTCCAACATCTGTAAAGACAATTATAAGTGGTCTGGAATCAAATGACAGAAAATCACTTGTCCTTCAAATCAGGTTATCTATTTCAGTGAAGAGAATTCGTACAGACTCTGAGGAAATGCAGTAGTAAAAACCTCGGTAATCCAGGTTTCCATCTAATTTACAATCCACAATAGCGAACATGTCGTTAGTTGTCCATCGAAATACTGGCAGATATTTTCAAGGTCGGGAGAGTGAAGATTTATTTTCGTTACAGGTTAATAATATATTTAACAAGAAAGAAACACGACACACTCGCAAAAATCAATCCTGGGTACTTAATACCATTCTTATAGATCCTTTCATGCCTTCGAAACAAAATTCTAACAGCAGCGTCGATTCAGCAATGGTCTTGGGTTTTCTAACATTGTTATGAAATACATTTCATAACTCTGCCATTTTTGAAGGTCAAATTCATAATCTGACCAACAAGACTGACAAAAACTCGGTCAGTTAAAAGGACAAAACAAGAACTAGAGAAATGCACAGTATTACGATATTAGGATAATTTCATTACGATGACAACAGCCATTACCACAACCAGCACCGTTAGTAATAGTTTAATACCTGGTCCAATAGCTAGAAGATATTTACCTGGTAAAGAGTTGAGGGTTAACGTTACAAAAGGCGGTTTCTCATAGCTACAGCTGTACCGCCGCAAAAAAGAGTTAGGGGTCAACGTCAACTGGCAGGTTTCCAGTCAACATAAGCTAGATATGACCCACCATAATAGTAATATAGCACTCTAACGACGTCAACAGTGAATCCCATTAGACCAATAGACCTCCATGTATGCTAGTCCCTTTTTACTTAACCTAACCTAACCGAATTACAGGTCCCCTTTACTTCCTTTTTTTTTTTGAGACAAAAAACAAGTCCCTTGTACTCCATGTAAGTTTCTTTTAAAAAATTTCATCAGTCTTTCGTCTCAGGGAAAGCCGATTTCTAATTTTTTTCGCAGCAGGATATCTGGTGGCATTGCATTACACGTCATGTCAATAAGACCAGAGTCAAAAGACAGTCAGAGGACAAGATCATCAAAGTCCCAGTGCTTGTTGTACCAAAGACCACTTTCCTTAAACGGAAGATGGTTTTGAGATTGCAGCCTATGATTTAAATTTCAATGGGAGGCAAATTCATCAGTGCGTTTAGAGCAGAGTCATTCGTGCTAGCGAAAGCCCCTGGTAAAAGTAATAGTGACGTTATGAAAGTATCATAACCATGTAGATCCAAAGGACCCTTCTCGGTAACAAGCTCCATGTCTTTCCGACAGGTCCTCTGCACTGCAGAAGGCCGACTGCACCTTAAATGCTTCCGGCGTAGCATGTTCAGTCCAAAGAAGTTTGTTATCCAGGATGACACCGAAATGCTTAGCTATTTTGGAGAATGAGATGGTGATGTCTTTAAGAACAAGATGAGACAGACCAGTCAGCTCCCTCTTTCTGCGCTTTAGAGCAGACAATCGCTAGATACGATCCAACAGGCACCACAGCTACATCAGCCGCATACGCTTGTGCATAGACGCCCGAACGTTAAGCAGTAAGTCGACCAACATGCACCATAGCAGTCTGCACACACTCCCAATCACAGTCAGCATCCGAAATCAGTGTCCTATTCACCAGCATTGCTTTTATTCACAAAACTAACGTCAAAGGTACTTTCGAACCTTCAGTGTTGATAAAAGTGCCCATTTTACTTTACTGTTGGAAATATGGGTTTTAGACCTGCTTTACTCAGCAAAACTACTGCAATCGTTGTAAAACAAATAAGTCCAGAACGTGTCAGGTTTCTCTGAATCTAATAAACCAATAAATCCTTCAAAATTCCATTAGCGCACATCCCATGACAATACGTTGATATTTGCATTCGCCAATAATTACTGTCAATATTCGGAGGAACTAAATATTCCCTTCTCTCCGTTGAGAATTACAAGTCCCATTTCCTGGAATTAATTTTAAACACCAGCTGCAGCTCCATATAGGCCAAGGACGAGGTACACATGAGTACCTTCCTGTCGTAAAATTGTTAGGCCACCACATACCCATGGGATCTAATTTAACCAACAGTTTGGCATTACGTTAGACATTACATTGTCTGTCAGGCATAACTTTAAACCTCTTAAAGTTCCCCCTTCACTCAGTGTCATACAGTGCGGCTATAAAATATACGCCACTTGAGAAACTTTTAACATATGCAAAGGTTAAAAAAAATAAAAATAAAAATAATTCAAATGTATTCGTATGGTGGAAACATTTTCCACTTATTTTCTCTTGGTTGTCTCATTTTCGCCACTGCCGGGACAGCAAGTATGCCATTATCATTGCCCATCAAGACGAAGCCATGCCAGTATACCATCCAACTGACTTAAGAGTGCCACATCTGCATACGAATACATTCCCCAACTGGCAGGAGCTCCAGCCTCACACTCATTCCACATTCAATTCACCAGCACCTACCACCATCATGTTCCTCATTCTCATCGCCATCCTCACCATCATCGTCATCATCATTATGTTCTTCTGTTTCTTGTTTTTTTGTCTCATTGCTTTGTCTTCTTTCCAATGCACCTGATTACGTTCAGCAAGTTTTAGTCCATTCCGGCTTTTAGAACAATTCCCGCGTTTCGCAAAGCTGCAACCTTGCCACTTTCGTCGACTGAAATACAAAAGGTGGGCCGTAGGCTGTGCGCCGCCGAGAGGCTCTATTTTTCCAAGTGTTTTGTTCAATTTAATTCTTCACCGCATCTCAAACAATGAAAACAGCAACAATAATAACAAAACAACAACAAGAACACATTTTGCCAACTCGACGATATGTGGGATAAGAAGTCGGCTTGAGTGGCTTACGCTATACACACCCTGTAGCGACGAAATAATGTCAACGAATATAAATGCGTCCTTTGGTTGCGTGTTTTCCATGTCACTTTTGCGCTCACCTGTCGAGGCATACTATACTCGTACGTACGGATAGCTAACGCTTTGACGCTTATGCTCGATTGAGGGTGGCGTTGGGAGGGGAAAGTTGCTGTTGCTAGGGTATACAGGTGTATTGCCGGTGACACCATAACACCGACAATGTTGACGATGATGATGTTGATGGAGTTGCAGGGTGCCGCATAATCCGCAAGATGAATAAGTGCGGGCAAAAGTGCATTCACTTTCTGTTTTTTTTTTTTTTTTTCTTTTTTACTTTTACTTTGCATTTGTGTTGCTGATGATGGGGTTGGTGGTATTGCAATTGGAGACTTCTGCCAAAGTGGGTACGTAAGCCAGCTGACGTGGTTTTGTATTGTGATGCGCTCCACAAGTATTGTGCCAGAAACCCAGAAATTTTACTCGATGAGTCGGTCTGGTAAGTTTTTTTCTCTGTTGTAGCTCCCTCTGATTTTTGTTTTTGGCTTTTGTTGCAAATGGCGGGGTGGTTGGAAGGTAGATTGGGTTATGGCGCGGTTTGCCTGCGCTAATCAAAGGTGGGCTTAAGGTTTTAAAGGTCCAACAATGGGGTTTAATCATGAGGCTGCGTTGGGCAAGACTGTGGTTAATACGGGTGTGGGGAATTGGTTGTTTGTTTTTTTGGCGGTGGGGAATGGTGGTTTCGTGTAACAACACACAAACGGTAATGTGAATGAAGTGCTCTTTTGGGGCTTTGTTTGTATTTAATTTAAGCGGGCTCATGTTCAAATTGAGTTAACAGTATCAATTCAGCAATACAACGTATTGTACGAGTGCTTTTGATTTTTTTTTTTTTTTTTTTTTGCTAAAGTGGGTGAAAATGAAGAATTAAAAGCGTGAGGGACATTGGCGCTTTTGTGTAAGTGAACCAAGGCTGGGATTTAAGTCATTTGGCGCCAGATGTTTGCCACTGACATGCTAGAGCAGCATTACTTTAAAAAGGTCATTATGTGTAGTTGGAGGCATTAGTAAGTTTAACAGCGATAAGGAGGTAGTAATACTTGTAAACTGGGATAATGGCACGAGTGCAAACAAAGAGATATACCAATCTGCACGTATGTATTGTACATCAAAGGATTGTCATGTAGAGAGGATTCTCATATCAACAAAGAAGTGAGTAAGGTTAAATAGGGATCCCGGTTACGAGTTAAATACACAAAACATCCAGCAGTCGGGAATTGTTTCCTTTAGCGGTAACCTGTTCTTTGGTCATAAGGAAGTTTTGTTTGCTTTGACGGTGGGAAGAATCCTCCATAAAATTTTGTACGTCAAGATATCAACGTCTTATATTTTTTTTTTTCGTAATCTATTGTATATAAACAAAAAAACAATTTAAAAATATAATAATACAAAGACTGGTTCATTTTTGGATTTTATGCAAAGATGATGCATGTCACCGAAGACTGACAATTAAACTCGCTGACCACCCTTTGGTGGTTTGCGTCATGAGAGTTATGTAGGTATAGGCGCTGCCTGACGGTTGTTTACAGACATCTAAACCCTGGAAAAATTGAATTGCTATCACTTTTGCTCACAAAACGCCCCCCCCCCCCGCCCCCAACCATCCAATGAAAATCGACAAAAAGGATCTTTTTTTTAGCATTTAAAGCTATGAGGTTTGAATTTAGATAATTCTAGTACATCTGATCATAATTCCGCCTCAAAAAGGAATATTTAAAAAAAAAAAAATAAAATTCATCTAAAACCTACAAAAAGTTCCCGGAATTTACTCAAACCATTAAAAATACAAGTTTATTCATCTAAATCTATATTGTCATCTTCAAAGTAATCCCCAACGACTGCAACACACTTATGCCAGCACTTGATCCAATCCTCGAAACATTTTTTATATTCGGTTTGCGGTATATCCATCCGTGCTTCCTGTGATTTTTCCATTACTTCCTCTCGGCCGCTGAAACGCGTTCCCCGTAGTGGTTTTTTAACTCGATTGAACGGAAAGAAGTCACAACAAGACAAATCAGGTGAATTCGGTGGCTGTTAGATGGTATTTGTTGCATTTTTCGTTAAAAAATTACAAATAATGATGGCACCGTGCGACAGTGCGTTATCGTGGTGCAAAATCCAACAGTTTTCTGCCCACAATTCTGGTCTATTTCGGGGAATTGCTTCACGCAAACGTCTCATAACGCCCAAATAATACTCTTTGTTTACTGTCTGGCCTTCTGGCAAAAATTCATGATGCACAACACCGTTGTAATCCATGAAAACCGTAAGCATTTCCTTCTTTTTTTGATTGAAAACGACGTGGTTTTTTTTGGTCTCGGCTCATTTGGTGAACGCCATTCATTTGCCTGATGTCTGGATTGCGTGTCGTACTCATAAACCCATGTCTCATCTCCAGCAATGATCCTTTTAATGAACAATAATGGGTCGAAAGTTAAAGGAGATCAAAAGTTTTTTCTTTTTTTTTTTTTGAGTTTTAGAAAAATATCTTATTAGTCCCGACTTTTTACAACATTAAAACGTCTACCTATGCTGTGAACACTTCTTTGGTCAAGTAAGGTAAATGTTTATTACTTCCAAGATTTAACAAACAAGAAAGTTCTGCGAATAGTGAAAATATTTCTACCAGAGAAGAGCTAAACGCCCTAATCACTAACCATAGATGACTCTGTACCCAAAGCTACGAATAATAAGTTTTACTAAAAGCTTTGGTTGGAAGTATAGTAGAATTAATAAAACTGAGAAATATTCAAAGAAGATATTGGCAAAGATATCGGCAGCCAGTATATTGAGATAATGTGTTTCACCTAAGCTAGCTGATCTTGAAACATTTAGCTACACAATGCAACGACAGATGGAGTACAAAATATAAATTCTCTAGATAGGAACGCTAAAACTTTCTAGAATGCATTTTTCGTACTCCTCGTAAGTTCCATTCCATGGAATTTCTCAGTCTTTCTAAGAATGACAAGTGAGCGTATCAGTGATAAAGTGCCTACAGTTCCAGCATCCACGTCAATGTCGAGGACCTACATCCTGATACGGGTGCAAGCCGGACATTCACAGATATAGTGCTCCACGGTGTCGTCATCACTTCCGCCTCCAGCATCGCAGGATAGTGTATCATTTAGGCTCAGCGTATTTAGATCTTAGCAAAAGTGTAGTGCCCAGTCACAGTCCTAGAGACGTCGGGAAATATTTGTTTGATCTGCCTGCAATCTGGGGAGTCATGCCATCTGGAGTTGTGCTCATATAAAACCCAACTGTCAATGAAGACTTAGCCGAGGACGCAGGCAGACTGAACGTTGATTCGGGTCCTAAAAAGCTCTCCTCTGAAACTTGCTTGGCAACTTCATCGGCGATTTTATTTCCCGTGATCTAATTCCGACCTGGGACTTAGGCAAGATTCACTGAATTGAGATCCTGCATTCTCAAACTCGTATGCGGCTTTAGCAAGGCCCTAAGTGCAGCTTGTCTGTTGCTACAGAAGCAAATGCTTTGCCACCTCCACCGGTTCTTCACAACAAAAAGTAAAATCTAATGTTGTTGTCCTCCATAAAGACACAACTAGTCCTCGGCACAGGGAAATCGATTTCGCATTGTTTCCTCATTAGGAGTTCTGGTGTCATTGCATCAGACGGCATGTCCATAGCCGTGTAGATCCAGAGGAGTCCGCTCAGTGACAGGCAAGACCCATATTTTGCCGATAGCTCCAATACACAGCCAGAAGGTCGACAGCGCATTCACCAGCATTACTTTTATACACAAAACTATTGATTCTTCTACGCCGTATTGTCTGAACGAGTTACAAATGCCGTTTAAAGTTGCGTTGTCGAAAACACCTTTAACATCTACTAAAATGCCCAAAGCTTATTCCTTCTTGTCCAGTGCGCCTTCAACTCTGCCTACCAGATGCTGAAGCGTACTCTCGCGCTTTGGTAGTCGTGTGTTGCATCGCAGACAGGGGATTCGTTCGCAAGGCAGTTTTGCGTACATGCACCTCGACCATTCTCTCGAGGGTTTTTAGAATAAAAGAAGTCAGATTTATAGGTCTAAAGCTCTTGGTAAGCATTTCACATTTCACTCCGATATTTGATATAAAGGCTACTCTCACTGTTCGCCAGTGTTCCGGTATGTATGCCGATTCCAGGGTAGCGGTGAGGATTATATTCTTTTTCTTACATAACTGGATACATACCATCGGTGGTAGGCGACTTGAGGTCATCAAAGGAAGTAACAACATGTTTAATAGACTCATATGTGTTGTGATATTCAGCTCACCAGCAGCTTCGTTAATAAAAGGTAGATGTGAGCTGGTTCGATTAGGTTACCTGGGAAATGAGCCTCAAGCATGCGACAGAGTGTCTCTGCTTTTCTGAGTGGTTCAAGCCTGATTGATCTTCCCCTTATGAGGGCTCTGACCAGCCTCTAGGTTTCACCGAGAGTAGTATTCGAAATCCGAATAAACTTTCTATATCCTTTTTGCTTCGATCTGTAAAGATTCCAGTCTTCCACTAAAATAGTTTTAAGTGACATGTTTCGAAGTTTTTTAGATAGAAAATACATTTCAAAACAAGAGTACGGTTTAGGTTCTGAACAACTTCCCCTAACTTTTGTTTCGTCGTGAGCTTAGGGGGAATACTGTTGGACTTGCCGAGCTTCTCTTTAAATCGTGCTTAAGTTGGTTTTCTGCGGATCCATCCTGTTCAACAAAATCGAGACCTTGCAACCGATTATGAATTCTATGTATCTATGGTCTGACATAGTACTTTCACTAGTTCGAATCCCATTGGCTTACCTATTGGATGGCGTTTATTTGATTACTTGCTGTCATTCTTTCATTACAAATGTTTGCTGAGAATCATGTTACTGACGACCATGTCAGACTATAGTATGAATTCCAAGCGATGATTGAGACATTTGAAACTGCCCCAAAAAATAGTCGAAAAACAACATCATAGCATAGGATAGGTCCCATCTTCCTAGAATCATAGTAGGTGGCGGTAATACCGAATCTTAGGAAAAATAAGCTGACGCAATGACGAGTTTGTCTCATTATCCGATCTTTTCGTAACTCATGTCTGCAGCACCTAAATCCTGGTTTAAAAATTTCCCAAATTTAGATGGTGAGTGTGGCATAAAAAGACAAGTTTGTTCGGAAACCACTTATTCATCCGAAACCACAAATGCGTTTATTCCACACCTATGGTTCCTGTATGAATATTATGAGGGTATTCCTTTTGCTAGAATTTCTCAGTGGTTTGTAGAAAAATCATAAGCTAAGCTTACTGGCACCTGCCAAATAAAAGTGGGCATATATGGAAGAGGGCAGTTAACTCAAGGAACTCAAGCAATCCTATAAAGGATGGAAGTGAACTGAATTACAAAAAAGCTGACAGATTATCACAATTAACGCCAGAACCCCGTAAAGAGTTTTAATAAATCCCATCCTGTCAATCAAAAAAAAAAAAAAAAAAAAAAAAAAACACGTTGCGATTACTTTTTCGGCTGACAAACGCATCTTTCTCTTCACCGGTGTCCTCTCGCCATGCCCGTATACTACTCTACACTACATACCCCCATACTACTCCACACTACATACTCGCCTGTTTCCATTCGGGCGTGTAGTGTAATATTCAAGGTTGGTTACAGATGAGAAATAAAATGCCCTCACCTTCTTGCTGGAGTCGATTTATGTTGATTTTTTTCATTTCCACTCATTTTTTCGTTTGATACTAAAGTGACCCGAGGGAGATTGCGATCGATTTTTTATTATGTCTATAATACGATACAGACTAATTTCACATCAACTCCATCGCGGCCTTGAACCTCACCGTAATTTTTAAGAAAAGCAGTTCCGCTAATATTCGATGCTCCCTCGTACTTCTTGATGACGTTTGGTAGCTTTTCAAAATCATGGAACTGCAGAAAATGTAGGTTGCAAAAACAAGCACAGTAGGACTGAGAAATGACAACCAAAATATGTCCACATTGCAGAACAACAGGGAGGTGATATTGCAACAGACATTAGCGGCAGCATATCGAAAGCTAATACTACATTCGGTATACCTACTCGTAGATACGAATAAAAAATTGACTTTGTTAGGAAACGCTCCGCAGTCAAAGAAGTGATATTCAGACGGCATCTGTCTGATACATATACACTAAAAGGTATCTCTGTGGGACCCAAAAGTCAATGCAATGGTAAAACATCTTAAATTTATAATGAGCATTTCGTGAAGTAAAGAAGAATGTCACATAAGTAATGAACAAAAGTATGAAGACCGTAAGGTTCCTGACCTCAGTCTCTTATAAAATTACAAACCATTGTTGCATACAAGCGGATTAATCATGACGACGTTAGCTCACTTTAAGACTACGTGCAAGATGCATACCGTAATCCATCCGAACCTATTTATATGATTGGTAGAAAGGTGCCAGGCAGCACCTAGAAAAAGTCCCACCAATGCAACTACTAATAAGTCAAGGTATAGTCCTTTTTGAAGACATAAAATTCATTCAAGTCCTTGACGAAAACTACATTTTACCTACCCTGGTAGCAGTCATCTTCGAATCGATACTTTTGACTTATGGGCATATGAGTATGATAAGATACTCATATCAAAACATGGATATGCCTAAAGGTGACTTCTTCAGTAAGTGTTGAAAAAATGCTAGTTTCACTTATGGTACTTGGGGAGTTGGCTTTCAATACTGGCTGCTCTATGATCCATGCGCCAAGAGCAGTTTTCTTTATAAAGGGTGATTCATCGTGAGGTTTGATTTATAATGTAAAATAAAATACATAAATTTAAAGGCGAACTTAAAATTGTTATTATCAGTTAAAAGAACAATTCATTGCATTTACTTTTTTAAAATGATATCATGTAAAAATTGGTCACGACTACGTCCAAGGTGTTTCATTCGGAAGGCCCAAATTTGGGCGACTCGTATCTCGCGGATAACACGAGTAATGTTAGCTTCCAAAGTGTCAATCGTATATTTCTTATTCCTGAAGACCTCAGACTTTACATATCCCCAGAGAAAATAGTCCTAAGGTGTGACACCATATGATCTAAGCGGCCAATTTACCGTAGAAAAACGTAAAATTAAGTGCTCACCAAAATTATTTCTCAACAAGTCCAAGTTTCACGCGCTGTATGGCTCGTAGTGCCGTCTTGTTGAAACCAGAGCTCGCAGAGACCATGTGCTTGAATTTCAGGAAGCACATAGTCTGTTAACATGACGCGATAATGGTTACCATTGACGGTAACATTCTGATTTGCCTCATTTTTGAAGAAATATGGACCAATGATTCCACCAGCCCATACCGTTGTTTTTAATCGATGTAATGGTAGCTCTTGTTACTCTTCGGGTTGCTCATCAGCCCAAATACGGCAATTTTCTTTATTAACTTATCGATTGAGCCAGTTCAATACTGAACAAAATTTCACGATAAAACACCGGATTTTCATTGAGTTTTTCCAGAGCCCATTCACTGAAAATATGAAGCAAATTCAAGTCACCTGACTTCAATTCTTGCACAAGTTGAATTCTGTATGTTTTTAGGCCGAGATCCTTACGTATAATAAGTCAAGGCAAGCTGCTGAAACGAACGAACGAACGAACTCATCGGTTCGTCACGGTCTTCGCGTACAATCTCAGCTACAGCTGCTATAGTCTCTTCACTACGTGCTAGATGTGGTCTAACCAGTCGAGTATCATCCCCTAATGTAAGCTAAGACTCAAATTTGCGAATGGTATTGGCAATAGTGGTTTCAGAAGGTCGATTATGCGCACCGTTAGTTCCTCGAATCGCACGAAAAACATTTTCACAGAACGCTGATTATCGTAATACAGCTGAACAATTTGGAGACGCCGTTGTAGTCTGAGTCTTTTCTAATAATTTGCCAAATAATACTGAATAAAAATGATAAAGCAGTTTGATAAGAGTTACGCGTAATTTGTCAAAAAAACCTATTGAAAATCAAACCTCATGATGAATCACCCCTTTCATAATCGAAAATAGATTAGCAGACCCAACTAAATGTCCTCTTTTCCATCAGAATTAAATAGCTTAAGCCAGTTTTCTAAAAAAAAGGAAAAAAAATTGTACAAAAAACCAAAACGATGTACCATTAACTTTAAATCCAAACTAAGTCCACTTCCAATCATCACTTCTCCGTATTCGGTTTATTTTTTTTTGTTTGTATTTGTTTGTTGTTTCTTGCTATTAAAATGCAATTTAAAAAAAAAAAATAAAAATTCAAACTTTCATCCACTCTATCAATATTTGGCAATAGGAAATCTGCATTTTAAATCCAGTTTCGTTCTAAAATCAATTTGAGAATTTGTTGCTTTTTCACTCTCCCTATTTGGTCTTTCTTCGGTTCAATGAAATCGCAATAGCAACTAAGAGATATACCATATAAAATGAATGAAATCTCTAAATGATAAATGAAGATATAAACATTCGGAGATTCGAAACCAAATAGATGAATCCAAGGACAGAGCAACATTCCATTTGTTGGATCCCATTTCCTGACAGAATTGAAAATTGCAAAGGATGTCAATAAAAATTTTAGAACTGAAACTAAAGGACGAAAAAAGAAATACGAATACGAACGGATACGTTATGGCGTGTATGACAAATACTATAGTGGTAAAATGATGATACATTTGGAACACTCATGACAGGCCACTTGATTTTGAATTATTAAAAACCTTCCGACAATAAGGAACGGAAATCAGTCAGACTCAAAATTTATATTAAAATTACCCTCCGGGTACTATCCTCCTACTCCGCTGAACTGAGCTGTAAGCTTTCAGCATCAGTGCCTCGAATTATATGTGAGGAAATCTATGTATAGGAATGTCAGCCTTGATTTGGATAAATCCTTTCAGTAATAATTTGAATCATCCCAGAAAACAACTTAGGCATTGCTTATAAAAAAAAACTGAGATACTTCAAGTTCTTTATCCATTTTTAATTTTTTTTCTTTTGGACTCCATTAATATTCAGGATTCACTGAAAGTGTAATTTCTTCTGATATGTCCACGCTTAACATTGCTCCATAAAAATCCTTGATTTCCAGCTAAATGCCGAAAAAACAAGGAATAGATACGTCATTCTCGAGCAGGAAATGACGATTCGTTAAGACTGCCGACTACCTGTTAGTGGAACTCGTACAATAACAGATAAACATTAATACGAAAGGCATAGTCATCTTCAAGGTCATGTTTTTAAAAATGTTCAATATGTAGCTCACTGCAGGAGCTGTTGGCGTATGTAGCAAAATTTTAAAGAAGTTAAAGTGCTTATTTACTCTGACAAAGGCATTAGTCTAGTTTGCTACTTCAAGAAAGAGTCACAAAAGACACAGTAGACTTCCCAACTTTGGAGATCCCTCCGAGATAAGTCATCAATCAAAATATATTGAACGGTGAACAGATGGACAACAATACTTCAGTTAAAACAGTCAAGACACTCCAAAATCATAGCCGATTAATTCAGAAAAAATGACATTCTAAGGACAATGTTGTCTAGAATGCTGAAGATCCATCCAGTGTTACCAATGTAAGCTCTCAATTGAGAACATTCTGCACCACTTCTGCTTTGCAACAACGGATCAACACACATTCTATTTCCGGATGCACGATTTTGAAATGGGCCTATAAATAAACCGCTGCAGTAACTGCGATCTTTGGCCAACTACCTCTAGGAGTGCGCTCCCCTTTTACTTACAACGGGTTTTCCAAAAGGGGCGCTTAAACTTTGATGAACAAGCTACAGCTGTCCAATTATGAGGTTATGGACGATAATTTTGCGCAAATCGTCATGAAAAATTGCAGTGCTAGCCATCGCGTGCAATTTATTATATTTTACTGTCGTAATGAGTGCTCAGTTCGAGCTACGTTACATGCGCCACGTGATTTTAATGGTGCATAAAATTGTCCCGTTGAGTCGACTACTCATCGAATCCACTGGTTCAGTGAACAATCAAATAACATCCGTATGTCGTTGGAATGCAAGGTTTGCAGACAACATTGCTGCAGTGAACGAAAAAGCAGTATAACCCGAGGCAGTCAATTCCTTGTCGCTTCCAAGAACTTGGACCTTCGCAGATCTGAAGTTGGAGAATTTTGCATCAGGACTTAGGCCCGCACAACAGGGATAAAGCAGTTGGTTGCGAGAATGAATTATCTCTGCAACTGTAGAGCTGCAGCCTCGATGATGATTTTCCGCAAAACTAGCCTTCCTTAACTTGCACCACTGTAAAACAGCAACATCTCATCTGATGTTCTTTATGTCCGACGCATGGCTTTAATCCAAGAGCCCTCAATTTTTGAAAACAAGGCCCAAGGATTTAAGTCGAGAGAATACTATTTTTTCTATATGAAAGTTACATACAGGTTGTGTTCAAAAAGCAAGGTGAGTCTATATATCGGTCATATACTCGTAAAAAGTCTCCGCTGTTTTTTGGTACATTTTTGAAAAAAAAAATTCTTTATTCAGAATTAATTTCAATCAAGTACATATTGGCCATTATTATCTCTGACCTTTTGCCGTTTTCCGGGTAGCTTCACAATTCCATCAGTGATGATCTTCTGTGGTTTATCAGCGAAAAACTTGGCCAAGTGATTTTCAGCGGCTCTTCGGTTGGCTTATTTTTTACCATTCAGAGAGTTTTGCAAAGACCAAAACAAATTGAAACAATTGTAATGGTGGATGCATCAAAACTTCCCAACCAAGCTCCGTCAATTTGTTCCGGGTCATCAAAGAAATGTGTGGCCTAGCATTGTCATGATGGAAGCCAACTCCCTTTCTATTGGCCAATTCTGGTCGCTTTTTCTTGATAACTTCATTCAAACGGTCGAGTTGTGCAATAACCTTCCAATTCCACCAAACACTCAACATAACCTTGTTTGCTGTCAATCCAGGCATTGAAGTCGTTTATTGTCGGTCACCGGCCTTTAAACATGATAGCTTGCGTTGGATATTCTCGTATTAATCCATTTTTCATCGCTCATAATGAATCGCTTCAAAAATTGTTCCATTTCGTTACGTTTCAGCAGCGTTTCACTGATGCTTATTCGGTCAATTTAACTTTTTCAGTAACAGGCCGAACGGAATCGAACAAACCACTGCTGAGCCCGGCGTTCACTCACAGCATTCTCACTGTAAACTGCATAAATTTTTCGGCATGTTTTTGCTGCGTTTTTTCTTTTTTTATAGTAAAAAAGCATCACATAGCGTATTTCTTCAGATATTTCACTCATATTCAAATCATTATAACTTGTATCATGAGCAACGAATTACACAACTGTGTTCACAAAAAATGTAGCCTGACATGTCACCTGTCAAACACGTGTTCGTTTGACACAATCAGATTAATGTTTCCAGATAAATGGACACCAACACCATCTAGTGACAAAAAACCGCGGAGACTTTATATTTATATATTTATTCATTAATATTGATGTTGTCCCCTTCAAAGTGATCCCCCTCAGATATAATACATTTGTGCCAACGCTTTTTTCAATCCTTGAAGCAATTCTCACAAGCAGTTTTTAGTATAGCCTTGGGCTCTTCCAGTGTTGCCGTTTTTATTTCCTCAATCGTTGCAATCTCCGTTTTTTCATTCAATGATCCCATTTTTCGCACAAAATTTACTGCAAATTCACACGCTAGGTATGCTAAAAACTTGAAACTGTGAGCATATGTTCGTAACATGTGTACCAATACAGCAAAAACAAAAATTGATAATCAAATGTGCGTTGTCCGCGAAATTTCAAAAGTCGCCTTAGTTTTTGAACACACCTTCTTTCGACCAATTTTCGAAGCTTCTGTGCTAAAGTGCGCTGAGTTCCGTCTATTTTCTGATTACCTATTACAGATAATCTTACTTGCGGCAATGGACTTAATAGAGGTGGTGAGTTTCGATCGAAGCTTCTTAGATTTATTGTACTATTTGCGGTAGTGTGAATATACGATTCATTAGCGATTAACCCATCCTAAATGCGCTCTTAAAGGAGCCAATCAGATAGTTAGCAAATAGTTTCAGGTGCTTAGAAAGACAAGTAGGTAGAGGCAATTTAGAGGGTTTTATTTTTAAGGGGTCGGTAAAATGGTTCTAGCGTTCCATTTATCAGGCATAGTTTCCTACGACTAATTCTTGAAAATAATCTGGTGTATGCCTTTTACAAAATCATCTCCAGATGCCTTAAATAGCTCAGTAGGAATGCCAGCCTTATTGAACATTGAACATCTACAAAAGCGACTGTAGATACTTCCTCATGCCTACAGCTTTCTCATTGAGTCTTGTTGTGTTCCGAACAATGTATCTCTCAATTACGTGTGGCATTTTTTTTTTTTTTTTTTTCGAAGAAGCCAAAATTGTTCCTTCCTCATTTTGTCCTTCTATTCAATGCGAATTGTTTTGCTACATGTATTTGCATGCTTCCACTTACATCCGCTGTGGAACTCTTATTGGCTTCTTGGCATAGATGTCTGTACTTGATGAGGAATCTGCAATCCATCTAAAAAAGATGGATGCATGTAAACCTTTCTTTCAAGGTAGGGATCGCTCCGAATCTTCAGATATCTATAATCTTGGAGAAGTCCTTAAGTTGAACGGAACAGCATTAATTTGGTTGATAGTTTCATGGTCTGGAGACCGCCCTGAATATTAATACAGGGAAACGGTAATCTAGCTACAGTGATGTCGTATGATCTCGGCTATGATTTCCAAATATAATACCAAACTGTCATTATCTTTTATTATAATGTTCACATCAGCTAAAACGACTCGCACATCATACGTAAGTCGTTACTCGTATGTTTCGTCAAAGGAGTAGCAGAAACAGATACTATGCACGGATTCTTGTCAGGCTTACGTTTACGCGCCGAAGGAAAATTAGAGAGGAAAGAAAGAAAGGAACCGATGTACGTTGGTTTTAAATGTCTGAATGTTACTTGGAAACAATAAGCTCGACAGCGAGTAGTTCGGCTTAGGAGTGAATCACGATATTTCAGAGTATGTCCGAAAGCGGGCTTAAGGGTATACTGATGAGCAATCATAGCGAGACGAGTGTTACGGTTGAAGGTTTAATGGGGCGGAATGCCGTCTTTAAGGGTGTTCATTGATTTTATTTTGGTGTCACCTATGAGTTTTATCGTACGGTTTTGAGTCTTATCTAGCAGGTACGGAAATGTTTTAGGCGTACCTGACCAGATATGGACATTGTAATCTAATTTTGGGCGAATAAATGCGCTGTATATTGAGGCATTTTTGGCACCATTGAATAAGTTTTACCGGTCATAGACTTAGCCCCTTTTCCACTTTCTCCATGCTCGATATACTGGACGCATAGTAGAAATTGTTACAGAAGCCCCGAAGTTAAAAGCTCAAAGTCATACATAAAAATAAAAACGAAAATTTGACACACCTTTGGCATCTATTTGTTTAAGTGAACGCTTAAGAAGTATCTACCAAAGGCTCTTTTAAACTTTATTCCAATTCGCCTGAAAGCCTTAACAGATACCATATATCTGACATCGTTCGAACAAAAGAAAGGATCTTAGCCTACACCCGTATTGACTCGAGAAATTAAGCCAGATGGCCATTTGAAGCGTCGAACTTTCTGAAATTGGTCTCTGGAAATGGTTACAATCGATTCGAAATTTCATCGCAAAATCATCTTCAGAGTTTGAGACCATTTCTGGCTAAATGGCTTTGTTAACAAACAAAATATACGCTACTGGACGGCAACAAATCCACAGGTACTTCATAAGACGCCGCTACATCCACAAAAATTTACTGTTTGGTGTGGGTTTCATGGGCCGTATTTTTTTGTTGGTGATGATGGCCGTCACGTAACAGTTAATGGAAATTGCTATCGATACATACTATATTGGAACGATATTTTTAGCCGCAATTGTGTGCACTCAATATTGGTGAGATGTGGTTTTAACAAAACGGCGGGCCAAACAATCGAGCTTTTGAAGTCAAGAACAAAACTGTAAAGTCCTCAAAAGAAAACCCGATATTAACATACTCGTACATACATACTTATCTAGTTAAATACTCAGATGCAGCTTTAGTTTGAGGCAATTTTCAATGAACTCAGCGCTAAATTCACTCGCAAAACACATGAGTACCTTCAAAGGACTTAATGAAAGCCAAAGAAACAACAAACAATTATTCCAATTCATAGATCACATATCTACTGTTTAGAAAATTTATGCGTGTGTATGTTTTATTTTCAAAGCTCTTAATCACCAACAGAACAAATAATTGCTTTCCTATTGAAAATGTACGACTATCCTCTTTTTTTTTTTTTTTTTTTTTTTGTTCATTTAAACCTCCAAAAGACTTCTTCAATTCATTTCAATAGATTGGAAGGTTAAAGGATAATGAATGCTCCCTAAGCGAAGGATCAAAGGCAACAAATAAACACAAAAACCCCGTCTTAATCATTTAGCACGAAAGATACTTTTAATTAAACAAATTAGTCGTGGTGCCAGAGAGGATTTCAACTCTTAGCAAACATCTATCATGAATGTACGAGTACATACGTTTGTACATTATCCCAGGATTCATGTCTCAGCTGTTTGATAAATGGCAATGAAGAGGAGCACTCACATAAGCTAGGACCAAACAAAACCAAATGAAACCGAACCGAACCAACACCAAAATCCAAAAACAGTCAAGGTGATGTTTTTGTTAGGTGAGAGTAGTGTGATGTTGATGGTTTTTAGCAATAATGTGAAATAGGTTAACGTGATGCTGATGTTTGTATCAGCAGCAATGGTTTTGGGGGATATTCACCATGTTTGCCCTAGATACGACGCAGGACGACTCTAGAACAAAAGCCACATGTGCTGGGAAATTAATAGAGCATTTATGTGATGAATACTCATACATATTGTGAAGGTCTTTTACACGCAAAATGTTCATTAGCATGCAATAAAGGTTGATGTTTCGCATCCTTGTTATAGAAACATGATATACTCATATTGGGAACAGTATCTACCTGGGGTATTATTCTTTTTCTGCACTTTTGTAGAAAATTAGGAAAAATAACAACAACGGAAAGGAAAAACTGAAACATTCATTTGGGGACAGAGATGCTTAATCTTTCCTTTGAATTGAAATAAACGAAAGACCCAGTATGTATTCGATCCTAGAAGAGATGTGTGTGTACGTGTCTCTTAAGGATTTCAGGTTTTGGTTCATTTCTGCTGAGTCTGAACGGGTTTTTTTATGTTTTTTTTTTGTAAAATAAGGTACAGAAAAGGTTTCATGTTTTTTTCGATACATGTGCATATTTGCTTTCCTTGGATAAGGTTACTAACTGGAGGCCAGATTAAACATTGCTTGGAAGACTGAAGGCCTTTGAATTTTCTTTTTATATTCCCTCCTACAATAAGGACTTGATCAAAATCGAGTTATGGAAGCTTCCTTTGATTTATTATCATATAATTTCTAAAATCCTTGGAGTTTCTTTTTTTTTAATGAGATCCTAAACAAATTGCATGCTCACCCACGCAGTATCATTAATGTATCCTAGAGTGTGTATATATTTCCAATCAGTCCCAAAAAGACACAGATACTCGTATATCTTCGACTTCACATGGAAAAAGTAGAGATGTGATGAAAAAGCTGTCGGTCCAAGACTTTATTGATTTTTTTGACTTAAACCGCCTTCTTATAACTATGCTAGTTTCCGCCATAGTCAGTCCCAAGTCTAACGAAGCTAACTTAACTTGGATGGTTGCAAACCCACAATTTGTTCCAACTTAATACAAGCTATGACCAAGAGATAGAAAAAAATTTAAGCCTCTGAATGGTGAAAGAGATCTAGTTTAGGGAGCTTCTCCCTTCTTGTGGTGGAATTGAAAGGTTGGAGTTGTACTTCCGCAGTATATGGCTTCGAACTGTATGTGGGCCGGTAGATAGAATAAAAAATAAAATTAGTTACGAGGGTTGGTGCAAAGGGAAATAGAGTTGCAAGCATATGCGCAGAACCTGAGGGGAATTGGTGAATGAACATTATGTCTGCTACGTCCTGCTGTGTGCTTCTAGGGATTTGAAATAAACGTTGCTGCAATATTTAAGAAGGGGCTGGAATAGAAAAGGTCCTTCAAGGGTATATCTCGAATAAAAAATTGAAGAAAACGATGGTGCGGTCCAGAACACATGACATGTGTACTCAAATAGGGTGAGAACAAAGATAATGCAGGAAGATCTGGTCACGTAAGGGGTAAAAAATTCGTTGGATTACGGGTTGAGAATGTCAGATTATGACTTGGCTTAAGGGATTATTATATCAAGATTGTGTATACTCGTACTGATAGTGAAAAGCAGAGGACCTCGGTTACTGCTTTTTAAAATACAAGAGGTGGCTTAAAAAGTTGCACCATCACAAACAGTTCAGAAATGATTCAGGTAAGAAGATATCCATTTTAGTAGTGCGGCAATCAATATAAATCGAACGGAACAATTGGTCAGATATTTCCTTGTATTTGCTAAAGCCAAGTGGACACTTGCTCTCACGTTGAACCACACGGGACATCCAAATACAAGCATGGGCCGGATAAAGGCAATGTAACAGATCACCTTCACCCTCGCATCGAGTTGGCTATTATAAAACAGTCTCTTTGTCTCTGGCTCTGGCCAGAGCACCATCTATGTGTTTATTAAAATACAGATATTGATCTAAGCAGATCCCAAGGTATCTGACTACATTTCGACAAGCAACAAGCTGTCCATGTTATCCGACGATAGAGAACTTTCGCCAATTCTTTCTGGTATCCCTAGAGGCCCCAGACAAAGGCGTCCTAAGCAGAATGGTTTCCGACTTCTGAAAGTTGATTTTCAACTTCCAATCGTCGCAATGTCGCTCAATTTTGTCGAAGTCATGTTGCAAAAGTATATTAATGACCTCAATCGTTGGACCCGATCTATATGGGATTAAGTCGCCTGCGTACGCTATGGCATGGTGAAGTGAACCTATCAGATCACTTGTGAAAATGTTGAATAGGATCGGCGAATTTACCGCACCTTGTTGCAGACCGTTTTTAATGTTAAATATTCCAGCAGAAGTCACATCGCCATTCTTCACGATGAACTGTCTACTAGAGAGCATATCAAAAAGAAGAGTATTAGTAGTGGTTTACTAATGCCCAACCTGTTCAGTTTGAAGAAGAGTACCTCTAACCATACGATATCGAAGGCCTTTTTCAAGTCAGGTTCAAGACAGGCACCAGTGCTCTGGTTCTTGCCTTTTATCCATTGGATATCAAAAACCAGTTTAGACGCAGCATGAATGATATCATGCCCCGCCGAATTGATTATCCGGGACTATATGTTTGTCCTCAACCCACTTGGTCAGGACTCTATTGATCACCTTCTTAACTTACTGATGTTTAGAAGAAAACTGATCGACCGCCGGATTGAAAGTATCTTTATCCCTTTTGGGTATGGTGTTTACAGCCCAAATTTTATTGTTTCACTACAAACTTTTAGAATTTCTTGAGAAGTGTGTCCAACGCACTCTACATACTTTACATAGTTGTAGGAATGCCTTTGAATAAACTCTTCTAATTCTGCAATTTCGTTGGGAACAGTGCTGAGACCGCAATGGTCACTATCATACACTAAAGTGCGAAGACAGTTTGTAGTTTGTTGGTTAGTGCAAGCCAGATGTATTCGGGAGTCAAACAGCAGGAGATCCAAATAGGACCCGTATTTGGAAACCGACAGACTATCCGTTGCTTTAAGGCCGAGTCGATACATAACACTGTGCTGACCCCACCAATTGAATAGTAAGTTAACCCTTTCTGAAACCACTATTGCAAATTTGAGTCCCAGTTTACATAAGTGGATGATACTCGACCGGTTAGCCCACATCCAGCACGTAGTGAAGAGACTATAGCAGCTTGGCTTGACGTATTTTACGTGAGGATCTCGGCCTTAAAGCATATAGAATTCAACTTTTGCAAGAATTGAAGCCAGGCGACTTAAATTTGCGTCATATTTTCAGTGAATGGGATCTGGAAAAACTCAATGAAAATCGTTTTAACGTGAAATTTTGTTCAGTGCTGAAGCCCATTTCTGGCTCAACGAATACGTTAAAAAACAAAATTGCCGTATTTGGGCTGACGAGCAACCCGAAGAGTACCAAGAGCTACCATTACATCCATTAAAAACAACAGTATGGTGTGATTTATAGGCTGATGGAATCATTGCTCCATCTTTCTTCAAAAATGAGGCAAATCAGAATGTTACCGTCAATGGTAACCGTGATCGCGCCATGTTAACAGACTATATGCTTCCTGAAATTCAAGCACATAGTCTCGGTGAGCTCTAGTTTCAACTAGCCATACAGCGCGTGAAACAATGGACTTCTTGAGAAATCATTTTGGTGAGCACTTAATTTAACGTTTTGCTACGGTAAATTGACCGCCTAGATCGTGCGATATCACACCTTTGGACTATTTTCTCAAGGGATATGTAAAGTCTTAGGTCTTCAGTAATAAACCATCTACGATTGACGCCTTGAAAACCAAAATTACTCGTGTTATCAGCGAGATACCAGTCGCTATGCTCGAACGAGTCGCCCAAAATTGGACCTTCCGGATGGATCACCTTAGACGTAGTCGTGGCCAACATTTACATGATATCATTTTCAAAAAGTAAATGCCATGACATTCTAAATTGTTCTATAGAACATTGTGGTTTGATAATAATTATAGAGATGGTTTATGTCACCTTCGCAGTTAAGAAGGGCTAGAATTTCTGCTTCAGATTTAATATTACTTCCTAATATGCTTCTCCTTCTTTCACATAGAACTGAAAATTTACCAACAAAAAGGATGACATCCTCTCTTTCTGTCAGGTTACATAAACTACAGAAGATTGGGAGGTCTTCTCAATGAGCTATGTAATGAACCCTTATCAGTTACCCTCTCAATTTAAAGATCGCCCAGATCAGTTTCTGTTTATCTTCTTTTTACGAAGTACTATTACCTACGAAGTTTTTTGACAGTTCCATACTTTTCTCCTCCATAGACCTGTGCTGCATACAACATAAAAGATTCAGCCACTGCAATAAGAACTTAATGTTTAACGCTATGATTTGTTGTTTTGTTCGTAAAACAATTTTTCCATGTTGCGTTTATAGTACTTTTTGCTTTAACTAATTTGTCTTTGAGGTGATTTTCCATATTTAGGTTGTTCGTTATCGTTACTCCCAGATATTTGTAAGCTTTTGCGATTTCGATTGGCTGTCTGATCCTGTCTGTCCGATCCTTTTCGAAAAACCATCACCAATTTGTCCAAATTTACCCTCAGGATCCAAAATCGGCAGTATACCTCAAGACGATCAATCATCAGCTGGAGAGTTTCGGGTAAATAAGCAAACTGTACAATGTTTGGACTAAGGGTGCATCCTTGCTTGACACCCATCTTTGGTTCAAACCACTCCGAGATTTCAGATCCGTTCCATACATCTGACAAATTTCCATTGTAGATGTTTTCAAGTGCTTTTCCAAACTTTCTTGACATTCCATAATTGTACAATTTAAAGATTAAAGCCCTGCGGTCCACTGTATCAAAGGCAGCTTTGAAGTCGACAAAAAAGACGTATAGCTTCTTTTTCTATTCGATGAAGATACTGGCTATGTTCTGCAGTACAAAAATATTATCGATTTTCGAATAACCACTTCGAAATCCAGCTTGAAATTCGCCGAGTAATTTTTTACTATAAATTCAACTTGTTAGCCTGTCATTGAGAATTGTTGTAAACAGCTTGTAAGAGACTCTAAGGAAAGAGATTCCTCGATAATGGGCTGGATTAGCTGTTACCATTTTTTATGAATTTGACATATAATAGATTCCTTGAATTGTGCTGGCATTTCTCTAGTATCCAATATGGTATTAAATACAGAGGTTAATCTGATAGTAAGCGTTTCTGTTCCATATTTTATTACGAGTAGTTCCATTGGTATCCTTTCTGATCCTGGTGCTTTTCCATCCTTAAGTTTCCTCAAAACATTGAGCACTTCTTCATGTGTTGTAGCTGTATCTTAAATTTCGTTTGAATGTTCAGGTTTTGTGTAGTGGGTCTCAGGGTTTTAAAATAATTTAAAGTGATCGTACAATGCGCTTATGTTTATTTTTGTACTTATTTGGAGTTTTTTCCCATATAATTGGTCATACAGAATTCTTTGATATCTGCAGTGAGTAAGCTTCCCTTGATGATGTCAACAAGGCTCTTATGGTCAAGACCAGTCATAAAAATTTGAGATTTTTTGAATATTTAGAGCTCAGGTCATGCTAATAGCTTCTAGCTAAGGGACCAGGCGGAAATGCTGCCGGAGAAGTTTCCAGCGAACCAATGCTTAGTGGTCACCCACCGATCTGGGTGGACTAAATTCAAAAAAGGTGACAGTGCGCTTCAAAAGGCACATTCGACAAAAAACAATACGCGATGGGCATTTGCGTCGACATTGACTGTGCTTTTGACAACGCCTCTTCTGACGACATGTGTAACTCAGCCAGGCAACACGGCGTAGACGAATCATCGGTTTTTTGGATAAAAGCAATGCTGGTGAATAGGATACTGATTGCGGCTAATATATGATGGCGGAGGTAAACAGGGCATGCCCGCAACAAACTTCTATGAACTAAACATGAAAGCCTCTAAGGCACAGTCGGCCTTCTGAAGTGCAAGGGAGCTGCCGGCACGATATGGGGCCTATCACCGAGAATAGTCCTTTGGTTCAGTTATATCCTATGCCTCGGTTGTCTGGTGGAATAAGCACTCAAAAAAATAGGCCATTGCAGCTTTACCAGACTCCAAAAAATGGTCTGTCTTGGCTGCATGCCTGCTCTAAAAGCATTGATGAATCTTGCTCCCCTTGATATTTAAACCTTAGGCTGCAATTTCCATATCTTATTCCATTGATGCAACTCACATTGGAGCTTTGATGACCTTGTGCACTCACCTACGATAATTATGACTCTGGTCTGATGGCATTGATACCTGAATTCCTGCTGCGGAAAAAATACAAAGTTGACTTTCTCTTTGCCCAAAAATGGTTTCAAGCAGAAACTGAGCGAAGAAAGGAATGTAGTCGAGTTTTCACGGATGGCTCCAGGAGGAGGAGGACGACAAGGTTAGATTTTACTGTTAGTAAAACTCGCGTTTGTGTAATAAGCGGAGATATACGCAATTCTGATGGCAAAGGGCTATTTTGTAAAGAATCAGTAAGGGGAGGAAATATAAGGTTATTCATCGTGAGGTTTGATTTATAATGTAAAAAAAAACGAATAAATTTGAAAGCGAACTTAAAAAGTTTATTATTGGTTAAAAGAACAATTCATGGCATTTATTTTTTGAAAATGACATTATGTAAATGTTGGCCACAACTATGCCTGAGGTGGTCCATTTGAAAGGTACAATTTTGGGCGACTCGTTCGAGCATAGCGACTGGTATCTCGCGGATAACACGAGTAATGTTGGCTTCCGAAGCGTCAATCGTAGCTGACTTATTCCTGAAAACATAAGACTTTACATATCCCCAGAGAATATAGTCCAAAGGTGTGATATCGAACGATCTAGGTGGCCAATTTACCGTAGTAAAATGTAAAATTAAGTGCTCACCAAAATTATTTCTCAACGATTCCATTGTTTCACGCGCTGTATGGCTCTTAGCGCCGTCTTGTTGAAACCAGAGCTCACGGTAACATGGCGCGATAGCGGTTACCATTGCCGGTAACACTCTGATTTTCCTCATTTTTGAAGAAATACGGACTAATGATACCACCAGCCCATAAACCACACCATACCGTTGTTTTTAATGGATGTAATACTCTTGGGGTTACTCATCAGCCCAAATATGGCAATTTTGTTTATTAACGTATCCATTGAGCCAGAAATGGGCTTTATCACTGAACAAAATTTCACGATAAAACAATGAATTTTCATTGAATTTTTCCAGAGCCCATTCACTGAAAATATGACGCAAATTCAAGTCGCCTGGCTTCAATTCTTCCACACGTTGAATCTTGTACGCTTTTAGGCCGAGATCCGTACGTAAAATATGCCAAGCCAAGCTGCTGAGAACGACGACGAATCGATTCGTCCCGGTCTTTGCGTACACTCTCAGCTACAGCTGCTATAGTCCCTTCACTACGTGCTGGATGTGGTCTAACCGGTCGAGTATCATCCACTAATGTAAACTGAGACTCATAATTGCGAATAGTATTGGCACTACTGGTTTCAGTATGTCGATTATGCGCACCATAAGTGCCTCGAATCGCAAGGAAACCATTTCTCACAGAACGCTGAATTTCGTAATACAGCTGAACAAGTTGGAGACGCTGTTGTGGTGTGAGTTTTTCATGATGACTTGCCAAATGATACTGAACAAAAGTGCAATCTGTCAAGGAAAGCCTTTTGAAAATCAAACCTCATGATGAATCACTTTTCTAAACTCTCTTCTGACTGAGCTAGTTCGACAATAAAAGACATCACTGGACGAAGTTGGGAGGCTGAATTTTCTAAGTCTTGTCTGGGTCAGAGGTCACAATAAATTTTTAGAGATTTTTGAGATCCGAATTCGTATAAGGTCTGCCTGCACCCTCGGTTAGGGCTTCCGATACCGCGAATCATTACCTCTGTGAATGTCTGATCCACACTCGCATCATTCTGCAAGCACTCGGTGCTGACGTATTGGGTGCTGAATCTGAACGCTTACTCATTTTTCTTCGAAGAACTGAGGGACTTCAGTAAAAGTAACATAAACTAATTATTTGTTTGAGTGCTCTGTTCCGACAGAAAAAGAAAAGACGTACTGCAAGGAAAATTGACATCGAAAAGCTGCAATCTTAAAAGACTTCTGAAGAGACTTTTGACCGAGCCACCCAAAACTTTTTCTGAAAGTCAATGCTGCTGCTGTCAAGCGTCAACAATTAAGAATTCTGACAAACGCAAGCAGCGCAATTGATGATTGTTGATAATGTGTGGATGACGATGGAAACACTTGTTGCTCGGAAAAGTTTGGAAGCAACCTCACTGTGACTTTGATTTCGGAAAGGGCTTGTGCAAGTTTATGCACTGGAAAAATCGTAAGAAATACGCAAGCCAACAGCAGAGGGAAAAGAAGGAACGGACAATATAATGTAATCGGATGGCATTCTGCTCAGCAAAAATAGCAACTACAACTTAGAAATAGTTAAAAACTTGTCAATCGGTATTTTCTTTAGTAAAAGTGGGCAACAGAATAATAAGGCCATAAAATCAAAATTAAATATCCTTCGTCGTTTTGAAAAAAAGATCATTCGCGCGATGAATAATTCAATTTATGCTAATTAGTTTGCAGCTACATCAACCTGGTCAAAAGGTGTGTACAAGCATTCGTGAGAATGTTACAACTTGTAGAGCAAATGGATATTAACACTTCACCCTGAAGTGCCTTAGATGCTAACTCAGAGAAATAACGCAGTAGAGGAAGGCACTAGTTTTATTTGACGCACATAGTTGAACGAAATATCCACTATTTTGGAGTACGCAACTGAAAAGAAGTGACTCGTTGGTCGTGACTCAAATCTGAACTATCTGTAGTTTAAGTTCCGTTGGACGAAATTTGAATAGGGCTCCCAGTCAAAGTCTGCTCCATTGGCAACTTTAAGCTCGACATCATGTGTCTGGAGCCTTATGAGAACTAAATTAAAGACAAAACTACATGGACTCCATTCATACAACGGGTCAAAAAGATGAATTTTTAATTTTTTTCCTTTTTTTCCCCTTTTCAATTAAATGGTCCCCATCACCGAATTCGACTGAAACCACAATCAGCAACCGGTGCTGATGATTTTAACAAACTTATCACGCTTCGCAGCATGGCCTACGGCTGTCCAATTCGATTTTCACCTCCGACAATAACAGAATTCCTTCATTAAGAAAATGGCCATATTGACCGCATAAATTCAATTCCTTTTCATTTACATTTTCTTTGTTTCGTGTTTTCGTGCTTCTTCTTTAATTCATTTTTATTTTCCTTTTTTCGCTAATTAAGGACCAACCACAAGCACCACCATGGTCAGCGCTATCTATACTTCCGTTTTGAGTGGAAAACCACGGCGAAACGAAACGTTACGCTTTATGAAACCGGCACAGCGGTAAAGAGAGCGAATCTGCTTAATTATTCGGACAGGATAATAACTCACGACAGCTGTGCCGAGGCGAAAGCATTACATTACCGAAAGGATTCTTTTCTTTTCCGTTGTTTTTCTCTTTTTAGTGAAATAAATTTTTATCATTTGATTTGTGTCGACATCTGAGCCATGGTATTCGTACCCGCAAACGACTCATATCCGTATCTCGACCGCTCCAAAAATTTAAAAATCTGTTATCCTCCATCCACGGTTTTGTCCTAATAATTTGTGATAATTCTAATCAACAACATTTATAAATTAGATAACTTTTTCATCCTGATTTCCCTACAAAAGAGAAAAAAACACGTTCATCCGAAGCCTATGGGGCGTGAGTGAAACAGGGTGGCAAAAAGGTCCTGAAGTAATAATTCCTCTCATTGTGAGTGATTTCCATTGATTTTCCCGTGTTACTCGAAACAATCGCTCGATGATTAATTTAAAATTTGTTTTCGCTACGCTTGTTTTCTTCTTTTTTTGTATTTTTTTCTTTTTTTGTTTCCGTTTGCATGGATACATACATGAGGAGGAGAAAGAACAGTGAGAAAACTTGGACAGGAAGCAGATCGAGAAATTGAAAATTACTCGATTCTCGATTCAGATTGGATCTTAATTAAATTTCACAGATGAATGCATGTTTCAACTTCTTTACCGACTTACAGAACAAGGATAACGTGACGGGTCGATGTGCGTGGGTGTAAAGGGTGTTTGTACTCGGATGGACAGCCGTAGCGATTCCTATTAATCATTTGTCCGGTGGAAGTTTCCTTAGCCAATTCTCCAATACAAATAGAGAAATGGAAAAAAAAAAGAAGTAAATAACAGAAAATATATAAACTTTGAACATTGTAAGGACTCAAAGAAATTTCCAGAAACCTCCGCCGACATTCGTCCCCTTTCGCAGCAAAAGGGTATGGTGGAAGTGGAATAATTGCAAAGTCAAAAAGGTGGAACTGGATATTCGATTAATTAAAGCGAATTCAAAAGGAAAACATAGAACTAATCGGGACATGCTCAAACTTTGATAAAGGTGCTAGTGCTGATGCTAGTGCTGATGCTAGTTGCTAGGATCGGTCTTCCACCCTCCGACTTCTACTGAGAGTGTAAGGGTCTAAATTTTCATAGCTAATTAACGTTTGATTGAAAGGTGAAGTCATGCATTTGATTGCCGTCGATATTGAAAGAAAGTAAGGGATTTTCCGAAGTCAGAAGTGGGTATTCTCCATGAGTCCTGTGCTTTAATAGAATACAAGTGCTCTTTTTCAATTGATGGGTATAGTAGTTTTAGTTGATTTTGTATCTGTAGTCAGGAGCTGGTGAACATTCCAATATGGAGTATGAGTATACTACTACAAGAATTCTGAACATTAAGACTTGTAATAATGGCTCTCAAACATGAATTCACATAAGGAGTTTAAGTGGTTGCAGCCCCAGCTTAACATCTTCTATTCCCACCTACTTGAGGAAAATCTTGTAGCTTGAACGAAGTCCCTGTGTTATTGCCTACAACTTTTACCATGCCCTTTTTCCTTTGAATTGAAAAAAAATTCTGTTGGCGGAAAGATCCTTGCCCAACATGGGAAAACTTTATTGTTCTTGAGTGTAGTTAAGGACCAAAAGGTCCTTGATATTGGCACTCAACTCGAAAAGCAAGCTATATTTTTTCTTAATCACGAGAGCCTTTTGTGTCTACTTACATCAGTTTATCCACTTAACCTAAGCCAGGATAAGGAACACAAATCCACAGCGAACAAAGTAATAAATAGCGAAGCGCATTCGTTTTTATATGTGTATATCTCGCTATTGGCATTACTCAGATAGTATAAGTAAAGCCTGTATAATCACTGACTTAATGAGACTTTTCTTAGGCCAGTAGCGCAAAGTTTTATGTTCGCGACAATTGTTTCTTTTATCCTCATCGTGGTAGTCTCTTGAAACTGCAAATGTAAACCTTTTATACTTGTATGTAGACTTACATTGCAAGCAACGAACAGTGGAAAACTTCATAGATGAAATGTCCGTCCGTTTGCTTACTCCAGTCTGCTGACCTTCTGATCCACTTTCAAGGCTGAAATATTCGAAGCCCTGGTCTGAAAGGACCTTCAAAATGAAACTTATCTAGAGTTCTTGCAATAGAGTTGGTCTCGTACGAGGTTAATCCTCCACAAATCTCCTGGCCCAACAGGTTGAGTGTTTCTCATTCCTCAACTCCTCAGCAGTGTAAAAAGAATGTTAGATCCTCTAGCAGACCAAATGCATCTATAAAACAGATCTAACGTCATCCAAAAGGATAGAAAACTGCGACATATACTTCGGTGATTGCTTAAGCTTCCGGCATGTAAAAGAGACCCTCGAACAAGCCAATATAAGCCTTACATGCCCGCACGAAGGTAAAAAGAGACGATGGCACTAAAGATTCTACAACTTGGTAGAACAGTCGGTAAATACAACTGCGCGATAGCACCGTTGACAACTCATTCACGCAGATCGATTTTGCTTCGGAAGGAAATGTCATCAAAGTAGTACCACATAGTTGCCCCCTCTAGACACTTATAAGAAAACTTGGCGGTACCTTCATCAGCCTACCACCAACCATATTCAACATATTGCAGTCGACATAAGGCCCGCTTCTTTAGGATGACCAGATAAGAACGAATGCAAAAAAAAATATAAAATTGATTCTTTCATTATTTTGAAGCTACGTTCATGCCATTATGTGTGGAACAGTTCATCAATCAAATGGACGCCAACAGTGCTTCATGCGGTCGGTCCATTTTTTTATGACGCGGTCCAATATTTGCGGCATTATTCTGGCAATAGCGAGTCGAATGTTGGCCTCAAGGTCGTCCAAAGTGGTTGGCTTGTTTTCGATGACTAAAACACGCTCTCCGTGAGATGATCCAGTCACCAACTACAGCTCGGATATATCGATGTTGTCGAGTTCTGACTACAGAAAGTCAGTTAAGATCGCGTTAATGGTGTCACCTTCCTCATTTCGAAAGAAATCAAGTCCGATGATGCCGCCATGTGATAAACTACACCAAACAGTCAATCTAAGTGCATGCATTGATGCTTAGCTGAATACTTGCGGATTGTGTTCGCTGCAATAACGGTAATATTGCTTGTGGAGCCGCTCAGCTGCTGAGCCAAAAATGGGCGTCGTCCGAGAAGATGATTTTTTGGCCAAACTCCGGATTGCACAATTAGCGAACTCACGGCGTTCGGCTTCAGTTCTTGCGTCAGCATAATCCAACAGCATAATAAGCCGGATTGACTCTTTCGTGATTCCTAATTCAACTGATCAGCGCCGAATCGACATTTCTGGGGATTCTTCGTTGCTGGCCGCTACGGCGGCAATGTTTTCTTTATTTCGCACTAATTTCTATCTCGTTGATGTCATAAGATCCAAAAGAGTGTACCCACACTCAAATTTTTTTACGGTGCGACGAAGTGCTTGCACACAAAAGCCATGATGACGACCCACCTCACAACGAAGTTCACGTTGCGTGTTTACAACTGAGCCAGAATTGCGATAATATTGTATTTTTTAATAATTTCAGCACGTTCGGCAAGCGTAAAACGGTACATGTTGAAATGGCAAACCTTACTGAATATTTTGACAGCATAAAAACTGGAAAAAAACTATTGTATCACTGCAGTCTGGTCATCGATATTTTAACAGCCCGAACGTTCTGAAGTCTCAACATTATTTCGGACTACAACCTTGTTGTGGCCAAGATAGAAATGATATAAAAGAAAGGAAAATCTTTGTCGACCAAGTGTCCCTTAACCCTGATCGAAGCCCTACGCAGCGCCGCCTACATCCTGACCCGAAGCCTAGTTATTTCTGTACTTTGAAGTTGCTGAAAACCTTTCGTCAACTGATCGGTTCCTATCAAAGTTTTAGGCTTAAGGAGTTCAAAATCTCGCAATTCAAAATCGATATGCACAACCTATTTCTCGATTTCAATGTAGTAAAAATCGTCCTGGAGCAAAAAAAAAAAAGACCACCTCCAAGACACACTCGATACGTAGTGGATCTTCATGTGTGGACCACATCAATACCATGCGGATCATCATCGACCAGTTTGTTGAATATCGATCTCCACTGCACTTGCTGTTCATCGACTTCGAAAAGGCGTTTGACAGTGTCTGTAGAAAATTTATCTGATTTGATTTGCGCAGGAGGGGCATCCCAGATAAATTGATTGCTATTATTAAGGCTACAAAGGAAGGTTGTCAGAGGAGTTTGAGGTCCTAAGTGGGGTTAGGCAGGGCTGTATATTGTCACCAATACTGTTCCTGTTGGTGATAAGTGATGTACTGGATGCAGCACGAGGTATGCTTACTTTCTCATAGCATTATGGATATCCATCAAATGACAACAAAGATGAAGAGAGAAGCTAAAATCATTGGGCTTAAGATCAAAACGGCAAAAACAAAAAGGATCAGCCTTGGAACTTCCTGATCTAACCAAGTATAAATCATGGGCTGAAAAGTCAGTTTCTAAGAGAGGGCACCACTTGAATTAAATCCATTTTCAGTTAGTACCAACCTTCAAAAGATACGTGTATAAATTTGACAGCTGTTGGACGATTAGTTCTCGAGATATAGCTTTGTGAGTGAAGCAACTTTTGTTATTGTGAAAAAAAAAGGATTCAAAGCAATTTCGTGTGTTGATTTATCACTGCTTTTTGATGGGAAAAAATGCAGCCGATGCAAATAAATGGCTTGATAAGTGTTACCCGGACTCTGCTCCAGCCGAACGAACCATTCGCAGGTGGATTGAAAAATTTAAAAGTGGTCATACAAGCACCGAAGGTGATGCACGCAGTGTATCCAAAAGAGGCTGTTTCGGATGAAAACATCAAAAAAGTCCACAAAATGATTGCGAATGACCGTAAAGTGAAGTTGATCGAGATAGCTGAGGCTCTGAAGATATCAAAAGAGCGTGATGGATATATCATACACGAATATTTGGACATGCGAAAGCTCTGTTCAAAGTGGGTGCCGCATTTGCTCACAGTCGACCAAAAACAACAACGTATTGATGATTCAAAGGTGTGTTTAAAGCTGTTCAACATCGATTAAGCCGAATTTTTGCGTCGGTACGTGACAGTGGGTGAAACTTGGCTCCATCACTTCACACCAGAGTCAAGTCGGCAGTCAGCTGAGTTGCGCGCAGGCTACGAACCTCGTCCAAAACGACCAAAAACTCAACAGTCGACTGGAAAGGTTATGCCATCTGTATTTTGGGATACACATGGAATAATTTTCATCGACTATCTCCAAAAGGGACAGACTATCAACAGCGACTATTACATTACGTTGTTGGAGCGTTTTAAGGACGAAATCGCAGGAAAATGGCCGCATTTGAAGAAAAAGAAAGTACTGTTTCATCAAGACAATGCACCATGTCACAAGTCGATGAAAACGATGGCAAAATTGAATGAATTCGGCTACGAATTGCTTCCCCACCCACCGTACTCTCCAGATTTAGCCTCCAGCGACTATTTCCTGTTTGCAGACCTCAAAAGAATGATCGCCGGAAAGAGATTTAAGACCGATGAAGAAGTAATCGCCGAAACAGAGGCCTGTTTTGAGGCTAAACCGAAATCGTACTACAAAAGTGGCGTCGAAAAATTGAAAAATCGTTTCAATCAGTGTATCGCCCTCGAAGGCAACTATATTGATAAATAAGTTGAATTTTGCAAAAATTTTGTGTTTTACTATAAAACGGCGCGGACTTTTCAGCCCATTTCTGGACAACCAGTAGAAATGGTAAAGAATTTGTAATATCTTGTCTTTACTGATGACACGACCGAACTAGATATAATCAACCGAATTGAGAAAGCAAAGCTGCGTTTGGAAAGCTGTCCAAAATATGGAGAAACAACTCTATCAGCATGAGGACTAAGTTACGACTGTTCCGCTCCAATGTTGAATCCGTGTTTCTTTATGGGTGCAGGACTTGGAAAGTCACATCCACTGTCACAAAAATGCTGCAAAGTTTAGTGAATAGATGTTTGCGGGCCAACCGTATCTTGAAAGATGAACTTCATGCGAAAGCAGGTCAGCAACTCATTAACTCTATCATAGGAAGCCCTAAGTGGAAGTAGATTGGGCGTGCGCGTAAAGATTGCGAGTGCATTGCGCGTCAAGCGATGCAATGGAGCCCTTTCATGCAGAGGGGCAGACTAGTGGGCCGACCTAGAAGTACATGGCGAAGAATGGTCGAAGAGGAAGAGTTGGAAAGAGCTTAGATACATCTCCAAAAAACCGTAGACGATGGCGCGTAAGAATAGTGGAGCCGCTATGCCCTACAAGGAGAACCTCACGGACATAATAGGTCCGAAGACCTCTTTTCTCGAAATCCAAACTGGGCAAGAATTTAAAGGCTGTTAGTGCTAAGATGCTTCTGCATTTGCTTTAGAATAGACTTTTCAAACATTGTCAACAGGAATGGAAGAATAGCAAAAGATCTGCATTCAGGACTTTCGGATGTATTTTAACGAACTTCCATGAGCTTGGATACTCAGTGATGGTTATTATAAAGTTAAAGATCTGGTGGAGGAGAATTTTTAAAAAATTAATTATTTCATCCAAGAAAACTGTGTTGGATTTTTCCAGACTGATTGTCAAAATTTCTATGGTATACTCGTTTTGCCGTTTTTATACGGAGTGTGTACCACAAGGATGTTAAGGGAACGATATGTATCATAGAATTCGTCCAGCTTATATCACTTCTATTGGTGGTAGCAAATATTTCGCTCATAGGATAGGGTACAGACTTAAACAGACAATGCTTCTTCAAAAAAGGAAAAACAATTTTGTTTGCTGTTTGATACCTCCGAATACTCAAAGAATATCCATGAAAATATGATGATACATTACCTTATCTTGTTTGCACGAGTATGTACAGTAAAGTCCGTTTTCGTTTGCGGTAAACGAGTATCTGTATTTCAAAAACTTACTTTTTGTTATGTACACCCTAATCGGTAGTCACATTCTGTGATAACACTCGCATGTAAGTAACACAACCAACATCGATGTGGGTCACGTTCCTTGAATGACAATTAATGAAAAGACAGTCTCCGGCAATAAAACCAAAACACTTGCTTATTGAATAACTATTTTTGCGCGAAAAGATAAGCAGTTGAAATATATACATGTGCACATATATACTTTTCTGGTTTTCTTTTCTTTCTTCCTTTTTCTCAAATGAACTTTGTGTCATTCTGGTAGAAATAAGAAAAAAAAAACCGTAAAAGCAATCGTTAATTGTATGATATAAAAGTGCGAATTACACAATCGGATAGATTTTTTTCTTGCGTTTATCGGTTGGTTATAAGAAAATAAGAAAAAAAAAAAAAAAAAAAAAACATTTTCACCTTTAAAACTTGGAATTACACGCAATGGAAGGCAAAGATGACCAGCGTTCCGTAACCGTACGTGAGGTACCGTGTAATGGTGGATTTAAGTCATTAGACCAGTAAGACGTCGAAGAGAAAGAAATAAAAAAAATTAAATTGCTCGCTAATTTATCGATACAAATTTTATGGAAATATAGAGAAAATCTATCTATGGTAGATGTTTTACTTGTTATTCCATGTGGAGTTTATAGGAATTTTTAATTCACTTTTTGCATTTATTTTGCTCGGTTGGAAGTGAAAGTGAAATGCCTGATGCTGGAGAACATGTTCAGGTGTGGTTTGTTAATTTTTAAAACTCTTTCATAATTTATTTAAGAAACGGATATGTGATATGTATGTTTGTGAGGATATACCAAAAAACACAAATTTATTTTTGATTTTTTAATTTGCTTTGCAGCAAGCAACAGTATCTGTTGTGACTTTTGGGATATTTTGTAGCGGAAGCCGATTAGAATTGGAACTCTTCAAAATTCGGTTAGATGTATCAGATATATTGCAGAATATTTTAACACCCATGCACCTTGAAGGGTTGTCAAAAGGGTAATAAATGCAATTATATGAGAACACAAGTGTTCTCATTTTAGCCTAACACCATCAACTCCTACTTCTCACCTCCACGTGGTGAATGATGGGTGCCTAGTATCCTGACTGGAGATTGAGTAACCAAGCCAACCAACCCTAACACTAAGTCAGGGTGTTGGAAAAGAGGTGGTGTCGGATGAGCCCTTAATAAGGGCCAACAGCGGCGCTCACATCACCGAAGCGGGTTAATGGCGCCGCAATTTGGTCCGGCTCCTTTTGTCCTGGACCTCTGGGTTGGGGGTTGTGCGTGGGTTTAACTACCTAACTACGTAAGTGACCAACAGCCTCAGATAAGGACGGATCAAAGGACAACGACTTTTGGATCTGCACGTAGAATGTTCGGACCTTGAGCCGCCCGCGCGCAACCGAAAAATTAGCGAAGGCCGTAGACTACTATAAACCAAATATCACCGCCATCCAGAAAGTGCGGTGGGATAGGCCGGGCAAAAGAAAAATGAAAAACTCTAATGTTTACTATAGCGATTGCTATTGGAAACGTAAGCAGTGTCTATTTGGATGCGGATTTGTTGTAAGCAGCAGACTTAGGCAAGAAGTTTCGAGTTTTCGTCAGGTGAGTGAACGCCTTATACAATCCGCATCAACAGTAAATTCGCTAATATCCGCCTTATATGTGCTCACATCCCAACAAAGAAAGAGGACAAAACCTACGACAAATGTCCGATGTATGAGATTAAAAGCATCCTATGCGACTTATAAAATTGGAAAGAAGGACATCGGAAGACATAGCCTAAAAGACACCACGTCTGAAAATGGACTTTAGCTAATCGATTTCGCTTTCGATTTCGGTTTCCTCGCCTCAATATTTGCAAGGAAATATGGCGGACCTACGACAAATGTCCGATGTATGAGATTAAAAGCATCCTATGCGACTTATAAAATTGGAAAGAAGGACATCGGAAGACATAGCCTAAAAGACACCACGTCTGAAAATGGACTTTAGCTAATCGATTTCGCTTTCGATTTCGGTTTCCTCGCCTCAATATTTGCAAGGAAATATGGCGGACACCAGATCAGCACACTGTCAACCAGATTGACGTAAGAGGTTCTAAATTCTTGATAGAAATGTGTGAAAAAATAAACAAATCACTGCAGCAGATGTATTGGCTTTCTACAGCAATAGTTAAACTCTTCCTAGGATAAAGAGTGGAACCAGGGCTCTCCAAGTTGAAAAATATATTTATCTACTTGGACAGTCAGGTCACTGTTAAAGCTCCGACTTCCAAGTAACCGTATCAAGAAATGTAGAAGTCTGAAGAAACTTTCTAACTCAGATATCGAGTCCCAATAGTGAGAACCTATGCTAGGTTCTTCTAGACATGCTGTGGAAAAAATATGAAATCGACTTTCTTTGTAATTAGGACTGGTTTCGTTCAGAATTTGAGCTAGGAAAGAAATGTAGTGGGGTATTCACGGATGGCTCCAAAACCACTGTAGGATGCAGCGCTGGTGTCTTTTTGGAGGACAACAACGTTAAAATTCACTCCATGTTAGGAACACTTGCGTCTGTCTTCCAAGCGGAAATATAGCAAATCCTGATGACAGCAAACTATATTATAAAGAGTCGATGAAGGTGGAAATCCTATGCATCTGTAGTAACATCCAAGCTGGGCTTACAGTCCTGCTAAATGCTATAACGACTGCAAGATTTCACTGAATCTTGTCTAAGTCTCAGGTCACACTGGGATCACGTGAAATGAAATCGTCGATAACTTGATATCCAAGGTTTAGAAGTGAATTTTTCAGGAGCTGAACCTACGTTAAGTCTGCTTGTGTTATCGGTTAGGGCTTCCGTTGATAGTTGGGTTTCATGTAAGTACAACCGCAGATGACATAACTCTCCTCGCTGCCGGCAGAGCAGACGAATGCTTTCCGACGTCTCTAAGAGGTAAGCGGACTTCCTGCTTACTGGAATCCTGACGGGGCGCTACACTATGCTGGGCATACCAGATAAAACATCCTGCGATGCTTGCTGGGAATGTGATGATAACAAAGAAGAGAACTATATCTGTGAATGTCCGGGATACGCTCGCATCAGGATGCTGGTACTCGGCGCTGACGTGATAAGTGCTGGTGCTGTAGGCACTTTATCCTTGAAGCGCTTACTCGACTTTGTTCGAAAGTCTGAGGAATTGCATCAATAAGAACTTATAAGGAGTACAATGGACTGTTTCCGATAGAAATAGAAAAACCAAAAGTTTGACGCTAAATAAGAGATGTACCATGAATAAAGCCATCGAGCAAGAGCACAGTGAGAATAGCTAAAACCCTTTGGCAAACTCTCTAGTTTGCACAAGTCTTCCATTCTAAATAATTACTAACATCATCTTAACATCTGGATCAGTGACGAGGAAGGAATTGAGTCTGTCCGTTATTTGCTGTGTCCTTCTCTCTTCAAGTTATGAATGGGAACTTTGAGTAGTTAGTTCTTCAGAGGCAATAGCAGCAAAAATGGGGCTTACGTCGAAAATATCAGTGACCGGTTACTTGATGGTGAGTGGATGATAAAATACACCGAACAACTAGCATATACGGCCTGTATCAGTGTCATGGATCTGGTTAGAGGGTTTATCTACAATGTTTGCCTATCGTGTAGACGTAAGTTCACGGGATTCCCATATACTTATGGGGAGGGGCAGGATACGTCTGGTCAGCGCACACCATATTACCAAAGTTGGAATTAAGTTTAAAGTGCAAGTTTCACCTTTGGTATGAGTCGAAACCGACATAAAACCTCTTGCCAGTACTTATTGCAACTATACATCGATTAAACCAAGCCTGGAAGACCCTTCCTGAGATTTTAGGCTTGCACCCCAGTACCAAAGAGCTGATTTAACTATCGCCTGATCTAACAGTAAGCTGGGTCTTGTGGAGCACATTTTAAACACTGCTCCAACCTAAACAATTTTCGAATCAATCCCAGTGAATCTTCTAGTAAGAGTAAGTAAGATTCAGAAAACCGGAAGTTTTATATTAAGTTGATAGGGGACTCAACTTGACTGCGGTCTAACACACATACAAATATGTATTCTTACTTCTAGATTGATTATTCCCTCAACAATATTTAAAAATGAAATGAGTCAAAAGAATTTGATAGTATAAGTAAACAGGAAGATCCTGTTGCTACTGCTGTAAGATAGTATCAAAAGTCCATTCAAATCGTTAGCTTGGTTCACTGAACTTCGAGGTCATTAGCACTGAAGGACACTCGAGATGAATCGATAAATTTTTTTAATTCATTACGTTCTCTGTACTTTAATTTATCTCTCTGTATCCGCGAGACTGATGCTTTATTCTACGAGTACGTTCAGCACACAAACATAAAAAGTCTGCTCGTATCTTTCTTTACATTCTTTTTCTTTTCGTTCAACATCTTATTTCAAGACTTTTTTATGTGGTAATATAAAACTTTTCTTTGCTTTTATGTTGTCTAGACTGAAAAATTCATTGCTAACTAGTACCTTTTCCTGTGAACGGTTCACTTGAATTGAGTTGTGGCAGCCAAGAAAAACCACAACGTACTAATTTATTCGGAAATGTTAAATCAACCGAAGTAACCCATCAAAAAAATCCTTCGGTAATTATTTATATTCCACACAAAGAGGAAGAAGATACAAAATTCCATACAAATACCCTAAGGGACTTCACATCACCACCGCACTTAAAAGAAAGTCACGAAAATACCCGTATTCATCATCATTTTTGTGTGTTAAAAAAGGTCACACTCACACACTGCTGAGCAGGGCAATTTTGACAGTCACCATCGAAGTGGAATGCACTCCTCAAAATGCATATAGTCAGGTCCTGGTGCTGATGCTATTACTAGTACGGATACTTGTGTTGGCGGTCGTAGTGGAACTATTTCGCGAGTGGATTGTCAATATTCATTTGCATGGCATTCTCCTTTTAGTGGAATGAATTTGTTTTTTATATCACTAAAAGGGACAAGATACGAGTATACTCGCAACTATGTAAAAATCCACTTTCTTGAGCCTTCAAATGTCAGTTTTTAAAGTTGGAAAATAAAACCACAAATGTATTATTATCCTCTGCTCCTTTTGATTTCATTTACGACCACTGGGAGTAAAAAATAAAGAACAAGGACCCAAACACAAAAACAGAAGACAAACTTGCCAATACGCAACGTAGGAACAGTCTTCTCTTAGAGTAGAGAGACAGCTTACGAGTATACCGAATGTAATATGAAATGATACTAAAAGCAACCGCATGGGCACAGGATAGTCGTCTTTATTATTTGTACTCGTACCAGGGCCACTGAAACTGAAACTGAAACTGAAATCGATTCATGTTCTGCTTATTTGCTTTTACGATCTCTCAAATTAAATAATAAAAACGTGAAAAACAAACTGTATTTCAGTTTCTGTTTCTGTTTCTGTTTCCGTTTCAATTTCAGTTTCGGTTTCTTTTCGAGCCTGCTGTAAAGGGGTACTCTACTAGGTACTATATCTAAAGAGATCACGCGCCATCAAGCTTCGAATCGAAAAAGGGATACATTGTTGCTCCTCAAGCGTAATGCTCGTAAAATGTGTGTTTTTGTGGATGGCATGACGTGTATTTCCGTTCAATCTTGTCCCTTTCTCATACCAACAGAGTACCGCAGATAAATGTTTTAATTTATTTGCGAACATAAAATAAAATTAAAATAAAAAAGTAAACAGAAATACAAGTAACAACAACAACGGCAGCAGGAAAGAAGTTTTCCCGAGACAAACAGGTGGAGTGGGAGTCGAGAGAAACTTAAAATAAATGGCGCCCAACGTGGGACCGGCACGCTTGCAATGTTTTCTCTCGTGTAGACAGGATCAGAAGTGCTGGGCTTTATGTCTTTTTGTTGAATGTGTACGAGTCGGAAGGAAATTCAGTTTTGCACGCAATCAATTTCTTGGTCTCTCCTGTTGGTCTTGGGGATTTTATGGCTCCCTTCGAGTTTACGATATTATGTCTAATTACGATTCGAATCGACGTCTTCGTTGTTGGAGTCGTCGGATTTGTTAGAACCGCAGCAATCCCGTCGTTCAAGTCGTTTGAAAAGTTGGTCGAGTTAGGTTTGAGTTCGTAGTATCGTTCAAGTTCTTGTCTTCGTTTTCGTTTTCGTTTTCGTTTTCGTTGTCGTCTTGTGTCTTGTGTCTTCGTGTCATCGTAAGGATTTTAAGGATAAAGTTTTTTTTCTAAAAGAGTAGAAATACAAGTACTTTATTCGTTTTCAGTTTTCTTTCTCGTAGTAGCAGTCGGAATATTGAGGACAGTTGGCATTTCTTTCTGAAATCTCAAATACTGATATGCAAATTGTAAGCAAAAGGATACTATGAAAATGGATTAAGTTTCACAGTTGTGTTTGTTCGCTCTGTTTGAAGAATGGGCAATGGAAATATAAAATACCATCGAGCACATAAAATATTGCGACTGATAAGAAATGCTTTGTTGTTCGTAACAGTGTTGTGTTGGATGCGTGTGTGAGTTAGACCATGTCGTGTGGCTGCTCTTAAATATTCACCCAACTTGTATTACTCGTATATATCCTGTGAGAAAAATTTCGAGAAAGAACGAAGATAAAGGTTTTTTTTAGATTTACGTTAAGGTTTAGGTTTAGGGGTTTATTGCAAAAATGTTGTGGATGTAACTTAGGTGCTTGACAGTGGAAGATAAATTATCTTACAATGAAATTCAATAAAAGGTCACCAAAAAGAGCGAAAATCGTCGTTTTAGTGCTGAAAATGTTATAGCTATCTGGAAGCCGTTTATTGTTTGTAAGAAAAATAAAAATAAATAAAACTGATGGCGGGGAAGAGCATTTATTTTTTAGAAGTTATGCCGGAAGTGCTTCATCGCAAACATTTATATTCAGTACCTTAAATTTTGCCAAAGAAATGAAGAAGAAATTTATTCCAGAAGACATAAATTATGTCTCAAAGAAGAAAGAGCTCTATGTGGGTTTTTTTCTTTATCAATTGTTGTTTTAAGGCTTAAGTGGATGCTCTTTTCAAGCTGAAATTCATAACTTCTTTGTTATTTTGAGTTATTTTGAGATGATGAAAGGATTTATTATGAATCGATGTGATGGGTAGACATTCAAAGTAATTCTATAAGTCTACTCACATCTGCACGCCGATAAGTATTACTGTTATGAACACACCACTTATTTGTAATAAGGATGTCCTGAAGCTAACGCAAGATTTGAATTTGTGCGGTAAAATATTACCAACGGAAAAAAAATACAACCTGACAGCTGACAGGATTCAGGATTACTAAAAATAAAGCGCTAAACGAAAGAACAACGTGTTTTCATTGATGAGCAATATTTTAAAAATATTAAAGGTTTGGCGGCAACAGTTCGCAATTTACAAAATATTGGCAGAATAGTGATTTAACTTCATCAACTGTGAAGAGATTCTTTCCGTCGTTCAACATAAAACATTGAAGCCGTTCGTGAGAGTATTGCCGAGAGTAGAGGTACATTAATTCGGTACCGTGGTCAAGAGTTGGACACTTCGAGAAGCTCTCTTTAGCGTATTCTCACGAAAGATTTGCTTTTTCATACAAACAAATTGCAATTGACTTAAGAAGTGAAGCGTACTGGCTACGTACAGTGAAGAGAATTCGTTGAATGGACTATGGATCAACAAAAAGTGGATGCTGAATTGTCAAACAAAATCACCTTCTGCGATGATGTTCATTTTCATCTTGATAGCTGGTTAATCATCAAAATTGTCGAATTCTCGTGGTTCAGAAAATCCATGAGTAATTGTTGAAACACAAAAACATTCACAACGTTTTACTCTTTAGTGCAGGTTCTTCTTGAAAAATGCGGCTGATCAGGCATTGACAGTTAATAGTGCTCGCTCTTGCGACATGGCAATTCATGTTTTCATATTTTAGTATGGATGTGAACAACATGTGGTTTTACCAAGACTGTGCCACAAGCCATATAGCCAAAAGACAGTTCAATTACTGCATAAGCCATTACCTGGTCGTTTAGTTTTCCGTTTTGGTGATCAAAACTGTCAGCCCCAATCATGTGATTTAACGCTGTTGTGTTTTTTCTTTAGGTTTTTTGAAGTCTAAAATTTATGGCATCAATCCAACAACCTCCAACCCCAAGACAGAGCAAATTGACCTCTTTATCAATGAAATTCGGCCTCATTTATGCAGAACTGTCATGGGCAAAAGAGTGCGTATGTGGCAGCAAAGTCGTAGAGGCCCTTTACCCGATAGATTTTTCCATACATACAGTCATGTATATACAAATTTAATTTGAAAACCTGTGCTTTCTATCAAAAGAACTTCTTTCGGGAGCTTAAGGATACATTGACATTGACATTTAAGTCCCGATGTTGTACATTTAAAAGGAGTTGCTGACTCAAAAAAATAATAATATATATATATACTCACGTCAATCTTAATGTTTCTAAAAGATTTCTTGACGACGTCGATATTCGTTAAGTCCAACAGAAATCGTATACTAAAGGTTACAGATTCAAATTCAATTTATATCCCACAGAACTAGTTGCAAATCTTAAAACCCGGATTCGACACTAAGTTTATGCTTTGTAGAAGTAGTATCATGAGGTACATTTTTGTTCGCAAAAAATGCCACCTACCCTTAGCATATGGTTACTTTTACGGAATTGGAAAGCAAAAAGGACGTATTACGAACCTCTTTCAACACGTAATAAAATTGGTATGTATTAGATGTAATCCAGCGCGCTATATTGTAAAAGAAAAATATACGGACGAGTAATTCGTAATTTACGGCTTTTGACTTTCGATGACGGTTATAGATGTTCCTCGAGTCACTAACAAAAGCCATTCAAAACAATAGATTAATACAACTAGAGAAAGAGTTTATTGCGTTTCGAGATTGAATCTTTGAAGTTAAGGGCTAAGCTCGGCATAAAGCACGAAAGCGCTTCATTATATAGAAACTGTACAGCGACCATAGAAGTAAAAATCGCCATGTTACACTCTCACAGCAACATCGCCTAAGGATGAGAGAGCAACTTTTATATTGAGATGGGTGTAAGTTTCAACTAACACTTAACAATGGCATCGTAATTATGATGAGAAATTTCAATGCCATGGTTGAATGCTACAATATCGCACTAAAATATGACCTCGGAGATCCAAATAACAAGGGTAAGTCGTTTATTGATTTCATCAACGTCGAACAACACCGAACCTAAGACAAATTTAGCTTCCAAAATCTGTTTAACGGTAAATAAGGGCATATACTTGGTTTTCCTGTCAACTAGAAGAGACACACAACACCGACGATTTGGACAAAACATCACAATTGAAAGCTACAATTTCGAGGTAGTAGAGGACTTTGCCTACTTTGAATTCTGCCAACAACACGTCACCAAAAATAAAACGAAGAGTCACTCCTGCCAATCACTGTTTCTTTGGACTAGACGGCAGAAGAGTAGTAAAACAACATTTTAAATAAGTAATATTGATTATCCCAGTACTATTTCAGAGCGCTGAAGCATGCACTCTATCAACAGCGAATGAAAACATCCTTAGTCGTTTCCACAGAAAGACCCTTCGACAAATATTCGTTTCCGATTGCGTTGAAGGGCCTTGGAGAAGAAGATTCAACGATGAACTATACCAGCTGCACTGCGATATTGAGCCAAAAAATTAAGCACAAGTCCCCTGAGATGTAGAGCGAATGGACACCCGCCCACAGAGTCGTCAAATCTAACTCGAAGAGACAATGCAGTAGAGAAAGACCTAGAGTTAGGTGGCGCGCACAAGTAAAAAGGGACCTCAATCGACAGGAGGCAGTTAGCTTAGTATCGTTCTAACTGAGGAGGCCCAGGTTCACCCCGAACCCGAGGGAACCGAAATCTAAATTTCCAAGAAAAACACTTCGGATATTTGTGCAAACTATTCTGTATGGTAAAATACAGAGAAATTACATTTCAAGGTTATCAGCCGGCACCCGGAGGGAAATACTCAAATATTCACGATATACTCGCTGATATTTTCCAAACTATAACAAGTTCATCGGAAGAGCTATTGTCTGGCATAGCTAGCGGATGCAATGGTTAACATTATACGGAGATGTAATATGATTTGAAGATTTGCTACGTTTTCACCAAAGAGCCATCTGAGGGACACTCAGTAATGGAAGGAAATAAATGTAGAACAAGCCAGGCAACTTACAAGCAACTTACCCTATATGACGTTAACATCAGTCATCTGAATCCAGAAGGGAGCAAATGCAGATCGCTTGAAGTCCTTTACTAAATCATTTTTCATGTTCAAAGGTTTAAGCATCGGAATCTTCGCTAAGGACCTCTGTATACAAAAATCCTTCAGCCTGCATCGTCTTCTAAGCCGAAATCCGAGCTGTTCATCAGATTGCTGTATAAATCCTAGATAGACAATATATTGAGATCATATCAGATCACAATATCAAATCTGTTGGATTTTGGGACGTTCTGGTTTCCGGAAGTCCTAGCGAACTGCGTTGCTGATAAACTGGCCAGTCTCGGATTTCTTAGAACAACTAATATGTAGCTAAATAATGTCAAGACACTAGTGCCCTACAACAAACATATGTAGGTCGAGACAACTGATGTAGTCTAATATGACCCCATACCCGACTTTTCAGCGATAGTTTTATTGTACTACGTGCTTGAATATAACCTCTCAACGTCTCGTTGGTTGAGAGAATAAAATGGATAAAATATAAAGAAATAAAGAAGACAATTTGACTGATGTTTCAGTTGGCAACTAATACAACCAAGATATGACTCGAGCTGTAAGGAGGCTGCCAGGGATAGAGAATTGTTTTTTCGGTCCTACAATACCAACCCGACAGAGGAAAACCGAAAAAAGTTTAAACGAACCAGAAGTGCCTGCAACGTCTTTCTCAAGCGTGTGAAATTCCAATACGACCAAAAACCAAGGCTAAAAATACTGCAATGTCCTAAAGGCAGTAAAAATTTTTGGTCATTTGTCAAAAACAGTAGAAATTCTGCCTCATCCCCCATCCCAACGCTCATTTACAATGACATTCCAGCAGTCAGTTCTTTGGACAAGGTCAATCTGCTGGATGCACAATTTGCGGCTAGCTTAACACTCCCAGATTGTGCTTTGTCCCCACCTACACTTAAGTGCGTCGAATCTACAAAGGGACGAATCCACTTTCGCACTCGTGTAGTAGCAAGAGTACTCAAAGATCTTAACATACATAAATCTGCTGGTTCAGATGGTATATCGCCCCTTCTTCTGAAGAGGTTTTCTTCCATGCTGGCAAAACCACCCAAAATTGTTTTGGGTGTCTCCTGTCTCACTTCGTTTTATCGCTATTTTTACCACCAGTGCTCCATTGAAATCGCCAATAGCATTCCGCCCATTCAAACTTTTAACCGTAACACCCGTCTCGCTATGAATGCTCATTAGTATACCCTCAATCCCATTTTCGGACGTACTCTAAAATATCGTGATTCTTTCCTAAGCCGTACAACTCACTTATGAAACGCCCTGCCGACCTCCGTGTTTCTTGGTCGTTATAATTTACAAACATTTAAAAACAATGCACATCGGTACCTGTTTTTTCTTTCTCCCCAAATTTCCTTCGCCCGTGCGAAGGGTACAAAAACCCCTTGACCGCGCGCTGATTATAAAATAAAAAAAAAAATTCAAACTATGACAGCCAAAGCAGATCGAGGATCAGTTCAGAATTGTAGCTTGGACGTACTTTTTTGTTTCTAACACTTTATGTGATTTTCACATCCCTCTTTTGTAACCAATTTTACGGCACCAAAAGTGTTGCAGTCAGGACAATACGATGCATCATTACTTCACAGACTGTATCTTTCCATTTTTGTCCACTCAACAAAAATGTGTGTGGTCTGGCGTTGTCATGATGAAACAGAATACTTTTCCTATTGATCAATTTTGGCCTTTTGTGATATTTTCATTTGTCCCCTTCAACCGCAGTTTTGGCAGTAGACGTTCGAATCAATCGGTTGACCAGACGGTAGTAGATCATGTCCCACCAAATGCACCACATCACCTTTCTTGCCGTCAATTTTGGCTTTGCTACCGTTTGTGAAGCTTCGTCATCTTTCATCACTCGTTATCATTCGCCTCAAAAATGGCTAGATTTTGGTTGAAACGATAACAGCTCATCTCTTGGGAATAGTTTTCAATAGAGTACCTGCACCATAAACAGGACGAATCCTTTCACATGCATTGTAAAATAATCCCAATTAAATTGATCACTAAAAAAGACCAGACACTTTTTTCCCAACCCAACATTTAGTCGACTTTCCATAGTCAACAATATATTTCGAACTTCACTTCGAAGTAAGACGAATAACTCTTTTTGAATTTGTCTGTAAAACTAGTTAGTTAAGTATAAAGGCCTTGGAAATTCATCACACTGACCACAGTAAACGTGACTTGGAATCATCGGCTGTCGTCATATTTCACCGTAGAATACCCGTTTTTTTTTTTTTTTTTTGTATTAGACCGCCCCTGAATAGCCTTTAAAATAAAATCTGGAGCGCCCAAAAAAATTTGTAACCAACATTCACTTCTTAAGAGTCTGTTTTCTCTGATACAGTTGTCCATTGTTCTAAGTAAAGAATCTCCTTTTATGACAAGCACTCCAAAGAGTTCATTGAACAGCAAAAACGATAAATGAATCCATACCACCGTCACACCACCGCCTCGGGTCAAAAGTATCTCAAAACACGTTTCCAATACCAGAGGCGACATAAATGCTTGAATAATTTTTCATAAATTTACTTAACATGAAAAGCTAATTACCACAGACATCGATCACATCTCTGGACAGTCAGAAAACAAAGTTCGTCAAAAAAAAAAAAAAAAAAACGATACAACTGTAAAAGGTAATTCCCACTACTACATTCTGGAAATCACTTTTTTTATAAAAAAAAAATAATATATATATATATACATAACGATCCACATCCACGCGAATATACGAAGGCTCAACACTAAACCAACCGCTGGCAAAGAGCAGCAGCTGATTTTTTTTTTCTCTTCGCCCAGAGATGTTTGTGAGAATGAGAACACTACATTGAAAGAAAAACAACAAAATACAAATTCGCCGATCAAACTAAATACACTTGCAAAAATATAACTCGCTTAACAAGTTTTTTATGTCATAAAACGTCTACAACCACACACGCCAAAATCGAAGGAGTTCGCATCTAGAAAAAGGCCAAACTTGGAACAAAGTTCGAGTATCTGTGAAATGAAAACCGAAACCTAATCCCACCAAACACACTCCAAATTATCAAAATTATTCATTTTAATGACAACCACAAGTAGATTTTGTGTTCTGTCATTTAGCGCAGTTTTATGCGACTTCTGGCCATTTGACATTTAGATGAATTCCGATGATAAAAAAAGACACTTTCATGCGAACTCGCCTCATAGACGTCGAAAACAGACCACACAGCAACGACATTGACCTCTGAGGTAAAAGAAAAGAGAGAGAGAAAAAAAAAACAAAAAAAAAAAAAGACGATGACGCATAGATGACAGCAATCGACCAAGAAAACCGGGATCAGGTCCGTACACATTTACCATCACTATGGAATATATTATGGCTGCCCCCAATCAAGAGATTCATTCGACTAGAAACACTCGTATACAAGTGCATAGGTACTCATAGATGAATTCAAAGCAACATGGATGGAATTATTATTAGTTGACGTAATGCCCCAAGAACACTGATACTCTGATCTCGTTTGACAGATAGAGATGTTTGACATTGGTTCTAATGTAACATTTATGATTTTTATTGCTGAGTTAATTGACTATTTCTTGTGAAACAAATTCCAATTATCTTTTCTTTTTGACAGATGCTGTGGTCGATTTTGGAGATTGTTGATCGGGTGTCGTTCGTGTTGTCCGTGTTGTCGGTGTCTCAGAGTTGGTGGATTTTATGCGTAAATCGTAATTCCAACGAATGACCACCTATTTGCTTGTGGATGTCTTGTGTGGTTGGACTGATTTTATGTAAGTGGACTTAATTGCAATGTGCTGGTAATAAATTTTATTTTTCTTTTATTCATTATTTGTTGTGTATCCATTTTACAGTTGAGAATCTGCATTGGGTTGGATTAGCGTGTTCTTTTGCTTTGGACTTTGCAAAAAGCGCATAATTATTCACATGTCTAGGTGGCCATTTTTAATTATTCACAAAAAAAAAAAAAGGTTAACGTTGAAAAGAGCATTTTTCAATCGTCGTACTCGTATGTATAGATATGCAGGTACTGCGGAGTTAATTATGAATTAAAATATTTTCACGGCCTACAGACATGGTAGACATGCTGAGAAAAATGCAAATGGGACGCTGTGGATGTACATACTATAGCTAATGAATTCTATCACGCGCTGTTTTATTATTGAAGTTGGTGGAAAATTGTAATGCAGTTGCGCTTTATATTGCATATATATTACGTAGATATGCATAAGCGGGGTGATGTTATGCATTTTAGAACATGACTGTTCTTAGAGATAAGGCAACAATTTTGATAGTTCATGTCAGTAAAAGAAATTCTTGATGTCAAGTTAAAGTTAAGTCATACAATAGCGTGACCTTCATCAAAAAATTTCAGTTTACATTTTTTAGTTTCAGTTTACAGTGCGGATTTTTGTGAGTAGATAAGCATTGTTCATTAGATGCGCCTCATTTTTCTCATAGGGATTCTCTGAACCCACTCAAACTATTTTTTGACAGATGTCAAATTTGTGTTCTAGGTTGTCTTCCAATTAATCATTGAAACGTATACGCTTTGACAACGTATATAAATCATTAAAATTTTTTATCAAAATTCGCTGTTGGTTACAAGTATATAAAGGGTGACCAGATAGCAATGACAGTTTTTCCAATTTTTGTGTTTCCGTAGCTGTCAAAGTTACCAATGATATCCGGCTATCATCATGCATCGCTTCACGCTTGTCGAACGTGCGGAAATTATTAAAAAATATTATCGAAATGCCGACTCATGAGGTCGGTGGTCACCGTGGAAAAGTTTGACCGTGAGTACAGTCATTTGGATCTTAAGCCACCAACCGGATAGAGATTGGTGCGAAATGAAGAAAACATAGCCGGCGTAGCAGCCAGTATCGAAGTAAGCACAGAAATGTCTATTTGGCGTCGATTACTTGAATTGGGCCTCACCAGAGAATTAAGCCGGCTTATTTTGCAGTTGGATTTGGGCTGACGTAAGAACTAAAGCTGAACGACCGTAGACAACGCCGTGATTTCGCTAATCGGGCGCTGGAAATGTTGACCGGAGATCCGGAATTTAGCCAAAAAATCATTTCCTCAGATAAGACCCATTTTTAGCTCAGCGGCTATGTCAGCAAGCAAAATTGCCATCATTGGAGCGAACACAATCCACAAGTGTTCGACAAAGCATCAACACATCCACAAAAATTGACTGCTTGGTGTGGGATAGGGCATGGCGGCATCATCGTATCTTATTTCTTTCAAAATGAGGAAGGGGACACCGTTACCGTCAGTGATCTCAGGTATAGAGCGATGTTAACCGACTTTCTGTGATCAAAGATCGACAATATCGATATATTCGAAATGTAGTTCCAAGGGGAAATTTGGCGACTGGGTCATCCCACGGCGAGCGTTAATCAATTGGCGACCACAAGACTATTTTCTCTGGGGCTACGTCAAGTCCTTAGTCCATGCTAACAAGCCAAACACGTTGGACAAGATCGAGGACAACATTCGACACTCTATTACCGGAATAATGCTGCACATATTGGACAGAGTCATCAAAAATTGGACCGACCGCTTTAATGGCGCTACATTCCATTAAAACCACACAACTTTCGAAGTTGTGAAGGAGAAATTTGGCGACTTGGCCATCTCACGGCGAGCGTTCATTAATTGGCCACCGTGATCTTGCGATTTGAAATCATAAGACTATTTTCTTTGGGGCTACTCCAAGCTAACAAGCCAACCACGTTGGACAAGCTCGAGGACAACATTCGATACTCTATTGCCGGAATAACCTCGTACATATTGGACCGATGCGGCCATTTGAATTATATGTTATTTCGCATATAATGAACGTAGCTTCAAAATAAAGCCAGAATCAATTTCATATCTCACACCGTTGTTGTTTTATTTAAATTTGTTTTCCTGTCATTCTTATCTGGTCACACTTTACCTTACGCGCATTAATTCCAGTTTCCGGCAATTATAATCGACACAATAAACTACGAATCAATTCGAATCAAATTCAGTGAGAAAGCCTAACACCAGAAGTAAAGACAATATTGCTATACGCGGGGCAACACGTCTATACTGTAATCAATCGATTCAGCGCCGTCCTTAAGGTCTGGAAATCTCTCGAGTGATTTTTACTAAACGAAATTACCGCATTTGTTCAAGTCAACAGCAGTCATTGTATCCGAAAACAAATTACTCATCTATGAAGGAAGTTTCCTTCAGCTGTGTTTCTTCCGAGACGGTCGGTTCACTGTCCTGTTCACTGCTTTCAAAAAATAAGGTGATTTTATAATTTTATAAGAAAATATTTATTTATTCTTCAATATCATGATCATCATCGATCGTGCCAACGCTTTTTCGATACCTCGAAGCAGTTCTTATAAGCACTTTTTGGTATAGCCTTAAGCTCTATCTTAAATCTCCGTCCTTTCATTGGTCTCTTCAGTTTTGGGAACAGGAATGGGGCCAATTTCGGTGAATAAAGTGGCTGAAGTATGATTGTCGTGTTGTTTTTGACCAAAAAATCTTTCACAAGCAACGATGATTGAGCAGGGGCATTATCGTGATGCAAAAGCCATGAATTGTTTTTTGACAATTTTTTCGTATTTCTTCTCACAAACATCAAGGTAATACGTACGACTTGAGGTAAAAACTTCGCGATGCACCACGCCGCTGTAATCGAAAAGAACAGAGATCAAAACTTTGACATTTTATTGAACTTGGCGTACTTTTTTCGGTCTTGGTTCTCCTGGGTGCTTCCATGAGAAAAATTGGGCTTTTAGTTTCGATGTCGTAACCATACCCAGGTATGACAATTTTGAGCAAGTCAGGATCATCGTTGACGTCATTCAAGAGCTCCTGAGCAACGCTCATGCGACGGTTCTTTTGATCAAAATTAAGAAGTTTCGTAACAAACTTCGGTGACACACATCCGAAACATCTAAGGAATGTATGTAAGGTCTTATTTAATGCTTCGAGAACGCAAAATCAATATGATATTAACCCATATCCTTCGTGTAGTAACGCACGTAATTAATTTCTGTATACCTTCGTTATCATTTCCGTCTAGTTGGAAGCTGGCTAAAGTCATTCCTGTCCCGAAAAAACCTTTTGGAAAAAGTCCTCGCCAAGTAAGTTTCAAGTCATTTAGATCAACACAAGCTTCTACAGCTACGGTTAAAATTCTCCACGACATAAGAATCAGCTATGGCTTGGACTTCCTCATTATACTTTGCATCCTTGACTTTTAAAAAGCTTGTGACACAGTCAACCACTTAATTCAGAAGGGAAACTAAGAAGATATTTTGGATTTAGCGAAAGTTCAGCGCGTCTCATTACTAACTACTTAAGGAATCGCTGCCAAAAAATTACGGTTATATGCAGGAGTATCTCAGGAATCAGTACTGGGTCCAATATTGTTTTTCATATTTATTAAAGACCTACGGAAAGTTTTCTTAAACGCTAGCCTTCACTTCTATGTCTGGTTGAGGATCTAGTTTGCAGGTTGAATGAGGATTTATCCGCAATCTACCAATTTTCGCTACGTTATTGTTTGACCCTCAACACAACAAAGTCTTAGCTGATTTTAATATCCAAAAACATCACATTACAGTATTACTTTCGCCTATTTAATTCAGCGACACATAAATACAGTCCGTGAAGACTGTAACCAACTTGGGTTTTAAGATAAACCGCTCGCTCTCCTCTGTAATCCACTACTGTGTGTACACTGCGTGTACTGCAAAATCGAATCCGTATCTCAGCATAAACTTACAGTCGCGTTCAATGATATGGTTAGTTACGTGTATGGGCTACGTCGATACGACCACATATTCAATCATTACAAAAGTATACTTGGTTTCAGACTCCAGCAGTTTTTGCATGGTCGCCATCAAGCCTGTTTAAAAAACTTCAATTCGCTCGTTCAACTAAAACGCATAGTCTTATAATTCCCGCTTCAAACTATTTGAACTCCTTGCGCCTTTTTCTTCGTCTTCGACACCAGACTCTGGAACTCTCTACTTACAACAGTAAAACAAATAATTTGAGCCATACTTAGGTTCTCCTATGTACGTGAGTTTCCCTTGCGGGGAATAGGGCCTCCAGTACTCCTACGCGCCATCGTGTACGGTTTCTGAAGAAGTATTCCAGCTCTCTCCAACTCTTCCTAGTTATGCTGTACTCCTAGGTCAGCTTACTAGTCTGCATTTCTGTGTGAGAGGGTTCCATTGCATCGCTTGACTCACAATGCAGTGGTGACCTTTAAGAAGCGTATGCAAAATCCACAGCCACTTACGCTTTCGTATGATAGATTCAATGGATTCGTGACCTGTTCTCGCATGAAGTTTATCATTAGAGATACGGTTGAGCCAGAAAAACCTCAAGATGTTTCGCAAACGAATGTTTGTAGCTTTTTTTGGAACAGCGGTTGTGACATTCCAAGTGCTGCACCCATAAAGAGGCACTGATTCAACACTGGAGCGGAACAGTCGTAGCGGTCTTTAGGCTGATAGAGTTGTTTCTCTATATTTTGGACACCATTCCGAACGAAACCTTTGCTTTATTATATCTAGTTCAGTCGTGCCATAAGAGTAAAGACTGAGTGCCTAACCCGACTTAGGATTTCAAACTCCTCTGACAACCTCCCTTTTATGCAGAAAGTGACATGTGGATCCATCACATGTAGCCTTGATAATAGCAATCAATTTATCTGTGATGCCCCGAAGGGGCAAATCAAATTATATAAATTTTCCATAGACACTGTCGAACGCCTTTTCGAAGTCGATGAACAGCAAGTGAAGTGGAGATCGATATTCAACGAACCGTTCCATGATGATCCGCATGGTATTGATGTGGTCCACACAGGAAAATCCAGTACAGATTGAGTGTGCCATCGAGGTGGTCTTTTATTCGCTCCAGGACGATTTTTGCTATTACCTTGGCTACTGTAGACAGCACGCAAATTCTTCTCCAGTTTTCGTACTGCGTAAGGTCTCTTTTCTTTGTGTATCTTGACAATCATTCCTTCCACTCTTAAGGAAAACTCTCTGTTTCCCAATCTCTCTCAATGAGTGGGTCCAGGAGCTCACTCAATCTTGTTGGCGCTACTCGTAAGAGCTCTGAGGGAATTCCGTCCAGTTCAACCGCTTTGTTGTTCTTCAGTGCTTTGATCGCAGTGATGGATACAGTGCGTTTTCGGGAATTTATTACTACGTAGATCATTGCGCGTTGTGTTCACTTCACTGGCGAAAACGCGGTTTAAAACCTCCTTAAATCTTTTGAACTGGCCCTCATCCAAAACTAGCACAGATCCGTCTTTAACCAGGTATTGTTCATAGCTTTGGACACCTATAAGCTCTTTGGTAATTCTGTAGACGGTCCTACTGTGTCACACCTAATAGCTGCCTCTTCAGCTTCTCTCATCTTCATGCAATTCGCAGACTCTAAGTCATTTCTCCTTTCTGCTGGAGTAGTTGCGATGCGAGCTTCGAGGTGTATTTTTTTCTACAAACCTATTTCTTGGGAAAGTCGAGCACTGTCTCTTTCTTGCGACCGACCAACTATACTTTCAGTACCGGGTATGAACACATTTTTCACAGAACATCAATGATTTTCAATTGAGGTGGGTTCCGTACTACTGATTACTCTCAATCCATTCGAAAAGTGGTCTCCCAGTTGTTGGCGGACTGCGGGATCCTTTAGTCTATCGGTATTAAATATATATATAGAAATATCCTTGGGATATTTTTCTTGGGATCTCTAAACTGCAAATGTACGTAATCTTACGTTATTTCCATGTCTGAATCCCTTCTGTAGGCTGTTTCTAAACAGCCGACTGATCGCGAAGTGATCAATTTGGTTGGGAAAGAAGAGATCTCAGTTGGGACGTAACACTGTAAGATAGTGACGCGACGTACTCTCGTCCGGAACTTGGCTTTCAGGATCCTGTCGTCTAAATGCTCCCAGGAAATTAAGCTTTTGAGAGCTGTTTTGAAAAGCAGCAATCAAACGCCAGATTCCCGATAGCTTTCAAGTGCCTTTACGGAGTAAGATAGGAGAGCATTACGAGTTGGAAACTTAAACTTCCCTGAGCCCAACCATCTAACTTCACTAATGCCTAAGGTGTCCATCTTATACCCCTAATTGGAGGAATCTGGCAGCGGTTTTGGTTTATTTCTTAAAAAGTTAGGTCTTTCGCACTTGTAATTTGACCCAAATCAAGTTCTGAGCAATCATTAGTTACCAATTTAAATGTTATTCCTCTCTTTCACACTTCCCTCTTTTTGTATCCCTTTCCTGATCAGACTAAGTCTGATTTGTACATCTCTATTAATTAAATTAAATTAGATTCGAATCGAATCATCAAGTTAAGTCCAATAAACCTGTATGCCTGTAGATAATGCTTACTGTTTGCATTTAAACAAATGTTACCGTGTTCAAGCATCTTATATTGGTGAAAAAGTTTGTTGGTATGCTTTGGAGCAGCATAAGGCAGTAGTTATAGTTCCGGATAAGTACCAGGCAGTCAATTTCTAAGCTAACTTGATGAGAGTTAATTTCAAAAGCCTAAAATCAGTGAAACCACTGCAAAAGCGGTTTTCTTTTGAAACAAAATACACCATTTTGCTTTGAATCGAATTTTATTAACATAAATCTCATAAACCACAGAACCTTCAACAACTCCAACTGTTTAGCAATTCAATAGTGCAGCGCTCTTCGAAACTATTCAAAACCATTCTCCTTATATAAATGCAGGATAAATTCACGCACAAAATAATGATTCGTCCTATTTAGCATTTTCCAAAGCTTCTATCTTCAGTATTATTTCAAGTGAAAGGGAAATGAATTCAAACAGAGGGTTGCAGAGAATTGCCAAGAGAAAGGAAATAAAAGCAAAAACTCTGCCAACAGAAAACACCCTCAATGTCATTCTTTTCACTGGATTTTCATTTACGCTGCATAAAAGCAGCGTTCTCCACTATTTTTTTCTGTAATCCACTTCTATTTTAATAAATCGAAATAGGACGGACAGAGGTGAAAAGGAAGAAAAGAAATTCTAAACTCAACATCCCATTTGCAATTCATACTTCGGGATCTGTTCGGTTCAAGGTCACTGGAGCAGTACGCAGCCAAACATGGACTCGACGCCAGAACTACTGTCCGAACCTTACCAGAGAAAAATCAAAATTTTAACTCAAACGACAAATAGCTGGAAACCTTTTAAGTCAATCTTTTTCTTTTTTTTTTTTTAAATTCTTTTCAAATTTTTTTATTGCACTCATTGTTTGACTATCACGCTAAAAACTTTAGTCCTTGTAAAACGGCCACTGGGACCGCGGGTAAACACAACAAACTGAACACAAATATTTATTGGGAAAGTGCTACTATTCCACATATTACAAAAACAATAATGAACAAGCAACCTACTGCAAACAAAGACGTCCTTATGGGAGAAAAAAATCCACAACTTTAGAGTACGAGTATCTATGTAAGTATCTACTATAGGATGGGCGGCCTTGACCGAAGATTTATTCGCATACTTCAGTGACTGTCCAAGTTTAAAAAATTGAGAACGGTTTCCTAATGCAAGCACTGAACTATTCAACACCCAGACCCTGGATGGAATGGTCAAGAAGACCGCATGAATAAACCAGAGATTCAGCCACAGAGCAATATAAAAGAAAGAGGAAGCTGTATCCGTTTCAACCATTCTTGAAATTCAAACAACAAAATTACCTCAGTTCGATGCCAGAAGACATGAGTTTGGCTGCTCTTCCCCCACTGTTTTCATTCGACAGAGTGATTGGGATGAATCGAAGAAAAAATAAAACCAAAATCCATTTCTAAATGAAAACCAGAGATAAGTAAAGAAACGTTTCACGCAAGAGAGAAGAAAAAGAAAAAAAAAAAAAACAAAAAAACAGAAACCATATAACATAAAACGTCTAGAAAATCACACTTGGCAACATTTCAATGAATACATACTGTTCACAAGCCCAAGGTTGCCAGCTTGCGTACAATGGGAGTGGATCTATCATACTACGTAGTTTGTACATCTGCAGTATCTTTATCGGCGATAAATCTTAACGGAGCTTGAAATAAACCTTTAAGAAATCTTTTCGTCCGATCAGCAACTTGTCGTTGTTTGTTCATCCCATTTACCTTACAAATCTTGCAACAATGTTGTTGCACAGCTTTCCACCTGGCTTAAGCCCAAACTTTTATGTATTTGATGATTACAGGGAACGTTTTCGTTTAAAGTAAGCTTTGGAAAGATTTAGGATACGACGCAGGTGTTTTTCTAGAAGATTTCACTCCTCGTTAAAAAAAACTTGCACTTTCCAAGCGGAGATATATGCAATCCTGAGGGCAACGAACTACTATATATTGTGAATAATTGGTGGATGGCGCAAAGCATTTGGATCTGTAGCGACGGATTTTCTTAAAGCCTTGATAAAACCTTTGATTGCTTCCAAGCCTTCTTGCAACGCAGCCTAAAGGCTAGATTTACTGAGTTCTTTTAAGTTACCAGATCATACTGGGATCAAGGGAAATGAAATCGCCTATGATAGGAAGATAGTATAACCTCTTTTAGCCAACCTGTCAATCCGGTGACAATCCGACGCTTAGTTTTGTTTTGACACCCATTTCAAAACACCGTGTATCTCTCCGTGGTTTTTGAGTGGCAAAACCTGCGAGGAAATCAAACTCATTCTCGGGAATGGGACCCATTCACCTACCCGTACAACAGTTTACCATTGGTTCACAGAGTTTCGCCGTGGCCACGTCGGTTTTTGATGAACCGCATCCAGGTGGCCCAAAAACGGTTACCACAGAGGAAACCGTGGACAAAATCCATGATCTCGTATTGGCGGACCGCCGAATGAAAATTCGCGAGTTGGCTGAGATAGCAGACATCCCAACTGAACGCGTTGGCCATGTCCTGCATGAGATTTTGAGCATGAGAAAGCTGTCCGCGGCATGGGTCCGCACTGTTTAATTACCAGAAAATCCGGAGGAAATTCTGCGTCGTTTCGTGACCATTGATGAGTCATGGATTCATTGGTACACACCAGAGACCAAAGAACTATTGAAACAATGGGTTTTACCCGGTGAACGTGCTCCAAAGAAGGCGAAGACCGTGATTTCCGCCGGAAAGGTGATGGCCATAGGTCATCATAGTCATAGGAGCATATTACGTCTATATATTGGGCCGATCCAACGCCGAAAAAAACCACTATATCGCACCGATTCACACATCCGCAGTCTCACATCCAAATTGGTCGAATTGCACTACAAATTGCTCCCCCACCCTCCGTTTTCTCCGGATTTTGCTCCCTGCGACTTCTTTTTGTTCCCAAACTTTAAAAGATCGCTCTTTGGAAAGAAGTACGGGTCAAACGGGGAACTCATCGCTTCAACGGAGGAGTATATTGCAGGCCAATAAAAGTCGTACTATACGGATTGGTTAAAAAAAGTTGCAGTACCTCTGTGAAAAGTATATCGAGTTGAGAGAGGATTATATTGAAAAATAATCTGTCAAAACCCAAAAAAGTTGCGCTGTCATTTCTAATACGGATATTCATCAAACAGCCGTCGTACGTTAGATATGCCCGCGTCCTCGGTTAGGAAGTCTCATATAAGCATAACTGCAGATGGCTGACTAGCAAATGAATGTTTCTCAACGACTCTGAGAGGTCAGCGGCTTTCCTGTTATCCTTCAGTAGGAAAGACTGCAGGCTGTTTACTGGCGTTAAGTGTGCTGGCCATAAATGAGGGCCCCCATCTAATTATCAAGGTTTTGCTCACCAATGACGTTGTCTTATAAAAAGCTGTAGCAGAGGAAAATGTACTGGTCTTATTGAAAAGATTTTTGTTATTTAACGCCTCCGAATGCTGCTACGATTTGACCAGTTACAAGCGGTCGGTCAGAGGTCTTTTTGAGTCGCAGTACAATCGGTAGTCCCTACCAGGACCTAAAACACGGTACCATGGGAGTCAGGAGCTCCCCGGATTTCTTTCCGGGCCTAACTTGAAGAGGTCGCGGGAAGGGTTTTTGGCTCAAAGTGGAGTTTTTAAAGCTGAATGCTAAGATCACCAAGAGGTTTTAAGTCGGCCTCGATCCATACTAAGGGTGGAACTTCTGCATCCAAAACGAGTTCTACTTTGGTATATTTTCGTAGTAAATAGCGATGGCAAGGCGTACCCATGGATGAATGGGCATCCCGCGTCATCCTTAAGTTTTCCAAACAGGCGACCACGTTAAACACTAGAGACTATGGTCATAAATGATGCAATATCCTGCGATGTTTGCTGTTAAGTAATGCGACACCATGAAGAACTACCTCTGTGAATGTCCGCAATACGGTCGCATCAGGCTTCTGGTATTCGGTACTGACGTGATGGGGGTGCTGATACTCCAGGCACGTTTTCACTAAAGCACTTACTCATCTTTCTTCGAAAGACTAAAAAATTTCATCAAAACGAGTATAATGGACTAGTTCTTCGGCCTGAATGCTCTGTCATGACAAAAAAAAATAACTTTAGGAATACGAGATTAAGCTAAGGATCCCTCAACCATCCTAAAGTAGGTCCCAGAAACTTGTATCCAAAATACCCTACCACAATATTATGTATGTATGACAGAATTGTTAATAATGAAGAGGTCGGCGATGTTACCTTTTTAAGGTACGAAAGAATCAAATTAAATTCTTTACCTATGACCCTAGCACTATCGCTTCCTATAGTCCCCTACTATGCAGTCACTATAAGGTAAGATGCAGATTTGACCTTATGCGTTTCTTCCAGACTTCTTCCTTTTGATATCTCGTTCTTTGGTCTCCTTGATTAAGATCACGTATAATACTTCTCATAACACCAATATTTTTGAAACTCAATTGTAGCAATACTGCCTGCAGCAATGCGTGCAGCAACGCATACGACATTTGACATTTGAATGTTTTAAATTAAACTGGCAACTTGATTTGACACCAAATGTTTAATGATGAAAAATGTACTAAACTTAACAATTTCACTGTTTTAGTACTAAAGATTTGCTGCAAGGTTAAATATAGCGTCGTAATGCGAATATGTGTATTTGAAAACAAGCCTGCTTAATACGTGTCAAGTTCAAGATGCAGATATTCTGGGTTTGGGAACTTGTACAAGAGTTCATCTGCATGATCATACTATATGCTCGGGTTTGCTCGTATAAATATGTTAGTTGGAACTCCATCTCTCTGTGGTTTCATTCCTTGGTATACATTAATCTAAGTTGTAAAGAAGTTTATACGTTCCCAGTCACTCTAGGATTTACTTTTCTCAGATACTCCTCCTATATTGCTTGAATATGCCTTGCGTCTGATGCGAATCAAATAAGCGTTTGACCAAAAATTAGGCAGATGACATCCACTGAGACTTCGGCTTTTATTCTTAAGTGTCCTTTGATTTATAGTTCAGATTTCGCTTTCGCAATCTACGTGGTGCAGCTGAAAGCGTTATGGCATCAGGAAAATTGTTTTCCCCTGCTCATTGGTCTTGGCTGGGATTTGAACCCATGCCATCTTGAATCATAGTAGACGAACTTAACCACTGCGCCTCGCCACCACTAGCGAGCAGTTTTGACTAAGAACAAAGCTCCTGACTAACATGTTTAATATGCTTGATGAGATGAGGTGCAGTTAATAAGCCTTTTTGGTGTCGTTCGTGAGTATTTAAGTTTTTTGACAGTAATGGTCAACTTTGACAATTTTAACAAGAAGTCATACGCAGACCCATCTCTTCATTTGTACATTCTGTTAGAACCAATGTAATCTAGTCAGAAGAACATGAAAAAATGAAGCACTGCTTCACTTTGCCTATGCTTCAAGGGATGAAATGAGAACCAGTAAACCAAGTGCAAACAGACCTATAATTAATGTCGTTGGACAATGCAGTGAGTTTGTATAACATGCCGACTCAAAGTTTGTCCTGTTTAGATAAACTGGTATTCCTTATTCTCTCTAGGTGGAAATCCAAGTACTGAAAAACCGCTTCTAATTTGTATCATGACGTTCGCCGTATACAAAACCAACGGATGGGCTAAACACGATCATCGTCAGGTCTGACTTACTACTACAAGGTAGTTTGCATCATTAGTTGAATTTGTTTTGCATCACTATTAGAGCTTAATTTTCAGAGCCCAAAGAAACAGTTATTGGCGTTAACTATTAAATATTAAAATATAAAAATGAGCGCTGTTACCGATGTAAAAACAAAAAACAAATTATTTGTAAGTCGGGCAGACTTTCATAGCTTATTGCACAAATTTGTTGTCGGTCCTTAAAAATGCTAAACATTCGAGAAAATAAATACGCTCGTAGAAATGAAGAGCTCTTTTGATCACCCTATCTGAAACACCTTATTACATTCCAGGAACAACATTGCTCTGACTTCAGATGCATTTAGATTAGGACTTTGACTTACCAGATTCTTCCTTTCTTGGCAAACGGAATAGATTGATGATTGCATTTGCTGATACATATTTGTAAGCTTTGCGAACAACATAATATTGACATGTTGACATCCCTAAGCAAGGTTTTCAAGCGAGGATAAATTGCTGTAGGAATATTAAAACCGATAAAGTGCTACTTGAGTTAGACCATGTTAGAGCGGCGCATGAAGCTGACGCTAGAACAGGTTCTATAGCAGTAGATGCAATGAACAGGGAGCACGAAGAAGCGATCCTCACATCGTATAAGCAATAGAAGAAGTGCAACGTCGAAGCAGAGAAAAGAAAGAGATTCAATCGGTAAAATATGACATATTAGGAAAAAACAGGAAAACCTGTTGAAGGGAAATTTGCAATAACTAAAAAAGTTACTTTAACGCGTTACTTAAAGAAGAATTTACGCACATTATAACTCTCTCGACTGCTCTTTAACAACAGGAGGGGTAATCGTGACGGTTTACATACCCTCCGATGTATAAATTTATATGGTTCGCGATCTTGTTCAATAAGAAGGGGAACTGTCTTATTTCACTATATAAAACTAAAGTGCGACACGAGATACAGTTTGAGCGCTTAGTGAAATACAGGTAGATAGCTGTACACACCTCTCAAATCACTCTGATCTGAAGCTATCTAGGTACGAAGTAGTGCTATCATTTTCTCACCGCGGTCTCGCCTTTTACGTCCTTAGTGATGTATTTTTCCAAACTCAACTACAATGTAGTCCCTGCTCCAATCCTGAATTCAATTTCATGTGGTTAAAATTTCATCTCCTTAAGTAAATTATTCACTATGCTTTATTTACAGAAGCCCCCCAAACTGGCCAGCAATTAGACCTTTAACGAGTTTAATGCGCTGTCTGACTCCAAATAAATAATTGTTTCCCTGTATCTTCATATCGAAATTGTCACTCCGGAGGATTGTAATATCCACTATTCCGGGTTTCTTTGACATTCTGAACAGACAACACCCGAAGGACGCTGTGTTGAAATCAGACCACCGTGCCATATCAGCTAATTTCTCGTATGCTGTATACACAGTTAAAGAAAAAATTCTTAAAGGAAATGTATGGCAAAACGAGAAAGCGAATTGGAGCAGACTTAACAGTTCCTTCAGAAATTTTAACTGGTCGTTATGTTTCCTTAATAATGACGTGAATACCGTCAAGACCAACCCGAAAGAGGAAAACCAAAAAAGGTTTAAAAGAGCCAGGAATGACTGCGAAGTCTTTCTTAAGCGTGTGAAGTTTCAATACGATTTCAAAAATACTACAATGTCCAAAAAATTGTTAGTCGTTCGTCAAAAATATAAGAAATTCTTCCTCATCTTCCATCCCAACGCTTATTTATAATGACATTCCATCTATCAGCTCTTTGGACAAGGCCAACCCAACACTTTTGGATTGTGCTTTGTCTCCACCTACACTTGAGTACGTCGAATCTTAAATGAGACGAGTCCACTTTCTCACTCATGTAGTAGAAAGAGTTCTTAAAGATCTTAACATTCACAAATCCGCTGGTCCAGAGAGTATATCTCCACTTCTTCTGAAGAGATGTTCAAATTGTTTCCATCTATCCTACTCTTTAGGACTCTTTACGGAAAACAGCATTTGTCTAGGCCGTCCCGTAAAAATACGAATCTTTTTCTCTCTTCTTCTACAGACCCATTATTTTTTCCAAGGTCATGGAAATACTGATAAGCCGTCAGCTCATGACATACCTCGAAAAAACCAAATCGTACATCAATCTATTGAAATCAAAATAGTTGAACTTGATATTTCTAAGGCATTTAACAGAGTTTGGCATCTGGCTCTTTTGTCAAAAATGCTTGCTTTTGGGATCGATGACACAAAATGAATACTGGTGTGCCCCAAGGCTCCGTTCTGTCTCCGACACTTTTTTTTAAATTTTCATCAATGTCTGCTACTTCTATTCCAATATATTCCTTTGCTGACGACAATACTCTCTAACTTTCATACTAGTTTCCTGAATAACATCCCAGCTCCTTGGCTTTATAACGGGAACGACAGCGTATGTTAAACTCATTAAATTCCGATATAAACTGCATCACTAGATGGAGAACCAACAATAGAATGGAATTGAATGCTTCCAAAACACAATGCTGTCTACTGTAGTTAAAGCAAAATTTAAATGCCCAGCCATTACTAGGTGGGGTGAAAAGTAACCTCATTGAGAATGGAAAAAAAAAATTTTTTTAAATGTTTTTTTTATTTTTTTCAATATAGTTCCCTTTTAGTTTGATACACTTATTCTAGCAATTTTCCAACTTCTTGACCCCATCCGAAAAGTAATTTTCCGGAAAGTCTGCAAAATACTCCTCCGTGACGTCGATGATTTACTCGCGTGAGCTGCATTTTTTATTGATGAGCCATCTTTTGAGATTTGGGAAGAGATAATAGTCCGAGGGAAATACGGTGGATGCGACAGCAATTGGAGACGTAAGTCATTGATTTTAGCCATGGTTGCGATGCTCTTGGGCGCCGGCGCATTGTCTTGCAAAAACCAAATTTTTCTTCGCTTCATGTGATATTGATGATTTTTCCTTTTTCGAGGTAGTCCACGAAGAGTATACCATGACAATCCCAGATTCCGACCCATCGAGCCTCCTTCGGCCGCTTCGGAGCACTCGTGCCGACTTCAGTCCATTGCCGGGCACTTATTCTGTTCTCTGGTGTTCAACACTAACCAATCGACAAAAGTCCGCCCGATTCCGCATCAGCAAGTCCAAACACTCCTTCGCAGTGCTCTCGCGCTCGTGTTTTTGGTCAGGAGTGAATATGCGCTGCACCCAGTGGCAGGATAACTTTTACATATGCAGAATATTGCAAAAGATATGGCGTGTTCGCTCAGTACTAATCTTTGTACTTCACTTTCCTGTCAGCCAACACCATTTCACGTATTTTTTTGACATTGTCCTCTGTAACCGGATCGGAGGGCGTACTTGATCGGTAGTGGAGATGCGGCCACCACGGAACTCTCGAAACCAATATTTGACCGTGCAATCTGACGGAGCATTAGCCTAATAATACTTATCCAACTTTTCTTTTGTTTCCCTCGCCGTTTTGCCTCTCAAAAAATAATGTTTTACGAGTGAACGAAAATCGTTTTTGTCCATACTCAACATGATGCCAAACACGTCGACAACAATCAGCTGTCAAAACAAAACTAAAGACAGTATCGCACTGAAATTTGGCACATCTGCCAAAATATGAACGGACTTCAAGGTACCATAACCATAATCGTTTGCAGTAGCAGCTCATTCTGACGGTCAAGGAGATGTATGGCACTTGCATCGTTGAAAATGCTCATCCGTATCATCCCAAGGAACGTGACGTCCATCCAAAACGTGATGGACAAATTTCAGACTGAGAAAATCAGCTGGGCTTACCATTTTCAATGAAGTTTGTCCAAAAATCCGTGGTCTTTGCATTCCAGCAGGTGCTTTTAAATTCTGGGTCTTTGTAACTTTCAACCAAAAGTACATATATTTGATCTGTAAAGGTGTCAGAAATGTTCAGCTCCGACATTGTTTCGTTCAGATCTTTACATTGTATTGAGACATTATCATTAATGGGATCCGCTCTTTTAGTTTCCGAAAGTCAAAAATCTTCAGTTTCGGTTTTTCTTGCATTTCTTTTTAAAGTACTAAGGAGCCATCGGTTGCCTTTACTACTACATTACCTTCAGACGCCCGCGATTGTATATGAGAGCAAAGACAGTAAGTCAAAGAGGAACGTAGGATTTTTATGCGCTAGTAACTCTTTCATTAGGCCAGAGTCTAAAGAAGATAACCATTCTACAAGAAAAAGGTACCCAATACGCTTTAAAACATTAGGTTGGTTAATTCTCAGCAAAATGGAGACTCATTCTGAAATTGCAGATATACTATATTTATATCTATACAAGTACCAAATATAGAATGCGTTTTAAAAATTTTTATTTTACAAAACTTCTCCCCAATTTATTCAAACTCACTCCTCACAAAGAATTACAAAGTGGCAACACCCAAAAAAAAAAAAACAGCAACCCCAACCAAATACAGCATCGTCCCTGCAGCAAAACTTTATCAGGGTGGCGAATTTGGGTGTCATCTCTATAAACAACAACAACAGTAAGGAGGCTACCTTTGATTATTATGGTAATGAAAATGATAGAAACATACAAGAAAAGGACATTCGTAATAAAGGATTGACAATGGCGTCTCTAATATCGAAAAGCTGAAGTCATGCATTGCCAGATCCTTTGCTAAGTAACGCTTATTACAGCTTCAGTTTCAGTTTCAGTTTCAAGTGCTCTTGTCCTTAGGGTGTTTCTGGATATCCTGTATGTGTAGGTCTCTGGCTGGAAGCAGCAAATCCGAACATACCCATCACTACAAGAATCATAAGCGTCAGCCAACGAATGTCCTTCTCCTGATGCAGATTGCTTATGTTGAAAGTGTGTGCATAGGTTTTGTGAACTTTGTGGAATTGCCGCAGGTGGGCTGACACATTATTTTGACTATCTCCCACCTCATCGTTTCTGCTTTTGTGAATAAATATTCGAGGATGCGAGAGGATTATGCAGAAGTGTAAAATGGATACCCAACTGGAAATCCTTTTTTAATACCTGTAATTAATGAGAATGTACATTTGTGTGTGTCGTGTTTTTAGAGGGCTGTGCTGGGGTCAGCCTTTTCGTTCATGAATGAAAATGAGACGAAAATGAGACTGGCGGATGGTTTCTGTTAGGGTTATCTCTGCAGTACACGGATAATTTGGAATTCCTTCTTTTTTTTTTCTATTGAACTGGAAATGGAAGCTATTGCAATCGAATGCAATTGAAACGGGTGGAACTGTTGTGTTGGCGTTGGTGTAACCCATAAAAGGGGAGCTTGCAAAATGCTAAAGCCGGATAATGGAAGGGATTTAAAGGACAGTTTTTGATATTAAGTTTTGGGATTATTATTAATTTTTTTTCTTTTTTTTTAAATTTACACAAAAACATCAGATGTTTAGATAGGGGATAAGCGCTTAACGTTTTAATTGGGAAAGTTGTTCCTACTTATTTAAAAAAGTACCATAAACAGAATATCAGAGAGGATATCGTCCTTTCGAAAGTTATTAATTAAGATAACAACCCTTTATAGTTGTATGTGTGATAGTTTTTAATATAAGTGAAGTTTGCTAGGATACCGATTCTATAGATATCACATATCTTTCCTGCTCTGTATCACTTAGTTCGTGCTGATGTCAAACAGGTATTACTTTGGTTTGGTATAGTTAGGCATCCAAAAGTTTCTTGGAGATGAATGGAATGCTTTATTAGTTTTTTATTGTATAAAGGCAGACACGACACATGAAATCGAAACAATTTACCATACAATAAAGTCTTATGAGATTGGAAGAGCGCTATATTAAATTTAATGGATTTCTGGAAAGGGAATCGATTTACGACAAATTTACGAAAAAATCTGAGCATCAACCTCATCGATCCGAAAGAATTTTTCAACAAAATCTAGGTCAACATTAGAAGGAGAGAAAAATTGGTAACGGGGATGACCTGTTTAATCAACGCTTAAGTTTTAGTAAGCCCCGTCACTCTTCAAAGTCCTTAGATTAGGGTCAGTTGACATTGACTCCGCCAATTGGATATTTATAATAGAAAACTCCGGAAGCCTTGCCTTGCCTTCGTGGTCCAAGACTGAGTGGTTTAGAAAAAGAATTTGAGTCCATGAGCTCAAGACAGATTTTTGTATGCCGATTTCGGATCTATGTATGATTGTTTTCAGCTTTATAACCTAAGCTTACATAATCTGCATCCTTCCTTGGACGACTTCGACATCGCTATTTACATCAATAACCAGGCCGCACTCAAGGCAATGGAATCGACCAACATCAATTCTCTTATACTTAGGGGCTGTCGCACAGTGGTGAAAATACTGCGCAGTCAGAACCAGGTTGTGTCAGGACACTGCGATAGTAAAGGAATGAGCTAACAAGAAAAGAAGGGGTAGTCGACAATTGTAAGGTTGCCAATATCAAAGCACCCCTTTGCATAATAATAGGCACTATCGAGGAAAAAATCACAAACACTGCTAACCTAAGGTGGTCAAGTATTGAAGGACACAGGGTATCAAAAATTCTCTGGCCACTTTTTGACGGCAAAAGATCTAGGGAGTTAATAAAATTGAACAGGGATAAGCTTAGGGTAGAAATAGGAATCCTGACATTACACTGTCTCCTGCGGAAACACGCAAAATCAGATACGGATATTTGCATTCTACGTTGATCTGTAAACTGTTGATGACATAACGCACACATTGTGTAGTCGCGTAGTCAAAAAATTTTTTTAGGGAAATACTGTTTCGAAAACCTAGAGGAAATAGACGGCAAGAACTTCAAAGTCCTTCTTGGATGTTTCACCAGGAAGATTGTTTAAGTCTTTGAAATTTGAAGATAAATTCAACTGCTTCCACATTGATCTCGATGGTCAGATTTTTTCTATACACAGAACCCCTAATTTAGAAACATGTAACAATTTTTATGGTGGTCACTCTTAAAATGAGCAGTTAGTGGCTTTAACACTTATCTGAATCTGCGATCCGCTAGATATCCTCACCCTTATACCACTAAGTTTACTAACTTCTATCTATCCATCGACTATTGCTCAATGGTTTTGTAATGCGAACTTACTTAACAGTTTTAAGTTTCAGCCGTCATGTCCACTGTCACGGAGCTGAATGAATTTTTTATTATTCCTTAATTGCACGAATGAATTGGAACTAAAGGACATATGTATAGTTCCAGTAGGACGGAGCAACGGTGCATACTGCACGAGCCACAATCAACATTTTAAAGCAGGCGTTTCCCGATTGTCTGATATTACGTTTTGGCGATTTGGACTGGCTCACAAGATCATCGGATTTGGTCGTTCTAGACTTCTCTCAATTGTGTTTATGTGAACAAGTCATTAATTCTGACAGCCCTCAAGAAGAACATCCGTCAAGAATTGGAGAACCTTTCGCCCGAAGGTCCGAAGAAAACCACGGTGGAAAATGCCATAAAAAGAGCACAAATGTTAATCAACAATTGTAGCAGCCACTTAAGTGATATCATTTTCAAAACATGATGGAGAAAAAACTTTAATGTCTAAATAAATATTTAAAAAAAAACGCATTTATTTAGGGTCACACTTAATGTCCCACCTTACAGCTTCTCTAACAAGGCCGCTATATACTGTCAAAGTACTCGTACAAACGTCTCTATTGAAAAACTCCTTATAGGTAATGATGATCTGATAATAATCAGATCCAGGATTGTAGAAACATATAGCAATATCCCCAATAGCTAGGACAATGGAAAGGCTGATGAGTTAATGAGAACGGGGTCTGCACTGCATAAATCACCAGTGCTTCCGACTCTCAAAGTTCCACTAAGCTCGTTAAATGAAGGTTTTTGTTTTTAAGCGAAAGCCACTAATCTTTTGAGTACATTAACTCTTTTTGAAGCTACGTTCATGCCATTATGCGCGAAATAGCACATCATTCAAGTGGCCACCTTAGCTTCGCTGGTAGTTCTAAAAGCGGACGGTCCAATTTTTGATGACTCTGTCCAATATGTGCAGCGTTATTCCGACAATAGCGTGTCGAATGTTGGCCTCGAGCTCGTCCAAAGTGCTTGGCTTGTTAGCGTAGACTAGGACTGTAAGTCGCATAATCGCACCCAGTCGCCGAATTTCTCCTACACAATTTCGAGCATTGTTTCGCTTGTATGTCATATAGCACAGTTTTATTGGAACCACAACTCGGATATATCGATGTTATCGATGACAACAGAAAGTCAGCTAACATCGCTATATACCTGAGAACATTGACGGTAATGGTGTCTCCTTCTTCATTTCAAAATAAATAAGGTCTGATCATGCCGCCATGCTATGAACCGCACCAAACAGCCAATCTTTGTGTATGCGTTGCTTGGCCGAAAACTTGAGGACTGTGTTGGCTCCATTAATGGAAATTTAGCTTGTTGAAATAGCCGTTAAGCCAAAAATGGGCCTCGTCCGAATAGATGATTTTTTGGCTAAAATTTTTTTAAGCGTTTTTTTTTATTTTCCGAAAGGTCTGCAAAATACTCCCTCGTGGCGTCGATGATTTCCTCGCGTGAGCTGATTTTTTTTATTGATGACCCATCTTTTGATATTTGGGAAGAGATAATAGTCCGATGGAAATACGGTGGATGCGACATCAATTGGAGCCGTAAGTTATTGATTTTAGCCATTGTTGCGATGCTCTTGTGCGCCGGTGCATTGTCTTGCAAAAACCAAATCTTTTTTCGCTTCATGTTAGGCCGTTTTGCAGCGATTTCGGCCTTCAATCGCTCCAATAATGCACAGTAATACTCTCTGTTGATAGTTTTTCCTTTTTTAGAGGTAGTTCACGAAGAGTATGCCATGACAATCCCATAAAACCGACGCCATAACCTTTCCGACCCAGCAAGTCTCCCTCGACCTCTTCGGAGCACTCGTGCCGACTTCAGTCCATTGCTGGGCACTTATTCTGTTCTTCGATGTTCAACAGTAACCAATTGACGCCAAAAGTCTGCCCGATTCCGCATCAGCAAGACCAAACACTCGTTCGAAGTGCTCTCGCGTTCGTGTTTTTGGTCAGGATAACTTTTTCATATGCAGAATATTGCAAAATATATGGCGTTTGCGCTCAGTACTAATCTTTGTGGTATCTGCTAGCTCGCACACCTTCACTTTCCGGTCAGCCAACACCATTTCATGCATTTTTTTGACATTGTCCTCTGTAACCGCATCGGAGAGCCTGCCGCTACGGACTTGATCGGTAGTGGAGTTGCGGCCACCACGAAACTCTGACAGAGCATTAGCCCCATAATATTTTTAAATAATTTCCGCACCCTCGTCAAGCGTAAAGCGATGAAATGGCAAGACTAATTGAATATTTTGACAGCTGGATGTCATTGGTAACTTTGACAGCTGCTGAAACATAACAGTTGGAAAAACTATGATTGCTATCTGGTCACACGAAATCTATATTATTGACTGCGTAGTCTCAACCTAGCAGCTTGATGTATTGCTACTAAGATGTTTTGAGGGCATAGAAACATTTTATCCAATGCATAACAGGTTGTGTCAAGTTTCAATGGGAAGGACAAAAATCGTCCTGGGAAGTTCAAGAGGACTGAGAAACGGAACTCGACTTCAAAACAAATTAATTTTATATATACCCAACTAAAGCCCCGAACATACCTTTCCCATGATCACCAAAAAATGGTACTTGTACAACCAGGGATGTCCACACGTCTGTACGTTAAAGACATAACTTTGTGATTAGTTGTTCATTTATCCTTGTAATTAAGCCGTGAAAGAAGAAGCTTATATAATTTTACTAGATTTTGCTTACGACTTATGTCGGTGATGGGAACGTCCAATCAATAACTTGACTCATTCTTTCCTTCTTCGTTAAACTCATTTGCCATTTCCATGCTATCCTCACGTACTATAAATAAAGTTAGTCTGCAATAAAAAGTTATTACCCTTAAATTTCGAAAACCTAATTATCTGCGTGTTTAATAAAAGTAATTCCATACATCACATCGTGGCCAACAAATTAGCTAAACCACATCATCAATCACCCGAAACCGATGAGCAGTTTGGCACACATAATCGTACGAGTACTCGAAGCTCAGGAGCAGATTTTATACAACTCCCAAAGGCATTACCCAAATTCATGAGCTGAGTCAAGCACGAACATTCCAATATATTCCCCAAATGATCTGAAAATCTACTTTTACCAAATTCAAAGTTCCCGATAGAAAGAGAAAACTTCCCTTAAAAAAAAAAAAAAAAAAAAAGAGATACGAAAACAAAGATAACTGCTTTATTGACTTTTGCTTTCCCTGCCACACCAATGTGGGCAACTCCTTATATGATGACAGTTCTGTTGATGGAATTTCATTTGAAAGTGACAATTAACCAACACAAATGGTTCTTTTGTTATTCTCGCCGATCTGTCATTCGCAATGCAAATTGACTTTTAACTTTCTTCCATTTTGCTTTCGTTCAGGCAATTAGCATAGAATATGTTGTGATTCCTCGTTTGCTTCCGCCCTCAAATCAAAACAATCTACTGTTTACGAGAACGACAACTAGCATTCAGAATGCAGAAGTTGTATGCATGTGTGTCGGACGGTGTGTCACTTGAAATAAATCACAGATGTCAATAGAGTCGTCTGTCGTATAGACAATTAACTGACCAAACGCCAACCAATTGACAGAGTGAGAGATTTTTCTTCTAACGATTACTCTTCGTCGATGTCAATCAAGTCCAAGTCCAGTCTAGTGTTTCTCGTTCTTGACTCGACTTGACTCGACTAGACTTGCCTCGACTGAAAGACGAAGACCCTGCCGCCCACATCAAGAGTCAATCAATCAAAAAATGTAATTAGTTGGAGAAAAATCTTGAAGTTCGTTTGCCGGAAATCCAAATGTCAAACGTTTGTTCGTATTCCATTTGTCCAGAGATTCTTGTGGGACTTGTAGAATTTCTATTCGTTAATCTCTTTGTTCCAGTTCCTGTTGAGTTGAGTTGAATGTGGCGATCATCAATTGCTGTCACATGCGCTTGCGTGTATGTACTCTGTACACTTGTGGAAAGGCTTAAGAAAGTTATTCTCATTACCGTTGCTGGAGTTGTTGTTGTCTGTCGTTGTTGTTGTGATAGGGTACTTAAGGTGTGAAATCTGTTGTGGTCCAAATAGACCGTTAGACTTGTGTGAAATCTAGTTTACACTTCCGTTTCAGGTCAACTTAAATTGATTTAATTAAAGGTGTACACACAAGTCTTTGATTATTGTTCAACGTAATTGCATTTAATTGTGTTAAAAATAAACGGAGCAACGAACGAAGAAACATGGTTACATCACTTACAAACAAAAATAACTTGAAATGCAAAGAAAATGTGACAACATTACATTACAAAAGCCATCATGGGTACTAACAGACTGAATTGGGTGTCATTACGAAGAGTTATTGGGATGAGAGGCTTACCAAGGTGAAAGGTACACCAAAGGTAATTTTATAAATAAATAGGTACACTCATAACTTTTGAAGTGATTTTGAAGTATTTACCATAAAAGTTTGTTCTTTTGTTTTCTTCAAGATTATGTAAGAAAAAAAAAAAAAAACAGTCTTTGTGAACATGCCCCAACAGTTGAGTCATGATTTTTTATTTGAGTAATACCATAGACAAATGGCTGCATTGCCAGCTGAAAAATAAAAGATGCAAATCGGTTTGCGACAGCCGGTTGAAGTTAAGCTGGATTTTCTACATCTTAAGTGTGACCACCTGACGTTTTATGCGACCTTTTATGATGTGAGTGCTCGTACTTTAACAATTAAACCATCTCGATTGCTGCGGGTATTTTAACATGAGTCACGCTATTTTCCGGTTTTCGAACAAGTGTTTACATTCAATGCAAACTAGGTATCATTTAGAAGAATTTTGATTAGTTGTTCACCTTTTGACAGTTCTATGTTGTAAATATGTCATTATTTATTAGCATTCGGAGGGAACAAGTTTTTAGCCAAATTATTAATTTCCGTAGCCTCATGTTCAGATACCCAAAAGACCACAAACATGATATGTTATTCATGGAATTTCGGATCTTCTGTAAAATTGGTTCCGCTGTGTGACATGGCGATGGTAAACAGGGGACACATTTTTTTTTTAATTTTTTTCGCTGTTGTATGATATGCCTAGTCCCACCAGAATGCGCACCTTCATGCGATGTTTTTTTAATATCGGGATGGAGCACCATCAACATCAAATCCGGCTGGCTACATATGAAAAACTCAGATGATAAAGGCATTGTGAGTCGCTGGCATTTAAAGTATTTTCCGGAAGTTAAGGAGCAAGAAGAACGGATTGGTGTAAAGTAAATCAGACCAAGTTCCGTGGGTAGGTATGTGACTAGCAGAGGAAAAAGCATGGGTGCACCACTAAGACGCAATGTTACTGTTGATAGAATATAGTTGAGATGATTACATAATTCGGATATATCAAGAAAACAACATTGGACTCTGAAGGGATAAGTTCCCCACTGCAGATACTGCAGAAGACCCCACCAAGCGATTAAAGGACAACGAATTTCGGCATTGCATATGGAATGTTAGGACGCTTAACAGACCACGTCTTGTCGAACAACTTACGGAGACACTAAACTCATATAAAACAGATATTACCGCAATTCAAGAAGTGTGATGTGATGTGATGGAATTTAGCGAGCAAAAGGTTTGGTTAGGTTAAAATAGGAGTATGATGGATATGCCATCACACAAATACGGGCCCATAACTGGCCCATCGTGATCCCTGTGGAACCAGTTTAATTTATATTCAAAGGGCTTACAAAAAAAACTCCCTGGTGAAACATTTAATTTCTGTGGAGAAGCCAAAAAGGTGTTTGAAGCTCGTGCCGTTTATTTCCTCAGGGTTTTCGAAAAAAATTTTCCCTAAAAATTTTCTTCGATTACGCAATATTGCCTCGCATTCACGCGGTATGTGAATTATGTCCTCAATAGCTTGCAGATCACCGCAGAATTTGCAAATATTTGGATCTGACAATTTGGGTCTCTTTGCGTGTTCCTTCAGAATTCCTATTCATATCCTAGGCTTATCCTTGTTTCATCTTATTTACTCCCTAGATCTCTTACCTTCAGAAAGTAGGCAAAGAGCCTTGGATACCACCTTGCCCACCTAAGGCTGGCAGTCTTTATGAATTGGGTGGTTTGATGGGTTCCGTTTTTATAAGCTCATCCACTTGTTCGTTTACTTTTGTACCGCAGTGTCCTGGCACCCAGCAGAGTCTCACCTGCTTCTGACTACATAGTGCCGCTGACTGTATTAGAATTGATGTTGGTCGAAGTAGATAGCGATATCTCTTCCGAATACCGATCTGATATGCATTAGTTCAGCCGCCCTGGGGACAGCCAGAATCTCTGATTGGAAGACACTGCTTGAGTCCAGTAGTCTGATAGACACTCTTACATCTGGGTCTTCTGAAAAGATACCAGAATTTGTTACTTCCTCTGTTTTCGAACCATCTGTTAAAATTGCAATGACATTTGACATGATTATTGCATTTTTCGCCAGTCATCCTTCTACGGATATACTAAATCATACGGAATGTCGAAGTCGACCAAGAAAAAAATTTCATCCGTAAGGATTGGATTGCCTGGTAGTAGCTCCACTAAGGTCGTACCATGTCCGAAACTACTGCTCTTGAAGTAACCCAGATTAGTGAGTCGCTAGCTAGCTAGCACTGTTGCTAGCAAGTTTTTCGATCTGTATAACAAGCGGTGCTAGGTGCAGAAAGGTGTCCAATGCTGCCGTAGGGGTGAAACGAAGCGCACCTGTAATGGCTATGGAGGCCGTTCTTGTAACGGGCGCTAATTTTCCGTAAACCGTTTTCTTGTTTGTTGTCTTCCACCATACTAGTGCGCCATATGTAAGTATGGATCTTATTACCGCCGTATACAGCCAATAGTAGGTTTTAAACCCAAAATTTTCTCTACGCTAAGATTCCAGTTTAGTTTTTTGTCCAGAATTACACCCAGATATTTCGCGTTGTCCGAGAAGGACAATCCTAATACGTTAAGTTTTGGGAGTTTGAATTGCGATATCTAGTACTTTTTGGTAAAAAGAACCAGTTCAGTTTTGGAAGGCTTGGATAAATCTGTTGACCAAGCCGCTAAGCCAAAAATGGGCCTCGTCCGAGAAGATGATATTTTGATCAAAATCCGGATCTCCGGCCAACATTTCCAGTGCATAATTAGCAAATGCACGGCGTTGTCTATGGTCGTCCGGCTTCAATTCTTGTGTCAGCACAATTTTATATGGATGTAGGCCCAAATCCAGGGCAACCTCCATAACCTCGCTTTAAATATTTAAGTATTTTCCCTACACTATTATGATCACGTCATCTGCGTATGCCGTGGCACTAATACCCATTGAAATAAGTTTTTTCATGATGTCACTGATATTTTGCACCCACAGAAGTTGCAATATGACTCCTCGTTGAGGGGTTCCCCTGGTAACGGACATTCTTACCGAGCTTTTTTTAATGAAACAATGCATTTTCCTACTACCAAGCATGTTGCAAACCTAATTTGTAATGTCCTCTTCAATATAAGCGTGGAGCGAGCAAAAATCGGGTGAAAAACTACAAGGTCTACTAAGACGTCTTAGGAAAACAGTTTTAAAGTTAAGCGAAAGGTTCATAACAATCACGCGGACATCAAATTCAGAAATATAAGGTAAATAGACCCTAAAATTGTCCTAAAAGAGCTTAACGAAAAGCCGGACAAGGAAACCGTCTTTTAGCGGACTAACGAGCAATACAGCCTGCATTTCATTGCAGCCCACGTCTGACAATGGTTTGTAGAATTTGTAACGGGGCGTAAATCTTTCATAGCCAGCACACGATTCTAACATCCGAATATCCATGAAGGGAATTGGCTATCCCCTGATTTATCAACCGTCAACTAGACTGGAGCCAACATCAAATCGGGTCATTACCTTGTTGGAGTCAGGGTACGAATGCGGATATCACAGGCATAACGGAGTCAAGTAAAACCACCAAAACTCGACGTTGAATAGCTGCAATCATAAGAGACCGCTAGAATCTTTGCCGATCGCGTTAAACTTTCCGAAATCCCAGCCTCATACTGAGAACCTAGACACCAATGGAAATGCTGTCAAGAAGCCATAATAGACGCTGATTTTGAGTTGATTGGTTTCAAAGAATCCTCTGGTTTGACCACGAATATAGGTAGCCAAATAAGAAGCATATAAAGCTGCTCTGAGAATGATATTTCGTAAGTTTTATCAGAGAATAGAACGAGCATGCCATGAACATGGCAGACCAATACTAGAATCGCAGTGCCTGAGAATTTAGAAAAACCACTTCTGCAACTGTTTAGTAGCAAAAATGGTCAAAGTATTGCTTTCAAGCAGAAAGAACCATTCACTAAGGACAAAGAAGACAGAGAATCCCGACGTTCTAACCTAAACGAAGATAAGGTCTAATAAAACTGCTTTCGCAAACAGATGGAGCTAAATATAGGGAAATAGGTCTCCTAACATAACATAATTTCTGCCGTATTATGTAAGCGGATGACATTGATGTCATCGGAAGAACATATCGACCCGTCACAGCTTTGGAGCGACCAAAACTAGGTCAGTAAACGAGGGCAAAACAAAGTATGATACATACTGTCATCAAAAAACCACTCACACCTCTAACGGTTAGGCCAAAAAGGCATCATAGGCTTTGAAGTATCATAGTTATGGACACCATTTGTCTTGACTCTGCTGCAATAACATCAGCACAGTATTCATACGCGGAATTACTCTTGCCAATCTAGAACAAGGATCCAAGATCTTTAACATCCCGGTGCTGGTCTTTGACACAAAGGCTTGTCGAAATCTAATAAAGGTCTAGTTTCAACCTCCTTGTTGGTTTTAGGCGCGCGTGGATTCGGAAAAATACCATTCGAAAGTAACTCTAAATCGTTTTGAAATCCCTGTTAAACTTATTCGTTTATACAGAATAGCAATAGAGCATACATAGCAAATTTACTGAGCCGTTTGACGTCAAAAGGGTTTTGACGAGACTATGGGTTGTAAAAACCTGTCCACTTAGGCCTATTGGCCCATTATGATGCCATGTGGATCTGTGTTCTCCTACTCTGAGAAAGAATTTGTGCTTCAGACGAGGCCTGTTAACGCCTATATTATTTAGATCGCTTAACTTATTGTACATGTTAGGCATGTACAGAGTAGGTGGAGCATTGTCCCTTATCCATGCAGATTCTACAGAAGTCGCTTGTAAAACCCCCAAGCCTTTCTGCATACTTGCCTATAAGTCGGTTTCTAGTGATTACACATACGATAGCGCTAAGATGCTTCCTATTCAGAAAGATGAAACTCTTAGAGCGATTCAGATCCAGTTTTGCCTAGATTTGTTTGGTCCCTAAATATGCTGACCCAGAGGTCCACCTAAGGTTTGTTTTTCTAATAGCATCCAGCTTTAATTTTAAATCGCACGTAACAATTGGTATACAAATGACACCTTTGATACGGCGAGTTCGTCGGCCCTACAATGCCCTGGAATATTTCTATGGCACGTCACCCAACATGCTCTGCCATCTCCCTGAGAGATGATTAGTAGTCAAGGGTGGTTTTCAAATTTTGTGGACTGAGTCCAGGAATTTGATAGAGGCCTAAATATCCGAAAAGATGCGGATATCCTTTACAGATATTACGTTTTTCTTCAGCAAGGACAGGACTCCTTTAATCGCCAAAATTCCCGTATGAAACACGCTAGAGTAATTTGGAAAATTATCTGAGAAAACATCGCCATCAACCATCAGTCTTTGACATTTCTTTGGCGAGGCTATACACCGACATTATTCTCAGTTCATTCTTGAGAGATAAGTGCAAAAGATCTGCAAAGTCCCTGCAACTGCTTTTGTACCCTGGTGATATAGACATAATGGCGAGTGGAATGTCTGTTACATGAAGTTGGTAAAAAATAGTAACAATCAACACTTAAAAGAAAACGTAGATTGCCAGGAAATGGTTTTTAGGATTCAGGAAAATGGCAATACACGTATTAACTATTTTTGGGAAAGAAGACAAGTCGTTCCAGACTTGTTAACGTGTTACTATAATAGAAACTCATGTACCATAATGAAGGACAAATACAGTAAAAGCTCTTTATTCGCGCTTCCTTCATTCGCGTTTTCACTATTCGCGGATTTAAAAAATGCGACCCAATTCCTATATTCGCGGCTAAAGATTCCTTTATTCGCGGATCAAATCGGTACATCAGTACATGCATATTAATAAAAAGGATTCAAATGGACTAATAAAAAAGTAAAATAGACTTTATTACAATTATATCTAAAATATGTTGTTTAATGATATCGCCGCTGTATTGGTTCGGCCTTTGACACAAGCTGCTTCGGAGCGGTCGGCGTTTGTGATAATGTATAGAGGGTGGCCAAGTCGTAATCACGGTTTTTATGTCAAGTTTTCTTAAATACCAATCAACATAGCGAAGAAATATTTTATCTAATTAATTCCGGAAATTTCAAAAAATCTTTTTAGTATAGTTCAAAGCAATAAAATTTGGAAAAAACCCCTTTCGGGAGTAATTAAGGAAAAATTCCGGAGATTTTAACAAGTGTGCTAATGACTTGGCCACCCTCTGTAAACAAACAGTAAGAGCCGCTTTGTGTGTTTTATTGTTTCATCTTTCCATTAAAAAAAAAAATTTAAAAACGAGTTTCGACGCGAAAAAAATCTGTGTTACCGCTTAAAGTGAATAGAAACGCTTGATTGTTTGCATCCATATCACGCTCACTCAATGCCAACGAATCAACTGTACGATCGATAAAAAAGTCCGAAGATAAAACAAGATCGTCTGTAGCTTTAACTTCACTATCAGCGAAAATTGTTCGTCATCCAGCAATAGAAAAAATGAAAGTGGCGTTGTTATTATGGATTGAAGACCGCAACCAAAAAAGGGGGATCCTGTCCAATGGTGCGGGAGAAGGCAAAGCGTATTTACGCACATTTTAAAGAACCTGATGATAGATAGAGATAGAGGATAGATAGATAGATAGAGGATGAGACAATCATTGCATAACATTTAAATCGTTGGAGAATCTGCATCTACAGATATTGCTGCAGCAGAAAGATATCCAAAAGAATTTGCAAACCTAGTAGCTGATGGAGGATACAAATTGCATGTTCATGGAAGAGTATGCCAAACAAAACATTAATTTTTATAGTAAAAGCGAAAAGTCTGCCTCTGGATTTAAAGCAGCAAAGGATAGGATTACACTGTTGCTATGTTCTAATGCATCTGGAGATTGTGTCATTAAACCACTGCTTCTTTACAGATCGTTAAATCCTCGTGCTTTAGAAAATCAAAACAAGAACCACCTGCCAGTTTTTTGGCGTGTTAATAAGAAAGCGTGGGTTAAAAGTGCTATTTTTTGTGACTGGTTCCGGAATTTTTTTGTTTCTGAAGTTGAAACTTATTTAAAAAAAAAAAGAATTTAGAATAAAGACTATACATCCAAATATAAAAGTGACATTTTTACTCCCAACACGACGGCTTTGCTTCAACCTATGGACGAAGGAATAATCCAGGCCTTTAAGCTCTATTACATTAGATGAACCTTCAAAATCATATTGAATAATATGGAATGTGATACTGATATGAATGTTATGGAATGCTGGCAGAAATTTGACATAACAAAATGCATCGTAAACAAAAAGAAAGAAAAGAATCATTGGAAGAACTGAAGCCATACACATTGAAATCATGCTCGAAAAAACTATCCCCGGCTCTACTATAACTGCGGAAAATGACGAAGAATCTGTGCAAATTCAAACATTGACTGCAAATATAGCCGGAATTTCAAATGGAATAGGACGAGATGGGTTCGAACAGATAGAATCAATTGAAATTCAGGAGTTCCTGGAATCCCAAGATGAAGATTTGACTGAAACCGACTTGGAGGAAATGTTAAATTCACAGCCCATTGAAGAAGAGGCTTCAACAAGCACTGGAAACGTGACATTTAATTTGAAAGGTCTAAAACCATTGAAGGTTTAAGAATGGCAAATGAGCATTGTGATTGTTTATGCAATCCGTCTATGGAACGAAATCTAATTTTTAAGAGGGAAATTGCTAATGCCACTGCTGAATATCGGTCTGAATTGATGGAGCTTTTAAAAACTGCCAAGCAAGAAAAAATTACAAAATTCTTCAAACCATTGCCTAAGCCTGAAAATAATAATTAATCAATATGGCCAAAAACTTCAATAAAATTCATTTTTTTATGTGTGTACTTCTTTTTAATTTTGTCACCTAGGAACGTATCCCCTATAATGCCATATAAATTACCATTCCATATTCACGGTTTCTGTATTCGCGCCATTTTTACAGAACATTTTCACTGTAGTATACTACATTGGTGTATTCAAACATCAACTTCGTAATCTTCGGCTATTACCGCTGTATATTTAACTTCCATTTTTGTGAAGACAACATGCAAATTTTTCGAAGCGTCACGATGTTTCTTCAGCACTATCTTTTGCCTTTGAACAGCGTCATATATCGACGTTAAGCCGCATTGGTTGCCATGAAGAACAATAGTGTTGCACTGTCGACTACCTTTATCGCCCTCGTATATTGCTATATTATGCGACATTAGCTTCATCGGTCCGTAGTTGTTGTAGTTATTCGTGTCGCTTTTGCCTTTATACAATGAGTCATACTCGTAATATCATATTTAATGGCATCAAGCGGAACCACGTAGGTTGTGTTTTAAGTTTTAAAACTGACGCTTTTCATATATTTGTTAATTGGCTTAAAAACTTGTCGTTACAACAAAAGGGAGGAGGACTGGTGCATTCTTGCAGTTTGCATATTTATTTGCGTACATTGAATTAAACATTAAGGCGGTCAGTGTTTTAGTATAAAAATCTATTTCTATTGCAAAGTATGTTTTATCTGACACCGATGGAAGACTTGTATGACTTGTTTTTCGAAACTTAGCTTCCACGTAAGGTTTGTTTTTTCAGACCATTGCCCATAGGAATAAAGCTTAAATGGATGCAAACTAGACAAATGGATCCATAAGATGACAATATATTCTTCCAAACTGAAGGCGACCGTTCTTAAGTAAACTGCACTTCTAAAGCATACCGATCAACATTGCAGAAAATGTATACCCTAAGAAGCACGGATACACAATTGTACAGGGTGGTCCAAATACAAGTTTCTTTTTAAAAACGAAATAAAATGAACAAATAGCAATTACTTTTAGTACATTATGACTTTATTAGAGAAAGCGAATATCCCTATTAGTTATGGAATACAATTTCATTCATGTAGCTACTTCGGCTGGTTTCTCAATAGCACATTCTGTCAACCCAATTTTCCAAGACCTTGTTGATTGTTTCTGGCTCATGAATGGCTCGGATGATAATCGCTTTAAGGGTTTGAATCGTTTCTGAAATGTTCACATAATAACGATTTTACAAGAGCACCACAAAAAAAGGTACCAATGCGGCTGATAACAGGTTTACCGAACTTAGCTCGCAAAGATCGATTGTTTGATGACCAGTGTGGCATAGCTTGCCATCGTGCTGAAAGATCGTCCAAGTACATGTCTTCAATTCCAGCCTACAAAATTCATGGTTCTGTACAGCTCATCATTGTCAGAAATGGCGTTTCTACCACTTCCTTGACTTCTTGACAATCACGTGCTTGTTCCCCAATCCCCAGATGCGGCGATTTTATTTCTTAACATAGCCACCGAGAAGTCAGAAAAAATGACTTTTCGGCCAAATTTGAGGTCCAATTCGAGCTGCTCAAGGCCCAAACTGAGATGCGATAACGAAGCGAATGGTCGTTTGTAAAGTAATAATCCGAGATCTTTGTGCAAAATTCTTGTCACGTTGGTGCCTGAAATGTTGAGTTATTGAGATCGATGGCGACTCGATGTTCCTGAATGGAGTCGAAACTTTCGGCCACAGCAGCCACATTCACGTCGGTAAGTACCGTACGATGCCAAGGTTCGTGTGTTTTGTCAGCAGGCAAACCAATCTCAAGAACTTGCTTACAGCAGACGCGGTGGATGCTTCATTTTCTCAATAAACGCACTGTTTGGGCAACACAGCAATCACTTTTGAAATCAGTTTGCAATATTCCTCAACGTTGTTCAAGCGTAAAGCGATCCATTTCGTTCTACGAAGGCATAACACTGACTGGCAATCAAGATTTTAAAAGGGAAAGACCTGTCATGTGACTCAAAAAGAAACTTGTATTTGGACCACCCGTTAGCTATCAAGGACTAAGAGCATAAGTTCGTCTCCAAGGCTCTTTAGAGCCGCTCGCTCATTGCCAACCATTCAAAATTCAAACAAGGACCAAAGCATTAAGATCTGAAACCGTTGAAATTGTTCCTTTTAAACTATTAGAGGAAAAAGAAATGGACAGTGCTCCTGGCCTGTACAAGGTACATTATTCCTCCATGCGTATTGGCATTTTTTTTCCCGGTTTTGCCATAAGATCAGTTGAGACTCATCAAAATGGAAACGAACATTCGGCCAAATCGACTGTTTTTTACTTTAAGCCCGAATCATAGACATCCGAAACTAACACCAAACAGGCATTTAGATGTGTCTTGAGCAACAGATTATGCTATGTTTCAAAATATGTTCGCCAATATATAGTAGCTTCTTTTGCGCTTACTTGTTAAGGACAACCTCATTATGTTGTCATGGCGTACACGTAGCTGAAAAGGAAACGGAAAAAGATGTTGATATAAAGCAGAAAAGTAGCAAAATAGGAGCAGCAGATCGAATATTAGCCACTTTAGCAATAAATAAAACACTAGAGAGAAGCCTTGTATCCTCCTTTGGTATAAGATTACATGACAAGAAAATTCACACCAGATCAGAACATGATTTAAATGACTAGGTGACAACTTGCTGACTTCCTATGAATACCAACTCAGGGTATCATTGCTAAGCCGCAAATATTCTAAAGCAACACTTCTCAAACTCTTCAAACAAGACAGAAGCTGCCAGCATCTCAAAGACTAACACCGTTTTCACTCCCTTTGAATGGTAAGAACACTTGCCTGCTTTCACCTTAACTGGGAAGAATTTGCTGCTTTATTTCAGAACATATTTGACTGCGATTTTATTCGAAAAGCTCATTAAGCTCGAATTCTCTTTAAGAACATTAGAATATTTATAACTTAAATGCTAATTGCTTTCTTACGTCGTAGGGAAAGTTCAATGAATTTACTTATACTTATTTATAAATTAGTCACCTGTTGTACCAAGCGACCACAATTATTCATACATATGACTCAATCTCATTGGGAAAAATATCAAATTTAATTTTTTATTAATCAAACAGAGCTACATTTAAAAGAAGATGCTACCAAATATGCCAAATCAATAAAATTAAAATCACATCATCAAAAATGAGATAAAGTTGCCTTGTGTTACTACCCAAAAAGGTGTTGCAACTTGCAATACGATTATCACAAAGTGTTAACTTCAAATCGGCAAATGACTACCTATGTTCAAAGTGCGGCCATGGATCAGCGGCCAATCCAACGAAACAAAGGCAGGAGCTTGATAAATTAGCGGTAAACCTGTCACATTGGCCAGACAAAAGTACAAACAAAAACAAAAACAAAACAAACAAAGAAAGAAGAAATGAAAATCAAAATAAAAGAGAGATGAACTTAAAATGACTCACCTGGCATACGTAACGGCGATGGACTGGCCATGCCAAAAAAAGTTCCTTCATAATCCTTGTGCGCCAAAAGGACAAAAACACCAATAAGTATCCAATTCATGATGTCGTTGCTCTGGTGACTCCCCTTCACTTATTGGAGCACTATCAACAACAACAACAATGGCAGTGATGATGATAGTAGTAGCTATGTGATGATATATGGTAGATTGGAAAAAAAACCCAAACAGCTTCCGGTCCTAATGCCAAGGATATCGTAGCGTTATCACCTTGATACTACAGTAGACCTGCAATTGGTCCGGTAGTAGTACTACAATAGCTTCTACTGCTCCTACTGCTGTCAAAACAGCAGCAGTGCCGATATTTGGCTGCTTGACAGCGATGATATTGTTGTCGATTTGAGACTGAATTATTATAACAGTTGACACATGGAATTATTGGCAATGACATCCCAATAAAAAATTAAAAAAAACAAAAAATAATAATAATAATAGGAATGCTCAAACCAGGTATTCCTCTTTCCGACAAAATCACTTTATCATGAACCGTAACCAGACATTTTTATTAATATATATATATATATATATTTTTATCTTTTTATTAAACTATGACACAATGATATTTATCACTTTGTATTATTATTCGTAAGCTCTTTCACTGACACTGAAATGAGAGAAAATTAGAAACTTATGAACACACTGTAGAATAGGAAATGACAGATGCGACAACCGAAAACCCGTTTCAAAATGTATTAAGTTAAAAATTCCAATTCAACTTGCAATTCCAATTTTATCTGGTAAAAGTCCGAAAAATTCGAAATATTATCCTTCACCTCGGTCCATTGAAATTAATGGCCGGCTTTTAACGGTAAACTTATAGTAAAATAACAACAACACCAACAGCAAAAGCAACAAAACTCAACCGGCAATAATTTCAGCTGCATTCACCTCTGTCACATCCTGTTTTATTCTATGTTACAACTACGACGACGACGATGACGACGGCTAAGACAACTACCAGAACGATGACGATGGCTTTCAAACGGAACAAGACGCACGTTCAATTCATTCGACGTGAGCAATTTTCTACAACACAAAAACTCGATTCATTTACAAACGGGATTTTACCTTTAGACTTCCACATTCGCATCCATGAAGTTGAGGGAGCACACCAAGTTTATGCCACTGCATGTGATTTCTGATTCCTGATTCCTGATTCTTGTTCTTATTCTGGTATTTGCCAAAGGCAATTTGACCATACAGAGGGCGTGTGTGAGTGCCAAAGTGTGGTGATAAGAAAAACATGTTTCCAAACAAACGTCGGTCGACTCGAAAATTCTATAGCATGTATTCGGATAGAAATTGCTCAAAAGAAAATCCTAGCTTAAACATTCTAATAGATGGGAGAATTTTCAATTTGTGGAATGACGTTTAATTAGATTCCGATAACGGATGACAGATTTAAGATCCAACTTTTAGGTAAATCACCACATAATATGGCATCTTATAAAGTGTTGCTTACCCTGTCGAACTCGGGGTTTTTTTTTTTTAAATTATGTAACATACTTTGGCGTGTTTTTAATTTGACACTTTTCTTTGGTTGTCAAAATTGACAGAATTATAGGTCAGACTTTTAACCTCAGTATATAGAGAATCCAGTAATCTTGGCAAATATTTGGAAAGCTTATGCCCAGTTTCACAGTGGAAGTTTAACAAACTTGAGTTCACAATGTAAGTTCAGTTGAACGTAGTTTAACTAAATTGTATGAAAAAAAAATTTGGCAGCACTGTACGTTATGACTCCGTCATGTCAAGAATTAAAATAATGCTTCATTGTAAATGTATGTACCTTCACATTCGATTGTGTATAAACTGGCAGCTGTCAAATTGAAATTGAACTGAGGTTTAAACGGCAGAATTTTGTCGTTTAACTTAAACTACAATACGAACTCCATTCAAGGGTTAAACGAAACTGTGAAACCGAATAAATTGTTGAACTGAAGTTTAAACCAAAATGTGGAGTTTAAGCTTTCACTGTGAAACTAGGGGTTAATGATTCTGTAAGATTAGATATTCTGCCTTACATTTCATTTTTGTGGTGACAATGTTTTTGAATTTGTCATCAATTTTTATTAAACACTTTTTCTCGGTGGAGGGAAGGTGGTAAATCTCAGCGTCATACCTCAAATCGAGACGACATCCGGTGGAAATATGGCTCCTATCGAATACTTGTTTTCAGTATCAGCTTGGGAAATGGAGAGCGCACTTCTCGACGACGTTAAATTACGAGGATGGTAAAGTTATAGCCTGGATTATGAATGAGCATAACTAATCAGCAAAGTAAGCATATTGGCAGTGATTTTAAAGCCCAGCACATATAATAATAAGCGTTTCTCGAAGAATTAGAAAGATGGGATGATTGTCCAATTTCTACTGTTTCTCCACATCAATTATGTTTATTTTACCTCCAAGTGGTAATCATCGGGTGGTGGTCGATATCCAACTGGACTCGACTTGCCAAACTTATAAGCGCGAGTGCTGACCAACAGACAAAAATAGCAGCACTATAAACTAGACAGCTGATGAATTTTCCAGATAAAACTAACGGTGAAGTAAAATCCCAGAACAAAACAAATGAGAACTTATCCGGGCTGCTCCGACATCTATGGAGCTCAGGCCCGTTAAGACTTTCGGGACTAAGTCAGGGTTTTGAAAAAGAGAGAGTAGCGGATGATGATTTATCGACCAACGACAGGGGTATTGTAATGCAACTGGCCCTAAAGGTTGGGAGTTGTGCCGCCGAGGTTACTATCTGGCCATAGAAAAAATATGTAATAAAAAAATGTAGAAGCAACAGCAAGCCTCGAATACAGACGGATTTACTGTTGACAACCCCTACAAAAGAAACAAGGTCAACGAAATTTTGCACGTGCAATATTAGGTCTCTTAATAGGTCACGTGCAGCTTAACAACTAGCAGAGGTCCTGGACTGCTGGACAGCAGATATTATCGTCATCCAAGAAATGCGATGGGATGGGCCGGACAAAACGAGGATGAAAAACTGCGAAATCTACAACGGCGAATATTTCGACGGCAAAATCAGCGCCTATTTGGATGCCGATTTGTTGTTAGAGGCACAAATCTTGAGTTTTCGTGAAGTATATGAGTGCCTCGTAACAATCCGTATTAAGGCTAAATTCGCCAACAGTAGCCTTATATGCACGCATGACATCGAAGATGGATTCTACGAGCTCTTGGAGAAGACCTACCTATAACCTATAACATTAAAATTGTCCTCATCATCTTTGGACCATTGTTAATACTGTCGGACGATAAGCCTGCTCGATACCACCTCCGATAACAAATCCAGGCTAATTGACTTTGCGGCGGGGCGAAACATTGACGTAACTAGCACGCGATAGTCTTATCTCGATATTCACAAAGAGACTTGAAGAACTCCTGATCAATCGATCGTCAACCAGATTGACCACATTATGAATGACGCAAGGCACTCCTCCAATATTATGGATGTCCCAATGTTTCGATCAGCCACCATCGACTCGGACCATTATCTTGTTGTAGTCAAGATATAGTTGCGGATATCTCAAGCACCGTTAGGGCAAGCTAATACTCTAAAAAAGTTCGACGTCGTATCTTCAAAACCTTTTCCGATCGAGTCTTCTTTAAGCTCTTAAGAGGTCCTGTGCCCACAGCGTCTGGTATCGAAGACCAGACCAGATCCAAAAACCGATCAGAAATGCACCCTCTGATGTGCTGGGTTTCACTCGGTCATCAAAACAAGACCACTATTCTGACAACGAGTGCCGGCAAGCACATGCAGCTAAGCAAGAGGCATATAAAGCGGCGCTGCATGGAAGGACAAGAGCTGCTCACGAGCTCTGCGAGCAGAAGAGGAGTGATGAACGCCGGAAATTAAGACATGCTACTCCAGGAATGAGATTTATAAGTTCTACAAAAAGGTAAAAAAAAACTTGCCACAGATGATAACGCCTGTGGGACGAACGACGGAACATCTGCCAGATGAATGGAACCTCCTTGTCTATGTCCGATCCTCAATAAAAGAGACCCTCTGAACTGCGCCAGAGACATCAGTTCACTTAACATCGCCTATAAGACCCTATTTGCCGTATTGTGTGAACTAATGAAGCCATTCGTCAACAATCTGATTAGTCAATATCAGAGTGGCTTTAGTCCAGGAAAGTCCACCATCGACTATACAGAATAGGGTGTAGTTTTTATCGTCCTTGACAAGTTCGTCCGCTTGTGCAGGATGACGATGGAGAATGCACGCTGCTTCATCAAGGTCGGTAAAGAACTCAGGCCTATAAGTCGATCATCTTTTCTTCTGAAAACTCCAGAAAGACTGATTGATATCCATATACGATCTAGAATTGATCTATGGCTCAACATGCCTATTGTAGAGGAAGGTCAGTGGAAACGGCTTTACATTCCCTCACTAGTCACATCGAACGATCCCTACATTATATGTAGAGAGTACACAATGGTCATGTTCCTGGACGTAGGAGAGCCTTTGACAGCTTTAATCGTCAACTATCGACGTCAACACATCCGCAATCACGACTGCGCTGTCAACTGTTAAGGTAGATGACTTACTTCGGGAGTTTATTAGTATTATGCTACATAGCAGGATAATCAACTCCAAACTGGTTGGAGATTTTGCTATAGGATATGTTAATAGAGGTACGCCGTAAGGTTATATCCTCCTCTGTAAGTTAGTGGTCAACAAACTACTGGAAGGGGGTGGTAGCAGGGTGGTTGTCTATGTGGATGATGTTGCTATAGGCGTCACAGGAAAGCTTAATACCATGAAAGGACTCTTACAGCTAAATCTTTGCAAATTAACCCGTTGGGCAGATCGCTATGGATTGAGATGATATTGTTCTCCTTCCCGGGAATTATAACATTTTAGTCATAGACCCTCCCTTAATCAACAATACCGGGTTAGTCTTTTTCGTTACAGCAAAATATCTGGATATTATTTTTGACAGGAAACTTAACTGGAAACTTGATATTCTAGAAAGAGTAAAGAAAGCTACAGTAACTCTATCCTCTTGCAAAAATGCCATCGGGAGCAAATAAGTCCAAAGCAGAACATTTCCTACAACTTCCTCCACCGCGTTAGATATTCTGTTTCTCTTAACACCCCTCGGCAGACGGTTATCCACCTTAAAGCGAGTGCACAGTGGACCAACAAATTATTTGGCCACGCTTATATTCTTTACATACTAGGAACCCTTTCCGAAAACATCGCCTACACTATATTCCAAAATTAGTTTGACAAACACATTCATGTAAGCATATCCTCTAGATTCTTCTGGGAGAAAGATGTTCTCATGGATGACTAATCAATTCCATTTCGCCTTCCAAAGCATTGCTGCTTGTGGAGATTAAAGAAGTCCTGTACTAGTTGAAGGAAAACGTAATATCTGCAAGGGATATCCGAATCTTTTCAGATAGTCAGATTTTTCTATCAATTCCCAGGACACAAAGACATTTCAGGGCTGATGAGCTCTCTAAAATTGGAACCACATTATCTATCGCACTAATCTGGATGCTGATAGAAGAATTAATCTTAAATAGACTATTCGGTCAACATACTAGCGACCAAAGAAATCTGACCAAAGCTAGAGCTGAAGTTTGATCTTTTAAAATAGAAAACATCTCAGTGCTATCATAATTCTCATCACTAGACACTCTCTTATAGGCAAGCATGCAAGAAGGCTGCGCTTCGCCAGAAGCTTAAATTGACATAATGGGTCAACAAGCCTAAATGGGTTGGTATTTCCAATAGTAACTCTTACCTAACATTATCCAACACCTATGGATGACTTCAAATAATTTCTTTAGGATGTTTGGTTTGGTTTTCACGATAATATTAGGGTCTTTGACATGCAGATATGTACGTATGAAAGTTTGCAGTGCGGATACTACCTTATCTTAATTGTCCTTCACAATAAATTTCAGAACTAAGCATTGTCTTTTTTCGCCTAACTTTTGGGTTTATCTGTTATTTGCTGATGTGGCCGAGCATCACGATTATTTTGTCAGTTAACACCGACAACATAGTTTACACTTGGTGGTTAGTATGTTACTATCAACCTTCTTGGTGGTTTTTATGAGTTCGATCTGGATAGTTTGCTGTACTCCTACCTACTCCAGAACTCATAAACTAAACAAATGTGCATGAATGCTCCGCCTTCAGCTTTTGCAATATTAAATTCATAGTTGAAGGCTAATTAAAGACGTTTTAATCCCAATTCCAGATAAGAAATTAATTATGCTTTGTTTCGGCCGACAGGGCAAAGTTCATTAATTAGGATTAATGCTCATAAAGTTAATTACAAATACATTAACACAGAAGTTAGTAGAGCAATTTGCAACTTCTATAGAAATGACTAACCCTTTTGTCTCATTTAAATAAAGCTAAATTCATTTGAATTCTAACAACTCTTTACTCAATCATTAATTGAGGAAAATAAATTATTTCGACGAGACAAGTAATTAGATTGCACGCAAATATGTATCCAAAAATGGTAATAGGATGTCAAAACCTGTTGTTTCTGCGTTGTATGTGTATTGTAGATTGAATTTCAAATTGTAAAACGAATGTTGAACTAACTCAGCTTGACTTATTAACCGGAAAAATGCTGTCAATTGTTATTTTGTCAAAAGAAATATGAATTAATTTATACCGATCAGAAATTTGACCAGACAGAAACGACATTTCAAATTCAAGTTTAATGACCATATTTGTAGTATATCGTGTATATTTAATTTAAATTTTCAATAGGCTTTTTTTGACAGATCATTCGTGACTCCTATCAAACTGCTTTGTCATTTTTGTTCAGTATTGTTTGGCAAGTCAGCTGTTCAGCTGTATTACGAAAATCAGCGTTCTGTGAGAAATGTTTTTCGTGCGATTCGAGGAAATCACGGTGCGCATAATCGACCTATTGAAGCCACTATTGCCAATACCATTCGCAAACTTGAGTTTCAATTTACATTAGTAGATGATACTCTACCGGTTAGACCACATCCAATACGTAGTGAAGAGACTATAGTAGCTGTAGCTGAGACCGTGACGAATCGATTCATCGTCGTTCTCAGCAGCTTGATTGGCGTCTTCGAAATCTTGGCCTACTTTATGATTTTAGGATCGCGGCCTAAAAGCGTATGAAACTTAACCTGTGCAAAAATTGAAGCCATGCGACTTGAATTTGCGTCATATTTTCAGTGAATGGGCTCTGGAAACACTCAATGAAAATCCATTGTTTTATCGTGAAATTTTTTTCTGTGTTAAAGTCCATTTTTGGCTCAACGGATTCATCAATAAACAAAATTGCCGTATTTGGGCTGATGAGCAACCCGAAGAGTACCAAGAGCTACCATTACATCTATCAAAAACAACGGTATGGTGTGGTTTATGGGCTGGTGGAATCATTGGTCCATATTTCTTCAAAAATGAGGCAAATCGGAATGTCACCGTCAATGATAACCGTTATCGCGTCATGTTAACTGACCATGAGCTTTCGAAATTCAAGCAATTGGTTTCGGTGAGCTCTGGTTTCATCAAACAATGGACTTGTTAAGAAATCATTTTGGTGAGCACTTAATTTCACGTTTTGCTACGGTAAATTGACCACCTAGATCGTGCGATATTACACCTTTGGACTATTTTCTCTGGGGATAGGTAAAGTCTCAAGTCTTTAGGAATAAGTCAGATACGATTGACGCTTTGAAAGCCAACATTACTCGTGTTACCAAAATTGAATCTTCCGAATAGACCACCTCAGACGTAGTCCTGGCCAATATTTACATAATATCATTTTTAAAAAGTAAATGCCATGAATTGTTCTTTTAATCGATGATAAAAATTCTAATTTTGCTTTCAAATTTATGTGTTTTATTTTACATTATAAATCAAACCTTAGGATGAATCACCCTGTAATTGTAACATACGGAACGAAAGATGGGCAGATGCTGGAGCTATTAAAGCGCAAGTTACAACTTCAACCTTTGAATGACATGTGTATGTATTGTACAATGTACATATAGTATATAAAAAAGACCATTTTTAGAGAAAAAATCTCTGAGATATTTGAGCGCAAAGACATTTCACGGAATGGATGAGTCAGCAATATTTTGTGAATGTAACATAGATTACGAAGCACTGCTTTAACCAATTTTGATGTGGAAGAATTTTTCATATTCTGATCGCATCGAAGAAATATGGTCTCTGGTACCACGTAAGCAGATTTTCAGTTTAGTAAATAAGAACCAAAACATAAATTTTTAGAATTTGTAGAGAAACCTGCTGGTTATCTTATCTTATCTTAAAAAAATATTAACATAGACCAGGATGCTTACCCATAGAGAGGGGTTAAAAGACTTGCATGGGTAAAAGTGCAATAGCAGATAGACGAAAGTTAAATGCACAAATGGAGTACACCAAGGTAGCGTAAAAAGTCCGTTGCTTTTTAATATCATGCATTAAGGCTTAATTGAAGGAGCACATCAACGACTCCGGGACTTCTTCTCTTCTTTTCGTCAATGCTTGCGCTATTATTCGCAGTGACGTGACAGTCCTTCAAGCAACTCTAAATGATTGGAGAAAGGCGCTAGTAGATAACGTGTTACAAATCAATCGTACTAATACTTGGAATGCCGCTTTCTCGAAGCAGCAAACGCAACTCCTGGCCTGTATTTAGAAGTAGTCATCATGCCAAAGTGCAAAAAATTTAAATATTGGATATGTAATTTAATTCGTGTGGTTTTTTTTTCAAAATGTGAACGTTTATTTAAGAAAAACATGTACAATATATTATCCAAGGTATTGCCCATCTGAAGCTATGACTTTTTCTCATCTTTCTGGCAATTTGTGGACCCCATCCCAAAAAAACTGCGCCGGCTTGGCAGCCAAGAATGAATCAAGCCAATTTTTGATATTCTGCTCTGATGTGAACCGTATTTCAGTGAGGGCGTTCTGCATCGACCAGAACAAATGGTAGTCAGAAGGGGCAAGGTCTGGGCTATAAGGCGGGTGGGGTAAGACTTCCCATCCACTGTTTTCCAAATAGTCCTTAACCGGAATAGCAACGTGGGGCCGAGCGTTGTCATGATGGAAAATTATTGCCTCGTGTCTGGTCGCATATTCCGGGCGTTTTTCGGCTACTGCTCTCTTCAAACAGATTAATTGTGTTCGGTAGCGTTGTCCACTGATGGTTTCATCTGGTTTTATCAGCTCATAATACAGCACATCTATCTGATCCCACCAAATACAGAGCAATACCTACGCGCCATGGATATTCGGCTTTGCCGTTCATTTGGCTGGTTGGCCGGGTTTCACATATAAATTTTTGCGCTTAGGGTTGTCGTAATGGATCCATTTTTCATCACCATCATCCGATGCAAAAATGACTTCCTTTTGTGGCGTTCCAGCAGCATTTCGGACATGCAAAACCGCCTTTCGACGTCTCTCGGCTTGAGTTCATGTGGAACCCAATTTTCTTGCTTTTGAATATATCCAGCCGCTTTTAAACGTTTTGAAATGGCTTCTTGAGTGACACCCAAAGATTCTGCAAGCTCTTCTTGTGTTTGGCAGCAATCTTCATGGAGTAATGCTTCCAGATCTTCATCTTCAAACTTTTTTGGCTGTCCTGGGCATTATCGTTCATCGTCTTCCAAGCCAAAACCACCATTTTTAAATCGTGCAAACTACTTTTGGCACGTTCGCTCAGCTAGCGCATGTTCACCATAAACTTCCACCAAAATACGATGACTTTCAGCGGCAGTTTTGTTCATGAAGAAGAACTCCCCACAAAAACAATTTTTCAGGCACAAAGTTCGACATATTTGAGTGAAAAAATTATTGTTGTTTACGCTGCAAATGAATGACATATACTGAAATGACGTACAATGACAGTAGCTATCCAACGCATGTTCCAATGGAATAATAACAATGGAATAATACAAGTTACGCCATCTCTTAGCAAACCGCACGAATTAAGTTATAGACCCAATACTTAGGTTCTGTCGATAACCACGAAGTAAATTTCGATGAAAATATCGCACATAGAGTCAGTCAGCTAAAATGGCACGAAAACTCCATTGTATCTTGTGATAAAAAAAAAAATGCCACTTAAATTTAAGTGTCAATGATGCCGCCAACCTATAATCCGCACCATACAGTGGCTTTTTTTGGGATTCATGAGTTTTTCGTGAGTCTCATATGCGTTTTCCGGCCCCCAGAAACGATAATGTTTTTGCTTGGATTGAATAACAAAATTGCATTGTTGGGTAGTAAACAACTCCATGGCTGAAATTGCCAAAGATTGTATGACATATAGTATGTCAAAAAGCTCAACTACATAAAATTCAGTAAATGACAGTAATTGACAGCCAACATCCACAACATCTGTTGGCTCACCGGTGATTTTATAAGAATTTTGCGTATCCGCGGAAGTTCTTACATTAAGAAACAAATAGAAGAGAAGCTTCATTCTAAGCAAATCAGCTGGTTTTGCCATGTCCAGTGAAGGTCATAGCAAAATCTGATACAAAAAACAATAAAAACTCAAGTTCCAGCCGAGGTTCAAATAAGGGGACGAAAGAAAAACCATTGGTCACTCATCAGCAAGCTCTTGACCTTACTAACGAGGTGATCCAAAATGTTGTACAATGGCTTGTAGAATGGTCTTAAGGTTCGCAAATTCAGCCAACCCCACATGCTGTGCAAAAGCCATGCAGACATATGAAAAGAAAGACAGACAGTAACCAGACTACAAAACGGTAGTGCACAATGCGGTAAATGTATTTTTAGTGTTACCAGCGTACTGTATTAGCTTTACAAACCAGAGAAACGGTCGTATTGCCCAAAGAGATTTTCGGCAATCAATGCACCAATAAAATATAGACAACTACCATACAAATACAAGATTTCCGTCCACCCAAACAAAATGAAGTATAGACAGTAATATTTAAATTTAAGTATAACAAGGTTGCCGGCTATTTAAAGCCAAATTCCGAGGCTATATTGAATGAGGTTACCGTGTTTGCCGATCACCAGTCACTCAGATGGCTCATGAACACAAAGTTTCTAAGCACATAAGACCATTATGAAATTTGTCACTGATATTTGTAATTCACATCTGATTATAAAAAAAAAAAAACAGAAATTAAAAATAAATGTTCTATCGGACAATTGAAGTTGTGTTATTTTGCTTTAAGATTCAACGCGTACGGTTGCCCGGACCATTAAATCGCAAATACGCAATGTGCATTTGTCCCGGACCACGATAAATGATATTAGTAGCAACTATTTTTTAATGTAAGTAGGAGGTCCGTTTACAAGGCAACATTTAAAGCAGACTCATTTTGCAAGATTTTGTCGAGGATGGAAACTCAGCATAGTTTGCCCTTCGTAAGACTGCCGACCTTATAGCTGACTTAAATCTACAGTCATTAGTGTCCTTAACATCGCGTAAACGATCTTTTTTGCCGAATACCTCCAGTTCCAGATTGGCTTCTAACAGTGCAGTTGTGGATCAGGTTTGTCCGTATTTGACCAAATATTGACACAGCGAAGGATCCTGGAGAAAACTGTTAAACAAATTGCATATGCTAATTAACGTTACTTTCTGAGCATGGTACGTTTTCAAATATTTAAACAGAAGCGTCAAAATAGTCTTAGGTGAGAAAAGGGGCTAAACCAAGTATGTATGTGGAGTCAACAAAAAGGAATATGCAACTTCAACGAATCAAACAAAATGAATAGCTTTGAGGTAGTTACAGACTATATTTGCTATACAATAGCAAAGCTATTGACTCTGATAAAACAAAATCAGATAAAGAATATCGCTTGCTAATTATGGTTTCTTTGTTCTGAGCATGAAATAAAATAATTAGTCTCGATTAAAAAATACTAAGGAGACTCTATGTAAGATTCTTATAATGGAAGTGCTGTTCAATGCCATAGAAGCATAAAGAAATCCACAATGTTGCTTGGGGGAAGGACAACGCAGTAGACCCAACCAGCTGAGAGTGCGCAGGTGTTGGCAGTTCGGCGAAATATCGCTTTAGCTCAAAAAATTTATTGATAAGGAAGCTATCTACATAATAAATAAGTAAAACAAAGGAAATATTTACGAGAAAAAATCCTAGTTAGCAGACCGGGACCTGTGTGGCGATTGATCGTGAATCTGCTGACTGTCAATCAAGTTCATAACGAAGTGCTTGCCTTACTTTACATCCAAGTGGTGGTCCCCGTTAACTGCATTAGTTAACCCTAACCTATGAAGGCTAACATGGCAAGCTGCATAATATTGGTCTACGCCATCATAAGGCCCCCAACCCTATACGGATGTAACGAACCAACTAACAGCCTCTGATAGAAATGGATTCAGGACAATGACCCTCGGAACTGCACGTGGAACGTTGGGACATTTAACAGACTACGTGCGGTCGAGCAATTAGCAGAGGCTCTTGATTGCAGATATCCCCGTCATCCAAGAAGTTCCGGATATAAGGAGAATGAAAAACTCTGATATATACTATGGTGATTACTGTAGGGAAAAGAGACAGCGCTTATTCGGATGCAGGTTTGTCATATGGGGCAGATAAGATAAGGAGCCTTGAGCTTTCGACACGACATAAAATAAAAGGAAGACGTCACCAAGGAATATTTATACGAGCTCCTTGACAAGACATAAGAAATATTCTAAGTAAGACGTTAACATCGTAATTGGCGATTTTGATGACAGGATAGGAGAGTTGGTAAGCACAGCCTATACGACACCATGTCTTGCAAGATTTGTTGACATTTCGGCGGGACGCAATCTCACTATAGCAAGCACACAGCTTACTTATTTCAATATATAGTAGAGTAGGGGACATGATAGTCTCTGGATGATGAAGCGCTATACCAAAATGTTAATTTTGCAATCGATGTAAGGTATGCCTCCAGTATTCTGTACGCCCAAACCTTCGGACCAGATAACAATGACTCGGACCACTGCCTCATTACGCTCAAGATATAAATTCGGGTTTCCCTAGCGCCACAATAAAGAAGAACTACTGTGAGAAGGTATTACTTAAAAAAGTTACGAATGCGTAACTTGAAGGTCCTAAAAATCCTTTCAATGCTGGAAGAACATGCAGCTAAACAAGAAGTGTACAAAGCAGGGCTGCACCGAAAGATTAGAGCTGCTCGTAAGCTCTACTAGCAAAAGAGATGGAAAATACATAGGTTTCTTCAGAAAAAGAAAAATAAAGCACTAGAAGTGCGCAAAAGTATTGTGAGATTGTGCTCCGGGTATAACGTACGGAAGTTTCACAAATAGGTGAAATGGTCGTGTTGAGTCAAGACCCCTTACAGAAATCTACAGATGAAGAAGGAAACCTTGTATTATAGTAGAGTCACAGTCGGTGGTAACATTATGAAAAAAGAAAACTTTTTCTGTAGACTGTATAACGACGAAGAAGTACAACATGCCGCCGTCAGCAAAAATAGATGATTCAACTTAGACGATAATAGCCGAAACTTCCGTCCACCTCGCCAAAACAAAGTTAGTATAGCAATATCTAATCTGAAATCCAACAAAGCAGCTGAACTTAACTGCCGAGGTATCCAAAGATTGGAAATAACTTTATGGAGAGCATACACCAACTCATTTAACAGAAGAATGTATGCCCGATGAATGGAATCTCAGTATCATTCATCACTAAAAAGGAGACCCCATAAACTGCGCCAACTAAGTCTCCTCAACATCGCATACAAAACTTTATTGCCATGTATGAAACCTTTCCTCACTAACCTATCAGTACAGTTGCAGACCAGGAAAGTACACAATTGACCAAACTTTCATACTACAATAAGATCCTGGAAAAACCTCAAGAAGTCCAAATCGATACTTCTTTCGATCGATTTTAAGGCAACATACGATAGCATTTATAAAGATTTAGAGCTATGCCTACCAAATTCATCCGTCTGTACAGAATTATGATTGGGAACACGACTTAACCAAGACAAAAGACGTTACAAGGTGACGCTGTCATGAAACTTTTTTAACATCATTTTTGAATGAACTCACGCGGAACTCACAAGCGAACACTGAAGACACAATCTTTCAAAAGCCTGTACAACTACTAGAGTACGTAGATGATGTTGACATAATTTGCAGAACCAGCTGGCTGACAGCGGTGCGTTCACTAGTATTGAAACGAAAGGTGCCAAAATGGGTTTAGCGGTAAATGGGTGCAAATCAAGTAAATGCAGTGAAAAAGAAGTGGCATGCAACTTCGACAAATTGGACAAAATGTCACAGATAACTGCTATGATTCCGAGGTAGTAATGGACTTCATATATCTTGGCTCTCCTATCTATTCTGCCAACAACACCTCAGCAGAAATAAAACGACGATTCACTTTTGCAAATCGTTGTTTCTTTGGGCTAAGACGGTAACTGAGTAGCAAGTCCCTATCGCAAAAAACTGAGGAGTTTCTATATAAGACTTTGGTCATATCAGCCCTACTTTATGGCGCTAAAGAACGGAGTCTATCCAAAGCGGATGAAGATATCCTCAATCGATTCGAGAGAAAAATCCTTCGCACAATACTCAGTCCAGTTTGGAGAGGTGTCTTAGTTGAGGCCCAGTTTCACCCCGAATTGTAGCGCCACCTAAGTAAATAAGTGCCCTTCGCTATTGCTGTATTGATAAAAATTAGGAATGACGTTGATAGACCTACTTTATAATTCCTCAATTACTACAAATTTTTTGAGAAAACGATGTTGTCGATTGCAAAGGCAATCCAGGTGGCTCACCAGGGGTAGATCGGATTTCTTGCGTTGAGGTTTTATATGAATATTACATATTCTACGTAAAACTTCCGCCGTATCGAGGCCTGTGTGACATGTGGCATTATCCTCCTATAAAGCGGAGTATTGACTGTAACTGTTTTTTTTTTTTTTTTTTTTTTTTTAAGTGAGTACCGGTGATTTGTGGTAAATTCGGTTCGCCATTTTACTATAAATAGGCTTGCGTCAGAACAACGCTTGCATACTGTGGAAATTTATTTCGAAAACTGCGGTTCAGTTCTTCAAACTTACTGTGCACTTTGTTATTTAAATAAGCAAGTCTCGTTTTAATACTTACGCATAATCTTATTGATAATAATACCGTTGGACTGTGTGCACCGAAAGCTGGAGCGTAGTTTTGAGTAGGACCTGAATGAGCCGATTAACTATCGTGCTCAGCAATTAGAGCTGTATTTGGAGGGAAGTTAATTCACAATTCCTGGAAAGAAAGACTGTAGTTTCAACCTTAAGGACAATACCCGTAATCAATCAATTCATTGAAGGAAATATTCGATGAACGCCTAATTTCAATGGTCATGAAACATCTTTTAGAAATAGAGCCAATAAATACCTGTCGGTCAAGTGGCCGATGTTGTATTTACCACGAAATTAGTGATTCTTATTATGAAATCTGAATAATGTCATTTACTCATAAGGTCAGAGCAAATAGCTTCTGGATAAAGCTTAAGCTTAAGACTATCATACGATAGTCCTCTTTAAGTGTCAATCCATATTGAAGTAAGAACTTTCGCGTCGCAGGTTACATATAGATTTTGTAAATAATTGTGCATAAAATTGCCAAACTTGGCCGTTTTTGTCCCTTGTTTGACACAAAAAAAAAAGAAGTAACACTGACGCAAAATACCCATCATCATCATCTAAAAATTATTTGATCGGTCATCTCGAATTAGGAATTGAATGAATCAACAATGGGGTCTTAAGAAAAACAAATCAAAAAGCCACTTTCAAAAGAAAAATGCTGTAGGTGTCGCCGTAATTGGACATTTTGTATAAATTCTGAGTCAACTTGATCCAATAAACTACAAAACGAAAGTGCTTTTGACAAAAGCACCATCAAAAGTCGACTGAGAGTACTTAAATGTCAGCCGTCTTTTATCTGATCAAATTGCACTAAAATTATGATGTAACAGTGATGGATGTAACTCTTATTCATACATATGTGCATCTAAGTCGCCCCAAATTCTAACAGTTACAGTATTACAAAAACCCCATTGTCATCAAGAACAGACCCTCAAATATCGAACAAAGAAAGTTTGCGTTCCTCCCAAGAGCAAGAGTATGAAATGCATTAAACATGTACGAGTATTCGTAACTAGATGTCAGTTTCAAAATCACCTTTCCTCCACCAAACGAATATTCGAACTTCATGTTCGTACATTGTTGATAATTCATCTGCAAGTGCAATTAAAATTTGACAGGAAATCAGGTATTTCCAACTATAGGTAGGTACCTCCTTAGTTTTAATTGAAAATAATAAAAACTAATAACTTTTCCAATCAAAAACAATTGCAAAAACCATGAAAATAAAGCCAAGTGAATTTTGTTGGTAAGTCTATTGAAGAACTAACCTAACAAAATTTCTGCAAGTGACAGTTCTCGTATTCTGCCTGTCACTCAGTCAAAGTTCTTCTTTAACACATTATCCGATTGCCGTCAACCGTGAAAATTGTCGAAAGAAAGTTCCAATTTCCTTGGGAAATCCAAAATTACCGTCAAATTCAAGAGAGAGAAAGAGAGAAAGAAAGAGACAGGGATTTCTTTAAAACTCTCTTATGACAGACGAGAGAACTTCTTTGTTAACACAAATACTTGCGCAGTGGTGATGGTTTGTCCATTTTTTATTCCTTTTCTCTCCTCGTACTCTATTTGTTTTCTGTTTTTTGTTTGATATAAAGAAACATGTTTTCAAAATCGTGTTTGTTGTTGTTTTAAAATTCCATTGCAAGTTTGCAAAAATAACCAAATTAAGAAACGGTTTTTTAACGTTTTTAACATTTCGATTATCGCTTTTGAAATCGTTTGTGACATCTGACAGCGGTCATATTTATGCATCACTTGACAGTTTGGGCTGTTTGCAATAATTGACAACGAGGCCATTAAGCCTTGGTCACATAAATTTATGGTCTGATGCGGTATACTGTGGCATGGTGTACTTTGGTATGGTGTGGTGTAGTGAGGTATGGATGTGGTTTGTTGTATGGTAGTACATAACGTACGTAACAACTGCACCACTGGGGTATTGCGAGATACAATCTTACTCGTACTACTCCCACCTCCATCTTACTCCATCAATATTCGCATAACGTAGAGCAACAACAATAGCTGGAGCACCAACACACAGGCCATATTTCCCTCTTATTTCTCATCTTTCACTCGTATTTCACCTGAGAATTGTTATATCTCGGTTTTTTCTTCAAGCAATCCAGAAGCAAGAACTCAAAGAAGGCAAACGAAGCAGAACGGATTCGAAAAAAAAAAGAAAAATTAAAAAAAAAAAATACAAATTCTTTTAATCACGTAAACTCGGTAAGGTCGGGAAAATCTAAAGTTTTTCCAGCATTTCCTTCCGTTGCTGTTGCTGTTGCTGCTGGTGTGGCTGTTGCTGTTGGTGTCGTTGTCATTGGATGTTGTTTTCCTCGTTTTTGTAGGGTAATAACGATTGTCTTGTTGTTGTTATTTTTTCCTAACAATCGAATTTAACTACGAAGGTAAACCACTCATACACCGTGGAGTGGTGCTGTAGCCCATACGAGACGAAACTTATACTCGCGCTATTCAACAGTGCTTTGCTACCATATTTAACACAAACACAAACAAACACATGACACGGCTGGTCACACTATTAGGCAAACACTGAATTACGTATTTCAATTTAATTTTTTTAGATTTTTTCTATTTTTTTTTTTTTTTTTTCTGCGATTTTAATGGGATTTTCGCTTTCGTCGAGCGCGCGATTATTGAATTGGGTATTTCGGTTGTACGAGTGTACGAGTAACTACTGTATTGCTAATTGGATTTAACAGATAAACACTTCGGAATAGGGATGATTTAAAATCTCTTATTTACCACCACCAATTGGCATTTGAGCACGTTTTTTAAACGTTACAGATACACCATTTTTACCTTTTTTTATATATTTTTTTGAATTATAACTTTTTTTTCTCAACTAAAAATAAAGTACGACGCGTTTTTCAGTAAAAAAAAAATAATTTAAACGAACGACGAACGAAACAGACCTCGACACACCAACCGAACCGTCTCGTATCTAACCGTCGACTAAATGTTGAAAATCTTGGCCAAGAGATTCAACAGCAGGTAGTTTTGCCTTTCGTTTCGGATTCAGTGTATTTAGATACACTGACTCTTCGTTCCGACTGGAATTTTCTGGTTGACTCTTTTTCGTTTTGTTGTTTGCATTGGCCATTTCACAGATACGGAAAATCTACAAGTTGTAAAGAGAGTGAGTTGTCTGAGTATGGGTATCTACCTGTATTTCGCATTTACTTTTCCGACTGTATTAAGTGGATGGGATAAAACAGTTGAAGACGGCAGTTGCAGTTGTGTTGGCGAAAATGTAGTTGCAGAGTAAAGAAACTCCCACACAAAGAGTAAGTTGGTAGGTGTTGCCATTTTACGTAGGATGATGAGTACTAAAGTATTCAGGTGTTGCCAATCGGCAACACTCTTTGCACTCCTTTTACATTGATTTTAATAGAATTTTCCACTCATTCGAAAAAATTCTGAGTAATCGCTTACAACTCTAGTAGATATCTGCCATTTCTTGCGTTAGCTAAAAAAAAATGCACCACAATGTCGAAATTATTCTTACAGAGAACATAGCAGGAAGTAGTGTTATTTTGTGCAATACGAAAATCAGCGTTCTGTGAAAAAGGTTTTTCGTGCGATTCGAGGAACTTACGGTGCGCATGATCGACCCACTGAAACTACTATTGCCAATACCATTCGCAAATTTGAGTCCCAGTTTACATAAGTGGATGATACTCGACCAGTTAGACCACAACTGGCACGTAGTGAAGAGACAATAGCAGCTGTAGCTGAGAGTATACGCGAAGAAAGTGACGAATCGATTCGTTGTCGTTCTCAGCAGCTTGGCTTGGCGTATTTAACGTGAAGATATCGGCCAAAAAGCATACAAAATTCAACTTGTGCAAGAATTGAAGCCAGGCTCCTTGAATTCGCGACATATTTTCAGTAAATGGGCTCTGGAAAAACTCAATGAAAATCAATATTTGGGCTGATGAGCAACCCGAAGAGTACCAAGAGATACCATTACATCCATTAAAAACAACGATGTGGTGTGGTTTATGGGCTGGTGATTTCATGGGTCCATATTTCTTCAAAAATGAGGCAAATCAGAATGTTACCGTCAATGGTAACCGTTATCGCGCCATGTTACCGGACTATGTGCTTCCTGAAATTCAAGCACATGGTCATACATGGCCATACGCACTGTGGACTTGTTGAGAAATCATTTTCGTGAGCACTTAATTTCAAGTTTTGCTTGAAATTGGCCGCCTAGATCGTGCGATATCACACTTTTGGACTATTTTTTTGGAGATATGTAAAATCTCAGGTCTTCAGGAATAAGCCAGCTACGATTGACACTTTGGAAGCCAACATTACTCGTGTTATGCGCGAGTTAACAGTCGCTATGCTCGAACGAGTCGCCCAAAATTGAACCTTCAGAATGGACCACCTCAGACGTAGTTTTTGTCAATATTTACGTGATATTATTTTCAAGAGGTATATGCCATGAATTGTTCTTTTAACTGTTAACAAAAATTTTAAGTTCGCTTTTAAATTTATGTGTTTTATTTTACATTATAAATCAGCCTTAACGATGAATCACCCTATCTAGGCTTTTCTACTGAAATAGAGCAGCAGTGCCTTCAGAGCTTTTCGATATTTCGAGCATTATGTGTTTAGTCTGCCTGCAACCCGTAGAGTCATGACACCTGCGATTGTGCACATAAATAGCCGCAACCGAGAGCACAAGCAAATTCGTCAGATTGTGGAGAGCCCTAGTGTGGATCTTGCCTAGCACAATCAACTGCGATCATATTTTCAACGAACCCATATAAAACTTAGCTAATTTTACTGATAAAACTATTTTAAGCAGAAGTTTAAAATCAATATTTCATCGTACAATTGCGAAAAGATGTAACCTGTTAATATTTTAATATATTTCTGTGTGTATAAGTGATAGAACTTATTCCTTTCAATACAATCACTTTATTCAGTTCAGTTAAATAGAATTTACAATTCAATCGCTTTTCTTAACCCCTTTTACTTTCCTTTATCTTTTAACTAACCACTTTTTCAATACTTGTAATTCACATTTCAAGTTCCACTTTAGAACTAACTTGCGTATCTTGGGGGATGCTGATATTTATTTGTTCCGAACAACTTTGTCATTTATCGCTACTTTGAAATGACTCATTCTATCCAAATGGACTGCCTTCATTTTTTCTCTACCCCCATGCTGGATCCGGTAGACCACGTCATTATTGTGGGTTATCTTGTTGAAATTTTGGTGACTTGCCCTTTTTACGCAGAGGATTATACAGCCACACTAGGTATCCTTCGTTGAAGCCGAAAGATTTTGCTTTGGTGCCATACCTAGTTTTCATGCGGTTGTTTGCTAGTTTCATCCTTTCTTGAATATTGGCGTACAATGTACGAATCCTGCTGGCAAAGTCAACCACATAGTCGCTCACCTCCTCGGGCTCCGTAGGTGGTGATCCGAATTTTGTTTTACTTGGCACCCAAACTGTTTCACCATGTAAGATATCGGATGATGTATGTCCTGTAAAACTATAGACAGCTTTGCGCTGCTTGGATGTCGCTACAGATGGAAATACTTTGCTTCCTCCACCGATTTCTCACAATATATGTATTTATTTCGTTGCCATCAGGATTGTGTATATCTCCATTTGGAAGACAGCGGAAATTTTCCTAGCGAAAAGTGAAATCTAACGTTGTCGTCTTTCAGAAAGTCACCAGAGCCCCATGCTATATCAGTGTTCGAGCCATCTGCGAAGACCCGATTAAATATCTTTCCTGGTTCAGATTCCGACCGAAACCACTCTTAGGCACAGGGAAAACCGATTTTCTATTTTTTTCTGCAGCAGGAGTTCTGGTGTCATTGAATCAGACGGCATTTCCATAAGACCAGAGTCATAGAAAAGTCGGCGTGCAAGGTCATCAGTGCTCCAGTGCGTATTGTATCAAAGGCCACTTATTTTTAAGCGGAAAGTGTCTTTGAGAGTGCAGCCCATGATATTAAATCAAGGGAAGGCAGATTCATCAATGCCCCCATGTACCCGAGACAGACCATTCTTTGGAGTATGGTAAAACCAATATTGATGTATTTTCGTGAGAGCATATTCCACCAGACAACCTACGCATAGGATATAATTGGCCTTATCATAGCGTTGTAGATGCAAAGGACCCTTCCCGTTGAAGGCCTCATATCTTGCCGATAGCTCCTCTGCGCTGCTTGAAGTCCGACAGGCTCTTAGAAGTTTCAGACTTAACATGTTTAGTGTATACAATTTTCTCATCCAGGATGACACCCAAAAAATTTACTACTATGGAGAATTGAATGTTGATGCCTTTAAGAACTATATGGGTCAGACCGAGTCAACTCCTTCCATTTCGTAAAGAGAATTTCCTCAGTTTTGAGGGAATTGACTGAAAAGCAGACAGTCGCTAGACACGATCTAACAGATAGTAAGTATATCTATTGTACAGCATCCGCGTATGCTTGTGCATAGACGTCAAAAATATTGAGCTTGTTGAGCAGTAAATCGACCAACATGCACCATGAGATAGAACTCCGCTTTGCGAGCAACTTCTTTTTACCCCCGCCATTACATATTGAACGCAGTCAGCTTTCGCAATCAGTGTTCTATTCACGAGTATTGCTTTAATCCACAAAACTAGTGATTCGTCAACGCCATGTTGTCTGGCCAAGTTACAAAAATACCCAACGCGTACGAGTATTCCTTCTTGTTGAGTGCGCCTTGAATTCTGCCTAGTCGCAGGCAGAGAATACATTCGTAGTGCAGTTTTACGCACATGAATCTCGACCATTCTCTCAATGTACTTCAACATGAAGAAAGTGAGGCTTAGAGGTCTGAAGTTCTTGGCGACTGTGTAGTCATCTTCTTTGATTTTCAGTGTAAAGCCTATTCTCACTGTCCGCCAGTGTGTTAGTATGTATGCCTTGCAGCTGGCCTATACCTTTTTGTAACACATATGGGTATATGTCGTTAGTACAAGGCGACTTTAAACAATTACTCAATGTAGGTGCTAGATGCTTGGTCCTTCCTTTTAACAAGGACACCATTTGAATTAATAAGAATAAGAATAAGCTTCTTATATGCTTTTTAATAAAGACTCCAATTTTCTTCCAAATTAGTCTTAAATGAGTAAGTTTGAAGTTTCTGCTTTCTTTACGAAGTCGATGTAGATCTGCGTTCCTCCAAGGAATGAAAGTCTGCAGGATCAAACAAATATCATTGTGAGGGTACCGTTCAGGTTCTGAACAGCTTCCTCTAGCCTTTGTTTTGTCGTGTCCAATTGGTTTTCTACAGATTCCTCCTCTTCAACAAGGTCGACATCTCACATTCGGTTCCGAATTCGATGTACCTATGCATACTGGCAAAACTTTGTCCTTTTTAAAATCGAATAAGTGTCTGACATAACTCGAAGACTCTGTTTCTAAGTCATTAAGAATTCGTCGTTGTGCACGGCATAACACGATATAATTTTCTCATAATCCCAAATTCGCTCAACGAATTATTCTGTCAGTTTTGAGGTCAAATAGTCACGAAGACTGTTAGATTTGAACTCCAATCATTCTTCCAACAGTGAAGATTTGATGTATCAATGCATAATGCAATGTACACTGGATAGAAACTTGTAACCAATAAGAAGCAATGACATGTCCCGGTATTTGCAAGGCATAGAATTACTTTTCTTGATAATGGTGCATTCGATTTGGAGATCTTTCTCCTGATTTTGTGTAGCTCTGTATGGATTGCACCTTGTGCGACTTGTTGTTTGTAACGTCTCCTTGTAGGGTGGATTGCTGCTTTCTTATTCAGCGTACACTCCTAATCATACCATAGAGATTTTGTCGGGGTTAGACTACAGTTACCTCAGCCACTTCCCGAATAGAAATCTGCATTGTAAAAGTATATAACCAAACTCTAAATCGTTCTGATCGGAATTGACGTTTTACCTTCTTAACGTTTTCATATTTATATTGCATGCAGTTGAGTTAGTCAGTTTTTCTACCATTTGGAGTTAGGTATATTGTTAACCCCATGCTCAACCTTCAACGCAGCCGGTGTAGAAGAGACACACTCTTCCATAGAAAACGTCTGCAAATAAAAAATCACTGTTCAGTGATTGCTTCCATGCCAGTTTAAATTTTACTGTAAGATGAATCGTACTCGGCACTTAAAAAGTAAGATATATACATTGTTAAGATCGTCCAGAACTTGGTACAACCCATCTCATTACAGGGAGCTTAACTTACCAATCAAGTTGCGGTCTCTTGTCACGCAAGTACGAAAATGCTATGACCCAGGTACACAATTGACCGTCAGCTTATCATTTCTAGTACATACAAAACTGATCTAATTGTTATAGAAAGGCACACTTGCATACCGGATCACCTAAATTAAGATCGCTAATTATAAAGTAACTTTCAGAAATATGTTATATGTTACGAGTGTTACCTAGTAAAGAATCCTCAGACAGTACATGGTCCATTTAAAAGTGCATATGTGGAGATGCAGGCTCGTAATTTGAAGTTTGATTGAATCGAATCGAGACATGGATAAGAGACCACGTCGCTCAAAAAAAAAAAAAAAAAAATCAAAGGTCTACGCCTTTGGCCTTATGGCCGTAGAATAGCATATTGTAGATGCATATATACATTTCTTCCATCTCTTTTCAGTCAAAAGGTATGAAGAAAATCTTAATAGCAAAACGGTAGTTCCATCCCACAGCTGCCAACAAATTGGCAGAACAGCAAAAAGCGCGTCATAGCGTTTTTGTAAGAGTATATAGTGCACCAAATTATTTATTGTGGGATATTTACTATTTACAGATAAATGGCAACACTATTTTTACCTTTGCGCCGTGTTATTACCTTCTACCATTAAAACCCATCCTAATTAAACACAAACTCCTGCTCCATAAGAATTCTTCCCGGTGAAAACAGTCTATATCGCATGGATTTACCAAATAAATATTCTTCTGTTCTCTGTTACTGTTATTTCTCGCAAATGCTTCAGAAATGCTTAGATTTGGAAACACTGCAATTTGATGAACAGGCTGAACCACCCTCCATTGTGAAAACACTCAACAAATCTACACTAATGGTTGTAGTACTTGCTCTACTGGTAAAAACATGCAGTAGATGGCACCCACAGCACCTCAAGTGGGAAATTTCGTTTCTTTACATTCCTTGATGCGATTATTTAAGCTGTGTACGAGTCCTTTTTTATTCATATGGGCAATGATTTCATTGGAACAAATGTAGAGGCTCCGAAGAAGATGCGCACTATCAGAAAGGTCAAAGATTATCTTTTTGCTGCATTAGCATTACCAGTCGCCCTAAATGTTGGTATAACTTTTTGGACACTATATAGTACTTCATCGGTCGTGAAAATGTATTCAATCAAGTTGAAGTTGCACAAAAACATTGTAGTCTTCGTTATCCTTGAGATGTTCATATCATTCCGTACATATCCTAAGCTTGGCCGGTTTTTTTGCCTTCATGGTTGGCTATCTGATCTGACACTATTCTGATGCATGGGAGGGTCTGGAAGTCTTTAAACTCCCACAACGAATTGTCTTCTTTGGTGCTATTTTGCTGTTACCGTATTCTCTTTACCTATACCTCTTAAGAGAAGCTCTTAACAACATCGTTTGGACCAAACAGCTAAAGATCCCGCAAGGAAAAATCAAAAAAAAAAATCCAACACTGACGAACCAGAAAATAATAAAAAAAGAAAAATTTAAATGCGACATTCAATTGTCATTTATTTATTTTTTTTTTTTTAATTAAATAGATTTCTTGAACAAATAAATAGAAAATAATGAAATACGTAGAACATTTCTTCTCAAATTAAAATAAGCAAAGCAACAAGTTTTGGTTTCCTAAACCGCGTTGTCCATCTCGGCTTGCACTTCCACTTTCAGGCTCATTTTCGGTGAAGCATCGTCTGGATTCAATTCCTCTTGAATGAACTCGTCATTATTTTCGTCTCCAAATATGTTGACAACAACTACAAATTTGTTGGCCATATAAGAATTGGATGCGTCAATATATTTTTAGGAATTAAATCGACGTAATCTTCCTTTCAGCGACGAGAATTTTGCAAAATTGAAAGATAGTTTGCAACAAAAAGCATAACTTGTTCTTGGATGCAAATAGTTTTACTTAGAGAAAAGATTCCTAAAAGAATCGTAAGGCAACACAAGAAAGCCAATTAAAGAGGATTAACAGCTCCATCGTTCGTCCAGTCCAGGACAAGCCCAATCTGCTTGCTGTACACTTAGCGGCTAGCTCAACACTTCCAGATTGTACTCTATCCCAGCCTACATTTGAGTACATCGAATCTTCAATGGGACAAATCCACTTTCGCATTCGTGTAGTAGCAAGAGTTCTTTAAGATCTTAGCATTCACACATCCGCTGGTTCAGATGGTATATCTCCCCTTCTTCTAAAAATTCCTCCACGTGTAGGACTCTTTCCAAGCAGATGGAAACACAATTTGTCCAGCCCGTCCCTAAAAATAGCGAATCTACTTCTTTCTCCTCCTACAGACACATTGCACCTACGTCCCTTTTTTCATAGAAACGCTGATAAACCGTCAGCTCATAAAATATCTCGAAACACGAAAACTTGTCAATGACCGGCAATACGGTTTACGTAGCAACAGGTCCACTAGTGATAGCAAGATAGTTGCACTTGGTATTTTTAAGGCATTTGGCAGAATTTGGCAGCAGGCTCTTTTGTCGAAAATGAGTGCTTTTAGGATCGATGATTCTCTTCTTCAATGTATTAGAAATTTCTTTTCGGAACTTTCAACTCAAGTTGTCTAAGATGGCTTTACGTTCCCTGTCATTAAGGAACTGTCATTAAAGTGAAATTTAAACACCACACCCAGCCATCCATGAATGGCATTTGCATCGTTGAAACCGAAAAACTTTACATTCTCGGTGTGTGTGTATCAGTGACAATATACGTTGGAAGGACCACATATTCGATGTTGTCAAAAATGCTGTGAAATGTCTAGGTTTCTTCAAGCAATGTTGGAAATATTTAACCCCCTCTGACCTGGCCTCAATATATAAGGCATTCATTCGCCCAAAAAAATTTTTTTTTCTTACAATGTTCTAGTAAATTATGAACAAAAAAAAGTTGTAAATAGTCTCTAGAAAGGTTGTGCTTACATTAATGTATATATATGCGCAATGCGTTATCTAAAACAATTATTTAACGGTTTATTTTGTTGCAGGAATGTCTGATAGTTACAGTTTCATTTAAATACGTACTTAAGCTTAAACATCGCGATAGAAAAATAAAATTAGAAAACAAAACTAAAAATGTTACAATTGTGCGGATCTCTAAACTTGGCTTAACTTCTCTTTTCTTAAATCATTTCTTAAGGTAACCAACCCAACTTAAATTTGAGATCTAAGGGGATTTATTTTCTTCAGGTTTGATACCGAAATTAAGTCGAAGTTGTTCTAGGAACACAAACGTGAGGATGGTGTGAGGACCAAGACGTACAAACGCCGGAATGTAACCCTTAAAGAAGCCCATTGGACCTAAACGAGCGGTGAACTTAACAATGTCCCATAGACCCTTGAATTCGCCTTGTTTGGCATTCATCGTGCGGGTCTTTAGAACATCTAGAGGTTGAGTGAGTGTAGTTGCGATTGCTCCAGCGCCAAGTGATGCAATGAAATGAGTGCGCACGTCATCTTTGAAATGTGGTTGCTGCAGAAGAATTGTTTTGATCTAGACAATTGAAATCGTTAGTTGATGTTTTTGAAGGTAAGTAAACGGTTTTTGGTACGTACCTGATCGTAGAATGCAATTTGACCAACTGTCATTAAAATTCCACGACTCACTGCTGTAGTGGCACCAGAAAAGAGTTTTGTGAATCCCTCATTCCGATACACACGATATAGGCCATCAATAGCGTGTTTATAACTGAGATTCGAAACTAATTAGACAAAATCACGATATTTAAACACTTAAATTTACTTTCTTCTCGACTCTGCAGGCAATTTGACGTCGTTTTGCATGCGCACGTTCACCATATCTGCTGGTGTTCCCACAAATCCACCAACAGCACCTGATATACTGGCTAACATCACCTTGCCCAATATGGTGTTGGTATCGATACTGGTTTTACCAACTTCGTACATACCAAAACGGGTAAGGGAATAGGTCATTTGACGTAGGACAGAGGCTGACAGTCCACTGTAGAACGCAGTTAAACCTGATGAAATGAATAAAATTAGTTCTATGTACTTCATAAAATGGAAAAAAAAAACGTACATACCTTGTTCTCTAAGGATTTTCACTGTCAAAGCGAACACGTTTAGCTTTCCTTGTTGCGTTTGGAGCGTGACTTTGATCAAATCCAACGGATGTGTGCAACAGGCAGCTCCGGAGCTAGCAAGCCCACCGAAATACCAACGTCCTAGACGGGGTAGTGTAGATGAGTTCTGGTCGGACATGTTTCTATCGTTTTTTGTACTTTAGTTAAATCTGCAAGAAAAAAAAAATTTCATAAAAAAGTTAGACCTCCAACTATGAAATTTAAACGGTGGAAAGTTTAACTTAAAAACCAAGAGACCGTATGTTAGCTAAGTATGTTTACCAATTCAAGTACGAATAAGGCTAACTGGAAAAGTTGGTTAGTTAAGAACGATTTAAAACTGAGGTAGTAATAGGTACTTGAACGTTTTCTTTTTACCGATCAAGGTATTTGTTTAATTTGAGAGCGTGCCATGTTTCGAAGAGATGAGCCTCTGTAATAGGTCACGATTAGTTCAGTGGGTGTAGCAAATGCCGGTGAACAGTTGCAGGGCATCCATTATTATGTCCGTTTTGCTGGCATATAGTTATTCACTGGAACCATAAGAGGTGCGAAGGAAATGTTGAAAGAAACAGAATTGTAAAGGGAAGCGCAATCTAATGAAGAGAATGTCAGCTACGTGTCTGCGTTTTTCGATGGTTTTCAGGTTAAGAAGTTTGCGGTGGTCACGACAAGGAGGTAAGATAATGGGGTCATCTCAAGGTAAATCGAAGAAAACGACGTTGAATGTTCTCGAAAGGGGGACCACACTTGGCTGGCATATTCGAGAAGGCACCGGGCAAGGGTAAAGTGATCTTGTTGCATAAGGGTTGCAAAATTCTTTAGACCATCGTTTGATAAAACCAAGCGATGAGTTGGCTTTAAGGATTATCTGATCAATATGCGAACGGAAGTTTAACTTTCTATTGTAAAATATTCCATGGTCGCCAATGGATTGAACCAGTGGTATAGATTGGTTATACAGAAAATAAAGTCTAAGGGAAGATTGATTGGACTTACGTGACAGAGTCATTAACTGACATTTCGAGATATTAAGCTCAAAACAATTTTTTAGACACCAAATGGAAAACCTATCAAGGTCTTCTTGAAGAAGAATAGAGTCTTGGGGTAAAGAAATAGTTACGCTGCCGTTCATGTTCTACAGCCGAGGAGCAGGGACGTGAGTTTGAGAACGAATAGAACGAGAGTACTATTATCAGCGAAGGAATATATTGGATTAGAAGTAGCAGACAAGAGATCGTTGATAAAAACTAAAAAAAGTGTCGGAGACGGAATGGAGCCCTGTGGCACATCAGCATTTATATTGTAAATATTAGATTTGAAACCATCTAAGACATCTTGACTCATTTTCAACAAAAGGACCTGATGCCAAACACTGTCAAATGTCTTAGAAATATCAAGTGCAACTATCTTGCTTTCACCAGATTGATGTACGTTTTGGTTCCACTTTTCGGTGAGACATGCCATCAGATCAGCAGTGGGCCAGTGCTACGAAAACTGTACTGTCGGCCATTGAAAAGCTTTCGTGTATCGAAATATTTCATGCGTTGATGGTTTATCAGAGAGTGGAGGATAGAAAAGATTCGCCTTTTTTTTAGTGACGGGCGTCTGGGAAAGAGCCCTATAGAGTAGGATTGATGAGAAAGCTTACGCAATGGTTTTGCCACCGAGATTGAACAGCTCTTTAGAACAAGAGGAGTTATACCATCTGGACCAGCGGATTTGAGAATGTTAAGATTTTTAAGAACATTTCCTGTTATACGCGTGCGAAAGTGGATTCGCCCCTACACTCAAGTGTAGGCGGAAACAAAGCTCAATCTGGAAGTGATCAGCTGGCCGCATAATGTGCAGCAAGCATTTTGGCCTCGTCCAAAGAACTGACAGCTGGGATGCCATTGTAAATAAGCGTTGGGATGGATGAAGCAGAATTTTTAATATTTTCGACGAACGATCAACAATTTTTACTACCATAGGTACATTGTAGTATTTTTTGCCTCAGTTTATTGTCGTAGTGAAATTTCACACGCTTAACAAAGGCGTTGCAGTCATTCCTGATTCCTTCCTAGATAGCGCTCAAAATGAAGTGGCGGACAATCACTGGAATGTTTTACGAGTATTTTACATGTTGCTTGACTATCTTCTTAATTATCTCAATAGTTCTAACTCCTACTCCATGCAGATAATGTTCAGAGTAAATGACTAGCAGTTCACTAGAAGTGGACTTACAGTAAATTTATTTACATAACACTGAGGTTTGTGTTGATTTTTCTTTTTTCAGAGAAATTTTTTTTCAAATTTAATCAAGCTCATAAGCGACGCGGATATTTGAGAGAAATATTCAGCATTTGGTGTAGTTATACGCGTTAAATATGTATATCAACGCTTAATAAAACAAGAAAAGTCCCACTAGCCCCCACTGCCGACAACACCAGCTGACATAAAGTTAAATCATGATATGGTAACAGTTGTATGGAGGTTGTACCTACTCGTTCATCTCCGAATTAAGGTGTGACAACCAGAAACTTAGCCAGCACCAAAAGTAGAAAAAATAATACAATAAAACAGAGGGTTTTAGCGCCGCTCAGTTAGCAACAGCCAGGCAGACAAGATATGTCTACTGGCTGCTCAATTTTCACAATTGTCATAAAAAATAGGTTGACCTTTCTCACAGGTCCAGTAACCTCTGAAGAAATGGATGCCCGGCTTATCATAAGAGTTACACAGGGACACAATTAGGTACTGCAGGTTAATCTGTACCATACTTAAACTGCCTCAAACAAGTAAACGCTGTAGTTTTACTGCAGAAATATTTCTTGAATTCATTCAAGATCATAAAATATTGGGCCTTCCAATATAGTTTGCATTGCGCTCATGAGAAGGCATACTCGTACTATCATTCCAAAATTCACTACCAAGGAATTGGAGGTAGTCATCGTGTGCGCTACTTTCATAGTAGACAGTGAATTACTATCATCGACTGAGATACAGGATTTTAGCGACGAGGTACATGACCTAATGATCTACAGCTTAATTACAAATAATACGATTGTGCACTGCCACGTCTAAAATATGTTCTCACTATTTGATCAACAACAAATATGAAATATGAGGTCAAAAAAGCAAATCCCAAATACTCGCGCAAGCTAACAAACTGGACGGTCCATCGATTAAATCTCGTAGCCCGAGAGAATATGGTTCTCAATGAATATCCTACAATTATCGAAATTGATGAACCAGCATATCAACTCGAAACAAAGTTGTGTATTAAACAAATAAACATGACGGAACGTTGCGTGCCATGGTAGAATAAGTGGAAAATCTTAAGAAAAAGGTCAGATCCTTATTTAAAACACCACTAAACCTTTACACCGAGTTAAGAGGTGGTAATACCTAAAAATAAACAGTGAGCTTCCCAAATAAAATCAACTTATTACGTTCAAACCAAAATTGCACTTCCTTTAATCAATATCCAGCTATAGGCTGATTTACTGAAGATATATGCAGGTCATGCGTTCTATCACAACAATGCCAATAACTTAAGTGGAGGTGGAAGAATTACAGTGATCCCTAAAAGAAATGAAAAATAACAAGACTCTAGGCGAAGACCAGATATCGTAGATGCCAATAAGGTAGGTAAAGAAATACTATTGCAAGCAATTACGAAACAATTAAATATGTGCATTGAGCAAGGAAAAATAACAGTACAATGGAGAAATTCGTGTGTCTACCTTCTCCACACAAAAGGAGATATTATAAATCTGGAAAACTGCAGAACGTCTCCTGTGTTTAACGTGGACACTTGCCATGATGGCCTTATTCCATGGAATGCCCATACATCCATGGAAGCAAGGATACGCCTTGCCATCGCTAACTGTCAATTTTTTGATACCAAAGTAGAACTTGTGTTGAAGCCGACCTAAAACCTCTTACTAATCTTAGGGTCACATCACCTAGTATTTTGTAACTCAACATTGGGTCAAAGTCCCTTCCCGTGATTTTGGGTTTAAAAAAGAGGCACAAAGATGCTCCCACAAGGGGACCTGTGGGGCTCCTGACTCCCGTGGTGCCTTGTTTTAAGTCCTGGTAGGGACTACCGGTGGCCCTGCCAACAGCAGGTCAAATCGTAGCAACCTTCGGTGGTGTCATGTGAAAACCATTACAATAAAACCAGTACATTGTTCTGCCCCCGCTTTTTATTAGACGTCATTGATGGGCGAAGCGTTGATAATTGGGCGGGGGCCCTTAGAAAACTACCAATAACTAGTATCCTCCCATATCTTTATAAGCTGTTAACAAACTGATAACAAAAAGAATCGAACAAAAACACGACCTCTTTCAAATACAAGCAAACCCATAAAATCCAACACCGGATTGGACTCGGCCGGGCACCTAAAAAGTATTAGATTAATGTATACTGCCCGTTTTAACCCACAGAACCGAGACCTTAACTCTTAAAAAATGGCAGCAATGCTGGGTATAACACTAAGAGACCGCATTTCGAATGAAGAAATTCGAAGAAGAACTGGAATCTTTGATGTGACCAAGCACATTGCAAAGGCGAATTGGACGTGGGTAGAATATGTGGCGAGGATAGCAGACAACAGAATTATCGAATTGAGACCAAGGGAAGACGTCAGAAAGGCCACCAAAACGATGAACTGAAGATATCAAAAGAGCGGTTCCTGAAAATTGGATCCAAACAGCTGGGGATAGAAGAAGGTGGAAAAATTTAGAAGAGGCCTATGTCCGTTTTCGGACCAGACAGGCTACATAATGGTGATGATATGCGTTGACAAAGCGGAAGAGCTATGCGTGAGACCACTGATTGAAAACTTAATGAACTTGGATAAATACAAAAACATTACTGATAGAACTGAACGCATAACGTTACGTCTCTTTTTGCAGAAAGCAGAACCTAGGCTTAGTGACTTTCAATGGGACAATTAAACGTTGTTCTGACGATGTTCGCAAGTACCTAAGATCATCTAGATACAAAATTTAAACTGGATTTCCCTCATCCAATATAACAAAAATAAAGCTACAAGGTCTCAAAAGAATAAGAATAAGATTGTAGCAGCCATGCGACGTTTGTACTGCCATTCGTCTGCTCAACTCCTGGGAGGCATTCTTCACCTGCATTTCGGATTGGATTCGACGACGAGCTATTATCATCCAGCATGAAACTCATATGAGCTTGTTGGTCATCAAAGACAAATGTGCCCCTGGCAAAGTTGACTTCATTAAAACGAAGTTTGTAGACAACTCAAGTGATAGAATTAGTACTGGTCATATTGTTGAATATATAGTTAGGAAACAATCGGCTACAGATTTTAGAAACAAAGACTTTCATGATTTCCTTATAGTGTAGGCAAAAAATGAGAAAGTAAAATAAATTGTTTGGGGTCACGAATGCAAAGGAAAAAGAAAAAGAGCAAAGCCAAATCTAGCAACAACTTCCAAGGCTGAATAAAACTTGGTGGATTTGCAAGCTCTATACTCATGCACGTAGCGGATATATGGCTGAAAGCCGCAAAGATTAAGTCTTACGAATTGTAGTGTGTTCCAAACTGTTTCTCTGGATGCTATACTCGTCGCATCTTCAATGTTTCCTGTTAACATACTTGTTGAAGAAGTGGTAAGACTGAAAAGCGGCCGGTTAACGACGAAAAAATACAACAGAACCCATAATATCTGACAACAACAACGGAGCATATCCTTAAAAGGAAGATAGACACATCGCCTTATAACTTTTGGATTAATCAACGACGAAACAAATTTCTATTTGACTTAGTTTTTGGCAATACAAGGTTGTTTCATGAAATATCAGAGACTGTCCATATTGTCAAACTGCCTCGAAAAACACAGAACACGTAAGGATGGCCTTATGGGAGTAATTTGGAGAACGGCAAACACATCAAAATGAGGAAAAGTAGACCTTTTTTTAGTAATATAGCAGCGCATATACTCAGCGATCTTAGATAGATGAGCGTCAACGTGAAGCGAACTTAATTGAAAAGAATTAAATCGTATAGAGTATGCTGTTTCCAAGATGACCTCCGCGAAGTAAGCGGTAGCACGGGCCACAAATCTGTCTATTCAGGTGGTGGTTTTAGTCGGTAAAATTCCGGCACTACCAATGAGAGTCGGCCCATTGGTACCTGATGCAATGGATGGTAGAAACATCCAACGCAAGAAAATAAAAATACAGTGGAAACAGAATCGAGTTCCAAACAGCCGACAGAACAATATAATAAAACCTTTAGAAAGTCAATACGGCGTTGTACGAGGCAGTCTTACGTCATACGATACGATAAATCAAAGTTCGCAACATACCAACATCGATAGTGGATATCCCACAGACTACGTGTATCAGAATGTGCAAAAAAGTAAAGTATATGGAGCTTATATCCCAGTGGAAGTTTGAAGCAAGAATTATGGTTTCACTCGAATATAGCTTTATGATAGAATATATATCTATATGTGTGCCCGCACCCTCAAAGTGCGAGAACAGCTTCAAAGGTAATAAAACCCCGAACAAACCTCACCCAACCCATATAATCAAAGAATGCAGTTGCGAATGTTTATTGGAAAAAAAACCCAGTCCGTACATAAGTTTCATTTACAATTTCCCTCTCCCGGGTGTCTCATTTTCAACCAGATACACAAACCACCATAGACACCTGTTGACGCCACCAAAAGATGTCACCGCACACATTGAAAAGAAAAACTTTGTACTTGAATCCATTTGACGCCAAACGCTCAAGGCCATCCCACTCATCCATCGGCAGAACAAATCGATATCTCTTGCTCATGGCCTAAAGCACTTTTCATCATCACTTAAATGACATGACACTGCGTCAAAATCACATCAACAAACTAACTGATAGTGCCTACATACCTTTGAGCGCTTCTTCGAAACTTCCCCTGGACGGCAACGGACATTCAACGGACAGGTAGACGGACGCACCACTTCACCTCACTTTCACCTGATCTTCCCCAACGAAATGCAATTATGGAATGTTGGACGACGATTATTTTAAACTCAAAACGAATTTCAAACAAGAAAACTGAAGGAGTTCAAGTTCACGCGTGTGTTGTGCATTTTGCGGTGACTCAGATAAATGATTATCTGAACAAAACTAGGAACCTCAGGTCAGTGCGAACTGTGTTATTTGGAATTTGGACGCGATTCTCTGCAAAAGCATTCAGTGTGGGCCGGAGAGACTATGACGTGTTGGGTATACAATCACAATCAGCTGTTAATTCAAAGAAATTCTATTCATCGATCTAAGCGCCATCTAGTCATATTAAGAGAACTTTTACTGATAACCAAAAACTGTCACTTTCTAAATGAAGTTTGACAGTTTCAGCGTCGAAGTGTTTTTGCCTGTTTTCTTGTGCGAAAGTTTGTTTTTTCCAGTTCCTTTTTTCTTTATTATTCCGCGGAGTTTTATTTCAATCTGTTGATCATATTCTCCCCAAAGGTGAGTCGTTTATTGTTTAATTGTTTTTTTTAAAGAAAATTTGTTGAAATTTCTCGTATTCACCATGTATTGTTGAATATTTTATGTGATAAAATGTGGTTGTGTTTAGTTCGAGTTTGGGGGTGATTCAATCAATTTTAAATGCAGTTTTGAGACAAAAAAGTGTAAATTCTTTGTTTGAATGTGTTTCGCAATGAAATAAGTTAAATTATTGCTGGATTAGTTTGTAGTCAGAGTTTGCGGGGAATTGAAAACCACTTCTTTGTTGTGGCCGCCTAGTAAACAATTGTGTTGCCGTGGTGCAATTAAAAGCGGTGTGAGTAATAAAATACTAAGTAGTGAGTATGGTGTGCTTATCAAATGTTTGCCTTGTTTATGCAATGTGTTATGTGTTTGGCAAAAAACAAGCTTCTTGGAGTACTTCAAAAACATATTTTCGGACACGCAGCAGTACCCAATTTCCATTTGGCAAATATTTATGAAATTGGCGCTGCCAGTTCGCGTCGTTTCTCTAAAATTGTTTGATCTACACATGCATATGGACATAGCTCAGCATGAGGAATCAGTTGCCGAGCTGACAAATGGTTTAGCGTGTGAACATTTTTTCAAACCGTGTCGAGAAAAATGTGTACAATTTAAGCTGAAAACACATCGGGATACGAACAGACGAAACAATTTTTGTTTTAACACACCAACCGACACACAATGTGTTTGGTGTGTGTTAAGAAAAGACAAAACTGAGTTTGCGACTTATTTATTTATTGTGAAGTCCGTTCCACATTCTCAACGAGAAAACTCTCAAATAAATAAAAGGCAGTGCAACAATAACGAAATAACTTTCCAGCTATCAACAACGAGGTCTATTTTTTTCTGTTTCGTCTTGTCCTTTTGTTTTGTCGCATGCGTTTTGTGCTGAGTCATAATCAACAACGACGCTGGTTTGAAACATATTTCTGCATTTGGTGTGCTTTGGTCGTATGAAAAGTCATGTGTTTTCGATAACCAGTCATGAAACACATCGAGTCAAAAACTGGACACGACTTTATATTAAGTTTTCAACATAGTACGCTGCCCTCAGTATACAAATTTCTTATCGGCCGTAAAGCCTCTGGAGAAATCTTCCGGAATGCTTCACAGCACCCCGTCGAAAAACTGTTTCCTCTCATCTCAGCCTTCAGCATATGGAAGATAAAAAAAAAGTTGGCCGGGGCCGAGAGACACAACAAATAGGTTGCACGACAAACGCGCAGGAGGATTAACGTGAAGCAAGAACTAGTCGCCCTCCTCTTTTATTAGATGGTGCTACAGTCCGGAATGCACCAGAGCTTCAGATAACATTCTATTTCAGCTAGCGCGATTTTTTGCCAGCTGGATCGAATTCCGCACATGACGTTGGCTGAGGTAACCGTACACTTGTGCCCACTACTTAAGACGAGGTCATTATCTATTGCGTTGTCCATCCCGAAAAAATCTCTGGGCTAGGATGCTGGTGTCCATGCGCTCAAGCTGAACTAGTGTGCATGTGCATGTACAGCCCGTGTTAATGTCGTTTTTTATTGCCTGGGAGAGGGTTTTACTATTCAATTGGCTGCTAACCCTAAAGAAGCAGCCATTAGCAAGAGTACTCTTCGCATGATTTACGCTCGTGTGTCGTTCTCTGAGTTAATAGCGGAGTCTCCATTGTACCTTGTCACTTGTCGTGACGATTTGTCCTTGACGCCGATATGTGTAACTCTTTGTTGACAGCTTACACTCTGGTTTTCTGTCGTTGACCGCTAAACTTATTTTCGCCGTTCTGCTTCAATGTCGTGTGCGTATGCGGGTAATTGCCTTTCAAGAACGATATTAAAAAAACCACATGACAATTTGGTTTTGTCATTACCAGCCTTGATGCAGTAGCATGCATTCCTCATCATAATCGAATGAATTTGGCAAGGGTGCCAAAATAAAAAGCGGCTTTGTGTAGTTCATCTGCATAAATGCTGTCATATGCGGGATTCTATCAAAGGCTTTGTTGAAATTGGTGGCAATCAAATCAACTTCACTTCGAGATTCTAGTGCATATAGATTGCTTGATACGAATTGCGTAAGGTTGGTGGTTGTAGATCTATCTTTGAGAAATCCGTGCTGGTTTTGGAAAGCGTTATGTCATAAATAATGTTCTCAAAAAGTTTAGGTATGCAGGACAATTTAGCAATTTGTCGATAGTTGGATAGTTTTTTTATGTAGGGGAATAATAAAATACCTTTTCCAGGTTGAGGGAAATAATCCCTGGGTGATAGAAAGCTGAACGAGAGCTGCTAGAGGTTGGGTAAGGTACATTTCACATTTCCTTAAAAATATAGAGGGAAGATCATCAGGGCCAGCAGAATAATCAACTTTATCTTTAACTTGCTCTAAAGCTATAATACACAGATTCCAAAGTTGTTTGTGGGCAGCTATTTCAGTAGGAAAAGTAAGAGTGGTCTGGCTCTTGGGAATGGATGACGATCGCTTGGTTAAAAAAAATTGCGAAAAGATTTGAAATAATTTCGTGATCGCCAGAGGACTTACGAGTATCAAGAAAATTTAGAAATGATGGATTTACTTTTAGTTTTGGTAATTTGAAAGAGTCGTTTGGGGTCGAAAATGAGTGTGTGGTTCATTCTGTTTAAATAGTTGTCGTAGAGAGATTGGCAAAGTACAGAGAAATTTATTTGGGCAGACTGCATTTAAAGGCGATTTTATGGTAAGTTAGTACAGATCGCAGCTCTTGGAGGTGAAGACTAGGAGAAATATAAAATAGACTCGAGACGAGTGTGTATACCTGGAAGTACTCGTACACCGCCACATATGATAGATCCTCCTCTTTATCTAGACCATCTTCACGGTGTACATCGAAGTCTTGGGATTTATATTCTCAATATTATGGGTGAAATTGGTTTCTGTGAGTTTCGCAGAATCTGAGATTTAAGATATACGAGGGGTGTTCAAAAAGTAATGTTACTATATTTGTATAAAAAAATATTTATTTATTCATCAATACTATTGTTTTCCCCTTCAAAATAATCCCCCTCAGATCCTGGAAGCACTTCTCTTAATCATTTTTTTGGTATAGCTTTGAGCTCTTTCAACGATGTCGTGTTTATATCTGTTATCGTCGCAAATCTCCTTCTTTTCATATGTCTCTTCAGTTTTGGGAAAGGAAAAAGTCGCATGGGGCCAAATCCAGTAAATATGACCCTTTTGAGCAAGTCAGCATCATCATTGATGTCATTCAAGAGCTCCTGAGCGATGCTCATGCGACGGTTCTTCTGATCAAAATTAAGATGTTTCGGAACAAACACACACGCCTCATGCCCAAAACATCCGAAAAAATTGCACAACACGAGCCAATCGATATGTTAACATCTTCGGCAACTTCTCTTATGGTAACTCGACGATTTTCCAAAACAATTTTCTTCACAGCTTTGACGTTATCACCTGTTGATGTGCTGGGGCGTCCAGATCGAGGTTCGTCATTGGCATCTTCGCGGCCATCTTGGAAGAGCTTGTACAACTTTTATAATTTTTTTTTATTTAGAGCAGAGACACCGTATGTCACTCTCAACATTTCAAGTATTTTAGAGCACTTGATTCCATTTTTTACACAAAATTTGATGCAAATTCTTTGCTTCATTTTTTATAATAATTGAAATTGACGAGCACACCAAAACACGTTTAACCTTTCTATCTGTCAGGAGCACACTTAGTATGCTATATACTTGTGAACATATATTCGGCACATGTGTTCACCAAAAAATAATTTGGTAATCGAATGTAACATACGTTCCCCGCGAAATTTCAAAAGACACCTTACTTTTTGAACATACCTCGTATAGCAGAAATTCTGTTACATTTTGAAAGTAAAGGGACAGACATTTAGGAGGCTTCGGCGATGGTTATTGGTAGATGGTAGTTTTGAAACTAAACCGGATTCTTTGAAGATGTATTATGCGTTTTTAACTTACGTGAGCCGCAAAAAAGGAAAGATCCGTAGTCACATCATCGGGAGTCATATCTAATTGCTCATAAAAAACGTATAAAAAGTTGTCGCAGATCTTAATAATTGGTAGGGAGGACCTATACCGCCGATACAGACAGAGTTTAGATTATCATTTATGATAGATAGACGGGATATAAACGAACATTATCATATAATATGCGGTGTCTTAATCGAGATAGAACATACCAGCCATCCTTTCCTTAATCGATAAACTACTTGGTTAACTATGTATGGAGGAAGTATGGGGTTTAAAAAAGAAGATAGTATGGTATTAGGGTGGGAGTCTGGCGTAGATATAAAGGGAGGAGAGAGTAAGTTATGTTTAAAGACGATCAAGAATAAAAGATACACGTTTGGGAATTGGGTTGGTGTGGAAGAATGTATTAAAGCGACTGGCAGAGGAAGAAGTGAGTAAAGGAATGTCCCACCTTTAAAGCTCCAATTTGGATCGGGAGCTTGTTTTTTAGGAGTTGGTTTTTTTTCTTTTAAGAGTTAGGATTAGAATTTGACATAAGAATCCGTATTGGGGTAGGCTTAATAATAACATAGATCTCTTAGTATCCTTGCGATGTTTGTTGATTCCTGTATTCGGTTTGAATCTTTCCATAATGACGTCGGAAGAAGGATTGTTTCCTAGTTGATTCATATTTTAACAGGATGCTTACCTTGAAATTTGACGGCATGTGCTGACATCGATTTTAAATTTTAATTTAAAAAAAACTATCATAGTTAGCCTGGTGCGATCGAGTTGTGTACCTCTTGTTTAAAAGGTAACTGATTCAGCCTTGTTGAATTTGTTCAACTTTTTTATTCTTTGGTTCCACTCCGAAAGTGTCCATAGGACACCGAATCGTGAGATTGTGGGTTCAGAAGTTGGTGTAGTAGCATCAATTTACAAAGAAGGTTGTGGTGGAAGAGAAGATGAAGATGGGCTGGGATTGCACCGGTATATCGTCAATTTTACAAATATCTAAAATATCATTCTTCGTACATCAATGATTTGGCAGCCAATGGCTTCTTTTGCAAGGTCAACGTTTTTCGACGCCTGAAAAAGCGGTTGAAGCGTTTAAAAAGCATGTTTTGGAGTTACCTCGTTACCTGTATTGATTCTCATGGTGAGTATTTTAAAATACGAGGGCTGTTTGATGAATAGCCGCATTAGAAATGCAACATCTCCGTATAGTACAACTTTTGTTGGCTTGCAAAATAATCCTCCGCGGCGGCGATGACTTTCTTGTTCGACACGTACTTCTTTCCGACGAGCGGTCTCTTAAGGTTGCGGAACAAAACGAAATCGCAGGGAGCCAAATCCGGAGAAAACGGAGGATGGGTGAGCGATTCGTATTGCAATTCGACCGATTTGGCGGTGGCGACTGCGGAAGTGTGAGCTGGTGTGTTATCGTGGTGGAAGAGCACAATTTTTCCGTCAAATGTGGTCTTTTTTTTTTCAAATCGGCTTTGAATCAGTCCAATAAATTGACGTAGTATGCTCCTGTGATTGTTTTTCCCTTTTCCAAATAATCAACATGGATTACATCTCGCGCATCCCGAAAAACGGTGGACATCGCCTTTCCGGCCGAAGGCACGGTCTTCGCCTTCTCTGGAGCACGTTCACCGGTAAAACACATTGTTTCGATTTTTCTTTGGTCTCTGGTGTGTACCAATGAATCCATGTCTCATCGACGGTCACGAAACGACACAGAAACTCCTCCGGATTTCGATTAAGCAGGGCGAAGCACGTCTTTGAAGTGGCCCCACGATTGCGTTTGTTCTCCGGTGTGAGCAAATGCGGCATCCATCGCGCGAACAGCTTTCTAATCCCCAAAATCTCGTGCAGGATATGGCTAACACATTAAGTTGTGTTAGCCGACTCGCGAATTTTCACTCAACGGTTCCCCAATACAAGATCATGGATTTTGTCAACCGTTTTTGGCTACATGGGCGCGGTTCATCAAAAACCGCCGTGCGGTTTTACGGGAAGATGAATGGGTCTCATATACACCATCGAGAATGGGCTTGATCTCCTCGCAGGTTTTGCCACTCAAAAACAAGAATCGGATCACGGAGCGATACTGCTCTTTTTCCATGGTCGCAAAAAACACTAACACGATGTTTTGAAATGGAAGTCAGAACAAAACGAAGCGACGGATTGTCAATATTGACAAACTTTTACAAGTGGGCTAAAAGAGGTTATAATGGTACACTAATTTTTACTCAGTAGAGTCACCCATCGTCCAAACCGGGTACTCATCAAACAGCCCTCGTACAATAAAACCATTTTCGATGATAAATATTTGTTTTTACTTGGTTTTCGCTAAACTTAAGCAGCAACCTTTGTATAGATCTCAGAATTGGATAATCTTTACCAAGAAATATTTGTAACATGTTAATTTAAGAAAAATAATACAAAACTCTTCGAGCTCTGCAGTTTTAATGTGAATGCATTCAATCAAGCGTGAGGTTTGATTTTCAATAGGCTTTTTTTTGACAGATCATGCGTGACTTCTATCAAACTGCTTTGCCATTTTTGTTCAGTATCTTTTGGCAAGCTATCATGGAAAGACTCACATCACAACAGCGTCTCCAAATTGTTCAGTTGTATTACGAAAATCAGCGTTCTGTGAGAAATGTTTTTCGTGCGATTCGAGGAACTTACGGTGCGCATAATCGACCTAATGAAACCATTATCACGAAAACCATTCGCAAATTTGAGTCCCAGTTTACATAAGTGAATGATACTCGACGGGTTAGACTACATCCAGCACGTAGTGAAGAGACTATAGCAGCTGTAGCTGAGAGTGTACGCGAAGACCGTGACGAATCGATTCGTCGTCGTTCTCAGCAACTTGGCTTGGCGTATTCGACAACTTAGCGTATTTTACGTGAGGTTTTCGGCCTAAAAGCGTACAAAATTCAACTTGTGCAAGAATTTTGTGCAGTGATGAAGCCCATTTCTGGCGCAATGGATACGTTAATAAACAAAATTGCCGTATTTGAGCTAATGAGCAAGCCGAACAGTAACAAGAGCTACCATTACATCCATTAAAAACAACGGTATGGTGTGGTTTATGGGCTGGTGGAATCATTAGTCCATATTTCTTCAAAAATGAGGCAAATCAGAATGTTACTCTTAATGGTAACCGTTATCACGCCATGTTAACGGACTATGTGCTTTCTGAAATTCAAGCACATGGTCTCGGTGAGCTCTGGTTTCAACAAAACGGCGTTACGATCCATACAGCGCGTGAAACAATGGACTTGTTGAGAAATCATTTTGGTAAGCACTGAATTTCAAGTTTTGCTACGATAAATTGGCCGCCTAGATCGTGCGATATCACACCTTTGGACTATTTTCTCTGGGGATATGTAAAGTCTCAGGTCTTCAGGAATAAGCCAACTTCGATTGACGCCTTGGAAGCCAACATTACTCGCGTTATGCTCGAGTTACCAGTCGCTATGCTCAAACGAGTCGCCCAAAATTGGACCTTCCGAATGGACCAATCATGATATCATTTTCAAAAAGTAATATATATGCCATGAATTGTTCTTTTAACCGATGATAAAAATTGTAAGTTCACTTTCAAATTTATGTGTTTTATTTTACATTATAAATCAAACCTCACGATGAATCACCCTATACATGAGTGTCTTACTAGGTGGAGTGAAAAGTAAACTTTTTGACCGCCAGAATGCGCAGTCCGTTTATATTTAGGCAGACATGCCAAATTTTAGTGTGATACTGTCTTTAGTTTTGTTTTGACAGCTGATTGTTGTTGACGTGCTTGGCATCATGTTGAGTATGGACAAAAACGATTTTCGTTCTCTCATAAAACATTATTTCTTGGAAGGCAAAACGGCGAAGGAAACAAAAGAAAAGTTGGATAAATATTATGGGGCTAATGCTCGATCAGATGACACTGTCAAATATTGGTTTCGAGAGTTTCGTGTTGGCCGCAACTCCACTACCGATCAAGGTTACAGAGGACAATATCAAAAAAATACATGAAATGGTGTTGGCTGACCGGAAAATGAAGGTGCGTGAGCTAGCAGATACCACAATGATTAGTTCAGAGCGCACACGCCATATTTTGGGCAATATTCTGCATATGAAAAAGTTATCCTACCGCTGGGTGGCTCGCATACTCACTCCTGACCAAAAACACGGACGCGAGAGCAATTTGAAAGAGTGTTTGGACTTGGTGAAGCGGAATCGGGCGGACTTTTGTCGTCGATTGGCAACTGTTGAACATCAGAGAGCAGAATGAGTGCCCGGCAATGGAATGAAGCCGACACGAGTGCTCCGAAGCGGCCGAGGTAGGCTCGATGTGTCGGAAAGGTTATGGCGTCGGTTTTCTGGAATTGTCATGGCATACTCTTCGTGAACTACCTCGAAAAACGAAAAACCATAACCAGCGAGTATTACTGTGCATTATTGGGGCGATTGAAGGCCGAAATCGCTGCAAAACGGCCTCATATGAAGCGAAGAGCATCGCACAAGAGCATCGCAACCATGGCTAAAATCAATGACTTACGGCTCCAATTGCTGTCGCATTCACCGTATTCGGCCGATTTGGCTCCCTAGGACTATTATCTCTTCCCAAACCTCAAAAGATGGCTCATCAATAAAAAATGCAGCGAGGAAATCATCGACGCCACGGAGGAGTATTTTGCGGACGGGAGCAAGAAGTTGGAAAATTTTTTTCATTCCCTGTGATCTTCATCCAATTACCCAATTTAAATATGACCTTAACATTAACTATTCAGCTCGTTGTCAAGTGATTTAAATGGCTTTATAGCGTTTCCCGGCAAAGGGCGAAGTGTCAACGTTGTTATGCATTATAGACACATTGTTACTTTTTTTTAATAAGCAACAACAAATTTACTTAATGTATTTAATTACAACGTACATATTAATATTAAACTAGTACCTGTGGCTGTGTGTCTATTATAGATTCCGACTCATTATATGGTACAACACTTCTGATGTGGAATATTCCAAAGTCCTATTAAGTGAATCTAATTGAATTAAATGCGGAAATGTGGTAATCGTGTTCCACATTTCAAATAATACATATCCGGGATCGATTTAATTATATTTACTTGCCACCAACAATTTTAGTAGGCTCTTACTAACCTAAAAATAAAGCGCTAATCCAATTAAACCGGCATCACTAGAGTTACTTAATAGAAAATAAGTATTCTAATAATTAAAGGGCTTAACTACACGTATTTTCCCATTATTTTACTGAATTACCAGATTGTATCAAACAATTCATTGCAAACACGTAATTGTGTTAAGTCTTTTCGTTAGCACAAGGTTGTGCTTAGGCAACAAATGTGTTTGAAGTGAGAACTACCAATTAATGTTGCAAAAGTGATAATAGATGGAAATTTTTAGAAGAAATTCTTAGAACTTTGTATGTACGACACAAGACATCGACTTTTGAGGAGCATGCTTTTATTCCATCCAGTTGCATTACTTCATTGAGTCATAATTGAGATTCAATTCCATAACATGAAATATCAGTGATGCCTTTTTCTAGTGGCACGGGTCTGTTGAATTATGAAATGTGAATAATGACAAAGATGATCGGACTGATAACAAACAGCACGTTTAATATTGGGTCTATAACTTAATTCATGCGGTTTGCTAAGAGATGGCGTTACTTGTATTATTCCATTGGAACATGCGTTGGATAGCTACTGTCATTGTACGTCATTTCAGTATATGTCATTCATTTAAAGCGTAAACAACAAAAAAATTTTTTCTCACTCAAATCTGTCGAACTTTGTGCCTGAAAAAGTGTTTTTGTGGGGAGTTCTTCATGAAGAAAACTGCTGCCGAAAGTCATCGTATTTTGGTGGAAGTTTATGGTGAACATGTACTAGCTGAGCGAACGTGTCAAAAGTGGTTTGCACGATTTAAAAGTGGTAGTTTTGGCTTGGAAGACGATGAACGATAATGCCCAGGACAGCAAAAAAAGTTTGAAGATGAAGATCTGGAAGCATTACTCCATGAAGATTGTTGCCAAACACAAGAAGAGCTCGCAGAATCTTTGGGTGTCACTCAAGCAGCCATTTCAAAACGTTTAAAAGCAGCTGGATATATTCAAAAGCAAGGAAATTGGGTTCCACATGAACTCAAGTCGAAAGACGTCGAAAGGCGGTTTTGCATATCCGAAATGCTGCTGGAACGCCACAAAAGGAAGTCATTTTTGCATCGGATTGTTACTGGTGATGAAAAATCATCAGCCAAATCAACGGCAAAGCCGAATATCCATAGCGCGAAGATAATGCTCTGTATTTGGTGGGATCAGATGGGTGTGCTGTATTATGAGCTGCTAAAACCGGGTGAAACCATCAATGGACAACGCTACCGAGCACAATTAATCCATTTGAAGAGAGCAGTAGCCGAAAAACGCCCGGAATATGCGACCAGACACGAGGCAATAATTTTCAATCATGACAACGCTCGGCCCCACATTCCTATTCCGGTTAAGAACTATTTGGAAAACAGTAGATGGGAAGTCTTACCCCACCCGCTTTATAGCTCAGACCTTGCCCCTTCTGACTACCATTTGTTCCGGTCGATGCAGAACGCCCTCACTGAAATACGGTTCACATCAGAACAGAATATCAAAAATTGGCTTGATTCATTCTTGGCTGCCATATAATAGTTCACAGTTCACAGCTGATACTTTGTGCTTTGTGAATATGACTAGACAAGTAGGATATTTATACGACCATACACGTTATACAATTGATCATTTACTCAACAAATATTCTATTAACTCATCTAAATCCGGATAGCTTTGGTTTACATAACTAAAGAAATAAATTTGTTTTAGATACACCTTTCTGAGTGTTATTTTGTCAGCTTTAAGAAAACAATATTTGCAGTCGTTCTCAAAGTATGAATGTTGATATAACGAAATTGACGAAGTTCTAAAGCTTTGAATGCAAATATATGGAAATGAGGTACAATTTTATGAATTCAATTAGCAGTGACTTAACAAATCAATAGTACCGGTACGGTATGTAAATTATAGAAACATTCAACAGTTCAGTCATAGCAAATTTGAATTTAGTGAAGCTTTTTCAATTCGTTATGGTTTACATCACATTAGCGCCTAGGTAGCACATTATCAGACTAATGAAGCGTAAATTTCAAAAGCATACAGCAACAACTTTAATGGCAAAGTGCCAGAGAAAAACATGAAATCGTTTCAGAATTCTTTGCAGGTAAATTGAAATATTCAATACTTTGTTTACATGATTCTATTTCCTCTCATCTTTTAGCCATATTAGGAGCGAAAAGATATGAAGGAAATAGAGAATAATCGTTGAAATGAAGTCAACGGATGTTTTAAAGGATGTTTCCATAAGAGGTGTAGGACTTGAAAGGAATGTTATTGTATTCTTGATACACACAGGGTTTGCATATGATGACAGATGTCATTTATAAATTTGGGAAATTTACTATGGAAAGGTGAAACAGTGAAAGAAAAACGATTTACGAAAATTCACGATCAATTGCGGCAATGATACGAGAAATTTGTGCTAATTTTCCACGTAATCATGTGCCTTTCGAAACATGTGTGCGCAACATAATCGGAAACTCTCAAAAGATGAGCTGAGTACAAGATGCGAAGGCGCCGACATTCAATAGAAAATATCGCCCCATTAAGGGAAAGTGTCGAAAACGCAAAAACACCTTCATTTGTCATTGTTCTCGTCATTAGTCACACTGCATCGAATCGACCGCCAGCATCGCCATACGTTCTCTATGTTAATTGGGTCCTGGAAAACATGCATTCCGACATGGTCGAATATTGGCCTCGAGCTCGTCCAAAGTGATTGGTTTGTTAGCATAGACTAAGGACTTGACGTAGTCCCAAAGTAAATAATCGAGTGTTGTCAAATCGCATAATCGCGGCATCCTTGTATGATATATCGATGTTGTCGAGCTCTAACCACAGAAAGTCGGCTAACATCGTTCTATATCTGAGACCATTGACGGTAATGCTGTATTCTTTTTTATTTCGAAAGAAATAAGGTTCGATGATGCCGCCATGCCATAAACTGCACCAAACAATCAATATGTGTGGATGCATTGATGCTTGGCCGCCATGTTTTGTTGTCATAGCCGCTGAGTTAAAAATGAGCCTCGCCCGAGAAGATCACTGCGTTGTCTATTGTCGTCCGGCTTCAATTCTTGTGTCAGCAAAAGGTCCAAATGAGCCCAGTAGACTCTCCAACCCTTTTTCGGCTAATATAGTAGACGATCCAATTTTCGTCCTGTAATCATTCGCTTTAAGAATGGATTGTTTTCTTTTTATTTGGTGAGTTTACGCCTCTCGTCAAATGAATTGAAGGCTTCCTTTGGACACTTTTAGAACGGTAGCAAGCTCCCGAATCGTTGAATTGTACCAATGCTTTGATTTTACCCTCGTCAATCTCCGAACGCCTGAATATTTGCCGTGCATTAGTATGCTTTGCAAGACCTTACATAGCCCCACATGAGGTAATCGATTGGCACTACCTCGGTGGTCAATTCATTGGTCCAATTCGCGAGAAAATATTGTCATTGAATCAAATCCTCCTGGAACCACATATGGTCCAGATTAATTCCGTCCATACTTTCCAAGCAACAATCAGTGATCATTGTCCGGTAAGTTGATTGTTATTGTTGTTGATTGGATGTTAATTGTTACGCGAGTTTATCTTTGGATAAATAAGGACACATCATGCCATCAGCGTGGATGCCATCCAAGTAGTGCATTTCGTGTATGTTATTGAATTTTTTAAGTCTCTTCTGGATTTGGCTCAATCCAACAATAGCAATTGTGTTTCTTCACAAGTTCATTGGGTTACAAGTAAGCCTCGTCACTAAATACCAATCATAAAAATAGGGGTCGTCTTCAAGCTTTTTTTATCTTTTTCTGTCAGAGCAGAGCATTAGTCCATTTTGTCACTTATGCCTAGAAAATGTGGTTAGAAAAAGCATATTAATCCGTTGACGATGCTAGTAACCAGTCTACAGCATTTCTTAGTGTGGGACAGTAGGAAAGTTGCTAACCATCAATGACGAGGGGTGTCCAGGAGAGTCATGCTATCTGGAGTTATGCTCATATGAAACGCAACTTTCAATAAAAGCCGTAACCAAGGATGCAATGCAGGTTTTTGGGAAACGCTTCTCTGCAACTTGCCTAGCAAATTCATTCATTTCATTTCTCATGAACCCATCGTGACCTGTAGGCCAAATAAAATTCAGCATTCCGACTGCGTTTATTCTCAATGTTCAATGTATGACGTTAAAATCGTCCTAGGCGATTTTAATTCCAAAATTGAAAAGAAGGACATCTTTGGTAGCGGAATCGGAAGACAAAGCCTACAAGACACCACGTCTGGAAACGGACTTAGGCTAATCGATTTCGCTGCGGGACGTAACGTTACTATAGCAAGCACACGGTTTCACCTCAATATTTACAAGGGAACATGGCGGACACCAGATCAGCAAACTATCAACCAGATTGATCATGTTGCGATTGGCGTAAGGCACTCCTCAAGTATTTTAGATGTCCGAACATTCAGAGCGGCCAACATAGACTCAGACTGCAGCAAAGGTACGTTTACGGATATCTTAGACGACATAACAATGGGGAAATACTATAAGGAGATCCAACGTTGAATGGTTGCAATCGCAGCAAGCCACCAGAACCTTTGCGGATCGCGTAGTCCTCGACCTCTCTAGAAGTCCTTTGCAGCCAGCACCAAGTGCTGAAGACCAGTGGCTTAGATGCCGAAAAGCCATCAGAAATTCTGCAACTGATGTGCTGGGTTTCACCCGCCCACCACCATAAAATCCCTGGTTTGATAAAGAGTGCCGGCAAGTAGCGAGAAGCGAGAAGCGCGCGATCAAGGAAATACAGAGGTGCTACTCCAGGAATAATTTTCGGAAGTTCTACTAAAAGGCAAAAAGAACATGTCAGGGTAAAAAGACCCGAATGGAAACAAGGAAACCTTGTAGTATATTAGAGTCACACTCGGTGCTGAGGATATGGAAAAACTATTACTGGAGACTGCTAAACGGCGAAGACGACACAAATTCCGCTGTCAGCCGAACAAAATGAAGTGTTTAAGGTAGCAGGAGATGACTTGGTAGAGAGCTATGCACCAACTTATTTCTTAGATTTGGTCCGATGAATGTATGCCTGATGAATAGAACCTCAGTTCACAGGGAGACCCTCTAAACTGCATCAACTATAGAGGTATCAGTTTCCTTAACATCACATATAAGATCTTGTCTGCCGTATTGTGCGAGCGCCTGAAACCATCTATCAATCATCTGATTGGACCCTATCAGTGAGGTTTTAGGCCCGGTAAGTCCACAATTGACCAAATATTTACACTACGTCATACCGTGGAGAGAACCCAAGAAGTTTATCCTTGCCAAACTGGTCCGCTTGTGCAGGATGACAATGGAGAAAGTTCGCTGCTGCACCAAGGTCGGGAACGCCCTCACCGAGATTTGATGTCAAAAAAGCGACAGCGAACTGTTACTGGTACATTTGCGAGTATAGAAACAGAAGCGACGAATCAGCCAGAATGTCACAATCGACTCGACTTGGCTCTGCTATCACATCTGAAAACTACATCTCTTCAGAAATCAAACGGAGAATAATGCTTGGTAATCGCTGTTTCTTCGGGCTGAGAAGGCAACTATGTGGTAAAACCATCTCCTAAACAACTAAGGAAAACCTATATAAGAACCTTGTAATCCCAGTCCTGTATGGATCCTTTGTAAAGCGTCGTTTTGAGAGAAAAATTCTTCGTAAGATATTTGGTCTCGCATGCGTTAACGGGTACTGGAGGAAACGATTCAACAGTGAATTCTACGAGCTGTACAGCGACATCGAATTGGGCGTTTAAGATGGTTGAGACATGTAAAGCGAATGAATACCAACGCTCCAGCCCGCAGAATCTTCGATTCTAATTCGCATGGTCAACACAGTAGAGGAAGGCATCGCCTTAAATAGGATTTAGAGCTATTCGAGAAGACCTAAATATCATACATTCGTTTCCTAACTCAGTCTGGTCATAACGTATTTTGCATTTTCGCAACAAAAAGAGTTCTGGTTCAATCTCATCAAAACTCCAGTGCGTGTTGTACCAAAGACCAATTTGTTTTAAACGAAAGTTGGCCTTGAGGGTGCATCGCACATGATATGTATACCAAAGGGAAGAAGATTGATTGACATACTAGAGAAAGTCCCTACACAAATATTTAGAAGCCCTGTAAATCTAGATGATCCTCGTCGGTGACAGGCGCCATTTGTTGCCGTAATAAGAACAATTCTAGTTTTGAGAGGATTGACTTAAAGCTCAATTCAAACTCAATCCACGAACTTCTGTTGCAAGCCGTGGTCTCTTGGCATTAGTTCCAACAGCAGCTGGAACTTACACAGGTGTAGGCAGAGATCTTTTCGTAAAATGTTTCATAAAATGAACGGACGAAGACCACACTGTTGTGATCGAGGCTAAATAGACAATCCCACATCTACCGTTACACTTCCACTTACAGCGGCTACAGTTTCTTTTGCGTTGTTAGCTTTGCGTTAGAGTATAAGTGGTATCTACAATAGGACGAATGCCTATTTCAGCTGGTTGACTATAGGGATCAAAGAAATCAAACGTAACATAATCTTGTATACGTTTTGTGGATTGAAGAATAATTTTCAAAATAAATTTGAATGATATCCAAGTGTTTTTCTGGTATTCCTATAGGAACATTTATTATTTAAAGCAGCCTTTAGAAAGTTTATTTATGTATACCACCTTGATCAAAAAGTTCCCGGTGGCGTCACCGTGTGGCGCTTCCATTGTTTCGATTTGAGTTCTGTTTTGACATTCCCTCTAAATCTTAGCGTCATAGCTTGACATTTGCAAAAGTTACGTAGCCAAGAGTACATCTATATCTGTTTGTGTTGGCAATTTTTTACAATTTCAGAAATGGATTTAAATTTGCAATAACGAACCTGTAATAAATTTTGCAAAAAACGGATTTAATGGTGCGCGAACGTTGGAAATGTTGGTAAAGTGTTTCGGCAACGATTCTCTAAAGAAAACGGTCGTTTACCAATGGCACGAGCGATTCAAAAGTGGTCGTGAGTCAATCGAAGATGATGAATGCAGTGGCAGACCGTCGACATCGAAAACCGCCGAAAACATTGATGAAGTAAAAGAAATGTCAATTAACCATCAAAGAGATAGCGGAGGACTTGAACATTGCTTATGGATCCGTCCAAGACATTTTGGTTAATGATTTGGGTTTCCGTCGTGTAGCAGCAAAGTTGGTGCCAAAAGACCTCAATTTCATGCAAAAAAGAGACTGTGTTGACGTCGAAAAAGAGATGATTTGCGAGGCTGAATCCGATCCCACATTCATCAAAAGGATCATAACTGGAGACGAGACGTGGGTTTATGAGTACGACACACAATCCAGACATCAGGCAAGTGAATGGCGTTCACCAGATGAGCCGAGACCAAAAAAACCCCGTCGTTTTCATTAAAAAAAGAAGGCAATGGTTTTCAAGGATTACAACGGTGTAGTGCGTCATGGATTTTTGCCAGAACGCCAGACAGTAAACAAAGAATATTATTTGGGAATTATGAGACGTTTGCGTGAAGCAGAAAATAGGTGGACTTTGCACTATGATAACGCGCCGTCGCACAGTGCCATCATTATTCGTAATTTTTTGACGAAAAATGCAACAAATACCATCCAGCAGCCCCTGAATTCACCTGATTTGGCTCCCTGTGACTTCTTTTTGTTTAATTGAGTTAAAAAAAAAAACCACTACGGGGAACGCGTTAGAGCAGCCGAGAGGAAGTAATGGAAACATCGCAGGAAGCACTGATGGACATACCGAAAACCGAATATAAAAAATGTTTCGAGGTTTGGATGGATTACTTTGAATTTTCTTAATAAATTCAAAAACTTTTTGATCAAGGTTGTATATCTCGTTGCGTTTCAAACATCCGTAAAGCTTTCGGTATAAAAGTTTTCCATTCACTCATATAAGAGACATGCTTTAGTTCAAATTTGGTTATCACTCAAAAGAAATATATAAATGAGGACGATTTTTATTTAGATAAGGATTGCTATCAAAGGTTAATGCCACACGAGCAATGAGGAAGAATTTTTTCTTAATTAAATATAGGTATACTCGTGTCCGTATCAAGTACATCTAACATCAGAAATATATTTGTTTGCAATTCTAGAAGCAGTGATATGAAAATACTGATAAAAGCCCCCGATAGCACCGTGTTTCGTATCTTTAATTATGTTTGCAAGTCAAAGCAAGTCAATAACTAAAATAAAATATCGAATCATTAGAATTTGGTAATATGACGAAAGACTCTTGTGTTAGAAATAAATCCGTATAGCCACATAGTTTATCCTTAAATTAAGTTACTGCAGGTGATTGCAATAAGTAAACGAGTTATTTAATCATTAACCCCTGTAAATCAAATGTTCTACAACGTGATTAGATATATCCAAAGTTTACTTCATTTTTTTGTAAGTAGAGACAATAGTTCACCCTAAAAAAAATTGAGTAGGAACTATATTGACAATCGAGCAAAAATGTATTTCCATATCGTTTTAATATCTCATGAAACAAATGACCTAGAGTCAAGACCTAGTCCTATGATTTGAGAGTTTCTCTAAATGTTGTATAAGGCGACATCGTTTAGCAGATTAATTTGAAAACCAACTAACTAAACCTATGTTTTGGTACACTTTTGGGTCTTTTACAGCTTCATCTTTAGATAGCTACATCAAGAAGATGTCCATCAAAAGCAACGTGCTCTAATTGTACAGAGCATTGACTGTAATTGTTTAGACAGGCTGGTATCAGTCGCTTTATAAATGAATGTCGTTTTTATTACCCACTCGTATGAGTATGACAATTCCACAAACGAGTAGACCGCTGAATGTACTCCTACCAAAGAAACATGCAAAGCAAGTGCACTGTACTCTATTGATACAAGTCAATTAATTTACTCTGAAAATAATTTAAATGCAAATTCATTGCTGACGAATTTTGAGAGAAAATAATTAAAATGTATTATGAATGGGTCACAAAGCACAAGCAAAATCAACAATTTATTCACCGAATCAAAAACACAAGAAAATAATTTTTTTTCTTCTAAATTACACAAGAATTTCAGATGAACATTTTTCGATAGAAATCGACAGATTTCCTATTGCACAAAGAAATTATTGATTCTAAAAGTATTTGGCTATTAGATTCTCCTCAAATGTAGCTACAAATTACTTTTTATAATTTCAATTCACATTAAATCCAACAGAGATTGTTTCCTGTACATCTGTTCGTATAGAAAAACCTTGAGAGTGCCTTTGTATACATACGAAACTGCAAATAAATTCCAATTGAACGAAACAGAAAATCGTATGATTCAGCTTCAATAAACTATACATACTCGTATGACTGAAGTTGATTCAGAAGTGGATCATGGTTCCGGTCGATCAAGCAGTTTACATATCATCTTGATTAACATACGAAGCATGAAGTAAAAACAAAGCTTCCAATTGCTGCCGATATTTTCATCAAAAATTGAATAAAGAGAACCGATTCAACTTAGACCGACCCAAGATGAATACCAAAAGGTCAGTGTTCACACGTCAATTAGCAGTTTCATTTTTGGATTAAAGAGGTTTTGCTGAAATATATTCATTTCTTTCTTTCGTATTCACTTTTTTTTTTCATTTGTTTCCAGCAGCAGATCTTTATGGCACAGTACTCTCTTCTCAGCTTTAAACACGTCACACTCCAATCGATTGTTACTATCCCAAAAAATGTACTAATCACATGACCACACTTCCACCGATTAGAATCATAAGAACACACCAACGGGGGGTACAACTGTAGGTATGTCACTGGGTAAACAGAACTTAGAATAAAAGTATCATTGCTCCACCATAAAGCACTGATAAATTGCACCATTCCTGGGTACTACCGTCCTATGTACACTTGAACTTGAAAATCTACAATTATGCTCGCTGATTGAGCACGAGAACGCTTATCTGGGAAATGTTGTTTGAAGCGACATTTTCTTCTTTATGAACGTTTTCATCCAAATTTCATACACATACTCGTACGGGTACAAAGCGATGTGTGTTCTAAAATTAAATCTTGAGAATTTCATCGATGTAAAGGGTTTTTTTTTAGACATATACACATTCAATATGAAATAAAACATTTGAAGCTAATATTAATGTCTATGATATTAGCTTTATTTAATAAATAATTTTATGCCATTAGTGTTTAAATATGATATCGGGCATATGCGCGCCACGTCCAATTTTCGAAAACTTTATCGAGCAACTGGGGCCGTATATCAGCAATAACACGGCGAATGTTGACTGATAAATCGTCCAACGTCTTTGGTTTATCGGCATAGACTAGTGACTTCAGATACCCCTTAAGAAAGTAATCTAAAGGTGTGAGATCACAGTATCGTAGAGGACAGTTCAAAAGTCCATTACGCGAAATTATGCAATTGCTTCCCGCAATACATTTATGGTGTGGAATGTTGCCCCATCTTGTTGACACTAAAGCTCTGTCACGTCAATGCCCTTCAACTGTGAAACGAAGAAGTCAGAAATCATGTTTCTATAGCGCTCTTCATTGACAGTAACATTCTTAAAGAAATATGGGCCGATGATTCCACAAGCCCATAAAGCATACCAGACAGTGAGTTTTAATGGTTGTAAGGCCGTCTCGACAAAGACTTCAAGGTTTTCCTCACTCCAAATTCGGCAAACATTTCCATTTGACCAAAAATGGGCCTCATCGGAGAACAAAATTTTGCGTTGAAAATTAGGATCAAGCTCAATCATGTTTTTGGCCCATTAACCGAACCTACGACGCGTTTAATCGTCACGCGGTTTAAACTCTTGCATAAGCTGGATCTTATAAGCTTTTGAGCCAAGATCTTTCCGTAACATCTTAACAAAGTGAATGGGCATAGCTCCAATTGCTGTACACGATGGCGAATCGAATCCGAACTTCTTATGTTCGGACTATTTGTCGCCTTTGGGCATGCGTATTATCCACTAGAGTATATGATTTATCGTGTTCCGAATAAACTGCTCAGATGGACGATCATGACAACCGTAAAATGGATGTAGCGTACGATAAGCTTGGCGAACTGAACCATGGTTTTCAAAATAAGTTTTCACAGTTTGCACGCGGTGTTCTGGCGTAAATCTATTCATCGTAAAATGGCAAAACGTACTAACTACATATCAACTTTCAACTGTCAAATTGACAATCTCTAGAAACAGTGTTGCCAGTTTAAAACCAAACCTCTAAAAAAAACACCGTTTATATTCAGATAGGTATGAGACAATTTACATGAAACATAAACATCCTACTCCAAGACTCGAAACAAGTATGTAATTTATGCCAGAAGATTAAGCAGCAAACGTTTTTTCCCTATATTCCCAGCAATCATTATATGGTGTTTTTAATAATACGCGGGGGCGAGACATGGAAAATCATACGATGATGCAGAAAATGAGTCTCTAACGCTCAATGAGTTTGATCCACATACTCGTAGTTATATACACGATTTTGATAACACAAGCTTTAAATGAATGAGCGGTGGACGCGAGGAGAGCAGAAGAGCAAATGGGAAGAACCACTCTTAGGTACTCGTAAACCACTTTACGTAAGTCAAGCTGAATCGAGAGAAATTAATCTTTTATAAAGCTGCTGCTGCACCCGTTTGGGATTTTGCAATGCATTGCATCTCACCCTTGTTTAATAAATTTCTGTGTCATCAGCATGCAGCAGTTGCATGTAGTTGTTCGGTTGCGAATTTTGCTATAGATACCCAACTCATGCACGACCATAACGTGTACTCGTATGTTTGGGGCAGTAGTTAGTAATAAAAAATGATCGCAAAGGTAATTGCTTTTAAGCAATAAATGACAATAAACATACTTAGCTTTAAGGTTTCTTTAAAACAATAGGTATTCGTTCTAAGTTGGTGTTAAACAAATTAATATCGCTCCTATCGTTTATGAAATATCTTATCATACTTCCGTACTTCCTACGCCGGCTAAAGAAGACACATTCAGTTTGTATTTTGTTTTTCTTTTTGCATTCCATTTACCTTAATATGTAGATACACTTCTGCAGTTGAGATATTTTGTCTAAATGCACTTTCACTGTCTTGTAAAAGACTTAATGACTAACGGTTTATTTTTTTTTTTCGTTTTGTACTTAACACTAAAAGCACTAATTTGCTTTTAATTTAATTTTTTTAATTGCTTCTAAGTGATAAATGACAATAAACATACTAAGCTTTAAGGTTTCTTAAAAACAACAGGTATTCGTTCTTAGTTGGTGTTAAACAAATTAATATCGCTCCTATCGTTTATGAAATATCCTATCATACTTCCGTACTTCCTACGCCGGCTAAAGAATTTTGTTTTTCTTTTTGCATTCCATTTACCTTAATATGTAGATACACTTCTGCAGTTGAGATATTTTGTTTAAATGCACTTTCACTGTCTTGTAAAAGACTTAATGACTAACGGTTTTTTTTTTCGTTTTTTACTTAACACTAAAAGCACTAAGGTACTCGCTAAATAGATTATGCAGAAACCAGAACAACAAAACACACGCACGTCGTACAGATAGAGATTCACACGTGTCGTAGCTCGTTGAAGTATTCCTACATTCACCAGCCTCGGTCTAAACTTGACTGAAGCAAATTGCACGCATTAGGCGCCTGCTAGATACTACTTGTTGCTCCAAGAAACACTTCAAAGCTTCAACTTTTTTGCATGTATTTTTAATTTTGCGTATACGACTACGTATTTGCTCTGTCGAGGATGATCATATAAAAGCTTTGCTTTGGTAATTTCCAATGTTGGTTTTAGTGGTCTGAAAGATGGAACAACCAGCTGCAAGTATCTGAGCGCTTTAAGTTGTCCCACTCAAATGACGGTGGCTATTGTTTATACTCAAAATCATAAGAAAAGTTAGAACGGATTTTTGAATACTCGTAGTCGAGTGAAAGAATTAATCGCCTCAGCTGAAACTACGAAATGTATCTATGTGGGTTTTGCCAATTACTACACGTGCCGTCTCCGTTTGCTTTTGTTGTTGTTTTTTTAATAATTAAAATTTTGTTGGGATTATTTTTATTGTAACTTATTGATGTAGATTTTGATGGATGAATTTTTATGAAATTTATCCAAAAAATAATATTTATCTTTGGCTAAAAATGATGAAGATATTGGAAATTGTTTGTTAACAACAATTTGTCAGCAAAGAATGTTTATTTTTGCATGCAGAAGAAATTTTTAAAAAAAAGAACGTCGTTCTAAATATACAGCCTATTGTGATTGAGAATTTAAAATGTATTTGTTGGTGACTGGGTAGTTCTTCTTCTTCTAATGAAATAGGTTTTATGGGTGAAGTCTGAGGGTGGTCAATCAATTACTTAATTAGATGCAATTAATCCGCCATCATCACTAAAGGTGTGAAAGAAATTGAGCTTTAAGTTTCTGACATAGTTTTATAATAAGTGTACGTTCAAAAGATTGAACACAGTGTAGGCGAGGATAAACAGAGGTATACCAATGTACATTGGGTTCTAATGTTTGCTCGGCAGGGCATTATCGAGTTGCACGTCTTAGTAAGAATTGCGATATTTTAAAGTATGTCCGAAAGTGGGTATATTTTAGAGCATGTTGAAGGTTTGAAGGGGCCTAATGCTACTGGCAATATCGATTTATTCCTGGTATTGACAATAGCGATAATACAATGTAGGGCAGAAGACATTTTATCGGTGTTTGATGATCTCAATTAACTGTATAGTATTAGTATCGCAATAGTTCTTACATCGCTTGAGGAAACCCAGACATTTCGCAGAATTTTTGGTGACATCGAATATGTGATCATTTCAATGTAGGTTGTCAGTAAAAAAAACACCGAGAATGGAGCGTTTTGCAGTTTCTACAATGCAAGTGCCATTCATGAATACATAATGGCTGGGTGTTAAAATTTCGCATTTTATTTCTTCTCACAGCACCCCTTTCAAATATGCCGTAGATATCGAAATTTAATGAACTTTACATACGCTGCCATTCCAGTTCTGCAGCAGAAGGGCAAGGACATGATTACTGACGTGAGCAAAAGAATATATTGTATTAGAAGTAACCAGATTCAAATTTGAAAGAGTATCGGCAACAAAATAGTCCTTTGGCACTCCAGTTTTTTTTTTTTTTTTTTGAGAATTTGGATATTCGGATTTCAAACTCTATGTTTTTCGAACATCGGAAAATTGGTACTTTGCAATTCGATTCATTGTGTCAAAGTCGTTCGATTTTCGGATTTTTTCTTCGATTGATGTTTTGTTTGTGAAAGGGTGCAAGTGCCGGTGAAAATGTAGGTTTCTACTTTGGAAGCAAGCAAAACATCGCATACGAAAATAAGGCAGTTCGAGTTGCTTTTTATGGGCCAGCGTCAGCAATTATTCAAAGGATATTTAAAAACGGCGGACGTCAAAAAAACATCAGCTGCCGTATGGAATCGACTATCAACCGAATTAAATTCGGAAGGACCACCAGTACGTGATGGAAATTAAAGGTCTTTTCGGATTACAAAAACTACATCAGGACAAAACTCCAGAAGAACAGGTTCAATATTTCTGGAACAGGTGGCGGCCACAGCAAATGCTTTTCATTCGCAGCAAATGAAGAAAAGGTAATTCAGTTGCTGGACCTGAATTTTGCTATGATTGGTATAAGCGGCGCTCAAACATATGGAGCTATGGCTGAGCTAATTTCGGACAACGAACCAGAAGTTTTAAACGCTACAGATGAGGTTCAAACAGACGATGCCGTTTATCCAATTTTTTCTGATAGCCGAGAAAATAACGACCCGGTTCAACGCCAGTCGCCAAAAACTCGCTCAACAATTGACCTGCCTTTCGCGAAATGTTCATTAAACCGACATTCCAAAGAGTTCTCAGACGCAGACCGTTATGGAGTAAGAAGCCACGGTTCGAGTGGATATCCAGACTCATCTCAGTCTCGATGTCAGTTTATGTTTATTTACCCAAGCTGTAGCAAGCCATAGGAGAGAAACTGATAAGAATGTAAGAAATATAAAGTGGCAACACTAACTAGTGATTGTAAAGTGGCCACACTATGAAAAGAGTCTGCCGGTAGGTAGGATATTAGTCGTAAGTCAAACACTGTAGAATACAGACGCCTATTAAGCAACCAAATAAAGAGCGTAAATTATTTTTTTTAAAGGATTGTGTTTGTTTTATTCGCGATAAGACTAACGACTAAAAAGCTTTAGTTACCAATGATCCAAGATGACTTGTCTCCGCTCTCGAATTGCTGTACTAAGTACTTCCGCTCATTTGAAAGACTCCATACATGTGAATCATGTGCCGCACCACCATATCGTCCATTTATGGCTCTTATAAACATCTTTTGATCACATATCTAACAACGCAATAATAAATAACACATGGGTTTTATAGTAAAACACAAAATTTTGGCAAAATTCAACTTTATTTATCAATATATTGGGTATGACATTTAATTCGTGCGGCTTTTTTTTCAAAATTTAAACGTTTATTTGAGAAAAACATGTACAATAGTATTATTCAAAGTATTGCCCATCTGAAGCTATGACTTTTTCTCATCTTTCTGGCAATTTGTGGACCCCATCCCAAAAGAACTGCGCCGGCTTGGCAGCCAAGAATGAATCAAGCCAATTTTTGATATTCTGCTCTGATGTGAACCGTATTTCAGTGAGGGCGTTCTGCATCGACCGGAATAAATGGTAGTCAGAAGGGGCAAGGTCTGGGCTATAAGGCGGGTGGGGTAAGACTTTCCATCCACTGTTTTCCAAATAGTTCTTAACCGGAATAGCAAAGTGGGGCTGAGCGTTGTCATAATGGAAAATTATTGCCTCGTGTCTGGTCGCATATTCCGGGCGTTTTTCGGCTACTGCTCTCTTCAAACGGATTAATTGTGTTCGGTAGCGTTGTCCACTGATGGTTTCACCCGGTTTTAGCAGCTCATAATACAGCACACCTATCTGATCCCACCAAATACAGAGCAATATCTTCGCGCCATGGATATTCGGCTTTGCCGGTTGGCCGGGTTTCACATATGATTTTCGCGCTTTGGGGTTGTCGTAATGGATCCATTTTTCACCACCAGTAACAATCCGATGCAAAAATGACTTCCTTTTGTGGCGTTCCAGCAGCATTTCGGACATGCAAAACCGCCTTTCAACGTCTCTCGGCTTGAGTTCATGTGGAACACAATTTCCTTGCTTCTGAATATATCCAGCTGCTTTTAAACGTTTTAAAATGGCTGCTTGAGTGACACCCAAAGATTCTGCTAGCTCTTCTTGTGTTTGGCAACAATCTTCATAGAGTAATGCTTCCAGTTCTTCATCTTCAAACTTTTTTAGCTGCCCAGGACGTTCATGGTTTTCCAAGCCAAAATCACCACTTTTAAATCGTGCAAACCACTTTTGGCACGTTCGCTCAGCTAACGCATGTTCACCATAAACTTCCACCAAAATACGATGACTTTCGGCAGCAGTTTTCTTCATGAAGAAGAACTCCCCACAAAAACAATTTTTCAGGCACAAAGTTCGAGTGAAAAAAATTATTGTTGTTTACGCTGCAAATGAATGACATATACTGAAGTGAAGTACAATGACAGTAGCCATCCAACGCATGTTCCAATGGAATAATAACAATGGAATAATACAAGTTACGCCATCTCTTACCAAACCGCACGAATTAAGTTATAGACCCAAATAACTTAATGCTAAATAAATGCAATGCGATCAGGAAATGTTTTTCCAAAAGTTGTTTCTGTGGAATGTTCGAATCTGCGATAGAGGCATTCGTAAGCCTTTTTGACTGATTCTAACATACACTTCAGAGCAGACCTGTAAAATTCAAATACAAATACAAGTACAAGTACAATTCCTCGTACTTAAATTTTTATAAGTATCAGTACCTATTCCTTGGTACTTCGGCCCGATCCCTTGGCAAGCAAGGAGTTCCGATTTAACTCCATGTGACTTCTACATTGGGAGTTACATGAAGGCATTGATGTACGACAGGCCAATACGATCTGAAGAAGAAAAATTTTAGCAGCTGCAGAAAAAATGAAAGAAGACATTTCGACGGCAGTTACAGCTTGCATAAGGAACGAGGGCAAACAATTCGAACACGATTTCTAATTGTTATTATTAAGATTTTTTTATTATTTATGATTATTTATTTAGGATTGACACAAACAAATCGATTTCGGGTCAGGTACGCTTCCAGAACACCCGCTACCTGCTCTATTATTGTACAATACTATCATTATTATTTTCAATAATTTATTAAAAGATGTCAACATTTGTACCTTTTTGGAAAGGTTATGAATTCAGAAATTTATTTTTGTAGATCTAACGTGAAGTGTCTTACACTTTTTTTGAGAAATTGTCTTTGATTTAAAAAAAAAAAATGTAAAAACAAATATGCTGTCTTGAGATTTATTAACCTTTTATTTTTAAAGCCTTAATATTTTTTTGACATGATTTTTTTTAAAGTAATGTTTTGCTCACTGGCTATGAGAAAAAATTTGCCATCCCAATGCATGTACTTTTTTTACAATTGCCACCTTAAGACCGGAAGACGGTGTTTTTTCGAAAAAACCTTAAAACTCGAATAACCTTAAAACTACTGAATTTCGACCCCTGGTTGTCATAGCTATAAACATTGTAATTAAGCTATAGAACAATTCTTTTCAAGGAATAGGTCGAATTACAAGTCACCCTGCATAATAATATAAGGTGTGATTCATCGTGGGGTTTGATTTTCAATAGGCATTTTGTGACAGATCACGCGTGACTCCTATCAAACTGCTTTGTCATTTTTGTTCAGTATCGTTTGGCAAGTCATCATTAAAAGACTCACACCACAACAACGTCTCCAAATTGTTCAGCGTTCTGTGAGAAATGTTTTTCGTGCGATTCGAGAAACTTACGGTGCGTATAATCGACCTACTGAAACAACTATTGCCAATACCATTCGCAAGTTTGAGTCCCAGCTTACATTAGTGGATGAAACTCGACCGGTAAGATCATATCCAGAACGTAGTGAAGAGACTATAGCAGCTGTAGCTGAGACCGCGACAAATCGATTTGTCTTCGTTCTCAGTAGCTTGGCTTGGCGTATTCGACAACTTGGCGTATTTTACGTGAGGATCTTGGCTTAAAAGCGTACAAAATTCAAGTTGTGCAAGAATTAAAGCCAAGCGACTTGAATTTGCGTCATAATTTCAGTGAATGAGCTGTGGAAAAACTCAATGAAAATCCGGTGTTTTATTGTGAAATTTTATTCAGTGATGAAGCCCATTTCTGGCTCAATGGATACGTTAATAAACAAAATTGCCATATTTGGTCTGATGAGCAACCCGAAGGGTACTAAGAGCTACCATTATATCCATTTAAAACAACGGTATGGTGTAGTTTCTGGGCTGGTTTAATCATTGGTCCATATTTCTTCAAAAATGAGGCAAATGGCGTTATCGCGCCATGTTAACAGACTATGTGCTTCCTGAAATTGAAGCACATGTTCTCGGTGAGCTGTGGTTTCAACAAGACGGCGCTACGAGCCATACAGCGCGTGAAACAATGGACTTGTTAAAAAATCATTTTGCTGAACACTTAATTTCACGTTTTGCTACGGTAAATTGGCCGCCTAGATCGTGCGATATCACAACTTTGGACTATTTTCTCTAGGGATATGTAAAGTCTCATGTCTTCCGGAATAAGCCAGCTACGATTGACGCTTTGGAATCCAACATTACTCGTGTTATCCGCAAGATACTAGTCGCTATGCTCGAACGAGTCGCCCAAAATTGGACCTTCCGAATGGACCACCTCAGACGTAGTCGTGGCCAACATTTACATGATATCATTTTGAAGAATTAAATGTAATGAATTGTTCTTTTAACCGATAAAAAAATTTTAAGTTCACTTTCAATCAAACCTCATGATGAAACACCCTTTACTAATAATATTCGTTTCAATCAAAATTTATTCACCTTTAGTATTATATAGGGTTTTCCAAAAGGGACTTGACAACTTTGAATTTAATTTGTGAACACACTCTTTCACTAATCATCAAACTGTCACTGTCAATTTATTCAGTAAACTCAACATTTTTATCATGGTAAAGTACACCAACGAGCTACGTTCTCCACAAAAAGTAACTGTTTGGTGCGGTTTGCATGCCGGCGGCGTTATTGGGCCATATTTTTTCGTCGACGATAATGATCGTCATGTTACTGTGAACGGTCAGCGTTATCGCGCCATGATCACCGATTATTTTTGGCCCGAAATATGGACTTGGACGACATTTGGTTTCAACAGGATGGTGCCCCTAGCCACACAGCACACGCTACGATCGATTTATTAAAGAGTAAATATGGTAAGCGTGTTATCTCAAGACATGGGCCAGTTGTTAACGATTTAACGCCGCTTGACTATTTTTTGTGGGGCTACGTTAAGTCATTGGTTTATGCCAACTCGCCGACGGCGTTGAAAGAGATCAGAGCCAACATTGAACACGAAATAGCGGCCGTTTCGGCCGAAATGTGTGGCCGAGTCGTTGAAAATTGGGTCCAATGAATCGACCACTGCAAACGTGCCCGCGGTGACCATATGAACGAAGTCGAGTTCCATTCATAAATGTTTTGATTGTATTTGAAGCCAATAATAAAGTTTTTGAAATATCTTAAATGGTTTGCCTTTGCGTAAAGTACAATTAAAATCTGATTCATTTAATTAAGTAAAGACGTATGCTTTTAGGGACTCGAGTAGCGACGACTCGATTTAATCAAAATTAAAAAAAAAGGATTATTAGTAATTAAAAGGAATTGTAGAGTACTTGAGGAATTGTAGAGTACTTCAAGAACTATTTGAGGAATTTAAAAAAACATTTTAAGTACTTTTGGTACTGTCAAAGGAATTGTTAGTACAATTACAATTACTTTTACTGATAATTGATTTTTTAAAGTACATGTACCAATTAAATGTACTTATCAAAATGAAAGTACGAGAAATTGTAATTGTATTGTACATTGTAATTTTCTTTTTCCAGTCTAAGAATATAGATATAACCTAATTTTTAACATCATTAGGTCTGTTTAAGGGTTCCAAATTTGTACAAATCTATACGAAAACCATGTTCCCGCAAGGAATTAAAATTAAAAGAGGACACTTTTGACAGAGTAATTCGTCTCCCAACCTGCCAATTATTACAATTATCCACACGATGTTTTCTTAAAGAATTGTCAAAATCGTAAAAGATTAAATTTGTGTGAATAACGACAATTTTATGGAAATGAGCTCAAAAAAAGACTTGAACATGGACATGTAATCTGTTCGGCTAATACAATAGAACTCCTTGTAACAAACAGTAATTCGTCATCAAATGGTGGATATAGTCATAGAAAGTAGTCGTGTTTCAAACTAAATAAAATATCACATACGAAATAAATAATAAATAAAAGAATTGTATTTTACAATCCTTCAAATTGGGGACTCAACCGGGATAAATTCTGGAGCGTATAAGAGCACGAACTCAAATACGATTAAATTCTGGAAGTGAAAATTTTTAAACAAAAATTAATAAAAGTTGAAAAGCATAGAAGTGGAAGGAACACAAAGTGATTAAAAGAAACAGAAAGTGCAGTAAGTGGAAAGTGATAGTTTGTGCACGGCAGACAGAACACCATAAGGGCGGTAAAACAGCAACAATGGTGAAACCAATCCCGTTAGTTGGCAAAATTGTTTTCCTATTATACGGAGTGTGCGCGCGCATTACGTTAAATAAAGGACAGTAAAATCGAGAGGTAAATCGAAAAGAAGAATTGTGCTCAAAAACGGTGAAAAGTCGTCCGTGGTTGTTAGCCCAATAAAAAACGACAGATTCAAATATCGTACGATTGTGAGAACAGAAAAGCTGCACCGCGTCCAAGCAGAAAGAAGAGAACACCAAAGAAGTATCAAAGAGAACAACGAACTGCCACAAATTCAAATAGGGTAGCGTATGACTGTTTGGTAAAGAAAAAAAAAATTAAAATATTAATTCCTTTTGAAATTGAATTACTATAATAACTATATAGGATAGGATAGGCTCCTCCAACATTTTGGCTTATCACAGGTTGTCGGATTTGAGGAAACAACAGATACCGGTGCTGATTTTGAGCAAGACACTAGACCTAGAGGAGGAATGTTCACGCTACGCTATAAAGAAGATTCCTTGCCAACGTTTAACGGAACTACTTACCCCGACATTAATCTATGGGTGGAGGAGTTTGAAAAAAATTCGAACACAGTTCAATGAAATGGTCTCCAAAAATTTATTTATGCGAAACAATTGTTGAAAGGTGCAGCCAAACTTCTGTGTACAGCTTCATGGATATGGGTAAATCCATTGCACTGGATGATGAAAATCTCATCGATTATTTTGCAGCAGGAATTTCCGATACCAGACAAAATAAAGTCGGGTTTTATCTCGCGAAAACCATTGGCAAACTAAAAGACCACATAAGAATGTACGAGAAGGTTCGCGGGTCAAACCAGCAGTCATCATACTCTAGGGGAAGCCTGCAGCCGTCAACAAGTGGATCAACCGTGAAACAAGAAAAACACGAGAGGAAATGCTTCAAGTGTGGAGAGATATCGCACATCGCGAGAGATAGCAGTACTTTTAGGTGTTATAGTTGCGGACAGCCAGGCCATAGGTCGACAAAAGGCAGAGGTAGGGGTCATTTGGAACGGGGGAATTCAAGGGAGCAAGTAAGCCGTGTACATACTGCTACATCAGATGTCATCGCAGAATTACAGAACAGCGTCTTCAAGGACATACGAATTAAAAGGCACAACGTATCGGTGTTATTCGATACGGGAAGCGACGTATTAAATATCTGCGCTATGATATTTTAATATTGCTTGACTATATTCAAATCAGCCCGGTCAAGAAATATTTGTGCGGTATCGGACAGAATAAGGTCATTACTCTAGGTTGTTTCGAGGCTCAAGTAGAGGTTGATGGGATATATGTATCTGTGGTTAATGTTTCATGTAGTTAGGGAACAGGATCTCCAATATTCAGCAGTTATTGAAAATGAAATTCTCGATGAGGTAAATGTAGAACTAGCACCTAGCGGTTTTCAAAAGAAAACCAAACGTCGAAGAAGCATCTGACAAAGAGACAAAGCCAAGTCAAATGATTGTTGTTGCAAGCCCGGCATGTTCGAAAGCAAAATTCGAGATGACCATTGAAAGAGATGCTGATAAAGGCGCGCAAAGTATGGAAACCCGTCAAGAAGTGTTGCTTATCGTGAAGGTTATGAGTAACGGTCCAGGTTAAGTCAGTAGCCAGGAGCCAGAAGCATTTGAATTGCAAGCAGAATTTTGGATCTGTGTTTATCCGCGGAAAAGGGAGAATTTATTGGCGATCCGAGTATTGATATAAAACTATTAAAGCGCAACTGTGAAGGGAATCCTACAGATTGGGGGCTCATCCAGAAGCTCAGAGGGTTGGTAACGGATTATGTCCCAAAGGGAGGCAAGCAATCACCTGTTGAAATGAAGTTGGTGTTAACCGATGACGTTCCAGAATATCAAAGAGCAAGAAGAATGTCGTATGCTGACCAACCGTTCGTAGAAAAAACAGGTGACTGAGTGGTTGCGCGAGGCAATCATCAAACCGAGTACTTCGGAGTACGCCTCACCAATAGTAATAATGCAGAAGAAGAACGGAAACAAACGTCTTTGCTGCGACTATCGTAATTTAAATGAGAAGGTGATGCGTGATAATGTCCGATGTCCTTAATGGATGACGTTTTCGAAAGGTTGCACCAGTTTACACCAGTCTGGATCTAGTAAATGGGTTCCTTCATGTTCCCATTGAGCAAAGTTCACAAAAATTTACAGCATCCGTCACTCATTATGGTTAATTTGAATTCCAAAATGTTCCTTTTGGAATATCAAATTCACAAGCCGTATTTTAAAACTTGAGAGTGTGCTGAAGATTGTAGCCGAATATGGAATACGTATCAACTTGAAGAAATGCTAGTTCCTCAAAAGGAAGATAGATTTCCTTGTGTATATCGTGGAAAATAATACGATCCGACCATCGGTTGAGAAGACGAAGGCAGTACAAGAATTCCCAGTACCTGTCGATAGCAAATCGCTCCAACGCTTCCTTGGATTGACGTCGTATTTTAAGAGATTTGTCGATAGATGTTGAACAATTCCTAGCTATTAAGCAGCTAAAAGAGTCGTTATTAAGTGCACCAGTGCTTAAAGGTTCACATAGATGCCAGCATGTACAGATATGGCGAAATTTTACTCCAGAAGGATGTGAAAGACCAACAGTTTCACCCTATATGAGTCTGAAGGTTACTGAGGTTTTGAAGAAGTGGCAAGTTTACGTGATGGGGAAAAAATTCAAGATAGTGACTGATTGCAAAGCTTTTACGATGACGATGGCAAAATGGGACGTTCCATTAAGAGTATCGAGATGGGGTATGTTTTTACAGGAATTCAATTACATTATCGAACACCATCCAGCGACTAAGATGAAACATTTGAACGCGCTAAGCCGAGTGTCATGCTTGATGATCGGTGAGTCACTAAACCATCACTTCAAAGAGGTACAGTCGGAAGACATATGCATTAGTGCCGTAAGAACGATTTTGGAGAAAAACCCGTATGAAGACTACTTTCCTAAATTCGGAATGGTACATAGGGATCCTGTAAAAGAACTTATTGTAATCCCGTCGTCAATGGAAAATTAAATCACTAGTATGGCGCATAAACAAGCCATTTTTCAGTGAAGCGGACCCAGGATTTTATAGAGAAAACATTCTATATCTCTAATTTGACGAAGAATGCAACAAATATTGTCAAAAGCTGTGTTCAGTGCATTATCACCCCGGCGAAAACAGGATGGAAGGATTATTGGTACTCATTGACAAGGAAGACAGGCCGCTGGGAACATATCATATGGATCATGTCGGACCGATGGAGGCGACGCACAAATGTTATAATCACCTACTAGTCGTCGTGGATGCATTCTCGAAGCTCACGTGGCTCTATCCAGATAGAAGTACCGGGTTGGAAGAAGTCATCGAGAAGTTGAGAAGGCAGTACGTAATATTTGGGAATCTGAAAAGGATCATCTCGGACAGAGGATGAGCGTTTACATCGACGGTATTCCAGGAATATTGCAAACATGATAGGATACAGCATCTAAGCTTTGACAGATCACGCGTGACTCCTATCAAACTGCGTTGTCATTTTTGTTCTGTATCGTTTGGCAAGTCATCATGACAAGACTCACACCACAACAGCGTCTCCAAATTGTTCAGCTGCATTACGAAAATAATCGTTCTGTGAGAAATGTTTTTCGTGCGATTCAAAGAACTTACGGTGCGCATAATCGACATACTGAAACCACTATTGCCAATACCATTCGCAAATTTGAGTCCTAGCTTACATTAGTAGATGATATTCGACCGGTTAGACCACATCCAGCACGTAGTAAAGAGACGTAGCTGAGAGTGTACGCAAAGACCGTGACGAATCGATTCGTCGTCGTTCTCAGTAGTTTGGCTTGGTGTATTTTACGGGAGGATCTCGGCCTAAAAGCGTACAAAATTCAACTTGTACAAGAATTTAAGACTTGAATTTGCGTCATATTTTCAGTGAATGGGCTCTAGAAAAACTCAATGAAAATCCGGTGTTTTGTTGTGAAATTGTGTTCATTTCTAGCTCAATGGATACCTTAATAAACAAAATTGCCGTATTTGGACTGACGAGCAACCCGAAGAGTACCAAGAGGTGTGGTTTATGGGCTTGTGTAATCATTGGTCCATATTTCTTCAAAAATGAGGCAAATGGTGTTATCGCGCCATGTTAACGGACTATGTGCTTCCTGAAATTCAAGCACATGTTCTTGGTGAGCTCTGGTTTCTACAAGACGGCGCTACGAGACATACAGCGCGTGAAACAATGGATTTGTTGAGAAATCATTTTGGTGAGCACTTAATTTCACGTTTTTCTACGGTTAATTGGCCGCCTAGACCGTGCGATATCACACCTTTGGACTACTTTCTCTGAGGATATGTAAAGTCTCAGGTCTTCAGGAATAAGCCAGCTACGATTGACGCTTTGGAAGCCAACATTACTCGTGTTATACGCGAGACATCAGTTGATATGCTCGAACGAGTCGCCCAAAATTGGACCTTCCGAATTGACCACCTCAGACATAGTCGTGGCCAACATTTATATGATATCATTTTCAGAAAGTAAATGCCATAAATTGTTCTTTTAACTGATAGTAAAAATTTTAAGCTCACTTTCAAATTTATATGTTTTATTTTACATTATAAATCAAACCTCACGATGAATCACCCTATATACCATAATAATTATAATTAAGTAAATATTGTAATTCAATCTAAAAATCTTTCGCCTGCTTTGAAGTTTCTTTTATGTTTTGTGTGTTCCTGAAATTTAAGCAAAAAATTATCTTTTGCAAATTGTTACAAAAGTTTTGCAGTAACAGACTTACTATTGATTGAGGCGGTATTTTTATCTCCGCTGCTGGAGACTACCAGTGACGTAAATAAGAAGTCGGATATATACGATATTTTTGTAGATCCACGAACAGCAGTGTCACATGGGCGACATCATTGATGTGAACGTGTACACAATATCCCGCCAGACGTTTATTTTGCACGGTTTCTGTACGCAAGCAATATTAAGTTTTCAATAAATTAGCTACTAAGTGGGGTTATATCAAAAATAGAGCCAATTCCCTGAACTTGGAAATGAAAGCAGACAAAATACGTAATAATGCAATATAAGAACGGAATTGCTATCATCTTGACAGCTGATATTTTAGGTAAGATATAAGATATACTAGCCTTATTCAATGAAAAAAATAAAAAAAAAAAAAAAAAAAAAATAAATAAAAATAAAACAGCGTATATTTGTGAAAAATGCCAGATCAAATTAGAACAGAAAAATACAGCCATATGTAAGCTATCAGAAATTGACAGTTCTAGCGTGCCAAACGATTGCTTAAAAATTTGCATGAAAACATTATCTTCTCAAAGAATAATGAAAATTAACGTAAAACATGCTTAATTTCACTAACTTTTGAACTTACTAAAGCTACCCTTTTCCCGACTTAAGTTCAATCTCATTCATGTTTACCTTTAACAAAAAAGTACAATCACAAATCGCTGGAATCAAATCAAATTCAGCTACAGCAATTTTTATCACTTCTCACAAATCTGTTCTACCTCAAGTGTAGGTGCAGAAAATCCTGTTCCAAACTGCTTGGAACAAACTCATTTAACCGAAAGCAGATCAGTTTCGGACGGAAATTTTTCTCATTGAAAGCAAAAACTTGGACTTTTTTGCTCTAAAATACTTGGAATAACCGCATTGAACCAAACTATTGAACTCATGCAAATACCATGGTCTAACTATACTAAACACGCTATCTTATTTTTCTTAGCGCTTAAATTATAAAGTGCCTACAGTAACAGCACTAACCACGTCGACGTTGAGTATCTACAGACTGATGCGAGCACATACCGGGCATTTACAGAGGTGCTTCGCGTTGTTGTCATAACTTTCATAGGAAGTGTCGGAAGATGTTGTATCACTTATACCCAACACATTTAAGTTCTTAAGAAAAAGTGTAGTGCCCCGTCACGACACCAGTGAGCAACCTACAGTCTTTCCTGCTTAGGGATAGCGGGAAGGCCGATAATTTCTTAGAGGCATCGGGAAGCATTCGTTTGGTCTGCTATTTGCAGTTGTGCTCATATGAAACCCAACTGTCAATGGAAGCCTTAACGCACGGAGACCTACCGTAGGTTCGGGTCCTAACAAATTCCTTTGAGCCTGACCTGGTAAGCTAATCGGAAATTTCATTTTACTTGATTCCATTGTGACCTGGTACCCAGACAAGACTGAGTGAATTCAGCTTTTCGACCGTGTTCAATGATGTTCTTCTTGAACTAGCTTAGAAATCGTAAGAGGATTCAGCAAGTATTGGCTGTCGCTATAGATGTAAATGCTTCGTCCTTCCACCGGTTCTTCACAATATAGTTCGTTGTCATCAGGATTACACCTTCGCTTCGTATACAGACGCAAGTTTTCCTAACGAGAAATGAAATCTAACGTTGTCGTGCTCCACAAAGACCCTCGTTTTGTATCCTAAATCAGTCTTGGCCATCCGTTAAGACCCGACTTCATTTCGTTCTTGGCTCAGATTTTGGCCGAAACTAGTTTTGCGCACAAGGAAAGTCGAATTCCATTTTTTCCACAGCAGGGGTTCACATGTCATTGCGTCGTCGATAAGGCAATCGATGCTCAAGGTCATCAAAGAACCGGTGCGTGTTGTACCAAATTACAGCCCATTGTATGAACATTATGGGGAGGAAAATTCATCAATAGTCTTGCTTGCAGTTAAAACAGACCGTTTTTTTGGAGTCTGGCAAAAGCAACAATAATATAATTTCGTGAAAGCTTGTTTCAACAGACAACTTACGCATAGGATATGATTGCCAATACATAGCCGTGTAGCCAAACGTACCTTTTCATGTTTTGCACGATCCAACAGACAGGACAGCTACATCAACAATCAGAACAATTAAGGCCGCTGAGCGGTTAGTCAATGAACATGCACTGTAGCATTTTGAAGCGCACCCTCGCAAGTTGCGTGCCGCATTTCAGGGTAGAGAATGCATTCGGAAAACCGTTTTCTGCACATGGAGCTTGACCATTCTATCTATTCTCTTTAATGTTAAGGAAATTAGATTTGCAGGCTTGAAAAAATTGGAAATTTTCTGTATAAAAGCTAAATTTTTGTCGACATCAAGTATGTGGTAGTTTCAAAGTAGGTTTTCATTGATACGCATACCGAAAATGGAAAGTTGTTCGATTTCGACGATGCAAGTTCCATTTACGGATAATGGCTGGGTTTTAAGTTCGCTGACAGCATTGTGTTTTGGAAGCATCAGATTCCACTACGTTGGTAATTCCCCGTTTAGTAATGCTGTTGATATCGGCATTTAATGAACTTAGCATACACTGCCGTTCCCGTTCTACAGCCGAAGAGCAGGGGCATGAGTCCCTGTCTTCAGCAAGGAATATATTGGAGTGTCGGAGACAGAACCTGGGGCACATCAGCATTTATTTTGTGAATATCAGGCATAAAACCGTCCAAGAGTCGTCTAAGAGCAGAGTCGTCGATCCCAAAAGCAGGCATTTTCGACAAAAGAGCCAGTTGCCAAACTATGTCAAATGCCTTAGAAATATGAAGTGCAACTAATATGCTTTCATCAGATTGATGTACGCTTTGATTCCATTTTTCGGTGAGACATGCTATTAGATCACCCGTGGACCTGTTGCTACGAAACCATTGTGTCGGTCAGTGAAAAGTTTTCCTATTTTGAGATACTTTCCATTTCCTGGAAAGAAGGGACGTAAGTGCAATGGGTCTGTAGGTGGGGAGAAGAAAGATTCGCCTTTTTTAGAAATGGGCTGGACAGATGAGTGGGATCATTTGGAAGAACATTTGTTCAGAACAAGGGGAGATATACCATCTGGATCTTTAAGAACTCTTGCTACTACATGAGTCCGAAAGTGGACTCGTTTCATTGAAGATTCGACGCACCCAAATGTAGGCAGAGACAAAGCACAATCTGGAAGTGTTGAGTTAGCCGCAATGTGTGCAGCAAGCAAATTGGCCTTGTCCAAAGAGTTGACATCTGGAATATCAGCATAAATGAGCGTTGGGATGGAGGTTGAGGCAGAATTTCTAATATTTTTGACGATATTTGATATTTTGGCATACTTTTGCGTATGCGGAACAAAATTGCTTTTTTTTAACAATTTAGCATTGAACTAATATTTTTTTTTTCGAATTTTATTTTTAAACGTTACCATTAAAATACTGAAATGTCCTGACCTCATAAAACGGGAATAAATATTTGATGCATCGAATTATCAGCACTAAAACGTTACTGAATTTTTAGAGGGCTCCAGCTTTATCGGTAAGTCACAAATGAACCGTAAAGCCATGTTATGTAATATTATACATCAAAACTTTATTTTAAAATTTTTTCCCAATTAAAAAAGAATATATACTCCTATAACTAGAACCAATAACATGGAAGAAGATTATCCTTTTGGTGGCGGCCGATAAGCAAAATCGACTGCATATCTCATCAGTTTTAACCGCACAAAATTCATGTTCAGGTAACGAAAAATGTTGAAAAAACTATTACTTTAGCGACCAACTGCGCCATGTGGTTATTGGTTTTTGTGTATCATAAAATAATCATCATTGACGTTGTGTTATTATTGGAATAGCATCATGAAATACATCTGTTCAGTTCCCAAGGTCTCATAATGAAAACATCAATTGAGTTGATGATGCTTAACTTTGAAGCTAATCGGTTCTAATTGCTCTTACAATTTGACAGATTGGCAAGGATTGATTTTAATGGTGGATTACCACAAACAGAGACAAATTAATCGTTTCTAATGAGGGAAATTAAATCGTAGAGATGTACTTCATACGAGTAGATACACAGATACTTTGAAGAATGGATTTTATCTTCAGAAGGATAATAATGATGTCCTATGCATGTACGAGTATGTACAAAAATACTTAGGTTGTTAAAGGATTTTGAGATAAAAATATATTTTATCGAAGTGAAGAGAAAAAATGTTTTTATGTTTTATGTCGTACATTTCAAATTGTAGCCTTGAAGTATTTTATCTGCAAATCAAGTTGTTTCAAGCCGCGTCCTTCAGCAGCTATGTTATTCATTGTGGATGAATGACATATCAAGGGTTTATATCGTTCGGATATAGGTTTGAGGAACACAATTTTAATGCTTGTAGTCGACGTAAAGTTCCACTTCTCCAAGAAATCCAAGCAACCAAAAAGCTCAATTTTACAAGAGTTGAAATACACTGCAGAAAACATGGTGTAGACGAATCACTAGTTTTCTGGATGAAAGCAATGCTGGTGAATAAGACACTGATTGTGAATGCTGACTGCGGCCAATATGTGATGGCGGAGGTACATGGGGGTTGCCGGCAAGGCGGGATCCTATCTCCACTACAATAGTCGACTCCTTGCTTAACGCTCTTAACATTTCTGACGACTACGCTTGATCTTTTTGACTAATTTTGGTCTTCTGCTCTAAAGCGCAAGCAGTTCTGAACCTGTACGGCGATTGATGCACTAGAAATAGGCTCGAGAAAAAGCAAGCTGACTGGTTTGGCTATTGCCTAAATGTATCATCATCAAATTCCCCAAAGAAGCTAAATATTTGGATGTCATCCTGGATAACAAACTTCTCTGGTCTGTATTTGTGTTGTGTCTGTGTCTGTTCTTCTGTATACTCATTCTGAAATCGACGTTCTAGATGGATGGATGGATGGATCTTCGCTGCGGAAAATAACTTGACCCAGCTTGTAAATGAGCCCACACGAATACCAGACGTTGGTAGTCATAATGCCAACACCCTGGACGTCTTTTTTTACTTCTCATCCTGATAAATATAAGGTGAATTTCTCCGTCACAAGTTTTACACTTCACAAAATCACTTATTGCTGTAAGCACTGTTGTAAAGCTCAAAATTTTATATTCAATAGAAGAATCACGGCGAACTAAAATCTCCTTCTGTAGTTCGATTTTTTTTTCGCGGACGCACCAAAACTACTTTAATCTGTCTCAGCTGTTTTTGGATTAAATAAAGGGTGATTCACCGTGAGGTTTGATTTTCAATAGGCTTTTTTTGACAGATCACGTGTGACTCTTATCAAACTGCTTTGTTATTTTTGTTCTGTATCGTTTGACAAGTCATCTTAAAAAGACTCACACTACAACAGCGTCTCCAAGTTGTTCAGCAGTATTACGAAAATCAGTGTTCTGTGAGAAATGTTTTTCGTGCGATTCGAGGAACCTACGGTGCGCATAATCGACCTACTGAAACTGAGTCCCAGTTTACATTAGTGGATAATACTCGACCGGTTAGAACACATCTAGCACGCAGTGAAGAGACTATAGCAGCTGTAGCTGAGAGTGTACGCGAAGTCCGTTCTCAGCAGCTTGGCTTGGCGTATTCGACAACTTGGCCTATTTTACGATTTTAGGATCTCGGCTTAAAGGGGTAAAAATTCAACTTGTGCAAGAATTAAAGCCAGGCGACTTGAATTTGCGTCATATTTTCAGTGAATGGGTTCTGGAAAAACTCAATGAAAATCCGGTGTTTTATTGTGAAAGTTTTTCCAGTGATAAAGCTCATTTCTGGCTCAATGGATACGTTAATAAACAAAATTGCCATATTTGGGATGATGAGCAACCCGAAGATTACCAAGAGCTACCATTACATCCATTAAAAACAACGGTATGGTGTGGTTTATGGGCTGGTGGAATCATTGGTCCATATTTCTTCAAAAATGAGGCAAATCAGAATGTTACCGTCAATGGAAACCATTATCGCGCCATGTTAACTAACTATGTGCTTCTTGAAATTCAAGCACATGGTCTCGGTGAGCTCTGGTTTCAACAAGACGGCGCTACGAGCCATATAGCGCGTGAAACAATGGAGTTGTTGAGAAATTATTTTGGTGAGTACTTAATTTCACGTTTTGCTTCGGTAAATTGGCTGTCTAGATCGTGCGATATCACACCTTTGTAAAGTCTCAGGTCTTCAGAAATAAGCCAGCTACGATTGGCGCGTTGGAAGCCAACATTACTCGTGTTAAACGCGAGATACCAATCGCTATGCTCGAACGAGTCGCCCAAAATTGGACCTTCCGTATGGACCACCTCAGACGTAGTCGTGGCTAACATTTACATGTTATCATTTTCAAGAAGTAAATGCCATGAATTGTTCTTTTAACCGATAATAAAAATTTTAAGTTCACTTTCAAATGTTTGTGTATTATATTACATTCTAAATCAAACCTCACGATGAATCACCCTATATATTTTTCCTTCTTATAGATCCTGAGAAGTACAGTTTTTCAGTTGCTACTACTTTTCTACTACACTTGCGTGCTTGCGTGGCATTTTAATTCAGGCCTTGAATCGGCCCAATAAATCGACGTAGTAGGCTCCTGAGATTGTTTTGCCCTTCTCCAAATAGGCCGAAGGCACGATCTTCACCTTCTTTGGAGCACGCTAACCGGGTAAAACCCATTGATTTGATTGTTTTTTGGTCTCTGATGTGTACCAAAGAATCCATGTCTCATCGACGATCACGAAACGAGGCAGAAACTCCTCCGGATTTCGATTTAACAGAGCCATACACGAGCAAACTCGGCACCCATCGCACGGACAGCTTTCTCGTGCAGAATATGGCTCAGTTGAGATGCCTGCTATCTTAGCTAACTCGCAAATTTTCACTCGGTGGTCCATCAATGCGAGATCATGGTAGTAACCGTTTTTGACCACCTGGGCGTAGTTTATCAAAAACCAATGTGCGGCCACGGCAAAAATCTGCGAACCAATGGTAAACGGTTGTACGGCAAGGTGAATGGGTCCCATACACACCATCGAGAATCTAGTTGATTTCCTCGCAGGTTTTGCCATTCAAAAACAAGAATCGGATCACGGAGCGATGATCTTTTTCCATGGTCGCAAAAAACACTAACACGATGTTTTTAAATGGATGTCAAAACAAAACTAAGCGTCGGATTGTCACCAAATTATACTTAATGTGGCGCAGTAGCGCCACCTGTCTTCTAATCCAGGTAGTCATCAAACAGCCCACGTAGAACAATATAAACTGCACTAGGCAGAAGTCTTATGGCGCCAAAAGGACATTGTCCTAAATCATGTCGCCGAAAACGCCACCTTAAGGTCGCCATTTCGTATACAAAAGTTAGTGGCCAGAAGTATGTATCAGCTGGTAAAGGTTGTATATAACGAGTTCGTGGGAATTACAAGTTTTTTATCATTTCATATGCCAGAGTGTCTATCAGCTTCATTGAATGTTTATTGAATGACAGATCCATCAATCTCTCAATTATGTTTACCATTCTGTTCTACGAGAATAAATTTCGAAATCTTATTTATATTTTTTTCCCGGTCTTATTCAGTCAAAATTTTATATGACGGAATACTCTTGTAGACAGCTGAAATCTTTTCAGTCAATGCTTTGATTGATTGCCGCCCACTAGTGACGGAGAACCTAAAGAAATGTTATTCTGATGCTAAATCTACTCGAGTACGTCCTTTCTTATGATACAATACTTAAACAAGGTTATACTGTCTGAAAAAATTATTGTAGGTAACAACATTCAGTTACAATTTGACATCTTAAATAAGAAAAAATGAGACAATATTTCCGATGAAAAGCTAAGTCTTGCGGCAACTCCAAACAATATCCGACAAGTTACGACTCTTGAATTCTCTCCAGGTTCATTGTCAATAATTCACTCATGTCCGAAAGTCGCCTGTAAAATGTTACTGCGAGTATTACGAAAAATCGCCAGAGTCTTGAGCTTTTGCTGGATAGATGAGATTAGTTGTGGAGTGTCTGGCTCTCAGTATACAATAGATACTGAGCGTGAAGCTTTTTGTTTCTATTTGCTTTTGGATCAGCTCATGCTTCAAGTGTTTATATTTTTTATCGGCATATTGACTAGGTCACTTTGCTTAGTGTTAAGTGTGAGTTGATTTTGTATTACAAAAAAAAAAAAAAAGAAAAAAAGTGATAAGACCGAGAGGGACCACAGCAAATAGAACGTAAGTGAAGTATCTATATGTTTTCATTGTTACTAAGTACAAAAAGAGGTGGTGATAACGTTTAAATGAAACATATCCACTCACGATCGGAGTATTCTTGTTTTCAAAATATTGAACTATCTACATATTAATAGTGCCGAGAGGTTGTTTATTCACACTTGATTCTGGCAATCTATTGTATTTACTTAGTGAGGTACTCATATGTGAGAGATTTCTCAAGATTTTGCAAATTTAAACATTGTTCCGAGTCCAACAGATATATTTAAAATACAAACAAAACGATTAGATACTTGCTGTTCTGATGTGGATACTTTGTCATCGCGACCTACATCGGCCCATTAGCTCAGTTGGTTAGAGCGTCGTGCTAATAACGCGAAGGTCGTGGGTTCGATCCCCCCATGGGCCATGCCTTATTTTGTTTTTTATTTTTTATTTTTTTTTATTAATAGTGACAATTTAGGACATCACCCCTTTTATGATGTGTTGTTCTAGATACAAATCAATACCAGTGGGCAATGATTGTCGTGCGAGTTTTTAAATGAAAGCGTTCATGTGACACAGCACGAGATGTAAGGTACGTTTATACTGTACGTCTCGTGCTGTGCGTGTAATCTATTTCAGTTAATAAGTGTGTCAAGTTTAATATCAATTGAATCAATTAAATTTGCTGATTTTTTTCCCACTACACTACAAGGGTAAATTTACGATTTACGATAGATTTACGATTATTTAGGCAAAGTGAACGAGAAGTAGTTTCGATTAAGTGTGTGTCATTAGTTTTTACATACTTTGAAGTCTATTATTTACATTAGTTGAATGGTTGAAAGAGTCTTATAATTATATGTATAGCTTGCAATGTCCGGGAATACATCGTAAGCTAATTTTTTTAAATTGACACAGTTCTTAGTTTATTCTTGTTTCTGTTAGGAACAGAGCAAAGTAAAGGGTGACCAGATAAGAACGGCGTGAGATATAAAATTGATTCTGGCTTTATTATGAAGCAATGTTCATGCCATTGTTTGTGGTACAGCACATCATTTAAAAGACCACCTCGGTCTTTCTGATGACTCGGTCCAATATGTGCGACATTATTCCGACAATAGTGTGTCGAATGTTGGCCTCTAGCTCGTCCAGAGTGTTTGGCTTATTAGTGTGGACCTGGTTCTTGACGTAGCCCCAGAGAAAATAATCGAGTGATGTCAAGTCGCATGATCGCGGTGGCCAATTGATGAAAGCTCGCCGTGAGATGACCCAATCGCCAAATCTCTCCTTCACATCTTTCAGCGTTACGTCCCTCGTATTGGATGTAACGCCGTCTAGTTGGAACCACAGCTCAAATATGTCGATGTTGAAGAGCTTTGACCACAGAAAGTCGATTAACATCGCTCTATACCTGAGACCATTGATGGCAACGGTGTCTGCTTCCTCATTCCGAACCAAACAGTCAATATATGTGGATACATTGATGCTTGGCCAAACACTTTTTGAATGTGTTCGCTCAAATAATGGCAATTTAGCTTGTTGACATGGACCCTGAGCCTAAAACGGACCTCGTCCAATAAGACGATAAAGAATCCGGATTTCCGGACAACATTTCCAGCGAACTCACGGCGTTGTCTTTGATCGACTTCAGTTCTTTCGTCAGCACAATCCTATATGTATGTTCAAGTTTAACCACAAAATAAGTCGGGTTAACTCTCTGGCGATACTCAATTCAGCTGATCGGCGCAGAATCCACATTTCTGGGTTTATGCTCACGCATAAACTTTTCCACCACGTTTCTTATTTACAACTGAGCTGGAGTTTCGATAGTATTTTTCAATAAGTTCCGCAAGTTCGGCAAGCGTAAGACGATAAATAATGAAATTGCAAACCTTACTGAATATTTTGACAGCTGGATTTCATTGGTTACTTTGAGAACTGCTGAAAGATAACATTCGGAAAAGCTATTATTGCTATCTGGTCACACGTTACTAGTTCACTAGTATGTTCTTTTTACTCAAATGTCTGTCTCATAGAAAAATTAGTAAGCTCTTCAGTAGAAAAGTGTCTACAGTACCAGCGCCCACAACATCAGCGTTGAATAACATCTGCAGACTGTCGTAAGTCGCTGTGGTCTTAGAGAAGCATTTCGGATGCCAAAAAGTGTCTTCTGAACCTTGCCTAGCAAACTCATCAGCGATTTCATTTCCAATAATATCATTGTTACCTGCGATCCAAAAAAGACTCAGCGAATTTAGCATTCACACTACCTCCAAAGAAGTCTTGTTTTCTCGAACTAATTTGGAAGCCGTGAAGATTAGATTAATCAGATTAGGAAGATTTTAAGCGAAGTTTGACGCAGGTACTTCGTCCTTCTTCACAATATAATTTATTACCATCAAAATTGTGTGTATCTTTTTTTTCTCATTACTTCTGTTGACCTTGATGCCCAGCTGTCTTTCCATCGTTTGGGTGGTCTTCCCCGTGCACGTTTTCCTCTTGTAATTTTTTTGTCGGTCGTTAGATGCTCTTGACATGGGTCTTTCCAAGCCCGCCCGCCTTTCCGCTGTTTTGTAGATGCGGGTTTTGCCTTCCGTACTCAGGTACTTGTTTCTCCATATTACATCCCTTAGGCCTCCCGATACTCTCGCCCCTTAGGTACAACTTTCTCTAACTTCTTTGGTTATATTGCGATCACTGGAGATCTCAACACTAAGATATTTCAACTTCATTAGTTGTTCGATCATGGTTCGATCTATTTCCAGCTTGCATCTGATTGGGTCTTTTGATACTACTAGACTTTGGTTTTTTTTTTTTGCTAGACCTCTACCATATATTAAATCTGTTCGCACTAGTTTTGAATTTGTGCAGGAGGCGTTGTAGATTATCCTCACAATCTGCTATCAGTATAGCGTCGTCTGCGAAGCAAAGTAAACAGCTAATCGGCTGTCGGAATCGCGTAAACGACAGGTAGATGCGAAACGGGAAGCCAACTAGACTTAAAGTATATCCTGAAAAAGAGGAGCAGAAACTTAAATCCGAAGAACTACAAGTCATCTACAAGTTGATCGTAAACCTAAATCGCGTAAACGAAGGCAGAACCCCCGCGTAAAGTCTTTGTAAGCGAGCGTGTCGTTGCTGATATATTGGATCATATAAAAAGTCTCCGCAGTTTTTTGTCACTAGATGGTGTTTGTGTCTATTTATTTGAATATGAGTGAAATATCTAAAGAAATACGCTATATGATGCTTTTTTACTATAAAAAAGGGAAAAACGCTGCAAAAACATGCCGAAAAAATTGTGCAGTTTACGGTGAAAATACTGTGAGTGAACGCCGGACCCAGGAGTGGTTTGTTCGATTCCGTTCCGTAAATTTCGATGTAAAAGATACACCTCGCACTGGCCTGTCACTGAAAAAGTCGATGAAATTTTGCAGCTGATGTAGCAAAACCGGCACGGAAGCTGTCTGGAGATAGCGGAGGCCCTAAACATCAACCGTATGACAGTTTGGAATCATCTAAAATGAGCAGGCTACTCACAGAAGTTCGATGTTTGGGTGCCACATGAATCGACGCATAGAAATTTAATTGACCGAATAACCATCAGTGAAACGCTGCTGAAACGTAACGAAATGGAACCATATTTAAAGCGATTCATTACAGGCGATAAAAAATGGATTAAATACGAAAATATTCAACGCGAGGATAATGGTCAAAGGCCGGTGACCCACCACAAACAACTTCAAAGCCTGGAATGACGGCAAACATGGTTATGTTGTGTGTTTGGTGGGATTGGAAGGGAATTGTTTATTATGAGCTGTTAGAACGTGGCGCAACGGTCAATTCGGTCCTTTACTGTGCACAACTCGACCGTTTTAATGAAGCTTTCAAGAAAGAGCGACCAGAATTGGCCAAAAATTGATTTTGAAGGTATTAAAGGAAGAATAGAACTTACAAAGAAGGATGATAGAAAGATAAGAGAAAAAAAATTGTTCTATTATACACGGTGTCCCCTTTTTCGTCAAAGATAATTTGGAAAATGATTTTTGGGTATATTCTAAGAAAAAAATCCTTATACAGTAACGGTCTATCTCCAATGTTGACATCATTTAACGAGGATTTAAGAAAAGGCTTACTTTGGCTTACCCTGACCCATGTTAACGGAGCTTCACAAGTAAGAAGAATTTCGGCTGATGAAAGAATACTGGTCCATCAGTCAGCATCAGACGCCTGGTGCAATTCAATGTTTCCATCCCTCATGTCGCGACTCCCTACCATTCTACTGAACCGGAGACGCTCCGCACTACCATGTGCGACGTCTCTGTCCTACTTTATTTGCCTCTACGCAGCTGTTCTTGTGACATGGAAGATTAGCGGCACAGCTAAACTGTCCTGAATCAGACCTCCAATGTCGAGGTAGAGGTTCGCTTCTGAAATAATTAAGCCGCCAAAGCGTATTCTCTAGTGATACGTATATTGAAGTTGAGGTAGTAAGGTCCGGATATCAGGTTATCCGGCTATTGCTCTTGCAATGTGCCTAAAGGTCAACTTTATGACGAAATTGTCCACTCTTATTAAGTTCACCCTATTGTACAAGATCTCATTAGGATAGAATTTTATGTACTCAGACCCTGGTATTCTGTATAAGCGAAGACAATCCCTAAGGCCAGCCCTTTCCAATAAACTTGCTCTCACGTTGATCCACGTTGAACTGCTATAATTTTTTTATTTTTTGATAAATTTTATTGTGTCAAAGCAAAAAATTTTGGAAAATACATCAATTTTCAAATTGTATCAGTAGTTTTCAATATGTCCACCTTTGGCGCGATAAATGGCCTTGAGACGGCCGAAGAAAGCATCGCATGCTGCATGCAAGTGGCTCTGCGGTATTTTGGCCCATTCCCGGCGAAGTGCTTGTTTGAGGTGGTTCAAACTTTGGTATTTTTTAGTGCCAACCTTCTACTTCAAAATACCCCAGACAGAGAAATCCAATGGATTTGCAATCTATTGTGTCGAAGAAATGAAGTGTGGAACATTGTTTTTTAACTAATTTTGGTTGACGCACGCTTTGTGAGGCGGTGCCGAGTCTTGTTGAAATGTCCACAGTCTCCGACCGAAATGATTGTTTGCCGAAGGCTTCAATACTGCCTCTAAGACAGTTACACGGTATACGATCGCATTAATTTTGACGCCACGGTCCGAAAATACGAGCGGAGAGGGACCATCGGCGGTTATGGCGGCCCAAACCATCACCATCGGTGCTGCCTGCTTTCTGGTGGCCGCCTGGAGGTGTAAAAGAAGGATCTCTCTGGCAAGTAAACTCGGTCTTTTTGTTTGTTGACGTATTGCTCTATAACGAATGGCGACTCATCGGAAAAAAACAAATTCGGCAACTCACCACTTTCGTGCAAGCGTAGCAATTCCTTCGCTCTTTCGACTCTAACTTTTTTCTGTTGCGGTGCAAGATCGTGTGTTTTTTTTTAACTTCAATGGCTTGAGCCCAAGCTCATTTTTCAGTATGTGTTGCATCCGTTCCAACGATATGTTGAGCTCACGAGCCATTTTTTTTTTTCATTTCGACGCGGATTTCGCTCAATTCGAGCCTTCACTTTCCGAACCATTTCTGCCGATGCTGCTGTTTTTTTATGAACACCTCCATGGCGTTTTGCAACGCTGCTAGTATCACGGTAACGAGCTATGGTTTGAGACACAAATGATTTATTTACTTTGAGGTGCTGGATGGCTCTAACGATAGCTACTTTTAGTTTTCGAGCCAAATATAAAGCAATCACACTATGACGTTTGAGTTCCATAGTGGATAAAATTTTTTAAGACAACTGAGACGCAAATCGTTTGAAAGGCTTGTAAATAATAAAATTATCTGTCATGTGTCACAGTAATGAACGGTTTGGAAATTATAGCAGTCTGAAGTTGGTTGCAGTTCTAGTCAGTCAGGGTGTAATTTGCCTCAGACCAACAGACAGTACACTTACATCATCTGCATAGATGAGCAAAGACCTCAGAACTATTGAGGGCGTTTAGGAGTAAGTCGACCAATATGAACCATGGTAGAGACAGGACATCACCTTCTAGCTAGCATTTGTTTATTCCGGTTTGGTAGACATGTTCCATCTTAGACAGATGTTATATTTACAAAGCGGTTTTGTGCACGTGAAGATTAACGATGCTTTCCATGCTTGCCAATATGAAGGAAGTCAGTCTGATAGGTCTAAATCTATTGGCAAGTATGTAGTCACCTTTTCTGATTTTCAGAGTTGACGGCGGCTGATTTATTCTTTTTGTAGCAACAACTACTCGTATGGTGACGGATACCAGGTACAGCATTTTGTAGAAGTAATTGTGAGTTGGTTCTGATTAGGTTACCTTGGACCTGAATCTCAAACGTGCGACAGAGGGCTTCTGGTTTTGGCACAGTTTAGTTGCCATCAGATCTTTTCAATGTTTCATGTCTGACTGACTTGCTCGCTTTGATTTCTTTGATTAGCCAGCTGAAAAAACCGAGTGTGAAGAAATTAGAAATCTCTACGTAACAGCCTCTACTACTACTACAGCCATTCTTCGAAATTCGAATTAGCTTCTCTGATCTGTAAGAAGATTTTGCAAATCTGCGTTCTATTATGGAACGGGTAATCTGCAGGAGGGTTTTCTGGCTGGACACGTCAGTCCAAACCACTCGGTGAGGACACCGATCAAGTTATGAACAGCTTACTCTACATTTTCTTTTATTCCTAGTTTTGGGGGAGCATTAACAGGTCTGCCGAGCTCCTCCTTGAAGTGTAATCCAGCGGTTGTGTGCGGAACCTTCTATACCATAATAATAAGAAAACATCCAAGAAAGCTACTTGAAGGTCGTATTAGTGTCCGGGGTTGATTTCAAAATATAAACTCAGATATCCACCCACACTTGCCCCACACATATGGGACGAATGTCCAGCACATGAGTGAAATGTCGTGAATTCCTGTCAGAGCTCAAAAATTACTTTTACTTAAAAGGACTACGTATCGCCAGTCGAAATATCGGCATAATGATTGCTTATAGTTTTGAAATAAAAAACCTGTTATTAAGATTTTTTTATAGTCTGAGATGAATCTATGCCTTAACCAATAAAGCTCTCTCTTAAACATGCTTTTCGACCAATGTACCCAGTGGCTACAACGAGGGAGTACACCTCCACTCTTAATGTGTAGTCAAAGTTAAAGCGCTAATTATCGGCAGGTCAACGCTGTTCAGCGTCTTCCCCAATTGTGCAACACAACTTCAAGAATAATGCTGGTAGGAGTTGAAAAGTTGTTGCAGAGGAGTATTCTGGTTCGAGTCAAGACGTTTGTCAAGCAAATCAAAATTTTTAAAGAAATTTGGCAATATATTTTTCAATATGATTAACTGTTAATTTAACTGTAGATTTCTGGCTTACTTTGGCTGTGGTTGTGGCCCATTAGCTCAGTTGGTTAGAGCGTCGTGCTAATAACGCGAAGGTCGTGGGTTCGATCCCCCCATGGGCCAGTATTGTTTTTTTGCCAACTATATATCATTGTTGCTAAGAAGATCAAATAATTTTAATTTACATTGAACGAACGTTTCGTATTTGCATGCACGATAGAATGGGTTTTGCTCATTTGATTTTAGCATCTAAATGACCATTTATCGGCCTTATATTCAATTTTCCCATTAATTTTCCCAAGAATTTTTGCACAAACAAATGTACCTTGTTTTGAAAAGTAATTCTGTGTTGATATTGCAAATGTCGACAAGCAATTCCATATTTGCACTGAGTTGTTCAATCGCCGCCCGCTGTCGAGACTATTTGACACTGTGTTATTCTAGGAATCCATCCTCTTAAATGTTTATCTGAAATTATCATTCTAAATTTGGTTAAAGGGAGCAAAAAAACAACTGGCCCATGGGGGATCGAACCCACCCACGACCTTCGCGTTATTAGCACGACGCTCTAACCAACTGAGCTATTGGCCATTATCAGACAAGACAGTCCAAAAAACAAAAAAACAAATTCTTCATCTCTTCCACCTGTGCAATCCCGAAAACGTTTGTCCTTGCTTAGTTTTGCATGGTCGTCAACATTGACTTAGTCTTGTCAACTGTGCCACTATTCTTCTCTTAAAGCGCTCTCGCCATTTACGTGCGTAGTGTTGAAGTGTACCTAGCTCCATTACTATTGCTTTATTTACAGAAGCCCTAAACTTGAAAGCAATTTAAAGATTTGTATTCTCATACTGAAGTCGTTATTACGGGCAATTTCAATATACACAATGGATAGACAACACCCGAAGGACTGTGTGTTGAGATCTTCTCTGCGGAAAATAACTTGACCCAGCTTCTAAAGGAGCCCTACGAATACCAGACGTCCCAGGTATGTGGTATCCCCTCGTCGGACTACTGTGTCATAGATTGTCAACATATTCCCAAAAGAAACATATGGCAATACGAGAAAGTGAATTGGAGCGGACTTTACAGCTTATTTAGGATGCCGCTCTTGATACGACCAAAAATTGAGGCAAAAAAAACTTCAATATTCCAAAGTTGATAACAAATTTTGGTCGTTCGCCAAAAGCATTAGAAATTCTGTCTCATCTTGTTTGATTGCGCTTCGTCCCCGCCCCGGGTGTGTCGAGTCTTCAATGGAAACCACTTAAAAATCTTAATAAACACAAATCCTTTGGTATTATTTGATATATCTGCCCCTCTTCTAAAGAGGTGTTCTTCCACACTGGCAAAACAATTGCGTAAAATTTTTATCAATCGTAGTCTTTAGGAGTCTTTCCGAGAAAATGGAAAACAGCATTTGTCAAGCCCATCCCTAAAGAAGGCGAATCTTCTTCTTTCCCTTCCTACGGACCCATTGCATTTACGTCTCTTCTTGATGCACTTGATATCCCTAAGGCATTTGACAGAGCTTGACTACAGGTTCTTTTGTCGGAAATGCGTGTTTTGGGATCGATTACTCTCTTCTTCACAAAATAAATGCTGGTGTGCTACAAGGCTCCGTTCTGTCTCCGACACTATTTCTAATTTTCATCAATGATCTCTTGTCAGCTACTTCTAATCCAAGACAGTTCTTTGTTGATGATAGTACTTTCTGCTTTTCATATCCATTCTTAGACACACGTCCCTGCTCTTCAGCTGGAGAACGGGAATGCCAACGTATGCTTATCTCATTAAATGCCAATAAGAACCAACCATAATCCATGATTGGCACTTATATCGTGGAAACCGAATAATTTTCCATTCTCGGTATGTGTGTACGGTATCGGTACGAAACTAGGCCCTTCAGCTCTACAAGCCGCTTCATAGCGCTTTTATTTATTGCAATGACCAGGTGGGCGATATCTCTATCAATTGATCTTTGCAGAACTCTCTACATTTTTGTGTTAAGTTCTTTGTTTTGGCCATCAAGAATTGCCAGTATTGTTTCGCTAGCAGTCCCAATACTTTATGGGAAGAACCCTCTGATGACATGCGGTTTTGGAAGATTTTTCTTCTCAACAAGCATCACCTCTAACTCACATTTCCCTTTGAGCTTAGCGAAGTTGTTCTTCATCCACTCTGCAGTGGAGCCTTCCTCACAGATGACCAAAAGCCACCCGGCATTAAAGGTCTCACCGCGGAGTGCTGGCTTCTTTTCCTCAGCTCGTAGCTCGATTATATTCGTAATCTTCTCTTATATTTGAACCATTTGTTCATTTGTGATAGGTTTACGATAGAGGTCGTCTGTTACGACTGCCAGTCTGACATTGCTCGTTATATCGCTGCACGAGACTTTATCGACGGACGTGTTCCTAGTTCGTTTCGCTTCAGATTGAGGAGGGGTGTTGTCCTCGAAATGCATTCGCTTAACCTCGGAACCCTTTTATACCACATTTTCTTTCGTATAAATCCAGACATGCTCGTAGTTGCACCCCTTCTTTAGCGCTTGAATCTGCGTTGTTCAACTGGCGTGAAAATGATGTACCTGGACCCAGTCTGAGCAGATTTGGCAGAGGCCTTGGGTACGTCTGTCTCTTTAGGATGTGGTTCGTTCGTTAAGTAGAGACAAGTTCTTTTCTAGATCTTCCATCTCCGAGACGATGCTCGATAACTCCGCTCGATTGGCAGATGTCATGTCGACATCGAAAGGGTGTTCTAAAACATTTAAAACATCTTGGTAATTTAATTGTAGAGGTATCTCTATTTTTGTGGTAAAATTATCTATTTTGATTCCTAATATGCGGGATAATCAGTCGGCCGTGTTATATCGGTCTAACCGCGGGAAAGCTATCTTTGGGTCGGAGGTTGCCTGATATTCGAAGTTCGTAAACTAGCGACTAAGTACCCTCTTAGCTATAGATCCATCAGCGCTTGCTGTTCCACCATTGGATTAGGGATTTGTACCGAGATTTACTCCTCCTGCCGCATTAGCAGGCCCATCCTTCTTTACCCGGGCTTGTAACCGACAGGATGCTTGAGTGCCACTTGCATACAGGAATCCAGGCGGAGTTGAATAGGTCACTTATACTACACTTCACTTCACTTCTCTTTAATTCGTACGTTCAGCTCCTCCAGTTTTCATAAAAAAAGATTCTAAACAATCAATATACAATATACTTTGAACAATGTAATAAAAATAGACTCATTCGGAAGAATAGTAACTGAGATTATTTTCAAATTTCTTCTATAACATTGGCCGCTACTGTGGCCCATTAGCTCAGTTGGTTAGAGCGTCGTGCTAATAACGCGAAGGTCGTGGGTTCGATCCCCCCATGGGCCAGCTTTAATCTTTTTCCTTTTTTTGTAAATTATCCTAAACTAATTCATGTTCTCTATAATAATGATAGTTTTTCCAATTGTTATGTTTCAACAGCTGTCAAAGTTACCAATAAAATCCAGCTGTCAAAATATTCAGTAAGGTTTGCCATTTCGCCATGCATTGTTTTAAGCGTGCGGAAACGTGCAAAAACGTGCACGGTTGTACCATAAATACGCAACGTGAATTTCGTCGTTAACTTGGTGGTCATCATGGATTCAGTGTGCAAGCGATTCGTCGCACCGTTGAAAGATTTTGAGGGTAAATATACTCTTTTGAATCTTAAGCCACCAACCAGACAAAGATTGTTTCGAAATGAAGAAAACATAGCCGCCGTAGGGGCCAGAATCGAAGCATATCCAGAAATGTCGTTTCGGCGCCTATCACCTGAATTGGGCATTGCCAGAGAGCCAATCCGACTTATTTTGCGGTTGGATTTGGGCCTTTATTCGTATAAGATTGCGTTGATACAAGAATTGAATCCGGACGACGATAGATGCCGTGAGTTCGCTAATTGGGTGTTGGAAATATTGATCGGAGATCCGGATTTTGGCCAAAATAGCATCTTCTCAGACAAGGCCTTTTTTTTTGGCGCGGCGGCTATGTCAACAAGCGAAATTGCTGTTATTGGAGCGAACACAATCCACAAAGATTAACTTATTGGTGTGGTTGATGGCGTGGCGGCATCGTCGGAGCTTATTTCTTTCTAAATGAGGAAGTAGACACAGTCACTGCCATTGGCTTCAGGTAAAGAGCGACGTAAACCCACTTTCTGTGGTCAAAGTTCGACAACATCGATATTTCCAAGCTGTATTTCCAACAAGACGGCGCTACATGCCATACAAGCGACGCAATTCTCAAAGCTGTAAAGGAAAAATTCACTAATTGGTCATCTCTCGGAGAGCAGATTCACCGATTAGACACAACTCGGTTATTTACTCTGAGGCTACGTCATGTCCTTAGTCTACGCTAACAAGCCGACAAGCTCGAGTCGGAATAAGGACGCACATATTGGAGCGAGTTATCAAAAATTCGACCGACCACTTGAAGCACCGCTAGCGAAGCCGAGGTTGAATGATGTGCTATTCCATATAATGGCATGAATGTAGCTTCAAAATAACGCCAGAATCAATTTTATATCCCACATTCTTGTTGTTTTATTATTTTATTTTTTTTCCTGTCGTTCTAATCTGGTTAACCTTTATTATCTTTCACATACAGGGTCCCGGGTTACAGTTTAGATTTTCGTTATGATAGCTGAAGATTCCTGAAGTTATAGCGAACAAAAAATTGTATTGCAGAGGGGGTCTATTTTCACTCCCCTCCAAGTTATAGGCCGTTAAATTGAGGAACCTCTGATTTCGAGGTAAAACTTCTTAAAAGGCCGTAGCTTTCTAACGGATTCAGCTTAAGAAATCGTTGTGCATATTTTTGAAAGAGAATTTCAGTGTGCATAAAATTCTTTAATTTCGCCGAGTGCGATGTACGCACTCAAGTAAACGGGTACAGTGTTTAGCAAGTGTTTAAGAAAAGTTTTTTCTGTTCGCGATTACACCGATGTAATTTTCGTTTACGGTTTCTGTAATGTGGATGCATAGTTAGCAAGACTAGATTACCAACGGCGATATCCTAGACGGACGATCCTTTCTAAGCCAACATTTATTAATGCTTTTCAACGCCTTTCAACCCTCGTTAAGAAAAGAAATATTGTCTAACATAACAGCTGCAAAAGAGAAAGAAAAATTTTAAACGCTGTAAGAATGCAGCCATCTATTAGCACTAGAAGGCTTGCAGCACAGTTGCAAACTACAATCCATAGAGTTCTTCAAGCCAACCGCGTTTACCCTTTCATTATACGCCCGTACAGGAAGTTTTGCCAAGGACTTCGAAAAAAGGATTGAATTTTGCCAATTGCTGTTGCATCAACAAGATGAGAATGAGCAGTTTACTCAAAAAAAATTGTGGAAGCCCAGTTTACCAGAATAGGCATTACCAAATTCCCACTATTGGGCTATCTCCAATCCTTACTTAACACGAACAACATCTTGAAATGCAGATGTTTTTCTTAACTATATACCATTTTACAGAAGGTTTAGCGTGAATATTTGGGCCGGCATATTGGGTAGTATTTTAGTCGGGCCATTCATACTTCCACATGTCCTAAATTCAACCTTCTATTTAAAATTTTTGAGAGACCAGTTGCCGGAACTCCTGGAAAATGTTCCTCTTGCTCAGAGACTAATAATGGTTTTCCACACGATGGAGCTCCTTGCCATTGTAGCAATAATGTAACTTCGTTTTTAAATCAAAAAATTAATGTACGTTGGATTGGCAGATTTGGTCCTTTTTCTTGGTCACCTAAATCTCCTTACTTAACGCCAATTGTTTTTTTTTTCTGGGGATTTATGATCTGAAAGATCTTATTTGACTGAGATTTCAAGTCAGGAAAAGCTCCAAGAGAGAATAAATACAGTGGAGCAGAGGAGCTAGTATGCATTTTACCAAGCATTAATTTGCACTCTGAAATCATCAAACGCGCTAGAACGTGCATCAAAAATTTACTATTAAAGCGCTTTAAAATCTCAAAACGTAACTGTCCTTTTTAAGACCACAAAGGGATATTAAATTTATTTTCTGATCCATTTGCCGGAATAAAATAGTGATTTGCAATAACTTCCGTTGTTCATAAGTGGAAAAGTCATACATAAAAAATCGTAAATAATGAAGAGAAGACAAATGTTTTGATAAAAAAAAAGTCAACCTAAAAGTTGAAAATTTTGAGATAAACACATTTTTCTGATGAAATTGGTCCAACGATTTTTCAAAATGTTAGCTTGAAAAAGCCATAATTTCGGCTGGCGTTCATCACACTCGACGACACTGAAATTCTCTTTCAAAAATGTGCACATCAGCTTCTGAAGCTGAATCCGTTAAAAAGCTACGGCCTTTTAAGAAGTTTTACCTCGAAATCAGAGGTTTCTCACCTTAACGGAATATGACTTGGAGGGGGGTGAAAATAGACCCACCCCTGCTATACAATTTTTTTGTTCGCCATAACTTCAGGAATCTATCAGAAGGCTATCAAGACGAAAAACTAAACTGGAACACCATGTACAATAGGTGTCAACGTCATGAACCAAGCTTAGACATTTGGTAAACAAACCGTTTTGACACATTAGTGAAATTGTTTTGGCGTCATATAGTTTTGGCTGTGTTAAAATGGTTCATTTTGTGCTATATAATTGTCACTGAATTGGAAACATTGCTCGATGATCCGTGCTAAACGCAAGAAGAGCTTTCTTCGGCGTTAGAAGTTACCTGCCAAACTATTTCCAAGCGACTGCGTGCTTTGGGAATGATTCAAAAACAAGGAACTTGGATTCCTTATGGTTTGAATCCAAAGGACGTTAAGCATCCTTTTTCGCCTGTGAACAACTTGCTCTAGCGGCAAAAAAGGAAGGGTTTTCTTCATCGCATCGTGACGGGTGATGAAAAATGGATTCATTACAGAGAAAGAAGAAAGTCATGGAAACTGCCCGGTCATGCTTCTACGTCGTCGGTTATGTTGTGTATTTGGTGGGACCAGGTCGGTGTTATTATGAACTGTTGACACCCAACGAAATCACCAGTGGGGAATAGTATCGACTTGAATTCATACAGCATGATTATACAGCATAAACAACGCATAAAACCTACCTGGAAATGGGAGGTCCTATCCCACCCGCCATATTCCCAATATATTGCGCCGTCCGATTGTTACTTGTTCCGTTCGATGGTCTGGCTGATCAGCAGTTCCGCTCATATGAAGACATAAAAAAAATGGCTTGATTCGTTGTATTCGAGCTCTGCTAGCAATGGGCAATATTTTGAATAATTCATTTGTAACCATTTTTATCACAATAAAGTTGCATTTTCATCGAAAAGTTGCGCACCTAATAATTTTTATCGATCAATAAGCATTATTTTATAAAAAAAAAAAAAAATCAGATCATTCCAATGCACTATTGTGCCAAATATGATGTCTGCATTTGTATCCTCTCGCTATTAATCTATTGTTTCGATCTTATATTGGCACCTCAAAGAATCCCACTAGAACTGGTGTAATTTTTCGGATTAATGCAGTTCACAGGGCTGCGTTGAGCGCTTTGTGTATTTTTAAAATATGAGTTCCTGGAATCGTGATTTATGCGAACCAGACAAAAAAAAACTGAAAATATTTCAATAGCTATCCTTATTCCCAGTGCTTTGAAATGGATTAGGAACGCTCTTGAAACCTCTGAATCATTCAAATCTGTCAGAACATATCACTTATCACTCAAATTTCCATTAAATGCAAATTGCCATGAACTTTTGAACATACACATATTCACGTGGGCTGCATGTGCGAATACTAATGCGAGCACACATTCCTGCCGCCTTTTCGAAATCAACAAGTGAAAATTCTCTTCCCTCTGTCGTCATTATTCGACAGACTTCCACGCTCCTCCAATCTCATTAAGTACTAAAGCATTCCCCTGATGAATTTGCATTCAATTCAATTAAAAAAAAAAATTAAAAAATAAAAAAAAAAAAAGAATTCATTTGGTTTTGTGATTTTGTTTCTGCTTTTCAACCCCCCAATGTGTGGTTCTGCTTTGCTTTTATACAAATGAAATCCACGTGGGTTTTTTGTTTACACGTTGTTGCCTTCGTCGTCGGTTGTTCCAAAAGATATTTAGAACCAAAACAAAATTCGAGAACTGTAGAACGTAGTCGTAAGTCGATTTCCTGTGGCCGTTTCTTAGCGCCTAGTAGCGAAATTTCTCTTTAGAACATTTCTGAACGTACTTCAAAAATTATCTCTCATGCATCGCATCCATAGGGTTGGTTGGTTGTTGGGGAGCATGTTATCTGACATCGTTGGCATGCTCGTACGTTCTGGGATTCAGATTGTTCTATTTCAATTTTTTTCTTTTTTTTTTTTGTTTTTTCGTTATAATAAACAAATACACCTCATGTCATTAACTTAAACTTGGATGGTGAAAGTTTACCACCCAGAAATCTATTTTTAGTTTTTCTTCATTCGAAGCTTGTCGCTGTGATTTCTATAGGGTGATTCATCGTGAGGTTTGATTTTCAATAGTTTTTTTTTTTTTTTTTTTTTTGACCGATCGCGCGTAACTCCTATCAAACTGCTTTTTCATTTTTGTTCAGGATCGTTTGGCAAGTCATCATAAAAAGACTCACACCACAACAGCGTCTCCAATTTGTTCAGTTGTATTACAATAATCAGCGTTCCGTGAGAAAGGTTTTTCGTGCAATTCGAGGAATTTACGGTGCTCATAATCGACATACTGAAACAACTATTGCCAATACCATTCGCAAATTTGAGTCCCAGCTTACATTAGTGGATGAAACTTGACCGGTTAGACCACATCCAGCACGTAGTGAAGCGACTATAACAGCTGTAGCTGAGAGCTTACGCGAAGTCCATGACGAATCGATTGGTGTATTTTACGTAAGGATCTCGGCCTTAAAGCGTACAAAATTCAACTTGTGCAAGAATTGAAGCCAGGCGACTTGAATTTGCGTCATATTTTCAGTGAATGGGCTCTGGAAAATCTCAATGAAAATCCGGTGTTTTATCGTGAAATTTTTTTTACTGATGAAGCTCATTTCTAGCTCAATGGATACGTTAATAAACAAAATTGCCATATTTGGGCTTATGTACAACCCGAAGAGTACAAAAAGCTACCATTACATCCATTAAAAACAACGTCATGGTGCGGTTAATGGGCTGGTGGAATCATCGGTCCATATTTCTTCAAAAATGAGGCAAATCAGAATGTTACTGTCAATGGTACCCGTTATCGCGCCATGTTAACGGACTATGTGTTTCCTGAATTTCATGGTCTCGGTGAGCTCTGATTTCAACAAGACGGCACTACGAGCCATACAGCGCGTGAAACAATGGACTTGTTGAGAAATCATTTTGGTGAGCACTTAAATTCATGTTTTGCTATAGTAAATTGGCCCCCTAGATCGTGCGATGTCACACCTTTGGACTATTTTCTCTGGGGATATGTAGTCTCAGCTCTGCAGGAATAAGCCAGCTACGAATGACGCATTGGAAACTAACATTACTCGTGTTATCTGCGAGATACCATTCGCTATGTTCGAACAAGTCGCCCAAAATTGGACCTTTCGAATGGACCACCTCAGACGTAGTCGTGGTGAACATTTACATGATATCATTTTCAAAAAGTAAATGCCATGAATTGTTCTTTTGACCTATAGTAAAAATTGTAAGTTCTCTTTCAAATTTATGTGTTTTATTTTACATTATAAATGAAACCTCACGATGAATCACCCTATACTTACCCCAAAGAATTAATCGAGTTTTGTGCATAGAGGGGTTGAGATGTGCGGTTGATTTTAGAAATCTAATTACAATTAAAATCATTACGGTATTTCTGCGTGTGAGGGGGTTAAAAAAAAATATATTTTAATGAGTTCCGTACATTTCTGATATTTCAAACGTCCCCTATGTGATATGCGGTTCCCTAATGAAATCGAAGTTTTCCCCACGTTTGTGGTAATTGAAGGGTGGGAATCCTTACAACTTATCCATTAGCACTCGTAGCAGATGTTCATCGTCTTGGGACTCCTTATCAGTCATAATTTGTCAAATATAAACTGAGCTAAGCTGAGTTGAGTAGTCGCTGGGTGTCCTCGCAAGAGTTTTTCTTACAAGGTTTCTGCATTGGAGAAGCATAAATTTCCACAGGTATCCGAACAAGAATAAGGTGTGTACGAGTACACCCATTCATACTTTGTTTGCCATACTGTATTGAGATGGACTTAGAATTTTTTGGAGAAATATTCTGACTCTCAAAGATGTAGGGGCCATTTATTTTTATTTAGAGCTCAAATGGTTTAGTTAATGAAAAATTTGATAATTTTATCCGTCTCTCGAGGAAGTACCACCAAGCCAGATTATGGAATTCATAATTTGATTTATTCAAGAATACGAGTATTTGTTGTTTATTTTTTTTTTCTCCTCTGGGGTGGGTTAGCAACTTGTGAGAAGCAACTCGAAAGATACAAAAAGGTAAAAACATTTTGCCTTGGGATTGGGTACTAACAGGAAGTACTTGAATTACTACCGTTCGTCAGAAAAGAATAATTTTGAGTAAATTTAAAATATTTGCAAAGGGAATCCACAAAAATCTTTTCTGAATAGATTTCGATGGGTTCTTCTTGTTAGCATTCAATTACTTACGTACGTACTTACACACCAACTTATCTATCGACTTCAAAGCATATCTATAGTGTTTCTTACTTCCTTACGTAGATATTTTGACTTCTCTTGTCCTGAATTCCCACCATGGTCATCATACTATGCCGTATTTCCGTATTTTGATGTCTATTTATTCTGGTCACGTAATCTCGTGCAATTGGTTGTTTGAGTTTGGCTAGAAAATCATTAAGATGTTGCGAAGACATCTATGTATATATGAAGGTTTGCAGCTTCCTTGTGTCGGTGTTGGTCAACTTCTAGGTGCTATACCCACAAAATAGCATTGATGGGGCTATACGCCGGTTGGTTTCTGACTGAATACATTACTTCTTCAGATATCCTGTGTGAGAGTAGTCAAATTTCATCAACGTGGTCATAATGTTTATGATATGATGTCATATTCAATTTCAGCCTCTTTTTTTCTACAGACAGAGCTGTTCGGATCATATGATTGATCTGGCAAAAGAATGCAACATTATCAAACTACGCTAAGAACTTCAAATTCCTTTTACCTTTGTGTAAGTCATTACATTTACCGCCATCATAAATGGCCTTTAAAACACCCACCCGGTATTCTTTCCCTCTCGCTACAGACCAGGATAGACCTGGACCTCAAGCAAGAAGCGTTTGCAGCCAGCTCGATCTTTAACCAGCTGCCTCCAGTTTCTCATGCTAAATTGCTTGAGATCAACTTCCACTTGCATGCGCCATCTGTGTCGCGATCTTCCTCTACTGCGCTGTATCTCGGGGGAGGATTCGAAGATTTTTCTGACCGAAGCATTACCAGTTGAACCTTCACTACTCTGGCTGAGTCGATATCAATGTACATATCGTATTCGATATCAATGTTCGTCGTTGTATCTTCTCCCATTTATGCAGACGGGACCGAAGAATTTTCCTTACAAAATACCCAAGAGCACCCTCATCCATTTTTGATAAAGTCCTTCACACATACGCAGGCGATGTTAAGAAGACTGATGTCTCTATAGTTGGCGCAGTTCAGAGGATCTCCTTTTTTGAAGATCGGACAAACAATGCTGAGTTTGCATTCATCGGACATACTTTCGTCCGATAATATTTTACAGGTGAGTTGGTGTATGCTCATTACCAAATCATCGCTCCGCCCTCAGCGTCTTTGTTTGACTTAAGCTTAGGTATGGCTATTTTGACTTCATCTACGACGGGTGAACGAAATTGTTGATCTACATCGTCCAGGTTGAAAAATTCATTCTACTTGACAGCGGTATTTGCTTTGTTATCGCCGTTATACAGTCTACAGAAATGCTCCTTCAAAATCCTAAGCATCGACTGCGACATTACTACGACGTTCTCTTTGTTCGTCTCTATAGAGTTCGGTTCGGGGTTTGTATCCGTTTCATGTTTTTTTTTTACCTTTGAGTAAAACTTCCGAATCTTATTCTTGGACTAACATCTCTCAATTTCCTCGACCTCACTCTACTCATTCTTCTTCTTTTTCAGCTCTTGTCATTCTATGCAGCGGTGCTTTGTATCATCTTGCTTAGTTGCATGTGCTTGCCGGTACTTGTCGTCAAACCAGGGGTTTTGTTGTTGTGGACGAGTGAAATCCAGCACATCAGAGGCGGCATCTCTAACGGCTTTTTGGCAATGTTACCACTGGTCTTTGATACTAGATGCTTGCGGCATAGGACCTCTTAAGAAATTAAGGGAGACTCGATCGGACAAGGATTTGGCGATCTCTTGCGAATGCAGCGGTCTGACGTCGAACTTTCTCACAGTATTAGTTTGCCGTTGCGTTGTTCGGATATAACATGTTGATGGTCCGAGTTGATGTTGGCCCCTGAGAGCGTTCGGACATCAATAATACTGAGGGATTAATTAAGAGTTTTCCAAGTCCCCTTGGGATTAGCTAGGGCACTGCTCGCAGATCTTATCCAAGCTCGTCGTCTTTTACCTCTGTGAGGGCGTGCGCATATATAAGGCTTATCCTGGCAAATTGAGTTTTACTACCGATTGCTGCGAGGGGCTCGTTAACTTGCCGAAAACTCAAGATTACCGAATAGTGTTGAATTAGGCCTTAAAGACGCTTCAATGATGCGTAAAGTTGAAAGAGAAGTGAATGTCTAAATCTTTCAAGTCGATATTTCCTCGTCGCCATTAGTCTGATTTTATTTTGGAAGTTCAAACTTTGCCTTAAGTTATGATTCAAAAGTTCAAGAGCTTTGTTTTTGTGATTTCAACTCGCTACAACTAGTACTATAGTCCTTCCACGATTTACACGCTTTCAATTCCAAGATTCGGTTCTACAGTAGAGTTCTCTGGAACACCTTAATTTATTGAATACCGTTTTCGATTTTTGTTCTCCTACTTGTCCCGATATCTCCTTAAGGGCAAGGCCTGAAAACAACATTATATTGTATATTGTAACTGAGTCATTAAAATTCCTTTTCCAAACCCAAGGAAAAGAATAGAATTTTCTCACTCTACGACGACCATGTGTCATCCATTCTTCTACGATGAAGAGCACAAAAAAAATAAAATAAAAAAAAACTCTCTCGAGTGCCAACGCTGTCTGGCCGGCAGAGTTAAAACTGTCCGCATTACTCCACCAAATAGATAAATTACTCCCCTAATCGATGATAATTTATTGAATTGACTTAATATGCTCCTTTCTTTCACTTTATTCTCCTTTAGTTTCTTTTAGTCAAGTTCATGGTTAAGGTCACGAGGAAAGGACCTTGCTATATACAGCGTGGTTGCATGCCATCGACCTAAGCAAATTGATGGGAAAAGGATCTTTATACCAACTAGTCTCGGTTCATATTCATAAATTCTCTCATTATCGACATAGACATCTGCTGTTTGTTGGGATATTTTTGGTTTTTGCCAGAGGGATAGTGTTGGAATGTGAACCTAAAAAATTTGTTCGCCCAAAACAAAACTAATGTTGAAAGCAAATCTATCGAAAGGGAACTCGTTTTGTGAAAAGAAATATTTTCCTTTCCTTTATTAACATTTATTCCATTCGCCCCATCCATTCGTCTCAATAACAGTCTGAGGTAACTGACCATTTCTAGAGAGAAGTGTTGGCGAACGGACATATCTAAAACTACAGTACAATTCTTGACAGTTCTGTTCCGATAAATTTATAAATGTTCATGTGGTACGTAGAAAGTTACACAAAGCCAATTGACATCCATTAGATCTTGTGTTAGAATGAAAGTAAGAACTATTTAGTTAAACTGGAGGACGACAGCCAAAATTTTTAAGAGAAAGGACCTCCCTGTCTGAAGTTAATGAATAATTGTGGAATTTTTAATTGTACTAGGAGAAATTGAAAAAAATTTTACCATTATGCCGGGGCATCCTGGATGAAGATACACCCGGTAACTACTGACTAATTAAATCATGTATTAGGGCAGCGTTTGAAGTTCACTTGTATATATGTGTAATTCCTACATATACAGGCTAAAAATGCAGGCGCGAGCCAAGGCTTAATGTTGCATAAAGGAACAGCAGAAGAAATCTTCAGATAAAACGAACGCTTTTTCCTGCATCCAGCCTCTTGAACTTGTGATGCTCTTTAAGAGCTTTTTTCAAAGTACAGATCTGAAGAAAGCTTGGGAACTGAGATCGATGGAAAAACTGAGATGTATACTGCGGTGAAGACGGCTATTTTGATTCGGATTTGTCATTAGAGGCAGAAAGTCTTGAGTTTCACACATGTCACCAATCCGCATCTAGGTTAAATAGGGCAGGTATAGCCTAAAATGCTCGTATACGCACACCCCAAATGGAGGATATTTTATGAGCTCCTCGACAAAACATATCAATGTCCTAAGCGAGATATTAAAATATTTGAATCCAATTTTAGCGTAAAGCTTAGAAAGGAGATATTTTTGATAACACTGTCGGCAAATCTATCCTATCATTATTTTAAACTATTACTTTGTTGTTGAAAGGATGCGGATATATCTAATGCCCCTAACCTGAGCAAATACTGGAGGAGAGTTAGATGTCGATGTCCGAACGCTGCATTTAATATCGCTTTATGTCCTACGTAATCTGGCATGATGTCCTGTTTTACCAGCATCTTGTCCCGACACCCAGTGACAAAGCAAACCATCAGAGTTACCCCCTTTAATGTGCCAACTTTCGCTCAACCAATGCTGCGAATTGACGATGAATACCGACTGGCCCACGCAGTGTTACAATAAGCATATAGAGGGAGAAGAGCCATGAGCTAGGGGAAAAAAGAAGAAGAAAGAAAAAAGTCACAAGGAACGCATAATCAAAGAAATTTAAATTTATAGCAGGAAAGACGTTTGTAAAAAGGTAAACAGAGCATAACAGGTCAACAAAATATGAACGGAAACAGTGATAGAGAGAAAACCATACCCAAATTTAAGATCAGTTAAGTTACCTGTATTGACGGCCGAGTATGTTCGATCAATTCATCCCTGAACTATGGTCGAATGAAAGAATGCCAGACGATCCTAAAGAAAGAAGACTCTAGTATGCACCAACTACTAGGTGTGGTAAAAGTAATTTCATAATGTGAATTAGCTGCCATTTTGTTAGAAATCAAAATAATTTGGCTCTGTTTTCACGAAAAGTTTCTTTGAAAGTGTAAAATTGATGACATTAATTCGAAAAAAGGTCAAATGACCACCTCCTTGTGCTCGTTTTACGGCATTTTGAATTGTATTGCTCGCAAAACATCTGGCTCCAAATTAATGATTTCTTCTTAAATGTTGGCTTTCAAGACTTGCAATGTTTATTGCCCGAAAGGAAAAAGTCTGGCGCATTTAGATCTGACGATCTGTCTAACCAGTTCATATCGGGAGATCACACGGCCTGGAAATTGATGATTTCAAATCTCCATCGTTGCTCGAGCTGTGTGTGCGGTTGCTCAACCCTGCTGGAACCAACAATGCTTAAAACTCAATTCAGCATCTTGAGGCAAAAAAAAAACTCTTTTAACATATGTCTGTACCATTTGCGGTTACAGTGGCGCCATCGGCGTCCTCAAAAAAATAAGGGCCAATCAATTTTTCACTGCAAATGTCGCACTAAACAGCAATGGCTCTTCGTGCATTTCATGTTGATTCTCTGTGCACCAGAAACGGACATTTTTTATATTCGCGTAACTACTTAAGTGAAAATTCCCTTCGTCGCTCATAAGGATTTTGAATACGAAATCATCCTCTTCTAGCACCAGGATTAACCGAGCATGGGCGAGCATGGGAGTAAGTTAACCTCACTTGCCGGGCTGCAGTGAACGGCTTGCACTATATAAGGGAACATTTTCAGGTGTTTCACCAAAATTCAACGCAACCAACGTCTTCTGATGCCACATTAAGTGCATCGTAGTGTCGTCGATGTGACATTCTCGTTCGAACGAGCAATATGAAACCGACCACTTTTTGCGACATCTCTAGTGTGGGACCTAACTCGCACGCTTAATTGTTCGCGCACATGGTGCAGGACGACTAAGAAAACGATAACGAAATTCAAGCTAAGTTAAAACAACAGATCGGAAATTGTTCAAATACAGTAAACCATAATACCGCGCTCTACAGGTGTGTATCGCTCCATTGCTTGTTGTCAACTAATTCTCCATCTGTCTATAACATAAATGCCAAAGCACAAAGTGTCATGATGCTATTTGAAAAAATTATGGCACATTCACATTATGACATTACTTTTGCCCCACTTTGTATAAAGGGATCAGTCCGCTCAAGATCGCCTATTAGATCTTCTTTACCATGCTACATAATCTCCTAAAATCAAGCGACTAATTGGTCTTTATCCGAGCGGTTTCAGGCCTAGAAATTCAACCGTTGACTAGATTTTTATATTGTTTTACGGCAACTCTTGTAAAAGGCCCTCTTATTCGTCGATTTGAAGGCCGGCTATGACAGCATATGCCGGGAAAAGTTATACGAAGTCATGTCGGGTTTCGGTATACCTACTAAACTTTTCAGACTCTGAAGGATGACCATGGAGAATTTTGCGAGGGTCGGTAATGATTTCATCGAGATTTGAGGACAAAAAAGGCTACCGACAAGACGATACTAGTTATAGGCTTCCTTCAACATCGTAGCTGAGAGTATTTACTCACGCAGATTAATAGGCATTATTGAACATAGCGAGCCGTTTGAGAGGAATTTGAAAATATTGAAGCAGAAATGGTGAAGATGAGTCTGACCCTAAGAAGGTATGACAATAGAACTGTCGTTAACAATTTAACTGGCATGGTTAGCGATTTAACTTCCGAAGGCGCAAGTAATAATTGGTTGATCAGACCCTATACCATGAAGTACAATTTTGTTCGCACTCCAGAACAAGAGGAATCTGTATATAAATGAGTAAAAATCCTAACAGGTATCCATGTGACCCTTGATCTTATAAAGAGGATTCCATTCTACAATGCCCACAGTTCGAAATCAACTTCTAGCACTTAAAATGTAAATCTCATGTACAAAATCTGAGTACTTTTAGACAGGCAGTATTCCTTTCATCTAAACATAGGGGCTTGTGGTGGGTACCTGGACATTTACGCGCATTGTAGCATGTTATACGAGTCTCAATATTGAGTAATAACGTGAGTTGGAAAGCCACTATGTAAAAAATAAATAAAACGTTCAGTGAAAAATTTAATATTGGCTCGCATAACGCTCACCCATGAAGCTGGTGACCGCATAAAACGTGCTAACTTTGTACAGATCGGGTACTTCTGTCCAGCTTGCAAACGTTCTTGGATTTAAAAAAACTACTACAGGTACCATACGACGAAACACGAATTTGGAATAGTATTTGTTTGTGAGCGGGATCCTGCTTCCGTGTTCAAACCGGTGGACAAACGGCTCCGAATACAGACTAGTTTCCATGATATAAAAATCATGTTTGGCGGGAGAATGTTGGTGTCGATTACATATCCAACAACTCAATGAGGTTGATCGACTTTGCCGAGATACGTAGCACGATAGCTTGTACCAAATTCTAGATACTTAAAGCCATCTAGCAATCCTCTGAACGAATATGGTATGCTCTTATATCGATCACTTTGCCATTGACATAAAGCATGCTTCAAGTCTGCTGAATCTTCGGAAGACATGTGATGCCGATATAGGCTTATACCACCTTGTCGCAGCTGACGTCCTCTCACGTAAGCCAGAAACTTTGGTACACAACTCTCAACTCAACTCCTTTCAGAGCGCTCCTCAGCTTGATTATACATATATACTCGTCTATACCGGTCCCGACTACATAGCCACATTGCAGGTGACAGGCATTAATTCAGAAGTAGATATTGAGAAGTTATGACACTGATCGAGAAAAAACAACCTTCAACGTATCCTGGATAAATTTACTTATCTGATCAAATTTATAAAAATAACTTTTCTTCAATTACAGCACCCTTACGATCACTGCAAGCAAAAGGTTCGCCCTGAGTATGGGAAACAACTCAACAATAAGCGTTCGGTAAGAAAAAATATGCCATTAGCAAACCACCGGTACTTCAATTATTTGATCTCAACGATTAAGCTACAGGTCGATGCAAGTTCCACAGCCAGGGGTGCTGTATTACTGTAACAAGATCAACCCAGAGCCTTTACGTCAAAATCTCTCAGAGTGTCAACAACATTACTCAACTCAAAAAGAAAGCGTTGGCAATTAAATTCGGATGTGAGCAGTTACATTTAATATCTTTGTGGTAAAGGAGGACCAGTGGAATTTGACCACAAACCACTAGAAACTATTTTCTAGAAGCCAATCCATTCCTCACTACCACGTATTCTATGTATTCGACTAAACCTACTCAATTTTAATCCGAAAATTGTCTACAAAAAGCGTTAAACTATGGTTTTAGCAAACCATAAGTACAGATTGCCAAATAATACCCACACTATTGGAAGGTGACTTACTAAAATATGTACGAGTACATCAGGTTCACTTTGGTTACGCTAAATGCTTACATCGTGCGAAGGACGTATGGTTTAGGGCACCAATGAATATGAACATATTGGAGTTTACTAAAAAGTGCGCTTCGTTCCAGCTACATTAGAGACTCAACAATAAGGTTCATATTTGAGATAAAGAAATACCTGAATATCCGTTCGAAATAGTGGCAACAGACGTGTTCATAATTACTAAATTGTAGTCACAGACAGCTATTTGAACGATTACAAGAAGCAACAACTGCAAATGTTATTACATTTGTCAATCTAAGAACACTAACGCAGAGATCTTATTCCAAAAATTTATGATCAGTGCTACTTACAACCTTATTCCCACTCTTGCCACAACCTCCAATGCCAAACAATCCAGGCTTATGCAAACTTCCAATAGCAGACAAAGTCAGCTTGAGATCAGCAGTACCCGAATCGGTGTCCTGACCAACACAATGTCTTCGTCATTCGACTTTTATCGTTTCTATTGCCCAATAGCATAATTTTGTCTATATGCTGCTTAATCGCCATTTAATTTACACTTACTCTGTATCACCATGAACAGCTATCACAAACTATTGCCTCTCGATAACCTTTCTCAGCTGGCTGCCTTAAAATATCCTCGCTAACGGTTCTCTAAATTCAGTAGTTCTCTTAAATTTTTTTTTAAAAACATTCTTATTTTTTTTAGTTAATTTACGCATCCTAATTTATAAATAAATTCTTCTTTTACAGCTCCAATCCCGTTTTAACTTCCCCTGAACTTGAAAATGGCTGCGTCACTTCTAATCGCCTGTGGCCTTAACGAAACCAAACTACCTCCTTTTATTCACATCAGTGAAGAGTCAAACATGGACGGTGGTTTCCTCATCACATCGATTCTTGGACAACGCCTACGTGCACCTTATGTTACTACAGCATTAATTGGCCTACAGCATGGATACCAGCACTATCTCAATGCTGGCATGCGACTTGGCTATAACTTGGCTCTATTCCTAGATAAGAAATTCTTCATTATCGATGCGCTAAAGGGCATCCATTACGACCAATGGAAATCATCTTGGCTAACCGAAGGTGACGCTATATCCAATGCATCACTGAAATACATTCGCAAAAAACTCAAATCCGCAGAACCTGGCGCATCACTAACCTTTATTGTTGACAATCTATCGATTCTTTTAAATTTGGGTGTAACACCCGAGGGTTTACTACGTATGTGTCATGATTTACATACTCTGGCTATTGAAAATCCTGGCCTTACTATTGTCACTAAACTGAGTACATGTGATGTACAAGAAGTCCTCGACAACAACATTGCCAAACTTGCAGATGTCCATATCAGGGTAAAACAATTGAAGAGTGGAGTCTTCCGAGAAGTTGATGGGAAACTATCAGTTGTACGTGAAACTGCCAATGGGTGCTATGAGGTAACAGAACAACAAAAGGAGATATTGTACAAAGTAAACGAGAGAAGTATTAAGATTTTCAGTCCTGGCGAGGTTGGTGTGAAAGTTTAAGAAGTTCATTTTTTATTTTAAATAAAATTTCTATTTTTCTCAACAGAGTCGTTTTATTTTTAACACAGTGGAACTTCTCAAAACACTTTTCAGCGGAATTTATGGACGCCTGTAAAGAATACGAAATGCTCACTTCAATAAACACCCACTACGGCCGACTAACCTCATAAATTGTTCGATGGTTGAGGTTTTTTTTTTTTTCCTCCTTCCAACACCCTGTGGGTATTTTTTCATTCATTCGAAAGGTTTTGAATCTACGTCGATTTATTTTTGAAACCAAAAGCATCCCAGCAAGCATTTGTGGCTCATGGTGATCCCTCCCAATGCTAATGCATGGTGTGCTATGCAAGCTATAAAAGTCGGAAAGTGTATCAAGATTTATTGAACCTGATGTGTGTAGTTGATTGGAGTTTAATACTTGAACGAGGCGTTTGCCAAATTTCGAATCCAAACAATAGGTTTTTAATATCGGCGTTATATATATAGCAGAAGCCAGAAAGCCGATGCCGATCCCGACAAATAGGGCAGAATTTAAAAAAGGATTAGAATTCGAAAGTTGAAGTGATTGATTGATTGGACTTTTGATGTGGATTTGCGATTTTTTTTTCTTGAACACAACATAAACATAAACATAAACGAATGAAGTTTGTACGCGTTTTTCAATGAATTTATGTTGGATGCATTTTGTAAACTAAATGCCATATAAAATTAAAACCATCGTCAATATAAATTTGAATACTTTGCACAACAATTTGTTAGATGAGAGTATTTTTGCAGCGTTGTTGCATTTTTAAAGCCAGACATCGAAGGCCAAGGGTCAAGCACGTCATATTTGAATAGAGATTATACGAAACACATTTTCTATTGGAATTTTTGAGTGTCCAAGACTTAAGGAAACAGAAAGTTTGCCAACGGATCTATATGAAGATTTTGATGCTCATAAATACTTAGTTAAGACTTCTGAATAAAGAAGCTGACAGATTTGGCAAAGCTGCTTTCCGCTCTGTTCGGTTGTCTTGTTTACAGAACATCTTGTTACAGAAGTGGAAACTACTTTATTTTTCTCCTTTTGCGAATCCAATTTATGTTCTTAATGAGATTCCTCAGAACCGATATTTTTGCCTTAATAAGCCTTACCATGCAAATGCCGTATCGATCCCTTCTTGTGTTACGCTATGATTTGTGAATTTGTAGTTTGATGTTAACGTTTGTACTAGGTATTCCTTATCTCTATCCCAGTCGGTAGGCAGGATCCAACATACCATACAGCTACATCATCTGTTTAAGCGTAGACGTTAGAATTATTAAGAGCTTTAAGAAGTCGCCGCTTTGCGGACAGCTACTGTTTATCGCCGTCATCACCTGTTGGTCATCATAGTCATGGGCCTGTTCACCAGCATAGCTTTAATCAACAAAATTAGTGTTCTTTGGTCATGTACGAGTACATATGTAAACAATTGCATTTTAATATGCAGCTTTAGTTTTCCCCACAAGATTTTATAGAGCAATCTAGTAGAATCTTCTGCGTCGGTAGACATGCTGCCTCTTGTGTGGAGGATGCGTTTGAAAAACAGTTTTGTGCACATGAAGCTCAACTATTCTCTCCATGCCCTTTATAATGAAGAGAATTGAACTTTTGGCCAGCATGTAGGTGGTCATTTTTTCTGATCTCGGTGTGAAGACTATTTTTATTGTTTGCCAGGAGTTCGGAATGCATCTGAGTACCACGACAGCAGGGAAGAATCTCTTTAGAGCTGCCATGGATGTATCCCATCAACAGAAGTAAGAGCGTATTTAATGGCCTCATCCGTTACCACAGCCGATGACAGATACTAGCTACAACGCTTGGGTAATTTTTCTCTTTTGAGAACTTTGACCCAACAACTTTTTTCCAAGCCTAGTTTCACCGACATTTTCAATCTTTTTGCATAAGTCTTAATAAGAAGCACTTTTTGAAATACGAATGAGCCTCTTACTCGTATATTCTTTTTGCTTGGATCTGTATAGTTTCCAGTTTTCTTCCAGATTTGTCTTAGGTGACTTGTTTAGAAGTTTTCTCGTTTCCTTACGTACAGTTTCGATTGATTTCTTTGTGGTTTGGAAACGTTTCATCTTTCCCGATGAGCCAGAGAGTATTTGTTGACCAAGCAACAAAAAAAAAAAAAAAAAAAACGATATCAGCAAGCAGAACGTAAAAGAAGAAAGTTTCTCCATCCAGGCCCTCATCCACTTTCAAAATGAGGACAGTTTTAGTGATCAACTGTCATTCGAATCAACCGAAAGGAGCTCAGAAAAAGTATCAGAAGGCAATAAATAGTATGAGACAGTGCCCTCATAACCTGGTTGAACTTCTCTGTTGAAGGCTGCAGCTGAGAAATTCTGGATGAAGTAGCTGAAATCCATAAGATAACAGAAAGTCTCAAAGACGGAATCATGTCAAATCTGTGAATCCAATTATTAATTTGACTGGCTTTCCTACGGGTAAAAATCTAGTTAGATGCCAGGTATTTACAAAGGCTTCATAAACAAAAGATACTTGTACGTGTCTGCGTTCGGTGATTTTGTCGTTTCGCCTTCATCCTCGACTTCAACATCCTCAGCATCATCGCTTTCCACATCGGCCAGATCATCCTCAATATCGTCTTAAGCGAATGCAGAAAATCTGGTGGGACTTTTGAAGGTGCAGATGATTATCGGTGGTGGCGATGACGTGATGGTTGACTCACTGGCTGTCACGCCACCTACCTATGTCCGAATCCCGGTAGGAGCATAACAGAAAATTTTTCAAAAATCGTCATCACTATTTCGGCGGGCAATGGCAAACCTCCGAAAGTCAAGTCGCGCTACTTATTTATTTATTTATTTAGATGACTATCGGGTGGACTGACCAAGAGCAGGATTAACAAATAGTTCTTTATATATTTTTTTATCTATAATTTAGAAGTCATTTTAAAAGGAATTTTTTTTAGCAATGACCACTCGCAATGGAATGACAGAAAAGTCCAAATTTGGAGAAGAATGGTGTCGATGTGTTCACTGTAATGTGGTGATGTAGGAAAACGAGATCATCGTTCACCATTCTTAGCGAATCGTATAAAATCCAAGTTGCACAACAATTAAAGCCTTTGGACCATCTATGACGTCGCTTGTTGTCATCAAGTTTGATATTTTCCGTGGAATGGATGGATGGGTACGTAAATAATTACAATGGTAGTTTCTAGGGACCGGAGAACCCATACAAGATTCACGAAAAACCAATGCATTCCCCCAAAAAAAGTCACTGTATGGGTTGGCGGTTTCACTGGCCCGTACTTTTTGTCCTTTTTTGAAGATGAGGCTGGAGAGACAGTTACAGTGAATTAAAAACGTTACCGCAACATGTTGACTAGCTATTTCTTCCAGATAATGAATGAATTTAGTCTGGACGATTTCTGGTTTCAACAGAATGGTGCTACCGCCCACACAAGCCATCAATTAATCAATTCATTGCGTACGAAATTTTGAAGTAAGTCTCTTACTAAGAGGTGACAACTTGCAAGTGTTATAACAACAGCGCTTTAGCTACACAAGCGAAAGATCTAACAAACTGATACAAAAGTATCTAACTAATTTTGTGTTATAATCGAGAAGCTCACCGGGAGTAGTATCTTGTGTTGATATCGGATAAATATCATCACCTTCGCCCTAGAAATACATTTCATTTTCGTTTTATTTGCATTATTTCGGTTTGAGAAGAAGTTCATTGGCCTTCAAGCTCATGCAATTTGACACCCTTAGACTTCTTCCTGTGGCGTTATTTGAAGAGCAACAATTTAGGATCTTAAACATAACATCCAAACTGAAATTGCGGCCATTGAGTCGCTTATTCTTCAACACGCCATCGATAATTTTGACCTTCGGATGGTCGCTTGCAACAGAAGCCGTGGTAGTCACATGAACGATGTTGCATTCCATTCATAATTGTCATAGACCGAACTTTATTAATCAATAAATTTCTACATTCACTTTGCCATAAATGTGTGTTAAATTTAATGAAAACTTCCACACTAGGCATTGGCTCCCCCTTTATGGTATATAGCAGACTACAACCGGCTTGTGCCTTGATAACTTTTTTACTGGCTTACCACTACTTATTTATTTGCAAGAACGGAATGTCGAAGGAAATGGAACTATTCGGGAAAACCGTAAACTGCTGAGTTCTAAAGACATGAAAAAGGAGCCTAGGGATGAACTATATCATCAAACTTCTGGAGAAATTATTGTAGATAAGAGGCACAAAATCAGGATTGTTTCAGTCGCGCCAAACTATCACGGATTGACTCAAATTTCAAAAGTGAATCGAATTGGAGTTATAAAGAAAAAGCAGTCGAAAATTCAAATTGATTGTCCAGCTATTATCAAGATGTAAGAGTATAACAAATATATGGGTGGAATTGGCCGCTTTGACGAAACGGAAAGGAAAGGTGTTCGCGGTAAAAAATTGTTTGCCTTCGGTGTAGACGCTGCTTGTCAAAATACCTGACTTATAAGAAAACAATAAGCAATCAAGTAGCATCGATGATTATGTGGAAACAGATTGTTCTCAACATCCATGTGGGTATTTTGGTTTAATCCTATCTTGCAGGTGCAGAAATGTTTTGGGTGCACCCGACTAGATGTGAGCATTGCACTCCAATTTTAGGCGGATAAATGCCTTATATTGTATATTAAGGCTAGATCAGAGGGCGTGAAATATTTCGAACATCGCTGGAGGAAACCTACGTAAGTTGTCATTGACACACATATCGAGAATGTTAAGTTTATCGGATTCAACGATACAGGTGCTATTCATGGACAATAGCTGGGTGTTTAAAAATTTCCCTTTATCGGAAAAATTTCGTATCGGAGACAGAACGAAGCCCTGGGGTACACCAGCATTTATTTTGTGCACATTAGACTTGAAACCATTCCAGACAACTTGAATTGAACGTTCCAAAAGGAAATTTCTAATCCATTGATTCGTTCGACTGAGAATATCACTGCTGTGGCCGAGATCCGAGATGTTCAAAGGAGGTGGCCGTGGTGTAGTGGTATATGCGTAGACTCCTTAAACAAAGGGTCGCGGGTTCGAATCCCTTGCAAGGCAATTCACTAAAAAAGCCTTTCCATGGAATTTGTATGTAGTTATATGTAAATCCCGTAGGCGTCAACTCTGACATGAAGGCATAACACTGATATTGGAGTGGTTGCTGGTTGATCTAAATGTAACGAAATAACAACTAGCACGTACTAAGTCCCAATGGTTGAGGATGCACTGGCTCCAGTTTGGCAACCACCTCTGGAAAAATACCGAAATCTAATACACCTGAGGTTCAAACTACTACACCATCCAACCGCGCCCTGGAGAAAAGCCAGTAAAAGGGTATTCATATCCCCTTGTTGCTCGCGCGGGATTATAAAAAACGGAGTTCATTAAGCATCATTAAGCATCAGTAGACGTTCCTTGTGTCAAATTTTGGTAAAAGACCTGAAGATGTTCCCTTTTAAAGTGCAAACCATTCACCAATTGCTGCCTGTCAAGTAAGGTTAACTTACTCCCATGCTCTGTTAAACCTGGTACTAGAAGAGGATCGTATCCAAGATCATAATGAGCGACGGAGCGAATTTCCATTGCAGTTATGTGAATAAACAAAATGTTCATTCCTGGGGCACGTAGAATCCACATGAAATGCACGAAGAGTCATTGCGTCCCCTCAAAGTGACTGTTTGGTGCGGCATTAGCAGTGAAAAATTAATTGGCCTTTATTTTTTTTGATTACGCCGACAGCACCACACTTACCGTAACGGTTGCGCGATACAAATAGATGTTAAACGAGTTTTTTTTTGTCGCCAGATGCTGAATTGGGTCTCAAGCATTGTGGGTTCCAGCCTGAAGGAGCGACTGCTCACACAGCTCGAGGAACGATAGATATTTTGAATCACCAATTTTCAGATCGCCAGATCTGACAACGTTAGACTCCTTCCTTTAGGGCTTTTTGAAGTCTTCCTTTTGAAATGAGGAAGAAGACACTGTTACCGTCAATGGTCTCAGGTGTAGAGCCATGTTAACCCACTTTCTGTGGCCAGGGTTCACCAATATAAGTATATGATTCCAACAAGATTGCGCTACATGCCATACAAGCGACGCAACGCTCAAAGTTGTGAAGGAGGAATTTGGCGACTGGGTCATTTCACGACGAGCGTTCATCAATTGGCCGCCGCTATTCTACGATTTGACGCCACTTGATTGTTTTCTCTAGGGCTACGTCAAGTCATTACTAACAGGCCTAAGTAACGCCGCACATATTGGGGCGAATAATCAAAAATTGGACCGACCGCTTAGAGCAATGCCAGCGAAGCCAAGGTGGCTATTTGAATAATGTGCTATTCCAAACATTATGGCATGAATGTGACTCCAAAATAAAGCCAGAATCAATTTTATATCTCAAACCGTTGTTGTTTTATTTAATTTTTTTCACCTATCGTTCTTATCTGGTCACCCTAGAGTGTTTGGATGGGGAATGAATAAAGAATTTCTGATGTTTTTGATGAATGACAAAAATTGTTTACTACCTTTGTGGCATTATAATATTGTTTGCCTCAGATTTTGGCCATATTGAAATTTCACACCCGAATAAAAGGTCTTGCAGGCACTACTGACTTATTTAAAAATTAGGGTAACGTTGTTTTCCCCCAGTGAAGATCTCCACACCTTTGGATGTACTTTGCCCAGTACGAGTACGTTACAATATGTATACTCGTTTTGAAAATGCACGCAATAATTATTGTACTTCAGTATAAGGATACAGAGATACAATTCTTTTCGCGAATAGCATCCGTCAGTGCATTAAACTCGTTAAAAGTTGAATTGTTATCCAGATCCGGACTTCTGTGAATAAATCAGTAATGAACACCTTGGTTACGGATATTTAAGTTTGACCACATGAAATTGAATCCTAGATTGGAACATCTTGGTGGATTTTGGTAAGGTAACTACGCACGTAAATGGTTTTCCCTATATCTTAACTTATCCACTTCGGTTGAAGCTATGCGCAACTAGGCGACACTTCACACATAGAAAGACATGATGATGGTTTTCATTCATTCGCCAAGTACGGATCACCGATATACTTGGGGCATTGCTGGAGTAAGTAAGCGGCCACCGCAACTGCTCAGAGAAGTTGCATCAAGTATAGGACAAAGGACGATTACTTAAATTGTCATATAGTGTCCAGGTGAAAACGTTAACAATAACATCGAGCATATCTTCAAGATACAATTATTTGAAAGTATTGAAACTGAACAACCTTGATGTTTCACACATTTAAGTATTTATCAACTGATGCTTGCGAAACATAGTTCTATCGCACTGCACAGGAAAAGTGAATAAAATCAAAAGGAGTGTGCAACTGCACCAAGTATGGTGGTGGTTGGAACTCTAGAAATAAGAAGGCTGACTGAGTGTAGACATATTAAGTCTTAACTCCCAAGCAGGAGCAGCAAATAACTTAAAACGTCGGTGGTAATGAACAAATCGTAGTTTACCAGTGTAAGTAAAATTGTAACAGCTAGAGCGTTTTCTAGTAGGCCAAAAATAAGTCGTTTCCATGTTGTGAATGAAAATATTTAAAATAATAGAGCACAATAATTCCAACCTCCATAAAAGTTATCTGAATAAGGTTATGGTGAAGTATGTTGCCCAGTTCGTTTATTCCTGAATTTATCTGTCGTATCTCTTAGTAATCCCTATTAAAGGAGGGAGAAATGACATCACTTCCTACAATATGACAAAGTAGTGGGTGTCTATCAGCTTATGGAATAAAACGATAAGACCTTGCGTATCTACCCACAAACGAAGGAATGATAAAGAGACTGAAATAATACAAAATAGTTCTTTGTGTTACCAAAGGATATTAATTTATCCTCTCTCGCATATTTTTTTTATTTCTTAAAGAAAATTACTGTGACAAATTATACAATAATAATTCGCTTTAACAATGTATATTTGATCCTTTTTTGAATAAATTTTCAAACTTAGTAGAACATTCAAGAAAATTTTAGAATTTGACGAAAGAAGAATTTTAAGTCAATCAATAAAGTTGTTTCAAAGTAATTGCTTATCGTAAACATTTGTTGAGGTAACTGAAGATAATTACAAGATACCTTAATAAATTTGTAATTCAATATTTTCCTTTTAGCAGCCTAGATTAAGTTTCTTTCAGAATTTTCCGAACTTTGTTAATTTGGTTGGCTGTCTGACTTTATAACTTTTTTTTTGTTGAGTAGAAATACCGTCAGCTAGAGGTCTACCAACCCCAGACCTCGAAAAACAACCCACATACGGGATACCGGAAGTTCTGTAAATGGAGCCTGAAGGACGGTAGGGAGAATCACGACAAAACGGGTGCCCAAGAAGCCCAAGAGACCAAGAACACCGTTGTCGGAGCCCGGAGACAGGACATCTAAAAGTTAGCAACGGGTTGGACCCCATCGCAATAATGACGGGTGGAGGAAAATAATCTCTGGAGCTTTTACCACAACAAAAGCCAAGCAACATTAAGGCTTAAGGAACACCATAACCGCAAACGATGTGGGTACGGACACCGGCCTCACACCCCATAATTGATGTAGATGCGGCTAACTGGATAGCCAACATAGAGCAAAGCGGTCGATGGATGAAGAGCCCACGATTTCTTTTATAGTAATACCGAAACGAGGGAGCAACTGTGGTGTGCAGGCTGACAGCCAGCATAATCAAACACACCCCAATGACGTTTCAACTGCAAAATTCAGTTTCAATGGGTGAAGGGACGACGATAGCTTTTAAGTTAGCACACCACCGATGGAACAACAGAGGCATGTAGATGGAAATAAGATAGCCTCTAGTTACAAAAACAATAAATAAGAAAACCGTGATAGAAGAATAAAACAATCAGCAATAATAAAATATGAAACAGCCCGAGGCCAGTGGACAAAAAGGCCACAAACCGAATAACTAATTTTAAAGAGTGACACGCTATTACATAGTCCTCACTCTCCCAATTCTAAACGGCATTCCACCGGAGTAATTAGAAACCTGTGGTGAAAATTTGCAGAGCCACTATACTCTGCTTTTATTAGGGCCGGCGATCCAGAGAAAAGTTGGATCGAGATATAATCCCTTATTGAACTATATCCACACATTCTTCATATTGTCCCAATATTCAAGGTGCCTCTCGATCGTGTTTTCTTTCTCCTTCGCGTTTGTTTTGTTTTGCAAATAATTTTAGTAATTCAATGGGGGAAAAAGTACTCGCAATCCAAACTCAATGTCAGGGGAAAAAGTTAGGTATAGCTAGGATTCACAATACAGATGTTCTAACTTAGTTGGCAAACTCTAATTCAAAGTAGTTGTTGCTCATCGCTAACTATAACCTTTCCCATCTTTCTGGCAGAGCTCGAATACCACGAATTAAGCCATTTTTTTATGTCTTCATATGAGCGGAACTGCTGATTTGCCAGACAATGTGCCATCGAACGGAACAAGTAATAATCGGACAAGTAAAATCTGGGGAATATGGTAGGTGGGGTAGGACTTCCCATATGATCGATTCCAGGAAGTTTTGACAGGTTTGGCAACGTGAGGCCGAGCGTTGTAGCCGTATTTTGCGCAGTGCTCGGCTCAATCGCATCAATTGAAGTCGATACAATTCCCTAGTGATGGTTACGTTGGGTTACAACAGTTCATAATAAATAACATCGACTTGGTCCCACCAAATACGCAACATAAACTTCGCAGCGTGAATGTTCGGCCGAGTCGACGACGTAGAACCATGACCGGCCAGTCCCCATGACTTTCTTCTCTTTGAGTTGCTGTAATGAATCCATTTTCATTACCCGTTACGATGCGATGAAGAAAACCCTTTTTTTTTTTTGCCGCTGGAGCAGATGTTCACAGGCGAAAAAACGACCAGAAACACAAGTTCCTTGTTTTTGGATCATTCCAAACGAATGCAATCGCTTGGAAATAGCATGGCGTGTAACTCCTAATGCTAAAGCAAGTTCTTCTTGCATTTGGCACAGATCCTCATTGGGCAAAGCCTCTAATTCAGCGTATTTGAAGGATTTTGGCCTTCCTTCACGCAGACGGTCGTTAAAATCGAAATCACCGTCTTTGAAGCGACGGAACCAATCACGGCATATTATTTCACTTAGAGCAGCATCTCCATAAACTTCTTCGAGCTTTCGACGCGTTTGAGCCGCAGTTTTCATCGAATGAAAAAAAAAAAAAAAAAAAAAAAAAAAAAAAAAAAAATCAACACTTACTGCAAAATAATAGTATATGGCACAAAATCAGAATTTTTCACATAACCAAAAGTATATGACACCGTTTTGGCGTCATGTGTCACTAATGTGTCAACACGGTTTGTTTATCATATGTCTAAGTTTGGTTCATGAAGTTTTGGAAATGTCAAAATCGACCAGCAATTACTGCTGAGCCATCTATTGAATTAGTTGCGCACCTAAAACGACTCTATTATCTGCCAGAATTAACTAGAATGAGAGCAATTTACAAGTAAAGTTGCTCGAATGAGAGCGATTTGCACGCGAGTGTGTTTTGTGGATGACGTTTTTTGAGTAAAATGGGCGGCATTTGTGTAAAATAGGAGAGAAATTGCCATTTATGACACGTATTCCCAGAAAGGGTCACACGGAGAGAGGCGATCAGTAGATATCGGACACAGTAGGATACGGGTGCACGTACTAGCAAGATCTGCTAGTGTCGTAGCTAATAACCCCGTAGTTGAGTCCGCTATACCCTATACCCTATACCTAGAGAGAGACGTGGAAATCAAAAGATCTTGAAGTAAATTCTGGCGAGTAAGTTTTGATAATGAGACACAATTTGTGTGTCTTAAAGTTTGTTAAGTCAGAACAAAGTTTAGATAGAATACACCCTGCCCGACTCGAACTGCAACCAACTTCAGACTGCTATAATTTTCAAACCGTTCATGACAGTGAGTTGTGGTTTAGTGGTATATGCATAGACTCGTCAAGCAGAGGGTTGCGGGTTCGAATCCTGTGCGAGGCAATTCTCTGAAAAAGTTTTTTCATAGAAATTGTGTGTAGTTATATGAAAATGGCGTTGGCGTCAACTCTGACATGAAGGCATAACATTGATGTTGGAGTGGTTGCTGGCTGGGCTAAATGTAACGAACTTACAACTAGCACGTACTAAGACTAACTGGTTGAGGATGTACTAGCTTGTCCCGTCCAGTTTGACAACCACCTCTAGGAAAAATATCGAAACCTAATACACCTGAGTTTCAAACTGCTACTCCACCCGCCCGCGCCCTGGAGAAAAGCCAGTAAAAGGGTATTCATATTCATGACAGATAATTTTATTATTTACGAGCCTTTGAACTATTTGCGTCTCTATTTTTCCGCAATAGAATTCAAACGTGATAGTGTGCTTTATATTGGGCTGGAAAACCACAAGTAGCTACCGTTAGAGCCCTCCAGCACCTCGACGTGAATAAATCATTTGTGTCTCGAACCACAACTCGTTAACATGATACTGGCAGCGTTGCAAAACGCCATGGAGGTGGTCATAAAAAAACTGCAACATCGGCAGAAATTTTTCGGAAAGTGAAGGCTCGAATTGAGCGAAATCCGCATCGAAGTTGAAGAAAAATGGCTCGTGATCTCAACATATCGTTGGAACGGATGCAACACATACTGAAAAATGAGCTTGGGATCAAGCCATTGAAGTTCCAAAAAGTACACGATCTTACACCGCAACAAAAAAAAGTTAGAGTCGAAAGAGCGAAGGAGTTGCTACGCTTGCACGAAAGTGGTGAGTTGCCGAATTTGGTTTTTTCCGATGAGTCGCCGTTTGTTATCGAGCAATATGTCAACAAACAAATTAACCGGGGTTACTTGCCAGAGAGATCCTTCAAAAATGTACACCTTCAGACGGCCACCAGAGAGCGGGCAGCACCGACGGTGATGGTTTGGGCCGCCATAACCGCCGATGGTCGCTCTCCGCTCGTATTTTTGGTACGTGTCGTCAAAATTAATGGATCGTATACTGTGAAACTGTCTTAGAGACAGTACTGAAGCCATTTCAACAAGACTCGACACCGTCTCACAAAACGCGCGTTAACCAAGATTAGTTAAAAAACAATGTTCTACACTTTATTTCATCGAACAAAGGATTGCAAATTCTCCGGATGTAAATCCTTTGAATTTCTCGTATCACGTCTATATACGTGTGATACGTATTTCCAGCTGTTCAAAGTCTCATCGATAGCTCGCAAGATTATTTGGTAGCTCTCTATTTAACAAGCACTTCAAGTGTTACTCGTAATCGTAACACCTGTAATCGTTTAACGACGAATAGCAGCGGCAATTCTATGAAAAGGGTAGCTAGATATAGCCAGGTTGCCACTGCAGGTATCTCAGACAACAAAGCATCAGATAATATTTAACCTTGAACGGTTAGAAACGCAACAAATTGCCAAAGCTTTTACCGACAGCGTATCCATCAATCTATTGAAAAGTACTGGCTCATATGATGACGACTAGTGACATTGACGTCAAAGAGTCACTAGAACTTGGCAAGTGATGTACTTTATCTCATTTCCAAACGGCAATTTTTTTCACATTTCTGCTGATTTTTATTTAGCAAATTATCCTGAATAGATTTGTACTAAAAAAGCTCTACCGTATCATTCAAACTTACTAGGTGTGTTCAAAAAGTAAGGTGACTTTGTACCATACTACATATAAATAAGAATATATATTTATTTATTCATCAATACTAATGTTGTCTCCTTCAAATTGATCCTCCTTAGATATACTACACTTGTGCCAAATCTCGAAGTACTACTTATAAGCACTTTTGGTATAGCCTTGAGCTCTTCCAGTGATGCCGTTTTTACTTCCTCAATCGTTGGAAATCTTCGTCCAGTTCCCTTCAATTTTGGGAACAGAAAAAAACTATATGGGGCCAAATCTGGTGAATATTGTGGCTGATGCATAATTGTCGTTTTGTTTTTAGCCAAAAAATTTCTCACAAGGAATGATGAATGGGGAAGTTGCATTATCGTGATGCAAAAGCCATGATGTGGAAAATGTCCAAAAAAATCTCCGTCTATACCCAATTGCAGCAAGAACCAAACCCACGAGACCATGGCCTGTAACGGGAGTTCGTTGATTTACCAGATTGAAATCGAACAAGCAAAATTGCTGTTTCTGGAGTGAGGCAAATTCAAAAGTAACTCATGACACTCAATTTTCCCACAAAAGGGCACTGTTTCTTTCTTATGCTGCTGGCATGATCGGTTCTTTTTTTTTTTTTTTAATTAAGGCCAGAGCTTTCGTCATACTAGTAGTCTATGCATTGTGTTGACTGACAATAAAGCCACGGACTGAGATCTCGGCTCGCCGAATACATTGCGAAATGGAATTGGCCACCGGGATCATGGGACTTAACATCACTCGATTACTTTTAATGGGATTACGTTTATTCTTTGATGAATATTATGTTGATAAGTCGGAGACCATTCAGCCAATTGGTTGCCGCACCGGACCGGACCTATTTAAGGAAATAAAAGATGATTAGGCAGAGAATATATGTACACCACTTCACATCCAAGATTTACGAGCAGTCGGAGGAGAGTATGTTGATGATCTAAAAGAGAGGATACCGCCCAAGCTCCAACAACTATAGGTTATTACCAGATGATAACATTTGCAGAGAAGAGCTAAGCAGAAGAATCCTAAAATCGCGCATCAGTTGCTTAAGATAGCTGGAACCGAAAGCAACTGATAAGTACAGTGTTTGATTCTGTCACATAGAAAAACGACATCGCAAAAGTAGAAAAAGACCTTTACCACCTTGGAATAGTTAATTGGTTGTGACCTAGGTAAACCTTAATTTTAAGCGCTATCTAAGTTAATACACAATTTCTTGGGCGTCGACAAAACCAATACTATGGTGCTCGAAAGTCTAACAGTCTTAACCAGTGTTAAAAGTTAAGCAATCCATGCAATGCTTCAGTTATTACACCGATTAAAGCCCTGCATACCCGAAAAGTTTAATTTTTCAAGGTCTTTAAAGATTTTGTACTGTTAATCCTTTATGGATTGGAATTATGCGGAACTGCGAACTCGAACTAATATTTACAAACACGGTTTGACGTCAAATTCGGAATGCACCATGAACACATAATTGTCGCTACAGTTCTGATTATAGTGAACTAACTATTCGCACGACTTCGGTAAGCTTGTTGGTTAAGGACTGATTCAGACCCTAAGTTGCATCTAGCGCGTAGAGGTTACTAAATAAAGGCATCGATTTTCAGATTTTTCAGAAAAGTTCTAATGAGACTCGTTTGAATGAAGATTGAATCACTACCAAAAGTATATATGTATTTACTTCGGACTTCGAAGAATGTACCTACGGAGACTCGAAAGGATACTCTGCAACCAATAAGAACTTATATAATTTGATGGCAATCTATATTGATAGTGGAAACTGTCAGTACCATGATCGTTATTTTCTTTAGAAATGAGCTGAGTAATAAAATTTGTCAGACCTTGTTTTATGTCTATTATCGTTAGGAGTTAGGAACAGAGCATCAAATACTTTACAGATACGCGTTACTTGTGATCAATAAGGAATCCCTTAACTATCTAGCACAAACCAAAAGCATAATTCAGTTTGGCTAAGTACTAATTCGGTACCAAAGGGTCTATAAGAAAGACGAGCTGGATAATCAACCGGCTCTTCCTTTAAAAGAAATTAAAAACCTAACCTTGGACATTGGAATAACGATATCCTTTCCTAAGTTGGATAGCGATGACTCCAACCAGTCCGGGGCAACTAATAAGACGTCGGCATCAATCCTTGGATTCCTGAAGGCGTAGTTCGTGGACTAAGGACACCTCTATACATTCCGTTCTATACAAAGGTAAAATCTAACGTAGCCTAAATTTCTACTTCCTAACCTCAGCGACCCCGAGTTAACCGTTCCCAGGCTAGAAATGGCCAGCCACAGCTTCTGGATAGCTTCGGCGTATCTGGGTCACGACCAAATAGGCCCTCCTCCTGGTGAAAACCTCTAAAAGGTGGTAATGGAAGCAGGAAGACACAAAACTGACCCAACGATAGAGGTCAGTCACTTTTTGAATACATTATTAGTAATAACCTCACTGTATGTAACACCGGTAATGAGCCACCATTCATTACAAGAAACCGACAAGAAGTGCTTGACATTACACTTGCCTCCGAACGCATTGATCAATTTATAACGAACTGGATGGTATCGTCTGAACACTTCTATTCAGACTATAGATACATCCAATTCAATTTAATAAGTGTTCATTCAAGAAATAGTAAAGAAAGCCTCAGTAGTTTTATTCTCTTGCAAAAATGTCATTGGGAACAAATGGGGCCTCCAACTTCGTATAACCCATTGGCTATATATCTCGGTCATAAGACCGATGCTCACAGACAAAGCAGTAAACTGCATGAAGCTAAGTAAAGTCCAAACAACAGTATGTCTGGGCATAAGCGGAGCCCTATGCACCACTCTCTCCGCTGCTCACCTTACACCCTTCGATATTTATAGCAGACAAGTAGCCGCCAATGCAGCTATTCGCCTTAAATCGACTTCACAGTGAACAAATAAACATTTTGGCCACGCATGTATCCTTAACGCACTAGGAACCCTACCAGGAAACATCGACAACACCATACCCAAGCAATGGTTTGACAAGGGCTTCCATGTAAGCATTCTCTTCAGATCCCTGCCGGAAAAAAATGTCTTCCTGGATGATAATTCAATCCACTTTTACACTGACGGTTCAAAGACTGTTAGTGGGGTTGGTGATGGTGTTTTTGTCGAAAAGCCTAACCTAAGCCTTTACACTGTTAAGGAACACTGTAGCGTGTTCCAGACGGAAATTCGGGCAATTAAGGAAGCTCTATTCTGGCTGAAGAATAATGTAATATCTGCAATGGATATTCACATCCTTTCCGACAGTCAGGCAGCTATCAAATCCCTGGACTCAAGCTCTCTAAGTTCAAGAACAGTCATGGACTGCCGATCATCTCTAATGGATGGAACCACTATACCTATCACACTTGAAAAGGAAAACGTAGGTATACCTATCGCTACGTGCAAACAAGAAATAAAGCTGGATGCTAATAAAAGAACGAACCATAGATGGGCGGTGGGATCAACATGCTTAGAGATCAAACAAATCTGGCCAAAGTTTGATCTGAATCGGTCATAATTCTTTTAAAATAGAAAAAATCTTAGCACTTAGCACTTAGCACTCTTAGGTGTCATCACTGCATAGGTAAACATGCAATAAGACTTGGCATGTTTATTTATGACTTTTGCAGAAGCTGCATGGGTGAGGATGAAGAGGAAAAAATCCCTCACCTCCTTTGTACATGTCCAGCTCTCTCCCAAAGAATAAATCTCCACCTAGGGGACTTTTCCCACAACGACTTAAGTGACTTAAGCAACATAGACATTAAAAGTCTCCTACGCTTCATTAAGATCTCCAAATGGTTTCTAGAGTAGGAGGATCGCAGATCCACGTGGCATCACAATGAGCTAATAGGACTAAGTGGTTTGGTTTTTTAACAGCCACTTAAACCTTACCTAACATACCATACCTCCGATATGTATTACTTCGGCAACACTAGTGAATAGAATTTAGGCTTGCTGCATCTATCACATTCTTATCAGCAGTTCTTACGTCGATTGTCTATATTTAGATATATTCAGTTGTACTGTCTGCCGGATTTTGCTTAACAACTGACTGCAGCGCAAATAACTCTAAAAACATTAGGTTGTTAGTTCTCGTACATTGGAAATGAGCTTTCAAGTTTCAGGCAACCCTTTTAAAACTGACTTGATTCTCTGGACGAAAGGAAGTTGGAGCTATTTTAGCTCAAATAAATCTCTCAGCATTGTAATGTTATTTAAGATAGCAACCCACTGGCTATAAATCTCGGTCATAAGACCGATAGTCACCTATGGGGTTGTTGTCTGGTGGACGACTTTAGACAATGCAGTCAACTGCAAAAAACTAAACAGAGTTCAAAGAACAGCATGTCTATGTATAAGAGGAGCCCTATGTTCTACTCCCTCCGCGGCATTGGATATTCTGTTTCACTTGACACCTCTCGATATCTTCATCAGGCAAGTACCTGCGACTGCAGATATTCACCTTAAAGTGACTTCACAGTGGACAAATAATTTATTTGGCCACGCTAATATTCTTAACATTTTAGGAATCCTCACAGCGAACATCGATTACATAATCGTACACATACCTGAACCTTGGTTTGACCAAGACTTTCATGTAAGCTTCCCCTCTAGACCCTTCTCAGAGGAAGATACTTTCATGTAGGACAAATCTATCCACTTCTATACAGATGGATCTAAAACCGATAGCGAGGTTGATGGCGGTGTTTTCTCAGATAAGCTAAATCTAAGCCTCTCCTTCTGTCTTCCAAATCACTGTAGCTGTTCCAGGTGGAAATTTTGTTGATTAAAGAAGCTCTGTCTTGGCTGAGGAAAAACGTGATATCTATCTATATATCGGACAGTCAGGCCGCTATCAAGTCTCTGGACTTAGTCTCGTTAAATTCTAAAATCGCTTTTAAATGCCGATCACCTCTTACTGAGATGGCAGAGTAGTTCAAAGATACTATTCGTTTATTTTTATTTATTTGCATGAAAGTTTGTTAACAATTTTTATAATTTTCTGCGAAGCCCTAATGGCTTTTCTGCAGAAGGTTGCTTTTCAAAAGTTTAAACTAAAATGAGCAAGCTGAGTTTTTTGTATATGATTTAATGATTTTTTCTTATGAATTCATTTATTTTAAATTAAATTTTTAATATTTTTTTTTCTGTTTTTAAAATTTACAATATTTTTAAGATCAGCAGGTAATTCATTTAATACTGTGGAAATGCTATATTTGAGCTGCCTTTTACCATAGTTATTGTAGTTATAGGGCACTTGTAACATACCCGTAGCACATCTTCTGGTGTTGATTTCATATTCGATTGGTCTTTGAAAGCGGATGTCACCATAGTATTCCAGTACCAGGGTCATCTTGAAAATATCTTGCACCTCAACTACCTTAAATCTTCTTTCGTCAGGAACATCTCCGCACTTTATTAGCCTCAACGCAGAATTTTGAAGTTTTTAAGGCGTAGTATATCAGATCCAAAATTTGTTGTGTTGCATGATTTTTTAGATGCGCCAATGCAAATGAAGCCTTCCTTAAATCAGAGCGTATCTTGTTAATTTGCTTGTCGCAGATGAAATGGCTATCAATGATGACTCCTAGGTATTTATAGCTTTCTACGACGTCAACTAAGTGTTTGCTTGATTTGGAACAGGCATCATTTTGAAAAAAAAAAAACACTCGCTCCTGCGATAATGTGGATTTCGGATGTGCATCAATTTTGTTTTCGCCGCGTTGATTACTAAGCCATTGTCGTGACACTATTTGATTGCGTTATTAAAATCTGCCTGCATTAGTCTTGTTGCCATCTCCAGAGACCTGTGGCGCACAAATATCGCGATGTTATCTGCGTAAGCAAATGGAATGCTATTTTTGAAGGTGCGAAGAAGTTCATTTGTATAAAAAACGAAAAGAATTGGACCTAGTATCGACCCTTGAGGAACTCCATGTTGTACATTCTTCTTTTCACTGTAAACGTCCCTGATTTTTACACAAAAGCCCTTGTTCAGTAGGTAATCCCTTAGCCAGTCTAAAAAATCCATAAACATGACCAAAATATGATGACTTTTATTTAAGGATTCATTGACGCAATTCGCAAACCCTCCAGTACTTTTTTGCTTGGTGGATAAGGGAGTGGTTCTCAATATAGCTAATTAGTATACTTCTAATTACATCTTCTAGACACTTTTCCGTGACTGGCAGTATGGATATCGGTTTATAATTGCCGATTTGACTTTTGACACCTCCTTTGTAAATATGTAAGTTTAACCACAGCAGTTTTCAGTTTTTTCGGAATTTTGCCCTGCATTAGACTGAGGTTAATAAATTTACACAAGAGGGGAGCAAAAATATCTGCGTGTTTCTTAATATCTACCTGCCGGATTCCATCGATTCCGGGGGATTTATTTTCGCCGAGGAAATTATGCTGTGCAACTCTGCGATATTGATTTCCCTAGTAAAAATTGAGTTGGCTACGAAGGTATTCGTATGATACGATGTGATTGCGTTACACTGATGCATTATTTGGAGAGTATGTTCCGAGAAAAATTAAGCACATTCATTAGAAAGACCGTTCATATTTTTCTCGGATGAGAAGTTCTTAACAAGCACTTCATAAACACTTAACTTTTTTTTCCCATTATCTCGTTAATTAAGCTCCATATTTTACGACAGCCAGCTTTAATTGCATTAAACTTGTTTCTTTAAAAAATTGATTTCTGTGCTTAAATTTCTTTGTTCATCTTGTTTCGGAAATCTTTATGTTCAGTTTCGTACGTTCTGCTAAGCCTATTATTCTTTCACCTCCTGTAAAGTTCGTTTCTTCTTTTACATTTTGTAGCTAAATTTTGGGGACATCCAGGGATTTTTTATCTATTTGCTATTTAGTGTTCTAGTATTCGTTGATTTTGAGATCTATCTTTGTAACACATGGGCTGAAAAGTCCATCCTTTTATAGTGAAACACTAAATTTTTGCAAAATTCAACTTTATTTATCAATATAGTTGCCTTCGAGGGCGATACACTGATTGAAACGATTTTTCAATCTTTCGATACCAGTTTTGTAGTACGATTTCGGTTTAGTCTCAAAATAGGCCTCTGTTTCGGCGATTACTTTTTCATCGGTCTTAAATCTCTTTCCGGCGAGCATTTTTTTGAGGTATGCGAACAGGAAATAGTTGCTGGGGGCCAAATCGTGAGAGTTCATTCAATTTTGCCATCGTTTTCATCAACTTGTGACACGGTGCATTGTCTTGATGAAACAGCACTTTCTTTTTCTTCAAATGCGGCCGTTTTTCTGCAATTTCGTTCCAACAACGCAATGTAACAGTCGCTGTTGATAGTCTGACCCTTTTGGAGATAGTCGATGAAAATTATTCCATGTGTATCCCAAAATACGGATGCCATAACCTTGCCAGCCGACTATTGAGTTTTGGTCGTTTTGGACGAGGTTCGTCGCCTGCTCGCCACTCAGCTGACCACCGATTTGACTCTGGTGTGAAGTGATGAAGCCAAGTTTCATCGATTGTCACACACCGACGCAAAAATTCGGCTTTATTGCGGTTGAACAGCTTTAAACACTCCTCTGAATCATCAACACGTTGTTGTTTTTGGTCGACTGTGAGCAAAAGCGGCACCCACTTTGAACAGAGCTTTCGCATGTCCAAATGATATATCCAAGACGCTCTTTTAATATCTTCAGAGCCTCAGCTATCTCGATCAACTTCACTTTACGGTCATTCGTAATCATTTTGTGGACTTTTTTGATGTTTTCATCTGAAACAGCCTCTTTTGGACGTCCACTGCGTGCATTATCTTCGGTGCTTGTATGGCCACTTTTAAATTTTTCAATCCACTTGCGAATGGTTCGTTCGACTGGTGCAGAGTCCGGGTAACACTTATCAAGCCATTTCTTTGCATTGGCTGCATTTTTTCCCATTGAAAAGCAATGATAAATCAACACACGAAATTGCTTTGAATCCATTTTTTTCACAATAACAAAAGTTGCTTCACTCACAACGCTATATCTCGAGAACTAATCGTCCGGCAGCTGTCAAATTTATACACGTATCTTTTGAAGGTTGGTACTAACTGAAAATGGAATTCAAGTGGTGCCCTCTCTTAGAAATGTCCTTTCAGCCCATGTATCATTTAAGAACTCTGGTTCGAAACCATCTAGTTTATAGTATCCATTTTCCTCATCTTCTATATTTGTTTCTACAAGAACAACAATCTTCAAAGCACTAACAAATTGGTTAATACTAAGCCAAAAATTATTCCAATGTAGGCGCAACGATCTTATATATATTAAAACTTAAGCAGTAACAATTATTATTTTTTATTTCATTTAAATTGATGCAGCTAAAATCTTGTATCACCCTACAATCTAAATTAACTATTAAGTTATCGTTTCCATTTGTGTTATCCATTTTTATTGAACAGTTTTGTGCTCAGTAGCATATTTATACGATTACTAATCGCTACATTTAAATCAATATGAAAGCTGGATGCTAATAAAAGAACAGACCTTAGGTGGACTGTTGAACTAACATGTCTAACGACCTATCTGTATCTGGCCAAAGCTGGATCTGAATTGCTCTAAGAGTTTAATACTTCTAAATAAGAAAAATCCTTGCGCCATCATAGGTGACATCATTGGAAACTGCTTTATAGGCAAGCACGTAAGACCTTTCTTCTACAATGACCTAAGCGATCTTAAGAATAAAGACGTTAACATTATTCTACGCCCTATCATAAGCTCAAATTAGTTCCATGAGTAGGAAGATCACAGATACACGTGGCAGAATACAGTTGGCCTTTGCAACAGCTTCTTTTACCTATCTACCTACATAAAAACTTCTTTGAAGTAAACAACATCAGAACGTGCTTTGGCCAGAATCTGAACCAGAAAAGGTAAATGGTTATAGTTACTTTCGTTCTCGTAAAGAACGATAAACCTAAACTTGCCATGGACGGCAATGTTCAACTTCAGTTTTAACGAAACTACAAACTCTGACGGTTAATAGGTATATGGATTTGTAGCAGCTAGAGATAAGGATACCAATAGGATACTCATAGGCTAATTTAGGTAAACGAATAGTTTTCTAACATTGATAAATTTAAAAGGAGCGCCGAAAATCAAATGCACTAGAACCCTATTTTCTTAAAGACGCATTGAAGATCTTAAGTGTCACAAAATATTCTCTACATATACTCCGAGTTTTTATACTTATCCAAGTCCTGGCCCACTAAGGATGACGAAAGAGAATATCGTTGGCGGGTTATGCGAAATTTAGCAATATTCCACCTAATTCACACTGTGCTGATCATCATATTCATTACATAAAAATAAATCTTTAATTAGTTTAAAAAATGAATAAATACAAATAAGGCACGCATGACGAGTAACTAGTGTATAGTAACACATATCTACAATAATATGCCAAATAGTAAATCGCCGACATTAATTGCAGACTAATTAGCTTTAACGTGGTAACTTGTGTTACTCATTTATCACATAATTGACTGTACAAAGTAGAGGAAATTACCACATTTAATCTATGTAATTGTCTATTATCTAATCACAAACCTATAGTCGATTAAATCCTAATATCATATCTTTGCTCTACAAAGGTCTGCTGTCGGCCGCTAAATCGAAATGCCTATAAATCAGTGGTTCAATGTACAATAGATGTGCTGCTTGAACACCAGATAATAATTTATGACAATAATAATAATAATAATAATAATACGTGTACACTAAAGATGTTATCCTAATATAAAAACAAAACGAAAAAAAAAATCGCAATACGGTAAAAGGGCGTTTCTTAATAGAGACACTCAAAATCTGACAGTGTTTAGCAGCCGTGTTTGAAAAGATACAGCTATCAAATTTCAAGGTTAAAACTATGTAACAAATATAAATAATCATCATCAACATTGTTTAGCAACGCGTGTAAATAATTAAATTCTGCTATCAAATGAGTGCTCGGTACAAACTACGTTCCGTGCGCCATATTATTTTTATTGTGCACAGAGTGGTCCTGTTGATTCGATTATTCATCGTTTGGTGGACAAATTCGAATCAATTGGTTCAGTGAACTATTAAATAAGTCTCGTACATCGTCTGCAGTGAACAAGATTGTTCAGGATAAACCAAAGCAGTCAATGGCACGTCGCGCCAAAGTACTTTCGCAGACCTCAGTTTGGCGAATTTTGCGTCAGGGCTCAGACTTGCACCCGTACAAAATTCAATTAACCCAGGAACTTAATGTAAACGACCAAAGGCAGTTTTGTGATTTAAATTAAAAGCAATTGACTCTAATTAGATATTAATAATCTTACTTACTTACTTAGGCGGCGCTACAGTCCAGTTTGGACCTCGGTCTCAACCAAAAAGCCTCTCCAATTAGCGCGGTCTTCGGTAAACTGCCTCCAGTTGCGCACTCCAAGTTGGTTGAGGTTCCCTTCTACTTGCACGCGTCACCTAAGTCGTCTTCCTCTACTGCATTGTCCCTCCGGAATAGAGTCCAAGATTCTGTGAGCTGGAGCGTTCGTGTTCATTTGCTCTGCATGCCCAGCCATCTCAAACGCCCAATGCACTGTTTTTTTTTAACCAGATCGATGTCGCTGTACAGTTCGTAGAGTTCATCGTTGAATCGTCTCCTTCAGAACCCGTCAACGCGGGAAGTATTTACGAAGTATTTTTCTCTCAAAATGACCGAGGATATTTTCATTCGTTTTGGAAAGAGTCCGTTCTTCGGAACCATAGAACAGGACTAGGATTATAAATCTCTTATATAGAGTTCTTACTACATAGCAGCCTTCTCAGCCCAAAGAAACAGCGATTGGCAAGCTTTATTCTTCGTTTGATTTCTGAAAAGATGTCGTTTTCAGATGTGACAGCAAAGCAGGGGTAAACAAAGTCCCTTACTACCTCAAAGTTATAGCTGTTAATTGTGACATTAGTCGATATTGGGTGTCCCTTCTTGTTGACAGCATATACTTTGTTTTGCCCTCGTTTACCGCTAAACCCATTTTTTCCTCTTCTGTTCTTAAAAACGCACCAGTGACACCCCATGGTGTTCCACCATAATATCAATATCGTCGGCGTATGCAAGCAATTGAACAGACTTTTGAAAGATCGTACCTCGTGTGTATAACTCGTCTCTGTGTGTGCTGTCATATGCGGCTTTAAAATCAATAAAAAGGTGGTGAGTATCGTTCTAAACTTCTTGGGTCTCCAAGATCTACCGTAGTGTGAATATTTGGTCAATTGTGGACTTACAGATTGTAGAAAAATGACTTCAGGCGCTGGCACAATACGGCAGACAAGATTTTTTATGCAATGTTTAGGAGTTTAGAGGTTATCCTTTTTTCAGGCAAACGATGCTGAGGTTCCATTCATCAGGCATTTATTTATCTGACCAATTATTGGAAATAAGTTCGTTTATGCTCCGTCGTTTGGTGGGGTAGGCCGTTCTGCCCGGCAGCCTTGTTCGACTTCAGTTTAGCTATTGCTATCCTTACGTAATTTTGGTCGGGTGGACGGAATTCTTGAATTGCATTGTCAATATTGAGTGATTCGAATTGGTGTCGTCTTCGCCGTTTAGCAGCCCCTGCAGAAATGGTTTTTCCATATCCTCAGCACCGACTGCGACTCTATTACAAGGTTTTCGTTCGGGTCTTATTAACTTGACACGTTAATTTTACCTTTTATTTCTGGAGTAGCAGATCTATCTCATGCTTCTTCTTTTTTCTCGGGAGAAGCTGATGTATATTTTTTTGCTGCATGTGCTTGCCGGCACTCTTAATCAAACCAGAGGTTTGGTGGTGGTGTGTGGGTGAAACCCAGAATTGTAGCATTTCTGATGGCTTCTCGGCATCTAAGCCACTGGTCTTCAGCACTTGATGCTGGCTGCTGGCGGCTTGTTGTGATTGCAACCATTCAACGTTAAATCTCCTCATAGTATTTTCCCGTTGCTATGGCGTCTGAAGACGTACCTTGGCTGCAACTAGGTAGTGGTTTGAGTCTCTGTTGGCCGCTCGGAATGTTCGGATATCTAAAATACTTATGGAGTGCTTCAGGTTGATCGCAACATGATCGATTTGGTTGACAGTTTGCTGATCTAGTGTCTGTCAATTTCTCTTGTGAATATTGATTTGATTTGATTTGATTCCCGTAGCGAAATCATTTAGTCTAACTCCATTTCCAGACATGGAAGTATAGCCTACATGACAGGCTATCTCTTCCGATTATGGTACCGAAGATGTCCTTCATTCCAATCTTGGCATTCAAGTCGTCTAGAACGATTTTAACGTCATACATCGGACAATACTTGATTTTGTCTACGAGCTCTTAAAAACTTTCTTTGGTAGCATCGTCCTTTTGCTCTGTTGGTTTAAAGGGGCAGAATGCTATTGGCAGTAACATGAGACCGGAGACATTACGTCAGTGTTCAAGGGTATCAATTGATTGGTTTTGTCGATGAGCTCTTAGAAACTTTCTTTGGTAGCATCGTACCCTTTTTTTCTGTTGGGGTGTGAGCGCATATAATACTGATGTTAGCGAATTTACCTTTGATACGGATTCTTATAAGGTGTTCACTCACGTGTCGAAAGTTCAAGACGCGTTTAAATTCTTTTCATTTGGCCTATAGGCTATACTCCATGTTATAGTCATACAAAAACAACATTCGGCTTAAAATCATTTGCGTAAGGTAAGGCGTAAGGTCAATTATGATTACTACTTCTCGTTCAGCTGCATATTGATGAAAATGTTTAATTGCAGGGATAATAAAAGATCATCAAATAGCAATAATAGCTTTTTCCAATTGTTATGTTTCAGCAACTGTCAATGACACCTAGCTGTCCATATATTCAGTAAGGTTTGCCATTTCATCATGCATCATTTTGCGCATATTGTACGCGACGTCATCATGGTTTCAGTGTGCAGGCAATTTGTCGCTCCGTGGAAAAGTTTGAGTCTGTCTTAAATCTTAAGCCACGAACCAGACAGAGATTGGTGCGAAATGAACAAAACAAAGACGCCGTTGCGGCCTGTATCGAAAAAGACCCAGAAATGTGAATTCAGCGCCGATCAGCTATTTTGTAATTGGGTTTGAGCCATATATGACCATAGAAAATGTTGTAAGTTCGCTAATTTGGCACTGGAAATGTGCCGAATCTTGGCCAAAAAATCAACTTTGCGGACCCATTTTTAGCTAAGGGGCTATGTCAACAAGCAAAATTACATTTATTTCAGCGTCACAATCTGCAAGTGTTCGTCCAAGCATCAATGCATCCACAAAGATTGACTGTTTGGTTCGGTTTATGTCATGGCGGCATCGTCGGACCTTATTTTATTCGAAATGAGAAAGTAGACACCGTTACCGTCAATGGTCTCAGGTATATAGCGATGATAATCGACTTTCTGTGGTCAGAGTTCGACAACATCGATATATCCAAGCTGTGGTTCTAACAAAAATTTAGCGACTGAGTCATCTCACGAAGAGTGTTCATCAATTGGCCGCCGCGATCATGCGATTTGGCACCATTTGGACGTCAAGTCCTTAGTCTATGCTAACAATTCAACTACTTTGTACGAGCTCCAGGTCAATATTCGGCACACTTTTGCTGGAATTAAATTAGACCGACCGCTTGAAGCACTGCCAGTGAAGCCGAGACTGCCATTCAAATGATATTCTATTCCATACATAATAGCATGAACGTAGCTTCAAAATAAAGCCAGAGTCAATTTTATATCTTACACCGTTGTTGTTTTATTTAATTTTTTTTTCCTATCGCTCTTATCTGGCGATTTCTGGAAACAAAAGAAAGATTTTAAGTGAGGATCGGTGAACAGTTGATGCAAAAAAGTATTAAAAGCCAGCAAATTAATTAATTGTATTCACTTAGCATGAAAAGTACTCTAGCACCTTTGTTTGCATTTCTATTATGTACAGACACCCTGCAGGTCTCTGCGTATGAAAGTTCTTCAAATGTTGCAGCAACAGAAGAGTTATGTGATGAAGAAATATTTTCTAATTAATGAGGTAGCAATTCCAACCCCATTTTAAAGACGTGTTAACCAAAACCTACGAAGAAACAGCCATGAATTTTCACTAAAATGTACTATCCATGATACCAAGAGCATGGAATGATGTACGAGTAAATATCCAAATACCTAATCTTCTCGTACATATATCGTAAAATCTAGAGAGAGAAGCTCTTGTCCTCAAACAGGAACTCGTTGGTATTTCCTTAGCACTGTCCACAGGTGCTTCAATATCAATGTAAACCATAAAATAAAGTCCTCCTTGAAGAACATTTATTATAGTCCTCAACATTGAGGAATATATGAATATGAATATAAACATTTGGTTAGGCAAACATTCCAGTGGCGAATTGAGAGCTTTTCAATTTCCATAAAAAGTTCGAAGAAGCTTTTTCGAAATTCCAGTCAATAAACCAGTTCGTGGACTGTGCTGTTGAGAATATGTAGACAATCTTTGCATACATGATACAGCATGAAGATACATAGATTCAATTGGATGATTTTTTAAAAATTTCTCGAGAGATAAAGACCAAACGACATCAATCATACCATTTTCATTTCCAAAGTGCTAAACCTCAAAGGAAAATTTAAAAGAAGAATACAATTTTGATGAATATTGCCAAGGGCATACAATTCCCTTCACAGGACAAACAATATAATGCAAAAGAAGACGAAAAGCTTCTCTAATGACTGTTAGGGGGATAGTGTCTTCCTACAGGTGTCTCTGGATTCATTTCAAACACAGATACGTCCGTAATAGGAGGGTTTTTGAAATCCCTCGAGGTGAATTTCGAACCACTATTCGAATCCTTGTTTAGAGGATAAGTACAAAATCCCAGAGTCATATTCCCTGAGATAACAAACAATGTTGAAAATCTAATTAATTCCCTTTTTCTTTGTGAAACTAGTTTACGTATATAGCTGAGATCATATTTCCGGCAAAAATTGACAATAGACTCCTGCTACTTGCCTTCTGGGCTTGGCGCCATTCTAAAGATTGAAACCGAATCCTTAATTAGCTGTGAGCAGAAACCAGACGATATGTGATTAAACTCAAATTTTCGGCAGGGAATCCCAGGTATACTATATTACGACGGCTTTCAAAGACATGGCCTCCAATTAAAAAAAAAAATAAATTTAAATTTAGAAGAAAGACGAACTAACCCGATTGTTACCGTTGCTTTAATTTACTATCGCATACATACGTAATAAGGGAGATGGATTTTTCTTTTGTTTTATAATTAGTGCGCTTGAAAGTTTGGGTGCCCTTAAAAAGTAAATCAGGGAGGAAGAAAGAGGAGAAATACCGTTGTACGTTGATCTTAAATGTTCGCAAGTTATAATGAGTAGGAAAAAGTGAGCTCGGTAAGGCATTCCATAAGCGAGTTGTACGGCTTAGAAAAGAATCACGATAATTCAGAGTATGTCCGAAAGTGTTTTTGAGGGTATACTAATGAGCATTTATAGCGAGACGGGTGTTCCGGGTAAAGGTTTAAAGGGGCAGAATGCCACTGGAAATGACATGAGACAAGAGACATGACGTCGGTGTTCAAGGGTATAAATTGACTGGTTGATATTAGTATCACCTATGGGTTTTATTGCACAGTTTTGAGTCCTAAATATCAGGTGTATTGTGAGCATTGTACTCCAATTCTGGGCGGATGAATGCTTTATGTATTAAGGCCCGATCAGAAGGGCTGAAATATTTCGTACATCGCTTAAGAAAACATAGATATTTCGCAGCTTTTTCGACGACATCAAACTATGTGGTTATTCGAACGTAGGTTGTCACTTATTTGTTTAGACTATGTAAGTGCGCTTTAACGACAGCAGACAGCATTGTATATAAGATAGATAAGAATTAAAAGAGTGTCGGAAACAGAAGGGAGCCCTGTGGTACACCAGCATTTATTTTGTGAAAATCAGACTTGAAACCATCCAAGACAACTTGAATTGAAGCTCCGAAAGGTAACTTCTAATCCTTTAAAGAAGAGAGTCATCGATCCAAAAAGCACACACTTTCTACAAAACAGCCTGATGCCAAACTTTGTCAGATGCTTTAGAAGTATCGTGGATTTGTAAACAGCTTTCCCCAGATAGATACACGCTTTGGTTCCACTTTTTGGTGAGATATGCTATAAAATCACCAGTGGATCTGTTGCTACGAAAACCGTACTGCCGGTCATTGAGAAGTTTTTGCGTTTCGAGATTCATCAGCGTTTCAATGAGCTTGGAAAGAATGGACATAAGTACAAGAGTTTAATGAAATTTCGCCTTTTTTAGGGAGGGGTTGGGTAAATGCTGGCCCCCATCTGCTCGGAAAGAGTATCAAGCAGATTGACCTTGTCCAAAGAGCTGACAGCTAGAATGTCATTGTAAATGAGCGTTGGGATGAAGCATGAGGCAGAATTTCTCTTGTTTTTGACGAAAGACCAATCACATTTTTACTATCATATGGATATTGTAGTATTTTTTGCCTCCGTTTTAGACGCATTGAAATTCCACACATTTGAGAAAGACGTTGTAGTAATTCCTGGTTCGTTTGAACTTTTTTCGATTTTCCTCTGTCGGGTTGGTCTTGTAAGACCGAAAATACATTTCCTTAACCCTGACAGCTTCTTTATCGATGGTTTATGAAGGATCTCATTCTTAAGAGAATAGGGTCTGTGATCCTATCAGCAGCGACATCCACGTCGTTTTCGAGGAAACATAACGACCAGTTAAAATTCCTAAAGAAGCTGTTAAGTCCGCTCCAATTGGCTTTCTCGAATTACCATACGGTCCTTTTAGGAATCTTTTCTTTTACTGTACGAGAAATTAGCTGATATAACACAGTGGTCTGACGGGCCTAGAGGGGATAGGGGTGAGAAGTAAAGAAAAAGTCCAGGGTATTGGCGGTATAAATTTCAAAGTCTGGTATACTTACTTGTGGGTTCATTTATAAGCTGGGTCAAATTGTTTTTCGCAGTAAAGGTCTCAATACACCGGTGTACATTGAAATCGTCCGTAATAATAATTTCAGTAGGAGGATGCAGGAATACAATTCTTTGAATAGAGTCAGACAGCGAATCGAACTAGTTAAAGATCGATTTGCTGTCCAGTTTTGGGCTTCTGTAAATAAAGCAGAAGCGGATAATTTGCCTACGGAAATGCAGTTTTAAGTACATGAAGTTGAATTCCAAATTGAATCACGGATCATATTGTGATGGAGTTTGGTAAGCTTGTCGAAACCGCGGTGAGAGAAGAATAATGGCACTAGTTCGTAGCCATGTAGCTTCAGATTAAAGTGATCTGAGAGGTGTGGTGGGGATCTACTTGTGTTTTACTAAATGCCAAAACAGCTGGTCTGTATTTGTAAACGTGCACGTACGCAGAAATGTGATTACTTTTTGACCAGCATACATTAGCTACGTCAACCCTAAATTCCAAAGTCATATTCACAAACAAACACAAAAAACACAAACACCGACTATGCTAAGCAAGGCCAAGAAATGAAAATTCTGACTTTGGTTCAGTGAATCAAATTTTTGGAGGTGTTATGTCCTTACAACTTAATGAAACAGATGCTCAAACAATTAGAAGATATATGCTTCTATCTGAGTAAGTGTTAATTTTTTTGTTGTTTTAGTTGTAGTTGGATTTTGTGGGAGTTCTTAAAAAAGACTTAATGCCTGACATCCTCCTCCATAGTTCTGCACCAATTTTGTTTTATTTTGAAGCACCACACCTTGACCTTTTTGAGTATGAAACATAGATTGCATAGATACTCTTTGCAGCAATTTGAAATGGAATCAACTATGCTGCATAGAGTAGCATATATCTGTAACAAGTTCTATCTTCAACCAAAAGATTCCTACTTTTGGACTATTTGGTGGCACACTTGACCTTTGTGTAGAATATAATATTTAGTCCTCTTGTATGCTTTGCTTTTAGCATTGATTTTCTCATAAGGACTTCGTTTTTGACTGTCGAAGGGTTTTAAGATTGTGTCGAGGAGAATCTTAAGCCTGCTTGTTAAAAACGTCCGTCTAGCGTCCGTCAATGACAATGAAGTAGGGATAAAAAGGATATCTAAAGAGTCAAAAGAGTGTATGCCTGATGAATGGAATCTCAGTATCGTTAGCCCGATCTACAGACAAGGTGGTCCGCTTAACTGCTTCAACTATATGTAAGTATCCTCAACATTGGATACAAGATATTCTCTGATATATTGCGTGAACGTCTGAAACCTTTCTCCAACAACCTAATTGGCTCCTATCAGTGCGGTTTCAGACCAAAAAGATCCAAAATCGACTAAATCCGACAGATCCTGAAAAATACTCAAGAAGTCCTAATTGATACCCTCCATCTTTTCATCAATTTTAAGGCCGCATATAACAGCATTTATAGAGATGAGCTATATAGTGCCATGTCTTGTCTTGGCATCTCTGCCAAGCTCGTCTATCTGCGCAGAATGATAATTAAGAACGCTCGCCGCTCCGTCAAAGTTGGTAGCGATGTAACCGTATTCTAAGAGGTCAGAAAATGTTTTAGACAAGGTGACTCGCAATCATGTGAATTTTTTAACATAATACTTGAAAGAATTATATGGAACTCACAAGCGAACACTGGATGAACAATCTTTCAAAAGTATGTACAGTTACTAGCTTGGGACAACTAAACGGGCTGTCACAGGAGCGTTCGATATTGAAAACGGAATTTCTTAAAACGAGATTAGCGAGCAAAGCAAAGTACATGCTGTCAACAAGAAGGGACACACAACAACACCTGAAGCAACTTGAAGTGTGCAACTGGAAGCAGTTAGCAAAAAACCGGGCTAACTGGAGAGACATGTTAGTTGAAGCCTAGATTCACCTCAAACTATTGCGCTACCTAAGTAAGTAAATAAGAAGAATTTGACCCATACTCGTGGAATTAAGCGACCAGTGGCAACAATGTCAGGTACACTAGATGTACAGATAATATCACTTAGAAACCCTTCAAAGCAGTGAAACTGAGTAGGCGGAGGAAATTTATCTGACTGATTGGCTAATAGAAAAAAAGAATAATCTCAAGGAACTAAGATTTCATTCTACCCCACGAGATGCTGATGTTGAGAAGTCATTGTTCAAAGCTTGGGCTTAACTAGTAAGTCTCATGTACATGATAAATTGCTTGTCCCATCGTGGTGGTCGGCAGTCAACTGTAAAGTGTAATTTCGAGTTCGTCAAATTTTTACCATGCACAAGTGCATCTCTGGTTGTAGCTGTGGATGAATTCCTGTATTAAAGGGTGTAGCACAATCCACCTTCTCATGGCTTGATGGCGGATATAAAACCCTAAAGGTAAATTGAAAAAAAAGAAAAAAAAAAATAATAGCCAACATTGTGCAATAGTTTCTTTCTCAAGATTACGATAAGGACTCGTAAGCAAAGAAGAAAAACAGATCAGTAGTTTCTTCAGTAAAGAAACAAAGAATGTGAGAAGTGTGGGGTCGTAAATATAGCAGATATACAGAACAATAGTATGCCAAGAAAAGAAGCAACTTGGGAAATCATAATTCCAAATCTTGGGTTCTCTAATTCCAAAACTATGGTATTGGAAGGCATTCAATTTATCTCAGCACATTTTCAAGAATTTCAAGATCAATATTCCATCCAGCATGTCACTCCCGATGTGTCCAACCCCCAGTTCAACGCAGCTGCTAAACGACGTGTATAGACGCTTAAGGAGACATTCAGATCAAAGCAATGACGTTAATGATGACGAAAAGCCATCGACAGAGAAGCATTTTACACTCATTGCATTATTCGCATTGAGACTGGTTCCTGAAGGAAGTATGCAAATGAAAAGTCGTCTTACGCAAAGACAAATGGATTAAGTCAGTTATCGGTGAATAACGTTTGACCAGAAAGCAATGATAGTTCTAAAAAAATGTTATGTTTCAGCTGCTGTTAAAGTTACCAATGACATCCAGCTGTCAAAATATTCCTTAAGAATGTGGGGAAATTATTAAAAAACTATTGTACGCAACGTTAATTTCGTCATGAGGTTGATTCTCATCATGGAGTCAGAGTGCAGGTGATTCGTCGCACCATGGAAAAGTTTGAGCGTGAGTTGATTCGGCGCCGATTAGCTTAATTGGGCATCGCGAGATAATCAAGTCAGCTCAGTTTGCGGTTGTATTTTGGCCTTAATCCGTATTAGTTTGTACTGACGCAAAAATTGAAGCCGCACGACCATATACAATGCCGTGAGTTTGCTAATTGGGTGTTGGAAATGTTAGCCCAAAAATCATCTTCTCGGACGAGGTCCATTTTTGACTCAGCGGCTATGTCAACAAGCAAAATTGTCATTATGAGAGTGAACGCAATCCACAAGTATTCGGCCAAGCACCAACGCATCCACAAATATTGACTATTTGGTGCGGTTTATGGCATGGCGGCTTCGTCGGACCTTATTTCTTTCAAATGGGGCCACCGTTACAGTCAATGGTCTGATGTATAGATCAATGTTTACCGACTTTCCGCGGTCAAAGCTTTACAACATCGATATATCCGAACTGTGGTTCCAACAAGACAGCGCTACATACCTCATAAGCAGAGCAACGCGTTCTGAAAGAGAAATTTGACGCGCGATCGTGCGATCGGAGCTACACCAAGTCCTTAATCGATGCTAACAAACCAACTATTTTGGAGGCTCGAGCTCGAGGCCAACATTCGACTATTGCCGAATGACACCGCACATATTGGACTGAGTCATCAAAAATTGAACCGACCGCTTGAAGCACTACCAGCGAAGCCAAGGCGGCAGTTTGAATGATATGCTATTTCATACGTAATGGCATGAACGTAGCTTCAAAATAAAACCAGAATTAATTTTATATCTCACACTGTTCTTGTTTTATTAAAAATTTTTTTCCTACCATTCTTATCTGGTCACCGTTTTGTTGGAAAAGTGAATGTGCAGAGTTAAGCCTGCCTGATCTCGTCATCAAAACCAAACCAGTTGATAAACAAAAATTTTTAATGAACACTTCAATGATGCAAGCTAGTAAATATTTTGCTTTAGCTAATCCAATTTTGCGTCTTAATCCAAATAATTTATGAAGATGAATCATCAAGCAGGAGAAGATCTTAAAGAAGTATTGAAACTGCCATCGTGACAATTTATAGAGGGTGATTCAGTCATAGAAGCATATTGGGCATCACTACCTTTGATTAATCTCTCATCACCTGTTCCTTTTTTCCATTCCAGCTTAGGTAGTTAGATAGGCGGGCAAATAAAGCCGAGGAATCTGTCGTCTCTCCAAGATTATCGCTTAACCTCGAGTAGTCACCGAATATGTAGATGGGGCCCAGTGAAATTTTCCGTTATTAACCAATATTTGGCTCTGGGTTTTCCTTACGTTTGAGTGAACTCACCAAGTTATCACTCAGTTTTCTAGCAAGGCCCCCGCCCAATAACACAGGCTACATCTTTTCAATTGCCTAGTAGCCGACGTATGAGATCTGTAGGTATCTTACAAATAGCCTGAGCGAAGGCATAATTCTGGCACCATGGGAGTCAGAAGTTCTTCGAACTTCGGTTCCAGCCTGACTTGTAGAGGTAGGCACCCTTGTGGGAAGTTCATCCGACTATCGTAGAAAAACCCCAAAATGAAGCATATAATACAGAGCATCATGGCTCTAAAATTGGCCGAGGTTTTAGATAGACTTTACTCTATCTCACCAAAAAGTAAGTCTAGCCTATACGATGACTTTAATGGGGTTTCACCAGGATGATCAAAAGTCGAGAGCTAGGGTTCTTTCCCATACTATACAACCCTGAGTGACATGACATGACAGGTATCCACATCAAGCACGCGACAGTACTCATTTGTTAGCAATCAAGTTTCTCTTTCGTAACCAATAAATGAGGTTTAAACATTTCCTTGATAAGTTGGCTTCGAATTCATACAACTGGATGACAATTAATAAATATTTACGTTGAAGTTCTTCGAATCAGGATTTTACATTCTTTGACACATTCGACCACATACAATAGAATTTTATGAAATGCACCACCTGATGTAAGCATAAAATTAAATTTTAACAATTTTGATGAACTGCATTCCTACCTATATACCGCAACATACCCTATAAACTATTTTCAAAGTTTCAAATATTTCCAAGTTCCAATTTTCTCCGAATGGTCTCTCGCAAACCCAAATTTCCAAAATTCTATTTCACAGTCCAACCGTTTGCATCATAACTTAACCAGAGCCAGATTTTACAGGATACATCCGCATTCAACCTAATGATTCCTAAAACATACTCTTCCATCGTTCCCAGTCAACATTACACATTTACGATTCTCTCATAAACCAGTGAATCAAGTGCTGCGAATTGCAGACCTCAAAAACACTATTTCACAGTCCGCAACATTCAATTCGGCGATTTATTGCCGGAAATGCAGGGAACCCTGTTTTAATGGATACTGTCGGCAATGCGGTAGGTCTAACGTTGACATTGTGGTAATGGCATCGTCAACACTACACAGGCACTACCGGTATTCCGGCGAAGCCACATCATGAATTAAACAAATTAAGAAGCGATAACTCCCTAAAATTTTTATTAAAGTTCCAAAGCGAAAACATAGAAGTGGTCACTTTAATAAGGTCATCATCGTTTAGGATCCATAACCCGCCACCCATCAGGCAGCATCCTCAATCCAATACCCAACATCCAGGAAAGATAATCATTCCCCCTCGACCTACTCGCTTGAGTGTAATCATAAAGATGCAATATCCGGAAGTAGACGCACTGCTTTCAGAGTTTCAGTCAATGTCAGGGGTTTTTAATGCTAAATGAATGAAGCAATCCGATTATGGAATTGGGTCCTTTAGACGTCATCAGTAAGAGGAGATAACAAAACGGAAACTTAGCGAAAAAATATGGTCTTGGGATGTGCTTATCTGTGAAGTCCTGTGGCAGTAATAATAAATTCGTATTTGAGAGCGAAGTGTAATACGAGATGACATGGTTTTGGGAGAGATTCGGCCAATAATAATATGGTCGAAGGGACTGAAGGACCTAGAGTTTCGGCTGTAATTTAAGATATGATGAATTTTCTGGATAGTTAAAGCGCCATGAAGTCAGTAAAACGAAACGAAACTATTTTTAGTTGAAGAGAAGCGACAATAAATGATGTGCGCCATGGGAGACTGAAACTCGTGTGGTAATTAAAAAAAAGTGTTTATATCGAAAAATATACAAAATCTTGGTTCGCCATATAACAGAACAGCGACCTATTGCGGGACTAGATGCTATGTCAGTTTGCAGTTTCTTGAGAATGTTTACGTTGGATATGAACATCACCAATAAAGCTTTTCAGGTGGCAAACCTTTAAAGAATGTATCTTAAAGTATACGGGAAACATTTTTGTTTTCTTGAAATTTCAGTTGCCTTAAAATTGATTGCGTGGGCTTTTGTAGTTGAAATCGATCTCTTAAAACATTTAAATATCTAAGCGATAGCTAAACAATATTTGAATGCTTTTAAGTACAATAACAAACGGCAGTATTTGTCAATTTATTGTGAAGACCTACTTCCAAATATAGATAGGTTAGATGATGAGCACACGAGATTTGTATCGTTGGTCCAATGCCCAATGCCGGCGACGCTGAACAATCCTTCATATTAACTTAATTATGTAGGTCTTCAGATCGATTATGTCCACTACTTCCGCGTAATCGTATACGGTTTGTGGAAATATATCTCAGCTCTCTCCAACTCTTCCCCAGTTGTGCTGATTCCTCTTCGACCGGTCTTTGCCAAGTACTTTTGCGTCGGCCCACACGTCTGCCTCTCTGCGTGACAGGGTTCCATTCCTCGTAAAACACTTGTGACCTTTAGGAAGCGCATGCCCAAATCACTTCCACTTACATTTTCGTATGATAGAGACAATGGGTTCCTGACTTGTTCATCATAAGAGATACGGTTGGGCCACAAAATCCTCAACGAACGTTTCAACGTTTGGAGCTTTCTTATGACAGCGGTTGCGACTTTCCAAGTGCTGTATCCATAAAAAAGCACGGATTCAGCATTGAAGTGGAACAGTGGTAGCTTGGCCTTTAGGCTTATAGAGTTGTTTGTCTATATTTTGGACAGCATTCCGAACGCAGCTATTGCTTTCCCGATTCGGTTGATTATATCTAGTTCGGTCCCGACATCAAGGAGTATCAAAATATTGAAAATTCTCTACCATCTCCACTAGTTTTCCAGAAATTTCTACTTGGCTAGAATAGGAAGTTCCAAGGCTGATCCTTTTGGTTTTTGTCGCTTTGATTTAAAGCCCAATGATTTCAGCTTCTTTCTCCATGGAGATCCATGACCCTATGAGAGAGTAAGCATACGTCGTCCGCGTAGTCCAGATGCTTAAGGTGTGATTTCAGAGTCCACAATAGGAACAATATTACTGACAATATACAGCCCTGCTTAACGCCACTTAGGATTTCAAACTACTCTGACAAGCTACCTTTATGTAGAACGTGACATTTGGATCTATCATATGTAGCCTTGATAATAGCAATCTATTTATCTGGGATGTCCCTGTCGAACGCCCTTTCGAAGTCGATGAACGTGGTGATCGATATTCAATGCATTGTTCTATAATTATCCCCAAGGTGCTGATGTGGTCCGCACAGAGAATCCAGAGCGGAATTCTGCGTGTTCGGCGTCGAGTGTGTCTAAGAGGTGGTCTTTTATTCGCTCCAGGATAATTATTGCTATAACCTTGGCTAGATTAGATTGGCTAGATTAAGTATAACCTCGGTCAGACAGTACGGCGTATACAAATCACTAGTTTTGTGGGTAAAGCAGAGTTGGCGAATAGGACATTGATTCATATCATGGACTATACTCTCAAAGCCATCTTCCGTTTAAAAAGACGTGGTCTTTGATACAACACCCACTGGATTTTTGATGACCTTACGTGCCGACTATTTTTTGACTCTGGTCTTATGGGTATGTCCATGATGCTGATGCAGAACTCCTGCTGCGGAAAAAATACGTAATTGACTTTTCTTTTCCTCAGATTCAGCCAGAATCTACATATGTCAGGAAAGGGATGTATGCGGTGCTGGTGTCTTTCTGGGCGACGACAATGCTAGATTTCAGACCTCGTTAGGAAAACTTGCGTTTGTCTTGTAAGCGGAGATATACGCAATCCTGATGGCAACAAACTCTATTGTGAAGAACCGGCGGGAAAGCGAAATATTGGCATCTGTAGCGACAGACAAGCTGCTCTTAGGGCCTTACTAAAGCCAAGTTCCAGGTTAGTTCCAGGATGCAATTCCTCACTGAACGCAATCGGAAGCCTTAATTCAGTGAGTCTTGCCAGGGTCCCATGTTACAATAGGATCACGGGTATTGAAATCGCTAGTGAACTTGCTAGACAAGGCTCAGACTAGAGTTTTTTTTTTCAAAACTCAATCATTCGTTAGGTTCACCTGCGGCCTGTAGATGGCATGACTCTCCAGGTTGTCGGCAGAATAAAGGAATGCTTCCCGACGGCTCTAAGTCTTTATGTTGTCTCTCAGTAGGGAAGGCTGCAGATTGCCTATTGACATAGTGACGGGTACACGGCCCAATTACCAAGGCTTTGCTCATCACTGACGTTGTTTAATAAAAAGTGGAGGCAGAGCAAAGCACTGGTATTGTCCTTACGGATTACAGATGACGCCACTGTAGGTTACTACGATTTGAGCAATTAAAAGTGGCTTGTCATAGGTCTTGTTGACGGCGGAACTTCCGGCATTTTCCTACCAGGACGGTACCATGAGAGTCAGGAGTCCCCCTTGTAAGGGCGTCATGGTGGCTGCGGCTTAAGCCTAATTCGCGTTAAGGGTCCTTGACCCATTGTAGAATAGCAAATGAGCACTGGGTGCTGTGACCTAAGATCAGCAAGAGGTTTTAGGTCGCTCTCGACCCATACCAAACGTGGAACTTGTGCCTCAAACACAAGTTCTGCTTTGGTATTATACTGTTAAATTAGGTTAGAAATGGTAAGGCGTATTCTTGCTCACATGGATGTATAGAAATCCCGTGAAATTAAGTCTTCTAGACAGGTGTTCACGCTAAATCCAAAAAAACTTCTGATGTCATGACTGGTCACTACACTTTTACTGAGAATTTAGATGTGGTGGGCATAAGTACTACGAGTACAACATCCTGCGATGCTTCCTTTGAAAGTGATGACGCCACCGCGGTGCAATACCTCTATCAATGTCCGACTCAAGATCTCATCAAGCTGCAGGTACTTGGTGGTGATGTGGTGAGTGCAGGTACTGTGAGCACTTTATCACTGAAGAGCTTACTTGTCTTTCTGCGAAAAACTAGAAAATTCCATTAAAAGGAACCTGCTAGGAGTACAAGGTACTACTTCCTTGGCTGAGTGCTCTGTATCGATAGAAAAAAAAATGTTTTACCTTGTTCACATATAAGGTGTGCTTTTTCGTGTATAGCTGTTTGAGTAAATAGAGTTTGGGCGGCTTCGCCTCTTTCTAGTTATGGTTCATTGCAGTCCACTACGTTATTGACAGCCGACACAACCGGTAGCGAGTAGTCTGTTTGCCACATCAGCTGAGACGTTTATATGGCTCGTTTGCTTGACACTGGTTGATATTTGAATTTAAAAAAAAAGAAAGTTAGAGTTGAAATTCTACACAAAGTTTCCATAAGAAAGGCAATTTGGAGAGTATATTTCTATAAGATCAGGTGTTTTTAACAGTTGTTAAGGGCTATATACAGATCTAAACAGTCTATTCTTCTTCTATGAATAGTGCCAGTAATTAACTATCGACAGATGGTCGACGTTCATTAAGACTTATCGTTTGAACTGTCTTAAATGAAATTATCTAATGCGAACATATCTCGTTTAATTTGACATACTCCTCGATGAATCTAACAAGTTTTATGAAATACCCATTCATTTTGCAGGGTATTCATTATTTCCCAGACGTACTCTTAGATTAATGGCTTAATAGCTCCAATAAACTTCAAATCTTTTTCCTATTTCGTATAACTCTTCTGCTCATTCAATCATTCGTCATAATCTCCACGACCGACGATTCTGCCTGACCTCCACTTTAAAGTTGTGTTCTATTCATCCGGATAGTCACATGACAAACAATAAGCATACCAAAGTCAAGAAGATACGAGTAACCTACCCACGGGACCGGCATTATTACCATTGAAATTGCTTCTTCGCATTCTAAACATCGAAATCGATAGATACTTACAATTGATCTCAGTAACCAGGCAATCCCACGTTTCGAATGCTATGATTGCTCTCTACCCGATTCCCATCTAAATAGCTAAATAGTAGCTATAGACGAGTATGCATGTTGACATCTGTGACCGTGAAGGGAGGTTAAATGGACAGACGTAGCGTCTTTCGGATTCAATGAAATACGATAAGACAGAATCACGAATTTCACATTCTACATTACTACTGCTAATGTAGTCACATATGTATGTAGTTTTAGTCGAGCTCTGAGGTTTTGACTCAGTTGGAGGCTTAACTAAGTTCTTAGAAGGGGGCCTAATGGGGTGTTTGCGAAGTAGTTTATGTTATAAGAAATTCTTTTGTTACAGATGTTTCCTGTAACGCACGCAAGTGTTTGAAAATATAAGTTCATTCGTTCGTAAATCTATTTTTGTGTAGTCAAACCCTCGTCACAAACAGGAAGATATTGGTATAAAAGCGTGGATTCCTTATCCTCTGGTCATTGAATAAATTCTTCTTGAATGGGATGAAAGAAGAAAAACTTTTTTGTCCGATTTTCTGGGAAAATTGCGTGTGTGAACTACTCAAATCAAAAATTTGTAAGTCAAGTTAGCTTTTAGGTTAGGATGTAGTTCAATGATTGTTGGTTGTTTGCAGTCATTCTAACGTAGTCCAGCGTGTTGGATGTGGATTCATTGTGAAATTGTGGCATATTAATGAGTGGAAAATATTGCTTAAGCTTACATCAAAGCAGTCGGCCTTAATGGAGTTTCTGATGAACTTTGAACTACTTCAAACCTGCACTTAGACTGGACTTAGACTTAGACTTTGAATCATGGCAGTCATTTGTTCAGGTCGATCAGAAAACTCAACATCAAATGGCTACAATCGCAAGATACCGTCGAGGATTCTCAATTAGTGTAACGATGCCGCCAGCATCAAACATAGAAAATTAGTGGCATTACTGTCAAAAAGCAATTAAACAAAGGATGTACAGAGCGGCCCTACAAAAAAGAAAGAGAGGGTCTTGCGAGCTCTACGTGGAGAAACAAGGAAAGAACATTGGCTCTTCAGAAGGAAAAAAAGACCACTCGAAGCTCTGAAAGGAAGTGCTGCCAGAAGAATGAAATTCAAAGCTATAAAGCCCAAAAGAAACCTTGAAGATTGGAGATGGGAACCTCATTGTAGAACCATAATCGGCGCTGGGAATCTAAAAAGATTATTTCTTCAGACTGATAAACGGTGATGTCGAACAGCATTCGAGTCCATCCGACCAAGGTGAAACCAGGACAGACATTTCTAAGCCCAAAAGTTCTTTGAGGAATTATGAGATTCTCACAAGTCAACTTCAGAGGCACCATTATCGCATATGCTGATGACATTGGCATAGTGTGGAAAATACTATGCTGTCATGGAGCGTTTTTCACTATTGAAGTAGAAATGGCAAAGATGGGCTTAGCGGTCAACGAAGGAAAAAAAAGGTATATGCTGTCTCGCAAGGTCGACGTCTAGACAAAACGTTACGACTGGCCCTTACCTATCTTAACTTCGCTATTAACTCCGACAATGGTCTAGTTAAACAGCATTCCGAAATTATCGGAAAACTGATTGGCTAAAATACAGAGGAATACTGTCAGAAACACTATCCTCTGAACTCTCAGATCGCCCGCGAGACACCAATGAGCTTGACATAAAAGTCAAGGAATTTACCCTGTCTCTCAATCACGCTATGACTTATTCCTGCTTCCTTCTTCTTCCTTCTCTGATCCCATATTGGGACAAGAAAAAGCCGCACTGGTGGACGTCAGCACTAGGACCGCTTAGAAACACCTACAGAAAACTTTTCAACCTTGCAAAAAGCACAAGAAAAATGACTGATTGGTACTCATACAAAAAATCCTTCAAAATGTATAGAAAAGAACTGAGAAAAGCAAAGTTTCAATCTTGAAGAAACCTCTGAGGCATCGCAGATAAGAAAAATTCTTATTCTCTCTACAAATCCTATGATGCCTAGTTGATTGAAAAAAGACCGATGACAAATTGATTTGGGCGCTCCATAGTTTCAAACCATACAAGTCTGGGGGGCCGGACGGTATAATACCAGCCGAACTACAAAGGTCCTCAGGTATTTTCTTGCACATGCTAGGAAATATCATGATGAGCTGTATATGATTGATCCACATTCCACTGTTATGGAAACAATTTAACGTAGTCTTCATTCGGAAAATGCTCTCATGATGTCCCAAAAGACCCCAGATCTTTAAGTCTATCATTTTTCCTTCTTAAAACTCTAGAACGACTGATTGATATCCATATTCAAGCTAAAATTGATCCAAGACTTTTGTCAACGGCTCCTTTTTCAAAGGAAAATCGGTGGAAACAGCTCTGCATTCGCTGACTAGCCACATCGAATAATCCGTACAATATAAAGAGTACACAATGGTTGCTTTCCTAGACATAGAAAGCGCTTTTATCAACGTCGACACATCCGCAATCACAACTCCGCTATCAAATCTGGAGGTAGACGACTCACTTGGGGAGTTGATCGGTCTTATGCTTAATAGCAGGATAATTAACTCCAAACTGGGTGGGACTTCTGTTAAATGAAGTGTTGGTAGAGGTACGCCGCAAGGCGGTGTCCTTTCTCCCATTCTTTGGAACTTAATGGTAAATGAACTTCTAATATTCTTGGAAGCGGGAGGGAACATGGTGATTGCCTATGCGGACAAAGTTGCTATAGCCGTCTCAGGTAAGTATCTTTATACAATCAAAGAACTCCTTTAGCTTAATATTAACATATTAACCCGTTTGGCGAATCGCTGTGGATTGGGAGTTAACCCCCATAAATCTGATACATTGCAGTCAACTGCAAAACATTAAGCCGAATCCAAAGAACAGCATATCTATGAGGAAGCGGAGCTCTACGCTCCATTCTCTCCATGGCGCTAGACATTCTGGAGACTACACAGTGGACAAATAATTTATTTGGCCACGCTAATATTCTTAACATTTTAGGAATCCTCACAGCGAACATCGATTTCATACACATACCTGAACCTTGGTTTGACGAAGATTTTCATGTAAGCTTCCCTACTAGATCCTTCTGAGAGAAAGTACAAGTCTATCCACTTCTACACAGTTGGATCTAAAACCGATAGCGGTGTTGGTGGCGGTGTTTTCTCAGATAAGCTAAATCTAAGCCTCTATTTCCGTCTTTCAAATCACTGTAGCGTGTTCTAGGCGGAAATTTTGGCGATTACAGAAGCTCTGTGATGGCTGTCCGCATTTTTTATGATAGTAAGGTCGCTATCCAGTCCCTGGACTTGGTCTCACTAAATTCTAAAACTGCCCTTGAATGCCGATTATCTCTTACGGATATGGCAGAGCAGTTCAACCTTCACCTCTGTTGGGTGCCGGGCCACGGGAACATTCCAGGCAATTGTGGAGCCGACGAACTCGCCAAAATTGGAGCTGGATGCTAATAAAAGAACAGACCTTAGATGGACCGGTGGACCAACATGTCTAGCGACTAAACAGGCCAAATCTGGATCTAAATCTAAGGGTCTGATTCTTCTAAATAGAAAACATCTCAGCGTCATCATAGATGTCATCACTAGACACTGCCTTATAGGCAAGCATGCAAGAAGGCTTGGCGCCTTTACAAACGATTTCTGTAGAAGCTTAATAGACGAGGAGGAAGAGAAGACAATTCTCCACCTTCCAGCTCTCTCCCAGAGAATCTGCCAAAATCTAAGAGTGCTTTCTTCGAATTTCCAGTATGAATAATTTGTTGTGGTGTTCCATGTATTATCTTAAAGGGCCCCTCATATGGCGGAACTATCAGGGCTTGGCGAACGCAAGGGCACTGCTTTGTGTGCCAGTATGTTGAGGCCTTGACTGGCGCATCATGTTTCGGAGGTCTTTGGTGAATTCGGTTTGGGAGCGATTGCCGATCGTTGGGGTCAGTAAATCGGCCGAGAGCCTGAGGGTTGTGCCGTAAACTAACTCCGTTGGGGTTGCGTTAATTTCTTTCTCCAGAGTTGCTCGGAGACCAAGAAGTATGAGTGGCACGCGCTTGACTTATTTCGTGGAATCATTGCAGTTCATTGCTGCCTTTAACGTTCGATGAAAGCGCACGATGATTCCGTTTGACTACGGGTGATACGAGGTCGTCATTGTGTGGTTTACTCCGAACAACTTACATAGTTCTGTAAAGATGGACGAGGTGAATTGCTTTCCATGATCCTATGTGGTTTGCACGGGAATTCGAAGCGAGCGATCCAGCCGTTGGTACGATTACACAATTGGCTGCGGACATGTCAACTATTGGGTATGCTTCTGACCATCTAGTGTAGCGATCGATGACCGTTGTTGGTCCACCGGTCCATCAAAGGTCTGTTCTATTTTTAGCATCCAGCTTAAATAATAACTTGAACGTAGAAAGTGGTTCCAATTTAAGCGAGTTCGTCGGCCCTACAATTGCCTGGATTGTGCCCTGTGGCCCGGCACCCAACAAAGATGAAGGTTGAACTGCTCTGTCATGTCCGTAAGAGATAATCGGCATTCAAGGGCAGTTTTAGAAATTAGTAAGACCGCGTGCAGGGGCTGGATAGCGACCTGACTATCCGAAAAAAATGCCAACAGCCAGGACAGAGCTTCCCTAATCGCCAAAATTTCCGCCTGGAACACACTACAGTAATTTATAAGGCAGAAATATGAAAGCAACTTCCTCCAAGAAGGAACTAGAGGGGAAGCTCGCATAAAAGTCTTTGTCGAACCGATGTATGTAATCGTAATGGTGTAATCGATGTTCTCTATGTGGACTTCTAATACATTAAGAAATAAATTATTTGTCCACTGTGTAGTTGCTTTAAGGCGAGTAGCTGCTGTCGCAGCTACTTGTCTACTGAAGATGTCGATGGGTGTCAAGTGAAACAGAATGTCTAGCGCTACGGAGGGAGTGGAGCGTAGAGCTCCGCTTCTGCATAGACATGTTGTTTTCTGGATTCCGCTTAGTTTTTTGCAGTTGACTGAAATGTCTAAGTCCGTCTGAGACAACCATACCTTAGGTGAGTATCGGTCCTATGACCGAGATATAAGTCAGTGGGTTATTCGAGGTTGAAGGCCCCATTTGTTTCCAATGGCTTTCTTGCAAGAGCATACAGTAACTGCAGCTTTCTTGACTCTTTCTTGAATGGTAGGTTTTCAGTTTAGTTTCCGATCAAAAATGAGGCCCAGGTATTTTGCTGTTTCGGAAAATACTATACTGGTACCGTTTATTGAAAGAGGGTCTATAGTTGGAATTTTACATTTTCTGGAAAAGAGAACAAGATCAGTTTTATGGGGGTTAACTCCCAATCCACAGCGATGCGCCCAGCTTTTTATTATGTTAAGATAATATTGCAGTAGCTCTTTAATCGTAACTAGATATTTTCCTGAGACGGCTATAGAGAAGTCATCCGCATACACATTCAACCTGCTACCACCCTCTTCCAGGTATATCAGCAGTTCATTTATCACTTAGTTAAGAAGAAGGGGAGAAAGGACACCGCCTTGCGGCGTGCCTCTACTAATGCATCATTTAGCAGAAGTCCCACTCAGTTTGGAGCTGATTATCCTACTATTAAGCATAGGACTGATCAACTCCCCAAGTGAGTCGTCTACCTGCAGATGTGATAGCACAATTGTGATTGCGGATGTGTATCAACGGATGTATCAACCTTAAAATCAGAAAAAGCTGTGTATAAGCTAATCCCATTAAAGGAAAATAACTCCAAATTGTTCACGAACTGGGGAAGTATACAACTTCAGTCACAGCCTTACGGCTAAATTTTTTTAAAATATTTTTGTAGGGAGATGAGAGCAGAATAAGGCAACTTTTGGTAAAGATTTCCTACCGTGGTGTACGGCCTCCGTTTTAAGTGCATCAGAGAAAACTTTAACGGGTCTGTTACTAACAAAAATATTTACATTCGCTCTGACGGTAAAATGGCCCTGTTCACTACCAACGAATATAAACAAAAGCAGCTCTGTCAATTCATAGAGAGAATTGTCCTTTTACAGTGATAATGGTCTTGTGTTGGAACCATTATAAGCAATCTTATCACAAGCTATTACAAAAGTTGACCTACCGCCGATACTTAAATACCTTGGCCACAGAATGACTTTATGGTAAAAGGAGACCACATCAGCAATCATGTAGCAATTCTTACCCTTTTCCGGAAATTTATTTTAAAAGATTGCTCAAAAGTAGCGTTGTCTAAGAATATACTGTTAGCCGCTTCGCTTGGCCTACAACAAAAACAGACGCGGACATTCAAATTTTTCAAAAACTTTATTTCTAAATCTATGAAGTATCATGTAAATCGCTTTCGTAAAGTATAAAAGATTGTAGAAGATAATATAGAAGAGTTTAACATGACATAATTGCTCTGGGACGCATCTGTACAACTCGAATTTTACTTAATAAAAACTTCTGTCGTGAATTACTAGTTCTGCATATGTTTTATTCGCAAAAAGGAACATCACAAAATCAAAAACGGACTTCCGACTCGTAAATTCTATAGACTCGTAGATGAATGTGAAAAGGAATATTACATTTAAAGATGTAACACACACGTACGGAAGAAGGATTTTGCAGAACAAACTACACCTTCGATTCAATAGTTTAATGATTATCCAACTCTTCTGTGTCATCTCTGTGTAAACATAGTAGCAACACCCACAATATTTGGTGTAAATAGGTCGAACTATAAATTGTGTCTCCGTAGAATTAAAGTCCTAAACTAAACAATTTACCAGTCGTTAGTGTAACCGCACGATACTATATTTTATTTTATATCCCTATCTTCCTCTCATAAACCCAATATTTCTGTTATTTTTTTTCACTTTTTTTATGTAGTTTTCCAGAGTTACATACAAATCCAAATGCAATAAATTTGGTCGACATGTATGTCTCACAAAGGACATTGGTCATAAATAAGCAATCAAAACATGAATCAAACAATGCGTGTCCCCCTAATATATGGTCAACACTGGACATGTCCCAACCAAATCCTACATATTACTGAGGTTCTCAAAAATAGATATCGTCTTTCCTTGGCAACTTTTTTTAATGTCGAAAGCGATGAAACATATAGGACACATAAACATATTTTCGTATTCATGCAAATGTCAGTTCTGATTAGGCCGCTATTTGCGTCGCTAAAAGTGTCCACGTCGCATTCGTATGTATCTATACTACACCCTCAGCCTCAAAAGCATCGTAATACGCTTTTATTCGTTGGAAGGTGATTTTAATCTTTTGGTTACATGTTTTTTTATTTCACCTGGCCTTCAAACAAAGAGCCAGGAGCAAAAACACTCTTTGGAATGTCACATACGTCTAAAGTCAACGCTTCAATCGGTATATTCGAACTCGATATACTTTTATGTCACGTAAATTGGATTGAATTTCTAAGTCGACACCGATCCACATTTGCACGGCGGTTATTTTAAAAAAAATATCGAATATTGAAAATTATGACATGAAATGTTGGAAATCATTAGAGCCAAGCCAAATCGAACCGAGTTTCGGCAGATAGAATGATAAAAATGCAGTTCATTGGCCGGAGAATATGCTACTGAACATGAAAACTGAATCAAAGAACGATAGAAATGGTTTTATCTTTTCATCGAACGGGCTGGAATAACAATGGCAACGACAACGACATTGGCACAAATGTCTTTATTGGGTGTGGTGTTACTGAAACTGGTATCTAATAGAAGCGGAGTTCGATTATAGTTAGCTGAACTTGCTGCGAACTATGTGGTATATTGCCGTTCGACAGGGACACCTTTTATTGCGTGCCATTCAATAAAAACCACATAAAGCCTGTATACATTTAAAGATAGTAAAAAAGTTTGTATGCCGTGAAAGGACTTTGTGGTTTAATAGGTCTTTCCACGTGAATAGAAAATGCTAACATGATTTTAGATACATTTTCTTAGTTAGTGGTTTTCTTTGTCCTCTCTTCGTTTTAATTGGAATATGTTGATCTGAATTTGTGGTTAATTCTAAGACAAGTTTAACAACGGGGCACTAATAAAAGAATATGATGGAAGAATGGGCAAAACCGCATCAGTACTTATTTTGGTGCCTCCTTGATAGCTATCTGATAGAGATCCAAACAAATTCAAATACAGCAGCTATGTGTCAGACGAGGCATCTTTTGCTGACGTAATGTTCAAATGCCCTCAAATGTTTAACAAGACTTTTTCAGAAGGAGGATATGCAGCGGAGGAATTCGCATCGATTAAGTCAACGCTGACGTTTCAGCCAGGTGGGATCTTAAAAAAGAGATGGTGGGGGATGAGCCCGTCATCGGCAGGGCTCGTATCCCCTAAGTAGGTTACAGGCATCCGAATATCCGGCCCCATGTCTTAGAAGTTAAAACCAAAGACTCTACCCACATCCAGGTTGAGGGTTGTGCAAGGGGTAACTTTCCAACAATGAAAAGTCAAACAAGTGAATGAAACAAGGACAACAACTTTCGGATCTATACGTGGAATGCTCGGGTCTTTATAAGCCAAGATATTGAGAATTTGTGTTGAGAAGACAACAAATCCCGTATATAAACCTGAAAAGATGTATATCGTACCGTAAACGTCAACAAAGTGCACTCGCCTGTGTGTGGTTAAAAAAAAAAATAAAATAAATAAATAACGCTCGCGTATAAAATAAAACATATTCAGTTCAGTGCAGTTTAGTTTCTAAAAAAAAAAAAACAAAAACAAAAAAAGCACAGTACGGGTATCCCAACCTTCCCACCTACGGTTATAGTACTATTGCTTGCAGTTGTTGGTCACTGCTGTTGCTGTTTTTATCATACGGCACAGGAAATGGCCGAGTGTATGTAACAACCGATGCATAGCGGGTTGCAGTTGTGAATTTTGTTGTTTCACTGTTTCATTTTGTTGTAACGGCATAACACTTACAACAATTTGATTCGGTAAACCAACGTCAGAATTTTCACTTTGCGGCCTTGCTTAACATCATTGGTGTTTGTGTTTTCTGTGTTTGTTTGTGATTATGAGTAGGGAATTTAGGGTTGACTTGGGCTTTAAAGTAATCACTTTTCTGCGTACGTCCACGTTTGCAAATACAGGCGAGATATTTTGTCATTTAGTTAAACACAGGTAAATTCTCGCCCACACCTCTCAAAACACTCTGATCTGAAGCTACCTGGCTACGAATTAGTGGCATTATTCTTCTCTCACCGCGGTCTCGCCATTTACGTGCGTAATGATGTAACTTACAAAACTCCACCACAATGTGATCCCTGTTCCAATCCGGAATTCAGTTGCATGTGTTTAAAATTCCTGCTTTATTTTCACAAGCTCCAAACCGCGCAGCAATTCTGTTATGTTTCCTCGATAACGGCGTGGATCCTGCTGCTGATATGATTACTGCCTGTCGCTTAAAAAGACGAATTTTCTTCTTTTTCCTTCTAGAGACCCATTGCACTGCAACGCTGATAAACCGTCAGCTCAAGAAATGTCCCGAAACACGAAAACTTCTCAATGACCGGCAGTAGGGTTTTCGTAACAACAAAACAAGTCCACTGGTGATTTGATGGCATGTCTCATCGAAAAGTGGAACAAAAGCGTACATCAATCTGGTGAAAGCAAGATAGTTGCACTTCATATTTCTAAGGCATTTGACAGAGTTTGGCATCAGACTCTTTTGTCGAAAGTTCGTGCTGTTCTTCAATGGATTAGAGATTAGCTTTCGGAACGTTCGATTCAAGTTTTCTGGGTTTCACAACCTGATATTCACAAAATAAATGCTGGTGTGCCCCAGGGCTCTGTTCTGTCTCCGACACTCTTTTTAATGTTCATTCATGATCTCTTGTCTGTGATTTCTAATGCAATTATTCCATTGCTGTCGACAGTACTCTCTGCTCACGTTCCTGCTCTTCGGCTGTATAGCAGGAACGGCAGAGTATATTAAGCTTGATAAATTCTGATATTGACAGCAAAGCTTATTGCAGAATTAATAACAGAGTAAAAACTAATTCTTCCAAAACACAAAGCTCTCTGCTGTCGATGTTGACAAAAATGGTGCGAAATGTCTAGGTTTGGTCAAGCGATGTACAAAATATTTTAATAAGGCATTCATCGGCCCAAAATTGGAGTACAATGCCCACATCTCTTCAGGTGCTCACCTGTTTTATCGCTATTTCCACCACCAGTGCTCCATAGAAATCGTCAGAAGCATTCCGCCCTTTCAAACCTCCAACTGTAACACCCGTCTGGCTATTAATGCTCATTAGAATACTCTCAAGTCGACTTTCGAACGTACTGAAATATCGTGATATGTTCCTGAGCCGTACAACTCTCTTATGGATTGCTCTGCCGAGCTCTCTTTTTCCAATTCATTATAACTTACAAACATTTAAGACCAACGTACATCGATATTTCACCTTTTTTCCTCCCTGGTTTTTCTTCGGCCGCCCTATGTACAAACATTTTAAGGGTACTCAAATTACTTGAGCGAGCGCTAATTAAAAAAAAAAAAAACCTTTTAAAGCGCCTATTTCGAAATTTAAAAATAAGCGCAGTTTTTATTTCAAAGGTCCTAATGTTTTTATTTTAATTAAGAGTGTAGACATGGAGGAATGTATGGAACACAATATCCGATAAATGGCAGCCTCCTGACTGATAGCAGACTTTGGTCCTTTTGACGAAATTTTCCTAACATTTTGGTATAGTGTCGGCTTAGTTTTATCATTGCGGATTTTCACAATTTATATCCGTTGTGCGTCAATGCAATTCTCTATGACTAAGCTTTAATGTTCACATATGAAAGCTGTCAAACAACAACGTTATACGACCGACTCAAAAAAAATGCGCAATATTCAAAATAGGCGTTCTTAGTGGAATATTCTTAAGAAAAGTTTAAAGAAGCAGTTTACAGCCGGTGTTGAGAATATGTAAAAAAACTACTTCTGCACGCAAATACCAACATCCCCCCGACAGGCAGAGTAGACGGTTCAACTTAGATGATGACAACCATAATTTCCGAAGTAAACATAGCAATACCTAAACTAAAATCCAAGAAAGCTGGTGGACTTGACGACTCACCGACCGAAGTATTCGTAGCATTCGGAAGTAAGTTTGTGCAGAGCATACACCAGATCATTTCTCAGGTCTGGTCAGAAGAGTGTGTGCCCAACGAGTGGAATCTCAACATCGTTTACATCGTTAGTTTGTCCACGAAAATGAAGACCCTCTCAACTGTGCCAACTGTGTATAGAAGTATAGGTCTCCTCAACATTGCGAACATCGTCATATTGTGTGGACGTTTAACTGAAATCTGATTGGCCCCTATCGGTGCGGTTTCAGACCAGATGACAATCGATAAAATGGTCACACTCCGCCAGAGCCGGGGAAAAATTCAAGACGTCAAAATCTATTCCCAACATACCCCTTGTTTCCGGAATTTATTCAGAAAATTTAAAATACAAGTTTATTCATCTAAATCATCACTTATGCCAGCGCTTGATCCAATCCTGGAAACATGTTTTATATTCGGTTTTCGGTATGCCCATCAGTGCTTCCTGCGATATTTCCATTACTTCCTCTCGGCTGCTGAAAGGCGTTCCCCGTAGTGATTTTTCAACGCGATTGTACAGAAAGAAGTCATCGGGAGCCAAATCAGGTGAATTCGGTGGCTGTTAGATGGTATTTGTTGCATTTGTCGTCAGAAAATTACGAATAATGATGGCACTGTGTGACGGTGCGTTATCATGGTGCAAAATCCACGAGTTTTCTGTCCGCAATTCTGGTCTCTTTCGGCGAATTGATTCACGCAAACGTCTCATAACGCCCAAATAATATTTATTGTTTACTGTTTGGCCTTCTGGCAAAAATTCATGATGCACTTTACCGTTAGTTGTAATCTATGAAAACCGTGAGCATTTCCTTCTTTTTTGACTGAAAACGACGCGGTTTTTTTTGGGTCTCGGCTCATTTGGTGAACGCCATTCACTTGCCTGATGTTTGGATTGCGTGTCGTACTCATAAATGCACGTCTCGTCTCCAGTAATGATCCTTTCGATGAATGTGGGATCGGATTCAGCCTAGCAAATCATCTCTCTTGCGACGTCAACACGGTCTCTTTTTTAGCACTAATTTTGCTGCTACACGACGAAAACCCAAATCATTAACCAAAATATCTTGTACGGATTGTAGGCAATGTTCAAGTCCTCCGTTATCTCTTTAATGGTTAATTTGCGGTTATTGACCAACATTTCTTCTACTTCATCAATGTTTTCGTCGGTTTTCTATGTCGATGATCTGTTTTTTACGCAAAATTTAATATAAATTTGTTGTTGCAAATTTAAATCTATTTCTAAAATTGTAAAAAATCGACAACACACACAGAGATAGATGTACTCTTGGCTACGTAACTTTTGCAAATGTCAAGCTATGACGCTAAGATTTAGAGAGAATATCAACAACAGATGTACCAACTTAACAAAGAAAAATAAAACTCAAATCGGAACAATGGGAGCGCCACACGGTGGTTATTCCTTTTTTTTTTTTTTGATCTAAGTGGTATTTTTATTGATTCTAAAGCCGCAAATGACAACACTTATAGACGCGAACTATATAGGTGCATCCATATAAAGACTTCTATGAAGTTTTGGTATACCTGCCAAACTCGTCCGTCTGCGTAGAATGCTTACTGCTCCGTCAAGGTCGGTAACCAAGACCTTTGGTGTCAAAAAGGGTTTTGGAAAAAGGGAGGCGCTGTCATGTGACTTCTTTAACATTATTAAAGAACTCATGGACAAATTATTTCATAAGAGAAAAACGGCGGAAAAAATGGAATACGATACTTTATTGTTATTTTGTTTTATGGCTGACACGACCGGCTTCCTCTGAATGCCACAAAAGACAAACTTTTTAAAATTACAATGTCATACAAAAAACGGACTTCTTTGATGTATTCAAAAACAGTTAACAAAAAGCAACAAGAAATTCACAAACATGAGCCTGTTTAGAAATTGTTTTAAGAATTTTTTTTTTCGAATGGTGCGGAGTGCATTTATCGTTACGAGTTTGATGTTTTTCTAGGTACGAGGGCTTTTCGATGAATGCTCGGATTAGCTTTCTCATAAACAAAATTTCGTACAGGATATGGCTAACGCGTTCAGTTCGCGAATTTTCACTCGGCGCGCCGTAACGCCGATATGAGATCATGGATTTTTCCCACGGTTTCCTCTGTGGTAACCTTTTTTGAGCCACCAGGGCGCGGTTTATCAAAAACCGACCAATTGCGAACCATAAGTAAATTGTTATATGGGAAGGTGAATGGGTCCCATACAGACCATCGAGAAAAGGCCTGATTTCCTCACAGGTTTTGTCATACAAAAACAAGAATCGGATCACGGAGCGATACTACACTTTTTTCATGGCGTCAATTTGAAATTGGATTCAAAACAAAACAAAACGAAACGAACGGATTGTCACCAAATTTGGAAGGGCGGACTAAAAGAGGTTATACTTATATACTTATATATACTTATATATACTTATACAGTAGCGACACCTATCTTACAATCCGGGTACTCATCCAATAGCCCTCGTACTCGTACATGCTCATTCTTATCGCAAATCAATCAAAAAATAGCATTCTCCTTCTGTTTTACTCATTAAATGCAGCAGTTGTGGGTAAATTATTGTGAATCGTCAAAAAAAACGGAGATCGACCGGAGCTAAAATCTTTAAGTAGCCGTCCGCGGAAAATATCACAGCGAATGGAACGCCGATACTTCCGACACAACATATTTAAAAGCGCTCATATTTCGCTACGATGCACATTGGTCAACCAAGTGACTACTAAGATGGCGTCACATTCTGTGATAAGAAAAATTATGCTTCATTATAACGTTGACGCAATATAGTATGGCGGCAGTCATTGAAATTCTTGGAAAATCGTAACATTATTCCAAGAGTCAAATTCGTGGGGGGGCCTTATTCCAGTAAAGGTGTTGGAAGTCTAGCCTTTATAGAAACCTTAACTATTACTTCACAATTAAGGAGTGCCCCAAGCGTGGCAGAGGTCTGTGTAACCATAATTCATTCTGCTACTGACTTTGACTAATGGCCTTCCCATCTTATTTTAATACGTACTTAGAGTGTGATTACATCAGTTACCCTCACTTTCAATCGGAGAGGTTGCTTCCGAGGCCGATCGGATCTTCTAAGGACTTCGCCTTCACTTCTAAGTATATCGTCAGGAATGTCTTCAGATCGATTGGTATTTGGAAGCAGTGGTGTTATTTATGTTGTTGGCGGTGACCAGCTAGGCTGGCCTTTTAATAGATCTTAATGTCGGATTCATCTACGATGCCTGTATCTTGAGGTTATCGGTTAATATTTTCTTTAGCATTCATGAAATTATTGCTCGGCTTCTGCTGTGGTAAGGTCAGAACAGAAGATCAACTGAAACTTAATGCGACCCTAGTTGTTTTCTTGTTATAGCAGGTATTCACTTCTTATTTGACAAATGCCTGTTGGTTGACAGAGAATGTATGGATTGCTGTTGCAAGAAGCTTATCTACCATTGGTTTTTGATTTTTCAGGAACTATCGCTGATAGCTGGCATCGATTCTGTCTTCCGTGCAGCTAATGATTTCCCATTTGCACCAGGTGTCATTCTATAAGTTGATAGAAAAATTGGAAGAGCTTCATCACAGTTCGATATATCACCCAATATTTTAACAAGTGCAGACTTAAAGGTCCGCACCATTTGGCTCCGGATTAAACGGAGATGATGTCAAGTGCTGAATTGAATTGTTTCGGCAAAACTCTTGAAACTGGTTTGACATAAACTGTGGGCCATTGTCAGAAACAACAGTGTTTGGTAACCGTTAAAGAGCGAAAATGGATCGTTAGGCACTGATAGTTGCTTGCGATAAAGGAAATTTTGAATTTGAGACCACCACAATGAGCCACATATGTTCCATTTTACACATTCACACTAAACTCGTCAGTCTCGGTGTTCGCTCCCACTTCTAGTAATAACTAGGAACTCCACTAAGAGATTTTATGGAAGTTTTGGGTCCAAGTCATACCTAACCATTTTCCCTACCATTGGATTCTACAACGAAATTGCGATTCTTTCTTTTCTGATGACCAGGTACCTTTCCCCACAGCATAACGTTAATAAAAATTAAAATGTTTTCAAAATAAAAACGACAGCAAAGGAGAAAGGAAACTGGATGAAAAGGTAACTGAAATGTTGGTACGCGAGCAAAAAGGTATAATACAACCCAAAAGGAGTTGTATCGCGATCCAACCATCCTTTGGATCGCCGCTCTTAACAAAAGTCAAGTACCCTTCTGCCCTCTGGCCTCTCTGGCATCAGGCCACGGCCGTTTTCATGGTTTGTAGTGTTGTTAATATATTAGCTGTTTGTTGGTTGGTTTTTATGTGTTGGTTATTATTTCTATATTTTTAATGCTGCTCATTCGGGGTTCAATCGGTAGGGTGGCTTATAAAGGCGTCGTCGTCCCTTCACTCATCGAATCTGACTTTTACAGCTGGTACGTAGTTGGGGTATCTTCGATTTTGCGGCCATCCGCCTGCACAAGACGAGGCTTTCCGTGTTGAATACAAAACCCAACATAACATACAGGAATCATGGGTGTGGAATAAACGCATCTGTGATTTCGGATGTTTAAGGAGTTTCACACCACTTTATGTCTTTATGTGCCGAATTCACTCTCACCAACTAAACTTGTGCAATTTTGTAATCAAGACTTGGTTGCTGCAGACATAAGCTACGAAGCAAACAGAGAATGGCACAAATTCGTCGTTGCCACTGTTTATTTTCGATATGATTCGCTGCTGCCGCCACCACCGGAGGCGATAGTTGAACTCATTGAATATTGTGATTCCAGGAAGATGGAACTCATCATATGCTGCGATGCTAATGGTCAGAACACCTTCTGGGGCAGTAGCAAATGCAACGTGAGAGGTAATCATCTCCTGGATTTCATACTATCGTCTGACCTGGTTGTCAACAACGATGGCTCACAGACAACTTTTGTTACGAGAGTAAGGCAGGAAGTGATCGACTAAACTCTAGCCGACAGGTATATTCTGTATATCCTGTATATCCTTATTACTGGCTGGAAAGTACTATCGGAGATCTCCCTGTCTGATCATAGATACTTCGAATTCAGAATCCAGCGACCAGTAGGCTGGAACCACTCAGAAAATCTGATGGTACCTATGCAGAGTCGAAAGCAGAGACTCTCCGTCTCATGCTCGAGTATCTCTTCCCAGGAAACCTGATCAAAACCAGTTCACAGCTATCTCCTATCAAAGAAGCTTGTAGTAGCTGGTATATCTCAAAGGTTGTGGTGACGGATGAGGCTATCAAACATGCTGTTGCTTCCTTTGACGGCTATAAGTCGCCTTGTACTGATGGCATTTACCAAGTTATGCTACAAAAATGTATAGACCAGCTGCTGGCAGCTCTGAAGAGAATTTTCACTGCTAGCTTGGCGCTGGCATACATACCGAATTCCTGGCGAACGGTGAGAGTGGCCTTTATACAAAAAATTAGAAACGATGACTACTCGCTCGCCAAGAATTTCTGACCTATAAGTCTGACCTTCTTCATGTTGAAAAGCATCAGAATAATAGTCGAAATCCATGTGAGCAAAACCACCTTGCGAATGCATCCTCTGTCGGCGATGCAACACGCCTACTAACGTGGAAGATCCTGCGAGAGTGCGCTTTAGAATCTGGTAGACAGAATTAAAGACGTACTCGCCAAGAAGGAATACGCCTTGGCCATTTTCATCGATGTTAAGGGTGCTTTTGACAACGCAACTGCCAGATAACACGTCGTGGACGAGTCACTGTCTTGTGGATTAAAGCAATGGTGGTGAATAGGACGTTGGTTGCGGATGCTGGCCGCGGCAAATATGTGGTGGCTGTTGTAAACAGTGGTTGACTGCACGACGGCGTTCTGTTTCCACTGCTATGATGCATGTTATTCGACTCACTGCTCAACGCACTCAAAAGTTATAACGTCTACGCACAAGCGTACGCGGATGATGTAGCTGTACTGTCTGTCGGATCGTGTCTTTCGGCTGTCTGCTCCAAAGCGCAGGCAGCCCTAAAAGTGATTGACGACTGGTGCACTAGTAATGGGCTTTCAATTAATCCTCTTAAAACTAAGGTTGTTCTTTTTTAAGTCATCACCATCCAATTTTTCAAAGAAGCTATATATAGGGTGCTATCCTGGATAACAAACTTCTCTGGACTAAACATGTTACGTAGAAAGCATTTAAGGCGCTGTCGGTCTTCTGGCAGTGCAGAGGAGCTATCAGCAAGACATGGTGTATGTCACCGAGAGGGGTCCTTTGGATCAACACAGCTATGATAAGGCCTATTAAATCCTATGCACCGGTGTCCTGGTGGAATAAGCTATAAGATACGTGATTGCTGCTTTTACCAGACTCCAAAGTACGATTTGTCTCGGATGCACGGGAGCTTAGCACTCCTGGCTCCGCTCTAGACGTAGATGAATCTTCCTTCGCTTGCTGCGAAAGTGGTGACGACACCGCGGAGCACTATTTCTGTGATAGGTAGGTATTTGGCTCTGACGTGGTAGGTGCTGGTACTGTATACACCTTATCACTAAGAAGCTTACTCGTCTTTCTTCGTAAGACTGAGAGATTCCAGTAAAAAGGAACTTTACAAGGAGTACAATGGACTTTGTCTGAGTGCTCTGCTTCAACATTTAAAAAAAAAAACTTCAAACAAACATCAACTTCGTACTTAGAAGAATTGTCACAATCAAACAACGGTTTTTCGATTTCATATCGACGAATTGGTCAGAACGTTACAGTTGACATATATAACCAAGAGTCAGTAACGGACTTTGTGAGCCTTGGTTCTGCTATCAATTCCGTCAATTCCACCTCAGTAGAAATAAAATAAAGAATGGCCCTTGCCAACCGTTGTTTCTTTGGGCTAAGAAGAGAGTTGAGTAGTACGATAAGGTCATATGCCGAACAACTAAGAAGACTCTAGATGAGATCTTGATCAATCAATGATCAGTCTTACTTTATATTGGTTAGAAAATATGGTAACTCGCGCAACACTCAGAAATAGCAAGAGAACAAAATATACCAACATTGAAACATCCCAGCACGGTGTCATTCCGCCTTTTTTGAAGGCAGGTCTTGAATAATATAGATAATGCCTTAAGATTACATAGCGAAATAACTAAGGTGGTCAAGTATTCGGATTTCACGTTACACTGTCCGTCGGAATGTCCCTTTCCGCGATAGGTAAAATCACGGCAAATGGTCTGCTTGAAGTGAACTATTGCGCTAAAAAACGCAAGAAATCTTGCCATTAACTCGAGCAAACTCAGTTCTTCATCAACAAACCAAAATTTCCAACACTTTCCCGACATTAGAGTCAACCACTCATATTGAGTACAACGCTCTAGACTCAAGGGTTGCCAACCAATTTTTCAAAGCAAAATAAACGATAAATGATTACAACTCGAAGTTTAAAGATACGATTGGCTAAGTATTCTGAGTTGGCTCCTATCTCTCATTAACCATTTAACATTCTACAAATCTATGGTTGTCCATTTTTGAAAGCCAAAATTCATTAACTTGCTGTCACCCTCTATCCGAGACAATTGTTAAAATACACTTTAAAAATGTTACAAAAAAAAATTCACCGAGAAACAGTAAAAAGTTTTCTTGGTCGACGTTGTGCACCTTCTAGCCGACTAATTGTTAAATTGGTTCAAGAATATGAGCTATTGAGCTATAGTGATGTGAAGAACAGATCATGACGATCAAGCAAGAACCATTAGGAGCATTGTTCCTGTAATTCGAAAACCCGGGCTTGTCGATTCCAGCACGATCTCTTGAGTCATAAAACCTAAATGGTAGAACTGACGCAAGAAATTAAGACTATCTACCATGACCACCTTCATAACTTTGCCAATCGGGGATTGGAAGTACATAAAATTGACAAGAATTCAACCGAAGAATCAGTTTGAGCACATTTCATGGTTTTGTTAATGAGCAGAAGCCACAATTGGTCTTAGAATATCCCAAAAAGACTGTCAATAGGTGAGGTTTTCGGGCAGAAAACATCATTGGACCTTATTTCTTCGAAAATGAAGGGGAGTATGTCTTTTGCCTTAAATGAACTGTGCTATTAAACCATGATTATTGAATTTACATGGCCTGAATTAAACGAAGTGGATATGATTTACGTGCGCCACAAGTGGCAAAACTAGTGGTTTTCCAAACCGAATCATTTCAGGAAATGGTGATCAAAATTTGTCCCCGGAATCATCCGATTTAGCATAATCTAATACCACGTGACTGTTTGATGAGTACCCGGATTGGAAGATAGGTGGCGCTACTCAGCCAAAATGAGTATACCATCATTTAGTATAACCTCTTTTAGAACCGACGCTTAGTTTTGTTTTGACACCCATTTCAAGACATCGTGTTAGTGTTTTTTGCCGCCATGGAAAATGACCTGTATCGCTCCGTGATCCGATTCTTGTTTTTGAGTGGCAAAACCTCTGAGGAAATCAAGCCCATTCTTAATGGTATGTATGGGACCCATTCACCTTCCCGTACAACTGTTTACCATTGGTTCGCAGAGTTTCGCCGTGGCCACACGTCTGTTTTTGATAAACATCGCCCAGGTGGCTCAAAAATGGTTACCACAGGGGAAACCGTGGACAAAATATTGGCGGACCGGCACACCAAGTGAAAATTCGTGAATTGACTGAGGTAGCAAGCATCTCAACTGAACGCGTTAGCCATATCCTGCACGAGATTTTGGGCATGAGAAAGCTGTTCGTGTGATGGGTGCCGCGTTTGCTCACACCGGAGAATAAACGGAATCGAGAGATCACTTCGTAGACGTGCTTAGCCCTGTTAAATCAAAATCCGGAGGAGTTACTGCATCCTTTCATTACCGTCGATGAGACATGGATTGGTACACACCAGAGACCAGAGCCAAACAATGAGTTTTACCTGGTGAACGTGCTCCAAAAAAGACGAAGACCGTATCTTCGGCCGGAAAGGTGATGGTTACCGTTTTTTGGGGCGCGTGAGGTGTGATCCATTGACTATTTGGAGAAGGGAAAAACAATAACAGGAGCTAACTACGTCAATTTATTGGGCCGATTCAACGCTAATTTGAAGAAAGAAGGACCACATTTAACGAAGAAAAATGTTGCTCCACGGTAACGCACCGGCTCACACATCCGCAGCCATCCTCCATATTCTCCGGATTCTACGATTTCTATGTTTTTGTTCGACATGTCAGGTCGGAAGTCATCGCTGCCGCAGAAAAGTATTTTGTAGGCCAATATAAGTGGTACTCTACGGGCTTGTTAATAAAGTTTCAGCACCGCTGGGAAGAGTGAATCGAGTTGAAACGGGATTCCTCGTACACTGAAAAATAAATTGTCAAAACCTAAAAAAGTTGCGTTGTTGTTTCTAATCCAAGTTAGTTTATGGCAACATTTAGTAGTAAATTAAGGACTACGAGTAGAAGCCAACATCTCCACTGTAATCAATGAAAGTCAGTTAAAATGGCCCAGATGTGCGATAGGGGTCTTGGAGGTCACTTGGAAAATATTTTTCTTCGCTATTATTGGCAAACTTTTTTCTATCGAATAAAATAAAAAGCAAATCTAACTTTATAAAAAATTAATTGTGTTTCTGATAAACTCTCTGAAATAAACTGAAACCTTTTATTCGAGGGTCTTGCACAACCTCTCTGCCAACAGTTCATCCAAACAAAACCCGGAGATGACTATGCTCTACCTTTGAAAGTTTCAATTATTCATTCGAATCAAAAGATAATTGTAATGAGATGATCACTCATTATCTTTTGTAAAATTACATTTAGCATAACACCGATTACTGAGAGAATGATTCTTCCTAGCACGACTAAACTTTGTTTGGAAGCTAACTTTGAAGTAAACAATCCATGGGCACCTCGGGTCACGTTGATTTTAATTGACAATATAAACACTATGATTATAAATTACTTTAATTACAAAACACCCCATGCAGGTAATCTTAATCACCAAACGGAAGCTAGATAAACCTAACAGAAACACCAAGAAAAGATAAACTTTAAGTAATGAGATAACAATTCCAATTTCGATAACTACATAGTGTCTGTCTAAGTGGGAAGTCGTTGGTGATTACATATATATGTAATACGTTTGTAGGTATATGAAAAAAGGGGGAATCAAACTTCACTCACTCTGATTCCCTTTGAAGGGAAGCTGTGATTAGCATAGTTTATTAATCTATGAAAAGTGGCCTAAGAGATCCCCAGAGCAATCCTCCAATGAACCAATCTTTCCCTTCAAAATCCATCAGTAGGACTTTTCTAATTGTCCAAGAATAGAGGTCACCACAGTTGCTTGATTGGCTGATGAAATGCTGTTAAAAGTCTTGGCAGAAACATCACAGTACACACTACATACGAGTATACTGATGTTTTTAACTCCATTTCAACTGTTGGTAATGATTTCACTTCAGCAAGTTGCCTCCGTGGCTTCTTTCTTTTGGTCGGTCATTTTAAAAATCTTCTGACAGTAGGTGGGAATTGGACTGGAATATTTTTACAATCGTCGTTGCATGCAGATGGGATTTACTTCCTCAGATTAGATTCATTGACTTACTAATTTAGGTGGGGCTAAAGTTCGGGGTGAACATGAACAAACTTCTTCAGTTAGCCAAGCCTTTAGCTCACTGTGTCCAGTTGCGTACTCCAAGTCGGTTGAGGTATCCTTCTATTTGTGCGCGCCACCTAAAGTGAGGTTTTTTCCTCATCCTTCTATCTATGCACGGATCATTTTTTGGAGGAATTATGGAGGATATCTTCATGCACTTTCGTTAGAGTCCATACTTCAGCGCTATAAAGTAGGTCTAGGATGATCACGATCTTATATACAGTCTCCTTAGTTTTTCGGAATAGGACCTTACTAACAACGATTGGAAAGAGTGATTCTTTATTTCATTTCTTCTGAATTGTTGTTGGCAGAATTTGTAGCAGAGCCGAAATAGATTAAGTTCCTTACTACCTCAAAGCTATGACTGTCAGAAGAAAGGTTCAGTCTAATTCGTCGATATTGTGTGTCTCTTCATGTTGACAGTATATGTTTGGTTATGCCCTCATTACTGAAGGTTCCGTTTCAATATAAGCGACCGCACCGATGCCAATTATGTCAATATCATCGGCACCGGTGTTCGCTTGTAAATCTCGCACAATTATTTCAAGTACGAGTATATAGTTACTAGGTGGAATGAAAAGTAAACTCCTTGACTGCCAGAATGCGCTGCTACTGCAAAAAAGGTTATGGTGCCTTGAAGTCCTTGAAGTCATGCCAAATTTTAGTGCGATACTGTCTTTAGTTTTGTTTTGACAGCTGATTGTTTTTGACTTGTTTGAGATCATGTTGAGTATAGACAAAAACGATTTTCGTTCTCTCATAAAACATTATTTTTTGAGAGGCAAAACGCCGAAGGAAACAAAAGAAAAGTTGGATAAATATTATGGGGCTAATGCTTCGTCAGATTACACCGTCAAATATTAGTTTCGAGAGTTTCGTGGTGGCCGCAACTCCACTGCCGATCCATAAGACAATGTCAAAAAAATACATGAAATGGTGTTGGCTGACCGGAAAGTGAAGTAGTGAGCGCACACGCCATATTTTGGGCAATATTCTGCATATGAACAAGTTATCCTGCCGCTGGGTGCCGCTCATACTCCCTCCTGACCAAAAACACGAACGCGAGAGCACTTCGAAAGAGTGTTTGGACTTGCTGATGCGGAATCGGGCGGACTTTTGGCGTCAATTCGTAACTGTTGAGCACCAGAGAACAGAATGAGTGCCCGGCAATGGACTGAAGCCGGCACGAGTGCTCCGAAGCGGCCGAGGGAGGCTCGATGGGTCGGAAAGATTATGGCGTCGGTTTTCTGGGATTGTCATATTATACTCTTCGTGGACTACCTCAAAAAAGGAAAAACCATCAACAGCGAGTATTACTGTGCATAATTGAAGCGATTGAAGGCCGAAATCGCTGCAAAACGGCCTCACATGAAGCGAAAAAAAATTTTTTTGCAAGACAATGCACCGGGGCACAAGAGCATAGTAACCATGGCTAAATTCAATGACTTACGGCTCCAATTACTATCGCATCCACCGTTTTAGCCCGATTTGGCTCCCTCGTACTATTATCCCTTCTCAAACCTCAAAAGATGGCTTATCAATAAAAAATTCAGCTCACGCGAGGAAATCTTTGAAGCCAAGGAGGAGTATTTTGCAGACCTTCCGGAAAATTACTTTTCGGACGGGATCAAGAAGTTGAAAATTCGCTAGAATAAGTGTATCAAACTAAAAGGAGATTACTTTTCAACCCACCTAGTATACAAGCGACATGACAGCGCGTCACCTTGTCTATAGACTTTTTTTACATCAAAGGTCTCAGTTTAATCATGACCGACCTTAGGGGAGCAGCGAGCGTTATCAATCGTCATTCTGGACAGACAGACGAGCTCGGTAGGGATGCCAAAACTAGACATGGTTCTAAAGGGTGATTCGTCGTGAGCTTTGATTTATAATGTAAAATAAAACACATAAATTTGTAAGCGAACTTAAAATTTTTTTACCGGTTAAAAGAACAATTCATTACATTTACTTTTTGAAAATAATATCATGTAAACGTTGGCCAAGACTACGTCTGGTGTGGTCCATTCGTAAGGTCCAATTTTGGGCGATTCGTTCGAGCATAGCGACTGTTATCTCGCGTATAACACGAGTGATGTTAGCTTCCAAAGCGTCAATCGGAGCTGGCTTATTTCCAAAGACCTGAGACTTTACATATCGCCAGAGAAAATAGTCCAAAGGTGTGATATCGCGCGATCTAGGCGGCCAATTTACCGTAGCAAAACTTGAAATTAAGTGCTCACCAAAATGATTTCTCAACAAGTCCATTGTTTCACGCGCTGTATGGCTCATAGCGCCGTCTTGTAGAAACCAGAGCTCACCGAGACCATGTGCTTCAATTTCAGGAAGCACATAGTCCGTTAAAATGGCGCGATAATGGTTACCATTGACGGTAGCATTCTGACTTGCGTCATTTTTGAAGAAATATGGTCCAATGATTCCACCAGCCCATAAACCAAAATAATCGTAGCTCTTGGTAGTCTTCAAGTTACTCATCAGCCCAAATATGGCAATTTTGATTATTAACTAATCCATTGAGTCAGAAATGGGCTTCATCACTGAACAAAATTTCACGATAAAACACCGAATTTTCATTGAGTTTTTCCAGAGCCCATTCACTGAAAATATGACGCAAATTCAAGTCGCTTGGCTTCAATTCTTGCACAAGGTGAATTTTGTACTATTTTAGGCCGAGATCCTCTTGTAAAATACGCCATGTTGTCGAATACGCCAAGCCCAGTTGCTGAGAACGACGACGAATCGTTTCTTTACTCAGGGTGGATTTGGCTATATCAAATAGACTCCCGTCTAGAAGTACATGATTTTTTCTGGTTATAGCCCTTTTTTTGTTTTTGTCAATTTCGGTTTACTGCCTTTATTGGTTGCATAAAGGTTTCATCTGGAAATCCATTTACAGGGCGGGTGCTAGAAATGTTTTTCCTATTGGCCCTATTCAAGCTGGAATTAAAGGATGCATTTTTAGTTGCATAGTTCAGTGGCGTTCACTTGTGCCGATCTAACTTTAAGCATTTGCTCCTTCGACAGAACTTGCCATCACTTTGCATCGTTGGTCTGCCTCACATCTTCTCCTCTTCAAGTGCGTCTTAGAAGGTAGCCATCCAGAGAGTGTCTATTCTGAAATAAATTTAACTATTTCGGTTTCCAAGGATAAACCGTCAAAAGCAAACCTCCTATCAACCACAACCTATTCTGATGGAGTTTACCTGTAATAGGCTGAGCCTTTCTTGTAGTATCTCCATCTTTAGAGTCCATTCTACAGAACGTTCTCAGTCAGCGCCTACTTCGATGGCAGTTTTATTGAAACAGCATTAATCCAGGTTCTGATCCTTGATGTTTCATAGGGCTGCACATAATTTAACAGAGGTTACAATAAGATGGTGGTGTTTAGTCATATTCAAGTCTGTATAGAGATTTGATGGTGCACGTATATATCTTCCAAGGTCTACCATGTGACACAGGGCAACGATTTCGTATCAAAAATACCTGAAGCACTACTGATTCAATCAATGTATTAAACACTCAATAGTTTTTCGCATGTGAGGCTTGATAAAGTCATGTGGAATCCACAAAAGATCATGTTCAGTGATTTTTCCTTGTATACATTTCTACAGTCAAGGTTGAAGGCTGTAACCTTATTGTTCAGAAAATATCACTACATCTCACCATTTCTTGACTTTGTTTACTTTCCCGACAGCAACGCATCACATGCTCATTTTAGTCCTCGTCCTTGTACTTGTGTCAATGAGTTTACTCGAACAACTCTACGTAAAGGCACTCGTGCATTACAAAATTATTTGTCTACTCTTTTTCCCCAAAAGGAAATACAACAAAAATATGATACTTGAACCTCATAAATACGAAATTCCTTTTTTTGTCCTCCTGAGTCTTTTGGTTCTCATGAGTTTTTTAACCTGCCACTATGGTCTGTCTTGTCTCCTTTCTATTGAAAATAATTTTTCCCGTATCCATTCTATGTATATCGATATCGGTTCTCGAACTATGTATCCCTTAAACTTTCTTTCTATATTTTTTCGATAACTTCTACTTGAAAACATTTCCAGTCAACCATGAATCCGTATTCCAATACAGGTCCACCTAATGTATCCAATTAGACTGATTCCAATGAATAGGTATTCGTCGTCGAAACAGAATCTTGAGTGAATCGAATCATCACATGTAATCAAATATGAAAATTTATATTTCATGGATTCAAAGGAACAGCAGCCGTCATCGAGAAAAAGGAAGCCACTCTATCTTCCAACTCAAGAAGAGAATGTCATGACATGAGTTGACATAACACGTTTTAAAAGAAAATGTAAATGTGTATTGAAAACAAGCAAAAACGAATAGCTATTGCAAACAATCGAAGGATTGCCTTTGAATTTAAGTCGAATAATTTGTGTGCTCTCAGGACGTGAGAGCCTTCTTCACGGTGGTGTTTTGATGTGTCATCTTTTATTTCAGAATTTTAGAACACACGACGGATGGGAAAACTTCAAAGATTTCGCGTCGTCTCTAATTTCTTTCTGTGAAGGAGGAGAATATCCTTTTCATCAGAATTCGGGTACTAAATGGATACAACTAATGGTCTACCTGAATCCCATACTTAAGGTTCAACCTAAGTTCTAATTGAAACATCAGATTTTTCCATCATTAGCATTCTAGGATAAGAGTTTGTAGTTATTTGAGGGTTTATCTCAGATGCTGACTTCATTAGGTTGTTCCAAGTAAATCTATTATGCTACTTTATTTTCATGGTCTTCTTTATTTGGGTGGCAACTCAAAAAAAAAAAAAAAAAACGGATATCTTTATCTTCTCAGTAAAGCAATGAGCTTTTGGATTAATTTTGAGCTTTGATGTGGCGCCCACAGAAATAGAAAAAGTCAGTTAATATGATTTCCTTCTTTTGAAATATTAAAAGCAACCTTAATTCTATAGTCTTCCCATAGTTGATTCCAAATGTGAAATGTCGAGATACTAGTCTTGACTTTATGTTAAGGTAGTAGTCCGGTGTGACGCTCGAAATTTCGACGTTTTTTCGTCAATTTTTTTAACAACCAAATAAAATGCGATCGTTTTGTAATTTTGAAATGTTTTTAATTGTACATTAAAGTGTACAAAAAAAAATGTTTGATTTTACATTAATGTCTTATGTGTTTCAGAAATCTGGTCGGAACCGGAAATATGTGATAATTTATATATTCTAGCATATAGGAGAATTTTTCGTAAGAAGCAGGGGATGTTGCAAGTCTTCAGTCGACTTTAGCTGATCTAATGGAATATTTTTTTTTTGTAGAGGTGAGAAACAGTAGAGAGAAATGTCTTCTTGAGTGCATATACATGCATCCAGATACAGCAGATTATAAACTTATAAAAGGCTTACTCGAAGATTTCGCCTCGCAGTACACTAAAATACCGATTTGTGGCGATCTTAACCTTAATGTTTTAGGAAACAAAAATAGAGCATTCAAGGAAATGGTAAATTCACTGTATCTCAACTTTACAATTCTAAGCCAACTAACGCATTTTGTAGCAGATCGCAAACCATCGCTTCTTAATGTTGCTTTAGTATCTGACCCAGATTTAATTTTGCATTACCAGCTTGATCCCGGAATAACCACCATTATTCCGATTTGAGTTCTGTTTTTTTTTTGTTAAGTTGATACGTCTGTTGTTGACATTCTCTCTAAATCTTAGCATCATAGCTTGATATTTGCAAAAGTTACAAGCAAGAGTACATCTATATCTGTGTGTATTGGCGTTTTTTTACAATTTTAGAAATAGATTTAAATTTGCAACAACGAACTTGTATTAAGTTTTGCGAAAAAACGGATTTAATGGTGCGCGAATTTTGGAAATGTGGGAAAAGTGTTTCGGCAACAATTCACTAAAGAAAATGGACATTTACCAGTGGCACGAGCGGTTCAAAAGTGGTCGTGAGTCAATCGAAGATGATGAACGCAGTGGCAGACCATTGATATCGAAATCCGACGAAAACATTGATAAAGTAAAAGAAATGTTGGTCAATAACCACAAATCCCTCAGACAGATAGCGGATGACTTGAACACTGCCTATGGATCCATCCAAGACATTTTGGTTAATGATTTGGGTTTCCGTCGTGTAGCAGCAAAGTAGGTGCCAAAAGACCTCAATTTATTGCGAAAAAAAGACCGTGTTGACGTCGCAAAAGATACGATTTGCGAGGCTGAGTCCGATCACACAATTATCAAAAGGATTATAACTGGAGACGAGACGTGAGCTTATGAGTACGACACGCAATTCAGACATCAGGCAAGTGAATAGCGTTCAACAAATGAGCCGAGACCAAAAAAACCAAGTCGTTTTCAGTCAAAAAAGAAGGAAATGTTTACGGTTTTCATGGATTACAACGGTGTAGTGTATCATGAATTTTTGCCAGAAGGCCAGACAGTAAGCAAAGAGTATTTTTGGGCATTATGAGACATTTGCGTGAAGCAATTCGCCGAAAGAGACTAGAATTGTTAGCAGACGACTTGTGGATTTTGCACTATGATAACACACCGTCACACAGCGCCATCATTATACCTTCCAATAGTATGAATCTGGAAGATTTGAAATTCGAGATTCGAGGTTTCGAGATTCGAAACGAAAGTCTTTTTCGTCTCAGCCTGCAGAGAGTCAATGTCATTAGGTATTCGTAACTCTCAAGATCTTACGAGCAATTTTACTTTTACTGATTCAGCTTTTTCTCTTTCTTGTGTAGATGTTGTTACTGTAGAATGTAGAACTCTTTTATTAGGCTTACAGTCAAATACAGTTGGTTCAGTAAACGCTGTACCCAAATTTATAAAAATTATACTTCCTTCTGTCTTGCATCCTATCACTTACATTTGTAATACCATTTCAATGACTTTTTTTTTCTGGAAAACCGCAAATGTTCTACCCCTTCCTAAATCGCCAAATAGGAACCCGGTAGAATACCGACCTATAGCAATTTTACCGTTCTTAAGTAAAGTTTTTGAAATCATAATAAGCAGGCAAAAATAAGTACATCTAAACTCTAAGAACATGATATTGATATACTAGTCAGGACTTCGTGCAAAATTTTAGTTGTAAGGGGTGATTTTTCGTGAGGTTTGATTTTAAATAGGCTTTTTTTGACAGATCACGCGTGACTGCTATCAAACTGCTTTTTCATTTTTGTTTTGTATCATTTAGCAAGTTATCATGGAAAGACTCACAACACAACAGCGTCTCCAAATTGTTCAGCTGTATTACGAAAATCAGCGTTCTCTGAGAAATGTTTTTCATGCGATTCGAAGAACTTACGACCTACTGAAACCACTATTGCCAATACCATTCGCAAATTTGAGTCCCAGTTTACATAGGTGGATAATATCATCCGGTTAGACAACATCCAGCACGTAGGAGAGTAGTAGAGACTATAGCAGCTGGAGCTGAGAGTGTACGCGAAGACCGTGACGAATCGATTTGTCGTCGATTTCAGCAGCTTGACTTGGCGTATTTTACATGAGAAGCTTGACCGAAAAGCATACAAAATTCAACTTGTGCAAGAATTGAAGCCAGGAGACTTGAATTTGCGACATATTTTCAGTGAATGGGCTCTGGAAAAACTCAATGAAAACTTGGTATTTTATAGTGACAATTTGTTCAGTGATGAAGCCCATTTCTGGCTCAATGGATACGTTAATAATCAAAATTGCCGTATTTGGGCTGATGGGCAACCCAAAGAGTACCAAGAGCTAGGATTAAATCCATTAAAAACAACGGTATGGTGTGGTTTATGGGCTGGTGGAATCATTGGTCCATATTTCTTCAAAAATGAGGCAAATCAGAATGTTACCGTCAATTGTAACCATTATTGCGCCATTTTAACAAACTATGTGCTCCCGAAATTCAAACACATGGTCTCGGTGAGCTCTGGTTTCAACAAGACGGCGCTACGAGCCATACAGCGCGTGAAACAACTTGTTGAGAAATCATTTCGGTGAAAACTTAATTTCACGTTTTGCTACGGTAAATTGGCCGCCTAGATCGTGCGATATCACACCTTTGGACTATTTTCTCTGGGGATATGTTAAGGTTCAGGTCTTCAGGAATAAGCCAGCTACGATTAACGCTTTGGAAGCCAACATTACTAGTGTTATCTGTGAGCTACCAGTCGCTATGCTCGAACGAGTCGCCCAAAATTGCACCTTCCGAATGAACCACCTCAGACGTGTTCGTGGCCAACATTTACATGATATCATTTTCAAGAAGTAAGTGCGATAAATTGTACTTTTAACCGATAATAAAAATTTTAAGTTCACTTTCAAATTTATGTGTTTTTTTTTACATTATAAATCAAACCTTACGATGAATCATCCTTTAATTCAGCTCTCCAAAAAATCTACGAAGATTTGCGTGCTAGTTGTGACAATGACAAATTAGGTTTGATAGCGTTTTTAGATTTTCAAAACCATTTGACTGCGTGAATCATGAATTCTTACTAAAAAAAAAGTTTTAATATCAATTTCTGTTTGATAACTCGTTGGTTAAACTAATATCTTCGTACCTATCCAACAGATCTCAGTACGTTCTTCATAATAACAAGCAATTATCGTGTCTTCCTGTCGGTTCAGGTGTACCTCTTAGGGCCGCTTTTATTAACTTGTTTTGTAAACGATACCTCTAAATGCTTTTACACTCCTTGCAAGTGCTATGGTAATTATTATTGTATTTCAGAACCATTCCCCAATAGAATACATTGACAACATTAAGAATCTTGGAGTCTATATGAGTTGCAATACGAATTGGAACGTTCATGTAAATAAAATTGTTTCAAAAATTCATGGAGACATTTATTCTTCCTATTATTCTTTATGGCTGTGAAGTATTTGCAAATATGAACCACGATTCTGCCAGAAAATTAACAGTCGCATACTCGTACAATACCTGCGCGAGATACATTTCTAATGTAAAAAGATATGATCACATTTCTGCATATAGTAAGCAAATCGTCGGCTGTTCATTGATTGGCCTTTTAAAATATCATTCAATTTTATTTTTGCATAAAATTCTAGCAAAGACAACCCCAGAATATCTCTTCGAATTTGTAAGCTTTCCGAGAAAGCTAGCACCTAGGAGCAAGTATTTAACTTTATCTCGGCAATTTTTTGTATCGTTTTTGGAATCGTTTGGAATTTTTTCCAAATTTCCTTAGCCATCAAGCGCATGAGTAATACAAGTTCTTTCAGCAAAAAAGTTTTTAAAAATTGTGCTGGAAACTTCTAGTAAAGTCCTCCTGTGTACTCCAATTTCCTGTACTCCCAAATTTATATCTCCCCACTCATCAAAAAAAAAAAATTGTTATATGTATTTTCCCACTCCCCTTCCCAATCTTCTTTTTAATTTTTCTATCTTATTTTCCTCTCTATATTGCTTTTCTATCTTTCTTTCTCCATCTATTTCTTAATTTATATTTGTTAGACACAATAGTATCGTATTTTTTTATTTCTTGTTTTTTTTTTTTTTTTAATTTTAATTTAAAATATTGTTTAAGCTTGTTCCATTTTTTTCAAAAGATGTTATAACAATCTTATATGACCAATGAATTAGAAATAAATAAATTTGTAAATTTGTAAATTTGTTTATAATTTGTTACATCAAAGTGAAGTCCTCGAAAAAAAGGTGAGCTGTTTTAGGGAATTACACAGCCTTCCGTAGTCATCTGAAATTTAAAAAAATGGCGGACTTGTGAAAAAAGATTCTTAAAATCTAATTTTTTTCGTTAATAAATTTTTCAAAACAGTTTATTTATTGTTAAAAAATTGAATGTTTTATGGGTTACGTATTTAGCTTTGTATGTCTAGAATAACAGGTAAAATTTTTAGCCAAATAATTTGAATAGTTTTGAGTCAGTACTTGTCCGAAATTTCAAAAACAAGTTTCGAGAAAAACGCGTTTAAAGTTTTGACAATGCTTACATTAATCAGCTATTCCTGGTGCATAGAGCAATCCTTCCGTTTCCTCAAAGTCATCATTTTCAACGGCCTTGAGAGGTCTGTCTAAGGTTCTGGCCTCTTAACAGTTGGCTTCTATAGTTTTCTCTGCCCTTTAAATTCGTGCATTGTCAACATTGTCTACACTGACTCTGACCCTGGCTGTTTGACCTATTGTGACGCCCATCACCTCCATAACAGGTAGATAACCCTCATTAAAGATGCAAGCAGCCGTATAGGAAGCAATTTCAAAAACTGTTTTCTCAGCAAAAGTATGCTTCGAAGCAAAATTCCATACACAGTGATTGAAACTTTCGTTATTATTTTGGGTGTTTCCCCCCAAAAATTTTTTCAACAAGACGTCAGATGCCAAAGTCTCGTACACTGGTTGTATAAAATTTATAACTTGCTCGTCAAACGTTACTGGGTGTTCATAAGTGCTCTCTTGATTTTCCGCTTTTAATTGTTGATATTTGGGTTTTCGTCGGTCGATGTCAGGTGGTAGCACTCTATTCATTTATTTGAGAGATTAAGAGTTTCTCGTGATTGCAAAACCTCAACTCATTTTCAACATAAGCTTTTTATTTAATTGCAACGGCTTAGGTTTCGGTGGTTCAGCGGAGTTTCTTTTCGTCCTACGCTTTTTCGGAACACTTTCCACGGTGTTCATCTCTTCTGTGTACTCCTTAAGAATTTTTTTACACCTTGAAGTGACTGGTATACGTAAGGTTAATCAGTAATCAAAGTTTTGTGGGTTTTAGTGTGCCCATCTCCGATGTAAATCACATATTTAACACCATAACACTGCACAGAACGCTTGAACATTTCCGAAATCCCGTTGATCTCCATTATAGCACTATTGCCATTGAGGTTTTCTGTGCATTCGTCCTTTTGATCATCATATATACCCTCGTCTTCGATGGAGTTTTTCGTTGCTTAATACTGATATCCTTTACATATGCTTCACTTAACAATTTTATTGGAAAATTTTCCTATCAATGACACAATGCCCAAGAGAGAGGAACTGATTAGAATTCAAAATCATTGTTATCTTTCAGTTTTTCTGCACTTGTACTAACAAAATTAATATCAGCTTCTGCAGTATGTTGATTCCCTTCAAATGATCTTTTTCTTCCATCTTTATTCTCGTGTCGATCTTGGTTAAAACTACTCCCATTTTAGACCAGTGTTCAGTCGTTGAGCGAAAAACCGAGAACTGCTTGAAAATCTTTCTTGTACTCGTATACTGTACAAATTTCGTCTTTGCTAATTGAAAAGGTTTGCTATAATACGCGTACCTGTGCACCCTAAAATAATAAAAGACGGAAGGACAATAAAAGAGGGAACGTTAAGACACACTTTCATACACATTACGGCGCGCTCTCTTCTTTTTGCTATAACTTTGAAAATATTAAAAATTTCGGGCTGAAAACGATTTTTTGAACCCGTCACACCGGACTACTACCTTAACGCAGTTCTTTTTTTTTATAGGAACAGAGTCAACTAGTCCATTGTACTCCGTGTAAGTTTTTTTTTAATGGAACCTTTCAATCTTTCACAGAAAGATGAGTAAGCGCTTTAGAGTTATAGTGCCTACAGTATCATCACCCACCACGTTAACGCCGACTACCTGCAGAAGTGGTGTTCCACGGTGTCATTATCGCTTTCATCGCAAGCGTCACAGAATGTTGTATCACTTCTGCCCACAACATTTAAGTACTTAGCAAAAGTGTAGTGCCCCGTCATGATACCAGTAAGCAGCCTGCCGTCTTTTATACTGAGGACCGCTGACCTCTTAGAGTAGTCGGGAAGAATTCGTTTGGTGTCAGCAACCTGGAGAGTCATGCCGATTGTGAAAAGAATCCGTACATAGGTTCGGGTCCTAAAAAACTCTCCTCTGAGCCTTGCCTAGCATCCCATTGTGATCTGGGACACACACAAGACTCAATGAATTTAGTCTTCCGACAGAGTTCATTGCAGTCCTCCACCGACCCTTCACAATCTACCATATATAAAGTTCGTTTCCACCAGGATTGCGAAAACAGGCGTAAATTTTCCTAACTAGGAGTGAAGTCCAACATTGTAGTGCTCCTAAGACTTCAGCGACGCAACTTAAATCGGTTTTGATGCCATTTGTGAAAACCCTTTGTTGACTCAGATTCTGGCCGAAACTGGGGAAAAGGAGAAGTCGATTTCAGATGTCATTACATCAGACGGCAAGTCTAGTTTCAAAAAACAGTCGGCACGCAAGGTTTTTAAGGTTTACGTTTAGAGCCGAGCCTGGCGTGTTCGTAAAAGCTTATTCCACCGAACTAACGACTCATATGATATAATAGGCCTTATCATTGCCGTGTAGATCCAAAGGACCCGTCTCGATGGCAGGCCCTATGTCTTGTCGACAGATCTTTAATGCTTCTAGGAGGCCAACAGTGCCCTAGAGGCTTCGACATTAGATGGTGATGCCTATAAGTACTAGAGGAGTCAAACCAGACAACTTGCTCCTTTTCGTAAACAGAACAACCTTAGTTTTGAGAGGATTGACTGAAAGGCCATTTCTATTACACCAATCGTTGATCACATCTAGGGCACCCTGACCTTAAAGCAGACAGTCGCTAGATAATATCCAACAGATAACCTAGCTACATCATCCACGTATGCTTGTGCATAGATGTCAGAACTATTGAGCATGTTGAGCAGTATGTCGACTATCATGCAACATAGCAGTGGAGGCAGAATGCGACCTTTCAGGCAACCTCTGTTTACCCTTGCCTTCACATATTGTCCACAGTCAGCATTCGCAATCGATGTCCTATTCGCCAGCATTGCTTTTATCCACAAAACTAGTGAATAATCTACGCTGCGTTGTCTGCCCGGGTTACACATCCCGTTAAAAGTTGCCTTCAATGTCTGTGAAAACGCCCATCGCACCTACCAGAGCTTGAAGGGCACGCTCGCAAAATCTTTAGGGTTGGTATGTAAGCATGTTGCATCTCAGACAGAGGATGCATTTGCAAATTAGTTTTGCGCACATTACCTCTACCGTTCTGTCCATACTTTTCAATATGAAGCAAGTCAGACTTATAGAGCGATTTTTGGTATAAAAGCTAAACTCATTGCTCGCCTACGTTTCGATATGTATACAAATGTCAGGCTAGAAGTGAAGATTCTCCTCAGAGTTATTAACAGCTGGTCTATACATTTTTGTAACATAACTGGGAAAATATCTTCGGTGACAGGCGACTTGAAGCCATCAAAGGAAGCAGCAGCATGCTTATATTCTTTTCGCTTCGATCGCTAAAAACTCCAGTCTTCCACCAATTTAGTATAAAGTGACCTGTTTAGAATTTTTTTGGTATTTTTGCGTAGTCGTTGCATATTTGCCTCTTACCAAGAAACTGGTGACCTACAGAATCTTCCAGCTTTTGTCTGAGCATAGATTGAGCACTGTTGGTCTTGTCGAGCTCCTCCTTCAATCGTGTCCAGACTACTGAATTCGACGTACCTATGCTCTGATGTGAAGATCTCCGATAGTACTTTCCTATCAGTAATCTCCTAAGAATACTTGCTGGAAAGGTTAAGTCGATTACTTGCAGTCTTACATTCATAACAAAGGTTGGCTGATAGTCCATTTTTGACCACCAGGTCAGAGGATAGTATGAAATCCAGGCGATGATTGCTTCTCATATTGCGTTTGCTATTGGCCCAAAAAATATTCTGAGCATTAGCATCGCAGCACATGGAATCACAGTATTCAATGAGTTCGGATATCGCCTTCGGTGGTGATGGTAATAACGAATCATAAGGAAAAATAGGCAGACGACAAATTTGTGCCATTTTCCGTTCGTTTCGGAACTTATGGTATGTGTGCAGCAACTTAATCTTGGTTACAAATTTACTCAAATTTAGATGGTTAGAGTGGAGGAAGAGCTAAGTTCTCCATCGTCATATAGTGGCTCAAATCATCCGAGGTGGACCAGGAGCAGTCTTTTGGCAACTGCGTCTAGATATACTCATGAAGTTGACTAAGGTTCCCTTCCACTAGTGGTCGCCACCTATGAATGGGGTTGTCCTCTACTTAATTGTGCTTTTGGGTTGGAGTCGGAAACCTTTAGGGCCAGACGTTGGTGTTTGTGTGCTCAAGGTCATATCCCCATCTAGTCCGGGTTTTCTGACATTTTCTGATGACGTTAACATCACTGCACAGCCTGTGCAGTTCATTGTCTCCGTCTGTTTTCCCTTAATGAAAACGGGGCCGAGAATTACCCCAAAATTAACCCACGTAGCGCCTGATCGCGTGGTTGGGACGATGACCAGTGTCTTGTGTAATTTACTTTTGGTTACTCAAGAGATGGTGATTACTAACACTTGTCTTCTAAGCTCAAATAAGTAGCGATTAGCAAGAGTGATTCTATGCATGATTTACGCGCTCGTGTCGTTGTCACAGTTGATAGGAAAGGTTATTTACGACAGACTGATGATGATGTGCCACATAGATCCATCTTAGGTCCTTTGCTGAATAATATTATGTATGACAGTGTTCTTAAGCCCTCAAACATGACGATAATAGGCTTTGCGGACGTTATCACCTTCGTTACTGTGGCCAAGGACATTCATGAAGAATAATCGGCAACAAACGAAGCGATCTTCCGATTCAAAAGTTGGCTTGGGACAGCAAGCCTGTATTTAACAGAATCAGTTTTCATCACCAGCATGCGTAGGCCATCAAGTAATAAAATCAAAACCGGCATTGAAGTATCTAGGTGTTATGATCCGTGAACCCGGAGTATGAGCGTGCATACTTTGAACAAAAAAAACCTGCAGAATAGGTTACTAAATAGGTTTATACTCAAACTGGGTGCAATCGATCTATCAGCAGTCAAAAAATGTGTTTCCAGTTAAGAAAAAAGAATTCTAAAACAACGCCCATTATTAAGGTGACATCAGATGGCTTACTTCGACAAAGTAATCGTACATCCGATGTGTATACCAGACTAAGGAATGCCCACAATTAGAAAGCCTTTTTAACGTAGGCTGGATCAGTTCTATATCCTGAAGCCACAAAATGCTGAAGCACTTTTCGGCAACACTTGGACCAGTTGAGAAACAGGTTTCCATATATTCCAAGAGGTTTCGAGATCAATAGGATCGTAAACTACTAACAACGCTAAAGCACCACACGAATAACTGCATGCAGCTGAAGAACAACTAGTCCAACTGCTTAACATTGAAGGGACAGAACAACAAGAGTTGGCTGTCTCACGCTTGTAACGCCTTCAAACTAAGAGTATCAGTTCAATTATACCTAAACTCTATCACAACCTGAGTTTTAAACGAAATCATTTCAAAGGTCAGGTTTTCCCATCATTAACATTTGAGAGGAACAGTTAATAGTTATTTGAGGATGCATCTCAGATGTTGATTCCAGTAGGTTGGCTAATTTAGGTTTCCTGGAATAATTCATGTATTTTCTAAAAAGTCCGAATTACATAAGTCTACGAGTATTGCCTTATTTCCATGGCTTTCTCATTTGGTTGGAAAGTGAAAATAAAACTCGAAAGGTTTGCTTTTTATACTCTCTAAGTAATTTTGAATTTTAGGAATATGCCCTATAGAAATGGAAAAGGTCAGCTATTATGATTTACTTATTTTCCTATAAAATATCAAAGGAACTTCGATACAATAGAATTTTTCATTCATCATTCATTGATTTCAAATGCGAAAAGCCAGTAATACCCTTTAAATCGGGGGAATATCTAGAGAGTAGCTCCATATCTCCAACTGTGAATGATATTAACGTTAAATATTTTCTCGTGCTATTATTTCACAAAACATAAGAACCGCAGGTTGACATTCTCCTCCGAATGACCCGTGCTCGTAATGATGCTTTCATCATAATGATGAACAACATCAGACACTGTTATCGTTACCGATAGCGTCACATCTGTAAAGAGCTTTAATTTGTTGTTTCTTTGGTTGGAAATCAGTCTTTTCACTGAACCAAATAAATGTTTTTCTTTTTCCCGTGAACCGAGCACTTATCCAAAATAAACTAGTCCGTTGGACGTTAGTCTATTGTAATGAAATTTGCAATTGTTTCGTGGAAGATGAGTAATCGGTGCAATGGTTTTGTGTCTATAGCACCAGTGTTAACCACACCAGCGTCAAGTAGGTCCAGTCGAATACTATCAAAAGCCAGAATTTTCACAGGAAATTGCAACTCTCGCAGACAGTGGTGTCACTTACGAGGGCTGTTTGATGAATACCCGGATTAGAAATGACAACGCAACTTTTTTAGGTTTTGAAAATTTATTTTTCAATAATCCCCTTACACTTTTTACAATGGTGATGCAACTTTTTTAACTCCTCCGTATAGTACGCAAAATACTATTTCGCGGTGGCGATGACTTCTTCTTCGTTCGACCCGTACTTCTTTCCTGTGAGCGATCTTTTAAGTTTTTGGAACAAAAAGAAGTCGCAGGGAGCCAAATCCGGTGAAAACGGAAGATGGGGGAGTAATGTGTGGATGTGTGAGCCGATGTGTTATTGTGGTGGAAGAGCATTTTTTTCTTTAAATCAGCGTTGAATCAGTCCGTAGTATACTACTGTGATTGTTTTTCCCTTCTCCAAATAGTCAAAATAGATGACACCTAGAGCGTCTTAAGAAACGGTGGTCATCACTTTTTCTTCGGTCTTTGCCTACTTTGGAGCATGGTTCACCGGGTAAAACCTTTGTTTCGATTGTTCTTTGGTCTCTGATGTGTACCAATAAATCCACGTCTCATCATTGGTAACGAAACGACGCAGAAACTCCTCCGGATTTCGATTAAACAGGGCCAAGCACGTCTTTGAGGTGGTCTCACGATGGCGCTTGATCTCCGGTGTGAGCAAACGAGGCACCCATCGCACGGAAACTTTTCTCATGCCCAAAATCTAGTGTAGAATATGGCTTACGCATTCAGTTGAGATGTCTAATATCTCAGCCAACTAGCGAATTTTCACTCGGCGGTCCGCCAAAATGAGATCATGGATCTTGTCCACGGTTTCCCAGTGGTTACCATTTTTGAGCCGGATATACGTGTAGTTAAATGGATCCCGTACACATGATCGAGAATGGGCTTGATTTCCTTGCAGGTTTTGCCACTCAAAAAGAAGAATCGGTACACGGAGCAAAAAACACTTACACGATGTTTTGAAATGGGTGTCAAAACAAAATTAAGCATCGGATTGTCGTCAAACTTTGACTGACGGGCTAAAAGAAATTATACTAAATGATGGTGCCACCTTTCTACCGATCCGGTTACACATCAAACAGCCCTTATACATGAATGTTATCTTACACACTTAGGTGCTAAGCAAAAGTGCGGTACCCAATTAAGATGGCAATAACGAGCTTTATTTGCTTATTGGAATTATCAGATAGATTCCGTATGGTTTTCTGGAATCTAAAGAGTCATAATACTTATGGTTGTACTCACAAGAAGCCCAATTACCTACAAGTTCGTGTGGAGATTCAAATTCTGAGAAGTTCTCCTAGGTACACACAAGACGACATAAGATTCATTCAATGTAGGCTAAACAGACTGCGGTCATTCCCTTACATGCCACTTTTAAAGCTATGATAGGTTGAATGTGGTGAATGAGTTCTCTTCTAAGCTGAAGATTGGCTATCAGTAAAGATGCATATGCTCGTATGTTATTCTGCCTCCTTCACCTTTTCTCAACAATATAATTCATTACCATCAGGATTGCGTTACTCGCTTACTGAAAAGAATTTTCCTGACGGTGAGTGAAGTCTTAATTTTTAGATCTCCATAAAGACGGCAGCGCCACATGTAAAACCAGACAACATTTTCACTTGGCCCAAATTCTAACTAAAGTAATTCCTGACCACAGAAAGTGTTGGATAATCGTTCGTAGAAGCCGGAGTTTAGGCGGAATTTCATCATGTTATAAGACCAGAATCAAAACGCAGTGGTCGCGCATTCATTAGTATTCAAACCGAAAATAACAGCCAAGATAGACCGTACTTTGAAGTTTGATTAAAAGTTATTCCAACAAACAACTGATGCACAGGATATAATTGGTTTTATCAGAAACTTGTAGATAGATCTGGCAGTATTTTCTCGGAGAGAAGATTCAGTTACTCTTACCGAAAGCGGACAGTATCTTGAGATCTTTGAGGTCACATGTTTAGTCCAAAAAGTTAAGGGCATAACACATACAGCAATTTGCTTCGATAAATCAATTTTTGAATTGTTACTTCACAGCTGTGTTAAGTATGGTCCGTGTTTGCATTTTTTATGTTTGTTTGTAATTATGACCACGGAATTCAGAGTAGATGTCGGAAATATGCGAGAGCTAAGTGATAAGCTTCTTGGCGTACGCCCACGTATGTAAATATAGGTCAGCTGTTTTGGCACTTAGTGAAACACATTTAAGTCCACGCCAACATAGAGCAGGCCACTTAGATCTAAAGCTACCAGGTTACGAACTACTGCTTTTATGTAGATTACCAAACTTGTGGTTAAAATTCCATCCCCTTAAGGAAATTATCCACTATTGCCCTAAACTTGGAAGCAATTCGACTTTAGCGCAGTCTGACTCCATTCAAAGAATTGTATACCTATATCCTCGTACGGAAATCGTTATTGCAGGCGATTTCAATATACACAATTCTGAGTGACTTCGAAAATCTATGCAGACAACACCCGATTGACGGTGTATTGAGATACTCGCTGCGGAAAACAACTTTACCCAACTTCTAAACTTGATAACGACGTGGACGCCGCCGCTGGTATGATCACGAGCTTTATTCTCTTTGGAATGAGATACTTTATTCCATTTACCATCGGGTCAAACCAAAATAAAAGGCTCAGTACGACTGGAGCTGTAAAGATGCTGCCAGAATAAAAGAAATGCTTTTCCGATCCTTCAAGACCAACAAGATAGAGGAAAACCGAAAAAAGTTTTAAAAAGCCAGGAATGATTGCAAACCAACGCTCAAGCGTTCATCTGCTTGCTGCACACTTTGCAGCTCGCTCATCTCTTCCAGATTGTGTTACATTTAAGTGCGTCGAATCTTCATTGAGAAAAATCCTCATTTGCACTCGCGCAGTAGCAAGAGTGCGTAAAGTACTTGACATTCACAAATCCGATGGTCCAGATGGTATATTTCCCCTTCTTCTGAAGAGGTACTCTTCTACGCTGGTAAAATCACTGTATAAGCTTTTTCAACGATCCTACTCCTTAGGATTCCTTCTGAGAAGATGGAAAGCAGCATTTATCCAGCCCGTCCCTAAAAAGGACGAATTTTCTTCTTTCTCTTCCTACTGTTCCATCGCACTTATGTTCCTTCTTTCCAAGGTCATGGAACCGCCGATAAACCTTCAGATCATAAAATATCTCGAAACACGAAAACTTCCCGATGACCCTCAGTACGGTTTTTGTAGCGACAGGTTCACTGGTGATTTGAATGCATGCCTCACCGAAAAGTGGAACCAAAATGTACATCAATATGGCGAAAGCAAGATGGTTGCACTTGATATTTCTAAGGCATCAGACTCTTTTGTCGAAAATGCGAGCATTTGTGATCAATCTATAAGGCGTTCAACCGCCCAAAATTGGAATACAACGCGAACATCTGGTCAGGCACTCCTAAAACATTCCTGCACCTGCTAGATATGTGATTCTAATATTACACCCTTGATCTCCGACGTATTGTCTCCTGCCTCAGCTTGTATAACTGAACTAACTACTTTTGGCAGTAATAATACGAGTCTGCATCTGGGTTCACCGATGTTTGGCATTAATCTCGTCCACAAGGATTCGGTGATAAACTTCGTGTTCTACGTGTGCATGTATTCATTCAACGGCTTTACGGCTGGTGATGAGAACTGCTTCTGTTTTATGTCCTAAAACAACTTTTGATTCGGGAGATCGTTTCGTTTATTGCCGATTCTACTTCTTACATGTCCTTGGCCGCGGCTACGATGACGTTGACTTTCGCAAAGCCTATTATCTTCACATTTTGGGGCTTTGCGAGCCTGAGATACAGAATGAGGTGATAGTATATAATATTCTGTACCAAAGGGCCTAAGATGGATCCTTGTAGCACATCACCATCATTTTATGAATTAGCGGGCGTCGAGCGAACTCCTGGAGGTTTCTTTCCTTGGGAGAAGTATTAAACGCTGTACGAGTAGTTTCCGGTGATCTAGATAAGTGATTTGTCCCCACTTTAAGACAGCTGTAAATTACTTCCATAAAGATATCCGGACTGTATGTATTTTCTGCTTTAAGGGCTATGTTTGCTATTAAATAACAACGACCTTCGGATTTGTAACTGGACTGTTGGCACCCTTAACAGGCCACATGCTGCCGGACAATTAAAAGAGGCTCTTGATTGCTATCACGAAGATATCAGCGCTGTCCAGGAAGTGCAATAGGATGGGCCGGACATAAGGAGGATGAGAAACTGTTATATAGGTATGTTATTGCATTTGCCGTAAGGAAAAGAAACACCCCTTAACGGGGTGCGGATTTGTCATATGCAGTAGACGTAGGCAAGAAGTCTAGAGCTTCCGAAAGGTGACTGAGCGTAATATGACAATACGCACCAGGGCTAAATTCGCTAACATGAGCCTAATTTGCTAATTTGTCTGACCGCCACAAAGAAAAAGAGTACGAGTACATGTTTGAAAATGTTGGGAGTGTGATGTGAGTGAACGTGCGACGAACCCCAAGATCCCGTCAGAAAAGACTATTCAACTTAGATAATGATAGCCAAACATTCCGTCAATCTGATCAAAACGCAGTAAGGATATCAATATCCTCATATAGAATATATACCATATATACCACCCACCGTGTGGCGCTCCTATTATTCCGATTTGCGGTTTCTTTTTTTTTGTTAAGTTGGTATATCTGTTGTTGACATTCCCTGCAAATCTTAGCATCATAGCTTGACATTTGCAAAAGTTACGTAGCAAAGAGTACATCTATCTCTGGTGTGTGTTGGCGATTTTTTACAATTTTAGAAATGGATTTGAATTTGCAACAACGAACTTGTATTAAGTTTTGCGAAAAAACGGATTTAATGGTGCGCGAACTTTGGAAATGTGGGAAAAGTGTTTCGGCAACAATTCACTAAAGAAAATGGACGTTTACCAGTGGCACGAGCGGTTCAAAAGTGGTCGTGAGTCAATCGAAGATGATGAACGCAGTGGCAGACCATCGATATCGAAATCCGACGAAAACATTGATAAAGTAAAAGAAATGTTGGTCAATGACCGCAAATTAATCATCAGACAGATAGCAGATGGCTTGAACATTGCCTATGGATCCGTCCAAGACATTTTGGTAAATGGTTTGGGTTTCCGTCGTGTAGCAGCAAAGATGGTGCCAAAAGACCTCAATTTCATGCAAAAAAGAGACCGTGTTGACGTCGCAAAAGAGATGATTTGCGAGACTGAATCCGATCCCACATTCATTAAAAGGACATCAGGCAAGTGAATGGCGTTCACCAAATGAGCCGAGACCAAAAAAACACGTCGTTTTCAGTCAAAAAAGAAGGCAATGCTCACAGTTTTCATTGATTACAATGGTGTAGTGCATCATAAATTTTCGCCAAAAGGCCAGACAGTAAGCAAAGAGTATTATTTGGGCGTTATGAGACGTTTGCGTGAAGCAATCCGCCGAAAGAGGAAAGAATTATGGGCAGAAAGCTCGTGGATTTTGCACCATGATAATGCACCGTCGCACAGTGCCATCATTATTGGTAATTTTTTGAAGAAAAATGCAACAAATACCATCTAACGGGCACCGAATTCACCTAATTTGGCCCCCTGTGCCTTATTTCTGTTCAATCGAGTAAAAAAACCACTACGGGGAACGCGTTTGGTTCAAGCGCTGGCATAAGTGTGTTGCAGTCGATGGGGATTACTTTGAAGGGGACAATATAGATTTGGATGAATAAACTTGTATCTTTTATTTTCTGAATAAATTCCGGGACTGTGTGAACTCCTAAAACACTTCGTCAATTACCTGATTTGTCCACAATCGACCAAATGTTCGTACTCACAAACATGTAGTCCATTCAACTTAGACGACGTCAAAACTTTCCTCCGCTTGACAAGAATGAATTAGACAAGAATACTAAGCTAAAACCCAGCAAATCAGCTGGAATTGACGGCTTACCGGCCGACGTACTTAAGGCTGCTGGAAATAATTTTGTGGAAAGCATGCACCAACTCTGGGTAACTGGAATCTAAGCACCTTTACCCGATCCACAAAAAAGGAAACCCTCAGCTGCGTCAACTGAGATATTTTATCTGCTACATTGTTTGGATGCCTGAAACGCTTCGTCAATAACCTGATTGGCTCCTCTCAGCGCAGTTTCAGAGCAGGAAAGTTCACAATCGAAAAAATCTTCACACCCCGCCAGAACCTGGAACAAACTCAAAAGGTCCAAATCGATACCCACAATCTTTTCAAAGAATTTAAGTCCGCATATGGTTGCATTTACCATATGGAAACGAAATATACGATTATCGAGCCCGTTTGTGCAGAATGACGATTGAAAACGCTCACTGCTCCATCAAGGTCGGTAACAACATAACCGAGACCTTTGATGTCAAATATGGTTTTAGACAAGGTGACGCGCTATCATGTGACTTCATACACATCACATCATACTAGAAAGAACTGTGAGAGACTTACAAGCGAACACTAGAGGCTGATGATACTGACTTAATTGACCAAACTCAGCAGACTGTCAACAGTACGTTCCGTAAAACAAAACGGAAGCTGCCAAAATGGGCTTAGCCCTAAAAGAACCAAAAACCAAATATATGCTGTCAGCAAGAAGGGACACATAACATCGAAGAATGGAACAGAACGTTACAGTCGGCAGCTCTAATTTCGATGTAGTCTGTCTGTTTGTCTCTTCCAACAACGCCTTGGTATAAATCTCTTGCCATTCGCTTTATTTTTGGCCTTAGAAGGCCTAATCCCGAAAAAACTAAGAAGACTCTATATATGACTTTGATCATCCTTGTCCTACCTTATGGCGCTGAAACATGGACTCTATCGAAAGAGCGTGATGATATCCTCAGTCGTTTCGAGAAAAAAAATTCAACTGAAAAATATTTTGTCCCGTTTGCATTGATGAAAGGAGAAGACAAAGATTCAACCACGAACTATACGAGCTAGTTAAAAAACTACGCATCAGTCACCTGAGATACGTGGTTAGAAAATGTAGGCCGGATAGAAACCAATGCTATACATAGTATCCGAATCCAGTCCGGAGGGAAGACATAGTATAGGTAGACAAGTAGAAGGATACTTCAACCGATTTGGACGGCGCAACTAGGGGCAGTGAGCTAATAATCGGAATAACTGGAGAGGCTTGTTAGATGCAGGCCAGGCTTACCCGAATTGCATCATCTCTTAAGTAAGTAAGTAAGAGCTCAGCACCGAAAACGTTGAAATAGCTCACATAAGGGACATGCAACATTGACTGTTATCACCACTGCTGATTCTTTTGCAACAAAGAGTTCCTGAACCCAGGTCTTAGCAAACTCTAAATAGTTTGTCACCAATATGACAGTTCAATTGACAATTAAAAAGACCTTCTATACGACTGAACAGTCTCTAAAAATGTTGTCTCATTTGTATTTTTGATGCAGTGGAATTTTCCAAATCACAGTTAAGACGAGAAAGATAGCCAACTGTGAATTGCGCACTTTAATTCATAGTAACGCTCTGCAAGGTGTGCTCATTAAATACTTTTGCTCGATCAAATACGTGGAAAAAAGTTTCAAAACCTAAACAAAGTGCTTAACATTGTCTACATGAAACTGTTTATATTAGATACCACATCCGCACCATGTTTCCTTTGCTCACACCTGTACATCTAACAAATTTTCCCAACCGAAACTACCTTACACGTGTTATTAATTAAATTTATCAGCTCTCTCCAACCTATGCGGGCGTTACCTATGTATTTTACGTATGCAACATAGGAAACATGTTTTGGCCAGGAGCATAGTACATACACCTAATATAATTGAAAGTCCTGGGACATGAATACCCTCACTAAAAACCGTGAACCATACTCGTACTCGTATATTCCACCAAAGTAGAGACGACAACATTCAACAGCGAATGCAGATGTTAACCAACGAATCTGGATGTACCGATACCAAGGACATGCAGAAGAATCGCTTTCTTTTCAATTATATGAAGAGAAATCTTTTAATGTCCTGTTGGTGGTAGTAGAGATGGAGAAAGTAATAAGAATCGAACATTGCCACAAGTGGCATTCTGTGGCTATGATGATGACCTTTGTTGGCATCGTTACCATCAGCACTGTCAGAGTGATAACTTTGCTTCTTTTACGAGTAATTGCATTTATAAGTTCCATTAAAACGCTTCTCCAGATGCAGTCATTTCGTCCTTGCAAAACCAACAAAGAAGCCAATGGAGATGTGGGTAAACGGAGACGTAAACCTAAACACTTAACGTTAGCATTTCCATGTTAAAAGTTTCCTCAAAATGTTTTCCTTATTTTTATGATTTCTTTTGTAGAACATATTTTCCTTTCTATTTAGTTTTTATGATAATTGCATATGAGAGCATTTTTTTTTTTCGTTCCACAAGAGTTGAATTAAAAAGAAATCCTGTAAAGTGCACATGTTTACGTTGACATTGCAGTTGAGAAAGTTTTTGTTGGTGGGCACGGATAGTTTGCCAACTAATACGTGTCCTGGACAAGCATATATGAAATGTAATAGAAAGGATGTCTCATTGCAATAAGATTTTGAACAAAATTTCAGCTGTTTCAACTGTAAAATGTAATTGCTCTTTATAGATGCAAACAATTGTAATAACTTTAACGTTAATATGACATTAATGAGAGCTGAGAAGCTGAGAGAGTAGCTATCGAAAGTAATTTTTCTTTTAGATAAGTTGGATAGGATTTAAAAGGAGTTTTCCATTGCTCACTTCATACTTCACATTAAGAATATGTTAAATGTCACCGAGTCAGATAGTTTAAAACCAATAACAAAGAAGGGCTGACTCCTTATTTAGATAAATTTAGATAAATAGCATCCTAACGTCGCTTCAATTTAACAGGCCTGAGTTTCGAAGACATTCACTTATTCTTATAGGTACCTACATAGCTCTGTCACATATTTACTATGGAAAAAATACATCCTTTTGTGGATTTTTGTGTGGATAGAACGTATACTTCACGTGTTTTTCACGGAAACAAGATAAGTAGATTTCAAAATGAGCAAAATCGTAGGTCTGACTAGCTTTATATCTACCAGTTTTCAGCCGAATCAAGTTTGAGTACTCCAAGTACAGGACATCCTCTTCTAGACAGCATTGCTAGCGATTGTGAGTCTATTGATCCCGCTTTTCAGATAATATTGTTGACTACATGTGTTTATCTTTCAAAATATCGAAGAATTTACTTATATACAGTTCGGGGTGAATCTGGGCCTCTACTAACAAGCCACCCCAGTTAGTTCGGTTCTTAGCTCACTTCCCCCAGTTGACTCCTTCCCCACACAACATCGTCTCCAATTTGTTCAGCTATATTACGAAAATCAGCGTTCTGTGAGAAATATTTTTCGTGCGATTCGAGGAACTTACGGTGCGCATAATCGACCTACTGAAAATACTATTGCCAATACCATACGCAAATTTGAGTCCCAGCTTATATTACATTAGTGGATGATACTCGTCCGGTTAGACAACATCCAGCACGTAGTGAAGAGACTATAGCAGCTGTAGCTGAGAGTGTATGCGAAGATCTTGACGAATCAATTCGTCGTCGTTTTCAGCAGGTTGACTTGGGGTATTTTACGTGAGGATTTCGACCTAAAAGCGTACAAAATTCAACTTTTGCAATAATTAAAGCCAGGCGACTTGAATTTGCGTCATGTTTTCAGTGAATAGTGAAATAGGCTCTGGAGAAACTCAATGAAGATCCGGTGTTTTATCGTGAAATTTTGTTCAGTTATGAAGCCCATTTCTAGCTCAATGAATACGTTAATAAACAAAATTGCCATATTTTGTCTGATAAGCAACACGAAGCAACCAAGAGATACCATTACATCCATTAAAAACAACGATATGGTGTGGTTTTTGGGCTGGTGGTATCATTAGTCCGTATAATGAGGAAAATCAGAGTGTTACCGGCAATGGTAACCGCTATCGCGCCATGTTACCGGACAATGTGCTCCCTGAAATTTAAGCACATGGTCTCGGTGAGCTCTGGTTTCAACAAGACGGCGCTAAGAGCCATACAGCGCGTGAAACAATGGACTTGTTGAGAAATCATTTTGGTGAGCACTTAATTTAACGTTTTGCTACGGTAAATTGGCCTCCTAGATCGTGCGACATCACAGCTTTGGACTATTTTCTCTGGGGATATGTAAAGTCTCAGGTCTTCAGAAATAAGCCAGCTACGATTGACGCTTTGGAAGCCAACAAGACTCGTGTTATCCGCAAGATACCAGTCGCTATGATCGAACGAGTCGCCCAAAATCGGATCTTCCGAATGGACCACCTCAGACGTAGTTGTAGCCAACATTTACATGATATGATTTTTAAAGAGTAAATGCCATGAATTGTTCTTTTGACCAATAATAAATGTTTTAAGTTCGCTTTCAAATTTATGTATTTTATTTTACAATACAAATCAAACCTTACGATGAATCACCCTACATTTGTGCGCGCCACCTAAGTTGGGGTCTTCTTTTACTGCGATGTGCCTCCTGTTTAGATTGGAAGCAGTCTTTCTGGAAGGAAGCATTGCTGTCCATATACACCATGTCATCTTATTCGACTGATGCGCAATTTTAAGACAAGGCCGACGTCGCCGTATAGCTCGTATAGTTCGTAGTTGAATCTTCTCCTCCAAAGCCCGTCAGCGGAAACTGGTCCGAATATTTTTTGAAGGATCTTTCTCTTGAAAGGCTTCTTCGTCATAAGGTAGGGTTGAGATGATCGGAGTCGTATATAGAATCTCCTTAGTTTTTCGAAAAAATGGCCTTACTACTCAATTGCCTTTTTAGCCCAATGAAGCAGCGATTGACTAATGTGATTCTTCGTATGAGGACTGAAATTCTATAAAAAGATTGTGGGTACTCTTAAAATTTTTTTTCAAGATCTGCCGGAGTGTGAAGATTTTGACGATTGTGGACTTTCCTGGCCTGAAACCGCATTAACAGCAGCCAATCAGGTTGTTGACGAAGGGTTTCAGGCAAGCAGGCAATATAGCAGATAAAATAGTTGGCGCAGCTGAGGGTCTGCTGTTCGGAGATCGGCCAAACGGTTCTGAGATTCCATTCGTCAGGCATACACTCTACTGAAAAGTTCTGAGGAATGGGTTGGTGTTTTCTCTTCAGAAAATCATTTCCGAGTTTGAAAACTTCGGCTGGTTAGCCGTAAAGTCCGACTGATTTGTTGGATTTTAGCTTAGATATTACTATCCTTATTTCATTTTGGTCAGATGTACCTTTGGCTTTCTTCGTCTAGAGTGTATGTTTTATTCTGCCTGACGGTGGCATGTTTTGCTTCTTCACCGTTCGCAGTCTGCAGAAAAAGTTGTTCCATATTCTCAGCACCGACTGTGACTCTAATATCCGGTTTCCTTCTTCATCTCTGCAGTCTTCTGTGCTGATCTTCTTGCCTTGAAACGTTCTTTATATTTGTTGGTAAAATTTCGGTAAATTATTGCTGGAGTATAACCGCCCAAGTATAACGCGCTCCTCATGTTTTTTTTTTTTTTTTCAGAGCAACGCGGTGTTATTTCCGTTTCACGGCCAGCTCTCGTAATTCGTGGCAGCACCACTTTTCGATTTCTTGTTTAGCTGCATGAGTTTACCGTCATTTTTCATAAAACCAGGGATTTTGTGTTGGTGGCTGGGTGAAACTCTGCGCATTAGCTGCGACTTATCTGAAACCATGATGGCAGCGTTACCACTGGTCTTCGGTAATATGTAACATATGCACACTTCGTTGCGCACTTCAAAATTGAAAATTAAATGTGGTTTGCACTATTGCGTGGCGTATTTCGGTAGCTTCCATACAAAGTGTATGACCATGAGTAGATTTTGACAGTTAAGCTACGCAAGCGTATAAGTATTTCCAAATAGATTCTTGATTAGCATAGCGAGGTACATATACGGCGTAAGAAGGTATGTCCACATTTCTCAATTCTCCAAATCAATATATGTCTCTACTCTTGAAAATATTTTTAAACTAAAGACTTTAACATTGTTAAACAATATATTGCAATCGCGTCAACCACCTTATCTTTTTAATAAGATCTACCAGCCGGGTTCTCTTAGATCTCTTAACCTTTTGCCAATACGTTACACGTCTTTAATATCCGAGCGCCAATTTTTTATAAATGCGATACGTCTATGGAACTCTCTTCCTCAACATCTAAGTTTAAGTTTAAATGAATAAATAAATAAATAAATTTATAAAATTTACTTAAAAGCACCGAATTATTCACTGGCTCTGGTAAATTCTACAACACGTTTCGGCGAAAATTGTTAAACTTTTGAACACTCCAACACGTTCTAGTTTCTTGTGGTTAACGCAAACTCTTGTAGTTAACGCTCCAAGAACGCGTTATTTCGCGAGTTAATGACTTTGTAACCAAATTTTGCTACCATATTTCTGTCGCGTGGTATTTCTCTCGTTCACTCTCACACTACAAATCATGTGCGTGCAGAGGCCGCTGACAAAATCAACGGAGAATTTATGCGTAGGATCACTCTTGCTCTTCTCTCGGCTTAGAAGGCAACCGAACATTAAGGCCTCTCTTCAGCAACCAAAAATAATATACATTATACAAGATACTGATCATCCCAATGCTGCCGATGAAGATGCTTCCGTGTGCTTCAAAAGAAAAGGGGTTTGAATAATTCTAAGTTGCCTTTGCATCAGTGTAGAATGTAGGAGATTTTTCAAGAGCGAACTGTACGGACTGTACAGCGATGCCAACCGCATCAGAAAAGCTCCGATGATCCTGTTTAGATGACTACTAGCGTCTCAGCGCGAAAGGTTTTTGATCCCAATCCAGAGTGACAACAGAGTGAAGGATGAACTCATCTTTGGTGGCACACGCAAGTGGAAAGGGACCTCAGCAAATTTTATTTTCGCTAATAGAGGCAACTAACGAAAGACAGAGATAGTTGGAGAGGCATGTTAATTGAGGATCTGGTCTACCTCGAACTGTAGAATGTAGCGACATCTTAGTAAGTAAGCTTATGGATGAAGGAATTTAAGGATCACAGGAAGGTAAGGATCATACAGTGTATTGTATTTTACCATATATCCACAATTTCTCTTCAATTCTTGTCCCTCAGTTACCATTTTTAAAAGATACTGTTAGCACCTATATTTCGGATATTTGCGAGAAACAACAACATCTCCAGATTTATTGGTGATGCTAATACATATAATATTGTGTACACCACAGTTGAAGAGTATTTTTTAAGAAAGCGCACCAATATTTCCTGTAAATTTCGCATCTGAGAATGATATTCAATTTATAGTTAATGATTTAATACATGGGCTGAAAGAGGGCACCACTTGAATTAAATCCATACCACTTTTAGTTAGTACCAACCTTCAAAAGATACGTTTATAAATTTGACAGCTGTCGGATGATTACTTCTCAAGATATAGCGTTGTGAGTGAAGCAAAATGGATTCAAAGCAATTTCGTGTGTTGATTTATCATTGCTTTTTGATGGGAAAAAATGCAGCCGATGCAAAGAAATGGCTTGATAAGTGTTACCCGGACTCTGCACCAGTCGAATGAACCATTCGCAAGTGGATTGAAAAATTTAAAAGTGGCCATACAAGCACCGAAGATGATGCACGCAGTGGACGTCCAAAAGAGGCTGTTTCAGATGAAAACATCAAAAAAGTCCACAAAATGATTACGAATGACCGTAAAGTGAAGTTGATCGAGATAGCTGAAGCTCTGAAGATATCAAAAGAGCGTGTTGGACATATAATTTTACATGCGAAAGCTCTGTTCAAAGTGGGTGCCGCTTTTGCTCACAGTCGACCAAAAACAAAAACGTATTGATGATTCAGAGGAGTATTTAAAGCTGTTCAACCGCAATAAAGCCGAATTTTTGCGTTGGTATGTGACAATGGATGAAACTTGGCTTAATCACTTTAGAGTTAAGTCGGCAATCAGCTGAGTGGCGAGCAGTCGACGAACGACCAAAAACTCAACAGTCGGCTGACAAGGTTATGGCATCCGTATTTTGGGATACACATGGAATAATTTTCATCAACTATCACCAAAAGGGGCAGACTATCAACAGCGACTATAACATTGCATTGTTGGAGCGTTTGAAGGACGAAACCGCAGAAAAACGGCCGCATTTGAAGAAAAATAAAGTGCTGTTTCAACAAGACAATGCACCGTGTCACAAGTCGATGTAAACGATAGCAAAATTGAATGAATTCGGCTACAAATTGCTTCCCCATCCACCGCATTCTCACGATTTGGCCCGCAGCGACTATTTCCTGTTCGCAGACCTCAGAGAATTCTCGCTGGAAAGAGATTTAAGACCAATGAAGAAGTAATCGCCGGAACAGAGGCCTATTTTGAATCCAAACCGAAATCGTACTACAAAATTTGTATCGAAACATTGAAAAATCGTTTCAGTCAGTGTATCGTCCTCGAAGGCAAACGGACTTTTCAGCCCATGTGTTAAAAACAAGAAAAGCAGGCGGTATTGACTGCGTACTTAATATCTATAAAAAGCAGATGTCCAAATCTGGAATAAAATATTTAAATTTCCTCATAAATACCTGCCTGAAGATAGGGTATTTTCCAGAGGCTTGGAAGTTAGCCAGAATTGTTCCGGTGCTTAAAGATGGTAACCCACCTGAAAGTGTAGAAAGTTAGAGGCCAATAAGTTTGCTTTGTAGTCTAAGCAAAATATTAGAAAATGTTATTAAGGAAAAGTTACTAAAACATATCTGTGATAATAATATTTATCCTAAAGAACAATTTGGCTTCAGGCAACATCATAACACTTCACATCAAGTAGTTAGAATTTGCAACTTTGTGAAAGCAAATCGCTCCGCAGGTACTATAAATCAACTGGAATCCTTTTACTAGATATCCAAAAAGCATTCGATACTGTTTGGCACGATGGTCTTATTTACAAAATGATACAATTTAATTTTCCGTCCTATATTTGTAAATTAGTTCAAAGTTTCTTATCTAGTCGTTGGTTTAAGGTCTATGTTAATAGTGGTGTCTCAAATTTATTAACTTTTGATTTTGGTGTTCCTCAAGGTTGTATGTTAGGCCCAATTTTGTATAATATCTACACGTTAGATTTTCCTGTTTTGCACGATTGCCATGTAGCCATTTTTGCTGATGATACTGCAGTATTTTCGTCACATGAGTTTGCTTTCAATATTGAAAACAGTTTGGTGTCTCAAACTTAATAACTTTTGATTTTAGTGTTCCTCAAGGTTCTGTGTTAGGCCCAATTTCGTATAATATCTACACGTCCGATTTTCCTGTTTTGCACGATTGCCATGTAGCCATTTTTGCTGATGATACTGCAGTATTTTCGTCACATGAGTTTGCTTTCAATATTGAAAACAGTTTGGTGTCTCAAACTTAATAACTTTTGATTTTAGTGTTCCTCAAGGTTCTGTGTTAGGCCCAATTTCGTATAATATCTACACGTCCGATTTTCCTGTTTTGCACGATTGCCATGTAGCCATTTTTGCTGATGATACTGCAGTATTTTCGTCACATGAGTTTGCTTTCAATATTGAAAGCAATCTCAATAATGCGATGGAAGTATTAATAAAGCATTACACAAAATGGAAAATAAAATGGAATGAAGAAAAAATGCACTTTTCTTTTTCACTAGGAAAAGAAAACATTGCTTTTTGCCTTCTAACTTGTTACAGATTAATGGAGTAAATATCCCTTGGAAGCCCCATGTCAGATATCTAGTCGAAGTTGTTATTTAACGCACACGTAACTAGAACGGTCAGAAAGTAGGGGCGACTATTAAAATGTTGTACCCATTTATCAATATAAAATCAGCGCTCTCAACAGAAAACATGATCATAATTTTTAAAGTTATGTTTCAGGCTATTCCTTTGTATGGATGCCAAGTTTGGGGGGATTGCGCAAAATGTCAAAATAAAGTCCTAAAAATGATGCTCAGCTTACACTGGCACCATCCATCAGTAGACCTACACAATAAAGTGAATGTTCAATGTAAAAGAATCGCAAATCCGCGAATTGATGAATTGTTTGATAGACAAGATAGACTTTATTTGTATATATTTGTTTCTTTAATTGGTTACAATTTTTGTTAATTTATTTATTTATTTCTATCTACTTATTTATGTTTATTTATTTTTTTTTCTTATGGAAGGTTTTTGTCGTATTTTTCCTCTAATGACTTTTTCTTGTTGATAAATTTCTGTATTCAAATGTTTTAACAAATATTTCAGTGGCAAGATACTTTGTATTATTTAATCCCTGTATTATTAAATGTGCGGTTACAAACCTTATGTAAAAATTCTTATACGAAATAAAAATGAAATCTGAACTTAAAATCTGAATCTTCAATTCTTGTGAAGATTTTAAAAATTGAAGACCTGCTCTTATTAAAATCGAACATTTAGAGTTTTTTTTTTTTTTTTTTTTTTTGCTTAGACATAACCTATGGCTTCAGTCAACTATTGTCTTTCCGATTATAGTTTCTTTTTTGAAATAATAGCGCATTCGAGCATTCTAGGAAGGCAGTGGGTTCTTTAGATATTACTATTCATAAGCATTCGACTAACAGGTGCATCGAAATGTCCCGAAGCTGACTTATAAAAACATAACTTTTTGCCAGAATTCGACTTTATTTATCATTAAGTCTCCTTATAGAGTGAAGCAATCATTCCAGCGCCACTCTAACATTTCTATGCCTTTCTTATAGAACGTTTTGTTCAACGCTTCAAAATACGCTTCAGTTTCGGTGATCATTTCTTTATTAGAGCCAAATCTGGAGAATGTGGTCAATGATCAATGCGAAGTGTAATTCACACAATTTTTCCATCATTGTGGCCCACTTGTGCGTTCGTACATTGTCTTGGTGAAATAGCACTTTCTTCTTCCTCATTTGAGGACGTTTTTTCCCGATTTGTTCCTTCAAATCTCCTTGGGACATACAAACCGAAAGATCGATTACCGCAGAAGAAGTAGAAGAAGCTGTCGTGTCTACAAAATCAGGAAAAGCAGCAAAACCAGACCAATTTACCCCAGATCTATTATTATTACGGAGGGAATGACCTTAATAGAATACTAATGAAGCTAATTCAACAAGCGTGGGAAGAATCTAAGATCCCAAAAGGGTGGAACGAAAGCCAATTCACAAAAAAGGAAGCAACTACGACTGTAATAACTACCGCCCCATTATTCTGTCGTCACATGTCTATAAGTTGTATATAAAAATCCTCGAGAAACGACTGAGGAAATCAATAGAACACTACCTAAAAGAAGAGCAAGCAACCTTTAAACCAGGATAGCAAACCCATGACCACCTTAAGAGTCCTCATCGAAAAATCAATAGGAAAAAACAAAGATTTATTCCAAGATTTCCTGGATCTATTAAAGACCTATTAATGATACTTATGAAGACCTAGCAAGCAAGCACTACCACGTTGGCTGGCGACCAATCCAGTGACTTTAAATTGGACAAAGGACTTAGACAAGGAGACGGTCTAAGCCCCCTGCTATTTATTAACTACCTGGAAAAGATTGCTAAAGTTGGCAAAAGTCGACCCAAGAGAACAATAGTCGGCATGAGAAGACTACGTTCCATTTACCTGCAGTTCTTACTTTACGCATCGTTGCTAATACTAGGAGCAGACTTCAACATACACTTGACATCTGGAATGAGGAACTCAAAACGAAAGGGATAATACTCATTGCAGACAAAAGCAAAGTAATGTGGATATCGAAGGAAGACCACACGTGTATGGAAGTTAACATCGTCAGGAATGGAAGGAATATGGTGTGGTGAAAAGTAACCTCCTTGGGAATGAAAAAAGTTTTCTTTTCTAAATGTTTTTTTATTTTATTCAATATAATCCACTTTTAGTTTGATACACTTATTCTAGCGATTTTCCAACTTCTTGATCCCGTCCGAAAAGTAATACTCCTCCGTGGCGTCGATAATTTCCTCGCGTGAGCTAAATTTTTTATTGATGAGCCGTCATTTGAGGTTTGGGAAGAGATAATAGTTCGGTGCTATTATACCGTATATTATACCATTCGCTAAAACGGTGGATGCGATAGTAATTGGAGCCGTAAGTCATTGAATTTAGCCATGGTTGCAATGCTCTTTTCGCTTCATGTGAGGCCGTTTTGCAGCGATTTCAGCCTTCAATCGCTTCAATAATGCACAGTAATACTCGCTGTTGATGGTTTTTCCCTTTTTTGAGGTAGTCCACGAAGAGTATGCCATGACAATCCCAGAAAACCGACGCCATAATCTTTCCGACATTGCCGGGCACTCATTCTGTTCTCTGGTGCTCAACAGTTACGAATTGACGCCAAAAGTCCGCCCGATTCCGTATCAGCAAGTCCAAGCACTCTTTCGAAGTGCTCTCGCGTTCGTGTTTTTGGTCAGGAGGGAGTATGCGCTGCACCCAGCGGCAGGATAACTTTTTCATATGTAGAATATTGCCCAAAATATGGCGTGTGAGCTCAGTACTAATCTTTGTGGTATCTGCTAGCTCGCGCACCTTCACTTTCCGGTCAGCCAACACAATTTCATGTATTTTTTTGACATTGTCCTCTGTAACCGCATCGGAGGGCCTGCCGCAGCGGACTTGATCGGTAGTGGCGTTGCGGCCACCACGAAACTCTCGAAACTAATATTTGTTGGTGTAATCTGACGAAGCATTAGCCCCATAATATTTATCCAACTTTTCTTTTGTTTCCTTCGGGGTTTTGCCTCTCAAAAAATAATGTTTTATGAGAGAACGAAAATCGTTTTTGTCCATACTCAACATGATGCCAAAACTAAAGACAGTATCGCACTGAAATTTTGCATGACTGCCTAAATATGAACGGACTTCATGGCACCATAACCTTTTTTGCAGTAGCAGCGCATTCTGGCGGTCAAGGAGGTTACTTTTCACTTTACCAAGTATCGAAACAGTATCGACGTGTGAGAATCTCTGCGCAATAATTTCAAATGACGGTAGTTGCGATAAGGAATGTCGGCATACTTTCAAATCAGCTAATAAATAAAAGAGAAATTTCAACGAAAGTTTAGATTTACAATAGTGTAATCGCTCCAATACCCCTAAACGGAGTCAAATCCCTACCGCTGCTCGATAAGCCTCTGAGCCGATTACAAGCGACCGAGATGAAGTTTGTGAGAAGAGTTGCGAAGAAAACGAGTACGGGTATGATTAAAAATGAAAGACTGAGGGAGGAAATAGGGAAAAAGAAGTCGATTATCACACAGATGAAAGAAAAGCAACTAGATAGATAGACTCTGGGATACGTAATATAATTTAAGAAATGAAAGTAGCCGGCCCAACACCAAGAGGTAGACCACGGAATACCTATCCAAACAATACGAAATCAAAGGAGAAAATCAATTATGAAAATGAGGAGATTCTGGATACCCACGACTATCAGCAACAGGGGTTAATTTAGACGAAAAAGAAGAAGAAATGCACCAATAACGCTATATAATATTCGGTATTGATGGGTTTTCCCTTTTCAAGATTACATCATGCGAATCCCATAAACTTAGTTGGCTTCTATCCTTCGCTGTCCACTCAGATGACCGCCGATTTGACTCCGGAGTGAAGTACTGGATCCGTGTTTTATCCATTGTCACACACCACATTCTCCTTATCTCGCTTAAATAACTCCAAAGAGCGTCCTTCAAACAGAGCTTTAGCCAAATTTACACTCAAAGTATGATGTATACGATCTCTTGATATCTTTACGATGTCAGCTTTCTCACGTACTTTCGCTTTACGGTTGGTCAAAACAATTTTTGAACCCCCAGAGTGTTCAGCATATTTTGTATCTGCATGACCGAATTTGGATTCAGAAAACCATCGACAAATGATTGCTTTATACGGAGCAGATTCCTCATAAAAATATTTCAAGCGTTTCTGGAGTTTTAACGGTACTTTTTCCCATCAAATAACAGTCTTTTATCATCGTACGAAACTCATGGCTCAGGAAAAAAAAAAAAAGAACAAATGGTGCATCATTAAAACTTCAATATTTCAATGACTAATACCCGCAATATCATTAAATTTTGACACGCATCGTCTGAAGGTTGATACTAACTAAAAATGTATGAGTATATTACTGGAGTCGCCTTATTAATTAGCTGAGTATTAATTTGCATTGAATGAATAAAGAACATTAAACAAGTGTTAATTTCATAAGCAAGGATCGATGATATTGAATTCTCTAATTGGAAACTCGATCTCTCAATAATAACAAAATAAATGTACATATCAAGACGATACACAGTTCGTAACATGTGTGAAAGTCTCAAGGTCAAATTGTTATTTCACAGAGCTATACGCGTGTGAGATATATTGACCCAACTAACGCCCTCAAATTTATCATGAAATACAATAAATCACCGATCATTTTATTACCTTTTACGAGTCCACCCACTGAAGCAGCAGTTAGTCCTACTTAAATCGAATAATCCCACAATTCGACTGGAATATGGTATGTCTTCTCCGTATACAGATGGGCAGATACCTGACGGTGTATCCGTGTGAAAGAGAGTAACTCACCCAAATATGGAAATAAATCACAAAGTTAATTACCAGAATTTAATAAATGACAATCATTCGCACCTGTTTGGTCAATAAAAACAAAAAGTCATGCTGACACAAATTTGTATGCATATACATATGTATACGACTATGTGTATAGATATAGGGCAAAATTAAGTCATCACCTAGGAGGGTACAATTAAGGTTCACACTACGGAGAGTCATTCTTCAAATGGCCTCAGGTCCTTGAATTACTTTGTAATCCATCTGCGTATAATGTGCAATGTCAAACAAGAGGGCAAGTATACTCGTACATCTTCTGAAATTTTTAAATAATTTACTGCAATACCTTTTCAGATAGATATTGTAAACATACGAGAGTCCTAACATACTTCCATTTTAACGATTATAACGAGGTACAAAAAGGGTTAGGTATTTACGACGGTTGAGCATTCTCGAAATTCTCAGGGGAAAACCTGTTAAAGTTGTTGGTGGAACTATCAATAAGCTGCTTACGTCTTTCATTCTAAATGATTCAGAATATCCACACAAATAGCAACTTAGTCATCTAGAGCCTCATGGGGATATAGCTCAGTGGTAGAGCATTCGACTGCAGATCGAGAGGTCCCCGGTTCAAACCCGGGTGTCCCCTTTGTACGACTTCTTTTTCCCACTTCTCATTTACTATGTATAATCTTTAAAATAATTTTTTTTTTTTCATTTTGCTAATTGTGGTATACTATTAACTTTATTCGCAGTATGTGGGGCATGTTCAACATATTTATAGCAACAGAAGATGCCTGATTAGATACTATGGCGCGGCTTGGCGTGGGGGCTACAGACAGTAAAAAAAAATTGTTTTTATCAATGGCGATGTGGACGAGGTTTTATTGAGACATTTTCCGGAAGTCACCAGATTTTTGTTTTTGTTTTGGCAGAGTTTTGGCATTGTAACAAAATAATTTGTTCATGTGGAACATTTTGAAGAGCAAGTTAAAATTGTATTTCCGCTGTTTCATATCTCATCAGTAGTATTGCATCAGATATCATCAGTATATTTTGATCACTAAATTGTTTTTTATTATTACAATATTATTACATTTTTATTATTTAATTATAGGTTTCAACATTTGGAAGGCCCTTTCCGCCCTGCGCTGTTTTTTTTTTTTTTTTTTTTGAAATAATATTACTTGCCTTACAAAAATTTAGCATTTTAATGGATCCTTGTTCGGAAGATAATTGGTTTGGCAAACGAAACCGCTATCACCTAATATGCTGAGGTTTTTTTTATTAAGTGAACATCAATCCATCGCGAGTATATACCCACCAGCAAAAAGAATATATACATTGTCTCTAAAAATAAAAGAAAATCAATTTGATTTTCTTAAAAGTATAAGACGTAGGAGGCTATGATGTAAATGGTACACTAATACCCATTTTACCTTATTGCTGACCTGCATCACACGTTCGAACAAAATGTTCAATATCGCCATCTATATTCAACCAACGCGCAGATTTAATTATTATTTCACGAAACATACTAGAGCTTTGTTTATGGAAGTGAAAAAGTTAAAATAGAAAAAAAATCTGAATATAGGGTGATTCATCGTGAGGTTTGTTTTATAATCTCTATCCCTCGAGAAAAATGGGGGTAGGCTAACGAAACCACAAGGTTATTGTATATCAATCGATTTTTTTTTTTTTTTTTTTTTTTTTTTTTTTTTGAAGAGAAGAAACACCAGAAACAAATTTAAAAATCCTAGATTAATTTTTTTGCCCTATAAACAGGTTTATGTATTGTGGTGTAAACGTTGGGAACTGTTGGTGTTAGGCGAATAAAATTCCAAATATCCAGTTGATATAATTTTATTTTTTAAGAAAGAAATTGATAATTCAATTGAAATGTATATGTACAGTACTTACGGTTTTCCTAACCTCGTCCCAACAGCGAACGCCAACCCTATGTCTAAATCTTCTCAAATGTTGAATCTTTATGTCGAATATGTCAACAGAAAAAAAAGACAGAGACAACTAGTTGTACGAAAAGGTATGTAGGGCGCATTCAGTACATGGAAGTGTTTCGTTCGCTGTTGGGTTGAGTTCATACTGAAATGAATGTTAAAAGATCGAATCGTTGACATCCCAGGGACCGTCTGAAACTCTGCTAAAATGCTCCAAATCAAAACTAACGAGACGACCAACTGCCCGTTTAGATTTAAAGCTACCTCCACTTGTCTGTACATCTGCGCACCTCACCACCCCATCTTGCCCGGGGTAGACCTTGACCACACGTCCTAACTGCCATGGACGCCTTATAAGCTGCATCATAGAATGCTTCGAACGTCAACCATAGAGTCTGCTGAAAGCATCGGCTTCACAAAAAACTCCGGGGGCTGTGGTGTCCTTATCACTCTCGCCAAAGAGCATCGAGTTCAGTGTGAGTGGTTTCGGGTCCTCTGGGTCCACAGGAACATGAGTGAGCGGGCTTTTGTTGATCTTCCGCTTGATTGACTGAATGAGACGCTCCCAGGCTCTTCCCATCCAAGGCGAGTACGCTGGAATAAACTGCCACCGGATCCCTTCGTACTTGGACGCATACTCACTCAACGCCTCTTCTAACATCTCTCTCAATGAGGTTTTTCGTCCCGACGAAGTTCAAACCATTATCGCTGTATAAATATCGCGTAACCACACGGTTGATGATGAATCGTCGGAGAGCCATGTTACAACTCCGACTCCGAGTGAAGGGCCTTGACTCGAAAGATAAAGGGGCTTCAGGGAGAAGACCCATCTTTGGCATCACAGGAACTGCTTTCAATCTTTTACATGTGTTGCACCTGGATTTCACTCGCTGAACCACCCTCCGTGCACTATTAACCCAAGCACGATCGCGGATGTCTGAAATGATTGTCTCCGTCCCAATGTGTAGACTGCGTTCATGGTGAAATTTCACGGACAAGTCGACCAGCGGATGATTTTTTGACAGGATCGCAGGATTTCGAGAAGCATAAGACACCAGCGCCTTCTGTCTCCTCCCGCTTAAACGGATAGTGCGAAAACATCCTACTCGATACAGCTACAATTCCACCGGCCTTTAGAGCAGCAACTTCTGAGGAAAAGGTGTCGTTTTGAATCTTTCGGAACAGCCACTGTTCTCCTTTAAAAAATTCTGCCGTTAAGATAAACGAAAGCTTTTCGGTTGCCACCTTTCGGACGATGTCCCTAAAACGAAGTAACAGAGCGATGATTCGAACGGCAGAAGGCCATCTCGATTGAAATCAAGGCTTTTACTCGTTGAAAATATTAAAGAAAGGCGCATCCTGTATTTCATGCAAAAGAATAGAGGCGGAATAAGGAATGTCTTCATTCACCAGGTCGATTATAGATTTTCCGGGTGTTACTGGCCACTCCCCGATCGGCTGCCTCATGAATTTTGGACCTTTAAACCATCTGGCTTCTGAACTTCCTACCCCTGGATCACTCCACCTTGTCGCATCGTCAGCTACATTATCACAGGACCTTACATGGAACCACTGATGGGGGGAAGATAACTCCAAGATTTCACTAATTCGAACAGCCACAAAAATTGGAAATTTAAACTTTGAGGAATTAATCCAGGATATCACTGTGCTGGAGTCGGAGAGGAAAATTGTCTCGCCCAAGCGTATAGTGTGTGGCTTCCTTATAGCGGCTGCCAAGCGCACACTTAGCACTACCGCTTGTAACTCCAACCTTGGCACTGTGAGCCTCTTTACCGGAGCAATCTTAGATTTGGCCATAACCAAAGCGACGTCCACCTCGCCATTCTTCTTGAAGCGTAGATACGAGACCACCAAACTTACCCGACTTTCATCTGGATTCCATGAGGAGTAACGGCGCGGAATCCTTAAGTTCTCGATCCATCTTAGATTTTGAATGAACTGCAACCATGGACCTTTCATCTCTGCTGGCACTGGATTATCCCAATCGAGTCCTTCACGCCAAACCTCCTGCAGCACGCAACGTCCTCGGATGATGAAAAATGATATCAGACCCAAGGCATCAAAAATACGCATCACCAGCTTCAGGATTTGGCGTTTAGAAATAACAGCATCGGCTGACAGCATCGTCTGACAGCATCGGCTGACAGCATCGCATTGAGATTAGTGCGGATGGGTATCCCTCTTATAGGCGAAGAAAACCTGAAGATGGTGGTTGTCAAACGAAGATAGGACAACATGAAGTTGATGACAGGTATTGTACCCTATTGCGCTCTATTATCCAAGACTTTAATACGCTCAATTTAACGTAGAATCATCAATTAAATACCAAATGGGTCGATATATAACAGCAATGAAGATTTCTGGAGAATTTTCGGTTTTTCCATTCATGATCGATATCTGGCAGTGCACCATCTTGCTGTCCATTTGGAGAATGGTCAGAGAGTCTATTTTACAGTTGATACTGCCCCACAACAAGCACGAACTTCAAGAGATACTACATTTACAGGCTTCTTCAAATTATGCCAAGAAGACTCTTTTGCTCGAACTTTGTTATACAATCAGGTGCAGAAGAAAAAGGGGTAAAATAGTAGAAGGCTATCAGGGCATTAAATATGATACTGCCATAGGGAGAGTATATACTGTCCATCCCAGCCAACACGAGTGTTTCTTCTTAAGACTACTCCTTCATTTGTATCTCTACGGACTGTAGATACTTATATTTGTGACACTTACCGACATACTTGCCTTAAACGAGGCTTACCAGAAGACGACGAACATTAGGATGCAACTTTGTTAGAGGCCTCATCGCTGCAAACAGCAAAACAACTTCGGTGTCTTTTGGCTATCCTACATATATCGTGCGAAATTAGTAAACCTTTGGCTCTATGGATAAAATTCAGGGATGATTTTGTGGAAGATTTTAAGCACCAAGCGAAATCCTCAAATAGAAATTGGTTTTTCTGAAGATATTTATAACTTAGCTCCAGTTGCCATAGAAGATAAAGTTATTACTCTCGGGGAACAAAGTTTTCATCCATTTGGTCTTCCTCAAACTAACAGAACAGAAGTGAATAATCAAAATACTGAGCTATTTCGGGGGACTTCTTACGACATCGATGGTCTCACTCGGTACATTATGGAAAATGAGCCAAAGTTGTTACCAGACCAAAGACATATATATTCTGCTGTATTTAATAAAGTTGCCAATCAAAGCTTTTACTCACTAAAGTACGACTAGAGAAAGAAATAGCTTTAGTTGTGGCTTCATCCGGCATTGCTGCTACGCTACTTTCTGGGGGTCGAACAGCTCACTCTGTTTTTAAACTTCTATTACCACCAGTTTGTAATATCAGCAAATCGTCTGAAATGGCTCAGGTTCTTAAAAGGTGTAAACTTATAGTTTGGGATGAATATACAATGGCCCATAAAAAAGCGTTTGAAGCACTTAACAGAACACTGCAAGACACATTAGATCGTAAGTTTCTGATGGGAGATATAACCATTGCATTGTCGGGAGACTTTAGACAAACGTTTCCAGTCATCCCAAAAGGAACCAAAACAGATGAAATCAAAGCTTAAGCTTAAGTCTTCTTTCTTGTGGTACTATGTGCAAACAATGAAACTTTCCACGAGTATGAGAGCACATCTTTATGGGGATCAATTATCAGGCCACTTTGTTCAAAAATTAATTAAACTTGGAGAAGGAAAGATGACCCTTGATAGAGATGGTAATTTAAGTCCTGATCAAGTCAGTACTGTGGTGCAGTCAGTTGATGAACTAGTGGAAAGAGTATTTCCAAACCTCAAAAATAATTATCACAATCATAGATGGGTATGCGAAAGAGCTATTCTTGCACCAGTAAATATAACTGTTAATAACATCAATAGTCAACTCCTGAATATGATACCTGAAAACTGCCATACTTACAGATCGATCAACCTATTGGAATCTGTTAACTATCCAACTGAATTTCTAAATCATTAGAGACACCAGGTACACCCCCCCCCCCCATTCGACTGCAGTTAAAAGTTGGAGTTCCAATCATGCTTTTGCGAAACCTAGATCAACCTCGCCTTTGTAATTGGACAAGACTTGTGGTTAAAAAACTAATTCATCATGTTATCGAAGCAACTATACTAACTGGCTATGGCGAAGGAGAAGACGTTGTTCTACCACGTATTCCTCTGATACCATCGGACACACCATTTCACTTCAAAAGGCTACAATTCCCGATTCGGCTGAGTTTTGCCACTTCTATTAATAAATCTCAAGGATAAACTCTAGCTGTTGCTGGTTTATAACTAGAAGAGCCGTGCTTTTCCCATGGCCAACTAATTGTAGGATGTTCAAGAGAGTTGGTAGTCCAGATAATTTGTTCATTTATACCCCAAACCGGAAAAATACGAAACATTGTATACACGGAAGTTTTTCAAATGTAATAAATTATTGAGTCTATAACTGCGGTTTGCTAGGAGATGGCGTAACTTGTATTATTTCATTGCTATTATCCCATTAAAACACGCAAAGCTACTGTCATTGTTCGTCATTTCAGTATGTGTCACTCATTTGAAGCGTAAACAACAATATTTTTTTTTTCACTCAAATATGTCGAACTTTGTGCCTGAAAAAGTGTTTTTGAGAGGAGTTCTTCTTCATTACTTTAATATGAAGATGAACGTGAACGATGAACGTCCTGGGCAGCCAAAAAAGTTTGAAGATGAAGAACTGGAAGCATTACTCTATGAAGATTATTGCCAAACACAAGAAGAGCTCGCAGAATCTTTGGGTGTCACTCAAGCAGCCATTTCAAAACGTTTAAAAGCAGCTGGATATATTCAAAAGCAAGGAAATTGGGTTCCACATGAACTCATGCCGAGAGACGTCGAAAGGCGGTTTTGCATGTCCGAAATGCTGCTGGAACGCCACAAAAGGAAGTCATTTTTGCATCGGATTGTTACTGGTGATGAAAAGTGGATCCATTACGACAAACTCAAGTGCAAAAAATCATATGTGAAACCCGGCCAACCAGCCAAATCAACGCAAAGCCAAATATTTGGTGGGATCAGATGGGTGTGCTGTATTATGAGCTGCTACAATCGGGTGAAACCATCAATGGACAACGCTACCGAACACAATTAATCCGTTTGAAGAGAACAGTAGCCGAAAAATGCCCGGAATATGCGATCAAACACAAGGCAATAATTTTCCATCATGACAACGCTCGGCTCCACGTTGCTATTCCGGTTAAGAACTATTTGGAAAACAATGGATGCGAAGTCTTACCCCACCCGCCTTATAGCCCAGACCTTACCCCTTCTGACTACCATTTGTTCCGGTAGATGCAGAACGCCCTCACTGAAATACGGTTCACATCAGAGCAGAATATCAAAAATTGGCTTGATTCATTTTTGGCTGCCAAGCCGGCGCAGTTCTTTTGGGATGGGATCCACAAATAACCAGAAAGATGGGAAAAAGTCATAGCTTCAGATGGGCAATACTTTGAATAATACTATTGTACATGTTTTTCTTAAATAAACGTTCAAAATTTAAAAAAAAAAACCGCACGAATTAAATTACATACCCAATACTTCAACATTAATTACAGAATTGTCTTTTCTTATTGACAGTAAATATATACTCTACACTTCTATGTTTACCTGTTTAAGGAAAAAAATTTGAAGAAGTTGCAGGTAAAAAGTTTTAATCAACGGGAAACGAATTATAGTTTTGGGTGTGGATGATCGTGGGCGGGTCAAATGTCTTAATATTTTAGAAAATTGAGTGTTCTAAAAAAAAAGTGTACATTAAATTGCATATTAAAGATCCAGTGTAAGATTCGGTTTGTCTTCGCTTGTACAGAACACCAGAGTCAGAGTACAAGAAATTTTATCCTATTGAGGTCCTTTACAACAGGGCGAACCTAATACGAGTGGACAACTTCTGAGTCGAAGGCATATTGCGAGAGCAATGACCTCGACGAATAACCTGATATCTGGGGCTTACTACCCCAATTACCTTTACCACGAGAGTGTGCGCTTCGTTCCACCGGAATCATTCCTCTACTTAGATCAGATAGTGTTGATTCAGGATAGATCAGCGGTTCCGTCATCAGCGTGTTGGCATAAACCAATGACTTAACGTAGCCCCACAGAAAATAGTCAAGCGGCGTCACCATACTTACTCTTCAATAAATCGATTGTAGCGTGTGCTGTGTGGCTTGTGGAACCATACTGTTGAAACCACATGTCGTCCAAGTCCATATCTTCCAATTCGATAACGCTGACGATTCAGAGTAACGTGACGATCGTTATCAACGAAAAAATATGGCACAATAACGTCGCCGGCATGATTCATGAAGCACATGTGGGTTTTCACCCGACCAATAACTCATATTTTGCTTATTAACGAACCCATTGAGCCAAAAATGAGCTTCGTCAATTCATCTTGGCGAATCTTCTCCAGAACCCAATCGGAGAACGTACGTCGCTTCAAATGGTCCATCGGCTTCAATCCTTGAGTCAGCTTGATCTTGTATGGGTGTAAACCAAGATCCTTATGCAAAATACGCCATAATGTGGTCTGAGCAATGCCCGATTCTTGAGAACGCCGTTGAATTGACTGATTTGGATCGTTTGCTACGGACGTCTAAACGACAGCGATATTTTCGACACTTCGACCAACCCGTTGTCTCACTGACACGGCAACATCACACAACGAATATGTAGACTCAAATTTTTGCACTAAACTTGTTATTACCTGTCTACTAGGGTGAGAATTACGACCGAAAATTGGAGTTAACGCTCTTAAAGTTGCAGTCACCGACTCCGAATATCTGTAGATATTCGCATACGTTGCTCGTTAATGTACTTTACCATGAGTAAAGTTTACTGAATAAATTGACAGTGACAGTTTGATGATTATGTTATGATTATGTTCACAAATTAAATTCAAAGTTGTCAAGTCCCTACTGAAAAACCCTATATAAGATTGTTAAGTAATTGTAAGCTAGCATTTAAGCATTTTTTGTTAGTATGTAAGAGTTAGTGTTTAAGAAAATAAAATATATTTACAACTAAAAACTAAACTAAAGACCCAGCAAAGCGGGTAAAACCAGCTGGTATATCATGTAAATGTTGGCCATGACTACGTCTGAGGTGGTCCATTCGAAAGGTCCAATTTTGGCAAACTTGTTCGAACATAGCTTCCAAAGCGTCAATCGTAGCTGGCTTATTCCTGAAAACCTGAGACTTTACATATCCCCAGAGAAAATAGTCCCAAGGTGTGACATCGCACGATCTAGGCGGCCAATTTACTGTAGTAAAACATGAAGTTAAGTGCTCACCAAAATGATTTCTCAACGATTCCATTATTTCACACGTTGTATGGCTCGTAGCGCCGTCTTGTTGAAACCAGAGCTCACCGAGACCATGTGTTTGAACTTCAGGAAGCAAATAGTCCGTTAACATGGCGCGATATCGGTTACCATTGCCGGTAACATTCTGATTTGCCTCATTTTTAAAAAAATATGGACTAATGATTCCACAAGGCCATAAACCATAGCATACCGTTGTTTATAATGGATGTAATGGTAGCTCTTGGTACTCTTCGGGTTGATCATTAGTCTAAATGCGGCAATTTTGCTTATTAACGTATCCATTAAGCCAGAAATGGGCTTAATCACTGAACAAAATTTCACGATAAAACACCGAATTTTCGCTTGGCTTCAATTCTTGAACAAGTTGAATTTTGTATGCTTTTAAGCTGAGATCTTCACGTAAAATACACCAAGTTGTCGAATACGCCAAGAAAAGCTGCTGAGAACGACGACGAATCTATTCGTCACGGTCATCGCATACACTCTCAGCTACAGCTGCTATAGTCTCTTCACTACATGCTGGATGTGGTCTAACCGGTCGATTATCATCCACTAATGTAAACTGGAGCTCAAATTTGCGAATGGTACTGGCAATTGTGGTTTCGGTAGTTCGATTATGGACACCGTAAGTTCCGCGAAGCGCACGAAAAACATTTCTCACAGAACGCTGATTTTCGTAATACAGCTGAACAATTTGGAGACGCTGTTGTGGTGTGAGTCTTTCCATGATGACTTACCAAACGATACTTAAAAAAAATGATAAAGCAGTTTGATAGGAGTCACGCGTGATCTGCCAAAAAAAACCTATTGAGAATCAAATAACTAATCAAAATCAGATAACTAACTGACCCCATGCACTCAAAGCTATACCTAACTTTTAATTTATGTCCTTCAAAGTAATTAAGCATGGTAATTTATGTAGTAAATACGAGGGCTGTTTGATGAATACCCGGATAAGAAATGACAGCACAACTTTTTTAAGGTTTTGACAATTTATTTTTCAATATACGAGCAATCCCCTTTCAACTCGACTCACTTTTCCCAGCGGTGCTGCAACTTTTTTAACCCATCCGTATTGTACAATTTTTGTTGGCCTGCAAAATACTTTTCCTCGACTCGTACTTCCTTCCAGCGAGCGATCTTATAAGGCTTGTTTAACATAAAACAAAGTCGCAGGGTGCCAAATCCGGAGAATATAGAAGACGGAGAAGCAATTCGTTATCGTGGTGGAAGAGCACCTTTTTCTTCGCCAAATGTGGTCGGTTTTTCTTTAAATCGGTGTTGAATCGGCCCAATAAATTGACGTAGTATGAGGTACCTAAAAGAGGCGAATCTTCGTCTTTCTCCCAGACCCATTGCACTTACTTGACATTAGGCTCTTTTTTAAAAAATGCGGGCATTTGGGATCGATGACTCTCTCTTCAATGGATTAGAAATTTCCTTTCGGAACGTTTAATTCCAGTTGTATTAAATGATTTCAAGTCTGATATTCACAGGAACCCCAGGGGTCCATTCTGTCTCCGACACTATTTTTAATTTTCATTAAAAATTTTCTTATCTACTATAATCCAATATATTCCGTGGCTGATGACAGTACTCTCTGCTTTTCATATTCGCTCTTAGTCTCACGTCCCTTCTCTTCGGCTGTAGAAAATTCCGATAATAATTGAGGAACTATCTACAGAGCGGAATTTAATAAACTCTATGCCCTCTGCTGTAGAGCCAGCCATTATCCAGGAATGGCACTTACATGGTTGAAGTGTCTTGATTTTCTCAAGCGATAGAACAAATTTTACACCCCTTTGATCAAGCTCCAATATTTAAGACAATCATCCGCCCAAATTTAGAGTACAATGCCTACATCTGGTCAGGTGATCCTTAAACATCCTAAAACCGTGCGATAAAACTCATAGGTGATACTTATGCCAGTCAGTTTCCACTCACTCAAACCTCCAACCGTAACACCCGTCTCGCTGCAAATGCTCATCAGTATACCCTCAAACGTGGACATACTCTGAAATACCGTGATTTGTTCCTAAGCCATACAACTCGCTTTTGGAATATCCCGATGAGCTCTCTATTTCCTGGTCCTTATAACTTGCAAACATTTAAAGACAAATTACTTCGGTACCTCTCTTGTCTTCCTACTTAAATTTTTACGCCCGTGCTATGTACAAACATTTTAGGTATACAAATCCCTTAAGCGCGCGCTCATTATACAAAAAAAATATTAACTGATCACAAGATACGAGTATATGTATATACCAGAACATGTTCGCATTTGTGGCCTTCATATTTTTGCGCATGATTGGCCGCACTTGGCCAATAGTACCGAATTTCCTGATTTTACTGCGAAGCAAGTTGATAATGTGTTTATAATGTCGATTGTAGCCAACATGCTGCAAATCCAATCAGACTTCATAAAATCAAACGAAATGTCGGCATAAGGTAGGATTAAGTCCAGAACAATTCACAGATTAAAATAGCCACGTACCGTCTATTTCGGGTACTGAGAGTTTTACTTACATGGAAAAATTAAGAACTGACGACAGTAATCGTAGGCTTTCTTTATTGCTTAACATATCTTGCAGAACACCGCAACGACACTTATCCATCGCTAGAATCTGCTTATGGAGACAGTTTTTACCACGCTACTTAGGCTGGGAATATATGAGTGTCAATACGTTGCTGGAAGGAATAAATCCTTAAACAACAATGAAATGTCTGAAAATGATAGACCAGCTCTTATGTTTACCATTCAAAGGATCTCAATAGCGCATTTCTAAAAAAATGACAGTTTACATAAGTATCCGAATTTGATTAAACAATTTCTTATAATGTCCTGTGATGGATATATTCTTAAAGTATTGGGTCCGTATGCTGCCACTGGCTCGGGCGATGAGGCATTTTTTCAGACGGAATGATGTCTTCATTCTCGATAAAGGCTTCAGAGATTCAATTTCAACTCTTAAAACATGGGTACAGAGCGCATACATTAATCCCTGCTAGAAGGACATCAGCAATAAACAACACTTCAAACAAACAAATTGCGATGTATAACGATGTGTTGAAGACGCATTCAAATAGATTTTAAGTTGTTTGGTCAGGAGTTGTTCAATCATCCATGTACCTACATATAGAGCCTGCAAAATCTCCTGCCCTTACAGTATTGACTATTTTTGTAAGGGGGGGAATGAAAGAAGTTTTTATTCAACCGAAATAGCAACTTTAAGTGAACTGGAAAGACGTATTCCCGAAGCGTCATCAGTAAGCATCAATAAACATTTGCAGTGAAATCCAAAAACGGGGTCTAGCTTGCACACAAAATCATTTTTTAATAAGAGCCTTTGGAGCTTAAAACAAAAATATCCGTTTCTTTAATTTTTATAAAATTTATAGATTTTTCCACAAACTTGATGATTTTTTTTTTACTATTGTTACGTTCATAAGAAAAAAAAAAATGGAAAAACGTTATGTTTACTACGCATTTGCTGGAGAAAAATGGCCTTAAAGTCAAAAAATAGAATGAGCAAGAAAAGTAGAACAGGCTTAGAAATTGGATATCTGAAGACTAAGACAAGGTATAAGCTTTATTTGAACGAATTTACAAAGGCTGGTGCTTCTTCGAAAAACAAAGTTTTTTGCCATTAGTAGTAAAAGAGTAATTTCCGTTAAAATAGGTCAAGTTACACTAAAGTAAGCCTTTTTTTAAATCCTCGATAAACCCTTATTAACATTTAGAACGATTTTTTCTTAGAATACGAGGCGTATTTATTTATAAAAAAATATTTATTTATTCATCAATATTAATGAAAACATTAAAACTAACCCCTCTCAGATATAATACACTTGCGCCTACGCTTTTCCAATCCCCAAAGTACTTCTCATAAGCACTTTTTGGTATAGCCTCGAGCTCTTCCAGCGATGCCGCTTTTACTTTACTTCAGTTTTGAGAATAGGTAAACGACGAATGGATCCAAATACGGTGAATATGGTGGCTGAGGCATGATTGCCGTGTTGTTTTTGGCCAAAAAATCTTTCACAAGAAACGATGAATAAGCCGGTGCATTTTTTCACAATTCCGGACGTTATTTTCGTATTGTTTCTCGAAAACGGCACAAAACTTCAAGGTAATACCTCTTATTGACCGTACGACCTTGAGGAATAAGCTCCTGATGCACTATCGCTGACACACGTCTCATGTCCAAAACATCAGAAAGAATTGCGTGACACGAGCGGACCGATATGCCAACATCCTCAGCAACTTCTTTTATGGTAATTCGACGATTTTCTAAAACAGTTTTTTTCACCGCTTCGACGTTATTATCTTTTGTTTTCTGTACTGGGGCGTTCAGAGCGATCGTCATTGGCATCTTCCTAGCCATCTTGGAAGAGGTTGTACGAGTTGTAAACATTTTTCTTACTTAGAGCAGACTTTGTTTTAGAGCACTTGATACCATTTTTTACACAAAATTTGATGCAAATTGAAAATTGCCGAGCATACCAAAACCAGTCTAACATTTACCATATATCTGTCAAAAACAAACCAAGTATGCCATGTACTTGAAAGTGTAAACATATGTTCAGGACATGAGTATCAACACAGCAAAAAAAAAAAAAAAAAACAACGACAATCGAATGTACATTTCCCATATTATCCTTGACGAATTAGGAGACACCTTGTATATGTAAGGAATCTTGTTTTGTTGTTTTTGAGGAGTGAGGGAAATCGTATTTATAGACACCATATCGAGGTACGGTACTGTGACATTCGTGCGTGGCCTTTATCCCCCGATGGGCTTCTATTCACAACTACAATTGCGACTTATGGTTCTGTTGTTTAAATTTGCTGGCAACCCGGAATAACACCGGCAGCACAGCTTGAGCCCATATCAACATCTACCTTAGCGTGAGGAGACGCTAAGGCCCGCTGTTGAAAAATGTACAGGACTGTACTGTGTCAAATTCCATCTTATCTTCCATTTACTTTCTTTGCTAGGCTTGATGGAATTTTCCACTATAAACACAAGAATACCATATCCCATCAAAGCGTTGATATATGATATGTTCGACATTTTTCTAGCTATAGTGGGTTGAATGTTGGCCTCAAGCTTGTCCAAAGTAGTTGGCCGAGCTACTACGAGTTAGCGTAGACTAATGACTTGACCTAGCCCCAGAGAAAACAATCAAGTGGTGTCAAATCGATGAACACTCTTCGTGAGATGACTCAGTCGCTAAATTTCTCTTTAGCAACTTCGAGCGTTACGTCTTGTTGGAACCACAGCTCGGATATATCGATGCTGTTGAGCTCTGACTACAGAAAGATTAACGGTAATGGTGTCTTCTTTCTCATTTCGAACAAAAGAAGGTCCGATGATGCCGCCATGCCATAAGCCGAACTAAAAAGGTAATCTTTGTGGATGCATTGCCGATTGGCCGAACACTTGTAGGATTGTGTGCGCTCCAATAATGGCAATTTTGCTTCCTGACATAGCCGCTGACCCGAAATGGGCCTCGTAAGAGAAGATAATTTTTTGGCCAAAATCCAGATTTCCGGCCAACATCTCCAGCACCCAATTAGCGAGCTCACCGCGTTGTCTAAAATCGTCCGGATTCAATTCTCGCGTCGGCACAATCTTATACAGGTGCCTAAATCCAACCGCAAAATAAGCCAGGTTGACTCTCTGGCGATGCCCTATTCAGCTGATCGGCGTCGAATCGACATTTCTGGGTCTTCTTCTATATACTGGACATTTCACACCAATCTATGTCTGGTTGGTGGCTTAAGTGAATGACGACCGAGCTCACGACGAAATTCACGTTGGATAATTACAACTGAGCCTGAATTTCGATAAATTTTGTAATAATTTTCGCTCATTCGGCAAATGTTAAACGGTGCATGATGGAATGGCAAATCTTACTGAATATTTTGACAGCTGGATGTCGTTAATAACTTTGACAGCTGCTGAAACATAACAATTGGAAAAACTATCATTGCTATCTGGTCACCTGTTTGATAAGATATACCCATATGCGGACTGCGTCCTTTTTATGTATGGAGTAGATTAAGGATTTTTTAGAAATAAAAAGCCCCGGGAAAACAAGACTATCATCTCTCCATAACTGTAATAGTTGTTGTCTTTTCCTGTTTAACTGTTGCGTTATCTAAACACCCGCTCATCGTCAATTCATCTCGCATGATTTTGCTCCATACACTGGCTCAGCACCGATATGAGTCGATGTGCCCACCTACCCAAGACCTCACGCCCTATTTCTTCTGACAGCACGCCAACCTTCGATTCCTTCTATCGCTATCTTGTTCGACTTACCGGGACAAAAATTTCCTTTTTGTAGTTCCGAGCCAGCAACATGACGGGTACGGTTCTCGCAATCACATACTGCGGAGACAGTGTGGTAAGCGAATGCGATCCGAAGGGACGCGATGCGTAGTAGCGAATTAAGATGCTTTCGTTTACCCAATCTCAAGCAATAAAGATTTAGCAACCTCGATGGCTTAAAAAGCAGCCCTTGCAATGTGCTCCCAAAGGTAAATCCAAAAGGTAAATGTAAGTTGACCTAAATTCCGACTTAGAGAAGTACCGGCATGAGCGATACTGCATCTGCGACGTTAATACTGAAGCACCCCGAACGATCGTTGCATGGTAACGACAACCAACTCGATTATTTCGGGCACTAACCTCCGTCACTCTCTCGACCAAATCTCGACCAGTGCAACACCTTTCGCAAAGCCGTTTATCCTGATCGCAGGAGCCTGTTGTTTCCGAGGTTCCAGAGATCTGGGGCCATTCCCGACGCCACTCGTTTCTTTCTCCATTTCTCTGTCGCTTCGTACTGGAGTATTTGATAGCGGAGCTAGCTATCTAGAATCTTTCTAAGGTAGTCCGGTGCACTTACCGTACAGCTATCCGAGCTGTATGCAGTTATTTTCACCGCGAATCAATTATTGTATAAAAAAAAATAGAATTTTCACTTTAAGGATCAAGAAATCGTGGATGCCAGGAAGCTTGTGATATTGTGACGAACAACGTGACGTGACCCAAAAAGGCCGAAATATTTTAAAGTCTGAAATGTATACGTGTATATAGTGGCACTTTACCACGACGATTTATGTATCTCAAAGTGTGACGGGATTACTAAATCTTGATTGGATTTCTAAGAAAATCCTTAGTTGGCAATAAATACTCGTATGCCGTACCCGTCCCAGTAGCATGCCTCATTCATTCAACTTAAACAAAAGTTAAATCCACAGTATTAAGGCGTTTACTGCGCTGAGATTAATGGAAAATGAATCAATTCTGTTATATATCTGACTTCGGAAAATTGAATACTAACCTGTTCAACTTGAGAATCACAAACCAGAAAATCAACTTTCATTCACTGCACATTGAACCCATTAGAAAATGGAAATCTGAGTTCACTTCAACTCAAATCCTTTATCGAACGAGGGGCAGATCCCAGGCAAACAGCCCATCACTGAGATCAAAAATACGAGGGAGGAATAAACACCATCAACGTCAGGTACGTGGTATTCCATAGCACTGGTCCTAAATCATCTTAATGCCATCTATTCCACAAAAATTGGCCTTGAACGCCACCATAGTTTCATCTACACACTATGGACGTTTGGTAGCTTCAATCAATCACATCGACCATTCTATTGGAAAATTTACCAAAAATATGAAGAGGAATGCAAACAGGGTAACTTATGGAACCAAAGCAATTACTGAGCAGTTGGAACTTAGGAATGCAAATCTCTGAAAATTGAACGGAACGTGATCCAAATTTGGGATGGCTTGGAGCCATTTAGCCACAATGCGGTGTGATGTGTAAGCTGTAAGTTATGATTCAGTACTCCTACGCCATAGTCATCAGGGGAACTGGTTATTCTTGGTAAAAGGCTGAACCTACAAAAGATACTTTTTGTAACAAAGCACCCAGGCGTTATTGACCTTCAACATACTCAAAGTACTTCGAGCAAGGCAAGCAACGATAACTCTTCCGAAGCTGAATAAATGAAGTCCAAGGATAATTTTGGAATTTTTCGATGAACAACTTTCTTGAATTTGCGTGCTCTTCGTGTATGTTAATACTTACAGCAGTTTTTTTTCAATTTCAAAAAAACATCAAATGTGAGCAGTTTTCTAGGGGGTTTTTTGATGTAAACCAAAGTTGGGCTATTCTATTGGCCATCATCTCCGTAACTCTTTAACTTTTTAATGTCTAGAAAGTTCAACATCTTCGGGGGTAGATGAGCTATAAGTACTATGAAACCATATTTACGGGATTGACTTTGAAAGTTAACAGTGTTTATGTTTGCTCGTAGGGCGGTTCATGCGTCAGAATCTTTTATATTTGCTCGTTATTTTTACGAAAGCCTTGTAATTTTATTTGTGTTTGCTTGATCTATGAATGGAAAGTCTTATTGGGAAATTGGGGTTTAAAGTTTATGACAATCTTTGTTTCTGTGTACGTAGGAGGCAACATAGGAGAAAAGCATTGTTTGAGGATCGTCTCAGTCCTAAGGTGGATAAAAATGGTCTTAGTTGCTTCAACAGAAAAGTTCTTCCAGAGATTTGTAGCCCTGTCTGCGTATACAAAATTTTGAGGAGAAGATGTAGCACAGTATTTGTGGGCCGAGGTTTAACATGGGCTGTGGCGCTACTTTAAATAAAGTTAATACCCTACAAAGTGGAGAAGAAATATAAGAAGACGACATTCGTATTTATGTATTGAATTTTCGGGCTTCGAAAAACAGACGCAGGCTCTATATTGCTATAGAATATATTAGATATCACTGCATCCAGAAAGTGGGTTGAAATAGGCCAGACCAAAATAAATCGTGACAGATACTACGGTGACTGCTGCAAAGAACAGAAGATGCAGTCAATTTAGTTGGTGATTTGTTGTAAGCACCAGACTAAGGCAAGAAGTTTTGACCTTAAAGCACTTGGGCGAATATATTGCAACAGTTGGCAACAGTTGGTAAAATCACCAACATGCGAATGGTATACACTGTTTTGGTATGCGTTGCAATTAACTGAACACGAAGACATCGCCTTATTACATATGTTTCTCAGTTTTTCTACACGAGTAATGTAATTTTTATTATTTGTTAATCATAAGGACTATGCGCTACTAGCTACATTATATAAACATTGTACAGATCTAATTCGCTCTCTTTTTGTTTGAGAACTGTCATGGTATGTAGGTGGATAGGAAAAAGTGGTTGTGATGCCACGCGGATCTGAGATCCTCTTACTCATGGAACCAATTTGAGCTTATGATGAAGCGTTTGAGACTGCTAACGTCTTTATTCTTTAGATCATTTTAGTTATAGTAGAAGAGAGCTTCTAAGTAAAGTACAGAGTAGGTGAAGGATTGTCTCAAGTTTCTCCTCGTTCATGCAGTTTCAACAGAAATCTTTTGTAAAGGCGCCAAGCCTTCTTGTATACTTGCCTATAAGTCAGTATCCAGTGATGACACCTATGATGGCACTGAGCTATTTTCTATTTAGAAGGAGCAGACTCTTAGAGCGATTTAGATCCAGCTTTGGCCGGATCTGTTTGATTGCTAAGCCTGTTGGTCCAACTGTGCACCTAAGGTCTGTTCTTATATTAGTATCCAGCTTTAGTATTGGTTTGCACGTAGCGATTGGTATACCTATGCTACCCTTTTCTGGTAGAATAGGTAGAGTATTTAGAATTTTCCAATTTCTCTGGCACCCAACAAATGTGAAGGTTGAACTGCTCTGCCATCTCCTTAAGAGATGATTGGCATTCATTGACGATTTCAGAATTTAATGGGATTAAGTGTTGAACATGGCAATTTATGGCGATAATTATGTATGTACAATATGTTTGGATAACGAGAAATAAACTACGACTGTTCCATTCAAACGTTCAATCCATGCTGATGTATGGGTGCGCCAGATGAAAGGTGAGCACTACGAACTTCAAGTGTTCGTTAATAGGTGCCTACGGAACATCTTAAGCGTTTTTTGGCCTAACCATATCTCTAACGGACATTTTTACTAGAGAATGGGTCATGAACCAATATGCGCAACCGTCCAATGGCGGCAGTGGATTTGTGAAACACTTCGAAAAGACAATAATTCCATAGCAAACTACGTTATCACAAGACGGTAGAAGAACGGGTCTGCCTAGAAACACATGGCACAGAACAGTAGAGGAAAAACCACGGCAATTGGGAAAGAGTTGGAGGGAGCTGAAATTCATTGTTAGAAAGCGTACACGATGGCTCGTAGGCGCAGTTGGGGCCCTTGGACCCACAAAGGGAGACAGGATATAAGTAAACAAATTAAGTAATATCTGTAGTAAGAATGCGGTTTTCCCACTACTCGACATTCATGTGGGGATCTAGCGATCTTCTAAGCTATCTACCACCAAACAGATCGATCACATTGGCGGCCACCCAAGGTGATCTGAATGTTGGGTCCCTTACCTTGTTGTAGTCAAGGTATAAATGCGGATATCCCTCCTTCAATGAAGAGATACTGCGATTATTCTGTCTAATCAGCATCTTATTCTGAAACTAAGAGGCAAAGCTGGAAAGAAGATTTCAGCCGTGCAACCTCTGATATGCCGAATTCGTTAAACGCTGACGACGATCATCATTCCGCTGATTATGGCAACAATTGCGTTCTTTTAATTGGAAAAATAATATGTGTTAAGAGAATTACTCTCATCGACTGTAGCTAATACGTTTAAAATAGGATTAAATAAAAAAAACCGCCAAAATGGAACAACCAATACGAAAGGTTGACAATGCAACGGGGTATGTTCAAAAAGTAAGGTGACTTTGGAAATTTCGCGTTCAATATACATTGGATTATCGTTTTTTTTTTTTTTTGCTGAGTTGATACACATGCTTCAAACATATTTCTACAGTTCGAAGTATATACTAAGTTTGTTTTTGACCGATAGAAAGGTTAGACGTTTTTTGGTGTTCTCGGAAAATACTTGTGTAAAAAATCAAATCAAGCCGAGAAGATGCAAATAACGAACCTCACTCTGGACGCCTCAGCACATCATCAAAAGATAATACCGTCGATGCTGTGAACAAAATTGTTTTAGAAAATCGTCAAATTACCATAAAAGAAGTTGCTGGGATGTTGGCATATCGGTTCGCTCGTATCACGCAATTTTTTCGGATGTTTTAGACATGAGACTATTGTCAGAGAAGTTTGTTCCGAAACTTCTCAATTATGACCAGAAGAACCGTCACATGAGCATCGCTCAGAAGCTCTTGAATGACGTCAATTTTCATCCTGATTCTCGTGACGAATCATGGGTATATATTTATACCAATGCAAGAACCCAGGAGACCCAAGACCGAAAAAAGGTCATTAAGTTCGATCGAATGTCAAAAAGTGCTTATGAGAAGTGCTTTGGGGATTAGAAAAGCGTTGGCGCAAGTGTTTTATATCTGAGGGGGATTACTTTGAAAGGGACAACATTAATATTGATAAATAAATAAATAAATATTAAAATAAAAAGCCTGGGTTCTAGAAGTACACGTTTCAAAAGAACTACGAGCCTAATTTCAAATTCTTCGCTACCTATTCTGTTGTTTGACATCACATTCTCGGTTTACTCTTGGTTCTGCCCTTTCTGGAGAGATCCTTATTGCATCACTTATGACTAGCACGCTTAAGTTCTAAGCAAAAGTGTAATGTCCCTTCAAGTCGCCAGTAAGCAGTCTGCAACCTTCCTTGCTAAAAGATACCAGGAAAGCCGCTGATCTCTTATAAACATCGGGAAGCATTCTTTTGTTGGTGAAGAATCATGCCATTTGGAGTTGTGCTCATATGAAACCCAATTGTTAATGGAGGCCATAATTGAGGACACAGGCAAGTAGGATAGTGTCCTGAAAATCTCACCTCTGAGCTTTGCCTAGTAAGTTCATCGGCGGTTTTATTTCCCGTGATCCCATTGTATCATGGTACCCTGATAGGACTCAGTTAATTTAATCTTCGACTGCATGCAGTAAAGTCTGCATTCTTGAACATGATCGGGAGTCGTAAGGGGGTTTAACAAGACTCTAAGCACGACAAATTCCTCGCCCACTTCAACGACTTTTTACAATTTATTGTGTCAGGTGAGCAGATAGCAATGATAGGTTTTCCGATTGTTGTGTTTCAGCAGCTGTCAAAGTTAACAACGACATCCAGCTGTCAAAATATTCAATAAGGTTTGCCATTTCATCATGCATCGTTTTACGCTTGCTGATTTCGTCGTGAGGTCGGTTGTCATCTACGTCGCACTTTGGAAAAATTTTGAGTTTGAGCACACTCTTTTGAATCTTAAGCTACCAACCAGACATACCAAAGATTAGTGCGATTTGAAGAAAACATAGTCGCCGAAATTTCGATTCGACGCCAATCGGCTGAATAGGGCATCGCCAGAGAGTCAACCCGGCTTATTTTGCAGTTGGACTTGGGCTTACATCCAGACGACCATAGAAAACGCCTTGAGTTTGTTAATTGGGCACTGGAAATGTTGGCCGGCAATCTGGATTTTGGCCAAAAAATCATCTTTTCGGACGAGGCCAATTTCTGGCTCAGCGGCTATGTCAACAAGCAAAATTGCTATTATTGAAGTGAACACAATCCGTAAGTGTTCGGCCAAACATCAATGCATCCATAAAGATTGACTGTTAAGTGCGGCTTATGGAGTGACGGCATCATCAAACCTTTTTTTTCGAAATTACGGAGGACACTCCGTTACCTTCAATAGTCTCAGGTATAAAGCGATATTAACCGACTTTCTGTGATCAGAGCACGACAACATCGATATATTTGAGCTGTGGTTCTAACAAGACGGCTCTACATGCCATACAAGTGACGCACGCGTACGTCTTCTCTTCTGAATTAGATGTACGTATGGTCTGACATGGAGACCTCCAATAGTATTATACTTTTCAATCGCTAATCTCCTTACCATACCTGTTGGATAAAGTTAAGTCGATTACTTGCTGTCTTACTCTCCTAACAAAAGTTGGCAGCAAAAGTTATTAACAACCAGGTCAAACGATAGTACGATAGTACGATAGTAGTTTCATTGCAATTTCTACTGCCCTAAAACGTGCTTTGGGCATCGTTTCACTTCAAATTTTGTCACTTAATTTTTGACGTGTTGAAAGATCCTTTAGTTTTACGTTACCAAGCTTTGGAGTTCTTATATCATTGCGGAGTCCTCGAGCTTCGGCTGTTCAAAGTTGGACCATAACTAACTTAAAATTGTGATTTCGTAGCATTGGCGGGGAAGCTTGATCCATTACATACAAGAATAGAGAGCGAAGTAATCTTCGTATCATCTGAAGGCGTAACTCACACTTGCTTCTTAAAGGACAAAGCTTGACCTAAAATCGTATTGTAAGTACAACGTGGCCACTTTTTTCCAATGTCACGAAAACTATTTCTAGAAAACTGTTTTTAAAAAAATTGTTTTTATTAAGTTTTATTTCTAATAAACGCTTCTCAAAGCCATCAATCCTTCGATTGCTCTTGTCATTCGCACTTGATTCTCAAATACTAGAGATCTAAGCAATCGCTCATGAGGCTCATATAAAAACACCAATCACTTGTAAATGAGTCCATTCTGTGCGCTTAGATTGAAAACGTCAATATAAACTATAAATCGCAGAAATAAAAATTGCATCTACTCGTATTCGAACATATCGATTTCGTACTCGTCCCGATTTTATGAGTTCAATTATTTGTGAGTCTGATGGATTGCTCCTTAAGGAAAAAGTGAACATAAACTTACAATTTACGAACCTCAAGATGTGTTTGTTTAACTAGCAATTCTGCTTCATAAATGAGTTTATTTTAACAGAGGTCACATCCACTTTAAGCAGCCTTCCAGCAGCAGGAGCTTTCATAAATTGTTTGTTAATTGAAATATTAGCCGCGTAGGGAAGGCTAGACGGTAGACTTATTATGCCTAATTAATTTGTTGAACTAGAAGATGAGTTCATGACTTACTCACTGTGCATGGTATTGAAATCCTTTGCCAACTGATTTTGTCATTACATTTCAATTAGATAACCAACCATATGATGATAAAAGATATTTCTGAATTAGGGAAGAGTAACAATACATTGTCAGTCATGCGTTGATGCATGCGTAATCATTACTGTTGATACAGAGTGCTTAAGGACATTACAATGGAGTCAACGTGTTGGTGGAGTTCTTCATATGGGAATATTGTTGGGAAGAATGGTATACTCGTAGGTAATTGTTGTGCTAAACTCAATTGTAATTCAATGAATAATTACTTAACAAGATTCTACAAATGGAGTATGTTGGTGGATCAACGCCTTTGCATAATGGATATTGATGAGTGAGATACTTGTGATTCATATCAAATAGACACCTAAAAATGTCTTCACATGTGTACGTCGTTGACTTATTTTTTGAGACAATCTTGCTCTTGGAAATTTATGGAGATGATTAATTTTTAATTATAAAACAGCTTTAGAGCGGGTGTATCTGCCTACGGTAAAGAATACGTCTCATTTGTACCTTAAGAAGGGCCGCTGAATCCTTGAAGATACCTTATAGCATTAGTTTCGTTTGCATGCAATCTGGAGCCGAGTGAGGTCGAATTGATTGATTGATTAAGGCACAAATCCACCCTGGGCAGTTTTATTATGCTTAATACAATGGTTTTTCTAATTACTAGGGGGTGGGAAAATTGGTCATGATTCATAAGAAACGTAAAAACCAGCCTTGAGGGAGGTTTACTTAGGTGAAAGTTAAAGATAGGTTGTATAGAGTGGACTTTTATAATACGGCACGCGCACCAGGGATATGAATACCCATTTTACTGGCTTTTCACCAGGGTGCAGGCGGGTGGTGTAGTTTTGGGTCTATAACTATAATTCGTGCGGTTTGCTAAGAGATGGTGTAACTTCTATTATTCCATTGTTATTATTCCATTGGAACATGACTTGGAAAGCTACTGTCATTGTACGTCATTTCAGTATATGTCATTCATTTGAAGCGTAAACAACAATAATTTTTTTTCACTCAAATATGTCGAACTTTGTGCCTGAAATAGTGTTTTTGTGGGGAGTTCTTCTTCATTTCGGCAGAAGCAGAAGCAGAAAACTGCTGCCGAAAGTCATCGTATTTTGATGGAAGCTTATAGTGAACATGCGCTAGCTGAGCGAATGTGCCAAAAGTGGTTTGCACGATTTAAAAGTGATGATTTTGGCTTGGAAGACGATGAACGTCTTGGGCAGCCAAAAAAGTTTCAAGACGAAGAACTGGAAGTATTACTCTATGAAGATTGTTGCCAAGCACAAGAAGAGCTCGCAGTATCTTTGGGTGTCACTCAAGCATCCATTTCAAAACGTTTAAAAGCAGCTGGATATATTCAAAAGCAAGGCAATTGGGTTCCACATGAACTCAAGCCGAGAGACGTCGAAAGGCGGTTTTGCATGTCCGAAATGCTGCTGGAACGCCACAAAAAGAAGTCATTTTTGCATTGAATTGTTACTGGTGATGAAAAATGGATCCATTACGACAAATCAACGGCAAAACCGAATATCAATGGTGCGAAGGTAATGCTCTGTATTTGGTGGGATCAGATGGGTGTGCTATATTATGAGCTGCTAAAACCGGGTGAAAACATCAATGAACAACGCTATCGAACACAATTAATCCGTTTGAAGAGAGCAGTAGCCGAAAAACGCCCGGAATATGCGACCAGACACGAGGCAATAATTTTCCATCATGACAAAGCTCGGCCGCACGTTGCTATTCCGGTTAAGAACTATTTGGAAAACAGTGGATGGGAAGTCCGTGTTATAGTCCAGACCTTACTCCTTCTGACTACCATTTGTTCCGGTCGATGCAGAACGCCCTCACTGAAATACGGTTCACATCAGAGCAGAATATCAAAAATTGGCTTGATTCATTCTTGGCTGCCAGAAAAAGTCATAGCTTCAGATGGGCAATACTTTGAATAATACTATTTTACATGTTTTTTTAAATAAACGTTCAAATTTTGAAAAAATTAAAATATATAGCCAATAGTTTGAAACTCAGGTTAGGTTTCGATATTTGTCCCAGAGGTGGTTGTCAAACTGGAGCCAGTGCATTCTCAACCAGTGGGTCTTAGTACGTGCTAGTTGTTAGTTCGTTACATTTAGCCCAGCCAGCAACCACTACAACATCAGTGTTATGCCTTCATGTCAGAGTTGACGCCGACGGGATTTTCATATAACTACATACAAATTCTGTGAAAATACTTTTTCAGAGAATTGCCTCGCATGGGATTCGAACCCGCGATCCTCACTACACCACGGCCACCCCACCTGGACACAGGCTTTATGTATCTACAATTTGTTCGGTTGGAATTCATACGAAGAAGAAGAAAAGACCTTAGATATCGTGGGCTAGCATTATATGAGATGTGTTGCAATAAAGCACTTACATCAATGTTACCAAATAAAAACAGATGAACAAAGTGTATGACATCAACCTCACGACGTGTTGTAAGATGTTATAAGTCTTTCAATTGTCATTCAACTCAATGTGAAACGGCAAAAGCTTTACTGTACATATTCTTTGTTTAATAAATGAATGCTGTAGAAAAAAAGCACACAGAATATAAAGCTGATTCGGACTTCGAATAGTGCCTTTTATACTCGTAAGGCTTTTACCCAAAGACCGAAACTGTCGGTGAAACCAACAGCCTTCTCAGAGTCCTAAGTCCTAAGTCTAATGACTGAGCCTCACTTGCTAGGTAACTTAATCATTATCCTCCTGTTCTTGTATAAAATCTGATTGATCAATGCCACCGTCGCAATTAGCTTCTCGTTCTATGCGACACCAACACCAACCTCAGAAGGGGTGAGTCACTTTCAGATTATTTTCTTTTTTTTAGTAAAAAAATACCTATAGGGGTATATCTATAAGATACCCACTTTTATCAAAAATTTTTATGTGTCGGATGACGCTTCCATTTTGGACCATAAGCACATAAATTTGAATTTGGGATGCAATGTCGGACAAGGTTAAACTATCATACAATAGATACATGAAGTTTGGTTCACTGCAGTTCAGTTCAAACCGCCACGATATTCAGTAATTTGCTCCATAATTTGGAATTCTTATTTCGCTTCTTCCATCTGTATGAATCCATAACCGAATTTCTCACCCAAAAATTGTGATCGCTAAAGCGCCTTTTTTATTATTGATCCACTACTCTGTTAATTTCGCGACGTTGCGTTTAGGGAATTTTTTTTTTTTTTTTTTTTTTTTTTTTTTTTGATTAATGTTCTCAGTATTTATATTTATTATTTGTTATGTGGATTAACCAACTGCCCCATGCTGTAAAGGGATCTGCGGTAAAACATTCCATGCTATTTGTGTCGGCTTCGATAAAAAAAAAACACGGTATTCGTTAAAGAAAATATGCTGTTCTTTTGTGACAAGTGTATTAATATCTTTCTCTCACATGTTCCACTTACGATCAGGTGTTTCAGAGACTCAAATTAATCCAATCATAACTAATTTGTCAGACTGATAATGGGCAAGCCATCAATCTTCGAACACAGTGTAAGATGTGTGAAAGACTTTGCTCAGAGTATTGAAAAAGAAATTGCGCGCTTAATTGAATTAGAATGTGCAATATCCAGAAATTAAGAAACATTCATCCGCCAGCTCGATAAGGTATTAAGTGAAATTATATCGATCGGTTCCGCCCGAGCAGACCATCGTCACTATCAAAACATGTCAGGTTCGATGGAAAAGGCCACTATGTAATCAAACAACCACAAAAAGAATGAAACGTGGACTCTGTCATAAATTGTATTCTGCAAGATGCTTCAAGTACGATATTGGTCTACATGTTGACTGTTTTATGATTTACCGTTCTAAAAAATAAATATATACTATATTTTGTTTTCAATTCAATTTGGTGTCAATAAACATATTCTATGCTTCATTTTGTCATTTATGCTTGTAAATAAACCTACTGTATCACATATGATACAGCCCCTTCCAACCCCCCTATGGAGTTCATATTGATTGATACATATGATATGATAAAAATAAATAAAAACACTTGTTTTCTAAATAAATAGTTTCAGGTCTAAATGGGTTAAGTTGACTCAAAAGCAAAAAAGGGAGTCTCGAAATGAGGGATGTAGCTCCAGCAACAGCAATATTGGTGGCTCGTTGAAGGAGGGGAAGCTTCTTCATTAAATTCCTCTATTACAAGAAAGCACGAAATGTCGAAAGACATACTTTGAGTATTAGATTTAACTTAGAGTAGCGGCATGGGGCCAGTAAGTTACCACAAAATATATTTTAAGTTATTTAAGCTATTTTTTAAGCATTTTTTTGTCTGGCTAGAGTTAGTAAATGATGAAAATAAAAATGCATCGAAAATGGAAAAAAAAAACTACAAGTGTTTCCCAACATCTCACCACAAAAATAAACGCAATTTCAAGCTTAGCTTGAATAACAGATATGAATAACAAATAACCCATCCAACACCAGCCTGAACCTTGGAAAGATGCGGGTCTCCAAAGGAACGGATAAACCCACCATTACAAATAAAAAAAAACGAAGCAACGTATCACCTAATAAACTTAATTATAAGTCACCCAGATCCATTCCAAATTCAAATCCTAAGCCTGACCCCAACTGGAGCTTTGAAACTTAAAAAAAAACGACTCTCAAAAAATGCACCAATCGCCTCACTTCCATCCCAGCCCCAAGGTCAAAGCGTTTCTTTTAATCGAACCTCTTCCCCTGATATTGTCACAGCTCAGGCGCCCACAATCCATCCAACGAATACTGAGAACTGCTTTCCCAATTTTGATCTTACAACGGGAGCCAAATAACCACACTTTATCAGATCACATATCTTAAATCTGTGGTGTTGGCGATGGCCGATGGTTGGCTCACTGACTTTCACGCCAATCGAATCAGTAGGAGCACAACAGAAAATTTTCAAATCGTCATCACCCTTTCGGCAGGCAATGGCAAACCTCCGAAAGTCAAATTATGCTTCTTAGAAGAGCGGTTCGGAAGCGGCAATAAACAGTATTCGCGCCCCTGTTCAAGAGTGTAAAAATTCGCAAAGTAAGAAACACAATTGTGTGGGAGAAGCTAGGTCTTGGCCCATACGGGCTGTAGCGTCAAAGTATTGTATTATATTTATTTTTTATATCTTAAATTTCGCTTAAAGCTCGCCTTCTTCCTATTGCATCCTAACGTTAAATTGACCCAAAAAAAAAAAAAATATATTCACCACAGAATGTCGTTATGCACTTTCTAGGATTAGGAATAAAAAGATATAAGAAAACTTACGTCTTTTTCTCGCGTATCTTTACGATAAATCCAACTCTGTTTGCTTTGGGGGAAAAACCAAAACAAGTGTTAGGGTCTCCGTTCAACAGGAAGGCTGATATTTTCAACACAGCTCCCCAGCTTTTCACAACTATATACATTCTAAAAGAGTCTCACACCTTAAGCGTAACCGAGCTGAGTATCTGCATTACAACACATCCCCTCTTACATTTTACTACCGAAACACAAAAGGCTTGCGCTCTAAAACCTGTGCTATTTTGCCTAAATCTCTTACCTTACCTCAATTCTTCTCTCATCGGTATATTCATTTCTGTCAAACTTGACTTTTTTCCAATGAAAATCACACTTCCCAAAAGGTTCCTGTACGTTATGTGTTGCTACATTCTCACAGCTCAACATATCGTATCCTACATCCTTGTTATTAAAGTGATAGATCAACTTATTGACCTTATCGAAGGTATCCTTATATTTGGTGACTTTATAGTAAAAAGTCCCTGCTTTAGTGGATTCCATCGGATGGTCAATTCTTTTTTACTGCATCAAACGCTAGTTTAACCAGGGAATGACTATTCATTAATCGTATAACAGACTCAAGCCTATGCCAAGTAAGTGGAATCCCTAACTCCATCTGTTGGCAATTAGACCTTATTTTCACCAGCAATCCCATTAATTCCAGAGTAACGTTTTGTCTCTTAATCCTTACCTTCTTTTTTTATTATCCTTATCCTTCTTACAATTTCCATAAATCAATATCTATTTTAGCAAATTATCTTTTTTTTTTTACAGGGAAATATTTAATTCAATTTTTCTCTGTGTCCTCTTTTCTTGGCATAAAACATCATTTACTTCCCCTCCCTGGTATAACAGAAAACTTCACTTTTTACGAAATAAAAGAAACAAATTATGAGCGGATTTTCTTCGCATCTATTCTTATTCTGTCTACTTAAAGTATCTCGGAACCTACCTCTTATACACCCAGCTCTATAACTGGCTCTATCGGTGCTTTCTCGACACAGCTCAAACCGACCTTGTCAACGTTCCTAAAACTACGGTTACTCCATTCTGTCTCATTCGATGACATATCATCGACCGACCCACATATAGGGTTTTCTAATAACGACTTGACAACTTTTTTTTAAAAAAATAAAAGCAAACCATTTGAGATATTTCAAAAACTTTATTATTGGCTTGAAGTACAAACAAAACATTTATGAATGGAACTCGACTTCGTTCATATGGCCATCGCGGGCACGTTTGCAGGTCCAACGAACCTAATTTTCAACATTCAACATTCCCGCTATTTCGCGTTCAATGTTGGCTCTGAGCTCTTCTAACGTCGTTGGCATGTTGGCATAAACCAATAACTTAACGTAGCTTCACAGAAAATAGTCAAGCGCCGTTAAATCGGACGAACGAGGCGGCCAATCGACTGGCCCATGTCTTGAGATAACACGCTCACCATACTTACTCTTCAATAAATCGATTGTAGCGTATGCTGTGTGGCTTGTGGCACCTGTTGAAATCACATGTCGTCCAAGTCCATATCTTCCAATTCGGGCCAAAAATAATCGGTGATCATGACGCGATAACGCTGACCATTCACAGTAACGTGCCGATCGTTATCGTCGACGAAAAAATATGGTCCAATAACGCCGCCGGCATGCAAACCGCACCAAACAGTTATTTTTTGTGGATGAAGTGGTGGTTCATAAAGCACATGTGGGTTTTCACCCGACCAATAACGCATATTTTGCTTATTGACGAACCCATTGAGCCAAAAATGAGTTTCGTCACTGAAGATGATTTTGAGATGAAATTCATCATCTTGGCGCATCTTCTCCAGAACCCAATCGGAGAACGTATGTCGCCTCAAATGGTCCATCGGCTTTAATTCTTGAGTCAGCTTGATCTCGTATGGGTGTAAACCAAGATCCTTACGCAAAATACGCCATAATGTGGTCTGAGCGATGCCCAATTCTTGAGAATGGAATAGAATCGACTGATTTGGATCGTTTGCTACGGACGTCTTGACGGCAGCGATATTTTCGACATTTCGACCAACCCGTTGTCTCACTGACACAGCAACATCATACAACGATTATGTAGACTCAAATTTTTGCAGTAAACTTGTTATTGCCTGTCTACTAGGGCGAGAATTACGACCGAAAATTGGAGTTAACGCTCTTAAAGTTGCAGTCACCGACTCCGAATATCTGTAGAAAATTTTTATAGTTTGCAGACGTTGTTCGTTAGTGTACTTTACCGTGATTAAAACGTTGAGTTCACTGAATAAATTGACAGTGACAGTTTGATGATAAGTGAAAAAGTGCGTTCATAAATTAAATTCAAAGTTGTCAAGTCCCTATTGGAAAACCCTATACTAGTGCAACTATTTTGTACTGGACCCCATATATTTTAAGTACCTTCCCATTGCTCCATTTGTCTTTCTCTCTCTTTCTTAATCTTTTGATCCTACCCCTATCGAAGAAAAGTTACTAAATAATGATAAATTTCTATCTGGCTCCTATCTATGGCACATAATTTTCTCCATATATTATATATACTTCATACAAAGGGAATTCCCACCATTTTAGAAGACCTCTGTTTTCTAACCTCGGTCTACAAAAAGGGATCAAAGAATGAAGTACCTAACTACCATCCCATTGATAACCTTTTTTACATACCCACAATGTTAGAAAGTATTTTATATGAAGTTCTAATCTTTCACAGCAAGTCGCTTATATAACCCAGTTAGCATTGATTTCTAAAAGGTATTGTAGATCAACTACTGAAAACTTAGGTGTATTCATATGCTTTGGGATTATCGCCCTAGAAAATGGCAACGAAATCGATGTAATTGCTATAGATTTTGCTAAGGCCTTTGATAAATTGTCAAATTGTCAAATTGTCCTTTTCAAATTGTGTTCTCTGGGTTTTAAACACAATATTGTTAAAATGGATATCTTCTTATCTGGCGAACCGTTATTATAGCGTTCGTTCTAGTGACTTCTGGTGTCCCACAAGGCAGCCATATAGGTCCCCTCTTTTTTAACTATAAATGATCTTTCAAAGCTTATAAAATGCTGCGTCCTATCCATTTACGCCAGCGAGACTAAGTTCTCCAAAACTATTTCTCCACCCTAGGACTCTAATCTCCTTCAAGAAGACCTTGATAGCTTTTCCATTTGTAGTCTAAAAAATTGCTTAGAGCATAATGACTCCAAGTTTCAATCTTTGACCTAGTCCCACAAACCTCCTTCTCGACTTTATTTTCTGCTTGGCCAACATGTACCCCAGGTTCAATCCCTTCGCTAACTTGGAAAATTATACGATAGAGAGTTTAATTTCGTACGCATATTGATGAGATAATCCTTAAAGCCAATTCATCACTTGGTTTTATCGAACGATGGTCTAAAGAATTTTGCAACCCTTATGTAATAAGGTCACTTTACATTACCCTTGTCCAGTCCCTTCTCGGATAATCCAGCCAAGTGTGGACCCCCTTTCAACGAGTTCATATATCCCCAATTCAGATTGATTGATTGATTTTCCCTTCGAAGACAACCCTGAGATGGCCCCTTTATCTTACCTCCCTATCGTAACTGCCACAAACTTTTTAACTTGAATTCTCTCGAAAAACTCAGAGATCTAGGTGACATTCTCTTCATTCATCGATTGGTTCTGCAGATTGCCCTGCTGTTTACAATTCTCTTTCCTTTAACACTAACCCCCGTAATATACGCTATTCTTGTCTTTTCTATATTCCAACCCATCGTACTTTTTATGGTTCCAACGCATTCCGTAAGGTCAACTCAACCCCCCCCCCCCTTTTTTTTTTTTTGATTTTAGCCTGATTTCCTCCACCATTTTCTTAATTCCTAACCCTTAATTGTTGTTAGTTTTAAAGTCCCAGTTTTAAAGTTAGTTTAAGCTTGTATTAAGCGAAATAAATGGGTTGTTAGCCCCTATCAAAATTTAAATTAAAATTATTAGACGATCTATGTAGTTAAAAAAAAAAACGGAATTTAAATTTTTAAATCAGCTTGGTAAAATAAAATACTGCGAGACAATAGCATCAGGACAAATGCCTCGAAACAATCTGTCAAGAAGATTACACCCTGAGGAGCAGTTCCTGAAAATTGCATCTGGCTACTGACCTTGTCAATTTCGAATACACTACCTACTCCTATCGCTCATTGTACTTAACTTAACTGAATAACTAAATCCAAATTTAATGACGTTGTAAATTAATGCAAAGCAGTTTCTCTGTAATACTCACAAATGAAATGGAGATCTTCCACGTGAACTAAAGATCCATTAACATAAAATACATTTAAGCAAAGGTAGACGACCCTGCTTTCGAGATGCTGCCTTAACTGGGATGTATCAGCATCCGTATTTCCCCGTGCATAATGAAAGTGAAACAACTTTCTAAGCAAAAAGCAATCAGAAGGTATGAAATTAGCTTGTTAAAAGATTTAACTGAAATTTTCTACTTAATATCATACCAATGCTACCTGTGGGATAAATGCCCGACTCTGTATAATTGCCACTGGAATTCGAGCCGAATTGGAGAGCGAATTAGAAGGAGAATTGGTAGGCTCAACGTACAACTTAACAAGAATATCATAAAATGGGTTTTGGTGCTATGCTCCACTTTATTGCTACCTAACACCGAACTTACTTAATCCGAAAGGTACAGTTTGCTTCGTATCTATTCCTTTTTGTTGCTTCACAATACCATATGAACAACGTAAGGAAATTGCGACCTGCTTCTACAGGTGGCGTGATGAGTGCCATGGAAAAGAATCCAAAACATCCTGAGCAAGGCAATAAATTTCATTTTTATTAGGGTCGTTTAAAACTTCAGTTCCACTGGGATTCCATCTTGCCCCTAGCGTTAGGAGGGAAGCATTCGTCCTCAATCATATTAGATTTCTTAATCCTGCAAGTAACATCTTGTGATGGTGAACATTTGGAGTTGAGCGTCTGGAAGAGGATTCTGCATTTAATTACAAATAAAATAAGTTAATGTGTGTGTAAGTCTATTGGGGGTATAAGTCAACAATTCCTAAGTGAATCGGGTTTTCTTTTGTTTTTCGGTTAATTATTCTCTTTCTGACTTTATGGGCAGTAAAACGTTCAAAAAACCGAAAATTATCAGTGAAACCGGTGCGAATAAAAAATTATGAATTACAATTAACTGGAAAGTTCTGAATATTTTTTTTTTTTTTGATTTTTTTATTTTCAATTTTGATTCATTGAACCGGAAAAATTCTCTTGAAAAGTTTTTACAGCTCTCCTTTAACATTTTTAAATTTTTTTATTTTATACTTAATCAAGTTAATTAGTCGAAGGAATGCAAAATGCCCATCTCCGTAATCGGGTCCGCTTCGACATGAGAATAAATTACTATCAAGCACCTGGCAATGAAATAACCTGATAGATAGTGACAAATGAACAAATCTATTTCCAAACCGAAACGAGCCATCTAGAAACCTGTTAACCAGAGCGCTGGCAGTGTCGGCATAGTCTGACAAAACCAGCAATATAATGTCCCCTTTCAGGAGGTAGTGTACTATTGGTAGAACTACTGGCAAATAATTCCATTTTTGTGATGAGACACAGGTCTGTGTGTGTGTGTGTACATAAGCAAATTTATTAGCAAAATTGAAATTGAAATTGACATTGACAAGATTTTTCCTCCACAAAAAAGAACATTGACAAGATTTTGACCTTTAAATTCTTGTCAAATTCTCGGCTCTCCGAGACAAGGTTGTTAATATGACCACTTTGAACAGTGGGCTCCACCGCATCCATAGCCCATATCTATAACACTACAGAGCTCATTAAAACAGTTGCAATTCGTACTTGAAGATCCTTAGAGCGTCTTGTTTTGATAAGTCTTCCTTTCGGCCAGCACTTTCGTGGGTTGTTAGTGCCAGTTTCATCTCCTGTTTTAGCAGATCTAATTAGTCTCTCCCAACACTACCGTATAAAGATTTATTTCGTGGAAACAGATGTAAATGTCTCCACTCCACTATAAAATTTGTGCCGCAGCTCTTGCGATGTTCTACGTGTGGTTAAGTTTCGAAATAGGGTCAGTGAATGGAGAATGAGCTACCTCAATGTGGACTGGACGAGTGCTGAGGTGTGTAAGCCAAACCCTCCATCTTTTCGGCTTGGCTTTGGGCCTAAATTAACATGTCCCTTCTTTTAGTCCGGGTTCTAGTTGCGCATTCCAATTCGGAAGAGATTTAATTTTAAAAATTCGCACCACCTAAGGTGAGGTCTTCCTCTACTGCGTTTTCTCGCTGGGTTACATTCGAAGACTCTACGGGCCGAAGTATTTGTGTCCAATCGCTCTACATATTATAGTCATCTCAGGCGACTGTTGCGCAGTTTTTTGTTTCGCTCGATAGATCGTCGTTAAATCTTTCCCGCCAAAGCCCGTCAATGCCAAATATTTTCCGAACGATTTCTCTTCTTCTTCATCTTCATCCCCCTTCGATAGCATCCGTGCTTCTGCCCATGCGACTATTTCATAAAGTAGGACTGAAATGATCAAGATCTTATATAGAGTCTCCTTAGTTTTTCCGGATAAAGTCTTACTATTCAATCGAATCCTTAGCCCAATGAAATAGCGATTGGCAAAAGCGGTTCTCCGTTTTATTTCTGCTTTGGTGTTGTTGGCAGAATATATAGCAGAGCTAAGATAGATAAAGTCCCATACCACCTCGAATTAAAGTTGTCGACCGTGACACTCTGTCCATTTGGTCTATGTTGTGTGCCCTTTTTGTTGATAGCATATACTTGGTTTTGGCCTCTTTTACGGCTAAACTCATTTTGGAAGTTTCCCTTTTAATTGACCGAATGAACGAGTGACTGTCTACTGATTTCAGTCAATTAAGTCAGTATCATCGTCGTACGCTAGTGGATGCGCCTCGAGTGTTCGCTTCTGAGTTTCTCACAGATCTTTCAAGAATTTGGTGAAACAAGTCATATGACAGTGCGTCACCTTGTCTAAAACCTTTTTTTAGATCAAGGGTCTAGGTTAAGTTGTTATCGATCTTGACGAAGCAGCGAGCGTTCTGTATCGTCATTCTTCATAGACGGACGGACTTCGCAGAGATGCCAAAACTATAAATGTCTCTATAAAGATCGTCTCTATATATGCGGCCTTAACTTCCATGAAAAGACGGTGAGTATCTATCTGGTTGAGTTTTCCCAGGATCTGCCAGCTTGTGGAGATTTTGTCGATTGCGGCCTTTTATGGACCGAAACCTCATTGATAGGATACAATCGAGTTGTTATCAAAGGGTTTCAGATATTCACACAATATGACAGATAAAATCTTGTGTCCGATGTTGGGGATATAAAGGGTGATTGATCATGAGGTTTGATTTTTAATGTAAAATAAAACACATAAATTTGAAAGTGAACTTAAAATTTTCATTAAAGTTAAAAGAACCATTCATGGCATTTATTTTTTGAAAATCATATCATGTCAATGTTGGCCACGACTACGCCTGAGGTGGTCCATTTGGAAGGTACAATTTTATGCGAATCGTTCGAGCATAGCGACTTTTATCTCGCGGATAACACGAGTAATGCTGGCTTCCAAGGTGTCAATCGTAGCTGGCTTATTCCTGAGACTTTACATATCCTCAGAAAAAATAGTCTAAAGGTGTCATATCACACAATCTAGGCGGCCAATTTATCGTAGCAAAACGTGAAATTAAGTGCTCACCAAAATGATTTCTCAACAAGTCCATTGTTTTACGCGCTGTATGGCTCGTAGCGCCGTTTTGTTGAAACCAGAGCTCACCGAGACCATGTGCTTGAATTTCTGGAAGCATATAGTGCGTTAACATGGCGCGATAACGGTTACCATTAACGGTAACATTCTGATTTGCCTCATTTTTTAAAAAATATGGACCAATGATTTCACCAGCCCATAAATCACACCATGCCCTTGTTTTTAATGGATGTCATAGGTATTCATCAGCCCAAATACTGCAATTTTGTTTATTAATGTATCCATTGAATCAGAAATGGGCTTCATCACTGAAAAAAATTTAACGCTAAAACACCGGATTTTCATTGAGTTTTCTCAGAGCTCATTCACTGAAAATAAGACGCAAATTCAAGTCGCTTGGCTTCAGTTCTTGCAGAAGTTAAATTTTCTACGCTTTTGGACCGAGATCCTTACGTAAAATACGTCAAGTTGTCGAATACGCCAAACCAAGCTGCTAAGAACGACGACGAATCGATTCGTCACGGTCTTCGCGTACACTTCGCTACAGCTCCTATAGTCTTTACACTACATGCTGGATGTGGTGTAAACTGGTGTAAACTGGGCCTCAAATTTGCGAATGGTATTGGCAATAGTGGTTTCAGTAGGTCGATTATGCGCACCACAAGTTCTGCGAAGCGCACGTACGGTCTTCGCGTACACTTCGCTACAGCTCCTATAGTCTCTACACTACATGCTGGATGTGGTGTAAACTGGTGTAAACTGGGCCTCAAATTTGCGAATGGTATTGGCAATAGTGGTTTCAGTAGGTCGATTATGCGCACCACAAGTTCTGCGAAGCGCACCAAAAATATTTCTCACAGAACGCTGATTTTCGTAATACAACTGAACAACTTGGAGACGCTGTTGTGGTGTAAGTCTTTCCAAGATGATTTGCCAAACGATATTGAACATAAATAACAAAGCAGTTTGATAGGAATCATGCGTGATCTGTCATAAAAAGCCTATTGAAAATCAAACCTCACGATGAATCACCTCTTAGTTGGCGCAGTTAAGAGGGACTCCATTTTCCTGAATTAACCATACGGTGCTAAGATTCCATTCATCAAGCATAGACTCTTCTGCCCAGATCTGAAAAATCAGTTGGTGCATGCTCTCCACAAAGTTGTTTCCAACAGCTTTGAATATCTCGCCCGTCAATTAGTCCAATCAATCAATATCAGATTGGATATCTGTTTGGACATTGCTGTTTTTACTTCATTCTGGTCCAGGTGAAATTTTTGACTAATCGTTGAATAGGCTATTCCACATGACGGCGGTATTTTAGGCTTCTTCGCCATGATACAGTTTGCGATAATATTATTCTATATTCTCAGCAATAACTGTGTCTCCACTATAAATATTCCTTCTTCTGTAGAGATAAATAATCTTCTTGCTTGACACGTTCTTTTTGTCTGTACGGTTAAACTTTTGCACGTTTTTTCTGAAGTACAACCTCTCGATATCATCGAACGCGCGATTCTACTGCTCGTTTTTCTTCTTCTGGAGAAGACGATGTTCTTCCTATCTCTTCTGTTTGTAGGGTTCACGAGCAGCTCTTATCTTTGGCTGCAGAGCCGCTTTGTAAGCTTCGTGTTTAGCTGCATGTGCTTGCCTGCATTTTGGATTTAGATGGGAACACCATTGGTGGTGGTCAGATGCAACCCTTCACATCATTTGCTATGTCTCTGATGGCAGGTTCCCAGCATTTTGATTAGTCTCGGGACTTGAGGATAGTAGCATAGGAGTTGTTGAGAGATTTCGGGATACGCTTTCGCAGAGATTCTGGCGGTCTTGTTGTGATCGAAGCTTTTATAAGTTATATCTACTAATATTGTAGTAATTCTTCTTTTTTGTGACGCTTGGAAAATCCGCATTTACACTTTCACATAGTGGTGAAAGTGTTTCAAAATACTGAACGCATGTCTTACGTCTATCGCAAAATGATGATACGTAGACCGCCATGTTCCCTTGTGCACCACCTTGATCAAAAATTTATTCAGAAAATTAAAAATACAAGTTTATTCATCTAAATCTATAGTGTCCCTTTCAAAGTTATCCCCATTAAATGCCAGCGCTTGATCCAATTCCTTCAAACGATTTTTATATTCGGTTTTCGGTATGTCCATCAGTGCTTCCTGCGATTTTTCCATTACTTCCTGAAACGCGTTTAGCCGTAGTGGTTTTTGAACTCGATTGAGCAGAAAGAAGTCACAGGAGAACCAAATCATGTGAATTCGGTGGCTCTTGGATGGTATTTGTTACATTTTTCGTCAAAAAATTACGAATAATGGTGGCACTGTGCGACGGTGCGTTATCATGGTGCAAAATCCTCGAGTTTTCTACCCACAATTCTGGTTTCTTTCGGCGAATTGCTTCACGAAAACGTCTCATAACGCCCAAATAATACTCTTTGCTTACTCTCTGGACTTCTGCAAAAATTTATGATGCACTACACCGTTGTAATCCATGACAACCGTGAGTATTGCCTTCTTTTTTGACTGAAAACGACGTGGTTTTTTTTTGGTCTCGGCTCATTTGGTGAACGCCATTCACTTGCCTAATGTTTGGACTGCGTGTCGTACTCATAAGCCCATGTCTCGTCTCCAGTAATAATCCTTTTGATGAATGTGGGATCGGATTCAACCTCGATTTGGAAACCCAAATCATTAACCAAAATATCTTGGACGGATGCATAGGCAATGTTCAAGTCCTCCGCTATCACTCTGATGGTTAATTTGCGGTTATTGACCAACATTTCTTTTACTTCACCAATGTTTTCGTCGGTTTTCGATGTCGATGGTCTGCCACTACATTCCTCATCTTCGATTGACTCACGAGCACATTCGAACCGCTCGTGCCACTGGTAAATGACCGTTTTCTTTAGAGAATCGTTACCGAAACACTTTCCCAACATTTCCAACATTCGCGAACAATTTAATGCGTTTTTTACGCAAAATCTAATACAAGTTCGTTGTTGCAAATTTAAATCCATTTCTATAATTGTAAAAAATCGCCAACATACACAGAGATAGATGTACTCTTGGCTACGTGACTTAGAAGGAATGTCAACAACAGATGTACGAACTTAAATCGGCAGAATGGGAGCGTTACACGGTGACACCACCGGGAACTTTTTGATCAAGGTGGTATATTGAGTTGTGAAAACCATGTGCTTGCTATAGTAATATATCGTCCCGCCCGATAGTCAATAAGCGTAACTCCGTTGCCAGACCTCGTGTGGTAAATATTTCCTCCTTTCATACTTCAGACATTGCTCATACGTGCTGTCAAGGAGCTTGAAAGGGCATTCTTTGGTTGCGTCGTTCTTGTCTTCCGTACAGGCATGGGCGCTTATTAGGCTTATGTTAGCGAATTAAGCCCTGATGCGGATTGTTATAAAACGTTCGCTCACGTGTCGGAGGTCCAGTCTTCCTGAATAAGTCTGCTGCATACTGCAAAACCGCATTCGAATAAGCACTGTTTCTTTTACCTACAGGAATCACTATAGTATATGTATATCACTGTTTTTCACGCTCCTTATGTTCGGTCCATCCCATCGCACTTCCTGGATAGCAATATCTGGAGCGAATCGATTTGGATCTCTTAAGTTTTTTCAGGACTTGCCTAATTGTGAATCGACCAAATCACTGCGGATTGGTCAGGATCCAAATTTGTTATTTTTAGCAGTATTTTGAAACGCGATGCCAATATGCCAAACACGTTTTCTACCACACGTCTATCGCGTGATGGTCGGTAGTTACAAATAATTTGTTCTTTCTTCAGTGGTTTGGGACTATGCGGCTTTATTATATTTTCAATTCATAGAAAAGCATCATCAGCAACAAGAACAAATTGCAAATTTCTGCGGAAGTCCGACAAGAGTTCGGGACTAGAGATGATCAATGTTTTATGGTTAAGATAACATGTGGGGCTTTGTGATATTTTTATGCTTTCAATCTAAAGAACCCACGCAGTGACGAAAATTACAAATTTCTTCAAGAAATTTAGGTTCTTTTCTCATCTTCCTTTTGGGTTAATTCGAAAAGAAATACAATAATCAAAATTCTTTTGTTGATAAATATGTAACTATGTTTCTGTTTTCATTTCAGATTAATGAAAGTCCTTCCAAGCCCGGACCATGAAGGACGAAGACAAGTTAATTCAAAGGGCTTGTGAATACCTATAAGAACAAAATAAGGATGCTGCAATGACGAACCATCAAAAAGTTCTGCCCGAAAAAATCAATTTGGACATTCTTTTCAATGGATGTCTGGGCGAATAAAATGAAGGCATTATCCGTGGAGTACAGAAAATATATGATTCGCTTCGCTAGCTTAAGGTTTTTCTTGCGCAACCAACAGAGTCTACCCATCTGCTCCAATATCAACCAAACAGCATCAGAACGTAAAAAGCAGCACACAAGAAATTTTGGATAATTTTATTCAGTTTTATTCAAGACTAATCAAGAAATGTAAACAAAAGTACATTGCTGCAATGTACCGACTTAATATATAAAATACAAGAAACCCACTTTTGTTTACTTCCTTTAATATTGTCTCTTGTTTCCATAACGATTATTCCTATTGTTTGCGGCCATCTCCTGACAATTATAGGTTCTGTAATGGATCCCCACTTGCAAGGAAATGCAACGTTATATAGATAGCCGCTCACGGGGAGAAATAAGTTCTCTCAATAATGTTGTTTTTTTTTATAACATGGGTGGCTTCGACATTCCGGAAAGACAACGCTTGAAAGACAGTGTGTTGAGATCTTCATTGCGGAAAACAACTTAACCCAGGCTGTAAATGAGCTCACACATATACCAGACGTTGATAGTCGTACCGCCAACATCCTGGACTTGTTCTTAGCTTCTCATCCTGATAAACATAAGGTCAATGTGCTATCCGATCATATCACTGTGTGATAATTTCCCGTACATCGAAAAAAGTTTGATAAAAGATTTCTAAAAGAACTAACTAACTTTTAGGAATTAAAACTGGTCTTTATGTTCCTTCGATTGTAAAGAGTTGTAAAGAGCCTGTCAAGGTTAGAGAAATGTTTTTTCAGTCAAACTAACTTAACAGAGGAAAACCGAAAAAAAATTAAACAAGCCAGGAATGACACGTCTTTTTAAAGTGAGTACGTCAAAAAACTGAGGCAAAAAATGTATTTATACAACCAATTTTCAAGGTAGTAAAAATTGTTGAACTTTCGTAAAAAAACATTAGAAATTCTACCTCATGCTCCATCCGAATGTTCATTTATAATGATTTATACTGACATTACAGCTGTCAGCTCTTTGGACAAGGCCAATTTCTGTACACTTTGCGGCCACCTAAACATTTTCATATTGTGCTTTGTCTATGCCTAAACTTGAGTGCGTTGAATCTTCAATGGGACGAACCCACTTTAGCACTCTTGTAGTTGGAGTCACAAATCCGCTGGTCCAGATGGTATATCACTGGTGTTTTTTTTATCAATCCTTAAGGACTATTTTCGAGCAGATGAGAGACAGCATTTGTGCAGCCCGTCCCTAAAAAAGGCAAATCTTCTTCTTCCTCTTCTTTAAATCAGCTCATGAAATATCTTGAAACACGAAAACTTCTCAATGACCGGCAGTGCAGTCTTAGTAGTAACAAGTCCACTAGTGATTTGATGGCATGTCTCACTAAAAAGTGGAACCAACGCGTACATCAATATGGCGAAGCAAGATAGTTGCACTTGATATTTCTGAAGCCTTTGACAGAGTTTGGTATCAGGCTCTTCTATCGAAAATGCGTGCTTTTGAGATCGATGAATCATTTCTTCAATGAATTAGAAATTATCTTTCGGAACATTCAATTTAAGTTGTCTTAGATGGTTTTAAGTCCGATATTCACAAAATAAATGCTTGTATGCCCCAGGGCTCCGTTCTGTCTCCGATACTCCTTTTAATTTTCATTAATGATCTCTTATCTACTACATCGCTTTCTATATATTCCTTTGCTGATGACAGTACTCTCTGCCTTTTATATTTGTTCCCGAACTCACGTCCCTGCTCTTCAGCTGTAGATCGAGAACGGCAAAGTATGTTAAGCAGAATAAAATTTATTACTGTAAAAACATAATGCTGTCTGCTGTCATTAAAGCAAAAATTAAATAGCCAGCCATTACCCATGAATGGGATTTTAATCGTCGAAACTGAAAAACTTTCCGTTCTCGATATGTGTATCAGTAACAACGTACCTTGGAATGACCACATATTCGATATTTTCAAAAATACTGCGAAATGTCTAGATTTTCTCAAGCGATGTAAAAAATATTTTACCTCCCCCGCACAAAATTGGAGTACGATGCCCACATCTGGTCAGTTGCTCCTAAAACATCTCTGCACCTGGATTCAAAACCTAGAAATAAAACTCCTAAATTATACTCTTATCAGTCAGTCAGTTGGCACGATGTTTTGTCGCTATTTCCACCTCCATAGAAATCGCCAGTAGCATTTCGCCCCTTCAAACTTTTAACCGTCTTGCTATGAATATTCATCAGTATACTCTCAAGCCCACTTTTGGACGAACTCTAAAATATCCTGATTCGTTCCCAAACCGTACAACTCGCTTATGGAATTCCCTGCCTAACTTTTTATTTTCTGGTCATTATAACTTGCAAACATTTAAGAACAATGTACATCGGTACCTCTCTTTTCTTCCTCCATAAATTTTCTTCGCCCGCGCTGTGTACAATCATTTTAAGCGTACATAAATCCCTTGAGCGTGCAGTTATTACAAAAAAAAAAAAATAATAATACTGGTCCCGTCCAAGTATTGTATCTAGTTAATAGATGGAATGTCAATATAGTGTAATATATTTCTCTTTGGATGGAGAATGAGGGAGCATTTCTGATTTTGTAGCGATAAGCTAACGACAAATATATTGAAATACCATATCACCGACACACATCATCTGGTGGAACAAATGTACACACGACATGCATTTTCTCAGGGTCAAGTCACCAGAAAATTAAAGTATACTCGCAGTTTTACTTTAACTATAAATAGGAACGATATATCCGGAAAAATAAAAAAATTTTTTTTCTTCACTTCAGCGCAAAGAAACATAATTGATATACGAGTAAGTGATGAAACATCCTGCGAACTTCACTATGAAAGTAATAACCACATCGCGTAGCACTATATCTATAGGTGTCCGACCTACATTCATACCAAGTTGTAAATAATCGGCGCTGCTGTGGCTGCTGTGGTGTGTTGGCTGGTACTGTAAGCCCTTTATCACTCAAGTTTACTTTTTTCTATGTGGCAGTGTAAATAAATTCAGTTTGCAAACTTGAAGTCCAAGTATGTTGTATTGTATGTATTGTCTTCTTATATCTCAGTGCGTTTGCAATGACCCACTCTTCTGTTGCTCTCATCAGCTGTTGTAAAATTAATTCACAAATGCTTAATCTGAGCAACGTAACTGACATCGAAGAAACTCTGGCCGTTTTTTTCTTTCCTTTCACAACGATAAAGATGCCGGGACAAATGTCAAATACTAAAAGTCCACAATGCGATTCCTTTGTCCTATCCGTATCTTTGGATCCTTTCTTTGTCATAACACATTTAAATTCCAATCAAATGTGAAAGCACAAAATAAATCTTTAATTTGCACAAAGATAACAGCACTGAGACAGAGACTGAGTCCAGTACTCGTATTTAGGTTTCCCCAAAAGAATAAAAATCCTCTCATCGAAAGAATATAAATGTCAAAATAGATAAAGATCCAGTTGTCAAATGAAATTGATTTAAAAGTCACTGTCAACAAATTTCGATTTCTCGCACTCACTCACAGTTTACGAGTAACTGTGATGCTCTTAATAGACGTCAGACAAATAAGAACATCAGTGGCGAGGTCATAACTTGGCCAAGTCCAATGTATGTAGTTGGACCAAGTCGGATGGATATACATTTCAACTCCTCCACAATATTCCTCTATTACCATGATGGCACAACGAAGAGGGGTCTGTGTGCCAATAATAAGGCCGTAAAATATCCTTGCGCTCAGACAAAAAGCCAATAAGCAACAAATTTGGTTCGATTCATGGGCATTAGGGTGACGATGTTTTATTTTTCTATCCTCAAATCATACCTCCCTCCCATCACTCTGACAGTATGGAACTGTCACTTTTTTTAGTTTATCCTTTTGGATCGTGCAATAATGAAAGACATAAAAATGTCCTTTCGACCGGATTTACGTTTTGGCGACGTCCATTGGAATATCATTACAAGATGAAACATCAAAATTTGTCAGCAACAAACACACAATTATGTTATTCGTATACTCGTACTCGAACTCGTACTTGTACTTGAACACCCTGTCATTTATCGCGAATTAACATGGGCAAAATAAAAACAAACTATGAATGAACTGTCAAAGTAAAACTTTAAGGGTTCAATGGAACCATTGTCATAGGCAGGATTCGGAGGCAAAGTCTGCTTAAATTTTGTGCGCCGAAATGTTAATCACTTACAGGCAATGAGCATTTTAATTGAATCGAATATTTTATGGTAGCGCTTGTCGGATGACAATTTCTAAGTGATGCAGATAACTTTCGAACAATTTTAACAGTCTCAGTGTTGTGTACTCCTAATGATAATCATAGAAAGGTTTATATATTGAGAGTGGCATAGGACACGGGGTTTGAGGTGTGACACTTTAAATGGCTTTTAAGTGATATAAATGTGGGTAATCGTATCTGATGCAAACGGTAACAGGAGGCATTCTTATGTCCGCCCGTGCAATTGTTCTTTGACTGTGACGGGGTTTTATTTATGAAGTGTCACATATCTGGTGATTATGGCAAAATAATCTTATCCTATGCTTTGCTTTGGGTGAAAGATAATTGAAAAAATGTTTTATTAACGGAATAATGGTGCAGATTAAGGGGTAGAGCAGCAGATGACTACAATTATTTCAGTTACATTTGAAAGGGTATGCATAACGACCGATAAGGTAGAGATTCATAAAAGTCAAGGACTTCGTCTATCTAGGGTGAGAAATAAAAAATTTCCATTGGTCTGCTAATGGAATTGCTTAAATTGCGGCCTGTGAAATGTCTCCCCTGAAATACGGCATCCTTCCACTATTTCCCAGTTCTGTTACCAGCATCTGCGGACTAGCAGACATCCGTTTTCCTTGTCGACTTGTACCATGGGGATGTGATTAAAAATCATCTTTGCTGGAGCTTTGTCACATCAATGACGAGTATTATATCACAGAATTTGCGGTTGGATTTATTTTTTCCGGTTGCCCTTCTTACAAACCCTGAGAGTGTTTAACATCTGCTATGATTTTCTGCTTATCGTGCAGCACGTGTTTCATATAGCCGGACCAATGTAACTTTTATCTTCACACTGTTAGTTTTTAGTCCTAGTTCTTAAGTTAGTTTAAGCTTGTATTAAGCCAAATATGTAAATGAGGGCCGTAGCCCCCACTAAAATTAAATTAAATTAAAAAAATCATCTACTCGTTTCGCCTGTTCTTCAATTACCATAAAGTCATGGTAACGGCCGAAGATGTAAATATTATCTGCGTACCTTGGTAGCTGAAAAGATTTGTTGAAGAAAGTGCCTTCCATGGTTAAACTATATGTTTCAGCACTCGATTGAAGAAATCACACTGACAGTGCATGTCCTTGCCGAAGTGCGGTGGACGCTTAGAATAGTTTGCAGGAACTTCTTTCTCTAGAGTCACACTGCACAGCCGAACCAGTTTCATCAGGATTCCGTTTTTAGCTATCGCCTTGTAAAGCTCAGAACTATGAAATATATTATAAAGGCTTTGAAGTCGATAAAGAGATGGTGAATCTTGATTTGAAATTTGTTTTTTCAGGATTTGGCTTAGTGTAAAAATTTGGTCGATTGTCAATCGAAATGGAAGCCACACTGGTATGTGCCGATTAGTGTGTTGAAGACGGACTTGAGACATGCAGAGTTGAGTGTCCAGTCATCGGGTTTTCATTCAATCTGCCAATACCTGATTAATATGGCCTCTATATCTTAAAAGCTCCGCTGGTAAACCGTCAAAGTCGACAACTTTTGTTGTTCTTTAGCTTTTTGATATCTGGGTTTTTATCTTGAGGTATCTCCTCTTTACCTGGTACCCATTAATTAACTGCTGGAGATGCTACTAGAATACATTTACTATCCCCTACAATGAATAGGTTAACTGCACTGTTTTGAAGAGATACCTGACAGTTGCTTAGCTTTCGCGGGACTGTTTGATATTCTTGAGCTGGGAGGTTGCATATATCTTTCTTAGCCTATCTTCATCCGTTCTGTTTTGCGGTGTGGTGCTTGTTGTCGCCAATGCCCTTCATCAAACGAAAGGGTCTTTTTCGATATTTTCTCTTTAATAATGTCGCGATACTGGTTCCACATATTGTCGCCGTTTGTTGATGGTAAATGCACATTGAAGATTATCTCGCTTAAGAGCTAAAGCTCTTGATTTTAAGGGTAAGGCTTCGACAATTGAATTTTTTTTTGAGCGGCTTACGGTTTTTTTTTCACTGGATCTTCGAGCTCTGAATTTGTTTTGCAGATTCAGAATGTTAGATGGTCTTGAAAACCTAGTAGTACTTATTATTGGATTACAAGCTTATGAAAAACCGATTAGCCAGAAATCAACATGATTTAATTTAACTTAATTTTGGAGGGGGCGAAAGCCCCCATTTATTCGGCTTAATACAAGCTATAACTTAAAATTAAACTTAAGCTAAAACTTAAAACTAAGGTTGGTTATTGTGGTGAAGGAGAACCGATTTGAGGTAGGAAGTGGTGCGGTGGAAGTCAAAGACGCTAGGGTTTGAATTAATTTTTCGTAGCATGCGGGAGATTGGTTCGTTCGCGCCATAGGTGGTGTGGTGGGTTGGGAGATAGAAGAGACGAGAAGTACGTAGATTACGAGGGTTAGTGTTGAGGAAAATAGAATTATAAAGGGACGTGCATTCAACCTGACCTGAAAGAAGTCGATGAATGAAGAGAAAGTCGGCTGCATCTCTGCGTTCCTCAAGGGTGTTTAGGTTAATAAGGTTGAGAGTGTTTTGATAGCGGGGCAGAGTAAAAGAATCATTCCAGGGCAAACCTCGAAGAGCGAATCGAAGAAAACGGCGCTGGATGCTTTTGATTCTCGAGATATGAACGCGATGATATGGGGACCATACTTGACTGGCGTACTCTAGGAGGGGACGAACAAAGGTAATATAGAGGGACCTGGTCACGTATGGGTTGGTGAATTCTTTGGACCATCGTTTTACAAAACCTAGTGCAGAGTTGGCTTTAAGGATTATCCCATCCATATGCAAACGGAAGTTAAGCTCCCTATCACACAAAATGCCGAAGTCGCGAAGAGATTCAACGGAGGAGATAGGTTGGTTGTGGAGAAGGTAGAATCGGGGAGGAGGTTTGAGCCGCTTATGTGAAAAGGTGATGGATTGGCATTTGGTGATATTAATTTCCAAAAAATTTTTGAGGCACCATATCGAAAAACTATCAAGGCCTTGTTGAAGAAGGAAGGAGTCATGGGGAGAGGAAATGGTTTTAAAAAATTTGGTATCGTCGGCGTAAAGGGAGACGGACGAGTATTTGATGATCCCATCGAGATCATTTATGGTTAATATAAAGAGAAGGGGGCCGAGATGGCTACCTTGAGGAACTCCAGAGGTGGCCAAAAATGGAGCGGAGTGGGCTGACCTAAAACGAACACTGTAAAAACGGTTTTCGAGGTAAGAGGATATCGATTTAAACAGTATGGGTTCAAAGCCGAAGGCAGATAATTTGAAGAGTATTAATCGATGAGAGATTTTATGGAAGGCTTTGCTAAAATCGGTTGCAACTACATCGACTTCGTTGCCGTTCTCTAGGGCAGAGATGGCAAAGGATACGAATTCAACGAGATTTGTGGTGGTTGACCTACCCTTTAGGAAGCCATGTTGTCTAGGGGAAATAAGTGATTTGCATTGGAAACTTAGAGCTTCATACAAAATACTTTCGAGGAGTTTGGGTATATGGGAGAGTTTAGCGATTGGACGATTTTTGTTATTTCGTTCTTTGATCCCTTTTTGTGGATCGGGGTTATAAAGGAGGTTTTCCAAACCTGAGGAAATTCTCCTTGTGAAAGGGATAGACGAAAGAGATCAGAAAGGGCAAGGGAAAGAGACGAAGAACATTTTTTAAAAAATACGGCAGGGAGGCCATCTGGACCGGGTGTAAATTCGTCATTGAGTTGGTGTAATTTATATTCGATATAGGAGGGGTCCAAAATGTGAGAGAGAAGTGGGCCGTTGGAGAAGTTCAGTAGGTAACGAAAATAGGAGGGATCTGGTACAAAGGAGTCGTTGGCGAAGGATTGTTTAAAGAAGCTGGCAAATAGGTTGGCAATGGTGAGTGGATCGGTTGATGACTTGTTGTTGAAAGAGAGGGAAGGAGGGTAACCATCGGACTTTCTTTTGTAGTTAACAAATTGGTAAAAGGACTTAGGGTCATTTATAAGGTTGACTTGCGCATTGTTATGGTAACGTTGGTAAAGGGAGTCGTAAAGTTCGGTGAAATGAAGATAAGCACCAAGATAGTTGGAATAGTCGGACAACGATCTGGTACTCAGGAAAACAGCCTATAACTTGTTTCTCTTGTTTCGTAAGGAACGAAGCTTGCGATTATACCAGGAAGGACTAGTAGATGATGTTTTTAAGCGGGAAAATGGAACGTAAAGGCTGAAAGAATTAAATATTTCTTTATAAAAAATGGATAAGATATCATTTACGCTTAGGTTGTGAAAGTTAAAGGGGGATCTGCTAAGATAGTCACTGATTTTGTGAAAGTTTGCTTTATGAAAGTCGTAGGATGAGAGAGTTGTGGGAGGAGTGGACTGGAAAGAAGAGTTATGAAAAAATGAAAGTAGGAGGGGGGGGGGGGTGGTAGTTGTCGATTGTAGAGACAGATAGGGGACAAAGTGAGACTGAGGAGTTAATTGAATCTGTTGTGAAAATAAGGTCCAATTGCCTGCTCATATAGTTGGATACACCACTGACTTGGCATAGACTTGAGTCTGTTAAGCGATCTAAGAAGAGACATTCCTTAGCTGAGTTGGCATTTGAGGCAATGAAGAACGATTGATCGTCTGATGGAATCCACTGTAGCTGAGGATGATTAAAGTCGCCGGAAACCAAGATATCGTCAGTAGAGTCAGACAGGTCAATTAAATAGTCGATCGCATCGACAACAAGCTGGTAAGAATCGGTAGGTTGAGCTGGCAGGATGTAGCAACATAAAACGTAAAGGGACTTGAAGGGGAGTGATATTTTTATAGCGACAAAGTCGACTTTAGAAGATGAAGAGATGCTAATGGGAGAAGAGTTAAGGCTGTTGTGGATCGCCAGTAAGACGCGTCGACAGGGGGAATCATCATGTGGGCGGGTAGGATCGTCGTCGCAAAAATATTAAAAGTAGGGGGGAACAATTCCTGGTTCTTTATGTCGGGAATCAAATTGGTTTCAGTCAAGGCGTACATATCAAAGGGAAGAGAATGCGATTGACGTAGGACAGCATTGGTTTTAGAGCGAAAACCTCTTACATTCTGGTAGTAAAATGTAAGAGGGATGTTGTGGGGTGGAGATGTATGGCTGGATGGTTTAAGTGCTGACGAGGAAGGCACGTTATGAACGAAAAAATTTATCGTGGCCAGCTCGCTGTAGGTGTTAGACTCGTTTAGAGTGAACGTAGTGGCCGAATGCAGCAAGGTCGTCTGCTCGTCGTCTCGTGGTAGCTGACATAAAGGTTCCTGAGACTGATAGGGTCGGTAGGGAGGCCTTCCTGCTGGATGGATACCATGACGCTGGTTTTAGTCTTCCCTTCGTAGCAGACCGAGTCCGATTTGTCGTGTAGATAGCAAGAAAGAGACGAATGTTTTCATATATCTTTCTCTCCTAAGCCTAGAGAGTGCATAGCGACTTTCTGTAGTTCCATTGGTTTGCTGTTTAACTGTGGGGGGAAAAAGAGGATCAAGAATAGGGGCAGTGGAGGAGGGAGATGGAGATTCATGGTTGGATATGGAGTTGGGCGCCGGATGAGATGTTGGGTTTAGGGTGTGGGAGTTAATAAAATTAGGGTACTTAGCTCCAGTTTGTAGGTCGAAGTTAGGAAATGAGTAGTTTGCTGGAATCGGTGGCGTAGAAGATTGAGAAGGGATAATATGGGTGGTTGAAAAATAAGCGGATTAGAGGATTGGTATGTAAAGGCTTTGTGTCGGATAAGTGATACTATCATAACTTTGCAAGGGCATTCTATCTTCTCCTCTCTGGAACTCAGTAATTAACAAACTACAGACAGTTCTCAATAAGGTAAAACTAATATTCTATGTTATACGGATGTGTCAAAGACTGATGAGACGTGCCAAATTTTAGTCTTTCCTCTTGTCGTCTTGATCACTTTAGCTTGTTTTAGCCAGAAATATTGTTATGATGATAAAATAGGTCTCGGCTTAAGAAAACTGTGATATCCGCTGAGAATATCTGCATCTTTTAAAACAGCCAAGCTGCAATCGATTACTTGGATTCAGTGCTGTTTTTTTTTGTTTTGTAAGTAACACGCGCTGCACACTGATGCACACTCATAGCGAGGGGAGTGTTATTGAAGGTTTGAAGGAATGGAATGCTGTTGGCGATTTCTTTGGAGCACTCGTGGGGGAAAAAGCGATGGAAGGAAGTGAGACACGAGAAATTTCGTTGGTGTTTGAGGGTGTCCATTGACTGAAAAATATTAGCATCACCTATGAGTTTTATCGCACGATTTTGAATCCTATCTAGCAGGTTCTCAGATGTGTGCATTGTACTCTAAATTTCGGCGGATAAATTCCTTATATATTGGGGCCAGATCAGAAGGGGGAAATACTTTCCCTTGCTTACATAATTTGAGGAAACCTAGACATTTCGCAGCGTTTTTGGCAACATCAAATATGTGGTCATTCCAACGTAAGCATACCAGCAAATTGTAAAGCTGTTGAACTGACCAAAGTCCGTGATTATACTTAAGAAAGGCTTGTTTGAACTTTTTTCGGTTTTCTTCAGCCGGATTTGTCTTGTAGGACCGAAAGAAACATTTCTCTAACAACCTCTTTACAGCTCGAGTCGTAGCACTCGCTCATATCAGCAGCGGTGGTAGAGTTTAGTAAGCTATATCACTACGCACGTAATTGGTGAAACCGCTGTGAGAGAAGAATAGTGGCACTAGTCTGTAGCCAGCATCTTCAGATCAGAGTGATCTGACAAGTTCGGTACGTGAACGTACGCAGGAAAGTGATTACTTTTTAGCCCGCCTATATTAGCTCGTACAGAAGCATTCCCGAAGCACTCTGAACTACCTTAAATAATCAGAATTGTCAGGATACATCCAGCTGTTCCAAGCGGTGTTGTGAAGAGTGAGACAATAGATGATGTGGATGTTTGCTGTCAATTACTGTCATTTACTGAATTCAATGAGATTAATCTTTTAGATGTCATACAATCTTTAGCAATTTTATTCATGGAGTCGTTTACGACGCAACAACGGTTTTTTGTTGTTCAATTTTATTATTAAAATAGGTAATCTGTAAAAGTAACATTTCGTAAAAATCGTGAATTTTTCGGCCAAACTCCAAATCACCATGCTCGGCCAGCACGTACACGCCAAAACATCACTACTGGGAGCAAAAGTGTTCAAAACCAGAAAAGCACCTCAATTCGTCGCTGAAGTCAACAACTGGGCCTCACTAATGGCACTTTATGGCGAATTTTAAAAATTGATCTTCATTTGCAAGTCTACAAAATCAAAATTACATAACAATTGAAGCCTTTGGACCATCTACGACGTCATCGATTTGTTAACAAGATGTTGGATAGCCAGAAGAATTTGTCATCGAATTTGGTCTTTTCCGATGAAGCCCATTTTCGGATAGATGGGTAAGTAACTAAACACAATTGTAGGTTCTGGGGAACAATGCATTCTACAAAAATCAATGTAGAACGCGGATTATGGGTTTGTTGGCATCTTTGGCGGTACTTCTTCTAAGACGAGGTTGGAGAGACAGTTACAGTAAATGGTTTCAACAGGATGGTGCTAGCGCCCAAACAAGCCATTCAATCAATTTATTATGAAAGAAATTCGAAGATCAAGATCATGCGTTTTGACACCTTTAGACTTCTTCCTGTGGGGTTATTTGAAGGATAAAGTCTATAGCAATAACCTAGCAACAATTCAGGATCTCAAACATAACATACAAACTGAAATTGTGTCCATTGACCGGCTTATTCTTCAAAGAGTCATCGATAATTTTGATCTTGGGATGGTCAGTTACAACAGAAGCCATTGTAGTTACATGAAGGATATTGTGTTTCATTCATTATTGCCATAGATCAAACTTTATTAGTCAATGGAATTCTATATTGGATAAGCAGCTGGCTTATTCCAGAAGACCTAAGACTTTACATATCCCCAGACCAAAAAGTCCAAAGTGATATTGCTCAATCTAGGCGGCAAATTTATCGTAGCAAAACGTGAAATTAAGTGCTCACCAAAATGATTTATCAACAAGTCCATTGTTTCACGCGCTGTATGGTTCGTAACGCCGTCTTGTTGAAACCAGAGCTCACCAAGACCATGTGCTTGACTTTCTGGAAGCACATAGTCCGTAAACGTGGCACTATAACGGTTACCGTTGACGGTAATATTCTGATTTGCCTCATTTTTGAAAAAATATAGACCAATGACTCCACCAGACCATAAAACACACCATAGGGTCGTTTTTAACAGATGTAATAGTAGCTCTTGGTACTCTTCGGGTTGCTCATCAGCCCAAATATGGCAGTTTTGTTTATTAACGCATCCATCATTGAACATCGATAAAACACCGGATTTTCATTGAGTTTTCCCAGAGCCCATTCACTGAAAATAAGACGCAAATTCAAGTCGCCTGGCTTGAATTCTTGCACACGTTGAATTTTCTACGCTTTTAGATCGAGATCCTTACGTAAAATACGCCAAGTTGTCGAATATGCCCAATTAAGCTGCTGAGAAAGACGACGAATCGATTTGTTACGGTCTTTGCGTACACTCTCAGCTACAGCTGCTATAGTCTCTTCACTACGTACTGGATGTGGTCTAATAGTTCGAGTACATATCATCCACTAATGTAAACTGGGCTCAAATTTGTGAATGGTATTGGCAATAGTGGTTTCAGTTAGTCTAAAAAAATATGAAAAACATTTCTCACATAACGCTGAGAGGAGACGCTGTTGTAGTGTGAGTCCTTCCTTGAATAGTTGCCAAAAGATACTGAACAAAAGTGATGCAGCAATTTGATAGGTGTCACGCGTAAAGGCCTATTGAAAATTAATCCTCACAATGAATCACCCTATATATGTTTTGCAATATTTAAATATCCATATGCTGCTTCCTTTAAGAAATGTTTGGTCAAATTAAAGAAACCCCAAAGGACTTCTTCAGCATAAAGTCGGAAAAAGATTTAAGAATACTATTATTTAAGGGGTTATACGCCGTTGCAAGGTATTTTATTTTACAAAAACAAAAAGTATAGATACATTATTTGGCAACTTCTAAGTTCATAATGGCAATAATGTGTAAATGGTGTTCTTCTGCAGACAATCTGCTGAAGGTCTTCCAAAAAAAGGTCTTCAGCGGTGATCATGGACTCTCCGCTTTAGTTCATCTGAAATGAAAAAAACCCGAAAGATGCTTTGAGTGAATAGATACATAAGACTAGGTATTGATCGAAAAAATAATCGAAATATTGATTTTTGACATAATGGCGGTTTCGTAAAAAAATACGAATATTCTATCAGAATTGCCATGTAAAATTGCTTAAAAAATAGAAATAATCATCCAAAGTCTTTCTCCTTCGACTAACACCTGAGGAATATATCTGAGAAGGTTGTGTTAAGATTTCAGAGCAATCGGTTGAGTCGTGTTTTAGAAATCTTGATCACAGCCATCGAAAACATATGGAATGGTAGTTTTAAGTTTGGGATGAAGTTTACACATAGTCCAAGACGTCCTAACAAATATGCGTATATCTCGAAAAGTACTTACCGGATCGATTTAAAATTGTCAGGGTATATACGAGTAGTCTGTATATATACATAGTATATAGTAGTAGATATATGAACATTACGAAAATACAAAAAAAAAAAAAAAATTGATTTTTTGAAAATTCTAACAGCTTATAACCCCTTAAAGTTACGTTTCGATAATTAAATCCTATTTCTTCAAGGGAATGGGAGATACAGGGTGTCAAGTTTAGCAGTATAACCTTTTAAGGACATATTCCTGAAGTTCTGCCGAACAAAAAAAGTGTATGGCAGGTGGGGGTCTATTCTCACTACATTTCAAGTTACAGCTCCTCAAATGGGTGACCTCCAATTTGGAGGTGTAATCACTTTAAGAGTTATAACTTCTAAACTAGTACAGATCCAAAAATAGTTTTAGACATTTCGAAAAGATAATTTAGTACTGCATACAAGTTTTAAATGCTTTGGGTAGATCTGTGCAGTAGAAAAAATGTGGTGGCTCGTTAAACTTAAAATTATGAAAATTTGCGGTTCCATTTTTTTTACTTAAAGTGCATTTTTCTGAAATTTTACGAAATTGTTATCTTTGCAAAATTTTCTAAAAATTATTTTTAGAAATTTTTTTACGTACTGTCAAGAGGTTATGTAGTAAAAGCCATTGCCATACAATTATAAATACATTCGGTGGAGCTTCAGGAATATGCACTTAAACAATTATACTGCTAAACTGGGACACCCTGTATATTTTTGTGTTCCCTTCATTCCACATATGGTAGATCAAAGAACTTCGTTTCTTAGGAAATTAATTATCCACGACTGCCATTTGACTACCCGTCTTTCCCATACTTTTCTTCCTCGTCGTGAATACGTTTGTATGTGGGCCCATGCGAAAATCAGAAGATGGAGCATCTCCAAGTACATTACTTTGCAAATGTATTGTGATTCAGTTGTACTAATTCCTGATAAGTCCGTACTTCCTGAAGGTCACTTGCACGAGTAGAAAATAAGATTTTAGTGAAGAAAAAGACACGTGATACTCTTACAAATGCCAGTTTTTAAGAGCTCAAGTTCAAGTTCAAGGAGTAAATAATTAATTTGATGATATTTATACGAGTACGTTACATATTCTGTAAAGGAATTTACTGGGAACTGACCATTGACCATACTGGCATCAATAAAAGGAGGAAGTCATTGATTTAGTATTTTTATTGCAACACGTAGTTGCTTTTATGGTGTATGAACTAAATAGCCGTAGTTTCTGTAATCTTTGGTTATCGTATTGTATACTATTGTATCTTATGGTCAGTAAATTGTTACTGACAGGAAAAGAATTGTATTGGTAGATGATAGATCAATTGATTTATAATGTAATTAGATAAGATAAAAATATTTTTGTAAGTTGCAAGATGCTGTTGGTCTGAAATTTATTCAAAGTCGCAAAGTTCTGTCGAAAGATCATTGTGTAGAAGAACGAGATTGAGAAAGCAACATTGCAAGTTTGCAGGATATAGCATATATCATAGGATAAACCAATAGCATTGCCACAAAATAATCTGTATCTCCCTGTTACGGTGGAAGCTACTACAATTATATAGATTAGTGTCAAAGATCTGTGGAAATGGTGTTAAAATAACATGGGAGGTGACATAGCTGATATTATTTTTATTTATTTATTTATTTATTTTTTACGTTCCTTTTAGAAAGATATCTGAGTTTTTCGTTGAAAGGTAAGTAAAGGCGTCAAGTAAAGCCTTATTCAAGCGCAGGCCGGAACCTTATGCTTATAGTCCTGCGCGGTGTCGTCAAGTATGCTTCCCATACTTAGGTGCCAAGAAAAAGTGTTGCACAGTTAGCTGTCTGTTACCTCAAGGTAGACACATTGGTCCCTTGTTATTTGTTCTGACTAATAATGATGTTGATTGCATGATTTAAAATTCATAGATATCTGTTTACGCAGATGATATACGACAGTCCACAGACAGCCTACCACTACAGGAAGACAGATTTTGTATTTGACGTCAAAAAGTCTCAGGCTATAACAAATAGATACCTGTAAGTGCCTTCTTACTTCACCTCGCTGCTATTTGATCTTTAATTTGCCTGTTTCCCTAGTGTGTGAGTTGCGTAAAACTTGTGCGCTCAAGGGGTTAAGATATCCCTAAAATGTTTGCACACAGGGAGGAAAGAAAGATAGGTACCGATGTATGTTGCTTTTAAATGTCTGAATGTTACAATGACTATGTAATGGAGAGCTCGGTAGGACATTACACAAGCGAGTTGTTCTGATGAGCATTCATAGCGAAACGAGTGTTAAGTTTGAAGGTTTGAAGGGAGATGCTTATGGAGATTTCTATGAAGTAGCGATGTAAAAAAGTGAGACACGAGACATTTTGTCAACTGACTGACTGATTTAAGTATCAACTACGAGTTTTATTGCAATGTTTTGAATTCTTTCTGACCAATTTTGTGCGGATTAATGACTTATAAGGGGTGATTCATCGTGAGGTTTGATTTTCAATAGGCATTTTTTGACAGATAACTGCTTTGTTATTTTTGTTCAGTATCGTTTGGCAAATCATCATGGAAAGACTCACATTACAACAGCGTCTCCAAATTGTTCAACTGTATTACGAAAATCAACGTTCTGTGAGAAATGTTTTTCGTGCGCTTCGCGGAACTTACGGTGCGCGTAATCGACCTACTGAAACCACTATTGCCAATACCATTCGCAAATTTGAGGCCAAGTTTACATTAATAGATGATACTCGACTGGTTAGACCATAACCAGCATGTAGTGTAGAGAATATAGAAGCTATAGTTGATAGTGTACGCGAAGGCCGTGACGAATCGATTCGTTGTCGATTTTAGCAGCTTGGTTTGGCGTATTCGATAGCTTGGCGTATTTTACGTAAGGATCTCGATCTAAAAGCGTACAAAATTCAGCTTGTGCAAGAATTGAAGCAAGGCGACTTGAATTTGCGTCTTATTTTCACTGAATGAGCTCTGGAAAAACTCAATGAAAATCCGGTGTTTTATCGTGAAATTTTGTTCAGTGATGAAGCCCATTTCTGGCTCAATGGATACATTAATAATCAAAATTGCCGTATTTGGGCTGATGTGCAACCCGAAGACTTCCAAGAGCTAGGATTAAATCCATTAAAAACAACGGTATGGTGTAGTTTATGGGTTGGTGGAATCATTGGTCCATATTTCTTCAAAAATGAGGCAAATCAGAATGTTACCGTCAATGGTAACTGTTATCGCGTCATGTTAACGGACTATGTGCTTCCTGAAATCTCACGGTAAGCTCTGATTTAAACAAGACAGCGCTACGAGCCATACAGCTTGTGAAACAATGGACTTGTTGAGAAATCATTTTGGTGAGCACTTAATTTCATGTTTTGCTACGTTAAATTGGCCGCCTAGATCGTGCGATATCACACCTTTGAACTATTTTCTCTGGGGATATGTAAAGTCTTAAGTCTTCAGGAATAAGCCAGCTGCGATTGACGCCTTGGAAGCCAACATTACTCGGTTTATCTGCGAGATACCAGTTGCTATGCTCGAACGAGTCGCCCAAAATTGTACCTTCCGAATGGACCACCTCAGACGTGGTCGTGGCCATCATTTACATGATATTATTTTCAAAGGTAAATGTCATGAATTGTTCTTTTAACCGTTCTTTTAACTTTAATAAAAATGTTAAGTTCACTTTCAAATTTATGTTTTATTTTATTTATTTTTAAATCAAAACTCGCGATGAATCACCCTATATATTGAGGCCTGATCAGGTGGGGAAAAATATTTCTTACATATTACATCAAATATGTGGTCATTCCAGTGTAGGTTATCATTGATACACATACCGAGAACTGCAAGTTTTTCGGTTTGGATAATGGCTGGGTGTTTGGATTTTGCTTTAACGACTGCAGACAGCATTGTACTTTGGAAGCATTAAATTTAACTCTTTTGGTAGTTTCTCAATTGGGTATACTGTTAATAAATAAATTTAAATAAGTACTTTGGCGCGAAAGCCCGATGTGGTCCAAGGCCTAGCTTCTCGAACTCAGTGGTGTTTTTCTCATTTTGTGAATTTTTACACTCGTGAGCAGGGCCTACTGTTTATTGCCGGTTTCGAACGGCTCTCCTGAGAAGCTTTTTTCATAGGCAGAATTTGACTTTCGGAGATTTGCCATTGCCCGCCGAAAAAGTGATGAAGATTTTATGAAAAATAATATGTATATTGTGCATGTATGCTGTTAATATCGGAATTTAATGAGGTTAATATACGCTTCCGTTCCCGTTCTTCAGCTGAATAAAAAGGACATGAGTCCGGGAAAGAATATGAAAAGCAGAAAGTACTGTCTTCAACAAAGGAATATGTTGGACTTGAAGTAGCAGATAAGATATCATTGAAGAAAATTAAAAAGAGTGTCGGAGGCAAAATGCAACCATGTGGTACACTAGCATTTATTTTATGAATATCAGACTTAAAACGTTCTGAAAAATAGTTTCTAATCCATTGAAGAAGAGAGTCGTTGATCTCAAATGCATGCATTTTCGACAAAAGAATGTGATGTCAAACTCTGTCGAATTTCTTAGAAATATCAAGTGCAACTACAATATCTTGCTTTCGCCAGATTAATGCTCACTCACTTTTTAGTGAGACATGCCATCAAATTACCAGTGGACCTTACTGTTGGTCATTGAAAAGTTTTCGTATTTTGATTATCATATTTCATGAGCGTTTCCATGACCTTTTAAAGAAAGGATGTAAGTGCAATGAGTTTGTAAGAGGAGAGAGAAGAAAAATCGCCTTTTTTAGGTACGGGCTGCACAAATGCTGTCTCTCATCTGCTCGGAAGGAGTTCTAAAGAGCAGAATCAGTGAAAAAGCTTACGCAGTAGTTTTGCGAGCGTGGAAAAACAACTCTTCAAAAGAAGGAAGATATATCATCTGGAGAAGCGGATTTGTGTATCCGCTGTGTATGTAGCTCTTCCTACGTCATATTGAAGATAGGGGGAGATAAGGCACAATCTACAAGAGGTGAGCAGGCCGCAAAGTGTGATATAAGCAGATTGGCCTTGTCCGTATAGCAGACAGCTGGAATGTCGTTGTAAATGAGCATTGGGATGGAATGTGAGGCAGAATTTCTAATATTTTTGACAAACGACCAAAATCTTTGACTACCTTTAGGAAATTGTATTGTAGTATTTTTTGCTTTAGTTTTTGGTCGTAAAGGAATTCCGTACACTTAGGTGCAAGGTTGCAGTTATTTCTGGCTCGTTTGATTTTTTTTTTCGGGTTTCCTCTGTAGGTTCGGTCTTGTAAAATCAAAAAATCATTTCTTTGAACCTGATAGCCTCGTTACAGCTCGAGTCGTACCATGAATTTTCTTTTGGTTTTATACTTTTCATCCAATGAGGGAAAAGGCATTTCACTTTCAAAGAGAGTAGTGTTTGTGATCATGTCAGCAGAAGTATCTACGTCGTTATCGAGGAAACATAACGATTAGTTATCTATGATAAGGAACTCAATTTCTGTTCTCACATTGATAATATGATAAAAAGATCAGGTCTGCCTTTGGGTTCATCAAGCACTGGTCTTGGGTGTTTTCCAGTTCTTGTGTTACCAAACCTCTTAACATAGCCTTTGTTAGGCCTCGTTTTGAATATGCAAATCAAGCTTGGTCACCCTACTACAAAACTTACATCCTCCGTATAGAAGCTATTCAACGCTGCTTTTTACAATTTGTTTTACGTGAACTTTTTGGGGATCAAATCCAAAATTTATGACCGTACACATATCAGCTGAAACTTATAAATCTACAACCCTTTCTTTACGGCGAAAAGTTGCCGATATTCTCTTTATTCATCAGATCTAAGTTGATAATATTCATTGTCCTTATTTACTCCAATTTATTTCTTTTAACACCAACCCATGCAATCTTAGGTCTGTGTCACTTGAACCAATATCTAGAATGCTTCGTGAAACTATCGATATTCCACCTCTTTTCGACCACCTCCCCAGCAAACTATCCCTCAAAAACATACTCCTTTTCTTCTATGCCTCACCTCCTACTTTCTTTCGCCGCTCAAACCCTTTAGTTTTTAGCTTTAGTTTTAAGCGAAATTGTTAGTTTTAAGAATATGCTTTCAATAACTTTAATAAATCTGTCCTGGGCTAACTCGAGCCTTAAATCGAATCGAAATCAAATCAAATCACTAAACTACACTTCCAGCATGCTTTAAGATGTCACTGACCTTGGTTTCACAAAACCGACTGAGTTGGAATTCAAAAATATTTTCCACATATTGAAAATAATTCATGTCACTTACATGCGAAGATAAATTCTCCAGTTTCTTTAAAATTGCTCGCCGTTAGAATATAGAGTCCTTCGACATACTTAATCCGTACTTGTGAGGACATTTTAAAACATAAATAAGCACGAAATGCTTACCACAAGGCACCAAAATATACAAACACCAACATAACCTCCAACAAAATGACATTTGAAGGAGCCAAGAGGCAATTGAAAATAACTCACGAGTCCCTAAGCTGATCTCTAGCAAAATTGAATCCGTTGCTGTAAATTGTCCCCAATTTGTCCTTTTAGTCATCCTACAAAGGATTAACTTGAATATTTCAAAAAAAAAAAAAAAAATGAAGTACTCCCAATTTTGAAATACAAAATTACCCAATTGCAAATTCCTGGGCACAATTTGAGGGTACCTATCGTTTCGGGAAGGAAAGGACATTAATTCGGTCGACCAACAGGTCGACTCGTATTTAAGAAACCCAAGGACAATTTCTCGTAATATCAGAGTTTATTGAACGCGTCTGCAGTAAGTCGGAACAATGACTTCAATTACAGACGCCATAGTAACATTAACATAATGTGATTCCTTGAATTCATTCCTCTTCTCCCTATAAAGGACTAATGCTGTAGATTGCAATCACATGTCAAAGTACAGAGTAAGCAGAATGAAGGCTAAGGAAAAATTGAGTTCTTATACTGTCGACAGGAAGATAGGCGTTCATACATATATTTCAGAACTCTTATCCATTTTATCGTTTTTGTTCTGGTTCTTAGGCCAGCTTAATGGTATCAGATGACCTGACATTTCCTTCATCTAATTCCGCTGTCACTTTGCTTTTAGTTGAAGTTTCTTGGCAGTTCGTGATGCTAGTTTTTTCAGAGCTGCGCTCGTGTAATCGATAGTTATGTCCTGCTTTTCGTCCGAAATTCCTTTGCCGGAACGACTCCCATTTAGGGTTACAATTGCATTTGACGAAGCAATTAAATTTGGAGGTGAACTAGCTGTGGTTGACAAAAAAGAAAGAGGTTAATGGAACAAGTGTGCTTAGGATACGGACAAGCACGTAGGTGAATAGTATGCATAGTACATATCAAAAGTCTATTGAATGTGGCGTTAGTTTTTTTTTTTTTTTTTGTTAAAGCTAATGCAATCTGATGTAATATCAGACGAAAACACACAGACAACTGAATGAATTTTTCCTTTGTGAACAAATGCAATTCCACAGAATTAAATTCACCAAAAGTCTGAGTGTTCTATGTGGGACACAGACAAAGGAATTCTTAGGAGCTGGCCACCTGGATGTTGGGTGTACATATACGTATGTATGGGAACGCATTTTCACAGAGTGACAATTCCAAGAATGTCAGAAGATTAAATGCTTGCTGACTTTGTTACTTACAAGACTTTGCTCACCCCAATAGTGCTTTGAGGATTTGAGGACCCATACTAAGGAAGAAGAGAACAAAAAAGTTTTCTATTTACTAAAGCAAGTTGGCTGAGCTTTAGTTTTATTCTACTTTGAGCTACCCCTATCATTGATTGGGGATCTTTTTTATCTGGAGTAAACAATTAATGAATTCTAGCCATTGCAATGGTTGAATTGGAAACTATTCTATCAAGTCATTGTTACTCGTGTTTAATGGGTCGCAAACGTCATTAATGTAATAGTCAACCAAAGTTTTCTCTCTTAAAATTGGCAGTGGAGGATAAGTTTAATTGGTAAAACTGGTCTGGTCTCCACATCTACAAATGCGTTTAAGAATGCGTCCATACTTCTGGCAGATCTCCCTAGCAAGCAATAACTATTCCAATTCATTTCTAATGTTAGGCTTCATTTGCAGTAACGTAAGACAGTTACTTAAGTGTTTTTACCAACCGTACTCTCAATCAAAGGTTGCGCATCTTATGTTGAATATTGTATATCGGACCTATTACCACCTTGATCAAGAAGTTACCTAGGGCGTCACCGTGTGGCGCACCCATTTTTCCGATTTGAGTTCTATTTTTCTTTTTTTGTTAAGTTGGTACATCTGTTGTTGACATTCCCTCGAAATCTTAGCGTCATAGCTTGACATTTGCAAAAGTTACAAGCAAGAGTACATCTATCTTTGTGTGTGTTGGCGATTTTTTACAATTTTAGAAATAGATTTAAATTTGCAACAACGAGCTTGTATTAAATTTTGCGTAAAAAACGGATTTAACTGTGCGCGAAAGTTGGAAATGTGGGAAAAGTGTTTCGGCAACGATTCTCTAAAGAAAATGGCCGTTTACCAGTGACACGAGAGTTTCAAAAGCGGTCGTGGGTCAATTGAAGATAATGAACTCAGTGGCAGACCATCGACATCGAAAACCGACGAAAACATTGATGAAGTAAAAGAAATGTTCGTCAATAACCTCAAATTAACCATCAGAGAGATAGCGGAGGACTTGAACATTGCCTATAGATCCGTTCAAGACATTTTGGTTAATGATTTGGGTTTCCGTCGTGTAGCAGCAAAATTGGTCCAAAAAAACCTCAATTTCATGCAAAAAAGAGACCGTGTTGACGTCGCAAAAGAGATGATTTGCGAGGCTGAATCCGATCCCACCTTCATCAATAGATTCATTACAAAGAAGGCAATGCTCACGGTTTTCATGGATTACAACTGTGTAGTGCATCATGAATTTTTGCCAGAAGACCAGACAGTAAGCAAAGAGTATTTTTGGGCATTATGAGACATTTGCGTGAAGCAATTCGCCGAAAGAGACCAGAATTGTGGACAGAAAACTCGTGGATTTTGCACCATGATAACGCACCGTCGAACACTGCCATCATTATTCGTAATTTTTTGACGAAAAATGCAACAAATACCATCCAACAGCAACCGAATTCACCTGATTTAGCTCCTTGTGACTTCTTTCTGTTCAATAGAGTTAAAAAACTACTGGAACGCGTTTCAGCAGAAGAGAGGAAGTAATGGAAAAATCGCTGATAGACATACCGAAAACCGAATATAAAAAATGTTTCGAGGATTGGATCAAGCGCTGGCATAAGTGTGTTGCAGTCGGTGGGGATTACTTTGAAGGGGACAATATAGATTTAGATAAATAAATCTGTATTTTAAATTTTCTGAATAAACTTTTTATCATCATCTATTCGCGAACGTTTCGCAGATTTCTTGTAACAGTTGGTGTGACTTTACAAGTACTGCATCCATAAAGAAGCACGGGTTCTACATTGGAGCGGAATAGAGTTGTTTCTTCATATTTTGGACAGCATTCCGAACACAACCTTTGCTTTCCCAATTTGGTTGATTATATCTAGTTCGGTCCCGCCATCAGGGAGTACCAAGATATTGAAAATTCTCTACCATCTCTACCGGTTGTCCAGAAATCTTTACTTGGTTAGATGAAAAAGTTACAATGCTGATCCTTTTTGTTTTTGCCGTTTTGATCTTAAGCCCATTTGATGGAAATCCATGACCCTATGAGAGAGTAAGCATATGTCATGTTGTTCTGGTAGTCCAGATGTTTGAGGCGTGATTGCACTTATCACCAACAGGAACAGTATTTGTGACAATATGCACCCCTGACTAACCCCCCTTAGGATTTCAATCTCCTCTGACAGCCTTCCTACACGCAGAATGTGACATTTGGATCTATCATATGTAGCCTTGATAATAGCAATTAATTTATCCGGGATGCACCTACTGCGCAAAGCAAGCCGGATAAATTCCCTATAGACACTGTTGACTGTCGTTTTTAAAGTCGATAAACACCAGGTGAAGTGGTGACTGTTCGATGATGATCCGCAAGGTGTTGATGTGGTCCACATAGGAAGATCCAGTGCGTAATCTTGCTTGTTTGGAGTCGAGTGTATCTAGGAGGTTGTCTTTTATTCGCCAAAGAATGATTTATAGCATTACCCTGGCTACTGCAGGCAGCACCCAAAATTCTTTCTAGTTCTCGTACTGCGTGAGGTCTCCTTTCTTTAAGAACTTGACAATCTTTGTCCACTCTTCAGTAAAATTCTCTGTTAACAAGCTCTCTCAATGAGTGGGCGCAGAAGCTCATTCGATGTTGTTGGCGCTACTGGTAAAAGAGCTCTGTGGGAAACCGGCAAGTATAACGGCATTATTGTTCTTCAGTGCTTTGATTGCCGTAAAGATTTGTTCTCTACTAGAGGACACAGTGCGCATTCAGTAATCTGTTACTACGAGCGGATCATTTTGCGTTGGGTTCACTTCACTGGCGAAAAAGCGTTTTTAAACCACAAAAAAGTTGTCCTTATATCTTCCTTATCCGAAACTAGCAGAGATCCGTCTGTGTGTTTTACCAGGTGCTGCTTAGAGGTTTAGACACCTGTGACCTCTTTGGTTATTCTGTAGACTGTTCTACTGTCACTCCCACTAGCGGCCTCTTCTGCTTCTGTAGCCAATGCGTTGATATAGTTACGATACGGTGAATTTCTTTCATCTTCATGCGTTACGCAGACTTTAGCTCGTTTCTTCTTGCTGCTGGAGTAGCTTCGATGCGACCTTTGAGGTGTTTTGTTTCTTCGAATTTATCCCAAGTTTCTTCAGAAAGCCAAGCACTGTTTCTTTCTTGCGACCGGCCGTGATACTGATTGCTCTCAATCCTTAAGAAAGATGGTCCCCTAGTGGTTACCGAACTGCAAGATTCTTCAGTCTATTGGTATTAAACTTAGGCATTCGGGTGTTTCGTTGGAGTCTCCGAACTGCAGCTGTACGTAATCTTACGGTAGCAATTATCAGATTGAAGCCCTGGGCCATTCAAATTCTGCACCCCTTCTGTTACGAACGCCCTGGAGACTGCTTCTAAATCGCCGACTGATCGCGAAGTGATCAATTTAGTTGGAAGTTGCTTGCCTGTACTTCGACACTCAACTGACTTTGTGGCACTTCTTGTGCTCAAATATGGTCCCTCTTATTACAAGGCGGTTGGCGTTGCAACAGTTGACAAGACGCTCGCCATTGTCGTTGTGGTCGCGAACACCATGCTTTCCCATAACATGCCTGAACCCATCATTGTCATTGCCAACTTTTTCATTCAAGTCTCCCATTACCATTATGATGTCTATGCGTGGTGTACTCCACAGTTCAGTTGGGACGTAACACTGTATGATGATGGAGCGGCGTACTCTAGTCCGGAACCTGGATTTCAATATCCTATCGTCTAAAGGGTCCCCGGAGCTTTTTAGAAGTGTTTTGAAGAAAATCAATTCAACGCCGAATTCCGAATTGCTTTCAGATACCTCTCCGAAGTAGAGTAATGCAGTGTTATGAGCTAGAGAAGCAAACTTCCCCGAGCCATCTAACCATCTAACTTCACTTATGCATAAGATTTCCGTCTTATACCTCTAATTGGAAAAATCAGGCATTTTAAGGACCGCTGTCAGGAAGCGTCTTCAAATTCTAAAAACTAATTTTGTCCGGGTGCAATAGCCAAAAGTCATCAACGTGTTATAATTCCTTATCCGAGGCGTAGTGTCGGTTTCGGTAGCGGTTGTGATTTCAGTTACAAAGAATGCTAAGCTCCGTAACATATCCTAGAAATGTAAGCCTTTCGCACTTGCAATTTTAGTATATTAACGTATAGAGGAATACGCAAATAGTTGCTCGGGGACCACCATGAGGAGGTAAAACAAGCACTTCAACGTGACTGATTTTTTCGCTACTGGCCCTGACCAAGACCAGGAGTAGCGAGTGTTTTCCGTCGTCGTTCCTTACAATATGTATAATATGTATAATATGTATGTGTATATCGAACTTGGCCTCTAAATCTGAAGTTCAAACTCAAATGGCATGATGAGGAATGCCGTAATAATTGGCGAGGTTAAAACGGTGATTCTTGTGATTCAGGAAAATGATTCTAAGGTTCCAGGCTCATCAAATTTACATGACTTACTAGTACTTGTGATTGAATAACAGGAATAATTTTGTTTGTACTTTACACCAAATCATTTTACGCCACCGTGAATAGTTTGTTAAATAAATCGTCCGAGCAGCAGTCGTTGTATGTGGTAGATATTTAATTTTCGCTGCTTTGTGAGCATTCAAATGGAAATCGTCGACCTCGGCATGTAAACTAATTGTTCTACCTGAGAAGCGAAGTTGGATAGTTCTCGCCATTAAACAACCTGCCAAAGGACAGATAATATTTATATATCGTTGGCCCCGAACTACATTACTCCATACTTAGAATCCTCGCTCAGATTTTGTTTACTTGTAACATTAGATGTCGCGAGCTTTTTGTTTGCTCTCCTTTACTCCGGATTGCTGGATGCTGTTCTCTCACGAAGATAAACAGTAACTTTCTTCCGTGCAGCGCTGCTTCGTAGGTCAGTCATAAATGCGCAGATTTCTCATTTTTAAGCAAAAAAGGCTTACCGGGGGTCACCACAATGTTCAGTTTCAGACACATTCCACTTAGAAGAAAAACGGGTCCTTACACCGAAAGAACGGCGTACCATCACACCACACATTATACAAACTTTTAAAATTATTATTATTATTTTTTTTTTGTGGTGCACAATACGACCACGGCAGACTCTTAGATTAGGTGAAACGCCATTTTAATATTTTAAAGTTTTCACCGGATACCTTTCAAATTATTTTATTTTGTGCCTAATATGACCCCCGCAGACACCTAGTTTAGAAGATATAGCCATTTTAGTGTTTTGAAATTTTAACCGGCTGCAATTCAAATTTTTTATTTTTGGTGCAAAATATGACCCCCGCAGGCGCTTAGTTTAGAAGATACAGCCATTTTAGTGTTTTGAAACTTAAACCGGCTACAATTCAATTTTTTTACTTTTGGTGCAAAATATGACAACCGCAGACGCTTAGCTCAGAAGATACAGCCATTTTAGTGTTTTGAAATTTTGACCGGTGGCTTTTAATATTTTTTACTTTTGGTGCAAAATATGACCCCCGCAGACGCTTAGTTTAGAAGATACAGCCATTTTAAAGTTTTGAAATTCTAACCGGCTACAATTCAAATTTTTTATTTTTGGTGCAAAATATGACCCTCGCAGACTCTTAGTTTAGAAGATACAGCCGTTTTTAAGTTTTGAAATTTTAACCGGCTACAATTCAAATTTTTTATTTTTGGTGCAAAATATGACAACCGCAGACGCTTAGTTTAGAAAATACAGCCATTTTAGTGTTTTCAAATTTTGACCGGTGGCTTTTAAAATTTTTTACTTTTGGTGCAAAATATGACCCCCGCAGACGCTTAGTTTAGAAGATACAGCCATTTTAGTGTTTTGAAATTCAAACCGGCTACAATTCAATTTTTTTATTTTTGGTGTAAAATATGACAACCGCAGACGCTTAGTTTAGAAAATACAGCCATTTTAGTGTTTTCAAATTTTGACCGGTGGCTTTTAAAATTTTTTACATTTGGTGCAAAATATGACCCCCGCAGACGCTTAGCTTAGAAGATACAGCCATTTTAGTGTTTTGAAATTCAAACCGGCTACAATTCAAATTTTTTATTTTTGGTGCAAAATATGACAACCGCAGACGCTTAGTTTAGAAAATACAGCCATTTTAGTGTTTTGAAATTTTGGCTTTTATATTTTTTTACTTTTGGTGCAAAATATGACCCCCGCAGACGCTTAGCTTAGAAGATACAGCCATTTTAGTGTTTTGAAATTTTGACCGGTGGCTTTTAAAATTTTTTACTTTTGGTGCAAAATATGACCCCCGCAGACGCTTAGTTTAGAACATACAGTCATTTTAAAGTTTCGAAATTTTAACCGACTATATTTCAAATTTTTTATTTTTGGTGCAAAATATGACCCCCGCAGACGCTTAGTTTAGAACATACAGTCATTTTAAAGTTTTGAAATTTTAACCGACTATATTTCAAATTTTTTATTTTTGGTGCAGAATATGACCCCCGCAGACGCTTACTTTAGAAGATACAGCCATTCTAAAGTTTTGAAATTTTAACCGGCTACAATTCAAATTTTTTATTTTTGGTGCAAAATATGACAACCGCAGACGCTTAGTTTAGAAAATACAGCCATTTTAGTGTTTTCAAATTTTGGCTTTTATATTTTTTTACTTTTGGTGCAAAATATGACCCCCGCAGACGCTTAGCTTAGAAGATACAGCCATTTTAGTGTTTTGAAATTTTGACCGGTGGCTTTTAAAATTTTTTACTTTTGGTGAAAAATATGACCCCCGCAGACGCTTAGTTTAGAAGATACAGGCATTTTGAAGTTTTGAAATTTTAGCCGGCTATAATTCAAATTTTTTATTTTTGGTGCAAAATATGACCCCCGCAGACGCTTAGTTTAGGAGATACAGCCGTTTTAAAGTTTTGAAATTCTAACCGACTATATTACAAATTTTTTATTTTTGGTGCAAAATATAACCCCTGCAGATGCTTAGTTTAGAAGATACAGCCATTTTAAAGTTTTGAAATTTTAACCGACTATATTTCAAATTTTTTATTTTTGGTGCAAAATATGACCCCCGCAGACGCTTAGTTTAGAAGATACAGCCATTTTAAAGTTTTGAAATTTTAACCGGCTACAATTCAAATTTTTTATTTTTGGTGCAAAATATGACCCCCGCAGACGCTTAGTTTAGAAGATACAGCCATTTTAAAGATTTGAAATTTTGACCGACTATATTTAAAATTTTTTATTTTTGGTGCAAAAAATGAACCTAGCAAACGCTTAGTTTAGAAGTTTTTAAAGTTTTTTAAAGTTTTGAAATTTTAACCGGATATAATTCAAATTTCTTATTTTTGGTGCAGAATATGACCCCCGCAGACGTTCAGTTTAGAATATACAGCCACTTTAAAGTTTTGAAATTTTGACCGACTATATTTAAAACTTTTTATTTTTGGTGCAAAATATAACCCCTGCAGACGCTTAGTTTAGAAGATACAGCCATTTTAGTGTTTTCAAATTTTGGCTTTTAAATTTTTTTACTTTTGGTGCAAAATATGACCCCCGCAGACGCTTAGTTTAGAACATACAGTCATTTTAAAGTTTCGAAATTTTAACCGACTATATTTCAAATTTTTTATTTTTGGTGCAAAATATGACCCCCGCAGACGCTTAGTTTAGAACATACAGTCATTTTAGTGTTTTCAAATTTTGGCTTTTATATTTTTTTACTTTTGGTGCAAAATATGACCCCCGCAGACGCTTAGCTTAGAAGATACAGCCATTTTAGTGTTTTGAAATTTTGACCGGTGGCTTTTAAAATTTTTTATTTTTGGTGCAAAATATGACCCCCGCAGACGCTTAGTTTAGAACATACAGTCATTTTAAAGTTTCGAAATTTTAACCGACTATATTTCAAATTTTTTATTTTTGGTGCAAAATATGACCCCCGCAGACGCTTAGTTTAGAACATACAGTCATTTTAGTGTTTTCAAATTTTGGCTTTTATATTTTTTTACTTTTGGTGCAAAATATGACCCCCGCAGACGCTTAGCTTAGAAGATACAGCCATTTTAGTGTTTTGAAATTTTGACCGGTGGCTTTTAAAATTTTTTACTTTTGGTGCAAAATATGACCCCCGCAGACGCTTAGTTTAGAACATACAGTCATTTTAAAGTTTCGAAATTTTAACCGACTATATTTCAAATTTTTTATTTTTGGTGCAAAATATGACCCCCGCAGACGCTTAGTTTAGAACATACAGTCATTTTAAAGTTTTGAAATTTTAACCGACTATATTTCAAATTTTTTATTTTTGGTGCAGAATATGACCCCCGCAGACGCTTACTTTAGAAGATACAGCCATTCTAAAGTTTTGAAATTTTAACCGGCTACAATTCAAATTTTTTATTTTTGGTGCAAAATATGACAACCGCAGACGCTTAGTTTAGAAAATACAGCCATTTTAGTGTTTTCAAATTTTGGCTTTTATATTTTTTTACTTTTGGTGCAAAATATGACCCCCGCAGACGCTTAGCTTAGAAGATACAGCCATTTTAGTGTTTTGAAATTTTGACCGGTGGCTTTTAAAATTTTTTACTTTTGGTGAAAAATATGACCCCCGCAGACGCTTAGTTTAGAAGATACAGGCATTTTGAAGTTTTGAAATTTTAGCCGGCTATAATTCAAATTTTTTATTTTTGGTGCAAAATATGACCCCCGCAGACGCTTAGTTTAGGAGATACAGCCGTTTTAAAGTTTTGAAATTCTAACCGACTATATTACAAATTTTTTATTTTTGGTGCAAAATATAACCCCTGCAGATGCTTAGTTTAGAAGATACAGCCATTTTAAAGTTTTGAAATTTTAACCGACTATATTTCAAATTTTTTATTTTTGGTGCAAAATATGACAACCGCAGACGCTTAGAAAATACAGCCATTTTAGTGTTTTGAAATTTTGGCTTTTATATTTTTTTACTTTTGGTGCAAAATATGACCCCCGCAGACGCTTAGCTTAGAAGATACAGCCATTTTAGTGTTTTGAAATTTTGACCGGTGGCTTTTAAAATTTTTTACTTTTGGTGCAAAATATGACCCCCGCAGACGCTTAGTTTAGAACATACAGTCATTTTAAAGTTTCGAAATTTTAACCGACTATATTTCAAATTTTTTATTTTTGGTGCAAAATATGACCCCCGCAGACGCTTAGTTTAGAACATACAGTCATTTTAAAGTTTTGAAATTTTAACCGACTATATTTCAAATTTTTTATTTTTGGTGCAGAATATGACCCCCGCAGACGCTTACTTTAGAAGATACAGCCATTCTAAAGTTTTGAAATTTTAACCGGCTACAATTCAAATTTTTTATTTTTGGTGCAAAATATGACAACCGCAGACGCTTAGAAAATACAGCCATTTTAGTGTTTTGAAATTTTGGCTTTTATATTTTTTTACTTTTGGTGCAAAATATGACCCCCGCAGACGCTTAGCTTAGAAGATACAGCCATTTTAGTGTTTTGAAATTTTGACCGGTGGCTTTTAAAATTTTTTACTTTTGGTGCAAAATATGACCCCCGCAGACGCTTAGTTTAGAACATACAGTCATTTTAAAGTTTCGAAATTTTAACCGACTATATTTCAAATTTTTTATTTTTGGTGCAAAATATGACCCCCGCAGACGCTTAGTTTAGAACATACAGTCATTTTAAAGTTTTGAAATTTTAACCGACTATATTTCAAATTTTTTATTTTTGGTGCAGAATATGACCCCCGCAGACGCTTACTTTAGAAGATACAGCCATTCTAAAGTTTTGAAATTTTAACCGGCTACAATTCAAATTTTTTATTTTTGGTGCAAAATATGACAACCGCAGACGCTTAGTTTAGAAAATACAGCCATTTTAGTGTTTTCAAATTTTGGCTTTTATATTTTTTTACTTTTGGTGCAAAATATGACCCCCGCAGACGCTTAGCTTAGAAGATACAGCCATTTTAGTGTTTTGAAATTTTGACCGGTGGCTTTTAAAATTTTTTACTTTTGGTGAAAAATATGACCCCCGCAGACGCTTAGTTTAGAAGATACAGGCATTTTGAAGTTTTGAAATTTTAGCCGGCTATAATTCAAATTTTTTATTTTTGGTGCAAAATATGACCCCCGCAGACGCTTAGTTTAGGAGATACAGCCGTTTTAAAGTTTTGAAATTCTAACCGACTATATTACAAATTTTTTATTTTTGGTGCAAAATATAACCCCTGCAGATGCTTAGTTTAGAAGATACAGCCATTTTAAAGTTTTGAAATTTTAACCGACTATATTTCAAATTTTTTATTTTTGGTGCAAAATATGACAACCGCAGACGCTTAGAAAATACAGCCACTTTAAAGTTTTGAAATTTTGACCGACTATATTTAAAACTTTTTATTTTTGGTGCAAAATATAACCCCTGCAGACGCTTAGCTTAGAAGATACAGCCATTTTAGTGTTTTCAAATTTTGGCTTTTAAATTTTTTTACTTTTGGTGCAAAATATGACCCCCGCAGACGCTTAGCTTAGAAGATACAGCCATTTTAGTGTTTTAGAATTTTGACCGGTGGCTTTTAAAATTTTTTACTTTTGGTGCAAAATATGACCCCCGCAGACGCTTAGTTTAGAACATACAGTCATTTTAAAGTTTCGAAATTTTAACCGACTATATTTCAAATTTTTTATTTTTGGTGCAAAATATGACCCCCGCAGACGCTTAGTTTAGAACATACAGTCATTTTAGTGTTTTCAAATTTTGGCTTTTAAATTTTTTTACTTTTGGTGCAAAATATGACCCCCGCAGACGCTTAGCTTAGAAGATACTGCCATTTTAGTGTTTTGAAATTTTGACCGGTGGCTTTTAAAATTTTTTACTTTTGGTGCAAAATATGACCCCCGCAGACGCTTAGTTTAGAACATACAGTCATTTTAAAGTTTCGAAATTTTAACCGACTATATTTCAAATTTTTTATTTTTGGTGCAAAATATGACCCCCGCAGACGCTTAGTTTAGAACATACAGTCATTTTAAAGTTTTGAAATTTTAACCGACTATATTTCAAATTTTTTATTTTTGGTGCAGAATATGACCCCCGCAGACGCTTACTTTAGAAGATACAGCCATTCTAAAGTTTTGAAATTTTAACCGGCTACAATTCAAATTTTTTATTTTTGGTGCAAAATATGACAACCGCAGACGCTTAGTTTAGAAAATACAGCCATTTTAGTGTTTTCAAATTTTGGCTTTTATATTTTTTTACTTTTGGTGCAAAATATGACCCCCGCAGACGCTTAGCTTAGAAGATACAGCCATTTTAGTGTTTTGAAATTTTGACCGGTGGCTTTTAAAATTTTTTACTTTTGGTGAAAAATATGACCCCCGCAGACGCTTAGTTTAGAAGATACAGGCATTTTGAAGTTTTGAAATTTTAGCCGGCTATAATTCAAATTTTTTATTTTTGGTGCAAAATATGACCCCCGCAGACGCTTAGTTTAGGAGATACAGCCGTTTTAAAGTTTTGAAATTCTAACCGACTATATTACAAATTTTTTATTTTTGGTGCAAAATATAACCCCTGCAGATGCTTAGTTTAGAAGATACAGCCATTTTAAAGTTTTGAAATTTTAACCGACTATATTTCAAATTTTTTATTTTTGGTGCAAAATATGACCCCCGCAGACGCTTAGTTTAGAAGATACAGCCATTTTAAAGTTTTGAAATTTTAACCGGCTACAATTCAAATTTTTTATTTTTGGTGCAAAATATGACCCCCGCAGACGCTTAGTTTAGAAGATACAGCCATTTTAAAGATTTGAAATTTTGACCGACTATATTTAAAATTTTTTATTTTTGGTGCAAAAAATGAACCTAGCAAACGCTTAGTTTAGAAGTTTTTAAAGTTTTTTAAAGTTTTGAAATTTTAACCGGATATAATTCAAATTTCTTATTTTTGGTGCAGAATATGACCCCCGCAGACGTTCAGTTTAGAATATACAGCCACTTTAAAGTTTTGAAATTTTGACCGACTATATTTAAAACTTTTTATTTTTGGTGCAAAATATAACCCCTGCAGACGCTTAGTTTAGAAGATACAGCCATTTTAGTGTTTTCAAATTTTGGCTTTTAAATTTTTTTACTTTTGGTGCAAAATATGACCCCCGCAGACGCTTAGTTTAGAACATACAGTCATTTTAAAGTTTCGAAATTTTAACCGACTATATTTCAAATTTTTTATTTTTGGTGCAAAATATGACCCCCGCAGACGCTTAGTTTAGAACATACAGTCATTTTAGTGTTTTCAAATTTTGGCTTTTATATTTTTTTACTTTTGGTGCAAAATATGACCCCCGCAGACGCTTAGCTTAGAAGATACAGCCATTTTAGTGTTTTGAAATTTTGACCGGTGGCTTTTAAAATTTTTTACTTTTGGTGCAAAATATGACCCCCGCAGACGCTTAGTTTAGAACATACAGTCATTTTAAAGTTTCGAAATTTTAACCGACTATATTTCAAATTTTTTATTTTTGGTGCAAAATATGACCCCCGCAGACGCTTAGTTTAGAACATACAGTCATTTTAGTGTTTTCAAATTTTGGCTTTTATATTTTTTTACTTTTGGTGCAAAATATGACCCCCGCAGACGCTTAGCTTAGAAGATACAGCCATTTTAGTGTTTTGAAATTTTGACCGGTGGCTTTTAAAATTTTTTACTTTTGGTGCAAAATATGACCCCCGCAGACGCTTAGTTTAGAACATACAGTCATTTTAAAGTTTCGAAATTTTAACCGACTATATTTCAAATTTTTTATTTTTGGTGCAAAATATGACCCCCGCAGACGCTTAGTTTAGAACATACAGTCATTTTAAAGTTTTGAAATTTTAACCGACTATATTTCAAATTTTTTATTTTTGGTGCAGAATATGACCCCCGCAGACGCTTACTTTAGAAGATACAGCCATTCTAAAGTTTTGAAATTTTAACCGGCTACAATTCAAATTTTTTATTTTTGGTGCAAAATATGACAACCGCAGACGCTTAGTTTAGAAAATACAGCCATTTTAGTGTTTTCAAATTTTGGCTTTTATATTTTTTTACTTTTGGTGCAAAATATGACCCCCGCAGACGCTTAGCTTAGAAGATACAGCCATTTTAGTGTTTTGAAATTTTGACCGGTGGCTTTTAAAATTTTTTACTTTTGGTGAAAAATATGACCCCCGCAGACGCTTAGTTTAGAAGATACAGGCATTTTGAAGTTTTGAAATTTTAGCCGGCTATAATTCAAATTTTTTATTTTTGGTGCAAAATATGACCCCCGCAGACGCTTAGTTTAGGAGATACAGCCGTTTTAAAGTTTTGAAATTCTAACCGACTATATTACAAATTTTTTATTTTTGGTGCAAAATATAACCCCTGCAGATGCTTAGTTTAGAAGATACAGCCATTTTAAAGTTTTGAAATTTTAACCGACTATATTTCAAATTTTTTATTTTTGGTGCAAAATATGACAACCGCAGACGCTTAGAAAATACAGCCATTTTAGTGTTTTGAAATTTTGGCTTTTATATTTTTTTACTTTTGGTGCAAAATATGACCCCCGCAGACGCTTAGCTTAGAAGATACAGCCATTTTAGTGTTTTGAAATTTTGACCGGTGGCTTTTAAAATTTTTTACTTTTGGTGCAAAATATGACCCCCGCAGACGCTTAGTTTAGAACATACAGTCATTTTAAAGTTTCGAAATTTTAACCGACTATATTTCAAATTTTTTATTTTTGGTGCAAAATATGACCCCCGCAGACGCTTAGTTTAGAACATACAGTCATTTTAAAGTTTTGAAATTTTAACCGACTATATTTCAAATTTTTTATTTTTGGTGCAGAATATGACCCCCGCAGACGCTTACTTTAGAAGATACAGCCATTCTAAAGTTTTGAAATTTTAACCGGCTACAATTCAAATTTTTTATTTTTGGTGCAAAATATGACAACCGCAGACGCTTAGAAAATACAGCCATTTTAGTGTTTTGAAATTTTGGCTTTTATATTTTTTTACTTTTGGTGCAAAATATGACCCCCGCAGACGCTTAGCTTAGAAGATACAGCCATTTTAGTGTTTTGAAATTTTGACCGGTGGCTTTTAAAATTTTTTACTTTTGGTGCAAAATATGACCCCCGCAGACGCTTAGTTTAGAACATACAGTCATTTTAAAGTTTCGAAATTTTAACCGACTATATTTCAAATTTTTTATTTTTGGTGCAAAATATGACCCCCGCAGACGCTTAGTTTAGAACATACAGTCATTTTAAAGTTTTGAAATTTTAACCGACTATATTTCAAATTTTTTATTTTTGGTGCAGAATATGACCCCCGCAGACGCTTACTTTAGAAGATACAGCCATTCTAAAGTTTTGAAATTTTAACCGGCTACAATTCAAATTTTTTATTTTTGGTGCAAAATATGACAACCGCAGACGCTTAGTTTAGAAAATACAGCCATTTTAGTGTTTTCAAATTTTGGCTTTTATATTTTTTTACTTTTGGTGCAAAATATGACCCCCGCAGACGCTTAGCTTAGAAGATACGGCCATTTTAGTGTTTTGAAATTTTGACCGGTGGCTTTTAAAATTTTTTACTTTTGGTGAAAAATATGACCCCCGCAGACGCTTAGTTTAGAAGATACAGGCATTTTGAAGTTTTGAAATTTTAGCCGGCTATAATTCAAATTTTTTATTTTTGGTGCAAAATATGACCCCCGCAGACGCTTAGTTTAGGAGATACAGCCGTTTTAAAGTTTTGAAATTCTAACCGACTATATTACAAATTTTTTATTTTTGGTGCAAAATATAACCCCTGCAGATGCTTAGTTTAGAAGATACAGCCATTTTAAAGTTTTGAAATTTTAACCGACTATATTTCAAATTTTTTATTTTTGGTGCAAAATATGACAACCGCAGACGCTTAGAAAATACAGCCACTTTAAAGTTTTGAAATTTTGACCGACTATATTTAAAACTTTTTATTTTTGGTGCAAAATATAACCCCTGCAGACGCTTAGCTTAGAAGATACAGCCATTTTAGTGTTTTCAAATTTTGGCTTTTAAATTTTTTTACTTTTGGTGCAAAATATGACCCCCGCAGACGCTTAGCTTAGAAGATACAGCCATTTTAGTGTTTTAGAATTTTGACCGGTGGCTTTTAAAATTTTTTACTTTTGGTGCAAAATATGACCCCCGCAGACGCTTAGTTTAGAACATACAGTCATTTTAAAGTTTCGAAATTCTAACCGACTATATTTCAAATTTTTTATTTTTGGTGCAAAATATGACCCCCGCAGACGCTTAGTTTAGAACATACAGTCATTTTAGTGTTTTCAAATTTTGGCTTTTAAATTTTTTTACTTTTGGTGCAAAATATGACCCCCGCAGACGCTTAGCTTAGAAGATACTGCCATTTTAGTGTTTTGAAATTTTGACCGGTGGCTTTTAAAATTTTTTACTTTTGGTGCAAAATATGACCCCCGCAGACGCTTAGTTTAGAACATACAGTCATTTTAAAGTTTCGAAATTTTAACCGACTATATTTCAAATTTTTTATTTTTGGTGCAAAATATGACCCCCGCAGGCGCTTAGTTTAGAAGATACAGCCATTTTAGTGTTTTGAAATTCAAACCGGCTACAATTCAATTTTTTTATTTTTGGTGCAAAATATGACCCCCGCAGGCGCTTAGTTTAGAAGATACAGCCATTTTAGTGTTTTGAAATTCAAACCGGCTACAATTCAATTTTTTTATTTTTGGTGCAAAATATGACCCCCGCAGGCGCTTAGTTTAGAAGATACAGCCATTTTAGTGTTTTGAAATTCAAACCGGCTACAATTCAATTTTTTTATTTTTGGTGCAAAATATGACCCCCGCAGACGCTTAGTTTAGAAGATACAGCCATTTTAAAGATTTGAAATTTTAGCCGACTATAATTCAAATTTTTTATTTTTGGTGCAAAATATGACCCCCGCGGACGCTTAGTTTAGGAGATACAGCCGTTTTAAAGTTTTGAAACTGTAACCGACTATATTTCAAATTTTTTATTTTTGGTGCAAAAAATGAACCTAGCAAACGCTTAGTTTAGAAGTTTTTAAAGTTTTTTAAAGTTTTGAAATTTTAACCGGATATAATTCAAATTTCTTATTTTTGGTGCAGAATATGACCCCCGCAGACGTTCAGTTTAGAATATACAGCCACTTTAAAGTTTTGAAATTTTGACCGACTATATTTAAAACTTTTTATTTTTGGTGCAAAATATAACCCCTGCAGACGCTTAGCTTAGAAGATACAGCCATTTTAGTGTTTTCAAATTTTGGCTTTTAAATTTTTTTACTTTTGGTGCAAAATATGACCCCCGCAGACGCTTAGCTTAGAAGATACAGCCATTTTAGTGTTTTGGAATTTTGACCGGTGGCTTTTAAAATTTTTTACTTTTGGTGCAAAATATGACCCCCGCAGACGCTTAGTTTAGAACATACAGTCATTTTAAAGTTTCGAAATTTTAACCGACTATATTTCAAATTTTTTATTTTTGGTGCAAAATATGACCCCCGCAGACGCTTAGTTTAGAACATACAGTCATTTTAGTGTTTTCAAATTTTGGCTTTTAAATTTTTTTACTTTTGGTGCAAAATATGACCCCCGCAGACGCTTAGCTTAGAAGATACAGCCATTTTAGTGTTTTGAAATTCAAACCGGCTACAATTCAATTTTTTTATTTTTGGTGCAAAATATGACCCCCGCAGGCGCTTAGTTTAGAAGATACAGCCATTTTAGTGTTTTGAAATTCAAACTGGCTACAATTCAATTTTTTTATTTTTGGTGCAAAATATGACCCCCGCAGGCGCTTAGTTTAGAAGATACAGCCATTTTAGTGTTTTGAAATTTTAACCGGCTGCAATTCAAATTTTTTATTTTTGGTGCAAAATATGACCCCCGCAGGCGCTTAGTTTAGAAGATACAGCCATTTTAGTGTTTTGAAACTCAAACCGGCTACAATTCAATTTTTTTATTTTTGGTGCAAAATATGACCCCCGGAGGCGCTTAGTTTAGAAAATACAGCCATTTTAGTGTTTTCAAATTTTGACCGGTGGCTTTTAAAATTTTTTACTTTTGGTGCAAAATATGACCCCCGCAGGCGCTTAGTTTAGAAAATACAGCCATTTTAGTGTTTTCAAATTTTGACCGGTGGCTTTTAAAATTTTTTACTTTTGGTGCAAAATATGACCCCCGAAGACGCTTAGCTTAGAAGATACAGCCATTTTAGTGTTTTGAAATTCAAACCGGCTACAATTCAAATTTTTTATTTTTGGTGCAAAATATGACAACCGCAGACGCTTAGTTTAGAAAATACAGCCATTTTAATGTTTTGAAATTTTGGCTTTTATATTTTTTTACTTTTGGTGCAAAATATGACCCCCGCAGGCGCTTAGTTTAGAAGATACAGCCAATTTAAAGTTTTGAAATTTTGACCGACTATATTTAAAATTTTTTATTTTTGGTGCAAAATATAACCCCTGCAGACGCTTAGTTTAGAAGATACAGCCATTTTAGTGTTTTCAAATTTTGGCTTTTAAATTTTTTTACTTTTGGTGCAAAATATGACCCCCGCAGACGCTTAGTTTAGAAGATACAGGCATTTTGAAGTTTTGAAATTTTAGCCGGCTATAATTCAAATTTTTTATTTTTGGTGCAAAATATGACCCCCGCAGGCGCTTAGTTTAGAAGATACAGCCATTTTAGTGTTTTCAAATTTTGGCTTTTAAATTTTTTTACTTTTGGTGCAAAATATGACCCCCGCAGACGCTTAGCTTAGAAGATACAGCCATTTTAATGTTTTGAAATTTTAACCGACTATATTTCAAATTTTTTATTTTTGGTGCAAAATATGACCCCCGCAGACGCTTAGTTTAGAAGATACAGCCATTTTAAAGTTTTGAAATTTTAACCGGCTACAATTCAAATTTTTTATTTTTGGTGCAAAATATGACCCCCGCAGACGCTTAGTTTAGAAGATACAGCCATTTTAAAGATTTGAAATTTTAGCCGACTATAATTCAAATTTTTTATTTTTGGTGCAAAATATGACCCCCGCGGACGCTTAGTTTAGGAGATACAGCCGTTTTAAAGTTTTGAAATTGTAACCGACTATATTTCAAATTTTTTATTTTTGGTGCAAAAAATGAACCTAGCAAACGCTTAGTTTAGAAGTTTTTAAAGTTTTGAAATTTTAACCGGATATAATTCAAATTTCTTATTTTTGGTGCAGAATATGACCCCCGCAGACGTTCAGTTTAGAATATACAGCCACTTTAAAGTTTTGAAATTTTAACCGGCTATAATTCAAATTTTTTATTTTTGTTGCAAAATATGACCCCCGCAGACGCTCAGTTTAGAATATACAGCCATTTAAAAGTTTTGAAATTTTAACCGGCTACAATTCAAATTTTTTATTTTTGGTGCAAAATATGACAACCGCAGACGCTTAGTTTAGAAAATACAGCCATTTTAGTGTTTTGAAATTTTGGCTTTTATATTTTTTTACTTTTGGTGCAAAATATGACCCCCGCAGACGCTTAGCTTAGAAGATACAGCCATAAAGTTTTGAAATTTTAACCGGCTATAATTCAAATTTTTTATTTTTGGTGCAAAATATAACCCCCACATACGCTTAGCTTAGAAGATACAGAATAGTGTTTTGAAATTTTAACCGGCTAGAAGATACAGCTAGAATATACAACCATTTTAGTGTTTTGAAATTTTGACCGGCTACATTTCAAATTTTTGTGTTTGGTGCAAGATATGACCCCCGCAGACGCTTAGTTTAGAGGATACAGCCATTTTAGTGTTTTTAAATTTTCACCGGCTACATTTAAAATTTTTTATTTCTGGTTTAAAATATGACCCCCGCAGAAGCTTAGTTTAGAAGATACAGCCATTTTAGTGTTTTGAAATTTTGACCGGCTACTTTTCAATTTTTTATTTTTGGTGCATAATATTATCCCTGCAGACGCTTTGTTTAAGAGATACGGCCGTTTTAATGTTTTGAAATTTTCATCGGCCATTTTTAAATATTTTGTTGTGGTGCATAAATTGTCCCCCACAGATTCTTAGTTTAGTATATACAGCTATTTTAGTGTTTTAAAGTCTTGATGGGCTACTTTTCAAAAAAAATTTGTGCATAATGTTACCCCCGCAGACGCTTGCTTTAGAAGTTACAGCAAATTTTTACCGGCTGCTTCTAAAATTTTTTCTTTCTGTGGCCCATATATATGACCCCCGCAGACGCTCAATTTAGGAGATACAGCTATTTTAGTATTTTGTGTTTTGACCAGCTGCATTTGAAATATTTTGTTTTTGTGGTGCATAATATGGCCCCCGCAGACGCTTAATTTGGAACATACATTCATTTAAGTGCGGCGGTTTTAGCCGGCTACTTTTTACTTTATAGGATAGCCACCCTTTTTGCACTTTTTTTTCTGCATATTTCTTCCGTTGAGGAAAGGCTCTCTGCGCCAAAAGAGGTCTATTCGAACTCCACAGATGCAGGAGGAAGAGATAAAAGCTCAGTTGGCCGAATCGCAGACTCTCGAAGACGAAGTAACTGATCTTCAAAAAGGAAATTGCAGCCGATGCTGTTATTTTTGATGTCCCACAGCTACCAAGTGAAATCTTGAAAAACCGAAAACAACAGCAACATCCACATGTACGCTAGCCTACTAGAAAGAACCGCTACCTTTACCGACAATGAATTTGAATGAGTTCCATTGATGGTAGTAGTGACGGAGTATTGCAAGCTGTGATAAGAGTATCTTGTAGTCATAGGGAGGTTTTAAGGTTTGTCACTTGAATGCACAAAGCTTAAATTCTAAATAAGATGAATTAAGAGATATTTTTATCTTATCTTATCGACTTGGTTTGTCGAGGGTGTGAAAGATGATGTGTATGCTATGAGCGGAAACAAACTTTTTTGTGCTGATAGATCTGATCGTACTGGTGGCAGAGTTGCTATTTTTGTTAGAAATGGTTTGTTTTGCAAACAGAAATATTTTCACTTCTTCAGTATCTCCTTGCACAAATTATACGCGGCGAAAGGAGTATTTGAATAGATGTTGTGTTTAGACCAAATCGAAATATTGATTTGACACCCATCTATGAAGTAGTTAAAGAGATGTCAACGTGCTCAACCAATGTAATCGTTTGCAGTGATTTTAGTAGTAGTTTGTTACTTGAAAGTCTTTTAACCGAAAACATGCAATCATTTGACCTACAACCAGTAAATAATGAAGTTCTTAACCATTTTACTAGTTTCTCCAGCACCCTATTAGATCTTTTTTTTGTAAATGATACCGATAAGCTATACTTTATCACCAAATTGCTGCATCAGCTTTTTTGAAACACGATCTTTAGTTTCTAACATACGATTTTGATATTGGTAATTGCGTGGACACAACAAATTATACATATATGCAGGGATTTCAAAAACATTAGTAGGGGTACTCTTGAACAGCATGTTAATTTTATTCAATGGAAGCTCATTTATTATATGCCATCACCAGATGAACAAATCGACTTCTTAAATAGAAACATCAACTTTCTCTTTGATACATACATTCCAATCAGAACAGGAATTGTAAGAGACAAAACAAAAGCGTAGTTAACGAACGAAATTCGAGAGTTGATGTTGCAACGTGATCAGGCGTATCGACAGTGGAAGGGTTTTCGGACGGAAGATCTTCATCAAATCTATAAAAAAAAAAAAAAAATTGCGAAATAGTAAAAATATAACTTGTTCCACCAATATTGATCGCAACGACCTTGGTCGTAAATTTTTATTATTTAAGTGTTTCAGTTTCTAATTGTGTGTTCGATGGTAATGTTTTACCAACTGCAACGTCTCTTGCTTTCAAAAGGGTGGATGCTATCGACATAGTAGAAAGTTTTCTGTCTGTCAGGTCCAATGTAATTCATCTGCACATCATCAACACCATTCTTATGACTGGCATTTTTCCTTGTCAATGGAAATTGGCAAAAATAATTCCAATTCTTAAGAACTCTACAGGTGATATCAATCCTCAAAAATACGTTTTTTATGCATAAACAACTTAACGAGTTTCTTATGAAAAATAATTTGCTGTTTCCGTTTCAGTCAGGATTCCGTGCGAAATATATTTGCACTACAGCTTTACTGAATGTAGTTGAACACATAAGAGATAGACTGGGTAATGATAATGTTTCAATTTTAGTACATATGCCTCTCTTGTTTTCAGTATATATTATTTGAATAGCTTCTGTAATACAATATTAAATTCAACGAAACCAAACAAGCTGATGACATTCAAATATATCAGAGTTGTCTCATTGAAGATTGCTCTAATGATTTAAATTAAGAGCTTCAACTAATATCAAATTGGACGTCAAAAAGTAGTTAAGTACTAAATCCAGGAAAATGGAAATGTTTAGTTATTCCTAAAACTACTCTGATCTTTCCTATTTTCCACATTTAATGCTAAACGGCTCAAAAATTGAATTCGTTGTCTTTTCGAAAAATCTAGGCGTTGTCTTTAATATAACGCTTACGTCGAATAACCACTATTCTATAGCATATGGCGTTCTTCAAACACTATGGACTGCTCAAAAGTGTACACCAACCAAAACAAGACTGCTACTTGCCAAAGCCTTAGTTATATCTCTACTGACTTATGGATGCGAATTTTTTTATGAATGTGACGCTGAGAGCAAAAGGAAACTACAAGTTGCATTTAATACCTCCATTCGATATGTTTATCATCTCAATATATTGTTACGCAGAGCCAGCATGCAGAGTCAGCATTTTGAGTCAACATTGCAACAAAAAATGGGAATTGTTGCTGATATCATTTCCCACGGGTATTGCAGCTATAAAAACTTACAGTAGAATGACTCTATGAGTTCATTCGATAGCAACCTTACATGAGATAGAAATAAAAACTTGAATACACCTAAAATTTGTTGTGTGTTTAAATTACTTTATTTTTGTGAATCGTGGTCACTTGTTCGTTCCTTTTGGTTGATCGTCGTCACTTGTTCGTTCGTTTTGGTTTCGCTTTTGAGCTTACTTTCGTTGTTTGTGCTAATTCACAAACGCTATCATTTTTCCAATTTCAAATACACAAAGGTAAAGCTGATGGAAAAAACTCTTCCCATACAATCAGCCCGCGTGTGTGTCAACTTACAATATACTATATTACCACGTTTAACACCTTGATAAAAACTTAGTAAACATTTCATTTTAAAAATATAATGAAATTCGTACGCTTCGACTTCTCTTCAGCATTTTCAAAAGAAAGCAACCGACAAACTTATACGAAAAAATTAAGTTTCAGGTGTCTAGCAGAACTGCCTGTTTACTACTTCCGCGATTTTCATGTTCAACATCTGAGAGACAGTTTTATTTTGCTACTATACGTCTTTGAAAAACACTCCCATGTACTAAACTATTTGAGAGCTAGATGACGCACGACAATTTAGAGACGGACTTCAACATTTCCTTGAAAATAAGAGCAACTAGGTTCACCCAAAATTCTCCCCTTCTCAGGCAATTTCAATCAAAATTAAACTTTCCAATTTAAAGATAAGATACTTTGGTAAAAAGTAACCTCGTTGATGGTGTCTTAAGGTCCGTCAAATATTGATTTCGAGAGTTTCGTGGTGGCCGCAACTCCACTACTGATCAAGTCTGCAGCGGCAGACCCTCCGATGCGGTTACAGAGGACAATGTCAAAAAAATACATAAAATGGTGTTGGCTGAGCGAAAAGTGAAGGTGCGCAAGCTAGCAGATACCACAAAGATAAGTACTGAGCGCATACGCCATATTTTGGGCAATATTCTGCATATGAAAAAGTTATCTTACCGCTGGGTGCCGCTCATACTCACTCCTAACCAAAAACACGAACGCGAGAGCACTTCGAAAGAGTATTTGAAGGAATCGGGCGGACTTTTGGCGTCGATTGGTAATTGTAGAACAACAAAGAACAGAATGAGTGTCTGGCAATGGAATGAAGCCGGCACGAGTGCTCCTAAGCGGCCGAGAGAGGTTCGATGGCGTCGTTTCTCTGGTATTGTCATGGTATACTCTTCGTGGACTACCTCGGAAAAGGAAAAGCGAGTATTACTGTGCATTATTGGAACGATTGAAGGCCCTAATCGCTGCAAAACGGCCTCACATGAAGGGAAAAAAAATTTTGTTTTTGCAAGACAATACACCGACTCAAAAGAACATCACAACCATGGCTAAAATCAATGACTTACGGCTTCAATTGCTGTCGCATCCACCGTATTCGCCTGATTTGGCCCCCTCGGACTATTATCTCTTCCCAAACCTCAAAAGATGGCTTATCAATAAAAAATTCAGCTCACGCGAGGATATCATCGACGCTACGGAGGAGTATTTTGCAGACCTTCCTTAAAATTACTTTTCAGACGGGATCAAGAAGTTGGAAAATCGCTGGAATAAGTGTATCAAACTAAAATTGGACTATATTGAATAAAATAAAAAAAAAAAACATTTAAAAAAAAAAATTTCATTCCCAAGGAGGTTACTTTTCACTCCACCGTAATATTAATAAAGTCACATTAATGGTAAGTTTAACTTACTTTCATTTTAAATAAACGTTTTTCTAAAAAAGATAAAATGTAAATTCAAATTAAAGCTTAAGCTGAATAATGTTTATCTTTCACAGAGTTATAAATAAATTCTTAGTGTTTTACCAAATATAAAATAAATTAAAATAAAATAAATAAAAAATTTCTCATATTTCGTGAGAATAGACGAACTGGAGGTCACCAAAACGTTGAATTTCAGACATATCCCTACACCAAGAGAACGGTCAGTCATCGACAAATTATACATGTACGTAATCTGTATGACCTACTTAACCAAGATAGAAAAATAAATAAGTGGCGCGACAGCCCGGTGTGGGACAAGGCCTAGCCTCTCGCATTCATTTGTGTTTCCCACTTTGTGAATTTTTACACCCTGAGCAGGGCCTACTGGTTGTTGCCGGTTCCGAACGGGTCTCCTGGGAAACTTTTTCATAGACAGAATTTGACTTTCGGAGATTTGCCATTGCCCGCCGAAAGGGTGATGACGATTTTGAAAAATTTTGCTGGAATGCTCCTGTACCGGGATACGAACCCAGGTAGGTGGCGTGACAGCCAGTAAGGTAACCATCACGCCATCGCCACCATCAAGTTAGCCACCCTTTTAACATATAAGAAATTTCTTATATAGGGTTTTCAAATAGGGACTTGACAACTTTGAATTTAATTTGTGAACTCACTCTTTCACTAATCATCAAACTGTCACTGTCAATTTATTCAGTAAACTCAACATTTTCATCATGGTAAAGTACACTAACGAACTACGTTCTACGATTGGGTTCTGAAGAAGATGCGCCAAGATGATGAATTTCATCGCAAAATCATCTTCAGTGAAGAAGCTGATTTTTGGCTCAATGGGTTCGTCAATAAGCAAAACATGCGTTATTGGTCGGGTGAAAACCCCTATGAATCACCACTTCATCCACAAAAAATAACTGTTTGGTGCGGTTTGCATGCCGGCGGCGTTATTGGGCCATATTTTTTCGTCGACGGTAACGATCGTCACGTTACTGTGAATGGTCAGCGTTATCGCGCCATGATCATCGATTATTTTTAGCCTGAATTGGAAGATATGGACTTGAACGACATGTGGTTTCAACAGGATGGTGCCACAAGCCACACAGCACACGCTAAAATCGATTTATTGAAGAGTAAGTATGGTGAGCGTGTTATCTCATGACATGGGCCAGTCGATTGGCCGCCTCGTTCGTGCGATTTAAAGCGGCTTGAATATTTTTTTGGGGGCTACGTTAAGTCATTGGTTTATGCCAACACGCCGACGACGTTGGAAGAGCTCAGAGCCAACATTGAACGCGAAATAGCGGGAGTTTCGGACGAAATGTGTGGCCGAGTCGTTGAAAATTGGGTCCAACGAATCGACCGCTGCAAACGTGCCCGCGGTAGTCATATGAATGAAGTCGAGTTCCATTCATAAATATTTTGATTGTACTTCAAACCAATAATAAAGTTTTTGAAATATCTCAAATGGTTTGCCTTTTATTTAAAAAAAAAAGTCATCAAGTCGTTACTAGAAAACCCTATATAAATATAATTTCTATGAAATCTGTAAACGAGAGTAACGATTAAATAAATAAATGTTGGCTGTCATACAATCTTGGCAGATGTCATAGAATCTTGGAGTCGTTTACCACGCAACAACGCATTTTTATTATCCAATCTTATTTCGAAAAGAAACATTTGGTAAAGTTCATGAATTTTTCTGTCATCATAACAACATTTCGGTCAAAAATTCGAGTTCGAAAATCGTGCAAAATTTTAAAGAACTTATTCGGTATCGGGTCAAACTCCATATCCGCATGATTGAGTAGCACATACACGAAAAAACAACACTACTGTACGTGAATGTGTTTAAAACCAGCCAGGAACCTAAATTGCTGGCCGAAGTCAACAATTGGCCCTCACTTATGGCATTTTATGGTGAATTTTAAAAGTTGATCTTCATTTGCATGCCAATAAAATCCAAATTATACAACAATTGATGCCTTTGTACTATCCAAAACGTCGCCCATTTCTTAAACTGGATGTTGGATCACCAGGACAATTTGTCATCCCATATTTGGATGGATTTGTACGTAAATAAACAAAATTGTCATTTCTGGGGACCGGAAAACCCATACGAGATTCACAAAAAACCAATGCAACCCAATCAAGTCATTGTATGTTGCGGACTATGTAAGGGTTGACGCCATCAGAATGGTTCTAACGTCTACACAAGCCATTAATCGATTTATTGCGTACGAAATTTGAAGACTGTATTATTTCGTTTAGAGGAGAAGTTGATTTGCCTCCATGTTCATGCGATTTGACTCGTTTAGACTGCTTCCTGTGGGGTTATTTGAAGAGTAAGGTCCATGCCGACAGCGACAACTCAGGATCCCAAATATAACATCCAAACTGAAATTGTGGCCATTTATTCATCAAAAAGTTATTGATAAAGATTGACCTTTGGCTGGTCGCTTGCAACAGAAGCCGTGGTAGTCCAATGAATGATTTTGTATTCTATTTATAATTCCCATAGATCCAACTTTATTAATCAATTAAATTCTACATTACTCCTTTAATGAATGTGTACTTAATTTAAAGAAAACTTTTATACTGATTGTTGGCTCACCCTTTGTTAGCAGCACAATGCAGAGAACTAACGAATTGAATTTTAGCCACATTATGGCTCACGAAGCGACTCAACCCAATTTGCCACAAATGTGCAGATTGTGGAGTAAAACAGGAAAAAAGTTTAAAAATGAAGAAAACTAATAGTCTTCAATTTAACAAACTTGTGGAACTAATGGAACAGCATCCCGAAGTTGCCAAGGCAATTGGAAAATATCGTTTCAGTAAAAAAAAAAATTCAAAGATTTATGGAATGATTTTGCTTTGGAACTAAATACCCTTGGACCACCGAATAGGATAGGGAAAGAATGGCCTAAGGTGAGCACATTTTCTTACAAACGTAGTAAACAATTGTATTAATTTATGTTTGATTCGGACTAAAAACTAAAATTGAAGAAAAAAAAAACGCCAACGACAAGAACTAAGTAGTGGTCACTGGAGGTGGACCGTGCCGAATAATCTCACTAAGTTCGCTCCAGGAGGCTGCCAACCCAAGTGGGACAATTTTTGGTTCCATTGCATTCCATGAATCTGAGAACGAAATAAAGGAAAGCAAACCAGGAACTTCTCAGATTCCAGATACAGCAACCCTTTTGTCCACCGCAGCCAGAACATTTCATAATAAAAATAATAGGGCGGCCCAACAGTTTAAGATTCTAAAAACACAAAATGAAATCCAAAAAGCTGTACTGGAAACAGAAAGTCGAAAGAAAATAGCTTGCGGTAAATCGCGCTGTATTCTCAAAAATCGTATGATTTACAAAAAGAAAACATGGAGTTAAAGAAAGCAAAGGAAAGGGAAAACTTGGACAAAAACTACCGCCATAAGGAGAAAATGGAGCTGAAGATCCGCCAACTCGAACTTAAGAATATTAAATACGCTGAAGGCAATAATAAATACTTTGCACCTATTGTTTTGTTCTTAATTGAATTGAATTAATTTATTTACTTTTTTATACTGTGTTTAGTTATGTAGTTCTTGAATTTGTTGAAAAAAAAAACTTTACAACGAATCCATTATTTCGTCTGGTCTGCGTTCGCCTGCAGATTGGCCATTGTCTGTTATTTTTGCATTTACGTTATTCGATGTTTGTGGCGGGTCACTGACGTTATAACTCCTGCAAATATTAAGCAAAGCACTGAATAATTATTATTTTAGTCGCCTTTGCTGGAAAGTAATGCAGTTTCCTTTCACTTGAAAGACATCTAAATCGCCTTTTTAGTACCCTGATTATGTTTAATTTTTTTAAACAAAGCCTGTTTACACCCAGCAGTTGTATATCTGAATGGTCTCAGCAAATAAGGCAGCAATAGATATCCTGAATCTCCTAAAAATTAATAAGGTTATACGAGTGAGGGAAATGACATAGGTCCGAAACAAAGGTTTGAAAAGATACTAACCTAAATATAGTACATCGAACTGATTTCTCCACTTCCATACCAGCTCCCTAACACGGCAATTAGTTCACTGCTGTTCCAAACAAAGGAATCGTGTGTTGAACTCGATATCTCACATTAAATTATCTTATCATCATTGTCTTGAATTTGTCTTTCTTGTTTGTTTCTTAGCACAGGAACAAAAGCTTCTGTACAAAGCTTTAAGTATTTAATGAATCTAAGAAATATTGAATTATAGTTTTCAAATCTTGTTGTGGGATTGTAGCTAGGTACATACATCTGTTTCCAAGGGATTTGAACTGTCTTTGATTGTTCTTCTTACTCTGGACATGTTTGTCATTTTCTTCGAAGAATTTTTGAGAATTAATAAGCACGTAAACAATAAACAAATTCACAACCGAGATATGTATTTCAATTTTAATTTTTTTTTTCTTTGAATAGATTAACAAGCCATCACTCGTTGTATTTACAACAAACGCCTAGAGACGCGGTTCACCAAATGTAGTCGAATCGCGTATCAATATGAATATTATGCTTTATACTTCTCTCAAGAATCGTTAGCATCACCAAAAAGCTTACCAGATAGAGAAAACAGTTCTTTACAGTCCTTCCTGATATGATAATGTGTCTTCTGAAGCAACAATTTCCCGAATTCACACCTAAACCTTCTAGTAAACCAAGTTCCTCAAGCCAAACAAACCAATTGATATTGATTGTAGCGATATGAACTATTTGTTCATGTGAAAAGTGTAAACTTTGAAGCATTTTGAAAACTAGAGAGGTAATCATTGTCAATAAGATAATAGGCAGAATTGTTCATTTTAGAATGGATTAAGGAACATTTAGATTATTTTCCGATGCCGAAAAATGATTGCGCTGGATCCACATCTCGATCGACTTTCAGAAAACCGAGATGCACGCCAGAGATACCGGAGAAACTTTAGAAAAAGTTTAATTTATTATCAAGGTTACAAGATTTGCTGTTGATCTTGCAAGTAATCAACAATGACATCAATCTTTTACACTCCGACTACGCTGGCGATGACTTCCTACATTCACATCGCGTAATGAACTTTCATATGATGGCCCAAAATCTAAAAGCTGAAACAGATAAAGTGGGACTTAACATTAATGCACATTGGCAGAATCGGCAAATAGTGTTTTCATACTTCTGTCCAAAATATGAAGAAGTAATGTTCTCAGCAAAACGACAACGACGTAATTGTTCCGTGTCAATCGTATGTTCAACGAATAAGTACCCTCCCGAAACAAATTCGTCTGCGTTGCGGTTATGTCAAAATCGTCTCGCGTTCGTACATTTTGTATGTACACTTCCGAAATACACAAGCGCACACACTAAATTAAATTTTCAATTGCGTGACAAAGTGAGATTCGATACAAGTGAAGTTGAATCCAAATAAGCAAATTTGGGTACAGTGAAGAAGAAAACTAAGAATTCTCAATGACATTCTATCAAGTGACACGATGAAGGGATTTTCTTTTTTTTTTTTGAACTAGAATTTGTGCAGTATTATCTAATTTATAATCTATTTTTGTGTTGTCAAAAAGTTCGTCAGATTCGCCAGACGATTTACAACTATCATCTTTTAAACCGAATTAAGAGAGCATCGAATAAAAGAGATTCAAAATAAATTTGCATGTTTTTTTTACTAATTTTCATTTATATATGCGTAGGTTACATACTCCAACAAGAACAAGAGTAATTTTTTCTTTTCCTAACCAACTTGATTTTCCCACATCTCTTCAAGGTGAACGAACAAACGTTAAGAGACAATGTTGCAACGATATCTAATATCAAACAACAAGTCGCCACGCGCATTTCTGAATTTGCTGAGTTAGCAAGGTATGAATAGATATAAGGGAGTGACAGATTGTCACCCAGTTAGTTAGTAAGTTGTGTATCCATTGCTGTGTCTTGAGATTGAAATCAGTTCACTTGAAATAAAAATATAAAAATAATTTTTTTTCGCACACGGCGAATCGAATTGTTTAATTCGTATAATCTATTTCTACAATATTTTGACGTGCATTTCGAGATGAGGCATAAGATACAATTTACCAATCCTAGAGCACATGGAGCCAGGAGCACTGACGTCACGTCAATGACCTTGCTGGGGGTTAGTGGGTTATTGTGTTTTCTCTTGTGGTTGTTGTTGTTGTGGTTTCAGATGCGTGTGGTGATTTGAGGAATGTGTTAAGACATGTGTTATGCATACTTTAATGGAGCGGAAAATATTTGATGTGATTTGTTGGTTTCGCGTTGACAGAGAATATGCTCTGATCGAGTTGCTGCCATTGATCCTTGACAAGGCAGTAGACGACGAACGCAATTTAAAGTCACACTCACATGTTGAAACGCACTTTAACAATCTTAGCGTGAGTAACTGTGGGAAATGATCCAGCATATGTTGGTGGAGCTATATGAGATAGTTAGAAAATGATTTTATTTATTAGAAGACCAGAAGACCAGAGTATATGAAGATCAGAAATTCAAAAGATCAGCAGATTGGAAGACCAGTTGATCAAAAGATCAGCAGATAAGAAAATCTGCTTAAAATCTTGATTAAATTCAGAAAATTAAAAATACAAGTTTATTCATCTAAATCCATATTGTCCCCGTTAAAGTAACCGCCATCGACTGCAACACACTTATGCCAGCGCTTGATCCAATTCTCGAAATATTTTTTATATTCGGTTTTCGGTATGTCCATCAGTGCTTCCTGCGATTTTTTTATTACTTCTTCTCGGCTGCTGAAACGCGTTCCCCGTAGTGGTTCTTTTAACACGAAGAAGTCACAGGGAGCCAAATCATGTGAATTCGGTGGCTGTTGGATGGTATTTGTTGCATTTTTCGCCAAAAATTACGAATAATAATGGCACTGTGCGAGGGTGCATTATCATGGTGCAAAATCCAAGAGTTCTCTGCCCACAATTCTGGTCTCTTTCGGCGAATTGCTTCACGCAAACGTCTCATAACGCCCAAATAATACTCCTTGTTTACTATCTGGCTTTCTGGAAAAAATTCATGATACACTACACCGTTGTAATCCATGAAAACCGTGAGCATTGCCTTCTTTTTTGACTGAAAACGACGTGGTTTTTTTTTGGTATCGGTTCATTTGCTGAACGCCATTCACTAGCCTGTCGTACTCATAAACCCACGTCTCGTCTCCAGTAATGATCCTTTTGATGAATGTGGGATCGGATTCAGCCTCTCAAATCATCTCTTTTGCGACGTCAACAACGTCTCTTTTTTCCATGAATTTAAGGTCTTTTGGCACCAACTATGCTGCTACACGACGGAAACCCAAATTATTAACCAAAATGTCTTAGACGGATCCAAAGACAATGTTCAAGTCCTTCGCTATCTCTCTGATGGTTAATTTGCGGTTAGTGACCAACATTTCTTTTACTTCATCAATGTTTTCGTCGGTCTTTGATGTCGATGGTCTGTCACTGCGTTCATCATCTTCGATTGACTCATGACCATTTTTGAACCACTCGTGCCTCTGGGAAACGACCGTTTTCGAGAATCGTTTCCGAAACACTTTTCCAACATTTCATACAAGTTCGTCGTTGCAAATTTAAAGCCATTTCTAAAATTGTCAAAAATCGCCAACACACACCGAGGTAGATGTACTCTTGGCTACGTAACTTTTGCAAATGTCAAGCTATGACGCTAAGATTTCGAGAGAATGTCAACAATATATGTACCAGCTTAACAAATAACAGAACTCAAATCGGAACAATGGCCGCGCCACACAGTGATGCCACCGTTATCTTTTTGATCAAGGTGGTATAGCGTGTTTCATCGTGAGGTTGTAATTTTATAATGTAAAATAAAATAAAGCACATACATTTGAAAGTGAACCTAAAATTTTTATTATCGGTTAAAAGAACAACTCATGGCATGTATCATGTAAATGTTGGCCACGACTATGTCTGAGGTGGTCCATTTGGAAGGATCAATTTTGGTGGATTCGTTCGAGCATAGCGGCTGGTATCTCGAAGATAACAGAAGTAATGCTGGCTTCTTAAGCGTCAATCATAGCTGAATTATTCCTGAAGGCCTAAGATTTTAAATTTCCCCAGAGAAAATAATCCAAAGGTGTGATATCGTATGATCTAGGCGGCCAATTTACCGCAGCAAGACGTGAAATTAAGTGTTCACCAATATGATTTCTCAATAAGTCTACTGTTTCACGCGCTGTATGTTTCTTAGCGTCATCTTGTTGAAACCAGAGTGCACCGAAACAATGTGGTTGAATTCCAGGAAGCACATACTCCGTTAACAAGACGCGAAAACGGTAACCATTGACGGTAACATTCTAATTTGTCTCATTTTTGAAGAAATATGGACCCATAAACAACACCATACCGTTGTTTTTAATGGATGTAATGGTAGCACTTGGTACTCTTTGGCTTGCTCATCAGCTCACCAGCTTATCACTGAACAAAATTTCACGATAAAACACCGGATTTTAATTGAGTTTTTCCAAAGCCATTCACTGAAAATATGACGGAAATTCAAGTCGCCTGTCTTCAATTCTTGAACGAGTTGAATTTTGTACGCTTTGAGGCCTCCTATTCACGTAAAATATGCCAAGTTGTCGAATATCGATTCGTCACGGTCTTCGCGTACACTCTCAGCTACAGCTGCTATAGTCTCTTCACTACGTGCTGGATGTGGTCTAACTGGTCGAGTATCATCCACTAATGTAAACTGGGACTCAAATTAGGGAATGGTATTGGCAATAGTGGTTTCAGTAGGTCGATTATACGCACCGTAAGTTCCTCAAATCGCACGAAAAACATTTCTCATAGAACGCTGATTTTCGTAATACAGCTGAGCAATTTGAAGACGCTGTTGTAGTATGAGTCCTTCCATGATGACTTGCCAAACGATACTGAACAAAAATTTTTAATTTTTTATTTTTTGCTCTGCTAATCAGTACATTTCCAAAGCTTTTTTTAACGTTAGATCTTTTACTAGCAAAAGACTTTTTCTCATATCAGTGCATATGATTACAGGAACGACCCTATTGCATTTGAAGTTGTCTATATGCTTATCTAAGAGTGTATACTTGCTTTTTATAAAATTACGAAATCTACAGGCAAATTCATGCACTGACTTATCTTCGTTTTGCTTAGCCGTATTAAAAATGAATCTCTTTAGCGCTTATTGACTGAAGGCCTAAAATACGCTTCAAAAGAATCAGATAAACCTTTGGTTGTTTTTGCGTCACTGTCCGGAATATCCAATTTGATAAAAATGCCGCCTGGTTCTCTTCAACTTTGGTTAATAAGTCTGTCGCTGTTTAGAAATGTTGCCACTGCTTTCGATACAAAATCCTTTTGTATTCATATGGTGGTGAAATATTTATTGTTTCCTGTACGCTCGGCACTGTCACTATCGCAATACTTTCGCACTATCAAAACTACCGTCGGAAAGAAAAAGGCACCCACCCGTATGTATGTTCGTTTTGAATGTTTGAAGCTTACACTGACTAGGAAATAAAGAGATAGGCAGGGAATTCCGTAAGCGATTTGTACGGTTTAGGAACCAATCACGATATTGTGGAGTTCGTCCAAAAGTGGGCTTGAGCAAGACGAGTGTTACGGTTAAAAGTTTGAATGGGCGGAATGCTACTGGCAATTTCTATGGAGCACTGGTGGTGAAAAAAGTGATAAAACAAAGTGAGACTGAAGACCTTACGTAGGTGTTGAAGGGAGTCACTTGACTGACTGATATAAGCATCACTTTTGAGTTTTAGGAGCACCTGACCAGATGTAGGCATTATACTCCAATTTTGAGCAGATGAATGTTTTATATGTATATTGAGACCAGATAAGAGGGGGGTAAAATATATGTAAGATATCGCTTGAGGAATCCTATACATTTCACAGTATTTTTTACGACATCAAATACGTCGAGAATTTAAAGTTTTTCGTTTTCGACGATGAAAGTGCCATACATGGATAATGACTGACTATCTACAGAATTGGGTTCTTGCAGTAATAAACTTCAGTCTGTTCATAGTATCCAAATTGGTTAAGCTGTTAATATCGAAATTTAGTGAGCTTAACATATAGTACGTTGCCGTTTCCGTTCTGCTGCCGAAGAGGTCGTGAATCTGGGAACGAAAATGAAAATCAGAGAGTATTGTCATCAGCAAAGGAATATATTGGAATCGATGTAGTAGACAAGAGATCATTACCTAAATGAACGTTTCGAAAGTTAATTTCTAATCCATTGAAGAAGAGAGTCATCGATCTCAAAAGCACGCATTTTTGACAAAATGAACCTGACGCCAAATTCTGTCAAATGCCTTAGAAATATCAAGTGCAACTATCTTGTTTTCGCTATATCGGTGTATGCTTTGATTCCACTTTTCGGTGAGACATGCCATCATGCGTACGGCTTACCAGCGTTTCCATGACCTTTTAAAGAAGGGATATAAGCGCAATGAGTCTATAGGAGGAAAGAAAACAAAATTTGATTTTTTAGTGACGGGCTGGAAAAATGCTGCGTTCCAAGGAGTAGGACTTATGAAAAAGCTTACGCAGTAATTTTGCTATTGAGGAAGAACACCTTTTGACAAGAAAGATGAACCAGAGGATTTGTAAATTTGCTACTACACGAGTGCGAAAGTGGATTCGTCTCAATGAAGTTTAGACACAAAACACAATCTGGAAGTTGTTGGCATAGTTGCTGAATAATTTGTTTTCGCCAGTGAAAATTTCAACACACCTTGTCTGTCTGTCTGGTGTTGTCTGTCCAGAATGTCGAAGTTAGTCAGAGTAGTGTATATTGAAATCGCCCGTAATAACGATTTCTGTATGAGGATAAAGGAATACAATTCTCTGAATTGAGTCGGACAGCGTATCGAACTCGTTAAAGGTCGAATTGTTATCAGTTTGGGGCTTATCTTTATAGAGCGGTAGTGGATAATTTGATGGAATATTAACTACATGCAGTTGAATTTTGGATTGGCACACGGATCACATTGTGATAGAGTTTGGAAAATACATCACTACGCCGGTAAATGGCGAGACACCATGTTACGAGTACGATTGTGACCATTACGCGAAATAATAAGGTCATACGTTTCGTAGTCTAGAATAACACTGATTTATGTCAAATCCTATTCTAAATACTGTACTAAAATGCAATAATAATATCGTAACACAATATTAACCCAAGTAATTCTTGAAACTTACAACAAGGTCATCAAGAGATATTGTACAAGAAGCTAACAATAATCAAAGACAAACTGAATGAAATAATCTCCGCGGCTCCACTAGCGAAGAAAGGAATTGCTAACATTAATCCACTAATCTGGTGATTATTGAGCTGCCTGCTCAACACTTGCAGACTGTGCTTTGTCTCCGCCTAAAGAGACATACGTCTTCTGAAAAATATTATTTGTTTTTGTAAATTTTCATAAAAAGTCGCTTACTTTGATAGGTTTGGCAAGTGATATTCACTTAAACGGCACTCGGTGGCTATCAAGAGGAATAGATGTAAACACAATTTTTTAGTCCATTGGACATGGGGAAATTAACGCTAGTTAGGGTCTACTAACATCAGCATTCAACCACCATACTGTAGCATTCTGTAGCATTTCTATATCGTCATATGTACAGTAGAGGGTTTTGGAATCTTATCGTTGAATCAGCCCATGGGTGAGGCGATAGCGTCTATTTGGAACTGTTTCATTTTTAAAGGGATGGGTATCGCTATACCTCAGACCAATTTATACTGGTTAAAACTCCAACAAGTTCCCTTGAATTGTTTCAAAGCAATTCTGTGATAACAAGCGACAACGCAGAAGAATGTAGTTTATTTAAATTTCTAAGGACCCGGATTTACGTAAAAGGCACTCCAATAACTGATGATGAAAGTACACACTTTTGAAGTCCTTGAATTAATTATTTACTCAACTTTTAGTTCTGCAGAAACATTTTCCAGAGCAGATTGAAGTTTGTTGTGCATTTCAGCTTGATGAACTCATTGTTCGCATCACTCGGAGAAATTTTCCAGACTTATTTTTTTTTCATAAGTAATATCTACCTCTTTTGTCGCATAATGAGATAAATTTACACTCTGTCGTTCCCTAAGAAATAATGAAACAAGTGATTTACATCTTGTCTACTGGCTCAAAGGAAAATGTTCTTAAATATGCACTATCCACTCTTTTCACTTTCTTCACTAAGGTTGCACTTCAAAGTAACTGCAATAGATATCTTGCAAGTGAAAACTTAAACTGTGCATCTTTCAGGTGAGCCGCTAATGACTTTTTAATTACACCATCAAAGTCTCGCCCACTCAGAACGTCTGAGTGTGGAACTTTCTCTGGAATTTTTATTAGATCTTAGGAATCCTTGCGCAATGAGAGAGCTCTATAAATAAATTCCATGAGTCATTGTGCACAGTCAACTCTTTTACAAACTCATTTTAATCAATTAATCAACCACAAGGCACTATCCAAGTAATTGAATCACCCAATTCTAACTATTGTGACGAACGTGTATTTTCGAGAAGAATGCATTTTTTCAGCCCTATACGGTGTGGACTAGATACTTACAAGTTTGTCCATAAAATTGCAAAACATCTACGTAATTGCTTTGGCAGTTAACTGTTAAGAAGTTTCATTCCGAATGATAGGTTGCGGTCAGTCATTGCCTCAAAATGGAACTTTAAAACCTTGTCTTTGCCATAAAACTCAATTGGCTGGATAATAACAATAATAGTAATCACTATAGTCATAGTCATTGTGGTAGTCATAGGTATATCTACAGCCCCCCGATACCTTGGACACCTCATCGGAGAACTATTAATTCTTTCTGGAGAAAATCTGTTTATCCTAATTTGGAATTAAATTTACATATTCCCGCTTAAGGCAAGCAAATGGATGGTGGATACAGAGACTAGCAGACGGTCTATATGATGGCTTTGGCATGTCCTCAATGTCAGTAGTGAATAAAAATTTATTAACATTGTCTTTAATAGACACATTCGGGATACGAGATTATGCGTGTATGTGTATTGTTTAAGGTAAATGTTATTCAAAATGCTGTTGTAGAATTCGAAATGTTTTCGGGATCACGTAGACTTTGATATTCGCTTCTATGAGTAGTAGATACAAGGGTATTCGTATGCTATAAAGACGGGTTATATTTATTTTCTTAGTTTTGGAACAAGTTTTTGAGCAATATTTTTAAGGATTTGCATTGAAAGAGGTCCTTGTATCGGATGGGACAAAATTGAATCTACTCTAATTCCAAAGATTACAATTTCTGCAGACCTGAAAACAAAATATGCCGAAGAGGATGTTTTCGGTTTTCAAAATGGAAAAGGTTATTCATACTTGACTTTTTGTTCTGGGTGCTCGATTTGTTGATACTTAATGTGATTACTACTATTTTAAATATGTAAAGCCATTTATTGAGTCATGAAAAGCAGATGATGGTTGTATAATAATTCGGTCCTTTTTTTGGCCGTCTTGTCTTGGGAGGAAGGCGAAAGGGTCAAGGATCCTTAAGTTCTATAAAGAACCCAGTTAAGATGTCAAATTAGGCGCCAAAGATGACATAACATCACTTAACATCATGGATCTGACCCTACAGGCTTAAACCTAATTCAGGTGGTTGTCACAATAGCGAAAATCCAACCGACCGCAGGAACGCTGATGAACCAGCTGTCCTTTCACTTTCAGGTTGTGACTGAATCTTCAATGGGGCGAATCCACTTTCGCACATTCGTGAAGCTGGTCCAAATGGCATATCTTCCCTTCCTCTAAATAGGTGTTCTTCCTCGCTTGCAAAACCACTGCGTAAGCTTATCATCAACCCTACTCTTTAGGTCTATTTCCGAGCAGATGGAAAACAGCATTTATCCAGCCCGTAAATCTTTTTCAATCTCTTCCTACAGATCCATTGCACCTACGTCTCTTCTTTGCTAGATCATGTTGGTGATAAACCAGTGCTCATGAAATATCTCAAAATGCGAAAACATCTCAATGACCGGCAATATGGTTTTCGTAGCAACAGATCCACTTGTGATTTGATGGCATGTCTCACCGAAAAGTGGAACCAAAAAGTACATCAATCTGGCGAAAGCAAGATAGTTGGATTTGATATTTCTAAGGCGTTCGAGAGAGTTTCGCTTCAAGATTTTCTGCCAAAAATGAGTGCTTTTGAGATCGATGACTCTCTTCTTCAATGGATTAGAAATTACCTTTCGGAACGTTCAATTCAAGTTGTCTTGGATGGTTTCAAGTTTGATATTCACAAAATAAATGCTCGTGATGCCTTCTAAGTAATCAACATAAGTGAATTACTAACAAAGAAGAATTTAGGAATTGTTTATCAATTGTAGAAGTAGATGCAAACTAGTTGGTTCTAGGACTGAAATGTAATATTTATAGTGTGACATTTCTATCAATGTAAAATCAAGCATTTTCGATGATAAAATGATGTCCCCCATAAAACGGAATATACTGAAAGCAATTGCTAGTGTTCTTCATCCTTTGGGATATTTGGCTCCCGTCGTATGATTAAACATTTTATTTCAATAAAAATGGCGAATGGAGCCTCCGTTTGAAGGGGCTGGATCATATTGAAGAATTGAGTTTACCTCGCTGGATCGGAATTAATAGTGAATCTCGTTGCGTTCAAATGGATACCTTTGCTCATTCCAGTCAAAAGGAATTTGGAGCTGCGTCATACTACCGGAATTAATTCAGAAAATTAAAAATACAAGTTTATTCATCTAAATCTACATTGTCCCCTTCAAAGTATCCCCAACGCTTGCAACACACTTATGCCAGCGCTTGATCCAATCCTTGAAATATTTTTTATATTCGGTTTTCGCTTCCTGCGATTTTTCTATTACTTCCTCTCGGCTGCTGAAACGCGTTCATCGTAGTGGTTTTTTAACTCGATTAAACAGAAAGAAGTCACAGGGAGCCAAATTAGGCTAATTCGGTGGCTGTTTGATGGTATTTGTTGCATTTTTCGTCAAAAATTACGAATAATAATGGCACTGTGCGAGGGTGCATTATCATGATGCAAAATCCACGAGTTTTCTACCCACAATTCTGGCCTCTTTCGGCGAATTGCTTCACGCAAACGTCTCATAACGCCCAAATAATACTCTTTGTTTACTGTCTGGCCTTCTGGCAAAAATTCATGATGCACTACGCCGTTTTAATCCATGAAAACCGTGAGCATTGCCTTCTTTTTTGACTGAAAATGACGTGGTTTTTTTTGGTATCGGCTCATTTGGTGAACGCCATTTACTTGCCGGAGGTCTGGATTGCATGTTGTACTCATAAACCCACGTTTAGTCTCCAGTAATGATCGTTTCAGGATCGGATTCAGGCTCGCAAATTATTTCTTTTGTGACGTCAACACGATCTCTTTTTTGTATGAAATTGAGGTCTTTTGGCACCAACTTTGCTGCTACACGGCGGAAACCCAAATCATTAACCAACATGTCTTGGACGGATCCATAGGCATTGTTTAAGTCATCCGCTATCTCTTTGATGGTTAGTTTGTCGCTATTGACCAATAACGACCATTTTTGAACCACTCGTGCCACTGGGAAACGACCGTTTTCTTTAGAGAAACGTTTCCGAAACACTTTTCAAACATTTCATACAAGTTCGTCGTTGCAAATTTAAAGCCATTTCTAAAATTGTAAAAAATCGCTAACACACACAGAGATAGATGTACTCTTGGCTACGTAACTTTTGCAAATGTCAAGCTATGACGCTTAGATTTCAAGAGAATGTCAGCAATATATGTACCAAATTAATAAAAAAACAACTGAACTCAAATCGGAATAATGGGAGCGCCACACAGTGACGCCACCGGGAACTTTTTGATCAAAGTGGTACATTCGAACAATACAGCCTGCCTGACTCGAACAACAACGAACTTCAGACTGATATAATTTCCAAACCGTTCATGACAGTGAGCTCAAATTTTGACACAAGACAGACAAATTTATTATTTACAAGCCTTTTGAACGATTTGCGTCTCAGTTGTGTTGAAAAAATTTTATCCACGATGGAGTTCAAACGTGATAGTGTGATAGCTTTATATTTGGCTGGAAAACTACAAACCACAAGTAGCTATCATTAGGGCCCTCCAGCACTTCAACTAGAATAAACCATTTGTGTCTTGAACCATAGCTCATTACCACGATACTGGCAGTGTTGCAAAATGCCATGGAGGTGGTCATAAAAAACAGCAACATCGGCCGAAATGGTTCGGAAAATGAAGCTCCTTTATTTGGCCGAAAAATGAAAAATTCTGAAATTCCGCATTTTGATGACCCCCGGGTCGTCTCCTTTTTTTGGCCGAAAAACGAAAAATTTTTTCTTTCTCCATCTACTGAGATGTGTCTGAAATTCAGTATTTTGATGACCCCCGGGTCGTCTCCTTTTTTTGGCTGAAAAACGAAAAATTTTTTATTGCGATAAAAGGGCGGTTATCTTGTTAAATAGATCACACAGATTACGCACATGTATAATTTGTTGATGACAGACCATTAATTTGCTGTAGAGAGCCGTTTTTTCCAGCTACTGAGATGTGGCTGAAATTTTGCATTTTGATGACCCCCGGGTCGTCTCCGTTTTTTGGCCGAAAAACGAAAAATTTTCTATTGCGATAAAAGGGCGGTTATCTTGTTAAATAAATCACACAGATTACGCACATGTATAATTTGTTGATGACAGACCATTAATTTGCTGTAGAGAGCCGTTTTTCCAGCTACTGAGATGTGTCTGAAATTCCGCATTTTGATGACCCCCGGGTCGTCTCCTTTTTTTGGCCGAAAAACGAAAAATTTTTTATTCTGATAAAAGGGCGGTTATCTTGTTAAATAGATCACACAGATTACGCACATGTATAATTTGTTGATGACAGACCATTAATTTGCTGTAGAGAGCCGTTTTTCCAGCTACTGAGATGTGTCTGAAATTTAGCATTTTGACGACCCCCGGGTCGTCTCTGTTTTTTGGCCGAAAAATGAAAAATTTTTTATTGCGATAAAAGGGCGGTTATCTTGTTAAATAGATCACACAGATTACGCACATGTATAATTTGTTGATGACAGACCATTAATTTGCTGTAGAGAGCCGTTTTTTGGCCGAAAAACGAAAAATTTTTTATTGCGATAAAAGGGCGGTTATCTTGTTAAATAGATCACACAGATTACGCACATGTATAATTTGTTGATGACAGACCATTAATTTGCTGTAGAGAGCCGTTTTTTCCAGCTACTGAGATGTGGCTGAAATTTTGCATTTTGATGACCCCCGGGTCGTCTCCGTTTTTTGGCCGAAAAACGAAAAATTTTCTATTGCGATAAAAGGGCGGTTATCTTGTTAAATAAATCACACAGATTACGCACATGTATAATTTGTTGATGACAGACCATTAATTTGCTGTAGAGAGCCGTTTTTCCAGCTACTGAGATGTGTCTGAAATTCCGCATTTTGATGACCCTCGGGTCGTCTCCTTTTTTTGGCCGAAAAACGAAAAATTTTTTCTTTCTCCATCTACTGAGATGTGTCTGAAATTCAGTATTTTGATGACCCCCGGGTCGTCTCCTTTTTTTGGCTGAAAAACGAAAAATTTTTTATTGCGATAAAAGGGCGGTTATCTTGTTAAATAGATCACACAGATTACGCACATGTATAATTTGTTGATGACAGACCATTAATTTGCTGTAGAGAGCCGTTTTTTCCAGCTACTGAGATGTGGCTGAAATTCTGCATTTTGATGACCCCCGGGTCGTCTCCGTTTTTTGGCCGAAAAACGAAAAATTTTCTATTGCGATAACAGGGTGGTTTTCTTGTTAAATAAATCACACAGATTACGCACATGTATAATTTGTTGATGACAGACCATTAATTTGCTGTAGAGAGCCGTTTTTCCAGCTACTGAGATGTGTCTGAAATTCCGCATTTTGATGACCCTCGGGTCGTCTCCTTTTTTTGGCCGAAAAACGAAAAATTTTTTATTCTGATAAAAGGGCGGTTATCTTGTTAAATAGATCACACAGATTACGCACATGTATAATTTGTTGATGACAGACCATTAATTTGCTGTAGAGAGCCGTTTTTCCAGCTACTGAGATGTGTCTGAAATTTAGCATTTTGACGACCCCCGGGTCGTCTCTGTTTTTTGGCCGAAAAATGAAAAATTTTTTATTGCGATAAAAGGGCGGTTATCTTGTTAAATAGATCACACAGATTACGCACATGTATAATTTGTTGATGACAGACCATTAATTTGCTGTAGAGAGCCGTTTTTTGGCCGAAAAACGAAAAATTTTTTATTGCGATAAAAGGGCGGTTATCTTGTTAAATAGATCACACAGATTACGCACATGTATAATTTGTTGATGACAGACCATTAATTTGCTGTAGAGAGCCGTTTTTCCAGCTACTGAGATGTGTCTGAAATTTAGCATTTGGACGACCCCCGGGTCGTCTCTGTTTTTTGGCCGAAAAACGAAAAATTTTTTATTGCGATAAAAGGGCGGTTATCTTGTTAAATAGATCACACAGATTACGCACATGTATAATTTGTTGATGACAGACCATTAATTTGCTGTAGAGAGCCGTTTTTCCAGCTACTGAGATGTGTCTGAAATTTAGCATTTTGACGACCCCCGGGTCGTCTCTGTTTTTTGGCCGAAAAACGAAAAATTTTTTATTGCGATAAAAGGGCGGTTATCTTGTTAAATAGATCACACAGATTACGCACATGTATAATTTGTTGATGACAGACCATTAATTTGCTGTAGAGAGCCGTTTTTCCAGCTACTGAGATGTGTCTGAAATTTAGCATTTTGACGACCCCCGGGTCGTCTCTGTTTTTTGGCCGAAAAACGAAAAATTTTTTATTGCGATAAAAGGGCGGTTATCTTGTTAAATAGATCACACAGATTACGCACATGTATAATTTGTTGATGACAGACCAGTAATTTGCTGTAGAGAGCCGTTTTTCCAGCTACTGAGATGTGTCTGAAATTTAGCATTTTGACGACCCCCGGGTCGTCTCTGTTTTTTGGCCGAAAAACGAAAAATTTTTTATTGCGATAAAAGGGCGGTTATCTTGTTAAATAGATCACACAGATTACGCACATGTATAATTTGTTGATGACAGACCATTAATTTGCTGTAGAGAGCCGTTTTTCCAGCTACTGAGATGTGACTGAAATTTAGCATTTTGACGACCCCCGGGTCGTCTCTGTTTTTTGGCCGAAAAACGAAAAATTTTTTATTGCGATAAAAGGGCGGTTATCTTGTTAAATAGATCACACAGATTACGCACATGTATAATTTGTTGATGACAGACCAGTAATTTGCTGTAGAGAGCCGTTTTTCCAGCTACTGAGATGTGTCTGAAATTTAGGATTTTGACGACCCCCGGGTCGTCTCTGTTTTTTGGCCGAAAAACGAAAAATTTTTTATTGCGATAAAAGGGCGGTTATCTTGTTAAATAGATCACACAGATTACGCACATGTATAATTTGTTGATGACAGACCACTAATTTGCTGTAGAGAGCCGTTTTTCCAGCTACTGAGATGTGACTGAAATTTAGCATTTTGACGACCCCCGGGTCGTCTCCGTTTTTTGGCCGAAAAACGAAAAATTTTTTATTGCGATAAAAGGGCGGTTATCTTGTTAAATAGATCACACAGATTACGCACATGTATAATTTGTTGATGACAGACCAGTAATTTGCTGTAGAGAGCCGTTTTTCCAGCTACTGAGATGTGACTGAAATTTAGCATTTTGACGACCCCCGGGTCGTCTCCGTTTTTTGGCCGAAAAACGAAAAATTTTTTATTGCGATAAAAGGGCGGTTATCTTGTTAAATAGATCACACAGATTACGCACATGTATAATTTGTTGATGACAGACCAGTAATTTGCTGTAGAGAGCCGTTTTTCCAGCTACTGAGATGTGTCTGAAATTTAGCATTTTGACGACCCCCGGGTCGTCTCTGTTTTTTGGCCGAAAAACGAAAAATTTTTTATTGCGATAAAAGGGCGGTTATCTTGTTAAATAGATCACACAGATTACGCACATGTATAATTTGTTGATGACAGACCATTAATTTGCTGTAGAGAGCCGTTTTTCCAGCTACTGAGATGTGTCTGAAATTTAGCATTTTGACGACCCCCGGGTCGTCTCTGTTTTTTGGCCGAAAAACGAAAAATTTTTTATTGCGATAAAAGGGCGGTTATCTTGTTAAATAGATCACACAGATTACGCACATGTATAATTTGTTGATGACAGACCATTAATTTGCTGTAGAGAGCCGTTTTTCCAGCTACTGAGATGTGACTGAAATTTAGCATTTTGACGACCCCCGGGTCGTCTCCGTTTTTTGGCCGAAAAACGAAAAATTTTTTATTGCGATAAAAGGGCGGTTATCTTGTTAAATAGATCACACAGATTACGCACATGTATAATTTGTTGATGACAGACCAGTAATTTGCTGTAGAGAGCCGTTTTTCCAGCTACTGAGATGTGTCTGAAATTTAGGATTTTGACGACCCCCGGGTCGTCTCTGTTTTTTGGCCGAAAAACGAAAAATTTTTTATTGCGATAAAAGGGCGGTTATCTTGTTAAATAGATCACACAGATTACGCACATGTATAATTTGTTGATGACAGACCACTAATTTGCTGTAGAGAGCCGTTTTTCCAGCTACTGAGATGTGACTGAAATTTAGCATTTTGACGACCCCCGGGTCGTCTCCGTTTTTTGGCCGAAAAACGAAAAATTTTTTATTGCGATAAAAGGGCGGTTATCTTGTTAAATAGATCACACAGATTACGCACATGTATAATTTGTTGATGACAGACCAGTAATTTGCTGTAGAGAGCCGTTTTTCCAGCTACTGAGATGTGACTGAAATTTAGCATTTTGACGACCCCCGGGTCGTCTCCGTTTTTTGGCCGAATAACGAAAAATTTTTTATTCCGATAAAAGGGCGGTTATCTTGTTAAATAGATCACACAGATTACGCACATGTATAATTTGTTGATGACAGACCAGTAATTTGCTGTAGAGAGCCGTTTTTCCAGCTACTGAGATGTGTCTGAAATTTAGCATTTTGACGACCCCCGGGTCGTCTCTGTTTTTTGGCCGAAAAACGAAAAATTTTTTATTGCGATAAAAGGGCGGTTATCTTGTTAAATAGATCACACAGATTACGCACATGTATAATTTGTTGATGACAGACCATTAATTTGCTGTAGAGAGCCGTTTTTCCAGCTACTGAGATGTGTCTGAAATTTAGCATTTTGACGACCCCCGGGTCGTCTCTGTTTTTTGGCCGAAAAACGAAAAATTTTTTATTGCGATAAAAGGGCGGTTATCTTGTTAAATAGATCACACAGATTACGCACATGTATAATTTGTTGATGACAGACCATTAATTTGCTGTAGAGAGCCGTTTTTCCAGCTACTGAGATGTGACTGAAATTTAGCATTTTGACGACCCCCGGGTCGTCTCCGTTTTTTGGCCGAATAACGAAAAATTTTTTATTGCGATAAAAGGGCGGTTATCTTGTTAAATAGATCACACAGATTACGCACATGTATAATTTGTTGATGACAGACCAGTAATTTGCTGTAGAGAGCCGTTTTTTCAGCTACTGAGATGTGTCTGAAATTTAGCATTTTGACGACCCCCGGGTCGTCTCTGTTTTTTGGCCGAAAAACGAAAAATTTTTTATTGCGATAAAAGGGCGGTTATCTTGTTAAATAGATCACACAGATTACGCACATGTATAATTTGTTGATGACAGACCACTAATTTGCTGTAGAGAGCCGTTTTTCCAGCTACTGAGATGTGACTGAAATTTAGCATTTTGACGACCCCCGGGTCGTCTCCGTTTTTTGGCCGAAAAACGAAAAATTTTTTATTGCGATAAAAGGGCGGTTATCTTGTTAAATAGATCACACAGATTACGCACATGTATAATTTGTTGATGACAGACCAGTAATTTGCTGTAGAGAGCCGTTTTTCCAGCTACTGAGATGTGACTGAAATTTAGCATTTTGACGACCCCCGGGTCGTCTCCGTTTTTTGGCCGAAAAACGGAAAATTTTTTATTGCGATAAAAGGGCGGTTATCTTGTTAAATAGATCACACAGATTACGCACATGTATAATTTGTTGATGACAGACCATTAATTTGCTGTAGAGCGCCGTTTTTCCAGCTACTGAGATGTGACTGAAATTTAGCATTTTGACGACCCCCGGGTCGTCTCCGTTTTTTGGCCGAAAAACGAAAAATTTTTTATTGCGATAAAAGGGCGGTTATCTTGTTAAATAGATCACACAGATTACGCACATGTATAATTTGTTGATGACAGACCAGTAATTTGCTGTAGAGAGCCGTTTTTCCAGCTACTGAGATGTGACTGAAATTTAGCATTTTGACGACCCCCGGGTCGTCTCCGTTTTTTGGCCGAAAAACGAAAAATTTTTTATTGCGATAAAAGGGCGGTTATCTTGTTAAATAGATCACACAGATTACGCACATGTATAATTTGTTGATGACAGACCATTAATTTGCTGTAGAGAGCCGTTTTTCCAGCTACTGAGATGTGACTGAAATTTAGCATTTTGACGACCCCCGGGTCGTCTCCGTTTTTTGGCCGAATAACGAAAAATTTTTTATTGCGATAAAAGGGCGGTTATCTTGTTAAATAGATCACACAGATTACGCACATGTATAACAGATTACGCACATGTATAATTTGTTGATGACAGACCAGTAATTTGCTGTAAAGAGCCGTTTTTCCAGCTACTGAGATGTGTCTGAAATTTAGCATTTTGACGACCCCCGGGTCGTCTCTGTTTTTTGGCCGAAAAACGAAAAATTTTTTATTGCGATAAAAGGGCGGTTATCTTGTTAAATAGATCACACAGATTACGCACATGTATAATTTGTTGATGACAGACCACTAATTTGCTGTAGAGAGCCGTTTTTCCAGCTACTGAGATGTGACTGAAATTTAGCATTTTGACGACCCCCGGGTCGTCTCTGTTTTTTGGCCGAAAAACGAAAAATTTTTTATTGCGATAAAAGGGCGGTTATCTTGTTAAATAGATCACACAGTTTACGCACATGTATAATTTGTTGATGACAGACCACTAATTTGCTGTAGAGAGCCGTTTTTCCAGCTACTGAGATGTGACTGAAATTTAGCATTTTGACGACCCCCGGGTCGTCTCCGTTTTTTGGCCGAAAAACGAAAAATTTTTTGTTGCGATAAAAGGGCGGTTATCTTGTTAAATAGATCACACAGATTACGCACATGTATAATTTGTTGATGACAGACCATTAATTTGCTGTAGAGAGCCGTTTTTCCAGCTACTGAGATGTGTCTGAAATTTAGCATTTTGACGACCCCCGGGTCGTCTCTGTTTTTTGGCCCAAAAACGAAAAATTTTTTATTGCGATAAAAGGGCGGTTATCTTGTTAAATAGATCACACAGATTACGCACATGTATAATTTGTTGATGACAGACCATTAATTTGCTGTAGAGAGCCGTTTTTCCAGCTACTGAGATGTGACTGAAATTTAGCATTTTGACGACCCCCGGGTCGTCTCCGTTTTTTGGCCGAAAAACGAAAAATTTTTTATTGCGATAAAAGGGCGGTTATCTTGTTAAATAGATCACACAGATTACGCACATGTATAATTTGTTGATGACAGACCATTAATTTGCTGTAGAGAGCCGTTTTTCCAGCTACTGAGATGTGTCTGAAATTTAGCATTTTGACGACCCCCGGGTCGTCTCTGTTTTTTGGCCGAAAAACGAAAAATTTTTTATTGCGATAAAAGGGCGGTTATCTTGTTAAATAGATCACACAGATTACGCACATGTATAATTTGTTGATGACAGACCATTAATTTGCTGTAGAGAGCCGTTTTTCCAGCTACTGAGATGTGTCTGTACGGGTCGTCTCTGTTTTTTGGCCGAAAAACGAAAAATTTTTTATTGCGATAAAAGGGCGGTTATCTTGTTAAATAGATCACACAGATTACGCACATGTATAATTTGTTGATGACAGACCAGTAATTTGCTGTAGAGAGCCGTTTTTCCAGCTACTGAGATGTGTCTGAAATTTAGCATTTTGACGACCCCCGGGTCGTCTCTGTTTTTTGGCCGAAAAACGAAAAATTTTTTATTGCGATAAAAGGGCGGTTATCTTGTTAAATAGATCACACAGATTACGCACATGTATAATTTGTTGATGACAGACCATTAATTTGCTGTAGAGAGCCGTTTTTCCAGCTACTGAGATGTGTCTGAAATTTAGAATTTTGACGACCCCCGGGTCGTCTCTGTTTTTTGGCCGAAAAACGAAAAATTTTTTATTACGATAAAAGGGCGGTTATCTTGTTAAATAGATCACACAGATTACGCACATGTATAATTTGTTGATGACAGACCATTAATTTGCTGTAGAGAGCCGTTTTTCCAGCTACTGAGATGTGTCTGAAATTTAGCATTTTGACGACCCCCGGGTCGTCTCTGTTTTTTGGCCGAAAAACGAAAAATTTTTTATTGCGATAAAAGGGCGGTTATCTTGTTAAATAGATCACACAGATTACGCACATGTATAATTTGTTGATGACAGACCAGTAATTTGCTGTAGAGAGCCGTTTTTTCAGCTACTGAGATGTGTCTGAAATTTAGCATTTTGACGACCCCCGGGTCGTCTCTGTTTTTTGGCCGAAAAACGAAAAATTTTTTATTGCGATAAAAGGGCGGTTATCTTGTTAAATAGATCACACAGATTACGCACATGTATAATTTGTTGATGACAGACCATTAATTTGCTGTAGAGAGCCGTTTTTCCAGCTACTGAGATGTGTCTGAAATCTAGCATTTTGACGACCCCCGGGTCGTCTCTGTTTTTTGGCCGAAAAACGAAAAATTTTTTATTGCGATAAAAGGGCGGTTATCTTGTTAAATAAATCACACAGATTACGCACATGTATAATTTGTTGATGACAGACCATTAATTTGCTGTAGAGAGCCGTTTTTCCAGCTACTGAGATGTGTCTGAAATTTAGAATTTTGACGACCCCCGGGTCGTCTCTGTTTTTTGGCCGAAAAACGAAAAATTTTTTATTACGATAAAAGGGCGGTTATCTTGTTAAATAGATCACACAGATTACGCACATGTATAATTTGTTGATGACAGACCATTAATTTGCTGTAGAGAGCCGTTTTTCCAGCTACTGAGATGTGTCTGAAATTTAGCATTTTGACGACCCCCGGGTCGTCTCTGTTTTTTGGCCGAAAAACGAAAAATTTTTTATTGCGATAAAAGGGCGGTTATCTTGTTAAATAGATCACACAGATTACGCACATGTATAATTTGTTGATGACAGACCATTAATTTGCTGTAGAGAGCCGTTTTTCCAGCTACTGAGATGTGTCTGAAATTTAGAATTTTGACGACCCCCGGGTCGTCTCTGTTTTTTGGCCGAAAAACGAAAAATTTTTTATTACGATAAAAGGGCGGTTATCTTGTTAAATAGATCACACAGATTACGCACATGTATAATTTGTTGATGACAGACCATTAATTTGCTGTAGAGAGCCGTTTTTCCAGCTACTGAGATGTGTCTGAAATTTAGCATTTTGACGACCCCCGGGTCGTCTCTGTTTTTTGGCCGAAAAACGAAAAATTTTTTATTGCGATAAAAGGGCGGTTATCTTGTTAAATAGATCACACAGATTACGCACATGTATAATTTGTTGATGACAGACCATTAATTTGCTGTAGAGAGCCGTTTTTCCAGCTACTGAGATGTGACTGAAATTTAGCATTTTGACGACCCCCGGGTCGTCTCCGTTTTTTGGCCGAAAAACGAAAAATTTTTTATTACGATAAAAGGGCGGTTATCTTGTTAAATAGATCACACAGATTACGCACATGTATAATTTGTTGATGACAGACCATTAATTTGCTGTAGAGAGCCGTTTTTCCAGCTACTGAGATGTGTCTGAAATTTAGCATTTTGACGACCCCCGGGTCGTCTCTGTTTTTTGGCCGAAAAACGAAAAATTTTTTATTGCGATAAAAGGGCGGATATCTTGTTAAATAGATCACACAGATTACGCACATGTATAATTTGTTGATGACAGAACATTAATTTGCTGTAGAGAGCCGTTTTTCCAGCTACTGAGATGTGACTGAAATTTAGCATTCTGACGACCCCCGGGTCGTCTCCGTTTTTTGGCCGAAAAACGAAAAATTTTTTATTGCGATAAAAGGGCGGTTATCTTGTTAAATAGATCACACAGATTACGCACATGTATAATTTGTTGATGACAGACCAGTAATTTGCTGTAGAGAGCCGTTTTTCCAGCTACTGAGATGTGTCTGAAATTTAGCATTTTGACGACCCCCGGGTCGTCTCTGTTTTTTGGCCGAAAAACGAAAAATTTTTTATTGCGATAAAAGGGCGGTTATCTTGTTAAATAGATCACACAGATTACGCACATGTATAATTTGTTGATGACAGACCAGTAATTTGCTGTAGAGAGCCGTTTTTCCAGCTACTGAGATGTGTCTGAAATTTAGCATTTTGACGACCCCCGGATCGTCTCTGTTTTTTGGCCGAAAAACGAAAAATTTTTTATTGCGATAAAAGGGCGGATATCTTGTTAAATAGATCACACAGATTACGCACATGTATAATTTGTTGATGACAGACCATTAATTTGCTGTAGAGAGCCGTTTTTCCAGCTACTGAGATGTGACTGAAATTTAGCATTCTGACGACCCCCGGGTCGTCTCCGTTTTTTGGCCGAAAAACGAAAAATTTTTTATTGCGATAAAAGGGCGGTTATCTTGTTAAATAGATCACACAGATTACGCACATGTATAATTTGTTGATGACAGACCATTAATTTGCTGTAGAGAGCCGTTTTTCCAGCTACTGAGATGTGTCTGAAATTTAGCATTTTGACGACCCCCGGGTCGTCTCTGTTTTTTGGCCGAAAAACGAAAAATTTTTTATTGCGATAAAAGGGCGGATATCTTGTTAAATATTTCACACAGATTACGCACATGTATAATTTGTTGATGACAGACCATTAATTTGCTGTAGAGAGCCGTTTTTCCAGCTACTGAGATGTGACTGAAATTTAGCATTCTGACGACCCCCGGGTCGTCTCCGTTTTTTGGCCGAAAAACGAAAAATTTTTTATTGCGATAAAAGGGCGGTTATCTTGTTAAATAGATCACACAGATTACGCACATGTATAATTTGTTGATGACAGACCATTAATTTGCTGTAGAGAGCCGTTTTTCCAGCTACTGAGATGTGTCTGAAATTTAGCATTTTGACGACCCCCGGGTCGTCTCTGTTTTTTGGCCGAAAAACGAAAAATTTTTTATTGCGATAAAAGGGCGGTTATCTTGTTAAATAGATCACACAGATTACGCACATGTATAATTTGTTGATGACAGACCAGTAATTTGCTGTAGAGAGCCGTTTTTCCAGCTACTGAGATGTGTCTGAAATTTAGCATTTTGACGACCCCCGGGTCGTCTCTGTTTTTTGGCCGAAAAACGAAAAATTTTTTATTGCGATAAAAGGGCGGTTATCTTGTTAAATAGATCACACAGATTACGCACATGTATAATTTGTTGATGACAGACCATTAATTTGCTGTAGAGAGCCGTTTTTCCAGCTACTGAGATGTGACTGAAATTTAGCATTTTGACGACCCCCGGGTCGTCTCTGTTTTTTGGCCGAAAAACGAAAAATTTTTTATTGCGATAAAAGGGCGGTTATCTTGTTAAATAGATCACACAGATTACGCACATGTATAATTTGTTGATGACAGACCATTAATTTGCTGTAGAGAGCCGTTTTTCCAGCTACTGAGATGTGTCTGAAATTTAGCATTTTGACGACCCCCGGGTCGTCTCTGTTTTTTGGCCGAAAAACGAAAAAATTTTTATTGCGATAAAAGGGCGGTTATCTTGTTAAATAGATCACACAGATTACGCACATGTATAATTTGTTGATGACAGACCATTAATTTGCTGTAGAGAGCCGTTTTTCCAGCTACTGAGATGTGACTGAAATTTAGCATTTTGACGACCCCCGGGTCGTCTCTGTTTTTTGGCCGAAAAACGAAAAAATTTTTATTGCGATAAAAGGGCGGTTATCTTGTTAAATAGATCACACAGATTACGCACATGTATAATTTGTTGATGACAGACCAGTAATTTGCTGTAGAGAGCCGTTTTTCCAGCTACTGAGATGTGTCTGAAATTTAGCATTTTGACGACCCCCGGGTCGTCTCTGTTTTTTGGCCGAAAAACGAAAAATTTTTTATTGCGATAAAAGGGCGGTTATCTTGTTAAATAGATCACACAGATTACGCACATGTATAATTTGTTGATGACAGACCATTAATTTGCTGTAGAGAGCCGTTTTTCCAGCTACTGAGATGTGTCTGAAATTTAGCATTTTGACGACCCCCGGGTCGTCTCCGTTTTTTGGCCGAATAACGAAAAATTTTTTATTGCGATAAAAGGGCGGTTATCTTGTTAAATAGATCACACAGATTACGCACATGTATAATTTGTTGATGACAGACCATTAATTTGCTGTAGAGAGCCGTTTTTCCAGCTACTGAGATGTGACTGAAATTTAGCATTTTGACGACCCCCGGGTCGTCTCCGTTTTTTGGCCGAATAACGAAAAATTTTTTATTGCGATAAAAGGGCGGTTATCTTGTTAAATAGATCACACAGATTACGCACATGTATAATTTGTTGATGACAGACCATTAATTTGCTGTAGAGAGCCGTTTTTCCAGCTACTGAGATGTGTCTGAAATTTAGCATTTTGACGACCCCCGGGTCGTCTCTGTTTTTTGGCCGAAAAACGAAAAATTTTTTATTGCGATAAAAGGGCGGTTATCTTGTTAAATAGATCACACAGATTACGCACATGTATAATTTGTTGATGACAGACCATTAATTTGCTGTAGAGAGCCGTTTTTCCAGCTACTGAGATGTGTCTGAAATTTAGCATTTTGACGACCCCCGGGTCGTCTCTGTTTTTTGGCCGAAAAACGAAAAATTTTTTATTGCGATAAAAGGGCGGATATCTTGTTAAATAGATCACACAGATTACGCACATGTATAATTTGTTGATGACAGACCATTAATTTGCTGTAGAGAGCCGTTTTTCCAGCTACTGAGATGTGACTGAAATTTAGCATTCTGACGACCCCCGGGTCGTCTCCGTTTTTTGGCCGAAAAACGAAAAATTTTTTATTGCGATAAAAGGGCGGTTATCTTGTTAAATAGATCACACAGATTACGCACATGTATAATTTGTTGATGACAGACCATTAATTTGCTGTAGAGAGCCGTTTTTCCAGCTACTGAGATGTGTCTGAAATTTAGCATTTTGACGACCCCCGGGTCGTCTCTGTTTTTTGGCCGAAAAACGAAAATTTTTTTATTGCGATAAAAGGGCGGTTATCTTGTTAAATAGATCACACAGATTACGCACATGTATAATTTGTTGATGACAGACCAGTAATTTGCTGTAGAGAGCCGTTTTTCCAGCTACTGAGATGTGTCTGAAATTTAGCATTTTGACGACCCCCGGGTCGTCTCTGTTTTTTGGCCGAAAAACGAAAAATTTTTTATTGCGATAAAAGGGCGGTTATCTTGTTAAATAGATCACACAGATTACGCACATGTATAATTTGTTGATGACAGACCAGTAATTTGCTGTAGAGAGCCGTTTTTCCAGCTACTGAGATGTGTCTGAAATTTAGCATTTTGACGACCCCCGGGTCGTCTCTGTTTTTTGGCCGAAAAACGAAAAATTTTTTATTGCGATAAAAGGGCGGTTATCTTGTTAAATAGATCACACAGATTACGCACATGTATAATTTGTTGATGACAGACCATTAATTTGCTGTAGAGAGCCGTTTTTCCAGCTACTGAGATGTGTCTGAAATTTAGCATTTTGACGACCCCCGGGTCGTCTCTGTTTTTTGGCCGAAAAACGAAAAATTTTTTATTGCGATAAAAGGGCGGTTATCTTGTTAAATAGATCACACAGATTACGCACATGTATAATTTGTTGATGACAGACCATTAATTTGCTGTAGAGAGCCGTTTTTCCAGCTACTGAGATGTGACTGAAATTTAGCATTTTGACGACCCCCGGGTCGTCTCTGTTTTTTGGCCGAAAAACGAAAAATTTTTTATTGCGATAAAAAGGCGGTTATCTTGTTAAATAGATCACACAGATTACGCACATGTATAATTTGTTGATGACAGACCATTAATTTGCTGTAGAGAGCCGTTTTTCCAGCTACTGAGATGTGACTGAAATTTAGCATTTTGACGACCCCCGGGTCGTCTCCGTTTTTTGGCCGAATAACGAAAAATTTTTTATTGCGATAAAAGGGCGGTTATCTTGTTAAATAGATCACACAGATTACGCACATGTATAATTTGTTGATGACAGACCATTAATTTGCTGTAGAGAGCCGTTTTTCCAGCTACTGAGATGTGTCTGAAATTTAGCATTTTGACGACCCCCGGGTCGTCTCTGTTTTTTGGCCGAAAAACGAAAAATTTTTTATTGCGATAAAAGGGCGGTTATCTTGTTAAATAGATCACACAGATTACGCACATGTATAATTTGTTGATGACAGACCAGTAATTTGCTGTAGAGAGCCGTTTTTCCAGCTACTGAGATGTGTCTGAAATTTAGCATTTTGACGACCCCCGGGTCGTCTCTGTTTTTTGGCCGAAAAACGAAAAATTTTTTATTGCGATAAAAGGGCGGTTATCTTGTTAAATAGATCACACAGATTACGCACATGTATAATTTGTTGATGACAGACCAGTAATTTGTTGTAGAGAGCTGTTTTTCCAGCTACTGAGATGTGACTGAAATTTAGCATTTTGACGACCCCCGGGTCGTCTCCGTTTTTTGGCCGAAAAACGAAAAATTTTTTATTGCGATAAAAGGGCGGTTATCTTGTTAAATAGATCACACAGATTACGCACATGTATAATTTGTTGATGACAGACCATTAATTTGCTGTAGAGAGCCGTTTTTCCAGCTACTGAGATGTGACTGAAATTTAGCATTTTGACGACCCCCGGGTCGTCTCCGTTTTTTGGCCGAAAAACGAAAAATTTTTTATTGCGATAAAAGGGCGGTTATCTTGTTAAATAGATCACACAGATTACGCACATGTATAATTTGTTGATGACAGACCAGTAATTTGTTGTAGAGAGCTGTTTTTCCAGCTACTGAGATGTGACTGAAATTTAGCATTTTGACGACCCCCGGGTCGTCTCCGTTTTTTGGCCGAAAAACGAAAAATTTTTTATTGCGATAAAAGGGCGGTTATCTTGTTAAATAGATCACACAGATTACGCACATATATAATTTGTTGATGACAGACCATTAATTTGCTGTAGAGAGCCGTTTTTCCAGCTACTGAGATGTGACTGAAATTTAGCATTTTGACGACCCCCGGGTCGTCTCCGTTTTTTGGCCGAAAAACGAAAAATTTTTTATTGCGATAAAAGGGCGGTTATCTTGTTAAATAGATCACACAGATTACGCACATGTATAATTTGTTGATGACAGACCAGTAATTTGCTGTAGAGAGCCGTTTTTCCAGCTACTGAGATGTGACTGAAATTTAGCATTTTGACGACCCCCGGGTCGTCTCCGTTTTTTGGCCGAAAAACGAAAAATTTTTTATTGCGATAAAAGGGCGGTTATCTTGTTAAATAGATCACACAGATTACGCACATGTATAATTTGTTGATGACAGACCATTAATTTGCTGTAGAGAGCCGTTTTTCCAGCTACTGAGATGTGTCTGAAATTTAGCATTTTGACGACCCCCGGGTCGTCTCCGTTTTTTGGCCGAAAAACGAAAAATTTTTTATTGCGATAAAAGGGCGGTTATCTTGTTAAATAGATCACACAGATTACGCACATGTATTATTTGTTGATGACAGACCAGTAATTTGCTGTAGAGAGCCGTTTTTCCAGCTACTGAGATGTGTCTGAAATTTAGCATTTTGACGACCCCCGGGTCGTCTCTGTTTCTTGGCCGAAAAACGAAAAATTTTTTATTGCGATAAAAGGGCGGTTATCTTGTTAAATAGATCACACAGATTACGCACATGTATAATTTGTTGATGACAGACCATTAATTTGCTGTAGAGAGCCGTTTTTCCAGCTACTGAGATGTGTCTGAAATTTAGCATTTTGACGACCCCCGGGTCGTCTCTGTTTTTTGGCCGAAAAACGAAAAATTTTTTATTGCGATAAAAGGGCGGTTATCTTGTTAAATAGATCACACAGATTACGCACATGTATAATTTGTTGATGACAGACCAGTAATTTGCTGTAGAGAGCCGTTTTTCCAGCTACTGAGATGTGACTGAAATTTAGCATTTTGACGACCCCCGGGTCGTCTCCGTTTTTTGGCCGAAAAACGAAAAATTTTTTATTGCGATAAAAGGGCGGTTATCTTGTTAAATAGATCACACAGATTACGCACATGTATAATTTGTTGATGACAGACCATTAATTTGCTGTAGAGAGCCGTTTTTCCAGCTACTGAGATGTGACTGAAATTTAGCATTTTGACGACCCCCGGGTCGTCTCCGTTTTTTGGCCGAAAAACGAAAAATTTTTTATTGCGATAAAAGGGCGGTTATCTTGTTAAATAGATCACACAGATTACGCACATGTATAATTTGTTGATGACAGACCATTAATTTGCTGTAGAGAGCCGTTTTTCCAGCTACTGATATGTGTCTGAAATTTAGCATTTTGACGACCCCCGGGTCGTCTCTGTTTTTTGGCCGAAAAACGAAAAATTTTTTATTGCGATAAAAGGGCGGTTATCTTGTTAAATAGATCACACAGATTACGCACATGTATAATTTGTTGATGACAGACCATTAATTTGCTGTAGAGAGCCGTTTTCCAGCTACTGAGATGTGACTGAAATTTAGCATTTTGACGACCCCCGGGTCGTCTCCGTTTTTTGGCCGAAAAACGAAAAATTTTTTATTGCGATAAAAGGGCGGTTATCTTGTTAAATAGATCACACAGATTACGCACATGTATAATTTGTTGATGACAGACCATTAATTTGCTGTAGAGAGCCGTTTTTCCAGCTACTGAGATGTGTCTGAAATTTAGCATTTTGACGACCCCGGGTCGTCTCTGTTTTTTGGCCGAAAAACGAAAAATTTTTTATTGCGATAAAAGGGCGGTTATCTTGTTAAATAGATCACACGGATTACGCACATGTATAATTTGTTGATGACAGACCATTAATTTGCTGTAGAGAGCCGTTTTTCCAGCTACTGAGATGTGTCTGAAATTTAGCATTTTGACGACCCCCGGGTCGTCTCTGTTTTTTGGCCGAAAAACGAAAAATTTTTTATTGCGATAAAAGGGCGGTTATCTTGTTAAATAGATCACACAGATTACGCACATGTATAATTTGTTGATGACAGACCATTAATTTGCTGTAGAGAGCCGTTTTTCCAGCTACTGAGATGTGTCTGAAATTTAGCATTTTGACGACCCCGGGTCGTCTCTGTTTTTGGCCGAAAAACGAAAAATTTTTTATTGCGATAAAAGGGCGGTTATCTTGTTAAATAGATCACACAGATTACGCACATGTATAATTTGTTGATGACAGACCATTAATTTGCTGTAGAGAGCCGTTTTTCCAGCTAATGAGATGTGTCTGAAATTTAGCATTTTGACGACCCCCGGGTCGTCTCTGTTTTTGGCCGAAAAACGAAAAATTTTTTATTGCGATAAAAGGGCGGTTATCTTGTTAAATAGATCACACAGATTACGCACATGTATAATTTGTTGATGACAGACCATTAATTTGCTGTAGAGAGCCGTTTTTCCAGCTACTGAGATTTGTCTGAAATTTAGCATTTTGACGACCCCCGGGTCGTCTCTGTTTTTTGGCCGAAAAACGAAAAATTTTTTATTGCGATAAAAGGGCGGTTATCTTGTTAAATAGATCACACAGATTACGCACATGTATAATTTGTTGATGACAGACCATTAATTTGCTGTAGAGAGCCGTTTTTCCAGCTACTGAGATGTGTCTGAAATTTAGCATTTTGACGACCCCCGGGTCGTCTCTGTTTTTTGGCCGAAAAACGAAAAATTTTTTATTGCGATAAAAGTTCGGTTATCTTGTTAAATAGATCACACAGATTACGCACATGTATAATTTGTTGATGACAGACCATTAATTTGCTGTAGAGAGCCGTTTTTCCAGCTACTAAGATGTGTCTGAAATTTAGCATTTTGACGACCCCCGGGTCGTCTCTGTTTTTTGGCCGAAAAACGAAAAATTTTTTATTGCGATAAAAGGGCGGTTATCTTGTTAAATAGATCACACAGATTACGCACATGTATAATTTGTTGATGACAGACCATTAATTTGCTGTAGAGAGCCGTTTTTCCAGCTACTGAGATGTGTCTGAAATTTAGCATTTTGACGACCCCCGGGTCGTCTCTGTTTTTTGGCCGAAAAACGAAAAATTTTTTATTGCGATAAAAGGGCGGTTATCTTGTTAAATAGATCACACAGATTACGCACATGTATAATTTGTTGATGACAGACCATTAATTTGCTGTAGAGAGCCGTTTTTCCAGCTACTGAGATGTGTCTGAAATTTAGCATTTTGACGACCCCCGGGTCGTCTCTGTTTTTTGGCCGAAATCACACAGATTACGCACATGTATAATTTGTTGATGACAGACCATTAATTTGCTGTAGAGAGCCGTTTTTCCAGCTACTGAGATGTGTCTGAAATTTAGCATTTTGACGACCCCCGGGTCGTCTCTTTTGGCCGAAAAACGAAAAATGTTTTATTGCGATAAAAGGGCGGTTATCTTGTTAAATAGATCACACAGATTACGCACATGTATAATTTGTTGATGACAGACCATTAATTTGCTGTAGAGAGCCGTTTTTCCAGCTACTGAGATGTGTCTGAAATTTAGCATTTTGACGACCCCGGGTCGTCTCTGTTTTTTGGCCGAAAAACGAAAAATTTTTTATTGCGATAAAAGGGCGGTTATCTTGTTAAATAGATCACACAGATTACGCACATGTATAATTTGTTGATGACAGACCATTAATTTGCTGTAGAGAGCCGTTTTTCCAGCTACTGAGATGTGTCTGAAATTTAGCATTTTGACGACCCCCGGGTCGTCTCTGTTTTTTGGCCGAAAAACGAAAAATTTTTTATTGCGATAAAAGGGCGGTTATCTTGTTAAATAGATCACACAGATTACGCACATGTATAATTTGTTGATGACAGACCATTAATTTGCTGTAGAGAGCCGTTTATCCAGCTACTGAAAAACTCTGTTTCTTGGCCGAAAAACGAAAAATTTTTTATTGCGATAAAAGGGCGGTTATCTTGTTAAATAGATCACACAGATTACGCACATGTATAATTTGTTGATGACAGACCATTAATTTGCTGTAGAGAGCCGTTTTTCCAGCTACTGAGATGTGTCTGAAATTTAGCATTTTGACGACCCCCGGGTCGTCTCTGTTTTTTGGCCGAAATCACACAGATTACGCACATGTATAATTTGTTGATGACAGACCATTAATTTGCTGTAGAGAGCCGTTTTTCCAGCTACTGAGATGTGACTGAAATTTAGCATTTTGACGACCCCCGGGTCGTCTCCGTTTTTTGGCCGAAAAACGAAAAATTTTTTATTGCGATAAAAGGGCGGTTATCTTGTTAAATAGATCACACAGATTACGCACATGTATAATTTGTTGATGACAGACCAGTAATTTGCTGTAGAGAGCCGTTTTTCCAGCTACTGAGATGTGACTGAAATTTAGCATTTTGACGACCCCCGGGTCGTCTCTGTTTTTTGGCCGAAAAACGAAAAATTTTTTATTGCGATAAAAGGGCGGTTATCTTGTTAAATAGATCCTACAGATTACGCACATGTATAATTTGTTGATGACAGACCATTAATTTGCTGTAGAGAGCCGTTTTTCCAGCTACTGAGATGTGTCTGAAATTTAGCATTTTGACGACCCCCGGGTCGTCTCTGTTTTTGGCCGAAAAACGAAAAATTTTTTATTGCGATAAAAGGGCGGTTATCTTGTTAAATAGATCACACAGATTACGCACATGTATAATTTGTTGATGACAGACCATTAATTTGCTGTAGAGAGCCGTTTTTCCAGCTAATGAGATGTGTCTGAAATTTAGCATTTTGACGACCCCCGGGTCGTCTCTGTTTTTTGGCCGAAAAACGAAAAATTTTTTATTGCGATAAAAGGGCGGTTATCTTGTTAAATAGATCACACAGATTACGCACATGTATAATTTGTTGATGACAGACCATTAATTTGCTGTAGAGAGCCGTTTTTCCAGCTACTGAGATTTGTCTGAAATTTAGCATTTTGACGACCCCCGGGTCGTCTCTGTTTTTTGGCCGAAAAACGAAAAATTTTTTATTGCGATAAAAGGGCGGTTATCTTGTTAAATAGATCACACAGATTACGCACATGTATAATTTGTTGATGACAGACCATTAATTTGCTGTAGAGAGCCGTTTTTCCAGCTACTGAGATGTGTCTGAAATTTAGCATTTTGACGACCCCCGGGTCGTCTCTGTTTTTTGGCCGAAAAACGAAAAATTTTTTATTGCGATAAAAGTTCGGTTATCTTGTTAAATAGATCACACAGATTACGCACATGTATAATTTGTTGATGACAGACCATTAATTTGCTGTAGAGAGCCGTTTTTCCAGCTACTAAGATGTGTCTGAAATTTAGCATTTTGACGACCCCCGGGTCGTCTCTGTTTTTTGGCCGAAAAACGAAAAATTTTTTATTGCGATAAAAGGGCGGTTATCTTGTTAAATAGATCACACAGATTACGCACATGTATAATTTGTTGATGACAGACCATTAATTTGCTGTAGAGAGCCGTTTTTCCAGCTACTGAGATGTGTCTGAAATTTAGCATTTTGACGACCCCCGGGTCGTCTCTGTGTTTTGGCCGAAAAACGAAAAATTTTTTATTGCGATAAAAGGGCGGTTACCTTGTTAAATAGATCACACAGATTACGCACATGTATAATTTGTTGATGACAGACCATTAATTTGCTGTAGAGAGCCGTTTTTCCAGCTACTGAGATGTGTCTGAAATTTAGCATTTTGACGACCCCCGGGTCGTCTCTGTTTTTTGGCCGAAAAACGAAAAATTTTTTATTGCGATAAAAGGGCGGTTATCTTGTTAAATAGATCACACAGATTACGCACATGTATAATTTGTTGATGACAGACCATTAATTTGCTGTAGAGAGCCGTTTTTCCAGCTACTGAGATGTGTCTGAAATTTAGCATTTTGACGACCCCCGGGTCGTCTCTGTTTTTTGGCCGAAATCACACAGATTACGCACATGTATAATTTGTTGATGACAGACCATTAATTTGCTGTAGAGAGCCGTTTTTCCAGCTACTGAGATGTGTCTGAAATTTAGCATTTTGACGACCCCCGGGTCGTCTCTGTTTTTTGGCCGAAAAACGAAAAATTTTTTATTGCGATAAAAGGGCGGTTATCTTGTTAAATAGATCACACAGATTACGCACATGTATAATTTGTTGATGACAGACCATTAATTTGCTGTAGAGAGCCGTTTTTCCAGCTACTGAGATGTGTCTGAAATTTAGCATTTTGACGACCCCCGGGTCGTCTCTATTTTTTGGCCGAAAAACGAAAAATTTTTTATTGCGATAAAAGGGCGGTTATCTTGTTAAATAGATCACACAGATTACGCACATGTATAATTTGTTGATGACAGACCATTAATTTGCTGTAGAGAGCCGTTTTTCCAGCTACTGAGATGTGTCTGAAATTAGGATTTTGACGACCCCCGGGTCGTCTCTGTTTTTTGGCCGAAAAACGAAAAATTTTTTATTGCGATAAAAGGGCGGTTATCTTGTTAAATAGATCACACAGATTACGCACATGTATAATTTGTTGATGACAGACCATTAATTTGCTGTAGAGAGCCGTTTTTCCAGCTACTGAGATGTGTCTGAAATTTAGCATTTTGACGACCCCCGGGTCGTCTCCGTTTTTTGGCCGAAAAACGAAAAATTTTTTATTGCGATAAAAGGGCGGTTATCTTGTTAAATAGATCACACAGATTACGCATATGTATAATTTGTTGATGACAGACCATTAATTTGCTGTAGAGAGCCGTTTTTCCAGCTACTGAGATGTGTCTGAAATTTAGCATTTTGACGACCCCCGGGTCGTCTCTGTTTTTTGGCCGAAAAACGAAAAATTTTTTATTGCGATAAAAGGGCGGATATCTTGTTAAATAGATCACACAGATTACGCACATGTATAATTTGTTGATGACAGACCAGTAATTTGCTGTAGAGAGCCGTTTTTCCAGCTACTGAGATGTGTCTGAAATTTAGCATTTTGACGACCCCCGGGTCGTCTCTGTTTTTTGGCCGAAAAACGAAAAATTTTTTATTGCGATAAAAGGGCGGTTATCTTGTTAAATAGATCACACAGATTACGCACATGTATAATTTGTTGATGACAGACCATTAATTTGCTGTAGAGAGCCGTTTTTCCAGCTACTGAGATGTGACTGAAATTTAGCATTCTGACGACCCCCGGGTCGTCTCCGTTTTTTGGCCGAAAAACGAAAAATTTTTTATTGCGATAAAAGGGCGGTTATCTTGTTAAATAGATCACACAGATTACGCACATGTATAATTTGTTGATGACAGACCATTAATTTGCTGTAGAGAGCCGTTTTTCCAGCTACTGAGATGTGTCTGAAATTTAGCATTTTGACGACCCCCGGGTCGTCTCTGTTTTTTGGCCGAAAAACGAAAAATTTTTTATTGCGATAAAAGGGCGGTTATCTTGTTAAATAGATCACACAGATTACGCACATGTATAATTTGTTGATGACAGACCAGTAATTTGCTGTAGAGAGCCGTTTTTCCAGCTACTGAGATGTGACTGAAATTTAGCATTTTGACGACCCCCGGGTCGTCTCCGTTTTTTGGCCGAAAAACGAAAAATTTTTTATTGCGATAAAAGGGCGGTTATCTTGTTAAATAGATCACACAGATTACGCACATGTATAATTTGTTGATGACAGACCAGTAATTTGCTGTAGAGAGCCGTTTTTCCAGCTACTGAGATGTGTCTGAAATTTAGCATTTTGACGACCCCCGGGTCGTCCCTGTTTTTTGGCCGAAAAACGAAAAATTTTTTATTGCGATAAAAGGGCGGTTATCTTGTTAAATAGATCACACAGATTACGCACATGTATAATTTGTTGATGACAGACCATTAATTTGCTGTAGAGAGCCGTTTTTCCAGCTACTGAGATGTGACTGAAATTTAGCATTTTGACGACCCCCGGGTCGTCTCCGTTTTTTGGCCGAAAAACGAAAAATTTTTTATTGCGATAAAAGGGCGGTTATCTTGTTAAATAGATCACACAGATTACGCACATGTATAATTTGTTGATGACAGACCATTAATTTGCTGTAGAGAGCCGTTTTTCCAGCTACTGAGATGTGTCTGAAATTTAGCATTTTGACGACCCCCGGGTCGTCTCTGTTTTTTGGCCGAAATCACACAGATTACGCACATGTATAATTTGTTGATGACAGACCATTAATTTGCTGTAGAGAGCCGTTTTTCCAGCTACTGAGATGTGACTGAAATTTAGCATTTTGACGACCCCCGGGTCGTCTCCGTTTTTTGGCCGAAAAACGAAAAATTTTTTATTGCGATAAAAGGGCGGTTATCTTGTTAAATAGATCACACAGATTACGCACATGTATAATTTGTTGATGACAGACCAGTAATTTGCTGTAGAGAGTCGTTTTTCCAGCTACTGAGATGTGTCTGAAATTTAGCATTTTGACGACCCCCGGGTCGTCTCTGTTTTTTGGCCGAAAAACGAAAAATTTTTTATTGCGATAAAAGGGCGGTTATCTTGTTAAATAGATCACACAGATTACGCACATGTATAATTTGTTGATGACAGACCATTAATTTGCTGTAGAGAGCCGTTTTTCCAGCTACTGAGATGTGACTGAAATTTAGCATTTTGACGACCCCCGGGTCGTCTCTGTTTTTTGGCCGAAAAACGAAAATTTTTTATTTCGATAAAAGGGCGGTTATCTTGTTAAATAGATCACACAGATTACGCACATGTATAATTTGTTGATGACAGACCATTAATTTGCTGTAGAGAGCCGTTTTTCCAGCTACTGAGATGTGACTGAAATTTAGCATTTTGACGACCCCCGGGTCGTCTCCGTTTTTTGGCCGAAAAACGAAAAATTTTTTATTGCGATAAAAGGGCGGTTATCTTGTTAAATAGATCACACAGATTACGCACATGTATAATTTGTTGATGACAGACCATTAATTTGCTGTAGAGAGCCGTTTTTCCAGCTACTGAGATGTGTCTGAAATTTAGCATTTTGACGACCCCCGGGTCGTCTCTGTTTTTTGGCCGAAAAACGAAAAATTTTTTATTGCGATTAAAGGGCGGTTATCTTGTTAAATAGATCACACAGATTACGCACATGTATAATTTGTTGATGACAGACCATTAATTTGCTGTAGAGAGCCGTTTTTCCAGCTACTGAGATGTGACTGAAATTTAGCATTTTGACGACCCCCGGGTCGTCTCCGTTTTTTGGCCGAAAAACGAAAAATTTTTTATTGCGATAAAAGGGCGGTTATCTTGTTAAATAGATCACACAGATTACGCACATGTATAATTTGTTGATGACAGACCATTAATTTGCTGTAGAGAGCCGTTTTTCCAGCTACTAAGATGTGTCTGAAATTTAGCATTTTGACGACCCCCGGGTCGTCTCTGTTTTTTGGCCGAAAAACGAAAATTTTTTTATTGCGATAAAAGGGCGGTTATCTTGTTAAATAGATCACACAGATTACGCACATGTATAATTTGTTGATGACAGACCATTAATTTGCTGTAGAGAGCCGTTTTTCCAGCTACTGAGATGTGTCTGAAATTTAGCATTTTGACGACCCCCGGGTCGTCTCTCTTTTTTGGCCGAAAAACGAAAAATTTTTTATTGCGATAAAAGGGCGGTTATCTTGTTAAATAGATCACACAGATTACGCACATGTATAATTTGTTGATGACAGACCATTAATTTGCTGTAGAGAGCCGTTTTTCCAGCTACTGAGATGTGTCTGAAATTTAGCATTTTGACGACCCCCGGGTCGTCTCTGTTTTTTGGCCGAAAAACGAAAAATTTTTTATTGCGATAAAAGGGCGGTTATCTTGTTAAATAGATCACACAGATTACGCACATGTATAATTTGTTGATGACAGACCATTAATTTGCTGTAGAGAGCCGTTTTTCCAGCTACTGAGATGTGTCTGAAATTTAGCATTTTGACGACCCCCGGGTCGTCTCTGTTTTTTTGCCGAAAAACGAAAAATTTTTTATTGCGATAAAAGGGCGGTTATCTTGTTAAATAGATCACACAGATTACGCACATGTATAATTTGTTGATGACAGACCATTAATTTGCTGTAGAGAGCCGTTTTTCCAGCTACTGAGATGTGTCTGAAATTTAGCATTTTGACGACCCCCGGGTCGTCTCTGTTTTTTGGCCGAAAAACGAAAAATTTTTTATTGCGATAAAAGGGCGGTTATCTTGTTAAATAGATCACACAGATTACGCACATGTATAATTTGTTGATGACAGACCATTAATTTGCTGTAGAGAGCCGTTTTTCCAGCTACTGAGATGTGTCTGAAATTTAGCATTTTGACGACCCCCGGGTCGTCTCTGTTTTTTGGCCGAAAAACGAAAAATTTTTTATTGCGATAAAAGGGCGGTTATCTTGTTAAATAGATCACACAGATTACGCACATGTATAATTTGTTGATGACAGACCATTAATTTGCTGTAGAGAGCCGTTTTTCCAGCTACTGAGATGTGTCTGAAATTTAGCATTTTGACGACCCCCGGGTCGTCTCTGTTTTTTGGCCGAAAAACGAAAAATTTTTTATTGCGATAAAAGGGCGGTTATCTTGTTAAATAGATCACACAGATTACGCACATGTATAATTTGTTGATGACAGACCATTAATTTGCTGTAGAGAGCCGTTTTTCCAGCTACTGAGATGTGTCTGAAATTTAGCATTTTGACGACCCCCGGGTCGTCTCTATTTTTGGCCGAAAAACGAAAAATTTTTAATTGCGATAAAAGGGCGGTTATCTTGTTAAATAGATCACATAGATTACGCACATGTATAATTTGTTGATGACAGACCATTAATTTGCTGTAGAGAGCCGTTTTTCCAGCTACTGAGATGTGTCTGAAATTTAGCATTTTGACGACCCCCGGGTCGTCTCTGTTTTTTGGCCGAAAAACGAAAAATTTTTTATTGCGATTAAAGGGCGGTTATCTTGTTAAATAGATCACACAGATTACGCACATGTATAATTTGTTGATGACAGACCATTAATTTGCTGTAGAGAGCCGTTTTTCCAGCTACTGAGATGTGACTGAAATTTAGCATTTTGACGACCCCCGGGTCGTCTCCGTTTTTTGGCCGAAAAACGAAAAATTTTTTTTTGCGATAAAAGGGCGGTTATCTTGTTAAATAGATCACACAGATTACGCACATGTATAATTTGTTGATGACAGACCAGTAATTTGCTGTAGAGAGCCGTTTTTCCAGCTACTGAGATGTGTCTGAAATTTAGCATTTTGACGACCCCCGGGTCGTCTCTGTTTTTTGGCCGAAAAACGAAAAATTTTTTATTGCGATAAAAGGGCGGTTATCTTGTTAAATAGATCACACAGATTACGCACATGTATAATTTGTTGATGACAGACCATTAATTTGCTGTAGAGAGCCATTTTTCCAGCTACTGAGATGTGACTGAAATTTAGCATTTTGACGACCCCCGGGTCGTCTCTGTTTTTTGGCCGAAAAACGAAAAATTTTTTATTGCGATAAAAGGGCGGTTATCTTGTTAAATAGATCACACAGATTACGCACATGTATAATTTGTTGATGACAGACCATTAATTTGCTGTAGAGAGCCGTTTTTCCAGCTACTGAGATGTGTCTGAAATTTAGCATTTTGACGACCCCCGGGTCGTCTCTGTTTTTTGGCCGAAAAACGAAAAATTTTTTATTGCGATAAAAGGGCGGTTATCTTGTTAAATAGATCACACAGATTACGCACATGTATAATTTGTTGATGACAGACCATTAATTTGCTGTAGAGAGCCGTTTTTCCAGCTACTGAGATGTGTCTGAAATTTAGCATTTTGACGACCCCCGGGTCGTCTCTGTTTTTTTGCCGAAAAACGAAAAATTTTTTATTGCGATAAAAGGGCGGTTATCTTGTTAAATAGATCACACAGATTACGCACATGTATAATTTGTTGATGACAGACCATTAATTTGCTGTAGAGAGCCGTTTTTCCAGCTACTGAGATGTGTCTGAAATTTAGCATTTTGACGACCCCCGGGTCGTCTCTGTTTTTTGGCCGAAAAACGAAAAATTTTTTATTGCGATAAAAGGGCGGTTATCTTGTTAAATAGATCACACAGATTACGCACATGTATAATTTGTTGATGACAGACCATTAATTTGCTGTAGAGAGCCGTTTTTCCAGCTACTGAGATGTGTCTGAAATTTAGCATTTTGACGACCCCCGGGTCGTCTCTGTTTTTTGGCCGAAAAACGAAAAATTTTTTATTGCGATAAAAGGGCGGTTTTCTTGTTAAATAGATCACACAGATTACGCACATGTATAATTTGTTGATGACAGACCATTAATTTGCTGTAGAGAGCCGTTTTTCCAGCTACTGAGATGTGTCTGAAATTTAGCATTTTGACGACCCCCGGGTCGTCTCCGTTTTTTGGCCGAAAAACGAAAAAATTTTTATTGCGATAAAAGTGCGGTTATCTTGTTAAATAGATCACACAGATTACGCACATGTATAATTTGTTGATGACAGACCAGTAATTTGCTGTAGAGAGCCGTTTTTCCAGCTACTGAGATGTGTCTGAAATTTAGCATTTTGGCGACCCCCGGTTCGTCTCTGTTTTTTGGCCGAAAAACGAAAAATGTTTTATTGCGATAAAAGGGCGGTTATCTTGTTAAATAGATCACACAGATTACGCACATGTATAATTTGTTGATGACAGACCATTAATTTGCTGTAGAGAGCCGTTTTTCCAGCTACTGAGATGTGTCTGAAATTTAGCATTTTGACGACCCCCGGGTCGTCTCTGTTTTTTGGCCGAAAAACGAAAAATTTTTTATTGCGATAAAAGGGCGGTTATCTTGTTAAATAGATCACACAGATTACGCACATGTATAATTTGTTGATGACAGACCATTAATTTGCTGTAGAGAGCCGTTTTTCCAGCTACTGAGATGTGTCTGAAATTTAGCATTTTGACGACCCCCGGGTCGTCTCTGTTTTTTGGCCGAAAAACGAAAAATTTTTTATTGCGATAAAAGGGCGGTTATCTTGTTAAATAGATCACACAGATTACGCACATGTATAATTTGTTGATGACAGACCATTAATTTGCTGTAGAGAGCCGTTTTTCCAGCTACTGAGATGTGTCTGACATTTAGCATTTTGACGACCCCCGGGTCGTCTCTGTTTTTTGGCCGAAAAACGAAAAATTTTTTATTGCGATAAAAGGGCGGTTTTCTTGTTAAATAGATCACACAGATTACGCACATGTATAATTTGTTGATGACAGACCATTAATTTGCTGTAGAGAGCCGTTTTTCCAGCTACTGAGATGTGTCTGAAATTTAGCATTTTGACGACCCCCGGGTCGTCTCTGTTTTTTGGCCGAAAAACGAAAAATTTTATTGCGATAAAAGGGCGGTTTTCTTGTTAAATAGATCACACAGATTACGCACATGTATAATTTGTTGATGACAGACCATTAATTTGCTGTAGAGAGCCGTTTTTCCAGCTACTGAGATGTGTCTGAAATTTAGCATTTTGACGACCCCCGGGTCGTCTCCGTTTTTTGGCCGAAAAACGAAAAATTTTTTATTGCGATAAAAGTGCGGTTATCTTGTTAAATAGATCACACAGATTACGCACATGTATAATTTGTTGATGACAGACCAGTAATTTGCTGTAGAGAGCCGTTTTTCCAGCTACTGAGATGTGTCTGAAATTTAGCATTTTGGCGACCCCCGGGTCGTCTCTGTTTTTTGGCCGAAAAACGAAAAATGTTTTATTGCGATAAAAGGGCGGTTATCTTGTTAAATAGATCACACAGATTACGCATATGTATAATTTGTTGATGACAGACCATTAATTTGCTGTAGAGAGCCGTTTTTCCAGCTACTGAGATGTGTCTGAAATTTAGCATTTTGACGACCCCCGGGTCGTCTCTGTTTTTTGGCCGAAAAACGAAAAATTTTTTATTCCGATAAAAGGGCGGTTATCTTGTTAAATAGATCACACAGATTACGCACATGTATAATTTGTTGATGACAGACCATTAATTTGCTGTAGAGAGCCGTTTTTCCAGCTACTGAGATGTGACTGAAATTTAGCATTTTGACGACCCCCGGGTCGTCTCCGTTTTTTGGCCGAAAAACGAAAAATTTTTTATTGCGATAAAAGGGCGGTTATCTTGTTAAATAGATCACACAGATTACGCACATGTATAATTTGTTGATGACAGACCATTAATTTGCTGTAGAGAGCCGTTTTTCCAGCTACTGAGATGTGACTGAAATTTAGCATTTTGACGACCCCCGGGTCGTCTCCGTTTTTTGGCCGAATAACGAAAAATTTTTTATTGCGATAAAAGGGCGGTTATCTTGTTAAATAGATCACACAGATTACGCACATGTATAATTTGTTGATGACAGACCAGTAATTTGCTGTAGAGAGCCGTTTTTCCAGCTACTGAGATGTGTCTGAAATTTAGCATTTTGACGACCCCCGGGTCGTCTCTGTTTTTTGGCCGAAAAACGAAAAATTTTTTATTGCGATAAAAGGGCGGTTATCTTGTTAAATAGATCACACAGATTACGCACATGTATAATTTGTTGATGACAGACCAGTAATTTGCTGTAGAGAGCCGTTTTTCCAGCTACTGAGATGTGTCTGAAATTTAGCATTTTGACGACCCCCGGGTCGTCTCTGTTTTTTGGCCGAAAAACGAAAAATTTTTTATTGCGATAAAAGGGCGGTTATCTTGTTAAATAGATCACACAGATTACGCACATGTATAATTTGTTGATGACAGACCATTAATTTGCTGTAGAGAGCCGTTTTTCCAGCTACTGAGATGTGACTGAAATTTAGCATTTTGACGACCCCCGGGTCGTCTCCGTTTTTTGGCCGAAAAACGAAAAATTTTTTATTGCGATAAAAGGGCGGTTATCTTGTTAAATCGATCACACAGATTACGCACATGTATAATTTGTTGATGACAGACCATTAATTTGCTGTAGAGAGCCGTTTTTCCAGCTACTGAGATGTGACTGAAATTTAGCATTTTGACGACCCCCGGGTCGTCTCCGTTTTTTGGCCGAAAAACGAAAAATTTTTTATTGCGATAAAAGGGCGGTTATCTTGTTAAATAGATCACACAGATTACGCACATGTATAATTTGTTGATGACAGACCATTAATTTGCTGTAGAGAGCCGTTTTTCCAGCTACTGAGATGTGTCTGAAATTTAGCATTTTGACGACCCCCGGGTCGTCTCTGTTTTTTGGCCGAAAAACGAAAAATTTTTTATTGCGATAAAAGGGCGGTTATCTTGTTAAATAGATCACACAGATTACGCACATGTATAATTTGTTGATGACAGACCATTAATTTGCTGTAGAGAGCCGTTTTTCCAGCTACTGAGATGTGTCTGAAATTTAGCATTTTGACGACCCCCGGGTCGTCTCTGTTTTTTGGCCGAAATCACACAGATTACGCAAATGTATAATTTGTTGATGACAGACCATTAATTTGCTGTAGAGAGCCGTTTTTCCAGCTACTGAGATGTGACTGAAATTTAGCATTTTGACGACCCCCGGGTCGTCTCCGTTTTTTGGCCGAAAAACGAAAAATTTTTTATTGCGATAAAAGGGCGGTTATCTTGTTAAATAGATCACACAGATTACGCATATGTATAATTTGTTGATGACAGACCATTAATTTGCTGTAGAGAGCCGTTTTTCCAGCTACTGAGATGTGTCTGAAATTTAGCATTTTGACGACCCCCGGGTCGTCTCTGTTTTTTGGCCGAAAAACGAAAAATTTATTTAGCGGTTATCTTGTTAAATAGATCACACAGATTACGCATATGTATAATTTGTTGATGACAGACCATTAATTTGCTGTAGAGAGCCGTTTTTCCAGCTACTGAGATGTGTCTGAAATTTAGCATTTTGACGACCCCCGGGTCGTCTCTGTTTTTTGGCCGAAAAACGAAAAATTTTTTATTGCGATAAAAGGGCGGTTATCTTGTTAAATAGATCACACAGATTACGCACATGTATAATTTGTTGATGACAGACCATTAATTTGCTGTAGAGAGCCGTTTTTCCAGCTACTGAGATGTGTCTGAAATTTAGCATTTTGACGACCCCCGGGTCGTCTCTGTTTTTTGGCCGAAAAAGAAAAATTTTTTATTGCGATAAAAGGGCGGTTATCTTGTTAAATAGATCACACAGATTACGCACATGTATAATTTGTTGATGACAGACCATTAATTTGCTGTAGAGAGCCGTTTTTCCAGCTACTGAGATGTGTCTGAAATTTAGCATTTTGACGACCCCCGGGTCGTCTCTGTTTTTTGGCCGAAAAACGAAAAATTTATTTAGCGGTTATCTTGTTAAATAGATCACACAGATTACGCATATGTATAATTTGTTGATGACAGACCATTAATTTGCTGTAGAGAGCCGTTTTTCCAGCTACTGAGATGTGTCTGAAATTTAGCATTTTGACGACCCCCGCGTCGTCTCTGTTTTTTGGCCGAAAAACGAAAAATTTTTTATTGCGATAAAAGGGCGGTTATCTTGTTAAATATATCACACAGATTACGCATATGTATAATTTGTTGATGACAGACCATTAATTTGCTGTAGAGAGCCGTTTTTCCAGCTACTGAGATGTGTCTGAAATTTAGCATTTTGACGACCCCCGGGTCGTCTCTGTTTTTTGGCCGAAAAACGAAAAATTTTTTATTGCGATAAAAGGGCGGTTATCTTGTTAAATAGATCACACAGATTACGCACATGTAAAATTTGTTGATGACAGACCATTAATTTGCTGTAGAGAGCCGTTTTTCCAGCTACTGAGATGTGTCTGAAATTTAGCATTTTGACGACCCCCGGGTCGTCTCTGTTTTTTGGCCGAAAAACGAAAAATTTTTTATTGCGATAAAAGGGCGGTTATCTTGTTAAATAGATCACACAGATTACGCACATGTATAATTTGTTGATGACAGACCATTAATTTGCTGTAGAGAGCCGTTTTTCCAGCTACTGAGATGTGTCTGAAATTTAGCATTTTGACGACCCCCGGGTCGTCTCTGTTTTTTGGCCGAAAAACGGAAAATTTTTTATTGCGATAAAAGGCCGTTTATCTTGTTAAGTAGATCACACAGATTACGCACATGTATAATTTGTTGATGACAGACCATTAATTTGCTGTAGAGAGCCGTTTTTCCAGCTACTGAGATGTGTCTGAAATTAAGCATTTTGACGACCCCCGGGTCGTCTCTGTTTTTTGGCCGAAAAACGAAAAATTTTTTATTGCGATAAAGGGGCGGTTATCTTGTTAAATAGATCACACAGATTACGCACATGTATAATTTGTTGATGACAGACCATTAATTTGCTGTAGAGAGCCGTTTTTCCAGCTACTGAGATGTGTCTGAAATTTAGCATTTTGACGACCCCCGGGTCGTCTCTGTTTTTTGGCCGAAAAACGAAAAATTTTTTATTGCGATAAAAGGGCGGTTATCTTGTTAAATAGATCACACAGATTACGCACATGTATAATTTGTTGATGACAGACCATTAATTTGCTGTAGAGAGCCGTTTTTCCAGCTACTGAGATGTGTCTGAAATTTAGCATTTTGACGACCCCCGGGTCGTCTCTGTTTTTGTATAATTTGTTGATGACAGACCATTAATTTGCTGTAGAGAGCCGTTTTTCCAGCTACTGAGATGTGTCTGAAATTTAGCATTTTGACGACCCCCGGGTCGTCTCTTTTGGCCGAAAAACAAAAAATTTTTTATTGCGATAAAAGGGCGGTTATCTTGTTAAATAGATCACACAGATTACGCACATGTATAATTTGTTGATGACAGACCATTAATTTGCTGTAGAGAGCCGTTTTTCCAGCTACTGAGATGTGTCTGAAATTTAGCATTTTGACGACCCCCGGGTCGTCTCTGTTTTTTGGCCGAAAAACGAAAAATTTTTTATTGCGATAAAAGGGCGGTTATCTTGTTAAATAGATCACACAGATTACGCACATGTATAATTTGTTGATGACAGACCATTAATTTGCTGTAGAGAGCCGTTTTTCCAGCTACTGAGATGTGTCTGAAATTTAGCATTTTGACGACCCCCGGGTCGTCTCTGTTTTTTGGCCGAAAAACGGAAAATTTTTTATTGCGATAAAAGGCCGTTTATCTTGTTAAGTAGATCACACAGATTACGCACATGTATAATTTGTTGATGACAGACCATTAATTTGCTGTAGAGAGCCGTTTTTCCAGCTACTGAGATGTGTCTGAAATTAAGCATTTTGACGACCCCCGGGTCGTCTCTGTTTTTTGGCCGAAAAACGAAAAATTTTTTATTGCGATAAAGGGGCGGTTATCTTGTTAAATAGATCACACAGATTACGCACATGTATAATTTGTTGATGACAGACCATTAATTTGCTGTAGAGAGCCGTTTTTCCAGCTACTGAGATGTGTCTGAAATTTAGCATTTTGACGACCCCCGGGTCGTCTCTGTTTTTTGGCCGAAATCACACAGATTACGCACATGTATAATTTGTTGATGACAGACCATTAATTTGCTGTAGAGAGCCGTTTTTCCAGCTACTGAGATGTGTCTGAAATTTAGCATTTTGACGACCCCCGGGTCGTCTCTGTTTTTTGGCCGAAAAACGGAAAATTTTTTATTGCGATAAAAGGCCGTTTATCTTGTTAAGTAGATCACACAGATTACGCACATGTATAATTTGTTGATGACAGACCATTAATTTGCTGTAGAGAGCCGTTTTTCCAGCTACTGAGATGTGTCTGAAATTAAGCATTTTGACGACCCCCGGGTCGTCTCTGTTTTTTGGCCGAAAAACGAAAAATTTTTTATTGCGATAAAGGGGCGGTTATCTTGTTAAATAGATCACACAGATTACGCACATGTATAATTTGTTGATGACAGACCATTAATTTGCTGTAGAGAGCCGTTTTTCCAGCTACTGAGATGTGTCTGAAATTTAGCATTTTGACGACCCCCGGGTCGTCTCTGTTTTTTGGCCGAAAAACGAAAGATTTTTTATTGCGATAAAAGGGCGGTTATCTTGTTAAATAGATCACACAGATTACGCACATGTATAATTTGTTGATGACAGACCATTAATTTGCTGTAGAGAGCCGTTTTTCCAGCTACTGAGATGTGTCTGAAATTTAGCATTTTGACGACCCCCGGGTCGTCTCTGTTTTTTGGCCGAAATCACACAGATTACGCACATGTATAATTTGTTGATGACAGACCATTAATTTGCTGTAGAGAGCCGTTTTTCCAGCTACTGAGATGTGTCTGAAATTTAGCATTTTGACGACCCCCGGGTCGTCTCTTTTGGCCGAAAAACAAAAAATTTTTTATTGCGATAAAAGGGCGGTTATCTTGTTAAATAGATCACACAGATTACGCACATGTATAATTTGTTGATGACAGACCATTAATTTGCTGTAGAGAGCCGTTTTTCCAGCTACTGAGATGTGTCTGAAATTTAGCATTTTGACGACCCCCGGGTCGTCTCTGTTTTTTGGCCGAAAAACGAAAAATTTTTTATTGCGATAAAAGGGCGGTTATCTTGTTAAATAGATCACACAGATTACGCACATGTATAATTTGTTGATGACAGACCATTAATTTGCTGTAGAGAGCCGTTTTTCCAGCTACTGAGATGTGTCTGAAATTTAGCATTACGCACATGTATAATTTGTTGATGACAGACCATTAATTTGCTGTAGAGAGCCGTTTTTCCAGCTACTGAGATGTGACTGAAATTTAGCATTTTGACGACCCCCGGGTCGTCTCCGTTTTTTGGCCGAAAAACGAAAAATTTTTTATTGCGATAAAAGGGCGGTTATCTTGTTAAATAGATCACACAGATTACGCACATGTATAATTTGTTGATGACAGACCATTAATTTGCTGTAGAGAGCCGTTTTTCCAGCTACTGAGATGTGTCTGAAATTTAGCATTTTGACGACCCCCGGGTCGTCTCTGTTTTTTGGCCGAAAAACGGAAAATTTTTTATTGCGATAAAAGGCCGTTTATCTTGTTAAGTAGATCACACAGATTACGCACATGTATAATTTGTTGATGACAGACCATTAATTTGCTGTAGAGAGCCGTTTTTCCAGCTACTGAGATGTGTCTGAAATTAAGCATTTTGACGACCCCCGGGTCGTCTCTGTTTTTTGGCCGAAAAACGAAAAATTTTTTATTGCGATAAAGGGGCGGTTATCTTGTTAAATAGATCACACAGATTACGCACATGTATAATTTGTTGATGACAGACCATTAATTTGCTGTAGAGAGCCGTTTTTCCAGCTACTGAGATGTGTCTGAAATTTAGCATTTTGACGACCCCCGGGTCGTCTCTGTTTTTTGGCCGAAAAACGAAAAATTTTTTATTGCGATAAAAGGGCGGTTATCTTGTTAAATAGATCACACAGATTACGCACATGTATAATTTGTTGATGACAGACCATTAATTTGCTGTAGAGAGCCGTTTTTCCAGCTACTGAGATGTGTCTGAAATTTAGCATTTTGACGACCCCCGGGTCGTCTCTCTTTTTTGGCCGAAATCACACAGATTACGCACATGTATAATTTGTTGATGACAGACCATTAATTTGCTGTAGAGAGCCGTTTTTCCAGCTACTGAGATGTGTCTGAAATTTAGCATTTTGACGACCCCCGGGTCGTCTCTTTTGGCCGAAAAACAAAAAATTTTTTATTGCGATAAAAGGGCGGTTATCTTGTTAAATAGATCACACAGATTACGCACATGTATAATTTGTTGATGACAGACCATTAATTTGCTGTAGAGAGCCGTTTTTCCAGCTACTGAGATGTGTCTGAATTTAGCATTTTGACGACCCCCGGGTCGTCTCTGTTTTTTGGCCGAAAAACGAAAAATTTTTTATTGCGATAAAAGGGCGGTTATCTTGTTAAATAGATCACACAGATTACGCACATGTATAATTTGTTGATGACAGACCATTAATTTGCTGTAGAGAGCCGTTTTTCCAGCTACTGAGATGTGTCTGAAATTTAGCATTTTGACGACCCCCGGGTCGTCTCTGTTTTTTGGCCGAAAAACGGAAAATTTTTTATTGCGATAAAAGGCCGTTTATCTTGTTAAGTAGATCACACAGATTACGCACATGTATAATTTGTTGATGACAGACCATTAATTTGCTGTAGAGAGCCGTTTTCCAGCTACTGAGATGTGTCTGAATTAAGCATTTTGACGACCCCCGGGTCGTCTCTGTTTTTTGGCCGAAAAACGAAAAATTTTTTATTGCGATAAAGGGGCGGTTATCTTGTTAAATAGATCACACAGATTACGCACATGTATAATTTGTTGATGACAGACCATTAATTTGCTGTAGAGAGCCGTTTTTCCAGCTACTGAGATGTGTCTGAAATTTAGCATTTTGACGACCCCCGGGTCGTCTCTGTTTTTTTGGCCGAAATCACACAGATTACGCACATGTATAATTTGTTGATGACAGACCATTAATTTGCTGTAGAGAGCCGTTTTTCCAGCTACTGAGATGTGTCTGAAATTAAGCATTTTGACGACCCCCGGGTCGTCTCTGTTTTTTGGCCGAAAAACGAAAAATTTTTTATTGTGATAAAGGGGCGGTTATCTTGTTAAATAGATCACACAGATTACGCACATGTATAATTTGTTGATGACAGACCATTAATTTGCTGTAGAGAGCCGTTTTTCCAGCTACTGAGATGTGTCTGAAATTTAGCATTTTGACGACCCCCGGGTCGTCTCTGTTTTTTGGCCGAAAAACGAAAAATTTTTTATTGCGATAAAAGGGCGGTTATCTTGTTAAATAGATCACACAGATTACGCACATGTATAATTTGTTGATGACAGACCATTAATTTGCTGTAGAGAGCCGTTTTTCCAGCTACTGAGATGTGTCTGAAATTTAGCATTTTGACGACCCCCGGGTCGTCTCTGTTTTTTGGCCGAAAAACGAAAAATTTTTTATTGCGATAAAAGGGCGGTTATCTTGTTAAATAGATCACACAGATTACGCACATGTATAATTTGTTGATGACAGACCATTAATTTGCTGTAGAGAGCCGTTTTTCCAGCTACTGAGATGTGTCTGAAATTTAGCATTTTGACGACCCCCGGGTCGTCTCCGTTTTTTGGCCGAAAAACGAAAAATTTTTTATTGCGATAAAAGGGCGGTTATCTTGTTAAATAGATCACACAGATTACGCATATGTATAATTTGTTGATGACAGACCAGTAATTTGCTGTAGAGAGCCGTTTTTCCAGCTACTGAGATGTGTCTGAAATTTAGCATTTGACGACCCCCGGGTCGTCTCTGTTTTTTGGCCGAAAAACGAAAAATTTTTTATTGCGATAAAAGGGCGGTTATCTTGTTAAATAGATCACACAGATTACGCACATGTATAATTTGTTGATGACAGACCATTAATTTGCTGTAGAGAGCCGTTTTTCCAGCTACTGAGATGTGTCTGAAATTTAGCATTTTGACGACCCCCGGGTCGTCTCTGTTTTTTGGCCGAAAAACGGAAAATTTTTTATTGCGATAAAAGGCCGTTTATCTTGTTAAGTAGATCACACAGATTACGCACATGTATAATTTGTTGATGACAGACCATTAATTTGCTGTAGAGAGCCGTTTTTCCAGCTACTGAGATGTGTCTGAAATTAAGCATTTTGACGACCCCCGGGTCGTCTCTGTTTTTTGCCGAAAAACGAAAAATTTTTATTGCGATAAAGGGGCGGTTATCTTGTTAAATAGATCACACAGATTACGCACATGTATAATTTGTTGATGACAGACCATTAATTTGCTGTAGAGAGCCGTTTTTCCAGCTACTGAGATGTGTCTGAAATTTAGCATTTTGACGACCCCCGGGTCGTCTCTGTTTTTTGGCCGAAATCACACAGATTACGCACATGTATAATTTGTTGATGACAGACCATTAATTTGCTGTAGAGAGCCGTTTTTCCAGCTACTGAGATGTGTCTGAAATTAAGCATTTTGACGACCCCCGGGTCGTCTCTGTTTTTGGCCGAAAAACGAAAAATTTTTTATTGTGATAAAGGGGCGGTTATCTTGTTAAATAGATCACACAGATTACGCACATGTATAATTTGTTGATGACAGACCATTAATTTGCTGTAGAGAGCCGTTTTTCCAGCTACTGAGATGTGTCTGAAATTTAGCATTTTGACGACCCCCGGGTCGTCTCTGTTTTTTGGCCGAAAAACGAAAAATTTTTTATTGCGATAAAAGGGCGGTTATCTTGTTAAATAGATCACACAGATTACGCACATGTATAATTTGTTGATGACAGACCATTAATTTGCTGTAGAGAGCCGTTTTTCCAGCTACTGAGATGTGTCTGAAATTTAGCATTTTGACGACCCCCGGGTCGTCTCTGTTTTTTGGCCGAAAAACGAAAAATTTTTTATTGCGATAAAAGGGCGGTTATCTTGTTAAATAGATCACACAGATTACGCACATGTATAATTTGTTGATGACAGACCATTAATTTGCTGTAGAGAGCCGTTTTTCCAGCTACTGAGATGTGACTGAAATTTAGCATTTTGACGACCCCCGGGTCGTCTCCGTTTTTTGGCCGAAAAACGAAAAATTTTTTATTGCGATAAAAGGGCGGTTATCTTGTTAAATAGATCACACAGATTACGCATATGTATAATTTGTTGATGACAGACCAGTAATTTGCTGTAGAGAGCCGTTTTTTCCAGCTACTGAGATGTGTCTGAAATTTAGCATTTTGACGACCCCCGGGTCGTCTCTGTTTTTTGGCCGAAAAACGAAAAATTTTTTATTGCGATAAAAGGGCGGTTATCTTGTTAAATAGATCACACAGATTACGCACATGTATAATTTGTTGATGACAGACCATTAATTTGCTGTAGAGAGCCGTTTTTCCAGCTACTGAGATGTGACTGAAATTTAGCATTTTGACGACCCCCGGGTCGTCTCTGTTTTTTGGCCGAAAAACGAAAAATTTTTTATTGCGATAAAAGGGCGGTTATCTTGTTAAATAGATCACACAGATTACGCACATGTATAATTTGTTGATGACAGACCATTAATTTGCTGTAGAGAGCCGTTTTTCCAGCTACTGAGATGTGTCTGAAATTTAGCATTACGCACATGTATAATTTGTTGATGACAGACCATTAATTTGCTGTAGAGAGCCGTTTTTCCAGCTACTGAGATGTGACTGAAATTTAGCATTTTGACGACCCCCGGGTCGTCTCCGTTTTTTGGCCGAAAAACGAAAAATTTTTTATTGCGATAAAAGGGCGGTTATCTTGTTAAATAGATCACACAGATTACGCATATGTATAATTTGTTGATGACAGACCAGTAATTTGCTGTAGAGAGCCGTTTTTCCAGCTACTGAGATGTGTCTGAAATTTAGCATTTTGACGACCCCCGGGTCGTCTCTGTTTTTTGGCCGAAAAACGAAAAATTTTTTATTGCGATAAAAGGGCGGTTATCTTGTTAAATAGACCACACAGATTACGCACATGTATAATTTGTTGATGACAGACCATTAATTTGCTGTAGAGAGCCGTTTTTCCAGCTACTGAGATGTGACTGAAATTTAGCATTTTGACGACCCCCGGGTCGTCTCCGTTTTTTGGCCGAATAACGAAAAATTTTTTATTGCGATAAAAGGGCGGTTATCTTGTTAAATAGATCACACAGATTACGCACATGTATAATTTGTTGATGACAGACCAGTAATTTGCTGTAGAGAGCCATTTTTCCAGCTACTGAGATGTGTCTGAAATTTAGCATTTTGACGACCCCCGGGTCGTCTCTGTTTTTTGGCCGAAAAACGAAAAATTTTTTATTGCGATAAAAGGGCGGTTATCTTGTTAAATAGATCACACAGATTACGCATATGTATAATTTGTTGATGACAGACCAGTAATTTGCTGTAGAGAGCCGTTTTTCCAGCTACTGAGATGTGTCTGAAATTTAGCATTACGCACATGTATAATTTGTTGATGACAGACCAGTAATTTGCTGTAGAGAGCCGTTTTTCCAGCTACTGAGATGTGTCTGAAATTTAGCATTTTGACGACCCCCGGGTCGTCTCTGTTTTTTGGCCGAAAAACGAAAAATTTTTTATTGCGATAAAAGGGCGGTTATCTTGTTAAATAGATCACACAGATTACGCACATGTATAATTTGTTGATGACAGACCAGTAATTTGCTGTAGAGAGCCGTTTTTCCAGCTACTGAGATGTGTCTGAAATTTAGCATTTTGACGACCCCCGGGTCGTCTCTGTTTTTTGGCCGAAAAACGAAAAATTTTTTATTGCGATAAAAGGGCGGTTATCTTGTTAAATAGATCACACAGATTACGCACATGTATAATTTGTTGATGACAGACCATTAATTTGCTGTAGAGAGCCGTTTTTCCAGCTACTGAGATGTGTCTGAAATTTAGCATTTTGACGACCCCCGGGTCGTCTCTGTTTTTTGGCCGAAAAACGAAAAATTTTTTATTGCGATAAAAGGGCGGTTATCTTGTTAAATAGATCACACAGATTACGCTCATGTATAATTTGTTGATGACAGACCATTAATTTGCTGTAGAGAGCCGTTTTTCCAGCTACTGAGATGTGTCTGAAATTTAGCATTACGCACATGTATAATTTGTTGATGACAGACCATTAATTTGCTGTAGAGAGCCGTTTTTCCAGCAACTGAGATGTGTCTGAAATTTAGCATTTTGACGACCCCCGGGTCGTCTCTGTTTTTTGGCCGAAAAACGAAAAATTTTTTATTGCGATAAAAGGGCGGTTATCTTGTTAAATAGATCACACAGATTACGCACATGTATAATTTGTTGATGACAGACCATTAATTTGCTGTAGAGAGCCGTTTTTCCAGCTACTGAGATGTGACTGAAATTTAGCATTTTGACGACCCCCGGGTCGTCTCCGTTTTATGGCCGAATAACGAAAAATTTTTTATTGCGGTAAAAGGGCGGTTATCTTGTTAAATAGATCACACAGATTACGCACATGTATAATTTGTTGATGACAGACCAGTAATTTGCTGTAGAGAGCCGTTTTTCCAGCTACTGAGATGTGTCTGAAATTTAGCATTTTGACGACCCCCGGGTCGTCTCTGTTTTTTGGCCGAAAAACGAAAAATTTTTTATTGCGATAAAAGGGCGGTTATCTTGTTAAATAGATCACACAGATTACGCACATGTATAATTTGTTGATGACAGACCATTAATTTGCTGTAGAGAGCCGTTTTTCCAGCTACTGAGATGTGACTGAAATTTAGCATTTTGACGACCCCCGGGTCGTCTCCGTTTTTTGGCCGAAAAACGAAAAATTTTTTATTGCGATAAAAGGGCGGTTATCTTGTTAAATAGATCACACAGATTACGCACATGTATAATTTGTTGATGACAGACCATTAATTTGCTGTAGAGAGCCGTTTTTCCAGCTACTGAGATGTGACTGAAATTTAGCATTTTGACGACCCCCGGGTCGTCTCCGTTTTTTGGCCGAAAAACGAAAAATTTTTTATCGCAATAAAAAGGCGGTTATCTTGTTAAATAGATCACACAGATTACGCACATGTATAATTTGTTGATGACAGACCATTAATTTGCTGTAGAGAGCCGTTTTTCCAGCTACTGAGATGTGACTGAAATTTAGCATTTTGACGACCCCCGGGTCGTCTCCGTTTTTTGGCCGAAAAACGAAAAATTTTTTATTGCGATAAAAGGGCGGTTATCTTGTTAAATAGATCACACAGATTACGCACATGTATAATTTGTTGATGACAGACCATTAATTTGCTGTAGAGAGCCGTTTTTCCAGCTACTGAGATGTGTCTGAAATTTAGCATTTTGACGACCCCCGGGTCGTCTCTGTTTTTTGGCCGAAAAACGAAAAATTTTTTATTGCGATAAAAGGGCGGTTATCTTGTTAAATAGATCACACAGATTACGCACATGTATAATTTGTTGATGACAGACCATTAATTTGCTGTAGAGAGCCGTTTTTCCAGCTACTGAGATGTGACTGAAATTTAGCATTTTGACGACCCCCGGGTCGTCTCCGTTTTTTGGCCGAAAAACGAAAAATTTTTTATTGCGATAAAAGGGCGGTTATCTTGTTAAATAGATCACACAGATTACGCACATGTATAATTTGTTGATGACAGACCATTAATTTGCTGTAGAGAGCCGTTTTTCCAGCTACTGAGATGTGTCTGAAATTTAGCATTTTGACGACCCCCGGGTCGTCTCTGTTTTTTGGCCGAAAAACGAAAAATTTTTTATTGCGATAAAAGGGCGGTTATCTTGTTAAATAGATCACACAGATTACGCACATGTATAATTTGTTGATGACAGACCATTAATTTGCTGTAGAGAGCCGTTTTTCCAGCTACTGAGATGTGTCTGAAATTTAGCATTTTGACGAACCCCGGGTCGTCTCTGTTTTTTGGCCGAAAAACGGAAAATTTTTTATTGCGATAAAAGGCCGTTTATCTTGTTAAATAGATCACACAGATTACGCACATGTATAATTTGTTGATGACAGACCATTAATTTGCTGTAGAGAGCCGTTTTTCCAGCTACTGAGATGTGTCTGAAATTAAGCATTTTGACGACCCCCGGGTCGTCTCTGTTTTTTGGCCGAAAAACGAAAAATTTTTTATTGCGATAAAGGGGCGGTTATCTTGTTAAATAGATCACACAGATTACGCACATGTATAATTTGTTGATGACAGACCATTAATTTGCTGTAGAGAGCCGTTTTTCCAGCTACTGAGATGTGTCTGAAATTTAGCATTTTGACGACCCCCGGGTCGTCTCTGTTTTTTGGCCGAAAAACGAAAAATTTTTTATTGCGATAAAAGGGCGGTTATCTTGTTAAATAGATCACACAGATTACGCACATGTATAATTTGTTGATGACAGACCATTAATTTGCTGTAGAGAGCCGTTTTTCCAGCTACTGAGACGTGTCTGAAATTTAGCATTTTGACGACCCCCGGGTCGTCTCTGTTTTTTGGCCGAAAAACGAAAAATTTTTTATTGCGATAAAAGGGCGGTTATCTTGTTAAATAGATCACACAGATTACGCACATGTATAATTTGTTGATGACAGACCATTAATTTGCTGTAGAGAGCCGTTTTTCCAGCTACTGAGATGTGACTGAAATTTAGCATTTTGACGACCCCCGGGTCGTCTCCGTTTTTTGGCCGAATAACGAAAAATTTTTTATTGCGATAAAAGGGCGGTTATCTTGTTAAATAGATCACACAGATTACGCACATGTATAATTTGTTGATGACAGACCAGTAATTTGCTGTAGAGAGCCGTTTTTCCAGCTACTGAGATGTGTCTGAAATTTAGCATTTTGACGACCCCCGGGTCGTCTCTGTTTTTTGGCCGAAAAACGAAAAATTTTTTATTGCGATAAAAGGGCGGTTATCTTGTTAAATAGATCACACAGATTACGCACATGTATAATTTGTTGATGACAGACCATTAATTTGCTGTAGAGAGCCGTTTTTCCAGCTACTGAGATGTGTCTGAAATTTAGCATTTTGACGACCCCCGGGTCGTCTCTGTTTTTTGGCCGAAAAACGAAAAATTTTTTATTGCGATAAAAGGGCGGTTATCTTGTTAAATAGATCACACAGATTACGCACATGTATAATTTGTTGATGACAGACCATTAATTTGCTGTAGAGATCCGTTTTTCCAGCTACTGAGATGTGACTGAAATTTAGCATTTTGACGACCCCCGGGTCGTCTCCGTTTTTTGGCCGAATAACGAAAAATTTTTTATTGCGATAAAAGGGCGGTTATCTTGTTAAATAGATCACACAGATTACGCACATGTATAATTTGTTGATGACAGACCATTAATTTGCTGTAGAGAGCCGTTTTTCCAGCTACTGAGATGTGTCTGAAATTTAGCATTACGCACATGTATAATTTGTTGATGACAGACCATTAATTTGCTGTAGAGAGCCGTTTTTCCAGCTACTGAGATGTGACTGAAATTTAGCATTTTGACGACCCCCGGGTCGTCTCCGTTTTTTGGCCGAAAAACGAAAAATTTTTTATTGCGATAAAAGGGCGGTTATCTTGTTAAATAGATCACACAGATTACGCATATGTATAATTTGTTGATGACAGACCAGTAATTTGCTGTAGAGAGCCGTTTTTCCAGCTACTGAGATGTGTCTGAAATTTAGCATTACGCACATGTATAATTTGTTGATGACAGACCATTAATTTGCTGTAGAGAGCCGTTTTTCCAGCTACTGAGATGTGTCTGAAATTTAGCATTTTGACGACCCCCGGGTCGTCTCTGTTTTTTGGCCGAAAAACGAAAAATTTTTTATTGCGATAAAAGGGCGGTTATCTTGTTAAATAGATCACACAGATTACGCACATGTATAATTTGTTGATGACAGACCATTAATTTGCTGTAGAGAGCCGTTTTTCCAGCTACTGAGATGTGTCTGAAATTTAGCATTTTGACGACCCCCGGGTCGTCTCCGTTTTTTGGCCGAATAACGAAAAATTTTTTATTGCGATAAAAGGGCGGTTATCTTGTTAAATAGATCACACAGATTACGCATATGTATAATTTGTTGATGACAGACCAGTAATTTGCTGTAGAGAGCCGTTTTTCCAGCTACTGAGATGTGTCTGAAATTTAGCATTACGCACATGTATAATTTGTTGATGACAGACCATTAATTTGCTGTAGAGAGCCGTTTTTCCAGCTACTGAGATGTGTCTGAAATTTAGCATTTTGACGACCCCCGGGTCGTCTCCGTTTTTTGGCCGAATAACGAAAAATTTTTTATTGCGATAAAAGGGCGGTTATCTTGTTAAATAGATCACACAGATTACGCATATGTATAATTTGTTGATGACAGACCAGTAATTTGCTGTAGAGAGCCGTTTTTCCAGCTACTGAGATGTGTCTGAAATTTAGCATTACGCACATGTATAATTTGTTGATGACAGACCATTAATTTGCTGTAGAGAGCCGTTTTTCCAGCTACTGAGATGTGTCTGAAATTTAGCATTACGCACATGTATAATTTGTTGATGACAGACCAGTAATTTGCTGTAGAGAGCCGTTTTTCCAGCTACTGAGATGTGTCTGAAATTTAGCATTACGCACATGTATAATTTGTTGATGACAGACCATTAATTTGCTGTAGAGAGCCGTTTTTCCAGCTACTGAGATGTGACTGAAATTTAGCATTTTGACGACCCCCGGGTCGTCTCCGTTTTTTGGCCGAATAACGAAAAATTTTTTATTGCGATAAAAGGGCGGTTATCTTGTTAAATAGATCACACAGATTACGCACATGTATAATTTGTTGATGACAGACCAGTAATTTGCTGTAGAGAGCCGTTTTTCCAGCTACTGAGATGTGACTGAAATTTAGCATTTTGACGACCCCCGGGTCGTCTCCGTTTTTTGGCCGAAAAACGAAAAATTTTTTATTGCGATAAAAGGGCGGTTATCTTGTTAAATAGATCACACAGATTACGCACATGTATAATTTGTTGATGACAGACCAGTAATTTGCTGTAGAGAGCCGTTTTTCCAGCTACTGAGATGTGTCTGAAATTTAGCATTACGCACATGTATAATTTGTTGATGACAGACCATTAATTTGCTGTAGAGAGCCGTTTTTCCAGCTACTGAGATGTGTCTGAAATTTAGCATTTTGACGACCCCCGGGTCGTCTCTGTTTTTTGGCCGAAAAACGAAAAATTTTTTATTGCGATAAAAGGGCGGTTATCTTGTTAAATAGATCACACAGATTACGCACATGTATAATTTGTTGATGACAGACCATTAATTTGCTGTAGAGAGCCGTTTTTCCAGCTACTGAGATGTGACTGAAATTTAGCATTTTGACGACCCCCGGGTCGTCTCCGTTTTTTGGCCGAATAACGAAAAATTTTTTATGGCGATAAAAGGGCGGTTATCTTGTTAAATAGATCACACAGATTACGCATATGTATAATTTGTTGATGACAGACCAGTAATTTGCTGTAGAGAGCCGTTTTTCCAGCTACTGAGATGTGTCTGAAATTTAGCATTACGCACATGTATAATTTGTTGATGACAGACCATTAATTTGCTGTAGAGAGCCGTTTTTCCAGCTACTGAGATGTGTCTGAAATTTAGCATTTTGACGACCCCCGGGTCGTCTCCGTTTTTTGGCCGAATAACGAAAAATTTTTTATTGCGATAAAAGGGCGGTTATCTTGTTAAATAGATCACACAGATTACGCATATGTATAATTTGTTGATGACAGACCAGTAATTTGCTGTAGAGAGCCGTTTTTTCCAGCTACTGAGATGTGTCTGAAATTTAGCATTACGCACATGTATAATTTGTTGATGACAGACCATTAATTTGCTGTAGAGAGCCGTTTTTCCAGCTACTGAGATGTGTCTGAAATTTAGCATTACGCACATGTATAATTTGTTGATGACAGACCAGTAATTTGCTGTAGAGAGCCGTTTTTCCAGCTACTGAGATGTGTCTGAAATTTAGCATTACGCACATGTATAATTTGTTGATGACAGACCATTAATTTGCTGTAGAGAGCCGTTTTTCCAGCTACTGAGATGTGACTGAAATTTAGCATTTTGACGACCCCCGGGTCGTCTCCGTTTTTTGGCCGAATAACGAAAAATTTTTTATTGCAATAAAAGGGCGGTTATCTTGTTAAATAGATCACACAGATTACGCACATGTATAATTTGTTGATGACAGACCAGTAATTTGCTGTAGAGAGCCGTTTTTCCAGCTACTGAGATGTGTCTGAAATTTAGCATTACGCACATGTATAATTTGTTGATGACAGACCATTAATTTGCTGTAGAGAGCCGTTTTTCCAGCTACTGAGATGTGTCTGAAATTTAGCATTTTGACGACCCCCGGGTCGTCTCTGTTTTTTGGCCGAAAAACGAAAAATTTTTTATTGCGATAAAAGGGCGGTTATCTTGTTAAATAGATCACACAGATTACGCACATGTATAATTTGTTGATGACAGACCATTAATTTGCTGTAGAGAGCCGTTTTTCCAGCTACTGAGATGTGTCTGAAATTTAGCATTACGCACATGTATAATTTGTTGATGACAGACCATTAATTTGCTGTAGAGAGCCGTTTTTCCAGCTACTGAGATGTGACTGAAATTTAGCATTTTGACGACCCCCGGGTCGTCTCCGTTTTTTGGCCGAAAAACGAAAAATTTTTTATTGCGATAAAAGGGCGGTTATCTTGTTAAATAGATCACACAGATTACGCATATGTATAATTTGTTGATGACAGACCAGTAATTTGCTGTAGAGAGCCGTTTTTCCAGCTACTGAGATGTGTCTGAAATTTAGCATTACGCACATGTATAATTTGTTGATGACAGACCATTAATTTGCTGTAGAGAGCCGTTTTTCCAGCTACTGAGATGTGTCTGAAATTTAGCATTTTGACGACCCCCGGGTCGTCTCTGTTTTTTGGCCGAAAAACGAAAAATTTTTTATTGCGATAAAAGGGCGGTTATCTTGTTAAATAGATCACACAGATTACGCACATGTATAATTTGTTGATGACAGACCATTAATTTGCTGTAGAGAGCCGTTTTTTCCAGCTACTGAGATGTGACTGAAATTTAGCATTTTGACGACCCCCGGGTCGTCTCCGTTTTTTGGCCGAATAACGAAAAATTTTTTATTGCGATAAAAGGGCGGTTATCTTGTTAAATAGATCACACAGATTACGCATATGTATAATTTGTTGATGACAGACCAGTAATTTGCTGTAGAGAGCCGTTTTTCCAGCTACTGAGATGTGTCTGAAATTTAGCATTTTGACGACCCCCGGGTCGTCTCCGTTTTTTGGCCGAAAAACGAAAATTTTTTATTGCGATAAAAGGGCGGTTATCTTGTTAAATAGATCACACAGATTACGCATATGTATAATTTGTTGATGACAGACCAGTAATTTGCTGTAGAGAGCCGTTTTTCCAGCTACTGAGATGTGTCTGAAATTTAGCATTACGCACATGTATAATTTGTTGATGACAGACCATTAATTTGCTGTAGAGAGCCGTTTTTCCAGCTACTGAGATGTGTCTGAAATTTAGCATTTTGACGACCCCCGGGTCGTCTCTGTTTTTTGGCCGAAAAACGAAAAATTTTTTATTGCGATAAAAGGGCGGTTATCTTGTTAAATAGATCACACAGATTACGCACATGTATAATTTGTTGATGACAGACCAGTAATTTGCTGTAGAGAGCCGTTTTTCCAGCTACTGAGATGTGTCTGAAATTTAGCATTTTGACGACCCCCGGGTCGTCTCTCTTTTTTGGCCGAAAAAACGAAAAATTTTTTATTGCGATAAAAGGGCGGTTATCTTGTTAAATAGATCACACAGATTACGCACATGTATAATTTGTTGATGACAGACCATTAATTTGCTGTAGAGAGCCGTTTTTCCAGCTACTGAGATGTGTCTGAAATTTAGCATTTTGACGACCCCCGGGTCGTCTCTGTTTTTTGGCCGAAAAAACGAAAAAATTTTTTATTGCGATAAAAGGGCGGTTATCTTGTTAAATAGATCACACAGATTACGCACATGTATAATTTGTTGATGACAGACCATTAATTTGCTGTAGAGAGCCGTTTTTTCCAGCTACTGAGATGTGTCTGAAATTTAGCATTACGCACATGTATAATTTGTTGATGACAGACCATTAATTTGCTGTAGAGAGCCGTTTTTCCAGCTACTGAGATGTGTCTGAAATTTAGCATTTTGACGACCCCCGGGTCGTCTCTGTTTTTTGGCCGAAAAACGAAAAATTTTTTATTGCGATAAAAGGGCGGTTATCTTGTTAAATAGATCACACAGATTACGCATATGTATAATTTGTTGATGACAGACCAGTAATTTGCTGTAGAGAGCCGTTTTTCCAGCTACTGAGATGTGTCTGAAATTTAGCATTACGCACATGTATAATTTGTTGATGACAGACCATTAATTTGCTGTAGAGAGCCGTTTTTCCAGCTACTGAGATGTGTCTGAAATTTAGCATTTTGACGACCCCCGGGTCGTCTCTGTTTTTTGGCCGAAAAACGAAAAATTTTTTATTGCGATAAAAGGGCGGTTATCTTGTTAAATAGATCACACAGATTACGCACATGTATAATTTGTTGATGACAGACCATTAATTTGCTGTAGAGAGCCGTTTTTCCAGCTACTGAGATGTGACTGAAATTTAGCATTTTGACGACCCCCGGGTCGTCTCCGTTTTTTGGCCGAATAACGAAAAATTTTTTATTGCGATAAAAGGGCGGTTATCTTGTTAAATAGATCACACAGATTACGCATATGTATAATTTGTTGATGACAGACCAGTAATTTGCTGTAGAGAGCCGTTTTTCCAGCTACTGAGATGTGTCTGAAATTTAGCATTACGCACATGTATAATTTGTTGATGACAGACCATTAATTTGCTGTAGAGAGCCGTTTTTCCAGCTACTGAGATGTGTCTGAAATTTTAGCATTTTGACGACCCCCGGGTCGTCTCCGTTTTTTGGCCGAAAAACGAAAAATTTTTTATTGCGATAAAAGGGCGGTTATCTTGTTAAATAGATCACACAGATTACGCATATGTATAATTTGTTGATGACAGACCAGTAATTTGCTGTAGAGAGCCGTTTTTTCCAGCTACTGAGATGTGTCTGAAATTTAGCATTACGCACATGTATAATTTGTTGATGACAGACCATTAATTTGCTGTAGAGAGCCGTTTTTTCCAGCTACTGAGATGTGTCTGAAATTTAGCATTTTGACGACCCCCGGGTCGTCTCTGTTTTTTGGCCGAAAAACGAAAAATTTTTTATTGCGATAAAAGGGCGGTTATCTTGTTAAATAGATCACACAGATTACGCACATGTATAATTTGTTGATGACAGACCATTAATTTGCTGTAGAGAGCCGTTTTTCCAGCTACTGAGATGTGTCTGAAATTTAGCATTTTGACGACCCCCGGGTCGTCTCCGTTTTTTGGCCGAAAAACGAAAAATTTTTTATTGCGATAAAAGGGCGGTTATCTTGTTAAATAGATCACACAGATTACGCACATGTATAATTTGTTGATGACAGACCATTAATTTGCTGTAGAGAGCCGTTTTTCCAGCTACTGAGATGTGACTGAAATTTAGCATTTTGACGACCCCCGGGTCGTCTCCGTTTTTTGGCCGAAAAACGAAAAATTTTTTATTGCGATAAAAGGGCGGTTATCTTGTTAAATAGATCACACAGATTACGCACATGTATAATTTGTTGATGACAGACCATTAATTTGCTGTAGAGAGCCGTTTTTCCAGCTACTGAGATGTGTCTGAAATTTAGCATTTTGACGACCCCCGGGTCGTCTCTGTTTTTTGGCCGAAAAACGAAAAATTTTTTATTGCGATAAAAGGGCGGTTATCTTGTTAAATAGATCACACAGATTACGCACATGTATAATTTGTTGATGACAGACCATTAATTTGCTGTAGAGAGCCGTTTTTCCAGCTACTGAGATGGTGTCTGAAATTTAGCATTTTGACGACCCCGGGTCGTCTCTGTTTTTTGGCCGAAAAACGAAAAATTTTTTATTGCGATAAAAGGGCGGTTATCTTGTTAAATATATCACACAGATTACGCACATGTATAATTTGTTGATGACAGACCAGTAATTTGCTGTAGAGAGCCGTTTTTCCAGCTACTGAGATGTGTCTGAAATTTAGCATTTTGACGACCCCCGGGTCGTCTCTGTTTTTTGGCCGAAAAACGAAAAATTTTTTATTGCGATAAAAGGGCGGTTATCTTGTTAAATAGATCACACAGATTACGCACATGTATAATTTGTTGATGACAGACCATTAATTTGCTGTAGAGAGCCGTTTTTCCAGCTACTGAGATGTGTCTGAAATTTAGCATTTTGACGACCCCCGGGTCGTCTCTGTTTTTTGGCCGAAAAACGAAAAATTTTTTATTGCGATAAAAGGGCGGTTATCTTGTTAAATAGATCACACAGATTACGCACATGTATAATTTGTTGATGACAGACCAGTAATTTGCTGTAGAGAGCCGTTTTTCCAGCTACTGAGATGTGTCTGAAATTTAGCATTTTGACGACCCCCGGGTCGTCTCTGTTTTTTGGCCGAAAAACGAAAAATTTTTTATTGCGATAAAAGGGCGGTTATCTTGTTAAATAGATCACACAGATTACGCACATGTATAATTTGTTGATGACAGACCATTAATTTGCTGTAGAGAGCCGTTTTTCCAGCTACTGAGATGTGACTGAAATTTAGCATTTTGACGACCCCCGGGTCGTCTCCGTTTTTTGGCCGAATAACGAAAAATTTTTTATTGCGATAAAAGGGCGGTTATCTTGTTAAATAGATCACACAGATTACGCATATGTATAATTTGTTGATGACAGACCAGTAATTTGCTGTAGAGAGCCGTTTTTCCAGCTACTGAGATGTGTCTGAAATTTAGCATTACGCACATGTATAATTTGTTGATGACAGACCATTAATTTGCTGTAGAGAGCCGTTTTTCCAGCTACTGAGATGTGTCTGAAATTTAGCATTTTGACGACCCCCGGGTCGTCTCCGTTTTTTGGCCGAAAAACGAAAAATTTTTTATTGCGATAAAAGGGCGGTTATCTTGTTAAATAGATCACACAGATTACGCATATGTATAATTTGTTGATGACAGACCAGTAATTTGCTGTAGAGAGCCGTTTTTCCAGCTACTGAGATGTGTCTGAAATTTAGCATTACGCACATGTATAATTTGTTGATGACAGACCATTAATTTGCTGTAGAGAGCCGTTTTTCCAGCTACTGAGATGTGTCTGAAATTTAGCATTTTGACGACCCCCGGGTCGTCTCTGTTTTTTGGCCGAAAAACGAAAAATTTTTTATTGCGATAAAAGGGCGGTTATCTTGTTAAATAGATCACACAGATTACGCACATGTATAATTTGTTGATGACAGACCATTAATTTGCTGTAGAGAGCCGTTTTTCCAGCTACTGAGATGTGTCTGAAATTTAGCATTTTGACGACCCCCGGGTCGTCTCCGTTTTTTGGCCGAAAAACGAAAAATTTTTTATTGCGATAAAAGGGCGGTTATCTTGTTAAATAGATCACACAGATTACGCACATGTATAATTTGTTGATGACAGACCATTAATTTGCTGTAGAGAGCCGTTTTTCCAGCTACTGAGATGTGTCTGAAATTTAGCATTACGCACATGTATAATTTGTTGATGACAGGCCATTAATTTGCTGTAGAGAGCCGTTTTTCCAGCTACTGAGATGTGTCTGAAATTTAGCATTTTGACGACCCCCGGGTCGTCTCTGTTTTTTGGCCGAAAAACGAAAAATTTTTTATTGCGATAAAAGGGCGGTTATCTTGTTAAATAGATCACACAGATTACGCATATGTATAATTTGTTGATGACAGACCAGTAATTTGCTGTAGAGAGCCGTTTTTCCAGCTACTGAGATGTGTCTGAAATTTAGCATTACGCACATGTATAATTTGTTGATGACAGACCAGTAATTTGCTGTAGAGAGCCGTTTTTCCAGCTACTGAGATGTGACTGAAATTTAGCATTTTGACGACCCCCGGGTCGTCTCCGTTTTTTGGCCGAAAAACGAAAAATTTTTTATTGCGATAAAAGGGCGGTTATCTTGTTAAATAGATCACACAGATTACGCACATGTATAATTTGTTGATGACAGACCATTAATTTGCTGTAGAGAGCCGTTTTTCCAGCTACTGAGATGTGTCTGAAATTTAGCATTACGCACATGTATAATTTGTTGATGACAGGCCATTAATTTGCTGTAGAGAGCCGTTTTTCCAGCTACTGAGATGTGTCTGAAATTTAGCATTTTGACGACCCCCGGGTCGTCTCTGTTTTTTGGCCGAAAAACGAAAAATTTTTTATTGCGATAAAAGGGCGGTTATCTTGTTAAATAGATCACACAGATTATGCATATGTATAATTTGTTGATGACAGACCAGTAATTTGCTGTAGAGAGCCGTTTTTCCAGCTACTGAGATGTGTCTGAAATTTAGCATTACGCACATGTATAATTTGTTGATGACAGACCATTAATTTGCTGTAGAGAGCCGTTTTTCCAGCTACTGAGATGTGTCTGAAATTTAGCATTTTGACGACCCCCGGGTCGTCTCTGTTTTTTGGCCGAAAAACGAAAAATTTTTTATTGCGATAAAAGGGCGGTTATCTTGTTAAATAGATCACACAGATTACGCACATGTATAATTTGTTGATGACAGACCATTAATTTGCTGTAGAGAGCCGTTTTTCCAGCTACTGAGATGTGACTGAAATTTAGCATTTTGACGACCCCCGGGTCGTCTCCGTTTTTTGGCCGAATAACGAAAAATTTTTTATTGCGATAAAAGGACGGTTATCTTGTTAAATAGATCACACAGATTACGCATATGTATAATTTGTTGATGACAGACCAGTAATTTGCTGTAGAGAGCCGTTTTTCCAGCTACTGAGATGTGTCTGAAATTTAGCATTACGCACATGTATAATTTGTTGATGACAGACCATTAATTTGCTGTAGAGAGCCGTTTTTCCAGCTACTGAGATGTGTCTGAAATTTAGCATTTTGACGACCCCCGGGTCGTCTCCGTTTTTTGGCCGAAAAACGAAAAATTTTTTATTGCGATAAAAGGGCGGTTATCTTGTTAAATAGATCACACAGATTACGCATATGTATAATTTGTTGATGACAGACCAGTAATTTGCTGTAGAGAGCCGTTTTTCCAGCTACTGAGATGTGTCTGAAATTTAGCATTACGCACATGTATAATTTGTTGATGACAGACCATTAATTTGCTGTAGAGAGCCGTTTTTCCAGCTACTGAGATGTGACTGAAATTTAGCATTTTGACGACCCCCGGGTCGTCTCCGTTTTTTGGCCGAATAACGAAAAATTTTTTATTGCGATAAAAGGACGGTTATCTTGTTAAATAGATCACACAGATTACGCATATGTATAATTTGTTGATGACAGACCAGTAATTTGCTGTAGAGAGCCGTTTTTCCAGCTACTGAGATGTGTCTGAAATTTAGCATTTTGACGACCCCCGGGTCGTCTCTGTTTTTTGGCCGAAAAACGAAAAATTTTTTATTGCGATAAAAGGGCGGTTATCTTGTTAAATAGATCACACAGATTACGCACATGTATAATTTGTTGATGACAGACCATTAATTTGCTGTAGAGAGCCGTTTTTCCAGCTACTGAGATGTGTCTGAAATTTAGCATTTTGACGACCCCCGGGTCGTCTCCGTTTTTTGGCCGAAAAACGAAAAATTTTTTATTGCGATAAAAGGGCGGTTATCTTGTTAAATAGATCACACAGATTACGCACATGTATAATTTGTTGATGACAGACCATTAATTTGCTGTAGAGAGCCGTTTTTCCAGCTACTGAGATGTGACTGAAATTTAGCATTTTGACGACCCCCGGGTCGTCTCCGTTTTTTGGCCGAAAAACGAAAAATTTTTTATTGCGATAAAAGGGCGGTTATCTTGTTAAATAGATCACACAGATTACGCACATGTATAATTTGTTGATGACAGACCATTAATTTGCTGTAGAGAGCCGTTTTTCCAGCTACTGAGATGTGTCTGAAATTTAGCATTTTGACGACCCCCGGGTCGTCTCTGTTTTTTGGCCGAAAAACGAAAAATTTTTTATTGCGATAAAAGGGCGGTTATCTTGTTAAATAGATCACACAGATTACGCACATGTATAATTTGTTGATGACAGACCAGTAATTTGCTGTAGAGAGCCGTTTTTCCAGCTACTGAGATGTGTCTGAAATTTAGCATTTTGACGACCCCCGGGTCGTCTCTGTTTTTTGGCCGAAAAACGAAAAATTTTTTATTGCGATAAAAGGGCGGTTATCTTGTTAAATAGATCACACAGATTACGCACATGTATAATTTGTTGATGACAGACCATTAATTTGCTGTAGAGAGCCGTTTTTCCAGCTACTGAGATGTGTCTGAAATTTAGCATTTTGACGACCCCCGGGTCGTCTCTGTTTTTTGGCCGAAAAACGAAAAATTTTTTATTGCGATAAAAGGGCGGTTATCTTGTTAAATAGATCACACAGATTACGCACATGTATAATTTGTTGATGACAGACCATTAATTTGCTGTAGAGAGCCGTTTTTCCAGCTACTGAGATGTGTCTGAAATTTAGCATTACGCACATGTATAATTTGTTGATGACAGACCATTAATTTGCTGTAGAGAGCCGTTTTTCCAGCTACTGAGATGTGTCTGAAATTTAGCATTTTGACGACCCCCGGGTCGTCTCTGTTTTTTGGCCGAAAAACGAAAAATTTTTTATTGCGATAAAAGGGCGGTTATCTTGTTAAATAGATCACACAGATTACGCACATGTATAATTTGTTGATGACAGACCATTAATTTGCTGTAGAGAGCCGTTTTTCCAGCTACTGAGATGTGACTGAAATTTAGCATTTTGACGACCCCCGGGTCGTCTCCGTTTTTTGGCCGAAAAACGAAAAATTTTTTATTGCGATAAAAGGGCGGTTATCTTGTTAAATAGATCACACAGATTACGCACATGTATAATTTGTTGATGACAGACCATTAATTTGCTGTAGAGAGCCGTTTTTCCAGCTACTGAGATGTGTCTGAAATTTAGCATTTTGACGACCCCCGGGTCGTCTCTGTTTTTTGGCCGAAAAACGAAAAATTTTTTATTGCGATAAAAGGGCGGTTATCTTGTTAAATAGATCACACAGATTACGCACATGTATAATTTGTTGATGACAGACCATTAATTTGCTGTAGAGAGCCGTTTTTCCAGCTACTGAGATGTGACTGAAATTTAGCATTTTGACGACCCCCGGGTCGTCTCCGTTTTTTGGCCGAAAAACGAAAAATTTTTTATCGCAATAAAAAGGCGGTTATCTTGTTAAATAGATCACACAGATTACGCACATGTATAATTTGTTGATGACAGACCATTAATTTGCTGTAGAGAGCCGTTTTTCCAGCTACTGAGATGTGACTGAAATTTAGCATTTTGACGACCCCCGGGTCGTCTCCGTTTTTTGGCCGAAAAACGAAAAATTTTTTATTGCGATAAAAGGGCGGTTATCTTGTTAAATAGATCACACAGATTACGCACATGTATAATTTGTTGATGACAGACCATTAATTTGCTGTAGAGAGCCGTTTTTCCAGCTACTGAGATGTGTCTGAAATTTAGCATTTTGACGACCCCCGGGTCGTCTCTGTTTTTTGGCCGAAAAACGAAAAATTTTTTATTGCGATAAAAGGGCGGTTATCTTGTTAAATAGATCACACAGATTACGCACATGTATAATTTGTTGATGACAGACCATTAATTTGCTGTAGAGAGCCGTTTTTCCAGCTACTGAGATGTGACTGAAATTTAGCATTTTGACGACCCCCGGGTCGTCTCCGTTTTTTGGCCGAAAAACGAAAAATTTTTTATTGCGATAAAAGGGCGGTTATCTTGTTAAATAGATCACACAGATTACGCACATGTATAATTTGTTGATGACAGACCAGTAATTTGCTGTAGAGAGCCGTTTTTCCAGCTACTGAGATGTGTCTGAAATTTAGCATTTTGACGACCCCCGGGTCGTCTCTGTTTTTTGGCCGAAAAACGAAAAATTTTTTATTGCGATAAAAGGGCGGTTATCTTGTTAAATAGATCACACAGATTACGCACATGTATAATTTGTTGATGACAGACCATTAATTTGCTGTAGAGAGCCGTTTTTCCAGCTACTGAGATGTGTCTGAAATTTAGCATTTTGACGACCCCCGGGTCGTCTCTGTTTTTTGGCCGAAAAACGAAAAATTTTTTATTGCGATAAAAGGGCGGTTATCTTGTTAAATAGATCACACAGATTACGCACATGTATAATTTGTTGATGACAGACCATTAATTTGCTGTAGAGAGCCGTTTTTCCAGCTACTGAGATGTAGCTTGTTATCTTGTTAAATAGATAACACAGATTACGCACATGTATAATTTGTTGATGACAGACCAGTAATTTGCTGTAGAGAGCCGTTTTTCCAGCTACTGAGATGTGTCTGAAATTTAGCATTTTGACGACCCCCGGGTCGTCTCTGTTTTTTGGCCGAAAAACGAAAAATTTTTTATTGCGATAAAAGGGCGGTTATCTTGTTAAATAGATCACACAGATTACGCACATGTATAATTTGTTGATGACAGACCATTAATTTGCTGTAGAGAGCCGTTTTTCCAGCTACTGAGATGTGTCTGAAATTTAGCATTTTGACGACCCCCGGGTCGTCTCTGTTTTTTGGCCGAAAAACGAAAAATTTTTTATTGCGATAAAAGGGCGGTTATCTTGTTAAATAGATCACACAGATTACGCACATGTATAATTTGTTGATGACAGACCATTAATTTGCTGTAGAGAGCCGTTTTTCCAGCTACTGAGATGTGACTGAAATTTAGCATTTTGACGACCCCCGGGTCGTCTCCGTTTTTTGGCCGAATAACGAAAAATTTTTTATTGCGATAAAAGGGCGGTTATCTTGTTAAATAGATCACACAGATTACGCACATGTATAATTTGTTGATGACAGACCATTAATTTGCTGTAGAGAGCCGTTTTTCCAGCTACTGAGATGTGTCTGAAATTTAGCATTTTGACGACCCCCGGGTCGTCTCTGTTTTTTGGCCGAAAAACGAAAAATTTTTTATTGCGATAAAAGGGCGGTTATCTTGTTAAATAGATCACACAGATTACGCACATGTATAATTTGTTGATGACAGACCATTAATTTGCTGTAGAGAGCCGTTTTTCCAGCTACTGAGATGTGACTGAAATTTAGCATTTTGACGACCCCCGGGTCGTCTCCGTTTTTTGGCCGAAAAACGAAAAATTTTTTATTGCGATAAAAGGGCGGTTATCTTGTTAAATAGATCACACAGATTACGCACATGTATAATTTGTTGATGACAGACCAGTAATTTGCTGTAGAGAGCCGTTTTTCCAGCTACTGAGATGTGTCTGAAATTTAGCATTTTGACGACCCCCGGGTCGTCTCTGTTTTTTGGCCGAAAAACGAAAAATTTTTTATTGCGATAAAAGGGCGGTTATCTTGTTAAATAGATCACACAGATTACGCACATGTATAATTTGTTGATGACAGACCATTAATTTGCTGTAGAGAGCCGTTTTTCCAGCTACTGAGATGTGTCTGAAATTTAGCATTTTGACGACCCCCGGGTCGTCTCTGTTTTTTGGCCGAAAAACGAAAAATTTTTTATTGCGATAAAAGGGCGGTTATCTTGTTAAATAGATCACACAGATTACGCACATGTATAATTTGTTGATGACAGACCATTAATTTGCTGTAGAGAGCCGTTTTTCCAGCTACTGAGATGTGACTGAAATTTAGCATTTTGACGACCCCCGGGTCGTCTCCGTTTTTTGGCCGAATAACGAAAAATTTTTTATTGCGATAAAAGGACGGTTATCTTGTTAAATAGATCACACAGATTACGCATATGTATAATTTGTTGATGACAGACCAGTAATTTGCTGTAGAGAGCCGTTTTTCCAGCTACTGAGATGTGTCTGAAATTTAGCATTACGCACATGTATAATTTGTTGATGACAGACCATTAATTTGCTGTAGAGAGCCGTTTTTCCAGCTACTGAGATGTGTCTGAAATTTAGCATTTTGACGACCCCCGGGTCGTCTCCGTTTTTTGGCCGAAAAACGAAAAATTTTTTATTGCGATAAAAGGGCGGTTATCTTGTTAAATAGATCACACAGATTACGCATATGTATAATTTGTTGATGACAGACCAGTAATTTGCTGTAGAGAGCCGTTTTTCCAGCTACTGAGATGTGTCTGAAATTTAGCATTACGCACATGTATAATTTGTTGATGACAGACCATTAATTTGCTGTAGAGAGCCGTTTTTCCAGCTACTGAGATGTGACTGAAATTTAGCATTTTGACGACCCCCGGGTCGTCTCCGTTTTTTGGCCGAATAACGAAAAATTTTTTATTGCGATAAAAGGACGGTTATCTTGTTAAATAGATCACACAGATTACGCATATGTATAATTTGTTGATGACAGACCAGTAATTTGCTGTAGAGAGCCGTTTTTCCAGCTACTGAGATGTGTCTGAAATTTAGCATTTTGACGACCCCCGGGTCGTCTCTGTTTTTTGGCCGAAAAACGAAAAATTTTTTATTGCGATAAAAGGGCGGTTATCTTGTTAAATAGATCACACAGATTACGCACATGTATAATTTGTTGATGACAGACCATTAATTTGCTGTAGAGAGCCGTTTTTCCAGCTACTGAGATGTGTCTGAAATTTAGCATTTTGACGACCCCCGGGTCGTCTCCGTTTTTTGGCCGAAAAACGAAAAATTTTTTATTGCGATAAAAGGGCGGTTATCTTGTTAAATAGATCACACAGATTACGCACATGTATAATTTGTTGATGACAGACCATTAATTTGCTGTAGAGAGCCGTTTTTCCAGCTACTGAGATGTGACTGAAATTTAGCATTTTGACGACCCCCGGGTCGTCTCCGTTTTTTGGCCGAAAAACGAAAAATTTTTTATTGCGATAAAAGGGCGGTTATCTTGTTAAATAGATCACACAGATTACGCACATGTATAATTTGTTGATGACAGACCATTAATTTGCTGTAGAGAGCCGTTTTTCCAGCTACTGAGATGTGTCTGAAATTTAGCATTTTGACGACCCCCGGGTCGTCTCTGTTTTTTGGCCGAAAAACGAAAAATTTTTTATTGCGATAAAAGGGCGGTTATCTTGTTAAATAGATCACACAGATTACGCACATGTATAATTTGTTGATGACAGACCAGTAATTTGCTGTAGAGAGCCGTTTTTCCAGCTACTGAGATGTGTCTGAAATTTAGCATTTTGACGACCCCCGGGTCGTCTCTGTTTTTTGGCCGAAAAACGAAAAATTTTTTATTGCGATAAAAGGGCGGTTATCTTGTTAAATAGATCACACAGATTACGCACATGTATAATTTGTTGATGACAGACCATTAATTTGCTGTAGAGAGCCGTTTTTCCAGCTACTGAGATGTGTCTGAAATTTAGCATTTTGACGACCCCCGGGTCGTCTCTGTTTTTTGGCCGAAAAACGAAAAATTTTTTATTGCGATAAAAGGGCGGTTATCTTGTTAAATAGATCACACAGATTACGCACATGTATAATTTGTTGATGACAGACCATTAATTTGCTGTAGAGAGCCGTTTTTCCAGCTACTGAGATGTGTCTGAAATTTAGCATTACGCACATGTATAATTTGTTGATGACAGACCATTAATTTGCTGTAGAGAGCCGTTTTTCCAGCTACTGAGATGTGTCTGAAATTTAGCATTTTGACGACCCCCGGGTCGTCTCTGTTTTTTGGCCGAAAAACGAAAAATTTTTTATTGCGATAAAAGGGCGGTTATCTTGTTAAATAGATCACACAGATTACGCACATGTATAATTTGTTGATGACAGACCATTAATTTGCTGTAGAGAGCCGTTTTTCCAGCTACTGAGATGTGACTGAAATTTAGCATTTTGACGACCCCCGGGTCGTCTCCGTTTTTTGGCCGAAAAACGAAAAATTTTTTATTGCGATAAAAGGGCGGTTATCTTGTTAAATAGATCACACAGATTACGCACATGTATAATTTGTTGATGACAGACCATTAATTTGCTGTAGAGAGCCGTTTTTCCAGCTACTGAGATGTGTCTGAAATTTAGCATTTTGACGACCCCCGGGTCGTCTCTGTTTTTTGGCCGAAAAACGAAAAATTTTTTATTGCGATAAAAGGGCGGTTATCTTGTTAAATAGATCACACAGATTACGCACATGTATAATTTGTTGATGACAGACCATTAATTTGCTGTAGAGAGCCGTTTTTCCAGCTACTGAGATGTGACTGAAATTTAGCATTTTGACGACCCCCGGGTCGTCTCCGTTTTTTGGCCGAAAAACGAAAAATTTTTTATCGCAATAAAAAGGCGGTTATCTTGTTAAATAGATCACACAGATTACGCACATGTATAATTTGTTGATGACAGACCATTAATTTGCTGTAGAGAGCCGTTTTTCCAGCTACTGAGATGTGACTGAAATTTAGCATTTTGACGACCCCCGGGTCGTCTCCGTTTTTTGGCCGAAAAACGAAAAATTTTTTATTGCGATAAAAGGGCGGTTATCTTGTTAAATAGATCACACAGATTACGCACATGTATAATTTGTTGATGACAGACCATTAATTTGCTGTAGAGAGCCGTTTTTCCAGCTACTGAGATGTGTCTGAAATTTAGCATTTTGACGACCCCCGGGTCGTCTCTGTTTTTTGGCCGAAAAACGAAAAATTTTTTATTGCGATAAAAGGGCGGTTATCTTGTTAAATAGATCACACAGATTACGCACATGTATAATTTGTTGATGACAGACCATTAATTTGCTGTAGAGAGCCGTTTTTCCAGCTACTGAGATGTGACTGAAATTTAGCATTTTGACGACCCCCGGGTCGTCTCCGTTTTTTGGCCGAAAAACGAAAAATTTTTTATTGCGATAAAAGGGCGGTTATCTTGTTAAATAGATCACACAGATTACGCACATGTATAATTTGTTGATGACAGACCAGTAATTTGCTGTAGAGAGCCGTTTTTCCAGCTACTGAGATGTGTCTGAAATTTAGCATTTTGACGACCCCCGGGTCGTCTCTGTTTTTTGGCCGAAAAACGAAAAATTTTTTATTGCGATAAAAGGGCGGTTATCTTGTTAAATAGATCACACAGATTACGCACATGTATAATTTGTTGATGACAGACCATTAATTTGCTGTAGAGAGCCGTTTTTCCAGCTACTGAGATGTGTCTGAAATTTAGCATTTTGACGACCCCCGGGTCGTCTCTGTTTTTTGGCCGAAAAACGAAAAATTTTTTATTGCGATAAAAGGGCGGTTATCTTGTTAAATAGATCACACAGATTACGCACATGTATAATTTGTTGATGACAGACCATTAATTTGCTGTAGAGAGCCGTTTTTCCAGCTACTGAGATGTAGCTTGTTATCTTGTTAAATAGATAACACAGATTACGCACATGTATAATTTGTTGATGACAGACCAGTAATTTGCTGTAGAGAGCCGTTTTTCCAGCTACTGAGATGTGTCTGAAATTTAGCATTTTGACGACCCCCGGGTCGTCTCTGTTTTTTGGCCGAAAAACGAAAAATTTTTTATTGCGATAAAAGGGCGGTTATCTTGTTAAATAGATCACACAGATTACGCACATGTATAATTTGTTGATGACAGACCATTAATTTGCTGTAGAGAGCCGTTTTTCCAGCTACTGAGATGTGTCTGAAATTTAGCATTTTGACGACCCCCGGGTCGTCTCTGTTTTTTGGCCGAAAAACGAAAAATTTTTTATTGCGATAAAAGGGCGGTTATCTTGTTAAATAGATCACACAGATTACGCACATGTATAATTTGTTGATGACAGACCATTAATTTGCTGTAGAGAGCCGTTTTTCCAGCTACTGAGATGTGACTGAAATTTAGCATTTTGACGACCCCCGGGTCGTCTCCGTTTTTTGGCCGAATAACGAAAAATTTTTTATTGCGATAAAAGGGCGGTTATCTTGTTAAATAGATCACACAGATTACTCACATGTATAATTTGTTGATGACAGACCAGTAATTTGCTGTAGAGAGCCGTTTTTCCAGCTACTGAGATGTGTCTGAAATTTAGCATTTTGACGACCCCCGGGTCGTCTCTGTTTTTTGGCCGAAAAACGAAAAATTTTTTATTGCGATAAAAGGGCGGTTATCTTGTTAAATAGATCACACAGAATACGCACATGTATAATTTGTTGATGACAGACCATTAATTTGCTGTAGAGAGCCGTTTTTCCAGCTACTGAGATGTGACTGAAATTTAGCATTTTGACGACCCCCGGGTCGTCTCCGTTTTTTGGCCGAATAACGAAAAATTTTTTATTGCGATAAAAGGGCGGTTATCTTGTTAAATAGATCACACAGATTACGCACATGTATAATTTGTTGATGACAGACCAGTAATTTGCTGTAGAGAGCCGTTTTTCCAGCTACTGAGATGTGTCTGAAATTTAGCATTTTGACGACCCCCGGGTCGTCTCTGTTTTTTGGCCGAAAAACGAAAAATTTTTTATTGCGATAAAAGGGCGGTTATCTTGTTAAATAGATCACACAGATTACGCACATGTATAATTTGTTGATGACAGACCATTAATTTGCTGTAGAGAGCCGTTTTTCCAGCTACTGAGATGTGTCTGAAATTTAGCATTTTGACGACCCCCGGGTCGTCTCCGTTTTTTGGCCGAAGAACGAAAAATTTTTTATTGCGATAAAAGGGCGGTTATCTTGTTAAATAGATCACACAGATTACGCACATGTATAATTTGTTGATGACAGACCAGTAATTTGCTGTAGAGAGCCGTTTTTCCAGCTACTGAGATGTGTCTGAAATTTAGCATTACGCACATGTATAATTTGTTGATGACAGACCATTAATTTGCTGTAGAGAGCCGTTTTTCCAGCTACTGAGATGTGTCTGAAATTTAGCATTTTGACGACCCCCGGGTCGTCTCTGTTTTTTGGCCGAAAAACGAAAAATTTTTTATTGCGATAAAAGGGCGGTTATCTTGTTAAATAGATCACACAGATTACGCACATGTATAATTTGTTGATGACAGACCATTAATTTGCTGTAGAGAGCCGTTTTTCCAGCTACTGAGATGTGTCTGAAATTTAGCATTACGCACATGTATAATTTGTTGATGACAGACCATTAATTTGCTGTAGAGAGCCGTTTTTCCAGCTACTGAGATGTGTCTGAAATTTAGCATTTTGACGACCCCCGGGTCGTCTCTGTTTTTTGGCCGAAAAACGAAAAATTTTTTATTGCGATAAAAGGGCGGTTATCTTGTTAAATAGATCACACAGATTACGCACATGTATAATTTGTTGATGACAGACCAGTAATTTGCTGTAGAGAGCCGTTTTTCCAGCTACTGAGATGTGTCTGAAATTTAGCATTTTGACGACCCCCGGGTCGTCTCTGTTTTTTGGCCGAAAAACGAAAAATTTTTTATTGCGATAAAAGGGCGGTTATCTTGTTAAATAGATCACACAGATTACGCACATGTATAATTTGTTGATGACAGACCATTAATTTGCTGTAGAGAGCCGTTTTTCCAGCTACTGAGATGTGTCTGAAATTTAGCATTTTGACGACCCCCGGGTCGTCTCTGTTTTTTGGCCGAAAAACGAAAAATTTTTCATTGCGATAAAAGGGCGGTTATCTTGTTAAATAGATCACACAGATTACGCACATGTATAATTTGTTGATGACAGACCATTAATTTGCTGTAGAGAGCCGTTTTTCCAGCTACTGAGATGTGTCTGAAATTTAGCATTACGCACATGTATAATTTGTTGATGACAGACCATTAATTTGCTGTAGAGAGCAGTTTTTCCAGCTACTGAGATGTGTCTGAAATTTAGCATTTTGACGACCCCCGGGTCGTCTCTGTTTTTTGGCCGAAAAACGAAAAATTTTTTATTGCGATAAAAGGGCGGTTATCTTGTTAAATAGATCACACAGATTACGCACATGTATAATTTGTTGATGACAGACCATTAATTTGCTGTAGAGAGCCGTTTTTCCAGCTACTGAGATGTGACTGAAATTTAGCATTTTGACGACCCCCGGGTCGTCTCCGTTTTTTGGCCGAATAACGAAAAATTTTTTATTGCGATAAAAGGGCGGTTATCTTGTTAAATAGATCACACAGATTACGCACATGTATAATTTGTTGATGACAGACCAGTAATTTGCTGTAGAGAGCCGTTTTTCCAGCTACTGAGATGTGTCTGAAATTTAGCATTACGCACATGTATAATTTGTTGATGACAGACCATTAATTTGCTGTAGAGAGCCGTTTTTCCAGCTACTGAGATGTGTCTGAAATTTAGCATTTTGACGACCCCCGGGTCGTCTCTGTTTTTTGGCCGAAAAACGAAAAATTTTTTATTGCGATAAAAGGGCGGTTATCTTGTTAAATAGATCACACAGATTACGCACATGTATAATTTGTTGATGACAGACCATTAATTTGCTGTAGAGAGCCGTTTTTCCAGCTACTGAGATGTGTCTGAAATTTAGCATTACGCACATGTATAATTTGTTGATGACAGACCATTAATTTGCTGTAGAGAGCCGTTTTTCCAGCTACTGAGATGTGTCTGAAATTTAGCATTTTGACGACCCCCGGGTCGTCTCTGTTTTTTGGCCGAAAAACGAAAAATTTTTTATTGCGATAAAAGGGCGGTTATCTTGTTAAATAGATCACACAGATTACGCATATGTATAATTTGTTGATGACAGACCAGTAATTTGCTGTAGAGAGCCGTTTTTCCAGCTACTGAGATGTGGCTGAAATTTAGCATTACGCACATGTATAATTTGTTGATGACAGACCATTAATTTGCTGTAGAGAGCCGTTTTTCCAGCTACTGAGATGTGTCTGAAATTTAGCATTTTGACGACCCCCGGGTCGTCTCTGTTTTTTGGCCGAAAAACGAAAAATTTTTTTTTGCGATAAAAGGGCGGTTATCTTGTTAAATAGATCACACAGATTACGCACATGTATAATTTGTTGATGACAGACCATTAATTTGCTGTAGAGAGCCGTTTTTCCAGCTACTGAGATGTGACTGAAATTTAGCATTTTGACGACCCCCGGGTCGTCTCCGTTTTTTGGCCGAAAAACGAAAAATTTTTTATTGCGATAAAAGGGCGGTTATCTTGTTAAATAGATCACACAGATTACGCATATGTATAATTTGTTGATGACAGACCAGTAATTTGCTGTAGAGAGCCGTTTTTCAAGCTACTGAGATGTGTCTGAAATTTAGCATTACGCACATGTATAATTTGTTGATGACAGACCATTAATTTGCTGTAGAGAGCCGTTTTTCCAGCTACTGAGATGTGTCTGAAATTTAGCATTTTGACGACCCCCGGGTCGTCTCTGTTTTTTGGCCGAAAAACGAAAAATTTTTTATTGCGATAAAAGGGCGGTTATCTTGTTAAATAGATCACACAGATTACGCATATGTATAATTTGTTGATGACAGACCAGTAATTTGCTGTAGAGAGCCGTTTTTCCAGCTACTGAGATGTGTCTGAAATTTAGCATTACGCACATGTATAATTTGTTGATGACAGACCATTAATTTGCTGTAGAGAGCCGTTTTTCCAGCTACTGAGATGTGTCTGAAATTTAGCATTTTGACGACCCCCGGGTCGTCTCTGTTTTTTGGCCGAAAAACGAAAAATTTTTTATTGCGATAAAAGGGCGGTTATCTTGTTAAATAGATCACACAGATTACGCATATGTATAATTTGTTGATGACAGACCAGTAATTTGCTGTAGAGAGCCGTTTTTCCAGCTTCTGAGATGTGTCTGAAATTTAGCATTACGCACATGTATAATTTGTTGATGACAGACCATTAATTTGCTGTAGAGAGCCGTTTTTCCAGCTACTGAGATGTGACTGAAATTTAGCATTTTGACGACCCCCGGGTCGTCTCCGTTTTTTGGCCGAATAACGAAAAATTTTTTATTGCGATAAAAGGGCGGTTATCTTGTTAAATAGATCACACAGATTACGCACATGTATAATTTGTTGATGACAGACCAGTAATTTGCTGTAGAGAGCCGTTTTTCCAGCTACTGAGATGTGTCTGAAATTTAGCATTTTGACGACCCCCGGGTCGTCTCTGTTTTTTGGCCGAAAAACGAAAAATTTTTTATTGCGATAAAAGGGCGGTTATCTTGTTAAATAGATCACACAGATTACGCACATGTATAATTTGTTGATGACAGACCATTAATTTGCTGTAGAGAGCCGTTTTTCCAGCTACTGAGATGTGTCTGAAATTTAGCATTTTGACGACCCCCGGGTCGTCTCTGTTTTTTGGCCGAAAAACGAAAAATTTTTTATTGCGATAAAAGGGCGGTTATCTTGTTAAATAGATCACACAGATTACGCACATGTATAATTTGTTGATGACAGACCATTAATTTGCTGTAGAGAGCCGTTTTTCCAGCTACTGAGATGTGTCTGAAATTTAGCATTTTGACGACCCCCGGGTCGTCTCTGTTTTTTGGCCGAAAAACGAAAAATTTTTTATTGCGATAAAAGGGCGGTTATCTTGTTAAATAGATCACACAGATTACGCACATGTATAATTTGTTGATGACAGACCATTAATTTGCTGTAGAGAGCCGTTTTTCCAGCTACTGAGATGTGACTGAAATTTAGCATTTTGACGACCCCCGGGTCGTCTCCGTTTTTTGGCCGAATAACGAAAAATTTTTTATTGCGATAAAAGGGCGGTTATCTTGTTAAATAGATCACACAGATTACGCACATGTATAATTTGTTGATGACAGACCAGTAATTTGCTGTAGAGAGCCGTTTTTCCAGCTACTGAGATGTGTCTGAAATTTAGCATTTTGACGACCCCCGGGTCGTCTCTGTTTTTTGGCCGAAAAACGAAAAATTTTTTATTGCGATAAAAGGGCGGTTATCTTGTTAAATAGATCACACAGATTACGCACATGTATAATTTGTTGATGACAGACCATTAATTTGCTGTAGAGAGCCGTTTTTCTAGCTACTGAGATGTGACTGAAATTTAGCATTTTGACGACCCCCGGGTCGTCTCCGTTTTTTGGCCGAAAAACGAAAAATTTTTTATTGCGATAAAAGGGCGGTTATCTTGTTAAATAGATCACACAGATTACGCATATGTATAATTTGTTGATGACAGACCAGTAATTTGCTGTAGAGAGCCGTTTTTCCAGCTACTGAGATGTGTCTGAAATTTAGCATTACGCACGTGTATAATTTGTTGATGACAGACCATTAATTTGCTGTAGAGAGCCGTTTTTCCAGCTACTGAGATGTGTCTGAAATTTAGCATTTTGACGACCCCCGGGTCGTCTCTGTTTTTTGGCCGAAAAACGAAAAATTTTTTATTGCGATAAAAGGGCGGTTATCTTGTTAAATAGATCACACAGATTACGCACATGTATAATTTGTTGATGACAGACCATTAATTTGCTGTAGAGAGCCGTTTTTCCAGCTACTGAGATGTGACTGAAATTTAGCATTTTGACGACCCCCGGGTCGTCTCCGTTTTTTGGCCGAAAAACGAAAAATTTTTTATTGCGATAAAAGGGCGGTTATCTTGTTAAATAGATCACACAGATTACGCATATGTATAATTTGTTGATGACAGACCAGTAATTTGCTGTAGAGAGCCGTTTTTCCAGCTACTGAGATGTGTCTGAAATTTAGCATTTTGACGACCCCCGGGTCGTCTCTGTTTTTTGGCCGAAAAACGAAAAATTTTTTATTGCGATAAAAGGGCGGTTATCTTGTTAAATAGATCACACAGATTACGCACATGTATAATTTGTTGATGACAGACCATTAATTTGCTGTAGAGAGCCGTTTTTCCAGCTACTGAGATGTGACTGAAATTTAGCATTTTGACGACCCCCGGGTCGTCTCCGTTTTTTGGCCGAAAAACGAAAAATTTTTTATTGCGATAAAAGGGCGGTTATCTTGTTAAATAGATCACACAGATTACGCATATGTATAATTTGTTGATGACAGACCAGTAATTTGCTGTAGAGAGCCGTTTTTCCAGCTACTGAGATGTGTCTGAAATTTAGCATTTTGACGACCCCCGGGTCGTCTCTGTTTTTTGGCCGAAAAACGAAAAATTTTTTATTGCGATAAAAGGGCGGTTATCTTGTTAAATAGATCACACAGATTACGCATATGTATAATTTGTTGATGACAGACCATTAATTTGCTGTAGAGAGCCGTTTTTCCAGCTACTGAGATGTGACTGAAATTTAGCATTTTGACGACCCCCGGGTCGTCTCCGTTTTTTGGCCGAATAACGAAAAATTTTTTATTGCGATAAAAGGGCGGTTATCTTGTTAAATAGATCACACAGATTACGCACATGTATAATTTGTTGATGACAGCCCAGTAATTTGCTGTAGAGAGCCGTTTTTCCAGCTACTGAGATGTGTCTGAAATTTAGCATTTTGACGACCCCCGGGTCGTCTCTGTTTTTTGGCCGAAAAACGAAAAATTTTTTATTGCGATAAAAGGGCGGTTATCTTGTTAAATAGATCACACAGATTACGCACATGTATAATTTGTTGATGACAGACCATTAATTTGCTGTAGAGAGCCGTTTTTCCAGCTACTGAGATGTGACTGAAATTTAGCATTTTGACGACCCCCGGGTCGTCTCCGTTTTTTGGCCGAAAAACGAAAAATTTTTTATTGCGATAAAAGGGCGGTTATCTTGTTAAATAGATCACACAGATTACGCACATGTATAATTTGTTGATGACAGACCAGTAATTTGCTATAGAGAGCCGTTTTTCCAGCTACTGAGATGTGTCTGAAATTTAGCATTTTGACGACCCCCGGGTCGTCTCTGTTTTTTGGCCGAAAAACGAAAAATTTTTTATTGCGATAAAAGGGCGGTTATCTTGTTAAATAGATCACACAGATTACGCACATGTATAATTTGTTGATGACAGACCATTAATTTGCTGTAGAGAGCCGTTTTTCCAGCTACTGAGATGTGACTGAAATTTAGCATTTTGACGACCCCCGGGTCGTCTCCGTTTTTTGGCCGAATAACGAAAAATTTTTTATTGCGATAAAAGGGCGGTTATCTTGTTAAATAGATCACACAGATTACGCACATGTATAATTTGTTGATGACAGACCAGTAATTTGCTGTAGAGAGCCGTTTTTCCAGCTACTGAGATGTGACTGAAATTTAGCATTTTGACGACCCCCGGGTCGTCTCTGTTTTTTGGCCGAAAAACGAAAAATTTTTTATTGCGATAAAAGGGCGGTTATCTTGTTAAATAGATCACACAGATTACGCACATGTATAATTTGTTGATGACAGACCATTAATTTGCTGTAGAGAGCCGTTTTTCCAGCTACTGAGATGTGTCTGAAATTTAGCATTTTGACGACCCCCGGGTCGTCTCTGTTTTTTGGCCGAAAAACGAAAAATTTTTTATTGCGATAAAAGGGCGGTTATCTTGTTAAATAGATCACACAGATTACGCACATGTATAATTTGTTGATGACAGACCATTAATTTGCTGTAGAGAGCCGTTTTTCCAGCTACTGAGATGTGTCTGAAATTTAGCATTTTGACGACCCCCGGGTCGTCTCTGTTTTTTGGCCGAAAAATGAAAAATTTTTTATTGCGATAAAAGGGCGGTTATCTTGTTAAATAGATCACACAGATTACGCACATGTATAATTTGTTGATGACAGACCATTAATTTGCTGTAGAGAGCCGTTTTTCCAGCTACTGAGATGTGACTGAAATTTAGCATTTTGACGACCCCCGGGTCGTCTCCGTTTTTTGGCCGAAAAACGAAAAATTTTTTATTGCGATAAAAGGGCGGTTATCTTGTTAAATAGATCACACAGATTACGCATATGTATAATTTGTTGATGACAGACCAGTAATTTGCTGTAGAGAGCCGTTTTTCCAGCTACTGAGATGTGTCTGAAATTTAGCATTACGCACATGTATAATTTGTTGATGACAGACCATTAATTTGCTGTAGAGAGCCGTTTTTCCAGCTACTGAGATGTGACTGAAATTTAGCATTTTGACGACCCCCGGGTCGTCTCCGTTTTTTGGCCGAATAACGAAAAATTTTTTATTGCGATAAAAGGGCGGTTATCTTGTTAAATAGATCACACAGATTACGCACATGTATAATTTGTTGATGACAGACCAGTAATTTGCTGTAGAGAGCCGTTTTTCCAGCTACTGAGATGTGACTGAAATTTAGCATTTTGACGACCCCCGGGTCGTCTCCGTTTTTTGGCCGAAAAACGAAAAATTTTTTATTGCGATAAAAGGGCGGTTATCTTGTTAAATAGATCACACAGATTACGCACATGTATAATTTGTTGATGACAGACCATTAATTTGCTGTAGAGAGCCGTTTTTCCAGCTACTGAGATGTGTCTGAAATTTAGCATTTTGACGACCCCCGGGTCGTCTCTGTTTTTTGGCCGAAAAACGAAAAATTTTTTATTGCGATAAAAGGGCGGTTATCTTGTTAAATAGATCACACAGATTACGCACATGTATAATTTGTTGATGACAGACCATTAATTTGCTGTAGAGAGCCGTTTTTCCAGCTACTGAGATGTGACTGAAATTTAGCATTTTGACGACCCCCGGGTCGTCTCCGTTTTTTGGCCGAAAAACGAAAAATTTTTTATTGCGATAAAAGGGCGGTTATCTTGTTAAATAGATCACACAGATTACGCATATGTATAATTTGTTGATGACAGACCAGTAATTTGCTGTAGAGAGCCGTTTTTCCAGCTACTGAGATGTGTCTGAAATTTAGCATTACGCACATGTATAATTTGTTGATGACAGACCATTAATTTGCTGTAGAGAGCCGTTTTTCCAGCTACTGAGATGTGACTGAAATTTAGCATTTTGACGACCCTCGGGTCGGCGGTTATCTTGTTAAATAGATCACACAGATTACGCACATGTATAATTTGTTGATGACAGACCAGTAATTTGCTGTAGAGAGCCGTTTTTCCAGCTACTGAGATGTGACTGAAATTTAGCATTTTGACGACCCCCGGGTCGTCTCCGTTTTTTGGCCGAAAAACGAAAAATTTTTTATTGCGATAAAAGGGCGGTTATCTTGTTAAATAGATCACACAGATTACGCATATGTATAATTTGTTGATGACAGACCAGTAATTTGCTGTAGAGAGCCGTTTTTCCAGCTACTGAGATGTGTCTGAAATTTAGCATTACGCACATGTATAATTTGTTGATTACAGACCATTAATTTGCTGTAGAGAGCCGTTTTTCCAGCTACTGAGATGTGACTGAAATTTAGCATTTTGACGACCCCCGGGTCGTCTCCGTTTTTTGGCCGAAAAACGAAAAATTTTTTATTGCGATAAAAGGGCGGTTATCTTGTTAAATAGATCACACAGATTACGCATATGTATAATTTGTTGATGACAGACCAGTAATTTGCTGTAGAGAGCCGTTTTTCCAGCTACTGAGATGTGTCTGAAATTTAGCATTTTGACGACCCCCGGGTCGTCTCTGTTTTTTGGCCGAAAAACAAAAAATTTTTTATTGCGATAAAAGGGCGGTTATCTTGTTAAATAGATCACACAGATTACGCACATGTATAATTTGTTGATGACAGACCATTAATTTGCTGTAGAGCCGTTTTTCCAGCTACTGAGATGTGACTGAAATATAGCATTTTGACGACCCCCGGGTCGTCTCCGTTTTTTGGCCGAAAAACGAAAAAATTTTTTATTGCGATAAAAGGGCGGTTATCTTGTTAAATAGATCACACAGATTACGCATATGTATAATTTGTTGATGACAGACCAGTAATTTGCTGTAGAGAGCCGTTTTTCCAGCTACTGAGATGTGTCTGAAATTTAGCATTACGCACGTGTATAATTTGTTGATGACAGACCATTAATTTGCTGTAGAGAGCCGTTTTTCCAGCTACTGAGATGTGTCTGAAATTTAGCATTTTGACGACCCCCGGGTCGTCTCTGTTTTTTGGCCGAAAAACGAAAAATTTTTTATTGCGATAAAAGGGCGGTTATCTTGTTAAATAGATCACACAGATTACGCACATGTATAATTTGTTGATGACAGACCAGTAATTTGCTGTAGAGAGCCGTTTTTCCAGCTACTGAGATGTGTCTGAAATTTAGCATTTTGACGACCCCCGGGTCGTCTCCGTTTTTTGGCCGAAAAACGAAAAATTTTTTATTGCGATAAAAGGGCGGTTATCTTGTTAAATAGATCACACAGATTACGCACATGTATAATTTGTTGATGACAGACCATTAATTTGCTGTAGAGAGCCGTTTTTCCAGCTACTGAGATGTGACTGAAATTTAGCATTTTGACGACCCCCGGGTCGTCTCCGTTTTTTGGCCGAAAAACGAAAAATTTTTTATTGCGATAAAAGGGCGGTTATCTTGTTAAATAGATCACACAGATTACGCATATGTATAATTTGTTGATGACAGACCAGTAATTTGCTGTAGAGAGCCGTTTTTCCAGCTACTGAGATGTGTCTGAAATTTAGCATTTTGACGACCCCCGGGTGTATAATTTGTTGATGACAGACCATTAATTTGCTGTAGAGAGCCGTTTTTCCAGCTACTGAGATGTGTCTGAAATTTAGCATTTTGACGACCCCCGGGTCGTCTCTGTTTTTTGGCCGAAAAACGAAAAATTTTTTATTGCGATAAAAGGGCGGTTATCTTGTTAAATAGATCACACAGATTACGCACATGTATAATTTGTTGATGACAGACCAGTAATTTGCTGTAGAGAGCCGTTTTTCCAGCTACTGAGATGTGTCTGAAATTTAGCATTTTGACGACCCCCGGGTCGTCTCTGTTTTTTGGCCGAAAAACGAAAAATTTTTTATTGCGATAAAAGGGCGGTTATCTTGTTAAATAGATCACACAGATTACGCACATGTATAATTTGTTGATGACAGACCATTAATTTGCTGTAGAGAGCCGTTTTTCCAGCTACTGAGATGTGACTGAAATTTAGCATTTTGACGACCCCCGGGTCGTCTCCGTTTTTTGGCCGAAAAACGAAAAATTTTTTATTGCGATAAAAGGGCGGTTATCTTGTTAAATAGATCACACAGATTACGCATATGTATAATTTGTTGATGACAGACCAGTAATTTGCTGTAGAGAGCCGTTTTTCCAGCTACTGAGATGTGTCTGAAATTTAGCATTTTGACGACCCCCGGGTCGTCTCTGTTTTTTGGCCGAAAAACGAAAAATTTTTTATTGCGATAAAAGGGCGGTTATCTTGTTAAATAGATCACACAGATTACGCACATGTATAATTTGTTGATGACAGACCATTAATTTGCTGTAGAGAGCCGTTTTTCCAGCTACTGAGATGTGACTGAAATTTAGCATTTTGACGACCCCCGGGTCGTCTCCGTTTTTTGGCCGAAAAACGAAAAATTTTTTATTGCGATAAAAGGGCGGTTATCTTGTTAAATAGATCACACAGATTACGCACATGTATAATTTGTTGATGACAGACCATTAATTTGCTGTAGAGAGCCGTTTTTCCAGCTACTGAGATGTGACTGAAATTTAGCATTTTGACGACCCCCGGGTCGTCTCCGTTTTTTGGCCGAAAAACGAAAAATTTTTTATTGCGATAAAAGGGCGGTTATCTTGTTAAATAGATCACACAGATTACGCATATGTATAATTTGTTGATGACAGACCAGTAATTTGCTGTAGAGAGCCGTTTTTCCAGCTACTGAGATGTGTTTGAAATTTAGCATTTTGACGACCCCCGGGTCGTCTCTGTTTTTTGGCCGAAAAACGAAAAATTTTTTATTGCGATAAAAGGGCGGTTATCTTGTTAAATAGATCACACAGATTACGCACATGTATAATTTGTTGATGACAGACCAGTAATTTGCTGTAGAGAGCCGTTTTTCCAGCTACTGAGATGTGTCTGAAATTTAGCATTTTGACGACCCCCGGGTCGTCTCTGTTTTTTGGCCGAAAAACGAAAAATTTTTTATTGCGATAAAAGGGCGGTTATCTTGTTAAATAGATCACACAGATTACGCACATGTATAATTTGTTGATGACAGACCATTAATTTGCTGTAGAGAGCCGTTTTTCCAGCTACTGAGATGTGACTGAAATTTAGCATTTTGACGACCCCCGGGTCGTCTCCGTTTTTTGGCCGAAAAACGAAAAAGTTTTTATTGCGATAAAAGGGCGGTTATCTTGTTAAATAGATCACACAGATTACGCACATGTATAATTTGTTGATGACAGACCATTAATTTGCTGTAGAGAGCCGTTTTTCCAGCTACTGAGATGTGACTGAAATTTAGCATTTTGACGACCCCCGGGTCGTCTCCGTTTTTTGGCCGAAAAACGAAAAATTTTTTATTGCGATAAAAGGGCGGTTATCTTGTTAAATAGATCACACAGATTACGCATATGTATAATTTGTTGATGACAGACCAGTAATTTGCTGTAGAGAGCCGTTTTTCCAGCTACTGAGATGTGTCTGAAATTTAGCATTTTGACGACCCCCGGGTCGTCTCTGTTTTTTGGCCGAAAAACGAAAAATTTTTTATTGCGATAAAAGGGCGGTTATCTTGTTAAATAGATCACACAGATTACGCACATGTATAATTTGTTGATGACAGACCATTAATTTGCTGTAGAGAGCCGTTTTTCCAGCTACTGAGATGTGTCTGAAATTTAGCATTTTGACGACCCCCGGGTCGTCTCCGTTTTTTCGCCGAAAAACGAAAAATTTTTTATTGCGATAAAAGGGCGGTTATCTTGTTAAATAGATCACACAGATTACGCACATGTATAATTTGTTGATGACAGACCATTAATTTGCTGTAGAGAGCCGTTTTTCCAGCTACTGAGATGTGTCTGAAATTTAGCATTACGCACATGTATAATTTGTTGATGACAGACCATTAATTTGCTGTAGAGAGCCGTTTTTCCAGCTACTGAGATGTGTCTGAAATTTAGCATTTTGACGACCCCCGGGTCGTCTCTGTTTTTTGGCCGAAAAACGAAAAATTTTTTATTGCGATAAAAGGGCGGTTATCTTGTTAAATAGATCACACAGATTACGCACATGTATAATTTGTTGATGACAGACCATTAATTTGCTGTAGAGAGCCGTTTTTCCAGCTACTGAGATGTGACTGAAATTTAGCATTTTGACGACCCCCGGGTCGTCTCTGTTTTTTGGCCGAAAAACGAAAAATTTTTTATTGCGATAAAAGGGCGGTTATCTTGTTAAATAGATCACACAGATTACGCACATGTATAATTTGTTGATGACAGACCATTAATTTGCTGTAGAGAGCCGTTTTTCCAGCTACTGAGATGTGACTGAAATTTAGCATTTTGACGACCCCCGGGTCGTCTCCGTTTTTTGGCCGAAAAACGAAAAATTTTTTATTGCGATAAAAGGGCGGTTATCTTGTTAAATAGATCACACAGATTACGCACATGTATAATTTGTTGATGACAGACCATTAATTTGCTGTAGAGAGCCGTTTTTCCAGCTACTGAGATGTGTCTGAAATTTAGCATTTTGACGACCCCCGGTTCGCCTCTGTTTTTTGGCCGAAATCACACAGATTACGCACATGTATAATTTGTTGATGACAGACCATTAATTTGCTGTAGAGAGCCGTTTTTCCAGCTACTGAGATGTGTCTGAAATTTAGCATTTTGACGACCCCCGGGTCGTCTCTTTTGGCCGAAAAACGAAAAATTTTTTATTGCGATAAAAGGGCGGTTATCTTGTTAAATAGATCACACAGATTACGCACATGTATAATTTGTTGATGACAGACCATTAATTTGCTGTAGAGAGCCGTTTTTCCAGCTACTGAGATGTGTCTGAAATTTAGCATTTTGACGACCCCCGGGTCGTCTCTGTTTTTTGGCCGAAAAACGAAAAATTTTTTATTTCGATAAAAGGGCGGTTATCTTGTTAAATAGATCACACAGATTACGCACATGTATAATTTGTTGATGACAGACCATTAATTTGCTGTAGAGAGCTGTTTTTCCAGCTACTGAGATGTGTCTGAAATTTAGCATTTTGACGACCCCCGGGTCGTCTCTTTTGGCCGAAAAACGAAAAATTTTTTATTGCGATAAAAGGGCGGTTATCTTGTTAAATAGATCACACAGATTACGCACATGTATAATTTGTTGATGACAGACCATTAATTTGCTGTAGAGAGCCGTTTTTCCAGCTACTGAGATGTGTCTGAAATTTAGCATTTTGACGACCCCCGGGTCGTCTCTGTTTTTTTGGCCGAAAAACGAAAAATTTTTTATTTCGATAAAAGGGCGGTTATCTTGTTAAATAGATCACACAGATTACGCACATGTATAATTTGTTGATGACAGACCATTAATTTGCTGTAGAGAGCCGTTTTTCCAGCTACTGAGACGTGTCTGAAATTTAGCATTTTGACGACCCCCGGGTCGTCTCTGTTTTTTGGCCGAAAAACGAAAAATTTTTTATTGCGATAAAAGGGCGGTTATCTTGTTAAATAGATCACACAGATTACGCACATGTATAATTTGTTGATGACAGACCATTAATTTGCTGTAGAGAGCCGTTTTTCCAGCTACTGAGATGTGACTGAAATTTAGCATTTTGACGACCCCCGGGTCGTCTCTGTTTGTTAAATAGATCACACAGATTACGCACATGTATAATTTGTTGATGACAGACCATTAATTTGCTGTAGAGAGCCGTTTTTCCAGCTACTGAGATGTGTCTGAAATTTAGCATTTTGGCGACCCCCGGGTCGTCTCTTTTGGCCGAAAAACGAAAAATTTTTTATTGCGATAAAAGGGCGGTTATCTTGTTAAATAGATCACACAGATTACGCACATGTATAATTTGTTGATGACAGACCATTAATTTGCTGTAGAGAGCCGTTTTTCCAGCTACTGAGATGTGTCTGAAATTTAGCATTTTGACGACCCCCGGGTCGTCTCTGTTTTTTGGCCGAAAAACGAAAAATTTTTTATTGCGATAAAAGGCGGTTATCTTGTTAAATAGATCACACAGATTACGCACATGTATAATTTGTTGATGACAGACCATTAATTTGCTGTATAGAGCCGTTTTTCCAGCTACTGAGATGTGTCTGAAATTTAGCATTTTGACGACCCCCGAGTCGTCTCTGTTTTTTGGCCGAAATCACACAGATTACGCACATGTATAATTTGTTGATGACAGACCATTAATTTGCTGTAGAGAGCCGTTTTTCCAGCTACTGAGATGTGTCTGAAATTTAGCATTTTGACGTCCCCCGGGTCGTCTCTTTTGGCCGAAAAACGAAAAATTTTTTATTGCGATAAAAAGGGCGGTTATCTTGTTAAATAGATCACACAGATTACGCACATGTATAATTTGTTGATGACAGACCATTAATTTGCTGTAGAGAGCTGTTTTTCCAGCTACTGAGATGTGTCTGAAATTTAGCATTTTGACGACCCCCGGGTCGTCTCTTTGGCCGAAAAACGAAAAATTTTTTATTGCGATAAAAGGGCGGTTATCTTGTTAAATAGATCACACAGATTACGCACATGTATAATTTGTTGATGACAGACCATTAATTTGCTGTAGAGAGCCGTTTTTCCAGCTACTGAGATGTGTCTGAAATTTAGCATTTTGACGACCCCCGGGTCGTCTCTGTTTTTTGGCCGAAATCACACAGATTACGCACATGTATAATTTGTTGATGACAGACCATTAATTTGCTGTAGAGAGCCGTTTTTCCAGCTACTGAGATGTGTCTGAAATTTAGCATTTTGGCGACCCCCGGGTCGTCTCTTTTGGCCGAAAAACGAAAAATTTTTTATTGCGATAAAAGGGCGGTTATCTTGTTAAATAGATCGCACAGATTACGCACATGTATAATTTGTTGATGACAGACCATTAATTTGCTGTAGAGAGCCGTTTTTCCAGCTACTGAGATGTGTCTGAAATTTAGCATTTTGACGACCCCCGGGTCGTCTCTGTTTTTTGGCCGAAAAACGAAAAATTTTTTATTGCGATAAAAGGGCGGTTATCTTGTTAAATAGATCACACAGATTACGCACATGTATAATTTGTTGATGACAGACCATTAATTTGCTGTAGAGAGCCGTTTTTCCAGCTACTGAGATGTGACTGAAATTTAGCATTTTGACGACCCCCGGGTCGTCTTCGTTTTTTGGCCGAAAAATGAAAAATTTTTTATTGCGATAAAAGGGCGGTTATCTTGTTAAATAGATCACACAGATTACGCACATGTATAATTTGTTGATGACAGACCATTAATTTGCTGTAGAGAGCCGTTTTTCCAGCTACTGAGATGTGTCTGAAATTTAGCATTTTGACGACCCCCGGGTCGTCTCTGTTTTTTGGCCGAAAAACGAAAAATTTTTTATTGCGATAAAAGGGCGGTTATCTTTTTAAATAGATCACACAGATTACGCACATGTATAATTTGTTGATGACAGACCATTAATTTGCTGTAGAGAGCCGTTTTTCCAGCTACTGAGATGTGTCTGAAATTTAGCATTTTGACGACCCCCGGGTCGTCTCTGTTTTTTGGCCGAAAAACGAAAAATTTTTTATTGCGATAAAAGGGCGGTTATCTTGTTAAATAGATCACACAGATTACGCACATGTATAATTTGTTGATGACAGACCATTAATTTGCTGTAGAGAGCCGTTTTTCCAGCTACTGAGATGTGTCTGAAATTTAGCATTTTGACGACCCCCGGGTCGTCTCTGTTTCTTGGCCGAAAAACGAAAAATTTTTTATTGCGATAAAAGGGCGGTTATCTTGTTAAATAGATCACACAGATTACGCACATGTATAATTTGTTGATGACAGACCATTAATTTGCTGTAGAGAGCCGTTTTTCCAGCTACTGAGATGTGTCTGAAATTTAGCATTTTGATGACCCCCGGGTCGTCTCTGTTTTTTGGCCGGAAAACGAAAAATTTTTTATTGCGATAAAAGGGCGGTTATCTTGTTAAATAGATCACACAGATTACGCACATGTATAATTTGTTGATGACAGACCATTAATTTGCTGTAGAGAGCCGTTTTTCCAGCTACTGAGATGTGTCTGAAATTTAGCATTTTGACGACCCCCGGGTCGTCTCTGTTTTTTGGCCGAAAAACGAAAAATTTTTTATTGCGATAAAAGGGCGGTTATCTTGTTAAATAGATCACACAGATTACGCACATGTATAATTTGTTGATGACAGACCATTAATTTGCTGTAGAGAGCCGTTTTTCCAGCTACTGAGATGTGTCTGAAATTTAGCATTGTGACGACCCCCGGGTCGTCTCTGTTTTTTGGCCGAAAAACGAAAAATTTTTTATTGCGATAAAAGGGCGGTTATCTTGTTAAATAGATCACACAGATTATGCACATGTATAATTTGTTGATGACAGACCATTAATTTGCTGTAGAGAGCCGTTTTTCCAGCTACTGAGATGTGTCTGAAATTTAGCATTTTGACGACCCCCGGGTCGTCTCTGTTTTTTGGCCGAAAAACGAAAAATTTTTTATTGCGATAAAAGGGCGGTTATCTTGTTAAATAGATCACACAGATTACGCATATCTATAATTTGTTGATGACAGACCATCAATTTGCTGTAGAGAGCCGTTTTTCCAGCTACTGAGATGTGTCTGAAATTTAGCATTTTGACGACCCCCGGGTCGTCTCTGTTTTTTGGCCGAAAAACGAAAAATTTTTTATTGCGATAAAAGGGCGGTTATCTTGTTAAATAGATCACACAGATTACGCATATCTATAATTTGTTGATGACAGACCATTAATTTGCTGTAGAGAGCCGTTTTTCCAGCTACTGAGATGTGTCTGAAATTTAGCATTTTGACGACCCCCGGGTCGTCTCTGTTTTTTGGCCGAAAAACGAAAAATTTTTTATTGCGATAAAAGGGCGGTTATCTTGTTAAATAGATCACACAGATTACGCACATGTATAATTTGTTGATGACAGACCATTAATTTGCTGTAGAGAGCCGTTTTTCCAGCTACTGAGATGTGTCTGAAATTTAGCATTTTGACGACCCCCGGGTCGTCTCTGTTTTTTGGCCGGAAAACGAAAAATTTTTTATTGCGATAAAAGGGCGGTTATCTTGTTAAATAGATCACACAGATTACGCACATGTATAATTTGTTGATGACAGACCATTAATTTGCCCCCGGGTCGTCTCTGTTTTTTGGCCGAAAAACGAAAAATTTTTTATTGCGATAAAAGGGCGGTTATCTTGTTAAATAGATCACACAGATTACGCACATGTATAATTTGTTGATGACAGACCATTAATTTGCTGTAGAGAGCCGTTTTTCCAGCTACTGAGATGTGTCTGAAATTTAGCATTTTGACGACCCCCGGGTCGTCTCTGTTTTTTGGCCGAAAAACGAAAAATTTTTTATTGCGATAAAAGGGCGGTTATCTTGTTAAATAGATCACACAGATTACGCACATGTATAATTTGTTGATGACAGACCATTAATTTGCTGTAGAGAGCCGTTTTTCCAGCTACTGAGATGTGTCTGAAATTTAGCATTTTGACGACCCCCGGGTCGTCTCTGTTTTTTGGCCGAAAAACGAAAAATTTTTTATTGCGATAAAAGGGCGGTTATCTTTTTAAATAGATCACACAGATTACGCACATGTATAATTTGTTGATGACAGACCATTAATTTGCTGTAGAGAGCCGTTTTTCCAGCTACTGAGATGTGTCTGAAATTTAGCATTTTGACGACCCCCGGGTCGTCTCTGTTTTTTGGCCGAAAAACGAAAAATTTTTTATTGCGATAAAAGGGCGGTTATCTTGTTAAATAGATCACACAGATTACGCACATGTATAATTTGTTGATGACAGACCATTAATTTGCTGTAGAGAGCCGTTTTTCCAGCTACTGAGATGTGTCTGAAATTTAGCATTTTGATGACCCCCGGGTCGTCTCTGTTTTTTGGCCGAAAAACGAAAAATTTTTTATTGCGATAAAAGGGCGGTTATCTTGTTAAATAGATCACACAGATTATGCACATGTATAATTTGTTGATGACAGACCATTAATTTGCTGTAGAGAGCCGTTTTTCCAGCTACTGAGATGTGTCTGAAATTTAGCATTTTGACGACCCCCGGGTCGTCTCTGTTTTTTGGCCGAAAAACGAAAAATTTTTTATTGCGATAAAAGGGCGGTTATCTTGTTAAATAGATCACACAGATTACGCACATGTATAATTTGTTGATGACAGACCATTAATTTGCTGTAGAGAGCCGTTTTTCCAGCTACTGAGATGTGTCTGAAATTTAGCATTTTGACGACCCCCGGGTCGTCTCTGTTTTTTGGCCGAAAAACGAAAAATTTTTTATTGCGATAAAAGGGCGGTTATCTTGTTAAATAGATCACACAGATTACGCATATCTATAATTTGTTGATGACAGACCATTAATTTGCTGTAGAGAGCCGTTTTTCCAGCTACTGAGATGTGTCTGAAATTTAGCATTTTGACGACCCCCGGGTCGTCTCTGTTTTTTGGCCGAAAAACGAAAAATTTTTTATTGCGATAAAAGGGCGGTTATCTTGTTAAATAGATCACACAGATTACGCACATGTATAATTTGTTGATGACAGACCATTAATTTGCTGTAGAGAGCCGTTTTTCCAGCTACTGAGATGTGTCTGAAATTTAGCATTTTGACGACCCCCGGGTCGTCTCTGTTTTTTGGCCGAAAAACGAAAAATTTTTTATTGCGATAAAAGGGCGGTTATCTTGTTAAATAGATCACACAGATTACGCACATGTATAATTTGTTGATGACAGACCATTAATTTGCTGTAGAGAGACGTTTTTCAAGCTACTGAGATGTGTGTGAAATTTAGCATTTTGACGACCCCCGGGTCGTCTCTGTTTTTTGGCCGGAAAACGAAAAATTTTTTATTGCGATAAAAGGGCGGTTATCTTGTTAAATAGATCACACAGATTACGCACATGTATAATTTGTTGATGACAGACCATTAATTTGCTGTAGAGAGCCGTTTTTCCAGCTACTGAGATGTGACTGAAATTTAGCATTTTGACGACCACCGGGTCGTCTCCGTTTTTTGGCCGAATAACGAAAAATTTTTTATTGCGATAAAAGGGCGGTTATCTTGTTAAATAGATCACACAGATTACGCACATGTATAATTTGTTGATGACAGACCATTAATTTGCTGTAGAGAGCCGTTTTTCCAGCTACTGAGATGTGACTGAAATTTAGCATTTTGACGACCCCCGGGTCGTCTCCGTTTTTTGGCCGAAAAACGAAAAATTTTTTATTGCGATAAAAGGGCGATTATCTTGTTAAATAGATCACACAGATTACGCACATGTATAATTTGTTGATGACAGACCATTAATTTGCTGTAGAGAGCCGTTTTTCCAGCTACTGAGATGTGTCTGAAATTTAGCATTTTGACGACCCCCGGGTCGCCTCTGTTTTTTGGCCGAAATCACACAGATTACGCACATGTATAATTTGTTGATGACAGACCATTAATTTGCTGTAGAGAGCCGTTTTTCCAGCTACTGAGATGTGTCTGAAATTTAGCATTTTGACGACCCCCGGGTCGCCTCTGTTTTTTGGCCGAAATCACACAGATTACGCACATGTATAATTTGTTGATGACAGACCATTAATTTGCTGTAGAGAGCTGTTTTTCCAGCTACTGAGATGTGTCTGAAATTTAGCATTTTGACGACCCCCGGGTCGTCTCTTTTGGCCGAAAAACGAAAAATTTTTTATTGCGATAAAAGGGCGGTTATCTTGTTAAATAGATCACACAGATTACGCACATGTATAATTTGTTGATGACAGACCATTAATTTGCTGTAGAGAGCCGTTTTTCCAGCTACTGAGATGTGTCTGAAATTTAGCATTTTGACGACCCCCGGGTCGTCTCTGTTTTTTGGCCGAAAAACGAAAAATTTTTTATTGCGATAAAAGGGCGGTTATCTTGTTAAATAGATCACACAGATTACGCACATGTATAATTTGTTGGTGACAGACCATTAATTTGCTGTAGAGAGCCGTTTTTCCAGCTACTGAGATGTGTCTGAAATTTAGCATTTTGACGACCCCCGGGTCGTCTCTGTTTTTTGGCCGAAAAACGAAAAATTTTTTATTGCGATAAAAGGGCGGTTATCTTGTTAAATAGATCACACAGATTACGCACATGTATAATTTGTTGATGACAGACCATTAATTTGCTGTAGAGAGACGTTTTTCCAGCTACTGAGATGTGTCTGAAATTTAGCATTTTGACGACCCCCGGGTCGTCTCTGTTTTTTGGCCGGAAAACGAAAAATTTTTTATTGCGATAAAAGGGCGGTTATCTTGTTAAATAGATCACACAGATTACGCACATGTATAATTTGTTGATGACAGACCATTAATTTGCTGTAGAGAGCCGTTTTTCCAGCTACTGAGATGTGACTGAAATTTAGCATTTTGACGACCACCGGGTCGTCTCCGTTTTTTGGCCGAATAACGAAAAATTTTTTATTGCGATAAAAGGGCGGTTATCTTGTTAAATAGATCACACAGATTACGCACATGTATAATTTGTTGATGACAGACCATTAATTTGCTGTAGAGAGCCGTTTTTCCAGCTACTGAGATGTGACTGAAATTTAGCATTTTGACGACCCCCGGGTCGTCTCCGTTTTTTGGCCGAAAAACGAAAAATTTTTTATTGCGATAAAAGGGCGGTTATCTTGTTAAATAGATCACACAGATTACGCACATGTATAATTTGTTGATGACAGACCATTAATTTGCTGTAGAGAGCCGTTTTTCCAGCTACTGAGATGTGTCTGAAATTTAGCATTTTGACGACCCCCGGGTCGCCTCTGTTTTTTGGCCGAAATCACACAGATTACGCACATGTATAATTTGTTGATGACAGACCATTAATTTGCTGTAGAGAGCCGTTTTTCCAGCTACTGAGATGTGTCTGAAATTTAGCATTTTGACGACCCCCGGGTCGCCTCTGTTTTTTGGCCGAAATCACACAGATTACGCACATGTATAATTTGTTGATGACAGACCATTAATTTGCTGTAGAGAGCTGTTTTTCCAGCTACTGAGATGTGTCTGAAATTTAGCATTTTGACGACCCCCGGGTCGTCTCTTTTGGCCGAAAAACGAAAAATTTTTTATTGCGATAAAAGGGCGGTTATCTTGTTAAATAGATCACACAGATTACGCACATGTATAATTTGTTGATGACAGACCATTAATTTGCTGTAGAGAGCCGTTTTTCCAGCTACTGAGATGTGTCTGAAATTTAGCATTTTGACGACCCCCGGGTCGTCTCTGTTTTTTGGCCGAAAAACGAAAAATTTTTTATTTCGATAAAAGGGCGGTTATCTTGTTAAATAGATCACACAGATTACGCACATGTATAATTTGTTGATGACAGACCATTAATTTGCTGTAGAGAGCCGTTTTTCCAGCTACTGAGATGTGTCTGAAATTTAGCATTTTGACGACCCCCGGGTCGTCTCTGTTTTTTGGCCGAAAAACGAAAAATTTTTTATTGCGATAAAAGGGCGGTTATCTTGTTAAATAGATCACACAGATTACGCACATGTATAATTTGTTGATGACAGACCATTAATTTGCTGTAGAGAGCCGTTTTTCCAGCTACTGAGATGTGTCTGAAATTTAGCATTTTGACGACCCCCGGGTCGTCTCTGTTAGATCACACAGATTACGCACATGTATAATTTGTTGATGACAGACCATTAATTTGCTGTAGAGAGCCGTTTTTCCAGCTACTGAGATGTGTCTGAAATTTAGCATTTTGGCGACCCCCGGGTCGTCTCTTTTGGCCGAAAAACGAAAAATTTTTTATTGCGATAAAAGGGCGGTTATCTTGTTAAATAGATCACACAGATTACGCACATGTATAATTTGTTGATGACAGACCATTAATTTGCTGTAGAGAGCCGTTTTTCCAGCTACTGAGATGTGTCTGAAATTTAGCATTTTGACGACCCCCGGGTCGTCTCTGTTTTTTGGCCGAAAAACGAAAAATTTTTAATTGCGATAAAAGGGCGGTTATCTTGTTAAATAGATCACACAGATTACGCACATGTATAATTTGTTGATGACAGACCAGTAATTTGCTGTAGAGAGCCGTTTTTCCAGCTACTGAGATGTGTCTGAAATTTAGCATTTTGACGACCCCCGGGTCGTCTCTGTTTTTTTGGCCGAAAAACGAAAAATTTTTTATTACGATAAAAGGGCGGTTATCTTGTTAAATAGATCACACAGATTAAGCACATGTATAATTTGTTGATGACAGACCATTAATTTGCTGTAGAGAGCCGTTTTTCCAGCTACTGAGATGTGTCTGAAATTTAGCATTTTGACGACCCCCGGGTCGTCTCTGTTTTTTGGCCGAAAAACGAAAAATTTTTAATTGCGATAAAAGGGCGGTTATCTTGTTAAATAGATCACACAGATTACGCACATGTATAATTTGTTGATGACAGACCAGTAATTTGCTGTAGAGAGCCGTTTTTCCAGCTACTGAGATGTGTCTGAAATTTAGCATTTTGACGACCCCCGGGTCGTCTCTGTTTTTTGGCCGAAAAACGAAAAATTTTTTATTACGATAAAAGGGCGGTTATCTTGTTAAATAGATCACACAGATTACGCACATGTATAATTTGTTGATGACAGACCCCTAATTTGCTGTAGAGAGCCGTTTATCCAGCCACTGAGATGTGTCTGAAATTTAGCATTTTGACGACCCCCGGGTCGTCTCTGTTTTTTGGCCGAAAAACGAAAAATTTTTTATTGCGATAAAAGGGCGGTTATCTTGTTAAATAGATCACACAGATTACGCACATGTATAATTTGTTGATGACAGACCATTAATTTGCTGTAGAGAGCCGTTTTTCCAGCTACTGAGATGTGACTGAAATTTAGCATTTTGACGACCCCCGGGTCGTCTCTGTTTTTTGGCCGAAAAACGAAAAATTTTTTATTGCGATAAAAGGGCGGTTATCTTGTTAAATAGATCACACAGATTACGCACATGTATAATTTGTTGATGAAAGACCATTAATTTGCTGTAGAGAGCCGTTTTTCCAGCTACTGAGATGTGTCTGAAATTTAGCATTTTGACGACCCCCGGGTCGTCTCTGTTTTTTGGCCGAAAAACGAAAAATTTTTTATTGCGATAAAAGGGCGGTTATCTTGTTAAATAGATCACACAGATTACGCACATGTATAATTTGTTGATGACAGACCATTAATTTGCTGTAGAGAGCCGTTTTTCCAGCTACTGAGATGTGACTGAAATTTAGCATTTTGACGACCCCCGGGTCGTCTTCGTTTTTTGGCCGAAAAACGAAAAATTTTTTATTGCGATAAAAGGGCGGTTATCTTGTTAAATAGATCACACAGATTACGCACATGTATAATTTGTTGATGACAGACCATTAATTTGCTGTAGAGAGCCGTTTTTCCAGCTACTGAGATGTGTCTGAAATTTAGCATTTTGACGACCCCCGGGTCGTCTCTGTTTTTTGGCCGAAAAACGAAAAATTTTTTATTGCGATAAAAGGGCGGTTATCTTGTTAAATAGATCACACAGATTACGCATATGTATAATTTGTTGATGACAGACCATTAATTTGCTGTAGAGAGCCGTTTTTCCAGCTACTGAGATGTGTCTGAAATTTAGCATTTTGACGACCCCCGGGTCGTCTCTGTTTTTTGGCCGAAAAACGAAAAATTTTTTATTGCGATAAAAGGGCGGTTATCTTGTTAAATAGATCACACAGATTACGCACATGTATAATTTGTTGATGACAGACCATTAATTTGCTGTGGAGAGCCGTTTTTCCAGCTACTGAGATGTGTCTGAAATTTAGCATTTTGACGACCCCCGGGTCGTCTCTGTTTTTTGGCCGAAAAACGAAAAATTTTTTATTGCGATAAAAGGGCGGTTATCTTGTTAAATAGATCACACAGATTACGCACATGTATAATTTGTTGATGACAGACCCCTAATTTGCTGTAGAGAGCCGTTTTTCCAGCCACTGAGATGTGTCTGAAATTTAGCATTTTGACGACCCCCGGGTCGTCTCTGTTTTTTGGCCGAAAAACGAAAAATTTTTTATTGCGATAAAAGGGCGGTTATCTTGTTAAATAGATCACACAGATTACGCACATGTATAATTTGTTGATGACAGACCAGTAATTTGCTGTAGAGAGCCGTTTTTCCAGCTACTGAGATGTGTCTGAAATTTAGCATTTTGACGACCCCCGGGTCGTCTCTGTTTTTTGGCCGAAAAACGAAAAATTTTTTATTACGATAAAAGGGCGGTTATCTTGTTAAATAGATCACACAGATTACGCACATGTATAATTTGTTGATGACAGACCATTAATTTGCTGTAGAGAGCCGTTTTTCCAGCTACTGAGATGTGTCTGAAATTTAGCATTTTGACGACCCCCGGGTCGTCTCTGTTTTTTGGCCGAAAAACGAAAAATTTTTAATTGCGATAAAAGGGCGGTTATCTTGTTAAATAGATCACACAGATTACGCACATGTATAATTTGTTGATGACAGACCAGTAATTTGCTGTAGAGAGCCGTTTTTCCAGCTACTGAGATGTGTCTGAAATTTAGCATTTTGACGACCCCCGGGTCGTCTCTGTTTTTTGGCCGAAAAACGAAAAATTTTTTATTACGATAAAAGGGCGGTTATCTTGTTAAATAGATCACACAGATTACGCACATGTATAATTTGTTGATGACAGACCCCTAATTTGCTGTAGAGAGCCGTTTATCCAGCCGCTGAGATGTGTCTGAAATTTAGCATTTTGACGACCCCCGGGTCGTCTCTGTTTTTTGGCCGAAAAACGAAAAATTTTTTATTGCGATAAAAGGGCGGTTATCTTGTTAAATAGATCACACAGATTACGCACATGTATAATTTGTTGATGACAGACCATTAATTTGCTGTAGAGAGCCGTTTTTCCAGCTACTGAGATGTGACTGAAATTTAGCATTTTGACGACCCCCGGGTCGTCTCTGTTTTTTGGCCGAAAAACGAAAAATTTTTTATTGCGATAAAAGGGCGGTTATCTTGTTAAATAGATCACACAGATTACGCACATGTATAATTTGTTGATGAAAGACCATTAATTTGCTGTAGAGAGCCGTTTTTCCAGCTACTGAGATGTGTCTGAAATTTAGCATTTTGACGACCCCCGGGTCGTCTCTGTTTTTTGGCCGAAAAACGAAAAATTTTTTATTGCGATAAAAGGGCGGTTATCTTGTTAAATAGATCACACAGATTACGCACATGTATAATTTGTTGATGACAGACCATTAATTTGCTGTAGAGAGCCGTTTTTCCAGCTACTGAGATGTGACTGAAATTTAGCATTTTGACGACCCCCGGGTCGTCTTCGTTTTTTGGCCGAAAAACGAAAAATTTTTTATTGCGATAAAAGGGCGGTTATCTTGTTAAATAGATCACACAGATTACGCACATGTATAATTTGTTGATGACAGACCATTAATTTGCTGTAGAGAGCCGTTTTTCCAGCTACTGAGATGTGTCTGAAATTTAGCATTTTGACGACCCCCGGGTCGTCTCTGTTTTTTGGCCGAAAAACGAAAAATTTTTTATTTCGATAAAAGGGCGGTTATCTTGTTAAATAGATCACACAGATTACGCACATGTATAATTTGTTGATGACAGACCATTAATTTGCTGTAGAGAGCCGTTTTTCCAGCTACTGAGATGTGTCTGAAATTTAGCATTTTGACGACCCCCGGGTCGTCTCTGTTTTTTGGCCGAAAAACGAAAAATTTTTTATTGCGATAAAAGGGCGGTTATCTTGTTAAATAGATCACACAGATTACGCACATGTATAATTTGTTGATGACAGACCATTAATTTGCTGTAGAGAGCCGTTTTTCCAGCTACTGAGATGTGTCTGAAATTTAGCATTTTGACGACCCCCGGGTCGTCTCTGTTTTTTGGCCGAAATCACACAGATTACGCACATGTATAATTTGTTGATGACAGACCATTAATTTGCTGTAGAGAGCCGTTTTTCCAGCTACTGAGATGTGTCTGAAATTTAGCATTTTGACGACCCCCGGGTCGTCTCTGTTTTTTGGCCGAAAAACGAAAAATTTTTTATTTCGATAAAAGGGCGGTTATCTTGTTAAATAGATCACACAGATTACGCACATGTATAATTTGTTGATGACAGACCATTAATTTGCTGTAGAGAGCCGTTTTTCCAGCTACTGAGATGTGTCTGAAATTTAGCATTTTGACGACCCCCGGGTCGTCTCTGTTTTTTGGCCGAAAAACGAAAAATTTTTTATTGCGATAAAAGGGCGGTTATCTTGTTAAATAGATCACACAGATTACGCACATGTATAATTTGTTGATGACAGACCATTAATTTGCTGTAGAGAGCCGTTTTTCCAGCTACTGAGATGTGTCTGAAATTTAGCATTTTGACGACCCCCGGGTCGTCTCTGTTATCTTGTTAAATAGATCACACAGATTACGCACATGTATAATTTGTTGATGACAGACCATTAATTTGCTGTAGAGAGCCGTTTTTCCAGCTACTGAGATGTGTCTGAAATTTAGCATTTTGGCGACCCCCGGGTCGTCTCTTTTGGCCGAAAAACGAAAAATTTTTTATTGCGATAAAAGGGCGGTTATCTTGTTAAATAGATCACACAGATTACGCACATGTATAATTTGTTGATGACAGACCAGTAATTTGCTGTAGAGAGCCGTTTTTCCAGCTACTGAGATGTGTCTGAAATTTAGCATTTTGACGACCCCCGGGTCGTCTCTGTTTTTTGGCCGAAAAACGAAAAATTTTTTATTACGATAAAAGGGCGGTTATCTTGTTAAATAGATCACACAGATTACGCACATGTATAATTTGTTGATGACAGACCCCTAATTTGCTGTAGAGAGCCGTTTATCCAGCCACTGAGATGTGTCTGAAATTTAGCATTTTGACGACCCCCGGGTCGTCTCTGTTTTTTGGCCGAAAAACGAAAAATTTTTTATTGCGATAAAAGGGCGGTTATCTTGTTAAATAGATCACACAGATTACGCACATGTATAATTTGTTGATGACAGACCATTAATTTGCTGTAGAGAGCCGTTTTTCCAGCTACTGAGATGTGACTGAAATTTAGCATTTTGACGACCCCCGGGTCGTCTCTGTTTTTTGGCCGAAAAACGAAAAATTTTTTATTGCGATAAAAGGGCGGTTATCTTGTTAAATAGATCACACAGATTACGCACATGTATAATTTGTTGATGAAAGACCATTAATTTGCTGTAGAGAGCCGTTTTTCCAGCTACTGAGATGTGTCTGAAATTTAGCATTTTGACGACCCCCGGGTCGTCTCTGTTTTTTGGCCGAAAAACGAAAAATTTTTTATTGCGATAAAAGGGCGGTTATCTTGTTAAATAGATCACACAGATTACGCACATGTATAATTTGTTGATGACAGACCATTAATTTGCTGTAGAGAGCCGTTTTTCCAGCTACTGAGATGTGACTGAAATTTAGCATTTTGACGACCCCCGGGTCGTCTCTGTTTTTTGGCCGAAAAACGAAAAATTTTTTATTTCGATAAAAGGGCGGTTATCTTGTTAAATAGATCACACAGATTACGCACATGTATAATTTGTTGATGACAGACCATTAATTTGCTGTAGAGAGCCGTTTTTCCAGCTACTGAGATGTGTCTGAAATTTAGCATTTTGACGACCCCCGGGTCGTCTCTGTTTTTTGGCCGAAAAACGAAAAATTTTTTATTGCGATAAAAGGGCGGTTATCTTGTTAAATAGATCACACAGATTACGCACATGTATAATTTGTTGATGACAGACCATTAATTTGCTGTAGAGAGCCGTTTTTCCAGCTACTGAGATGTGTCTGAAATTTAGCATTTTGACGACCCCCGGGTCGTCTCTGTTTTTTGGCCGAAATCACACAGATTACGCACATGTATAATTTGTTGATGACAGACCATTAATTTGCTGTAGAGAGCCGTTTTTCCAGCTACTGAGATGTGTCTGAAATTTAGCATTTTGACGACCCCCGGGTCGTCTCTGTTTTTTGGCCGAAAAACGAAAAATTTTTTATTTGGATAAAAGGGCGGTTATCTTGTTAAATAGATCACACAGATTACGCACATGTATAATTTGTTGATGACAGACCATTAATTTGCTGTAGAGAGCCGTTTTTCCAGCTACTGAGATGTGTCTGAAATTTAGCATTTTGACGACCCCCGGGTCGTCTCTGTTTTTTGGCCGAAAAACGAAAAATTTTTTATTGCGATAAAAGGGCGGTTATCTTGTTAAATAGATCACACAGATTACGCACATGTATAATTTGTTGATGACAGACCATTAATTTGCTGTAGAGAGCCGTTTTTCCAGCTACTGAGATGTGTCTGAAATTTAGCATTTTGACGACCCCCGGGTCGTCTCTGTTTTTTGGCCGAAATCACACAGATTACGCACATGTATAATTTGTTGATGACAGACCATTAATTTGCTGTAGAGAGCCGTTTTTCCAGCTACTGAGATGTGTCTGAAATTTAGCATTTTGGCGACCCCCGGGTCGTCTCTTTTGGCCGAAAAACGAAAAATTTTTTATTGCGATAAAAGGGCGGTTATCTTGTTAAATAGATCACACAGATTACGCACATGTATAATTTGTTGATGACAGACCAGTAATTTGCTGTAGAGAGCCGTTTTTCCAGCTACTGAGATGTGTCTGAAATTTAGCATTTTGACGACCCCCGGGTCGTCTCTGTTTTTTGGCCGAAAAACGAAAAATTTTTTATTACGATAAAAGGGCGGTTATCTTGTTAAATAGATCACACAGATTACGCACATGTATAATTTGTTGATGACAGACCCCTAATTTGCTGTAGAGAGCCGTTTATCCAGCCACTGAGATGTGTCTGAAATTTAGCATTTTGACGACCCCCGGGTCGTCTCTGTTTTTTGGCCGAAAAACGAAAAATTTTTTATTGCGATAAAAGGGCGGTTATCTTGTTAAATAGATCACACAGATTACGCACATGTATAATTTGTTGATGACAGACCATTAATTTGCTGTAGAGAGCCGTTTTTCCAGCTACTGAGATGTGACTGAAATTTAGCATTTTGACGACCCCCGGGTCGTCTCTGTTTTTTGGCCGAAAAACGAAAAATTTTTTATTGCGATAAAAGGGCGGTTATCTTGTTAAATAGATCACACAGATTACGCACATGTATAATTTGTTGATGAAAGACCATTAATTTGCTGTAGAGAGCCGTTTTTCCAGCTACTGAGATGTGTCTGAAATTTAGCATTTTGACGACCCCCGGGTCGTCTCTGTTTTTTGGCCGAAAAACGAAAAATTTTTTATTGCGATAAAAGGGCGGTTATCTTGTTAAATAGATCACACAGATTACGCACATGTATAATTTGTTGATGACAGACCATTAATTTGCTGTAGAGAGCCGTTTTTCCAGCTACTGAGATGTGACTGAAATTTAGCATTTTGACGACCCCCGGGTCGTCTTCGTTTTTCGGCCAAAAAACGAAAAATTTTTTATTGCGATAAAAGGGCGGTTATCTTGTTAAATAGATCACACAGATTACGCACATGTATAATTTGTTGATGACAGACCATTAATTTGCTGTAGAGAGCCGTTTTTCCAGCTACTGAGATGTGTCTGAAATTTAGCATTTTGACGACCCCCGGGTCGTCTCTGTTTTTTGGCCGAAAAACGAAAAATTTTTTATTTCGATAAAAGGGCGGTTATCTTGTTAAATAGATCACACAGATTACGCACATGTATAATTTGTTGATGACAGACCATTAATTTGCTGTAGAGAGCCGTTTTTCCAGCTACTGAGATGTGTCTGAAATTTAGCATTTTGACGACCCCCGGGTCGTCTCTGTTTTTTGGCCGAAAAACGAAAAATTTTTTATTGCGATAAAAGGGCGGTTATCTTGTTAAATAGATCACACAGATTACGCACATGTATAATTTGTTGATGACAGACCATTAATTTGCTGTAGAGAGCCGTTTTTCCAGCTACTGAGATGTGTCTGAAATTTAGCATTTTGACGACCCCCGGGTCGTCTCTGTTTCACACAGATTACGCACATGTATAATTTGTTGATGACAGACCATTAATTTGCTGTAGAGAGCCGTTTTTCCAGCTACTGAGATGTGTCTGAAATTTAGCATTTTGGCGACCCCCGGGTCGTCTCTTTTGGCCGAAAAACGAAAAATTTTTTATTGCGATAAAAGGGCGGTTATCTTGTTAAATAGATCACACAGATTACGCACATGTATAATTTGTTGATGACAGACCATTAATTTGCTGTAGAGAGCCGTTTTTCCAGCTACTGAGATGTGTCTGAAATTTAGCATTTTGACGACCCCCGGGTCGTCTCTGTTTTTTGGCCGAAAAACGAAAAATTTTTAATTGCGATAAAAGGGCGGTTATCTTGTTAAATAGATCACACAGATTACGCACATGTATAATTTGTTGATGACAGACCAGTAATTTGCTGTAGAGAGCCGTTTTTCCAGCTACTGAGATGTGTCTGAAATTTAGCATTTTGACGACCCCCGGGTCGTCTCTGTTTTTTGGCCGAAAAACGAAAAATTTTTTATTACGATAAAAGGGCGGTTATCTTGTTAAATAGATCACACAGATTACGCACATGTATAATTTGTTGATGACAGACCATTAATTTGCTGTAGAGAGCCGTTTTTCCAGCTACTGAGATGTGTCTGAAATTTAGCATTTTGACGACCCCCGGGTCGTCTCTGTTTTTTGGCCGAAAAACGAAAAATTTTTAATTGCGATAAAAGGGCGGTTATCTTGTTAAATAGATCACACAGATTACGCACATGTATAATTTGTTGATGACAGACCAGTAATTTGCTGTAGAGAGCCGTTTTTCCAGCTACTGAGATGTGTCTGAAATTTAGCATTTTGACGACCCCCGGGTCGTCTCTGTTTTTTGGCCGAAAAACGAAAAATTTTTTATTACGATAAAAGGGCGGTTATCTTGTTAAATAGATCACACAGATTACGCACATGTATAATTTGTTGATGACAGACCCCTAATTTGCTGTAGAGAGCCGTTTATCCAGCCACTGAGATGTGTCTGAAATTTAGCATTTTGACGACCCCCGGGTCGTCTCTGTTTTTTGGCCGAAAAACGAAAAATTTTTTATTGCGATAAAAGGGCGGTTATCTTGTTAAATAGATCACACAGATTACGCACATGTATAATTTGTTGATGACAGACCATTAATTTGCTGTAGAGAGCCGTTTTTCCAGCTACTGAGATGTGACTGAAATTTAGCATTTTGACGACCCCCGGGTCGTCTCTGTTTTTTGCCGAAAAACGAAAAATTTTTTATTGCGATAAAAGGGCGGTTATCTTGTTAAATAGATCACACAGATTACGCACATGTATAATTTGTTGATGACAGACCATTAATTTGCTGTAGAGAGCCGTTTTTCCAGCTACTGAGATGTGTCTGAAATTTAGCATTTTGACGACCCCCGGGTCGTCTCTGTTTTTTGGCCGAAAAACGAAAATTTTTTATTGCGATAAAAGGGCGGTTATCTTGTTAAATAGATCACACAGATTACGCACATGTATAATTTGTTGATGACAGACCATTAATTTGCTGTAGAGAGCCGTTTTTCCAGCTACTGAGATGTGACTGAAATTTAGCATTTTGACGACCCCGGGTCGTCTCCGTTTTTTGGCCGAAAAACGAAAAATTTTTTATTGCGATAAAAGGGCGGTTATCTTGTTAAATAGATCACACAGATTACGCACATGTATAATTTGTTGATGACAGACCATTAATTTGCTGTAGAGAGCCGTTTTTCCAGCTACTGAGATGTGTCTGAAATTTAGCATTTTGACGACCCCCGGGTCGTCTCTGTTTTTTGGCCGAAAAACGAAAAATTTTTTATTGCGATAAAAGGGCGGTTATCTTGTTAAATAGATCACACAGATTACGCATATGTATAATTTGTTGATGACAGACCATTAATTTGCTGTAGAGAGCCGTTTTTCCAGCTACTGAGATGTGTCTGAAATTTAGCATTTTGACGACCCCCGGGTCGTCTCTGTTTTTTGGCCGAAAAACGAAAAATTTTTTATTGCGATAAAAGGGCGGTTATCTTGTTAAATAGATCACACAGATTACGCACATGTATAATTTGTTGATGACAGACCAGTAATTTGCTGTGGAGAGCCGTTTTTCCAGCTACTGAGATGTGTCTGAAATTTAGCATTTTGACGACCCCCGGGTCGTCTCTGTTTTTTGGCCGAAAAACGAAAAATTTTTTATTACGATAAAAGGGCGGTTATCTTGTTAAATAGATCACACAGATTACGCACATGTATAATTTGTTGATGACAGACCCCTAATTTGCTGTAGAGAGCCGTTTTTCCAGCCACTGGGATGTGTCTGAAATTTAGCATTTTGACGACCCCCGGGTCGTCTCTGTTTTTTGGCCGAAAAACGAAAAATTTTTTATTGCGATAAAAGGGCGGTTATCTTGTTAAATAGATCACACAGATTACGCACATGTATAATTTGTTGATGACAGACCAGTAATTTGCTGTAGAGAGCCGTTTTTCCAGCTACTGAGATGTGTCTGAAATTTAGCATTTTGACGACCCCCGGGTCGTCTCTGTTTTTTGGCCGAAAAACGAAAAATTTTTTATTACGATAAAAGGGCGGTTATCTTGTTAAATAGATCACACAGATTACGCACATGTATAATTTGTTGATGACAGACCATTAATTTGCTGTAGAGAGCCGTTTTTCCAGCTACTGAGATGTGTCTGAAATTTAGCATTTTGACGACCCCCGGGTCGTCTCTGTTTTTTGGCCGAAAAACGAAAAATTTTTAATTGCGATAAAAGGGCGGTTATCTTGTTAAATAGATCACACAGATTACGCACATGTATAATTTGTTGATGACAGACCAGTAATTTGCTGTAGAGAGCCGTTTTTCCAGCTACTGAGATGTGTCTGAAATTTAGCATTTTGACGACCCCCGGGTCGTCTCTGTTTTTTGGCCGAAAAACGAAAAATTTTTTATTACGATAAAAGGGCGGTTATCTTGTTAAATAGATCACACAGATTACGCACATGTATAATTTGTTGATGACAGACCCCTAATTTGCTGTAGAGAGCCGTTTATCCAGCCACTGAGATGTGTCTGAAATTTAGCATTTTGACGACCCCCGGGTCGTCTCTGTTTTTTGGCCGAAAAACGAAAAATTTTTTATTGCGATAAAAGGGCGGTTATCTTGTTAAATAGATCACACAGATTACGCACATGTATAATTTGTTGATGAAAGACCATTAATTTGCTGTAGGAGCCGTTTTTCCAGCTACTGAGATGTGTCTGAAATTTAGCATTTTGACGACCCCCGGGTCGTCTCTGTTTTTTGGCCGAAAAACGAAAAATTTTTTATTGCGATAAAAGGGCGGTTATCTTGTTAAATAGATCACACAGATTACGCACATGTATAATTTGTTGATGACAGCCCATTAATTTGCTGTAGAGAGCCGTTTTTCCAGCTACTGAGATGTGACTGAAATTTAGCATTTTGACGACCCCCGGGTCGTCTTCGTTTTTTGGCCGAAAAACGAAAAATTTTTTATTGCGATAAAAGGGCGGTTATCTTGTTAAATAGATCACACAGATTACGCACATGTATAATTTGTTGATGACAGACCATTAATTTGCTGTAGAGAGCCGTTTTTCCAGCTACTGAGATGTGTCTGAAATTTAGCATTTTGACGACCCCCGGGTCGTCTCTGTTTTTTGGCCGAAAAACGAAAAATTTTTTATTGCGATAAAAGGGCGGTTATCTTGTTAAATAGATCACACAGATTACGCACATGTATAATTTGTTGATGACAGACCATTAATTTGCTGTAGAGAGCCGTTTTTCCAGCTACTGAGATGTGACTGAAATTTAGCATTTTGACGACCCCCGGGTCGTCTCTGTTTTTTGGCCGAAAAACGAAAAATTTTTTATTGCGATAAAAGGGCGGTTATCTTGTTAAATAGATCACACAGATTACGCACATGTATAATTTGTTGATGAAAGACCATTAATTTGCTGTAGAGAGCCGTTTTTCCAGCTACTGAGATGTGTCTGAAATTTAGCATTTTGACGACCCCCGGGTCGTCTCTGTTTTTTGGCCGAAAAACGAAAAATTTTTTATTGCGATAAAAGGGCGGTTATCTTGTTAAATAGATCACACAGATTACGCACATGTATAATTTGTTGATGACAGACCATTAATTTGCTGTAGAGAGCCGTTTTTCCAGCTACTGAGATGTGACTGAAATTTAGCATTTTGACGACCCCCGGGTCGTCTTCGTTTTTTGGCCGAAAAACGAAAAATTTTTTATTGCGATAAAAGGGCGGTTATCTTGTTAAATAGATCACACAGATTACGCACATGTATAATTTGTTGATGACAGACCATTAATTTGCTGTAGAGAGCCGTTTTTCCAGCTACTGAGATGTGTCTGAAATTTAGCATTTTGACGACCCCCGGGTCGTCTCTGTTTTTTGGCCGAAAAACGAAAAATTTTTTATTGCGATAAAAGGGCGGTTATCTTGTTAAATAGATCACACAGATTACGCACATGTATAATTTGTTGATGACAGACCAGTAATTTGCTGTGGAGAGCCGTTTTTCCAGCTACTGAGATGTGTCTGAAATTTAGCATTTTGACGACCCCCGGGTCGTCTCTGTTTTTTGGCCGAAAAACGAAAAATTTTTTATTACGATAAAAGGGCGGTTATCTTGTTAAATAGATCACACAGATTACGCACATGTATAATTTGTTGATGACAGACCCCTAATTTGCTGTAGAGAGCCGTTTTTCCAGCCACTGAGATGTGTCTGAAATTTAGCATTTTGACGACCCCCGGGTCGTCTCTGTTTTTTGGCCGAAAAACGAAAAATTTTTTATTGCGATAAAAGGGCGGTTATCTTGTTAAATAGATCACACAGATTACGCACATGTATAATTTGTTGATGACAGACCATTAATTTGCTGTAGAGAGCCGTTTTTCCAGCTACTGAGATGTGTCTGAAATTTAGCATTTTGACGACCCCCGGGTCGTCTCTGTTTTTTGGCCAAAAAACGAAAAATTTTTTATTGCGATAAAAGGGCGGTTATCTTGTTAAATAGATCACACAGATTACGCACATGTATAATTTGTTGATGACAGACCATTAATTTGCTGTAGAGAGCCGTTTTTCCAGCTACTGAGATGTGTCTGAAATTTAGCATTTTGACGACCCCCGGGTCGTCTCTGTTTTTTGGCCGAAAAACGAAAAATTTTTTATTGCGATAAAAGGGCGGTTATCTTGTTAAATAGATCACACAGATTACGCACATGTATAATTTGTTGATGACAGACCATTAATTTGCTGTAGAGAGCCGTTTTTCCAGCTACTGAGATGTGTCTGAAATTTAGCATTGTGACGACCCCCGGGTCGTCTCTGTTTTTTGGCCGAAAAACGAAAAATTTTTTATTGCGATAAAAGGGCGGTTATCTTGTTAAATAGATCACACAGATTACGCATATCTATAATTTGTTGATGACAGACCATTAATTTGCTGTAGAGAGCCGTGTTTCCAGCTTCTGAGATGTGTCTGAAATTTAGCATTTTGACGACCCCCGGGTCGTCTCTGTTTTTTGGCTGAAAAACGAAAAATTTTTTATTGCGATAAAAGTGCGGTTATCTTGTTAAATAGATCACACAGATTACGCATATCTATAATTTGTTGATGACAGACCATTAATTTGCTGTAGAGAGCCGTTTTTCCAGCTACTGAGATGTGTCTGAAATTTAGCATTTTGACGACCCCGGGTCGTCTCTGTTTTTTGGCCGAAAAACGAAAAATTTTTTATTGCGATAAAAGGGCGGTTATCTTGTTAAATATATCACACAGATTACGCACATGTATAATTTGTTGATGACAGACCATTAAGTTGCTGTAGAGAGCCGTTTTTCCAGCTACTGAGATGTGTCTGAAATTTAGCATTTTGACGACCCCCGGGTCGTCTCTGTTTTTTGGCCGAAAAACGAAAAATTTTTTATTGCGATAAAAGGGCGGTTATCTTGTTAAATAGATCACACAGATTACGCACATGTATAATTTGTTGATGACAGACCATTAATTTGCTGTAGAGAGCCGTTTTTCCAGCTACTGAGATGTGACTGAAATTTAGCATTTCGTTTTTTGGCCGAAAAACGAAAAATTTTTTATTGCGATAAAAGGGCGGTTATCTTGTTAAATAGATCACACAGATTACGCACATGTATAATTTGTTGATGACAGACCATTAATTTGCTGTAGAGAGCCGTTTTTCCAGCTACTGAGATGTGTCTGAAATTTAGCATTTTGACGACCCCCGGGTCGTCTTCGTTTTTTGGCCGAAAAACGAAAAATTTTTTATTGCGATAAAAGGGCGGTTATCTTGTTAAATAGATCACACAGATTACGCACATGTATAATTTGTTGATGACAGACCATTAATTTGCTGTAGAGAGCCGTTTTTCCAGCTACTGAGATGTGTCTGAAATTTAGCATTTTGACGACCCCCGGGTCGTCTCTGTTTTTTGGCCGAAAAACGAAAAATTTTTTATTACGATAAAAGGGCGGTTATCTTGTTAAATAGATCACACAGATTACGCACATGTATAATTTGTTGATGACAGACCCCTAATTTGCTGTAGAGAGCCGTTTTTCCAGCCACTGAGATGTGTCTGAAATTTAGCATTTTGACGACCCCCGGGTCGTCTCTGTTTTTTGGCCGAAAAACGAAAAATTTTTTATTGCGATAAAAGGGCGGTTATCTTGTTAAATAGATCACACAGATTACGCACATGTATAATTTGTTGATGACAGACCATTAATTTGCTGTAGAGAGCCGTTTTTCCAGCTACTGAGATGTGTCTGAAATTTAGCATTTTGACGACCCCCGGGTCGTCTCTGTTTTTTGGCCGAAAAACGAAAAATTTTTTATTGCGATAAAAGGGCGGTTATCTTGTTAAATAGATCACACAGATTACGCACATGTATAATTTGTTGATGACAGACCATTAATTTGCTGTAGAGAGCCGTTTTTCCAGCTACTGAGATGTGTCTGAAATTTAGCATTGTGACGACCCCCGGGTCGTCTCTGTTTTTTGGCCGAAAAACGAAAAATTTTTTATTGCGATAAAAGGGCGGTTATCTTGTTAAATAGATCACACAGATTACGCATATCTATAATTTGTTGATGACAGACCATTAATTTGCTGTAGAGAGCCGTGTTTCCAGCTTCTGAGATGTGTCTGAAATTTAGCATTTTGACGACCCCCGGGTCGTCTCTGTTTTTTGGCTGAAAAACGAAAAATTTTTTATTGCGATAAAAGTGCGGTTATCTTGTTAAATAGATCACACAGATTACGCATATCTATAATTTGTTGATGACAGACCATTAATTTGCTGTAGAGAGCCGTTTTTCCAGCTACTGAGATGTGTCTGAAATTTAGCATTTTGACGACCCCCGGGTCGTCTCTGTTTTTTGGCCGAAAAACGAAAAATTTTTTATTGCGATAAAAGGGCGGTTATCTTGTTAAATAGATCACACAGATTACGCACATGTATAATTTGTTGATGACAGACCATTAATTTGCTGTAGAGAGCCGTTTTTCCAGCTACTGAGATGTGTCTGAAATTTAGCATTTTGACGACCCCCGGGTCGTCTCTGTTTTTTGGCCGAAAAACGAAAAATTTTTTATTGCGATAAAAGGGCGGTTATCTTGTTAAATAGATCACACAGATTACGCACATGTATAATTTGTTGATGACAGACCATTAATTTGCTGTAGAGAGCCGTTTTTCCAGCTACTGAGATGTGACTGAAATTTAGCATTTCGTTTTTTGGCCGAAAAACGAAAAATTTTTTATTGCGATAAAAGGGCGGTTATCTTGTTAAATAGATCACACAGATTACGCACATGTATAATTTGTTGATGACAGACCATTAATTTGCTGTAGAGAGCCGTTTTTCCAGCTACTGAGATGTGTCTGAAATTTAGCATTTTGACGACCCCCGGGTCGTCTTCGTTTTTTGGCCGAAAAACGAAAAATTTTTTATTGCGATAAAAGGGCGGTTATCTTGTTAAATAGATCACACAGATTACGCACATGTATAATTTGTTGATGACAGACCATTAATTTGCTGTAGAGAGCCGTTTTTCCAGCTACTGAGATGTGTCTGAAATTTAGCATTTTGACGACCCCCGGGTCGTCTCTGTTTTTTGGCCGAAAAACGAAAAATTTTTTATTACGATAAAAGGGCGGTTATCTTGTTAAATAGATCACACAGATTACGCACATGTATAATTTGTTGATGACAGACCATTAATTTGCTGTAGAGAGCCGTTTTTCCAGCTACTGAGATGTGTCTGAAATTTAGCATTTTGACGACCCCCGGGTCGTCTCTGTTTTTTGGCCGAAAAACGAAAAATTTTTTATTGCGATAAAAGGGCGGTTATCTTGTTAAATAGATCACACAGATTACGCACATGTATAATTTGTTGATGACAGACCATTAATTTGCTGTAGAGAGCCGTTTTTCCAGCTACTGAGATGTGTCTGAAATTTAGCATTTTGACGACCCCCGGGTCGTCTCTGTTTTTTGGCCGAAAAACGAAAAATTTTTTATTGCGATAAAAGGGCGGTTATCTTGTTAAATAGATCACACAGATTACGCACATGTATAATTTGTTGATGACAGACCATTAATTTGCTGTAGAGAGCCGTTTTTCCAGCTACTGAGATGTGTCTGAAATTTAGCATTGTGACGACCCCCGGGTCGTCTCTGTTTTTTGGCCGAAAAACGAAAAATTTTTTATTGCGATAAAAGGGCGGTTATCTTGTTAAATAGATCACACAGATTACGCACATGTATAATTTGTTAATGACAGACCATTAATTTGCTGTAGAGAGCCGTTTTTCCAGCTACTGAGATGTGTCTGAAATTTAGCATTTTGACGATCCCCGGGTCGTCTCCGTTTTTTGGCCGAAAAACGAAAAATTTTTTATTGCGATAAAAGGGCGGTTATCTTGTTAAATAGATCACACAGATTACGCACATGTATAATTTGTTGATGACAGACCATTAATTTGCTGTAGAGAGCCGTTTTTCCAGCTACTGAGATGTGTCTGAAATTTAGCATTTTGACGACCCCCGGGTCGTCTCTGTTTTTTGGCCGAAAAACGAAAAATTTTTTATTGCGATAAAAGGGCGGTTATCTTGTTAAATAGATCACACAGATTACGCACATGTATAATTTGTTGATGACAGACCATTAATTTGCTGTAGAGAGCTGTTTTTCCAGCTACTGAGATGTGTCTGAAATTTAGCATTTTGACGACCCCCGGGTCGTCTCTTTTGGCCGAAAAACGAAAAATTTTTTATTGCGATAAAAGGGCGGTTATCTTGTTAAATAGATCACACAGATTACGCACATGTATAATTTGTTGATGACAGACCATTAATTTGCTGTAGAGAGCCGTTTTTCCAGCTACTGAGATGTGTCTGAAATTTAGCATTTTGACGACCCCCGGGTCGTCTCTGTTTTTTGGCCGAAATCACACAGATTACGCACATGTATAATTTGTTGATGACAGACCATTAATTTGCTGTAGAGAGCCGTTTTTCCAGCTACTGAGATGTGTCTGAAATTTAGCATTTTGGCGACCCCCGGGTCGTCTCTTTTGGCCGAAAAACGAAAAATTTTTTATTGCGATAAAAGGGCGGTTATCTTGTTAAATAGATCACACAGATTACGCACATGTATAATTTGTTGATGACAGACCATTAATTTGCTGTAGAGAGCCGTTTTTCCAGCTACTGAGATGTGTCTGAAATTTAGCATTTTGACGACCCCCGGGTCGTCTCTGTTTTTTGGCCGAAAAACGAAAAATTTTTTATTGCGATAAAAGGGCGGTTATCTTGTTAAATAGATCACACAGATTACGCACATGTATAATTTGTTGATGACAGACCAGTAATTTGCTGTAGAGAGCCGTTTTTCCAGCTACTGAGATGTGTCTGAAATTTAGCATTTTGACGACCCCCGGGTCGTCTCTGTTTTTTGGCCGAAAAACGAAAAATTTTTTATTGCGATAAAAGGGCGGTTATCTTGTTAAATAGATCACACAGATTACGCACATGTATAATTTGTTGATGACAGACCATTAATTTGCTGTAGAGAGCCGTTTTTCCAGCTACTGAGATGTGTCTGAAATTTAGCATTTTGACGACCCCCGGGTCGTCTCTGTTTTTTGGCCGAAAAACGAAAAATTTTTTATTGCGATAAAAGGGCGGTTATCTTGTTAAATAGATCACACAGATTACGCACATGTATAATTTGTTGATGACAGACCATTAATTTGCTGTAGAGAGCCGTTTTTCCAGCTACTGAGATGTGACTGAAATTTAGCATTTCGTTTTTTGGCCGAAAAACGAAAAATTTTTTATTGCGATAAAAGGGCGGTTATCTTGTTAAATAGATCACACAGATTACGCACATGTATAATTTGTTGATGACAGACCATTAATTTGCTGTAGAGAGCCGTTTTTCCAGCTACTGAGATGTGTCTGAAATTTAGCATTTTGACGACCCCCGGGTCGTCTCTGTTTTTTGGCCGAAAAACGAAAAATTTTTTATTGCGATAAAAGGGCGGTTATCTTGTTAAATAGATCACACAGATTACGCACATGTATAATTTGTTGATGACAGACCATTAATTTGCTGTAGAGAGCCGTTTTTCCAGCTACTGAGATGTGTCTGAAATTTAGCATTTTGACGACCCCCGGGTCGTCTCTGTTTTTTGGCCGAAAAACGAAAAATTTTTTATTGCGATAAAAGGGCGGTTATCTTGTTAAATAGATCACACAGATTACGCACATGTATAATTTGTTGATGACAGACCATTAATTTGCTGTAGAGAGCCGTTTTTCCAGCTACTGAGATGTGTCTGAAATTTAGCATTTTGACGACCCCCGGGTCGTCTCTGTTTTTTGGCCGAAAAACGAAAAATTTTTTATTGCGATAAAAGGGCGGTTATCTTGTTAAATAGATCACACAGATTACGCACATGTATAATTTGTTGATGACAGACCATTAATTTGCTGTAGAGAGCCGTTTTTCCAGCTACTGAGATGTGTCTGAAATTTAGCATTGTGACGACCCCCGGGTCGTCTCTGTTTTTTGGCCGAAAAACGAAAAATTTTTTATTGCGATAAAAGGGCGGTTATCTTGTTAAATAGATCACACAGATTACGCATATCTATAATTTGTTGATGACAGACCATTAATTTGCTGTAGAGAGCCGTGTTTCCAGCTTCTGAGATGTGTCTGAAATTTAGCATTTTGACGACCCCCGGGTCGTCTCTGTTTTTTGGCCGAAAAACGAAAAATTTTTTATTGCGATAAAAGGGCGGTTATCTTGTTAAATAGATCACACAGATTACGCACATGTATAATTTGTTGATGACAGACCAGTAATTTGCTGTAGAGAGCCGTTTTTCCAGCTACTGAGATGTGTCTGAAATTTAGCATTTTGACGACCCCCGGGTCGTCTCTGTTTTTTGGCCGAAAAACGAAAAATTTTTTATTGCGATAAAAGGGCGGTTATCTTGTTAAATAGATCACACAGATTACGCACATGTATAATTTGTTGATGACAGACCATTAATTTGCTGTAGAGAGCCGTTTTTCCAGCTACTGAGATGTGTCTGAAATTTAGCATTTTGACGACCCCCGGGTCGTCTCTGTTTTTTGGCCGAAAAACGAAAAATTTTTTATTGCGATAAAAGGGCGGTTATCTTGTTAAATAGATCACACAGATTACGCACATGTATAATTTGTTGATGACAGACCATTAATTTGCTGTAGAGAGCCGTTTTTCCAGCTACTGAGATGTGTCTGAAATTTAGCATTTTGACGACCCCCGGGTCGTCTCTGTTTTTGGCCGAAAAACGAAAAATTTTTTATTGCGATAAAAGGGCGGTTATCTTGTTAAATAGATCACACAGATTACGCACATGTATAATTTGTTGATGACAGACCATTAATTTGCTGTAGAGAGCCGTTTTTCCAGCTACTGAGATGTGTCTGAAATTTAGCATTTTGACGACCCCCGGGTCGTCTCTGTTTTTTGGCCGAAAAACGAAAAATTTTTTATTGCGATAAAAGGGCGGTTATCTTGTTAAATAGATCACACAGATTACGCACATGTATAATTTGTTGATGACAGACCAGTAATTTGCTGTAGAGAGCCGTTTTTCCAGCTACTGAGATGTGTCTGAAATTTAGCATTTTGACGACCCGGGGGTCGTCTCTGTTTTTTGGCCGAAAAACGAAAAATTTTTTATTGCGATAAAAGGGCGGTTATCTTGTTAAATAGATCACACAGATTACGCACATCTATAATTTGTTGATGACAGACCATTAATTTGCTGTAGAGAGCCGTTTTTCCAGCTACTGAGATGTGTCTGAAATTTAGCATTTTGACGACCCCCGGGTCGTCTCTGTTTTTTGGCCGAAAAACGAAAAATTTTTTATTGCGATAAAAGGGCGGTTATCTTGTTAAATAGATCACACAGATTACGCACATGTATAATTTGTTGATGACAGACCATTAATTTGCTGTAGAGAGCCGTTTTTCCAGCTACTGAGATGTGTCTGAAATTTAGCATTTTGACGACCCCCGGGTCGTCTCTGTTTTTTGGCCGAAAAACGAAAAATTTTTTATTGCGATAAAAGGGCGGTTATCTTGTTAAATAGATCACACAGATTACGCACATGTATAATTTGTTGATGACAGACCATTAATTTGCTGTAGAGAGCCGTTTTTCCAGCTACTGAGATGTGACTGAAATTTAGCATTTTGACGACCCCCGGGTCGTCTCCGTTTTTTGGCCGAAAAACGAAAAATTTTTTATTGCGATAAAAGGGCGGTTATCTTGTTAAATAGATCACACAGATTACGCACATGTATAATTTGTTGATGACAGACCATTAATTTGCTGTAGAGAGCCGTTTTTCCAGCTACTGAGATGTGTCTGAAATTTAGCACTTTGACGACCCCCGGGTCGTCTCTGTTTTTTGGCCGAAAAACGAAAAATTTTTTATTGCGATAAAAGGGCGGTTATCTTGTTAAATAGATCACACAGATTACGCACATGTATAATTTGTTGATGACAGACCATTAATTTGCTGTAGAGAGCCGTTTTTCCAGCTACTGAGATGTGTCTGAAATTTAGCATTTTGACGACCCCCGGGTCGTCTCTGTTTTTTGGCCGAAAAACAAAAAATTTTTTATTGCGATAAAAGGGCGGTTATCTTGTTAAATAGATCACACAGATTACGCACATGTATAATTTGTTGATGACAGACCATTAATTTGCTGTAGAGAGCCGTTTTTCCAGCTACTGAGATGTGTCTGAAATTTAGCATTTTGACGACCCCCGGGTCGTCTCTGTTTTTTGGCCGAAAAACGAAAAATTTTTTATTGCGATAAAAGGGCGGTTATCTTGTTAAATAGATCACACAGATTACGCACATGTATAATTTGTTGATGACAGACCATTAATTTGCTGTAGAGAGCCGTTTTTCCAGCTACTGAGATGTGTCTGAAATTTAGCATTTTGACGACCCCCGGGTCGTCTCTGTTTTTTGGCCGAAAAACGAAAAATTTTTTTTGCGATAAAAGGGCGGTTATCTTGTTAAATAGATCACACAGATTACGCACATGTATAATTTGTTGATGACAGACCATTAATTTGCTGTAGAGAGCCGTTTTTCCAGCTACTGAGATGTGTCTGAAATTTAGCATTTTGACGACCCCCGGGTCGTCTCTGTTTTTTGGCCGGAAAACGAAAATTTTTTTATTGCGATAAAAGGGCGGTTATCTTGTTAAATAGATCACACAGATTACGCACATGTATAATTTGTTGATGACAGACCATTAATTTGCTGTAGAGAGCCGTTTTTCCAGCTACTGAGATGTGTCTGAAATTTAGCATTTTGACGACCCCCGGGTCGTCTCTGTTTTTTGGCCGAAAAACGAAAAATTTTTTATTGCGATAAAAGGGCGGTTATCTTGTTAAATAGATCACACAGATTACGCACATGTATAATTTGTTGATGACAGACCATTAATTTGCTGTAGAGAGCCGTTTTTCCAGCTACTGAGATGTGTCTGAAATTTAGCATTTTGACGACCCCCGGGTCGTCTCTGTTTTTTGGCCGAAAAACGAAAAATTTTTTATTGCGATAAAAGGGCGGTTATCTTGTTAAATAGATCACACAGATTACGCACATGTATAATTTGTTGATGACAGACCATTAATTTGCTGTAGAGAGCCGTTTTTCCAGCTACTGAGATGTGTCTGAAATTTAGCATTTTGACGACCCCCGGGTCGTCTCTGTTTTTTGGCCGAAAAACGAAAAATTTTTTATTGCGATAAAAGGGCGGTTATCTTGTTAAATAGATCACACAGATTACGCACATGTATAATTTGTTGATGACAGACCATTAATTTGCTGTAGAGAGCCGTTTTTCCAGCTACTGAGATGTGTCTGAAATTTAGCATTTTGACGACCCCCGGGTCGTCTCTGTTTTTTGGCCGAAAAACGAAAAATTTTTTATTGCGATAAAAGGGCGGTTATCTTGTTAAATAGATCACACAGATTACGCACATGTATAATTTGTTGATGACAGACCATTAATTTGCTGTAGAGAGCCGTTTTTCCAGCTACTGAGATGTGTCTGAAATTTAGCATTTTGACGACCCCCGGGGTGGTCTCTGTTTTTTGGCCGAAAAACGAAAAATTTTTTATTGCGATAAAAGGGCGGTTATCTTGTTAAATAGATCACACAGATTACGCACATCTATAATTTGTTGATGACAGACCATTAATTTGCTGTAGAGAGCCGTTTTTCCAGCTACTGAGATGTGTCTGAAATTTAGCATTTTGACGACCCCCGGGTCGTCTCTGTTTTTTGGCCGAAAAACGAAAAATTTTTTATTGCGATAAAAGGGCGGTTATCTTGTTAAATAGATCACACAGATTACGCACATGTATAATTTGTTGATGACAGACCATTAATTTGCTGTAGAGAGCCGTTTTTCCAGCTACTGAGATGTGTCTGAAATTTAGCATTTTGACGACCCCCGGGTCGTCTCTGTTTTTTGGCCGAAAAACGAAAAATTTTTTATTGCGATAAAAGGGCGGTTATCTTGTTAAATAGATCACACAGATTACGCACATGTATAATTTGTTGATGACAGACCATTAATTTGCTGTAGAGAGCCGTTTTTCCAGCTACTGAGATGTGACTGAAATTTAGCATTTTGACGACCCCCGGGTCGTCTCCGTTTTTTGGCCGAAAAACGAAAAATTTTTTATTGCGATAAAAGGGCGGTTATCTTGTTAAATAGATCACACAGATTACGCACATGTATAATTTGTTGATGACAGACCATTAATTTGCTGTAGAGAGCCGTTTTTCCAGCTACTGAGATGTGTCTGAAATTTAGCACTTTGACGACCCCCGGGTCGTCTCTGTTTTTTGGCCGAAAAACGAAAAATTTTTTATTGCGATGAAAGGGCGGTTATCTTGTTAAATAGATCACACAGATTACGCACATGTATAATTTGTTGATGACAGACCATTAATTTGCTGTAGAGAGCCGTTTTTCCAGCTACTGAGATGTGTCTGAAATTTAGCATTTTGACGACCCCCGGGTCGTCTCTGTTTTTTGGCCGAAAAACGAAAAATTTTTTATTGCGATAAAAGGGCGGTTATCTTGTTAAATAGATCACACAGATTACGCACATGTATAATTTGTTGATGACAGACCATTAATTTGCTGTAGAGAGCCGTTTTTCCAGCTACTGAGATGTGTCTGAAATTTAGCATTTTGACGACCCCCGGGTCGTCTCTGTTTTTTGGCCGAAAAACGAAAAATTTTTTATTGCGATAAAAGGGCGGTTATCTTGTTAAATAGATCACACAGATTACGCACATGTATAATTTGTTGATGACAGACCATTAATTTGCTGTAGAGAGCCGTTTTTCCAGCTACTGAGATGTGTCTGAAATTTAGCATTTTGTCGACCCCCGGGTCGTCTCCGTTTTTTGGCCGAAAAACGAAAAATTTTTTATTGCGATAAAAGGGCGGTTATCTTGTTAAATAGATCACACAGATTACGCACATGTATAATTTGTTGATGACAGACCATTAATTTGCTGTAGAGAGCCGTTTTTCCAGCTACTGAGATGTGTCTGAAATTTAGCATTTTGACGACCCCCGGGTCGTCTCTGTTTTTTGGCCGAAAAACGAAAAATTTTTTATTGCGATAAAAGGGCGGTTATCTTGTTAAATAGATCACACAGATTACGCACATGTATAATTTGTTGATGACAGACCATTAATTTGCTGTAGAGAGCCGTTTTTCCAGCTACTGAGATGTGTCTGAAATTTAGCATTTTGACGACCCCCGGGTCGTCTCTGTTTTTTGGCCGAAAAACGAAAAATTTTTTATTGCGATAAAAGGGCGGTTATCTTGTTAAATAGATCACACAGATTACGCACATGTATAATTTGTTGATGACAGACCATTAATTTGCTGTAGAGAGCCGTTTTTCCAGCTACTGAGATGTGTCTGAAATTTAGCATTTTGACGACCCCCCGGGTCGTCTCTGTTTTTTGGCCGAAAAACGAAAAATTTTTTATTGCGATAAAAGGGCGGTTATCTTGTTAAATAGATCACACAGATTACGCACATCTATAATTTGTTGATGACAGACCATTAATTTGCTGTAGAGAGCCGTTTTTCCAGCTACTGAGATGTGTCTGAAATTTAGCATTTTGACGACCCCCGGGTCGTCTCTGTTTTTTGGCCGAAAAACGAAAAATTTTTTATTGCGATAAAAGGGCGGTTATCTTGTTAAATAGATCACACAGATTACGCACATGTATAATTTGTTGATGACAGACCATTAATTTGCTGTAGAGAGCCGTTTTTCCAGCTACTGAGATGTGTCTGAAATTTAGCATTTTGACGACCCCCGGGTCGTCTCTGTTTTTTGGCCGAAAAACGAAAAATTTTTTATTGCGATAAAAGGGCGGTTATCTTGTTAAATAGATCACACAGATTACGCACATGTATAATTTGTTGATGACAGACCATTAATTTGCTGTAGAGAGCCGTTTTTCCAGCTACTGAGATGTGACTGAAATTTAGCATTTTGACGACCCCCGGGTCGTCTCCGTTTTTTGGCCGAAAAACGAAAAATTTTTTATTGCGATAAAAGGGCGGTTATCTTGTTAAATAGATCACACAGATTACGCACATGTATAATTTGTTGATGACAGACCATTAATTTGCTGTAGAGAGCCGTTTTTCCAGCTACTGAGATGTGTCTGAAATTTAGCATTTTGACGACCCCCGGGTCGTCTCTGTTTTTTGGCCGAAAAACGAAAAATTTTTTATTGCGATAAAAGGGCGGTTATCTTGTTAAATAGATCACACAGATTACGCACATGTATAATTTGTTGATGACAGACCATTAATTTGCTGTAGAGAGCCGTTTTTCCAGCTACTGAGATGTGTCTGAAATTTAGCATTTTGACGACCCCCGGGTCGTCTCTGTTTTTTGGCCGAAAAACGAAAAATTTTTTATTGCGATAAAAGGGCGGTTATCTTGTTAAATAGATCACACAGATTACGCACATGTATAATTTGTTGATGACAGACCATTAATTTGCTGTAGAGAGCCGTTTTTCCAGCTACTGAGATGTGACTGAAATTTAGCATTTTGACGACCCCCGGGTCGTCTCCGTTTTTTGGCCGAAAAACGAAAAATTTTTTATTGCGATAAAAGGGCGGTTATCTTGTTAAATAGATCACACAGATTACGCACATGTATAATTTGTTGATGACAGACCAGTAATTTGCTGTAGAGAGCCGTTTTTCCAGCTACTGAGATGTGTCTGAAATTTAGCATTTTGACGACCCCCGGGTCGTCTCTGTTTTTTGGCCGAAAAACGAAAAATTTTTTATTGCGATAAAAGGGCGGTTATCTTGTTAAATAGATCACACAGATTACGCACATGTATAATTTGTTGATGACAGACCATTAATTTGCTGTAGAGAGCCGTTTTTCCAGCTACTGAGATGTGTCTGAAATTTAGCATTTTGTCGACCCCCGGGTCGTCTCCGTTTTTTGGCCGAAAAACGAAAAATTTTTTATTGCGATAAAAGGGCGGTTATCTTGTTAAATAGATCACACAGATTACGCACATGTATAATTTGTTGATGACAGACCATTAATTTGCTGTAGAGAGCCGTTTTTCCAGCTACTGAGATGTGTCTGAAATTTAGCATTTTGACGACCCCCGGGTCGTCTCTGTTTTTTGGCCGAAAAACGAAAAATTTTTTATTGCGATAAAAGGGCGGTTATCTTGTTAAATAGATCACACAGATTACGCACATCTATAATTTGTTGATGACAGACCATTAATTTGCTGTAGAGAGCCGTTTTTCCAGCTACTGAGATGTGTCTGAAATTTAGCATTTTGACGACCCCCGGGTCGTCTCTGTTTTTTGGCCGAAAAACGAAAAATTTTTTATTGCGATAAAAGGGCGGTTATCTTGTTAAATAGATCACACAGATTACGCACATGTATAATTTGTTGATGACAGACCATTAATTTGCTGTAGAGAGCCGTTTTTCCAGCTACTGAGATGTGTCTGAAATTTAGCATTTTGACGACCCCCGGGTCGTCTCTGTTTTTTGGCCGAAAAACGAAAAATTTTTTATTGCGATAAAAGGGCGGTTATCTTGTTAAATAGATCACACAGATTACGCACATGTATAATTTGTTGATGACAGACCATTAATTTGCTGTAGAGAGCCGTTTTTCCAGCTACTGAGATGTGTCTGAAATTTAGCATTTTGACGACCCCCGGGTCGTCTCTGTTTTTTGGCCGAAAAACGAAAAATTTTTTATTGCGATAAAAGGGCGGTTATCTTGTTAAATAGATCACACAGATTACGCACATGTATAATTTGTTGATGACAGACCATTAATTTGCTGTAGAGAGCCGTTTTTCCAGCTACTGAGATGTGTCTGAAATTTAGCATTTTGTCGACCCCCGGGTCGTCTCCGTTTTTTGGCCGAAAAACGAAAAATTTTTTAATGCGATAAAAGGGCGGTTATCTTGTTAAATAGATCACACAGATTACGCACATGTATAATTTGTTGATGACAGACCATTAATTTGCTGTAGAGAGCCGTTTTTCCAGCTACTGAGATGTGTCTGAAATTTAGCATTTTGACGACCCCCGGGTCGTCTCTGTTTTTTGGCCGAAAAACGAAAAATTTTTTATTGCGATAAAAGGGCGGTTATCTTGTTAAATAGATCACACAGATTACGCACATCTATAATTTGTTGATGACAGACCATTAATTTGCTGTAGAGAGCCGTTTTTCCAGCTACTGAGATGTGTCTGAAATTTAGCATTTTGACGACCCCCGGGTCGTCTCTGTTTTTTGGCCGAAAAACGAAAAATTTTTTATTGCGATAAAAGGGCGGTTATCTTGTTAAATAGATCACACAGATTACGCACATGTATAATTTGTTGATGACAGACCATTAATTTGCTGTAGAGAGCCGTTTTTCCAGCTACTGAGATGTGACTGAAATTTAGCATTTTGACGACCCCCGGGTCGTCTCCGTTTTTTGGCCGAAAAACGAAAAATTTTTTATTGCGATAAAAGGGCGGTTATCTTGTTAAATAGATCACACAGATTACGCACATGTATAATTTGTTGATGACAGACCATTAATTTGCTGTAGAGAGCCGTTTTTCCAGCTACTGAGATGTGTCTGAAATTTAGCATTTTGACGACCCCCGGGTCGTCTCTGTTTTTTGGCCGAAAAACGAAAAATTTTTTATTGCGATAAAAGGGCGGTTATCTTGTTAAATAGATCACACAGATTACGCACATCTATAATTTGTTGATGACAGACCATTAATTTGCTGTAGAGAGCCGTTTTTCCAGCTACTGAGATGTGTCTGAAATTTAGCATTTTGACGACCCCCGGGTCGTCTCTGTTTTTTGGCCGAAAAACGAAAAATTTTTTATTGCGATAAAAGGGCGGTTATCTTGTTAAATAGATCACACAGATTACGCACATGTATAATTTGTTGATGACAGACCATTAATTTGCTGTAGAGAGCCGTTTTTCCAGCTACTGAGATGTGTCTGAAATTTAGCATTTTGACGACCCCCAGGTCGTCTCTGTTTTTTGGCCGAAAAACGAAAAATTTTTTATTGCGATAAAAGGGCGGTTATCTTGTTAAATAGATCACACAGATTACGCACATGTATAATTTGTTGATGACAGACCATTAATTTGCTGTAGAGAGCCGTTTTTCCAGCTACTGAGATGTGACTGAAATTTAGCATTTTGACGACCCCCGGGTCGTCTCCGTTTTTTGGCCGAAAAACGAAAAATTTTTTATTGCGATAAAAGGGCGGTTATCTTGTTAAATAGATCACACAGATTACGCACATGTATAATTTGTTGATGACAGACCAGTAATTTGCTGTAGAGAGCCGTTTTTCCAGCTACTGAGATGTGTCTGAAATTTAGCATTTTGACGACCCGGGGGTCGTCTCTGTTTTTTGGCCGAAAAACGAAAAATTTTTTATTGCGATAAAAGGGCGGTTATCTTGTTAAATAGATCACACAGATTACGCACATCTATAATTTGTTGATGACAGACCATTAATTTGCTGGAGAGAGCCGTTTTTCCAGCTACTGAGATGTGTCTGAAATTTAGCATTTTGACGACCCCCGGGTCGTCTCTGTTTTTTGGCCGAAAAACGAAAAATTTTTTATTGCGATAAAAGGGCGGTTATCTTGTTAAATAGATCACACAGATTACGCACATGTATAATTTGTTGATGACAGACCATTAATTTGCTGTAGAGAGCCGTTTTTCCAGCTACTGAGATGTGTCTGAAATTTAGCATTTTGACGACCCCCGGGTCGTCTCTGTTTTTTGGCCGAAAAACGAAAAATTTTTTATTGCGATAAAAGGGCGGTTATCTTGTTAAATAGATCACACAGATTACGCACATGTATAATTTGTTGATGACAGACCATTAATTTGCTGTAGAGAGCCGTTTTTCCAGCTACTGAGATGTGACTGAAATTTAGCATTTTGACGACCCCCGGGTCGTCTCCGTTTTTTGGCCGAAAAACGAAAAATTTTTTATTGCGATAAAAGGGCGGTTATCTTGTTAAATAGATCACACAGATTACGCACATGTATAATTTGTTGATGACAGACCATTAATTTGCTGTAGAGAGCCGTTTTTCCAGCTACTGAGATGTGTCTGAAATTTAGCATTTTGACGACCCCCGGGTCGTCTCTGTTTTTTGGCCGAAAAACGAAAAATTTTTTATTGCGATAAAAGGGCGGTTATCTTGTTAAATAGATCACACAGATTACGCACATGTATAATTTGTTGATGACAGACCATTAATTTGCTGTAGAGAGCCGTTTTTCCAGCTACTGAGATGTGTCTGAAATTTAGCATTTTGACGACCCCCGGGTCGTCTCTGTTTTTTGGCCGAAAAACGAAAAATTTTTTATTGCGATAAAAGGGCGGTTATCTTGTTAAATAGATCACACAGATTACGCACATGTATAATTTGTTGATGACAGACCATTAATTTGCTGTAGAGAGCCGTTTTTCCAGCTACTGAGATGTGTCTAAAATTTAGCATTTTGACGACCCCCGGGTCGTCTCTGTTTTTTGGCCGAAAAACGAAAAATTTTTTATTGCGATAAAAGGGCGGTTATCTTGTTAAATAGATCACACAGATTACGCACATGTATAATTTGTTGATGACAGACCATTAATTTGCTGTAGAGAGCCGTTTTTCCAGCTACTGAGATGTGTCTGAAATTTAGCATTTTGACGACCCCCGGGGTCGTCTCTGTTTTTTGGCCGAAAAACGAAAAATTTTTTATTGCGATAAAAGGGCGGTTATCTTGTTAAATAGATCACACAGATTACGCACATCTATAATTTGTTGATGACAGACCATTAATTTGCTGTAGAGAGCCGTTTTTCCAGCTACTGAGATGTGTCTGAAATTTAGCATTTTGACGACCCCCGGGTCGTCTCTGTTTTTTGGCCGAAAAACGAAAAATTTTTTATTGCGATAAAAGGGCGGTTATCTTGTTAAATAGATCACACAGATTACGCACATGTATAATTTGTTGATGACAGACCATTAATTTGCTGTAGAGAGCCGTTTTTCCAGCTACTGAGATGTGACTGAAATTTAGCATTTTGACGACCCCCGGGTCGTCTCCGTTTTTTGGCCGAAAAACGAAAAATTTTTTATTGCGATAAAAGGGCGGTTATCTTGTTAAATAGATCACACAGATTACGCACATGTATAATTTGTTGATGACAGACCATTGATTTGCTGTAGAGAGCCGTTTTTCCAGCTACTGAGATGTGTCTGAAATTTAGCATTTTGACGACCCCCGGGTCGTCTCTGTTTTTTGGCCGAAAAACGAAAAATTTTTTATTGCGATAAAAGGGCGGTTATCTTGTTAAATAGATCACACAGATTACGCACATGTATAATTTGTTGATGACAGACCAGTAATTTGCTGTAGAGAGCCGTTTTTCCAGCTACTGAGATGTGTCTGAAATTTAGCATTTTGACGACCCGGGGGTCGTCTCTGTTTTTTGGCCGAAAAACGAAAAATTTTTTATTGCGATAAAAGGGCGGTTATCTTGTTAAATAGATCACACAGATTACGCACATCTATAATTTGTTGATGACAGACCATTAATTTGCTGTAGAGAGCCGTTTTTCCAGCTACTGAGATGTGTCTGAAATTTAGCATTTTGACGACCCCCGGGTCGTCTCTGTTTTTTGGCCGAAAAACGAAAAATTTTTTATTGCGATAAAAGGGCGGTTATCTTGTTAAATAGATCACACAGATTACGCACATGTATAATTTGTTGATGACAGACCATTAATTTGCTGTAGAGAGCCGTTTTTCCAGCTACTGAGATGTGTCTGAAATTTAGCATTTTGACGACCCCCGGGTCGTCTCTGTTTTTTGGCCGAAAAACGAAAAATTTTTTATTGCGATAAAAGGGCGGTTATCTTGTTAAATAGATCACACAGATTACGCACATGTATAATTTGTTGATGACAGACCATTAATTTGCTGTAGAGAGCCGTTTTTCCAGCTACTGAGATGTGACTGAAATTTAGCATTTTGACGACCCCCGGGTCGTCTCCGTTTTTTGGCCGAAAAACGAAAAATTTTTTATTGCGATAAAAGGGCGGTTATCTTGTTAAATAGATCACACAGATTACGCACATGTATAATTTGTTGATGACAGACCATTAATTTGCTGTAGAGAGCCGTTTTTCCAGCTACTGAGATGTGTCTGAAATTTAGCACTTTGACGACCCCCGGGTCGTCTCTGTTTTTTGGCCGAAAAACGAAAAATTTTTTATTGCGATAAAAGGGCGGTTATCTTGTTAAATAGATCACACAGATTACGCACATGTATAATTTGTTGATGACAGACCATTAATTTGCTGTAGAGAGCCGTTTTTCCAGCTACTGAGATGTGTCTGAAATTTAGCACTTTGACGACCCCCGGGTCGTCTCTGTTTTTTGGCCGAAAAACGAAAAATTTTTTATTGCGATAAAAGGGCGGTTATCTTGTTAAATAGATCACACAGATTACGCACATGTATAATTTGTTGATGACAGACCATTAATTTGCTGTAGAGAGCCGTTTTTCCAGCTACTGAGATGTGTCTGAAATTTAGCATTTTGACGACCCCCGGGTCGTCTCTGTTTTTTGGCCGAAAAACGAAAAATTTTTTATTGCGATAAAAGGGCGGTTATCTTGTTAAATAGATCACACAGATTACGCACATGTATAATTTGTTGATGACAGACCATTAATTTGCTGTAGAGAGCCGTTTTTCCAGCTACTGAGATGTGTCTGAAATTTAGCATTTTGACGACCCCCGGGTCGTCTCTGTTTTTTGGCCGAAAAACGAAAAATTTTTTATTGCGATAAAAGGGCGGTTATCTTGTTAAATAGATCACACAGATTACGCACATGTATAATTTGTTGATGACAGACCATTAATTTGCTGTAGAGAGCCGTTTTTCCAGCTACTGAGATGTGTCTGAAATTTAGCATTTTGACGACCCCCGGGTCGTCTCTGTTTTTTGGCCGAAAAACGAAAAATTTTTTATTGCGATAAAAGGGCGGTTATCTTGTTAAATAGATCACACAGATTACGCACATGTATAATTTGTTGATGACAGACCATTAATTTGCTGTAGAGAGCCGTTTTTCCAGCTACTGAGATGTGTCTGAAATTTAGCATTTTGACGACCCCCGGGTCGTCTCTGTTTTTTGGCCGAAAAACGAAAAATTTTTTATTGCGATAAAAGGGCGGTTATCTTGTTAAATAGATCACACAGATTACGCACATGTATAATTTGTTGATGACAGACCATTAATTTGCTGTAGAGAGCCGTTTTTCCAGCTACTGAGATGTGTCTGAAATTTAGCATTTTGTCGACCCCCGGGTCGTCTCCGTTTTTTGGCCGAAAAACGAAAAATTTTTTATTGCGATAAAAGGGCGGTTATCTTGTTAAATAGATCACACAGATTACGCACATGTATAATTTGTTGATGACAGACCATTAATTTGCTGTAGAGAGCCGTTTTTCCAGCTACTGAGATGTGTCTGAAATTTAGCATTTTGACGACCCCCGGGTCGTCTCTGTTTTTTGGCCGAAAAACGAAAAATTTTTTATTGCGATAAAAGGGCGGTTATCTTGTTAAATAGATCACACAGATTACGCACATGTATAATTTGTTGATGACAGACCATTAATTTGCTGTAGAGAACCGTTTTTCCAGCTACTGAGATGTGTCTGAAATTTAGCATTTTGACGACCCCCGGGTCGTCTCTGTTTTTTAGCCGAAAAACGAAAAATTTTTTATTGCGATAAAAGGGCGGTTATCTTGTTAAATAGATCACACAGATTACGCACATGTATAATTTGTTGATGACAGACCATTAATTTGCTGTAGAGAGCCGTTTTTCCAGCTACTGAGATGTGTCTGAAATTAAGCATTTTGACGACCCCCGGGTCGTCTCTGTTTTTTGGCCGAAAAACGAAAAATTTTTTATTGCGATAAAAGGGCGGTTATCTTGTTAAATAGATCACACAGATTACGCACATGTATAATTTGTTGATGACAGACCATTAATTTGCTGTAGAGAGCCGTTTTTCCAGCTACTGAGATGTGTCTGAAATTTAGCATTTTGACGACCCCCGGGTCGTCTCTGTTTTTTGGCCGAAAAACGAAAAATTTTTTATTGCGATAAAAGGGCGGTTATCTTGTTAAATAGATCACACAGATTACGCACATGTATAATTTGTTGATGACAGACCATTAATTTGCTGTAGAGAGCCGTTTTTCCAGCTACTGAGATGTGTCTGAAATTTAGCATTTTGACGACCCCCGGGTCGTCTCTGTTTTTTGGCTGAAAAACGAAAAATTTTTTATTGCGATAAAAGGGCGGTTATCTTGTTAAATAGATCACACAGATTACGCACATGTATAATTTGTTGATGACAGACCATTAATTTGCTGTAGAGAGCCGTTTTTCCAGCTACTGAGATGTGTCTGAAATTTAGCATTTTGACGACCCCCGGGGTCGTCTCTGTTTTTTGGCCGAAAAACGAAAAATTTTTTATTGCGATAAAAGGGCGGTTATCTTGTTAAATAGATCACACAGATTACGCACATCTATAATTTGTTGATGACAGACCATTAATTTGCTGTAGAGAGCCGTTTTTCCAGCTACTGAGATGTGTCTGAAATTTAGCATTTTGACGACCCCCGGGTCGTCTCTGTTTTTTGGCCGAAAAACGAAAAATTTTTTATTGCGATAAAAGGGCGGTTATCTTGTTAAATAGATCACACAGATTACGCACATGTATAATTTGTTGATGACAGACCAGTAATTTGCTGTAGAGAGCCGTTTTTCCAGCTACTGAGATGTGTCTGAAATTTAGCACTTTGACGACCCCCGGGTCGTCTCTGTTTTTTGGCCGAAAAACGAAAAATTTTTTATTGCGATAAAAGGGCGGTTATCTTGTTAAATAGATCACACAGATTACGCACATGTATAATTTGTTGATGACAGACCATTAATTTGCTGTAGAGAGCCGTTTTTCCAGCTACTGAGATGTGTCTGAAATTTAGCATTTTGACGACCCCCGGGTCGTCTCTGTTTTTTGGCCGAAAAACGAAAAATTTTTTATTGCGATAAAAGGGCGGTTATCTTGTTAAATAGATCACACAGATTACGCACATGTATAATTTGTTGATGACAGACCATTAATTTGCTGTAGAGAGCCGTTTTTCCAGCTACTGAGATGTGTCTGAAATTTAGCATTTTGACGACCCCCGGGTCGTCTCTGTTTTTTGGCCGAAAAACGAAAAATTTTTTATTGCGATAAAAGGGCGGTTATCTTGTTAAATAGATCACACAGATTACGCACATGTATAATTTGTTGATGACAGACCATTAATTTGCTGTAGAGAGCCGTTTTTCCAGCTACTGAGATGTGTCTGAAATTTAGCATTTTGTCGACCCCCGGGTCGTCTCCGTTTTTTGGCCGAAAAACGAAAAATTTTTTATTGCGATAAAAGGGCGGTTATCTTGTTAAATAGATCACACAGATTACGCACATGTATAATTTGTTGATGACAGACCATTAATTTGCTGTAGAGAGCCGTTTTTCCAGCTACTGAGATGTGTCTGAAATTTAGCATTTTGACGACCCCCGGGTCGTCTCTGTTTTTTGGCCGAAAAACGAAAAATTTTTTATTGCGATAAAAGGGCGGTTATCTTGTTAAATAGATCACACAGATTACGCACATGTATAATTTGTTGATGACAGACCATTAATTTGCTGTAGAGAGCCGTTTTTCCAGCTACTGAGATGTGTCTGAAATTTAGCATTTTGACGACCCCCGGGTCGTCTCTGTTTTTTGGCCGAAAAACGAAAAATTTTTTATTGCGATAAAAGGGCGGTTATCTTGTTAAATAGATCACACAGATTACGCACATGTATAATTTGTTGATGACAGACCATTAATTTGCTGTAGAGAGCCGTTTTTCCAGCTACTGAGATGTGTCTGAAATTTAGCATTTTGACGACCCCCGGGTCGTCTCTGTTTTTTGGCCGAAAAACGAAAAATTTTTTATTGCGATAAAAGGGCGGTTATCTTGTTAAATAGATCACACAGATTACGCACATGTATAATTTGTTGATGACAGACCATTAATTTGCTGTAGAGAGCCGTTTTTCCAGCTACTGAGATGTGTCTGAAATTTAGCATTTTGACGACCCCCGGGTCGTCTCTGTTTTTTGGCCGAAAAACGAAAAATTTTTTATTGCGATAAAAGGGCGGTTATCTTGTTAAATAGATCACACAGATTACGCACATGTATAATTTGTTGATGACAGACCATTAATTTGCTGTAGAGAGCCGTTTTTCCAGCTACTGAGATGTGTCTGAAATTTAGCATTTTGACGACCCCCGGGTCGTCTCTGTTTTTTGGCCGAAAAACGAAAAATTTTTTATTGCGATAAAAGGGCGGTTATCTTGTTAAATAGATCACACAGATTACGCACATGTATAATTTGTTGATGACAGACCATTAATTTGCTGTAGAGAGCCGTTTTTCCAGCTACTGAGATGTGACTGAAATTTAGCATTTTGACGACCCCCGGGTCGTCTCCGTTTTTTGGCCGAAAAACGAAAAATTTTTTATTGCGATAAAAGGGCGGTTATCTTGTTAAATAGATCACACAGATTACGCACATGTATAATTTGTTGATGACAGACCAGTAATTTGCTGTAGAGAGCCGTTTTTCCAGCTACTGAGATGTGTCTGAAATTTAGCATTTTGACGACCCCCGGGTCGTCTCTGTTTTTTGGCCGAAAAACGAAAAATTTTTTATTGCGATAAAAGGGCGGTTATCTTGTTAAATAGATCACACAGATTACGCACATGTATAATTTGTTGATGACAGACCATTAATTTGCTGTAGAGAGCCGTTTTTCCAGCTACTGAGATGTGTCTGAAATTTAGCACTTTGACGACCCCCGGGTCGTCTCTGTTTTTTGGCCGAAAAACGAAAAATTTTTTATTGCGATAAAAGGGCGGTTATCTTGTTAAATAGATCACACAGATTACGCACATGTATAATTTGTTGATGACAGACCAGTAATTTGCTGTAGAGAGCCGTTTTTCCAGCTACTGAGATGTGTCTGAAATTTAGCATTTTGACGACCCCCGGGTCGTCTCTGTTTTTTGGCCGAAAAACGAAAAATTTTTTATTGCGATAAAAGGGCGGTTATCTTGTTAAATAGATCACACAGATTACGCACATGTATAATTTGTTGATGACAGACCATTAATTTGCTGTAGAGAGCCGTTTTTCCAGCTACTGAGATGTGTCTGAAATTTAGCACTTTGACGACCCCCGGGTCGTCTCTGTTTTTTGGCCGAAAAACGAAAAATTTTTTATTGCGATAAAAGGGCGGTTATCTTGTTAAATAGATCACACAGATTACGCACATGTATAATTTGTTGATGACAGACCATTAATTTGCTGTAGAGAGCCGTTTTTCCAGCTACTGAGATGTGTCTGAAATTTAGCATTTTGACGACCCCCGGGTCGTCTCTGTTTTTTGGCCGAAAAAACGAAAAATTTTTTATTGCGATAAAAGGGCGGTTATCTTGTTAAATAGATCACACAGATTACGCACATGTATAATTTGTTGATGACAGACCATTAATTTGCTGTAGAGAGCCGTTTTTCCAGCTACTGAGATGTGTCTGAAATTTAGCATTTTGACGACCCCCGGGTCGTCTCTGTTTTTTGGCCGAAAAACGAAAAATTTTTTATTGCGATAAAAGGGCGGTTATCTTGTTAAATAGATCACACAGATTACGCACATGTATAATTTGTTGATGACAGACCATTAATTTGCTGTAGAGAGCCGTTTTTCCAGCTACTGAGATGTGTCTGAAATTTAGCATTTTGACGACCCCCGGGTCGTCTCTGTTTTTTGGCCGAAAAACGAAAAATTTTTTATTGCGATAAAAGGGCGGTTATCTTGTTAAATAGATCACACAGATTACGCACATGTATAATTTGTTGATGACAGACCATTAATTTGCTGTAGAGAGTCGTTTTTCCAGCTACTGAGATGTGTCTGAAATTTAGCATTTTGTCGACCCCCGGGTCGTCTCCGTTTTTTGGCCGAAAAACGAAAAATTTTTTATTGCGATAAAAGGGCGGTTATCTTGTTAAATAGATCACACAGATTACGCACATGTATAATTTGTTGATGACAGACCATTAATTTGCTGTAGAGAGCCGTTTTTCCAGCTACTGAGATGTGTCTGAAATTTAGCATTTTGACGACCCCCGGGTCGTCTCTGTTTTTTGGCCGAAAAACGAAAAATTTTTTATTGCGATAAAAGGGCGGTTATCTTGTTAAATAGATCACACAGATTACGCACATGTATAATTTGTTGATGACAGACCATTAATTTGCTGTAGAGAGCCGTTTTTCCAGCTACTGAGATGTGTCTGAAATTTAGCATTTTGACGACCCCCGGGTCGTCTCTGTTTTTTGGCCGAAAAACGAAAAAATTTTTATTGCGATAAAAGGGCGGTTATCTTGTTAAATAGATCACACAGATTACGCACATGTATAATTTGTTGATGACAGACCATTAATTTGCTGTAGAGAGCCGTTTTTCCAGCTACTGAGATGTGTCTGAAATTTAGCATTTTGACGACCCCCGGGTCGTCTCTGTTTTTTGGCCGAAAAACGAAAAATTTTTTATTGCGATAAAAGGGCGGTTATCTTGTTAAATAGATCACACAGATTACGCACATGTATAATTTGTTGATGACAGACCATTAATTTGCTGTAGAGAGCCGTTTTTCCAGCTACTGAGATGTGTCTGAAATTTAGCATTTTGACGACCCCCGGGTCGTCTCTGTTTTTTGGCCGAAAAACGAAAAATTTTTTATTGCGATAAAAGGGCGGTTATCTTGTTAAATAGATCACACAGATTACGCACATGTATAATTTGTTGATGACAGACCATTAATTTGCTGTAGAGAGCCGTTTTTCCAGCTACTGAGATGTGTCTGAAATTTAGCATTTTGACGACCCCCGGGTCGTCTCTGTTTTTTGGCCGAAAAACGAAAAATTTTTTATTGCGATAAAAGGGCGGTTATCTTGTTAAATAGATCACACAGATTACGCACATGTATAATTTGTTGATGACAGACCATTAATTTGCTGTAGAGAGCCGTTTTTCAAGCCACTGAGATGTGTCTGAAATTTAGCATTTTGACGACCCCCGGGTCGTCTCTGTTTTTTGGCCGGAAAACGAAAAATTTTTTATTGCGATAAATGGGCGGTTATCTTGTTAAATAGATCACACAGATTACGCACATGTATAATTTGTTGATGACAGACCATTAATTTGCTGTAGAGAGCCGTTTTTCCAGCTACTGAGATGTGTCTGAAATTTAGCATTTTGACGACCCCCGGGTCGTCTCTGTTTTTTGGCCGAAAAACGAAAAATTTTTTATTGCGATAAAAGGGCGGTTATCTTGTTAAATAGATCACACAGATTACGCACATGTATAATTTGTTGATGACAGACCATTAATTTGCTGTAGAGAGCCGTTTTTCCAGCTACTGAGATGTGTCTGAAATTTAGCATTTTGACGACCCCCGGGTCGTCTCTGTTTTTTGGCCGGAAAACGAAAAATTTTTTATTGCGATAAAAGGGCGGTTATCTTGTTAAATAGATCACACAGATTACGCACATGTATAATTTGTTGATGACAGACCATTAATTTGCTGTAGAGAGCCGTTTTTCCAGCTACTGAGATGTGTCTGAAATTTAGCATTTTGACGACCCCCGGGTCGTCTCTGTTTTTTAGCCGGAAAACGAAAAATTTTTTATTGCGATAAAAGGGCGGTTATCTTGTTAAATAGATCACACAGATTACGCACATGTATAATTTGTTGATGACAGACCAGTAATTTGCTGTAGAGAGCCGTTTTTCCAGCTACTGAGATGTGTCTGAAATTTAGCATTTTGACGACCCCCGGGTCGTCTCTGTTTTTTGGCCGGAAAACGAAAAATTTTTTATTGCGATAAAAGGGCGGTTATCTTGTTAAATAGATCACACAGATTACGCACATGTATAATTTGTTGATGACAGACCATTAATTTGCTGTAGAGAGCCGTTTTTCAAGCTACTGAGATGTGTCTGAAATTTAGCATTTTGACGACCCCCGGGTCGTCTCTGTTTTTTGGCCGGAAAACGAAAAATTTTTTATTGCGATAAAAGGGCGGGTATCTTGTTAAATAGATCACACAGATTACGCACATGTATAATTTGTTGATGACAGACCATTAATTTGCTGTAGAGAGCCGTTTTTCCAGCTACTGAGATGTGTCTGAAATTTAGCATTTTGACGACCCCCGGGTCGTCTCTGTTTTTTGGCCGAAAAACGAAAATTTTTTTATTGCGATAAAAGGGCGGTTATCTTGTTAAATAGATCACACAGATTACGCACATGTATAATTTGTTGATGACAGACCATTAATTTGCTGTAGAGAGCCGTTTTTCCAGCTACTGAGATGTGTCTGAAATTTAGCATTTTGACGACACCCGGGTCCTCTCTGTTTTTTGGCCGAAAAACGAAAAATTTTTTATTGCGATAAAAGGGCGGTTATCTTGTTAAATAGATCACACAGATTACGCACATGTATAATTTGTTGATGACAGACCATTAATTTGCTGTAGAGAGCCGTTTTTCCAGCTACTGAGATGTGTCTGAAATTTAGCATTTTGACGACCCCCGGGTCGTCTCTGTTTTTTGGCCGAAAAACGAAAAATTTTTTATTGCGATAAAAGGGCGGTTATCTTGTTAAATAGATCACACAGATTACGCACATGTATAATTTGTTGATGACAGACCATTAATTTGCTGTAGAGAGCCGTTTTTCAAGATACTGAGATGTGTCTGAAATTTAGCATTTTGACGACCCCCGGGTCGTCTCTGTTTTTTGGCCGGAAAACGAAAAATTTTTTATTGCGATAAAAGGGCGGTTATCTTGTTAAATAGATCACACAGATTACGCACATGTATAATTTGTTGATGACAGACCATTAATTTGCTGTAGAGAGCCGTTTTTCCAGCTACTGAGATGTGTCTGAAATTTAGCGTTGTGACGACCCCCGGGTCGTCTCTGTTTTTTGGCCGAAAAACGAAAAATTTTTTATTGCGATAAAAGGGCGGTTATCTTGTTAAATAGATCACACAGATTACGCACATGTATAATTTGTTGATGACAGACCATTAATTTGCTGTAGAGAGCCGTTTTTCCAGCTACTGAGATGTGTCTGAAATTTAGCATTTTGACGACCCCTGGGTCGTCTCTGTTTTTTGGCCGAAAAACGAAAAATTTTTTATTGCGATAAAAGGGCGGTTATCTTGTTAAATAGATCACACAGATTACGCACATGTATAATTTGTTGATGACAGACCATTAATTTGCTGTAGAGAGCCGTTTTTCCAGCTACTGAGATGTGTCTGAAATTTAGCATTTTGACGACCCCCGGGTCGTCTCTGTTTTTTGGCCGGAAAACGAAAATTTTTTTATTGCGATAAAAGGGCGGTTATCTTGTTAAATAGATCACACAGATTACGCACATGTATAATTTGTTGATGACAGACCATTAATTTGCTGTAGAGAGCCGTTTTTCCAGCTACTGAGATGTGTCTGAAATTTAGCATTTTGACGACCCCCGGGTCGTCTCTGTTTTTTGGCCGAAAAACGAAAAATTTTTTATTGCGATAAAAGGGCGGTTATCTTGTTAAATAGATCACACAGATTACGCACATGTATAATTTGTTGATGACAGACCATTAATTTGCTGTAGAGAGCCGTTTTTCAAGCTACTGAGATGTGTCTGAAATTTAGCATTTTGACGACCCCCGGGTCGTCTCTGTTTTTTGGCCGAAAAACGAAAATTTTTTTATTGCGATAAAAGGGCGGTTATCTTGTTAAATAGATCACACAGATTACGCACATGTATAATTTGTTGATGACAGACCATTAATTTGCTGTAGAGAGCCGTTTTTCCAGCTACTGAGATGTGTCTGAAATTTAGCATTTTGACGACCCCCGGGTCGTCTCTGTTTTTTGGCCGAAAAACGAAAAATTTTTTATTGCGATAAAAGGGCGGTTATCTTGTTAAATAGATCACACAGATTACGCACATGTATAATTTGTTGATGACAGACCATTAATTTGCTGTAGAGAGCCGTTTTTCCAGCTACTGAGATGTGTCTGAAATTTAGCATTTTGACGACCCCTGGGTCGTCTCTGTTTTTTGGCCGAAAAACGAAAAATTTTTTATTGCGATAAAAGGGCGGTTATCTTGTTAAATAGATCACACAGATTACGCACATGTATAATTTGTTGATGACAGACCATTAATTTGCTGTAGAGAGCCGTTTTTCCAGCTACTGAGATGTGTCTGAAATTTAGCATTTTGACGACCCCCGGGTCGTCTCTGTTTTTTGGCCGAAAAACGAAAAATTTTTTATTGCGATAAAAGGGCGGTTATCTTGTTAAATAGATCACACAGATTACGCACATGTATAATTTGTTGATGACAGACCATTAATTTGCTGTAGAGAGCCGTTTTTCAAGCTACTGAGATGTGTCTGAAATTTAGCATTTTGACGACCCCCGGGTCGTCTCTGTTTTTTGGCCGGAAAACGAAAATTTTTTTATTGCGATAAAAGGGCGGTTATCTTGTTAAATAGATCACACAGATTACGCACATGTATAATTTGTTGATGACAGACCATTAATTTGCTGTAGAGAGCCGTTTTTCCAGCTACTGAGATGTGTCTGAAATTTAGCATTTTGACGACCCCCGGGTCGTCTCTGTTTTTTGGCCGAAAAACGAAAAATTTTTTATTGCGATAAAAGGGCGGTTATCTTGTTAAATAGATCACACAGATTACGCACATGTATAATTTGTTGATGACAGACCATTAATTTGCTGTAGAGAGCCGTTTTTCAAGCTACTGAGATGTGTCTGAAATTTAGCATTTTGACGACCCCCGGGTCGTCTCTGTTTTTTGGCCGGAAAACGAAAATTTTTTTATTGCGATAAAAGGGCGGTTATCTTGTTAAATAGATCACACAGATTACGCACATGTATAATTTGTTGATGACAGACCATTAATTTGCTGTAGAGAGCCGTTTTTCCAGCTACTGAGATGTGTCTGAAATTTAGCATTTTGACGACCCCCGGGTCGTCTCTGTTTTTTGGCCGAAAAACGAAAAATTTTTTATTGCGATAAAAGGGCGGTTTTCTTGTTAAATAGATCACACAGATTACGCACATGTATAATTTGTTGATGACAGACCATTAATTTGCTGTAGGGAGCCGTTTTTCCAGCTACTGAGATGTGTCTGAAATTTAGCATTTTGACGACCCCCGGGTCGTCTCTGTTTTTTGGCCGAAAAACGAAAAATTTTTTATTGCGATAAAAGGGCGGTTATCTTGTTAAATAGATCACACAGATTACGCACATGTATAATTTGTTGATGACAGACCATTAATTTGCTGTAGAGAGCCGTTTTTCAAGCTACTGAGATGTGTCTGAAATTTAGCATTTTGACGACCCCCGGGTCGTCTCTGTTTTTTGGCCGGAAAACGAAAATTTTTTTATTGCGATAAAAGGGCGGTTATCTTGTTAAATAGATCACACAGATTACGCACATGTATAATTTGTTGATGACAGACCATTAATTTGCTGTAGAGAGCCGTTTTTCCAGCTACTGAGATGTGTCTGAAATTTAGCATTTTGACGACCCCCGGGTCGTCTCTGTTTTTTGGCCGAAAAACGAAAAATTTTTTATTGCGATAAAAGGGCGGTTATCTTGTTAAATAGATCACACAGATTACGCACATGTATAATTTGTTGATGACAGACCATTAATTTGCTGTAGAGAGCCGTTTTTCAAGCTACTGAGATGTGTCTGAAATTTAGCATTTTGACGACCCCCGGGTCGTCTCTGTTTTTTGGCCGGAAAACGAAAATTTTTTTATTGCGATAAAAGGGCGGTTATCTTGTTAAATAGATCACACAGATTACGCACATGTATAATTTGTTGATGACAGACCATTAATTTGCTGTAGAGAGCCGTTTTTCCAGCTACTGAGATGTGTCTGAAATTTAGCATTTTGACGACCCCCGGGTCGTCTCTGTTTTTTGGCCGAAAAACGAAAAATTTTTTATTGCGATAAAAGGGCGGTTATCTTGTTAAATAGATCACACAGATTACGCACATGTATAATTTGTTGATGACAGACCATTAATTTGCTGTAGAGAGCCGTTTTTCCAGCTACTGAGATGTGTCTGAAATTTAGCATTTTGACGACCCCCGGGTCGTCTCTGTTTTTTGGCCGGAAAACGAAAATTTTTTTATTGCGATAAAAGGGCGGTTATCTTGTTAAATAGATCACACAGATTACGCACATGTATAATTTGTTGATGACAGACCATTAATTTGCTGTAGAGAGCCGTTTTTCAAGCTACTGAGATGTGTCTGAAATTTAGCATTTTGACGACCCCCGGGTCGTCTCTGTTTATTGGCCGGAAAACGAAAATTTTTTTATTGCGATAAAAGGGCGGTTATCTTGTTAAATAGATCACACAGATTACGCACATGTATAATTTGTTGATGACAGACCATTAATTTGCTGTAGAGAGCCGTTTTTCCAGCTACTGAGATGTGTCTGAAATTTAGCATTTTGACGACCCCCGGGTCGTCTCTGTTTTTTGGCCGAAAAACGAAAAATTTTTTATTGCGATAAAAGGGCGGTTATCTTGTTAAATAGATCACACAGATTACGCACATGTATAATTTGTTGATGACAGACCATTAATTTGCTGTAGAGAGCCGTTTTTCCAGCTACTGAGATGTGCCTGAAATTTAGCATTTTGACGACCCCCGGGTCGTCTCTCTTTTTTGGCCGAAAAACGAAAAATTTTTTATTGCGATAAAAGGGCGGTTATCTTGTTAAATAGATCACACAGATTACGCACATGTATAATTTGTTGATGACAGACCATTAATTTGCTGTAGAGAGCCGTTTTTCAAGCTACTGAGATGTGTCTGAAATTTAGCATTTTGACGACCCCCGGGTCGTCTCTGTTTTTTGGCCGAAAAACGAAAAATTTTTTATTGCGATAAATGGGCGGTTATCTTGTTAAATAGATCACACAGATTACGCACATGTATAATTTGTTGATGACAGACCATTAATTTGCTGTAGAGAGCCGTTTTTCAAGCTACTGAGATGTGTCTGAAATTTAGCATTTTGACGACCCCCGGGTCGTCTCTGTTTTTTGGCCGGAAAACGAAAATTTTTTTATTGCGATAAAAGGGCGGTTATCTTGTTAAATAGATCACACAGATTACGCACATGTATAATTTGTTGATGACAGACCATTAATTTGCTGTAGAGAGCCGTTTTTCCAGCTACTGAGATGTGTCTGAAATTTAGCATTTTGACGACCCCCGGGTCGTCTCTGTTTTTTGGCCGAAAAACGAAAAATTTTTTATTGCGATAAAAGGGCGGTTATCTTGTTAAATAGATCACACAGATTACGCACATGTATAATTTGTTGATGACAGACCATTAATTTGCTGTAGAGAGCCGTTTTTCCAGCTACTGAGATGTGTCTGAAATTTAGCATTTTGACGACCCCCGGGTCGTCTCTGTTTTTTGGCCGAAAAACGAAAAATTTTTTATTGCGATAAAAGGGCGGTTATCTTGTTAAATAGATCACACAGATTACGCACATGTATAATTTGTTGATGACAGACCATTAATTTGCTGTAGAGAGCCGTTTTTCCAGCTACTGAGATGTGTCTGAAATTTAGCATTTTGACGACCCCCGGGTCGTCTCTGTTTTTTGGCCGAAAAACGAAAAATTTTTTATTGCGATAAAAGGGCGGTTATCTTGTTAAATAGATCACACAGATTACGCACATGTATAATTTGTTGATGACAGACCATTAATTTGCTGTAGAGAGCCGTTTTTCAAGCTACTGAGATGTGTCTGAAATTTAGCATTTTGACGACCCCCGGGTCGTCTCTGTTTATTGGCCGGAAAACGAAAATTTTTTTATTGCGATAAAAGGGCGGTTATCTTGTTAAATAGATCACACAGATTACGCACATGTATAATTTGTTGATGACAGACCATTAATTTGCTGTAGAGAGCCGTTTTTCCAGCTACTGAGATGTGTCTGAAATTTAGCATTTTGACGACCCCCGGGTCGTCTCTGTTTTTTGGCCGAAAAACGAAAAATTTTTTATTGCGATAAAAGGGCGGTTATCTTGTTAAATAGATCACACAGATTACGCACATGTATAATTTGTTGATGACAGACCATTAATTTGCTGTAGAGAGCCGTTTTTCCAGCTACTGAGATGTGTCTGAAATTTAGCATTTTGACGACCCCCGGGTCGTCTCTCTTTTTTGGCCGAAAAACGAAAAATTTTTTATTGCGATAAAAGGGCGGTTATCTTGTTAAATAGATCACACAGATTACGCACATGTATAATTTGTTGATGACAGACCATTAATTTGCTGTAGAGAGCCGTTTTTCAAGCTACTGAGATGTGTCTGAAATTTAGCATTTTGACGACCCCCGGGTCGTCTCTGTTTTTTGGCCGAAAAACGGAAAATTTTTTATTGCGATAAATGGGCGGTTATCTTGTTAAATAGATCACACAGATTACGCACATGTATAATTTGTTGATGACAGACCATTAATTTGCTGTAGAGAGCCGTTTTTCCAGCTACTGAGATGTGTCTGAAATTTAGCATTTTGACGACCCCCGGGTCGTCTCTGTTTTTTGGCCGAAAAACGAAAAATTTTTTATTGCGATAAAAGGGCGGTTATCTTGTTAAATAGATCACACAGATTACGCACATGTATAATTTGTTGATGACAGACCATTAATTTGCTGTAGAGAGCCGTTTTTCCAGCTACTGAGATGTGTCTGAAATTTAGCATTTTGACGACCCCCGGGTCGTCTCTGTTTTTTGGCCGAAAAACGAAAAATTTTTTATTGCGATAAATGGGCGGTTATCTTGTTAAATAGATCACACAGATTACGCACATGTATAATTTGTTGATGACAGACCATTAATTTGCTGTAGAGAGCCGTTTTTCCAGCTACTGAGACGTGTCTGAAATTTAGCATTTTGACGACCCCCGGGTCGTCTCTGTTTTTTGGCCGAAAAACGAAAAATTTTTTATTGCGATAAAAGGGCGGTTATCTTGTTAAATAGATCACACAGATTACGCACATGTATAATTTGTTAATGACAGACCATTAATTTGCTGTAGAGAGCCGTTTTTCCAGCTACTGAGATGTGTCTGAAATTTAGCATTTTGACGACCCCCGGGTCGTCTCTGTTTTTTGGCCGAAAAACGAAAAATTTTTTATTGAGATAAAAGGGCGGTTATCTTGTTAAATAGATCACACAGATTACGCACATGTATAATTTGTTAATGACAGACCATTAATTTGCTGTAGAGAGCCGTTTTTCCAGCTACTGAGATGTGTCTGAAATTTAGCATTTTGACGACCCCCGGGTCGTCTCTGTTTTTTGGCCGAAAAACGAAAAATTTTTTATTGCGATAAAAGGGCGGTTATCTTGTTAAATAGATCACACAGATTACGCACATGTATAATTTGTTGATGACAGACCATTAATTTGCTGTAGAGAGCCGTTTTTCCAGCTACTGAGACGTGTCTGAAATTTAGCATTTTGACGACCCCCGGGTCGTCTCTGTTTTTTGGCCGAAAAACGAAAAATTTTTTATTGCGATAAAAGGGCGGTTATCTTGTTAAATAGATCACACAGATTACGCACATGTATAATTTGTTAATGACAGACCATTAATTTGCTGTAGAGAGCCGTTTTTCCAGCTACTGAGATGTGTCTGAAATTTAGCATTTTGACGACCCCCGGGTCGTCTCTGTTTTTTGGCCGGAAAACGAAAAATTTTTTATTGCGATAAAAGGGCGGTTATCTTGTTAAATAGATCACACAGATTACGCACATGTATAATTTGTTGATGACAGACCATTAATTTGCTGTAGAGAGCCGTTTTTCAAGCTACTGAGATGTGACTGAAATTTAGCATTTTGACGACCCCCGGGTCGTCTCTGTTTTTTAGCCGGAAAACGAAAAATTTTTTATTGCGATAAAAGGGCGGTTATCTTGTTAAATAGATCACACAGATTACGCACATGTATAATTTGTTGATGACAGACCATTAATTTGCTGTAGAGAGCCGTTTTTCCAGCTACTGAGATGTGTCTGAAATTTAGCATTTTGACGACACCCGGGTCGTCTCTGTTTTTTGGCCGAAAAACGAAAAATTTTTTATTGCGATAAAAGGGCGGTTATCTTGTTAAATAGATCACACAGATTACGCACATGTATAATTTGTTGATGACAGACCATTAATTTGCTGTAGAGAGCCGTTTTTAAAGCTACTGAGATGTGTCTGAAATTTAGCATTTTGACGACCCCCGGGTCGTCTCTGTTTTTTGGCCGGAAAACGAAAAATTTTTTATTGCGATAAAAGGGCGGTTATCTTGTTAAATAGATCACACAGATTACGCACATGTATAATTTGTTGATGACAGACCATTAATTTGCTGTAGAGAGCCGTTTTTCCAGCTACTGAGATGTGTCTGAAATTTAGCATTTTGACGACCCCCGGGTCGTCTCTGTTTTTTGGCCGAAAAACGAAAAATTTTTTATTGAGATAAAAGGGCGGTTATCTTGTTAAATAGATCACACAGATTACGCACATGTATAATTTGTTGATGACAGACCATTAATTTGCTGTAGAGAGCCGTTTTTCCAGCTACTGAGATGTGTCTGAAATTTAGCATTTTGACGACCCCCGGGTCGTCTCTGTTTTTTGGCCGAAAAACGAAAAATTTTTTATTGCGATAAAAGGGCGGTTATCTTGTTAAATAGATCACACAGATTACGCACATGTATAATTTGTTGATGACAGACCATTAATTTGCTGAAGAGAGCCGTTTTTCAAGCTACTGAGATGTGTCTGAAATTTAGCATTTTGACGACCCCCGGGTCGTCTCTGTTTTTTGGCCGGAAAACGAAAAATTTTTTATTGCGATAAAAGGGCGGTTATCTTGTTAAATAGATCACACAGATTACGCACATGTATAATTTGTTGATGACAGACCATTAATTTGCTGTAGAGAGCCGTTTTTCCAGCTACTGAGATGTGTCTGAAATTTAGCATTTTGACGACCCCCGGGTCGTCTCTGTTTTTTGGCCGAAAAACGAAAAATTTTTTATTGCGATAAAAGGGCGGTTATCTTGTTAAATAGATCACACAGATTACGCACATGTATAATTTGTTGATGACAGACCATTAATTTGCTGTAGAGAGCCGTTTTTCCAGCTACTGAGATGTGTCTGAAATTTAGCATTTTGACGACCCCCGGGTCGTCTCCGTTTTTTGGCCGAAAAACGAAAAATTTTTTATTGCGATAAAAGGGCGGTTATCTTGTTAAATAGATCACACAGATTACGCACATGTATAATTTGTTGATGACAGACCATTAATTTGCTGTAGAGAGCCGTTTTTCCAGCTACTGAGATGTGTCTGAAATTTAGCATTTTGACGACCCCCAGGTCGTCTCTGTTTTTTGGCCGGAAAACGAAAAATTTTTTATTGCGATAAAAGGGCGGTTATCTTGTTAAATAGATCACACAGATTACGCACATGTATAATTTGTTGATGACAGACCATTAATTTGCTGTAGAGAGCCGTTTTTCCAGCTACTGAGATGTGTCTGAAATTTAGCATTTTGACGACCCCCGGGTCGTCTCTGTTTTTTGGCCGAAAAACGAAAATTTTTTTATTGCGATAAAAGGGCGGTTATCTTGTTAAATAGATCACACAGATTACGCACATGTATAATTTGTTGATGACAGACCATTAATTTGCTGTAGAGAGCCGTTTTTCCAGCTACTGAGATGTGTCTGAAATTTAGCATTTTGACGACCCCCGGGTCGTCTCTGTTTTTTGGCCGAAAAACGAAAATTTTTTTATTGCGATAAAAGGGCGGTTATCTTGTTAAATAGATCACACAGATTACGCACATGTATAATTTGTTGATGACAGACCATTAATTTGCTGTAGAGAGCCGTTTTTCCAGCTACTGAGATGTGTCTGAAATTTAGCATTTTGACGACCCCTGGGTCGTCTCCGTTTTTTGGCCGAAAAACGAAAAATTTTTTATTGCGATAAATGGGCGGTTATCTTGTTAAATAGATCACACAGATTACGCACATGTATAATTTGTTGATGACAGACCATTAATTTGCTGTAGAGAGCTGTTTTTCCAGCTACTGAGATGTGTCTGAAATTTAGCATTTTGACGACCCCCGGGTCGTCTCCGTTTTTTGGCCGGAAAACGAAAAATTTTTTATTGCGATAAAAGGGCGGTTATCTTGTTAAATAGATCACACAGATTACGCACATGTATAATTTGTTGATGACAGACCATTAAGTTGCTGTAGAGAGCCGTTTTTCCAGCTACTGAGATGTGTCTGAAATTTAGCATTTTGACGACCCCCGGGTCGTCTCTGTTTTTTGGCCGAAAAACGAAAAATTTTTTATTGCGATAAAAGGGCGGTTATCTTGTTAAATAGATCACACAGATTACGCACATGTATAATTTGTTGATGACAGACCATTAATTTGCTGTAGAGAGCCGTTTTTCCAGCTACTGAGATGTGTCTGAAATTTAGCATTTTGACGACCCCCGGGTCGTCTCTGTTTTTTGGCCGAAAAACGAAAAATTTTTTATTGCGATAAAAGGGCGGTTATCTTGTTAAATAGATCACACAGATTACGCACATGTATAATTTGTTGATGACAGACCATTAATTTGCTGTAGAGAGCCGTTTTTCCAGCTACTGAGATGTGTCTGAAATTTAGCATTTTGACGACCCCCGGGTCGTCTCCGTTTTTTGGCCGAAAAACGAAAAATTTTTTATTGCGATAAAAGGGCGGTTATCTTGTTAAATAGATCACACAGATTACGCACATGTATAATTTGTTGATGACAGACCATTAATTTGCTGTAGAGAGCTGTTTTTCCAGCTACTGAGATGTGTCTGAAATTTAGCATTTTGACGACCCCCGGGTCGTCTCTGTTTTTTGGCCGAAAAACGAAAAATTTTTTATTGCGATAAAAGGGCGGTTATCTTGTTAAATAGATCACACAGATTACGCACATGTATAATTTGTTGATGACAGACCATTAATTTGCTGTAGAGAGCCGTTTTTCCAGCTACTGAGATGTGTCTGAAATTTAGCATTTTGACGACCCCCGGGTCGTCTCTGTTTTTTGGCCGAAAAACGAAAAATTTTTTATTGCGATAAAAGGGCGGTTATCTTGTTAAATAGATCACACAGATTACGCACATGTATAATTTGTTGATGACAGACCATTAATTTGCTGTAGAGAGCCGTTTTTCCAGCTACTGAGATGTGTCTGAAATTTAGCATTTTGACGACCCCCGGGTCGTCTCTGTTTTCTGGCCGAAAAACGAAAAATTTTTTATTGCGATAAAAGGGCGGTTATCTTGTTAAATAGATCACACAGATTACGCACATGTATAATTTGTTGATGACAGACCATTAATTTGCTGTAGAGAGCCGTTTTTCCAGCTACTGAGATGTGTCTGAAATTTAGCATTTTGACGACCCTGTTTCTGTTTTCTGTTTTTTGGCCGAAAAACCAAAAATTTTTTATTGCGATAAAAGGGCGGTTATCTTGTTAAATAGATCACACAGATTACGCACATGTATAATTTGTTGATGACAGACCATTAATTTGCTGTAGAGAGCTGTTTTTCCAGCTACTGAGATGTGTCTGAAATTTAGCATTTTGACGACCCCCGGGTCGTCTCTGTTTTTTGGCCGAAAAACGAAAAATTTTTTATTGCGATAAAAGGGCGGTTATCTTGTTAAATAGATCACACAGATTACGCACATGTATAATTTGTTGATGACAGACCATTAATTTGCTGTAGAGAGCCGTTTTTCCAGCTACTGAGATGTGTCTGAAATTTAGCATTTTGACGACCCCCGGGTCGTCTCTGTTTTTTGGCCGAAAAACGAAAAATTTTTTATTGCGATAAAAGGGCGGTTATCTTGTTAAATAGATCACACAGATTACGCACATGTATAATTTGTTGATGACAGACCATTAATTTGCTGTAGAGAGCCGTTTTTCCAGCTACTGAGATGTGTCTGAAATTTAGCATTTTGACGACCCCCGGGTCGTCTCCGTTTTTTGGCCGAAAAACGAAAAATTTTTTATTGCGATAAAAGGGCGGTTATCTTGTTAAATAGATCACACAGATTACGCACATGTATAATTTGTTGATGACAGACCATTAATTTGCTGTAGAGAGCTGTTTTTCCAGCTACTGAGATGTGTCTGAAATTTAGCATTTTGACGACCCCCGGGTCGTCTCTGTTTTTTGGCCGAAAAACGAAAAATTTTTTATTGCGATAAAAGGGCGGTTATCTTGTTAAATAGATCACACAGATTACGCACATGTATAATTTGTTGATGACAGACCATTAATTTGCTGTAGAGAGCCGTTTTTCCAGCTACTGAGATGTGTCTGAAATTTAGCATTTTGACGACCCCCGGGTCGTCTCTGTTTTTTGGCCGAAAAACGAAAAATTTTTTATTGCGATAAAAGGGCGGTTATCTTGTTAAATAGATCACACAGATTACGCACATGTATAATTTGTTGATGACAGACCATTAATTTGCTGTAGAGAGCCGTTTTTCCAGCTACTGAGATGTGTCTGAAATTTAGCATTTTGACGACCCCCGGGTCGTCTCTGTTTTTTGGCCGAAAAACGAAAAATTTTTTATTGCGATAAAAGGGCGGTTATCTTGTTAAATAGATCACACAGATTACGCACATGTATAATTTGTTGATGACAGACCATTAATTTGCTGTAGAGAGCCGTTTTTCCAGCTACTGAGATGTGTCTGAAATTTAGCATTTTGACGACCCCCGGGTCGTCTCTGTTTTTTGGCCGAAAAACGAAAAATTTTTTATTGCGATAAAAGGGCGGTTATCTTGTTAAATAGATCACACAGATTACGCACATGTATAATTTGTTGATGACAGACCATTAATTTGCTGTAGAGAGCCGTTTTTCCAGCTACTGAGATGTGTCTGAAATTTAGCATTTTGACGACCCCCGGGTCGTCTCTGTTTTCTGGCCGAAAAACGAAAAATTTTTTATTGCGATAAAAGGGCGGTTATCTTGTTAAATAGATCACACAGATTACGCACATGTATAATTTGTTGATGACAGACCATTAATTTGCTGTAGAGAGCCGTTTTTCCAGCTACTGAGATGTGTCTGAAATTTAGCATTTTGACGACCCCCGGGTCGTCTCTGTTTTTTGGCCGAAAAACGAAAAATTTTTTATTGCGATAAAAGGGCGGTTATCTTGTTAAATAGATCACACAGATTACGCACATGTATAATTTGTTGATGACAGACCATTAATTTGCTGTAGAGAGCCGTTTTTCCAGCTACTGAGATGTGTCTGAAATTTAGCATTTTGACGACCCCCGGGTCGTCTCTGTTTTTTGGCCGAAAAACGAAAAATTTTTTATTGCGATAAAAGGGCGGTTATCTTGTTAAATAGATCACACAGATTACGCACATGTATAATTTGTTGATGACAGACCATTAATTTGCTGTAGAGAGCCGTTTTTCCAGCTACTGAGATGTGTCTGAAATTTAGCATTTTGACGACCCCCGGGTCGTCTCTGTTTTCTGGCCGAAAAACGAAAAATTTTTTATTGCGATAAAAGGGCGGTTATCTTGTTAAATAGATCACACAGATTACGCACATGTATAATTTGTTGATGACAGACCATTAATTTGCTGTAGAGAGCCGTTTTTCCAGCTACTGAGATGTGTCTGAAATTTAGCATTTTGACGACCCCCGGGTCGTCTCTGTTTTTTGGCCGAAAAACGAAAAATTTTTTATTGCGATAAAAGGGCGGTTATCTTGTTAAATAGATCACACAGATTACGCACATGTATAATTTGTTGATGACAGACCATTAATTTGCTGTAGAGAGCCGTTTTTCCAGCTACTGAGATGTGTCTGAAATTTAGCATTTTGACGACCCCCGGGTCGTCTCTGTTTTTTGGCCGAAAAACGAAAAATTTTTTATTGCGATAAAAGGGCGGTTATCTTGTTAAATAGATCACACAGATTACGCACATGTATAATTTGTTGATGACAGACCATTAATTTGCTGTAGAGAGCCGTTTTTCCAGCTACTGAGATGTGTCTGAAATTTAGCATTTTGACGACCCCCGGGTCGTCTCTGTTTTTTGGCCGAAAAACGAAAAATTTTTTATTGCGATAAAAGGGCGGTTATCTTGTTAAATAGATCACACAGATTACGCACATGTATAATTTGTTGATGACAGACCATTAATTTGCTGTAGAGAGCCGTTTTTCCAGCTACTGAGATGTGTCTGAAATTTAGCATTTTGACGACCCCCGGGTCGTCTCTGTTTTCTGGCCGAAAAACGAAAAATTTTTTATTGCGATAAAAGGGCGGTTATCTTGTTAAATAGATCACACAGATTACGCACATGTATAATTTGTTGATGACAGACCATTAATTTGCTGTAGAGAGCCGTTTTTCCAGCTACTGAGATGTGTCTGAAATTTAGCATTTTGACGACCCCCGGGTCGTCTCTGTTTTTTGGCCGAAAAACGAAAAATTTTTTATTGCGATAAAAGGGCGGTTATCTTGTTAAATAGATCACACAGATTACGCACATGTATAATTTGTTGATGACAGACCATTAATTTGCTGTAGAGAGCCGTTTTTCCAGCTACTGAGATGTGTCTGAAATTTAGCATTTTGACGACCCCCGGGTCGTCTCTGTTTTTTGGCCGAAAAACGAAAAATTTTTTATTGCGATAAAAGGGCGGTTATCTTGTTAAATAGATCACACAGATTACGCACATGTATAATTTGTTGATGACAGACCATTACTTTGCTGTAGAGAGCCGTTTTTCCAGCTACTGAGATGTGTCTGAAATTTAGCATTTTGACGACCCCTGGGTCGTCTCTGTTTTTTGGCCGAAAAACGAAAAATTTTTTATTGCGATAAAAGGGCAGTTATCTTGTTAAATAGATCACACAGATTACGCACATGTATAATTTGTTGATGACAGACCATTAATTTGCTGTAGAGAGCCGTTTTTCCAGCTACTGAGATGTGTCTGAAATTTAGCATTTTGACGACCCCCGGGTCGTCTCTGTTTTTTGGCCGGAAAACGAAAAATTTTTTATTGCGATAAATGGGCGGTTATCTTGTTAAATAGATCACACAGATTACGCACATGTATAATTTGTTGATGACAGACCATTAATTTGCTGTAGAGAGCCGTTTTTCCAGCTACTGAGATGTGTCTGAAATTTAGCATTTTGACGACCCCCGGGTCGTCTCTGTTTTTTGGCCGAAAAACGAAAAATTTTTTATTGCGATAAAAGGGCGGTTATCTTGTTAAATAGATCACACAGATTACGCACATGTATAATTTGTTGATGACAGACCATTAATTTGCTGTAGAGAGCCGTTTTTCCAGCTACTGAGATGTGTCTGAAATTTAGCATTTTGACGACCCCCGGGTCGTCTCTGTTTTTTGGCCGAAAAACGAAAAATTTTTTATTGCGATAAAAGGGCGGTTATCTTGTTAAATAGATCACACAGATTACGCACATGTATAATTTGTTGATGACAGACCATTAATTTGCTGTAGAGAGCCGTTTTTCCAGCTACTGAGATGTGTCTGAAATTTAGCATTTTGACGACCCCCGGGTCGTCTCTGTTTTTTGGCCGAAAAACGAAAAATTTTTTATTGCGATAAAAGGGCGGTTATCTTGTTAAATAGATCACACAGATTACGCACATGTATAATTTGTTGATGACAGACTATTAATTTGCTGTAGAGAGCCGTTTTTCCAGCTACTGAGATGTGTCTGAAATTTAGCATTTTGACGACCCCCGGGTCGTCTCTGTTTTTTGGCCGGAAAACGAAAAATTTTTTATTGCGATAAAAGGGCGGTTATCTTGTTAAATAGATCACACAGATTACGCACATGTATAATTTGTTGATGACAGACCATTAATTTGCTGTAGAGAGCCGTTTTTCCAGCTACTGAGATGTGTCTGAAATTTAGCATTTTGACGACCCCCGGGTCGTCTCTGTTTTTTGGCCGAAAAACGAAAAATTTTTTATTGTGATAAAAGGGCGGTTTTCTTGTTAAATAGATCACACAGATTACGCACATGTATAATTTGTTGATGACAGACCATTAATTTGCTGTAGAGAGCCGTTTTTCCAGCTACAGAGATGTGTCTGAAATTTAGCATTTTGACGACCCCCGGGTCGTCTCTGTTTTTTGGCCGAAAAACGAAAAATTTTTTATTGCGATAAAAGGGCGGTTATCTTGTTAAATAGATCACACAGATTACGCACATGTATAATTTGTTGATGACAGACCATTAATTTGCTGTAGAGAGCCGTTTTTCCAGCTACTGAGATGTGTCTGAAATTTAGCATTTTGACGACCCCCGGGTCGTCTCTGTTTTTTGGCCGAAAAACGAAAAATTTTTTATCGCAATAAAAGGGCGGTTATCTTGTTAAATAGATCACACAGATTACGCACATGTATAATTTGTTGATGACAGACCATTAATTTGCTGTAGAGAGCCGTTTTTCCAGCTACTGAGATGTGTCTGAAATTTAGCATTTTGACGACCCCCGGGTCGTCTCTGTTTTTTGGCCGAAAAACGAAAAATTTTTTATTGCGATAAAAGGGCGGTTTTCTTGTTAAATAGATCACACAGATTACGCACATGTATAATTTGTTGATGACAGACCATTAATTTGCTGTAGAGAGCCGTTTTTCCAGCTACTGAGATGTGTCTGAAATTTAGCATTTTGACGACCCCCGGGTCGTCTCTGTTTTTTGGCCGAAAAACGAAAAATTTTTTATTGCGATAAAAGGGCGGTTATCTTGTTAAATAGATCACACAGATTACGCACATGTATAATTTGTTGATGACAGACTATTAATTTGCTGTAGAGAGCCGTTTTTCCAGCTACTGAGATGTGTCTGAAATTTAGCATTTTGACGACCCCCGGGTCGTCTCTGTTTTTTGGCCGGAAAACGAAAAATTTTTTATTGCGATAAAAGGGCGGTTTTCTTGTTAAATAGATCACACAGATTACGCACATGTATAATTTGTTGATGACAGACCATTAATTTGCTGTAGAGAGCCGTTTTTCCAGCTACTGAGATGTGTCTGAAATTTAGCATTTTGACGACCCCCGGGTCGTCTCTGTTTCTTGGCCGAAAAACGAAAAATTTTTTATTGCGATAAAAGGGCGGTTTTCTTGTTAAATAGATCACACAGATTACGCACATGTATAATTTGTTGATGACAGACCATTAATTTGCTGTAGAGAGCCGTTTTTCCAGCTACTGAGATGTGTCTGAAATTTAGCATTTTGACGACCCCCGGGTCGTCTCTGTTTTTTGGCCGAAAAACGAAAAATTTTTTATTGCGATAAAAGGGCGGTTATCTTGTTAAATAGATCACACAGATTACGCACATGTATAATTTGTTGATGACAGACCATTAATTTGCAGTAGAGAGCCGTTTTTCCAGCTACTGAGATGTGTCTGAAATTTAGCATTTTGACGACCCCCGGGTCGTCTCTGTTTTTTGGCCGAAAAACGAAAAATTTTTTATTGCGATAAAAGGGCGGTTTTCTTGTTAAATAGATCACACAGATTACGCACATGTATAATTTGTTGATGACAGACCATTAATTTGCTGTAGAGAGCCGTTTTTCCAGCTACTGAGATGTGTCTGAAATTTAGCATTTTGACGACCCCCGGGTCGTCTCTGTTTTTTGGCCGAAAAACGAAAAATTTTTTATTGCGATAAAAGGGCGGTTATCTTGTTAAATAGATCACACAGATTACGCACATGTATAATTTGTTGATGACAGACCATTAATTTGCTGTAGAGAGCCGTTTTTCCAGCTACTGAGATGTGTCTGAAATTTAGCATTTTGACGACCCCCGGGTCGTCTCTGTTTTTTGGCCGAAAAACGAAAAATTTTTTATTGCGATAAAAGGGCGGTTATCTTGTTAAATAGATCACACAGATTACGCACATGTATAATTTGTTGATGACAGACCATTAATTTGCTGTAGAGAGCCGTTTTTTCCAGCTACTGAGATGTGTCTGAAATTTAGCATTTTGACGACCCCCGGGTCGTCTCTGTTTTTTGGCCGAAAAACGAAAAATTTTTTATTGCGATAAAAGGGCGGTTATCTTGTTAAATAGATCACACAGATTACGCACATGTATAATTTGTTGATGACAGACCATTAATTTGCTGTAGAGAGCCGTTTTTTCCAGCTACTGAGATGTGTCTGAAATTTAGCATTTTGACGACCCCCGGGTCGTCTCTGTTTTTTGGCCGAAAAACGAAAAATTTTTTATTGCGATAAAAGGGCGGTTATCTTGTTAAATAGATCACACAGATTACGCACATGTATAATTTGTTGATGACAGACCATTAATTTGCTGTAGAGAGCCGTTTTTCCAGCTACTGAGATGTGTCTGAAATTTAGCATTTTGACGACCCCCGGGTCGTCTCTGTTTTTTGGCCGAAAAACGAAAAATTTTTTATTGCGATAAAAGGGCGGTTATCTTGTTAAATAGATCACACAGATTACGCACATGTATAATTTGTTGATGACAGACCATTAATTTGCTGTAGAGAGCCGTTTTTCCAGCTACTGAGATGTGTCTGAAATTTAGCATTTTGACGACCCCCGGGTCGTCTCTGTTTTTTGGCCGAAAAACGAAAAATTTTTTATTGCGATAAAAGGGCGGTTATCTTGTTAAATAGATCACACAGATTACGCACATGTATAATTTGTTGATGACAGACCATTAATTTGCTGTAGAGAGCCGTTTTTCCAGCTACTGAGATGTGTCTGAAATTTAGCATTTTGACGACCCCCGGGTCGTCTCTGTTTTTTGGCCGAAAAACGAAAAATTTTTTATTGCGATAAAAGGGCGGTTATCTTGTTAAATAGATCACACAGATTACGCACATGTATAATTTGTTGATGACAGACCATTAATTTGCTGTAGAGAGCCGTTTTTCCAGCTACTGAGATGTGTCTGAAATTTAGCATTTTGACGACCCCCGGGTCGTCTCTGTTTTTTGGCCGAAAAACGAAAAATTTTTTATCGCAATAAAAGGGCGGTTATCTTGTTAAATAGATCACACAGATTACGCACATGTATAATTTGTTGATGACAGACCATTAATTTGCAGTAGAGAGCCGTTTTTCCAGCTACTGAGATGTGTCTGAAATTTAGCATTTTGACGGCCCCCGGGTCGTCTCTGTTTTTTGGCCGAAAAACGAAAAATTTTTTATTGCGATAAAAGGGCGGTTTTCTTGTTAAATAGATCACACAGATTACGCACATGTATAATTTGTTGATGACAGACCATTAATTTGCTGTAGAGAGCCGTTTTTCCAGCTACTGAGATGTGTCTGAAATTTAGCATTTTGACGACCCCCGGGTCGTCTCTGTTTTTTGGCCGAAAAACGAAAAATTTTTTATTGCGATAAAAGGGCGGTTATCTTGTTAAATAGATCACACAGATTACGCACATGTATAATTTGTTGATGACAGACCATTAATTTGCTGTAGAGAGCCGTTTTTCCAGCTACTGAGATGTGTCTGAAATTTAGCATTTTGACGACCCCCGGGTCGTCTCTGTTTTTTGGCCGAAAAACGAAAAATTTTTTATTGCGATAAAAGGGCGGTTATCTTGTTAAATAGATCACACAGATTACGCACATGTATAATTTGTTGATGACAGACCATTAATTTGCTGTAGAGAGCCGTTTTTTCCAGCTACTGAGATGTGTCTGAAATTTAGCATTTTGACGACCCCCGGGTCGTCTCTGTTTTTTGGCCGAAAAACGAAAAATTTTTTATTGCGATAAAAGGGCGGTTATCTTGTTAAATAGATCACACAGATTACGCACATGTATAATTTGTTGATGACAGACCATTAATTTGCTGTAGAGAGCCGTTTTTCCAGCTACTGAGATGTGTCTGAAATTTAGCATTTTGACGACCCCCGGGTCGTCTCTGTTTTTTGGCCGAAAAACGAAAAATTTTTTATTGCGATAAAAGGGCGGTTATCTTGTTAAATAGATCACACAGATTACGCACATGTATAATTTGTTGATGACAGACCATTAATTTGCTGTAGAGAGCCGTTTTTCCAGCTACTGAGATGTGTCTGAAATTTAGCATTTTGACGACCCCCGGGTCGTCTCTGTTTTTTGGCCGAAAAACGAAAAATTTTTTATTGCGATAAAAGGGCGGTTATCTTGTTAAATAGATCACACAGATTACGCACATGTATAATTTGTTGATGACAGACCATTAATTTGCTGTAGAGAGCCGTTTTTCCAGCTACTGAGATGTGTCTGAAATTTAGCATTTTGACGACCCCCGGGTCGTCTCTGTTTTTTGGCCGAAAAACGAAAAATTTTTTATTGCGATAAAAGGGCGGTTATCTTGTTAAATAGATCACACAGATTACGCACATGTATAATTTGTTGATGACAGACCATTAATTTGCTGTAGAGAGCCGTTTTTCCAGCTACTGAGATGTGTCTGAAATTTAGCATTTTGACGACCCCCGGGTCGTCTCTGTTTTTTGGCCGAAAAACGAAAAATTTTTTATTGCGATAAAAGGGCGGTTATTTTGTTAAATAGATCACACAGATTACGCACATGTATAATTTGTTGATGACAGACCATTAATTTGCTGTAGAGAGCCGTTTTTCCAGCTACTGAGATATGTCTGAAATTTAGCATTTTGACGACCCCCGGGTCGTCTCTGTTTTTTGGCCGAAAAACGAAAAATTTTTTATTGCGATAAAAGGGCGGTTATCTTGTTAAATAGATCACACAGATTACGCACATGTATAATTTGTTGATGACAGACCATTAATTTGCTGTAGAGAGCCGTTTTTCCAGCTACTGAGATGTGTCTGAAATTTAGCATTTTGACGACACCCGGGTCGTCTCTGTTTTTTGGCCGGAAAACGAAAAATTTTTTATTGCGATAAAAGGGCGGTTATCTTGTTAAATAGATCACACAGATTACGCACATGTATAATTTGTTGATGACAGACCATTAATTTGCTGTAGAGAGCCGTTTTTCCAGCTACTGAGATGTGTCTGAAATTTAGCATTTTGACGACCCCCGGGTCGTCTCTGTTTTTTGGCCGAAAAACGAAAAATTTTTTATTGTGATAAAAGGGCGGTTTTCTTGTTAAATAGATCACACAGATTACGCACATGTATAATTTGTTGATGACAGACCATTAATTTGCTGTAGAGAGCCGTTTTTCCAGCTACTGAGATGTGTCTGAAATTTAGCATTTTGACGACCCCCGGGTCGTCTCTGTTTTTTGGCCGAAAAACGAAAAATTTTTTATTGCGATAAAAGGGCGGTTATCTTGTTAAATAGATCACACAGATTACGCACATGTATAATTTGTTGATGACAGACCATTAATTTGCTGTAGAGAGCCGTTTTTCCAGCTACTGAGATGTGTCTGAAATTTAGCATTTTGACGACCCCCGGGTCGTCTCTGTTTTTTGGCCGAAAAACGAAAAATTTTTTATCGCAATAAAAGGGCGGTTATCTTGTTAAATAGATCACACAGATTACGCACATGTATAATTTGTTGATGACAGACCATTAATTTGCTGTAGAGAGCCGTTTTTCCAGCTACTGAGATGTGTCTGAAATTTAGCATTTTGACGACCCCCGGGTCGTCTCTGTTTTTTGGCCGAAAAACGAAAAATTTTTTATTGCGATAAAAGGGCGGTTATCTTGTTAAATAGATCACACAGATTACGCACATGTATAATTTGTTGATGACAGACTATTAATTTGCTGTAGAGAGCCGTTTTTCCAGCTACTGAGATGTGTCTGAAATTTAGCATTTTGACGACCCCCGGGTCGTCTCTGTTTTTTGGCCGGAAAACGAAAAATTTTTTATTGCGATAAAAGGGCGGTTATCTTGTTAAATAGATCACACAGATTACGCACATGTATAATTTGTTGATGACAGACCATTAATTTGCTGTAGAGAGCCGTTTTTCCAGCTACTGAGATGTGTCTGAAATTTAGCATTTTGACGACCCCCGGGTCGTCTCTGTTTTTTGGCCGAAAAACGAAAAATTTTTTATTGCGATAAAAGGGCGGTTATCTTGTTAAATAGATCACACAGATTACGCACGTGTATAATTTGTTGATGACAGACCATTAATTTGCTGTAGAGAGCCGTTTTTCCAGCTACTGAGATGTGTCTGAAATTTAGCATTTTGACGACCCCCGGGTCGTCTCTGTTTTTTGGCCGGAAAACGAAAAATTTTTTATTGCGATAAAAGGGCGGTTATCTTGTTAAATAGATCACACAGATTACGCACATGTATAATTTGTTGATGACAGACCATTAATTTGCTGTAGAGAGCCGTTTTTCCAGCTACTGAGATGTGTCTGAAATTTAGCATTTTGACGACCCCCGGGTCGTCTCTGTCTTTTGGCCGAAAAACGAAAAATTTTTTATTGCGATAAAAGGGCGGTTATCTTGTTAAATAGATCACACAGATTACGCACGTGTATAATTTGTTGATGACAGACCATTAATTTGCTGTAGAGAGCCGTTTTTCCAGCTACTGAGATGTGTCTGAAATTTAGCATTTTGACGACCCCCGGGTCGTCTCTGTTTTTTGGCCGAAAAACGAAAAATTTTTTATTGCGATAAAAGGGCGGTTATCTTGTTAAATAGATCACACAGATTACGCACATGTATAATTTGTTGATGACAGACCATTAATTTGCTGTAGAGAGCCGTTTTTCCAGCTACTGAGATGTGTCTGAAATTTAGCATTTTGACGACCCCCGGGTCGTCTCTGTTTTTTGGCCGAAAAACGAAAAATTTTTTATTGCGATAAAAGGGCGGTTATCTTGTTAAATAGATCACACAGATTACGCACATGTATAATTTGTTGATGACAGACCATTAATTTGCTGTAGAGAGCCGTTTTTCCAGCTACTGAGATGTGTCTGAAATTTAGCATTTTGACGACCCCCGGGTCGTCTCTGTTTTTTGGCCGAAAAACGAAAAATTTTTTATTGCGATAAAAGGGCGGTTATCTTGTTAAATAGATCACACAGATTACGCACATGTATAATTTGTTGATGACAGACCATTAATTTGCTGTAGAGAGCCGTTTTTCCAGCTACTGAGATGTGTCTGAAATTTAGCATTTTGACGACCCCCGGGTCGTCTCTGTTTTTTGGCCGAAAAACGTAAAATTTTTTATTGCGATAAAAGGGCGGTTTTCTTGTTAAATAGATCACACAGATTACGCACATGTATAATTTGTTGATGACAGACCATTAATTTGCTGTAGAGAGCCGTTTTTCCAGCTACTGAGATGTGTCTGAAATTTAGCATTTTGACGACCCCCGGGTCGTCTCTGTTTTTTGGCCGAAAAACGAAAAATTTTTTATTGCGATAAAAGGGCGGTTATCTTGTTAAATAGATCACACAGATTACGCACATGTATAATTTGTTGATGACAGACCATTAATTTGCTGTAGAGAGCCGTTTTTCCAGCTACTGAGATGTGTCTGAAATTTAGCATTTTGACGACCCCCGGGTCGTCTCTGTTTTTTGGCCGAAAAACGAAAAATTTTTTATTGCGATAAAAGGGCGGTTATCTTGTTAAATAGATCACACAGATTACGCACATGTATAATTTGTTGATGACAGACCATTAATTTGCTGTAGAGAGCCGTTTTTCCAGCTACTGAGATGTGTCTGAAATTTAGCATTTTGACGACCCCCGGGTCGTCTCTGTTTTTTGGCCGAAAAACGAAAAATTTTTATTGCGATAAAAGGGCGGTTTTCTTGTTAAATAGATCACACAGATTACGCACATGTATAATTTGTTGATGACAGACCATTAATTTGCTGTAGAGAGCCGTTTTTCCAGCTACTGAGATGTGTCTGAAATTTAGCATTTTGACGACCCCCGGGTCGTCTCTGTTTTTTGGCCGAAAAACGAAAAATTTTTTATTGCGATGAAAGGGCTGTTATCTTGTTAAATAGATCACACAGATTACGCACATGTATAATTTGTTGATGACAGACCATTAATTTGCTGTAGAGAGCCGTTTTTCCAGCTACTGAGATGTGTCTGAAATTTAGCATTTTGACGACCCCCGGGTCGTCTCTGTTTTTTGGCCGAAAAACGAAAAATTTTTTATTGCGATAAAAGGGCGGTTATCTTGTTAAATAGATCACACAGATTACACACATGTATAATTTGTTGATGACAGACCATTAATTTGCTGTAGAGAGCCGTTTTTCCAGCTACTGAGATGTGTCTGAAATTTAGCATTTTGACGACCCCCGGGTCGTCTCTGTTTTTTGGCCGAAAAACGAAAAATTTTTTATTGCGATAAAAGGGCGGTTATCTTGTTAAATAGATCACACAGATTACGCACATGTATAATTTGTTGATGACAGACCATTAATTTGCTGTAGAGAGCCGTTTTACCAGCTACTGAGATGTGTCTGAAATTTAGCATTTTGACGACCCCCGGGTCGTCTCTGTTTTTTGGCCGAAAAACGAAAAATTTTTTATTGCGATGAAAGGGCTGTTATCTTGTTAAATAGATCACACAGATTACGCACATGTATAATTTGTTGATGACAGACCATTAATTTGCTGTAGAGAGCCGTTTTTCCAGCTACTGAGATGTGTCTGAAATTTAGCATTTTGACGACCCCCGGGTCGTCTCTGTTTTTTGGCCGAAAAACGAAAAATTTTTTATTGCGATAAAAGGGCGGTTATCTTGTTAAATAGATCACACAGATTACACACATGTATAATTTGTTGATGACAGACCATTAATTTGCTGTAGAGAGCCGTTTTTCCAGCTACTGAGATGTGTCTGAAATTTAGCATTTTGACGACCCCCGGGTCGTCTCTGTTTTTTGGCCGAAAAACGAAAAATTTTTTATTGCGATAAAAGGGCGATTATCTTGTTAAATAGATCACACAGATTACGCACATGTATAATTTGTTGATGACAGACCATTAATTTGCTGTAGAGAGCCGTTTTTCCAGCTACTGAGATGTGTCTGAAATTTAGCATTTTGACGACCCCCGGGTCGTCTCTGTTTTTTTGCCGAAAAACGAAAAATTTTTTATTGCGATAAAAGGGCTGTTATCTTGTTAAATAGATCACACAGATTACGCACATGTATAATTTGTTGATGACAGACCATTAATTTGCTGTAGAGAGCCGTTTTTCCAGCTACTGAGATGTGTCTGAAATTTAGCATTTTGACGACCCCCGGGTCGTCTCTGTTTTTTGGCCGAAAAACGAAAAATTTTTTATTGCGATAAAAGGGCGGTTATCTTGTTAAATAGATCACACAGATTACGCACATGTATAATTTGTTGATGACAGACCATTAATTTGCTGTAGAGAGCCGTTTTACCAGCTACTGAGATGTGTCTGAAATTTAGCATTTTGACGACCCCCGGGTCGTCTCTGTTTTTTGGCCGAAAAACGAAAAATTTTTTATTGCGATAAAAGGGCGGTTATCTTGTTAAATAGATCACACAGATTACGCACATGTATAATTTGTTGATGACAGACCATTAATTTGCTGTAGAGAGCCGTTTTTCCAGCTACTGAGATGTGTCTGAAATTTAGCATTTTGACGACCCCCGGGTCGTCTCTGTTTTTTGGCCGAAAAACGAAAAATTTTTTATTGCGATAAAAGGGCGGTTATCTTGTTAAATAGATCACACAGATTACGCACATGTATAATTTGTTGATGACAGACCATTAATTTGCTGTAGAGAGCCGTTTTACCAGCTACTGAGATGTGTCTGAAATTTAGCATTTTGACGACCCCCGGGTCGTCTCTGTTTTTTGGCCGAAAAACGAAAAATTTTTTATTGCGATAAAAGGGCGGTTATCTTGTTAAATAGATCACACAGATTACGCACATGTATAATTTGTTGATGACAGACCATTAATTTGCTGTAGAGAGCCGTTTTTCCAGCTACTGAGATATGTCTGAAATTTAGCATTTTGACGACCCCCGGGTCGTCTCTGTTTTTTGGCCGAAAAACGAAAAATTTTTTATTGCGATAAAAGGGCTGTTATCTTGTTAAATAGATCACACAGATTACGCACATGTATAATTTGTTGATGACAGACCATTAATTTGCTGTAGAGAGCCGTTTTTCCAGCTACTGAGATGTGTCTGAAATTTAGCATTTTGACGACCCCCGGGTCGTCTCTGTTTTTTGGCCGAAAAACGAAAAATTTTTTATTGCGATAAAAGGGCGGTTATCTTGTTAAATAGATCACACAGATTACGCACATGTATAATTTGTTGATGACAGACCATTAATTTGCTGTAGAGAGCCGTTTTTCCAGCTACTGAGATGTGTCTGAAATTTAGCATTTTGACGACCCCCGGGTCGTCTCTGTTTTTTGGCCGAAAAACGAAAAATTTTTTATTGCGATAAAAGGGCTGTTATCTTGTTAAATAGATCACACAGATTACGCACATGTATAATTTGTTGATGACAGACCATTAATTTGCTGTAGAGAGCCGTTTTTCCAGCTACTGAGATGTGTCTGAAATTTAGCATTTTGACGACCCCCGGGTCGTCTCTGTTTTTTGGCCGAAAAACGAAAAATTTTTTATTGCGATAAAAGGGCGGTTATCTTGTTAAATAGATCACACAGATTACGCACATGTATAATTTGTTGATGACAGACCATTAATTTGCTGTAGAGAGCCGTTTTACCAGCTACTGAGATGTGTCTGAAATTTAGCATTTTGACGACCCCCGGGTCGTCTCTATTTTTTGGCCGAAAAACGAAAAATTTTTTATTGCGATAAAAGGGCGGTTATCTTGTTAAATAGATCACACAGATTACGCACATGTATAATTTGTTGATGACAGACCATTAATTTGCTGTAGAGAGCCGTTTTTCCAGCTACTGAGATGTGTCTGAAATTTAGCATTTTGACGACCCCCGGGTCGTCTCTGTTTTTTGGCCGAAAAACGAAAAATTTTTTATTGCGATAAAAGGGCTGTTATCTTGTTAAATAGATCACACAGATTACGCACATGTATAATTTGTTGATGACAGACCATTAATTTGCTGTAGAGAGCCGTTTTTCCAGCTACTGAGATGTGTCTGAAATTTAGCATTTTGACGACCCCCGGGTCGTCTCTGTTTTTTGGCCGAAAAACGAAAAATTTTTTATTGCGATAAAAGGGCGGTTATCTTGTTAAATAGATCACACAGATTACGCACATGTATAATTTGTTGATGACAGACCATTAATTTGCTGTAGAGAGCCGTTTTTCCAGCTACTGAGATGTGTCTGAAATTTAGCATTTTGACGACCCCCGGGTCGTCTCTGTTTTTTGGCCGAAAAACGAAAAATTTTTTATTGCGATAAAAGGGCGGTTATCTTGTTAAATAGATCACACAGATTACGCACATGTATAATTTGTTGATGACAGATCATTAATTTGCTGTAGAGAGCCGTTTTACCAGCTACTGAGATGTGTCTGAAATTTAGCATTTTGACGACCCCCGGGTCGTCTCTGTTTTTTGGCCGAAAAACGAAAAATTTTTTATTGCGATAAAAGGGCGGTTATCTTGTTAAATAGATCACACAGATTACGCACATGTATAATTTGTTGATGACAGACCATTAATTTGCTGTAGAGAGCCGTTTTTCCAGCTACTGAGATGTGTCTGAAATTTAGCATTTTGACGACCCCCGGGTCGTCTCTGTTTTTTGGCCGAAAAACGAAAAATTTTTTATTGCGATAAAAGGGCGGTTATCTTGTTAAATAGATCACACAGATTACGCACATGTATAATTTGTTGATGACAGACCATTAATTTGCTGTAGAGAGCCGTTTTTCCAGCTACTGAGATGTGTCTGAAATTTAGCATTTTGACGACCCCCGGGTCGTCTCTGTTTTTTGGCCGAAAAACGAAAAATTTTTTATTGCGATAAAAGGGCGGTTATCTTGTTAAATAGATCACACAGATTACGCACATGTATAATTTGTTGATGACAGACCATTAATTTGCTGTAGAGAGCCGTTTTACCAGCTACTGAGATGTGTCTGAAATTTAGCATTTTGACGACCCCCGGGTCGTCTCTGTTTTTTGGCCGAAAAACGAAAAATTTTTTATTGCGATAAAAGGGCGGTTATCTTGTTAAATAGATCACACAGATTACGCACATGTATAATTTGTTGATGACAGACCATTAATTTGCTGTAGAGAGCCGTTTTTCCAGCTACTGAGATGTGTCTGAAATTTAGCATTTTGACGACCCCCGGGTCGTCTCTGTTTTTTGGCCGAAAAACGAAAAATTTTTTATTGCGATAAAAGGGCGGTTATCTTGTTAAATAGATCACACAGATTACGCACATGTATAATTTGTTGATGACAGACCATTAATTTGCTGTAGAGAGCCGTTTTTCCAGCTACTGAGATGTGTCTGAAATTTAGCATTTTGACGACCCCCGGGTCGTCTCTGTTTTTTGGCCGAAAAACGAAAAATTTTTTATTGCGATAAAAGGGCGGTTATCTTGTTAAATAGATCACACAGATTACGCACATGTATAATTTGTTGATGACAGACCATTAATTTGCTGTAGAGAGCCGTTTTTCCAGCTACTGAGATGTGTCTGAAATTTAGCATTTTGACGACCCCCGGGTCGTCTCTGTTTTTTGGCCGAAAAACGAAAAATTTTTTATTGCGATAAAAGGGCGGTTATCTTGTTAAATAGATCACACAGATTACGCACATGTATAATTTGTTGATGACAGACCATTAATTTGCTGTAGAGAGCCGTTTTACCAGCTACTGAGATGTGTCTGAAATTTAGCATTTTGACGACCCCCGGGTCGTCTCTGTTTTTTGGCCGAAAAACGAAAAATTTTTTATTGCGATAAAAGGGCGGTTATCTTGTTAAATAGATCACACAGATTACGCACATGTATAATTTGTTGATGACAGACCATTAATTTGCTGTAGAGAGCCGTTTTTCCAGCTACTGAGATGTGTCTGAAATTTAGCATTTTGACGACCCCCGGGTCGTCTCTGTTTTTTGGCCGAAAAACGAAAAATTTTTTATTGCGATAAAAGGGCGGTTATCTTGTTAAATAGATCACACAGATTACGCACATGTATAATTTGTTGATGACAGACCATTAATTTGCTGTAGAGAGCCGTTTTACCAGCTACTGAGATGTGTCTGAAATTTAGCATTTTGACGACCCCCGGGTCGTCTCTGTTTTTTGGCCGAAAAACGAAAAATTTTTTATTGCGATAAAAGGGCGGTTATCTTGTTAAATAGATCACACAGATTACGCACATGTATAATTTGTTGATGACAGACCATTAATTTGCTGTAGAGAGCCGTTTTTCCAGCTACTGAGATGTGTCTGAAATTTAGCATTTTGACGACCCCCGGGTCGTCTCTGTTTTTTGGCCGAAAAACGAAAAATTTTTTATTGCGATAAAAGGGCTGTTATCTTGTTAAATAGATCACACAGATTACGCACATGTATAATTTGTTGATGACAGACCATTAATTTGCTGTAGAGAGCCGTTTTTCCAGCTACTGAGATGTGTCTGAAATTTAGCATTTTGACGACCCCCGGGTCGTCTCTGTTTTTTGGCCGAAAAACGAAAAATTTTTTATTGCGATAAAAGGGCGGTTATCTTGTTAAATAGATCACACAGATTACGCACATGTATAATTTGTTGATGACAGACCATTAATTTGCTGTAGAGAGCCGTTTTTCCAGCTACTGAGATGTGTCTGAAATTTAGCATTTTGACGACCCCCGGGTCGTCTCTGTTTTTTGGCCGAAAAACGAAAAATTTTTTATTGCGATAAAAGGGCGGTTATCTTGTTAAATAGATCACACAGATTACGCACATGTATAATTTGTTGATGACAGACCATTAATTTGCTGTAGAGAGCCGTTTTTCCAGCTACTGAGATGTGTCTGAAATTTAGCATTTTGACGACCCCCGGGTCGTCTCTGTTTTTTGGCCGAAAAACGAAAAATTTTTTATTGCGATAAAAGGGCGGTTATCTTGTTAAATAGATCACACAGATTACGCACATGTATAATTTGTTGATGACAGACCATTAATTTGCTGTAGAGAGCCGTTTTTCCAGCTACTGAGATGTGTCTGAAATTTAGCATTTTGACGACCCCCGGGTCGTCTCTGTTTTTTGGCCGAAAAACGAAAAATTTTTTATTGCGATAAAAGGGCGGTTATCTTGTTAAATAGATCACACAGATTACGCACATGTATAATTTGTTGATGACAGACCATTAATTTGCTGTAGAGAGCCGTTTTTCCAGCTACTGAGATGTGTCTGAAATTTAGCATTTTGACGACCCCCGGGTCGTCTCTGTTTTTTGGCCGAAAAACGAAAAATTTTTTATTGCGATAAAAGGGCGGTTATCTTGTTAAATAGATCACACAGATTACGCACATGTATAATTTGTTGATGACAGACCATTAATTTGCTGTAGAGAGCCGTTTTTCCAGCTACTGAGATGTGTCTGAAATTTAGCATTTTGACGACCCCCGGGTCGTCTCTGTTTTTTGGCCGAAAAACGAAAAATTTTTTATTGCGATAAAAGGGCTGTTATCTTGTTAAATAGATCACACAGATTACGCACATGTATAATTTGTTGATGACAGACCATTAATTTGCTGTAGAGAGCCGTTTTTCCAGCTACTGAGATGTGTCTGAAATTTAGCATTTTGACGACCCCCGGGTCGTCTCTGTTTTTTGGCCGAAAAACGAAAAATTTTTTATTGCGATAAAAGGGCGGTTATCTTGTTAAATAGATCACACAGATTACGCACATGTATAATTTGTTGATGACAGACCATTAATTTGCTGTAGAGAGCCGTTTTACCAGCTACTGAGATGTGTCTGAAATTTAGCATTTTGACGACCCCCGGGTCGTCTCTGTTTTTTGGCCGAAAAACGAAAAATTTTTTATTGCGATAAAAGGGCGGTTATCTTGTTAAATAGATCACACAGATTACGCACATGTATAATTTGTTGATGACAGACCATTAATTTGCTGTAGAGAGCCGTTTTACCAGCTACTGAGATGTGTCTGAAATTTAGCATTTTGACGACCCCCGGGTCGTCTCTGTTTTTTGGCCGAAAAACGAAAAATTTTTTATTGCGATAAAAGGGCGGTTATCTTGTTAAATAGATCACACAGATTACGCACATGTATAATTTGTTGATGACAGACCATTAATTTGCTGTAGAGAGCCGTTTTTCCAGCTACTGAGATGTGTCTGAAATTTAGCATTTTGACGACCCCCGGGTCGTCTCTGTTTTTTGGCCGAAAAACGAAAAATTTTTTATTGCGATAAAAGGGCGGTTATCTTGTTAAATAGATCACACAGATTACGCACATGTATAATTTGTTGATGACAGACCATTAATTTGCTGTAGAGAGCCGTTTTTCCAGCTATTGAGATGTGTCTGAAATTTAGCATTTTGACGACCCCCGGGTCGTCTCTGTTTTTTGGCCGAAAAACGAAAAATTTTTTATTGCGATAAAAGGGCGGTTATCTTGTTAAATAGATCACACAGATTACGCACATGTATAATTTGTTGATGACAGACCATTAATTTGCTGTAGAGAGCCGTTTTTCCAGCTACTGAGATGTGTCTGAAATTTAGCATTTTGACGACCCCCGGGTCGTCTCTGTTTTTTGGCCGAAAAACGAAAAATTTTTTATTGCGATAAAAGGGCGGTTATCTTGTTAAATAGATCACACAGATTACGCACATGTATAATTTGTTGATGACAGACCATTAATTTGCTGTAGAGAGCCGTTTTACCAGCTACTGAGATGTGTCTGAAATTTAGCATTTTGACGACCCCCGGGTCGTCTCTGTTTTTTGGCCGAAAAACGAAAAATTTTTTATTGCGATAAAAGGGCGGTTATCTTGTTAAATAGATCACACAGATTACGCACATGTATAATTTGTTGATGACAGACCATTAATTTGCTGTAGAGAGCCGTTTTTCCAGCTACTGAGATGTGTCTGAAATTTAGCATTTTGACGACCCCCGGGTCGTCTCTGTTTTTTGGCCGAAAAACGAAAAATTTTTTATTGCGATAAAAGGGCTGTTATCTTGTTAAATAGATCACACAGATTACGCACATGTATAATTTGTTGATGACAGACCATTAATTTGCTGTAGAGAGCCGTTTTTCCAGCTACTGAGATGTGTCTGAAATTTAGCATTTTGACGACCCCCGGGTCGTCTCTGTTTTTTGGCCGAAAAACGAAAAATTTTTTATCGCAATAAAAGGGCGGTTATCTTGTTAAATAGATCACACAGATTACGCACATGTATAATTTGTTGATGACAGACCATTAATTTGCTGTAGAGAGCCGTTTTTCCAGCTACTGAGATGTGTCTGAAATTTAGCATTTTGACGACCCCCGGGTCGTCTCTGTTTTTTGGCCGAAAAACGAAAAATTTTTTATTGCGATAAAAGGGCGGTTATCTTGTTAAATAGATCACACAGATTACGCACATGTATAATTTGTTGATGACAGACCATTAATTTGCTGTAGAGAGCCGTTTTTCCAGCTACTGAGATGTGTCTGAAATTTAGCATTTTGACGACCCCCGGGTCGTCTCTGTTTTTTGGCCGAAAAACGAAAAATTTTTTATTGCGATAAAAGGGCTGTTATCTTGTTAAATAGATCACACAGATTACGCACATGTATAATTTGTTGATGACAGACCATTAATTTGCTGTAGAGAGCCGTTTTACCAGCTACTGAGATTTGTCTGAAATTTAGCATTTTGACGACCCCCGGGTCGTCTCTGTTTTTTGGCCGAAAAACGAAAAATTTTTTATTGCGATAAAAGGGCGGTTATCTTGTTAAATAGATCACACAGATTACGCACATGTATAATTTGTTGATGACAGACCATTAATTTGCTGTAGAGAGCCGTTTTTCCAGCTACTGAGATGTGTCTGAAATTTAGCATTTTGACGACCCCCGGGTCGTCTCTGTTTTTTGGCCGAAAAACGAAAAATTTTTTATTGCGATAAAAGGGCTGTTATCTTGTTAAATAGATCACACAGATTACGCACATGTATAATTTGTTGATGACAGACCATTAATTTGCTGTAGAGAGCCGTTTTACCAGCTACTGAGATGTGTCTGAAATTTAGCATTTTGACGACCCCCGGGTCGTCTCTGTCACACAGATTACGCACATGTATAATTTGTTGATGACAGACCATTAATTTGCTGTAGAGAGCCGTTTTTCCAGCTACTGAGATGTGTCTGAAATTTAGCATTTTGACGACCCCCGGGTCGTCTCTGTTTTTTGGCCGAAAAACGAAAAATTTTTTATTGCGATAAAAGGGCGGTTATCTTGTTAAATGGATCACACAGATTACGCACATGTATAATTTGTTGATGACAGACCATTAATTTGCTGTAGAGAGCCGTTTTACCAGCTACTGAGATGTGTCTGAAATTTAGCATTTTGACGACCCCCGGGTCGTCTCTGTTTTTTGGCCGAAAAACGAAAAATTTTTTATTGCGATAAAAGGGCGGTTATCTTGTTAAATAGATCACACAGATTACGCACATGTATAATTTGTTGATGACAGACCATTAATTTGCTGTAGAGAGCCGTTTTTCCAGCTACTGAGATGTGTCTGAAATTTAGCATTTTGACGACCCCCGGGTCGTCTCTGTTTTTTGGCCGAAAAACGTAAAATTTTTTATTGCGATAAAAGGGCGGTTATCTTGTTAAATAGATCACACAGATTACGCACATGTATAATTTGTTGATGACAGACCATTAATTTGCTGTAGAGAGCCGTTTTTCCAGCTACTGAGATGTGTCTGAAATTTAGCATTTTGACGACCCCCGGGTCGTCTCTGTTTTTTGGCCGAAAAACGAAAAATTTTTTATTGCGATAAAAGGGCGGTTATCTTGTTAAATAGATCACACAGATTACGCACATGTATAATTTGTTGATGACAGACCATTAATTTGCTGTAGAGAGCCGTTTTTCCAGCTACTGAGATGTGTCTGAAATTTAGCATTTTGACGACCCCCGGGTCGTCTCTGTTTTTTGGCCGAAAAACGAAAAATTTTTTATTGCGATAAAAGGGCGGTTATCTTGTTAAATAGATCACACAGATTACGCACATGTATAATTTGTTGATGACAGACCATTAATTTGCTGTAGAGAGCCGTTTTACCAGCTACTGAGATGTGTCTGAAATTTAGCATTTTGACGACCCCCGGGTCGTCTCTGTTTTTTGGCCGAAAAACGAAAAATTTTTTATTGCGATAAAAGGGCGGTTATCTTGTTAAATAGATCACACAGATTACGCACATGTATAATTTGTTGATGACAGACCATTAATTTGCTGTAGAGAGCCGTTTTTCCAGCTACTGAGATGTGTCTGAAATTTAGCATTTTGACGACCCCCGGGTCGTCTCTGTTTTTTGGCCGAAAAACGAAAAATTTTTTATTGCGATAAAAGGGCTGTTATCTTGTTAAATAGATCACACAGATTACGCACATGTATAATTTGTTGATGACAGACCATTAATTTGCTGTAGAGAGCCGTTTTTCCAGCTACTGAGATGTGTCTGAAATTTAGCATTTTGACGACCCCCGGGTCGTCTCTGTTTTTTGGCCGAAAAACGAAAAATTTTTTATTGCGATAAAAGGGCGGTTATCTTGTTAAATAGATCACACAGATTACGCACATGTATAATTTGTTGATGACAGACCATTAATTTGCTGTAGAGAGCCGTTTTTCCAGCTACTGAGATGTGTCTGAAATTTAGCATTTTGACGACCCCCGGGTCGTCTCTGTTTTTTGGCCGAAAAACGAAAAATTTTTTATTGCGATAAAAGGGCGGTTATCTTGTTAAATAGATCACACAGATTACGCACATGTATAATTTGTTGATGACAGACCATTAATTTGCTGTAGAGAGCCGTTTTTCCAGCTACTGAGATGTGTCTGAAATTTAGCATTTTGACGACCCCCGGGTCGTCTCTGTTTTTTGGCCGAAAAACGAAAAATTTTTTATTGCGATAAAAGGGCGGTTTTCTTGTTAAATAGATCACACAGATTACGCACATGTATAATTTGTTGATGACAGACCATTAATTTGCTGTAGAGAGCCGTTTTTCCAGCTACTGAGATGTGTCTGAAATTTAGCATTTTGACGACCCCCGGGTCGTCTCTGTTTTTTGGCCGAAAAACGAAAAATTTTTTATTGCGATAAAAGGGCGGTTATCTTGTTAAATAGATCACACAGATTACGCACATGTATAATTTGTTGATGACAGACCATTAATTTGCTGTAGAGAGCCGTTTTTCCAGCTACTGAGATGTGTCTGAAATTTAGCATTTTGACGACCCCCGGGTCGTCTCTGTTTTTTGGCCGAAAAACGAAAAATTTTTTATTGCGATAAAAGGGCGGTTATCTTGTTAAATAGATCACACAGATTACGCACATGTATAATTTGTTGATGACAGACCATTAATTTGCTGTAGAGAGCCGTTTTTCCAGCTACTGAGATGTGTCTGAAATTTAGCATTTTGACGACCCCCGGGTCGCCTCTGTTTTTTGGCCGGAAAACGAAAAATTTTTTATTGCGATAAAAGGGCGGTTATCTTGTTAAATAGATCACACAGATTACGCACATGTATAATTTGTTGATGACAGACCATTAATTTGCTGTAGAGAGCCGTTTTTCCAGCTACTGAGATGTGTCTGAAATTTAGCATTTTGACGACCCCCGGGTCGTCTCTGTTTTTTGGCCGAAAAACGAAAAATTTTTTATTGCGATAAAAGGGCGGTTATCTTGTTAAATAGATCACACAGATTACGCACATGTATAATTTGTTGATGACAGACCATTAATTTGCTGTAGAGAGCCGTTTTTCCACCTACTGAGATGTGTCTGAAATTTAGCATTTTGACGACCCCCGGGTCGTCTCTGTTTTTTGGCCGAAAAACGAAAAATTTTTTATTGCGATAAAAGGGCGGTTATCTTGTTAAATAGATCACACAGATTACGCACATGTATAATTTGTTGATGACAGACCATTAATTTGCTGTAGAGAGCCGTTTTTCCAGCTACTGAGATGTGTCTGAAATTTAGCATTTTGACGACCCCCGGGTCGTCTCTGTTTTTTGGCCGAAAAACGAAAAATTTTTTATTGCGATAAAAGGGCGGTTATCTTGTTAAATAGATCACACAGATTACGCACATGTATAATTTGTTGATGACAGACCATTAATTTGCTGTAGAGAGCCGTTTTTCCAGCTACTGAGATGTGTCTGAAATTTAGCATTTTGACGACCCCCGGGTCGTCTCTGTTTTTTGGCCGAAAAACGAAAAATTTTTTATTGCGATAAAAGGGCGGTTATCTTGTTAAATAGATCACACAGATTACGCACATGTATAATTTGTTGATGACAGACCATTAATTTGCTGTAGAGAGCCGTTTTTCCAGCTACTGAGATGTGTCTGAAATTTAGCATTTTGACGACCCCCGGGTCGTCTCTGTTTTTTGGCCGAAAAACGAAAAATTTTTTATTGCGATAAAAGGGCGGTTATCTTGTTAAATAGATCACACAGATTACGCACATGTATAATTTGTTGATGACAGACCATTAATTTGCTGTAGAGAGCCGTTTTTCCAGCTACTGAGATGTGTCTGAAATTTAGCATTTTGACGACCCCCGGGTCGTCTCTGTTTTTTGGCCGAAAAACGAAAAATTTTTTATTGCGATAAAAGGGCGGTTTTCTTGTTAAATAGATCACACAGATTACGCACATGTATAATTTGTTGATGACAGACCATTAATTTGCTGTAGAGAGCCGTTTTTCCAGCTACTGAGATGTGTCTGAAATTTAGCATTTTGACGACCCCCGGGTCGTCTCTGTTTTTTGGCCGAAAAACGAAAAATTTTTTATTGCGATAAAAGGGCGGTTATCTTGTTAAATAGATCACACAGATTACGCACATGTATAATTTGTTGATGACAGACCATTAATTTGCTGTAGAGAGCCGTTTTTCCAGCTACTGAGATGTGTCTGAAATTTAGCATTTTGACGACCCCCGGGTCGTCTCTGTTTTTTGGCCGAAAAACGAAAAATTTTTTATTGCGATAAAAGGGCGGTTATCTTGTTAAATAGATCACACAGATTACGCACATGTATAATTTGTTGATGACAGACCATTAATTTGCTGTAGAGAGCCGTTTTTCCAGCTACTGAGATGTGTCTGAAATTTAGCATTTTGACGACCCCCGGGTCGTCTCTGTTTTTTGGCCGAAAAACGAAAAATTTTTTATTGCGATAAAAGGGCGGTTTTCTTGTTAAATAGATCACACAGATTACGCACATGTATAATTTGTTGATGACAGACCATTAATTTGCTGTAGAGAGCCGTTTTTCCAGCTACTGAGATGTGTCTGAAATTTAGCATTTTGACGACCCCCGGGTCGTCTCTGTTTTTTGGCCGAAAAACGAAAAATTTTTTATTGCGATAAAAGGGCGGTTATCTTGTTAAATAGATCACACAGATTACGCACATGTATAATTTGTTGATGACAGACCATTAATTTGCTGTAGAGAGCCGTTTTTCCAGCTACTGAGATGTGTCTGAAATTTAGCATTTTGACGACCCCCGGGTCGTCTCTGTTTTTTGGCCGAAAAACGAAAAATTTTTTATTGCGATAAAAGGGCGGTTATCTTGTTAAATAGATCACACAGATTACGCACATGTATAATTTGTTGATGACAGACCATTAATTTGCTGTAGAGAGCCGTTTTTCCAGCTACTGAGATGTGTCTGAAATTTAGCATTTTGACGACCCCCGGGTCGTCTCTGTTTTTTGGCCGAAAAACGAAAAATTTTTTATTGCGATAAAAGGGCGGTTTTCTTGTTAAATAGATCACACAGATTACGCACATGTATAATTTGTTGATGACAGACCATTAATTTGCTGTAGAGAGCCGTTTTTCCAGCTACTGAGATGTGTCTGAAATTTAGCATTTTGACGACCCCCGGGTCGTCTCTGTTTTTTGGCCGAAAAACGAAAAATTTTTTATTGCGATAAAAGGGCGGTTTTCTTGTTAAATAGATCACACAGATTACGCACATGTATAATTTGTTGATGACAGACCATTAATTTGCTGTAGAGAGCCGTTTTTCCAGCTACTGAGATGTGTCTGAAATTTAGCATTTTGACGACCCCCGGGTCGTCTCTGTTTTTTGGCCGAAAAACGAAAAATTTTTTATTGCGATAAAAGGGCGGTTATCTTGTTAAATAGATCACACAGATTACGCACATGTATAATTTGTTGATGACAGACCATTAATTTGCTTTAGAGAGCCGTTTTTCCAGCTACTGAGATGTGTCTGAAATTTAGCATTTTGACGACCCCCGGGTCGTCTCTGTTTTTTGGCCGAAAAACGAAAAATTTTTTATTGCGATAAAAGGGCGGTTATCTTGTTAAATAGATCACACAGATTACGCACATGTATAATTTGTTGATGACAGACCATTAATTTGCTGTAGAGAGCCGTTTTTCCAGCTACTGAGATGTGTCTGAAATTTAGCATTTTGACGACCCCCGGGTCGTCTCTGTTTTTTGGCCGAAAAACGAAAAATTTTTTATTGCGATAAAAGGGCGGTTATCTTGTTAAATAGATCACACAGATTACGCACATGTATAATTTGTTGATGACAGACCATTAATTTGCTTTAGAGAGCCGTTTTTCCAGCTACTGAGATGTGTCTGAAATTTAGCATTTTGACGACCCCCGGGTCGTCTCTGTTTTTTGGCCGAAAAACGAAAAATTTTTTATTGCGATAAAAGGGCGGTTATCTTGTTAAATAGATCACACAGATTACGCACATGTATAATTTGTTGATGACAGACCATTAATTTGCTGTAGAGAGCCGTTTTTCCAGCTACTGAGATGTGTCTGAAATTAAGCATTTTGACGACAACCGGGTCGTCTCTGTTTTTTGGCCGAAAAACGAAAAATTTTTTATTGCGATAAAAGGGCGGTTTTCTTGTTAAATAGATCACACAGATTACGCACATGTATAATTTGTTGATGACAGACCATTAATTTGCTGTAGAGAGCCGTTTTTCCAGCTACTGAGATGTGTCTGAAATTTAGCATTTTGACGACCCCCGGGTCGTCTCTGTTTTTTGGCCGAAAAACGAAAAATTTTTTATTGCGATAAAAGGGCGGTTATCTTGTTAAATAGATCACACAGATTACGCACATGTATAATTTGTTGATGACAGAACATTAATTTGCTGTAGAGAGCCGTTTTTCCAGCTACTGAGATGTGTCTGAAATTTAGCATTTTGACGACCCCCGGGTCGTCTCTGTTTTTTGGCCGAAAAACGAAAAATTTTTTATTGCGATAAAAGGGCGGTTATCTTGTTAAATAGATCACACAGATTACGCACATGTATAATTTGTTGATGACAGACCATTAATTTGCTGTAGAGAGCCGTTTTTACAGCTACTGAGATGTGTCTGAAATTTAGCATTTTGACGACCCCCGGGTCGTCTCTGTTTTTTGGCAGAAAAACGAAAAATTTTTTATTGCGATAAAAGGGCGGTTATCTTGTTAAATAGATCACACAGATTACGCACATGTATAATTTGTTGATGACAGACCATTAATTTGCTGTAGAGAGCCGTTTTTCCAGCTACTGAGATGTGTCTGAAATTTAGCATTTTGACGACCCCCGGGTCGTCTCTGTTTTTTGGCCGAAAAACGAAAAATTTTTTATTGCGATAAAAGGGCGGTTATCTTGTTAAATAGATCACACAGATTACGCACATGTATAATTTGTTGATGACAGACCATTAATTTGCTTTAGAGAGCCGTTTTTCCAGCTACTGAGATGTGTCTGAAATTTAGCATTTTGACGACCCCCGGGTCGTCTCTGTTTTTTGGCCGAAAAACGAAAAATTTTTTATTGCGATAAAAGGGCGGTTTTCTTGTTAAATAGATCACACAGATTACGCACATGTATAATTTGTTGTTGACAGACCATTAATTTGCTGTAGAGAGCCGTTTTTCCAGCTACTGAGATGTGTCTGAAATTTAGCATTTTGACGACCCCCGGGTCGTCTCTGTTTTTTGGCCGAAAAACGAAAAATTTTTTATTGCGATAAAAGGGCGGTTATCTTGTTAAATAGATCACACAGATTACGCACATGTATAATTTGTTGATGACAGACCATTAATTTGCTGTAGAGAGCCGTTTTTCCAGCTACTGAGATGTGTCTGAAATTTAGCATTTTGACGACCCCCGGGTCGTCTCTGTTTTTTGGCCGAAAAACGAAAAATTTTTTATTGCGATAAAAGGGCGGTTATCTTGTTAAATAGATCACACAGATTACGCACATGTATAATTTGTTGATGACAGACCATTAATTTGCTGTAGAGAGCCGTTTTTCCAGCTACTGAGATGTGTCTGAAATTAAGCATTTTGACGACCCCCGGGTCGTCTCTGTTTTTTGGCCGAAAAACGAAAAATTTTTTATTGCGATAAAAGGGCGGTTTTCTTGTTAAATAGATCACACAGATTACGCACATGTATAATTTGTTGATGACAGACCATTAATTTGCTGTAGAGAGCCGTTTTTCCAGCTACTGAGATGTGTCTGAAATTTAGCATTTTGACGACCCCCGGGTCGTCTCTGTTTTTTGGCCGAAAAACGAAAAATTTTTTATTGCGATAAAAGGGCGGTTATCTTGTTAAATAGATCACACAGATTACGCACATGTATAATTTGTTGATGACAGAACATTAATTTGCTGTAGAGAGCCGTTTTTCCAGCTACTGAGATGTGTCTGAAATTTAGCATTTTGACGACCCCCGGGTCGTCTCTGTTTTTTGGCCGAAAAACGAAAAATTTTTTATTGCGATAAAAGGGCGGTTATCTTGTTAAATAGATCACACAGATTACGCACATGTATAATTTGTTGATGACAGACCATTAATTTGCTGTAGAGAGCCGTTTTTCCAGCTACTGAGATGTGTCTGAAATTTAGCATTTTGACGACCCCCGGGTCGTCTCTGTTTTTTGGCAGAAAAACGAAAAATTTTTTATTGCGATAAAAGGGCGGTTATCTTGTTAAATAGATCACACAGATTACGCACATGTATAATTTGTTGATGACAGACCATTAATTTGCTGTAGAGAGCCGTTTTTCCAGCTACTGAGATGTGTCTGAAATTTAGCATTTTGACGACCCCCGGGTCGTCTCTGTTTTTTGGCCGAAAAACGAAAAATTTTTTATTGCGATAAAAGGGCGGTTATCTTGTTAAATAGATCACACAGATTACGCACATGTATAATTTGTTGATGACAGACCATTAATTTGCTGTAGAGAGCCGTTTTTCCAGCTACTGAGATGTGTCTGAAATTTAGCATTTTGACGACCCCCGGGTCGTCTCTGTTTTTTGGCCGAAAAACGAAAAATTTTTTATTGCGATAAAAGGGCGGTTTTCTTGTTAAATAGATCACACAGATTACGCACATGTATAATTTGTTGATGACAGACCATTAATTTGCTGTAGGGAGCCGTTTTTCCAGCTACTGAGATGTGTCTGAAATTTAGCATTTTGACGACCCCCGGGTCGTCTCTGTTTTTTGGCCGAAAAACGAAAAATTTTTTATTGCGATAAAAGGGCGGTTATCTTGTTAAATAGATCACACAGATTACGCACTTGTATAATTTGTTGATGACAGACCATTAATTTGCTGTAGAGAGCCGTTTTTCCAGCTACTGAGATGTGTCTGAAATTTAGCATTTTGACGACCCCCGGGTCGTCTCTGTTTTTTGGCCGAAAAACGAAAAATTTTTTATTGCGATAAAAGGGCGGTTTTCTTGTTAAATAGATCACACAGATTACGCACATGTATAATTTGTTGATGACAGACCATTAATTTGCTGTAGAGAGCCGTTTTTCCAGCTACTGAGATGTGTCTGAAATTTAGCATTTTGACGACCCCCGGGTCGTCTCTGTTTTTTGGCCGAAAAACGAAAAATTTTTTATTGCGATAAAAGGGCGGTTATCTTGTTAAATAGATCACACAGATTACGCACATGTATAATTTGTTGATGACAGACCATTAATTTGCTGTAGAGAGCCGTTTTTCCAGCTACTGAGATGTGTCTGAAATTTAGCATTTTGACGACCCCCGGGTCGTCTCTGTTTTTTGGCCGAAAAACGAAAAATTTTTTATTGCGATAAAAGGGCGGTTATCTTGTTAAATAGATCACACAGATTACGCACATATATAATTTGTTGATGACAGACCATTAATTTTCTGTAGAGAGCCGTTTTTCCAGCTACTGAGATGTGTCTGAAATTTAGCATTTTGACGACCCCCGGGTCGTCTCTGTTTTTTGGCCGAAAAACGAAAAATTTTTTATTGCGATAAAAGGGCGGTTATCTTATTAAATAGATCACACAGATTACGCACATGTATAATTTGTTGATGACAGACCATTAATTTGCTGTAGAGAGCCGTTTTTCCAGCTACTGAGATGTGTCTGAAATTTAGCATTTTGACGACCCCCGGGTCGTCTCTGTTTTTTGGCCGGAAAACGAAAAATTTTTTATTGCGATAAAAGGGCGGTTATCTTGTTAAATAGATCACACAGATTACGCACATGTATAATTTGTTGATGACAGACCATTAATTTGCTGTAGAGAGCCGTTTTTCCAGCTACTGAGATGTGTCTGAAATTTAGCATTTTGACGACCCCCGGGTCGTCTCTGTTTTTTTGGCCGAAAAACGAAAAATTTTTTATTGCGATAAAAGGGCGGTTATCTTGTTAAATAGATCACACAGATTACGCACATTTATAATTTGTTGATGACAGACCATTAATTTGCTGTAGAGAGCCGTTTTTCCAGCTACTGAGATGTGTCTGAAATTTAGCATTTTGACGACCCCCGGGTCGTCTCTGTTTTTTGGCCGAAAAACGAAAAATTTTTTATTGCGATAAAAGGGCGGTTATCTTGTTAAATAGATCACACAGATTACGCACATGTATAATTTGTTGATGACAGACCATTAATTTGCTGTAGAGAGACGTTTTTCCAGCTACTGAGATGTGTCTGAAATTTAGCATTTTGACGACCCCCGGGTCGTCTCTGTTTTTTGGCCGAAAAACGAAAAATTTTTTATTGCGATAAAAGGGCGGTTATCTTGTTAAATAGATCACACAGATTACGCACATGTATAATTTGTTGATGACAGACCATTAATTTGCTGTAGAGAGCCGTTTTTCCAGCTACTGAGATGTGTCTGAAATTTAGCATTTTGACGACCCCCGGGTCGTCTCTGTTTTTTGGCCGAAAAACGAAAAATTTTTTATTGCGATAAAAGGGCGGTTATCTTGTTAAATAGATCACACAGATTACGCACATGTATAATTTGTTGATGACAGACCATTAATTTGCTGTAGAGAGACGTTTTTCCAGCTACTGAGATGTGTCTGAAATTTAGCATTTTGACGACCCCCGGGTCGTCTCTGTTTTTTGGCCGAAAAACGAAAAATTTTTTATTGCGATAAAAGGGCGGTTATCTTGTTAAATAGATCACACAGATTACGCACATGTATAATTTGTTGATGACAGACCATTAATTTGCTGTAGAGAGCCGTTTTTCCAGCTACTGAGATGTGTCTGAAATTTAGCATTTTGACGACCCCCGGGTCGTCTCTGTTTTTTGGCCGAAAAACGAAAAATTTTTTATTGTGATAAAAGGGCGGTTATCTTGTTAAATAGATCACACAGATTACGCACATGTATAATTTGTTGATGACAGACCATTAATTTGCTGTAGAGAGCCGTTTTTCCAGCTACTGAGATGTGTCTGAAATTTAGCATTTTGACGACCCCCGGGTCGTCTCTGTTTTTTGGCCGGAAAACGAAAAATTTTTTATTGCGATAAAAGGGCGGTTATCTTGTTAAATAGATCACACAGATTACGCACATGTATAATTTGTTGATGACAGACCATTAATTTGCTGTAGAGAGCCGTTTTTCCAGCTACTGAGATGTGTCTGAAATTTAGCATTTTGACGACCCCCGGGTCGTCTCTGTTTTTTGGCCGAAAAACGAAAAATTTTTTATTGCGATAAAAGGGCGGTTATCTTGTTAAATAGATCACACAGATTACGCACATGTATAATTTGTTGATGACAGACCATTAATTTGCTGTAGAGAGCCGTTTTTCCAGCTACTGAGATGTGTCTGAAATTTAGCATTTTGACGACCCCCGGGTCGTCTCTGTTTTTTGGCCGAAAAACGAAAAATTTTTTATTGTGATAAAAGGGCGGTTATCTTGTTAAATAGATCACACAGATTACGCACATGTATAATTTGTTGATGACAGACCATTAATTTGCTGTAGAGAGCCGTTTTTCCAGCTACTGAGATGTGTCTGAAATTTAGCATTTTGACGACCCCCGGGTCGTCTCTGTTTTTTGGCCGGAAAACGAAAAAATTTTTATTGCGATAAAAGGGCGGTTATCTTGTTAAATAGATCACACAGATTACGCACATGTATAATTTGTTGATGACAGACCATTAATTTGCTGTAGAGAGCCGTTTTTCCAGCTACTGAGATGTGTCTGAAATTTAGCATTTTGACGACCCCCGGGTCGTCTCTGTTTTTTGGCCGAAAAACGAAAAATTTTTTATTGCGATAAAAGGGCTGTTATCTTGTTAAATAGATCACACAGATTACGCACATGTATAATTTGTTGATGACAGACCATTAATTTGCTGTAGAGAGCCGTTTTTCCAGCTACTGAGATGTGTCTGAAATTTAGCATTTTGACGACCCCGGGTCGTCTCTGTTTTTT